>JAQSUU010000750.1:0-4800000 GCA_038087645.1 Saccharum hybrid cultivar R570
ACCTGTTATGAACGACGTATGGAATATGAAGTAAAACAAAATCAATCACAGCGGAGACACACGATTTAACGTGGAAAACCCCTCCAATGCGAAGGGGAAAAACCACGGGCACCAGCCAGCAACAATCTCACTATCTCAAGAGTTTTGGATTACACGCCTATGGCGGCTTACAAGATAATCAAGTCTTCAAGAAACCCTAGCAAGGGTATATATGTACTGTACCGCGGGGGCTCCGCCCCCCGCACCCCCGGTGTGTGCACGGACGCGGCCTGATAGGCCAACTTTAGACTTCGGCTTTCACGGGCCTCCACTTCGCTCCGTCAGAAGCCGTCCTATATCTTGCAGTGAATTTAGAACAACTTCAACAACTTCACCTTGAGACAAATTCATCTTGTATCATAAATCAACCCATCATCCTGAACAACAAAAATAGAAAACTACTGGTGCCAACAATAGTCTCTTGGACTATTCAATTAAACCAACTAATCTTGAGCATAACTCAAACTTAGCAACAGAAACAGGCTTTATCATCATATCAGCAGGATTATCATGAGTACTAATCTTGCATACCTTCAGCTTACCTTCTTCGATCACATCTCGCACAAAATGATACTTGATATCTATGTGCTTAGTTCTCTCATAGAACATCTGATCTTTAGTGAGGTAAATTGCACTTTGACTGTCACAGTGCAAACTTATGCAAGATTCAATTCCACTGAGTTCAGCGTACAAACCTTTCAACCATATTAATTCTTTGCACGCTTCACAAATAGCCATATATTCTGCTTCAGTAGTAGACAAAGCAACAACAGACTGTAACGTAGCCCTTCAACTCATAGCACAACTGCCAACAATAAATACATAACCAGTAATTGATCTTCGCCTGTCTAGATCAGCAGCATAATCAGAATCCACATAACCAATGAGACCCTTATCAGTTCTTCCAAACTTCAAACAGGAATCTGCTGTGCCTCTGAGGTACCTGAAAATCCACTGAACTGCCCTCCAATGTTCTTTGCCAGGATTAGACATATATCTACTAACAAGACTCATAGCATATGACAAATCTGGACGAGAGCAAACCATGGCATACATCAAAGACCCAACAGCACTAGAATAAGGAACCCTTGACATGTACTCAATCTCTGCATCTGTACTAGGATACTGAGCAGCTGACAACTTAAAGTGAGGTGCAATAGGGGTACTAACAACCTTAGTATTTTGCATGTTGAAACGCTGAAGAATTTTCTTGATATAATTTTGTTGACTGAGAAATAGCAAACCAGATTTTCTTTCTCTACTAATTTCTATACCAAGAATTTTCTTAGCACTACCAAGATCTTTCATATCAAACTCACTACTTAACAACTTCTTTAACTTAGTGATTTCAATCTTGCTTTTGGCAGCAATCAGCATATCATCAACATATAACAGCAAATATATAAGTGATTCATTAACATGCTTGATGTAAACACAGCTATCATATCTAGATTTTTTGAAACTGTGTGACAACATAAATGAATCAAACCTCTTGTTCCACTGACGAGGGGACTGTTTCAAACCATACAAGGAGCGCTTCAACTTGCACACATATTTTTCCTTGCCAGGCACTATAAACCCTTCCGGTTGGTCCATGTATATGTCCTCTTCTAGCTCTCCATGTAAAAACGCAGTCTTCACATCTAACTGCTCAAGCTCAAGATCATGTGAAGCAACAATACTCAAGAAAGTACGAATTGAACTGTGTTTTACCACTGGAGAGAACACATCATTATAGTCAACACCCAGAATTTGACTGTAACCTTTTGCAACTAACCTTGCCTTATACTTTGGAGGCTCACTTGGAGATAAACCCTCCTTTCTCTTGAAGATCCACTTGTAATTTATGGTCTTCTTGTTCTTAGGCAAAGGAACAACCTCCCATGTACTGTTCTTCTCAAGAGACTGCATCTCCTCATGCATAGCAGAAATCTAATTCTCACTATTAGCATAACGAACAGCTTTTTTATAGGTTGCTGGCTCATGAACATTCTCCATCTGTTCAGCACAACTCAAAGCATAGTAAGACAAATTACATTCTTCGATAAGACGTTTAGGAGGTACAACTGTCCTTGTTGACTTGCGTTGAGCAATAGGTAATTCCTCCTGTAGCTGCAAACTAGGAGGAGTTTGCTGAACATCATCATGAGCATCATTATCAGCAACATCATTATTATGATCATCCTGCTCATCAGCATGCTCCACCTGCACACCTATATCATCATCAACATGCTCCACCTGTATGCGCATACTCTGCAGCTCTTTTTCTGGAACATGATCTGAGGGCAAACTGTCAGTAAACATTACAGATTCATTGAATACAACACTCCTGCTCATAAAAGTCTTTCCTGTTTCAGGATTCCACAATTTATAGCCTTTGATTCCCGAACCGTAACCAAGGAAAAGACGCTTAACAACTCTAGGCTCTAATTTTCCATTGTCAACATGAGCATAAGCAGTGCATCCAAAAACTTTTAACTGTGAATAATCAGCAGGTGTACCAGACCATACCTCAATAGGAGTTTTCTTATTTAGTGGAATAGAAGGTGACCTGTTTATCAAGTAGCAGGCAGTATTAGCAGCTTCAGCCTAAAAACGCTTGCTCATCCTTGCATGAGACATCATGCAACGGGCCTTGGAGATAATAGTTCTGTTCATCCGTTCTGCCACACCATTCTGTTATGGAGTATGGGGTATGGTGTGATGCCTAACAATGCCTTCCTGTCTGCAATAATCATTAAAGGCATGCGAACAAAATTCTCCACCATTATCAGTACGAAGCAATTTTACCTTCCTTTCAGTTTATCTTTCTATCATTACCTTACAGTCTTTAAAAGCAGCAAAAGTATCATCTTTCTGTTTTAGAAAATAAGGCCAAACCCTTCTAGAGTAATCATCAATAATTATAAGCATGTAACGAGTACCACCTAGTGAGGGCTTCTTAGAAAGACCTCATAAATCAGCATGAACATAATCAAGAGTACCTTTGGTGGTGTGAATAGAAGTGTTGAACTGTACTCTCTTATGCTTGCTGAAAATGCAATGCTCACAAAATTTTATCTTACTCGAAGTGCAGCCTTTCAGCAGGTTTCTCTTCATCAAATCTGTCATACCATGGTGACTCATATGTCCCAAACGCATGTGCCAAATGTTAGTTTTACTAGGTTCATCATTAGTAACAGCAGCAGCAGCGGAATCAGAACCATGTAGAGTACACCCTCTAAGGACATATAACTTTGCAGAATTAAGATCACCTTTCAAACAGACAAGAGAACCTTTTGATACCTTCAGAATGCCATCTGAACCGGAATATTTGTATCCTTCTGCATCAAGTGTGCTCAATGAGATAAGATTTCTGGACATCCCTGGTATATACCTGATGTTTTTCAGCGTGCGTGTCATGCCATCATCAGTCTTGATCTGAACTGATCCAATTCCCACGACGTCACATGGGTTATCATCTCCCATCCGCACAACATCCCCTTTCTGCACAGACTTATATGAACTAAATCAATTTCTGTTAGTGCAAATATGAAATGAACATGCGGAATCTAGAATCCATTCATCATGACCAGCAACACAACCAGCAAGCACTATCAGACAATCTCTAGAATCATCATCAGACGCAGCAGCAGCAATAGAGACCTTACCAGCCGACTTGTTTTTTCTCTTCTCCTTATTCTGTACTTTTCTGCAATCCTCAACATTATGATTTGTCAGCTTGCAATAAACACATAACTTTTTATTACCATGCGGCTTGGACTTTGAACGGCCTCTTCTCTCGTAGTTCTTTCTATCATCATTGCTATCATATGAGGATCTGTTATCAGTTCTGCCTCTCACATGCAAAGCTTCGCCCTTTGAGGACGATGTTCCGTCATGCTGCACTATAACTTTCATCTTCTCCTTAGACTGGAGAGCCTCATAAACTTCCTTTAGAGTTAGTTTATCACGGCTCAAAAGTATAGTGTCACGAAAATTTGCATACGAATTTGGCAAAGAACATAACAGTAGAAGACCTAAGTCCTCATCATCATACTTCACCTCCATCGACACTAGGTCGGCCACGATCTTCTTGAATTCAGCGATGTGGGTCATCACCGAATCCTCCTCCTTCATCCTCAGAGTGAACATCTTCATCTTCATCTGCATCTTACTGGTTAGATCCTTGCATATACAGATCGATTCCAGTTTTAGCCATAGTTCTGCAGCAGTTTTCTCTTTCAAACACTCCTGCAAAATATCATTATGAAGATGTAACTGAATTAGGACGAGAGCTTTCTGATCCTTGCGGATCTCCTCAGGAGTCCAATCGGCCTTCCTCTTGCCCAGCCTTCGGCTTTTACGGGCCTCCGCTTCGCTCCGTCAGAAGTCGCCCTATATCTTGCAGTGAATTTGGAACAACTTCAACAACACCAACACATGGCGCAATGGAATCTGCCGATTAATTAATAAACAAATTAAACGAACAACCCATGGCACTCCCTCTAGCTACCTGATTAAACAAGAGCAGCGATCACCTTCCGGAGATTGTTTGTTCAGGTTCGCTTGTTCCTAGCTAATCCGATCCAAGACTGAGGATACAACAGTTGTTGGAGTACAGACTGGAGGACTGGAAGTGAATGCAAAAGTTCGCGACTTTGAGAGCACCTGAAAAAAGAATCAGGGCTCACCGGAACGTTGCCTTTCTTCCGGATGTGACGCCTGCCGCCGCGCAGGTAATGATCTCGCGATCCCCTCGGGCCGCGCAGGTGGCGACGGCCAACCAAAGGACAAGCGCCCGAGCCCCAGCGCTCCTCCGCTTCATCCGAGATGGTTGCTACTCACTGTGGTCGGGGCAGTCCAAAAGCATCGAGCAAGCAGTGCAGGAATGGTGACTAGTGACCACACCTGCTTCCACGCTGTTTGTTTCGATGAGGTTAGATGGGAGATGGCGGTCTAGATTGTAAGAAAACAAGAGAACGGTGGGAACGAGATGATCCTATTTGGGCTCTCGGTACGTGTTATATTGACAGGAAAAAGTCCCCTGTGTAGCGCATACAACATCATATTACAATAGATCAGGATCACCACAAACTCTAAATACATGTAATCACTAACTCCTCTAGATACATGCAAACAGTCCTATGATGCATGGTCTGCATCTAATGATGGCACATGGCCCGGTCAATAATCCAACCACGTGTACACGATAACTCTAAACCATTGAATCCTTCTAACATAGATTTCGGTAATATTTGATTTTGGGGACAGGGTGGATGGAGCTGGCCATGTCAAAGCAATATTTTGTTAGTGGTAATGCTCCTATTAGGACGGACGTCCTTCCGGACGGGACGGACCCGCCGCGCGCCCCTGCGCCTCCTGCCTCACGCCCTGCGCTCCTGCACCTTGCACCTCACACGGTCGCACCAAACCTACCTCGCATCTCGTGCCGTGCACCCCGCTCATGCCTCGCGCCCCTGCTCGTGGCTCGCTATGCGCTCCTCCGCGCCGCGTCAACTAGCCTCCATTGGGTGGTAGCAATTAGATGAGCACATGTTGCAATAGTATGTTTCATGCGTTTCAGATGTATGTTGCATATGTTTCATATGAACGTTGCAAAAATAGATTTGGTGTTGCATATGTTGCAATGACTATACACGTATGTTTTTTAAAGGAACTATACACGTATGTTGCATGTGTATATTTCAAATGTTTTAGCTATTTCAAAAGTATGTTATAAGTGTTTTATATGGAAATTACATATGTTGCAGTGGCTATACATGTATATTGCAAGTATGTTCCAAATGTTTCACCTGTTTCAAACCTATGGTGCTAATGTTTCATCCGAATATTGCATATATTTCAGACATATGTTGCAAGCGTCTATTCAAAATGTTTTATCTACTTCAGACATATGTTGCAAATGTGTTTATCTAGATGTTGTAGTTGCTACACATATATGTTGCAAACGTATATTTATAAATGTTTCACCTGTTTCAGACGTATGTTGTTGCAACATTAGCAGGCATAGGAAGCGGGCGCATGCAGATGCTGTCCCTGCGGGCGTAGCGGTCAACACCTGCATGCGCGTGAACAGGCACAAGACGAGTGTGCAGGCGCACCAGTTGCATGCGGGACGTGTAGGCGTAGAGTTGCATGTAGGGCAGGTGGCAGGCTTTTTTTTAAAAAAAAGGCGGGGCAGACTTAGCAGCATGCGTGGTAGGTGGGACGGGCGCAGTAGGTGGGGCGGGGGCGGATGTCTGGACGGAGGCTGACGTCTGGATGTTCGGACGCCAGCCACGCCGTTCTGCAAGATGTTGTATTAGCTTGGGAAAAACTGGCCGGACAAAGACAATTTTGTTGTATATTTAATAATTATTAATATTCAGAAACCAATTAGTTGTAATTAGGCTATTTAGTTCTTATTTAATATTATGTTAATATTATTGTTGATTTATGAGCAATTTGTGTATTTCATTTTTTATTAATATTAAGTAGGGTAAGATTAATACTAATCATGTTCCCTTCCGCTTCCGGTACGTCTCAGCGGTGGCGCGCGACGGCCAACCATTTCTGTTTGTTCAGTTTATTTGCTTGCTTTACTTCGCTTTAGTCTTCGGAGATACATGTATGAAAATCCGTGCTCAGCTCGTTTGATGCTGACTTGCATGTGTACACGCACGTACATTATGGATGTTGGAACGCACTGTGGTCGGCAGCCGAGAAGCATGGAGCAAGCAGTGCAAGAATCTCACACTCACACCTGCAAGAAGCATGGGCACATACGCCATACCGTCCGGTACTGTGGTGGCCGTTGGGTGGTGGAGTTCCGGTTCCGGACGGACAGAACGAACCTAGCTCACACCTGCAGGAGGGATATGTTTGCAGTTGCATGTCTCCTTGTGTTTTCAGTCATGCGTAAGCATGTTACGATTGAGTACAACGTTGTCATGGATCGAGAGACGTACTTTGCACATTAGTTTTCCTCATGTGTTTATAACATCCTTTATAAGGCCATGTTTAGTTCCAAAAAGACCTAAAAAATTTTGCACAGTACTCGTCATATCGAATCTTTAAACGCATGCATAGAGCATTAAATGTAGGTAAAAAAATAACTAATTGCACAGTTTGTCTGTAAATGTCGAGACGAATCTTTTGAGACGAATCTTTTGAGTCTACAGTTTGCATGCTTGAACAAATTTTACCAAATAACAATAAAAGTGCTACAAGAATTTTTCCTAAAAAATTTTAGGATCTAAACAAGACCTAAGCACACGTCTCAGTTGTACGTGGGCTGAGCCAGACATAGCACCTGGCCCACAAATGCAGCCCACTTGCTAATGACTTAACTAAAACCAAGGGCGTGTTTGGCATGCCTTTGGCGCCAGCTCCAGCAACCACTTTCACGGAGGAGCCTGAGGAGCCCTACCAAACACTAAGAACCGTTTTCCGGTAAACAATAGAGGAGCCATAACTTTTTTTAATCTAAGACCCAAAACCACAAAAGTGGCTTTTCATCTAGGACCCAAAGCCACAAAAGTGGCTCCTCCTCAAGCGCTTTGGCTTCTCCAAAGCAGAATGTGAGGAGGAGCCCTGCCAAGCCCTAAGCACCACTGACTAGCTTTGCTGTATCATCACGCCGTTTAAAAGTTAATTAAGATTGGTGTTTCAGCTGATCGAGCAAACAATGCACGAGAACAAGTGAATAATAACTAAAACTAGTGACGGGCACGTGGCCCAGCACGCGTAGACCAAATATGTTTAAATCTATAATCTGACATGGAGCAGTACGGGAATCTTACTATTACAGGTCCCAATGAAGCCTCCACGTTAATCCTGAACATATGCGCTAGAAAAAAAAGATAAATACTAGAAATTCTCACATTAATTAGAAATATTTGACCATCAAATCAAAGACTCTAGCCATCCATCACCATTGGAACTGTTTTTTAGAAAATTACCCATCTCTGCCATTATAAATAAAAAATCACGTTTTAAGAGAAAACAATTTGACGGTAGTGAGTATAAAATATTGGACTGAGTCTTATTATTCACGTCACATAGTGTTGGGGTTAGGGCGTCTCAAGGTGCTGACTAGTTAGCGGGCCACACGGCCCGCAATTTGTTGGATTAACAATGGCTCGAACGACTGAGGCCCAGCTAGGACGAGTACGCCAGACCAACGCCTAGGCCAGGGTTGGCCACGACCCCTTCTCCTGCCTTAGCCACACGAAAGGCGTGACCTCTCTCCTGTCGCGACCCTTGGGTGGGACAGGGAGAGGCCGAGCACAGCTCAGTGTTTCTGTTCTGATAAGAGCAGGTGCTCCGCACTGACCTCACAAGGACCGATGTGACAACAATCACCTCAGTCTGATCAGACGCCATCCCTGAGCCACATTGGTCCAGTGAAACAACACCGCACGGTGGTGGCAACAAGTATGAAACCCACCATTCGAATACGGATAGACATGACACGCGTATGATCCCACCCACTTAAGGACGGGATCCATGACAAGGGTCTCGACCAAGAGACCTTCCTCGCTGGCGAAGTACCCCAACCCCAACAATCGGGATCGTGGCCTTCAGCCCCACGGGCGACCGGGTGAACGACAACCCGGGGCGACTACTTTCTACGAGTATGATGCCCCGGAAACCTGGAAACGACGGCGAAGACCACGACAGATGCCACGTTGCTCAGGACAGCTGACGAACCATCACCGTGGCTATAGTGCTGCCATGGCTAGCAACAGTAGCACCACGTCAGCCCCTGCGTCAGGTGCATTCCTGTGAAGAGGAAAACCTCAACATCGTGGCGGCAGTGGCTCGAGCCTCAGAGCTGCGAACTATCCAAGCCACCGTGACCGAAGTCACGCCTGAATCTAGTACAAGGAAGTAGTCTGCGAGGGCCTTCAAGCCCACTGAAGACACTAAGGCGGAACAAGTTGACCCTGAAGATACCAGCAAAACTGTTCGAATCGGTTGCGGCCTTTTCGACCGGCAAGAGCGCGAGCTCATCAACTTCTTGCTCCAAAATCGAGACATCTTTGCATGGAAACCTTCCGATATGCCAGGAATCTTGAGGCAGGTCACCGACCATAGCCTCGACATTCTACCCGGTTCCAAGCCAATCAAACAGTGCCTCCACCGCTTCAATGACAAAAGGTGGAAGGCCATTGGGGAAGAGATCGCCATGCTTCTGGCGGCGGGATTGATCAAGGAAGTATTCCATCCGGATTGGATCGCAAACCCGGTCTTGGTTCACAAGAAGAACGAGACCTGGAGGGTGTGCGTAGACTACACCAACTTGAATAAAGCATGTCCAAAGGTACCTTACCCGCTACCGTGAATCGACCAATTCGTAGATTCAACCACGAGCTGCGAAACCCTCTGCTTCCTAGACGCGTATTTTGGGTATCACCAAATCGCGATGAAGGAGGACGACCAGCTCGCCACCTCCTTCTTCACCCCATTTGGTGCTTACTGCTACGTCACCATGCCCTTTGGGCTTAAGAGCGTGGGAGCCACTTACCAAAGATGCATGAATCGATGCCTCGGCGTTCGTCAGGGACATCGTAGAGGTTTACATTGACGACATCGTTGTAAAGTCCAAGAAAGCTGACTAGCTAGTCGGCAACCTGGAAGCCGTCTTTTCCCGTCTCAGAGAATTTAAGATCAAGCTCAACCCAAGAAATGCATATTAGAGGTCCCCAAGGGAAAGCTCCTCGAGTTCATCATTTTTGATCGGGGCATCGAAGCTAACCTAGAAAAGATCACAACGATCAAGAATCTAGGCCCCATCACGAACCTAAAAGGAGTCCAAAAGCTCATGGGATGCTTAGCCTCCCTCAACCGCTTTATCTCGCGGCTGGGGGAGCGTGGCATGCCACTATACAAGCTCCTGAAAAAGGCCAACCAATTCACCTGGATGGTTGAAAGTGCATGAGGCCTTCGAGAAGCTCAAGACGTTCCTAGCAATGGCCCCCATGCTGGTGTCGCTCGAGAAGGGAGAGCCACTCCTCTACATTGCCGCAACCATGCAGGTGGTCAACGCGGCACTCGTCATTGAGCGAGAAGAGAGTGGGTACTCCCATAAGATCCAAAGGTCAGTGTATTTCATCAGCGAGGTTCTCTCGGACACCAAGGTGCGTTACCCGCAAATCCAAAAGCTCATCTATGCCATCCTCATCACCAAATGAAAGTTACTACACTACTTTGAGGGGCATCCCATCGTGGTTGTGGCATCTGCCCTGCTTGGCAATGTGATTCAGAACCGCGATGCCTCCGGCCGCGTGGCCAAATGGCCAACCGAGCTCATGGGCTGCCACATCACGTACGTCCTAAGAACAGTAATCAAATCGCAGGTCCTTACGGACTTCATCGCTGAATGGACTGAGGTGCAAGCGCCCCCACCTCTGACCCGCCAGGAGTACTGGACACTATATTTCGATGGGTCGCTAATGGCCATGGGTGTGGGGGCCGGGGTCATCCTAATCTCCCTGACGGGGGAGCGCATGGAGTACGCCATTCGTCTCCACTTCTAGGCAACCAACAATGTCACGGAATACGAAGCCCTCATCCATGGCCTTAGAATTGCCTTCGAGCTTGACGCCCACCGCCTCTTCATTAGGGGAGACTCGGAGCTGGTCGTCAGCTAGGTCATGAAAGAAGTGTCATGTCACGATAGCAAAATGGTGGCTTACTGCGGTGAAGTCCGGAAACTCGAAGAAAGATTCGACGGGCTAGAACTCCACCACATCCTTAGGCGGGACAACCTAGCCACCGATTCCCTGGCCAAGATCGCATCGAGTCGGGGATCGGCCCCACCGGGAGTGTTCGTCAACGTCGCGGATGAACCGTCAGTGCAAGCCTATCGGCCACACGAGCAAACAGCAGGCACGACTAGCAAGGCAGAACCCGCCCTGCCGGTTGAACACCACCATGACCCAGAGGCCGTGAGCCCTCCCGACCTGATGGCGATCGACCAAGTGGCGGCAGACACCGGGACATACTAGACTGTGCCTTTCATAGAATTTCTAGCGTGGGGCAATTTGATCAATGACCTAACGGAGGCGGGACGTCTAGCAAAGACGCTGCAAATCATACATGATCATAGGTAACGTCCTCTACAAACGCAGCACCTCAGGGATCCTCCAAAAATGCATCTCCCAGAAGGAGGGGCAACGACTCCTACGGGAAGCTCACACAGGAATCTACGGACATCACGTAGTGCCCAGAGCGCTGGTTGGGAAGGTCTTCCAATAAGGCTTTTATTGGCTCCCGGTAGTTGTCGACGCTCAGCAAATCGTGCAAAGCTGCGAAGGATGTCAGTTTTACGCACGACAAACGCAATTACCTGTACAAGAGCCACAAACCATCATGTTAACATGGCCCTTCACGACCTGGGGGCTCAACCTGCTCGAGCCATTCAGGAGAGCACCCGGGGGCTACACCCATCTACCGGTGACAATCGACAAGTTCACCAAGTGGATCGAAGCCAAGCCCGTAGCGAGAGTAAGATCTGAAGACGCTGTGGAATTCTACCTCGACATCATATACAGATTTGGAGTCCAAAACTCCATAATCACCGACAACGACACGCTCTTCACCGGGAAGAAGTGGCCCCACCAGTCTACGCGAAAAATCATTAACCGCATGTTCCTCAGCACTGTCCCCTCCCTTGCCTCCTCCACCTGTCGCTCTCCATGCGGTCCCCTTCACTGCATAATTAGTCCCTATTTGGTATAGCTTAGCTTCACCAGTGAAATCATTTTTGGGGGGTTTTAGCTTTATGAACAGCTTTCTCAGTGAAGCTGAACTATTTTGATCACCCTGTTTGGCAAAACAGTTTCACATGATAGACCAAAAGGATTAAATGACTATATTGCATTTCCTTTGTTCTTTCCCTTTTTTCTCAATCTTCTTCACGGCCTCTCTTTCTTCCTCCTTTGGCCGCTGACCTCGAACTTCCGATGCAGGCAGGCCCCGGTGGATCCGGTGACCAAGCCTCAGTGAACCGCGCCCATGGCGGGCGGCGTCCCAAGGAGCTGCAGTCCTGGCAGGCCGCGCCCCTGGACACGACCTGCATGGAGAATCCGATTGGAGGCGCCGCTGCCCTGCTGACTGCCGCCGCCCATCGTCCTGTCGCTGGCCTGCCGACTGCAGGCCGCCGCTGCCAGAGCCTGCCAACCTCCCGTAGTGTGCTTCGGCTGCCGGCTCCCTGCGCCCGCAGCTGTCGCCCGCCAACCTCCCACAGTGTGCCCCCGCAAGCCGCGCTCCGGCGACGGCGCCCCGTCGCCTCCCTCCCCCTGCAAGCGTGCTCTCTCTCTCTCTTCGCTTGGGTAAAGCTGTCTTTGTGCACAGTGGGGTCCACATATGGGAGATAAAGCTGGAATAAGCTATTTTTTTAGCTTCATCCCAATTCATCTCTTTGTGAGAGGAGATAAAAAAAACAGTTTCACCCTTGAAGTTCTTTTGAAAAATAGTGTTTTGTAAAAAAACAGCTCACAATAGCTCGTGAAGTTGCTGGTGAAGTCTGTGCCAAACAGGCCCTAAGCAGTGAATCAAGCTACCAGAGGGAGACTTTTTATTGCAAACAACACCTTGTGAATTGTACGTGATGATGTTTTCTCATTACATCTGAGATACTCAGAATCATCTTTCTCCTATATGAAGCACGCATGCCATCGACTAATTATAATTAATAAGATGGTAATATGTATATATCCTTCTATAAGTAACGGTATCCTTATTTTTGTAATGCATGACCAAAGGTGGCAACCAAGTTCATCGCACTTCGACACGTACCCGATTGCACTGATGTCATTGGATTTGACGGTTAATATACTGCCATAGCTGTCGCTATCTTCGACTATAACTATTTAAGAAGAATTTAGCTATTTTTTATACGCTATAGGCGTCCATTTTACACCCGTTGAGCCGACAACATCACACCCCCCCTATTGACTAGATACTGATCATTCACCTTCTAAGACAATAATAGAGCGAATAACTAAAAGTGTACACCACCATGAGCAATGAGAGCATGCTCAGCCAATCCTCACATGACGGCTATGTCCTTGCTTATGAAAAAGCCAAAACACTTGATTTAATCTGTAAGAATTTGAGGTCAATTAGAGCTATGAATTTCTGTCAAGAATATTTTAATGAAGGTATTGTGTTCTGTTCGGAATGGTAAACAAGGTTTGAATGGGCCTTGTTCATAGGGGGATGTGTGAAATTTTATTTTTGACTTCCGCAATCATTCACCCCCTCTAATTGTCTATTTTAGTGTGAATCGATCCTACAGTTATTTATTAAAATAATTATTTAAAAATTCACTTGTTTATGCCGGAGAAGATTAAATCCTTGGCATGCCATGAACGAGGATTACACCTGGCAAATAGAAATGTGATGGACTGTTAAACCGATCATGCATGTTTGGACGAACTGGAGAGAGGTTGAGAGTATTCATTATCCAAGGTATCAAAATATGGTTGCCACATGAGAGCTAATAATTTCATCTAGGGAGCACATGGGAAAGGCCTTCGTACATACATATATAATCCATGCAGGGAGAAGGGACATTAAGCAAATCTGTCTCCCAATGACTCTACCGGGAGAGGGAGAATAGGCGACACAATCCAAGGACAGGAACTCCCCTTGCTGCTCATCTCGGCTACCAAACCACAGCCAAGGAGAGGGCACGAGACACCAACACGTGGCGCCCTGGAATCTACTGATTAATAAACAAACAAACAACCGATGGCAGCCCCTAACTGATTAAACAAGAGCAGTGATCACCTCCCGGAGATCGTTTGTTGAGATTCTCTCGTTCCTAATCCTAGTCTGACGATACAGCAGTTGTTGGAGTACAGACTGGAGAACTGAAAGTGAATGCAAAAGTTTGTGAGTGAGCACCTGAAAAAAGAATCGCCGGAACGTCGCCTTCCTTGAGGATCGATCTGGCGCGCGCGTGCAGCCGCTGCGCAGGCACGAATCTTGTTCCCTTGCGGTCTCGGCGGTGGCGACGGCCAACCATTCTATTTGTTCAGCTTATTTGCTTGCTTTGCTTCAGAGATACTCGTACTAGCTGTGAGCCTGTATATCCTGGAGTCCTGGTACGACATTCCGTACTCGTTTGATTGTGACATTTTTCTTTTAGAAAAGGTTGATTGTGACATTTGTGTACGCACGTTATGATGGACTGCTAAACCGATTATGCATGCTTGATGCTTGTACGAAGCAGAGAGGTTGAGAGTATTCATTATCCAAGAGTTCAAAATATGGTTGCCACATGTGAGCTAATAATTTCCCTAGGAAGCTGATGGGAAACGCATTCGCACTGACATCTACAATCCATGCAAGGGAGAAGGGACATTATATTGGGCAACACTGTCTCCCAAATAATGATTATGCCGGGAGAGGGGCAATGGGTGACACCACAATCCAAGGACAGGAAACACCCCTTGCCGTCCGAAACACAGCCAAGGACTGGGCAGGTCGTCTGTCGTCACAGCAAGAGGCATCACACATGGCGCCATGGAATCTGCAGATTAGTACTAAACTATACTATATATAAACAACCCATGGCATTCCCTTGCTGAGTAAACAAGAACTGCGATCATGCACCTTCTGCTCCGAGCCTGTTCACTTGAGCTTTCAGCCGCTTATTTTTAACCAGCCAACAGTGTTTTTCTCTCACAACAAATCAGCCAATAGTACTTTCAGCCGTTTATTTTCAGCCAATCAAACAGTTTGTGAGCCACCTGAAAAAGGTTCACCGGAACGTCGCCTTCCCTTCCGGAAGCATGAATCAAGCAGGGCTGTGCAGGAATAATGGTGGGCACACCGTACATGCTGCCGTACTGTCCGGTACCATGGTGGCCGTTGGGTGCAGTTCCGGACGGACAGAACAGAACGAACCACGAACCTCGCACCTGCTGGAAGGGGTACATCAGTCATGCGTAGTATGTTACGATTGAGCATGTAGAATATTGTCGTGACGACATGAATCGAGGGAGTTTGCACATGTTATATTTGTTCATTCATCAAATCAAACAAGTCAGTTTCTTCACAGGATTATTGAGAATCTTGAATTGTGAGCGACACGAAAGAGTTTCAAACACTATTTTGGAGAAAAAAACAAAGTTTTGAATAACAGATTAAACCTTATTGAAAAGACCCAACCTCAACAGGGTGACGAAACAAACAAAATCGTGTGAAATACAGCGGACCAATTTGGCCCATTAGCACAAAATAGCCCAAGACTGTCCGAGACCTTGGCATACACCCACGAGCACTGCTTGGCCCAGTTAGAGAGAACTACTCCCTAGTCAACTACACAGATTCCCCTCAAAAAAAAACTACGCAGATGTGGAGAGACGAGAGTCACACTAACGGAACCGGTGTATGATTTTTTCCCACGCAAAACCCAACAAAGTTGTCACGATCTTTGCTGGTCGGAATTGGAATTTACAGAGTACCAGCAGGAGTTTCAGGAGCATCGTGGAAGAAGCTTGTGGGAGAAGAAGAAAAACAAGCCAGAGTTGTACATTCCGTTCATGACATCCACCAAAAATCTCGTCAACGTGGGTATAAAGTATCACAAATATCTGTTGTTTAAAGATACCACTGAAAATAAAGAATTTTTCATTAAAGTGAGTTATATTTTAACAAACAATAATTTATTAACAAGAAACTAGGAATCCTCTTGGTTTGTAAAAGAGACACAAATACTAGGTTTAGGAGCATATGTGTAAATGTTCATGTGTCTAATTGTAAAGTCTGAGGACTTGATGTAATTCTTAGGTCCTAGAGAGATAAATGTGAACAACCATCTCCCTTGTATAAATAGAGCCTTAAGGCTTAGTGCAGAGCACATTTTGCCTTCTCATTCTCTTTCTCAATCTTTCAAGTCTTCTCCTCTCTCTCTCTTTCTCTCCATATTGTTGTGATCTCCAATAAGACCAAACTAATCAATGAACTTATGTCATCACAAAATATATACTCAATATAATTTTCCTCTTAAATAATTGTACCTTGCTTCTATATACATGATTATATTGGAATTGCATTTATAAATACTTTTTAGTAATCAAAATTTTGCCACCATAAATGATACTAATACAGTGTCCTAGCACGTGCTGACTCTAGATGCTATATGTTGATGTGACACTTAGGGATAATCAGGTATTCTGAAGTGGAGTTGTAGGGTTTATGGATGATATATTATGAGTCATTAAATATACTTTGCATATATACTTGCACAAGCTACTACGAATTAATAGCTGAACACAACTTATCGCTACTCACACGGTTGATCGCTACGAATTAAGACCAAATCAGTTTTAGTTTCACTTTTTTTTACGAAAATGAAAATCATATGATGATACTACTAAAATAGAAACCAATCGAACATTTTTTATTAAACCGGTGAACTAGATGATTCTCAGTGAGCCAAAACATCCGAGACACATATATACACAGAACACAGATAGGACCTAGAACATCATGCATGCGTCTAGTAGTGCTGACAAGACACAAGCACATAGAAATGGGATAGAGGGATTTACAGTGGAGCAAGATAATTTATTGTTGTGGTCATTTTGTTGAGATAGATGAGTGACATACCAAAACCCATGGCGCCCCAATCTCCTTGTGCTCCTCCACCCACACTGCAGTGCAAGCAAGCAATAGATCACGACAGCAGCAACCACCTGATGGAAAAGAAAGGCCTAGAACATCGAGCGGTGCACTGCAAAATTAATCCTGTTGTGCGGGGGAGAAATCGAGAAGGTGGAAACGAGAAGGCTAACCTCCTGAGTGTGCTAGTGTCAGCAGGGGAGAAACCGAATCAAGCACCTGGCGCCCCGCCGTCCACGCATGCCCTGCTGGAGCCGCCGTATGGGGAGAAATCGAGAAGGCAACACACGAGATGAAGGCGCGGACAGGCGCCGGCATGCGAGATGAAGGCGTGGCCTAGCGCCGCTGTCGTCCGCAGGGCCTGGCGCCGCTGCCGGGATATGAAGGCGCGAGAGAGAGTGCTGGTGCTGGCACCTCCTCGCCGAGCAAAAAGGACACACCACTTGCTAGTAGCAAGTACAATACGGTGGAATATGATTGGGCGAGGCCCAATGATTCTGTAGGGCCTATTGCATGGGACGGAGAGCTTAGCAATGACAGATGACTCGCAGCCTTTCTATTGCACGAAAACGGGAGGGAGGGAGCATGATTACTTTAAAGTACCAACAGAAGAATACTTTTGTCTGCTTCATCAAAAAACAGTAACAAGCTTGCTCCCTACGAAAAATACTAGATTTTAAACTACAGCTAGGTATTAAAACATGTTTGGAACATAGGAATTTCATAAGAATTATATAGAAACTTTATAGGAATTAATTTATTTTCACCGAAAACACAGGAACAGAAAAAAAAAATCCTGTGTTCCAAGAAATTTCACAGAAACAGGACATGAATCGGTTCAGATTCACAAAAAAAAATGCAAGAACATGAAAAAATCTCTACATTCCAAACATGCCTTAAACGGCGACATGTATATAATTAACTCAAGCTTAATAATATGAGACTCATCGGGTGATATCCAAGTGCTTTTTCAGTCAATATTAAATTAGTTTGGTCCTTGAACTCAAAGGAGTAGTGTTCCTCGTTATTAACCCCCCGTCTCTGCACAATCAAATTATTAGAGTTGTTTTAAGTCAAATCTGTTTAAGTTTTATTAAATTTATAGAAAAAAGAACGCTAACATTTATGACACTAAATTAGTATTATATTAGTTACACCACAAAGTATAGTTGCCTTTTTTAAATTGGATCAAACATAATTTTTTTTACTTAAGATAACTTTGGAAATTGATTTACTTAAAGATGGATGGAGTACAAAAATAGCCACGCACTTTATCTTCGAGAATGCAATTGGAACTCATGCCATACCACCGTTTCACATTGTTTCTCAGCAAAAGTACCGATTCATAATGTTGTATAATTCTGGTATAAAGGAGTACATATAAAATATAGAAAGTTTGATTAGAAAAAAGTTATATTGTTTTCAGGACGGAGGTGAGTCCATACTAGAGTGTCCCCAGATTTTGCAATCCTATCCCACGAAAGCTACATTTCCTCCATTCCCATATACTTGGGGTGTGCTGGTTTTTCGTTTTGACCAAAATACGAGGTGTCTTGGACCAAAATACTACTCCCTCCGTCTCTAAAAAGTTGTCGCCATTGGTGTGCGTGCCGCAAATTTAACTAGATTTGTAGAAAATACGTGTAATTTTTGTATCTCTAAATAAATTTATTAAAAAATTAGATTCTAAGATCTTTCCAATGATACTAATTATGTACCATAAATATTAATATTTTTGAGTATATATTTAGTCAAAGTTATTTCTCGGGAAGCGAAAGTGACAGATATTTAGGATGAGAGGGAGTACGTTGGCTAACATGGCCATTAACCACACAAAACAAAGCCTTGCATGCATGCATGACCAAGTTTCGTAACGTACTCAAAAGACGTCACATGCATTAGTTTCTATGGTGCGGGTAATTAATCATGACAGTGAGTTAATATGAGTGCATCAATCGTTATGTGAAATGTCTTGGTATGTGGAATCAAGCTCCTCAGACCGGATAAAACGGAACAGAGGAAGTACTAGCTGATATGTTTGTTCATCGTAATAGATCGTATAACTTGATGGAAACGACGGGGACGAGAAGTGCTCATCTAATATATTAACCACAGGTTCAAGATCAATAAACTGCTAGTGGAGGGCATAGACCCGGTAGGGCTCAGCCTGAGTATCATTGCATCATAGTGAGAGGGTTAGGGAGCGATTACAGTTGAAACATTTGACACCAAGTGTCATCAACATATCATGAATTGACTATACAACCCCTCAACTATGAAAACTAATATTATAAACCCTTAAAACATATAATAATATTTAAATGACCCCTTGGATGGTGTTGTAGGGACATTTGGACACTATATCCTACCACACTGGTCTAAGTACCGATGTTTGCATGCAAGCCCATCAGCTGCTTTCCTCTCCTACCACCTTTGCTATATCTCACGATACTCCTCGCCATCGCCCTTTATCATTTGGCCTCTCATTTTAGAGCATGCATCTCTCGAAGAGTTTCTATAAAATTAGTTCTCAAGAAAATCATTGAGTTTTTCAAGTCGCCAAAAAGAATTGGAAGTAGCAAAGAAGGGTTTCTTTCAACAGTTTTTAAAAAGTAACTCCTAAAATATTAAAAAAATTATTGAAACTATGTTGGCGTCCGGTGCATGGGTTCTTTCGTGGTAGATCGTGCCTGCCGCATCTGCGTTGCGGACACCTCCTTCCACGCCATGCCCGTACCCAGCACACGACGGCCGCCGGCAGCCAGCCAGCAAGCCCACCTGTTAGCGACAGCCACGCCCCGCCAGCCATAGCTGGCCGGCAACCTCGCCCAATGCCCATTCATACAGTTCTCCAGCACACCAAGAAGCATAGCAGCAGCAGATCGCCGACAGCAGCAAGGTGTCCGTCGGTGCGGCTGTCTTTTTTCCGAAAACGTGCAATGGCACGTGCTTTATTAAGGGAAGATGGAAATAATTAAAGTACAGCCAATGCTACCCACGGCGAGATGCCATAGTTAGTAGACCAGAGGAACACTTACAAGAATCACTAGCTTTAACGGTGGTGCTAAGAAGGTGTACTAACTGAGGAAACTAATTGAGCGACAAGAGAACGAAAGATCGTGGCCACTATGTAGCAAGGGCGGTCAGCGACGCAAGGCAGCGAAAGCCCAGGGTGATCCAAGCGTCTGCCTCCTCCAGAACGAGGGCGACCAGTTGAGACGGCGTTTTGGTGATTCTGTCAAAAGTTCTCCCATTGCGCTCTTTCCAAGCCGTCGGTGCGGCTGTCGTTGTAGCGCAGCCGGGGGAGTCGAGCTCCGTCACCTGTAGCCTTGAGGCAGACAGCACGGATGAATACACGAACGACCTGCCGTCATTGCGCTTCCCGGGGAATCGAGCTCCATCACCGGCTGCCTCGAGTTGAACACTGTGGACGAGTACACGAACGGCTTGGCGCAACCGCCGTAAGCTCCACCTGTGAATAAGATCGACGGCTACGGCTATGCCCATCAGCAGCAGCTTCAATAGGGCCAGTGTAACACCCATGCACTGCATGCGCCACGTGGTGTCCACCTCCCCGCTACCGTCACCGGTGATGATGGCTGTGTTCCACCACGGAGTGCTGAGTAGCCCTGCTGCCGGCAGGCTAGACCGCTAGACGGAGAAAAGTGCCCGAGCAAACTAGTAGCGAGGAGTTTTCCCAAGGACGCGTGCACATTTTTCCGATTGATCGTTGGTTTTGTTTTAGGTGCCGAAGGATTGGGAGTTGTCGGAGACTATGTATGTTTTTTATATTTTTTATGGGGGTGTTTAGGACTGTTTTACTCTATGTTTTCTAGTTCTGCTTTATGTTGTTTAGGCGAACGGGTTCAGCTCCACGTACTCTGCTGGAGGAAAGAAGGTGAAATTATGAGAGCACTTAAAGGAGTACTCCACAAACTCTGGTTTTTTTAGATGCCCATGATGGAGTTTGTTGAGTAGTCTCAAACACGCCCTATATTATATCTAGATTAAGAGTTTTTTGGGAACTTTTGGAAAGGAGAGGCATGGGACAGGCTGACAACAAATCACCGATACTGCAACTTGAATACTAGTATTCCGTATACGGGCCCGTTTGTATCCTGTGGGGGATTACAAAAGCTAGCTTCTAGAATTTGCCAGGAGTTCCAAACAGCGACAACTTTTGGTTTGCTTTTACAATCTAGAGCACCCCAGATTCCATAATCTAGGAAGCTGACCCAACCTAGCTTTTTTCAGCTTCTAGATATCAAAAGACAATTCTACCGCCATAGTTTCTCTCACCACTTTGTTAAAAAAACAAGGACTGAGGGTATTATGGTAATTTTGCTCTATAAAGTAGCTTATGTCAGCTTCTACAATCTATGGATCCAAACAACCTACCAATCCAGCTTCTATAATCTAGCTTTTAGCAATCTAGCTTTTAAAAGCTAGCTTTCACAATTCATGGGGTATCCAAACGGGGCCATTTACACATGGGGACTGCATATTAGAAGCTTCTCTCACCTCTCCCTCCATCTCGTACAGGAGTTGCTGCACTCGCTTTCCCTGTCTGCTTGTTTGTCTCCCCCGCGACCGCGAAGACCTCTGCACCAAGAAGACCTGGAGACGAAGGCTCGCGCATCAAGAAGGCCTTAGAGACAAATACCTGCATGCCGAGAAAGATATTGGAGGCAAAGGCCTAGGAGACGAAGAACTGCGCATCGAGAAGGTCCTAGAGATGAAGACCTGAGTGCTGAGCGAAGCCGATGAACCATGTTATAGAAGCAGCAGAAGGAGCCAAAGGCCAAAGATGAAGACATCCGAAAGATCAAGGCACTTGGAGCAAAAAGCTCGAGAATTAGAGCATGTATAGGTTAGAGTCGTGCGTGCGCTCTTTTCTTCATGCCCTTTTTTCCCACAAGGTTTTTGGGATGGAGTTTGTAGTGAGGCACACACGTATAGGTTGCGAAGGGCAATCCTCACAACCAAGGTTTGAGTTGTATTGTGTCACTTCTTGTATGAGCATCTACTAGGTCATGTAATACTTGCCATAACCTAGTAGCTGAAGGGCTACTGTTAGGGGAGCCCATATGGAATATGGGTCAACTCCCCCCTTGAAAGGCCCAATAGGATTTAATGCAGCAGCTTGTAAAACTCTCCTCGACCAAGGGGTCGTATGTAAATGGACATTGCCTATATAATGCCAAGAGCATGAGGGCAAGGGGTCTCTCTCTCCCATTCTAACTTTGCAAACCCTAGTGTGTTCCTTCCTCGGGCCTTCGCCCTAGGACCTTCGTCCAAGGACCTCCGCACAAGACCCTCGTGCCCCCTCATGAAACCTTCATCATGCGGCCTTCAACAGCTAGCCTCCACCAAGAAGCCCTCTACCCTCAACCCCGTTTGGGACCCTTGTCCCAACATCATCAATTTACCAAATGTTTTTTAGGGAGATGCTCTAATAAGAGAAAGATGCACTGAAATGTGAGAATGAAAACTATTTAGGGACAAATTCGAATCCTAAAATGTCAACTATTTTGGAACGGAGGGAGTAGTTATTATGACCTGATCAGACCGGTGGTTGAATAGATAAAAGATCAAACTGAAGACTATACCAGCTTCGTTCACTTAAAGGTTAAATGGTCGTCTGCAAATTGAATGGCTAAATACAAAAAAACAATTTGGATGGGTTATGCTAAACATGAACTCCTTTTTACTGGATGGGACAAAGGGGGAATAAATACTTACAGAGGAGCAAGATACTTTGTAGCCGTGGTCATATTGTTGAGGTAGATGAGGGATAGACCAAAACCCATGATGTTGATCCCGTCCTGCTGCTCCACCCACAGACTGCAAGTAACCAGTATATCATCACAATAGCAGCAACTAGAATAAACTCGCGATCGAAAAGAGAAGGCCCCATGGAACGTGGAGCAGCGCACAGAGCTTGTTCGCCGCCGTGCGGGGGAGAAGAGAAGGCTAACCTGGAGCGCAGCCGTCTCGTGCACGGAGATGGTCTACTGGGGAGAAACCGAGGATGTGTCGCCGCTACCGAGATGAAGGCGTCTGTGCCCCGTTCGAAGAGAAGCGCTGGCGCTGGCCTCCCCAAGAGAAAACGGCAGCGTTGAAGGCAGTAGAAATAGTGTGCACGAGAGATGATTAGACAGAGGGGGACGCAAGGCGTCGGTTTGGACATTTGGTTGGGTCCCGTACATTCTCCCCTCCTAATTCTGTAGGGCCCCACTGTATCTATCAGAGAGCCTAATAGCTTTACCCAACAAATTATACTAAAAGCTCTCTATGGAAAAGAATACTGGATTTCAAAGTATTATTAATGCTGACATGTACTCCATCAGTTCTAAAATATGTATATAAGTATTAATGTTTATGATGTGTATTAAGTATAATTAATTAGTTTAATTATTAAATATATTTCCATAAGAAATCTAATTGGGATCTAAATATAGATAATAACTTCAATAAACTTAGCCAAACTTAAAATTCTTTGACTTCACGTAAAGCGAGATTTACATTCTTTTTGGACGGATGAAGTAAAATATAGAAAGTTTGGTTTTTATAATAAAAAATATATTGTTTTCGGGAGGGAGGTGAGTACATACTAGAGTGTCCCTAGATTTTGCATTCATATCCCTTGAAAGTCTATATAATGCCCTAACATATTAAGAATTAACTATGTAACACCTTAACTATGAAATATGATATTATAGCCCTTAAAGTATCTAATGTTTAAATGACCACTCGGATGGTATTGTAGGGTCATTTGGACAGTGTATCCTACCACACTGCCTAAGCTCCCATGTTTGCGCGCAAGCCCATCAGTTGCTTTCCTCTCCCTGCAGTGCGCCATCACCCTTTATCATCTGGCCTCTCTCATTCTAGAGCATCTCCAAGAGTTTTCAAAAATTAGTTTCCAAAATCACTGAGTTGACCAAGTCGCCAAAAAAATTAAGAGCAGCAAAGAAGGGGTGCTTCAACAGTTCCATAAAGTATCTCCTACAATGTCAACACAAAATGGTCCCACAGCAAACTTTGTTGGCGGCGCATGGGTTTTTTCGCGGTTGATCAAGCCTGTGCCCGCATCTGCGTCGCGGCCGCCCCGAGCACGCGATGGCCCCTGACAACCAGCCAGCAGCGCCCGCCTCTAGCAACAGCCACACCCTACCAGCCGACAACTGGCCAGCAGCCTCGCCCAACGCCCATTCATACAGTTCTCCAGCACACAAAGAAGCATCCGCAATCGCAGTCGAGCTCCGTCACTAGCAGCCTCAAGTCGGACACCGGGGACAAGTACAAGAACGACCTGCCGTCGTCACACAGCCTGGGGAGTTGAGCTCCATCACCGGCGGCCACGAGTCGAGCACCGGGGACGAGTACACGAACGGCCTGCCGCAGCCGCCGTAAGCTCCACATGTGAATACAATCGATGTACGCTACGGCTACGCCCAGCAGCAGTAGTAGGGACAGTGTAACAGCCATACCTTGCATGTGGCGGCCACAGCCCTACTGCCGTCACCGATGACGATGGCCGCGTTCCACCATGAAGTGCTCAGTAGCCCTGCCGGCCTGCTGCCGGCGGGCTAGATGGAGAAAAGTGCCCTGAGAAAACGGGTAGCGAGGAGATTTTTCAAGGACGTGCGTGCATTTTTTCCGTGTGATTGATGAGTTTTTTCTACGTGCTAAAATATGAGAATTTCAATATTTGACATCCAATTCGCCTCGCAATATTTCTGTCTTTCGAAATTTGACACCGGGGCTGTGAATTATTTCGATTCAAGGAATTTCAACCATTTTCTCACCTTTTCCTTTTCCTTTAATCTTTTCACCTCTCCCCACCCACCTGAAAGGACCAAACTACCCCTGGCTCATTAGAACAGATCTGTGCACCACCAGACGCTTGGCTCCTGTGCATCAGGCACCTCAGCCGCAAAGGACATAAAAACTGCAGTATTAAAAAAACTGGACACTGCAGCACACAGCAGCCCAACGCACCACACTGACATGCTTATATATTCATAAAATTCCATCTACCATTATAAGCAAATATGACCATGTTAACCGTACCGATAGAAACATACGAGTCTACTAGTTTTCCATCGAAATTAACTGAGTACATGGTGTCCAACCGAATTTAAGAGTACATGTTTTCAAATCCAAAAGACATCTAGGTGAATAGAAGTTTTCCTAGGTACTTAGAACACAAAAGAGGTTATATAATTGTTCTTGAATCGTTCAAGTAGCACTGTTTCTTCCCTTCTTTGGAGTGAGCTTTTTCTTCAGTCCTAACCGACGCTTTGATGGAGACTTAGTGGGAGTGGTAACAATATTCAGTGTCTCTTCTCTAGTTTGGCTGAATATATTGGAAAATAGGAGAGGGATGCTTCAGTACATGAACGAAGGTGAGTATATATACATGCTCATTTTATTAGTACTTTTACCTTGCTGTTACAGGTCCAGCACTTGTAGTGATTTGAATTGTCCCTCCAAGCTCCATCATTGTTGACCGGCTAAAAATGAAACGAAAGGTCTTATTGGTTTTTCATGAAAACTGGAAGTGTACAGATCAAGTCTTTGTACAGTTCATAGAGGTACCTTCTTGTCACATGACCAGGAGAAGTGTTGATTTGACTTGTGCCTTCTAGTTCTCCTATGGTTGATGGGAATTGACTGAAAAACAGAGGAAATGGTTAATATTGTTATACAGACTCTCATTTTGATTTAAAACACATAGATGATGTTATTTTTTTTGACCTTGCTGTCACAGGACTGTTGTTCCCTGAACTTCCTTGCTCAGCAACCTTCTGCCTTTTGCTATAACCTGGAGGCATGCCAGCCTTCCCTTTGTTGGCTCGGCTTTTCCTGGAATTGAAAAGTTGTTGATAAAATGAGATATGAATCAAGCATGACAGGTGACAATTTTACCTTTTCTTTGCTATTCCATTCAGCGGGCACTTTGGAGATGTCGACCTATGACCAAGACCCAAGCAATTTTTACATTTCACTTGCCACATGCCTTTGCCCCTGGATTTGGTGCCCTTGCCCTCAATGCAGCTAGGACGTCTGAGTTTTCTTTGTCTACCAGGCGGTCTTTTTTCGAGAGGCGGTAACAGTTTGAAAGCAAGATTCACACGTACCCATTGGGACTTGTCAGGTAGTGGTCTAATCACACCCCCATAGGCTAGCCTAAAATGGTAAACTGAAAAGTAAGGATGCAAGTACTCTTCCATATTAGAATTTCTACATGTGGTGATGAGTGCCAAAGCATGTGGGCATGGTTTTCCTGAGACTTGTCACTCCCTGCAGGTGCATATGTGGTTTTTAATATTGACCATATGTCTTATGATCTTCAGTGAATCAGTAACCTCTGTCACCTCTGCTTCATCTATTCCACCATCTTTGATCTTCAAGTGGCCCAACTGCCTACTCAGTACGTGTAGTTGACGAACAACAATTGGAAGCATTATATGGCCTTCAAATTCCTCACCTATTCTCCTCCTTGCATACAGTTCCATAAACTTGGGCCTAAGGGGGTCAGCAAGGTCAGCTACAGGAACGTCCTTAATATTCTTTACCCAGTTGTTCCAAACCTCAGCCACATTGCTGGTGATATGATCACACTTTATGTGTTCAGAGAATTTGCTCCTCATCCACTTTAACTTGTGACTGGTTTTCAACCATGGCTCAACATTTTTATTTGTTGCATACATCTTGTTCATGAGATACTCATGGTAATCTGGTTGGAAAGTTCTAGCTGCATGATACATTCTCCCAAAAAGCAGGCCCTTGAAAACACTTGCTGAAATTCTTCATCAGATGGATAAAACATTCTCTATGCTCAGCCCAAGGGTACACTGTCTTTATTGCATTCTCTAGGCCCTTGTAAGCATTTGAAACTATAGCTAGGTGAGGTGGATTCACAAGTGTCCAGTTTCAGTAGTCTCACCATTAAAAAAATCTAAATGCAACTGGATACATCCAGTTGTGTCCATCTAGTGCTGTAGCTAAAGGTAGGTGGCCATTCCATCTACCATTGAGAACTATGGAGTCTATACTAAAAAATGGACTACAACCATTTAGAAAACCATCAATGCTAGGTTTCAAGCAACAAAAAAATCTATGGAAATATACACCAGTTTCCTGATTGATTACATCTATCTCTACAACACTTCCTGGCATTTTGAGCTCAATCTCTACCTTAAAGTTGAACAGATATCCAAAACTTTCATCCCATGTACCGAAAATTTGTTCTCTTGCCACATCTCTACCAAGGTGCACATTTGAGTACCCAATTTTCACTTGATATTTGTCCTCTAACTCCTCTAACTATAGGTAGGTCTTTCTAATCTTTGATCCAATTATTGAAGCTCTCTGCAAGGTTGTTGGTAACATAATCACACTTTATTTCAGGGTTGAAGGCACTTCTCATTCATAACAATTTGTGATGGTTTTCAAGCCATTCTAATATTTGAGGGCTAGCTGTAACAATTTGGTTGAAGAAAAATCTGAAAACTTTAGGCCTATATGTTCTTGCTGCAGGATACATCTTTGAAAAAGTATCTCCCCCAAATCTTTTAATAAAACTTTGCATTAAATGCCTAAAGCATTCTCTATGTTCAGCTTGAGGGAACATATCTTTGACAGCTTTTCTAACCCTTTGCATGTGTCAGTGCAAATAGCAGTACTGATAGGTGTCCTATGGCCTTATACAGCTGAGTCATAAACCATGTCCAGTTATATATTGTCTCACCATCTATGAAACCAAAAGCAAGTGGATACATTCAATTGTGACCATCTATAGCAGTAGCTGCAGCCATATGCCCATTCTATCTATCATTAAGTGCTATTGAGTCTATGCTAACATAAGGCCTACAACCCTCTAGAAAACCCTCAATGCAAGGACTTAATGCACACAAAAAATATGTGGAAGTATAATTGCCCATCTACCTGCTTTATGTCAATTTCAATGATACTTCCAGGTGATCGCTATAGTACCTCTGCCCTTCAATTGAACAACATTTGGAAGCTCTGTTGCCAGCTCCCAAACAACTCCTCCATGGCCATTTGTCTTCCCTTCCATACGGTGTCATAGTGAATCAGACACTTGTGCTCATCTTGTAGCAGTTTCTGCTTGCTTATGGCGCCTATGGTGGAATCCTACCTGAGGTGATGAATGGCCTTTGATGCCACCCAGGCAGCTGATGGAGTGGTGGTTTTCCTCCTTGCGCTAGAAGTACAGGTATGCAGAGCAATCAAAGTTGTTACCTACAACAAGCCAATAGACAAAATATTAGATATTTAGAACAAAAAAATGGTGACACACAGTTAGCAAATAGTTATACACCTTCACGGTCATCCCATCAGGTTGTGTTCGCCCATTAATATACCATGGGCAATCATTATCAGCGTAATCAGCAATATACTTCTTCTTATCTGTTTTGACTAAGTGAAATTCAAACTCCTCATTTATTACAAATTGTTTCATGCCCAGTCTAAACTCCTTCATGTTTGGATACACGGTGCCAATATCCATACAAGGCTTGTTAGGATCATAAGCATAGAGTCTTTCCCTTGGTACATGATCATCAACAGGAATTGCAGCACTAGTTATGTCAATACCAATGTTAGCAATTCTATTTTCAACTGTGCTATCCCTCTCAGCAGTAGCCTGAGCTTCAGCCTCACTAGGCCTATCATGCTGATCATCATTAGTTCTCAAACCTAGAAGACAGAACAACGGATCCTCATCAATTATATCTAGCACACCCTCACCTTTTTCATCAACTGTATCAGCAATCTGCAGTCTATCCCAATCAACACCTTCATAACATTCTACACCTCCGTAACATTCTACAGCTTGTGAACTGCCAAGGACATCACATGCTTCCTGTTCTACAGGCTTATTATTGCTACCAACATCTCCAATTTCTTCTATAATTTCTTCTACTACATCTACGCTAACGTCAGGCTCCTCATCGAGCCTGGAGAAATTAGAAAAAATTATAGTGTTAGAAACCTATTGGGCAAGGTCACTCTATTGGCTTCCTAAATTTAGTTAGAGGAATACAAACACTAAATAAAGAGGGATTGTATCGAATAAGGTCACTCCATCTGTAGTCCATGGCGAAGGTTACTGCATCAGCGCTTGAAGCAACAGCAGTAGCCTGGACGAGGAGAGGGAGCGCGGGAAGGGGCGGCACCGTGGGGAGTTGATAGGGGGGCGCCATGGGGGACTGCTCGCCATGAGCGGCGCTCGTCGTGGGGGGCTGCTCACGTCGGAGTCGGACAGGAGCATGGCGCCCCGCACGATCCGTTTTGTGACTCCCTCCGTTCCGTCCCAGGCACGAGGCCAGTGAAAGAAAAAGAAAGGGGCAGGGACAGGAGAGAAATAAAAAGATCCTAGGCTATCCGCACTCATTGTACTCTAAATTCATCCTCTATACATTCTAGTCACCAAGATTCTTTCCTCTATACTCAATTCTTCCACACCCATCCATCCTCTATATCATTATCTATCCACTGTGGGATCCACTTATTACTTTATCTAAATATATCCATGTGAGATCTAGTTTTGTAGGATTTATTGAAATGAATTTAATGGTGCAATCGGAATTTAATTTGGTGTTTTAGTTTATGAGTTATAACATTTTTTGTTAGGAGAAAAAGTGGGGCCTGTGCGGCATGCTGTCCCTCTCTCTCCTCTCTCTCCGTGCATGCACTCTGTCTCCCTATCTGCGCTGCTTTAGCGGACATCCTAGACCGCGCCACGAATAGTGGATCCGCTTAGATAGCGTTCCTTATGGCGTCCAGCGCTGCAGGAGTTGGAGTTTTTCCTGCTATATGCTCCGCTATATCCTTTACCGGATGGCTCTACCGTACCCAGTGCGGTCATAGGTATCGGATAGCATTTGAGAGGGTGAGTCATGTTCATAAGGCTATCCGCACTCGTGGTACTCTAAATTCATCCTCTATACATCCTAGTCATCAAGATTCTCTCTTCTATACCTAATTCTTCCGCATCCATCCATCCTCTATCTCATCCTCTATCCACTGTGATGTCCACTTATCACTTTATCTAAATATATCCATGTGACATCTTGTTTTGAAGTATTTATTGAAACGAATTTAATGGTGCAATCGGAATTTAATTTGGTTTTTTAGTTTGTGAGTTATAACATTTTTTAGCTAGTTCAGGCAGTGGGGCCCACCACGCATGTGCTCTCTCTCCACTTTTTCCCTCCTCTCGGCAGCGTTGTGCAGAGGACGAGCGCACACGGGCGGCAGCATCGCGGGTCCCGTGCTGCATAGCAGAGAAACAGTATAGCGCTAAATTTGGCGGACGTCCGCTCTGGCTCTTCTTTACCGTAGTCTTTACAGGAGCATGGTGCAGTGGTTTCATCCGCTACCCAGTCCTCCAGGACGGGATAGCGTACTGCAGTGCGGAGAGCATAAGGCTATCCGCGCCGGGCACCTGCACCCAGCACGGAACGCCAATAGTAGAGGCGCTCGGCCCGCACCGTTGAACTGGAAAAGCGACGGTACCCTTGTGATTTGAATAGTTCCACGCCAAAGGTGGAGGTGCTCCCATCGCACGCTATCCTCACCGCATCACCCCTCCGGTCTCTTCCCGCGTCCCCGCGAACCCCGCCTCCATCCCTGCTGCGGTCAGCCGCCGCCTCGGAACCCACCGACCTGGCTCTGTCCCTGCTACGGTCGGCCACCGCCGCGGACCCCGACGACCCCGCCTCTGCACCTGCCGCGGTCAGTCGCTGCCGCAGACCCCGCTGACCCCGCCTCCGGCCCCGCCACGGTCGGCCACCGCCGCGCTCGCCCCCGCCCCGCTGCGGCAGCCGCCTCGCTCGGGCCTGCTGGTCCTTGCCGCCGCCTCCGAGGTCACCCCTGCCGGATACGGGCCGCGCTCGTGCCCCGCCGGATCCCGCCGCCGCGCTCTCCCCGCCGGATCCGGGGATGAAGGGGAGGAAGCGGTCGTGGAAGAGGACAGTGGGACGGCAAGGAGCCTAGCAAGGAGAATGGCGGGACGCGGCCGCCTCCCGCTCGAGCCCGACCAGATCTGGTGGGGATGGTGGGCCGGTGAGGAGGTGGGCGAGGGGAGGGCGCGACGGACGACAGATGCGGAGCGAGGAGGGGAGGGCGCGGCGGGCGGCGGAGTAGGAGTGGGAGGTGGAGGCGGAGAGGAGAGGGTGCAGCGGCTGGTGTTCATCGGACAAGGCGGCGGCGCGCGGCGAGGGACGACGCCCGCTATAACGGAACCATCCAAATTATAAGAGCACAAGTACAAAAACAATCACCGAAGTGATCAAATTCTCACACTTGAGCCCATATAACTCCGGTAGTCCAATGAAATCACGAGGGATTTCAAACCAACCAACATACCAGCCAAGATCATAGTGATTCAACATAACAAGTCACATGTTACAATCATTTTACAAGTAATTCAATATACATCTGAGTTCAACGTAGTTATTACAACTTAAGTTCAAAAGTAGCAGAAGCAAAGTAATTTGAATCTAACAACGCCCTTATTTCAAATACATGCCAGTACCAAGGTCAACTTCCAACAAAAGCATTAGAGAGAAGATAACTCAGAAGGATTATGCCCGTGATCACACTCCGCCTCTACGGCAGGAGCCAACCAACTCTTGCAGTCGTCATGATACATCACAACCTGCAACAAGTGGGGATAAAACCTTGAGTATGACAATGTACTCAGCTAGACTTACCCGTCAAAAATCAGAAATAAAGTAACACCAAGGATCGTGCAAGGCTGATACAAAGTGGGCTAGCTTGACAACATTTTGCGTAAAAACTTAATATAGATAAGTAATCATTAATGCTTAAGAATCAAGTTAATCATCATTAACCTATCATCTATATTAGCACCTGTAGTAGAGCACTCACTTGATTAGGAGCAAACAATATTAACCATAGCAGGTATAAATTGAGGCAACATTTACATCATCATCCATTTAACCATATGTTCAATTTAATGGAATCTACGTTGCCGCTGCTCAAGTCAAGTGCTCACTAACCGGAGGGGTATTTCTAACACTCACTGCGTAGGCCCCTGCCAGGGTCGCACAAGCCACCTTTCGTATAATTCAGGAGTCGCGGGTTCGACTGATGCCGCATCCCCAAGGGCAATACTCTGCCAGGTCATAGGGACTCTAACCCCCATTGGTCTCACGCCAATGTCCCCAAGCACATCCTTACTACCTTCAAGATGCGACCTACCATTCGATTCCCGGCCTGAACTATATTACTCGGCTTCGCGGTCGGAACGACTTATCTGGCCAACTAAGTGTTAAACTGCGTTCAACATGACCCAAGGACGTACAGTGAATCGGTCCTTAAATGACTCAGACGGGGATAGATCCACACCTAAGACCTCCATGTCTTGTTGCTTCACTATCTTCATCCCACCCGGTCTCATTTCATTTTATTAACACATGGTTCCTTTCCACGATAGCAAATATAGCCAACCGTGCCATATATGAATATCCCTATATCTCGCAGGTGGCAAAAAATCACCTGACTTCTACCGCTTAAAGCAGGACTAAGCATCTACTCGATCCTAGTCTATGTAGGATTCAATGATTCATATATCTGGACAAGAAATGATATAATGCAGCAAGGGTTTCCAACCAACTCCTACCACTTAATGCAATAATACTTATAACATATATAGAATTAATTGCTTTGAAGATAGGAGGCTTATAATGCTCCAGGGCTTGCCTGGGATCCGACTCAAGTCAGAGTTTGTCAGAAGAAACTCGCTTGGCGAGCATTCCCTCAATCTATCACTTGTCCGGTCCTTCTATCTTCGGGATGGATCCACCAACTCCATCTTCGGGTTTAGCTCCACATCAGGTCCTTCACGTGCTTCAGCTAGCGTACCTAAATGAGGTGCAATAATATATATGTATGAATGCATAGAAGTGCAATAAACAGAGTAATCAAACAAGCATACTAAAGTTCTCATAAACACCTAGAGCTAATTAACTTAATCCTCATCAAGGCATAACATAGTAGATTGCAAGCACATCAGCCATGACACAAGTCTCATAAGATCATAGGGTACTAACCAAAGTATCATCAAAGATATGAGTCCCACTTCAACACACAAGCATGGCAAAGTTAATCAAAGCACTACAACTAGAAATTGCCACCTCCTGGACATCAGAACAACAGCTGAGTAATTTAACCACAACATGAGATCTACAACTCCAAATGATGTGCAACAAGACATTCTGGAAAGCTTATGAAATTGTATATAATTAATTTATAATAACTTAAGCTTAATTCTCAAGTTTAATAGGTCAAAAAGATAAAACTACAGAATCTAGTCTGCTCCAAACAGAGAGCAACTCAAAAACTACTTGACCAAATGCCACCAAATTTTAGCACAAGCTAGATACATGAATTATATACAACTTTGCTATAGACAAGGTTCTTAGAAAACATCATTATCATGGGGTAATCTACATTGCCCCCAGAACTATCTAGAAACTAATAATTGCAAGAAATAATTATTAACATATGTTGCAAACATATAATTTGGCAAAACCAACTTTACCAACATGTCACACATGACTAATGAACACCAGAAAACATAGTTTTCAATACTAAATAAATTCTTTTAATGCATTTTCTTAATTTATTTAGACAATTAGGTGGAATTATGAACACATATAAAAAGTGCATAATAAATTCTACCAAAATTACAGTGGTCTACACATGCTCCCAAAAGTCTACTGTCCAAATTTCAGACCATTTGGACATGTATATCAATCTCTATGAAAAAGACAAATTACTATAACAAGAATTCATATGAGAGCAAGATGAATCAATCATTCACTCATACTACCACAAAAATTCATGAAACTTTTACCACACATCAAACATCATAGGAGTAGCATGCCATAAAAATTTCACTTCATTTTGAGCTCTAAATTTGCAGTTATGAAAATGACAAATACAACTAGCATTAAAAACCTAGTTGCACAAATCTATTTTTACAGCTAAAATATTAAACTAAAGCATGACATATTATAGATCTACTACATAGAGAATTTCACAAGGATTCCAAAAAGTCCTCATTTACTATTTTTGGAGCTTCCTAGCATGAGACACTAATTTCAAAGTTTTAGCCAAAAATCTGCATAAAAGAAAAAGGAAAACACTTTCGCCTCGAGACCCCTGGATTTTCGCTGAATCAACCCGAGCTCTGCTTGTACTGTTCATATGAGTCACAGGCTTCGCAGTGAGGCCCCTACAAGAACTTTATTTAAACCGAGCAAATAGGTCCTAACCACACTATTCATTTGAGTCTAGGATTTCACAGAAAACCCCCTACAGTTTCCTCAATTCATGGCTCGAGGACCTTCTTCTTCCTTCCCCTAGACACCAAACTAGAGCAGGGCAGAGGATCGCCGGTGACGCCGGGATCCGGCTGGAGACAACCCCGTGGCGGAATTGAAGGGCAGAGCGAGCACCCTGGTGCTCGCCCGCACCTATGGGATTCCAAGGACGGTCGAAAGGTGGTTCGTGGCATCCTGGCCACGAGCTCGGATGCTGCAGTAGAAGCGGCTCCGGTGGACACTCCGACGGAGAGCGGCAGCGTTGAATGGAGAGGAGCTGCAGCTTCGCAGGACCCGCATGCTCCCGTGGAAGGCCGTGGCTTAGTCGGAGACGGTCGGAGGAGGCGGGTCCACGAGCGCCGACGGCATGGGACGACGACGACAGGCGGTGGCAGTGCTCCGGTGACGAGCGGCTCAAGGCGAGGAGCACGAGAGGTGCAGCGTGAGGTGAAGAAGGTGGTGCAGTGGTTCATTCAGGCAGAGGGAAGCCGGAGGCCAAGAATCACGGTGGCGGCTCGGAGCTTGGCCATGGTGGCCATGGCGACCCGGCTCAGGGCAGCGGCACTCCGGCTGCGAGCAAGGCATCCAAGGCGTGCGCACGGGAGAGAGAAGGGGTTGGCGAAGATGTTGGCACACGCAGCTGTGGCCGTGGCAGCTTGACGTGTCAGGAATGGCAGCGACGGCGCAAGCTCTGCTTGCCAGCGTGCATGACGAGAGGAATGGCGAAGAGAGGGAGGAGGAAGTGGAGAGGAACCGCGTCCAACTCCCTTGCATCGACGCACAGCAAGGGCACACGGCAGTGCTGGTTGGCTAGGGTGGGGGCTCAGTGCTAGCATGGTGGCCACGCCCTAGGGCACGCGTCGGCCTTGGAGGCATTTCATCGACTACGTGGTAGGCAACAACGAAGCCAGGTGGATACGCCATGTTGGGCTCAATACATGCCGATTTTTGAAATAGGTCCAATAGCAAATTTGTTCATCTCAGTATGCTCTACAATTTCTATTTAGGGGTCATAGTCATTTGTGACCTAAATTAGGATATAATGATGTGTCAAGGCAGCATTGTCAATGTGTTGACAAAAATTGGCAAACCTTCAAAATTGAGGTGCAAAATGGATTCCAACAAGTGCCATCTTCTTGCATGCTCTTCCCCAACACATCAGCTCCAAAATTTGTATTTGCCTCAACTTGAGTTGTTTCACAAAATTGGGAGAACGCGGCATGTCAAAATGTCAAGGTCAATTAGTGATAAAAACAACTTTTTGCTGTTTTGAAAACTATTTTTGAAGGTCCAACTAAGCTCCATTTTGAGTGACACTTGATCCATTGTCTCCATCATGAAAAGTACTACAACTCATATTAAGGAACCTAATTGAGCTACCATATGAAATTGGAAGATAAAATGTCACGAACATGTTGACTTGATGCTGCCGATTAGGGACTTAGAATATACCAAGTGTTGGGAAACAACCCTAAATTTGACTTGTGGGCCCTTTTTGAGCATGTTCCACACATTTTCATGACTTGACCCTTAAACAAAGTTTGTTCCTTATAAAATTCTCTATAACTTTGTAAATGTGTGCACAGTCACACAAAAGCTTCTAGGTCACACTTTTGAAAAGGTCAAACAAAAGGGTTCTAAGGTCCATACATGGTCAACAATCACTTAGAAGCACATTTAGGCAAAATGATCAACATGAACATTGTTCCATTAAGTGTCCTAAGTGTAGTTAAGGTGTTGTAGAGGCCAAACATACCCACCATGCATAGGTTGCACAAAAGAGTAGGCCTCACATGTATTGAAACATAGAAATCACTATATTTGAACTGCTTGTTTCAAAGCTCTGTTTCACTTGTTTCATAGTGTTGCTGCAAAGTACATGCTACACATGTTTCACTAGGCGGTTCCACATGTGTCCTAGATATGTTTCACATGTTGCATTTGGATGTTGCATAATTACTAGTTCACATGGAATGTAAAACATGTTTCCTGGTTTCAGAAGCATGTTTCGGTTATAATCCAAACAAGCATCTAACTTATCATTTCATGTGACTTTTTGATTCCAAACTCCATGAAACTTTTCCAAGGATCAATATAGATAGGTACTAAGGTGAGACACATGAAGATATTTCAATAACACCATCCAAGCATATATCTTGAAAATGGCCTATATGTAAAGCAATAGTGCAACCTCCACCTTTAGGTTAGGCTTATCTCCATAGGTTGACCTTGATATTGTCATCTCCACTTAATCTGTCAGGTTTGAGCTCAAACCCACAGCTTAATGAGGGACAAACCCCGGATCCCGCCTCGCCCGCCGCCTTGGATCCCGCCACTGAAGGACGCCGAGCTCGCCGCAAGTCCGGATCTGATCACGGAGAGGGGAGGGCGCGGTAGCCGCCCGGCCGGCCGTTGGATGGAGCGAGGAGAAGTGGGAGGCGGAGGCAGAGGGAGCGAGGAGAAGAGGAGACAGCCAGACGGTAGTTGCTTGGGGGGGGGCATATACAGGTCCCCGCGCGGCAGCTGCTCTCCCCTATATCATTTCTGCCAAGTGGGTCCTAGCCCTTTACCGTGCTCGTTCCGGATCGGGGCAGTGCCGTCAGCCTTTGCGGGATGCCATACCACCGAAGCCCCCTTCTCACGGTGGTCTAATTCCAAAAACTCCTCTCCTCCTGTGAGCTTCTTCCCTCTCCTCCTGCCCCGCTCATCAGCTCCTTCCCTACCCAGCGCTGCGCTGTCCTCGTCCCCGGTCCTGGCACCGCAGCGCCAGCCCGGGGCCCCGTTGTGCCGAATCCTACTCTATTGCCCGGCAGCATCTGCCCGTTGCTGGCCCCGACTCCACCGCCGCAACATGGACAAGCGCCGCCATGGCCTCCAATCTTGTGGCCTCTCTCGTACACTTACTCAGAACGGGGAACGGTCAACAGTGGGGGAGAGCATCGGAGTCTGGAGATGCCGGAGGTGATCTGTGGTGCGGTGGACGTCGGCCGTGCCGCGCCGAGGGGCGGAGGATCTGCTGTGGCTCCAACTTCTCCCTTGGGGTCAACGGCGATCCGCCACCGCCCCCTGCCCTACCGGGGATGGGGACATGTGGTGCGGCAGTCGTCGAAGGGTGATAATTAATCGGCGGCGGAGAGGAGGGGACACGCTCAAAGGTGAGTCATCAGTTCCTATTTTCTGGGAGATTTTTTTTTGCATCCTCCGTGCACCACGCGAATTGGCTTATTTCGTGTGTTTTTTTTTCTGGGATTGTGGATGGGGATTGTCGGGCACAACCGCACAAATGTGAGTACTCAGATTTGTGTGTTTGGGGATTTATTTGCGCGCCCTGCTTTTTCGATCTGACTGAATTTTGCTCGGCTTGTAGGGTGGCGCAGATCAGGAGGTAGAGGAGCGACGCATAGCAAGGTGGGTACTCGTTTCCATAGTCAAAGCGAATGATTAATCGGTTCCTAGCTAATTCTTTTTTTTTGTTAGAAAGAAATTATACAGAATGTTGAGCGATGTGGATTGTTAAAAAAAAATTGATGTTGTTTTTGCATTTCCACTTCATATAAAAAAGCATTACTGCTACTATATGGTAGATTCGGTATGTCATAGTGGTTTTCCTTATGTATGTCAATGTTCACACTGGTACTAATGATGTGTGTATAGTTCTGAACTAAATCTCTCCATTGGATTGTTCCCATGTGGTTTACAAATTTCATTCCATTGGTGAAACATAGTTGATTTTTGTTTTTGTGCATCAATTGCCTTTCTGGGTGGTCTGCGATGCTTCTGGTTGGCTGGATTTAGTGGTTGTGAATTTTTTACACCTCTTCAATGAGATTTTAGGGAATTTATATTTCATTGAGAATTTAATGGGTCAATCAAAACAGGCTGCCACCAAAACTTAAGTGATGAGAGCTGCCAAGGTTACAGTGACCTTTTCCGTTTGCCTTCATGGACTTGATGTGTTTGATAGAAATGTGAACGTAACAGAGGCTATATCTAAGATTCTGTTTTAGAGATCTATGCCATGCTTTGATGACCACGAACAGAGTGAGGTATAAGCTCTTAAGGTAGATCTTTCTATAGTTCGACTATGCAAATCAAAACACACAATGTTGGTTCACCGACTCATGGTTATTGTCAGCTGTGAAATGTCTTGAACTTGACCGTCTTGACGCACATTGTTGCAAATTATCTGTCGGTTAATCAGTCATAGCGAAAAAAAGGAAGATGGATTTCAGCTCTTGCAATTTAGCCTTTGTTTCCTTATCTTACTTACTTACAACTTACAACATAGCCTTTTGTCCCAAGCAAGTTGGGGTAGGCTAGAGATGAAACCCAAAAGAGACGAGAAACAGGGAGACACATAAAGGGACATAAAGGGCACAAGACAAAAAGAGGTCACGGATCAGGCACGTTGATTGCCAATCTCCAAGCTCTCCTGTCCATAGCTAAATCCTTGGAGATATTCCACTCCTTAAGATCTCTCTTAACGGACTCGTCCCAAGTTAGTTTAGGTCGACCTCTACCGCTCTTTACATTATCGGCCCGCTTTAGAACTCCACTACGCACCGGCGCCTCAGGAGGCCTCCGTTGGACATGTCCAAACCATCTCAACCGATGTTGAATCAATTTCTCCTCAATTGGTGCCACCCCAACCCTATCCCGAATATCGTCGTTTCGGACTTTATCCCTCCTTGTGTGCCCACAACACCAACGCAGCAAAATATCCAAATTTAGTCTTGCAAAGGTGGTACTTAAGAAAACATTGGACTTATTTGGTAAATGGCTGTGGCTGTAGGTACATCAAGGAGGCACCTGGGCTGTGCTTGAAGATGCTCGAGGGAACCCAGAGGTCTACACCGCATGGAATTATCAAAAGCTTGCGGTTCAGCTTGTTGATGATGAGCTAGGAGTGGTTAGTTCTCTGATCCATCAATGCTCTTCTATGAATTCGATGTAGAGCTCTTGTATGTTTGTGCTTTAGTCATTCCTGGTGCCCATTTTAGTTGCCTACTTAAATGATGCTGAAATTTCAAATTTCAGAGGCTGAGGTTTCTCTAAGGCAGAACCCAAGGTTGTATGGGGGTTGGTATTGTATTGAAGTGAGCATACCCTGCTCGAATGACATGTGCAGATGATGTCCTCACCACACCTTCCCGCTATGATGAGTACGATCTTCTTGCGCTCCATTCAAACCCCTTCTACCTCACATATAAGATCTGTCCTGGGACACTGACATGTTGTACGAAGGTTTATTTTTCCTAACATGTGGCTGCAGTGTAGCATATTCTGCAACATAGTCTGCATTGTTGATGTTGATATTTCCATTGCAGGCGCATTGATTCAAATGTGTGTTCATACCTTTTGCAGCCTACTTTACCTTCCAATTGAGGAGGGCTAGCTATCTGTCTTTGTGCCTTTGACTGACAATGCCCATTACATCATTATATGTCATGTACTATTTCTATATCTGCTTTGTCTTCAGGGTATATTATGTTTTGATGTGTATTTAGGTAGCATGTGATACTTAAGATACCAAAATGGATATATGGATTCGATTTTACGGATGTAAACTCATATATAAGTCTGGTTTTACATATCCAAGTCAGTTGCTTCCAGTCTGAAATCAAAATTAAAATCGGTATGTTTTCCCTGTTGATTTTTATGAATTGTTTGGTGTTTCATTGGCCATTTTCACAGCTCCTATTTTCCTGCTACTATAAAATTTTGAACCAATTGGTTATTTAGAAAGGGATAAACGACATTGTTTTCCACATAAGCTCTATCATTTTTTAGGGTGGGGGGTGAAATCTGATTTTTCGTCTACCTAATTCTACACAAAAAAAACGTGACCACTCAGCTCCATCATATTAATTGTCTGCATATTCAAGTGCTAAGATTTTATGGGTTACCTGATTTTGATGGAGCTAATCCTGGATAAAAGGTTGATCAAGCAGCAGCTTCTTTTTGTTTATCGTCTATATTCACTTTGTTCCATGGACTAAGATATAGAGCGCTCATAAAATTTCATATGGGTGCCTCTGGTAGAATCAGGGAGTCTGAGACATTTTCCCTTAACTTTTCTTTATTGCACGTAAAAATGTTCTAGGATAGGTGCTACTTGTTTTGTTTCTTGGTTTTTTTTGGAGCCAAGTGCTCTCTGCATTGATCACAGTCATTACTCTTCGACTTTTAAGGTGTTACATGTATTTTTCTACCAATTTATCTGTATAACTTTCTCATCCATCATTACTATGCATTAACCAAAATCCACTGCAACATCAAACAAGATACAGCTAGGCATGTGTACAGATAGCTTGCCATGTGTGCGTAGAACCTTTGTGGTTGTACATCTACAATGTGAAATGAGATCGCAGAGTGAAATTTGATTTTACTACCATGGTTAAGGTTGAGAGTTCTACACTTTTTGTTATTTTTTCTATTGTGCCTCTCAGATGTTTACAATAGATGCATGGAGCAATCAGCAAACAACCATGGTGCTACACAAGTGCTGAGTGCTGACCTTTAGCTTTGAGAAGGCATCTCACATTTCATGTACGAATCTTTCCGTACCTAGAATTACCGAAGGTGTTTCACATTAGAGGGCATGAAGATAGTTTTGTCTTTTGTTTTGCTTCACCGCCGCTCCATGTGATGTTATCCTGCATTTCCAGGCTATCTTGCAGGAACACTAATCCATTTTTCCTCTGTACCTAATGACATTGGTTGCCATTTATTCAGTACCCTAGATATGAGGTTGCTGCTCCATGCGAACCTCTGCTGATTTCATATTCTGGGTGCCTGCAATGGGTGCTCTGTTTCAGCTTCCTGCAGATCTACCTTCCAATTTGACTTCTTTAATCGTATGTCAGTTTTTTTGCAACAGATTATGGTTGAGTCCTAGAACAAAAGATCCTGCTAAGCCATTCACCTGTTTGATTGTTTTATGATTCGAGGATAGAGATACTTGCTCTCTTAGATCGCTTGGTGAAATAGAAAAGGCATCCCTTACTGTAATAATAATTAAACATGCTGCTTATCAGGAAATTAGTGAGCCTATACCACAGAATTTCACAAACCCATCTAGCATGCCTAGCGATAGCTTAGCTGGACGGTGTTCAAGGTGGAGAAAATAAGGTCCCCATTACACACCAAGTCATAGGTCTGGTACCCTGTACAATTCCTATTTCCACATAGCTACTTACAATTACGGGATTAGTACAAGTATGGTCTGTTCATGGTTTTGTGATAGTTTGAGCATGTTCTATTTGTTATTTTGTTGCAGGATTGAAGACAATCATTGTTCTCATTGTTGGGAGTCTGATGGACACTTAGCAAGGTAACTATAATGTCAGGTCACTAATAAAAATGCTAAAATCAGATACCCATCTAATAATACTAATGGTATGATACCAGGCCAGGGATATCTTAGTGAATTGAAATTATGTAATTTTCTGTTTCCAGATGCTCACTTTGTATGATTTAGCCATACTATTGCAAAGTTACATTGTTTTGCTCCGCAGCTACCTCACCAATGAATATTGTAGGATGGTCATGTTAGATAGGTGTGTCCTTGTGACACCTTTTTATGTTCCAGTTTTGCATTGTCGGCTCTCCAATTTCCATTGAGCTGATGTCCTGTCCATTCTACATTGCAATTTTGGATCCACGGTTGTATAGGTTCGGCAGGATGCAGCCATGATGCAAACTACATGTGCCGCTGCGAGGCTCTAGGTAAATGGTTTGATGTTTGTCAGTTTGGGGATGTACTTATCACCTCTTGTGTTTTCCCAGCCTAGACATATAAATCTTGCACTATCTTGTATTCATGGTTAGAACTCTACATCCATTGATCCTGTGAAGGCCAGCTAGCTAACGCCAGGAGTGGCCTTGTGATCTTGAAAGTTTTTTTTTTTTTGTCCTGTTTCTGCTTTTTTTCTGATGGGCAAAACTCTGTTTTCTGCAGCTGTCAACATGGCGGCCATTTGGGTTCAGCAATCCATTCCTTACACTGCGCTGTTACACAGGCTTGTTCATATGTCTACTCTACTGTACAGGGCTCCATCTACACAGCTTTTCCCCAGTGTAAACTAAATGTGGGGCTGTATATTCTACATGTAAAAGAAATGTAACGAAGTTGGCTATCATAGCATCTTTGCCGCACTTAGCCAATATTCCTTCCACTAATCAGTTTTGAAGTACAGATGCTGTTTGACTATGTTTCCCTCCCCGCTATAATCCAAGCGTGTTGTGTTTGTGGTTTCTGTTATAATCCTAGCGCGTTGTGTTGTGTAAATATTGCTAAATATTTCTTACACTAATCTGGCATGCACTCTTCTGTATTCCTTTTCATGTCAATATGAGTGCTGAGCCAAGTTCTGCGTGAACCTTTGCTATAACATTGTCTATATTGATGTTCGAAAAAGATATTGCCAAGTACTGTTACCAGCATCGCTGTCAAACATCGAACACTTTTGAGCGATGTAAAATTCGTGCAATTTGACAACGCCGCCCAAACAAAACGATGACCGGCCGGACCACCAGGTGTTCTGATGCAGTTCTCGTTTTCAATTTCAGCAACAGCTTTACGGAGTATATATCGATGCTCCAATTAAGGGCACGTTTGATTAGAGGCGTTAAAGTTTAATAAATACTGTAGCACTTTCGTCTTATTTGATAAAAAGTTTTCAATTTTAGACTAATTAGGCTTAATAGATTCGTCTCGTAAATTACTCCTAATCTGTGCCGACATGCATATAATTAGTCTATATTTAGTACTTAATACATTTACCGTAACATTGATGTGATGGGAGTTAAACTTTAACATTCATGAACCGAGCCTAAATTCATCGGTGCTCAGTCACCGTACAAACCTCCCGAGGTCAACGACCATTACGGTGACGTCGTCCCTGCTCTCCCTGCGCCGTGCCATGTCCACGAGCTCCCTGCACGCCGTCGCCCGGTTCCCGGGAGAGTCTGAGACGGCGTCGACGGCCTCCTGTTGCTGACTTTGCCCCCGGAGCCCGTCCGACACGATGACCAGGAACTCGCGCTCTCCACCGTGGCTCACGTAGCCGCCCTCGCGCTCGATGCGGTCCCGCTACTCCTCCCGGGCGCAGGTGTGGTCCGCCGTCAGCACGGACGTGGCGCCGTTGCGGCTCAGCACGGCGTTGCAGTCGCCGAAGTGCGCGACGTAGAGGTGGCCGCCCTTCACCACCGCCGTTGTGGCGCATGCGCCGCCGCTTTCGCCCTGCGTTCGTTCAATGCAAGGAGCAAATACGACGTCAGTTTGACATATATTAGACTCAAAAATGGTATTCGTCTGCCAACGTACGGCAAAACTTTTGGTCACGATATGGTCTGGGATGCAACCAAGTTTTGAGATTGATTTTCTACTCATAAAGCAATAATAAATTGATTTAGCGTCAGTTTCAAACTAATTGTACACGAAACGACGGTGGCTGAAAATTGAAGCTTCAAATTAAACGGCCCCTAAGTGGCTAAGATTCAAACCACTTTTGGAGAAAGTTCACAAATTATTAACGATAATACTGTGGGTAGGGCGTCCGTTTCGTCTGGAGCGCGTTGGTGGGCCTCGACGCCCGAACGACCCAATAGGCAACATTGGCATTCGTATGGAAATAAAAATAAAAAATCGTCGCTCCCACCTTCTTCTCAAATCGCCGTTGTTACCCCATCCATTCTCGAACCAGCTCTCCATGCCCGTATCGCCGTGGCTTGCTCCACCGCGACCGCGCTATCGCGCCCGCACAGCTGCGGTCACAATGCAGTGGCAGGCTGCGCTGCGCCCGAGTGCCGCCGTCTGCTTTCCTGTCTCTCCCACCTCCACTCACCACTCGCTGCCGAGTTCTTCGAGCCAACGCGGCGTGGTCTACGACGACTGCTCCAGTGCGGCATTCTTCACTACACCCAGCCGCTTGCCTGCCGTCATCCTCCCTCTCCACAGCACCCGAGCACCGTTTGCTGGCTACCGCAGTTCCCCACTAGGTAGGCCATGGATACCGGCGGTGCCATGTGTTTGTTTCAGGTGTGTTTCAGAAGCTGTTTCCAAGTGTTTCATCTGTATGTTGCATATGTTGCAATGTCTATATACATATGTTGCAAGTATATGTTTCAAGTGTTTCAGTTGTTTCTACGTCATGTGTTTTATCTGTATGTTTCTTGTTTTTTATCTTGATGTTGCAAAAGGATTTGATGTTGCATATGTTGCAATGTCTACACACATATGTTTCAAGTGTATGTTCCACATGTTTCATCTATTTTAGACATATGTTGTAAATGTATGTTCTAAATGTTTCAGCTGTTTCAGACGCATGTTTTACGGGTTTCATCTAGATGTTGCAATGACTATACAAGTATGTTTCAATGTATATTTCATATGTTGCAATGGTGGGACGAATGTTGCAAAGGAGATTAGACGTTAGGACAGGGGAAGGCATAGCACGGAGGAGGATCGGGGCGCGGCGGGGGTGGCACCGCGGCAAGGGGAGGAGCGCGACATGGTGGGGGAGGAGCATGGCGCAGCGGGGGAAGGTGTGCGGCAGGCTTGACGCCCGGGGCATAACCGGGATGGGGATCGAGTTGCGGATGGTCGGACGCGGTCACTGGCTTGGGATCGGTCACGGGCAGCCGGACGCGATTCGCTGGCGTAGGTCTAATCCGAGCGCAGGGGGTGTTCGTTGCAAAGCGGTTGCAGGCATCGGAGCTGCGTCCGAATGTGAGCCTGGGGCCGAACATTCGGGCGCTAGCCCTGCCGAATTATTAAGGGGAGGATTAACGTGCGACGGGTCGTGTGCTCCGACCCCGTCGTCTGCCTCGCACCCAGCCTCCTCCCCCGCTCCCTTCTCCTTCCCCGAGCCCCTCCTCCTTCGCCCCTCCCTCGCCGCCGTCCTCGACCCCACCTTCCTCATCGTCCTCGTCCTCGCCCCCGCCACCAACCACCGTCGCGCCATGGGCACTATGGTTTGCCGGAGCTCCGGTGGACTAGGGTCGTGGTGGTGAACTCTAGTGCCCGCGGCGGTCGCCTTCTTCCCCTCCCCCCTCTCGCTGGAGCTCTGCCATGGCCATGCTCGCTGGCGATGCCAAGCTCCGAGCTCCGGTTACCCTAACGTCGCCATCTTCCTCGTCTCCGCCGCGGACAGATCCATGAGGAGGAGGAGGAGCCCTACCTCACCCGCGCACTGCTGCCTCCGCCGCCAGAGGGGAGGGAGGGAGGGAGGAGCTCGCCGTGAGCCTGGGGTCGCTGAGGAGCGCGGGGTCGCCGGGGAGTGCAGGGTCGCTAGGAGCACGGGGAGCGGGCGCGGGGTCACGTGGTCACGCTCGAGCACGACCGTCGGGTGTTTGACTTTGAAAATTATTAAAACATGCCTTAGTACAGTGCTACAAGAAATTAATTCAATGCAAGCTTCAAACTAAATCATCTTTTTTTAAAAAAAAAAATAATCCTTTTTGACGTGTCCAACGTGGGAGGGAAGTGCATATGCGTAGTAGACCCGGTAAACAAAACGAACGTGCCTATTAGTAGTGTCACTCTGGCAGTACGCTGTACACACCTGATGTAACACACCGTCCAATGCCTGGAGGAATATTAAAGGCTTAGAGATTAATAACAAAAACCAAAACATGCTAGGTGGGTTTGTGTTGGGCGTACTTACATCTTAGGTTTTGTTGGGATGCCCATTTATTACCTGGATCTAATATATTGTGGTAGGTTGGTGTGGATTTAGTTTAAATTTCACAGCAACCCACCTAACACACATGGATTGACGTCCATACATGGACATCCAAAGAAGCCCTCTCTTACTAGGTCAAAACACATCCAAACTACACTACTTAGATAAGTATTTGGTCAACCATAATGGCATAACTTTTATATACACCCTCCATCTCAAATTATAAGTTTTTTTTTATTTTTTTTAGAGTCAAAGCATCTCATGTTTGACCAAATTTATATAATAAAAAATAACTTTTGTGATACCAAATACGTATCATTAGATTCTTCATTAATTATATTTTTATAGTATACTTATTTGATGTTATAATTTTTTGTAATTCTCTGTATAATTTTAGTCAAAGTTGAGATGTTTTTGACTCTCCAACAAAGTTGGAATGACTTATAATTTGGAAATGAGAAAGTATCTTTCACTCACTCACTTCCATATTCATTTCAAAACATTTCTAACGAATCCCTTGGTTCGGACCGACGAAGTAATGGCACGTGGCGGATCTTGCTTGATGATAATTCCAGAGGTGCCAATTTTAGAGGCTAAGCCCAAAACTCACTATATTAGTGTTTTTGTTAGCACGTAGAAAGTGCAGTTTACTGTTGACCTAAGGTAATTTCAAATGGCAAAGGGGCAACGGCAGCGTTTGGTCACAACAAAGCTCTGCCCCAACCATAATGTTGGTACATTTAATTAATTGTACTCCATGACTCTATCCATCGAAAAAATGCAGGCATTTCTATCGTTTCAAAAGTTTCCATCAACATAACTTATATAAGCATTATATTCATGGAGTATATTATATTCCACCTTGGTCAAAGCCATTGTAATGTTTCGCCTTAAAGAATGAAGCGTTTGTTCAAAAAAAAAAACCTCTCATGCCAGCGCCTCACCCGTGATCCAGACGTACTACAAGGCCCAGGAGGAGTCTAAGAGCCAAGGCCCGCAAGGTGCGGATGACGGGCCCAGAATGGGTGTGTAATGCCTGTTGCGCCAGGGCCCAGAGAGGAGCACACTATAGATGAGAGAAAGGAGAATTTGGAAGCAACGCAAATGCTTACATCCGAACTACCTCTTCTTCTCCTTCCTTCCCGTCCGTCGCCGCCGCACTGCCGCGGAGGCTAACATCTCATATGCTAGCTAATCAGGAGACTGTCGTGTAAGACTAGCTAACGAGGAGCACTTACAGTGTGTTTGGTTTGTAGATTGGATTCATTCTGCGTTGGTTGGTCTGCGATGAAGTCGTCCGATGCTTTTTGAGGAATGACTCTACTCGAGAGCTGGTGTTGGCCCGTGTGGAAACGTCTTATGAATGAGGAATGGTTCCGTGACGAATGACTCAACACTATGCAAACCAACGGAAATGCTTACATTCGAACGTCCGATGGTCCAGATGCCGTCGTTTGGGCCGCGACACCAGCCCAACGGCCCAAACATCATATCCTTTTGTCCACTCGTGTATCCTATCCAGAAGCATCTCGTCCACTCGTCCTCTCCACAGTGGCAGAGCTACATGGTGGTCCGGGTGGTCATGGGATCACCATGCGCTCGGCCCATTCAAGGCACGTAGATATAGGAAACTTTGGACCACCATAGCCATAAAATCCTAGCTACGCCACTGCCTCTCCAGAAGGCTCTCCACCACAGCGTCACGACAGCGCTCCACCGCGCCACCTTGGCGTCCCAGCGCCAGCCACTGACCGGCATCTCCATCGCACCCCAGCGTGGCTGCTCGCCTTCCTCCCTCTCCATGGCGCCTCTTGCCCACCGCGGTTTTCTCCAGCGCGCGGTCCGTCTTCTCCACCGAAGCGACCTGCCGCGGCCTCCACCGTACCTGTCGCGGCCTTCTCCACAGGAGCGGCGAGCTCCGCTCCACCTGTGAGCTCTACATCGGTGAACTCCACACATCGACGAGCCTCCATTTCCAAGCAAGGAGACCTTCATTCCCATGCAGCAAGAAGATGTTGCACCGAAAGCGCATGTTGTAAACATATGTTTTAGGTGTGTTTCAGTGGTATGTTGCAAGTGGTTCGTATTGGTGTTGTAAAAGTAGATCGAGATGCTGCAAAAGTAGATAGGGATCTTGCACATGTTGCACTAGCTATACACGTATGTTTCAAATGTATATTCCAAATGTTTCATCTGTATCAGACGTATGTTGCAAGTATTTTCATTTGTATGTTGCAAAAGTAGATCGGGATCTTGCACATGTTGCAATAGCTATACACGTATATTTCAAGTGTATGTTCCAAATGTTTCATCTGTATCAGACGTATGTTGCAAGTATTTTCATCTGCATGTTGCAAAAGTAGATCGGGATCTTGCACATGTTGCAATAGCTATACACGTATGTTTTAAGTGTATGTTCTAAATGTTTCATCTGTATCAGATGTACGTTGCAAGTATTTTCATCTGCATGTTGTAAAAGTAGATCTGAATGTTACATATACATGTATATTGCAAGCATATTTTTCAAGTAGTTTTATATACGTGTTTCATACGTCTGTTGCAAGTGTTTCACGTGGATGTTGCATATGTTTGCAATGGTTTTTAAATGTTTTTCATGTGTTTTCTGTAAGTGTTTTAGATGCATGTTTCAAGTGTTCCATCTGTCTTCTTTATATGTTACAACTGTCGAATCTACATATTTCAAAAGTAGATCGGAGTTGCACATAGGATGTGCGTGGGAAGCGGCTAGCGGCACGGACCCACTACTAGGGCGCTTGCCTGCAAGCCTAACACGCTGGGGTGCTCACTCGCTCGCTGAGTGAGTACCGTCCGACGCTAGCGCCCAGATTGTACGTCCGGGTGCTAGCAAATCCGGCAAACCAAACGTCTCACCCAGGGTCGGATGTTGGATCGAATGATTCCATATAGACTCATGACGCAAACCAAACATGCTGTTAAGGTCTTTTACTACCTTGTGGCTAAGTTTGACCTCAAAATAATAAGAAATACTTTTGTATGTCTACATTTATTTAGCAACAAATAGAGCAATCGTGTAAACTTTTTTTTTAAAAAAAACCTTGTGATGTACCTCTTCCAAATTGTAAATCGGTTTGGCTTTTTTTTTGCATAGCAAAATGAATGTACTAAATAAGTTAAAAACAACTTATAATTTGAAACGGAGGAAATAAACCTTCGTGTATAAAATAAAGATGCAATATAATAATATGTTAAATGGATTATGTAAACAAGAGAAATAAAATATTTTTATCTGATGAATTCATGAAATAATTCTTTGAAAAAGTACGATTTGTGCAAATTTTTCTAAAAATGTATACACTGTACATATATATGAATATGACACACTGCTTTTAACGGAAAATTATGATCTGTGAATACGACTGAGGTATTAGCAGCAGCAGGCGTCTTCCTCCGCAGCGCGAGGGTCGTCATGGCGTAGATTACGCCGGCGGCTGGAGGCCTGGAGCGAGGGCGGTGGCGACAGAGCACAAGAACCGGGCGGTGTGCATGCAGTGCAGCATTTCTAGCTAGAAGCTGGGTGCCGGAGTGCGAGACGGTCAAACTGGTGTTGCTGAGTCTGGAGTGAGCAATGCAAGAGCGACTGAGCTAGGCCAGGATGGGAGTCACCGGCAGATCAGCTTCCAACGAGGAGTGGAAGAGTAAGGACGATGACGAGGGGAACGGGACAAGATCAGATATTCAGATGGGGGCATGAGTCACTAGTGGCGACGGGTCAACTAATGGGGCAGTGACCGCATCAACTGGGCTGTGTTTTTAATATTCTTAACGGCGAATTTCGTTTACTTAATCCGGACGGCGAGCATGCAGCCAGCATACGTACAGTGCCGGGCCCTAATACTAATGTGATCAACCAGAAACTTACACTTTCGCCTCCTAAGAGCACCTCTAATGGTTTAAAAAAAGTGATTTTCAAATCACCCCGTCATTTTTATACTTCATTTATGTCGTGTATATTTGCATTATAAACCTAGTAATAGGGAATGCTCGGTGTTCTCGTAGAGTGATCACTCTTTTTTTTTAAAAGCGCGGATAGATTGAGAGCTAAAAGCATCTCCAAGAGTTTCCATAACCACTCCTAATTATTTTTGCTCAAAAAAATACCCACTTCTAATTATGATTTTTTAGCAAGATTGAAAAAAACCTGCTCAACACCTAATCTTTCTGCACTTGGGAAAACCGATCCAATTGCGCGGAAATATACGCGTGTACCAATCGGCCAATCTGAAGATGGATGCACGTGGGGAAGAATAAGAGTAAGAACAGGGCTTTCAAATATACACGAGAGAAATAAAGTATAAAAGCTATTATGATAATTTGCAAATAGTCCAGGATTCCTTAAGCAACATTGTCTTCTATCTTTTAAGAGCGAGATTTAAAAAATGGTTGGAGGAACCCAAAAAATGTGCTCCCAACTTTTTTTTAACCACTTGAAAAACTCAATTATTTACCAATTGTTTTTAAGGAACACGTGCTGTTTGGTTCGTACAACCGTAACACAAATGGAAATAAAATTAGTTCAAATGGTATTCTCGCTGTAACGTTGATAGCTTTAATTAGTTTCCGTTTACGTTCCCAATGCTACATCCAAACAACACCTATACTGGAGATGCTCTAAGATAAGAACTTGTTGGGTAGAGTTTTTTCTTTATTGAGCCAAAAAATCAAGATTGGGATTGTTTTACCAAACTATTGGAGATGCACTAAGGCAGAGCTTATATATAAAGTATACTTTGTCAGAGAAAAAAAGGAAATATGTATACTTCTCAAACGGTAAGAATTATTTGGCAATGTTTTATTATCTAGCTAGAATAATTGGCAAAATATTTTTATCTGTCAAGTGAGCATATCATCTGTAAAAAGAAAATCTATCTTTTTCTTAAAAATGCCCTTTTAACGTCATATTTTAAAATTAAAATAGAATACTTGTTGGACTTTACGAAGTCAAATAGAAAAGTACACGTGTGTGTAGCTATCGTTGCATTGCTTTTGCATTCTCCTCCAGTTATTATTAGTTGGAAGACCAGTCGTCACAGGGGGAAAAAAATAGTCCGCTTGAGGCTGGGCTTAGGGGACTGAGCAATCATATACTCTCTCCATCTTAAAAATAGAGTCGCTACGAGAGTCATACTGGTCAAACTTTTTCAACTCTGACTAGGTTTATAGAAAATATGTGTAACATTTATATCTCCAAATAAGTTATTATGAAAGTATATATTCAACGATCTATCTAATGATACTAATTATGTACCATAAATATCAATATTTTATTAAATATTTTTGGTCAAAGTTAAAAGTTGCTGACTTTTTGAAAAGCGAGAATAACTTTTTTTTACAGAGGGAGTAGTCCTTTGGTACGCTACGACGGATAGAATGATAGATAAAATGAGTTTAATTAGTATCAACCGCTCCTACAATCATATAGTCTAGGATACATGCCGGAATTAAAAAATACTTTTTTTGCGATTAGGAAATAAAAATTACTGGTTGAATTAGTCAGTTGCGCGCCTTAAAGAGGGTAACTACAGCTCGTTCGTCATTCATGCAAACAACGAAGTACTTGTACATCATTCTTTCATGCAAGTAGAGGTTGAAATAATCTACATATAAGTACTTTGTCCAACATGACTTTTTTTTGTAAGAGAAGTGTCCAATGAATTAGTCTATTTGCTGCTTGCCGTGCTGCTCTTCTCCCTCTGTTGTCTGCACCTGTCGGTGTCTAGAGGACCGGGTGTCTAAATAGAGCGACTAGTGAATTTATATCTGCGCGTCTGGACCCTGATGGCTGTGCAAAGCGGATACAATGATGTATACTAGTTCGGACATGAACGGCCCTACGTCCGGTGGGTTTCGCTGCGGTTCTTGTTGCCTTTCACCGGGGTGCTCGTAGTACGGGTTACAAGCTTTCGAGAGAGGGAGCAGGTCCTAAGTCTCTTCAGTGGTGATGATGGTTGTTTCGAGTGTGGTGCGTTCTAGGTGTTGCCTGTTCTTGCTGTTGTTGCCCTACTTGCCACCCTTTCTATAACTTCTCAGGGGAGGGGTCGGGTTACATTAGCGGTAAAGTGGTGAAAATGGGGAAAACGAAAGAGAAAGATAAAAAAGGTGGCCTCGGGCGTGGTCGTCCTCCTCCTTATCCGGCGGGAATAGTTTCCCTGTAGCGTGGAGTCGTGCGGGGCGTTGATCTTTTGACCTTTTCGTTCGCTGGTGCGTCGTGCCGGGGTCATGCCTTGACCTATACGTCCCTGCGTCATGAAGGTGGGCGATGCGTGCGTTGGGATTTTTGTGGTGAGGGGGTTAGGTGGCACAGCTGCCGTCACCCTCGTTGCTGTAGAGATATGGATGTCATCGTGGTAGAATGATTGGGGTCATGTCGAGTCAGGACGTGGCTCTAGTGCCCCTGTAGACTATGCACGGTCACGTCCATCACGTTGATGGAGCGAGCACCGTGTTGGGGGTCCCCATGGCTCCCTGTTTCACCTGAGGGTTCCACGTGCCCCTCGGCGCGAGGCGGAAAACACGCTATGGGGGTCAGGCGCCTTTGATGACGCCACAGGGGCTCGGGCGAGGCGGAGAGATATCGCCCGAGATGCCTATCGTGCCCGAGGCCTCTCCGCAAGGCTCGGGTGAGATAGAGTTTGCAGTTTCCGCCTTTGGGCGGCTGACACGCTATCAGTGCTTTTTGGGTCCCTTATGGCTGGCCTACAAATGTGCAGGGTGCCGTATTTTACCCCCTGTTGGGTACCTCAGGTATTTTGATACCTGACAGTAGCCCCGAGCCTATGGAGGAGTGGAGCATTCCTTCAGAGGCTTGAAAACAAGAGACAGTGGGTAGTTTTTGGCTTGTTTTGTTTTTAGAAGGACTGACCGATGGGTGCGCGCGAGCGCACCCGGCGGGTGTAGCCCTCGAGGCCTTGGAGGGATGAGTTATGCCTTCAAGGGCTTATAATTGAGCAAGTGTGGCATTTCTAGTATGACCGTGGGTCGGATGGGGAGCCCTTGCGGTCTTAGTGTGGACCATTCACTAGGTCAGGATGCCAGAGAAGCCCCCGCGCGCTGCAAGGGACTGACCGGGTGGCCCTCGGCTGTCGTGTTGTTTCCATTACGCTCTTTAGCAGAATGGAGGGGCGTGCGTGGGCCCTTGTCATCCCATTTGGGCCGTATTGTGGTTTGTTTGATTTTGAGGAGACTATTCGATGGGTGCGCGCGAGCGCACCCACCAGGTTGAAAGGTCCTTGTTTAGTTTTGGTAATTGAGTGACAACCTTAGGTGGACTAATTGTGTTTATGTGAGATACACAGGGAATTAGCCCACAAGTGATGGTGTCATGAAGAAGCTCATTGCATATGAGACATGACATGGAGTCATGTGACCAAAATGGTGAAGATCAAGATGAGGCTTGGATTGATGGACCGATTGCAAGTGTGAAGGGCAAGTAGGAGGCTTTGGAGCGATGAACCGCGGGGCACTGAAGCTTGAGCAAGACTTGGCGCCGATGGACCGACGCAACGGTGAAGAGCAAATGATGTCAAGATCGATGGACTAACAAGTTCACATGATGATATGAAGTGGATCATATCATTTGTGATATGGTTGGTGCATGTGTTGCATCAACATCGGAGGAGTTGAAATGGAATGCGCGAGGCAAAGGTATAATCCTAGGGCATTTCATTTTACCGGTCAAAGGTTGTGTAGAGAAGTGCATGACTGGGTTTAGGATAGATGGCCGTATTATTAAGAGGGGCAAATTTGTTTGCATATCGGTCATCTAGTGCCACTCGAGTGATCTAACTTTGCATCATTGCTAGAATCGAGTGACGTGGCAAGTTGAGTGGCTAACTCCTTCGATAAAAAGATTGTAAAAATGCTAACACACGTGCACAAGGTGGTGTTCACTTGGTGGTGTTGGCACATTTGCAAAGGAGGTGGAGTTTGAGCGGTAGAGATGGGTTTGGGACCCTCTCTCCCTCCCGCCGCTCGGCGGGATTCGACGCTTTTCGTGGAAATGAAACACTTATTTTCCATTGCGCTGAAGGATGAAAAAGGAGGCGAAGTCGCGGAAGTGTTTCTCGGCGTTGGACGCGGGGTTCGAAGGCGTTAGACATGGCTACCGCGTCTGTTGCTTAACCCGAGCTGCGCTATGCCGGTGTGAGCACTAGACGCGCTGGTGGTCGGGCGACAGACACGTGGTGTTAGCGTCCGTTGGCGGTGGCGTCAGCTGTTCGTGAGGCGACGTGGCGCTGAGTGCTCATCGGACACTGACGTTAGCGTCTGGTGATGAGCATCAGACGCGTCTGTCGACTGAGCACGAAAACGGACCTCTCTAGACCGCGTCCGTTGGAGCGACAGACGCGTGGTTTCTGAGCGACAGACGCGTCTGTTGGTTGAAAATCGACCGTTGGAAATTTGACTGCGCGTGACACGTGGCGTGCATCTGAGCGATAGACGCTGGATGCCGCATCTGTTGCAAAGGTGATAGACACGTCTGTTGCCCCCGAAAAATGCCCAGTGAAGGGGCAATGGCTATATTCGTTCGTGGGGGTTATAAATAGATGGTTGGCCAGCCTTGGGAGGTTTGCTGAGCACCCTTGAGCCTTGGTGGCTTGTGTAGGTGTGCTTGGGAGCCCTCTAACTTACTCATGCTTGATAGTGTTCATCGGATCGAGTGAGAGAGCGATTATAATGCAATTGCATTGTGAGATTGCATCGAGTGGCACTAGGTGATCATGTTGCAAGCCGGTGGTGCTTGTTACTCTTGGAGGTTGCCACCTCCTAGATGGCTTGGTGGCTTGAGGCTCCATCAAAGCTCGCAAGAAGATTGTGCGAGGCTCCGGAGAAGCTTTGTGAGGGGCATTGTGCTCGCCCCGCGGGAGCCGTGAAAAGCAACTCTAGTAAAATGAGACACGAAGGGCGACAAGTGGTCTGGTTGGGTCAAGTACTTGAGCTCATGGCTTGGAGGATCCCCATCTTATAAGTGGATGTGTGACACCCGCTGAGGGTTTGACTCTTGATAGTCAATTAGCTCATGATGCAACAAGTGGGTGCATCACCACAATGAGAAGAGCAAGAGGACCGGCGGCAACCTTTAAGCTTGTCTCAACGGGGACTAGCGTGTTGGCAAACACATGAACCTCGGCATAAAAATATTCGTGTCAACCTTGTTTATCCCGTTGGTTTGCAATCCCCGAAACACAAGCTTGTATTACTTTCACATATATACTTTATGCTTGCGTAGTTGCTCTCATATCTAGTTATGTTTGTGTAACTAGCTAGATAACTTCTTGCTTGTGTAGCATAGAAGTAGCTCCCATTGCGTGGCTAATTTGATTTGTGTAACCTTGTTAGTCACATTGCTTAGTTTGTGTAGCTAAGTAATTTATGCTCTCTAATTTGATATTGGTTGCCTTGTTATAGAGCATTGCTAGTGAGCCTAGAAGCTTTGTGCTTTTGCTTACTAGTTGTGTAGGAGCTCCCCCGGTTGGCAAAGTACTAGTGCATAGGTTTATGTGACATTGCTCTACAATTGATTAGGTGAGCTCTTGCTAAGCTTGGCACCATAGTTGCTTAATTAGGATCTTTGTAAGGTGCTAGTAAACTTAGGTAGAGAGGTGTAGTCTTGGCTAGATCGATAGATTTAATTCCGCACTTATTTTGGTTAGCTAGTGACCGGCTTCAAAATTTCATGGCGGTTGGTTCAGAGAGTTCCTAGGGTCGTTCGACCGTCCCTAAGGGCTCGCTGCCTTTTTCAGAAAAACCTCCCGAACCGTAAACCAGCCTAGACTTGAACATGGTTCGAGAAGGCCCATGACGCTTTGTGCATCCGGGTACTGACCGTGCGTTGCCCCTTCTCATACCATACCTCACTCGAGTGGCTCGGAGCGGCTGTCGAAACCTTCGCGGGCCAGCCTTCAAACTCCATGTCGTGATCAGACCGTAAGGGGCGGAAACATATCGCGTAATTATTGCTGACAATATGAAATGCGTCGCGTAAGTATCGCTGATAATGTGAAATGTATCGCGTAATTATCGTTAATAGTGTAACCCATGGTTTAACGCGTAAATGATGAGATAAATCATATCAGATAACATGCAACGGTTTCATCAGTACGAAAAGATAATGTTCGAACGGAATAATAGGTTGTGGGCAGGGGATGATGTGGTGATCTACCGATCATGACGTGTCGACGCCGTGCACGACCTCCACCCTCCGGCGTTATGGCCATGTGAGCTCATAGCCGTCGTCGTCGGAGTCGCCGTTGTCAAGGAGGTAGTCGTAGACGTCGATGAAGCGACGTAGGGCCCTCGGGTCGTTGAGCCCGGAGAAGTCGGCGCTGGCCCAACTACTATTGTCCTTGTCAGAAGCTGGTACTAGAAGCTGTCTCAGTAGTCGCAAGTACCTCCGCGATAGCCTGCGCATGGTGAGTCGGTAGATCTGCGGGAGTCCACCCCATAGACAGATCAAAACGTATTGCGATTGAAGACTGGCCACGGGCCCTCCCGTGGTCATGTAGCTTACTAGCCAGCATGGTTTGGCCTTGGGAACCCCCTAGGCGATCGTTCTCGAGGGCTTGCCCCTCGTTCGTGCCCAGGTGAAGATTTGACAGGGCCTCAGAGATGGCGTCGTTGTCGACGTTAGGGGGAGAAGAACCAGATCATAGTCTACTCTCGTGCAGATGAAATCTAGATTCTCGAACCGGACGTGGGAGCCTAGGGCGAAGCGGATACGGGGATTGGCCATCAAGATCTAGTAGATGGATTGTGACGCACAGAAGGCCCCTACCTGGCGCGCCAACTGTCGGTGTCTAGAGGACCGGGTGTCTAAATAGAGTGACTAGTAAATTGGTATCTGCACGTCTGGACCTCTGATGGCTATGCAAAGCGGACACAAGGATGTATACTGGTTCAGGCATAAATGGCCCTATGTCCAGTGGGTTTCGCTGCGGTTCGTGTTGCCTTGCACTGGGGTGCTCGTAGTAGGGGTTACAAGCTTTCGAGAGAGGGAGCAGGTCCCAAGGCTCTTGAGTGGTGGTGGTTGTTTCGAGTGTGGTGCGTTCTAGGTGTTGCCTGTTCTTGCTGTTGTTGCCCTCCTTGCCTCTCCTTTTATAACTTCTAAGGAGAGGGGTCGGGTTACATTAGCGGTAAAGTGGTGAAAACGGAGAAAATGAAAAAGAAAGATAAAAAAGGTGGCTTCGGACGTGGCCGTCCTCCTCCTTATCTGGCGGGAACAGTTTCCCTGTAGCGTGGAGTCATACGGGGCGTTGATCTTTTGGCCTCTCTATTCGCTGGTGCGTCATGCCGGGGCCATGCCTTGACCTGTACGTCCCTGCGTCATGAAGGTGGGCGATGCATGTGACCGGATTTTCGTGGTGAGGGGGTTAGGTGGCACAGCTACCGTCACCCCTATTGCTATAGAGGTATGAATACCGTCGTGTTAGAATGACCGGGGTCATGTCGAGTCAGGACGTGGCTCTGGTGCCCTGTAGACTGTGCACGATCACGTCCATCACGTTGATGGAGCGAGCACCGTGCTGGGGTCCTCGTGGCTCCCTGTTTCGCGTGAGGGTTCCACGTGCCCCTCGGGTGAGGCGGAAAACACGCTGTAGGGGGTCGGGCGCCTTTGATGACGCCGTAGGGGCTCGGACGAGGTGGAAAGATATCGCCCGAGATGCCTATCGTGCCCGAGACCTCTTCGCAAGGCTCGGGCGAGATAGAGTTTGCAGTTTGCGCCTTTGAGTGGCTGACACGTTGTCAGTGCTTTTTGGGGCCCTTATGGTGGGCCTACAAACGTGTAGGGTGCTGTATTTTACCCCCTGTTGGGTACCTCGGGTATTTTGATACCCGACAACACCCAAGCAAGTTGCCTCTGGCACATGCTGCCTGCCGCGTTGCTGCTTTGGCCGACCAGCTTATGTGCTTAGCCAGTTGCAGGGCTGGCCAGGCCGCTTGCTAGTTTGTGAGAGGAGCGTGGACCCACGTCCGCATGGCTGCCGAGTGCTGGCCCAAATTTTTTGGTCACTCCATGGTGTCGAGCTTCGTATGTTTCATGTGTTTTAGATGTATGTTTCATCTTGATGTTGCATGTGTTTCATCTGGTATTGTATATGTTGTAATGGCTATACACGTATATTGCAAGTGTATGTTTCAAATGTTTCATCTGTTTTAGACATATGTTGCAAATGTTTTATCGGGATGTTTGCATATGTTTTAGTGCCTACACACATAGGTTGCAAGCGTCTATTCAAAATGTTTCATCTGTTATGTACATATGTTGCAAGTGTTTTATCTAGATATCTAGATATTGCATATGTCGTAGTTGATATACACATACGTTGTAAGCGTATGTTGTAAATGTTTCAACTGTTTCAGATATATGTTGCCGAAGTGCTTAATGTTGCAACATTAGCAGGCTATAAGCAACGGGCGCATGCAGAGGCGGTCCCCGCAGGCGCAGCGGTTCCCACGTCTCGGCAAGCGAAGCGGGCATGGGTGATCTCCACCTGCATGCGCATCAGCGACATAGGATGTGCAGTGCATGTGTATGTGCACCGACATATGGGGGCGGGCATGCAGGCGCATCAGTTGCATGCGGCATGCGGTGGCGGGTGCGAGTGCAGGCGTAGCAGTTTTTTCTTTTCTTTTTGATAACTATAGGCGCAGCAATTGCATATGAGTCGGCAGTCGCATGCGGGGGAGGCACGGGCGTTCTGACGAGACGTTCGGACCGTAGCCACGCCCTTTTGTGTTTGTGCACAGGCACACACCTGTCTCGTCGTTTTATGGTAATCACTTCACTGAGGGCGTCCATAATTTTGTCTTTGTTATTTCAGCAACAGTTTTATGGAGACATATATATAAACAAAAAAATCTCGGATGTTACAATCTGTAGTATGTGCTGTATATGTACACTTCACATCTCTGGGCAATTAGTCAGTGAGTCGACGAAGGAACTCTCGTCAGTTCATCCTCTCCGTAATCGCAAATCAAACTAATTTGTTGCTCCGATCCATTAAAGTTATGCTCGATTCATTGGTGCTCAGTCAGTGCTTCATCAACTCCTTGCTGCCCTCCTTGGACACTTCTACCGTTACAAACCTCCCGAGGTCAACAACCATGACGGTGACATCGTCCCTGCTCCCCCTGCGCCGCGCCATGTCCACCAGCTCCCTGCACGCCGTCGCCGGGCTCCCGGAGACGACATCGACGGCCTCCTGGTTGCTGACCTTGTCCCAGAGTCCGTCGGACGCGATGACCAAAAACTCGCACCCAGCATCAAGGGCCACCCTGGTGACCGCCGGGTCGGCGACGACCCACCGCTTCAGCGCGCCGTCGCCCAACGCGCGGGACACGGCGAGGCGGCCCTGCACCCGCCACACGCCACTGCCGCTGCGGCACACGTAGCCGCCCTCCCGCTCGATGCGCGCCCTCTCGTCCTCCGCCGCGCAGGTGTGGTCCGCCGTCAGCGCGGCCGCGGCGCCGTCGCGGCTCAGCACGGCGCGGCAGTCGCCGACGTGCGCGACGTACAGGTGGCCGCCCTTCACCACCGCCGTTGTGGCGCATGCACCGCCGCCGCTCTCACCCTGCGTTCGTCCAAGGAGCGAGTATATATGATTCAGTTTCACATATTAGTTAGACTCATGGTATGGTATTTTTCTGCAACGAACGCAAACAAAGTTTTGGACACAATATGGTTTGTCATTCAACCAAGTTTGTCCTAAGAGGCTAAGATTCAAACATGTTTTAGCGAAGTTGACAAACTAAACCATGCCTTGTGTACAGTAGCTGACAATTATTTTAATACAAACTTCAAACTAAATCATCGCTTTTTTAAAAAAAAAATCCTTCCTGAATAACGCCAGTGACACGGCAGTGTATACTACGTAGGTTATCACATCGGCCAATCATGACGAGTTCATCACAAGGAACAAACACTAGTCGCAATCGCGTACATGGGGGCATGCATGACCATCCAAAAAGATGAGGATATATACATGGCAAGCACAAAAAAAGAATCTTTTTGACGTGTTCAACGTGTGAGGAAAGCTAGTGCATATGCGTAGTAGTAGACCCGGTAAACAAAACGAACGTGCTTACTGATGATAGTGACACTCTGGCGCAGTACGCTGCACGCACCTGATGTTGCGCGAGGAGCTCGTTGTCGGTGGCCAAGTAGGCCGCTCTGATCGCCGCCGAGACGCCGTCCTCCTCGTCCGCCGACGACGACCATGGCTCACCATGCGTCTCCGGTCCCGCGGCCAGCACGGCGGAGACGACGTTCCTGCCGAGCTTCTCAGAGACGAAGTCCACGGCCGCGCGGCCGCCGTGTCCGTCGAACACACCGTAGAATGCCTGCGGGAAAAAGGCTCAGAGGTTAACAAACCAGAAGTGCCAGAGATGCCTCAGTGTTGGGCGTACATCTTATTACTGGGTCAAAACACATCGAGATTACCGCTACGAAAGTACTATGTATTTCCTTTGGTCAACCATAACCATTATATATCTGTCACTTAGTGCCGGATCTACCTTGTGGCTTAGTCGTTTGTCCTAAAACTTATATGTAATTATATTTTTGCACTTATTTAGCAACAAATAGAGCAATTATGTATTTTTCCTAAAAAAACCCTTGTGATACCGCTAAGGTCTTGTTTGATGCATGTGTATCCACTTCAATCCACATATGTTGGAGTGGAATAGAATGAAATTTAATTTAATTTCACTCCAATCCACTTTAGCACACGTGGGTTGAAATGAATACATGCGCAACCAAAGAAGTTCTAAGTAATTAAAATAAAGGCTCCACATCTAGAAAATATGTTAAATCGATTATGTAAACAGGAGAAATCAAATATTTATTTCAGACATACAGTAATTAAGAAAAAAAATGTTTGATCACCAATTCATGAAATAATTCTTGGAAACAGTATGATATGTGCAAGTTTCACTGGAAATATATGAATATATGACATATTGGCGCTTTAACAGAAAATTATCGTCCGCGAATCTTAGTATATATTGGCATACTGATATCTAGCAAGGAAATTAGAAAGGAAAACTTATGAGTTCATAAGACATGGATCAGGAAAGAAATTTTTTTTGACTAGTAATAAGATTCCCCCTTCAATAAAAATCAAGCAAACAATTTATCAAATAGTTTGCCACACAGGAAAAATTAATTACCAGCTCAGAATCTCCATCATGTTTATGAGTAACCACCGCATACGCATCCTCCATCGCATGCCTCGGTCCAGCTCTACTCGCCAGCCTAAACCCCTCGCCCTCCACCTCATCCAGGTCAGCCTCCCTCGCCTGCGCGGCAGCGGCGGCGGCCCAGCCGGCAGCCACCTCGCCGACGTCATCCGCCACCGGTATAAGCAGCCTCGTGGGCCTCCTCCTCGCATCCCATGCTGTCTTCTTCTTCTTGCTCTCAGCTTGTTGCTGTGCTACGTCATCGCCACAACAACCGCCGACAACGTTAGGCACCTCTGCACCAACAATAACAGCGGCAGAAGGCGGCGCCGGCGCCACCACCAACAGCTGCTTCTGGATAGCGACGACTGAGGCAGCCGCAGCAGGCGTCTTCCTGCGCAGCGGGAGGGTCATGGCGGAGATTACGCCGACGGCTGGAGACGCCGCCGCTGCCGCCGTCGTCGGTGGGGAAGCTACGGCGACCGGAGAGAACGCAGATGCCCTGATGAGGACCTTGCGTAGCTCGCGGAGGAGGTGCGCAACGGCAGCGGCGACGGAGCACAGGAACCGGGCAGTGTGCAGCATGTCTAGCTAGCTAGGTGCCGGAGAGCGAGATGGTCAAACGACTGGTGCTGCTGCTGAGTCTGGAGTGAGCAATGCAAGAGTGGATGATGGGAGTCACCGGCAGATCAGCTTCCAATGTTTTTATACGTGATGAGGAGTGGAAGAGTGAGAAGATGACGAGAGGAACGGGACAAGATCAGATGGGCGGGGCTGGGTCACTAGTGCCGACAGGTCAACTAATGCAGTGACCACGTCATCAGGGCTGTGTATTGTTAACGGGGAATTTCGTTTACTTAATCCGGACGGCGAGCATACTGCCAGCATACGTACAGGTGCAGGGTCCTGATACTAATGTGATCAACCAGAAGACAACACTGGCGCCACCTAAAAAATTTGTAAATCAATGAGTTTTTCATTTTTTTAAAAAAAAAGTAGGGAGCTAAAGGCATCACCAAGAGTTTCCAAAACCCTTTCCCAATCTTGATTTCTTTTGCAAGATTGAAAATAACTACTCCAACCACCTATCTCAACTCTCAATTTTTGTGCACTTGGGAGAAACGATCCAGTCATGCGACAATATATGTGCGCATATATCAATCCACCAATCTGTAGATGGAAGGATGTGTGGGAGAATATTTGTAAAGACATGGTTCCTAATGCAAATGTAAGACAGAAACAAAGTATACCGGTGATATTGGAGTTGTTCCAAATTCACTGCAAGATATAGGCCGGACTTCTGACGGAGCGAAGCGGAGGCCCGTAAAAGCCGAAGGCTGGGCCGGAGCGTAGCGGTCATGATGAATGGATTCTAGATTCCGCATGTTCATTTCATATTTGCACTAACAGAAATTAGTTTAGTTCATATAAGTCTGTGCAGAAAGGGGATGTTGTGCGGATGGGAGATGATAACCCATGTGACGTCGTGGGGATTGGATCAGTTCAGATCAAGACTGATGATGGCATGACACGCACGCTGAAAAACGTCAGGTATACTAGGGATGTCCAGGAATCTTATCTCATTGAGCACGCTTGATGTAGAAGGTTACAAATATTCCGGTTCAGATGGCATTCTGAAGGTATCAAAAGGTTCTCTTGTCTGTTTGAAAGGTGATCTTAATTCTGCAAAGTTATATGTTCTTAGAGGGTATACTTTACATGGTTCTGATTCCGCTGCTGCTGCTGTTACTAATGATGAACCTAGTAAAACTAACCTTTGGCACATGCGTTTGGGACATATGAGTCACCATGGTATGGCAGATTTGATAAAAAGAAACCTACTGAAAGGCTGCACTTCGAGTAAGATAAATTTTTGTGATCATTGCATTTTCGGCAAGCATAAGAGGGTACAGTTCAACACTTCTATTCACACCACCAAAGGTACTCTTGATTATGTTCATGCTGATTTATGGGGTCCTTCTAAGAAGCCCTCACTAGGTGGTGATCGTTACATGCTTACAATTATTGATGATTACTCTAAAAGGGTTTGGCCTTATTTTCTAAAACAGAAAGATGATACTTTTGCTGCTTTTAAAAACTGGAAAGTAATGATAGAAAGACAAACTAAAAGGAAGGTAAAATTGTTTCGTACTGATAATGGTGGAGAATTTTGTTCGCATGCCTTTAATGATTATTGCAGACAGGAAGACATTGTTAGGCATCACACCATACCCCATACTCCACAACAGAATGGTGTGGCAGAACGGATGAACAGGACCATTATCTCTAAGGCCCGTTGCATGCTGTCTCATGCAAGGATGAGCAAATGTTTTTGGGCTGAAGCTGCTAATACTGCCTGTTACTTGATAAACAGGTCACCTTCTATTCCACTAAATAAGAAAACTCCTATTGAGGTATGGTCTGGTACGCCTGCTGATTATTCACAGTTAAAAGTTTTTGGATGCACTGCTTATGCTCATGTTGACAATGGAAAATTAGAGCCTAGAGCTATTAAGTGTCTTTTCCTTGGTTATGGTTCGGGAATCAAAGGCTATAAATTGTGGAATCCTGAAACAGGAAAGACTTTTATGAGCAGGAGTGTTGTATTCAATGAATCTGTGATGTTTACTGACAGTTTGCCCTCAGATCATATTTCAGAAAAAGAGCTGCAGAGTATGCGCATACAGGTGGAGCATGTTGATGATGATATAGATGTGCAGGTGGAGCCTGCTGATGAGCAGGATGACCATAATAATGATGTTGTTGATGATGATGCTCATGATGATGTTCAGCAAACTCCTCCTAGTTTGCAGCTACAGGAGGAATTACCTATTGCTCAACGCAAGTCAACAAGGACAGTTGTACCTCCTAAACGTCTTATCGAAGAATGTAATTTGTCTTACTATGCTTTGAGTTGTGCTGAACAGGTGGAGAATGTTCATGAGCCAGCAACCTATAAAGAAGTTATTCGTTGTGCTGATAGTGAGAATTGGATGTCTGCTATGCATGAGGAGATGCAGTCTCTTGAGAAGAACAGTACATGGGAGGTTGTTCCTTTGCCTAAGGAAAAGAAGACCATAAACTACAAGTGGATCTTCAAGAGAAAGGAGGGTTTATCTCCAAACGAGCCTCCAAAGTATAAGGCAAGGTTAGTTGCAAAAGGCTACAGTCAAATTTCGGGTGTTAACTATAATGATGTGTTCTCTCCAGTGGTAAAATACAGTTCAATTCGTACTTTCTTGAGTATTGTTGCTTCACATGATCTTGAGCTTGAGCAGTTAGATGTGAAGACTGCGTTTTTGCATGGAGAGCTAGAGGAGGACATATACATGGACCAACCGGAAGGGTTCATAGTGCCTGGCAAGGAAAAATATGTGTGCAAGTTGAAGCGCTCCTTGTATGGTTTGAAACAGTCCCCTCGTCAGTGGAACAAAAGGTTTGATTCATTTATGTTGTCACACAGTTTCAAAAGATCTAGATATGATAGCTGTGTTTACATCAAGCATGTTAATGGATCACTTATATATTTACTGTTATATGTTGCTGATATGCTGATTGCTGCCAAGAGCAAGAATGAAATCACTAAGTTAAAGAAGTTGTTAAGTAGTGAGTTTGATATGAAAGATCTTGGTAGTGCTAAGAAAATTCTTGGTATGGAAATTAGTAGAGACATAAAATCTGGTTTGCTATTTCTTAGTCAACAAAATTATATCAAGAAAGTTCTTCAGCATTTCAACATGCAAAATGCTAAGGCTGTTAGTACCCCTATTGCACCTCACTTTAAGTTGTCAGCTGCTCAGTGTCATAGTACAGATGCAGAGATTGAGTACATGTCAAGGGTTCCTTATTCTAGTGCTGTTGGGTCTTTGATGTATGCCATGGTTTGCTCTCGTCCAGATTTGTCATATGCTATGAGTCTTGTTAGTAGATATATGTCTAATCCTGGCAAAGAACACTGGAGGACAGTTCAGTGGATTTTCAGGTACCTCAGAGGCACAGCAGATTCCTGTTTGAAGTTTGGAAGAACTGATAAGGGTCTCATTGGTTATGTGGATTCTGATTATGCTGCTGATCTGGACAGGCGAAGATCAATTACTGGTTATGTGTTTACTGTTGGCAGTTGTGCTGTGAGTTGGAAGGCTACGTTACAGTCTGTTGTTGTTTTGTCTACTACTGAAGCAGAATATATGGCTATTTGTGAAGCGTGCAAAGAATTGATATGGTTGAAAGGTTTGTACGCTGAACTCAGTGGATTTGAATCTTGCATAAGTTTGCACTGTGACAGTCAAAGTGCAATTTACCTCACTAAAGATCAGATGTTCCATGAGAGAACTAAGCACATAGATATCAAGTATCATTTTGTGCGAGATGTGATTGAAGAAGATAAGCTGAAGGTATGCAAGATTAGTACTCATGATAATCCTGCTGATATGATGACAAAGCCTGTTCCTGTTACTAAGTTTGAGTTATGTTCAAGCTTAGTTGGTTTAATTGAATAGTCCAAGAGACTATTGTTGGCACCAGTGGTTTTCTATCTTTTGTTGTTCATGATGATCGGTTGATTTATGATACAAGATGAATTTGTCTCAAGGTGGAGTTTGTTGGAGTTGTTCCAAATTCACTGCAAGATATAGGCTGGGCTTCTGACGGAGCGAAGCGGAGGCCCGTAAAAGCCGAAGGCTGGGCCGGAGCGTAGCGGAGTCTGAAGCCGGCCCATCAGGCCGCGCCCGTGCACACACGGGGGGTGCGGGGGGCGGAGCCCCCGTGGTACGGTACATATATACCCTTGCTAGGGTTTCTTGGAGACTCGATTCTCTTGTATGCCGCCACAGGCGTGTAACCCAAAACTCTTGAAATAATGAGATTGTTGTTGGCTGGTGCCCGTGGTTTTTCCCCTTCGCATTGGAGGGGTTTTCCACGTTAAATCGTGTGTCTCCGCTGTGATTGATTTCGTTTTACTTCATATTGCATACATCGTTCTTAACAGGTGATTGGAGTGATTTAAAAATAGCCCGGAATTCTTGATGCAAATTTTTCTTTTATCTTTTAGGAGTGAGATTTTAATAGGGGTATAAAGAAGAACCCAAAAAATATGCTCCCAACTTTTTTTAACCACTTGTAAATCTCATTGATTTACTAATTCTTTTTCTCAAAACTGTTGGAAATGCTCTAAGATGAGGAATTGTTGGATAGAGATTTTTCTTTATCTAGCAAAAAAATAAAGATTTGGAGTTGTTTTACAAAACTATTGGAGATGCTTTAAGGTAGACCTTATATATATAATATACTTTGTCAGAGAAAAGAAGAAAATATGTATGTATAGAATTATTATTCGGCAATGTTTTATTATCTCGCTAAAATAATTTGCAAACTTTTTTTTGTCAAGTGTGTATCATCTGTAAAGAAAATCTATGTTTTTCTTTCTCAAAAATGACATTTTATCGTCATATTTAAAAATCAGATACTTGTCAGAGTTTAAGAAGTCAAATACTCCCTTTGTTCTAAATTATAAATTGTTTTGGCTTTTTTAGATATATAGTTTTTGCCATGTATCTAGGTATAACCTATATATAGATGCATAGGGAAAGCCATGTATCTAGAAAAGCTAAAACAACTTATAATTTGGAATGAAAGGGCGTAGAAAAGTATGCGTGTGTAGCTATTGTTAGTTTGTTACATTGCTTTTGCATTCTCCTCTCTAGTTATTAGTTGGAAGACAGTCACATAATAAAAAAGGTCCGCTTGAGGCTGGGCCGGTCCTGCAGGGGACTGAGCAATGCATACCAACTCAACACCAACGTACGACACATAGATAAAATGAGTTTAGTATCAAGGGCTTCTACATTAATCGTATAGTCTAGGATCGATGATGCCGGAAATAATTAAAATGACTTGTTGAATTAGTCTGTTGCGGCCTTCTAGAGCGAGGGCGTTACCACAATTCATCATGCAAACAACGAAGTACTTGTACATCATTCTTTCATGCAAGAGGTTGAAATAATCTGCACACCTTGTCCAACATGACCTTTTCTTTAACCAAAAATGTCCGACGTTTAAATTCGATCTTGCAATTTGTTTGTGCAAGTCAATCTCTATTATTTATCAGCAATAACTGCTGTCTACGTATGTATGTAACGTACGTACTCCTCCACTCATCTGCATTCAGACGCTGGCGACTGAAACAACAAGAGTGTAACTCAGATCGTCCTGCCGGGCCGGCGAGGGAGATGGAAGTACTAGTATAGTAGACTAGGTAGTACGTAGCGTTTTTATTTGGAAGTTGGCCGGCTGGGTGACGCAGCCTTCTGGTATATACGTTACGTATTTGCCTGGTTCCCGAAGTACGACGCCGTCTGCTTTTCAGGTTTTGTGAAGATACACAAGTACACTAATAAAGATAGATTCCTTGCCCAGCCGTTAATGGTTGCATCACGTGCATGCATGATTTATTCCTACACTGATGCTGAAACCTCAGGACAAGGACGTATTCGTTGGTTTCCTTTTGGTGCAAGATTTGATCAAGTCTTTCTACATGCACTGCACCTCTAGGTAAATTTCCGTTTACAGAGGCGTGTGCCCTAAGGCATCGCCTCTGTTAATCATATATTAACAAAGACGGTCGTATTAGGACAGTAGTCTTTGTAAATCGATTTTCAGAGACGGACGTCTTACATGTTCGTCTCTAAAAATATCTATTTTTTTTGTCATTCTAATTGCCCATCTCTAAAAGTCGATTAACAGAGGTAGGTATCTTAAGGACGCCCGTCTCTAAAACAGTTTTATCCAAATATAATTTATAACTTATCCATATGAACTCGAACAAAGACAAATTTGTATAAAAATTGTAGCTCTCGATGTGATCTACAACTTTGTAATTGAGAAGTTATTGATTTTATGTCATGACCTGATCATCATGACTTGTTCTTAACCATCATCATCATGAGCATCATATGCATTTCAAATCCAAAGTTGAAAACTAAGTTGCGAAGAAATTAAATAAAAACTGTGCACTGCATGTTTTTGGCGGATCGTCCGCCCTCACGATGGAACATTCCACTGGAACATTACCACTGATTGACAGTTGTCAGAGCACTTCGTGTCTGACGCATCATCCATCGAATTGGCGGATCATCCATCAAAACGCCCCATGCATAGAATTGATGTGTCACTTCTGGAGCTCTTATGGCCTCACAAGTCAGGCCACCTAGTGACATTTCATGGAGCAGCTAAACCAGAGCACTAGCCAGCTCTACCACTCAATCTCACTCTCTAGTCTCTCTTTTATTCTTCACTCTCTCTCTCTCTCTCTACACTCTCTCACACACCCAAAAGCAAGAAAGGAGGAAGGAGAAGGGATTGGAGCTTGCAACCAGCAGCAAGAAGCCATGGAGCTCGTATAGAGGTTGTTGACCACAAGAGGCTGGGGGTAGAAGAGGGAGGAGCCCTCTCTCTCCCTCACCGGTTGGAGCTAGGAGGAGAAGGAGCAAGCAAGAAGGATGGAGGATCTCGAGTTGCCAAGGACTCGATCTAGCTTTTCCACAGCATTGGAGAGCTTCATATCCATCTATTGTAGCCTTTGGTAAGCTTGAATCAAGCTCAATGCACATTTTCATGCTTCATATTGCTATACACCTATAGAAGACCACCAATGACTGAAGATTGCACACAATGTAGCTTCATTTGACTAGCTAGTATGCTCCATAGTACCCTAGCAACACACCCAAGCAATGGATTGAACATGCAAAGTCTCTAGATGAAGATTGCACACAATGACCTAGATGAAGATTGCAACACACCCTACCAATGACCTAGATGAAGATTGCACAAAATGCATGACATGGTCTATACCAAAATCTAGGTCATTGATTTAAATTATGTGCAATCTTCAACTAGGTCATTGTGTGCAATCAGTTTCAATATTTAACCTCGATGTTGTAGTTGGAAGTTATTGATTTGAAACTGATTGAAGTCCCAAAATATTGTTTTATCTTCATTGATTTAAATTCAAAGTTTAAAATATTGAAACAACATCAGATGTGACATGGTCTATACCAAAGTTGTGTTCTCAATACAATCTACAATATGTACTCAAAATGTTTTTGATTTGAAATTATATAGAGTGCTAAAAATCATATAGAGTGCTAAATTTCTAAACGACCTTTAGTGTTCACATAGTTAACACCAAAGGTGTAGTGGCCCACCTGATATACATGTTTGATGTTGATAAGTTTTTGATATTTGATGTTCGTTAGTGACTCAAATATTTATTTTGAATTCACATATTTAGATATTCAAATTTTTGTTTTTTTAAATGGATGGAGGCATATCCTATACCAAAGTTGTAGTGCTTAACATGATTTAAAACCTTGTAGTTCAAACTTTTTTATTTGAGTTTATTTAGTAGCCAAAATATAAAATATAAAATTAAGAAATATTTGTAAGAAAATAAAATAATATATAACTTACAAGTGAGTGTGTAGTGCAGTGGTAAGAAGGTGTTGTTGTTGAGCAATAGGTCGAGTGTTCGAGTCTTGAGGCGGACATGCCGACCACCTTTGTAAATAGCAATTAAAATTGACCTTTGGTAGAGACGGACGGCTTGCCCACCTCTGAAATAAAAATTGCGTGCCTCTAAATATATTTTTTTTGTACTAGTGATGGGACAGTTATTACTACTCAAACCATTTTTACATTTGGCTTTCATTTTGGTAGAGGTGGCTCTACCAAAATCCGCATCTAAAGCTGTCACACCCCCAAAATTCTCAATTTTGGGTTGTGCATGGAAAACACTAAATAAAATAAATGATTTCAATATTTATATAATTTTTTTAAGATTAATTAAGTTATGCTAATTTAAATTTAGAAAAGATGTGGTTTCAAACTTTTCATATTAATTTAATATTCCTTTCGTGATGTGATGTTAGCTTGTCGTGTGACTTTGTGTGTTGTGCGCGTAAAATTTTCAAAACGCGTTAGACGTCGTCTGATCCTTCTCATGAATTTTCCGGACTTTTCCAGAGCATTTTCCTATTTTCCTAGAGCTTAATCTAATTTCTAGATGCTCTAAAATCCTTTTTCATGGGCTCCAAATACTTCATTTGGATTCATTATCTCTCCATCTATCTCTCAATCGTCGCGGTTGTTCCAGATCTAAATTCCTTTTAGTGAGCCGCCAGCCATAGCGTCCCAAATCTATCGCCGAAGTTCTGCCCATTTAAGTTTTCGATGAACTTCTGGTTAGGTTTCCAGGCCACTTTGGGCGTCTCCGGCTAGAACCAATACCACCACAAGACAACTCTCGTCGTTCTCTACGCTTTAGTGATCTTGTTTGTGCCAACTGAATCCCCATTGTTTTTCTTCTCTAGTACGCCGACGATCGCCTCCTTGGATGTGTTGACACGGTTTTTGACTCACCTATAATTATAATTTGTGCAATATTTGCTTTAAATAAATGTAAAAGATATATGTGGCCAAATCCCATATAAATAAGAAATGAATAATAGGAGACAAGATATTGGCTATGAAATTTAGTACAGCCAAATATGCAAGAGTGAAGACGTGCGACATATTTGCTCCTGTGTATAGATTCAATATCATGTACTCACATGAATATATATACGATGTTTTGTTGATTAAATAAAAAAAAACTAATTGATTTGATGGCCTAATCCACCTTGCAAGTGACGTGTATTGTATGAAAATAGAGGTAGCACCATTGAATAGCAGCCCGGCCTGCTTCTCGTATTTGCAACACCGGCTTGCAGCCCAAATAACAGTCCGAGTCCAACTCCTCCACGCCATATCGCTCGTGCCCTAGCTTTCTTGTGAACCGCCGCTGCCCGCGCGCCCACTACTCGCGTCGTGGGAGCGTCCCCCGCACCCCGGCCTCCATAAAGGGAAGTCCAGACCCCGATGCCGCTCTCTGCCCTGATTCCCCTCGCGCTCGTTCGCAGAAACCGCAACCGCATCGCAGCGCTCGGAATCCGCCGGAGCCGCTGCCGTGGGGAAACGCCTTCCCGCCGCCGCCGCAGATTCCCCAGCGAGTGTGGCCGCGCTGCTCCTATTCGTGATCGTTTCTGCTCCGGCAGTCTGTGCTCAACGCGTGCCGTCCTCGTCTTCTTCTGGCCGCGCGAGCCAGTGCACTGTCCTGCCCTGCAATCGGCCATGGCCATGTGTGCAGTCCGTCCAAGGATGAAACAGCTGTTGGTAAATCTCTCGAAATCCTTTTCTTCTTTCTTGACTCGTAACAGCACCAGTTGCCTATTCCTCATCACCTCTCCACGTACTCCATGTACATATACCTACGTCTTGTCGTGTCCTGCAGGCAACAGATCGGAGCTCCTGGCGTATCTGCAGCTCGGCCTGTGTAGCAGGCCACCGACGCCCGCTTCAGCTGTTGGATGCCGAGCACCAATCATATCATCGCGTGCGCCGCTTACTTGGACAGAGAACTCATAGACGTGGGGATCTTCGTCGATACGAACCTCTAATCCCTGTTTGAGCTGTGCTTCCGTGTTCTCCTGCTCCTACCAAGCCTGCCATGGCCATCGTCCAGCTTCTGTAGCTGGTGAGCATCTGCATGTCCACGTTCTTCCCCGTCTATTCTGCTATGTGCTAACAACGACATTGACGTCTTACATGCTAGAGTGATTTATAAACTAAATATTAATTTAATTAATATTTATGCAACTAGTTTTATAATTAAAAGCAAACATAGGTTTTATACTCCGGTGTTATATGTGAAAAAAATATATTAATTTGAGTAATTGCTAAGATTAATATGCTTTTAAATTATAAATTTGTTTAGTTTAAGCATGTATAGGGAATTCGAATAGGTGTACATACTCACACGTTAATTTGTTCTTTTGCAAAATAAAGTTTAACATGATTAAATTATGTTTTAACTAATCTAAGTAAATGTTACTCATATGGTAAAAAAAAATAAATCAAGCAGGTGGTCTTTTCTTTCTTTTATAATTTAAAACTTCGATAGTCGTTTCTTTTAACGATAGTTCCGTTATCGACATTTCTTGTGATCTTGTAACCGTAGAACCTAGCTCTCTTTTAGTACGTTATTTTCTCTCGTGTGGTATAATGTTCTTAGTTGTTTCTATTTGTTTGCTTGTATGTTTGCTGGTGTGCTTGGTTGCTGCGATCAATGAGTAGAAGCAGGACTGTCCTTGAGCACCGAAGACCAGAAGGTGTTGACCATATGCTAATGTTTGAGAAAGTATGAGCAAGTGCAAAAGACAAGTATAGCATGGGCCTACCTTGATGTCCTATTCATTATATAATATACTCATTATGCATGTGTCTAATATTGCTCACCTATAAGGACATCCTGGTCTTTGATGACTTGTACCTTGATCCCTATGGGTTTTATTGCACATGGGTAGAATGCTAGTGCTCTAACTAAACATGTTCTACACTATGACTAATGGAACCAACGGATAAATATGATGGTAGCAGTGGAACTATAGGGTGATGGTGCAAATGATGTTGATCATGTTGCCCTAAACCCTCCGTAAGGACTTATCAGTCGGGCAAAAGCTGGGACATACAGTGCAACCGTGAGAGTTATATGGCTCTGATTTTAGCTCAGTAATAGGATCTTTTCTAGCTTGTTAGAGGTTACCCGAAAGGGCGCAAGAGAGGCTTGCCACGTTGGGTATAGAACTGCCTCTGTTCTGATGTGTATAGCCTGCGGGAATTGTGTCATGGAAAGGGGTTCTCTATATCTGCCAACCGAGGAAACCTCGCGGCCCTAACTTGTTAGAAAAGGCCTATGGAAGGCTTCATAGTGTACCCTGCCTGCTCACCTTGGGAGTGATAGGGGGTCGACAGGCCCCGGGCATATGGGCAACACGACTCACGGGTAAAGATGCACAACCTCTGCAGAGTGTTAAAATTGTTATAACAGCCGTGCTCATGGACACGAGCGGCCCGAAAAACTCACAGAATAAATGGTTACTTGACAAGAGGATGACTTATAACGATGATGATAAGATTATGATGATGATCAATTACTCTTCTTAATTGTAGTAGGTGATAATGTGGGTTAAATGGGCGCTTATGCATAACTTATGATAATTAATAATAAAATGTTGATATACTAAAAGTGCTAACTATAGTCAACCGTGTCTATCCTTTTGAGCCTCATGAATCCTCATACTATGCTTGTGGAGTACGAAATGTACTCACGCTTGTTTATTTTTTTAATACCTTGGAAAAATCCCGGATGAGTACCAGATGGTGGAGCTAGTCAGTTTTCTGAGAAGTGCTAGGTGTACGTACCCCCAGTCGGCCGTCCCTTGTGAAGAATGGAGCCTAAAGATTAGTTCTCGTTCCGCGATACTCTGATGTAAGTGTTAAATATGAGTATGTTTCTGCTTTATAACATTGTTTCTGATACTATGTACTCTGTTGTTGTATGTGTAGACTTCCTGGGCACACATATGGCTAGCCTGGTTTATTCTTCAAAACTGGGTGTCACAAAAGCTCCATGCAAGGAGTTTGAAGTAGCTAGAAAATGTGGTTTCTTTTGGCTTCTGCTCACAAACTTGACATAAATTATTACACAATTGTGGAGCTATCTTTTGCCAAACGTTTTTAAAAAATGTCTTCAGGTCCAAATGAGAAGACGGAGCCACTTTAGGATGAGCTAGAGCCCTACGAAACTAGCCCTAAAAATGGTTTCTAAGCGGCCACCTCTGGAAAATGATTTTTAGAGGCACTTGGGCTTTCCTGCAGCATCTTAAAATGCCCGCTATTTTTGGAGACAATTGGCAAGATAAACCGCCTCTAAAATGTTTTTTTTATGCCGTTAGGCTTTCCACTCTCCTCTAAAAATGGAGGGAATTCTATGGATCTCTAAGAATAGCTATAGCACGGTAAAGATAGTTTCACCTAGTAGTATATTCTTTAAGGATATGGATGTTATCGGATATTTTTTTAAAGCGGATCTAGTATCACATAGAGAAACATAATAGAAAATAGATTCGGATACATCTATTTAGTATCCATATATATGGGAGTATCTATAGTACAAGTTTTAGTGGATGCGGGTTTGGACATCTACGAGCTGTTTGGTTCTACAGCACGTAACGCAAATGAAAATAATTTAAGTCTGCGAATATTACCGGCCACAGATACAATTACTGTAGGTGAGTCGTCATTTTCCCCAAATGTAGGTATCATATATAAAACAATGCACTGTTCTGACCTTTGACTATATTCAAATCCAGTGACTTGTGAAATGCTTAACTACCAGATATGACATACAAGTTTGGTTTCCGCGATGTTTACCAATTTCGCTATGTGTATTGCTGTCATACTATCTAATGCATTGATGTTTGTGGCCAAGAGCTTTGTTGTGGTGTGCATGGATGTCTGTGACTGTGGTTCAACTTCTTTTTTTTTTGGCTAGGAATATTGATGAGTCTAAATAAAATTCTACAGGTTATCTGTCAGCAATAATTGTAAAAGAGAAGTTCTATAACTCCTGTATACATGTACATATGGCATCTCAGATTGAGTTTAGCATTCTGAAGAAGGCATGTGCCGATCACATTCAAGAGGATAATTCTTCTAACTGCAAAACACATACTATGGAAACCAAAGTAGATTTATGTTTCATGTTCAAGACAAGAGCAAGGGGATAGGACTTTCAATATGATGATACTCTTGAGATTTGTAGGGTGGTAGCTAGTTGGTAACGGGGGCGCATTTGGGTGTAATATAACCTTTTTTTTGTGTGGGGCAGCTACATAAGAGCGAGCCATAGTTTTCCCAGATAGAATTTTTAGGTAAATAGGTTGTCACTGACCTGTAACTAATAACCTGATGAACATTGTAAATGGGAACTGATGGGGGTTCATAATAGAAGGCGTGCAGCTTTGGAAAAGATATAATCGTAAATCTTATGAGCCGTTTGAATTTGTCACTGAAAAGCTACTATTGTGTTGTATGACTGCACAACTTGATGTTGATTTATCGTTCAAACGTGCTAGGGTCAATTTCACAAGCCTACCAATATTTTGAGATAACAGTTACAAACCTATAATATTTTTTTGCCTCTTTCCCAATCTCACCCCTACTATGGTTCCTCTGTTCAAAAAAAAAACTTCTGACTCTAAAAGAATCGAGACAAATTAGCATTCAACTCAAATTATCATGGTGCCCTTAGTTAGATATCTCTTATAAAAAGATAGGTTGTCAGATGGGTAGTTGGCTTAGTTAATCTTGCAGGTAGCAGCCATGTAGACAAGGATTGGGTAAATAGAGACAAAAATGCGCCGGTTGAGTTTGATACATGTGGACCACATTGGCTATCAACGAACTTATGATAAGTCTTATAGGGAGACAAATTTTATTAGATCCTATAATGACAAGTTTTTTGGGGTGGAGAGAGCACGTTGTTGCAAAACAGCTTTCCTCTTTCATAGTCATGAACTCATGACTAGCTGGGCTAACATGCCAAATTTGATTAATTTTCATTGACACTTGGGCCTGGATTGTATTGAAACTAGCAAGGTCCCCCGTGCAAAGCACGGGTTTTTTTTCTCTAATGGAAGTGAAGGAGGAGGGGAGAAGGGAAAGGTGGAAATGTGAAACAGTAATGGGGCATGCACTGTTCATGAGCCCGTTGGCGTACATAACGGATGGGGCACTGTTCATGAGATCTGTCACTGTTTGTAACGGGATACTGTTCATGAAACCCGGTACTGTTCTGGGAACAGTAATGTATAGTGATATGTTGTGGGGGAGAGGATCTCTAACTTTATGTATATATTATAGATTTGATTACATTTGTATTACTGTGCACGTTACCAAACAGCACCTTATTTTCACCCCCTAGACAGTTATATAAGAGCTTATAAAAGGAAAAGAGTTCAATAGACACCGTAGTTAAAATTACCTGCCATAAAAAAACTAGCTTTAACCACGTAGTATTTTACAGAGAGGGTCAGAAAAAGAATGATGTTTACCGCAACTAATTTTCTCCCTGGACAGCAGCAGGGATGCAAATAAATAAACTTCATGCTGAATATCTACAACCAATGAACAAGCTGTGGTAGTGTGGTCAGTTAGTTTATCATCTTCGGTTTCACTTTCACCTCTCCCTCAACCAAAACCCAGGTGAACTTGTTGCTCAGTTAGCATCTCCGATCCGTCAATCCTATCTTACGAACCTCTGGAGGTCGACTACCATGACCGTGACGTCGTCCCTGCTTCCCCTGCGCCGCGCCATGTCCACCAGCTCCCTGCACGCCGTCGCTGGGCTCCCGGAGACGACATCGACGGCCTCCTGGTTGCTGACCTTGTCCCAGAGTCCGTCGGACGCGATGACCAAAAACTCGCACCCAGCATCAAGGGCCACCCTGGTGACCGCCGGCTCCGCGACGACCCACCGCTTCAGCGCGCTGTCGCCGAAAGCGCGCGACACGGCGAGGCTGCCCTGCACCCGCCACACGCCGCTGCCGCTGCGGCTCACGTAGCCGCCCTCGTGCTCGATGCGCTCCCGCTCCTCCTCCCGGGCGCAGGTGTGGTCCGCCGTCAGCGCGGCCGCGGCGCCGTCGCGGCTCAGCACGGCGCGGCAGTCACCGACGTGCGCGACGTACAGGTGGCCGCCCTTCACCACCGCCGTTGTGGCGCATGCACCGCCGCTTTCACCCTGCGTTCGTCCAAGGAGCAAATATATGACGTCAGTTTCACATACCAAGTTTGGAGATTGATTTCTACTCGTATAAAACAATAAAGTGATTTACTGTCAGTTTCAAACAAACTGTACACTACAGTGCTGAAAAAAAATTGAAGCTTCAAATTAAACGCTCCTTAGAGGCTGTGGCGGAGCTAGAAAAAATTTAAGGGTGGTGCGCTTGCCTTATGGGTGCGTAGATTTTTATCTTGAGAGTACGAATATGGTGAAAACTTAGCTATAATCACTATTATTCTGTTTTTGCGTGGGTGCGGCTGCACCCGCTAGTGACTATATAGATCCATCCCTGCTTAGAGGCTAAGATTCAAACTTGTTTTGAGAGGAAGTTGGCAAATTAAACCATGCCCTGTACTCAGTACAGTAGCTACGGCAAATTAACTAAATGCAAGCTTCAAACTAAATCATCTCTCTCTTTTTTCTAATTTCATTCCCGCGCAACACAACGCCAGTGACACGGCAAGTGTACTACGTAGGTAATCACAACGGCCAATCATGACGAGCTCAGAACGAACAAACCCTAGTCGCAATCACATGGGGCGCGACCATCCAAAAAGATCGAGGATATATATACATCGCAGCCACAAAAAAAGAATCTTTTTGACGTGTTCAACGTGGGAGGAAAGTGCATATGCGTAGTAGACCCGGTAAACAAAACGAACGTGCGTCTTTGCACGTAGTGTCACTCTGGCAGTACGCTGTACGCACCTGGTGTTGCGCGAGGAGCTCGTTGTCGGTGGCCAGGTAGGCCCCTCTGATCGCCGCCGACACGGCGTCCTCCGCCGCCGACGACGATGACGACCATGGCTCACCTTGCGTCTCCGTTCCCGCGGCCAGCACGGCGGAGACGACGTTCCTGGCGAGCCTCTCGGAGACGAAGTCCACGGCCGCGCGGCCGCCGTGTCCGTCGAACACACCGTAGAATGCCTGCGGGAAATTAAAAGGTTCGGAGATTAACAAACCAAAACATGCTATAGGTGCCGGTGTTGGGCGTGCTTACATCTTACTGGGTCAAAACACATCCAAACTACAGTAAGTATTATACGTAAGTATTTGGTCAACCATAACGGCATAACCTTTTATTTATCTGTCACTTTAGTTGTGGATCTTGCTTGATGATAATTCAAGAGGGCTAAGTTTAGAGACTGAGCCCAAAACTCACTATATTTAGTGTTTTTGTTAGCACGTAGGAAGTGCAATTGTTTAGTGTTCACCTATGGTAATTTCTAATGGCAAAGGGGCCACGGCAACATTTGGTCACAAGGAGCTCTGCCCCTGCTGTCAGTAGAGCAGCCATAATTGTACTCCATCCATCGAAAAATGGAAGCATTATATTCGTGGAGTATTCCACCTTGGTCAAAGCCATCACTAAATTAAATTATTTCTCAAAACCCTCTCGTGCTACAAGCTAATCATGAGAGATGGTCTAAGACTAGTTAACAAGGGGCATTTAAAGTGTATTACTACCTTGTAGCTTAGTTTTTCATAAAACTTATAAGAAATATTCATATTTTGCACTTATCTAACAACATATAAAGCACAATTATGTAGTTTTTCTAAAAAAAAGTTGTATACAATGCAGACTTATGTAAAATGGATTATATTCTGTAAACAGGAAAAATCAAATATTTATTTCTGGCATACAGTAAATAGGAAAAAAATGATAAATTCACCAATTCATGAAATAATAATTCTTGGAGAAAGTATGTTATATGTGCAAGTTTTACTGGAAAATGTATACAATGTACATATACAAATGAATAATATGACAACTTTCTTTAACGGAATATTGTCACCCATGAATCCGAGTATTTATAGTCTTACTCATATCTAGCAAGAAAAATTAGAAATGCTGTCCTTATATATGTCTCTTAATAAATCCATAGCAATACTACTTACGAGTTCATAAGACATGATGGATTAGGCTGGAAAATATTTTTTATCAAGGAGGATGGAAAAAAATTTAGATAATAAAAAAATTCGCATCAATAAAAATCAAATCAAGCAAATAATTTATCAAATCGTTTGCCACGCAGATAAAAAAAAATTACCAGCTCAGAATCTCCACCATGTTTATCAGTCACCACGGCATACGCATCCTCCATCGCATGCCTTGGCCCTGCTCTACTCGCCACCCTATACCCCTCGCCCTCCACCTCCAGGTCGGCCTCCTTCGCCTGGGCGGCAGCCGCGGCCCAGCCGGCGGCCACCTCGCCGGCGTCGACCTCGGCCACCGGTATAACCAGCCTCGTGGGCCGCCTCCTCGCAGCCCACGCTGTCTTATTCTTCTTGCTCTCAGCTTGTTGCTCTGTTACGTCATCGTCACAACCGCCGACAACGTTAGGCACCTCTGCACCAACAAGAACAGCGGCAGGCGCAGTAGGCGGCGCCACCACCAGCAGCTGCTTCTGGACAGCGACGACTGAGGCAGAAGCAGCAGCAGGCGTCTTCCTCCGCAGCGGGAGGGTCATGGCGGTGGCCGAGATTACGCCGGCGGCTGGAGACGCCGCCGCCGCCGTCGCCGTGGGTAGCTAGGGAAGCTACGACCGGAGAGAACGCGGATGCCCTGATGAGGACCTTGCGGAGCTCGCGGAGGAGGCGCGCCAAGGCAGCGGTGACGGAGCACAGGAACCGGGCAGCGTGCAGCATGTCTAGCTCCCGATGTTTTTATACGCAATGAGGAGTACTGGAAGAGTGAGAGACGATGACGAGAGGAACGGGACAAGATGAGATGAGAAGGGGCTGGGTCAGTCACTTGCTGCCGACTGGTCAACTATAATGCAGTGACCACGTCATCTGGGATATGCTTTCTAATATTGTTAACGGGGAATTTGGTTTACTTAATCCGGACGGCGAGCATAAAGCCAGCATACGTACACTACCTAATACTAATGTGATCAACCAGAAAACTACACTTGTGCCACCTAGTTAAGAGCATCTCTCTAATAGTTCAATAGAGAAAAAAAATAGTAAATCAATGAGTTTTTAAGTTGCTAAAAAAAAGTAGGGAGCATACTCGTTGTCTTTTCTTTAACTGTTTTCAAAATCTCGCTTCCAAAATATATATAGAAGGCAACTTTGCATTATTAGGAAACTCACATTAGACTATTTCCAAATCAGCTCAGCATTTATACTCCTTTTTCTCTTGTATATTCGCATTGGAACCCATCAATACGGAGCGCTCGGTGTCCACGTATCTTTGCACACAAAGTGATTGTTTTTTTGCCAAGCTCGGATATATTGGGAGCTAAGTTAAGGAGTTTGTTGGATAGAGATTTTTCTTTATGTTGCCAAAAAAAATCAACATTAGCAGTTGTTTTACTAAGCTATCGGAGATGCTCTAAGGTAGAGCTTATTAATATATAAAGTTTACTTTGTCAGAGAAAAGAAGGAAATATGTATATATACTTCTCTAAAGATAAGAATTATGATGTTTTATTATCTCGCTAGAATAACTGGTAAAAAAATTTGTCAAGTGTGTGTATCATGTGTAAAGAAAATCTATCTTTTTCTTAAAAAGTGCCATTTTAACGTCATATTTTAAAAATAGAATACTTGTGTCGATCGGACTTTACGAAGTCAAATACAAAAGTACGTGTGTGTAGCTATCGCTACATTGGTTTTGCATCTTTTTTTTTTATCGGATCGCTTTTGCATTCTCCTCCAGTTATTATTAGTTGGAAGACCAGTCACAGAAAAAAAAATATTCGCTTGAGACTGGGCCTGCAGGGGACTGAGCGATGCATACCGACTCAACACCAACGACACATAGATAAAATAAAATGAGTTTAATTAGTATCAACCGCTTCTAGCTACAATCATATAGCATAGGATACATGCCGGGAATAATTAAAGATTTTTGGTATTTATATTGTTGAATTAGTCTGTTGCGGCCTTCTAGAGTGAGGGTAAGGCCCTGTTTAGATTGAACCTGCTAAACTTTAGCTAGCTAAACCGATCGCTAAACTTTAGCCACCTCTGTTTAGTTTGATGAACTAAAAAAGCCTTTTAGTCCCTTTTAGTCAGGGTGTTTAGATTCAAAGGGACTAAAATGTGAGGCAGCCTGGGCTTTTAGTCCATTTAGCAAGCCCTTGGTGACTAATGGCTAAATGCCCATTTAATCCCATTTAATTCTAGTGTTTAGATAAAAATGGACTATAAACACCCCCTAACTACAGTTCGTCTCATGCATACAACTAAGTTGTACACCATTCTTTCTTTCTTGCAAGAGGTTGAAATAATCTACATACCTTGTCCAACATGACCTTTTTTTTAACCGTGCAATTTGTTTGTGCAAGTCAATCTCTATTATCAGCAATAACTGCTGTCTACGTATGTATGTATGTAACGTACGTACTCTCCTCTCATCTGCATTCAGACGCTGGCCGGCGTGTATGTAGCTCCTCGCCTCCTGCCAGGCCGGCGAGGGAGATGGAACTACTACTATAGTGGACTTGGTAGTAGCGTTTTTATTTGGCAGTTGGCCGGCTGGGTGACGCAGTCTTCTGGTATATACGTTACGTATTTGCCTGGTTCCCACATACGACGCCGTCTACTTTTCAGGTTTTGTGAAGTCGCCCAGCCGTTAATGGTTGCATCACGTGCATGCAAGAGATTTATTATACGACACTGATGCTGAAACCTCAGGACAAGGACGTGTTTTTTTTGGGGGGGGGGGGGGTGTGGTGGTGCGGCCGTGCGGGTGTGGTGTGGGATAGGACAAGGACGTATTCGTTGGTTTCTTTTGGTTCAAGATTTGATCAAGTCTTTCTACATGCACGGCAACAAACGATTTTATGAGACGGGTTCTTTGGTTAAGAGGCAGACACTGCCTCCGTAAATGAATAGACGGCCTCTAGGGAGATGTCCGCCGCTAAAAGTTGATTATAGAGGCGGGTGTCCTAAAGCGTGGCCTCTGTTAATCATATATTAACAGAGATGGTCGTGTTAGGACACCCGTCTCAGTAAATTGATTTTCATAGATGGACATCTTAATATGTTTGTCTCTGAAAATCTCTAACAAAAGGTGGTCATTCTAAGCGTCCGTCTCTAAAAATCGATTAACAGAGGTGGGCATCTTAAGACACCCGTCTCTAAAACAGTTTTCATCCAAAAATAATTCTCAACTTATCCATATGAACTAGGACAAAGACAAATTTATATTGAAATTAATTGTAGCTCTCGACGTGATCTACAACTTTGTAGTTGGGAAGGTATTGCTTTGAAACTGATTGGAATCACAAAATATTCTTTTAACTTCATGGATTTTGAAATTCGAAATACATCGGATGTCGACATGGTCTATACCAAAGTTGTAGTTCTCAATAAATCTATAACTGGTAGTCAAAATGTTTTTGATTTGAAGTCATATAGAGTCCTAGATATGTGTTTGAAGTTTATAGATTTTGTAATTCAAAATTTAGAATTTCTAAAAGACCTTGAATGTTCACATAGTTAACACCAAAGGTATAGTGGCCCACCTGATATACACGTTTGATGTTGACAAGTTTTTTATATTTGATGTTTATTAGTGTCTCAAATATGTAGTTTAAATTCACATATTTTGATATTCAAATTTTTGAATTTTTTTACAAAATGGATGGAGTTATATCCTGTACCAAAGTTGTAGTGCTTAACAAGATTTAGAACTTTGTAGTTGAAACTTTTTTATTTGAGTTCAGTAAGTAGCAAAAATATCCAATACAAAATAAAGAAATATTTGTAAAAAAATAAAATCCTATATAACTTACAAGTGAGTGTGGTGTAGTGATAAGGAGGTGTTGTTGTTGAGCAACAGGTTTTGTGTGTTCAAGTCTTGAGGCAGACATACCGACTACACCTTTGTAAATAGCGATTAAAAGTGGCCTTTGGCTACAGACGGACGGCTTGCCCGTCTCTGAAAATAAAAATTGTGTGTCTTTGAAAATATTTTATGTACTAGTTATGGGACAGACATTACAAACCATATTTACATCCCCTTTGGTTTTGGTAGAGGTGGTTCTACCAAAATCCACATCTAAGGCTCCTTGCAAGGAGTTCGAAGTAGCCAAATTATTACACAATTGTGGAGCTATTTTTTGCCAAACGTTTTCAAAAATGTTTTCAGCTCCAAGCGAGAAGATGAAGTTGGATTGGATGAGCTGGAGCCCTACCAAACTAGCCCTAAAAATGGTTTCTAAGCCAGCCCACCTCTAGAAATTGATTTTTAGAGGCAGTTGGGCTTTCCCGGAGCCTCTTGAAATGCCCGCTATTTTTTGAGACAATTGGCAAGACAAACCGCCTTGAAAATCTTACTTTCGATTCGGTTAGGCTTTCCACTTGCCTCTAGAAATGGAGGGAATTTTAGCTACCTCTAAGAATAGATATAGCACAGTAATTTCCCTCCATTTCTAGATAGCTTCGCCTAGTAGTATATTCTTTAAGGATACCGATGTTATCTGATATTTTTTAATGAGGATCTAGTACCACATACAGAAAAATAACAGAAAATAGATTCGGATACATCTATTTAATATCCATATTAATTAGAAATGAATACATATATGAGAGTATCTATATTACAAGTGTTAGTGGGTGCGGATTTGGATAATTTGGATTTCCAGACACATCTATTTTCACCCCTAGACAGTTATATAAGAGCTTATAAAAGGAAATTAGTTCAATAAATCCAAGTCCCCCTCAGTTCACAAATATCATTCCAATAAACACCATAGTTAAAATTACCTGCCAAAATTTAGCTTGCTTTAACCACGTACTTTACAGTGAGGGTCAGAAAAATGATGTTTACAGCAACTAATTTGCTCCCCGGCCAGCAGCAGGGATGCAAATAAAAAAAACTTGATGCTGAATATCTATAATCAATGAACAAGCTGTGTTGTAGTGTGGTCAGTCAGTTTATCATCTTCCGGTTCACTTTCACCACCTCTCCCTCAATCAAAACCCAGGTGAAACGTGTTGCTCATCAGTTAGTGTCTCCGATCCAACAGCTCTGATCCGTGTCAATCCTATCTTACAAACCTCTGGAGGTCGACTATCATGACGGTGACGTCGTCTCGGCCTCCCCTACGCCGTGCCATGTCCACCAGCTCCCTGCAGGCCGTCGCCCGGCACCTGGAGACCGCGTCTATGGCCTCCTGGTTGCTGACCTTGTCCCAGAGCCCGTCGGACGCAATTACCAAGAACTCGCAGCCGGCGGCGAGGGGCACCCTGGTGACCGCCGGCTCAGCGACGACCCACTGCTTCAGAGCGCCGTCGCCGAACGCGCGCGACACGGCGAGGCTGCCCTGCACCCGCCACACGCCGCTGCCGCTGCGGCACACATAGCCGCCCTCCCGCTCGATGCGTGCCCTCTCGTCCTCCGCGGCGCAGGTGTGGTCCGCCGTCAGCGCGGCCGCGGCTCCCTCGCGGCTCAGCACGGCGTGGCAGTCGCCCAGGTGCGCCACGTAGAGGTCGCCGCCCTTCACCACCGCCGTCGCGGCGCACGCACCGCCGCTTGCATCCTGCGTTAGTTCAAAGATCAAGCAGATCAGAGGTCATTACTTTTGTTTTTTGACATTGAAACTCTAAAGCTCTTTTTTTTTGTTTTTACGGGACGATAGGGACACGGCAAGTCGGCAAGCAGTGTACGTACGCCCTCAAAACCCTAGTCGCAATCACATGAGCATCCAAAAAAATATGTGTCTATCGCAACAACAAAAGAAGCTTTTGACGCGTTCAACGTCGGAAAGTGCATAGACCCGGTAAACAAACGAAGGAACCTAACGTGCGTAGGCGTCACTGTCGCGGTACACACCTGATGCTTCGTGAGGAGTTCGCTGTCGGTGGCCAAATAGGCTGCTTTGATCGCCGCCGAGACGGCGTCCTCCGACGATGCTTCGCCGCGCGTCTCCATCGTTGCCGCGGCAGCGAGCACCGCGGACACGACGTTCTTGCTGAGCCGCTCGGAGACGAAGTCCACGGCCGCGCGGCCGCCGTGGCCGTCGAACACACCGTAGAATGCCTGCAAGATGAAGTCGAGAGTGAGATTTAATATAGCTTTGTAATGATATTTCTTTAGTGTTGAGTGTAACTGTAACGTCGGTCTTTTACTGGGTCAAAACAGATCGGATTTCATATGTTCTAGTGGAGCTATATATACTTCGATCAGAGGCATTGAGAGTGAGATATCTAGCCTTTCTTTATTGTGTTACAATATGTGATATTTGATCATGAAGTGTCTGCCGTCTGACTTACTACTATTTGGGATACACCTCAATGATTTAATTAAACATAAATTTCTTTTTAGATAAAAAATCTATATAGGTGTGTACATATATATTTTCAATCAATTACCTAAATTTTTAATTAATTGCACAAATATTTTGCAAAAAATGACATAAAAGAGAATCCCACACAAAAGTAGTTTGACATAGAGTACTACCCCTAAATGGGCATAGAGTGGAAGACAAGTTTTTTTTTATTTTCCCATATTTATATTGAATTATTTTTTCTGTTCTAGTATATATAGATATTATTGTATCTTCTAATAACTTGTAATGGAACGAACTCTGAATTGTTCTTTTTTTCTAATATAATGCTCACAAACTGAGGTACCATATGAAGAGAAATCAGTGTAAACAACTAAGTGGTGAAAATTTGCCTAAACATAATGAATCAAATATTTTGGCGTGTGATGGCAAAAGATTCAATTACCAGCTGAGAATCTGCATCATTGTTGTCAGTGACCACAGCATACGCGTCCTCCATCGCATGCCTGGGTCCTGCTCTACTCGCCAGCCAAAACCCGTCCCCCTCCACCTCCACGTCGGCCTCCTTCACCGGCGCGGCAGCTTTACCCCAGCCGGCGGCGACCTCGCCACCGTCGTCCGCCACCGGTATGACGAGCCTCGACGGCCTCCTCCTGGCCGCCCACGCGGCCTTCGTCTTCGTCACGCTCTGAGCTTGTTGTTGCTCTACCATACCGACAGTGGCGGACCCAGGATTTCAATGTTGGGTATGCCCAAACCAAAGAAAAATCTAGTTCAAATATACAAAAGTTAAGAGATACATTTGAAATCTAATCATAAGGGACAATTGCGCTGCTATCTCGGTCTCTGCTTCTCTTGCATTTGGATTACAATGGTCATTAGTTGCTACTTCTACCTGATGCTCAATAGAAGGAGTATGCGGCCAAAGCTAGGAACGTGTGCCAGCGTGGGAAGGGATTAGCCTGGACCGTCACCCGTCGGTTGTGGATAGTGGGCCGGTGGGGAACAGATGAGTGTAGAAAATGGGTCGCGTGGGCTGCTTTGGATGAATATACTAGTAATCTTAAAGCTTAACTACTTATACATGTACATATACATAATAGCTACTAATTGTTTTCCCAAAAATGTTGGGTATGCCTGGGAATACCTAGGCACAACTGTAGATCCGCCCATGCATACCGACCCCACTGACGCCGTCGTCCGACACCACCTTTGCAGGAAGAACCAACACTGGCGTTGGCGGCGGAGGCGGCGCGACGAGCAGGTTCTCCGGGACGGCAACCTGGGCAAGCGTTTTCTTACGCTTCGGGAGCGGCGTGGATGCTATCAGGCCGATGGGCGACACGACGGGTTGAGCAGTGAGTACAGCTACAGGAGACGGAGAGCATGTGGCGGTTGCCATGGCGGCCGCCTTGCGGAGCTCGCGGACCAGGCGCGGGGAATAAAATCTCGGCGAGAAAAAACCGAGAAATCCGATAATCCCGTTTATCGCTAAGGTCCGGTAAATTTTATTTATCGCCGAGATTGCAATTTTCACTAGTCCACCTCCATGAAAGTATAATATTATGTTATATTAATGCTATTGTGTACTAGTTCTCAATGTTAAATGCTTTAGAGAGAACTTTAGTAATTTTCTAGATAAATTAGGTATTTTTTGTTTTATTTTTTGACCGAGAAATTTTCCGAGAAATCCGATAAACCCGTTTATCGGTGACCTCCGGTATTTTTTTCCTATCGGTAAAGCGAACCCTGACCAGGCGCGCGAAGGCGGCGACGACGGAGCACAGGAACCGGACGGTGTGCAGCAGCATGTCGCGGGTCGCCGGCCGGGGAGATGGACGATATATGCTCGGCTGCTGGATGGTCAAATAAACTGGCTTGCGCTGGTTCTTCAGCAAGCGAGGGAGGGAGACGAACGATGGGAGGCCACGGGCAGGAGAGGTGAGTTTTTATAGGAAGGAATCAGGAAATGGAGCAGGAGAAGTGGGCGAGACGATGAGGACAAGCAAGGGCTGGGTCACTGATGCTGACCGGTCAATGCAGTGACCAGATCATCTGGGCTGGGCTGTACATATGCGTTTTTAATACTGTCACCGGGGATTTTCGTTTACTTAATCCGGACGGCCGTGCACCCGGCCAGTATCGTGCCGGGTCCTTTATTTGTCGTCTGATCTGACCAATAAGAAATTTGCTTTTGCACCATCTTGCAAGGTGGATCAATTCAGGGGATGTGTAGTAGCTCATGCCCTCTCCAATAGTTAAAAACAATTGATAAATCAATGAGTTTTAGAAGTCGCTAAAAAACTACAGTAGGAGCATATGTTTTTGGCTTTTACCAATCGTTATCAATAACTTGCTCCTAAAAGCTAGAAAGCTATTTTGCATAAAAAAATCCCACACTATTTTCAAGTTACCCTAATCACATCTACTTCCTCCAATCCAAATTATAAGTCACTTTGATTTTATGATATATGAATTTTGCTATGTATCTAGACATACATTATATTTAGATACGTAGAAAAATTGATGTACTAAAAAAGTCAAAGCGACTTATAATTTGAAAACATAGGGGGTATATTTTATTTTTCTCTTATATGTTTGTATTGGGAACTTTTTGTCCCTTTTTCTTATTCTTCCCATGTCCTTCTCACCTCTCGATTGGCCAATTGGAAAGGTGCGCGTATTTTTCCGCACGATTTTCCTAAATACAGAAAGATTGAGAGTTGACATAAAGAGTTGTTGAGAAAAGGTTTTTTTCAATCTTTGTCAACAAGTCAAGATATTGGGAGTGGGTTTTGAAAACTCTTGGAGATGCTCTTACTAGCTTCTAAATGCTGACCCTTTAGTGTATAGCTGGGGACAGGAAGTAGATAGCGGGTGACAAAATGGCAGGTGTTACAGAAAAATACTAAACACAGAGGCCAAAAATGCTAAGTAAAGAATGGTTTTATTTGGGTTAGGAAAAAGTCTTGTTGGTTGGCTATGGTCCTGCTGCATGCACGGCACTGTGTAAAGCCATACCAACTCAAACACTGGGGTCGGAGACTATTAATTATGGTCTATTTCTCTACTAGGAGTACATGTTGGGCTATTGGTAAAACATGACGTGACCTGTCACCTTCATTGTCTTCTAGAAGAATGTAATATTTAATTTCCACTAACTCAAACATGGTATAGGCTGTAATTTGTATACATGATATTTTAGATCGAAATTGCAAAAAAACGGCGGATTGAAACTTTCGATATATGAAAACTAAATGACTTGGTAATTGGAATGCATATGGGTTAACGTCATTTACCTAATCCAAACGGTGCATATCGAATGTCTTTTGCCGCTGTCAATTTTCAAAATTGCGCTAGCAGGCTAATTAGTATTTTGGAATGATATGTATTAGTTTAATTTTTAGAAATATCAGAATAATGGCACGTGAAAATTGAAACTTAGGAATGGAAATATTACTTTTTCTTTGTTAAAAAATACAATGGTTTTTCTATAAAAGCAGGTAATGATCATTATATATATGGGATAGTTATGTTTTATCTTCTGATTTCCACATATCAAATCTTTTTCTTGACAAGTCATATATTATGATCTACTTAGTCGAAGGAAGTGGTATAAGGAAAGAATAATTCAATTTAGTTCAGAAAAGTCTAGTTGGTTGGGTCTGTAGGGAGGACTTATCTGAATTTAAAAAAAAAGGAGGACTTATCTGTTCGAAAGCCATACCAACTCAAACATAAGGGCTACTAGATTCTTGCCAGGGTCTCATTATTAAAGCAAATGCTGAATCCCCTATTATCTAAATTCATTATTGATAAATTAGTATTTTTTCATATGATTCAATAGCATATGGGCTATGATGAAATTCAAACTCCCATCATAAGCGCATACCAAAAACAAGGTTTTTAAGATTATCTTCAAAAGTATTCAAACCATTCTACAAAATTTACATGGATGCTAGAGATGATGCACATGTATGCTCCATGACTGTTTATTAATATGAGAGAATTATTTTCTTGGCCCTAAAAAAGTTATGCTTCCTTCCTTGGCCCTTTTAGTTTTGAAGTTACCTATTTGGCTCAAAATACAACTTTGGTTCCTTATCTGGCCCTTCTGTTAGATTTGGCCACTAACTGTGTTAAGGGGGGCATGAATTGACGCTTTTAACCCTATGCATGGATTTGTGAAGGTAATTGTGTTGTATGCATCTTATTGTTTAATTGATTGGCTTGTGCAAATATAGAAAAAAATATACTTCCATGTTTAAGTGCACCTTGTTTTGTGCAATTATGATGACCTAAAAGCATGCAAAATAGTCTAAATAATTCTCGAAATGAAATATATCAAAACTGAACTCTGTGCTCTCTAGCCCATGGGTTGAAGCGTCAATTAACCCCCCCCCCCCAACCCCAACACAGTTATTGACCAAATCTAATGGAAAGGGCCAAATAAGGAATCAAAGTTTGTATTTCAAGCTAAATAAGTATCTTTAAAACTAAAATGGCCAAGAAAGAAAGTGGAACTTTTGTACGCCAAGCAAGTAATTCTCCCTAATGATATTTTGAATGTTACAAACTCCTTCAATGTATTAATTGTAGCGTATTATAGCATGCTCAACTAACTTCTACATTAAATTCCACTTGCATCTTAGATTCTATAAGAAACTATTAGTTAGCTAGTAGTTGGCAATCTTTTCTTTCTTCTTTAACTCTCCACATGTAGGGCAAATAATAGCATGGATCTCTCTATGTACTTACTCTATCTGTCATGTAATATAATGTATTCTAGCATTCAAAATTTGTCCTCAAATATAAGTCATTCTAGAGGACAAAACCCTTTTTCGCATGAAATACTTTCCATTTATCAACCAATCACCACTAATCACGTTCATGATAGCGTTTGATTAGGAAATAAAATGAGGGTACAAGCCTGTTTTATGTTCTCTCTTAATTTGTCTTAAAATTCCTAGAGTGCACTATATTACAAAACATATGGAGTAGATGACTATCTTATTGGCGGTGCCTTGACGGTTCTCTCGTTTTCACGTGTACATTATTTATATGGAAACTAAAAGAATATCATGTGCACATTACTACACAAAATCTTTTGGACAACATTTGGCATTTGGGCTCTGAGGCGGGCTGCCTAGTTGCCCGCCTCAGTTATTCGAGGCTGGGCAACTAAGCCGGCAACCGCCTCGGTTAATGGGGATCACGAATGATTTGAAATGAAATTAGATGACTTATATTTAGTTGCGTGATGAAGGGATAAACTATTATAAATAAATATTAATAAATGGTGTGGTATACTAAAATTGACAAATAAATGCATGTTAGTGGATGCTGTATGTGGCTTGCTGGCGAGGATATCTTGCATTAATAGATATTGAATGTCCTAGTGGACTGCTGATGTGGATAGCTTACCTAGAGAGATGGACATTGTAGTGGGTTTAATTTGCTTTTATAAGATATATATAGATTGGACATTGACAATATACAGATTAAAAAAATGCAGCACCTCTATATTTCTTTTAAATATGAAACTTAGGAATAAGAAAACTGCTCTCTTTAGCAAACAAGGATCCAGCTACTACTCTTACTCAACCAGTTGCTCGTCCACAAGTCATATGTATATTAAAAGTACAATGGCATTGGATGATCCTCTAATTAATTAGTTGGAGACTGGATAGGAGTTGACAAAACGGCAGCTGCTAGAAAAATAAAACACAAAAGTGGCCAAAAGTGGTCAGGGATCAAGAATGGTTCATTTTGGGTTAGGAAAAGTCTTGTTGGTTTTGGTTGGACCTGCAGGAGGCTGTGTAAAGCCATACCAACTCAAACGCAGTGGCTACCAGGATTTATTTCTGACAAAGACATTATTAGATAAAAAGAACCGATCGAAGTAGTTGTTATGCTATCATGGGCAATTTGTAATTGTTAATTACTCTCTCCATGTTAACTGTAGGTTGTTTTGGATTTTCTAGATACATAGCTTTTACTAAGCACCTAGATACACATTATATCTAGACACATAGAAAAAGGTATGTATTTAGAAAAACCAAAATGACTTACAATTTGAAGTACCATCCATGGAGTTATTTGGAAATTGCAAAAGGAACGTCCGAAGGCGTTTTGAGCCGGAACTTGTTGTCAAACTAGGAAAATAGCTTCCTAATATTGTCCAAAATAATACAAAACTAAGAATTTGGCACTGTGCGCCACACCGTTTCATAGAACTACATACTCCAACTGAGTGCCCAAGGGTGAAATTTTCCTTCTAGAGAAACGCACAAAAAAATGCTTCGTTCACATGGCAGCAGCCAGCATCATGCTGCAGGAGCAAGTATAGCTATACTGAAGAATCAAAACCAGCTGAAAAAAAATTAGCATGTACGTACCGTCTTGATGCATGCCTTGTGAATTCGTCAAGTCTTTTTTTTGTGACAATGAATTCGTCAAGTCCTGTGCCAGGCGTACGTAATTACGCAGCCATGCATTTCATCTGCTGATCTGCATCTGCATGCAGGCGCCGATCGACGACTGGAACAACGCAAGACTTGTCCTCCCTGCAGGCCAGCGAGGGAGAACGGAGAAGGAGTAGCAGCAGCAGCTCCTGTATTTTGATCCGGCCGGCCGGGACCGGAAGCTGGCCGGCTCGCCTGGCGGACGCAGTCCGATCCTCTGGTTTAATTTGCCTGGTTCGTACGACGCCGCCCGCGTGTGATGTGACAGCCATTTCTTGGTTTCATTCTTTGTTTTTTTTTAATGGAGTTCGAGAAGAGCACGCACATTCCCAGGGCCACCTGTCGACCTGTCAACTGTCGCTGCGGATCGAATTACGTCACGTGCGTGCGTGAAGACAGGGACATGTTCGTCCGTTTCCTTAATTCTTTGGCTCTGGTCTGCATCGAAGTCGTTGGCCGTGTGGTTTGGTAGATATTTGTCTATGCAAATGTGTCAACGAGCGAGGGAAAAAAATCCTTTGCATATGACATAAACATTCGATGATAATTTGACACCCACGGCAGTTACTTCAAAATTTTAAAATAGACTTAAAAATCTCTTCGCGGCGGCAACCGGACTAGTAATCAACTTCAACAAAAGTACTGTCACACCTATGCATGTACCCAGAGAAGACTTTCAAGGTATGCTACATGCTCTTCAATGAGAGTGAGGCGAGTTCCCACAGGTCTACCTTGGTTTGCCACTGTCCAACGTCGATCAAGCTGCGGTTGTCGGCCTTTGCTCCACTATAATTGCTAAGGCTGACCGCTACCTAGCCGGCTAGAAAGCCACCCTGCTAAGCGCAGCGGGAAGGGTTGTCCTGATCAACTCGGTCCTTGATGGCCTGCCCACGTATGCTATGGGAGTGTTGATGCTACCACCTGGTGTCCGTGAAGCACTGGATGCAAGACGTCAAGCTTTCCTGTGGACGGCTGCAGACTCAATGTGGCGCAATGCTTGGTCGCGTGGGAGCAAGTCTGCCGCACTAAGGAAGATGGAGGCCTGGGTATAAAAAGACTTGACACACAAAATGCAAGCCTGCTGCTAAAGCTAATAAACCGACTACACCATTCAGAAGGCTCAACATGGGTGAACGCAAGAATATAAGGGGCCGTTTAGATCCTTTCATTTTAGAGGAATTGGAATATACTTATTGGATTAGACTATTTGGTTTGGAATTTGACATTCCACAACTTTCTTAAGTTTATATATAAGCCTATCTTAAATTCATAGGATGGGGACATGGAAATTGATTCTATATATCATCATGTTATATTTATACTCTCCAACTTATAGCACGCTCTTCAATTCGCTTCCCTACAGTAGAAATGCAACATATAAGTATCTCACTTCTATAGCTAACAATAATATACAAATATATTCCCTCATATTACTTAATTAGTCTGCACCTAAATTATAATTATTAGAATGAATTCAATTCTAAGGATCTAAGATCTAGATGGGGCCTAAGTGTTTTCTTTCGATATGTCGTCTTTGTGGTATCCAAAAAATCTACATAATCATATTTTAACTATATCATATACTCCATTTAGGACTTGTTTGATTAATCCCAAATCAAGGCGATTGGAGGGGATTGATACCGTCTTTATGCCAAAATAATCAATATAATGTTTAGATCCATAAATATAGATCTGAACATTGTATCAATCTTTTAGGCATCAAAACGATCTCAATAAAACTGCCATAAGTTACAAAGTTAGATATTTTTTCTCTACAACTTTCATATAAATTTTAGTTTCATATATAAAATTTATGAGTTTTTTAAATGAGCTGGCAGAAAAAAAGGAAATTCCGTCAATTGAACCAGCGTAACCCAACTCAACCGGCGGTATTTCCTTTCCGCCACTTCAATCAGCGGCAGATGTATAGTTTTGCAATTTTTTTTATTTAGACAAATTTTACAAAAAAGGAATTTCAAAAAAAAATCCAGAACGATGTGGGAATCCCTCCATCCACGTTGGCCCATTACCGCAGTTACCACCTTGGCCCAATTAGTAGGCAACAGCCCATGCTCGTTGCAACTTCCTACCCATGTCATATCGCAGTTACCGACCTTGGCTCAACTAGCAGGCAACAGCCCATGCTTGTTGCAATTTCCTAGCCGCAGCACCGAAGTGGAGCCCAGCCCGTTTTTTCGGATGATTTGCGCAATGCAATTGTGTATGTATAAATTTTTCGAAAACAGAAAAGAAATAACAAACCGGCGCTTTGGGTGAGGTCTGAGGAAGACAGATTTGCGCGGAGATTACAAGGGAGATGTCTCCGTCATAACTCGTAACAGCTCATATATAGTATTTATTTATATGCAAACGACCACACTTCACATGTTTATTACGACCGATTATGTACGAATTCGCGGTATCCAACAGCAACAATGTTTACAACCGGCAACGACCAATGAATGTTTCAACAATCTGGACACTCAGCGCACAGGCGCGCGGAGGCAATTCAGGACCTAAACCTGTTCCGGATGATCTCGTACACCACTCGGAGGAAGCTCTTGGACGATTCGTCTTCAGGCAGCTGCAGGAGCTTTGTGATCCGCGCGTAGGCGAACTGGTTCTTGGGGAATGAATCCTGGGATATATCTGCCTGAGGAGTGTTGTGGAGCTTCGGGTTTGAGAGTGCCCATTGCATTGCCCATATGGCAAGCGGGCGCATGTAGCACAAGGACCTGTACTCGTCGTCGTTGTTCCAGGCTTCAGGAGTTTGGAATGAGTATCTGAGGAAATCAAATTGTCAGGTTTCCTTAATAGCATAAGAAAGGCAGCACTAGCAGGCACTATCCATTATACAAAATATAAATCTAAATTGAGCGGAATTAGTGGTATACATTAACTTCTGATTATATGTTTCTGTGGATTGTATTCAGAGGAACAAGAGCAAGTCATTTAGTGTACAAAATTAAAGTTCAGAAAAAAAACCCAGGTAGGTGTAGGGACATCCCCATCCTTTATTCACTACATGTCTTACTGGTTTTATTACATTATAAAAACTTCAGAAGATACAGATTTAGGAACGAACTCTCTATCCCCAAAGTTAATGCATTCTTATAACTAAGTCCATGGCACTAGGCTCAGCCGCTCAGGTAAAATTTTATATCTCAAATGTTATACCACGTCCAAACACATACACACTTGTTGTCTGTTGACAGCAAAAACATCAAACCTCAATTTATATGCACAGACTCACCCAAGTCCTTCTGGAGACCAGGCAGCATGATAGATCCCTTCAGCTGTTTTAAATCCCTGCTCAACCATGCCTTCTTGAATCATGCTTGCAGCTAGTGCATATGTCACCCCTGGCCATATCTCCCTAGACTGCATTGCAGACATGTCCACAGTGCCATCTGGCCACATCCCATTCATAGCTCCCCTTGTACCACCCTTGAACTTCATCACATTGAAAGAATATATCTTCTCTAGTGCACTTTGTGCCTTATCTTTGTCAACAATTGGGAAGAGACCACAGGCTTTGGCATACCTGGAACAAGTAACAGCCCAGCATCAAATTTATTAGTAAACAAGGTAAGTTTAGCAGAACTTCAATATGCTATTTGATTCAAAGATAACATTCAAAATTTTGTGATGGAAAAACTAATCATGGAAACATAATATTGTGCACAATCTTGACTTCATATAAAGTTATCTACTACTGGAACTGGAGCTCACTGTCATTCAGATACAAGACTGGTCCTTCACAAGTACTCTGCTATTGTATGATTTATTCCACTTAAACGCTTCTGTTTGCTAAGCCATAAGTTGATTGCACGAATGAGCAGTTATAGTATAGGCATTTTAGAAGTTACTAATAGCAATGACAAAAAGGAGTTGATTTTACATATTAGTTTCCACAAATATTTACACAAACACGTAATAAACATACTGAATGGAGAAAAAAATGTATTTCCTAGAAAATTGGCAGCTACTGTCCATGTTTCAACTCGTCTTCATCCAAGAATTTCACGAATATTTATTACGTATGTCAATCGATGATCGAAACTGAAAACTGTTAGCTGTAATGTGTTAAGGGGTAAAGTTGTATCTATTTATCATATTAGACAACATTTAAAATTTAAAAAATAATTAACATATATTAGTGATATATACCATTGTCCAGCCAATTGATCTGCTTGGATAGATGTGCTAACTTTGTTGTCGCCATCATCATAACTGAAGTAAGAACCATTCCACAGCTTGCTATAGACAGACTTGGCCTTCTCATATTTGTCCCAAAAAAGCTTTTCAGAAGCTTTGTCACCAACCTCACGTGCCAAGGCCGATGCTGCCTGAAGAGCAGCCACCCAAAGACCACCACAGTATGCACTTATACCAGCCATCGACCACACATCATATGTTTGATCTGGGAAATCCTCATTTTCTATCATCCCATCTTTATCCTTGTCAAATTGCTCCATATATGCCATTGCTATATAAACTGATGGCCAAACAGCTCGAGCAAAGGATTTGTCGCCTGTGGCCACAACATCTCTATAAACTTGCAGCACAAACTTTGGATTCAAATCTTTCCATCGATCTGTATTATAGAGGGTGTACGCATTCACTTTGAACCATGGGTCATATAACCCAAGATCATGAGGAACAGCGCCGAGCACTTTTCTTGCAGCCCATTTTCCATCATGCAAGATCCTGAGCTTTTCAGGATCATGCATCATAACAGCAGCAGCAAAGTCTCTCTGGACGCTAAGTTGGAGTTTTGGAAACAACATGATCAGTGAAAATGATGCATAAAAATGAACATCATATGTGTTCCACATATAATACTCGATGCCCTCGAGGTATAGAAACTGGCCAATGTTCTCTTCACCCTGAAGCAAAGTTGTTCCTATAGCAGAATTTGATGCAATAGATGCATGCATCCTCTCAAATACTGATGCCATTCGATGAAGAATATCAGAAGCAGTATTATTCTGTCGAACCATCTCATTGAAATCATCAGATTCACCATTTAACATGTCAAGAGAAAACTTTTTCCAGCCAATTGCTGTCAAGCTTTGAATTGGTGGCAATCCATCTGATAATGTCTCTGAGTTAATTCTCAGGAAAAGAATTTGCTTCATTTAGAGGGAAAAAAAAGAAATTATGGATGCATACCTGTCCATATAGTTCCTCCGGCATTAAGATAGTAGAGTTCATTGAAAAGTGTAACTGGATACCTGTCAAAGAAAGTTCATGCTATAAATCGACATTCAGTAGCCTCAGATCTTGTGTACCAAGTAAATGAATTATTAAGGTTGGAACAAACCAAGCAGGAAACCTCTCATCTTGCAAAATAGGATTCTGCCACTCCTCGATTTGCCTCTCCCAGGAAGCATGCTCTATAATTTATTAAGCATACAAAGGAAGTCAGCAACAAATGTTAATAGGAAGAAATATGACTACAAAAGAGAAGAGTTCAATCCAGGATGTTCCCCTTTCAGATACAAGGACCTCGTTGGTGATGACATTGTCAGCAAAAAATTAGTCTATACTGTGTCAATGGGTGTATAACAGAAAAAGAGAAATGAACTAGTCTTTCATGAAATAAGTTTGGACACAGTAAAATTAATTGGATGATACACCATAAAATTAATTGGATGATACATGGTAAAATTAATTGGATGATACCAATGTGGCAGTAATCAGGGGAGGAATCACAAGGAATCTCCACAGTTAGCAACTTGACAGGGAACCACTCAACAACAACAACAACATAGCCTTTTGTCCCAAGCAAGTTGGGGTAGGCTAGAGATGAAACCCAAAAGAGACGAGAAACAGGGAGACACATAAAGGGACATAAAGGGCACAAGACAAAAAGAGGTCACGGTTCAGGCACGTTGATTGCCAATCTCCAAGCGCTCCTGTCCATAGCTAAATCCTTGGAGATATTCCACTCCTTAAGATCTCTTTTAACGGACTCGTCCCAAGTTAGATTAGGTCGACCTCTACCGCTCTTTACATTATCGGCCCGCTTTAGAACTCCAGTACGCACCGGCACCTCAGGAGGCCTCCGTTGGACATGTCCAAACCATCTCAACCGATGTTGAATCAATTTCTCCTCAATTGGTGCCACCCTAACCCTATCCCGAATATCGTCGTTCCGGACTCTATCCCTCCTTGTGTGCCCACAACACCAACGCAACATACGCATCTCTGCTACACTCAGTTTTCCTAATTGATAACAAAGCTTGCACATGGAAATATTAATTTAATTCTTTCAAATACTTATGTAAAATTATTAGTATTAATGTTGCAGATTTAAAAATAGTTAGTGAAAATAATTTATCATTAAGACCCATACTGTCCAGTTGTTAGAATATTTCAGAAACATGCTGAGTTCATGTAAAGTGGATTATTGTAGTATGGGTGTATGGCGCACACTGAAGTAAGAAAGGAGTGCATTAAATAGAATTATAGTGAGGAAGTGGATTATACCAAGAATGGCATCATGAGCAAGGGCTGCTGCTGCATCACCATCTGTGCCATAAAATTTGGTGTAACGCCTGAAAATCATGGAACGAGGTAGGTTAGTTTCAGTTGCACTACTGTTTTGTTCATTACTGGAAATTGTGCTGTTCTAACCTATGATAGGTTTTCCCACTAGAGAACTTCACTTCAGGACAAGCCCATGCAAGTGAAAATGAAATATCCTGGGTTGCCTTGGGAGCCAGCTTAACTGAAGCAGCAATAGCTGCCCCTATTGATGATCTTGGTCTGGAGCACATCGATGTCTTGATGGGATCAAGATGATCAAAAGATCCATGCTGCCACGATGGGAAGGAAGTTATTTTAGCCTCTCATACATACTACTAACATATTTTACCAGAAATTAAACTGGATACGGTGGTAGAATATTTGACACACTGAACCAAAGCAATGTATACAAGCCCTGAAGCTAAAGCTGAAGCAGAGTATTTGGCATCACTTTAATCAGAATGTAGGTAATCATGAAGGTAAACCTAAGATGAAATTTTCCGAGTCAGAAAATGAAATATCTTTGCACCAGAGAGTCCGTCCCAATTTTAGCTAGCCTGTTGACTTTTACATACCCCAACTACAATTCATAAGTAAAGATTTCATTCAATCTTTACACTTGTGCATGACATTAGGAAAAGGCTCATTCAACCTGTGTACCATCTCAGAAACAACTTTCACTAACCCACAACAGACGTATTCCAAGATTGTATTTATATGGCCGGTACACAACTAAACATTAAAAATTTGAGCCAACTACCAATGTTTCCACTTTTCAGCAGTTTGGAATATTTTGAGTTGTCTGATCCAGAACATATTCTACAAAATAAGTGACAAACTCAGAATTCAAACATAAACGACTTTCAAAAGATTGACACAGGAATGCTCTGTCTGGTACCATCCACTATCTGACATGCAGTGCATAAGAAGCAACATAGAACAACAATGAAATGCTGCCTAAATGAGAACTGTGGTTCTTGTTATAAAATAAACTGATGATTAGCTACACGTGCAACTGCATAAAGGTGATAGTTTCACCAATGAGGCAGGAATGTAAACTCAGCATACAAATGCAACTAGTCTTTTCATTATCTTATCTTATAATAGGAAATGCCTTGTTATCTCAGAGTGCTTCCAGCTTCAACCAACCTCTTTCACATAATTCCACATGTCTTTAGCTGTGAATTCATCAGATGCAGAGCTCCCAGATATCACAAAGTAAGGACATTCAGAGATAAGGATATCCTCTTTCTCCTGTGCTGCTATCACAAAAGTTACAGGTGGTTGACCATCTGCTGTTCTGCTCTCAGAGACATGACATTTAAGATATTTAGAATTAGAAAATTGCCCTTGGCTGAGTTCAGTTTAACCATATATCTAACTCCTAGGAGACAACATGTTTTCTAAGAAAAAATAAAATTTTTAGTTACCTGTGATGTAATAGTATGCCATGAACGCCATCCTTTTCTCTGTCATCCATTAGGACATATTAAAAATATAACCCGACAACTTATTTATTCAAGAAAAGCTCGAAAACCAGCTAAAAATTTATACTTATTGTTTTCTTACATCAAACTGGAGTTGGAATGATATCCAGTGAGTTCAGATTTTCCACCAACAGAGTTCTGCATGTACAAACATAAGGCAAGAAGGTTCAGAGAAAAAGGGATACAAAATGTAAGTATTCAATAATGATAAAAGTTATGAAATATCTGTTCACAAAAAAAACATTACTGAAACTTACAGCCCATGTAAAAAGCAAAGTCACATCAGCAGCTGTATGTCCTGAGTTTGTTACCTGAAATTTTTTTACGTGATTGCCAAAGGTGTGGAGCTATATCATAAAGTTAAGAACAGGTGAAATAGTAGATTGAAGGAATTTAATGTATGTAGTATTACTGTAAAAGTGAATACTGCAACTGGATAGCTGCTCTGTTGATAATTGTGGGGAATAATTGGAGAAATCTGACGGCACACTATATTGAGCTCAGGATCAGGTTCTCCTAACAAGCACAATCCAAAATGAGACAAAGATAGAAGTATGTTAACCAAAAGAGAATTCTGTAGTTATTGTAATACCATCATATACTGTCCAGGCCCTAGGGTAAAGGGCATGGTAAGTAGATTGTTGTCCACTCATATTCCAGTCCCAGGATCCAATTCCTGAAATGTCACTTCCTCTGCATTTAAAAAGCTCTAAGGAATTTTTCAAGTACTCAAAAAAATCAAAATTATTCCCTGTTATAAAGGAAACTCATAGAGTAAACATCAAGTGTGCTTACTTCGGCAAATCTGGTTTCCCAGGATGTAACACTGTGGAATATTTTCTACCATCTTGGCGGGAAATGAAGGCCTAAATGGACAACACTTAAATATCAAACAAACAGCAAAAATTGTATTTAAAATTCTTATCGCAGTTCTCATCAGCTAATGCATGGGTTAATCCAGCAGATAAGAGCTTGAGAAGCATCAAAACACACCATAGTTCATTAATTAAAGCACGAAAAGTCTGACAAGGTGCATCAGCACCTCAGGACATTAAGCCAGTACAAAGTGAGATTGCATTAGAAAAGAGTATCTCAAATTCCAAGAATCATCAGACACAAAAGAACACATTTATCAGCCAGAAAGAAAGTGGAGAAAACTAAAGACTTACAGAAAATTGATTTGCCAATACAGGTTTATATTCACAAGTTCCTGGAAACAATTGCCAGCGTTGGAAATCACCTTTGTAGCTTCTTCCAATACTTCCTGCACTACACTTCCAACAATCAGGAAAATACATAAATATGGCAACAAGCTTCATCAAACAAGAGGAAAACATTTTTAGGGCATGCACTACTTGAAACTGTTTTTTAAATCTCCCTTTCGCCCAGTAGGGCACACACTCCTGCATATTTCAGTGTGGTGACACCCCTGATCCCACTACCTAACAGGGAAATAAAAAAACGGATGGCTGAGTTGCTGAGAGCGACCTTTGATTTACCAGCGTAGTGTTTAAGATGGCAAGTGAGAATTAATGTAGGTAGCTTCGTGTCATTTCAAGTGAAACAATAAAGTAAATACAATATGCTTATCCTTTCTTCGTGGCACTTGAACTACGAAATGCTACACAAACATGTTTAGCAACAAGGTGATGCATAGGGAATCTCGCAAGCTCTTTACAGTATCAAGCAGTAAGAGCACCGTAAATCTGGTGAACATAAGTTTCCTGGAAGATCTTATAATATAAAATATGATGAATATACACTCAATATTTACAGTAAACACATATTACGCAAAGAGAAGAAGATATACCCAATACCACCAAGTGGGACACCCTGACCAGATCTTGCAGCCCGCTTTTTCATAGGATCAATAACAGCAATCTGTAGAAAACTAACAAAGCTAGGACTTACATGGTATCCAAGTGAAAACCGAAGCATGTGGAACATATCAGTTTTCCACATGATAATTTGTTATTATCCATGAACATGTGAAAATAATGAAACATACCCGCCCTTTTGAAGTTTCCTCAACGATATGTCGACTGAGACGTAAACCAATACCAGCCTGCAACGGTAAAATGAAGATTATGTGTGTGTTGGGGGGTGGGGGGGTGTGGGGGGGCGCAGTGGAGGAAAAGGCTAGGCTATGCAACATAGAAGAAGTACCAGCTGCATTGTCTCTCTCCATGTAAGTCTGAATGGCGGCAAGTCATGTCTAACATGAGTTAGCTTATGTTCCCAGGTCAACACTGGGAGTTGGCCAGGATAAACCTTTTCCTGACATCAAAGAATACCCCATTTGAACCCAAAATACAATGGGAGATCTTAACAAGTCAGGAATACGGATGAATAGTACTTGTATTCTTTTTACAGGTGGTTGATAGAACCATTCAAATTATGAGTTAATAGAGCTAACTGGAATCATGAAAATAAAGATATGGGTAAAATTATCATTCATAATTATATGCCCAGATTGATCATACATCAACCCAGAAAATTAAGCATTTTATACTTATGTAAATAAAAATTGGATTGTTAATGGCAAACACAATTGTGACTGATTAAATTATTGAGTTTTCATAAAGTCAACGTAATATGGTGTGGCAGTAGCATTTATATGAATAAAGGAAGGAGTATCTCACTTCATCGCCATTCATATGTGCAGGTGGACGATTCCGAGACACACCCTTTGGTTGCTCATCAACATGAGTCTGTACCATGTTTCTTATTTCTCTGGACTAACCCTGCAAACAGGTTAACATTCACTGAAGCAATTATATATTTATTCATCTGACCATAAATATCAACAAAAGAATTTTACAAACTACAGGATATTTGAAGTGACGAAGAGCGTGAACATTCACAGACATTTCAAATCACACAGAAAGGCAAATAAAGGATATCTGATCTGTAAATACATCACAATTTAGAAATGTGTCAAAAATGGAAACAAAAAAAATGATGCCATAATACAGCTGATATATCCAGGAAATATAATGTCAGCAAGGTATACCGAAGTCAAATAAATAATTGTTCAAACTTCAATCAAGGTCTAAGAATCAATCTGACAAATTGATATCTGATATCTCAAAGGATCCACTAAGTCTAGTTTGCTTTAAATCAGAGAAATATCACTTAGGTTCTGTAAGCCTGTAACTGAAGATGTGTAAAGGTAGGCAAACAAATCATTCGGTTGAAGCATATAGAATCAAAGTTTGTGTCAATTTTACGTTACAAAAACACATAACCCAAATTTCAGACAGATCATAAGGTGTATAAAACAATGTTGTATAAAGATGATAGGCAGTGTTGATTGAAACAGATTCAACACATGGAATCAACCAGCAATGTTCAGTAAATAAATATGGCACAAAAGTCACAATTCTCTAGAGGTGCATCGGACTAGAATAGAAGGAAAAATTATATTGCGTGCCCAAGTGAACCTTCAGTGTTGACTGTTAACAGATGAACAAATCAGGTAATAGTGTTAAAATAGTTCACGCAGGAATAACTGGGTTGGACTGGCGTGAGCAACGGAAGATATAGCGGAAGAAAATAAAATAATCAATCCATCCCAGGAGCATTGTACTGCTTCACCATCCTTCAGATGGAACCAATCGAAAGCCCAAACATCACAGCAACTCTCATGTGACAATTTCGGTGGGGGTAAAACCCAGATTATCCAACCAAATTCCAAGAACCGGCCACAAAACAAAATAGAGGAAGGCAGGCGCGATCCCGTGGGGCGCCGCCGCGAGAACAGTACTCTCACCGAAAATCCCGCGACGAGCACCGAGAAGGGGCCACCAGGCTCTCCAGCTAAGATCCGGAATCGATCGGCGTCCGAATGCGGGGGCGGGAACCTGGCCTCCTCCACTCCTGAATCCCGCGAGAAGGGATCGATCGATCGGACACTGCGGCGCGGAGGACGTGGGCGTGGCTTTGGCTTGTGGGCAGCTGACAGCTGAGACGAGAGAGATGAGGAGCGCGCGGCTGGTCTTCTGGGCCCACGGCAATGGACGCACTGCGCACGTCGGCACGTCTTCTGGTGCCCACGGCAATGGACGCAGTAAGACTACCGGCTGTGGGATACTTTACTAGATACTCTAAAGCTCTAGAGTATAAATATAGAATAAAAACTGCTGTACTGGCTATTCTAAAATGATACTCTATTATTTCTCTCACTCTATATTTAGAGTAGTACAGCGCTTACTCTATAGTGTGCAGTGATGGGCCACACTAGCTAAATAAAAAGGGGCAGACCCAGTGCCAGAGTCTCCCACACGAGTGGGGTCTGGGCAAGGGAATAACCGAAGCAAAGCCTTACCCCCGCAGAAATTCTGCAGAGAGACGGCTTCGAACCCAGGACCTGGTGACTCGGCGAGCTAGCACTCACCAACTGCACCAGGACTGCCCTTCAAATTAGCTAAATAAAGGGGAAAAATATTATAACTCACAAACTAAAAATCCAAATTAAATTTCGATTGCACCATTAAATTCGTCTCAATAAATCCTTCAAAACTAGATCACACATGAATATATTTAGATAAAGTGACAAGTGGATCCCACAGTGGATAGAGGATGGATGGGTGCGAGAGAATTAAGTATAGAGGAGAGAATCTTGCTGACTAGGACATATAGAGGATGAATATAGAGTTACATGAGTGCGGATAGCCTAACCCACCACTAGGGATGAAAACGGACGGAATTTTTCACGTACCGTCCCGTTCCGTTTTCTATATTTTTCCGTCCGTTTCCGTATTTACGAGATCCCGTTTTCGTATTTGCGGAAGTAGAAAATTGTGTTTTCCGTCCGTTTCCGAGTAATCCCGTTTTAATATGGAATAGACCCGTATTTATTCCGTTTTTATCCCGTTTTCAATCTATGCTCAACATGTTCAACAATTACATGTCCTTATGTTATGTTAATATAACTACGAATCACCAAATATGCATGTTATGTTCACGTACATAGCATGTAAATGAATATTAAACTTTGTATATATTATTACATGACTTTATATATGTATACTTTGAGAATATTATATTATGTGATCTTAATTTAATTTTCCGGCTCTCCATCCGTGTTTGTTCGTTTCCGTATGTCCGCATATTCCGATTCCGTTTCCGAACCCGTATTTTCCGAACCCGATCCCGTTTCTACAAAAAAAAATATAGAAACGAAAATAGAAATAGGGTTTTTCCGTCCGTTTCCGTCGCTACCCACCACTGCGCACGTCGGCACTCCGGATATTTTTTAACCGTGTGTTTGGTGGGTGCGGAACAGTGATATGATCCAGTAGTGTTTTTCTTTCACATAAATCAGTTAACAGTACTTTCAGCTGCTTATTTTCAGCCCAAGCGAACAAGCCCTAGACGTCTGGAGGGGGGAGGGCACGCCTGTTTCACGTGATGTCCCATGCCCGCTCTGTGTCCCACATCCGCTTCCATCTCAATCTGCACCCGTACGGTTTCCCACGCTCGTTGTTCATGCCCCCTCCACACCCACGTGCAGGAGGCAGGCCCAGCAGCTGCAGCAGGCCGACAGCGGCTACAGATGGCGTCCACTGCAACATGTACAACACTAGATCTATTTTTGTAACATCTAGAGGAAACATTTGCAACATACGACCAAAACAGTTGAAATACTTGCAATACGCCAGAAACACGAGGAAAACACATGTGTAGTCATTGCAAAACATATGCAACATCTAGATGAAACACATGTAAATATGTGTAAAAACATATGCTACATCCGGATCAGACACTTGGCAACATAAGTGTGAAACATATGCAACATCCGTTTGAAACGGCTGAAACATTTGGAACATACCCTTGCAACATACGTATATAGCCATTGCAACATATGCAACATCATGATCTACTTTTGCAACATCCACATGAAACAATTGCAACATGCATATGAAACATCTGAAACACTTGAAACATATGCCTGCAACACGCGCTTGCAACATCAGGGAAGGAAGGGAGCGTGAGGTGCAGCCGGAGAAGCTCACTCCGGGCCGGGTCTGGCCACTCCGGATCTTGTGGTGTCACGAGCTGAGGTTGAACGTCGCAACGACGCCGGCGTCGACAGCGGCCGACATCTTGGTGGGGAACAACGACGTCGGTAGCACCTTGACGCGCGTGAGGGACGGGGCACGGCGCGCAGGGCGAGGACCGGGCACGGCGTGACGTGGTGGAGTGGGCGCGGTGGGGGATAGAGCACGGCGTGACGACAGACGTGGCGCGGCTCGACGCGGGATGGGGGCACTACCGCGAGGCGGCTTGGGGCGGGTGGACGGCGCGGTGGGCTGCGACGAGCAAAGCGAGGAGTTGGGGATTTCTGCCAGGTATCGCAGTGTAGATGGAGTAGATAGATAAAGGAGAGAGCGTAGATGGGTCTGTTGGGCCGATCGCGTTGCTATAGCGATCGCAGAGCAAAGCGTCCGATTTTTTAAGATTCTAGGTGTATGTTCCGTAGCATTACCGATAGATATATACTCCGTATACTCCCTCGCTCCAGTCCAACGGACTCAATTTTAACCAATTTTCTATAAATCTAGTTAAATTTAAATAAGTTTGAGTAACATAAAAATTTAGACGACACTTAGTTCAAAAACAATTGAAGGTGAGATAAGACACATGACATGTGGAGTCCACCTGTCAGCTTCTTTTTGTTTTTATTCTTCTTTGTCCTAATCCTTTCTTCTCTCCTTTTTATTAAAATTTGTCTTTTTACTAGTAAACATGCTCATATGCTGTAACAAGACATGTTGCAAGACGCTCGTGCTAGTTATTTTTGTTTGAATTTAATTAGGCTTGGTCAACCTTAAATCAAATACTGTAACCTGCAATGCCCATAATGCTAGTGTAATAAAGGATTCTACATGGAAAATTGATAGGAGATTGACTCAACTAAAATATGTATATAATTTATGATTTTTTAAAAAGGTGGAAGACGAACCGTACGCCTTCACATGCCTTACAGCATGAGCAAGCTCATATGGCCAGGTCATAACACGAGCCATGTGACGCCAATAAAGATTTTATAATTCCAAAAATCAGAGCGAGAACGGTAGGAGTAAGGAAAGAGTGACAAAAGAGCAATGAGAGACAAATAGGCGGGGAGAGAGTGAGAAACAGAAGGGAAAAATCACTCTTTTAACTACACTTTGATATGACACAGTTTATGAGGCACAATTTAATATGAGTATATGACATGGTTTCTCAAATTATACTTTGATTATTTATTTTATATTATATATTGTTAATACTTATAGAACTTATAAAAATAAATAATATATTTAATTACAAATCTAACTATATCAAGTTTGTATATAATAACTAAAAATATTTGCTAAATTATGATAAAAGGATTTTATAAAGTTTAAATATTCATATACATGTGCGTCTCGTGAAACAATACGGAGGGCGTATTAGGTATAGAAACAAACCTTGTCAAACTAAGTAGTACTTGTATGTCGTTAGCATGTTGCCTTTATGTATGTTCTGGATTTTAGGAATGCAAGGCGGGTTGTCCGTGAATCTATAAATAGATTTAATTTCGTAGGTTACTACCTAACCTGCAACAATTAAGGAGTCGTTTGGTATGGCTCTCAGCGCAGCTCGTGGAGCTGTTTTGCTGCTCCACCAACCAAACGGCCAAAACGTAGAGTGCTCCACCAACCAAAGTGGATATTCTAGTGCATAGCCCTTTTTGCGTACGGAGCCAGAAATACTAGCTTCACCCGGCTCCTGCCGACGCGCGCATGGCCCCTGTGCGGATTGGACGCGGGTAATCTTCTTTACCACCTGTGCAAAGAAAGGTGGCATCGCACTATCATGGGGAGACGCATAGGTGCCGCAGCGGAGCCGCCGCCCTGTGTCGGCGCAGAGGCGGTGGGAGCGCGTGGCCGCAGGGTGATGGGTGCACAAGCAACTCCAATGGGCGGGCAACCACGGGGGAGCGAGTGGCCGCGGAAGCGATGGGCGCGTGGGCACAGAGGTGATGTGGAGCATGCAAGCGACCCTGGCGGGGTGCGCGGCTGAGGGGTGGTGGGGCGTGAGGGAGATAGGAGCATGGCCGGACGGAGGTAGAAGAGGACTCGGGTGCGATGCAGCCCCGTTCGTGAATGCGTGAGTGAATGGATAAGTAGAAAGGAAAGGAAAGAAATGAAAAAAAGAAAGAAAAAAGAAAAAAAAGAAGGGTAGCATGGACATTTCGTTCTTTTGAATTACCAGAGAAGTTGTTTTGTCAAATGGTCCACAAAAACTGCTCTGCTCCTCAAGCGAATTTACGTCACAGGTAAAGCCACGACTGAACCTGTTTTGGCTGAAGCCGAAGGTCTACCAAATGGGCCCTAAACATATTTGCAAGTCCATGGATAATCTCTTTGCAACCTTATTAGATCCAGGAGACCAGTACGTATAAAAAATGGATCTCTAACCACATCTGCTTTTTGTAGCAGTCAGAATATGAGCAGCAATTAGCTTTAGTCCTAACAAAAGGTTATATGGTCCAAGTACATTACTGTACTCAATGGCGGATCTAGAACAAGATGATAGGGAGCTGAGATTATTAGACATATGAGTTATGATGCTTGCCCAGATCGCGTACAAGCCGTCTTCAACCTCTAGCTCAGCTCCAGCCCCTCCTAGACAGTGCTCCAATGGCAAAAATTCTTGAGGGGCTAAGGAGGGGTTCCATGGACTCGGCGGCGGTAGGGGGGCTAGAGCCCCCAGTCCCCCCTGTAGATCCGCCCCTGACTGTACTGAATGAATGAGGTATCGCTTCCACTCAACGCACGACCCTTTCTTTCGTAAGGTTATTATGGTCCAAGTAAGTACAAAGTGGTTCCTTGAGCAAGTAACGTCACTTTAGAGTCTATCTTCTCTGTCAATGCGTTCTTCCGTAATTGTGCTAACTTTTTGTGAGATGTGATTACTGTTACCTCTACAAGTTGTCTGTAAGGCTACTCTTTGGTTTTTCCGACATGGACAGTTAATGTAAATAACTAAATACGGATGTTTCGGACACCATATATGCCACGGTATAGCGTACATCGGACAGGCCCTCGGCACAATGTAGATGCCGTGTGGATCCGACGACACGCCCACCAATATGCCTGTGTTGGCGTATTGCTTACTAGGCTGATCTGACGGTGAACTGTGGCTTTCTTCCAATTCCAGTGTCTAGTGGCCCCTGCTGGCTGCATCGTTGTCAACTCGTCCGCCGCCGGTGGTTCGATGGCGATTGTGGACACCGTTTGTTACTATACTGTTTACTAGACGAGACATGTTAGGTGCGATCTTCACATCATGCTATTGTGAATTTGCAATGGTTGCATATATTCCCTATTATTTTCAACTTTTATAGAGAAACTTGCGCCACTCTTGAGACGACACATCACTGTCACTTTTCTCACAACACCAGGTCGTTGTCTTAATTACATATCAATTATTCACCTGTAGTATCTACATTGTGAAAAGTATATAACTGTTATAATTTAACTAAATTTATAGAGAAAAGTATCAACATTTATAACATCAAATGATATACTACTACGAAAATATATTAGATAATAACAAATTAAATCCTACAAATTGGTAGCTAAATATGACGTCTTTTTTATACATTTGATTTAAAGATATGTAAGGTTATTTTTTCTTGAACGGAGTAGCTAAGGATGGCAACGGGTCGGATTCGGATCGGGTGGAGTCTCCGTGCATCCAAAACCGAAACCCGAACCCGAACCGAACACCGATTCAGGTGGAAATCCATCACCAAAACCAAACCCACGGATACCTGAAACCCGAACGGATACCCAAAACCCGAATGGATACCCGAAACCCGCAGATAAATATACACATATTCACATGTATAAATAATAGGCAACAAATAATAAATATTTTCATGAGTCAATTTTGAATAGATTTAATAATCTAAGTAAACAAGTTATTATTAGCATATTATAAAACATGAATTTTATTTTCAAATAATTTATTTCGGATATCCATTGGATATCCATGGGTGAAAAACCAAACCCGAAACTGAACCCGAAAATCGTGGATGAGAGATCATTCCCAAACCCAAAACCGCAAAACCCAAAACTCATGGATATCCGCCCCGAACCCGATCGGCTGGCGAGTAGCAGATATAAGATACTACTACGTATATGCGATGTACTTGCTTTGACAAAAGGCCCCATTCTTCGCCTTTGGCACTGACCACCAGGCTATAGGAGGACGACAATTCAAGTAGTAGGTGCCACAAAAGTCTTTTTTTATATATTATAAGGTGCCACAAAAGTCTTGATCAAGAGAGAACGAGTTTCTATGGCTAGTCAGTTTTCTCCTAGTCACTTGGGAGAGATTGATGTGCCGATTCACCATTCATTTAGGTGGGCACTCATCATGAAAAATAATCTAGGCAGCTTGTTCAACCAGCATTGTAACATTAGTAGCGGGCAAAATAGGTTAACAGAGGTGGACGTCTCTTCAACGTATGCGTTAATCTCCATTAATTCACATAGGCGATTATATATATGCCCATCTAAGATGTTTATTGTGATTTATATCAATCTAAAAAAAATTGCAGCTCCAATTTGTATCTGGTATCAGTGGATTTGTATCTGGTAGATAGCATCACGGCAGGTTGAGAGCAATCAGCCATTGTCGGTTCTAGATCCGGCAGCCATATGAGTGATAAAGAACAAAAAAAATGTTTCTAGGATTCAAACTCAAGGCCCCAACGTTCTCTCAAATGTCTATACCAGCTTAGTTACGTAACACTTGTAACTATACAACTGATGCTATTCTTTTATCTACACAATTTATAATCTTACTAGAATCATGTCCGTGCGTTGCAACGAGAACAAAATAATACCCGAATACAGATAGTACATCAAAAGCTGTTCAAAAATAGGAACAACATCACAGTCAACTCCCAGCCTTTGTAAGTGATAATTGGTTGCAGTTTCCAACGTTTGTAAGTGATACTAATTAGTTACAGTTTCCAGCCTTTGCAAGTGATACTAATTAGTTACAGTAGCGAACGTATATGTCATGCATACATCCTTCTATTGAAGAAGTCTGATGCTCTGTTCGGCAAGCTAAATTGCACAAAGGGCTGCCGTGCAGTGCTTAGCCGTTTAGCTATCACCTTTCCTGATGGGCACCCAAAACTGAACCAACAAATGTTGATCCGTAAACTCCTTAGTAGCTAAATGATGATGAGCAATATCGATCAGCAACAAACTTTGTGAAGTACCTGAGAGCTATTGTGAGCCTTTCCTTCAAGAAATAAGAGCTCTTAGAATAATTATCAACCAGAGAAATATGAACCTGGCATTTACCATTGATATGTTCGTATTTCTTGATGTATTTCAGATTTTCCTACATACATAGTAGAAAGTGTTAGATACTAACAATTGTGCAAGAATTATACTTGCTGCCACTTAAACAAACGTTATGGTTTCAATAGCAACAGACTCTGGCACTTGCTGATGATAGCCAGTCTTAAGGTGGACACGGTATGTCACAGATGCAAATGACTTACCATATCCATACTACCGACTGGGATGAAAACAAAATTGTTAATTTCTGATTTTTGAAAGTCGTTTTCAAGTTTTTTCCGATTTTCAGGCCTAAACGAAAATGGTAGCGATAATCGAAAAATAAAAATGAAAACGATAAAATTAATTGGAAATGAAAGCGAAAACAATTTTGCCCTCTTCCGACCGTTTTCGAAGATTACCGTATTTAGCCGGTAATTTACCGTTATTAATTACCGATTCAAAGTATTTTAGGTCTAGTTGGCCCACATCTAAGCATCCCATCTGCACACGCAAGCATATAAAAGAAAATATCTTTTTAGAAAGGAACTATATGGCAAGTATTTCATCTGTACAGGAACAAGAAGACAATCAGTCAATCACGTACTGCATCTTAATTCTAGCTGGTCACCATGAACACGAACGAAATCTAGGTTTTAGCTTGTTTCAGACCAAAGATGATGTGAACCGTTGTTTTTGCTTGTGGTCTTGTCAATTGTGGCTTTATTTATTACTATTGTCATGTGAGATATGTCGAGTTTTATGGCTCTTTTCATGTTCTATAGTTTGACGTGCTCATGGATTCCGATCATTATCGATATATTTTTCGATTGACTACTATCGTTTTCGAAATTACTGGAATATCAGTGTCGTATTCGTTTCCGACAATATCGTATCGATTTCGTTTTTGAGAAAAAAAAATGTGAAAACGAAAGTGATTTGGCCTCCTATCGATCGTTTCCGACCGTTTTCATCCCTACTACCGATTATTACCCAATCAAGCAAACATAATCATTGAATGGAAATATCATCATCACTATTTTTCTTTATCATCACAATTGTTATGGAGCAACTAATTTGAACTATAAAAACACCTAGCACACAATCAGACATTTTGAGCTAACTAAGCATTGTTTCTGTAACTTGTCAGCCTCCTATTTGCTACAGCATGCAGCCCAACAGGTAAAGGTGAAAGGGTGAGGAATCTTGATATTGCTATAGGTCGTGCAACTATCAGAAGTAGCTCTGTAGGCAATGAAGTCAGTCAGGGAAGCATGCTTGAGCTCTTGTTAACTATATAAACTGGGAAGTACAAATTAAAAAGGGAAAAACCCACATCATATAAGAATTTGGCGCTACTTGCCTGTTATGATTCCTTTGTCTGGAGTCTGGACAGCAACACACTTGATTTCTCCTGGAAGAATGAAATTAACTTTTACAACACATACCAATCATAATAAGCTGCCTAGAGAAAGAGTAATTTTTACAATTAGTCTAAATTGCATTTCAATGTTACACATACTGATTTATACACATGTTTCTAACTTTCTTCTGCGGCTCGGACAACACAAAACCTTAGGCATTTCACTATTTTCATTCATGTACATAGGATGTCGTCACAGTGCAGAAGCAAGCAACAACATGAAAATATTTTTTGCTAGATCATTCTTAATAACTGCAGAATGTATTTATTTCATACAATGAAGAATCCACATCATGTCACAAGAAAAAGTTGTTATATCTGACTGCACCAATTTATCTCAGGCACTTATCACAGCATATTCACATCCACATTCTTGACAGAGCGCTGATGATACATCAATTAAGCTAACTATTATAAGGTTACCAAATGTATAATAGAATGCAATCTAGGCATTCAATTGTGGTATGCATGCTGATAAATTTGGGGAAAATAGGAGAAACCTGACTGATTCTTTTTACCTGAGCATGGCTGCTTCATGTCTCCTTCCCACCAATGCTTGCAATCCTCCTCGCCACACAATCTCTTCTACCTTTAATCACGACAACAAATTTTCTCAACTACTTGCATGAAGACACTAATCCTGCATGCACGATCTTTTTCATGAATGCAAGTGATTCATGTTTGTAAGCCTGAAACAGAGGTGGTTTAGAAAGCCAGAAATAGAGAGCTCTGGAAAGCATATTGAGGCAAAAAGCATGAAAGCATGTGGACTTCTCTTATATCAATGAAAGCCGGTAACCGATCTTTTGAAAAAAAAAATGAAAGCATGTGGAGTAATGAGTTTTGTTGGATCAAATAAAATAACAAAGGGTCATAAAAATGTAGCTGCGGGCTGTGAAGATGTGTTTTCCTTGTAACATAAATAAATAATAATAATGATAACCTAGAGCACAAGAACCATGTACTTCAGCATCACACATGCACGAATCTCTTAGATAGGCTGGAATTGAGGCACACCTAGATGATCTTCAAACCCGCGAGGACGTCCACGACCACGTCTTGGTCTCCGGCAGGTGCCCGAGCGCGCCGCGATAGTTCCACCCCCCCCACGTGGAGAGCTGGACAGGCAAGGAGCTCCAAACAAACCAAAGCTAGCCGACAAACGAAGAAGCACGAACAATAGGCAGGGGTCAGGGAAGGGAACACATACGGCTGTCCTCGCCGCCAGCGAGGGTAGTGTTGCGGCTGCCGGTGTAGTCGTGCAGACGTGGTGATGGCGTAGGGCTCGAGCGCCTCTACACAGTAGGCCTAGTCCTTCCCTATGCTGTCACTGATGTCCAGTTACCCGTCCTCCATGGATCCAGCCTTGACCGATTCCCCGCCTCCACAGCCAGAGGTCCCGCTCCTCTGCTCGGCGTTCTCGGCTAGAGGCCCACTCCTCCATGCGCCATGCGCCGGTGGGCCGCTCCTCCTCACACCTTGGTCGCCAGAGGGCCTCTCCTCCGTGCGGCGCCCTTGGCGGAAGGCCCGGTCCTTCGTCCGTCACTGAGGCCAAAATTCATTCCTCTGCGGTGATTCAGTTTTACACAACAGGAAGGGAGAAGTCAGAAGAGATGGGTACCTCATCAGCAGGGATGGCAGCAAGGAGGCCCGGAGCACAAGTCGCGGGACGGCGGCGGCCTGGAGCGCGGGACGCAGAGCGCCGACGGCGGTGGCCAGGCGTAGGACAGGGACCAGGAAGCGAGGTTGGAGAGCGGCTGTGCGATGGGATTTTTTTTGATTTCACATGTGGGCGATGGGATTGCGAGGGCAGGGGAGCAAGAAGGGGACGTGATTGCCGGAGGGGATGATTGCGGGTGTGACGCGAATGACGGGCCTAGCGCGGGGTGAATTCGATGGTAGGCGGGCGACGCGATGTCACATGAGGGGATTTTGGTGCAGCCTGTGGACGGAATAGTTTTATATCTTTTATTTGTAGAGATAGAGATATAGAAATGGAATACGAAGATATAGCATGAACATCTGGAAACAAATTTCACGCATATATATTCACCCAACGAATGCGTTGAGGAAAGTCCATCCAACAGCGTGCAGCCTCCGATTAACACCACCTTGGACAGAAGCACTATCCCGGCGTTGAACAGCTGCACGGGCACGCCATCGCCGCCGCCATCCCCTCCACCACGCTGATCACGGTCATTGCCATGTTTGAACTGAAACGTGCCGCACGACACTAGGTGTGCATGGGCCGGGCAAGTTCAACCGAGGCCGTCTATATATGTGGGCCTTTGGGGGGAACCTCAACCACACGGGAGCTTCATTTGGTCTCACTCGGCCCAGTGCAGCCCAAAATTCGTGTGATCTGGCATGCATTCTTGTTTTTTTCCTAAACCTTGTTTTTGTAAATTGTAATTGATCGATTTTTGAGCTACTTTTTTTTGTATATAAGGGGTTTGCCTTCCACCGGCTTTAGAAATTTAAAATTTCAAAATTTTGTAAAATGTCACCTTTTCAGTGACACAATATTTGCAAAAACCCTCAAACATTGAAATATTCAACAATAGTATTTTGAGAGTAATGTTGAACAAATTCTGACAACATGATTAACATTTTGCATTTTAAAAAAAATGGTATTTGGATTGTTGAAAAGTACATTTGCCAACATTACAAAAAAAATACAAAATGTATTCATATCATGTTCCTTTTTGTGTTAACTGTGAGCAACACCATGGTTCATGTCTTCATGATACATTCGAAATGAGCACTTAACTGGGTTAGAAAAACACATGGAAATTTTTAAAGTACATCAAAATCTTCCCACACACAGTCAACGGACGACTAGTTAGTGACCAATATCACTCACGGACTCACCTGTATATAAGAAAATCAGGTCATAGCTATTCACTGGATGTGGGGAATTTTTTTTTACTTGTGATGAACTGAATATTTTTCGTTTTGCTTAACATCGTGACATGATTTTGAAAAATGAAAATTTGCAAGATAATTTCAACATGGACCGACGTAGTATTTTTATCCAAGTAAACTATTTATCTTTTTTATAAAAAAAGTTGTACTCATGGCGGCATAGCGAAGTGGAAGGATTTCCCCCTTTTTTCAAACACATATTCCCACTTTTCAATCGGTTCAGATGGTTTAGCCAAAAGATGAGATAAAAAATTTCTATCAAAATGCTTATGTACATCAAATTCTACACTACAATTTTTTCTGTTTTTCTTTCGTCTCAAATCCTAGGGAGCCTAAGCATCTCATGGCCTCTTGCTCTCTGAGCCCACTCCATGAGCACCATCCTTACTGCTATCAACTCCCTACGCAGCTCGTCGAGCTTCTCCTCGAACACCGCCACCGTCTCCTCCAGCTCGTCGCACCGTCTCCTCGCAGCGGCTGCGACGGTCTCCGGGCAGCACCGGCCACCGGCCACAGCACATCTCACCGCCCGCCAGGCGGCCATCGCGGCGTCGAGCTCGGCCATGCACGGCACGCCGTCCTTCCTTCGTCGGTCGTACTCCTCCCTGACGTGCCTCTGCACCTCCAGGAGCGCGCACTCCCACTGCGCCACCACAGCCTTGCTGCCTCCGCCGCCGGCGTGGCAGGCAACGACGCCAGACACCGCGCGGCGCGGCCGGAACGCCAGCGCCGCGCCGAGCGCACCGACGGCGAGCAGCGCCAAAGCGCGCGCGCCGGACAGAGCCTCGTCGTGTGCACCGGGAGCGCCCGACTGATGCTTCGCGTGTTGCAGCAGCGCCCTCTCGCCGAGCTTGCGGAGGCTGGAGCCGCACTTGGCGAGCTCGGCGCCGCACCGCCGCTCCACAGCCTCGCACTCCGCGAACGCCGCCGCGGCGCGGCGCGCGGCCGCCTCGCCGCCGTGGCCTTCCTCGAGCCAGTGAAGCGCGACGCGCATGGCGGTGGCGTAGGTCCTGACTATGTCCAGCCGGTCCCGGAACCCCGCGCACGCGTCGAGCAGCTCCGCGGTGTCCTCGACGCACTCGTCCACGGTCTTCCGGTCAATGCCGGTGCCGGAGGCCGTCGTCTCCGACGCGGACGCCGCGACGAGGCGCCTCTGCGCGGCCACGGCGAGGCCGAGCGCGCGGCCGAGCCACGCGGCGCTGGTGCACGGCGTTGTCAGCGGGTCGGCGCGGAGCTCGTCGAGCTCGGCGGCGAGCCAGCGGTCGTACGCTGTCCGCACCGGCGGCCACGGCGCCACTACCGCCGGCGACGACGGTGCTAGTCGCGTGGAGAGGCGCGAGGAGAAGGAGCGGAGGAGAGCGGAAGGCTTCTTCATGGCTTGCTGCGGCCGCGCGCGGCGCGTCTCTGGCGGAGTGGTGGCGCCTCCTCCCGTCTTGGGGCTGCGGTTGGTGAGATGGTCTCCGGGCGGGTCTTGCAGCAGAAATCGTAGCTTGAGATGTTGATATGTGTGTGGTTCACTAGGAGGGCCGGTGATCTCTTTATATATCTGTCTGTGCCTCTATGCTCTGAGTCTGTGCTGGCTGTGAATTTTTAACTAGTTTGGCTCTGTGCTTGTGCTTGTGCTTGTGCTAGGAGTAGTAAATGATTGGGATGTGGAGTGTGGGTTTATGCTAAGGCAACACCCGTATTGTTACGACAATGCTAGCGCTCGGGCTAGCACACCCCTGCCCTAACCGCGCCCACGCGGGGGCCATGCTGCCATACCGCGCGTAGGGACGGCTCCCGCCCTAAGCTTTTCACGCACATTGCAACATGTACAACACTCGATCTACTTTTACAACATCCAGATGAAACACTTACAACATAAATCTGAAACACCTGAAACACTTGCAACATACGTCTGAAACACTAGAAAAAACTTGAAAACACGCGTGTAACCACTACAAATATATACAAACATCAAGATGAAACACTTGCAACACACGTATAAAAACATTTGAAACACTTGCATATATATGCAACATCCCGATCTAGTTCACAACATCCAAATGAAACACTTGCAACATACGTCTGAAACAGATGAAACATTTTGGAACATACACTTGAAACATAGGTATATAGCTCATTGCAACATGTGCAACATCTCGATCTACTTTTACAACATCCTTATGAAACACTTGCAACATACCTCTAAAACATCTGAAACATTTGAAATGGACACTTGCAACGTGCATCATATCTTGGTGCGGCCTCCTCTGCTGTCTGCATCGGGGCACCGTAGCCGTCACAAGAGGCGAGCCCGAAGGGCTTCCGCGCCAGGGCCCGACGCTACTCCTTGCATAGCGGCCTCAGTGGCTAGCTGTGGCCGAGGGAGCGGTCGCCACGCGTGGGCATGGCAGTGCCCGCGCCGTTAGGCGAAGCAGGCTGTAGAGCAGAAGCAGCTGCAGGAAGCAGTGGGGCGGCGTAGTGGAGTAGGGGAAGGAGCAGTGCGAGGTGACAGTCGACGGTGGAGCATTTTCGTATTGTTATGGTCCATTCAACACAACATCCACAAACCTCTAGTTGACTAAAAAACTCATTCACCGGTGAAATTATTAATTACTGGAATTTGCAAATTCTGAATATTCCATTCAATAGTCTAGACTTTCATTTAATTTAAAATTTAAATTTCTTAAGTGGTTAAGCCTCAAACTTGCCAATAAGAGTTGCCTATTCAAATGCTCAGCAGTGTGATCGATATTTTCATATCTCCTCTTTGCTTGTATGGTTCTCGCTAGTCATCGTAAGAAAACTTTAGGGAAAATAATGTTGTCTCATCTTAGAATTCACAAAAGAGCGCCGCATGTGTGCCTTAAAAGTCTTGTTTGTTGTACAAAGGGAAATGTGGGTCGTTTGGACATCTTCCGTACATCCAATGATCCAAGGATCACATTCCCTCACTGCATCTATTGATTTCCCTTAGTTCCATTATGCTAAAATGACGTATCCATTGTAAAAACAACATTATAGAGCACATCAGCCCACCGTTTTTAACAAAAATGCTAGAGGGGAGTGTGGAAAACCATAACACAAAAAACCGAGCATTTTTTTCCATTTTGGCAGGAATTTGAACTAATTGTTGGAAAATTCAACGTGTTTCATGGAGACAAAGCAGAACTACCTATATTTACATTTACACTAGGCGCCCAATAGAATCGAAAGTTGCCAATTCTCAGTAATTTTTGGTGGGAAATTCCAAACTCTATCTTTTTTAAATCACCTAGAAGTACAATGCTTTACTCCCTCCGTCCCGAATTATATGTCGTTCGGAGTCATGCACGAAGACCAAGATGCCCCTACGAAGAGTACACATGACAGTCATCTGTCTCCTCTGCTGTTCGCTCGATTTCCGTGCGAGGGGCGGGCGATGGTGTTGCAGCGATGCGGTGACGAGGGGATAAGAACAGGGGGCCGGTGGGATGGGGGTGACCGGATAAGGCTGCTGGATGGTAAGTGTGGGACCCATGTACAGTGCCCTAGACGACAGATAATTCGGGACACGGTACCGGCGCTAGAACGACAGATAATACGGGACAGAGGGAGTAGGTTTCATTCCTCCGCAACAAGGTGTGGCCATGCCGTTTTCCCACCCCCTGCAGCCTGCACCTCGGGATCCGAGCTCATCAGGATCGTGGTCGTGCTGCAGCTCCCATTGGAGCGAATAATCAGCGAGGGGGGCGTAGGCCGGGCGTATGTGGAAGGCATGCATAGGAGGGCGTGCCTGTGCGTCGCCAGAGGCAGCTGCCTGTCCTGTTGCAATGCAATGGGACTATGGGAGGCCACCACGGGTGCTCCGCGAGACTGGGCGCCAATCATACGTTCGTCAACTGTTGCAGGGCAAGTGCACCAGCGCCGATGTCGATGTGTCGCTCCCAGCTGTGCGGGCGGCCGGTTTTTTTATCTGCGTGGTCTCGGGGCGTCACAGTTGTGATCGATGGTGTTAAAGAATGGTAGAGGCCGCATGACGCAACAGTGCCGTGTCACGAGCCTTCGGTGAGTAGGGGCATGGCAGTTCGGCAGAAATGCCTGTGTTATGCGTAAATTATAGCAGAAAAGCCTGCGTCCAATGTGGCCACAATGATCATATGGTTCGTTCCTGTTTTGTTGCTTTGCCACTGTCACCGAGCTTATCAGCCTCCTGCTGCATCTGCTCAAACTCTCCAATTATCGACACTAGCATCAGGATAACGCGTCAGCGCCAAGGTATGGATTCAGGCCAAGCCGCTTCACAGCAGCAACAGAGAGCAGCGTTCAGTGGAACCACATGCTGTGTACAGATGCCTCCCTACCTGATGACCAGCCGCGGCATTCCCCCAAAGATGGCAGGTCATGGGTGCGATCTTCTTGCCCGTCCCAGGAAGTACGGACTCAAACTCTCTCCAGCTATATGCAGGCCCAATTTAAAGATGCTACCTCAGTTCGGATGACTGAAACTGCAACCCAAACTGTTGCTTCCAAGATAGCAAAACTCTTGCACCTTACGCCGCTATCTTACCGTCTGTTTGATTGTGGGATCAGTGGGTTGGAGTGGCTCCGACCCACGTTTTGGGGACGGCTCCAACCCTTGATTTGTTTGGTTACGAGGATAGGTTCGATCCGTCTTCTGTTTGGTTGGAGGACTGAGATGGGGTCGGATCCGTCCCATTTTCTGTTTGGTTGGATGGATTCGAACAGAACCTGCATATGGTCACCTTTGCACTGAAATGGTGAGGTTACCCTCCTCAATATATGCAAGACAGCAATATTTGTGCTCAACACATAGCAATATTTCTTATGCTTGCACCATGCATCAAAAATCAGCACACAAAATAATATAACAATTACATATAAAAGTCTTGGCCATATTACAAATAAAAGTCTTAAGCCATATCCATAGGCACATTACACACTAATATCAAGTCTGATGCTTGCACGATGCATCAAGTTCAAGCCTTACACAATATATAGCAAGTTCAAGGCTTCCACATAGCAAGACACAAGCTTACTTAGACCACAAATATAAAGTTCTATGTGGTACTAACAAAAGAACCATCCCATGACTACAACTTACCCTTACTGCTCAGGGTAGTTGTCAGCAATATGCTTTGCAACCCAATTGAATTTATGTTCAAAAGGCAATGAGTTGAAAGCTCTAGCTATGTGAGGATGTTGGACCAAGTAGGAATGGTAGAAGGATAAGTGAGTCGAATTGGAACTACCACTTATAGCCATCAAGTTGTCATACAAATCAGCCGGCACATCATTGTCAGGTTTCCCCGCTTCCTTTATCGCCTTGGCTAACTTGGTACTTCCCCATTTAATTGCAGCAACCAATGGATCTTGGTCAGTCATGGCCCTCTTCTTGCCCTTGTCCCTCTTCTTAGGCTTGGTGGCCTTGGTAGCCAATGAAGTTGCCGCATTGTTGTCTTCATTTGCATTCCTATCACTCTGTACCTCCATCCTCTGCACCTCATTGTCCCAGTCATCTGTACTGTCTTCCTGTGTACCTAGAGGCACACCCGAGTCCTTTGCAAACTTGCCTGTAGCCATGGTACTTCTAAATATTGTGTGCATCTCCTCAAAGTGTTGAATAGGCTTGTTTAGAAAATCAGCATCGGACTTGTGATCCTGCAATATATGTACAATTTTAGCAACTACTATTATGTGACAACTAATAATTCAGCAACTATTATTAGATTATTATATGTGAGAACTAATAATTCAGCAAATACCTTAATATGATTGTTGTAGTGCTCATCATCAAGAGTTATAGTGAAGGTATCTTCATCCCAACCAGCAGCACTCAAACCACGAAGGTCACATATTTTACGAAACTTCTTTTGCCATGTCTTAAGGTGATTCTTAACCTGCTCACCACTGCGCACAATGCCAAATTTCTCTTGAAGAGCCTTTGCACACCCATTGTAGTGAACCATCTTGAAGGTGGATGAAGTCTTGGTGCCATTAACCACTAAATTGGCAAGGTATTCGAGCATGTAGGCTAACCAAGTTGAAGTCCAAGTAGCATGTCCACCGGTCCCTGCACTACCCTCTGCTTCCATTCTCCTACAAAATAAACAATGCAATATATGTCCTCAAATAATAATGCCAACAAAGTAGCAAACAATGTGGCAATCAAATATCTGTAAAAATATGTCCTCAAATACAATTTCAACCCTCATTTACAATTATTACATTGTCCAAGAAAAAAAATACAACACATATTACATTGACCGATACTAGTTTCCATGGCTTTGACGATCTGCCCACATTTGGGCAGCCAAGCCTTCCCTAAAAGCTAGCATAATGGCATTCTCACTTGCTGTCCCAGCATATGTGGTGTGCTGGGTGTCCTCATCGTTCTCACTTGGTATATTGAATTCATCACTCCCATCTTCAATCACCCAATTATGAATGATGCAGCAAGCAACAACAATATCAACTTGAGTTTCATAAGGAAAAAAAGGAGAGGCATCATCAAGTACTTGGAATCTCCTTTTTAGTGCTCCAAATGCTTGCTCTACTATGATTCTCAATGAGCAGTGCCTACGGTTGAACAATTCCTTCTCATTTTGGACCAGATTCCTCCCCCATTCATTCAAGTGGTATTGTACACCCCGAAAAGGGGGTAAAAATCCTGGTTTGGCTCCATATCCAGCATCAACTAGGTAATATTTACCTAACATATGATACATAGTTAGGTTACATCTCAATGATCCATTCATTTTGATGAATAAATTTATGGACAAGACATAGGTTCTTTTATTACCTTGTGGCATGTCACATCCATTTTTAAGAACAAAAATAGGATGCATAAAAGACTCATGTGCGCCCCAGGAAACAGTCGCATACATAAGTTGACAAATTACAAAGTATCATCACAGTGCTTATTACATAACGAATAAGTATTTAAGACATAGTCTTGAACGATAGGTAATAATAACTAATAGTAATTCTTCAGCGGAAACTCCACACAGGGACACGGTTGACTGGTTGACACCAAGACTAGTACTCATTCCGATAATCTTCCTCTATATCTTCATCTGTTATGGTGGAAATAGCAAGGGTGAGTCCATGTCGAACTCAACAAATATAACACAGGGTTCATGAGGCTCAAAAAGGCTAGACATTGTTTAACTGCGTTTAGCTTTTAATCATATATTAGCAATTGAGTAGCATCAAGATAAACCGCTTCCCATTAAAGAACCAATGATCAATTGCAATAAGGATAATGAATAGCATTAACATGAGCAAATAATAATCAACAATAATTAAGCATGATATAACAGTTATGATCAACTATTCCATAAGAATCCCCAAGGCCGCTCGTATCCGTGAGCACGGCTAGTATACCAGTTTTTAACTCTGCGCAGAGGTGTACACTTTCACTGTGAGTCATGATTTCCAAATGAGTGGGGAGATCAAGCCCAAACACCCGAGAACCATATAAAGCCACTCAAAAGTTCGTCTAACAAGTTAGGACCATTAGATTCACTCGGCAGGCAGATGTAGAACCCCCCTTCCCTGTGGCACAACAACCGCAGCCTATACACACTAGGCCAGGGGCTCGCACTACACCCAACGTGGCAAGCCTTTCTTACGCCATTTAAGGTAACCACTAACAAGCTAGAAAAGGTCTCTTGAACAACTAAAGCCAGAGCCATATAGCCCTCACAGCTGTACTGTATATCCCGGTTATCACTTACAGATAAGTCCTTATGGAGAGAAACCAGAGCATCAAGATAATACACATGCTCTAGCCCCCTTTTAACAGTAATAAAATCATCTTAATAGTTGATTGCTTAATCCATTAATCAAATTACAAGATCAAATTACAAGATCAAATAGACATAATCACCTACCTCAAAAACTAAATCTCTTCTTCTATTGTCAGCATAACTCTTCTGACGAGACTGTGCTACTCTCAAATTCTCACGAATCACTCGCACTTGATCTTCTGCGTTTCTAAGAACATCTGTACCAAACACTTGAGATTCACCTGTTTGATCCCAAAACAATGGAGTTCTACACTTACGTCCATAAAAAGCTTCAAACGGTGCCATCTTAAGACTCTGTTGATAACTGTTATTGTAAGAGAATTCTGCATAAGGCAAACTCTTATCCCAACTAGTTCCATATTGCAATGCACAAGCTCTCAACATATCCTCTAATACCTGGTTGGTCCTTTCAGTCTGTCCATCTATCTGTGGATGATATGCTGTACTAAAATTCAATTTTGTTCCCAATGATTCATGCACAGCTTTCCAAAAATGCGACGTAAACTGCGATCCTCGATCAGATACAATCTTCTTTGGTACTCCATGCAAACAGACTATTCTCTCCATATACAACTCTGCCAATTTTGGTCCATGGTAAGTAGTCTTAACTGGTATAAAATGAGCAACTTTAGATAACCGATCTACTATCACCCAAATAGAGTCATAACCTTTCTGAGTACGCGGTAACCCTACTATAAAATCCATACCAACTTCCTCCCACTTCCATTCAGGAATCTTCATTGGTTGCAACAATCCAGCAGGTCTCTGATGCTCTGCTTTCACCCTCTGACAAGTGTCACACAATGCCACATACTCAGCCACATCTCGCTTTAATCCAACCCACCAATATTTCTGTTTCAGATCCAAATACATCTTAGTACTACCAGGATGAATAGAATAAGCTGACTCATGAGCTTCGCGAAGAATTGCCTGTCTAACAGTTTGATCCTCAGGTACACACAGCCTCTTTTCAAACCACAAAATTCCATTATCATCCATCCGAAAGCCTGGTGACTTACCAATCACTATATCTTCCGCTATCTTCTTTAGTTTCTCATCCTTCAACTGACCCTTGTAGATTTCTTGCTCTAAGGTAGGCTCTATCACTAATTCCATTGTATTAGTAACAATGCCCAAATTCAAATATTCAAATTTAGCACATAACTCACTAGTCATAGACAACGTCCGTATCTCATTGGCATAACTTTTCCTACTAAGAGCATCAGCTACTACATTAGCCTTACTAGGATGATAGTGTATCTCAATATCATAATCCTTAATCAACTCTAACCATCTGTGTTGCCTCAAATTCAGATCTGACTGAGTGAAAATATACTTCAAACTCTTATGATCAGTGTATATATCACTCTTATGTCCAATCAAATAATGTCTCCAAATCTTTAAAGCATGAACTACAGCTGCTAACTCCAAATCATGTGTAGGATAATTCAACTCATGCTTTCTCAACTGCCTAGATGCATAAGCCACAACTCTGCCTTCTTGCATAAGAACACATCCCAAACCTTGACGAGAAGCATCACAATAAATAGAAAACTTCTTACTCAAATCTGGCAAAACCAAAACAGGCGTTGTAGTCAACCTCTTTTTCAATTCCTCAAAACTAGCTTGACATTTATCTGACCACACAAACTTGGCATTCTTCTCTAACAGAGATGTCATAGGTTTAGCAAGTTTAGAAAACCCTTCAATGAACCGTCTGTAATATCCAGCTAATCCCAAGAAACTACGAATCTCGCTAACATCAATAGTTGGTTTCCAATCTAATACATCCTTTACTTTACCTGGATCCACTGATATCCCTCCATTAGCAACAATATGACCAAGGAAAGAAACTTTCTTCAACCAAAACTCACATTTACTTCGCTTCGCATACAGTTTATGTTCTCTAAGTTTCTGCAATACCAACCTCAAATGTTCAGCATGCTCTTCCTCCGTCTTGGAAAATACCAGTATATCATCAATAAATACCACCACAAACTTATCCAAATATTCCATAAACACCTTATTCATCATGTACATAAAGTATGCAGGTGCATTGGTCAATCCAAATGACATAACAGTATACCCATACAATCCATACCTTGTAGTAAAAGCTGTCTTTGGAATATCAGAAACACGAATCTTCAACTGATGATAACCAGAACGTAAATCAATCTTAGAGAACACACAAGCACCTCTTAACTGATCAAACAAGTCATCAATCCTGGGCAAAGGGTACTTATTCTTGATAGTTACCTCATTTAGTGACCGGTAATCAACACACATCCTCTGACCGCCATCTTTCTTATCAACAAAAATAACTGGTGCTCCCCAAGGTGATGAACTAGGTCGAATAAAACCTTTATCTTGTAATTCTTTAATTTGTTTCTTAAGTTCTTCTAATTCTTCTACTCCCATCCTATATGGTCGTTTGGCTATAGGTGCAGTTCCAGGAAGTAATTCAATAAGAAATTCAATGTCTCTGTCGGGTGGCATACCTGGCAATTCATCAGGGAAGACATCCGGAAATTCCTCAATCACTGAATTCTCCTTAATAGTATCTTCAAGCTGATTCACCACAGCGGTTGGTTGCTTCTGCACTGCTACATCCACATTGATTTTATCTCCATTAGGTGCAGTCACAACTACCACTTTCTGCTGACACTGAATCTCTGCCTGATTTTGCTTCATCCAGTCCATACCCAATATCACATCAATACCAGATGTCTTCAATACTATAGGAGCTATCTTAAACTCTACCCCCCTTAATACCATACTAATTGGAAGACAACGATTACTGGTTTGCATGGTACCTCCAGGTGAATTTACTAAGAGAGGTTCTTTCATAGCTAGCATGGGTATACTATGCATTTTAACAAAAATGTTGGATATGAATGTATGAGATGCTCCAGAGTAAAAAAGAACAGTTGCAGGAGTGGAATGTACATTGAACGTACCAATCATGACTTCTGGTGCATCATGAGCTGTATCAGAAGACACGTGATTCACCCTTCCAGTACCAGATTGCCTCTGGTTGCTCTTCTGGCTCTGAGGAGTCTGCTGGTTCTGCTTCTCAGGACAATGGTAAGACATATGCCCCTCTTTACCACAGACAAAGCATCTAGTAGGCGTGCTGGAAGCACTATTCTTCATGGGGGTAACATTGGAATTTCCAATGCGAGGAGTCTGTTGCCCAGTCTGCTGATACTGTTGACGCTGTGGATATGATGAACGCTGTTGTGACTGATTACTCTGCCAATTTTGGGACCACCTCTGATTCGGATTGCGATTCCATTGACTAACCGGTACCTAAAACTTCTGATAAAAACCATGCTGAGAATTAGTGCGCTGACGGTTGTTGCTTCCTGAGCTTTGTACCTTCATCTTCCTCTTCCTGTCCATCTCTCTGCGCTCATTATCAAGCACAGTAGCTTTATTTACCAGCTCTTGAAAACTAGCATAGTTGTTCCCCTTCAACTGCAAGCGAAGATTATAATAAATTCCCTTCAAGAAAAGACGCTGCCTATCTGCATCTTCCCTCACTTCATTAGGAGCATAACGAGCCAACTGGGTGAACCTGTCATGATATTCACTAACGCTCATCTGTCCCATCCTAAGGTTTCTGAATTCTTCCTGCTTCAGCTCAATTATACCTTCAGGAATATGACGAGCTCGAAAATCTCTAACAAACTCATTCCAAGTGATAGGAGGAGCATTGTCAGGGCGTGCAGCTTGATACGACTCCCACCAAGTCTGAGCTGTCCCCTGTAACTGACCAGATGCATATAACACCTTCTCCATATCATTGCATTGGGCTATATTCAGCTGTTTCTCCACTGCCCTCACCCAATCATCTGCCTCTAAAGGATCAGCAGCATGAGAAAACACTGGAGGGCGTCCCTTCAAAAATTCCCCACGCTTATCCCTCACTTGCACAGGCGGTGATCCTCCTGCAGGGGGATTGTTCTGCATGTGCTGCATAAACATCTGCATCATCTGGTTCTGAGTTTGCATGAGTTCCTCCATAGTAATGGGTGGGTTAACACCTCCACGACCTCTGCCACGTCCTCTGCCTAACATCTGTTTCCAAAAACACAGAAATTGAAATTCAGTACGATCCGAGATGATGTATTCAATAGATAAGCAAAATCTGATTTTTCTGGGCGAACTCCAATTTCAGCAACTCAGTAAAACTATCATATCTCGAGCTACAGACGTCCAATTCAGATGATCTTTACATGGTTGGAAATCTTACAAAATTATCTACAACTTTTATTCACAACACTTTTTCTGATTCTGTCAATAAATTGGCCAAAAACTGAACTTAACCCAAACTGTTTCAGAATTCCAGACTGTACAGTAACTCCAACTTGGAACAGATATATCTCTTAGCTCTTAATAGATATTAAAATAATTCTTACGGGGTTGGAAAGATATAGAAGTCTGATTATTCCCAGTAAAATTTCTTAAATTTCTCATGAACGGATTTTAAGTTATTTCTAAAACATCCCAGACTGATCCAAAAATCAGCAAAGGACAGAACTAAGTTAACCTCATATTCAACTAATATATTTTGATCAAACTTAATATTCTTAACCATGGAACTTGTAGGCATGTCTACGAAACTCCAGCACACATTACAAAGATCCAAATCACACATTATCATAATAACAATCCATCAATCACACAATTGTTCACACCACAAACTGACTCTTAAAACAATCCAAACTTAAAATTAACTCGCAACTACTATCGTTCCTATTACATAGGGATTTTTCCTATTTCCTAATTAAGCTTCTCATAAATCTTGGGATGACCTAACTCCGCCCTTAATTGGTCAATCTCCTTATAAGCTTGCTCCTTAAGTTCTTTTTCCTTCAGCAACTCATCCTTCAAATCCACCTCATGGAGAGCCAATTCACGAGCTAATCCCACCGTAGCTTGTAAAGTCAAGGAGGAATCATCTGCAAGCGGCACGGTCCAAATACCCTTGTCATGTAAGAAACAAGGAAAATGCCGGAGTGCACCCTTTAACGTCTTGTCCGAGCGTAGACCATGGTAGTAAACAAATGCATTGAAAGCGACATCCTCCATGCTTATCTCCACGGTTGCCCGGCTCACTCTGGTAATGAACTTTGACTCCACCTTAGACTCCTTAGTGATAGGATCCCTTTTCTTAACCCATAACTCTGTTTCCCAATAGGAATCCATCCATGGATGACTATACTCTGCACTACGATACTCTAACGTAGCTTCCCAGTCGTAGTAGTAGTTGTCCAAGGTTCTTGTCAACATGTCATGAAAGAAAGCATCAGCTTTAGGAACCATGATATGAAGCTTCGTAGTCCACCCCATAACTACATTCTCCATTGGTGTATCACCAACTCTTGATTCAGCATCAGATAGCTCTTGATCACCATCTTCATACGGCTCCTGAGGTTTGAAACGGGCAACGTACTGTGCAGCTGACAGACGAGGATAAGGAGGCATCTATAAGATTTAGACATAGATTAGATAGAATCAATGTATTTTCGCAATAGAATAAAGTAGAGGAAGCATAAAACTTTAGTAATTAACAAGGTGAAAAGAGGAAGCATGAATTAAGTGAAGTATGGATGCTATTAACGACCATTCTAACTAGGCTCGCGTCCTACAGTCAACACGGCTCTGATACCAATCTGTCACACCCATTTTTAAGGACAAAAATAGGATGCATAAAAGACTCATGTGCGCCCCAGGAAACAGTCGCACACATAAGTTGACAAATTACAAAGTATCATCACAGTGCTTATTACATAACGAATAAGTATTTAAGACATAGTCTTGAACGATAGGTAATAATAACTAATAGTAATTCTTCAGCGGAAACTCCACACAGGGACACGATTGACTGGTTGACACCAAGACTAGTACTCATTCCGATAATCTTCCTCTATATCTTCATCTGTTATGGTGGAAATAGCAAGGGTGAGTCCATGTCGAACTCAACAAATATAACACAGGGTTCATGAGGCTCAAAAAGGCTAGACATTGTTTAACTGCGTTTAGCTTTTAATCATATATTAGCAATTGAGTAGCATCAAGATAAACCGCTTCCCATTAAAGAACCAATGATCAATTGCAATAAGGATAATGAATAGCATTAACATGAGCAAATAATAATCAACAATAATTAAGCATGATATAACAGTTATGATCAACTATTCCATAAGAATCCTCAAGGCCGCTCGTATCCGTGAGCACGGCTAGTATACCAGTTTTTAACTCTGCGCAGAGGTGTACACTTTCACTGTGAGTCATGATTTCCAAATGAGTGGGGAGATCAAGCCCAAACACCCGAGAACCATATAAAGCCACTCAAAAGTTCGTCTAACAAGTTAGGGCCATTAGATTCACTCGGCAGGCAGATGTAGAACCCCCCTTCCCTGTGGCACAACAACCGCAGCCTATACACACTAGGCCAGGGGCTCGCACTACACCCAACGTGGCAAGCCTTTCTTACGCCATTTAAGGTAACCACTAACAAGCTAGAAAAGGTCTCTTGAACAACTAAAGCCAGAGCCATATAGCCCTCACAGCTGTACTGTATATCCCGGTTATCACTTACAGATAAGTCCTTATGGAGAGAAACCAGAGCATCAAGATAATACACATGCTCTAGCCCCCTTTTAACAGTAATAAAATTGTCTTAATAGTTGATTGCTTAATCCATTAATCAAATTACAAGATCATTGTTCTTAGTTTAAGCACTAGCAGTAGCTACCCATATGTATTCCCAAGGTTGACAAGGAATCAAGATAACAATCACTAAGTTATAATCTCTAAGGTTGTCAAGGTAAGCACATGCATATGTATGACAATTCAATGTATAGGTAACAAGGATAGTCCTGTGTTATACTTGCCTTGATCAAAGCTTTCCAAGTGATACTGCTGACTTGGCTCAAAGTAATACTCCAAATCGTCCAGATACTGCTCACCTTCTATACTCGATCATCAATCAACAACACACATGCATCCAATCAAACAAACACGAAGCAAACAAAGAGATACAATTAGAACAGTACACCAACAGTAGCAAAACAGTAATAAAAGTTTATAAAACTCTTCTACACGTTTCTACGATCACACAGACGCAAAGATCACCAAATTCGGAGTTAAAACATGAAAGTTATGAATTTTCTAAGATTTCCTATAGATAAATAAATACTTAATTATAAACTCGAAAAATAAATTATCAAAACTAACTGTACAACTACACTAACATGTAGAGCTCGCAAATACGAACCTAACGCAACTTGAACGGATCAAATCGGAGTTAAAATAAAGATTTTATGACCAAAACAATTCTAGTGGCAAAACTGTAAATATCTGAAAACGTAGTTTTGACTTAACCGGGAGAGAATACGCTTTCCAAACACGAAAACGTATTTCAGACAATACGCTAAGGATGGCGGGTCCTATTATGAGAAAATCCAGGGGCTCTTTATGAAGTTTACCCCGCGAAGAGGTAAGTTCTAATCTGGGCCGTTGATCTCGATTTGGACGGCTCGCAATCATCTGCAACGCTACAGTAGAAGGCCCGGCCTCCACCTTCAAGTCCGGCCGGCGGCCCCCCATGGCCGGCGGGCTCCATCTCACCGGAGATGGCGGCTCTCCCCATCTAGACCATGGTTCACCATGCATCCGACCCCAATCGGAAGAGGAGATCACCGCGAACCCATCTATGCGATCTAGGGAAGCTACGACGGCTTGAGAACGAGACGCGGCTCGGGAAGAACGGCGGCGCCATTGCCGGCTCGCGGAAAGCTTCAATCTCGCAGTTCAAAGAACCAAAATTCAAAAGAAAAGCATGGGGAGGGAGAGAAGAAGATGGAAAACTCACCCAAGCGAATAAAAAAGGGCGCAAATCCACCCGTAAGCTTCGACGGCTTGTGACCGAACACGCCTAGGGTTCCAAGCTTCGAGGCTCGATTTCACGGGACCAAACTTGGGTTTTTAGATGGAAAAAGGGGTGAGAGGGTCACGGCTTCTCTCTTATAGCACCAAAATCTTGTATTCGGATAGGAAATCCCGATTTATGTGGTGGAGATACGGTGATTGCGAGCTTGAATCCGGCTCGGTTACGACGCGAGGAGGAAGGTGCGTCTGACATGTGGCCCCCACCCGTCAGCGACCAAGGAGAGGGCGCGCGGCTCGTCACAGCGACGCTGGGCCGGCCCACCCGGTGTCGTGCGTGGAGGAAAGAAAGGCGGCAGCGGCCCACGCGGAGCGGCCCAGGCGCCAACGCGGGAGAGCAGGCCATCGGGCCATGCGGTCGGCTGCCAGGTAAGAAGGTAAGCTATTCTTTTTTTTTCTTCTTTCTTTTCTTTATTTGCTTATTTACCAAACTATTCCAAATAGAATTTTTCAAATCCAAATCAAAATAAAATAAAGTCCACACCACAAAATAAAATAAATGCAACAACATGAATGCATCAAGTATTTCATCTAAAATTTAAAATCTTAATTCCCCATTAATTATTATCTAAATTATTTAAACCCATACCAAAACCCTTCCAACTCTAATTTTTTTCTTTTAATTCTAAATTTTAAAATTTTTGGGTGTTACATGGCACACGAAGGCCACCCTCACGTGTTAAAGCATCACGTAAAACTAGTGCGTCATGTGCTGTCTCCTCCCATCCAGCCAACACATAGGTGAACTTTTGGTCAAAATCTACGACTGTCAGTACATTTTGAGTATAATGCTTGTATCTACCACGAAAAGCATGCTGCATTTCCTTTGGAATAGTGGCTCTTATATGTGTACCATCAAGTGCTCCTATACAATCCTACATGATGTTCAAAGAAGTAAAGATTAGGTCAATTAGGTTTGGCAAAAAAAATAAACTTAGAATATGACATAAGGTTGAGCTTCACACCTTAAAGTATGGATACCACCTTGGGTCTCCAATTTTAGCTAGACTGTCCAATGAAGGGGGCCTAATATAATCATCTCATAGCTCACCAATAGCATGAAGTACTTTGTTAAAATAACGACTGACCATTTCTCCGGATCTACCAAAATTGGTTGCAATTACTCTATTCCTAACATTGTGCCCCACAGTATGCAAAAACATTGCCACTTGCTCCTCAACACACATATGAACGGTATCTTCAAGTAAACCACGATCTCTAAACAACTTACAAAACCTAAAGAAACGTGCTTTGTTCATTCTCAGCATGTTTACACAAGTTGTGTCATCCTTCCATATTTTATCATTGAGGTATTCCATTCTCTTCCTATCCCTTTCATATATTAGTGCATAAGTAATCCCTTCCCTTCTTGCAACTCGTTTTCTTTTCCTAGACCGAGCAACAATTGCCATGACACACAACAACCAATGTGCAGCAGCAGCAAAAACAAATGCCTTGAGCCTGTTATTCATCTACATACAACAGCACAATCAAGCACAGCAGCACAATCAATATACATCAGGTAGGTAAAAAGCAAATATTCAGAAGCAGACCCCATCCAATTCCATATAAGAGGTAACAAGGTCTTAAAATTCATGTAGTTTGATTCAAAGTTACTTACAATTTAAGTCTGAGCACAATATACTACTGAAAGACCATCCATAGTTTGTTTCTATTCATAGGAAAATAGTGCTCCTAACCATCTAGGCGTTGTACACAAACGGCGGCCTTTCATCAATCGCATCAATGAAGTCGCTATGAAATCGCTATGAAAAAGTAACAACAAAACAAGACTAAACCAGTACTCACCTGCAGGGATCCGGGGCAGAGGGCCGACCTGGCGCCGGTCCGGGGCAGATGGCGGGGCGACGCAGAGGGCGGCGCGACCCTAGCGGAGATACGAAGTCGGTCCGGGGCAGAGGCCAGCGGGCGGGCGGCTCCTCGGGCGCGGTGGACCAGGCAGGGCCGGTGCGGCGGACCAAGCGGGGCCGGCGCTGGGCGAGGCCGGGGCTGCGCGACCCTGGCGGAGATGCGGGGCTCGGCGCTGGGCGGCGGCGGTCTGATGGAGCGGTCGAGTGGAGGGGAGGTGAAGGGATAAGGTTTGGGGTTACTGCAGCGCACATGAATTTCCCAACCCAAGTGGAGCGGCTCCGTCCGCCAGATTTCGACGGAGCAACCGAACCCGCATATTGGAGGAATATTCTCCTGGGGTCGAACCCAACCCATCCCAAACCTCCATCCAAACAACCAGAAAATGGGTCGAACCCATTCGGGTTGGCTCCAGCACTCCAACCAAACAGACGGTTACTCTCTTCGTCCTAAAATACAAGATATCAAAGGTTCAAAATTTATCCTAAATTATAAGTTATTCATGATTGTTCAGTCCAATCAATACGTGCATATGCCTTTTAAACACTATCTTGTACAAAATGACTCATATAATTGGTAGTCGAAATCAATGACATGCACTGGTCATTTGCTTAGCCATGCTTGGTTACGGTACAAATCAATCAAGGGTTGGGTAGCCCTAACTCATGAGAATAGTAGTTCTTGGAGATGTACATGCACTTAGCTAAGATTAATAAACATGTTCCCCTTAGGAAATTAAAGATATAAAGGAAACATGATTGAAGAATTGTTATATCTGTTGTGAGAAATTTTCGGAACACAATGCCAAATTATTGGCTCAATAAGCCTAGTACATTGTTGTGACCGATTCACCCTGTGGAGTCGGCACATCTTAGAGCGAGAGATATAGCTCAGTGAGACACCGGTATACCCGACCATTATGGTTGTTCGTTGGTGTCTTGTCCAAACATGCAAAATGTTGAAGGCGTTACATGTGGCCCCAAGATATGGAGGTTCAATCTTGCACTTTGTGTGGAAAAAGTAGTACACCGGCCTCTACAAGATTATTAAATTGATTCAAATTGCTACACTCTCGGTTATAAGAAAAGTTCTTAACATTTAGCTTCATTTAGACACGTGGAACTGATGGAAGATTCGAGTTGCTTTTGTTCCTTAAGCCAACACAAGCTAGACCCCTTAGGTCCTGGGTTCGAACCCCCTCGGGGGTGAATTTCAGGTCTGAGGGTAAAAAAAATCTCCTCATCTGTCCCACGCCAAAATACAGGTCTGTGGCCGTCCCGTCTCACTGGGATGCGGTGCCGCTGTATATAGGGGGGCCGAGGTTTGGAGATTTTCTCGATCTGCGTGAGAAAGCCTTCTTCTTAATAAAATACCCGGTGGCACGTCGTCCCCCGCGGATTGAGTTTTTTTTTCTCTTGTTCCTTAGAGCCCTTCATGCAAAGTTTTCATACCCGTTATTTACCTTACATTTTCTATTGGGTTCAAAATACTCTACTCGCCTTTACTCTTTTAGCAATTTTATTTATCTATGACTCTGCTGCATCCACTGCACCATATTATTTTATTTAATAAATGTGGATAAGTCATACGAGTATAACCCATACTCAGGTGCTACTGATAAATTTGTTTTTTAGGTCACCGGAAACCTTGATATGGTCACTCGAGCAAACTCGGGTATGGTCTGTGGCACTCGGTAGGCTGGGCACACCTATCACGCTTGGTAACCAAGAAATGGAAAGCAACTATTGGCGAACAACCTAGGCAGTGTGCTTTGGGTTATATCTTGCGGACTTGCTAGCGCCCGGAGTTTCGATCCGAGCGCTAGCGTCTGGACGCTGCCCGCACAGGGAGCAAATGAGTACCTGGCGCGTCGGGCTCGTGAGAGAGCACACTAGTAGTGGTCCCACGCCACCCCAGACGTTGCCCACACACCCTAGATGTCGCCCGCGTCACTAGCCGCCGCTTCCCACGCGTATCCCATGTGCAACACCTTATCCGATCTACTTTTGAAACATCCAGATGCAACAATTACAACATATAAAAGAAGATAGATAAAACACTTGAAACAAGTGTCTGAAACACTTGCAAAAATGCCTGAAAAACATTTGAAAATCATTGCAAACATATGCAACATCCAGAGAAACACTTGCAAACATACGTATGAAACACCTAAAAACACTTGAAACATGCATGTATATGCAACATCTAAATCTATTTTTGCAACATCTAGACAAAGCACTTGCAACATTCATCTAGAGATGAAACATTTGGAACATATACTTGAAACATATGTGTATAGCCATTACAACATGTGCAACATCCTGATCTACTTTTTCAACATCGATATACAACACTTGTAACATACCTCGAAAACATCTAAAACACTTGAAACATACTATTGCAACATGCGCTTTCAACGTAGCATCTGCTTGCTGCTTGGACGAATGGAGGCTCGTCGATGCGGAGATCGACACCGGCACGGAGCTCGAAGCCACGGAGTGACGCGCAGGTCGCCGGTGTGAAGCTCGGCGGCGGCACAGACCTCGGTAGGGGCAGGGGCCAGGGCAGGGTGAAAGCCCAAGTTTGATTTTGGTAATTAATGACACCAAGTTGCTAATGCCATATGTTAAGTATTTTGAGTTAGGCATAAGCAACACATGTGATGGAGGTGGAGATGGCATGGAGAGATGGCCACAAGATCACATGATTTGGTGCATGAAATGATGAGCAATATCATGAAGGAATGCACATAAAATGATGGACATGATGATCAAGTGAAGGAGAAGGATCTAAGAGCGCAAGGCAAAGGTATAATCATAGGGTTTTCCTTTTATCGGTCTAAGATGAGTAGAGAAGTGATTGACTGGGTTTAGGATACATAGCCGACTATCAAGAGTGCCACTAGATCAATGTCTTGAGCATATGCATTAGGATCTAATAGAGAGCTAACGTAACATCGTGAAAAATAATTGTGAAAATGCTGACACACATGCACATGATGATATACACATGGTGGTGTTAGCACATTTGCGAAGTCGAAGAAGAAACGGAGGCGAACGGTGGTCACCGTAGCGATTGGACGCTGGACCGGACGCGGTCCCGGTTTGACCGGACGCGTCCGGTCAATTCAATACGCTGCAGCGCGCCTAGGGTTTGTGACCGAACGTTGGTCTGGCCTGACCAGCGCGTCTGGTCAGTTCACCTAGGTGCAGAAGAAGAGCGCATGACCGGCGTGTCTGGTCCCTCACGGAACCGGAGCATCTGGTCAGGAGTCCAGAGGGGCAGAGCGTGGCGGAGTACTGATCAGACGCGCAGCGCGTCCGGTCACATGCGATCGGACGCGTCCGGTCATGGTGGGAGCTCTATGGACCGCGATCGGACGCTGGCACTGTCACGTCCAGTCGTTGCGTGGAGCGCGTCCGGTCGGTGTCGCGTGCGCAGATGCTGTGCGATCGGCACGTCCGGTCATTTGAGTAGCGCGTCCGGTCGCGGCAACGGCTCTCTCTCTCTGACACGCCAGTTTCTATTTGTCCTGTAGTGACCGGACGCGTCCGGTCACCCTGACCGGTGCGTCCGATCATCATGTTTTTCACCGCGTCGTCCGGTAACGGCTAGCTGCGTACCCCTTCGCTATAAATAGAAGTTGGCCGGGGTTTGGGGGTAACTCTTGCACATTTTGAGACCTTGAGACATCCTTTGAGCTAGAGAACAACCCCTCCACTCATCTCTTTGCTTGGTTGCACATCTTGAGTGAGATTGAGTGAGATTCAAGTGCATTGCTTGAGACTTGCATTCTAGAGGCACTTGGTCTTTTAGTTGCTGCGGATTTCTTGTTACTCTTCCATGTTTCCCGATGCGGTAGACGGCTTGGAGCAGCGGAGGTGATTGAGCTCACAATTGGAGATTGTTGGAGCCCTCACCAAGTGTTGTAAGGGGTTCTTGATCCTTCCCCGCAGGAGTTCATAAATTGGATACTCTAGTGAAGCTCATGGCTTGGAGGATCCCCATCTTATGTGTGGTTGTGCGGCCCCCGCCGAGGGCTCGACTCTTGATAGTCGATTAGATCGCGAACCGACAAGTGGGTGTATCGCCACAACGGGGAGTAGCTTGCCGGGAAGCAAGTGAACCTTGGGATAAATTCTTGTGTTGTTCTCTTCCCGAGGATTTCTCTTGTGTAATTAATTGATTGGTTCTTCTCATCTCTACACGACGGTATAATCAGTCTAAGCTCTTCTCTCATATTACTTCTTGTTTCTAGCTTGTAGTTGTTGTTGAGTTTAGTGGATAGCCTTGTACTAGACTTGTGTAGGTGGCTTGCTTAATTAGTTAGAGCTAGTCCTTTTTTGCTTCGCCACCTTTTGTACTAACACTTGTGGTTAAGTAAATCTTATAGAAGTTTTAATTAGGCTATTCACCCCCTTCTAGCCTATTTTGATCTTACAAGTGGTATCAGAGCCGAGGCACCGTTTATTTGAGGCTTAACAACCTACGGTGAAGAAGAAATGGCTCAATTAAGTTTGCACATCAACAACACCAAGAAGACACCTCACTTTGATGGCACAAATTATGCATATTGGAAGGTTAAGATGACCACACACCTCAAGTCAATCAATAGAGAAGTGTGGAAGGTCACCGAAACCAAATTTAAGGTTGCTAATCCGGAAGCACCAACACCGGTGGAAGAAAAGAAGCTCCAATGCAATGATATTGCCATTAGTGCTCTTCATGAGGCACTAGATGACAAAACATTTGAGCAAATGAAGAACATTGAGATTGCTCATGATGCTTGGGCCAAGCTAGAAGAAACATTTGAGGGAACCAAAGGCACAAAGACCGCTAAAGCATATATCTTGCAAGAAAAATTTTCAAGCTTTAAGATGCAAGATGATGAGAGTGTATCAGAAATATTTTATCGGTTGCAAGTCATTGTCAATAAGCTCAAGGCACTTGGTGAGGAGGTCAAGGACAACCAATTCTCTATGAAGTTCTTGAGAAGCTTGCCAAAGAGGTTTGATACATTGATCACCATGCTAGTGATGACTACATTGAAGGATTCAACTCCTCAACAAGTATTTTAAGAAGTGATGACTGATGATTCATATAGAGAAGATGATGAGAAGGATGAGTTGGTCAAGAAGAAGAAGAAGGAAAATGAGAAGAAAGATGATGAAAAGAAGAAGAGTGTGGCATTCAAAGCCACCACATCTAAGGGCAAATCCAAGATTGAATCATCAAGTGATGAAGACTCAAGCTCTTGTGATAGTGATGACATTGATGAGAAGATGGCTCTCTTTGTCAAGCAATTTGGCAAATTCATGAAGAAGAAAGAATATCGTGCAAGGAGGAAGAACTCATCCAAGAAGAATGAGCATTCCATGAGATGCTTTAGATGCCATAGCAAGGACCATCTCATTGCAAAGTGTCCTTATGATAGTGATGATGAAGATGCTATCAAGAAGGAGAGGAAGAAGCAAAAGAAGAAGCAAGAAAAGAAGGAGAGCTCTCATAAGAAGAAGAATGATTCTCATGTTGCTACATGGGATAGTGATGATTCCTCAAGTGATGATGAGGATGACAACAAGAGCAAGAAGAAGGGATATGCTAGCATTGCCATTCAAGAGAAGGTCTCCCTCTTCGACACTCCATCGTGCTTCATGGCTAAGGCCGCTAAGGTATCATCCGACGAGAAGAGTGATCATGATAATGCTAGTGATAGTGATAGTGATGAAGAAGAATTCACTAAAGATGAACTAATCACTATGCTAGAAGATTGCACTCAACATTTTAAAGAATCTAGAAAGGAGTGCAAGGGCTTGCTTAAGGATAAGAAAAACCTTATGCAAGAACTTGATGAGCTTAGGGCATCTTATGAGAGTCTAAAGGTAGACCATAAGAATCTTCAAAAGTCTTACACCAAGCTTGAAGAAGCTCATTCCTCTCTAGTTGAAAAATGTGAAAACATGCCAACTAATGTTGAGAAAGCTAAAACTTGCAACATAGGCATATCATGTAATATAATTGATGAATCGTTTCATAAGCCTATTGTTGTCACTTCTACTAACCCTTCGTGTAGCATATCCACATCATCCTCATCTAGTAGTGACGGTCTCACTTGTGATTCCACACTAATAGTTGAGAATGAGAATCTCAAGAAGGAGGTAAAAGAGCTCAATCACACCTTAGCCAATGCTTATAGTGGTGAGGACCGCTTGCTTATGTGCTTGGGTAGCCAAAGGGCGTCTCTCTATAAAGATGGATTGGGCTATAACCCCAAGAAAGGCAAGGCCGCTTTTGCTTCTCACAAGACTCACTTTGTGAAGAACAATGGTAACTATTGCAAAAGTTGCAAGCAAGTTGGTCACATAGAGCAGCATTGCATAAACAAGAAATCCAATGCTAATGTATCCTCAATTAAGTTTGATTCTTTCTATATGCTTACCAAGGGTACTAATGGTGTTCATGCTAAGTTCATTGGTACACCATGGATGGGCTCAAAGAAGAAAGCCATTTGGGTACCAAAGAGCTTGGTCACTAACCTTGGAGGACCCAAATAAGTTTGGGTACCTAAAAAGAATTGATCTTGTCTTATAGGTCAATTACAAAGCCGGAGAAAGACATTGGGTGCTTGATAGTGGGTGCACTCAACATATGACTGGGAATTCTTGTATGTTCAAATCAATTGATACAAGTCAAAATAGTGGTTTTGATGCTATCACTTTCGGCAACAACAAGAAAGGCAAGGTCAAGGGGCTTGGTAAAATTGCTATCTCAAATGACATGAGCATATCAAATATGTTGCTAGTTGAGAGCTTGGATTTCAATATTTTGTCGGTGGCACAACTTTGTGATCTTGGCTTCAAGTGCATATTTGGTAGTGACGATGTTGAAGTCATTAGTGTTGATGGATCAAATTTGATATTCAAAGGATTTAGACATGGTAGCTTATACTTGGTTGACTTCAATGATAGTGAGACACAATTGACATCATGCTTGCTTAGTAAATCTAGTATGGGATGGTTGTGGCATAGATGGCTTGGTCAAGTTGGAATGAAATAATTGAATAAACTTTTGAAGCAAGACTTAGTTAGAGGCTTGAAGGATGTCACCTTTGAGAAGGATAAACCTTGTAGTGCTTGCCAAGCCAGAAAACAAGTTGGAAATGCACATCCTAGTAAGAGTGAAATGAGCGCATCAAAGACATTTGAGCTATTGCACATGGACTTGTTTGGGCCAATAACATACACTAGCATGGCTGGCAACAAGTATGGTTTTGTGATTGTTGATGATTACACTAGATACACTTGGGTGTTCTTTCTCTATGACAAGAATGATGTTTGTGATCTATTCAAGTCTTTTGTCAAGAGGGTGCAAAATGAATTTGAAACTAATATCAAGAAGATTAGAAGTGACAATGGTAGTGAGTTCAAGAACACAAGAATTAAAGATTTATATGATGATCTTGGTATTGGACATCAATTCTCACCTACTTACACTCCTCAATCCAATGGTGTAGTTGAAAGGAAAAATAGAACCTTGATTGATATGGCAAGATCAATGCTTAGTGAATACAATGTGAGTCATTCATTTTAGAGTGAACCCATCAACATGGCTTGGTATTGTAGCAACCGTCTCTATTGCCATGGGAAGCTTGGGAAGACACCATATGAGCTATTGAATGGAAGAAAGCCCAACATTGCATACTTTAGAGTGTTTGGTTGCAAATGCTACATTCTCAAAAAAGGCACTAGATTGAGCAAGTTTGACAAGAAATGTGATGAAGGGTTCTTACTTGGTTATTTTACCACAAGCAAGGCATATAGAGTTTGGAATCTCACTAATGGCACCTTGGAAGAAGTTCATGATGTTGAGTTTGATGAAACCCAAGGATCTCAAAATGAAGATCAAAACCTTGATGATATAAGAGAAGATCAATTGTCAAATGCAATGAAGAACATGGACATTGGTGATATAAGGCCAAGGCGAGATGATGATGATGATATTCATGTGATCAACCAAAGTGTGCAAATTGATACAACTCAAGCAAGCTCTAGTGGTTCTCATGATAAAGCTCAAGATCAAGGTCAAGCTAGTGGAAGCAACCAACTCCCAATACTCCAATCTACTAGCATTGCAAGAGATCATCCATTGGACCAAATCATTGGTGGAATTCAAAGTAGTGTTCAAACTAGATCAAGGCTAGCATCTTTTTGTGAACACTACTTATTTGTGTCACTTGAAGAACCTAAGAAAATAGAAGATGCATTGAAAGATTCCGATTGGGTAAATATCATGCATGAAGAGCTAAACAACTTCACTAGAAATCAAGCTTGGGAGCTTGTTGAGAGGCCAAAGAACTACAATGTGATTGGTACTAAGTGGGTCTTTAGAAACAAGCAAGATCAAGATGGCATGGTTGTGAGGAACAAAGTAAGATTGGTAGCTCAAGGTTACACTCAAGTTGAGGGTCTTGACTTTTGGTGAGACATATGCACCGGTTGCAAGATTGGAGGCTATTAAAATCTTATTAGCTTATGCTTGTGCACACAACATCAAGCTCTATCAAATAGATGTCAAAAGTGTATTTCTCAATGGCTACATCAATGAAGAAGTCTATGTTGAGCAACCTCCTAGTTTTGAAGATGACAAGAAGCCCAACCATGTTTACAAGCTCAAGAAGACATTGTATGGTTTGAAGCAAGCACCTAGAGCATGGTATTCGAGGTTGAGGGACTTTCTTCTCTCTAAAGGGTTCAAGATAGGAAAGGTTGACACCACTCTCTTCACCAAGAAGATAGGCATTGACTTATTTTTGTTGCAAATCTATGTGGATGATATCATTTTTGGATCAACCAATCAAGACTTTTGTGAAGAGTTTGGAAAAATGATGGCTAATGAGTTTGAGATGTCTATGATTGGAGAGCTTAGTTACTTCCTTGGACTTCAAATCAAGCAAATGAAGAATGATACTTTTGTAAGTCAAGGCAAGTACATCAAGGACATGATCAAGAAGTTTGGATTGCAAGATGCTAAGCCAATGAGTACACCTATGGGCACTAATGATCAATTGGGTATTGATGCTAGTGGAAACATGGTAGATCAAAAGCAATACTGGTCTATGATTAGAAGTTTGCTATATGTCACCGCTTCTTAGCCGTATGTGATGTTTAGTGTGTGTAAGTGTGCAAGATATCAAGCTTCACCTAGAGAAAGTCACTTGAAAGCAACCAAGAGAATATTGAGATATCTTAAGGGCACTCATGATGTTGGACTATGGTATCCCAAGGGGTCTAATTTTGAGTTGATTGGATATTCGGACTCCGACTATGGTGGATGCAAGATTGATAGAATGAACACAAGTAGCACTTGTCAATTGCTTGGAAGGTCTCTTGTTTCTTGGTCATCAAAGAAATAAAATAGTGTTGCACTATCTACCGCCGAGGCCAAATATATTAGTGCTAGTAGTTGTTGTGCATAATTACTTTGGATGAAGGCACCTTGAATGATTTTGGAATCAAGTTCAAGAATGTGCCATTGTTTTGTGACAATGAAAGTGCAATCAAGATGACTCAAAATACGGTTCAACATTCAAGAACCAAGCACATTGATATAAGGCATCACTTCATAAGAGACCATCAACAAAAGGGTGATATTGGTATACAAGGCATTGGCACCGAAGATCAACTAGCCGATATCTTTACAAAGCCACTTGATGAGAAAAGGTTTTACAAGTTTAAGAATGAATTGAACATACTTGATTTCTCCAACTTGAGATGAGTGCACCCCCACATTCTTATATGACATGTCTTTCCTTCGACAATGCAAGGTAAAGTTGTTTGGCATATCATTCATACTTTGCTAAGGACATATTTAGAACATATAGACATATTTGCATGACAAATAGGTTCATTCATGAAAATCAAATGATTTTGATGTATATATGGTACCACTATTGCTTCTATGTTTGTTTGATCTAGTGGTAGCATATGACATGTTTGTGGGCTTGCAAACCTAGTGTTGAATCTAGAAAATGAGCTCATGATGTGTAATTCAACATGCTCAAGATAACCCTTATACTTTATGAGGTGTGAAGAAGCTTGTGCTTGGATCAAACCGAATTACATATTCTAGGCAAGTGATCTAGATTGAACCATAATTTGGACTCCCTCATATTGATTGACTTAACTCTCACTAAAATTGGCACCTTTTTGGTGATTGTTGACAAAGGGGGAGAGAAAAGTCACAGAGATAAAAAGTTAAGTTGCAAAGGGGGAGAAGTAAGTCACAAAGGTATAGTAAGGGGGAGAGAAAGCAAAGATATGACATTGGAAAGGGATCAATTAAAATTGAGCACACAAGTAGGTGGAGCAAGCTCATGAATCACTTGTTGCATTTGTATGTTCACTAACATGATGAACTGTTGCATTGCAAAGATTAAATTCATATTCATGATTGTGTGGTGAATGCTAGAAATAGAACTTGAATGATGATTTGTTGAGAGTAGCTTTACAAGTGGTATTTAGACACCTTTGCTTATAATGTTGATCTCACGAGGTATTTTAGTGTTTGTGATCTTTACAAGTGATGTATAAACAAGTGGTGTCTAGCTACATCGATGCTAAGGGTGGTATATAAAGGCAACTCCGATTGGTATCACGCTTCAAAGGTCCATTCTATATACCTTAGCATCAATTTGATAGTAGTAACTCTCCCAAAATTTAAATCCATACATATGTGCACAATTGAACCAAACTTATGGAAGCACATATGTAGGGGGAGTTAATACTATCGAAATTGAAAATTGATTTCATTTTATATCTTTGTGATGGTTGTCATCAATTACCAAAAAGGGGGAGATTGAAAGTCCAAGTTTGGTTTTGGTAATTAATGACACCAAGTTGCTAATGCCATGTGTTAAGCATTTTGAGTTAGGCATAAGCAACACATGTGATGGAGGTGGAGATGGCATGGAGAGACAGCCACAAGACCACATGATTTGGTGCATGAAATGATGAGTAAGATCATGAAGGAATGCACATAAAATGATGGACATGATGATCAAGTGAAGGAGAAGGATCTAAGAGCGCAAGGCAAAGGTATAACCATAGGGTTTTCCTTTTGCCGGTCTAAGATGAGTAGAGAAGTGATTGACCGGGTTTAGGATACATAGCCGACTATCAAGAGGGGCAATCACGGTTAGCTCGGGAATCAAGTGCCACTAGATCAATGTCTTGAGCATATGCATTAGGATCTAGTAGAGAGCTAACGTAACATCGTGAAAAATAATTGTGAAAATGCTGACACACATGCACATGATGATATACACATGGTGGTGTTAGCACATTTGCGAAGTCGGAGAAGAAACGGAGGCGAACGGTGGTCACCGTAGCGATCGGACGTTGGACCGGACACGTCCGGTCAGTTCAATACGGCGCAGCGCGCCTAGGGTTTGTGACCGTACACTGGTCTGGCCAGACCAGCGCGTCCGGTCAGTTGACCTGGGCGCAGAAGAAGAGCGTGCGACCGGCGCGTCTGGTCCCTCACAAAACTGGAGCGTCCGGTCAGGAGTCCAGAGGGGCAGAGCGTAGCAGAGTACTGATCGAACGCGTCCGGTCGTGGTGGGAACTATCTAGACCGCAACCGAACGCTGGCACTGTCGCGTCCGATCATTGCGTGGAGCGCATCCGGTCGGTGCATCGCGTGCGCAGACGCTGTGCGATCGGCACGTCCGGTGGTTTGAGCGGTGTGTTCGGTCAAACAGTGAAACGCGTCCGATCGCGGCAACGGCTCTCTCTCTCTCTGACACGCGCGGTTTCTGTTTGTCCTGTAGTGATCGGACGCGTCCGGTCACCCTGACCGGTGTGTCCGGTCATCACGTTTTTCACCGCGTCGTCCGGTAACGGCTAGCTGCGTACCCCTTCGCTATAAATAGAAGTTGGCCAGGGTTTTGGAGTAACTCTTGCACATTTTGAGACCTTGAGACATCCTTTGAGCTAGAGAACAACCCCTCCACTCATCTCTTTGCCTGGTTGCACATCTTTAGTGAGATTGAGTGAGATTCAAGTGTATTGCTTGAGAGTTGCATTCTATAGGCACTTGATCTTTGAGTTGCTGCGGATTTCTTGTTACTCTTCCGTGTTTCCCGACGTGGTAGACAGCTTGGAGCAGCGGAGGTGATTGAGCTCACAATTGGAGATTGTTGGAGCCCTCACCAAGTGTTGTAAGGGGTTCTTGATCGTTCTCCGCGGGAGTTCGCAAATTGGATACTCTAGTGAAGCTCGTGGCTTGGAGGATCCCCATCTTGTGTGCGGTTGTGCGGCGCCCGCCGAGGGCTCGACTCTTGATAGTCGATTAGCTCGCGAACCGATAAGTGTGTGTATCGCCACAACGGGGAATAGCTTGCCGCTAAGCAAGTGAACCTCGGGATAAATTATTGTGTCGTTCTCTTCCCGAGGATTTCTCTTGTGTAATTGATTGATTGGTTCTTCTCATTTCTACACGGCGGTATAATCACTCTAAGCTTTTCTCTCGTATTACTTCTTGTTTTTAGCTTGTAGTTGTTATTGTGTTTAGTGGATAGTCTTGTACTAGACTTGTGTAGGTGGCTTGCTTAATTAGTTAGAGCTAGTCCTTTTTTGCTTCGCCACCTTTTGTACTAACACTTGTGGTTAAGTAAATCTTGTAGAAGTTTTAATTAGGCTATTCACCCCCCCTTCTAGCCTATTTGGACCTTACACAGGGCAGACAGATGGAGCACGACCACAACCGGAGGCGCGAGTCCGGGAGCAAGCTAGCGAGCACCTAGCGCGTCGGGCTCACCGTGCGCGGCGCGGGCTGGCGGCGGGTTGTGAGTGGGGGCGATGCAAGTGAGGACGGGTCCGTCCCACGAGCAGAGCGAGCGAGCGACGCGGGCAAAGGCGGCGTGGGTGAGGTCCGTCTGAATGGATGGACGCCCTATAAAGAACGTTTCCGTTGTACTTAAAATACTAGTTTTTGCATCTAGCCCGCTACTGCAACCATGATTCTGTATTTGTGCTACAGTGAGTGCACATGTTTCACCCTTGTCTCCCCCGTTACACAACACACCGTTACTTTATTAATAACAGTATTCCCCTCTACTTTATTCAACACTAAGCACTCATTAACCACTAACCAGAATCTCACGCCAGAGCGAGGCCAATAACACTGTACTAAGGTAAGGTACCTAAGGTAGGACTTTGTTTGCTCGAGAACGCAGCAATTTTTACACTCCAAATCACCTATCATGCGCTTGATAAAGGGAGAGGCACAGTGTGCGTGGCAGCAGGACAGCGACCACTTGATTCTTGGTGCTCCTTGTCTCCTGGTGCAGAACCAAGATGAACCCCAGCCACCTCTGCTTATCCATCCTACTCCACCAGAGTCCAGAGTGCAACAGCAAGGATATATGCACTGAGGCCTTATTTGGAATCATGTGTATCCATCTCAATCCACATGTGTTGGAATGAAATTGAATGGAATTTAATTCAATTCCACTCCAATCAACTTCAACACACGTGTATTGAGATGAATTCATGCGCATCCAAACCAAACCTAAAATGGTTGCGAATTCATGATCAAATTGTCGATGCGGTCCCGGCACTAGTGGGCGACGAGGTGAACACGTATGCCCCCAAAGAATTGCACCATTTAGAAATTGGCGTCTCATTTATTGTTTGTTCATCAGTCCATGAGAAGAATCCAATATGAACAGCATGGATGTGGGAGAGAACTGCAGCAGATTGTCCTAACTGGTGTGGCAGCTGTGGCCATCTCATGAGCTGACGGCTGGTGTTGATGTGTGCCTTCCAGTTCTAATATTGCTGTGTCAGTTACATACATCCGAGTGAGGTCTGGTTTAGTTCGTGAATTTTTTTAAGGAAATGGTACTATAGCACTTTCGTTGTTATTTGACAATTAGTGTCCAATCATGGTCTAATTAGGCTTAAAAGATTCGTCTCGTAAATTTCGTCTAAACTGTGTAATTAGTTTTATTTTTTATCTATATGTAATACTTCATGCATGCGTTAAAGATTCGATGTGATGGGGAATCTTAAAAAATTTTGCAAAATTTTGGGAACTAAACCGGCCCTGAATGACTGACTGCTCAATCAAGTTAGTTATACTAGCTGTTCATGGAAAATAGATTTAATGCACATTATTGGGGTATTGAATTCTGCCAAAGCTTTCACTTGATGTCAGCAGCTCCATTATTTTTTAAAAAGAATAACGAAGAGAATTCTATTAAAGATGGATCAGGCTAATATATAGTTTTCCCATATACAGCTGTTCTGAGATAAGCTAACACAGCAGCATTGGCAGTACCAAAATTCCTGTGTGTTGAAACATTTGGTAACTGCTCATATCAGCATCTTCGACTCAGTCAAGACTCAAGATCATGAGTCCCAGTTCCAACACCAGAATCTTTCAGGAAATCTCTACTATAGTATGATCTGTAGCTTGTGCCAGGGGCAGCGCCTACCTGTAAGGCTGTAATGACCCCTAACAACCTCGCTAACAATCCCAAGAGCTATACTAGCTAGGGTATAGTGTATGAGCATACATATGTAGCTAAGCGTACAGTTAGATAACTCTTAACAACACCCAACATCCGACCACTGGATTAAGAACCAATTAACCAAAGTGGTGATTAAGTAAGCAAAAAAGCAGTGCTGAGAGTATCCAACCGCACTATCGATCGCTTAATTCATGGGTGAAAGTGATTAATAATTGGTAAGCCTGGGTCTAGTCTAATAGCGATATTTCTGCTGCAGCCTGCAGATGCTGCTGCTGCGCACATGGATGGAGACAAGAGCATGCTGGAGCCTGGTGTGGCCCGCGGCTTTGCGGTGGTGTACGACCAACTGTCCTTGCCATATGGCACCTTTGCTGCTGCTCAAAGAGAAAGGAAATGGTTCTCTTTTAGACAAGTTGCTCTCATTGTGCATTGAACTTCGAACTATGCTGTCCTCCTTTTGATAGAGTTCCAGCTCCAGTTCCACATCAAATTTAGTTTAGAATTTAAAAGCTAGAATAAATTAGCTTAACTCTCATTGTTTAGCTTGAACTAGAAACAACATAAGACTCACCCGAACGAAGCGATTTTTTAATAGATATTGATATATCCAATTCACTATTCAACAAACTTGAACTTACATTATAAATTTGAACAAAATTAAAGTTAAACTTGTGTTCAAAATATATATTTGAATTCAAGTAACTTTCAGTTTTGAAATGTAAAGCTCCAAAGACATTCACCTGACAGGACGGAGGGGCCATTGGAAAGTTGCGAACACAAGGTTGACAAGTACCCTTGTGTGTTTGTTTTGTGATGAGTGATTGTCAATGTGATCCACGAAGTAGGTTGAGTGGTGACTAACCCTACCTTGGCGAAAGCCTTGTGTGCGACATGTCTCTTGGCTTGTGTTGTGTAGGTGTGGAGCACGGAGACGGTAGCCGACGGCGAGGGAAGGTCAAGGAGGACATGTCGTGCCGATGGACCTGAAGGGTAAAGGACGGACGTGAGGCTTGGACCGAGGGACCCGGAGGCCAGGTGGCTAGCCGCGCTGGCTGACACTTGGGACATCGACAAGCGCGAGAAGACATGGGAGTGACCGTGGAGGTGACACACGTCGGATGGCGGGGGACGCGTATGGAGTACGCTACTCGCGGAGCGGTTTGATGGTTTGGGCCTCAAAACCATCGGAGGCGGGTTTATGGGTTTGGGCCTTAAAACCCGGGCGGAGGTTCCGAGGTGGAACGGACGGCACGTGGCGGCATCGGGGAGTTCGCGTCGAGGCGAAGCTACCAGTGAGGAGGCGCGGTGGCCGTCGGATCAACATGGAGACCGAGTTGGACCTCTACGCCCTTAGGCTTGATGGTTTAGCTCTTATATATCCAGGGGCAATTAGGGAAATGTGTAATAGCCCTGATAAATAGGGGATGGCAGCCCCAAGCCATCTCCACCTCTCTCCCACTCTTTCATTCTCTCCTTTCATCTAGGGTTTCATTTTTATTTCTTAAGAGAGGTCCACAACTGAAACTACGATGTTGTGTATTCTGTGACTTTACTGTTGGAAGAGAGGCCTTAACCTCTCGGTGTCCTCTAGAGGGGAGACCTGCAGTGCGTTCGCGGTTTGCTTTTTGCGAGTTACTGTTCACCCGTTGCTCCTCTTCTTGATTTGTGATCGAGTTGAGTCCTTCTGTGAGTTTTGCTTGGTCCAGTTGATGCTCTGATGAGTGATGAATAATCCTACCAAGTGATTTGAATCAATTCCACTCGTGCATCAAGATTCAATCCGATTTTGTTTTTGGGAAAAAAAACTTACGTTCTTGGTCATGATCTCAATTTCCTGGAGTTTGGGTCAATCTCAAGTGATGATTTTTGGGGAATAGGTTTGTGGCATGTTGAATTTGGTCTGTGCAAATTTTAGGAGCGTTTCATTTTGATTTGATGGAGTTTCGATCGAATTTTGGTTGAGTCGCTCTGCTGTTCGTAGCGTCGGCCGTGCTGTGTTCTTCGCTCGTGATTTTTGTTGGGCTCATAGCTGCGGACCCAGGTCGCAACCGGAGCAGGAGCAGTGCAGCGCCGTGCGTCCCTGCAGCTGCACCCGCACCACTGAGTCCGGCATACTTCCGTGCTGTTGTTCCCTTCTCCGATTGGCTCGTGCGTGACCGAGCAGACCCGGTCGGCAAGCCCTGTGCGCTGTTGTTCCTGCTAAGACCCTGCTGAATCGGGCCCAATCTGCTCGCTACAACACCGGTCAAGAGACGGGAGCCAATTGGTGCAGGAGGTTCCAGGCTCTTTCTTTGCTGTGTCAATTCTTGGTGAGTTTTAGTTCATCTATTTTCTTGCGTCTTGTTTTTCACTGCAGGGAGTTGGACTCCAGGAGCACTTGTTTGTCCACCTCGGTGCTCGGTCCGATCTATCTTCTATCTCTATCTGCAATCGATGGGAAGCACGGTGATCTGTGCGAGTGCAAGCCAGAGATGTGTTGACCAGTGTGCAGAGTGCTCGTAGCTAGTTCGGCCACTGGTACAGATTGATGTTTGGTGCATCCAGCCTGTGCAGACTCTGTCTCTCTGAATTTTCTATGTCCACGCCGAGCAGCAAATTGGAGAGCAGTCTTCCATTGTTGTGCGTGTGCTTTCAGGTTGTAGGCTTGGCATTTTACGGCTTGAATTTCTAGCTCGGTATTTTATTTGCAGTTTGTCAGCTTTGTTCAGGTTCTGTCCTGCATCTAGTGTTTGCGTGATCGTGTTTTGCTTCTCCATTTCTTGTGTTGTCGGTCATCTACAGGAAGCAATTATTATATGATTGTTTAGCTAATTTCAGTCATGTGCAAGTGTTTGAGTGTGCTTCCAATAGTGTTAGCTTGTTGCTAATTTACTTTCTAGCAGCAGCGCTGGAGAGCAGCCCCTCCACCCTGTCTCCTTCTCTCGGTTGGATGCTAAATTTCTAGGTGGTTGTCTTATCATTTTTTCAGGCCTTGATTTCTTATTTTGTGCATGTTTTGGTCGTTAGGGCTCTGAATCGTGTTCTGTCTTTTGCGTTGGTTTACTTTCGTCCCAAGGAACCTTTCTAGCTAATCTTGTCAGAAGTTGGTTTAGGTATTCTAGTTTCGGAAACTTGCTTGTGTTGGGCGGTGATTTTGGGACAGCGGCCAAATATTTCAAAAGAAATTTGAGGCTCCCATTCACCCCCCCCCTCTGGTCGCCGTTTTCGGTCCTTCAATTGGTATCGGAGCCGGTTAAGGATCATTCCACCTTAATCGGTCCGTGATCCACGAAGGCGACATGGAGCGTGGTTCCGGCAAACCACCGTTCTTCGATGGAACAAATTATCCCTATTGGAAGATCCGCATGTCCGCGCATCTCCAGGGGATTGATTGGCTTGTTTGGGAGATTTGCGAGGATGCTACTTACGTTGTGCTTGAACCCCGTGCTCGTGTCACGCAAGATCAAAAAGATCAGCACAATGCTAATAGCAGAGCTCGCGCAGTTCTTTTCTCGAGTCTTTCGTTTCAGGAGTTCGAGAGAGTCTCTGATTGTACTACTGCTCGAGAGATCTAGGTGAGGCTTTAGAGCTATCACGAGGGGACCGCACAGGTCAAAACCAGACTCTACGAGACGTACAAGAGGGAGTACGAGAACTTCACTCAGCTTGATGGCGAGTCTATCGATGCCATATTTTCTCGCTTTCAGACCATCGTTAACAAGATGCGAGCAAACAAGGCACAATTACCTTATGATGATCATGAGAGGGCACTCAAGCTTCTATATGCCCTAGATCGGAAGGTATGGGATGTGAAGGTGACCGCCATCATTGAGTCTTCGGGGTATGAGACCCTCACCGTGGATGAGCTTTTCAGCAAGCTCAAGTCCACCGAGATTGACTACCAGACCCAAGCCAAGCTCAAGAATCCCTCTGCACCGACTATAACCTTGGTCTCAGGTAATGGCTCAAGTTCTTTGGCTAACCCTTCACAGGTGTCTTTTGCCTTGTCTTCTTTGGTGTCTGTCACAGAGGAGCAGATGGAGAGTCTTGGGGACGATGAGCTGGCGTTGATCATCAGCCGGTTCTCGTGGTTTCACAACAACCGCTTGAATCGCCGACGTGGTGGTGGTCCGAAGGAAGGATGCTACAGCTGTGGAGATCCCGACCACTTCGTTGCCCACTGTCCTAAGAAGAACAAGCACTCCTTCAACAAGTACGACTCCAGCAAGCGCAAGGACAAGCGCGAGTATACCTCCAAGCACAAGTCGAAGGGAGGATTCGACAAGGAGGCACTGAAGAAGAAGTACTTCAAGAAGGCCAAGGCTCAAGAGCGTGCCTTCCTCGCCTCCCTCAGTGACCTCGACAATGACATCGACGATGACCGGTCTTCTTCTCCCTCGAGCGATGATGAGTCCGAGAAGAGGCGTGAGGACAAGTTGACCGGGCTTTGCTTCGTCGCCAAGTCCATCCACGGAGGCTACTGCACCATGGCCGTGGATGAAGGTGTGAAGCCCGACAAGGACATGCTTCCCGGCGATGACGACTCTACCGAGGTAAAACCCTCCGTCGACGCTCTTATTGCCGAGCTTGATATCATGACCGATACTTTGATGAGTCAAGATAAGCTACTGAAACATGCTGCTCGTGAGAGGAAAGAGTTTAAGGACAAGCTAGAAGTTGTGGAGAAAGAGCTTGAGGAAGCTAAGAAGCTTGTTGTTCATGTGTCTGACGAGGTTGAGTGCGATGAATGTGCTGTTCATATGACTAACTTTTCTGAGTTGCAATCTAAGTATGCTGCCTTGTTAGATGAGAACGATGAGCTGAAGGCTAGGTCTAGCTTGTTGGGTGCGTGCAAGTCTTGTTTAGGCTTGCAATCTGAGCTGGCAGAGAAGAATGCCAAGATCCATGCTCTTGAGAAGGCCAGTTCAGATAGTACTATTATTGAGTGTGCACGTTGTGAGAGTTTGGTGTTGGAGCTTGAGTCTTGCAGACATGACAAGATGAGATCCGAGGAAGACAACACATACCTTCGGTCTATCTTGAATTGGGTGTCTTGTAGTGAACCGCAGTTGGGCATGATGATGAGCCAGTTTAGACGGGGAACTGGGACATCGGGAGTAGGCTTTGCTCTAGATGGGAAGGGTGAAAATGTCTATGGCAAAGTTGGTGAGTTCAGTGGTTTGATCCCAACTAAGAAACCTTCCACTACTCCCAAATTGATCAAGATCAATCCACCTAAGCCTACCGAACCCACTATGAAAGATGGAGTGTTTGAAGAACCTCCAAGAGCTCCACCCCAGAAACAAGTTTGGGTTCCAAAACCGAACCATCTCAGAAACTCACTTGACACTCTACCGAACATCTCTGAGGATCCCCTTCCTAAAGCCAAAAGGCTACCAAGAGTGAACCATACCCACAAGAGAGTGAGCCAACAACCACCTAAGATAGAGGTGAGGTATCACTGTGACTATTGCCATAGGGATGGTCACCTTGTTGAGTTTTGCTTCAGGAGGAAGAGAGATGAGCGGCGGGAGTATGAGTTGAACAACTGGAACATGTACCGTCCGCCCCATGGCGTACATGTGCCTCCTGTTCAGAGGCGCAATGTTAGGCCAAGAGGTGCAATGCCTCAAGGTGCTAGGCCTCAGGTTGCTAGACCACGCGGTGGTCATGGTGGTCGTGCCCGGCGTGGTTCAAATCATGATCAATATGACTTTAGACCTTGTGACAGTGGCTTTCAGTCCTACAGCTCTAGCGGACCACGTTTTCCCCCACGTGGTGCCCGCTTTTCTCAAATGAGACATGGCTTGTTTGGTGTTTTTTCTAACACTTTTCCAGGGCAAATGAGCCAACACTGGTATCCTTCACAGTTTACTAACCCCAGTATTGCGCCATTTGCTCATCCTATGTTTTTCTATTGATGCAGGATGGGGGTCTGGAGAACACATGGCTCATTGATTCCGGATGTTCGCGCCACATGACCGGAAGTTCCAAATGGTTCTCTAGCCTCGACCCCGTGCAATGTAAGGAGTACATCACATTCGGGGATAATAGCAAAGGTAAAGTGCTTTCTCATGGGACCATTTGGGTCAATGAGAGTTTTGTCTTGAAGGATGTTGCTTTGGTTTCAAACTTGCATTTCAACTTGCTTTCTGTTTCACAACTCCTTCAAGATGGCTTTGAAGTGCGCTTTAAGACCAGCTTGTCTCGAGTTCTTGACTCTTAGGGAAATCTTGTTTGTCAGATTGTTCCTTTTGGCCATGTCTTTCAAGCTGATTTTTCTAATTCCTTTGGCTCTTCTCAATGTTTGGTGGCCGGATCCTCCTCTGAGCTTTGGAAGTGGCATAGGAGACTTGGTCACTTGAGCTTTGACTTACTAGCTAGGTTGAGCTCACTTGATCTAATCCGAGGATTGCCCAAGTTGAAATTTGAGAAGGATTTGGTGTGTCACCCTTGTCGTCACGGGAAGATGGTTGCCGCTTCTCACTCACCTGTGAATCAAGTCATGACCAAAGAACCCGGCGAGCTACTTCACATGGACACAGTTGGTCTAGCTCGGGTTCGGTCAGAGGGTGGGAAGTGGTACGTTCTAATGATCGTGGACGATTTTTCTCGCTACTCTTGGGTGTTTTTCATGGAGGGTAAGGATGAGGCTTTTTTACATGCTCAAGATTTGATTCTTCGGTTGCAAAATGAGTTCCCTAAAAATGCCATGAGAGCGATTCGCAGTGACAATGGCACAGAATTCAAGAATACTCACTTTGAAACCTTTTGTGCTTCTTTGGGCCTTGAGCATCAGTTTTCCTCTCCCTATGTCCCTCGGCAAAATGGTGTTGTTGAGCGCAAGAATCGGACCCTTATTGAGATGGCCAGGACGATGCTCGATGAGCATAGGACTCCTAGGAAATATTGGGCCGAAGCGATCAACACCGCGTGTCATGTTTCTAATCGCATCTTTCTTTAAGCCTTCATGAAGAAAACTTCTTATGAGCTACGATTCGGTCGATTACCCAAGGTGAGCCACTTTCGAGTGTTTGGATGCAGGTGTTTCATTCTAAAACAAGGTTATTTAGATAAATTTGAGTCTCGATCCTCGGATGGTGTCTTTCTTGGTTATGCTTTACATTCTCATGCATATCGAGTACTTAATCTTGAAACTAACCGAGTCGTAGAGACTTGTGAAGTCACTTTCGATGAGACCATGCCTTGTTCTATTCCTGTCTTTGAAAGTGCAGGTGATCAGGAGATTGGTGAGAGCATCTTCGTTGAGGAGAATGAGGAAGATGCTGATTGGGGAGATGCAGAGCCGACCTCTTCGGCTGTTCCAGTCGAGTCTATGACAACTACTTCGGCTCACGGACCAGATCCATCTTCTTCCACTACATGGGGTCCGCACGAGCCGCCTCCTCAGCCTACGTCGGCTGCACTTGAGGAGGCCCTAGCAGCTGGTGAGGGGGAGGCGACATCTTTGAGGGAAGCCCCTCGACACATCCAGCGTCGCCACCCGCCTCAAACCATGATCGGTGACATCAGTCAGCGTGTTACATGCTCAAGGTCATATGAAATCTCACATTTCGCTTATTCTGCTTTTGTCGCTAATTTTGAGCCACAAAATGTTGGACACGCACTTTCTGATCTCGATTGGGTCAATGCTATGCACGAGGAGTTACAAAACTTTGAGAGGAATGAAGTCTGGGTCTTAGTTCCACCTCCACCTGAGTGTCACCCTATAGGTACAAAATGGGTTTTCAAGAACAAGCAAAGTGAGGATGGAGTGGTGGTGAGGAATAAGGCTAGGCTAGTGACTCAGGGGTTTTATCAGAAAGAGGGAGTAGACTTTGAAGAAACCTTTGCTCCTGTGGCCCGTATGGAGGCTATAAGGATGCTCTTAGCTTATGCAGTTTCGAAAGGGTTCAAACTATATCAAATGGATGTGAAGAGCGCCTTTTTGAACGGGTACATAGAGGAAGAGGTGTATGTGAGACAACCCCCTGGCTTTGAAAATCCCAAGTATCCCAACCATGTTTACAAACTCCATAAAGCCTTGTATGGATTGAAACAAGCCCCGAGAGCCTGGTATGAGCGTTTGAAAGCCTTCTTGTTTGCTAAGGGCTTTAAGATGGGTTCCGTTGATAAAACTTTGTTTCTCCTCAAGCAAGGCACTGACACACTTTTGGTTCAGATTTACGTGGATGATATCATTTTTGGTGGTTCCTCTCACGCTCTTGTTGCAAAGTTTTCTGAGACTATAAGCAGGGAATTCGAGATGAGCATGATGGGCGAGTTGACATTCTTACTCGGGCTGCAAATCAAGCAAACACGTGAAGGAACATTCGTGCACCAAGGCAAGTACACCAAGGATCTTCTGAGGAAGTTTGATATGGGCGAGGCCAAGCCTCTTTCGACGCCCATGTCGACCACGACGGCCCTAGATGAGGACAAGGAAGGAGAAGCTGTGGACCAGAAGGAGTACCGAAGCATGATCGGATCGTTGTTGTACCTGACGGCAACGAGACCGGACATCCAGTTCGCGGTCTGCTTGTGCGCGCGCTTTCAGTCTTCACCGCGCACATTGCATCGTCAAGCCATCAAGCGGATCATGAGGTACCTTCGGTTCACACCCGAATTTGGTCTTTGGTTTTCGGCTTCCTCCTCTCTTTCTCTTTGCGGTTACTCTGATGCGGATTATGCTGGCTGTCGTACTAAGAGGAAGTCCACTTCTGGGACTTGTCAGTTTCTTGGGTCTTCACTTGTGTCTTGGTCCTCTCGCAAGCAGTCTTCTATAGCCCAATCCACCACATAAGCTGAGTATGTTGCTGCTGCTGCTTGCTGTTCCCAGTTGCTTTGGATGGTTGCTACTTTGCGAGACTATGGCTTAGAGTTTAGGCGAGTACCTTTGTTCTGTGATAGCACCAGTGCCATTTGTGTAGCCAAAAACCCCGTTCTTCACTCCAAAATCAAGCACATAGAGGTTCGTTTTCACTTCTTACGAGATCACTATGAGAAAGGGGACATTGACCTTATTCATGTTGACACCCACAACCAGCTCGCAGATATCTTCACTAAACCCCTTGACCAAACCCAGTTTGCTCGCTTGCGAGGAGAGCTTGGGGTTTGTTATCCTTTTTAGAAGAGGGAAGTTTGTGATTCTTGTACATTAGTTTTTGGTTTTGTTTTAAATTTTGCTTTTGATTTTGCTTTTGTATCATTTTTGCATATCATATCATCATGTATCATATTGCATCTTGAGCTTCATCCTTATAGTGGCTAGATTGACACTATGCTCTTGTTGTGGATGTTATGGATATATATGATGTGCTTTGCTTAGGCTCACTTGATCTCTTGATATGGGCTAAAAATACCTTTTTCAATTGTCAACTTGAATAACACTTGAAGAAACTTGAAACATGTTCACCACTACTTGTGGCAACTAGCATGTGTAGGTGTGTCGAGAACCCTTTTTGCTTCATATATATGCTTAGTTGCTACGGCTCATACCTTGAGTTACACACTTGCTTGAGAAACTTGAAATTGTGCTAAAACTTGAAAAATAAGGTATGAAAAGATCGGGACAGGTCTTTGCTATCCCATGTCAGAGTATCGAGACAGCTCCCTATTGCACTTAAGGGTGAACTTGAGCTCTGTAATGGATACCGAGATCATTGTCTTAAGCTTCTAAGTGCTTTTGGCATAGGCTTGACATGATCGATAAGTCAGGTTTTGATGGCATCGATAACCTCCCGCACACATTTGTTAGACAAACTTTGGTGATAAGCTCCATAACTCCGATAAAATTCAATTGATATCAAAAATTTGATCAAATCACAAGTTTGTCTCATGACATGATGTGTGAACTTTGTATGGGGTAGTTCACTTTGCATACATGTGTAGCACAAGGTTGATCTCCTGTCTATATTTGCTATGTGCTCATTCGGTGGTGAACCCTCTTTTAAATTGCTCAAACTTGATCCAACTTGCTACAATGTCATATTTCGTCTCATTTGATCACTCTGAGCATTTGCTAGCACTTGTATTTGTTGATATGTATACATGACAGCATCAGCTAGAGCATCTTTTTAATCTACTTGCTATAATTTTGAAGCTTCTGTATTTGTGCATTTATGCATTTATAGCATGTTTTGAGGGGGAGTTGCATTCCTTGGGCTCTAACTTGATAAGTGCATATGTCAACAAGGGGGAGAAGTTTCCACACTCACAATATCACAAGATATGCATTCATTAGAGTGAGATTGCATTTGTTCAGGGGGAGCTGCACTTGAGTTGCTTTTGCTAGATGTGTTGAGCCTTTGCCTCTTCTAGAGGGTCTAGCAGTTTTTCGGCTTTTCGTTTGTTGCTAGTGGTGTTGAGCCCGTTGCCTCATCTTGAGGGCTAGCTTTGTTTTACTTAGTTGCGTCGAGCCGTTGTCCATGTCTTTGGGGACCAAGTTTTTGCTCATCTCAAATGACCTGGTTTTGATTTTTCTTCGGTTTTTGGTTATTTAGTTGAGCTCCTTGTTTTTCTATTCTTCTTCTTTTTCTTTTGCTCAAGCTGTTCGTGTATTGGTGTTGACAATGCACTCATCAAGGGGGAGATTGCGAACACAAGGTTGACAAGTACCCTTGTGTGTTCGTTTTATAATGAGTGATTGTCAATGTGATCCACGAAGTAGGTTGAGTGGTGACTAACCCTACCTTGGCGAAAGCCTTGTGTGCGACATGTCTCTTGGCTTGTGTTGTGCAGGTGTGGAGCACGGAGACGGTAGCCGACGGCGAGGTGAAGGTCAAGGAGGACGTGTCATGCCGATGGACCTAAGGGGTGAAGGACGGACGTGAGGCTTGGACCGAGGGACCCGGAGGCCAGGTGGCTAGCCGCGCTGGCTGACACTTGGGACATCGACAAGCGCGAGAAGACATGGGAGTGACCGTGGAGGTGACACGCGTCGGATGGCGGGGGATGCGTATGGAGTACGCTACTCGCGGAGCGGTTTGATGGTTTGGGCCTCAAAACCATCGGAGGCGGGTTTACGGGTTTGGGCCTCAAAACCCGGGCGGAGGTTCCGAGGTGGAACGGACGGCACGTGGCGGCATCGGAGAGTTCGCGTCGAGGCGAAGCTACCAGTGAGGAGGCGCGGTGGCCGTTGGATCAACATGGAGATCAAGTTGGACCTCTACGCCCTTGGGCTTGATGGTTTAGCTCTTATATATCCAGGGACAATTAGGGGAATGTGTAATAGCCCTGATAAATAGGGGATGACAGCCCCAAGCCATCTCCACCTCTCTCCCACTCTTTCATTCTCTCCTTCCATCTAGGGTTTCATTTTCAGTTCTTAAGAGAGGTCCACAACTGAAACTACGATGTTGTGTATTCTATGACTTTACTGTTGGAAGAGAGGCCTTAACCTCTCGGTGTCCTCTGGAGGGGAGACCTGCAGTGCGTTCGCGGTTTGCTTTTTTGTGAGTTACTATTCACCCGTTGCTCCTCTTCTTGATTTGTGATCGAGTTGAGTCCTTCTGTGAGTTTTGCTTGGTCCAGTTGATGCTCTGATGAGTGATGAATAATCCTACCAAGTGATTTGAATCAATTCCACTCGTGCATCAAGATTCAATCCGATTTTGTTTTTGGGAAAAAAAACTTGCGTTCTTGGTCATGATCTCAATTTCCCGGAGTTTGGGTCAATCTCAAGCGATGATTTTTGGGGAATAGGTTTGTGGCATGTTGAATTTGGTCTGTGCAAATTTTAGGAGCGTTTCATTTTGATTTGATGGAGTTTCGATCGAATTTTGGTTGAGTCGCTCTACTGTTCGTAGCGTCGGCCGTGCTGTGTTCTTCGCTCGTGATTTTTGTTGGGCTCGTAGCTGCGGACCCAGGTCGCAACCGGAGCAGGAGCAGTGCAGCGCCGTGCGTCCCTGCAGCTGCACCCGCACCACTGAGTCCGGCATACTTCCGTGCTGTTGTTCCCTTCTCCGATTGGCTCGTGCGTGACCGAGCAGACCCGGTCGGCAAGCCCTGTGCGCTGTTGTTCCTGCTAAGACCCTGCTGAATCGGGCCCAATCTGCTGGCTACAACACCGGTCAAGAGACGGGAGCCGATTGGTGCAGGAGGTTCCAGGCTCTTTCTTTGCTGTGTCAATTCTTGGTGAGTTTTAGTTCATCTATTTTCTTGCGTCTTGTTTTTCACTGCAGGGAGTTGGACTCCAGGAGCACTTGTTTGTCCACCTCGGTGCTCGGTCCGATCTGTCTTCTATCTCTATCTGCAATCGATGGGAAGCACGGTGATCTGTGCGAGTGCAAGCCAGAGCTGTGTTGACCAGTGTGCAGAGTGCTCGTAGCTAGTTCGGCCACTGGTACAGATTGATGTTTGGTGCATCCAGCCTGTGCAGACTCTGTCTCTCTGAATTTTCTGTGTCCACTCCGAGCAGCAAATTGGAGAGCAGTCTTCCATTGCTGTGCGTGTGCTTTCAGGTTGTAGGCTTGGCATTTTACGGCTTGAATTTCTAGCTCGGTATTTTATTTGCAGTTCGTCAGCTTTGTTCAGGTTATGTCCTGCATCTAGTGTTTGTGTGATCGTGTTTTGCTTCTCCATTTCTTGTGTTGTCGGTCATCTACAGGAAGCAATTATTATATGATTGTTTAGCTAATTTCAGTCATGTGCAAGTGTTTGAGTGTGCTTCCAATAGTGTTAGCTTGTTGCTAATTTAATTTCTAGCAGCAGCGCTGGAGAGCAGCCCCTCCACCCTGTCTCCTTCTCTCAGTTGGATGCTAAATTTCTAGGTGGTTGTCTTATCATTTTTTCAGGCCTTGATTTCTTATTTTGTGCATGTTTTGGTCGTTAGGGCTCTGAATCGTGTTCTGTCTTTTGCGTTGGTTTACTTTCGTCCCAAGGAACCTTTCTAGCTAATCTTGTCAGAAGTTGGTTTAGGTATTCTACTTTCGGAAACTTGCTTGTGTTGGGCGGTGATTTTAGGACAGCGGCCAAATATTTCAAAAGAAATTTGAGGCTCCCATTCACCCTCCCCCTCTGGTCGCCGTTTTCGGTCCTTCAAAAGTTTAGAATTTGAGGGCTTGTTTGAAACGCAGGAGTTTCACATGAATTAGTTCAATTTCACAGGAAAAACATAGAAACAGAGAAATTTTACCGTATTACAAACAGGCCTTGAAATGAGATACAAGGAAAAATGGAAACATGCAAGGCGTCATGGTCACAAAGGAAGCGAAGCGAGTGCTGGGCACAAATGAATGAAACTCCCAACTTGTCAGTGTACATATGTCCCACATGTTTGCTCAATTAAAATGACACACATGGGCCCTTTTTTTTAGTCTTCATCATCAACCTTTTGCTTGCGCAGATGGGGAATCTTTTGGCAATTATTCTTAGCTCCCAAAACCATTGCAACCATAGATCAAGATCATGATGATACGGCACCTTAGAAAGCTAACAATGATTTAATAAGATTTTGCCTACTTCTACGGACGGATGGCCATGCATAATGCCTTCTGGAGGCAGCGCATGTAAAGCATTTCGCTCGTCATACATATAGTTTAGTTAGAGATCAGAATAGCCACAATTTTGGGTTTAATTAAAGGAATTCATCCATTCTGTTACCTTTATTAGCTAGGTTTTTTTTAGAATAGCTAGGTTTATTTCTTATACCCAAGTGCAAACAATAATAGGTATTCAATTTGTTAATTTATTTTGTGATCCAGTGATTAACAACTTAGTTTTTAAAATGAAATACTGATATATAGGGGCCAACCATCAAAGAAGCTCACTAAAAATGTTTTACTGGCTAATAGGTGATTGGATAATGAGTTGAAGATGTATATGAACTATTAGCACCTATTAGTAACTCCAATCCTGCTAATGAAACTAATAGTTAGCAACCCTTTAGCTAATAACTAGCAGTTTTATATTATTAACAGGTCTGTTTGGATGCACAATACTAATTTTAGTTGCTAATTTTTAGTGCTAATGGATCCAAAAGGCCCTTAGGTGTGCTTTTTCTGTACTTTCAGGAAACAATTCCCAATTTTAAGCGAATAACAATGTTCAACACAGAACGCTCAACACTGCAAGATAAATCTCTTGCATTGTAAGCAGAAAGTATAACCAACCCAGCCATACATACCTACCGCTACAGCATGGGAAACAAATAAATTGATTGTTAATTAAGCTACAGAACAAAGCTTTGAGATCTATCAAATCCAGCTAGCTTTTGGTCTTAACTGAAACTAGTGCCTGTATTTTATACCTTCAACTTGCACATCAATGCATTGTACTAGATCGATCTTAAACATATATTGACAGATTTAGCATGACAGCAATTAGTAGTTTGAGTTTTGTTTTTGGTGCTTCGGTCTTTTGCAAGGAACACAGAGAGCTTTGTTTGCTTCAATACACATTTCGTATTGGAGGTTGAGTAGAATATATCAGCTGTGACCGTAATCGAAGGAAGGAATATTACCGTGCATGGGACACAGAGGAATGGGTGCTGCCTTGTTGCCGCCCGGTTGCTGGTGAACAGCTAGCACGACGCCTGTCTGCAAAATGGACGGCATGCATTTCCGTGATGAGGCCCTTGATGCTCTCTCATCAGCCCCCGTGCCTCCCCATGTCCCCCATGCATGCGCCATATGCCTACGTGATGCGGCGGTCAAGCAGCGCGGCTAGCGGATGGCAAACTCGTCAAGCATGAAGAGAGATGCGTCGTCGCTGGTCCTGCGTTGTCCGGCACCAAGAGAACCGGGGGGTTTTAGTTTCCCCGTTTTCTCTTTTGTATGTATATGTATTCAAGGTTCATACGGCGTGGTTAAGCTGACAGCTGAGCCACGCCGCGAACACAGGATATTTCATACCTTGTGTTTTGTTGAGGAAGATGTGAAGAATGGCACATCTTTATGTCCTACTCCTACTCAACTTAATTAGATTTTAAAAAGTGCGCACAGGGCCGCCTCTAGGCCTAGGCGGGAGGGGCGACGCCTAGAGTCCAAGCCACTGAGCGGTCCATGTTCATATCTGCTAATATGCACCACTTGCATATGTTTCGGTGCGATAGTAATTGAAGGTCTATAGACTAAGGTCCTGTTTGGAGCCGTCTCTTACTGGCTTACGGTAACAAAAAACAGATGAACTCCTCCAGACGGCGTGATTCCCAAGCGGAAGCGGAAGCAGAAGCGGAAGCGGAATCGGCGGTGCACTGCTCGCTCGAGAGGCATTGGCGGTGCCGCCGGGCTTCTCCCCCCCACGCGCGTCCACCTCTAAGATCCTCCACCGCCACCACCACGGAGCTCCAAGATTTGCCGCAGCAGCCAAGCTCCTTCCCCACACACATGGCAGCTGGACTCCTCCTCCCCACCCGCCGCCAACTCTGCGCTTCAAGCTCTGTCACCGATTTCACTCTTCGAGCTCTACCACCAGGCTCGTCCTCCCTACGCACGACACTTAGGCTCATCCTTCCCATGTGTGGCTGGGCTTCTCATGCGCCGTCAGCTCCGTGGTTTAGGCTCTTCCTCTTCCTCACTACGCAAGCGAGGCCACAATATCTGTCTCCCTCCTCATGTTGCAGACACCACCACACCCCCCCTACCACACCCCCCACCCCCCCCCCCCCCCCGGCCCCCAACCCACCTACCCTAGATGGTATGCTTCAACTCCTTTCGCTTCTTAGCAAACTAGCTTTTGAAGAAACGAGCTTTGAATCAAAGCATCGACAATTTAAGTTGTCCTAAAAAGGGCCTAAAGCTTAGTAGTCTTTCTCGCTACTTCATTTTGACGCTTTGGTGGGACGAATCATGAATGGTTTGTGAAAACAGCGTAGTTGTTTGATGGGTTGGATTGGATGTCTAAGCTGTCAAGTATGCCCTATTTCCGAATTCCAACAATCCAATTCAATGATCTTATTTGAGTCATGTAATCTATTCTCACTAGCGGAACCAGGGGGCTACCAAGGGTTGTACGCCGCCACCACCACCCCCCCCCCCCCCCCCCACACACACACACACAAAGTAGAAAGTTTATTAATACCTCTATAAATATTTTAATTTACAGTATAATAAAACACCAATTTACCTATTTTTATCATAATACTATATTTTTTATGAATAATAACTATATATGTAGACACGTTAAAAAAGATTGTCTATGTATATATTAATTATAATAGTTAAAGGGACTGGTCCTCTTAATCAAAATGGCTCCGTCACCATCTATTCTTGTTGCTTGTTTCTCGCTTGTCATTTGGATCTAGTAATAGCCTCGTATGGTATTGGTATGCGCCTAGTTTTTGGTCAATCAAATGCAATTTGTGGGGTGTTATGTCAGTTTAAGACCGTGACAATCTTGGACAAGATGCTTCGGAATGAGCATGAGTACAGGCAAATCTAAGCACCTCATGCCCTCCTGCTATCTGCGCCCACTCCAAGAGCAACATTCTAACAGCTATCAACACTCTATGCAGCTCGCCGACCTTCTCCTCGAACGCCGCCACCGTGTCCTCCAGCTCGTCGCACCTTCTCCTCGCCTCTGCTACGATGGTCTCCGGGCAGCGGCCACGCCCGCTGGCCACGGCGCATCTCACCGCCCGGCTTGCGGCCGCCGCAGCGTCGAGCTCGGCCATGCACGGGACGCCCTCCTTTCTCCGCCGGTCGTACTCCTCCCTGACGTGCCTCTGCACGTCCTGGAGCGCGCACTCCCACTGCGCCGCGGCCTTGCCGCTGCTGGCGAGGCCAGACACGCTGCGGCGTGGCCGGAACGCCAGCGCCGTGCCCAGCGCGCCGACGGCCAGCACCACCAGCGCGCGCGCCCCGGACACAGCCTCTTCGTCGAACCAGCAGTGCGCGCCGGTGGTGACCTGCTGCTGCCTGCTGGCGCGCAGCAGCGCCCTCTCGCCCAGCCTGCGCAGGTTGGAGCCGCACTTGGCGAGCTCGGCGCCGCAACGCCGCTCCACGGCCTCGCACTCCGCGAACGCCGCCGCGGCGCGGCGCGCGGCGGCCACTCCCTCGCCGCCGTGGCCGAGGCCGCCTTCGAGCCAGTGCAGCGCGGTGCGCGTGGCGGCGACGTAGCCCCTGAGCGTGTCCAGGCGGTCGCGGAGCCCGGCGCACGCGTCGAGCAGCTCCGCGGTGTCGTCGACGCACTCGTCGATGGTCCTCCGGTCGATGCTGGCGCTGGCGGCGCCGCTCGCTATGCCCGACGCGACGAGGCGCCTCTGCGCGGCGACGGCGAGGCTGAGCGCGCGGCCGAGCCATGCGGCGTTGGTGCAGGGTGCGAGCGGGTCGGCGCGGAGCTCGTCCAGCTCAGTGGCGAGCCAGCGGTCGTAGGCCGATCGGACCGGCGGCCATGGAGCCACCGCCGGCGAGGGCGCGAGCCGCGTGGATAGGCGCGAGGAGAAGGAGCGGAGGAGCGTGGACGGCTTCTTCATGCTGCGCTCTGCCTTTGTTGGGAGATGTGTGCTCCTGTGGGAGGGCTGCACACGCCTTTTATATAACACTGTAGATGTGTGCTTGCTGTGAGTTAGAGTTGTAAAGGATTGGAGCGCGTCGTCACCAAACAAAACAACCGTGTTGTTTAGCATTTGTCGTCTCAATACATGTTCTTTGAAAAAAAAATCTTGACCGTACCTAGAACGAGATTAGAGGAGTTTAACTTAGGGTGTGTTTAGATGGTTGTAAAGTGTGTGTAAAGTTCTTGTAATACTTTTCGTTGTTATTTGGTAAAATTTATCCAATCATGGACTAACTAGGCTCAAAAAATTCATCTCGACATTTACAGACAAACTGTGCAATTAGTTTTTTTTACCTACATTTAATGCTCCATGCATGCGTCCAAAGATTTGATGTGACGGGGAATCTTGTAAAATTTTTGGAATTTTGAAGGAACTAAACACTGCCTTAGGATAAAGTTAAAGTGACGTAAAATTTGAAACAAATAAAGTATATTATATCAAATAAATGCACTATCAAGATATATTTTATTCTAAATTTGATGAAACTAATTTCAGTCACTGAATTCGTATATAATTCCAATTCTCCAAAGGGGGTAAGCTTACCAACTAACCCCAAAATTCACTCTATTTAATTTTCTTGTTAGCTTTTACGAGGTGAAGTTTAGTGTTCACTTAAGAGAACTTGTCGGTGTAAGAAACGGCGGTCCTAACACCAACGAGTAATGAGTGTCTACGCGTCGAGAGTCCGGATAGTGTGCAAGAAGAACACAAGTAATTTATACTGGTTCGAGCCGAAGAATGGCCTACGTCCAGTGGGGTGAGAGATCTGTATTATCTTATACTGAAGTACTTGTAGTAGGGGTTACAAGCGAGAGTGAGAGAGGCAGGGGCTCCCAAGTCTTAGGGGGTGACTAGAGTGTGTGCGTGTGTGTGGTCTGCTGGAGCCCTCGCGGGGTCCAGGAGAGTTGTGTGATTGTGTGATGTTTTCTTCGTGATCGTGTCCTCTAGAATGATCCCTACATACTCCTTTTATAGCCTCAAGGAGGTACAGGGTTACAAGACGTTGGTGTGAGGGAGATCCTTGCCGAGGAAGCAGCCTAGAGGTCTCAGGAGGCCTTATTCGGTGGCGTCGTGGTCTACACTGTAGAGGTATGGCGTCGGTACTTCTGGCACTGCTGCTACATGGTGAGGCAGGCGTGCCACTATCGAGGGAGTGGTTTCTGCCTTTCGGTATTGTAGCGCCCCGTCATACCTGGTCCTGTGGCCGGCGTGGCATTCCGGTCCTTGCAGTTTGACCTGGCGTAGAGGGCCGAGGCCTCGGGGGCGAGAAATGCGGCACGATCTCGCTCTGATCGTGGGAATAGTAGTCCGAAACAGTCGTTTCGTACTCTATACACGCATGAATCGTGCGTATAGTGCCGACGTGGATGGCATAGTGGTCAGCAGCTCTCCCCCATGCTTGTTGCAGTAGTGGGTATGGTGATTTGACCCCGGTCACTCCCGGCCTATCCGGTCAAGCGGGCAGGAGAATGTGGGCGACGTCATGGGAGGTCTCGAGCACACCAATGAGAGAGCGGCGTCGGAGGTCGGCCTCGAACGAGTCGGAGATGGGCAATGTCAGTCTCTAGGCTCGGGCGAGGAGGTAGAACTGTTGAGGGTCGTCCTGTGTCCAAGACCCCCGGGGCTGAAGCCTCGGACGAATCGGAGGTGCCCCGAGACCCCCCTGTGGGAGGCCTCAGACGAGGCGGGGACACGGGCTGATCTGCTCTTGTGGCTTGCTGGAGACCCAGTAAGGGGAGATTTGGCCCGTGGAGACCCAGTAAAGGGAGAGATCTGACGCTTGATTAGTGGTAGGCTTTCGCCTTAATTTGGGTATCCCTAATCGTGGTACCCGACAGTAGCCCCCGAGCCTGTGGAGGAGTTGGTATACTCCTTCAGAGGTTGTACGTTGGCTATGCTTTTTGCCGAGTTTTGGCCCAGTCGTTGCTGAGGCCTTGGCTTATTTGGTTGCTTTTTTCCGGGGGTGTGTGCGAGCGCACCCGCCAGGTGTAGCCCCTGAGCCTGTGGAGAAGTAGGTGTACTCCTTCAGAGGTTGTACGTTGGCTAGGAGCTAAGTTGACTCATGCTGAGTTATGTGCCATCGGCTGGCGTTAGGTGCCTTTTCCGGTGGGTGCGCGCGAGCGCACCCGGCGGGTGTAGCCCCCGAGGCCTTGGAAGTATAGGGTATGCTTCCAAGGTCTTGTTTTGGAGTAGGGTGCGGATTCATGTAACAGATCAATATGATTATATGAAATTAAGTAAGAAAATCTTTCACCGAGGCAGATAATTTACCAAACTTAAGCCCGTACAACCTGAGATTTCTGTGAAATCACGAAGGATTTCAAACCAACCAACATTCAACCAAGATTGTACTGATTTAGCAGCCACAGTCACATGCTACATAAAGTTCACAATGAGAGTTAAATACATCGGAGTTCAGAAATAAAAGTTATTACAACACGAGTTCAAATTAACATAGCGGAAGCAAGTAGTTTTAAACCACACACACTTAGTTCAGATACAGTGCCAGCAGGTAGTCATAGTCCACAAAAGCATGAGATAAGATGAACGGAGTGACCATTGCCCTTGGTCCTAGTTGTAGCCCATCGCCGGATACAGACAGTTTACGCAATAACCATAGTACATCTGACCATCTGCAACAACAATGAGAACAACGCCCTGAGTACGAGAAGATACTCAGCTAGACTTACCCGTCATAAACCAGAAATAAAAGACACCAAGGAGTATGCAAGGCTTTTATAAAGTGGACTGGCTTGACTAGTTTTGCATAAAAGCATAAGTTATCAGTTATGAACCATTTAAACTATAAGCATCAACTTAATTATACCTGATTAATCTAAGTAAGCACCTATGCTAGAGCAATCACTTGATTAACCATTTACATCAAAAGTTACCATATCAGGTTTAGCTTTTCCAACATCATTCACAAAACCATCCGTATTCCATCATTTTACTACGATGATGTAGCTCGAGTAAGTGCTCACTATCCAGGAGCGATGACGATTCGAATCGATTCCTAACCAGCTGGTGATTTATTCCTCACACAAACCCTGTTTCCCCCGTCAGGGTCGCTTAGGTCACCAATGACACTTTCTAAGTAGCCGCAGGATAACAGTCATGGACCGCACTACCCAGGGACCGCCCGACTGCTAGGACGCACCTTGGGCTCACTCTTCGCGTCCCCGTCATACCCTCTTCAGCACCAGTCTGCCAATCCGAGTTTATCCTGGCTCGAAACAGTGTCACTAGCTTCGCGGTCGAAATGTACTTTATTCGGCCAGCTAAATATGAGGCATGCGTTCAACATGACAAGAGGGACGAGCAACAATCGGTCCTTAATCGACATAGACAGAATCACTATAGTCCAAAACCCTATAAGACTTCGCCCGGTCTCTGTTTATCCATCAACACTTGGTTACTTTCTATGATAACAATTATAGCTAACCATAACCAGGTATCCACCTATATCTCGCAGGTGACAGGAAATCACCCGACTTCTACCGGTCTAAGCATGGCTAAGCAATTATTCGATCCTAACCTAACAGGGTAAAAAGGTAAGCAGGTGGGAAAGGATAGTAATAAATGCAACAACGGTTTCACTCAACTCCTATAACTTAATGCAATAATATATAAAACACATATATAAAGAATTGCTTTTATAAATTAGGAGACTTAGAATGCTCCGGGGCTTGCCTCTTTCAAACGAACTAGGTTAGTGACCTGCGTACTCGGGCAACTCCACTCCTTGTTCCTCTTCCTCGGGTATCTCCTGTTCCTAGAGCTCTTGCGGATCGGTCCAAGTCTGCTCTTCCGGCACTGCTACCTGCGACTCCTCCTGCGATCCTGTATGATGCAATTGCATAAGTAACCATGTAGACGGTGCATCAGATGCGGTGGAATGCTATGATGACATGATATGCAGATGAGCACATTAAACTGATAGTATAGATTACAGACAAAATCTTCTACAAGGTAATCCACATCATCCAAGAACATGTACCACAAAACATGTCATCTGCTCTTACACTAGTTAGCATATAATGCTCACACAAGTGTTGTCACTATTTGCCAAACCCTAATACCTTAACCCACCAAGTAACACCAGCAAGGTATTTTGGTGCTTCAAAGATACACCAAACACTTTTTATTACTTTTAATTATTCATAAAGAATAACCTTTTATTTCCTATTTAAATTAGGGTTACACATTAACACCTATTTCTGTTGCAGGTAAAAATCTACAAAAATTACAGTAGCACAATCCTACTCCAAATAGTACACTATAAAAATTTCATGGAATTTGAATAAGTAAAACTATCGGTGCAAAATAAACAAGCTATAGCATAATAATGAGCATGAAAATACTTTGTACTAGAAAAAGTATCAAACAACATATTTCATATTTTTCCTATGTTACCCACAGTAAACAAGCACATCACAAAAATTATCAAATGCATGTTTATATAATTTTTGCTCTCTACCAAAAATAACAAAAATCATCAATTAAAGGCATTTGAACTACACTTCAATAATTTTTTCACAGAGCATACCTCAAATATATTTTTCCTAGAAAGTACATCACTAAAGGAGACTAATGAAATAGGAACCATATTTTTTTGATTTTTCTTTAATTTACTACACATTTTCTAAGATATCAACACTTATAATAATTAAATAAATCTACATAGAAAAGTATCACAAAACTAACATGCAACATTTTTAAACTGTAGATCTGCTCATGAGAAACACTACAAATTTGTTTCATAATTTTTGGAGCTATAAATCTTGAGATAATAATTTTAGAAGCTTTTTTCACAATTTCTGGAAAATCCTTTTCAAAAATTTGTCGTTGAAAGTGCTAAGTACACACCACGGGATCACCCCCGAAGTACACAGAGAGACAGACAACCGGGACCCGCGGGTCAACCGACCCCACATGGCAGCCACAGAGAAAAGGGGGAGAGGTTTGACCGGCGAGATCTCGCCGTCGGCGAGGTGGCCGGCGACAAGACCACCACCAACACACTCCCCGCGACAAGGTGAATCTGGTGGTGCCCAGCATGTGGCCAGACGAGCTCGGCATTGAGCTCGCCGGCGCGTATGGCGGGGCGGCGGCGCTGGCACACGGTGGACGGCCGGTGCAGGCCACGGTGGTGGCCGATGGGGCGCGCGCGAGATTCGCGAGGTGGAGGCGGACGTGAAAAGGAAAAATGGAGGGAGAAAGGCGATGGAGGAGCTCTGGCCACGAGCACCGGCCAACGGCGGCCATGGCAGGCAGCGGAGGAGGAATGCTCAAATTGACCCTCACCTGAGCTCGAGCGGCGGAAATGGCACGAGCACGAGATGAAGGGAAGCGAGGCGGGGCTGAGGTCGGGAAGAATCGACCGGAGAAGCGTTCGCGGCAGCGTGCGGCGGTGGCGGAGCTACGACGGCGAGCGGTGGCGCGAGCGTCCGCCACAGCTTCGCGGCTGCTGCTGGCGAGAGGGGAAACGAATGAGGGCAGCAGCTGAGGCGGGCGAGCGTGCGGAGGGACGCGGGGGCCACCGGAGGGCGCGCGGCGGCCGGCTTCTGCCGCGGTCACCACGGCGCGTGCGCGCGCGCAGGCGGGAGGAGGAAGGCGCGGGCGCGGGCCGGCTTGCGCGAGCGGGCCAGAGCGGAGGCGGCGGCCCGTTGAGGCTGAAAATTCCTTTTTCTTTTATAATTAATTTTCTAGTTTTTCTAAATTGATTCAAATTCAAAATTTGAAGATGAAAAAGGCATTTTCACAAGTTGTCCCCAAAATAAAAGTTGTTCGAAATTTAATTCTCTACAACTTTTATTTAGGGCACTTTTCAAAATTCTAAATAGATTTTGAATTAATGATTTAAAGCAAAAAATTTAAATAAAAACTCACTTTTCTAGAATATTTTTAAAAGTAAAATCTGAGAAGATTTTGAATACAAAAGTTGCTCCAAAAATCATGCTAATTAATTTTAAGTTATTTAAAGTTATAGCCAAATAATTTTTACCACTCTTAGCAAGCAAGGGCAATAATTATGGTTCAAACAGATGTTTTTCATATTTCAATTCAAATGAACTTATATTGCATGTGATGATGAACATGTATGTGATGCTAATGCTCATGCTTTAGGATGTTAATGCATGCTTAACACCCAGGGGTGTTACAGCGGGAAGCGTCGTTGATGGCGCAAAGGCAGCCCCTGAGCCTCTACCAATCGACGAGAGGCATGTCAAAGGCTTGCCCGGGTTACCCGAGGGTCGTTCAATGGGTCTCAAAGCCGTCTGATGGGCTCCGAGGGCTCGGTGCCTCCCTCCGATGGGATCCCACTGGTCGACACCTACGGGGTCCTAGGGTGGCTTGGGGCGCCTTGGAACTGTTGGCTTGGACTTTGGTTGTTTTTCCAAGTTGCCGGAGGGTTGTCCAGCGGGTCTCAGACCCGTCCAATAGGGTCTGAGGGCTCGGAGCCTCCCTCCGATGAGATCCCACTGGGCAACTCATGCCTGGTCTTGTAGACAGAATCCAGCAAAAGGGTTTGTTACCTGCTGTAAGCGGAAGACGGGTGCACCTTTTTAGGTGGCTTTTTCGGGGTGGTGAAGCGGTTGTCGTAGTGGTCGTGGCTGGATGGGACGTTTCGCCCGTGGGCAGGTGCAGTTAATGCAGCATGGGTGTCTATGCAGTTACCAAGAAAAAAGGAAGTAACTGCGCCTATTTCCGCCGATTCCATAGTAAATGCGCTAGATTCATTTGTCTCTTGGGGTTTCGTCTGTTCGCCTTCCCGTTCTAGTTATATAAGTGTGCGGCGGGTGTTGCGTTTCCCTACCCCCATCAATCGCTCTTGCCTTACTCGTTCCCGTGCCGCGGCCCCGAACAAGGAGAGTCGGAGCAGGAGAGAGAAAGAGGAAAAAGACCGACCTCGTCAGCATCGCTCGACGCCTCCACCCATCTCATGGCTCCCCCTACTCTACCGGTGGAGCCCTAGAGCCGCTCGTCCGTGACCCAGGAGAAGTTGGAGGAGCTCGTGGAGGAGGGTCTTTTCTGCCCCATCACTGACGCCACCGCGCTAGAGTGGATTGCGCTAGGAGCGGAAGTCGATGCGCCGAATCCACCCGCAGGCTATGTCCTTAGTTTCATGGCGTCCCATGAGCGGGGGCTGGGGATTTCGGCGAGTCGATTCCTGCAAGCGCTGCCTGTCTGGTACGGGGTGGAACTTCACAACTTTAATCCCAACTCTATCTCGTAGGCGGCTATCTTCGCCGCCGTCTGTGAGGGATATTTGGGTGTTCCTCCCCATTGGGATCTCTGGCTCCACCTCTTCAAGGCGGAGCACTTCACCAAGGCGGCCGACGGCGAAGGTCCCCGGAAGATGGTGAGGGCCGGCGGTTGCACCCTGCAGGTATGCCAGGAGCAGTCGAATCTGTACATCCCCGCCCAGCTCACGTCATCCAACAGGGGGTGGTAGGAGGGCTGGTTCTATCTCCGTAACGACGATGGCCGATTGCCTCTCTACACGGGTCGCGTCATGACGGAGAGGCCCGAGAAGTGGAGATGGGGTGCCCTCGCTTCCGAGCAGCCCAAGCTGCAGCCGCTGCTCGACGCCCTGAGGAGGCTATGGGATGGTGGCCTTACTGCGGCCGGGGTCGTCGCTGCCTTTCACCGGCGACGAGTGCTGCCACTGATGGCACGGCGGCTATGCTTGTGGCTGCGCTGAGGCCTCGGGCGAATCGGAGGTGCCCCGAGACCCCCCTGTGGGAGGCCTCGGACGAAGCGGGGACATGGGCTGATCTGCTCTCGTGGCTTGCTGGAGGCCCAGCAAGGGGAGATTTGGCCCATGAGTCTTCTTCTGTCGACTTTTTCCCTTAAAGGGAGAGATCTGGCGCTTGATTAGTGGTGGGCTTTCGCCTTAATTTGGGCACCCCTAATCGTGGTACCCGACAGAACTCCTAATGGCAAGGTGGCCATGTACACCCTTGGCAACAACAACAAAGCTTTGCCTCCTAACTAATTTGACGTTATAGATATTTGTGTACTTTTGTAAAAATTTGCTTAACATTAAACAAGCAACTTAGGATAAAAACTAAGATGACATATATTTCGAAATCGATGGATTGGAGTAATATCATAATTTAAGATTACAAATGAATAAAAACTAGTGGCCTTGTCAACAAACCTAGATGCTTCGTTTACGGTGGCGTACTACTAACCTATATGGCTACATATATGCATGTCCCTATATGTTTCTTCTTGGTTCATATCTATCCTGCCGGGGATGGTGCTATCATGATGATACTAATTAATCATCAAAGGCTTTCATGCTTCGGTTCCTCCGACAGTATGATATGATTATTCATGCTCTTGGCGGCAGTTATACTTTAATGGTTGTATGGTTTGTAACCTATTGCTTGTGCTATCTACTTGTCAAAAAAGGGTCCCCAACAATCAAGCTGGCTCCAGGTTACTTGGTGCCAACTCATCAGCATGGGCCCCACATGTAAGAATTTTTTATTTTGTACCTTCTCTCTTATCTATATATGAGGCTACAGTCAATACTTATCTATTACGATACCTCCAATAATAAGAGTCAGTTATCAACTCTTATATGTTGCCTCATTATGTTTGTCCTATGGTGTTTTTATTCATATATTCTCTCTAGTCAAAACAGAGATAGATGAGTTATATCTATCATGCATTGAGACTCCCACAGAGCTTAACTTTTCTCTTACCGCTAGATCAAAGGCTTTTGTCCTCTTTTTTCCTCCATGTGCCATCTAATACTAGCTTAGATTTGGTCATTGGAGGTTCCCTTACTCTCCATCCTCCCAACATCACATGCCTTCCTCGCCTCATTATCCAAATTCACCGATCCCTAAACGTTGATCCTTCAGGCTTCCCCACCTGCATGGAAGATGTGATGGATGAAGCAGCACCCATTTAGGGCTTGTTCGGTTTGGTGGAGACTAGAGAAGATTGAAAGGTATTGAGGGGGGTTTTATTCCATACAAGTAAAAATCACCCTCGGTCCCTTTCAATCATCTCCAATCCACTTGATTGGGGATTAACCGAACAAACCACCGTGGAGAATCTGATGAGGCGCTCCACCGGGTACATTGATGTTGGCCCACGCTTGCCGCTAGCCACTGGACTCCCTAGCCTGCAGGCCACTGCAGCCTGTGGGCTATGTCTGCGAGGTAGAAGCATGTGGACACCGAAGAAGGGGGCATGAAGACGCTCAATCTACGGTGGAGATTGACTCCACGCTATAACGCGGAAGGGGAAAGCTGCATGGGCCATCTTGTGTGCTTGTGTCCTTGGCGCTCTGAGCTAGCGACAAAAAGAGCACTAGCGAGCTACTTTTTGCTCATTCGCTCTCTCTCCACGTCACTTCAGATCCTTTGTCGGCTAGTTACGTCGATCGTCATAGGAGATACCCTAATAAGTAACCACAACACAACAGTGCTGCCATCACCATTATTATATATGTTAATAACAATGGTAACACAACAAACAACAAACAACTTCACGAGGCTACCTAATAGCAATTTACCTACCTGCGTATTCCTTCATATGAGGATATGTCATATGGATCCACTCAATTAGAACAGAGGATTGGCATGGGCAGAGACAAGCCCGGCTACCCTGGGCCGCTGCCCGGGCTCCCCTACCTGCAACTAATACGCAACGCTCATCTATTTGATATTTGTATAATGCTCCATTAGTACTTCCATCCAATTTAATAATGTGAGAGAGTGTTCGACGTAGCTTTTAATCTACTGTGCATGGGTGCCCTGCGTCCCTTCCCCTACCTCAAATTATCGCATCTCATTTGCTACAGCAGCTGGCAGGTGAGCAGCATGTGGCAGGAGCAATGCTGACCATGGTGCCAAGAATATTAGCCTGATTTTATTATTCTATATATCTTTGAATTTAGCTTATCTTGTTATTACACAATCAACATGTTAAGGAAAAAAATTGCTCTTAGTTACCTAAATTAACACATACTCTACCTTCACGCTGAAAAAATTTAGGACACAATCTTTATTTGATTCTGCATGCATGCTAAGAAATAGTAGCTTGATCTAATATGTCATAAATTTATGTATGTGGCTTGTCACGGTTAAGCATATGGCGTATTGTCTCGCCCAGGCTCTCTAAAACTCCTGGCTCCGCCACTAGATCAGAGATGTAGTCAACCAAACACACGGTTTGGCCCCCTGTTGTGGCTAACCCTAGTCGACTCCCCGTAGGCCGGGCGTATGTGGAAGCCATGCATGAAGAGGCGTGCATTCGGTACAGCCTGTGTAGTGTCTCAGATCGCCAAAAGGCAGCCCTGCTGTTGTGAACCTCAACTTGCAATGGGAGGCCACCACGGGTGCAGGGCATGTTGGGCGAGATTTGGCGCCAATCATATGCCCCCGGCACACGTCGCACAATCCACCCATTATCGGCATGGTTTTCAGAGGTTCTGGACAAAGACGGTGGTGTTTAGAAAATGCATGTTATGTGAGGTCCTAATTGCTTGCATTTGGGAGCTTCATGATCCAGGCATCATTCATCAAGCCGGCTGTTTTTTTAATCAGTTTCCAATGGCAGTGAGCACAAGCTGATGTACGTATATATAGGATGTCACACCCATTTTTAAGGATAAAAATAGGATGTATAAAAGACTCATGTGCACCCCAGGAAACAGTCGCACACATAAGTTGACAAATTACAAAGTATCATCACAGTGCTTATTACATAACGAATAAGTATTTAAGACATAGTCTTGAACAATAGATAATAATAACTAATAATAATTCTTCAGCGGAAACTCCACACAGAGACACGGTTGACTGGTTGACATCAAGACTAGTACTCATTCCGATAATCTTCCTCATTATCTTCATCTGTTATGGTGGAAATAGCAAGAGTGAGTTCATGTCGAACTCCACAAATATAACACAGGGTTCATGAGGCTCAAAAAGGCTAGACACTGTTTAACTGCGTTTAGCTTTTTAATCATATATTAGCAATTGAGTAGCATCAAGATAAACCACTTCCCATTAAAGAACCAATGATCAATTGTAATAAGGATAATGAATAGCATTAACATGAGCATAATAATAATCAACAATAATTAAGCATGATATAACAGTTATGATCAACTATTCCATAAGAATCCCCAAGGCCGCTCGTATCCGTGAGCACGGCTAGTATACCAGTTTTTAACTCTGCGCAGAGGTGTACACTTTCACTGTAAGTCATGATTTCCAAATGAGTGGGGAGATCAAGCCCAAACACCCAAAAACCATATAAAGCCACTCAAGAGTTCGTCTAACAAGTTAGGGCCATTAGATTCACTCGGCAGGCAGATGTAGAACCCCCCTTCCCTGTGGCACAACAACCGCAGCCTATACACACTAGGCCAGGGGCTCGCACTACACCCAAAGTGTCAAGCCATTCTTACGCCATTTAAGGTAACCACTAACAAGCTAGAAAAGGTCTCTTGAACAACTAAAGCCAGAGCCATATAGCCCTCACAGCTGTACTGTATATCCCGGTTATCACTTATAGATAAGTCCTTAAGGAGAGAAACCAGAGCATCAAAATAATACACAAGCTCTAGCCCCTTTTAACAACAATGAAATCATCTTAATAGTTGATTGCTTAATCCATTAATCAAATTACAAGATCATTGTTCTTAGTTTAAGCACTAGCAATAGCTACCCATATGCATACCCAAGGTTGACAAGGAATCAAGACATCAAGCACTAAGTTATAATCTCTAAGGTTGTCAAGGTAAGCACATGCATATGTATGATCATTTTGATGAATAGGTAGCAAGGATAGTCCTGTGTTATACTTGCCTTGATCAAAGCTCTCCAAATGATACTGCTGACTTGGCTCAAAGTAATACTCCGAATCGTCCAAGTACTGCTCACCTTCTATACTCAATCATCAATCAACAACATACATGCATCCAATCAAACATACACGAAGCAAACAAATAGATATAATTAGAACAGTACACCAACAGTAGCAAAACAGTAATAAAAGTTTATAAAACTCTTCTACACGTTTCTACGATCACACAGACGCAAAGATCACCAAAATCGGAGTTAAAACGTAAAAGTTATGAATTTTCTAAGATTTCCTATAGATAAATAAATACTTAATTATAAACTCGAAAAATAAATTATCAAAACTAACTGTAAAACGATACTAACATGTAGAGTTCACAAATACGAACCTAACGCAATTTGAACGGATCAAATCGGAGTTAAAACGAAGATTTTATGACCAAAACAGTTCTAGTGGCAAATCTGTAAATACCTGAAAACGTATTTTTGAATAACCCGGAAGAAAATACGCTTTCAAAATGCGAAAACGTAATTTCAGCTTTACGTTTTGGACCGCGGGTTGATTCCCAGAAACCCGAGGGTCTCTTTAACAAATTTACCATCTAAAGGGTATCTTCTAATCTCATCCGTTGATCACAAGATGGACGGCTCATGTTCATCTTCAAGTGCACAGTGTTCACCCGATCGTCCCCTCCATGTCCGGCCGTCGGCCGCCATGCCCGCCATGGCCACCTCGCCGGAGTACTTCGGCCCCGCCTTCTCCGACCACCATTCAACCCGCTACCAATTCCAATCGAAAGAGGAGGGCAACCCGAACTCATCTATGCGGTTTTGAAGAACTACGACAGCCCGAGGAAGGAACGCGGCAAGGAGAGGGCGGCGGTTCCATTGCCGGTTCACCCGAGCTCACCAAAACCGTGATTCAAAGCGTCTCAACACAAAAGGAGAGCACGGGAAGAAAGAGGAGGAGATAGCGAACTCACGCAAGTGGAGAAATTGACCACCGAAGCACCCGAAAGCTTCTCCCTCGCACAACCGAAACCGCCGACGCCTCCCAAGCCCTAGAGCTCTAAATCCCGTGGCAACCCTAGCTTTTTAGTTGAAAAACGGAAACTAGAGAACCTATGCGACCTATTTATAGCAATCTACTAGCCGTATACAGTTAGGAAATCCCGGAAATCACGAAGAAGGAGCGGCGGTGGTTCTTCGTTCGGAGTCCGGTTCGAATACGGGAGGTTGAAGACGACTGACAGCCGGGTCCCATCGGTCAGCGACTCAAAGAGGGGAAAGGAAGGAGCGGCAACGGATCGGACGACTGGGCCGCGATTGCTGCGGTACTGGGCCGGCTGGCTCGGCTGTCGGGCCGGCCCACGCGACGCGGGCGTGGAAGAAAGAGCGGCAGCGGCCCAACTACGCAGCCCAGGCGGGAGAACAGGCCGACCTGAGGGCCTTCAGGCCGCCAGCAGCAGGTAAGCTTTTTCTTCTTTTTTTTATTTACTTGCTTTCAAAAATATTTCAAATACATTCTAATCCAAAATAAAATAAATCAAATCCACACCACACAATAAAAATAAATGCAACAGCATGAATGCAACATCAAACTTATTTTATTATTATTTTAAATTGGCCATTATTTATTATCTAAATTATTCAAAATTTGTTATCTCTAAAATTTGGGTGTTACAAATTCTACCCCCCTTAAAAGAATCTCGTCCTCGAGATTGAACTGCTTACTCAAATAACTGCGGATATGATTTCCTCAATTCATCCTCTCTTTCCCAAGTTGCCTCTGCCTCTGAATACCGATTCCACTGTACTTTGCACATCTTAATAATCCGACTTCGAGTAACCCTCTCAGCAGTCTCTAAAACCTTAATTGGAAACTCTTCATATGTAAGATCCTCCTTAACAGTCAATTCTTCCAAAGGTATCTGCTCCTCAGACACCCGCAAACACTTCTTAAGTTGTGAAACATGAAACACATCATGCACCCCAGATAAACTCTCAGGCAACTCTAATTGGTAAGCAACTTCCCCACGTCTAGCAATAACTTTAAATGGTCCAACATACCTTGGTGCTAGTTTACCTTTCATGTTAAATCTCTTCACACTTCTCATAGGTGACACCTTCAAATAGACATAATCACCTACTTCAAAAACTAAATCTCTTCTTCTATTGTCAGCATAACTCTTCTGACGAGACTGTGCTACTCTCAAATTCTCTTGAATCACTCGCACTTGATCTTCTGCGTTTCTAAGAACATCTGTACCAAACACCTGAGATTCACCTGTCTGATCCCAAAACAATGGAGTTCTACACTTACGTCCATACAAAGCTTCAAACGGTGCCATCTTGAGACTCTGTTGATAACTATTATTGTAAGAAAATTCTGCATAAGGCAAACTCTTATCCCAACTAGTTCCATATTGCAATGCACAAGCTCTCAACATATCCTCTAATACCTGGTTGGTCCTTTCAGTCTGTCCATCTGTCTGTGGGTGATATGCTGTACTAAAATTCAATTTTGTTCCCAGTGATTCATGCACAGCTTTCCAAAAATGCGATGTAAACTGCGATCCTCGATCAGATACAATCTTCTTTGGTACTCCATGCAAACAGACTATTCTCTCCATATACAACTCCGCCAATTTTGGTCCATGGTAAGTAGTCTTTACTGGTATAAAATGAGCAACTTTAGTTAACCGATCTACTATCACCCAAATAGAATCATAACCTCTCTGAGTACGCGGTAACCCTACTATAAAATCCATACCAACTTCCTCCCACTTCCATTCAGGAATCTTCATTGGTTGTAACAATCCAGCAGGTCTCTGATGCTCTGCTTTCACCCTCTGACAAGTATCACACAAAGCCACATACTCAGCCACATCTCGCTTTAGTCCAACCCACCAATATTTCTGTTTAAGATCCAAATACATCTTAGTACTACCAGGATGAATAGAATAAGCTGACTCATGAGCTTCGTGAAGAATTGCTTGTCTAACAGTTTGATCCTCAGGTACACACAGCCTCTTTCCGAACCACAAAATTCCATTATCATCCATTCGAAAGCCTGGTGACTTACCAATCACTATATCTTCCGCTATCTTCTTTAGTTTCTCATCCTTCAACTGGCCCTTGTAAATTTCTTGCTCTAAGGTAGGCTCTATCACTAATTCCATTGTATTAGTAACAATTCCCAAATTCAAATATTCAAATTCAGCACATAACTCACTAGTCATAGACAACGTTCTTATCTCATTGGCATAACTCTTCCTACTAAGAGCATCAGCTACTACATTAGCCTTACCAGGATGATAGTGTATCTCAATATCATAATCCTTAATCAACTCCAACCATCTGCGTTGCCTCAAATTCAGATCTGACTGAGTGAAAATATACTTCAAACTCTTATGATCAGTGTATATATCACTCTTATGTCCAATCAAATAATGTCTCCAAATCTTTAAAGCATGAACTACAGCTGCTAATTCCAAATCATGTGTAGGATAATTCAACTCATGCTTTCTTAACTGCCTGGATGCATAAGCCACAACTCTGCCTTCTTGCATAAGAACACATCCCAAACCTTGACGAGAAGCATCACAATAAATAGAAAACTTCTTACTCAAATCTGGCAAAACCAAAACAGGCGCTGTAGTCAACCTCTTTTTCAACTCCTCAAAACTAGCTTGACATTTATCTGACCACACAAACTTGGCATTCTTCTCTAACAGAGATGTCATAGGTTTAGCAAGTTTAGAAAACCCTTCAATGAACCGTCTATAATATCCAGCTAAACCCAGGAAACTGCGAATCTCACTAACATCAGTAGGTGGTTTCCAATTCAATACATCCTTTACCTTACCTGGATCCACTGATATACCTCCATTAGAAACAATATGACCAAGAAAAGAAACTTCCTTCAACCAAAACTCACATTTACTTCGCTTCGCATACAGTTTATGCTCTCTAAGCTTCTGCAATACCAACCTCAAATGTTCAGCATGCTCTACCTCTGTCTTGGAAAATACCAGTATATCATCAATAAACACTACCACAAACTTATCCAAATATTCCATGAACACCTTATTCATCATGTACATAAAGTATGCAGGTGCATTGGTCAATCCAAACGACATAACAGTATACTCATACAATCCATACCTTGTAGTAAAAGCTGTCTTCGGAATATCAGAGACACGAATCTTCAACTGATGATATCCAGAACGTAAATCAATCTTAGAGAACACACAAGCACCTCTCAACTGATCAAACAAGTCATCAATCCGGGGCAAAGGATACTTATTCTTGATAGTTACTTCATTTAGTGACCGATAATCAACACACATCCTCTGACCACCATCTTTCTTATCAACAAAAATAACTGGTGCTCCCCAAGGTGATGAACTAGGTCGAATAAAACCTTTTTCTTGTAATTCTTTAATTTGTTTCTTAAGTTCTTCTAATTCATCTACTCCCATCCTATATGGTCGTTTGACTATAGGTGCAGTTCCAGGTAATAATTCAATAAGAAATTCAATGTCTCGGTCAGGTGGCATACCTGGCAATTCATCAGGGAAGACATCCGGAAATTCCTCAATCACTGAATTCTCCTTAATAGTATCTTCAATCTGATTCACCACCGCGGTTGGTTGCTTCTGCATTGCTACATCCACATTGATTTTATCTCCATTAGGCGCAGTCACAACTACCACTTTCTGCTGACACTGAATCTCTGCCTGATTTTGCATCATCCAGTCCATACCCAATATCACATCAATTCCAGATGTTCTCAACACTATAGGAGTTATCTTAAACTCTACCCCCCTTAATACCATACTAATCGGAAGACAACGATTGCTAGTTTGCATGGTACCTCCAGGTGAATTTACTAAGAGAGATTCTTTCATAGCTAGCATGGGTATACTATGCATTTTAACAAAAATATTGGATATGAATGTATGAGATGCTCCAGAGTCAAAAAGAACAGTTGCGGGAGTGGAATGTACATTGAACGTACCAATCATAACTTCTGGTGCATTATGAGCTGTATCAGAAGACACGTGATTCACCCTTCCAGCACCGGATTGCCTCTGGTTGCTCTTCTGGCTCTGAGGAGTCTGTTGGTTCTGCTTCTCAGGACAATTATAAGACAAATGACCCTCTTTACCACAGACAAAGCATCTAATAGGAGTGCTGGGAGTACTATTCTTTATGGGGATAGCATTGGGATTTCCAGTGCGAGGAGTCTGTTGCCCAGTCTGCTGATACTGTTGACGCTGTGGATATGATGAACGCTGTTGCGACTGATTGTTTTGCCAATTTTGTGACCACCTCTGATTTGAATTGCGATTCCACTGGCTAACCGGTCCCTGAAACTTCTAATGAAAACCATGCTGAGAATTAGTACGCTGACGGTTGTTGCTTCCTGAGCCTTGTACCTTCATTTTCCTCTTCCTGTCCATCTCTCTGCGCTCATTGTCAAGCACAATAGCTTTATTTACCAACTCTTGAAAACTAGCATAGTTGTTCCCCTTCAACTGCAAGCGAAGATCATAATAAATTCCCTTCAAGAAAAGACGCTGCTTGTCTGCATCTTCCCTAACTTCATTGGGAGCATAGCGAGCTCTGATACCAATCTGTCCCATCCTCAGGTTTCTGAATTCTTCCTGCTTCAGCTCAATTATACCTTCAGGAATATGACGAGCTCGAAAATCTCTAACAAACTCATTCCAAGTGATAGGAGGAGCATTGTCAGGGCGTGCAGCTTGATACGACTCCCACCAAGTCTGAGCTGTCACCTGTAACTGACCAGATGCATATAACACCTTCTCCATATCATTGCATTGGGCTATATTCAGCTGTTTCTCCACTGCCCTTACCCAATCATCTGCCTCTAAAGGATCAGCAGCATGAGAAAACACTGGAGGGCGTCCCTTTAAAAATTCTCCACGCTTATCCCTTACTTGAACAGGTGGTGGTCCTCCAACAGGGGGATTGTTCTGCATATGCTGCATAAACATCTGCATCAGCTGATTCTGAGTTTGCATAAGTTCCTCCATAGTAATGGGTATGTTAGCACCTCCACGACCTCTGCCACGATCTCTGCCTGACATCTGTTTCCAAAAACACAGAAATTGAAATTCAGTACGATCCGAGATGATGTATTCAATAGATAAGCAAAATCTGATTTTTCTGGACAAGCTCCAATTTCAGCAACTCAGTAAAACTGTCATATCTCGAGCTACAGACGTCCAATTCAGATGATCTTTACATGGTTGGAAAGCTTATAAAATTATCTACAACTCGTATTCACAACACTTTTTCTGATTCTGTCAATAAATTGGTCAAAAACTGAACTTAACAGAAACTGTTCCAGATTTCCAGACTGTGCAGTAACTCCAACTTGAAACAGGTATATCTCTTAACTCATAATAGATATTAAGGTGATTCTTGTGGGATTGGAAAGATATAGAAGTCTAACTATTCCCAGTAAAATTTCTTAAATTTCTCATGAACGGATTTTAAGTTATTTCTAAAACATCCCAGACTGATCCAATAATCAGCAAAGGACAGAACTAACTTAACCTCATATTCAACTAATATATCTTGATCAAACTTAATATTCTTAACCATGGAATTTGTAGGCATGTCTACAAAACTCCAGCACACATTACAAAGATCCAAATCACACATTATCATAATAACAATCCATCAATCACACAATTGTTCACACCACAAACTGACTCTTAAAACAAACCAAACTTAAAATTAACTCACAACTACTATCGTTCCTATTACATAGGGATTTTTCCTATTGCCTAATTAAGCTTCTCATAAATCTTGGGACGACCTAACTCCGCCCTTAATTGGTCAATCTCCTTGTAAGCTTGCTCCTTAAGTTCTTTTTCCTTTAGCAACTCATCCTTCAAATCCACCTCATGGAGAGCCAATTCACGAGCTAACCCCACCGTAGCTTGTAAAGTCAAGGAGGAATCATCTGCAGGCGGCACGGTCCAAATTCCCTTGTCATGCAAGAAACAAGGAAAATGCCGAAGTGCACCCTTTAACGTCTTGTCCGAGCGTAGACCATGGTAGTAAACAAATGCATTGAAAGCGACATCCTCCATGCTTATCTCCACAGTTGCCCGGCTCACTCTGGTGATGAACTTTGACTCCACCTTAGGCTCCTTAGTGGTAGGATCCCTTTTCTTAACCCATAACTCCGTTTCCCAATAGGAATCCATCCATGGATGACTATACTCTGCACTACGATACTCCAGCGTAGCTTCCCAGTCGTAGTAGTAGTTGTCCAGGGTTCTTGTCAACATGTCATGGAAGAAAGCATCAGCTTTAGGAACCATGATATGAAACTTCGTAGTCCACCCCATAACTACATCCTCCATTGGTGTATCACCAATTCTTGATTCAGCATCAGATAGCTCTTGATCACCATCTTCATACAGCTCCTGAGGTTTGAAACGGGCAACGTACTGTGCAGCTGACAAACGGGGATGAGGAGGCATCTATAAAATTTAGACATAGATTAGATAGAATCAATGTATTTTCGCAATAGAATAAAGTAGAGGGAGCATAAAACTTTAGTAATTAACAAGGTAAAAGACGAAGCATGAATTAAGTGAGGTATGGATGCTATCAACGACCATTCTAACTAGGCTTGCGTCCTACAGTCAACACGGCTCTGATACCAATCTGTCACACCCATTTTTAAGGATAAAAATAGGATGTATAAAAGACTCATGTGCACCCCAGGAAACAGTCGCACACATAAGTTGACAAATTACAAAGTATCATCACAGTGCTTATTACATAACGAATAAGTATTTAAGACATAGTCTTGAACAATAGATAATAATAACTAATAATAATTCTTCAGCGGAAACTCCACACAGAGACACGGTTGACTGGTTGACATCAAGACTAGTACTCATTCCGATAATCTTCCTCATTATCTTCATCTGTTATGGTGGAAATAGCAAGAGTGAGTTCATGTCGAACTCCACAAATATAACACAGGGTTCATGAGGCTCAAAAAGGCTAGACACTGTTTAACTGCGTTTAGCTTTTTAATCATATATTAGCAATTGAGTAGCATCAAGATAAACCACTTCCCATTAAAGAACCAATGATCAATTGTAATAAGGATAATGAATAGCATTAACATGAGCATAATAATAATCAACAATAATTAAGCATGATATAACAGTTATGATCAACTATTCCATAAGAATCCCCAAGGCCGCTCGTATCCGTGAGCACGGCTAGTATACCAGTTTTTAACTCTGCGCAGAGGTGTACACTTTCACTGTAAGTCATGATTTCCAAATGAGTGGGGAGATCAAGCCCAAACACCCAAAAACCATATAAAGCCACTCAAGAGTTCGTCTAACAAGTTAGGGCCATTAGATTCACTCGGCAGGCAGATGTAGAACCCCCCTTCCCTGTGGCACAACAACCGCAGCCTATACACACTAGGCCAGGGGCTCGCACTACACCCAAAGTGTCAAGCCATTCTTACGCCATTTAAGGTAACCACTAACAAGCTAGAAAAGGTCTCTTGAACAACTAAAGCCAGAGCCATATAGCCCTCACAGCTGTACTGTATATCCCGGTTATCACTTACAGATAAGTCCTTAAGGAGAGAAACCAGAGCATCAAAATAATACACAAGCTCTAGCCCCCTTTTAACAACAATGAAATCATCTTAATAGTTGATTGCTTAATCCATTAATCAAATTACAAGATCATTGTTCTTAGTTTAAGCACTAGCAATAGCTACCCATATGCATACCCAAGGTTGACAAGGAATCAAGACATCAAGCACTAAGTTATAATCTCTAAGGTTGTCAAGGTAAGCACATGCATATGTATGATCATTTTGATGAATAGGTAGCAAGGATAGTCCTGTGTTATACTTGCCTTGATCAAAGCTCTCCAAATGATACTGCTGACTTGGCTCAAAGTAATACTCCGAATCGTCCAAGTACTGCTCACCTTCTATACTCAATCATCAATCAACAACATACATGCATCCAATCAAACATACACGAAGCAAACAAATAGATATAATTAGAACAGTACACCAACAGTAGCAAAACAGTAATAAAAGTTTATAAAACTCTTCTACACGTTTCTACGATCACACAGACGCAAAGATCACCAAAATCGGAGTTAAAACGTAAAAGTTATGAATTTTCTAAGATTTCCTATAGATAAATAAATACTTAATTATAAACTCGAAAAATAAATTATCAAAACTAACTGTAAAACGATACTAACATGTAGAGTTCACAAATACGAACCTAACGCAATTTGAACGGATCAAATCGGAGTTAAAACGAAGATTTTATGACCAAAACAGTTCTAGTGGCAAATCTGTAAATACCTGAAAACGTATTTTTGAATAACCCGGAAGAAAATACGCTTTCAAAATGCGAAAACGTAATTTCAGCTTTACGTTTTGGACCGCGGGTTGATTCCCAGAAACCCGAGGGTCTCTTTAACAAATTTACCATCTAAAGGGTATCTTCTAATCTCATCCGTTGATCACAAGATGGACGGCTCATGTTCATCTTCAAGTGCACAGTGTTCACCCGATCGTCCCCTCCATGTCCGGCCGTCGGCCGCCATGCCCGCCATGGCCACCTCGCCGGAGTACTTCGGCCCCGCCTTCTCCGACCACCATTCAACCCGCTACCAATTCCAATCGAAAGAGGAGGGCAACCCGAACTCATCTATGCGGTTTTGAAGAACTACGACAGCCCGAGGAAGGAACGCGGCAAGGAGAGGGCGGCGGTTCCATTGCCGGTTCACCCGAGCTCACCAAAACCGTGATTCAAAGCGTCTCAACACAAAAGGAGAGCACGGGAAGAAAGAGGAGGAGATAGCGAACTCACGCAAGTGGAGAAATTGACCACCGAAGCACCCGAAAGCTTCTCCCTCGCACAACCGAAACCGCCGACGCCTCCCAAGCCCTAGAGCTCTAAATCCCGTGGCAACCCTAGCTTTTTAGTTGAAAAACGGAAACTAGAGAACCTATGCGACCTATTTATAGCAATCTACTAGCCGTATACAGTTAGGAAATCCCGGAAATCACGAAGAAGGAGCGGCGGTGGTTCTTCGTTCGGAGTCCGGTTCGAATACGGGAGGTTGAAGACGACTGACAGCCGGGTCCCATCGGTCAGCGACTCAAAGAGGGGAAAGGAAGGAGCGGCAACGGATCGGACGACTGGGCCGCGATTGCTGCGGTACTGGGCCGGCTGGCTCGGCTGTCGGGCCGGCCCACGCGACGCGGGCGTGGAAGAAAGAGCGGCAGCGGCCCAACTACGCAGCCCAGGCGGGAGAACAGGCCGACCTGAGGGCCTTCAGGCCGCCAGCAGCAGGTAAGCTTTTTCTTCTTTTTTTTATTTACTTGCTTTCAAAAATATTTCAAATACATTCTAATCCAAAATAAAATAAATCAAATCCACACCACACAATAAAAATAAATGCAACAGCATGAATGCAACATCAAACTTATTTTATTATTATTTTAAATTGGCCATTATTTATTATCTAAATTATTCAAAATTTGTTATCTCTAAAATTTGGGTGTTACATAGGACACGATCGATTGTTGGTTTTAAATGAAGCGAAAAATCTACATATGTGTGAACAGGATCCACCGTCGTTCTAAAGTGGCTCATGTTCTTTAGCTCTCTTTTTTTTAATTATATTTGAGCGGCTTAGATCCTGCTGCCTGTACTGTATATTTTCTAGTGGGGAAAATAACTTTAGAATGTAGTAGCTGTGTGTATATGTATTGCACCTTTCGTGGGTAGATATAGTCAGGAAAGTTGGGCTGCTTGGAATGGTAGCCACACAATAACTCATCAGATTTACGCATCTTCGCTTCTCCTATATTTCAGGTGTCTGGTTTTTTTATTGTTGTTCAAGCACCATACAATTTTGTCATTGTTTGGCTATCGAAAAAAATATGAGTTGTTCTTTTAATTGTACCAGTTGAGTGTGCAAGATTGTTGTCTAAAAATTTCTAAAAAATCATGCACCCGAAATATAGCAACTCCCAAATGAATGTCAACTTTATAAATAATCATGCATATTATTAGCATATATATTTCCTCTGGAAACCTAATTAGCCCTCAAATTTCTGGGAAACAAAGATCTGTGATCATGGACGAAGCCAGCGGGGGGGCTGGGGGGGCTCCAGCCCCCCTACTGCTGCTAAGCTAGTGGAACTTCTAGTGCTCTTCTTCCAATTTTAAACGCAGATGTATAAGGTAGGGTGGGCTAAGACATTTATTTTTTAGATGTATTTTGTGAATTTCATTGTTAATTGATGTTTTAAATATAAGACTACTTCAAGCTATTATACTTTTTCTATTACGAGGGATTAAAGTAGAGCTAAGTCACTGTAGCACTTTTGTTTAGCCCCCCCTAAATTTTTTTCTGGCTTCGTCCCTGTCTGTGATATATGGGCTAATAAGAACATTGCACGGCATAGGTCGGTGTGTCCACAAAGTGAGTCATCTAACTTTTTCCTGAAGCAAGACCTTATCTAAAAAAATGGCCAGTATGGCTGAAATAACACTTGGACATCATTTGAATAAATAGCAATTTTCTGGAAACAAATGCAAAGGGTCCTCTATGAAAGAACAAATAAAAAACGGACGAGAAGAAAGAGAGGAAAGAAATGAGGGACAATGCGTAGTATGATCATTGGTGTTTGAACAAGGGGATCACACCAATTTCAAACACTTCAACTCAAATTGCCATTATCCAGCCCATACACACACTAATATTTTGATAGGGTTTGGGGGTTTTTTCTTTGTTTTCCTTTTTTCCATTAGCCATGTGTGTCGCACGCCGGTACAGAAACGAGCATGCTGGGGCTTTTGGGTCCTTTTATGGTACCCGTGTGCAGCGTGCTCCCTGATCAGATTTTTTTATGGCTAGGTTGTTTTTCATCATAATTTCCTTGTGAGTTTCCTAAAAACTGATTGGAACTAATGGAATTTCCATGTGAGTTACACACAATAGACAGTGAAATTAATTTTTCCTATGTCAGGTTTCCATACTCAAAACAATCTTACAAATGTCTATCGGATTTATGAAAATTGAAAGTTCAATGCATAATCTTTTTCTATTGGTTTCTGGATAACCACCCGAAAAGATCCACACTGAAAAGGGTATTATTTCAGTTTCCAGTAGTGTCAATTCATACAATTTTCTTCCTTTGTCCTCATAAGCACACCATCAAAGAAACAGAAATATCTGAATGCTACCCTTACTCCCCATCTCTACTTGCATATCTTCATTGTTTAACCTAGTGTTTCAGTGTTGACCCTTGTTCCCTCCACCGAAACAACAACAGCACATAGGGGGACACCTCATGTCCTCGTCACCCCATAATTAAATTAAAACAAACGCAACCCTAATCAATGTGGAGCATACTTAACACCGCACAATTAACCTAAAGGCATCTCCACCTTACTTTATTCGACACTAACCACTAATAATTAATCACTAACCACAATTCCGCCAAAATAGAGCTAACAACACCACTGCACTTAGCTAGGTACACATGGTTTTTATTTTATTTTGCTTGAGTACACTGCCTTTTCAACACCGCTCTACAGTCATGTGCTTGACAATGGGAGAATCGCACCGTGGTGGCAGGATGGCGACCGGGCTAGATTCTTGGGTGCCCCTTGGTCTCCTGGTGTAGGACCAAGATCAACTCCAGCCACATTTGTTTAGGCCCCATCCTGCCCCAGATTGCATCAACAAAGATGTCTGTGTGATTGCAATGTGATGGTTGTGCATTTGTGATGAATTTGTAGGTACATGATACTTCGAGTGGGCGACGAGGTGAACACGTATGTCCCTAAGAATTGCATCATTTAGAAATGGAGGTGTTAATTATATATGCAGCTCTTCTTGGTTGAGTCTCCAGAAGAATCCAGCATGAACAGCAAAGTGGCAGCTGTAGGTTTCTCATCTGACTGGAATTGATGTGGCTTCAAGTTCCAGTGTTGTTGCGTCAGTTACATCGATCCAAGTGGATGGCTGTTCAATCAAAGTTAGTTATATATACTCGTTGCACAGCTCAACTTGTGCATGGAAAATTCATTTGGTGAACTATTGATGTATTGTATTCTGCCAAGGCTCTCAGCATGCAGTTTGTTTTGTTTTTTTTAAGAAGGGAAGTTCAATTTTTTGAAGAAGAATTTGGATGCTTCAAGAAAATAATGGGATCTGTTTTAATAAATCAAGGTGGGGCGGATTCCTATAAAATCAGTGGCTAAATTTCTGTGCAAGTGTTTGTCTGCCCATACAGCCAAATGGACCTTTTCCTTTCATCAAACAAAATAGTTGCATGCCATTCTGGCTTGCCTTAAAACAGTGTTGGCTATTCAAGCCAAAAAAATGTTTTAAATTTCTTTTCAAAAAACTCGGTTCACAACCCAAGTAAAGTAGTTACTTTTAGTAAACATTCGAATAAAGAAGAGATCATTTTCATCTCCAAGAAAAATTCTGCGTTGATGAAAGAAAATTGGTAACCGAAGTAGCACACAGTTCATGATCTCTACTACCAACACAACTTCTCTCTCTTAACATAAAGGGCAGACCCAGTGTCAGAGGCTCCCACACGAGTGGGGTCTGGGGAAGGGAATAATCGAAGCAAAGTCTTACCCCCGGCTTCGAACCCAGGACCTGATGACTCGGCGAGCTAGCACTCACCAACTGCACCAGGCCTGCCCTTCTCTCTCTTAACATAATTCTACCCAAAAAAATTCCGTGATTGCCAGAGTACTCCTTCAAAACACTGACGAGCCAAAGGCAGCCTACCTGTAATGACTCCTAACAGCCCTAACAATCCCAAGACCTATACTAAAGGGGTGTTTGGTTTAAGGAGTTAAAGTTTAACAAACACTGTAGCACTTTCGTCTTATTTGACAAAAAGTTTTCAATCTTGGACTAATTAGGCTTAATAGATTCGTCTCGTAAATTACTCCTAATCTGTGTCGACATGCATGCAATTAGTCTACATTTAGTACTCCATGCATTTGAGGGAACATTGATGTGATGGGAGTTAAACTTTAACAAACTGAAACCAAACATGCCCTAATATTTGCACCATTGTTCTTCCATCACCCACAGTCAATACTTGGACATGGAACCAAAACTAGATAAACATTTGACATCCAACGTCCGACCGCTGGATCAAGAATAAAAGCAGCGAGTGATCAAGCAAGCAAACCAGAGCCGAGAGTATCCAGCAACCGCACTAAAAATGCATGGTTTCGTGTAATTGAGTACTAGTGAGCAAATCTAACAGCGAGATTTCTGCAGATGCTGCTGCTGAAGCACATGGAGATACGCATGCATATGGCTGCTTAGTGTGGGGGTGTACGACCAACTGTCCTTGGCAACTTTGCATCTGTCGGCACCTTTGTTTATCTGCAGATGCATTGAACTAGTAGATTATGTGTAATAGTGGTTTATCAGTCTATGTAATCAGGCACTAGAAAGGCTTCCAGAGAAAAATGCCGAGGATTTTCATTATATTGAAACCCTGCACTAACCATCTTTTGCAGCAAAAAAATCCAAAAGGAGAAAATTTGCCATTTCCAGAGAACTTGTATATTGGGGAGCTTTCAGTTTGGTAACTAACAATTCCAATTTGAGCCCAAAGCTCAATAAGACAAAACTTGCCCAAATCTGAATAAACTTTAAGCTCAAGACATGCATAGCTAGTTCAATTAGAAGATATGGATTTTAGCTATAAATATACAGCAATGGTATCTGGCATGCGTAGCCCGTACAACGCCTGCTCAACTAAACTATCAGATTGGTCCCTTCTGTCAGTCTCTCCCTCATCAACCTTCTATGCAAAGCAGGGGAATCATATTATTCTTGACTTTCAAGACCACTGAAGCCACAATTTGGCCATGTGCCACGCATTAGGATCGATGGTTTAATAAAGATTACACGACGTAGATCAAGATCGATCTATTCGATGATCCTGAACCGTACAGTTCATCATGATTGAATAAAAAAATCTAAGCATGCCTCAACGGCCATGCATTGGCTTTTGGAGGAAACACATAGCATTTTGCTCAACTTAGTTTAGCTATTGCTCCTTGGTTTATTTACTTGCTTAAGACTGAAAGTTACTGTCCATAAAAAAGTAGCCAAAGTCTTGTGCCCAAGGGAATCATGGCATTGTTTTGTTTACTTTTTTAGGCTGCTTATATCCAAAGTGCCTTTAGTAATCAATACTCTTTGTCATATAAATTTACATGGGACAAACTTTGACCAATAATTATTCTAATAATACATAACTTTTATAAAAAAATTATATTACCATATTTATATTTGAAATAATTATAATTATAATTTTGTACCACATAAATAAAATATTAATAGTGTAGTTAATGGTGAAAGCATTATTATCCTAACAAAACCTGTAAAAAAACAAGGAGGGGTGTTGGGGGAGGTTGGCGGTACTAAGCAATAATATTACTATTTTCTTAAAATCCCATTATTCCAAAATATGCACTGTAACAAGCAATAATTACATAGAATGGAACAATGCTAATCAGAAAGGGGAAAAAGAAAGAGAAACGGTTTAGTACTTTGGGAAACTATTCACAATTTTAACCATATATCAAAATATGAAACGCCTCAGGTTAAATTCCAGTATAAAGTATCTTTAAAAACAAAGGTTTGGAAAAGTGTAGAAAGGCCAGTACTTCAGAAATTCAAGCAGCAAGTACAAGCAACCCAGCCATACGTACAGGATGGGAGACATGCTTATATAGTTGATTAAGCCGCTGAATAAAGTGCCATGATCGATCAAATCAAGCTAGCTTTTGGACTTTTGGTAGCTATACTGAAAGTATTTTATGCCGTCAACTTGCAAACTAATGCATTGTACCAGGCCTTAAGTATTGACAGATTAAGCATGGCAGCATGCAATTAGTTTAGGTCATGTTCTGTTGTGCTACAACCAATCAAGGGCGCACTGATGGGCGGTTATACGTGCTTTGGCATTTTGCAGGGAACACAAAGCACTTTTGTTCTGACGAATTTTGTTGCTGTCAAGGCCAACAAAAAAAAAAGAGTAGCCAAGCATTTCAACGACCCTGAAACGTGAAGCCAGTGATGCGTTGTCTGTGTGTGCAGGTTCTTCTAACCCCAGCTCGGTCATGTTTGAAGTTTGAACTGAACAATGCAGAAGAGCATCCAGGCCAGAAAAAAAACAGTTACAGTGATATTTTTCTTCTATAAAAAAATGCAGTGAAATGTCAAATTCTTTTTTCTTTATGTGGAAACGTCACATTCTACTACAACTACTAAGTTTTCCTCTTGAACTGCATATTTTCTTTTTTCACAACATTTTCAGCCCTTTGAAGGAGGCTAGAAATGATTTTTTTCAGCGCATTTTCGCCTTCGAAGTTGGCTAGAAAATTAGAAATAATCTGCGGCCATACACACAGGGAAAGAACATTACCATGCTGCGAAGCAGAGCACAGGGGAATGGGATGCTGCCCTGCTTGCCTCCCGGCGCCGGCGAGCAATCACGACACATGTCCGCGAATTGGACGGCAACTCCGTCACCTGCATGGACCCTGTGCCTCCCATGTGACGCAGCTGGTGGACGGCGGTGGCGGCAACTGCGGCGTGCGTGACGCCAAGCCAAGCATGGGTGCATGGCGAAATAGGCTCCTGGTTGCTTCATGTCACCATGTGCCCCTGCTGCGTTTCCCGTCAGTGTCTACGTTGATGCACGACGACCACGGACCCAGGCCAACCCATCTTTTCAACTCTTGGACGCAGGAAAAAACAAATGCATCTCAAAAAAAAAAAGAACTCTAAATACACCACTCATGGAGCCACTGGATACAGCTTTGCTGTCTTTCATACATGATACGATATACCAGGCAAGAGGCAATAGCTGTCTCACATCTGTATGATGCAACAGTGAACTTCGAAATAGAGGTTGACAAACTTCATGACAAGGGTGGCACCCGTTTCTGAGGCAAAAATGTGTACAGTGTTATAGAGCAAGTATACCAGTAGGCTACTCTACCCCGGGTGTTTCAGAGTTCATCGTACCATTGCCTCATTTCAATCCAACTATGACCTAAGGGGCTTGCCTTTGTTGCCTAATGCACAAGAACTCCAAGCCCCGCGGGGGATTCACATTGCACATTACATGACGCCACGACAATCCCAATAGAACTAATTCTACCTCCAACCCAACCTATCAAAGATCTACGGGTTTTTTTTTCTCCGCGTCTCTCTAAGATGTTCCGATGAAGGGAACACAGCTTGATGATAACTAATACACCAACAAAAGCCATGCCCTACAGAGTCCAGACCTATGCCAGGATCACCAGTTTGGCAACAAAAACAGAGCCATGGATGTACACAATGGAAACTTCTGTTTAGAGGATCTAACCAGCCAACAGATGGTGCAGCGCTCTTCATTCTAGATATTTGAGGAGCCTGAACAACCCCACCGCCTCCCTTATTCGCGAGAAGGCGATGCAAAATGCTTGCACCTCGACGAAGAGATCTTGCACTGCACACAACCAAGCATCTAGAAAAATGTCATCCTTTGCACAGTGTGGGGTTTCAGTCTTAATCAATAACAGAATAAGTAATACACAAATGAAAACTCTAAATCAACAGGCCCTCAATTGAAGAAGGAAAATCAATGTGCGTGAAATAGCATTCTTCTATGAACAGTGAAAGAAACCAATAGTTTTCCCTGAAAACAAGTCCAGATATTATGTGAGGGGCCCAAAGGACACAATTTTGTCCATCTTTTTTGTGCAACAGATTTTACTACATCCAAACATCAAAAGGTGAAGGAAAAAAGTAATCACTTAAAATTTCAGTCAATTTTGGGGAGACGGATTTCTATCCATGCTTCTATGATTGTTCCAACTGAGTTCCAGAAGGTAACTTAATTCGCTGTGCATACAATTTGCACAATTCAATATTTTACATATAATAAGTACACCAGTCACCAGTTTACATTCCATTTGAAACCTTCAGGATGAAAACTTTAAAAATCTCAGGTAAGTGGCAACTACGATGAGGCACCTCCCTAATAATGACTAAACCACGTAAACAGATAGATAAACAATTAAACATGTTGAATTGGAACACATATTTTCAGCAACCATCGAGTTTACAACAGGTACACATGAAAAAGGAACGAATGAAAATTAGTTTCATCAAAGTAGAAAAGTTAAATATCAGCATGAAAGCTTGTTATTATTTATTCTAGGAGATCAAATATGATGATTTATTGAGTGTTAATTATACTACTTTAGATCAATAAAAGTATAAAACTGAGTAGCTTACAGAGAACATGCAAGTGCTAAATACTGTACAACTAGAGACATCTCTATTCTCTAATGATTTTCCTCAGTATAATAGAGAAAGTAGATAGAGAACTGCATTAGAAGTGCAATATGAGAATTGCACATTGATACACTCACCATCTATTATCCTGTTCCGAATGAGGTTCTGTAGAAAAACACATACTAGTCTCACTAGTCTATTTTGCATATACTTGTCCTGCAAACAATGTTAGTTAAGAAGGTTTATCAACACTTAACAAAGTGCCATGTGTATCATTTAACACACTTATAGGAATGTTCAGTTTTCATTCAAATAGTCAACAGAAACAAAAGCGGACCCTCATTTTAGCATGTGCAGGAAGGAAGCAGTAAATAGGAAAATATTAACACTCCATCGTAGTTCATCAGGAGTAAATAGATGGCTGTACTCAATAGACATTCAAACTTGAAGTTGAAATATTATAGTGTGAATACAACAACACTTCGTAGACAACATCATTAACTCATAATTATTTCTCCCAAAAAAAAAACATGTTGAATTGGTCTCTGAAGCATAAATCAATGCAATGATTCCACCAGGAGGTGGCTGCATTTGGTATTGAAGAATGGATGTTAGGTCCATATAATGCAATACTTTTAATTTACATATAAATGAAATTCATGTTCCTGGGATAAATAGAATTTGATCGAAAACAAGTAGTGCTCAACCCAATAAACATTTTAGCAGCCCAGAACTGATGTTGGAACCATGTTACCATGATTATCAAAAGATGCTGATCTACCAGAAAAGATGGAATGCATGATTAAAAAACAGACCTTAATGTCTTCACATGATCGAATACAGTTTGAGATATAGTCGTGAACAAATCCTGGTGGCAAAACTACTGCAGTAGTGAGCCTGTTTACTACTTCCATTGAATGCAAGCTCATATCCATATGGACAATAACATCGAAGTATCTGTCAAACAATAAGGCAAATGTGAAACCTGACATGCAGAAAAAACACAATAATTACAAGGATAAAGATAAAACAAATGAAAAAGCTAGTATTTATACGCATCCATGTCCGGAGAGTTGATTAGCTTTGAAAGAACTTCGACAGCTATAAGTGGATTATGTTCAACAAGGTCCTGAAAGCAGAAACTGGTCAGACCGTCAGACCAATAGCAAAGCAGGCAAAGTATTCAGCATTTTGTCAGGAGCAGGCACATACAGGGAGCTTCTGTGGTGTCATCCCACAATGATAGACTAGCTTCCAGTCCTTCCCCAGATCTTCAATAATTTTCTGCAAGAAGTAATAAATTCATTAGACATGTAAAATGATCAAAATTTCAAAATATAACACTATAGAGCGTCTGCTGTTATCCTGTAACATTATGCCAGATAAACACTTCATTGACCTAGAACCACCTGCACGTTGCATGTTGCGGCTACTACCACTATACTTCAAATACATGCAAGTTTATTTATGATTTATTACTTTTGTACTTCATGTTTCTAAAGATGGCACTAATATTTTGTATTCCTAGTCCTATAACTGACTTCCCTATCTAGATGTTTCATTTTCAGTTTCCTATTTTTTCATTTCTTCATTCAACAAGGTGGTTAACCAATCACTCAAGATAGACGAACAAAGGTTGTAGGCATGCCCATAGGCAGCACCTAGAAATGGTTATACACCCAGCAGGCCAGCTTGGTGGCTGGTTTCAAAAATGCTGTGATTGAACTCATTTTTCTTTAAAATCAAATTAGGTGATTTTGAATGACTTTCAACTTTTGGCTTGCTTTGGTAAGCTCAGTTTGAAGTTGGGTATCAAACAACACAAGAGACTATAATAAATGATAACATATCAATTTCAATGAAAGCTAAAAAAAGTTTAGTTGGCTAAACCTAAATTTAGAAGGCCTAGAACCCAATGTCTATCTGAGCTAGCTCTCTACTACACCCAGCTCGGTAGTTATACACGTGAAATAAAAGCTTCTATTGGGAGCACCCAACTACAAAATCCTAGGTCGGCTACTAGCCGGAGCGTCAAGTATTAACATCCAGAGGTAGTATAAGAACTTTGGTAGCCTTTATTAGATCTTTCTTTGGGGCCATGCCGGTAAAATAGGAATACTTGTTCGAATATAAAGCAAGGATCTGGGTCGTCATGGTAGGTAAGATTAGTTTCCATCTATATCTCTAGGATATCTTAACATCCAAGCCATCATGTACTATACAAACAGTTCACAAGGCCCAATAGAAATCATCCAATATCCATATTATTCATATTCTCACATGGTATCAAAGCAAGCGCCCACCACTCCACAGCTCCTGAACTATCATCTCCATGCTTCAACATTGCACCACCCCCAAAGAGATGATCTCCACGGGGTTTGCACACTATTGGTATGTTGCCAACACAGTGCGATGCTAACATCTAGAGATTTCTCCAAACACTTCAGATCGGGTTTTCTCTGTTTTTCCCTGATCATAGACCGGTCTGTGTCCTTTGCGCCTAGGGCCGGCTCTATGGTTCGAGGGCCCTAGGGTGAACGGGCAATATCACTTATAACATGATAAAGCAAGTAATAATAATAGTATGCTTAATTCTTGAAAAACAATGTGTATACCTAAAACTAAAATAGTAGCAACAGATCAGTATTCCCAATTCTAGAGATGCAAAAGCACCCAAAATTGCACGCAAGGGCGCGACCGGAATCAAATCATGCAATGGCAAAAGAACCGGCGACAATCCGAACAATCCGTACAACCTTGAAGAAAACTAGCTTACTGCTGGTTTTGCTGCCAATTCTATTCTCCATGGTGGTGATGAGCGAACAAGGAGGACTGAGGAGCCTAAGGCACCATCAAGTCGAGGCGAAGAGCACTGAGAACATACCAAAGGCCGACAGGCGACTACAAATGCGACATTTCTTTTTTTTCTACTGGGCCTGGGAACCTTCTGCAGGTTTTGCATCTGCTATCCCGCATAGTGCACATATAGGCTGATGGGCCCCTCTCAAGCCTAGGCCAAAGGCGGTCGCCCCTCCTGCCTAGGCCAAGCCCTATTTGCGCCAATCCAAGTGCATATCTACCCGGTTGTCATCCAACACTAGATCATCGCTAGCTTACCATCCACAACCATGAGGTGTCGCACTTCCAAGAACCAACGTTTAAGTCAACACCATCATCGTTGAGATCACTGCCCAGCCAGGCAATGGGTCTGCCTCATGTTACTCACTCTTTTCGTGGTGTGGGCTATCTTGTTAGAGTATATTTGGTAGTTTAGATATAGTGTATCGTAGAAGGTCATATGTATCTGTGGGTTGCATTGCCTCCCAAGCCTTGTAATCCATATAAACTGCCCAAGGGCTCAATGCAATACATCCATCCAACTACACCACCTTCGGGTTGGAAGCATCCATTCCCGCACCGGTTCTTCTTCATCCAACACAACCACTCCTGGTTGGAGCCCTCTCCCTTGTACATCCGGTATTGGCAATACTGGTGCGTGCTTTCGTCCCCAACACGTTGCCAGGTCTGGCAAACCCGGCATACATCTCGATTCAAGCGGCTTAACTGCATCGACTTCGGCATCGACCCTCCCGTTCCCACCATGTCTACCTCAGTTGCATCGTCACCTTTCTTCTACGTCCACGACGGCCCTAAATGCGACGATCTCGGCATCACTCCCTTCCACGACGATTGCCACGACACATCTCCGTCACCACCATGGTGCCTCTTGTGCGCCTACGGCTTCATATGTGCGACCGTCTCGACATCAGCGACCCGACCACAACTATGTCGACCTTAGCCATCTCCAACACGGCTTCTTCGACCATAGCTTTTGCGACCTCGCACTTGGCTACCTCGACATTAGCACAAAGGGCTATAATCGCATAAGCTCCTTGTTGGTTTATGTTGGAAATAGATGAGTTTCTTGATTAGGCTAACCCTAGAAGGGTAGCTATATAGTGTAGCATACATGGGCCTCATGGGCCTAGCCACATGGGCCAACACACATACTCCAACACTCCCCCGCAGTCTGAACTACCGACGCAGCGGATTCAGACTGTACACCAGGAAAAGAAAATACACATGAGCCCCCCCCCCCACAGACTCAACTAGCCACGGGTGATGTTGAGGCTGGAGCGAAAGGCGGCGAAGGTCGTCGACGGGAGGCCCTTGGTGAAGATGTCGGCGAACTGGGACGTCGTAGGTACATGTAGGACGCGCACCTCGCCGATGGCCACCCGGTCACGGACGAAGTGAAGATCAATCTTCACATGCTTGGTCCGCTGGTGCTGTACGGGGTTGGTGGAGAGGTATACTGCACTGACGTTGTCGCAGTAGACAAGCGTGCTCCGGAGAAGAGGGTTATGGAGCTCGGCCAGGAGCTGTCGGAGCCAAGAAGCCTCGGCCACGCCGTTGGCCACGGCGCGGTACTCCGCCTCGGCACTGGAGCGGGAGGCCACCGGCTGCCGCTTGGACGACCAGGACACCAGGTTGCCGCCCAAGAAGACAGCGTAGCCGGAGGTGGAACGCCGAGTGTCCGGACAGCCGGCCCAGTCAGCGTCAGTGTAGACAACCATCTCAGTGGAGGAGGACTGCCGGTGAAGGAGGAGGCCGTAGTCCACAGTACCACGTAGGTAGCGGAGGAGCCGCTTAAGGGCAACGAGGTGGGGCTCCCGCGGATCATGCATATGGAGGCACAACTGCTGAACCGCATACGTGATATCTGGGCGAGTAAAGGTGAGGTACTGGAGAGCCCCAGTCAGACTCCGGTACGCAGTGGGATCAGACACCGGGTGCCCCTCGGCCTCAGACAGCTTGCCCTGGGTGTCAACAGGAGTGGAGCAGGGGTTGCAGTCTGTCATCCCGGCGCGCTCAAGGATGTCAAGAGTGTACTGCCGCTGGTGAAGGAGAAGTCCAGCAGGGTGAGGCGCAACAGTGACCCCAAGGAAGTGATGTAGCACACCCAAATCCTTCATCGCAAACTCTTGCTGGAGAGAGTTGATAATCCGGCGAAGGAGTAACTCACTGGAGGCGGTGAGGACAATATCATCAACATAGAGCAGTAGATACGCAGTCTCAGCTCTATGGTGGAAGATGAATAGCGACGTGTCGGACTTGGCCTCCACAAATCCCAGTGAGCGCAGAAAGGCAGCAAAGCGATGGTTCCATGCCCTGGGAGCCTGCTTGAGGCCGTAGAGAGATCTGTTGAGCCTGCAGACCATGTCAGAACGCGAGGAGTCAACAAATCCGGCCGGCTGACTGCAATAAACTGTCTCAGTGAGTAGACCATGCAGGAAGGCATTCTTGACATCCAGCTGATGCACGGGCCAGGAGCGAGTGAGGGCAAGTGAGAGCACCGTGCGCACTGTAGCCGGCTTCACCACTGGACTGAATGTCTCATCATAATCAACACCAGGCCGCTGAGTGAAGCCCCTGAGAACCCAACGAGCCTTGTACCGCTCGAGAGTGCCGTCAGCCCGGCGCTTGTGAGTCCAGATCTACTTGCCGGTGACGACATTGGAGCCAGGTGGACGGGGCACCAGATCCCAGGTCCGGTTGGCGAGGAGAGCCGCGTACTCCTCTTCCATCGCATGGCGCCAGTGAGGGTCCAACAGGGCCTTGCGGACGGAAGGGGGTACTGGAGAGACCGGCGAATCCGCGGGCATCGCCGCGAGAGCCGGGGGCGACAGGGTCCCGGCCGCGTGTCGTGTCACCATAGGGTGAACATGACGCGGGTGGCGGTGAAGAAGCGGCGGGTGATACACCGGAGGCGCCACACGAGCAGTGTGGGGCGGCGGAGACGGCCCCGGTGTACCCGGCGGAGAGGACAGCTCCGGCGGAGACACCGGCGACGGAGGGACCACCGGTGGCGGCGGCGGTGAAGAGGCCGCAGCAGGTCGCGCCCGGCGCTGGTATACGCGAATCGGCCGGGCAAAGCGCGCAGGCGGAGTCGGTGAGGGCGGCCGGGGACTCTCGGTGCTCGAGCGAGGAGCAGGGTCGGGGGGAGCACCGGTCGACGGCGAGCTGGGGCACGGGGCCGTATGACCTGCAGGAAACAACGACAAAGGTGGCTCGACCACCGCATCAGTGGGAAAAGAGGAGGTGAGGTCAAGGGGGGAAGGGGAAGGGGTGGTGGTGGTGGAAAAGGGGAAGACAGACTCGTCAAACACCACATGGCGTGAGATGAGGACCCGACGAGAGGTGAGGTCGTAACAGCGGTACCCCTTGTGGTCCGGGGAATATCCGAGGAAGACACAGAGAGTGGATCGGGGAGCCAGCTTGTGGGGAGCAGTGGCTGTGGTGTTAGGGTAACACGCACACCCGAAGACTCGAAGGTGGTCATATCTCGGGGGTACCGAAGAGAGCGTGGTGTGGCGTCAGAGCCGGGCAAGCAGCGGAAGGAAGGCGATTGAGAAGATAGGTGGAGGTGTGCAGGCTTTCGGCCCAGAAGGGGGCGGGAAGAGAGGCCTGAAGAAGAAGGGTACGCACGATGTCATTGGTAGTGCGAATCATGCGCTCCGCCTTGCCGTTCTGAGAGGAGGTATACGGACAAGACATGCGCAACTGGACACCGCGAGAGAGAAAGAAAGCCCGAGAGGTGGAGTTATCGAACTCACGGCCATTGTCACACTGGACGGCCTTGATGGTGAGGCCGAACTGAGTGGAAACCCAGGAGAAAAAATGATGAAGCGCAGGGAATGTCTCAGACTTGCACGTAAGGGAAACGTCCACGAATAGTGAGAAAAATCATCAACCACCACCAGATAGTACTTGTAGCCAGAAATGCTGAGTACAGGAGACGTCCATAGGTCGCAATGTATAAGATCAAAAATGCGAGCCGCATGTAAAGAAGAACTAGAAAAAGGAAGACGAACATGACGGCCCATTTGGCACGCATGACACAACTGCTCATCATGAGCTCGAGTACAACGAATGTCTGAGCTATGACTAAGCTGCATCAGGGCATCACGTCCAGGGTGGCCGAGGCGCCGGTGCCAAGTAGTAGAAGAGGTGGTGGCGAAGGCAGCTGACAAAAGCGAAGATGGCGAGGCAGATGCCGGGAAGCGGAGAGTGTAAAGGGGGCCCGTGCTATCACATCGGAGCAGAGGACGCCGGGTAGCCAAATCCTTCACAGTAAGACCACAAGAGTCAAACTCCACAGAACACGAATTGTCAGCTGTAAAACGACGAATAGAAAGAAGGTTGTGAACCATAGAGGGAGCAACAAGAACATCGGGAAGACGAAAGGACCCATGAGCACCGGCGGTACCCACAGAGGTAACAGGAAGACAAGAACCATTTGCGACCATAATGGACGAGGGTTGAGAAGAAGGAGAATGGACGGAAGAAAGTATACCAGAGTTGGGGGTGGTGTGGTAGGTGGCACCCGAGTCAGCAATCCACTCAGGTCCGACCGGGGGTGTCAAACCCAAGGTGCTGAACGACTGTGCCAAGGCTGCCTGGTCCCAGCCAGCAGACCCGGGAACAGCAGCCTACGACGGAGGAGCGGAGCCGGAGGTGGGAGGAGCAGTAAATATGGCCACCGGTGGGCGCGTCTCACCCCCGGGAGCGTGGTAGGGCCACATGGAAATGCGCCCTGACCACGGGTTGTGGAACGAGGGCCACGATGGTGGAGCAGCAGGAGGAGTGGCCCCACCACGGCCTCCCCCACGACCCCCACTGCCCCCACCACGTCGACGACGACCACCACGCCCCCCCCCCCCCACCTCCGCTGGGCCCGGAGGGAGGACCAAGAAGAGACGACGGTGGTGGAGCAGACGGGCGAGACGTGGCAGGCTGACGCGGCGAGGAAGCAGCCAGAGCCGTCGAGGAGGACGAGGACCCCGGAGTGGTGGCAGACCCCGGTTGGAGGCCCTGAGTGAGCTCCTCCATGACGAGGTCGTCGCGGACCTGTAGGAAGGTGGGGAAGGGCCGCTGACAGGTGATCCACGTCCGGAGGTGGGCGTAGCGGTCGCTGAGCCCGCGGAGGACGTTGAGGACGAGGATGCGATCCTCCACGGGCCAGCCCAGGTCGCCGAGAGAGTCCGTCATGGTCTTCATCTTCCGGCAGAACTCGCCAACGGCGAGATCCCCCTGGACGAAGGTCCGGAAGCTCGCGTCGAGGCGGAGAGCACGGGCCTCAGCATTGCCCAGAAACTGACCCTCGAGTGCCAGCCACGCCTGGCGAGCCGAAGTAGAGGTGCGAACGAGGTCGTGGAGGTCGACAGAGATCGTGCCGAGGATCCAGGAAAGCACGATGCTGTCCAGACGCAGCCACGACGGAGTCTGGATCAGGGGCGTAGGCTCGTCGAGGACGTGGTCGTCGAGGGCGTAGCGGCGAAGAGTGAGGACCACCAGATCCCTCCACCGAGCGTACGAGGGCGACTCGGGGTCGAGAACGACCGGGACGAGAAGCCGGATGTTCTGGACACCGCCGGCCTGGTAGTGGAGCTGCGAGACGAGGGGGTCAGCCGGGTCGTGACGGAGAGTCGTGGTGGTTGAGGCGAGGTGTCCCGTCGAGCCGGAAGAGGTGCCCCCCCCATCCTGGGCGAGGAGGTGCTCCGCCTCGACGATCTGGCGGGCCAGAGTGTCGGCGGCGGCCCGCTCCCGTTGCCACAGAAGGGCAGCCGCACGGACCCGCTCCTGACCGGCGGCGGCCGCGGCACGTGCAGAAGCGAGGGCGGCGGCGAGGGTGGAGATGGGCTGGAGTGGGTTGTAGGCCGTTCCATCGCCCCCGGGGAGTAGCAGACCGGCTGCTGCAGCAGCAGCGGTGGCGTCTCCAGGAAGAGCAGCAGTAGCATCGCCAGGAAGAGCCGGGTCGACGGCGTCAGTGGCATCAGCCGGGTGGATCGGGTGGGCTGCTGCCGCTGGAGCACCATCGGCTGCGAGGGCGAGGGCGGGGGTCTGCCCTCCAGGTGCGCTCCAGCCCCCAGCAGAGAGAAGAGGAGCTGCAGACCGCATCCAGTGTGGAGGTGCGCCGGTGCCAGGCTGCGCTGCAGTCCAGGGGAGGGAGGTGCGGGTGCCAGAAGGCTCGGCGGCTCCAGCAGTGGGGGAAACCTGCTCGCCCCCCTGGCCGGCGGCGCCAGGGAGGGCGGCCCCCTGGCCGGCGGTGCCAGGAAGGGCGGCCCCCTGGGCAGCGGTGCCAGGAAGGGCTGCGGCTCCAGCAGGGAACCCGCCGGCGGCAGCAGCAGGAAGGGAGATGGTGGGGCGCGGCAGAGGAGGAGAGGCCGCGATCTGGGCCCAGGTGGTGGGGTGGGAGATGGGGGGAAGTGAAGGAAGAAGGAGGGAGGAGGGGGTTCAGCCATGGCCGGCTGGGAAGAGGTGGCAGGCGGCGGCGCCCCTGCTGCGGGTTCAACCGGCGGCTGGGGAGAGGAAGGAGGAAAGAGAAGGCTCTGGTACCATGTTGGAAATAGATGAGTTTCTTGATTAGGCTAACCCTAGAAGGGTAGCTATATAGTGTAGCATACATGGGCCTCATGGGCCTAGCCACATGGGCCAACACACATACTCCAACAGTTTCTACTCTGCGGGGACGGATGTTAGCCTTTGGCTTCTCTTCTCCACTGCAATGCTCCCGCTACGACTGCGGGGGGATGTTATATATTTGGTAGTTCAGATATCGTAGATTGCCATATGTATCTATGGGTTGTCTTGCCTCCCAAGTCTTGTACTATATATAAACTACCCAAGGGCTCAATGCAATACATCCACTATCCAAATAAACACCATCTACCGTCCTCAAAGCCGCTAGTGGGGCGTACAATGAAGATCAAGTTGATTATGTGCACGCGCGTGCTCGTGTTGGTGCCTTAGGCCTGCAACTCCGTTTTCCAAGGCATGTCAACAACACACCGGTCTCGGCAACATTGGCAACAAAAAGAGGCTATCATCTAGTTGAACAACCTTGTCGCTTCCGACTCTAGTCTAAGCATTCACATTGCTCATGCTATGATTATGGCAAGGATCCATAAGAATCTAGGTTGTTATGGTAGGATAGGATTAGTTTCCATCTCTATCTCTAGGATTGTTTAACCAACTCACAGGGCTCAATACAGACAATCCAATATCCACAGTATTCACATTCTCACAATACTTATAATAAGTTCTCTCTTCTGTGGACCAATCCCACATTGTCCTATCTACAAGTATCTAACAATTAAGCTAAGAAAATCAAACAGTGTATTAAATCTTGGAACATAGTAACGATTCAACAAACAAATATGCCTATAATATTTATCTTTCCAATTTTAATGCTGTTTGAAACCCAATGATTGGGTTGGCCCACTACCATGTTTCCGGTTGCGCCTGCTGTAGACATTGCGGAATGCATCCTTAGGCTTAGGAGGCATAACTATGCATTTCTGTTATAGCATATATACTAAATATTAGCATTAAACAATAAGATGAGCATTAGAACAATACATAGTACCATCCAGAAAAATGTGAATCCAACATTTGCAATGCAATAAACTTTTAAAAGTTAAGTAAAATAAAGTGCAACAAGCGCAAACACATCCTGGAGTTGTTGATTTTGAATAATGTGATTAAGTTTTTAACATAGCAGAGCATTTTTTTCACCCAAATGTCACGCCTATCAGTATAAAAAAGGGCAGACCCAGTGCCAGAGGCTCCCACACGAGTGGGGTCTGGGGAAGGGAATAACCGAAGCAAAGTCTTACCCCCGCAGAAATTCTGCAGAGAGACGGCTTCGAACCCAGGACCTGGTAACTCGGCGAGCTAGCACTCACCAACTGCACCAGACACGCCTATCAGTATATGCTATCAAAAAACTTCATTACCACATTTGCTCACCAGCTGGTCGAAAACTATGGATGTGATGTACGTGTAGTATTTCACTGTAAAAAAATACATTGTTGTATTGTATGATATTGAATGAGAAAAAAACAGGGTGTTCTACCCTTTATAGTCCATACCACAAGGAAAAATAAAAACTATTGTTTAGCCTTTTCATCGACCATCCTTTTGAGGGTCCATCAAACTCCCTTCTAGTTGCTTTGTGTAAGTCCCTTATTTTCTTTTATTTATATATCTCTACTAGGCCCCTTATTTCTATATGAACTATACATACTCACTTTTAAGACTAATTTCAAATAGAACTCAATTTCTAGTTAATTAGCATATTAAAAATTGTATAGTAAAAATAAATACATGAAAACCCATATAAACAAAATGCTACAAAATCTACTTAAAATAACCAAACACCCTTCCATGCTTTTTATATTAGTGATTTAGTTACTCCTTTTTAAACAAAGCAATAGTTAATAGGATCAATCCAACAACTTATAGTTTCCATAAACTAGCCAATTTGATTGAGTTGGAATGGACAATCTCCACGCCATCTTCTCAAGTCTTATAGAGAAAAGTAAGCTATTAGTACTACAGCTCTATCCTCTTGCATGCAACGAAAAATTGACATTCCCGACTTAACTCTTGTCCCATGGACTTCTCTAGTTGCCCTTCACATCATCACAAGTCACCTCAGATTGAGACTACTCGCACTGGTCAGCCCTTTGTTGCATTAAGCGTTGGGGACCCAAGTTGCCTAGCCGACACTATGCCTTTGCACACCATCACTTGTCATCTTAGCCATCACATGCTAACATATTCCACAAGGTGCTCCCTTGGACCATCCACAATCACAACTAACACTCGACAACACATCAATACTCAATGCTTTCACTGCCAGCTGGCCACCAATTACACAACCTACACTCAGTAACACCTTAATATTCAATGCTTATCAGCGAGGAATTCAGGATTAGAACCAGTGAAGCTAACTTTGAAGAGAACAAGATAGTAATTGAAGAGAACAAGATATTAATAGACAACAGATGGATGCAGCCTCACCCACATATTGCGGGTATGGGCTCTACCCACAAGGAAGCAACAGGTACACCAACTAAATAAGTAGCATGAAGGGCTTAGACGCTTAGTTCTATTATTTTATAGAAAATATTTAAAGAAATCAAGTAAAAAACAAATGGTAAAATAATCAAGCGCTAACAAACCCGCATTTCCTTAAATGATGCAAAATCCTATGGATCAGGTACTATTTTAGTAGACTGAACTATCAGCATATCCATTTGAGAATAAGGTTGCAGAAAGAACCTCTTGCTGGGCCACTGCAAGTGGACCTTTACAAGCTTGGTCAACCAGATCTCGAATCCCAGCACCTCGGCTAGTGTCCGCACACATGGTACCATCCCATAGTAGCTCATGGTTGTTGTCTATGTTCAGCCACTGTAACTGTACATAAGTACATTCATAGATAAATGCATATGTTCAGAAATAAAATTAGTGTATGAATAAACAATTCTTCTTAATGCAACGATGTGCAGGTCTCCTGCGTATTCAAGAAAAAAATGAACTCTTAAATTGCAACCTTACCTCCCCTTCAAGAATTTCAAGTCTTGGTGGAGAGGGTCGTATCCATTGAGGAGGCAATCCTTTAAGTGATGTTTGTTGAAGTAATGTAGCAACCATGTCATCTCTGTTGGGTATTATTGAGGACACCCTGTGAATAATGAATGAAGAACTTGGTTCATAATCAAACCAGTAGAAGTAAAATGAATTCCAAGTTACGGATGCCCAAACAGTCATTGCAAGCAGATAGTTGTGTATACATACTCCGATGAATTACCGAAGCTTTGAAAAACATCTGGGTCAGGAATAGCACTTCTGACAGTGGCATCTCTGAAATTACTAGAGAAGGGCAGAGGTCGTGCAGCATCATAGGAACATTGTTTCTCGAGCTGTTCTCTTGGCAAAAAGACCTAAAAAATAGATGCCCATCTTAACAACTAATCCTACATATACTGGACATAGTTTGCCTACCAAGTGTATCAACTAAGTTTCATAATTGTATGAAGGTACAATCATCTACCTGAGATGCATAATCAGATCCATTCAAGTAATCCACAGCAGACTGCTTCAGAACCTGAACATTAATGAAAAGCAAAGTTAGTATACAATGCCAAACTTGCGAAGTATATCTTTTAGTAAACATACAAACTGAGAACTGCCTCAGCAGATCTACCATTTTTTTATGCATGTAAGCAAGGTGACTAGAAACTAATGCTGAACTTTAGTAACTTATATCCAATTACAATCCCCTAAACATAGAAACCAAATATCCTACTCCCTAATCTTCTCATGCTAGGACGCCTAAATCCCAAACACATATTTCGAGATAATCTCGCCACCTTGGACTGTTATATGATGTTATCTGGTTTTTTTGATACAGGCAATAAAATGTGGAGAATTAGAGGATAAGCTAGCAGAGTAGTAGGAAAAAAACAACTTCCAGTGCGGGAACCGGTCACCAATTGCCAGCTGCAACTGCAAGTCATCCAATACAGAATGTTTGCATTGCCATCTAACGGTAAACAAACGCTTTTATTCCTTGTTATTTCCAGATCATCTACACTACTCCATCCAACATTGTATGGTGCGTGTGTATTTCAATAATTAAACTTTGTAGGTTTCAACTAGATTTGTGATACAGAAGTGGTATAACTGGAATTGTAAGGTCATAATTTTTAATTGGTACCAACTTATAGCAAGAATAAATGATCAAAGTTCAACTTAAGTCATGTGTGACACAATTATATTTTAGGGAAGGAAAGTATACACTCTATAGCCATGTTTCATCACTGTCCTGCGCAATATGTCAGCACTCATGCAGCCTCAATTCATGTAATGTTTCCAAAATAATCATCATACATAATTGGACAACTACACAACCTCACTATTGTCCCCATTAGTCGAACTTAACAAAACTTGGAGAAATGCCTGTTCTGCTTTCTCAGAAGTTTCATCACATGCAGCCTGCAAGAAACAAAAAAAGTCATGAAAGACTCCAAAGTCCAAACATTTACATGATTTGTTGTACTTCAAAAGGCACAAAGATCTTCAAAACATTGGAATATTGGATTATGCTATTGGTGTGGTACATAAGAACAATATCAACAGTAACTTGTCTTCTTATATGGGCAAAACGAATCACAGCTAAGCGCGATGATAAACAAAAGGTAACGTAGTCAATTTCTGAATTGGGGTAACATTTTATGCAGATTGGTATAACATTACATCACACCTCTAAACTTAAGACACTTTGCGACAGGTTCACCTTGCTCAAGGTAACAAGTTCATACATGGCTCTATACGAAGGACTCAAGGAAGCCACGATAAGTAAATTGCAGGACAATATTCATGTAGCGCTAACCATTTACTAGCTGTGTACACATCAACCTTTTCAATAGTTTAACAATCAACAAAACATTGCAAGACAAATGTATATATCAAGTATAATTTTTTAGGCATAATTTATTTTGCTAACAGCAGAACCGGATGGCATTCGCTTGCAGCCATGTCATTGTATATAGGATTAAGTGAGACTACAGCTTAGACCTGGGATTTGCTGAAGCTGTAGCTCAATTACCAATGGCAATTGGCAAAATATAATTTACTCAAAAGAAAAATAACTGAATGTAGTTACTCTTTGGCAATTTTCATTGAAATAACAAAATGGACAGGTCAGCATGTATTAAGTAATCCCTCGGTTAAACCAGATATTATACCTCAGGTTAATACCATGGGAAAGTAAAAAGTGGGTGACATATAAAGTGGGTTTACAGACTTTTGTTTTCCCATTCAGTTATTGCTTTAGTTAATGCATATGGCAACAGATTTACTACTTGAAACTGAAATAACAAAGGAATAGACAAGTTTTACAGCTTACATTTATTAAAAGAGGAAGAAATGGATTTGCCAACTGTGAGGAATAACCTTGATGTAGAATTGCAAATGCAACTAAACGCTCAGCAGGTTGAAGCATCATCTTGTCCTGATTAGAGAAAAAGTACCATAATTAAAGCCTGGCTTTAATACTGCTATGGTAAGAGAATAAATCCAAGGAAGAATAGAACATCAATTAGACTGAACTTCTGGCCTGCATATTTTCTATTCATTTCAGTGATAGAAGAGCACAAAGGTCCTTCAGGTTAAAATGCCCAGTAAAGTGCTTGATTAGAGCAGCATTTCCTTTAGAATCCACACATTATGCAAAGAAGACTGCAATGTGACTGGTTAACAGACCTCAAGTACCCTGTGGCAATGAATTTCAGGCTGGGTTAGAAAAAAAAAGGCCCCTCGTTGGTTCATACTCTTTATCCAATAAGCCAGGGGAACTGCGGTAAGCTGCTGGCCCCAAAGAGCGGTGCCGCTAATGGGATGTAATACTCGTGTGTGAAAAAACAACCTTCGGGGACTTTACTGGACCAGTAAGAAGAGTCTAGGCTCTGTGTTAAAAAAAATAAAAAATGTCCAGGAGGTTTCTCCCTCCCACCGGTCTATTTTTTTTACCAACACACTAGTTAAGCCTGAACTGTGGACTATTATATATAATTCAAACAAATTTATGATGCCAAGCTTTGGGAATGGTGATATGACAAATATAATCAAGCCTATCTGCTCTGGAAGCCACTTGTGTCTGTGCCTTCTTATTTGTAATTCTCTAAAACAGAAAAAATAATAATTCAATTATGAAACAGATAAGATAAATTAAAAATGTGCCATGGAGAACTCATAAAACTGTATAAATGAAACAAAGGTAACAAAACCTTATGAAACATTGCTCTACTTAAATCAGAACCTTGCATTATTTTTAGGAGTTAGAAAACTTGCATTTCACTACCCTTTATTATTATATTGAAACTATAAGACGTGGAACAATATGCATACTTCCCTTTGTATTGAAACTACAAGCCACATGGAACAATACGCATACTTCCCACGGCCTTTGGTGGGATAAAAGAACCAAAAGCTACAGTTTATGGCAAAAACGATCGAAAGAATGTAGAAAATCTCAGCTTAGCCTATTGATTACACCAACTAACAGGTAAGAAGACATCATGATGTGTACAGATTTTCATGCCTAGCTGACTAGATGATCTTTATTTCTTGTTCCCAGGACAGAACTCTGGATATCTCGTGCATTGGCTGTTAGGGTTTGGTTACTCTCCACAGGCATAGAAATGCTGAGGCACTGCCCCTTGCTGTGTTGATGCCAGATGGTTGCACTGGGAACTTTAGGATAAGGATCATTGTAAGAGCACTAGACATAAGCTAAAATAGTAATAATAAAAGATTCAAACTACACTGACACCAAACAACCTCATCAGTACCTGGTACTTTTTTTTGGAAAGTTACCTGATATCTTTTTCATTTGTGCCAAGTAACTTGACCCACAGACAATCCGCTGCAGCCACTCCATACCAATACTCTAACAAAAACTCAGCAGTAACCAAAGCAGCTAATTATATTGCCATTCTTTGTGTACGCAACTAACCACAATTCTCAAATCCACATCCACTGAAGCCTCCGGAGCCCAAGTAGACAACTAAGTGAAGTTCCATTAGTAGTGTGCTCACCACGAGCCACAATTCTAACATCGACCAAAGCCAAAACTTCCACTGATTTTTCAACTGAAGATTTAGTTCAAACAAAGCAGCTCGAACCACAGACATGACTGCCGAAACTGAAAAGGTAAACTTTCACTGAATTGCCACTAGAACCCATCCAAAACCCACAAATTCGATTCAACAATCAAACCAAGAAGTGAATAAGCCAGGCCCTGCCATTGCCTTGCCGAACCTAACTGTTCCCCGAATCAACCCGGTCCCCGGACCTCCAACAACCACCACGCCCACCAGCTTTGCACAAGCACCCCTAAAAACCTGAGAACCCAACAATCCAACGGACGCGGCTCCAACAAGAGCGGCGCCTGAAACCTGAGAACCCAACAATCCAACGGCACCCGGCTCCAACAAGAGCGGCGCCTGAAACTAGACGTAAGCGGCGGGGAGGGTATCTGGTCACGAGGAGCCACGCACCTCGAGGACGAAGCTGACGGCATTGCCGAACCGGGGGCGGCGCTCGGGGGGCACGCGTGCGAGGAAATCCGCGACGGCGTCCTCGAGCGGGCGCGAGACGGCGGAGACCAGCGCCAGGAGGTCAGCGCACTCCTCGCCCCGCAGCGCGCCCATGGGCGCGTAGGTGGATGGCTTCGGAGCCGGCGGCGAGGTGCCGGCCTCGTCGTCCTTCTTGTCAGACATTGGGGCGCGGGGGAGGGAGGGGGTTACGAGCCGTCGAATGGGTTTATTGGGCTCCGACGGGCGCCTGAGTTTTTGTTTATTTGGATGGTTTTTGCGGGTTAGGTGAGGATTCACACCGTGTGCAAATATGTGCCGAGGTTGTTAAATTTTATTATTTTTATTATATTATTATTGTTATTATTATTATTGTTATCATTATTATTGTTATTATATTAGCGTGGATTTATTCTACACCATCAATTAAATTTGTAAAATCTTATACTATACTTAGATTATATATATTTAAAAAAATGTTAAGTATGTCATAGACAGATTTAGTTTTCTAGATGATGTATAAGATTTTTTAAGAGTTTGGAAAATTTTTGGGTTTTAAAGATTGTCTATATAAGTGACGTATAATCAAGGCAACAACTAGCACAAGGAGAGATCCATGGGTATAGCAAGGAGTCATGCGTGTGAGAGTTTGGAAATTTTTTGGGTTTTAAAGATTGTCTATATAAGTGACGTATAATCAAGGCAACAACTAGCACAGGGAGAGATCCATGGGTATAGCAAGGAGTCATGCGTGTGAGAAGTTAGTGATCACCTTAGAGATGAAAGCGAAGACTAGAGGGGAAGATGCGACACGCTAAAAAGAATTGGTCTATCTATACATGTACCCATATCTGTATATATATATATATATATATATATATACTCATATCTGTATCTATATTTATATTCTATATCTTTTGTAAAGCTAATCTACAATATAAGTCTATCTCAACATACAAACCATCCACATCATTCTCACTAACTATTTACATTATCTCCTACTAATAGTCATGTCATCCTACTAACTTCTAGAGAAAATTTGTTCTTTGCCATTGAAATCTATACTCATTTGGTATATGCCATTGAAAATTACAATTTTTCTTCATTGCCATTGGTTTATAATTTTTTTCACCTGTATGCCATTGCCGTTACTTTTACATAATCTCCATGCACACACCGTAGCTGGTTCGTCTCCCATGGCCCGTGCGTACCGCAAACCTTTCCTGCGCGCTCGCATGCCACGGAGAGCTAGCCCATGCTTGCCGCGCTTGTCGTCCATGCACACGCGTCATCACCGGGCAGCTCGCTTCCCCGCTCAAGGGAGACGAGCCGGCCTAATGTACATGTGATGGTGATCCGATAAAGCGCAAGGTTGCCGTCAGCGGGCACACACGTCCTCCATGCCTGCGCATGCCGCGAAATTCCGGTGGGCTCACCTTCCCCTCGGCTCGCTCGCTGCCCACGCGTGCCGCACCTGCCGGTCCGTGCTTGTTGTCCACACGCGCGCGCGCCATGGCCATCGACGACTGACCTGCGCTTGCCGCCAGCGCACGCGCATCATAGTAGGCCGTCTCGCCTCCTTCTCTCGCGCGACGCATCTCGAGAGGAGCGCGCGCCGAGGGCCTTCGGGCACGGGGGAGGTGTTCGCGCGGGCTAGGCATGCGCCGGCGAGGCCTGTGTGCTGGGTGGGTGCAGTGAACGCACGGCCGACGATTTCATACGCCGAGCGCATGGTGGTTGCGAGCGTGGGCTGGCAGTTGTGGCACGCACGAGCGGATCATGCTAGAAAGCAGCCCGCGCATGGACAGCAAGCGCTCTGGCAACCTCGTCTCCCCGCTCTCGTTCTGCAACGTGCAGTGGCACGAGCTGTCGTCCCTCGTCCGTGCTGCCATCACAACCATCGTCAAGCTGTGCTGACGATGCACGGAGTGCAGCCACTGCACCCCGGCAAGCTGCTGCATCCGACACCCGCTCCTCTCGAGAGGCATCGAGAGTGAGGGAGGCAAGAAGACACGCGAATGACGCATGGTACGCGCATGGCGAGCGCGGGTCGGTGGCCACGCACGCGGGCGGCAAGCGTGGGGAAGCAAGCTGCTCGGTGATGGCGCGCATGCATGGACGACCAGGCTGGCAGGCGCGGCAAGGCATGCGATGTGAGCGCGCAGGGAAGGCGAGGCCGCAGAAGTTCGCGGCACGTGCGGGCACTTGTTCGCGAGGGAGATGAACCGGCTACAGGTTTTAACGGCGTGTGCACGGGGATTATGTTAAAGTAACGGCAATGGCATACAAGAGAAAGAAATTATAAACCAATGGCAATGAAGAAATATTGTAATTTTCAATGGCACATACCAAATGGGTATAGATTCTAATGGCAATCAACAAATTTTCTCTCACTTCTAACACCTTAATTGCAAGTTATCCACATCATCTCCACTTATTTTCATCCAAAATTCTTCACGGCCTGTGCAGCAACGTGCGGGGTGTCTTTAGCGTAAACTCCACTAGCCTTCTACCTCACATGCAAGCTACATACAAATATGATAGCTACATACAAAACATAAAGTTTGAAACCTACAAGGCACTCGTTTCGGTTTCATAATACTAGCCCAAACAAGTGGATAGTGAGAAGTGCGGGACATGTTAATAATTTGTGAACAGTAGAACAATGTTTGGAACAGTAAAACATGGTACTTAAACGGTGTCCGAATATTGTTTAAATAGTACATGAATGAATTGTAAGGGCAGTGACCGAACAGTGTGTAAATAGTAATCAAACAATCTTTGAATAGTACCGGAGCGAAGAGAAGCCGCGGAATCATGCGCCGTTGAAGAGAGGGATATTTGTCTGTGTTTTTATATTTTATAAAAAAATGACAAGTGGCATGTGTGATACGGATGCGCCTATGAACGTGGTGTATATGACATAGGTCCATGGCAGGAGACTTTATGTTTTGGAATGTGGTGTATATCCCATAGTTAGAATGCATTCATAAAAAAATATGTGCCGTCTTTATGAATGCCTTCAAAATTAATGTATGTTGCATTCATATTGGTTGCATCTCATATTTTCTTTGCAAAATATAAAACATGTTTATACATTGATTACAAATTTTTGTGAATTTTACATATTTCCAAAAAAAATTCTCCATTGTGTAGAGCTAACTCTATTCTAAAACTTCTAAGGATGCTTTCACGAGCTTTAAGTATTTTTATTTTATTTTTTCTATACCAATCTATCTCTAAAGGAAAAATTAAAATTTTAAAAACTTAGAGGTGTTTTATGTAATTTTAAAACCTTATCAAGTATTTACCATTTTTTTACTAAAAAGGTTTAAAACCACCTTTAAACAATCAAACCCACTCTAAACTATGACATGAAGGTAATTTGAATGGTTCTAAGAATTGAAGGGGGTAAGATATGTAGTTTCAGAGTGAGAAATAAAATCAGACAACTGTAAATCTGTAATAGTACGGAGAGTTTTTTTTAGCAAAATAGTACAGAGAGATAGAACTGACTTTTTTTTTCCTTTTTGATATTTCTTTTCCGGCCCATGTGTAGTGAAGAGCCTGGGCCAAAAGCAAAACTCATTATCGGATGACAACCACCCAATACCAGAAGAAAAGCTGGCCTGTGTCCAACGTTGGGGTTCTGTAATCGGTGACTTATTCACCATCATTGCAGCACACTGCTGCTAATAAAGTTGCTTTTTATCAAAAGAAGAACAACGTTGGGGGCTGAGTCAGCAAAAAAAAAAAAAACTGCCCGAAGTCCCGAACTGAGCTAGCACGCTGCACGCCGCGTACCTAATCGGATGGGCGGCCATATTCGATCCATGACAGATTGACCGGACTGGTGATATTTAACGGGCTTAGGAACTGGGCCCAAGTCGGTTCCAGAAGTTCCTTTCCTCTACGCCTCGACGGGCTACGGGCTACGGCACCTTCTGGAACACCCCGAAGCGAGAACGGGGAACGGGGAACCCGGAGAACTTGCCGACAGGACGGCAATGCTCCAAGCCTCCAACACAAGCTTGTCCATGCCGTGCGGTCGTAGTAGGTAGGAGTACAATTAACTTGCCGGCGACGGACTCCGCGCCCCTCCTGCCGGGCCCTTCTCGTCGCGCCGTGCGCGGCCACGGCGGCGCATTCGATGCTGGGCCGCCGTGGTAGTTGCAGTTGCAGTGCCTTTACTTCCCGCCACAGGACTCTCTCTGTAGCTGCGTGCTAGTTCACCGTCCGCCTCCCCCACCGGCCAGCGGCCACCGGCACATCTCTCTCTCTCTCTCTTTTCCCCTCCAGCACGGCCCACGGCGCGCCCTTCCGCGCGGTCCCCGTCGTCCCACCGCCACAACCAGAACCCACCCGCCGCTAGCTGCCGGGCTGCCGGCGGCGAAGGCGCGCATCTCCCCGCTGACACCTCGGCCCCGCGGCACGAGTGCTGCCGCCGCCGCTTTTCTGCTTCCTCTCCCCTTAGCAGTAGCACTACCCTCCGCCGGCGTTCGCGATGGATTAGGAAGAGGCGATGGATTATCAAAAAAATTTGGCGCGTATCTGGGATTCTTCCATGCGCTGCAGCTGGATCTCGTTGCTTGGAAGGGTGCGGCCCGCCACATCTGCCCATGACGCCGAGCTGCTACTACGACCAAGGGAGCGGGCATCTTAGCCACCATAGCTGAAGAAGGATGCCGATGGCTGGGCGCGGAAGACAGACAGAACAGAGAAGAAGAGGACGACGCCGGGAATATAGGAGCTGTGGATGGATATGGCGCATGCCCAGACCAGAATCCACGAGCGCCTGCGCGGGATCCGAGCATGTCGTCGAGTCGAGAAGACGACGTCATACAACGCGGCTCTAGCCGACGATTGGGCCTCGGAGCACGGGCCATTGCCGTCGCCTCGCGAGACGACGAGGCCACCGTCTCCAAACCAGAGGTGTTTTCTGGCAAAAAAAAAAAAACCAACACGGAGACGGCAAATAGACCAGCATTGTACGTGCCCTTAGCACGCTGCACGCCGCGTACCAAATCGGAGGGGCGGCCATATTCGATCCAGGCCGTTTAGATTGAAGATTTTTTCAACCTGATGAATAGTACCACTTTCGTCTTATTTGATAAATATTGTCCAATCGTAGACCAACTAGGCTCAAAAGATTCATCTCGTGATTTTGAACTAAACTATGTAATTAGATATTTTTTTACCTACATTTAGTACTCCATGCAAGCGGCTAAAAATTGATGTGACGGAGAGAGAGTGAAAAAACTTGGAATTTTGAGGTGATCTAAACATGGGCCAGGACAGATTGACAGGACTGGTGATATTTAACGGGCTTACACTACCCGCGGTGGGTACTCTAAAACGATACTCTAAAGATTTAAAGTATGAATATAGAGTAAAAACTGTTGCATTAGGTACTCTAAACGATACTCTATCCTTTCTCTCACTCTATATTTAGAGTGGTACTGTACTTACTCTATACTCTATAATGGCGGGCCCCACTAGCTAAACAAAGGAAAAAATGCTATAACTCACAAACCAAAAATCCAAATTAAATTTCGATTTCACCATTAAATTCGTCTCAATAAATCCTTCAAAACTAGATCACACATGGATATATTTAGATAAAGTGACAAGTGAGTCCCATAGTAAATAGAGTAGATAGAGGATGATATAGAGGATGGATGGGTGCGGGAGAATTGAGTATAGAGAAGAGAATCTTGCTGACTAGGACGTATAGAGGATGAATATAGAGTTCCATGAGTGCGGGTAGTCTTAGAAACTGGGCCAAGTCGGTTGCAGAAGTTCCTTTCCTCTACGCCTCGACGGTCTACGGGCTACGGCACCTTCTGGAACACCGGGAAGCGGGAACGGGGAACCGGAGAACTTGCCGCCAGGACGGCAATAATGCTCCAAGCCTCCAACACAAGCTGTCCATGCCGTGCGGTTGTAGCAGGTAGGAGTACAACTAACTTGCCGGCGACGGACTCCGCGCCCCTCCTGCCGGGCCGTTCTCGTCGCGCCGTGCGCGTCCACGGCGGCGCATTCGATGCTGGGCGCCTGGGCCGCCGAGGTTGTTGCAGTTGCAGTGCGGCAGTGCCTTTACTTCCCGTCACACAAACCGCGTGCAGTTCGCCGTCCGCCGGGCCCCCACTGGCCACCGGCGCATGTGACATGTTGTCTCTCTCTTCCCCTCCGGCACGGCCCACGGCGCGGCCTTAATCTTGATTAAATTAATGCCATCCGCGCGGTCCCCGGCCGTCTGCCGGCGGCGAAGGCACGCTCTCCCCGCTGACACCTCGGCCCCGCCACGAGTCCTCCTGTTCCTCATAAATATCACGACAGATGTGTGTGTGGCCACGCGACTGACAGATCGTCGCGCACCCGGTCGGCTCCACACGTCAGGGACCGTGAGTGCGTCTACTACCCTGTCCCGCAATCCAATCAGGACACCAACACCTCGCTTGTTTTAAGCCCACGGGAAGACGGAAGAAGACGACGGGTGGACGGACGCCGCTTGGACAAACAGCCTTGTCAGTCCCGCTCGATTCGAGGAGTGAGGAGTCCAACGCCACACGAAATCCTCCGCGCGCGCGGCCGGCGGCCATGGGGGAAGCCGCGGCGGATCCGGCGCCGGCGGCGAAGGGGAGGGTGGCGCCGCCGATGTCGTGGCGGACGCGGCTCTCCGTGCTGGCCGCGGGGTACGTCACCGACGCCACGCGCCGCGCCGACGGCACCGTCAACCGCCGCCTGCTCGGCGTGCTCGACAAGGGCGTCGCGGCGTGCGCGGCCCCGCGCAACGGCGTCGCCTCGCGGGACGTCACCATCGACCCGGCCGTGCCCCTCCGCGCGCGCCTCTTCTACCCCTGCGCCGCTCCCGCCGATGACGACGCGGAGGAGGCGGAGCGCCCGGCGGCGGTGCCCGTCGTCGTGTTCTTCCACGGCGGCGGGTTCGCGTACCTCTCCGCGGCGTCCCCGGCCTACGACGCCGCGTGCCGCCGCATCGCCAGGCACGCCGGCGCGGCCGTGCTGTCCGTCGACTACCGCCGCTCGCCCGAGCACCGCTTCCCCGCCGCCTACGACGACGGCTTCGCCGCGCTCCGCTTCCTCGACGACGGCGGGCTCGGGCCCGACCCACCCATCGACGCCGCGCGGTGCTTCCTGGCGGGGGACAGCGCGGGCGGTAACATCGCGCACCACGTGGCCCGCCGCTACGCGCTGGACCCGTCCGCCTTTGCGAGCCTCCGCCTCGCGGGCCTCATCGCCATCCAGCCCTTCTTCGGCGGCGAGGAGCGCACGCCCGCCGAGCTGCGCCTCGTGGGCGCGCCCATCGTCTCCGTGCCGCGCACCGACTGGATGTGGCGCGCGTTCCTGCCCCACGGCGCCGACCGCGACCACGAGGCGGCGTCGCCCGAGGGCGCCACCGCGGGCATCGCCGCCCCCGGTTTCTTCCCGCCCGCCACGGTCGTCATCGGCGGGTACGACCCGCTGCAGGACTGGCAGCGGCGGTACTGCGATGCGCTGCGCGGCAAGGGGAAGGAGGTGAGGGTGCTCGAGTACCCCGACGCCATCCACGCCTTCTACGTGTTCCCGGAGTTCGCCGAGTCCAAGGACCTCATGCTACGGATCAAGGAGATCGTCGCCGGCAGCAGCAAGTGACCGGGGCAACGGACGGCGTGGGCGCGCGTAGCTGTAGGTGGATGCAACTGGGATTGTGTTGAGTGACTGGGGTCGGTGACGTGGACTGGGACGGTGGTGTCTAGTGTGACGTGGTTCTCATCATGCATCCCGTGTGGGACGCGTCACAGTTGCACTAATGTGAGATCATGATGACGATCGAAAATGGTCTTCGGCTTCTCATGCACGTACGTGGCAGGCCTATGAACAACCATATTTTTTTATGTGGGCTTTATTAGTGGATTGTCCTTGGGCTAGAGGATCAAGACACGAAGACCTCAAATCCTGGCCCATGATTAGCTCATCATTGTACTAACGAGCCTCTTCTATCATGTGTGTGCAATTAAGCCCTTGTCAAGTCCATATAAACAACTTCTTGTGTTACGCATGTGTCCAATTTATGTCATATTTCTTATAAACATGAATATGCATAGAAATACAAAGCATATTTGAAAACAAGGTCAATATTAGTCAGCAAGTGGCACATATGATCCAAATATGTATGAAAGTATCAGTAAAACATGCAATAAAATATGTGCATAAGCAACAATACGTGTGCAGGGAGGATTAAAGTGGCAACAAACGATGGAACAACCATGGGCACCTTCAACGGTATAGCCATGGTCTCCAACTCTAAGGCTTTGTCATGCCATCGGGCTTCATAGGCTTGCTAGGCTGACACACATGACACATGTAAGGCTGTACCTTGCCATGCGTAACTTAACCGTGTCATGTCGGGCTCAATCAAGCCCTACCGGGCCTCGCTGGGTGCGTGTTGGTCCATACCATGCCGTCCGTTTGGACAACTATAGATCTATATAAATAATTATTTGCTGCTAGCTAGAGAAAGCCACCTAATAATTTTTTTGTTAGCTAACTAGGCTATGTTTGGATCCTCCGATTGATATTTCAATGCATCAAGTGGAATATGTATAACTATTGGATTAAAAAGAAGAGGCAACCTTTATTAGTTAAACTTTAATAAATGTGGATGGAAATACAAGTAAAATACAATCACAGAAAACTCAAGACAAGGTTTCCCATAATTTATATCTATATGTAGGACATACATACATACATAGTTGATGCTCCCGCCATATCATTTATTAGAGCACTTGATGATACAGTGGATAAATGAGCGGCTTGTATTTTATTTGGTTTCTTTAGTGCCACCACTTGAGGTGGTAGACATGTTGTTAAGATCTTCACCATTCTTTATCTCCAATGCATTTCTACTTGTAAGAACATGGTTGTCTTCAGGAAATTGTGAGTCTTCTTCCACTAATTTGTGCAATGTAGATTCAGAAGCCACCGTATCCTTAGTAGAATGGATGTTGCTACCACTTGTACAATCATAATTCTCAGGGCATTTCTGCACAACAATATTTTGATGATCACCATCAACAACTTTTCCATGGCCCACTAGATGAGTCACTGTGGTTGATGTGGCAGTTTTGGTACTTTCATAGCTTGCTGCAAGAAATTGTGTTTCCTAAAAAAAAGGATTTTGAACATTATGTGTTAAATGAGTTATGATAATGGAGAAAAATGGAGTTTCCTAAGTTATCTTATGAACCTGTAGTAGTTGGGACGTATTGCTGGATGCGGATTCCTGATCATGATTTGTCCCATGCCTTTGGAGAACACCATTGAGGAAAATATAAGGCTTGGTAGAATTAATGGCCTCTGTGATATCTAATTCAAGTATGGTGAAGCGGCCATGGGATGAGGCACACATCCAAGCACGGATTGCCAGTTCTTGGATAAATAGCTCACATAGCTTTGTCACGAATGGTGGAGTGTCAGATGATGTCATGAGACTACCAAGATTGGCTCTAATGATTTCTTCAATATTGGCCATGGGTAAATTGTGACAGTTGCAGTTCATTAAATTCTCAATGTCCTCTTGTCTTCTCCAAAACTCATCAATTGCTTGTTCTTGTGGTGTCATCAAAGGTGTTGATGGTGATCCATGCAACTCCTGTGCATGCTCACTTCTTTCTTCTGATCCATTTGACATTGCCAAGGATCTATATGCTCAAATTGATTCCATGCACATCAAGTGAATTAGGTACTACCTAATTCGTAATATAATGCTAAAAATTGGCATAATCAATAACATTCAGGACCTTTTGTAAAAACTATACAAAATTAGATGAACACAACGAAGGAGTTATTATTTCCTAAATAAAGAAAATAATCCTCAAAAACAAATCATGCCATCACCCTCTCCATTAGTGAATTAACTTACCAAATAACAAGATAGACTTATTACCTTAGTCAAGCCTCTATGAACTTCTACTTGAAATTGCTGATCAAACAACTGATGATTAATACAAGAGAAATAGTGGCCTTGGTGGTTTATATAGAGGATTTCGAGGCGACTTTAAGGTAACGGACAAATGTACACGTTTCAGAACGAATCAGAGAAAAGGTTGATGACCCCTAATGGATTTCTTTTGGGTTTGTTAATGGTCTGTCACCATTCTAACAACCTTGGAGTGTCTTAAATGCCATAGTGCATTTATGTGTGTGGCACACACAATAACTTTTAAATCTCTAAAGCTTTTTAGATATATCTTCCAGCTCATCCTTATCTAGCCACCGCTACTTGCAAGCTTTTCACCAGACAAAGACACTTTTGGACATCATGAGTATTTAACCAATGGTTTATGAGAAACTAAACACCATCAGAAGAAAGCATGTACTGTTATGTGTTGGGATCATGTCGTATCCTCAAGTACTTCATTTAGTCACCTCAAACTTTTCATTTAGGAAAATAATATAATACTTGATATCCTCCAACCTTTTCATGTCTAGATCAACTTCAATTTGTTGTTGTTATGAAAAATATTGGTATGAGGTGTAAGGACTGATAAACTGATTACTTGATGCTATAACATACATTAATATGAGGTGTAAAAAGTAATAAAGTGAATTCGTAATAGTATGATAGCATCATCATATTTATTTATCCCATTCTATAGATCATGCTATGGTGTGTCATCGAGTTGTACCAACTCAAATATTTGCATATTCTTTATCTTTCATGGATGAATGCTCAAGTTATATGATTAGCTAAATATTATTTTGGAGTTTATGGACAACTATTGAGTGTATTCCTCAGTATTGTTGTCCTTAGCACACTATAGGGACCCCAATTCACCCCATGGAGAACTACAAATATTTTCAATTATCCACAAGCGCAAAGAAAACCATTAATGAGACACTATTCATTAATGAGTGTTGGTAAATAATTATAAGATATCTCTAATATCTCTAGTGTGAGTTTATATGGTGGCACATGACCAAATTCTTTGCTAGGTGTCTCTGGTTCAATAGGGGCTTGAAGACGGATGGTCGAACATACAGTTGTTGAGGCAAAGGCAATGGCTAGCCCTTGGTCGTAGGCACTCGGAATGGTTCCTACAAATCAAAATTAGAGAAGAACAAGGTCGAGCTTGCTACCAAGAGGTAGCCCCTCATCTTTGCCTTAACCATTAGATATCTGGACATTGATCTTCAATCACCTATTGTGCTGGATGTTGTCGGTGAAGAGTCAAAGAATTTAGCCATGCACAACCCATATAAATTCACACCAATAGTTGTTTGTCTTTCATCCTACCATCCAACCCAGAGGAGCTAGTTGTGCTAGAGCATGGTGAATTCAAGGCATGAAACCTTTAAAGCCCTAGTTTGATTTTGGTAATTGAGTGACAACTAGTGGACTAATGCTTTTAATGAAGATGATTGAGCTACATCCACATGATGGCATTGAGGAAGGTGACAACTGTGGTGAAGATGGTGATGGCCACATGTTCAAGATGCTCAACCTTGGAGAGAATAGAAGAAGATGGAGTTTGGAGCAAGACCGAAGGCAAAGGTATATCAATAATACTTTGCTTTTGCCGACCAAGGTGTTGTAGAGTGCACAGTTAGGTTTAGGGTAGATAACTATACTATTAATAGGGAAACTCTAAAGCAATTATGGTTATGTAGTGCCACTAGATGATGATTAACTGTGCATATGTATTAGACCTAATGACATGGTGAGGAAGCAATTGAAAATGTTTTGAAAATGCTAACTCAAGTGCTCAAGGTGTTGGTGTTCTATGGAAATGGAACACACTTTGGAGTTAGCACATTTGAAAACTTGCTTGAGAGAAGGGCTCAATGTAGGGGTTCTACACTCACCGGAATTATCTGGTGCCCCTACTAGGGAAGCTATCGAAGATTAGGCTATGCACTTAGCCTCCTTGTGAACTAACTTTTTGTTGTTGAGGAGGAGTCACTAGATTTATCTAGTGCCTTGGCTCATGGAGCACCTATTGACACCAATGGTGGCAAACAGGTAAACACATGGTGGAAAGACTAGATACGGCTATCACCACCTACTAGCATTCACAAACAATCCATGCGAAAAGCAACATACATAGGCAAGGTATTGTCTAGACACCATGTCTACACTATATCTCACTACTCTAACCATAATCCACTAAGTTCCCTTAGTGAATCTAGAGCACTCTACTAAAGTAAAGAAGGTACCAATGAGAACAAGTTATATATCAGTTTACTAGAACTACAGATCAGTTTCCATAAAGAATATTGGATGCTTACTTACAGACAAGGTCGCATCCATCAAGGAAGTAGCCATTGTCGCTCTGTTCGCTTGGCTGATAAGCCATAATTGAAAGTATTGTTCGCTGATTTGTTGTGAGAGAAAAATACTATTCACTCACTGAAAAAGTATGACTTATAAGACAAGCGAACAGGGTTGGATTTATAGAAAGTTGTAGTCATTGCAAAAAGCATGGCGTTGGTTAGGAAATGACATGCTGTGGTGAAGTTTATATTGTGTTAGGTGGGAGCAATTAAGTAATTATATAAACATATATATGGATAGCTCAAGAATAAGTTGCACAATTGTGCTCTCACTACTCTAAAACTAGAAGTATAACCATTATCGTCCAAGGATGTTCATGCCTTCGAAGAGAACTCTGCAGAGGTGTACCCACACAGAGATCTAGGATGAACCTCCATATCCATGCCTGAATAAGGGTTGCCTCAAGGTTCCAACATTTACCTAGTGTGTCCAACTAATCCATGAACGATACGACGATGAGTAGAAGTACCATCTTCTTTTAGCTACCTTGCGCTACACCCCAAGCTCAATCCATGTGATTAGATCATCACCACTATGTACTTAGCTTGTCACACCCATACATGACCATGTGGTCTGTGCAGGGGTTACTTTGTATAATAGAGAAATAGTCCTTAGCCACTCCATGAGCTATGCCACTCGAGATATGATACTCATAGTGACCTTACCCCTCATTGAGCCAATCTATACAATAAATTAATCACTTAAGTCTAATTAAAGGTTGGCCTTAGTCAAGTTATTGGCTAAGACAAGTTAATTTCCCTTGAAAAGTTTTTAAGTCGTTAATTGAATCTGGTGTGCCATTTTGAACGCGCAAATATGAGTTCCCACTCATACTCAACTTCTAAGTTCTAAGCCAACTAAGCATAATTAAATGTCCCGAAACCAAATTTTAATCATGTAAGGCTAATCATCATAAGGTGTGAGACTAATCTTTAGTGAAATCAAGATAGTTGTTTAATCATCCGTATGAAATGCAACTAACAATATGAACATGTAAAAATGAGTTTCCAAAATAGAGTTCCAATAGTAGTGGTGTCTACCTGTCATGATGTACGGGTGATCTCGGGAGATCATGACTGTCTGTAAATGTTCCTTACTTTGTATTACACCTGCAAAGGAGAGGGAAGGGGGTAGAGTTGAGAGAAACTCAAAAGGATGGATGGCTTTGGGGGAGACTAGAAGGGTTAGGCCTTGTATGATAAAGAGAGAAGCAGGTTAGGTGATTTGAGGATCAACTAGCCTTTGACCACAACCTTTTAAATCAACTCCTATGTTTCGTATATTTAGCATTTTTATAGAAAAGCCCTAGGTCTTCCAAAAATAGAGGTTTCTAATAAAACCCTAGGTTTAACCTCCATTTTTTTCAAAAAAAACCTTTCTTTAACCTTTAAAGCATAGGAATACCATAAAAATAAACCATAGCTCCATAAATTGTGAAACCACCTTCATTATCTTTCTAGAGTTATGTTTTGTCTATTTAAATTATGCTCCTATGCATTTGTATTGATTTCATGTTTTAATTATACAATGATAGTAGTAGAGAAGTATATAGGAATCTTATACTCACCCAGTGCCCTCCCTACTAGCTTCTATATATCTTTATTGCACTAGAACTTCAGTGTGTCGCACTACCACTTTATTTGTCATTACCCATGCTAGACTTTGGTACAATATAATTGGTATAGTGAAGAACAATCTATTCAACAATTACTCTTAGCCATAGCTTTCCCCAAGGATATTAATATGATACCCTGGGATACTCCTGCATGAAGTACTACAATCATGTTTCGATGCGTTTGCATAAATAACTACTTGAACATAAGAAATACCAATCAATATCAACGTATCAAGCAACCTAGTTAGAAGCAACCCAACAATTACGATAGCCAACGTCAACAACTGTGAGACAACAAGACAACCCCTGCAACAACCAACAACATAAGGCATAGGAGGTCAAGGCGTCCAAAGCGAAGGGCTAGAAGGTCGAGGAGGTTGAGGGCAACAGAAAGACCGGGGTTGGGAGGTACATTATCACTTCTATGGCTTAGGCCATGGGAACACAACTATCTGCTATGAAAAAGGCATGGAGTTCAAAGGGAAGCAAGCCTCCCCAAAAGAGAAGGAACAACACAAGGAGATCTTATGGTAAAACTATTTTATTTTAATTACAAATTAGAAGGCAAGTAACTATTTTGCCTAAGATTTTGAAACCTGGATTTGAAAACAATTGGTTTGGTCATGATTAATTATGCCTGGTAGATAAAATCTTTTGATGAGATCTTGTCTTTTAGCATAAATGCATTTCAAACTATATGTTTGAAATTTAGTTTGTGCTAAAGTTAACCTAAAAAGGTTACAACCAAATTTTTTTAATTTTAAACCTTGACCTTATAGACATTTGTTTTTCCAAATAAGAATGTGAAATATCTAGGTAAAGTTTGAACTCAAACCCAAACTAAACAATTTTCTTTTCTTTTCTAAATTTAAGTCAATCCGCTCTCTCTTTTCTGATCTTCTAAATCAGTTGTGTTCTGGATAAATGTATGGATGTCAGCGAGCCACATCATCCATTATCATTTATTTAGGTGTGCATACTAACATGTCCGCACCATCTGCTAACATTCATAGTTTATCTGTTCATGTAAATTGATATAAGTATTATAATTTCATTTGAAATTATCAACAGCCCCATAGCAGCACCTAGGGTATTGTTGTAGTTAACAATATTTTTTTATAAATTTGGTCAAACTTAAGAGAAGTTGAATGGAAACAAAATTAAAACATCAAGATTTATAGAACGGAGGCAGTAGGAAACTCCTTTCAAAAGCATGCAATCAGTCAACAAGTTCTTTTTCACAATTGATTCCACATTCTCCCTCAGGCCTCTGCCTATAATATAATGTATGTATTTCAGTTGTTCTAAGTGAAACTATTCTAATTTTAACTAGGTATATATATAGGAACGAGTATTAACATCTATTGTATCTAATAAATAACAAGAATGCATTTACAGTTCATTTAATAAATCTCATTTGATGTTGCAACAATATTCTAAAATTTAGTTAGACTTAATATAGTTTATGTTATAACAATCCAATTTTTTTTGACGCGTCTTAACTGGGTACAGCTGTAATATCTGAACATATGCGAACACAAGCAAACCTCCCACACACGCGCACACACTCACACCTCTACGCACATATTAAGACATATAACTATATGTAGCTTGAAGATCACGTCCTTAGTGAGATCGACAGAGTCACTGAGGGCTCCATGGATGATGGGCACGTCGTTCTGACCATTGTGGCATCACGTGCGCTCGAACGCGTGACCGCCTGCTTCCGCGTCGGGAGAGCAGACCGACCGAGCTACGGCCGTTCCAAAATCGATTATACTTCAGAATGGTGGGAGTATTTATAAGATAAGTTGGTGTGAAGTCGTGTTTTCTGCCAACCTCTTCCAGAAGACCCGAAGTTCACCAAACTAGGAAACCAATTATGTGGCAATTACTTAAGCTGCGGAAAAAGTAGAGCTCAGTAGCTCACACGGTCACACGTCTGAGTCTGAAACTTGAAAACCACGCTCGCAGCCCGGCCTGGCCCGTATAAATACATACGACCCATTAGCAAAGCTGCAGCTTCGAGGCCTCACCCACTCAGCCACTCTCCCGAGCCCGCAGCGATCCATCGCATCAGCCATTCGTCCCCGCGCAAGCGTGCAATCAATGGCGGAGGCTCCCACGACGCCGCCGCGGAAGCCGAAGCCGCCGATGTCGCGCCTCATGCGGCTGTCCCTCAAGTTCGTGGACAGGGTCACCGACGCCACCCGCCGGGCAGACGGGACGCTGAACCGCTGCGCGCTGTCGCTGCTGGACCCGCGCGTCCCGGCCATCACCTCCCCATGCCGCGGCGTCGCCTCCCGGGACGTCGTCCTCGACGGCGCCCTCCGCCTCCGCGCGCGCCTCTTCCACCCGGCCACGAAGACGGCGAAGAAGTCCACGGGCCCCCTCCCCGTGATCGTCTTCTTCCACGGCGGCGGGTTCGCGTACCTCTCCGCGGCGTCCGCGGCCTACGACGCCGCGTGCCGCCGCATGGCGCGGTACGCCTCCGCGGCCGTGCTCTCGGTCGACTACCGCCGTGCCCCGGAGCACCGGTTCCCGGCGCCCTACGACGACGGGATCGCGGCGCTGCGCTTCCTCGACGACCCCAATAGCCACCCCGCGGCCGTCCCGCTCGACGTCTCCCGCTGCTTCGTCGCGGGCGACAGCGCCGGCGGCAACATCGCCCACCACGTGGCCCGCCGCTACGCGTCCGACGCCGCCTCGTTCGGGAACGTCCGCGTCGCCGGCCTGATCGCCATCCAGCCTTTCTTCGGCGGCGAGGAGCGGACGCCCTCGGAGCTCCGCCTGGACGGCGCCGCGCCCATCGTGTCCATCGACCGCACCGACTGGACGTGGCGCGCGTTCCTGCCGCCCGGCTGCGACCGTTCCCACGAGGCTGCCAACTTCGCGTCCCCGGCCGCCGCCGCGGGCCTCGACTCCCCGGCGTTCCCGCCCGTGCTGCTCGCCATCGGCGGCTTCGACCCGCTGCAGGACTGGCAGCGCCGGTACGGCGAGATGCTCAAGAGCATGGGCAAGGACGTGCGGGTGGTTGAGTACCCCGACGCCATCCACGCCTTCTACGTCTTCCCCGGGTTCGACGACGCGCGAGACTTCATGATACGCATCGCTGAGTTCGTCGCCGAAAGCGCCGGCGGCCGAAGTAGTAGCGACTAGCGAGTGATCAGAGCCGCCGGAGCTGGAGAAGCAGTCTGCACTCTGCAGTGGCCAGGTGATTGTCGCCTTTGTGTGTCATCGTCGTGGCATGTGCAGCAGCGAGGTGTTTGGTACAAGTGACGTGCCGAGCCTTGTGCTGTGGGCTGTGACGTTTTGGAGGATGTGGTGGTGTGCTTCGTGGTTGAGTGAAGAGTAGAAAATGTGTGTGATTGTTATTGTTACTTTGGTAAGTTTGGTATGATAAGTCCGATGAATGATGTAAATTTTAATTAACTAATCAAGTTGGTGGTTTCGTGATGCATGGTGTCTGATGGGGACTCAAACCTACCGGCACTAGAAGATTAAAAATGAGGCTAACCACTTTAAATACATCGAGAAACAGATACAGTAGTTTGACTTTTTAATCAGCACTGAGATTGGAGCCACAACTTTGTTGAAGTCATGAAGAAAAAATTGCAGCGAAAGCTCCATAACAATGGTGACAGTGAACCAATCAACAGCCTAATGAACCAAACATAGTCCCTCCGTCCTGTAATACAATGCCATTCAAAAAATTCTAAGACATCTCAAGAAAATACTCTATTGATGCATGTATCCATAGATTAAACCAATTAAAGAATACTCCTCAAATTATAATTTCCTTTTTAACAAATTTTGCTAAATCTGAACTACTCCACATAGTATAAATTTTAGAAGTCATAATGCACTCTATTTTATGATAGAGGGAGTATAACGTAAGTTTAATTAATAGTTACAATATAATATGGAACCCAAGTAGACTTGAAAGGTTGTGGATGGAGGTGGATCTAAAACAAAAATGACCATGAAAAACTGTAGCAAGCTCCAAAACAATGGTGATAGCGAACCAATCAGTAGTCTAATGAACCAAACATAATCCATATTCTAAGTTACAATGATATGGGACCCGAATAGACTCATAGGGTTGTGATGGAGGTGGATCTAGAATAAAAATGTCCATGAAAAATTGCATCAAGCTCCAAAACAATGGTGATAGGGAATCGATCAACAACCTAATGAACGGAACATATATCGTAAGTTACAATGATATTGGACCCAAATAGACTCGTAAGGTTGTGGATGGAGGTGGATCTACAACAAAAATAACCGTTTCTATAATATTTCACCTTCATCACACATCTAGAAACATACTACTTCCATCCGAGAAAGGATATAATTTTAGTTCTCTTCTTAGTCAAACAATCTAAAATTTGATAAAATTTATAGAAAATATGTATTCTTTCCTAGATGAAGAGACTAGATAAGAGTTGTATGGACTATAGTTATGCATATATATGGTCGTCAATATGTATTATGAAACCCCACCAATTCAATTTAATTCGGATACTTCTGTGGAGGGCTACAAGTGTACTTGAACACATTATTTATATATCTAGGTAAACTTAAGTTGGGAGATAGGTCACAAATCAGGTTATGGGAAGATATCTGGTTGGGTACATTTTCCCTTAAGTCACAGTACCCAAACATGTACAACATTGTTCGGCAAAAAAACATAATGTAGTTGTGACTCTTGCTACTTTCCTGCTCAATGTCTCCTTTAGGAGGGTATTAGTTGGGAATAAGCTTATAGAGTAGCAAAATTTAGTGGCTTATAATTGAAAATATTCACTTAAGAAAGATACAGATACTTTTTTGTCTTTTAAAAAGTAATGGTCTCTTCACTGTAAATGCAACGTATAAATTTTTTATTAAACACATGAATTTATGTGTCCTAGAAAAGTTGGCGTCTAAAGGTATCACTTCAAATTAAGATTTCTCTATGGTTCCTGAGGTGGGCAAATCTAACAAAAGAAAATTTAGCAAGAAGAAATTGTGTGGTAGCAAGTTGCATGAATATAACAATTCAACACCTCTTTTTTGATTGTATTTATGATACATTTCTTTTGTGTGTAGTACATTTAGCTTAGGTTTAACACCTCGAAGTGACGTTCACAATCTTTTTCATGGGTGGTAAAGATAGAGGGGAGTTTAAATAAATCCTTAGTGTTAATAGAAGGGGTAGGCACAAATGAAATCATTTTTATGTGTCGACCCAAAACTTTTCAAGGGAACACATCAGCTACATTGAATGTAGTTACAATGAGGCAAAAACAACAAGGAATGCATCCTCCATGTTTGCTGAGCGCTCGAGATGGCCGTCATATCTTTTCTTCTTTTCCTTTGGATGGCCAAATAATACTAGGATTGAATTATGAGCTGGACATATTTGGTTATTTAATCTCACTATAGTGATTGGTCTAGTTCTCTTCATAGAATTGTCTTTTTCTGTATACTTTCTCTGTTCTATTGCTACTGCAGGTCTTATGCAATCGATTAGATCATATAGATATTCCTTCAACAAAACATAGGTCATCGAAAGGATCTTGGACAACTCACCAAAGCACGAAAGCTAGTAAAAATGGATTCCTATTTAAACAGTGACTAACAGTATGGATAAGCTCACATTAACCCATCAATTTTGAACCCAATTCAGGATGTTTCGTGGAATGTTTCGAATTCTATGAGCAATAGTGGGATCATCAACATTAAATGCTACATTACAGTTCCAAGAATGACAAAACAAGGGTTGAACAATATTTATCTGTACTTAGGGCCTATTTGATAACCTCTGGATCATTAGAATATGATTTTGAATGAGATTATATTAATCTAGATTATGGATTATAATAGTTTGGGTAATCTGGATTTCTGAATTATAGGTGCAGAATTATCGGATTTGATCTTTAAGCACCTATAATATCATATTAAAATATTTGTGATGGATTAGATTCCAACGATCTATTAGTTGGAAACTATTTATTGTAGGATTTTGCGTCTGACAAGTGATCAACATTTCACGTGTCAGGAATCAGAGAGGTTAGAACATGGGATAAAGATTTATACTAGTTCGGATACGAAGTACTTTACATCTAGTGGAGAATAACTCCACTCAAAAAAAAATCTAGTGGAGAATAACTTCTCTTTGCACGCAGAGGAGTGCTGATAATATGTGGCTGTATGTCTATGAACCAAGATATAACTCACCTAAATTTGCACCTAAATTACCCGCATTTGCTATTATAAAAAATAATTTAAAGTAACCGCTATATTTGCATCTAAACTACCCACCTAACCATTATAACAAATAATCTAAGTAACCCTTAAATTTGCATATAAATTAATCACTCTTGCAGTTATAAAAGTAAACTAAAATGCCTCCTCAAATCGATATCTAAAATAGTAACATGTATGGGAAAAAGTTTAAATAAATATAAATTACACTTTTATAAGTTTTTAATTAAATTGCCCAACTCTATCACTATTATTGTGTAAAAAGATAAATTTTAATAAGGATATCAAGAAGTATATGTATGCATGGACGATAAAAATATATTTGTATCTTCAACCATCATGAAAATGTTTCCGTAAGATTCATATATGAATTACACCAATGATTCAAATATATTAATATGCATGGAAACTATTTTGTAAGTCGTTTTTAGATAAATATATTCATTTTTATTGAAATATTGTTAGATAAAGTATAATTGTAAGCACTCTTATCAATTTTATACAAAATACAACTACACATATGATTCTTTGATAAATAAACTTTAGTTTATTGAGAAGTGTTGCAGGTTGGCGCAGACCAAATGTGGCCATGGTCTTCCTATTTTTGAAATTCCTAGTGATTACTAGGCTTAAATATTAAAAATATGTGGATATTGTTACTATTGGCCATTTCTAGATCTCACTTGGAGCTAACATGATACTGGCAGGTGTGGTGAAGGGATAAATGCTTTATGTTAGTATGGTAACTGAAAGTGCATTCTAAAATCTCAAATCCTTATTTTTTTTAATAAAAATATAATAGGACAACTTGGAATTAATATGTGGATAAAAAGTTTAGCATCCAATAATATACAAATTTGGAACTCAACAGAATCATAACGTTAGAAGACATAGGCTGCAAATAAGAGCCACCGCAACTTAAACAAACTTATAATGTTTCACATAGATGTATATTGAATATATACGTGCACGTGGGCGTCATGAGGAGAGAAAATATAGATATGGATGGTAAAGACATAGAGCAATGGATAAATGAATCACAACTAGATATGGATTAAGGGGTATCTATATGCGTATTATGTTAGAAAATGGAGAACGAATTAGAGCACAAAAATAAATAATTTGGTTAGTTATAGTCTTATACATAGATACTAAATAGGATCCCTGGAGTAGGAGTGCATAGCATATATAAAAAATCATGCATGCATCTGGGAAATAGAAAATCGAGTGTTCAAGGGAGATAGAGGGACTGTTTGGTTGATGACCCGGCCAGCTTGCCTAGGCTAGACAATAGCATCCATCCTCAGGCTATCAAAGATGAATGTCGGAGATTGCTACTTGGACCAGGTAGCTTTCCTATATTCAATCCAAATAGGTACAGAATGCTTGAGTGTCATTTAGCTTTGTACTGAATAAAAGGATAGAGATAATGTGCAATGGATCACGCGTTTTGTTTTCTCCGCTGCGACGCACCCTCCCCCGTCTTCTTCTCCCTCCCTGCGCCCCGTCTTCGCCGCCCCTTCCCTATCCTGCACCGCCGGTGACAGTGGCTCCCGCCCCCGGCCCTCGACCTTGCCCTCCCCTAAACTCAGGGAAGTCGCTGGCGAGCTCCGCCCTCGTCCTCGCCCCCGCCCCTGTGCCTTGACCCCGCCCTTCCCTAAATACAGGGCAGCTCACCGCTGACCTCCGCTGCGACGCCCCCGCTGCTAGCCCCGCCCAACCGCTATCTTCCGCCGCACTAGTGGCGGCGCCCCTGTGAAAGGTCCTTGTTTGGTTTTGGTAATTGAGTGACAACCTAGGTGGACTAATTGAGTTTAATGTGAGATACACATGTGATTAGTCCACAGGTACATGTGTGTGAGCAACATATGCCATGGAGGTGAAAATGGCTCCGAGATGTTGCAAAGCTCACACTTGTTATGAAGGAGCTCATTGCATATGAGACATGACATGGAGTCATGTGACTAAGGTGGAGAAGATCAAGACAAGACTTGGCTTGATGGACCGGTTGCAAGTGTGAAGGGCAAGTTGGAGGCTTTGGAGCGATGGACCGCATGGCGGTGAAGCTTGAGCAAGACTTGGCACCGATGGACGAAGGCAACAGTGAAAAGCAAGTGAGGTCAAGATCGATAAACCAATAAGGTCACATGATGATATGAAGTGGATCATATCATTTGTCGATCATGATTGGTGCATGTGTTGCATCAACATCGGAGGAAATGGAATGGAATGGAATGCGCAAGGCAAAGGTATAACCTATAGGGCATTTCATTTCACCGGTCATAGGTGAGTAGAGAAGTTTATGACTGGGTTTAGGATAGATAGCCATACTATTAAGAGGTGCAAACTTGTTTGCATATCGGTCATCTAGTGTCACTCGAGTGATCTAACTTTGTATCGTTGCTAGGATCGAGTGGCGTGGTGATTTGAGTGACTAATCCTTTGGAAAATGATTATGAAAATGCTAACACACTTGCACATGATGTTGTACACTTGGTGGTATTGGCATATTTCCAAAGGAGAAGTCATTAGAGTTGATTTGGATCAAGTTGGAGAGGAAAAGGAGGTGAAAAGGGCAATTTTGGGTTGTTCGAGGGTTGGAAAACGCAACCAAACTTGTATCCAACTGTAGGGTCGAGATGGCGGATTAGAGGGGTGAATAGTCCTTTCTAAAACTTAATCACGATGAATAATCGATACAAGTGCAGAATTGAAACTACCGGTCTAGCCAAGACTACACCCCTCTATCTAAGTTCACAAGCACCTTGAAAAGATCCTAAACAAGCAACTAAGATGTCGGGCTAGCTAGAGCTCACCTAACCAATTCTAGGAGCAAGGTCACACAAACCTATGCCACTAGTACTTCAAGCATGGGGAGCTCCTATACAACTAGTAAGTAAAAGCACAAAGCTCCAAAGCTCACTAGCGATGCTCAATAACAAGGCAACAAATGCCAAATTAGAGAGCGCAAATTACTTAGATACACAAACTAAGCAATGTGACTAACATGGTTACTAAAACCAAATTAACCACGCAAGGGAGCTACTTCTATGCTACACAAGCAAGAAGGTAACTAGCAAGCTACTAAAGCTAAACTAGCCACAAGGGCAACTACACAAGCACAATGTATATGAAAGTAATACAAGCTTATGTTTCATGGAATGCAAACCACTGAGAAGATGATGAAGACAATGTTGACACGGTGATTTTTCTTCCAAAGTTCACAAGGTTGCCACCACTCTACGTCCCCGTTGTGTCAACTGCTCACCCGGTGGTTCAGCGGCTAATTGACATCACCCGCCAAGCCCACACGTCGGGCACCACAAGAACCTACCTCACAAGTGAGGGTAGCTCAATGACACTCTTTACTAGAGTTGCTCTTCGTGGCTCCCGCGGGGCGAGCACAATACCTCTCACAAAGCTTTTCTCCGGAGCACCGCACAAGCTTCTTGTGGGCTTCGACAAAGACCACCACCGAGCCATCTAGGAGGTGGCAACCTCCAAGAGTAACAAGCACCACCGGCTTGCAAGATGACCACCTAGTGCCACTCGATGCAACCCCACGATGCAATCGCACTAGCGCTCACTCACTTGATCGGATGAACTCTATCAATCACAAGTGAGTTAGAGGGCTCCCAAGCACTACCACATAAGCCACCAAGGCTCTAGTGTGCTCAGCTCACTACCAAAGGCTGGCCAACACTTCTATTTATAGCCCTATGGGCTAAACTAGCCATTACCCCTTCACTGGGCGTTTTTCGGGCTGACCGGACGCACCGGTCAAGAGGACCGGACGCACTCGGCTAGCATCCAGTCACACACCGCCGTCCACGTGTCGCTCTGTGTTCAACCGTGACCACGTGATCTCCAATGGCTACTTCATGCCAATGGTCACCAGGCGAGCGGACACACCTGCTGGCCCGACCTGACGCTACCGCGTGTGTTCGCTCCTGTGCCCCTGCACGCCATCGAGCTAACGACCGGACGCGCTGGAGCCTTGACTAACTCAGCGCCGTGTGGAGTTAGGTCGACTCTAGTAAGCTCCTCGAGGGGGTTTTGCGTGACCTACCACGTCTGGTCATAGGTGACCGGATGCATGCTAGCGTCCGTTCAGCCCCGACCACGCCAAAGCTGCCATGTCACAAGGACCAACACTGAACAGTGTTCAGCCCGAGTCCGGTCACCATCCTATGCTGAGTCTGCTCATAGGAAAAACTGACCGGACGCGTAGGTCCCTCCGAGGCTAGCGTCCAGTCACTTCCAGTGACCTCCTTTCGCCTCCATTTCTTCGCCAAGTTGAACCATATCAACTCCAACTTCTCCTCCTTTGCAAATGTGCCAACACCACCAAGTGTACACCACCATGTGTATGTGTATTAGCATTTTCACAATCATTTTTAAGGAGTCAATCACTCAACTTGCCACGCCACTCAATCCTAGCAACGATGCATAGTTAGATCACTCGAGTGGCACTAGATGACCGATATGCAAATAAGTTTTCCCCTCTTGATAGTACGGCCATCTATCCTAAGCTCAGTCATAAACTTCTCTACACACCTATGACCGGTGAAATGAAATGCCCTAGGTTATACCTTTGCCTTGCGCATTCCAATTCAACTCCTCCGATGTTGATGTAATACATGCACCAATATGATCAACAATGATATGATCCACTCCATATCATCACGTGACCATATTGGTTCATCGATCTTGACTTCACTTGCTCTTTACTGTTACTTCGGTCCATCGACGCCAAGTCATCACTCAACTTGCCCTTCATACTTGCAACCGGTCCATCGAGCCAAGTCATGTCTTGATCTTCTCCACCTTGATCACATGAGTTAATGTCATGTCTCATATGCAATGAGCTCCTTCATCATTTGTGTGAGCTTTGCAACATCTCTGACCCATTTTCACCTTCATGGCATATGTTGCTCACACACATGTACCTATGGACTAATCACCTGTGTATCTCACTTAAACACGTATTAGTCCATCTAGGTTGTCACTCAATTACCAAAACCAAATAAGGACCTTTCAATCTCTCTCTTTTTGGTAATTGATGACAACTCTATAAAGATATAGAAATTAAGCTCTTTTGGATTCATGTTGCTTGCCCAAGCAATTTTACCATGTGTAAATGATTTTGGACAAGTACCACAAACCTAATTGGGTAGTATTAGCTCTCCCAACATATGTGCTATAGTGTTTGGTTCTAAGCATGCACATATGCAAAGATTGGAATTATGGGAGAGTCATAACTACCAAATGGTGCTAAGGTGTATAGAATAAACCTTTGAAGTGTGATACCAATCGGAGTTGCACCTTTAAGTTCATCCTTAGCACCATGGTTAACTAGATATCACTTGGAAACAAAAACACTAGATACCCCGTGAGATCAACAATAGAATCAAGGTACTAGCAATACTCGAGACACGTACCAAGTGTCTAGCTATCATCCTATGCATGCTAGTTATCATATCACCATTCAAATTCTACAACTAGCATACATCACACAAGTATGCATATCAAATTTAAAAACTTATGCAATGCAAGCAAGCACATGACTATGCACATAACACATGCAAACAAACAAAAATTCATGAGCTTGCTCCCCCTACTTGTGTGCTTCTCTTGTCCAAGAATTTTGATCCCCTCACATTCTTCAATGTTGCTCCCTCTTTGTCCATGTCCATGTCCAACCTTTACTCTTTTTTTTGTCTCAATCTCTCCCAAAGTTTTCATATCTTTGTACAATCTTCCCCCATCATTTTTCATAAAAGGTGTGCTTCTCATTGATGCAAAGGCTACCATTGGGGTAGATGGTTGACACTTGAATCTTCATTTTTGATGAACACCACCACATATGTTGGAATGACACCACTTGTATAGTTCTTGTGATACCACTCATATGATCTTTGACCTTGATACCAATTGGTGGGACATGTCTCCCTTTGTCATAGCATGGGTCATCCACTTGATAAACTTGAGCTCTTGTTGGTGAGGGATGCATTCTTCATTTGATGATCTCTTAAAGTTGAGGATCACTTGTGGAACCATCATCTTGCATGATTGATACCACGTGTAGATGTGATACCATTTGAAAGAATTTTCTAGTATGGAACCACTTGTTGGAATTGTCAATAAAACCATTTCTTGAACATTTGCTATCTTCATGAGTATCACTTGTAAGATATCACTTGTGAGTTGATCTAGACACCACTTGTGAATTCATGATGAAGTATTTGACTCTAGACATCACTTGAAATAAACAAACTAGATATCCATTTGCATTGTTATCTTGTGCTTATACTCTTGTCACTTTTCATGAGCTTATAAGTTAATTTGAACTAAAATGATTTGTCTAAGCTTTCAAGTCCGGTTTGAACCAATGAAAAGCTTCTTCACTCCTCTTACAAGGGTTATCTTGCTAATGTTGTACTTGTCACTTGTTAGCAATCCAAATTAAATCAAGTACTCAGGTTCACTAGCTCATGAACAAACTCATTTACTAACCACTAGATCAATTAATCATTCAAGCAATAGTGGTAGGCTATGAATTTTAAAACATTTGTCATGCATGAGACTAATAGGCATGTATTATATGCGCTAATCGCATACTAGTAAGGGATGAAATGATCATGCACATTATAATGATACCTTTGCTATGTTGGAGTAGAGGATAGTCACATAGATTATAATTCATTACTCCAATAGCAATGTGAGGTCCAATTTATAGATTGGTGAAGACCAATCATCATAGATAGAGTTCATTCTTCACCCATATGATTTAAGAATCACTAATGATCAAGTGCACTAACTCTTGTTGTGGTTGGATTGCTTCTTCATTTCATCTTTGCTTGCATGAGAGCATCAATGTGAGAATGCCACTTGAGATATTATGACTAGCTCTCTTTTATGTGTTACCTGTTTATCTTGATCAACCCTTTTAATTGCTTCAACTAAGCATCTCAAATGTTCCTCGAATCACCACTTCCATGCTAGTCTTTCAAGTACCATACTTAGTTTACCTACACATAGGTGGCAAGCCCCTACACTAGGGAGAAGTGACCTCTCTCCAAAGAACCATTCTTGACACTCACTTGAAATGAATTTGTGATCCAAGTGATGGACTTAACTTGATGAATAATCTTGAACCCTTCTTTAAGTCATTTTCTTTCTATTTGTTTATGTCCTTTTCTTTCTACCAAATGATTTCCAATTGTCACTAAAATTTAAACCTCATCTTCATCTTGAGCTTGGTCTTGATCTTCAATTTGAGTGTCAAATATGTGCCAAATACACTCCATAATCAAATGGCATTATACTCTTTGCTTGTCATGCTTCTAGATCAATCCAAAATCAAACTTAGGTACCTCAAACATTTGTAAACATGTTTCCAACTTGAGGACATTTCAATCAAAGTGACTCCAAATCAATCCAATAATTATCGTTTTTCTGGCAGATTCTGTACCCTTCAATGAAAAATTCATAACTCCCAATGTACAGATTAAACAAAACATATTTTATTTTGAAGTTTGAGTTAAAAACTAATCATGTTTTATTTATAAATATGTCTTATATTTATTTAAGTCATTCAAAGTTTAGCTTGCAAAAGAAATTAGCATGTGAGAGCATCTATTCGACCTGCATACCATGTGGGTTCAGCTAAACAATATTATAATTTAGAAATGCATTGATGATAGCAACTGAATCATATTAATATTTGCATATGAAACACCGAGGTTTAAACCTATGTTACTTTTAATTATAAAACTAATTACAAGCATATTGACCAATTTAATATTTAGCTATATATAGAAAAACATGTGACATTAAAACATTGGTACTACGCAACTTGAATGGAGTAAAACGGAATTCAAACGAATAAACTGTTGCTAATCTCGTCTAGGGGCAAAACCATAATTACCTTCATCTTCTTCCTCCATCCATCTCATTTGTTGACGTGAAGATTCAACATAGAAGGAGATAGGGAGGGAGCTCGACCTGGGCACTGGACTTTGGTAGGCTAGAGGAGATGGCCGAGCTGGGGCAGCGACCGCGCACAAGGGCACCACGCGGCCACGAGATGGCATTCCAGGCCATGGCATGGGGCCTCACCGACCTGCTCTAGCCATGCCCGAGCGCCACAGGAGAGAGGTCGGCCCTGCCCTACAGGTGGCGACACGGCAAGAAACTGCAGCTACGTGTCCGGGGTGGCATCGAGTCTGCCGATCGGGTATAGAAGCGGAGCAGCGGGACGAGCAGGTGGCGAGGTGGCCGGAAAGGAAGCTCGAACCGTCAATGGAGGAGTTCATCGGGAAGTTCACCGGAAACAAAGAGACAACGGTCATACGGTGATGGATTGATGCAAATGAAGACATTGCGGCATAGGGAACGATGAGACGAACCTCGTGGTGATGGTGGTTTTCGCGGGGACGCCGAAGATGGCCGGAAAAGCTAGAAGTTCGTCAGAAAACCTAGAAAGGCACAACTTCGGTGATAGATTTGGGACGCTACGGGTGGCGGCTCGCGAAAGTGATTTCAGATCTGTAACCAGCGTGTCGAGGGCTACGACAGTATATGTATAGTGTAGGGTTTGGGGTCGGTGGAAAAAATGAGTTATTTTCTAATTTCAAAAATTCCAAAAAATCATTTTTAGTTCGAAAACAATTCCAAAAAAGTTAAAATCATTTAAGTCCCCAAAAAATATTTCTAAAATTCTAAAAATTGAAGGAAAACTTCTAAAGATAGATTAAAAGATGATGAATCCAAATAAAGTATTTGGAGCCATGAAATGGGATTCTAGAGCATCTAAAAATTAAATTAAGCTCTATGAAAAATGGGAAAAGGCTCTGCAAAAGTTGCAAAATTCTAGGGATGGACCGGACGACGTCTAAACGCGTTTTTAAAACTTAGCGCACTCAAAAGCACAAAACTCAAGCAACAAGCAACATCACATCAAGCAAAAGCCTGTCAAATTAATTTAAAAAATTTATAAAACCACACTTTTTTGTATCTAAGTTGGCAAAAACTTAAATTGACCTAGACAAGTTTTATACAAATATTTAAACCATTTATTTTATTTAATGTTTTGTATGCACAACCGAAAATCAGAAATTTTGGGGTGTGACAAACTACCCCACTTAACAGGAATCTTGTCCCAAGATTTGAAGAGACTAGGGAGAAAGATAAAACCCATCTTCAAGTCTTCATGCATGCTTCTTTGATTCGAGATTTATAAGATGTAAGACATGGATCAAGGATAGCCAAATGATGATAAGAAAGATAAAGATTGATCTTCAGTTTTTTGTTCCTCGTCGATTGAGATATCAGGACTTGATGTTGTTGAGAGTAGACGCTACCCCACTTAACAAGAGTTTTACTCATCTTCGAAACTACCTTTATGACCTCCTTCAAAACACATGGATGGAGACGACACACGGAAATCACAACAAACAAGACAAGTACACATTACAACATCGAAACTACACGTGCTTTTGTAGCAATGGCAGACATCCTAAGGAGCGGATTGGAGATGAAGGGCCATCGTGATTTTGAACAAGATAAAACCAAAATTTTTTTAGTAAACCAAAGACATAAAAAATCACGAAGATAAGAAGCAATAGCTCAAAGGAAGCTATCAAGAAGAGTAGACAATAAGACAAGGATGAGAAATAATCCATTCAACTAGTCAAGGAGATGAAAAAGTAGTTTTGTAGCAAAATAATGTTTAGAAGGCGACCAGTGCTAACTTGGTTGAACAAAGAACTTGATACATAATGCTTTACTTGATCGTTCTATTTTCAATTTCTCAATACCCAAGTGAAGGCTAAGAAGCCCCTTGACTGAAGGTAATATGGGTAAATTTGAAAGTCAGCTCGGTTTATTCTAATCCGGAGGAGAATTCTTGTTTGAACGCATATGTATTTTTAACAAGTGAAAACATCGATGCAACTCCTGATCCATTTGCCGAGTTTAGCATTGCTCAAGGATGAGCAAAGGTTAAGCTTGGGGGAGTAGTCAACAAACATTATAAACCGTCAAAATAACTTGAATAAGGGCATAAATGGATCACCAATGTAGACTTAGGGGTTTAGACTAAAAAATTCCATAAGTTTTAGTTAATCTGTGTTTACAGCAGGGTTTATACAACAAACAGTCAAGGTGGACATATATGTCAGAGTTAACCGCGCTTATCCGCAACGAAACATACACCAGAAGGATCTAGAAGACTCTAGAGGACACCACACCGTGGCAGGGCCCGAGAGGCTACTAGGTGGGGCTGCCCGGCCCCGGCCCCAGCCCCACCTATAGACCGATCAGCCTGTGGGCCCCACTATCAGCCACCTCCTTCAAACATCGGTTCTCCATCGCCTTAGGGTTTATATCTACTCTATCCTTTCAAATCGGTTTGATCCAAGGGCTCAGAATGGATGCTACAGTCTATATACCAGCCCCTGCCACCCCCTGGCATATAAAAACCCTTATCATGTCAATCAAGAAGACAAAACCCCTAATCCTTAGAGCTCCACCATATTTTAGGGCATAGCTAGCTAGGCTAAGTCTAGAGGAAGGCAAGCTTCGCTTGGATTACAGATCTTATCAAGAGCGTGGCTTGGTACAACCCCTTGTATCCTCTTTTATATCTTTTATTATTTATATGTTTGCTACAATTGATTTGAAATTATTCTTAATATTATTCATGTTTCTAGTTATCATGTTCATCGTCTACTTTGATTATGTTTAAGCATAACTTCGTATAGCTTTGCTTCAAAGTACATGGGGTGAGTGGTCGACATTGTGTAAGCGTGGTGCTTATACGTTGTTTATCTGCGGATGCACCCTATGTTCCGGGCCATATGGTAGATTGTGGATGTGATACTCCTGTTGAGTCATTTATAGTCCACTCCCAAAATATAGGACAAGTAGGATCTAGTTACGAAGGAAGATAAGCTCTGTTCTTAATCTTCCTTAGTAATATCCCTTATGTGTAGATATGAAGTTGATCTTAGCAATAACTTCTCGGTGTAATTGCACCAATCAACGTATGCTTTGACTTATAATTAAGAATAACTTAGAAATTATTCCTCTAATATTCTATTTAGTAATGCTAATGCCATAGAAAGGAGTATTATGAGTGATCATTTATCATTACTTATCATATTCATCTCTTGACTTACCCCTGTTATGAGTAGAAGTTTGGTTATGGTTTAATCTCTCCATCATATATATAAGTTATCAATATATTCCAACTGCCCATCCTTTCCTATGGTAAAAATATAAATAACGATACCTGGAATACTCTCGGCTGAAGTGCTATAATGGTATAATTATCTGTGCGCTTACAGATCCCTTTCATTTATACATATATTCTTTCTAGTCATATAAAATACTAAAGTATTTTCTCCATCCCAAATTATAAGATGTTTGACTTTTTTGACCTTAAGTTTGACCACTCGTCTTATTCAAAAAATTTATACAAACATAGTCAAATTTAAATCATTCTCGAAGAACTTTTATTAGTAAAGCAAACCATGACAAAAGAAGTGATATTTTACACAAATGTTTGACGAGTGGTCAAATTTGGTGTCAAAAAAGTCAATCGTCTTATAATTTAGGATGGAGGAATTAGTTCTTAGTGTCATTTTAGAGGTGGCACTAGATAGTACCAACAAACATTTCTGGCATCGTTGCTAGGGATGACAACTTGGTAAAAGTGATGCTAAGAAAAGTCACAACATTAGGTGGCTACTAAAACAAGTGACAAGTTAATAAATACCAATAGAGAGATGTAGTTTTGTCTAGACCGTTAGTTTTATTTCCGCATTTGTTTCGGTTAGTCGGCACGATTAATTTTAGAAAGGACTATTCACCCACCTCTATTCCACCATCTTGACCTTACACCCCGCCACCCCACTGCACCACCATCTTGCCTGCCTCCACCGCCGTGTCGCAACCCCCCCCCCCCCCTCAAAAAAAAATCTTCCTTCTAAGCCCGTTGGTGAACAGATCCCTTAATGCCGGAACCCTATTGCCGATGACCTTCTCACCGGAACCCTAGCCGCCTTCTTCTTCCTCTCTGGTGGAGGCGCGGGCGCGTGGGCTGGCCTGCGTTGCGTGCTCGGCGCGGAGCGTGACCGCACACGTGTTAGAGTTTGTGCGAATAAAAACATTGGATAAGTAACTTACCATGAGCTATTTTGTATGTGTGCAGTAAGATGGCAAGATGGAAAAAAAATTAAAATTTGAATTTTGTAGAAAACTAATAACTACAAATCAACAAATATGCTGATTTGGTGAAACAAAGCATCGCAGAAATAGGACGTTTGTGCAACTGTGGTGAAAGACCAAAGTGGGATGTATTACTTTGATGGTTGACAAAGTCCAGATTAGGGGGGATGAAGTCACTTGCAAAAATGTGTCAGAAGAGGTGGGATATATATATCTAAACCCTCTTAGACAAGTTCCCATGTATGTCGGAGCATTCCATCAAACAGGTTCAGGGCATCTCTGCAAGCATCAGTTCAGTTGCTCTAACCCAGTTTTAAAATTATTGCTGAATTCATAGCAGCAGCACAGGAAGGAACTTTCCTTTCTCTGCTGAATTCATAGCAGCAGCACAGGAAGGAACTTTCCTTTCTCCCAAAAAATGAAGAACGCAAATGGAATAGCACTTACTCGCAATGCCATACCAAATCACCTCTGGAGTCTAGGGCTGTGCTCGCATGCAGTTCACGTGTGTGGGCAGCCAACGTTTCCAATCCATGGCAGCCGACGCTCCTAGTCCGTGTGCGCGAGTACACTGCAGGCAAGAAAAAAGAAGAGCCGGCGACTCTAGCAGTTGGGAGGGAGAGGGGCGATGTTTGACCGTGGAGGACCATTTAAAGTTCGATCGTTCTCCAGTGGTGGAGGCAGTTTTGCCAGGACTGGCTTCCATGGAAGCTGGATGGTCAGGAAGAAGAAACCGGCGGTCCTTGACTCCTTGGCTTCCTGGTTTTTGTGTTCCTATCGGTGTCATCCAGAATTGGTGCCGAGAGGATTCAGGTGAAGGTCATCGGGGCTACCAGGAAGGGAGATTTGAATGGATAGATTTTGGGCCGGATTAGCGTCCGGATGTCTGGACGAACGTCCACGTCCACTTGCGACTGCTGTGTTTCACGAGTGGACTGCGTGGACCTCAAGCTGCTACAGGGCCACCACGAGAGCATCGTGCTTGCCGTCGGCCTGCCTGAGTCCACCACCTCTGCGCGCTCGTCGGCCACCACATTCGCGGGCATCGTGCTCGTCGCGTGTCCAAGCCACTGCGCTTGCCGAGCTCAAACTGCCGCATCGAGATGGAGGGAAGGGAAGGCACGGGTGGCGAGGCGCGCTGCACGAGGAAGGAGCCGAAGCCTTGCGGCATGTCGCTATCCGTCAGCCACCGGTGCCATTTCAAAATGTGCAACAATATGATCTACTTTTGAAACATCCAGATGAAACATCAACATACGTCAGAAGACAGACGAAACAACACTTGAAATATGCATCCAAAACACTTGAAAAAACTAAAAACACTTAAAAACCATTTAAAAAACATATGCAACATCCAGATAAAAACACTTTCAACATATATATGAATCATATGCAACGTCCAGATAAACACACTTGCAACATACATCTGAAAAACAAATAAAATATTTAGAATAGACGTTTGCAACATACGTGTATAGCAATTACAACATATGCAACATTTCGATCTACTTTTGCAACATCCATATAAAACACTTGCCACGTACCTCTGAAACATCTAAAACAGTTGAAACATACACTTGCAACATGCGCTTTCAGCAAACCCTAGCAGGCAGGTGGGCGGCTAGAGCACTGCACAATGGGATCCGGTGCTAGGTCGCGGTGGAGAAAACCAACCACTTAGCTATGCTGGACACCGGGCTATTGGCAAATTGGCGGCGCGCTATGAAAAGCCAAAGAGCAGCCGTCCAGATTCGCCTCTGCTGAGCTCTCTGTGGGAAAAAAACGTATTTTGGGTTCATATCGCGTGGTTACGCCACAGGCTGCCCGCAAGTATTGGTGGTGCATGGTGGTTTTGGAAACCGAAGGTTGTGGATGCGGTGGCTTCACACGTGACGGCGCCGCCGAAGGGCTCGGAGTCCCGGGCAGCTCGGAGAGCGCACAGGGCCCGATATGCGGGCGCGGGAGGAAGGAGACATAGTGGGAGGAGGGCGAGGGGAAGGCAGAGAGTGCGGCGCTGGGGAGCAGAGGAAGGCCTTCAGGAGTGCTGGCTCTGCGGTCGGTGTGGGCGTCACAGTTTCGGCGATGAGAACGATTGGGCGAGGAAGAAGAGAAATGCTTCTGTTCATTTTTTTCTTAATGGGCTGTGAGGGGGAGCAGGCCGGGTTGATCCGCAGGCCCAGGAGACACGTCCGAACAGATGGACGCCCTCACCATATCATTATCGATAGATTTTAGTAAATGTTGACAATCCAACGGATGAGAATCCTAATGACCAGGTTCGTTGTAGTTGTAGCTTTCTAGCGATCAATGATTGCTAGTGGTTTTCATCTATATTGGTTATTATATAGATACAGACATAGATATATAGATTCAACAACACTATTGTAAATGCGATCCAGTTCGACCAAAGTGCCTCCTGCTTCCTCCAGTCAAATATCCGATGGCCGCCACTCCCACTCTCAGCGACAAACTCGGCGATTCGTATCATGAGGTCGCGCGCCTCATAAAAAATCAAAAACTCAAAGCCACAACCGTTTGGCCCGCCATGCTTTATCACCAGCTTTCCATCGCATTTCCCATCTTGTGCTGCGTCCGACACGTGCTCCCTGATCTGTTGACCGCTTTTCTTCCACCTTCTCGTCTAAACGCTCGCGACTTCTGTCCAATATATCGTGTCCACGACTTTTTTTATTCACACCCCAGTACCCCACACCGGCACACTCACAGCAGGCTGTACTAGCACCTATCTTTTTCATATGTTTCATTATGACCTATAAGCAGGCTAAACTAGCACCTAGTACTCTATATCTCATTACTCGGGCCCGTTCACTTCTCATGCAAACCCAAAATATTTTCTCTTCCACCGATCACATCAAATATTTGGACGCATGCATGGAGTATTAAATATAGGTAAAAAAATAACTAATTGCTAAGTTTGTCTGGTTTTTGCGAGACGAATATTTTGAGCCTAGTTACTTCATGGTTGGATAATATTTGTCAAATAAAAACGAAAGATGCTACAGTAACTTTTCACCCACTTTTCACCAACTAAACACACCCTCGTTCATTTTTTTATTTGCAGTGAAAATTTTCCTGTAAAGTTATTGTGATAAATAAACTAGAAGCAGTAAAAAAAATTAGCAGTACTATAACATCCACCGGTTCTTGACATCCAATTTATATACATTTTAATTTTTGCAGGTTTTCATTAATGATACGGCTGGATTTGTTGACCGATTTGGTGATAAATATGAACTAATAAGGCTGCGTTTAGTTTGCGAAAAAAAATTAGTTGTCACATCAGATGTATCGAAAGAATATCGAAAGAGATGAGGTGCTAGAGGGGAGGGAGAGATGAACGGCTGGGAGAAAGCGAGAGGTGCTGGACTGGGAGGGAGATGAGCTGAGGGAGGTGCCGGACGGGGAGGGAGAGATAAACAGCTGGGAGAAAGAGAGTGCCGGAGGGGAGGGAGATGAACAGGGGAGAGAGCAGGTGATTTGAAAAAGAGGAATAGCTGGGGGAGATAGAGCACGCAGCCAGCACAGAGAAAAGGAGTGATAGAAGGAAAAAGGTGCATGGAACTCGCTGCTCCAGCTTCTCGCGAGAAATCGCAACACGAGCTCAGAAAACAACTCGTACGAACCTGCCGAAAGTATTGTCGACTCTCACCAATCTTGGAGAGGGGAGTGCCGAACGATAGTGACTGGCGCGCCAGCCCGTTGCGTAAAAAATGGGTATGATGCACAAGCCGTGGATGGCGTTCGGGTACTCGACCACCTGCACGTCCTTGCCGTTACTCGTCAGCATCTCGCCGTAGCGGCGCTGCCAGTCCTGCAGCGGGTCGTATCCCCCGATGGCGAGCAGAACCGGCGGGAACGCAGCGGAGTCGAGAGGCCTGCGGCGGCAGACGGCGAGGCGAAGTTGGCAGCCTCGTGGGCGCGGTCGGCGCCGGGCGGCAGGAACGCGCGCCACATCTAGTCGGTGCGGGCGATGGACACGACGGGCGCGGCGCCGTCGAGGCGGAGCTCGGACGGGGTTCTCTCCACGCCGTCGAAGAAGGGTTGGATGGCGATCAGGCCGGCGACACGGACGTTCCTGAACGAGGCGGGGTCGGACGCGTAGCAGCGCGCGACGTGGTGGGCGATGTTGCCGCCGGCGCTTTCGCCGGCGAGGAAGCAGCGGGACACGTCGAGCGGGACGGGGTGGTTCTTTGGGTCGTCGAGGAAGCCGAGCGCCGCGAGGCCGTCGTCGTAGGGCGCCGGGAAGCGGTGCTCCGGGGAGCGGCGGTAGTCCACAGAGAGCACGGCCGCGGAGGCGTACCGCGCGATGCGTCGGCTGGCCAAGTCGAAGGCCAGGGACGCGCGGAGAAGACGGCGAACCCGCCGCCGTGGAAGAAGACGATCACGGGGAGCGGCACGCCGCCGGCGGCGCTCGCTGTCTCTGTAGGAAGGAAGAGGCGCGCGCGGAGGTGGAGGGCGCGGTCGATGACGACGTCCTGGGTGGCGACGCCGTACCATGGGGAGGAGACGGCCGGAACGGGCGGGTCAAGCAGCCAGAGCACACCACGGTTCAGCGTGCCATCGGCGCGGCAGGTGGCGTCTGCAGCGAAGTCAGTGACCCTGAGGAAGAGCCGCGTGAGGAACGACATCGGTGGCTTGGGCTTGCGCGGTGCGTGAGGCATGTCTGCCATGGACATCGCGTGGTTGATGATGGGATGATTCCCTGATGTCTAGAGTGGGTGCTCTATTGGTATTTATAGAGGTCAGGCCTCAGGGCTGAGGCTGAGTTGTTTTCGTTGAGCTATGCGAGATTGCTGCTGCCAACATCTGTTTGGCTGCAAATTAGCCACTTATCCATTTCTGTAAGCTAAATAACAAAGACATGAATAAAGAAATTACAATACAAGAACGAATAGGTAAAAGACTTATGAGTTGAAAGACAAGAATTTGTCGGTTAGAGGTAGACTGGTCCTTATTAATTCAGTGTTGTCAAGCCTTCCGATGTTTATGCTTTGTTTCTTTGAGATCCCTAGAGGTGCTTTGAAGAAAACAGAGATTACATATCAATTTTTTTCGGCAAAATGACAATCAAAAAAAGAAATATAGACTAGTTCGCTCGCCTCTGTTATATCAACAAAAAGAAAGGGGGTTTAGGCATTATGAATCTTGATTTACAAAATAAGTGTCTATTGAGCAAGCAGGTTTTTAAATTAATTAATGAACAGGGAATTTTGCAAGATTTACTGAGAAACAATTATATGAAAGATAAGACATTGTTACAAGTTGAGAAAAGAGTAGGAGAGAGCGAGAGACTCTCATTTTTGGATGAGGCTCATGGGTGTAAAAGAAACTCTCATTCTTTAAGTGCAGCCACTAGATCTTCAAGTGCCTCGGATCTTTAAGTGCCACCACTAGATCTTCACCCTGCCGCCAGCTGTAACACCCCTGTGTTATGCAAGCATTTAGGCACTGCAAATCATGCATATTATGCATCATCAAACATCCTGATTATACATGCCTAATCATGTTAAATAATAACTGAAACAATGCTTTGAAACATATGAAACATTTATATGAAACATGAATGTTGCATACACTTGTTTAGTTTGTTTTGCCCTAATTATGCTTAGCTAGATCAATGGAACATGTTAGGTTTTAAGTGCAAATCACTTAGAAACAATTACCATGCAATTTGGAGCAAAGTTTGTATTCAAACTTTTGTCAACATATGCTTTTGAAATTATTATTGAAAATGGTCAAAAATCCTCCCTATTTAGCTTTTACTTCCCAATTCAAAATCTATGCAAAATTTTTAGTTGGTCCCTAAAGCAAAGTTGTAGAGGATTAAATTCTAAGCAACTTTTATTTTTGGGCCATTTTCGAAAGAAATCATTTTCTTGCTCAAAATGGTATTTGAAAACTGTTATTTGAAAATTTGTTGAAATGGAATTGGAAAATCTTTTTCTCTCCTTCTGGGCCGCGCCCCTCCTTTCTCGGCCCGCGGCCGAAGTCGGCCCGGCCTGCCAGCGCCAGCGCCGCGCCCGCGCGCGTCGTTCCCACTACGCCAGGCCGCGCACGCCGCGTGGCGGCCATGCGCCGTGAGCTCGCCGCGTGACACCACCGGCCTGCCTTCACCCCGCTTGGCCGCGCACCGCCTCTCCCTCCATCCACTCTGTCCCCCGTTCCCCTCCTCGCTCGCGCGCCCACTCACTGCAGCAGCAGCAAGCCGAGCGGGAGAGCTCACCGATGCACGCCGTCGCTCCACCCGCCGGCGTCTAGCTCCGCCAAAGCACCTCCATTCCTCGATTGCGTCCGCCTCAAGCTCTGCCCGGACCTCAGCCATTCCGTGCGCACGCTCTCACTCTCGTTTTCGCTGCGGTAAGGCCAGGGCAAGCGTTTCCCATCCACGGCGGCGCCATGGCCACCGAGCTCGGCCCTCCATGGCTAGAGCTCCTTTCCTCTCCTTCCCTCCATTTTTCTTCGATTTCGCGTCCGCCTTGAGCTCGCGAACCCCGCGCGCACCGCACTTTTCTTCGCCATGGCCGGGACCGGCGTACCGCCGGTGAACCACGCCGGTGCACCACCATGCCAGCCGTCGAGCTCACCCGAGAGCTCCTCCAGTGCCTTAGGCTAGCGCGTTGGGTTCGCCACTTCGCGGGGAAGCCGCTGGTGGTGACCTCACCGCCGGCGAGCTCACCGGCGGCGAGATTAGTGCAGTCAGCGCCTCCCCCGCCACGGTGTGGCTGACCGGTGGAGTCGGTTGAACCGCAGGCCCCACCTGTCTGTCTCTCTGTATTCAAATGGGTGCACTGCACTGGGTGCACTCAGCGTTTTCTGCGGCTGATTTAAAAAAAGTGGAAAATAGTTTTTTCAGAATTTATGAAAATGCTTTGGAAATTTGTATTTTTCTCATTTTAGCTCTAAATTGGATGAAACAAGTTTTTTTAGGTTTCTTTGGAGTATATCTGCATGTTAAAAATATTGCATGTCAAGTTTGTGATACTTTTCTGTATAGTTTTATTTCATTCTTAAAAATGCTATTAATCTTCAGAAATGCATAGTAAATCATGTATTGCTTAGAAAAATATGGTTCCAATTTTGTTAATCTTCTTGTGTAATGTACCTTTTAGGAAAAATATATGTCATGCATGTTCTGTAGAAAAATTATGAGGTGTAGTTCAAGTGCCTTTAATGGTTGATTTTTGTTATTTTTGTTAGAGAGCAAAATTTGTATAAAACATGCATGTGATAATTTTTGTACACTGATTACTTGCTATGTAGAACTTAGAAAAAATACTAAATCTGTTGTTTGATACTTTTCATAATACAAAGTATTTTTATACTCATATTTAGGCCCTAGTTTGTTATTTTTGTGTAGGCTATTCCACTTACCCAAATGCCATGAAAATTTGATGGTAGTCTACTTAGGGTAGTACTGTGCTATGATAATTTTCTAAGATTTTTATATGCTTTAAAAATAGATGTTGCTATTCAAACCTAGTGTTGATTAGGGTTTAATCAAATAATGCTTTATGCATGATTAAGAAATTAGTGAAGCTTTGGTGTATCTTTGAAGCATCCAATGAGATGTGTTGACTAAGCGTGTTAGTAGTCTAAGAGAATGCAGTAGATGACATGCACTAGTAGTACATGTTCTTGGATGATGTTGACTACCTTGTATGAGAATTGTACTATACTCTACCCATTAAAGCAAATCATGCTCATCTACCTTGCATGCAAGCATATTCATTGTGTTCATTTCATCCGATGCACCTTTTGCATAAGCACTTACGCACCTGCATCATACAGGATCACAAACCGAGAGCCCGATCGTCGTACCCGAAGAGCCTGAGGAGCAGCTCGAGGTGCAGCCTCAGGAGGTGCCCGAAGCAGACGAGGAGGACGTTGAGGAACTTCCGGAGTGCCCGAATCACCGCCCGAGCTCCTTCGAGAGAGGCAAGCCCTAGAGCATTTTCTCCCCCGCTTTGCAATTATTAATTAATGCTTTACTTTAATTGATGCATTATGTTCAGGAGTTGTTTGCAACCGTTGCTGCATTATACCTTGTTTAACTTTGTTATACTATATCCTTGTTACCCTGGTATCTGCAGTCGAGTCAATGCTTAGCTGGCATAGACCAGTAGAAGTCGGGTGATTTCCTGTCACCTGCGAGCTATAGGTGGTTACCTGGATCTGCTCGGATAAATGTGTAGTCATGATATAACTAAGTGTTAATTTGAAGTTGAGACCGGATGGAGACTTACAGGGTTTCGGACTGTAGTGCTTTCCATATGTGTTGATTAAGGACTGACCGTTGTTGGGCCTCGGGTCATGTTGAACGCATGTCTTACATTTATTTAGCCGAATAACATACCTTTTGACCGCGAAGCTGAGAGATTATTCGGGCCGAGTGGATTGCCCACAGCGCACTGTACCAGAGTAGGCGTGGTAGGACACGTGGGCGCGATGATAAGACCGAAAGGCAGTCAGCCGGCCCCCGGGTACATGTGGTTCCTAGCAAACTCGAGATTTTTTGTTGATAGTTGACTCGGTGACCAATACCTCACTTTAGCGGGTGAGTGAGGTTTGTGTAAGGAATAAATTACCAGCTAGTTAATAATCGATTCAAATTGCCATCGTTCACTGGATAGTGAACACTTCATTTGAGTTACTTCAAGTAGTAATGTTGATGGAACACTTGAACAGTTATAATGGATATGACATTATAGAAGTTGTTAATGATCATTGGTTATCATTATTTGCTTAATCACATGCTTGCTCTAGTATAGGTGCAAATATAGTCGACAGGTTAATAATAATTAACTTGACAATAATGCTTTTGAAAAGGTTCTTGGAATGCTAAAAATGTCTTTTTGCAAATGAGTCAGCTACCCTACTATAAAAACCTTTATAATCCTTGGTGTCACTTTATTTTTGGTTATGTCGGGTAAGTCTAGTTGAGTACCTTTGAAAGGTCTTGATGGCTAGAGGGGGGGTAAATAGCCTTTTAAAATTTTCTACAAAGACAAGCTAAACAAGTTTATCAATATAACAAATAGCGAGATACATGTTTTGCTTAGCCTACGGGGTGTTTGCAAGCCACCTAACCAATTCACAATTCTAGTATTTGCACTCAACCGCACAAGTCAAATCGAGAAGGTAACTACAACTACAACTAGCAAGCTACACAAAGGAGCTACTCTAACAAAGCTAACTAGCTAGCAAAGATAACTAAGAGGGTAATGCGGAGTTGAGTTAGGAGAGTTTCACCGAGGGCGAAGTATTGAGCCAACCAATATGATCAACAATGAATACCAATAGAATCGAACACCGGGATCAATCAATCACAATATAAAAGTGATGACACGAAGATTTATCCTGAGGTTCACGTGCTTGCCAGCACGCTAGTCCCCGTTGTGTCCCCTCTTCACCACATGGTTCGGTGGCTAATCGATCTCACACCGAGCCTCTCAAAAGACGCCACAAGAACCTACCAAATGACAAAAGGTTGCAATGACACGAGCAATTTACTAACGTTGCCTTTGGCGCTTCGCCGAGGTAGGAACAAACCCCTCACAATCACCGGAGGTGGCCAAGAACAATCACCAACTCTTGCCAACGGCTCCAAGCTGCTCCAAGCCGTCTAGGTGGCGGCAACCACCAAGAGAAACAAGAATCCCATAGCAAATCAACCACCAAGTGCCAACTAGATACAATCTCACAATGCAAATGCACTTGGATCACTCAATCTCACTTCGAATATGCAAAGAAGCAAGAGAGATGAGTGGGAGGAGAGTTGCTTAGCTCAACGTGCTCACAAGTATGTCAAATGTCCAAGAGAGGGAGCCTTGAGCCGGCCAACGAGTATTTATAGACGTACCCCTTCGAATATAGCCGTTAGAAACTTAAAACAGCTGCAGTCGCGCTGACCGGACGCGCTGGTCCAATTGACCGGACGCACCGATCACACAGCGCCTACTTCGCGAAGCACTGACCGGACGCGCTCGTCGCGTGGACCAGACGCGCGAAATATGACCAGACGCGCTGGTCCCGTAACGGATCGGACGCGCTGGTCAAGCCTGAGCAGCGCACAACGAAATAGCGATCGGACGCGTTGCAGAACTGACCAGACGCCACAGTGCCAGCGTCCGGTTGGAGTCCCGTAAGCATATACCTTTGCCTTGGTCTCGTAGGGTTGCGTCCAACTCCAAGTGTGGCCATCATGATCACCATGTCCATCTTGCCACCAACCTTGGAATGTATTAATCCTCATATGCTACATACAACTTAGGCATAGGATTAGTACTTAGGCATTGTCACTAATTACCAACACCAAACATAGGACTTTCAATCTCCCCCTTGTTGGTAATTGGTGACAAACCTTTCACAAAGATATTATGATAAAATTTTGATTGAACCCATATCACATTGTCCAAGTATATTACCATATGTAAGAATTATGGACATGTGATCATGAATTCAAATTGATAGCAATGGCTCCCCCTACATGTATGCTATATGTTTGGATTTTGGAAGCATACATGCTTAGATAGGAAAATATAGGAGCATTGACTATCAATAGGTGCTAAGTGTTTTAGATTATAGACCTTTGAAGCGTGATACCATCGGAGTAGCGATAAACACCATCTTAGCACCTTGTGTAGTTAGATAACACTTGGAAAAGCACAAACATAACTAGAAACCTCGTGAGATCAACATTATAAGAAAGGCTCTAGTACCACTTTGAAAAACATAAAGCAAGAAAAATCTAACTACTTCCTATTCATGCTAGTACCTCAATATACCATTCAAATTATACTAGCAAGTCACCACACAAGCAATGTATCGGAGAAAAAGAAATGCATAACTATGCATCATACATATGAAGTGCACAAAGAAATGCAACATTCATGTTTAAGAGCTTGCTCCCCCTACTTGTGTGCTCAAAATTTTAGTTGATCCCTTTCTTTTATCAATTCTACCCCTTTATGTTTTCTCCCCCTTTAAAATATATCTTTGTAAACAACATTTTCTCCCCCATTGGCACCAATGACCACAAGGGACCAATTTTAGATAGACTATCATGTTGAATTATGGGGTGAGGATCAAATTTGTGATTCAACCTAGATTGCTTGCATAAATAAAATGCTTCGGTTTGATCCAAGGGCAAACTTCTTCACACCTCACTAGAAGGGTTATCATGCACCATGTTGAAACAAATATTTAGACAAGTTTTCTAGATTAAACACTTAGGATCACAAGCTACTTAAATAAGTTATATGCTACCACTAGATCATACAAGTCATGGAAACAATAGTGGCACCATATAAACTTCAAATTCATTTGAATTTCATGAATGAGCCTAGAACATGTAAATTATGACTAGATGCACTAAACAAGTCCTTAGCATAGAATGTATGATATGTCAACCAATTGTACCTTGGGGCTCGAAGGAGAGGCATGTTATATATGGGGTGCATCAACTCATGTTGGAGAAGTCAAGTATGTTCAACTCATTCTTTAGCTTGTGAAATCTCTTCTCATCAAGTGGCTTGGTGAATAGATCGGCTAATTAATCTTCGGTGCCCATACTCTCAATAGCAATGTCACCCTTTTGTTGATGATCTCTAATAAAGTGATGGCGAACATCAATATGCTTTGTTCTTTGATGTTGAACTGGATTGTTGGTTAGCTTTACGGTACTTTCATTGTCACATAGCAATGGCACATTCTTGAAATTGATTTCAAAATCCTTCAATGTTGCCTTCATCCACAAGATTTGTGCACAACAACTACCTGTGGCGATGTATTCGGCTTCGGCGGTAGATAGTGCAATACTATTTTGCTTCTTGGATGACCATGAGACAAGTGATCTTCCCAACAATTGACAAGTCCTGAAAGTGCTCTTTCTCTCCACTTTGTCACCGGCATAGTCGGAATCTGAATATCCAACTAGCTCAAAGCTTGCACCTTTGGGATACCATAATCCAACATCTTGTGTATGCTTTAAGTACCTCAATATTCTCTTTGTTGCCTTCAAATGACTTTCTCTTGGTGAGGCTTGAAATCTTGCACACATGCATACACTAAACATCACATTGGGCCTTGATGCCATCACATAGAGTAGGCTACCAATCATTGATCTATATAGCTTTTGATCCACCATGTTGCCATTCTTGTCACTATCCAAGCTTCCACTAGTGTTCATTGGAGTAGTAATTCCTTTTGCATCTTCTATACCAAACTTCTTTAGCATATCCTTTATGTATTTGGTTTGGCTTACAAATGTTCCTTCCTTCATTTGTTTAATTTGAAGTCCAAGAAAGAATCTAAGTTCACCAATCATTGACATTTTAAATTCCTTTGCCATCATTTTCCCAAACTCATCACAATAATCTTGATTGGTTGAACCGAATATGATATCATCAACATATATTTGCAACACAAATAAGTCTTTCCTAATCTTCTTGGTGAATAGTGTTGTATCAACTTTGCCCATGACAAATCCTTTGGATAGCAAGAAGTTCCTCAATCTTTCATACCATGCTCTAGGTGCTTGCTTCAATTTATACAAAGCCTTTCTCAATTTGTAGACTTGATTAGGTTTCTTGTCATCTTTAAAACCGAAAGGTTGCTCCACATACACCTCCTCTTGGATGCACCCATTGAGAAATGCACTCTTCACATCCATTTGATATAGCTTGATATTGTGAGCACAAGCATAGGCAAGTAAGATCCTAATTGCTTCCAATCTTGCAACCGGGACATAAGTTTCATCAAAGTCAAGACCCTCTATTTGTGTGTAACCTTGAGCCACTAGTCTTGCTTTATTCCTTACTACTATCCCATCTTGATCTTGCTTGTTGTGAAAGACCCATCTTGTTCCAATGACATTGTGATCCTTAGGCCTCTCAACTAGTACACATACTTCATTTCTCTTGAAGTTGTTGAGCTCTTCATGCATTGCATTTACCCAATCCGGATCTCTTAATGCTTTATCAATTTCCTTGGGTTCTTCCATTGACACAAAAGAAGAGTGAGCACAAAATGATATCAATCTTGATCTAGTTTGAACTCCCCTTTGTATGTCACCAATGATAGAATCCAATGGATAATCTCTTGCAATGTTAGTTGGTTGAAGCACTTGGACTTGATTGCTTGGATGTTGATGTTGATCATGAGTTGGAGATGATGAACTAGCTTGATTTTACATTAGAGAACCACTAGCTTGTGTAATTGGACTTTGGAGCACTTGATCTTTGTTGTCATCCATATCAATCACTTGCTTTGGCCTAATATCACCAATGTCCATTTTTTTCATAGCATTGGTTAATTGAGTTCCTCTCACATCATCCAAGTTATCTTCCTCATCTTGAGAACCATTTGTTTTATCAAACTCAACATCATGCACTTCTTTAAGTAAACCACTAGCCAAATTCCAAACTCTATAAGCTTTGCTTGTAGTGGAGTACCCAAGTAAGAATCCTTCATCACATTTCTTCTTAAACTTGCTCAATCTAGTACCCTTCTTCAAGATGTAGCATTTGCAACCAAATACCTGAAAGTATGCAATATTAAGCTTTCTTCCATTTAAGATCTCATATGGTGTCTTCTCTAGGAACTTATGTCAATAGAGGCGGTTGCCATAGAAGCAAGCCATGTTAATTGCTTCGGTCCAAAATGAATGACTCACATTATACTCATTCAACATTGATCTTGCCATATCAATTAAGGTTCTATTCTTCCTCTCAACTAGGCTATTTGATTGAGGTGTATACTTGGCCGAGAATTGATGCTTAATTCCAAGCTCATCACATAGCTCATCAACTCTTGTGTTTCTAAACTCACTTTCATTGTCACTTCTCACTTTCTTGATTGTGGTCTCAAACTCATTTTGCACTCTCTTGATGAACTTCTTAAATATGTCAAATACATCACTCTTGTCCATAAGAAAGAATACCCATGTATATCTAGTGAAATCATCCATAATCATAAAGTCATACTTGTTGCCACCAATGCTTGTGTATATAGTTGACCCAAATAGATCCATGTGCAACAACTCAAATGCCTTGGAAGTACTCATAATGCTCTTCAATGGATGAGTGTTGCCCACTTGCTTTCCGGCTTGACATGCACTACATAGCTTATCCTTCTCAAATGTGACATCCTTCAAGTCTCTAACTAAGTCATACTTCACTAACTTGTTCAATTGCTTCATGCCAACATGACCAAGTCTTCTATGCCATAACCAACCCATACTTGATTTTGTGAGCAAGCATGTTGAAAGTTGAGTGTCACTAGCATTGAAATCAACCAAGTATAGATTCTAATATCTAAAGCCCTTGAAGATCAAATTGGAGCCATCAACACTAACTATCTCCACATCATCAACACCAAATATGCACTTAAAACCAAGATCACACAATTGAGCAACTGAGAGAAGATTGAAGTTTAACTTTTCAACTAAGAGCACATTGAAAATGCTATGATCATTTGAGATTGCAATCCTTCCAAGAGCCTTTACTGCCCTTGCTATTGTCACCAAATGTGATGCTATCAATGTCACTATCATTTGATTTGAGAGAGTTGAACATTCTTGAATCACCCGTCATATGTTGAGAGCATCCACTATCAAGCACCCAATGCCTTTCTCCGGCCTTGTAATTTACCTACAAAACAAATTAATGTCTTTTAGGTACCCATACTTGCTTGGGTCCTTGGAGGTTAGTCACTAAGCTCTTTGGTACCCAAATGACCTTCTTCTTTGGACCCACAATTGGTGTACCAACAAACCTAGCATGCACACCTTTCTCACCCTTGGTAAACACATAGAAAGAATCAAAAGGGATGCAATCCATTTTAGCAGGAAACTTGTTATTGTTCTTGTTCATTTTATTACAATTAATCTCTAGATGCCCAACTTGCTTGCATCTATTGTAATAACGACCATTGCTCTTCACAAAGCGAGGCTTTGGAGTAGCAAAGGCCGCCTTGCCCTTCTTGGGAGTATAGCCCAAACCCTCTTTGTTAAGAGAGAACCTTTGGCTACCCAAGCATTTTAGCAAGCGGGTATCCCCACTATAGGCATTGCCTAATGCGTGGGTGAGATCATCCACCTCTCTCTTGAGAGTCTCATTCTCAACCACAAGTGATGAATCGCTAGTAGTAGAGATAGAGTTGGTTGTGGTGGATGATGATGAGCTACATGAAGCATTAGTAGGACCAACAAATAAAGAATCATCAATAATATCACATGTTAGTCCAATATCACAAGTGACAATCACTTGCTCCTCCTTAGCTTCCTTCATGAACTTCTCAAACTTGAGGTCCTTTTCCTTGAGGAGCACAAGCAGAGTGGAGTGGACTTCCTTAAGCCTAGTGTGAGCAATTTCAAGATCCTCGTGGTCTTCCTTTAGACACTCATGAGAGGCCTCTAGCTCATCAAAGGATTTCCTAAGAGCTTTGAGCTCTTGTTCAATTCCTTTGCACTCCCTACTCTTTTTTAGAGCAACAAGCTCCTCTATCAAGGCATCATTTTTATTGCTCTTGGCAATGAGCTCTTGTTCCAAGATTTTGTATTTTTTGGTTGTCCTCTTGTAGCCCTTGCTCATTTGATCTATTATGCCCAATAGATCATCCTTGGAGTAGTCCTCATCCTCCTCATCATCACTCCTACAACCATCACTAGCGTAAGAATCATCATCACTATCATCACATTTTACCTTAGTAGGCTTGGCCATAAGGCATGTCGATGTAGTGTCAAAGATGGATGACTTGTTGGAGAGGGCAATGCTTGCAATGGCTCGCCAAGTGGTCCTCTCATCATCACTAGAGCTTTTATCATCATTACTATCGGAGTTGTCACTATCCCAAGTGACTACATAACCACCACCCTTCTTCTTCTTGTTGAATGTGAAGCTCTTCTTTGCTTTCTTCTCCTTCTCTTTCTTATTCTTCTTCAACTTTAACTCCCCATCATGATATCTTTTATCTTCATAGGGGCACTTCACCACTACATGATCGAGGCTATTGCAATTATAGCAAAGCATCTCCTTTGCCTTCATGAAGTCCCTTCCCTTTCTTGCACCATAGCCTCTCTTCTTCATGAACCGACCCATCTTTTGCACTAGAAGGGCCATGGTCTCATCATCAAATGGATCATCATCATCATCATCAACTTTGCTCTTTCCCTTGGAAGAAGAAGCCTTGAATGCGATGGTCTTCTCTTGCTTGACCTTGATCTCCTTCTCATCTTCATCTTCATCATCATCATATTGAGCATCGGTCATGACATCTCCAAGCACTTGGTTTGGAGTCACCTTGTCCAAACCCTCTCTTTGGATCATCTTCCTCAAGATAGCAAACTTCTTAGGTAAGTTCATCAAGAAATTATGTGAGAAGTCCTTGTCCTTGACATCTTCTCCTAGGCTCTTGAGATCATTGATAATAACTTGTAACCTATAGAACATCTCCGGTATGGACTCATCATCCTTCATCTTGAAGCTTGCAAACTTATCCTTCAGCATATAGAGCTTGGCACTCTTTACCGTTGAAGTGCCCTCATATGTTTCCTCTAATCTTGTCCACACTGCGTCCGATCAAAAAAACTGAAACACGCGCAGACGCTGAACACTGACCGAACACGTCCGGTCAAATAGAGACCGCGTCCGGTCCAGCATCCAGTCACTTATGTGACCTCCGTTCGCCTCCGTTTCTTTTCTGACTTCCGGCGTAGTGGAAAATAGTCATTTCAACTCCTCGAAAACGCCTGAATCTCGCCGCGCAAGCTCGGCGGGAGAGAGAGAGGGACCCAAACCCTCTCTACCGCTTAAACTCCAACGCCATCGCAAAAGTGCTAACACCACTAAGTGATTACGTCATGTGCGAGTGTGTTTAGCATTTTCACAATCATTTTTCAAGGCGTTATTAGTTCTATCCAAATGTATATGATTATGAAATGCACACCTAGAGGCACTTAGGAGTTCAATAGCTACGTCATTCCCCTCTTTATAGTACGGCTATCTATCCTACAATGTAACCACACCCACTAGGTGTCTTGGTTACTAAAACACAACCCTTAAGCATATACCTTTGCCTTGATCACATAGGGTTGCATCCAAATCCAAGTGTGGCCATCATGATCACCATGTTCATCTTGCCACCAACCTTGGAATGTACTAATCCTCATATGCTACATACAACTTAGGCATAGGATTAGTACTTAGGCATTGTCACTAATTACCAACACCAAACATAGGACTTTCAATCTCCCCCTTGTTGGTAATTGGTGACAAACCTTTCACAAAGATATTGGTTTGAAATCGTTCGTGATTTCACGGACTACCGGGTTATACGTGCTTAAGTTTGCTAAATCGTCTGCTCTGGTGGGTGATTTTCTTACTTAATTTCGTATAATTATTCGGTTCTATTACACCAGCTACCACATCTACTTCCCTACACCTTCATCACCGTCAACCTCCTTGATGATGTGCATCGCCGTGGCTGCCGCTAGTGGATCTCATGCGTGGGGCGCCACCACCGTTGTATCTCATGCGTGGGGCGCTGCCATCACCTTTAGGGAGGAGGAGGAAATCTTCATAGGGAGGGGTGGAGGAGAGGGTGAGGATTGACTGCACCACTGTAGACATGATTAGATGCGATAATGAGAGAAGTTGGGCGATAATGAGAGAGATGAAACCCTAACACTTGAATATATACTTAGGAACATAAATAGGTTGAGCTGGCCTTTGGCGCACTTAACACTTGAATATACACTCTTAAAAGGTCCGCCTAACACTCGAATATAGACTCTTAAGACGCCCGCCTCTAAAAAGGCCCATTTTTAGGGAGGCGGACCTCTTAAGAGGCCCGACTCCATAAATAGATTTAAGAGACAGGTTTTTTTGGTGTCTTCAAAAGTAAAATGATCACCTATGTAGATCGATTTTTGACAGATGGATAGTTTTTGGCTGTCTTCATAAATAAAACGACTGTCTTTGAAAATCATCAGATATTTTGGGAGGCATGTAAATTTTGTGACAACCTCTCTTAATAAAATTTAGTTTATCTACCAAAATCTTTTTAGTTGTAGTATGGAAAGATAAACCTTTTTTTATCCCATTTACTGGCTGGTGTGGTGGCCATTTTATAGTCAATATGAATAACAAGGAATAAAGTTGTTTTTGACAATTGTCGACTCAAATCTCTTTTGGAGATTCTAATCAGGGACCTATTGGCTTTGGTTCTGTGCCCCCAATTGCAATGGTGTGAGGTTCAACAAGCACTCACGGTAAGGGATTGCCAGACTGCAACAATGTGAATCTTTGCGTCCAAGGGATGTCCTTCTACATTTAGAATTGAGTTTTGAATTGTTGTTGAAAACTTTGTTTGCTTTGATGCATTGAGTTGTAATAAGATGGTCTGATTCCTCCTCAGGAAGAATGAAGACAGAAACCTCTTTCCACTATTAAAATATATCTCAACATAAGGTGTTGTAGTTCCAACATTATTTGAATTTTGTTAATGTTCAATTTAAAAATAACTCCAGAATATATAATCAGAACTGCAAGTTTGAAATTGGCAAGCCCAAATTTACTGTTTATTATTAAAACTTGGATTTAGTACAATTGAAAGGTGTTGATTGTCTGATGTGTTAAATGTCTTGGTCTGTTTGTGTTGCATGTAAATATTTTTTCCACGTCTTCGATTTTAGGCAACTGTGAAATCTCAGATCGAGTTGCTCTCAGTCAATGGTGGTTCACCTGTGGGTTTGTTTTCCCTGGAAAGTCCTCCGATTATTACTCTATTTTTTATGTACTGTATTAGAAGTCTTTTAAGTTAAAATATTTTAAATTTGACCATCAATTTCAAAAAAAAATCATACAATTTCACAACACATGAACGTATCTCATAGTGAATTTTAGTATGTTGTTAACCTATACTAATTTTTTAAAATTGATGGACAAAGACAGAAATGTTTGACTCGTAAAACAAAGGAAGTAGAAGAGCAGATCCTGGCAATTAAAATTATATAAAAAAACAACCTGAATGAAGATCATGTCGGCGTTTCAACACCCGGCCCATGCCTGAATTGAATTTCACACTGCAGATCGAAAGGTCGACAAGACGGCACATGAAACACCTGTACAATAGTATTACTCATCTGCGTGTGATTAGTTCTCGGGTGTAAAATTTGTTGGGTGTCACATCGGATGTTTCGTGGGATGTCAGAAGGGGTTTTTGGACTAATTACGGAACTCGCCTGTAAACTGCGAGATGAATCTAATGAGCTTAATTAATCCGTCATTAGAGCATGTGTTACTGTAGCAGTTTAGTGTCTAATCATGACCCAATTAGGCTCATTAGATTTGTCTCGCAATTTACAAGCAAACTGTGTAATTAGTTTTTTATTTTGTCTATATTTAATCCTTCATGCGAGTAACGCAACCATTTGACGTGACACTTTTGGAATTTTGAACTTTGGATCTAAACACACCCTAAAATGATAAGGGCACGTACAACACGTCGTATGGGCCCGTCTCCGTCTTTGCGTTTTTGCAAAAGTCACCTCGCTTTGGCTTGGAGACGGCCACCCCGTCGCCTCGCGAGACGACGGCAAGGGCCCGTGCTCCGAGGCCCAAGCGCCGGGAGGAGTTGCGTTGTACGACTCGTCTTCTTGTCTCGACGGCGCGTGCGGATCCCGCATGGACGCACGCGGATTCTGGCTTTGAATGCGCGTGGGTGCTGTTGCGACTTGCGCGCCAGAACCCACAGTCGCTGAAGGACGGCGCGCGGGATGATGCGTCTTGACGGAGAGGCGCTGCGGCCTGCGGCGGCGTGCGTCCTCAGTCGTGGTAAAGTTCGACGATAAGCGCCAAATCTTTGTTCGTGCGGCAATCTTCTTCTCCACCGTCATCTCCTTCCCTACATTGACCCCGGCTGGCCGGCTGCGCCGCTTTCCTCCACCGACGGCGAGCTGCGGTTGTTCACCGGCTCCCCAACCTGGCGACCTCCATCACAAGAATGTGGTGGCGGGGGGCGGGGTCTGCCTTCGCCGGATTTGGCCATGGCGCAACGAATACGGACCAGGGTGCTCGGGCCCTCAACAATAGCAACAACATGAATGTAGACTATTGTGCTTAGAGTCCTGAACTGCGAGCTGCAGCTCATCGCAAGATCTGCCCCGGTGCTTGCCTCACGGGAAGGTAATGATTCTGAAATCCTTTTACTCTGGTGATTCGTAGTTCTTCGATAAGGCCAAATCTCAATGGATGTTGGCTTCATGTTGATTCTTTTATCTAGTGAGCTGAGGGAAAAGTAATTCCTTCTGTTTAGTTGCAGTAAAATGTTTCATATGATGCTTTCTTAAACACATGGCATCTGATATTTGTTAAATAATATCTAGTGCAGCCACATGATCTTCTTGATTCAGGAACAAGCTAGAATTATAGAAATTGAGATAACAAACTGTGAATTTAGTGGCTCTGAATTCAAAAATAGATGCAGGATGTTAATGTCAAGCTAAGAAAAATGAGCAGTTGATGCAGGCTGTTACTCTTCTCAAGCAAAATGAGCAATAGTAGCAGTCTACTTTGTTAATGGCAAGATAATTTTAGTTGAACTGTATTTTGTTCAAACTGAGGACACATATATCTGTAAGTTCAGTAGAACTATATGCATGCTCATAGCTGATTAGCTGCTTTTACTTTCTCTATATTGACTCTAATATATTGCTAAGTATGCTAATTTCTGTCAGCTGCTTTACTTTATTCTGACTTTCTGCATTATTTTGCATTTTTTGTTGCAGTGCTTTGAAATTGACATCACTACCGGAAACAGTATCTTTGCCGAGTGTCATATGCTTTCCCGAGCGCCAAATATCGGGCGCTCGGCAAAGATTGGCTCTCGGCAAATCCAAGTTTTGCCGAGAGCTCGACGCTCGGCAAATATTGGCTTTGGTTCTGTGCCTCCAATTGCAATGGTGTGAGGTTCAACAAGCACTCACGGTAAGGGATTGCCAGACTGCAACAATGTGAATCTTTGTGTCCTATGGATGTCCTTCTACATTTAGAATTGAGTTTTGAATTGTTGTTGAAAACTTTGTTTGCTTTGATGCATTGAGTTGTAATAAGATGGTCTGATTCCTCCTCAGGAAGAATGAAGACAGAAACCTCTTTCCACTATTAAAATATATCTCAACATAAGGTGTTGTAGTTCCAACATTATTTGAATTTTGTTAATGTTCAATTTAAAAATAACTCCAGAATATATAATCAGAACTGCAAGTTTGAAATTGGCAAGCCCAAATTTACTGTTTATTATTAAAACTTGGATTTAGTACAATTGAATGGTGTTGATTGTCTGATGTGTTAAATGTCTTGGTCTGTTTGTGTTGCATGTAAATATTTTTTCCACGTCTTCGATTTTAGTCAACTGTGAAATCTCAGATCGAGTTGCTCTCAGCCAATGGTGGTTCACCTGTGGGTTTGTTTTCCCTGGAAAGTCCTCCGATTATTACTCTATTTTTTATGTATTGTATTAGAAGTCTTTTAAGTTAAAATATTTTAAATTTGACCATCAATTTTAAAAAAAATCATACAATTTCACAACACATGAACGTATCTCATAGTGAATTTTAGTATGTTGTTAACCTATACTAATTTTTTAAAATTGATGGACAAAGACAGAAATGTTTGACTCGTAAAACAAAGGAAGTAGAAGAGCAGATCCTGGCAATTAAAATTATATAAAAAAAACAACCTGAATGAAGATCATGTCGGCGTTTCAACACCCGGCCCATGCCTGAATTGAATTTCACACTGCAGATCGAAAGGTCGACAAGACGGCACATGAAACACTTGTACAATAGTATTACTCATCTGCGTGTGATTAGTTCTCGGGTGTAAAATTTGTTGGGTGTCACATCGGATGTTTCGTGGGATGTCAGAAGGGGTTTTTGGACTAATTACGGAACTCGCCTGTAAACTGCGAGATGAATCTAATGAGCTTAATTAATCCGTCATTAGAGCATGTGTTACTGTAGCAGTTTAGTGTCTAATCATGACCCAATTAGGCTCATTAGATTTGTCTCGCAATTTACAAGCAAACTGTGTAATTAGTTTTTTATTTTATCTATATTTAATCCTTCATGCGAGTAACGCAACCATTTGACGTGACACTTTTGGAATTTTGAACTTTGGATCTAAACACACCCTAAAATGATAAGGGCACGTACAACACGTCGTATGGGCCCGTCTCCGTCTTTGCGTTTTTGCAAAAATCACCTCGCTTTGGCTTGGAGACGGCCACCCCGTCGCCTCGCGAGACGACGGCAAGGGCCCGTGCTCCGAGGCCCAAGCGCCGGGAGGAGTTGCGTTGTACGACTCGTCTTCTTGTCTCGACGGCGCGTGCGGATCCCGCACGGACGCACGCGGATTCTGGCTTTGGATGTGCGCGGGGTGCTGTTGCGACTTGCGCGCCAGAACCCACAGTCGCTGAAGGACGGCGCGCGGGATGATGCGTCTTGACGGAGAGGCGCTGCGGCGGCGTGCGTCCTCAGTCGTGGTAAAGTTCGACGATAGGCGCCAAATCTTTGTTCGTGCGGCAATCTTCTTCTCCACCGTCATCTCATTCCCTACATTGACCCCGGCTGGCCGGCTGCGCCGCTTTCCTCCACCGACGGCGAGCTGCGGTTGTTCACCGGCTCCCCAACCTGGCGACCTCCATCACAAGAATGTGGTGGCGGGGGGCGGGGGGCGGGGTCTGCCTTCGCCGGATTTGGCCATGGCGCAACGAATACGGACCAGGGTGCTCGGGCCCTCAACAATAGCAACGACATGAATGTAGACTATTGTGCTTAGAGTCCTGAACTGTGAGCTGCAGCTCATCGCAAGATCTGCCCCGGTGCTTGCCTCACGGGAAGGTAATGATTCTGAAATCCTTTTACTCTGGTGATTCGTAGTTCTTCGATAAGGCCAAATCTCAATGGATGTTGGCTTCATGTTGATTCTTTTATCTAGTGAGCTGAGGGAAAAGTAATTCCTTCTGTTTAGTTGCAGTAAAATGTTTCATATGATGCTTTCTTAAACACATGTCATCTGATATTTGTTAAATAATATCTAGTGCACCCACATGGTCTTCTTGATTCAGGAACAAGCTAGAATTATAGAAATTGAGATAACAAACTGTGAATTTAGTGGCTCTGAATTCAAAAATAGATGCAGGATGTTAATGTCAAGCTAAGAAAAATGAGCAGTAGATGCAGGCTGTTACACTTCTCAAGCAAAATGAACAATAGTAGCAGTCTACTTTGTTAATGGCAAGATAATTTTAGTTGAACTGTATTTTGTTCAAACTGAGGACACATATATCTGTAAGTTCAGGAGAACTATATGCATGCTCATAGCTGATTAGCTGCTTTTACTTTCTCTATATTGACTCTAATATATTGCTAAGTATGCTAATTTCTGTCAGCTGCTTTACTTTATTCTGACTTTCTGCATTATTTTGCATTTCTTGTTGCAGTGCTTTGAAATTGACATGGCCGATTGAGAAGAAGTTGAGGAACAAGTTATTTGTAGAGAACTGCATGCTGTTTGCAATTCTGTGCACGTTTCTGTAGCTAATGTCATTATTGAGGCTAGGCAAATCTGAAACAAACTGCAGCACTAGCCAGTGCGTGTGAGTGTGAACTGAAGCATTATTGTGTGTGAACTGCAGCACTAGCTAGTGCGAATGTTGCTCTTATTTATCCTTGATATATTTTTTATCAAATAGCCACACAATGATATACAAATATTTATTTATAGTTGATCCTAGTTACATGCAGAGCATTAAACAACTAAGAGACGAAACTTGTCTGTAGATTGTATGACTGGTCTTTATACCTGTCTGTATGGTAGATTCGAGGCACTTAAAGACAGATACCTGTTTATCGGTTGTACATGCCCTAAGCATATTGGACGAGAGCAAAAGTCATAGAAAATTAAATTTGATTCTTAATTTTTCTTATAATTTGAAGTCATTTTTCTAAAAATTAATATGACTACTATGAATACAAATCTGTAAGCCAATTTTATGAGCTAAATTTACATATAATTTGATTAATTGTTTATTGCGATTTATAAAATTTCATTACTACAAAAAAAACATTTATAGAGATGTCCTTTTTTTCAATAGAGGCGGCTTAGTGTAAACCGCCTCTAAAAATGGCTCCTAAACGAGCCGCCTCTATAAATACATTTGTAGGGGCAGTTAATATTTTCATTCGCCTCTATAAATGCCTCTATTTTAAAAAGTGGTCTCTACACCTCTAAAAATAGGTACAACACAGTAAAATTCATAATTTTTTTAAACGAGGTCAGATGAAGATAAACTTTATATCAAAAGTTATATATATCGAAGAGGTCTACAACTTTATAGTTGACAACTTCATCATTTGAAATCATTTGGATTCAACAAATTCTATTTGTAGTTTAGACATCACAAAACGACCTTTGATGGAGAAATGACCAAAACTAAAGTTATAGATATCGAAAAGATATAAAGCACTATAGTTGAGAACTTTTTCATTTGAAATAAAATGTGGTCTGAAAATTTATTTGAAGTCCTCACGTACTGAATTTCAAATTTTCTAACCAACCTTTGATGGAGAAACGACTAAAACCAAATTTGTAGATCTCTTAGAGCTATACAATTTTATAGTTGAAAACTTTATCAGTTGAAATTAAATCATCTATCCATGGAAAATTACGTTTGAATTTCTCATATTTGAAATTTAAAATTTTTAAACGACCTTGGATGGAGAAACAAAAAAAAACCATATCTGTAGATCTCAACTATATCTACAACTTTACAGTTGAAAAACTTTTATTTAAATTCTTTTATTATCTAAAATACTTAGTTTAAAATCGGACATAGATAATACGATGAAAAAGAATATCACATATAGACAAAAGTGACTTACGGGTGGAGTGGTCAGATACATGTGAGACTGCATGCTGCAGATTGTATCCAAAAATCGTGTGACTTCTAGTGGGTCTCCTTGAATTAATCTTTTTTCGCTGTTTTTTTTGTTTAATTTGTGATTTTAAAAAATAATTTTAGAGCAGCCGCCCCTAGAAATGTCCAGCTTCCACAACCGTCCTAAAAATCCTACGTGCAGTAGTGTTTGACCTATCCTGAGATACGGTATCTGAGTGAGTACTGAATTTCAGTCCTATGTGCAATAGTGTTTGACTTTTCCGAGCTACGCTATCTGAGTGATTATTGAATTCCTCTTAGTAGCCTTGATCATAATTGCACAGAACGCTACTTGTGGAGACTACTAGAATCGTAAGAATGGCCAACTGTTTTTTTACCGTCGGGCATTAACTTGGACAATCAGTAAACGCATGTCCAAATTGACCTCAATGACAAGTCGCTGCCGAGCCATTGATTTCGAAGAACGGGATTATGATTTTGCAGATATTTGATCGACGGCATTGTATGCCCGCTATATATACTAGCACAGTTGGACACGCCGCCACGCCTAGATGAATAGTGGAAAATACCTTAAATTCGTCCGAGCAAAAAAAAAGTAAACAGTAAATATTGATGTCGCGTCATAAATAATGTCGAACATCACGTCATAAACAGTATTAAACAGTGTCAGGATGACCCAGTGACGGAACCAGGGGGCTAGCAGGGGCCGTGACCCCCCAAGCACAGTAAATTCCATTTAATACCTATATAAATATATGAATTTACAGCTAAAAATATTAATTTTCACCTATTTTTTATTCAAATATTATGATTTTGGTTATAAATAGTGTAAAATATTTAAAAAGTTGTTGAATCATATAATTACATATATTTTAGCACACTAAAAAAATATGATCATATTTGTTTGCCCCCCTAGTCAGAATCGCTGGTTCCATCTCTGGGATGACCTCCGACCTCCGATTTATTTCTGGTCGAAGGATACTTGTATACGTATATACATACGCAAACACCTAAAAAATATACGGAGTGCCTTCGTCCACCCGTGCGCGCGTGCGCACCCGTCAAAACTCCGAGGCGAGTTAACTACGCGGGATCGGAGGACACCACGTCCTCCCCCAGCTGCTACCCCCGCGGCTAGCACCCCCACCACCCACGGACACAACGCCGGAGCCGGAGCTTGTCCGCGTATTCGGCCACTTCGATGCGGACTGGCGACGGCCGCATGCCGAGATGCGCGTGTCCTGCGGGTGCACGACCGCGGAGGCGGAGGAGATGGTCGCTGCCGAGGACCGTGATGGGGACGGGTTCATCAGCCTCGAGGAGCTCGGGGCGCTGTTCAAGGATGGCGACCAGTCGGACACGCTGCGCGCTGCGTTCACCGGGTATGACCAGAACGGCGATGGCGTGATCACCGCTGAGGAGCTTCAACCGAGAGAGAAGGATCCGAAAAAGGTAGCTTCAACCGGCTTTTCATGCTCCCGTGGCTGCGTGGACGCGGATGGGTGGATTTGCCCAGTGCCAGCTCGGAGAGAGGCAGCTCGCCGGCGTCGAGAGGCCGCTAGGGCGCGCCACCATCGACGGACGCGCGGGAGTGAATGTTTTACCAAACATTTTTCTAAAGGAGCAACAGTTTAACTGGCAGAACTGCTCAGCCGAAGTCAAAATTACCTACATACTCCTACTAAAGGTGTCTCCACGTGCAATGATTGCACTTTAGGAATTTAGAAAGTAAAAAAAGGCTAGATATACACTTATTTTGGGACAAATCTTATTATGCAACGGAGGACTACAAGACATGAATAGTGAAGGAAAGGGTATTTTTAATGAATGGCTTGGGTGCGGCCTCCGCTATTATGTCGCCGCTGCATGGGCCATGGGCCATAGGCCATAGTGTTAGAGCAAGGCTAATAATATAGCATGCAGCAGGTCGTATAGATCCTTATAGCTCGCCTTTCGGTCTATGCATACAATAGTTAGCTCTTTACTATTAATATAATATGGTCCACCTTCTTCTCTCTCAGAGTTTGTTTTGGTTCTTGTGCATAAGCTAGTTATAAATTATAGCTTGTTTTTCTTCTCTCTCTCCTCTGCTCTTTCCTCCACCTCAGCATTCAATCCGCTTATAGCATATTATTATATTTGCTCTTAGGGCATCCCCAACAGGTGACTACGCTAGTGTGTGTCTGGATGGAGGGACCAACTCGGCTAGAGTGGATTGGACTCGGTTTTTCTTGTGTTTGGATCGGAGGTCATGGGATCTAGGTCGAACCTAGGACGACATATTCTGAGTAGATGCGAGTTTCCTTGGCACCGCAAAATTGGGCAAACAGGATTGACCCACAACGAGCGCACCATTGGCGCAATAGTGATGGCTTTGGCGCAACAACGGATGGCCGTGAGCTTGGCGAGCACAGCAGTAGCAACCGAGCGCGTGGGGGAGTAGCTGAGCGCACACACGAAGCATGCACAGGGAACGCCACAGAGGAGATGCGCTAGCACCGCTCGGGCATGGGGGAGCAGGGGCTGCGAGATTAGGGGCCATGGGGCGTGGCGTGGCACAGGTGCGGCCGCGACCGAGCCGCGTAGGGGCAACGGCGAGCAGGGGAGAAGAAAGGCAGGGAAAGGGAAGAGAAAGAGGATGATGTGTGGGGTCCATTTGTCAAGATCCTCATCCCGCATCAATTTATCTTCAAACCAAACAAAAAATTTAGGACTACCTCATCCAACTAAGGCCCTGTTTAGATGCTAAATTTTTCCCCAAATTTCACTATGCAAAAAGAAGATTCCCCATCACATCAAAATGACGGCACATGTATGAAGTACTAAATGTAGATGAAATCAAAAACTAATTGCACAGTTTTGTGGTTCTTTACGAGACGAACATTTTGAGCCTAATTAATTAATTTTTGGACAATTTTTTACACTAAAAAACAAAATGCTACAGTGCGCTACATTGGAAACAGTGATTCAGCCGCCCCCAAATCTCTCGAACTAAACACGGCCTAACCAAATATGAGATGGTTGACCCAACCCAAAAAAACTTGGTTGGACTCAACCCAATTCACTTGATCCCAAACCAAATACACGCTAGCTAGCTGCCGTAGGATTTAGTCTGACGTGGATGGAAGAGAAGATGGGAAAAGAAATCAGCTCGTGCTTGTTTCGTCGCTAGGCTCGCTCAAAAATCAAGGTCGTTGCTTGTGCCTGCTGTCCTGCTGGTTAGCTGGCTCACCACACTGCACCTTGAGAGCTACGTCAGCATGAATACATGAGACAGAAAATATTAAATAAAAATGTAGGACCTATATTGATGAGTTGCCACTAAAATAGCTAGCAGCTGGCTATATTGTTGGGACACCCTTATGCAGGTGTGCAGCCTTGCCGCTGCGCTGGTGCAGGAGCCGGTACGGATGGGCTCGTTGTCAACCTACTATTCATCCAAGGAATAAGAACGTAGTGGGGTCAGAGTTATATGCTTAGACTACCCACAACGTTGCCTTTTACTGATACTCAAACAAGAGAGAGAAGGTTCAAGCATCAGGCAGGAACATTATGGGAACTGAACCCGGGTCATATTGGTTCTTCGATGCCGAGAAAATAAAAAATATTTTTCTGGTTTGAACCAGAACGGCATGCTGACGGTTCTAAATATTCGAGTCCCATGTACAATAAATCATCGATGCTCACACTATAACTATTTGTGGTTTTATACGAGCTGGCAAACAGAGATGAATTTTCAACACCGGCAACGCTGTGGGCAGTCCTAGGCCGTGCTTGCTCATTGGGGTGTCTCCTGCATGCTGATTGGATTTTTGCCCACCGGTACCGAGTTTTTGCATTGGACGATCAAAGGATGGAAGCTCTGTCATTCACGTGAACACAAGAAGAGAAAACGGAGATGACATACGTGCCATCAGATCAGGACCTCACTTCTCTCCACGATGAACGGAACGGCAGAGGCCATAGAGAACAGCAGTAGCACGTGAGAGCTTTTGAGTTGTACCTGAACTAGCTTGGCGATGATAGCCGAGTTCGAAAATGAGCCTAGAACATTAAAAAAAAGCCAAGTTAAAGAAGTTTTTTTTAGAGTTTTAGGACCATATGGTCCCGTCTTCCATCATTAGATAAAAGACAGAAACGTCATTACAGCATATATGGTGGTATGCCACTCAGTATCCTGACCAACCCAAATCCTTTTGACAACACAGTTCTAAGGAGCCATAACGGCACTAGGAAGCCGAATTACAAGATAACAAGAAAACGCCTCCGACGAAAAGAACAGACTACACCCCAAGACTGAAATCTTCAAGGCATCCTCCATACAGGCAAAACGATTTTGATCATCCATCCTTGTCTTCTTCCTAAGTCAGCAACGAGATCTCCGGTAACCAGTCTTGTGTGTTCAACGGGGCAGCAACCATCTTGACATCTTTGCTTGAAGCTTGAGCTCGGCAATAGCACTCTTCGGACAGTCATGGTGCTCCGCAGGACACAGAATTAGCCAATTCTGCATCATACCAATGACCATTTGATAGAGTATTTCCGTACTCTTCCACCCACTTATCTGAAAACATAGATTATTTCTCAGTTTCCTAATGCTCCAAATCGCAGCAGATGAGGTGATATTAGTGACACAATGTTTTTTGTTGGAAAGCCAATACTTCCCCACCTCATCTAAGGAACCCCCAAGATTAACATTCAAAACTACAGATAAAACCTTCCAAAGTTGGGTAGCCACCACACAATCAAAGAAAAGATGATGTACAGTTTCTGATTCACAACAGAATAAGCAGGTAGGATCCTTAACTTTCCTTCTCTTGCCTAAATTATCTCTAGTCAACACTTTGTTTTTGGAAACTAACCAAAGAAAGAAATGAACTCTAGGGGGAACCTTAATAGACCACAATGCAGGCACTAAAACCAGTTGAATACCTCTAAAATTAATCACCCTGTATAAGGATTGTGTAGAGTATAACCCAGAAGAGGAAAATTTCCAAATAAGTGAGTCCTCCTCACTAGAAAAGGTAATTGTCGAAGCTAACATGCAAACTTCCTCCCACTGTTGTTCTAGATTATCATCCATGTTTCTTCTAAAAGAGCATTTCAAAGAGGACCCATTCCAAACCTCATCAACAGTAGCATTCTTCTCATTTACAATTCTGTACAATTTCCAAAACGGGATTACAAGACTAGAAGAACCTAACCAGTTATCCTCCCAAAACCTCACCTTATCCCCTCTACCTATTTTCCAGATATAGCCCATCCTAGCTGCCTAAGCAGCCCTCATGAACCCCTTAAAGAAGCTAGACACACCATTAGTTTGGAGCAAAAGACATTTGGCTTTGATGTCCTATATTTAAAATCTATAAGCTCTCTCCATAGTTTTCCTCTATCTTTCTCATACCTCTTCATCCATGAAGCTAACAAACAAATGTTGAGATCTCTTAAATTAGGTATGCCTACACCCCCAAACTCTTTCATCATGGCTACTGATTCCCAGTTTGCCAGATGATACCTACTGTTGCCCTCACAGTCATTCCACAAACAGTTGGCCATCTGAGTGTTTAGTAACTGAATAGCCCATTTAGGGAATTTTAGAAAAGAAAGGATGTAAATAGGAATGCTAGCCAAACAAGTTTTAATTAACGTGGCTCTAGCAGCCTGGGATAGCAGTTTACCCCTCTAGCCTGCTATTCTCTTAAGCAACTTGTCCACCAGAGGTTGAATGTCCTCTCTAGCTAGCTTAGCATAGTGCAAAGGTATCCCTAAGTACTTAATTGGGAACTTTCCAATGGGGCAACTAAAAATATGGGTCACAACATGTACCAGCTCATCATCTAAGTTCATGGGTATAAATTCACTCTTATGAAAGTAATTCTCATGCCTGAAATTTGCTCATACCATAAAAGAATATGTTTGAGATTAGTTAAATGTGAAATGTCAGTACTAGAGAACAATATTGTGTCATCTGCGTATTGAAGAGAAAGGATGCCTCCTTCTCTAAAATCGTGCAGCATACCTTTCACTAACCCAGACCTAGCTGCTTTGTCTAACATTCTGGTCAAGACATCCCCAACTAGATTAAAGAGCAAAGGGGAAATGGGATCGCCCTGCCTAAGACCTTTGCCAGGTTTAAAGTAGGGGCTATCCTTCCCATTAACCATAATGCCAATAGAGCCACCTATAACTAATTGTTTGATCCAACTGATCCATTTCTCAGAGAACCCTCTAGACTGAAGGACTTCAAAAAGAAAATCCCAAGATACTCTATCATAAGCCTTTTCATAGTCTAATTTCAAAATCACACCTTGATCGACATTCTTATGAATGCTATACACTACTTAATGAGCCACAACAACACTCTCTAGAATATACCTACCCTCAGCCACTAATCTCTGAGCCACCTTTCCTAACCTTAAAGTAAGCAATTTAGAAAAAATCTTGGAGCTACAATTTAGCAAACTAATAGGTCTAAACTGCATCATGTTGCTAGCATCATCTACTTTAGGTATTAAGGTAACTAGAGCAAAATTTAGTCTACACAAATCAAGTTCTCCCCTAAATAGATCATCAAACAGAGCTATTAAGTCTTTTTCACAACATTCCATAATTTCTGATAGAATAAGAAAGGTAAACCATCAGGTCCAGGAGCACCCTCTGGGTAGCAACTAAAAACAGCCTCCTTAATTTCCTCCTCACTAAAATAAGATTCTAACATCTCATTCTCCTTCCTACTAACTAGGTCCTTCCTATCCCAGAAATGAAATCAGAAGCCAAGTGGACACTAGCCGAGGCCTCAGCAGCACATAAATTATTATAAAAATTTAAAGCTATGCCCATCATGCATTTCTGATATTAGACATAACCAGTAGGGCCTTCTAAAACTCAATCATCTTCTTCTTGCTCCTTTGATTGGCAACAGCCTAGAAATAAGCAGTGTTCCTGTCCCCTTCTAGAATATTCCTATCTCTAGATATCTACCTAGCCTTGATTTCCTCCATCCTCCAGATTTTACCTAATTCTTCTTCTAGCCATCTCAACCTTGCCATCTTAGAATCAGACAAAGGCTAAGATTCCATCAGCACCTCTAACTCATTGTATTCCTCGGCTAGTTGAGATTTCAGTTTGTTTTTCTTAGCCACTTGATTGGAGACCCAACCTCTAACCATTTTCCTAAAGGCCCTTATCCTAAACTACCATATATCCATGCTATTCCTAGCACCACAAGGTAAATTCCAGACCTTGTGGACTATCTCTCCAAAGGAAGCCTCCTCTAACCACCATTTTTCAAATCTGAAATGTTTCTTCCGATAGAAAATATTATCTCCAGAGTCCACTAATAAGGGATTATGATCACTTGGTAACCTCTCCAAGGCTTTCACCCTAGCCAGGGGAAAGCTGCTTCCCAAGCAGTAGACAATAGAATCCTATCTATTTTGGCCATAATGATACTGTCCTAGTTATTAATCTAGGTAAACTTCCTATTTTTGGGATTCAGCTCAATCAAACCCCATCTCTCCATCCATTCATTGAAAAGGTCCATCCACTTGAAATTGACAATCCCATTGCTTTTGTCATTGATAGATCTAACCAAGTTAAAATCACCACCAACCATAATGGGCACCTGCCAAGAGCTCATTATCTTTTCTAATTCATCTAGAAAATTATGTTTCCCATTCTCATAAGCTGAACCATAAACAACTAATAATTTAACGCTAAAACCAAACACTTTATTGACTAGCATGACACTAACAAATTGGCATTGGCACCCACCAGTATTCCCCAGCAGTGCCCTTGGCCTTGAGAAAAGACCAAGAAAAAGGTGTATTACCAGATAAAGATCTAAGTAACCCAGGGGTAAAATCACTTTTCTTAGTTTCTAAGACCCCAACAAAATGAACATGATTATCCCTCAATCTACCTACTAAGGCTGGAATTCTACCAATTTGGCCCAAACCTCTAATATTCCAAAACAAACCTATCATTTCTTCTTCTTGTTCTTCTTCCTATGACCTACTCTAGTCCATACTTTCTCAACATTCTCACTTCTTGAGCCTCTTGGACACTATTTTTTGGAGTCCCAAGGGTGCCACCCTGACCACTCACACTACTCCCCTCAACTATTTTCCCAGAAACTCTAGAACAACTAGCATAGTTACAGATAGAAGCCACAGAAAGCAAAGAAGAAGAAGAGACATATTTCTTACCTTTGTTGTCCTTCAAATCATACTTCCTTTTGAGATCTTGTGCTTTTTCTAACATTGATTTGTCATCTCAAATGTTCCTCTAACTCCTTCTCTGTGGCCTAACAAGGCCCCAGGTTTTATCTTTCGTCAACCCTCCTTTCCCAATTAACTTTTCTTCTTCTCTAACCTTGGTAACTTCCTCAACAGTTGGTTGAGTAGCTATCAAGGATGGCTCTACAAGCTCAGCATCATAAGAAATGTCACCCATGACCATAGCTTTACTCATGTTCTGAACCTAATTCTTATCAGCATTTATAGTCTGAGCATGAACCTCTACATGAGAATCTTTAGCAAACTCTTGGGTTTGCTCTACCCCTGTAGCCCCTAGATCAACTATCTACTCATTGGGCAAATTCATCCACTCTTCTTTATCTGGATCTTCATCTATCTCCCCTGCTGTTAACTCCATCTCATCCACCTCTGATCCCTCCAACTCCATAGCTTGGAGTAAGTCCACACAACTTACCTCTATATTGTCTTCTAAGCTGATGAACTGATCAAAGTCCAACAACCTTCTCACAGATTTACCACTTTTTGAAGTGCTAGCCTTACCACTGGATCCCTTTATCTCCCCCTGCCCTTCCTTAGGACCCCTGATCCTTTAGGAGGCTCCTTTTCCTACCCTTTACCCTCCAAGTTCTCATCATTTACCTTGCCCAGGTCATCATCTAATAAGTCATCCTCCTTAGGGTCCTCATCACCTTCATCACCATTCTCCTCCTCCGGTTTGCTGCTCACTTGCTCTACACCTTCAGTAGCAAATGAGATTAGATATCATCCCCCACCAAACTCGTAAACCCTCTCATGTGGAATCTTGCTTGGGTTCTTGCACTTAATCCTGATCCTGACCACTGAGAACAAGCTAGTAAATAGAGTGGGACAATCAACCACTTCCAGTAATCCAATAGTTGAGGCAATGTCCTTGATAGTCCACCAGTCAACCCATTTTGGTGGGATCCCCCTCACTTGTACCCAGACTTTAGACAATATGCTAATAGGTTCTATATCTCTATTCCATGCCTTGAGAGAAGCCATCACCCCAAGTTTGTTTAGGTAGAACAGGGAAGCAGATCCAACCACCAAACTCTTCACTTTCTTGGTCGGTGGAAATCTAACAATGTAGTTGTCTCCCTCTTGCTTCTTGAGCTGCCAGTTCCATTCCCTCCCAAACAGGTACCTCAAGTTCTCTAAGATCTCCTCTTCATCCATCTCTCCCCTTACAATTGAGAAAAGCCCAAAATTATCCATTCCCAACCAGTGTCTAAACCTATTCACTCTAGGTTCTACATCAATGTGAAAGAATCCAAGTCCACTACAAGGACTCCCATAGTATTGAGTAGCAACCTGGTACTTCTTCCATTCTAGACACTTGTCAACTACATGACTAGTCTGATGGCATATGAAACATACTTTAGGCTTGCGACACCCTGAGCTGTAATGACCAGTTTCGCCACAATTAAAGCAGACCACATTTAGCAAATTCTTCTTACCCAAACCTTCACCTGTAACCTTCTCTTCTAGGCTCTCATCAGGTTTGTCCACCTTCTCTTCCTCCTTGACTTTGCTAGCCTCTTGACCATCCTGACCCTAGTCCTAGCCTTGCTGGGGAGGGTTTGGTTGTTGCTGGTGAATCTGCTGTTGATGCATGCGGCCACCACCCTGAAAACCTCCTCTTGGTCTAGGGCTGGTCTGCTTGTTGAACTGACCAAACATCTGAGGCGACAGTATTTGATTCACCTGGTTAGGGAACATACCAAACTGCTGCAGTGGTGGCTGATTGAAGAACTAGGGCGGCATCGATGGTGGTGGATATGGATTTGGAGGATAATTCCATCCCCCTCCTCCCCAATCACCCCACTCCTCCTCAGCATTGTGCGTCCTCGGCCCCACCCCTCGATCTGTTTGCCATTGACTCCTGCACCACCTTCAGGAAGCTTTTCTTTGATTCATCGCCCCAGAATATACTCGAGAAATTCAGCGGCTTAGGCTTCAAATCCCAGACTTTGCTCTCTCCCACAGGGTAGCAATCCTTTGGAGCAAAGGATTTCTTCTCCCACAGATCCCTCTTAATCTAGACTAACCTGTCGCTCCCCCGGCTAACCCTAGCCTTGCTGTTGGATTTGGGGACGAGCCAGAGTTGTCCCCAATACTCTTGGATCTCTCCTCCTTCTTCACACCAGTGACGGGCAGCGGGTTGAGGAGGTTGAACCCGCACCTGTGGCGTCCCTGGCTGAGAGCGTGCCACCTGCCCGCTCCCCAGCATGCCACGTCGTCCCTCCTTTTGGGCACCGAGATGTGGGGGCCCCATGGCAGACAGAAGGAGGAATACCATGCCCTCTGATTGGGCTCGATAGCTCCTTCACCAGCGCCGACCTCTGATGTCAAATTAGCATTGGCGTCACCACTCCGACGAGGTTCTCCTCGGATCTCCTTCTCGTCTTGGGAGCACCGCGACAAGGAGTCAAGCGTCAGGGCCCAAAGGTGATGCCCACACGAGAGGAAGCCTCCCCTGCAAGGCTGTGGCGCCTCGTGATGGCGGCAGTTGTGGGGGCGCCCCACCCTTCACCGGTGACCTCGCCCCTCTCTCGCGTGTACGTGGATGGGATGTGCCCATTCGGTCCAACCTCCGAGGACATCCACTGTTAACCTATGCATGATTTTTTTCCCAATCACAATCATGCATGTGTGGTCGACCGTGTCTATCATCTTCATTGGCAGGAGCCCCAAGTTAAAGAAGTAAACGTCAACCAAAATAATAAAGAAAAAATATAGGGCAAATATAGACAAGGGTGTCCAGCCATGGCCTAACGAGGATACACAGTATGAGAGAAACGAAAAGTCAACTAAACAATGCCAGATGTAGAATAGATAGTTGTACTGAACATAGTTTTTACGATATGAAATTGACTATCTTGATCTCACTTTAAAACTTGAATTACATTCAATCGTTCGTTTTGCATCAAGGCTTGAATTATATTCTAATTATTCATCTTTGATGAAGGCTCATGCAATAGTGATCTTGCAAACATCACGTTGTAAATATCATTTTTTCGATAGCAGTACAACACACATTCGTAGTATTTACATAAGTCTCACTATTCTTTTCTGTTGCAGCGCACGAACATTTATCTGGTACTAACTCATTCACTAAATGGAGGATATTGAAATGAAGGCTTAGCCGGAGTCGAGAAACTGAGAAGTTTTGCATTGCGTGGTCTGCTCCTTAGGGCCCACACGTTGCTCACGCCGCTACTCCACCACCACCATTTCCCTCCTCATCTCTGTCTCGCCGCAACCTGTACACACCGCTGCCAGAAATCCTGTGTGACGGCGAGGGCAGCATCGGTGGGGCTCTTTCCCGGCCCTTTCCCTTGACATAATGATGACATGGCAGAGCCTGCAGCCAGACCTGGTGCCTCCTCCATGACTAGGCCTGGTGCCTCCTCCATGATTGTCGATGTTTTACCACCGATAGTCTATCACGGGGGTACCCGGGACAGTTGTTCGGGCTTCGGCTGGTGCGGAACTTAACGGTGAACGCAAGAGACAGTAGATTTATACTGGTTCGGGCCCTCGACCGTAATCGAGTAATAGCCTTTATATCCAGTTGGTGTTAGCCTTTTGCGTTGGATTAATCGGTATGTTCTGTTCCCTCTTACAGGGGTGCTCATAGTCTCTCTTTATATCAATAGAGAAAACTATGATGCAGTTACAATCTTAGTCGGATCCAAAGAAGGTGTCCTGGTCTAAATACAGAAGGTACTTTCCGAGGCCGGCTAGTCTGACCTATTCTACTCGGAATCGGTGTAGCAGTTGCTGCGCCTCTTCATGCTTCGGTCCGTGGGCCAGGCCAGAGCCCACGACTTGAAGTCGTATCGCTGGGAACCTACGGGTCCCCCATCGACAATGATGAAGCTTGTACAGGGTGACTAGCATTCTTTCAAATTGGTCTGGATTGGGTTTCAGTACAAAATGGATAAATGGTTCGGAATGGTTTGACAGTGGGCATCAATTTTCAAGTTGGTATGGTTTGAAACCCGTCGAGGGAACGGTCAGTAGCAAATGGGTCCATAGGTACTCGGACAGCACTGACGTGGCTGGCGAACGTGCCGCGTTGGACGACCTGTGCCCCACGGATAGCGTGACCATGTCGGTTTGCGAGAGCCTGTTGCGTGCGAACAACACGGTGAGCTGGTCCTGGTCGAACGATGACGCCGCCAATTTCCCGTCCACGCTGCTCACCACGGCGTTGCCGCGTGCGCCGCCGCGTCGTCCATCCTTGCATGGAAGGGCGTCTCCCAAGTCCCAAGATGCTGCCGCAGCCGCTCGCATGCGTCGCGGAAGCCTGGCTCGGCCGGTACCAGGCTATCCTCCTCGCTCCTTACTCTTTGTCGTGGACAATCTTCTTCTTCAACCGCGGCCTGTTTTGGCTGCTGAGCATGGGTGCCCTGTCCGCCTGTCGCTGTCATCGGCGATCTTCTTCGTGGCTCTCAGGGTATGCCGCCCCGGCATACCCTGCAATCCCAGCACGTATAATACGTATATATGCATGTATATCTGTGAAAAAAATCAAGAAAACTTACGTGCAAGAGGTCGCCGTGCGGCCTGCAGCTGCTTTGCTCTCGCGAGAACAGGCTGCCCACTTTCTGGGCCTCGGCCTCACGCGGTGATGATGACGCGGCCCGGGGCCACACAACACAACGCCAGGACGGGATATGCGATGGCGCATTGACCGCATGACCGGTACTCGACTACTCGTGAGTCCATCGTTTTCAGGCGCCGCACATCGGATCGACTACCGTAGATTTGGAGCAACTCTGCGATGCGCGACCTACGAGGGAGTCTCGTCCGCCGTCTCGAATTGATGGATCCACACAGGTGTCCATGCCAAGCTTCTAGGAGACTAGGACGCGATGTCGTGACTAATTGGGATTGAGATCGTCAGATCGAGAATCCGCTCAGGCCACTGAGGTGAGGTGAGCTCTAATCCAGTGCTGCTCTTTGATCCTCTTTTTTCTTTAGAAAAAAACATATCTACTTTCATTGCTAACATCATCGAGTCATCCCTCATGCGCCGAGATTAGGAATTCGCTCAACATCATAGACGATTGTGATTGATAAAAAAATTCAGTACATAATATCATGTGAGTGTTTGTAGCATTCGAAGATCAAGGATTCAATCCATGCAAGTGCAATTTACTTAATTGTTTGAATTGCGCTTTTCAATAATTGTGTAGTTATAAAGAGAACCGGAGACATTGCATCTACTTTTCACAGTAAACATGCAACAAAGAAGGCGGCTGCAATGCAAATCATTACCCTAATTTGGTATATCGTAAGTGTCTTACTGTCTTTCTCTTTTATGCCTATATTTTGAACTATCATTATGGCGTTTGAACATTTATACTGTAATTTGTTAATATTCTCAACTTAATATTCAAATTTAAGACATATCGTGTTATTTAAGGCATGTATACTGAATTACGTTGGAAATGTTATAATCTTTTACCAAATCGTCAAATGGTTTTTTTTTCCGAATTGTATATAAAAATTTTTGGATAGCATACCCTGAAGTAAAATCCTAGATCCGCCACTGCTGGCGCTGTACCTGGTGGCCCTGGGCGAGGGCGCGCAGACGCCGTGCGTGAAGGCTTTTGCGGCGGGCCAGTTTGACGAGAACCACCCCCAAGGAGAGAGCCTCGCGTGGAGCTCATTCAAGTTGAACAGTGCTTCTTCTCACTTCTATGTGCTGTCATCGTCAGTCTGTTCGGTTCAATCGAAAACCGAACCAAAAATCTGCAACACTGAACTCGTCGGTTTCTTATTTTGTGACAACCCGTGCCCTCCTCGGAGTATAAGGGGAGGCACAGCCGTAGGGAGATTGGGCCCAACTCAGTTTGAGAAGAAGGGATCGAAGAGCAACCCGAAGAACTAGGGGCGGATCCAGGATTTAGATATAGGGGGCCGGATCATCGAGTGTCCAGAAACAATATATGGTATTACCGTCAAATCTTGATGTTGGCTTAAAAAAATAAAAAGTTACCAAATATCCACTCTAACTGGTAAGTTTTCACAGTCGAGTGGTATTTTTCTCGAGAGAGTAGAGTAAATTGGACGATGCTTAAATTCAGAAAATAAAGGATTTCAGATAAGAAAGCGGTAAGAGACAAATAAAATATTAAAAAGGTTTGGTTAGTTAGAAATATTTCGGGGCTCCCAGGGCAAAATTGTTTAGTAAGCTATTGTACGAAATTGTTGGATAAGGACAAAATTTAAGGTTGGTATTTCTTATGTTAACTTGCTAGATCTATTTGATTTATTTGAGAAAAACAATTTAGAATTAGCTGAGAAGTCTTTGTTTACTTATAATTTCCAGTGATTAGTGAGAACTAATGAGATGTATTAATGAAAAGTGTGCAACATTAGGAGGGGTCAGGCCCCTGCCCGCCCCCCCTTGTCTCCGCCCCTGCGAAGAACTCTAGGATAGCAGCTGGCTGGCGATCCTGTACCAATCTCCCTCGACTTTCACAATTATAATCTCCTGATTGAGCATTCCTAACACGAAGAACACGTATCATACTGCTAGATGTAGGGCTCAAAAACCCAAACCATGATAAACCGTTCTGTGTCCCTTCCGTGTTTTGAGTGTCCGAGCCACTAGAAACCCACACACCGACCTCTAACGAAAAATTCCGATGCTTGTCACAGTTTCGAACCCGCGACAACGACTAAAACCAAATTTATAGATCCCAAAGAGGTATACAATTTTATAGTTGAAAACCTTTTTATTTGAAATCATTTATCCATGGAAATACGCTTGAAGTTCTCATATTTAAAATTTAAAATTTTCAAACGACCTTAAAAGGAGAAATGACAAAAACTAAAGCTGTAGATCTCGACTATATCTACAACTTTACAGTTGGAAAACTTTTCATTTAAATCTGTTTATTGTCTCAAATACTCATTGAAAATCGGACATAGATAATACGTGAGACAAAATATCTCTCATGGACACAAGTGACTTATGGTGAAGTAATTAGAAAAGATACACGTGAGACTGCAGGATGTAGGTTTTATCCCAAAAATCGTGTGACTTATGGCTGTCTAGTGGTCTCCTTCAATTAATCTTTTTTCAATTTTTTTTGGTTCAATTTGTGATTTAAAAAAAAACGGTGTTTATAGACTACTTGTTTCCCAGCTGCCCCTAGAAATGTCTAGCTGCCCCTAGGAAACCATCCGCAACTGATGTAAAAATCTTTTTGTGCAGTAGTGTTTGACTTTTCCTGAGATGCGGTATCTGCGTGAGTATTGAATTTCAATCCTATGTGCAATAGTGTTTGACTTTTCCTGAGATACGCTATCTGAGTGAGTGAATTTCTCTTATAGTAGCCTTGATCATAATTGCACAGAACGCTACTTGTGGAGGCAGTACTAGAATCGTAAGAATGGCCAACGGTTTTTTTACGGTCGGACTAACTTTCACAATCGGTAAACACAGATGCCCAAATTAAACTCAATGACAAGCAATCGCTGCCAAGCCATTGATTTCGAAGAACGGGATTATCGTTTTGCAGATATTGACCTATGTCATTGTACGCCCGCTACTAACTACTACTAACTCATTCGCAGTGGCGGATCTACAGGGGGCTTGGGGGCTCCAGCCCCCTAATGACTTAATTCACCACTAAAAAAAATACTGTAGCAAAACCTTAAATCACCATTAAATCTTCATGTAAATCAACATCTCCATTGTTTTAGGCCCCTTGATTCTCATCCTGCATCCGCCACTGCTCATTCGTTAGCGTGTTTCGTTTGTGGATCCAATGCAACTCATGCGGCATGGAGAGGTCCAGCATGGGCTCGTCAGGTAGTTTCTCGTGGAACCACCTCGTCCGTACACAGGTGACAGTGCTACACGGAAGGATTTCACCACGGATGGGTTGATGACATGATGCTAACCAAACACCAAGAGTACGGTCCTAGGATTGCATAATTCTGCATGCCTGCAAACCAAACACGTGCGTTGTAAATGGAGGATATATTAGTGCCTGTTTAGTTCAGGGGCCGTTTTCGGAGTACCGTAGCACATGTGTAACTATAACAATTAATGTCTAATCATGGACTAATTAGGCTTAAAAGATTCGTCTCGCAAAATAATACAAACTGTGCAATTAGTTATTTTTTATTTATATTTAATGCTCCATGTATGTTTTCAAACATTCGATGGGATGAGGTGTAAAATTTTTGGGTGGGAACTAAACACCCCACGAAACAAAGGCATAGAGTTGAGAAACTGAGATGTTTTGCATTGTGGTCTGCTCCTGAGGGCCCCACGTCGCTCCTGTACGTGCACGACGCTAGTCCACCAGCACCATTTCCCTCCTCATCTCTGTCTCGCCGCGACGATCTGTGCACGCCGGTGCCAGAAGCCTGTGTGATTGCGAGGACAGCTTCGGCGGGGCTTTTTCCCGGTCCTTTCCCTTGACATAATGATGACATGGCAGAGCCCGCAGCCAGACCTGGTGCCTCCTCCACGATGAATCTTGTACAGAGTGACTAGCATTCATTCAAATTGGTCTGGATTGGGTTTCAATAGAAAATGGTTTGGTATGGTTTGATAGTGGGCTTCAATTTTCGGGTTGGAATGATTTGAAACCCGTCGAGGGAGCACGGCGTGCTAGTCCACGCTGCTCGCCACGGCGTTGCCGCGTCCATCGTTGCGTGGAAGTGGGGGCCGTCTTTTTTTACTTTTTAGCTCTTTTTTCGAAAGATTTTCTCAAATATGTCTTTGACAGAAAGATTTCAGAAAATGGACACTGGGCTTGACGTCATCCATGCTGGCGCCAAGATAACACAGCTTGGCGCCAAGCTCCCATGCCACTTGGCCGACGACGCCGAGCTGGCACTGACGTGGCAGCATCTTGGCGCCGTCACCATTGGCACTAAGCTTGGCGCAATCATCATTGGCGCTAAGCCTGGCACCATGCATCTTGGCGTCGAGTTGTTGGAATTTCTTCAGTCTGGAATTTTACCATGAGATGGACATATGAAAATTTGTTAAGTCTATAAATTTACCATGAGATGGGACATGTTGGAATTTTACCATGACATTGACAAATTTGATGCTATCGCATGGTAGTTCGTATTTTAACATATCCAGGCCGCAGCAAAAATCCTGACTACCTAATTTTACCGTGAGATGGACATACAAAACTCTAAATTAATGTGACTTGGACCTTAATTTTTCTATGAGATGGACATATAAAATTTTGGCAAAGTCTTAATATTTACCATATGATGGACAACCTAGAAATTGGCTAAGTCTTGAATTTCACTATCACTTGACTATGCTAGAATTTGGCTAAGTCTGAATTTTTGCTATGATTTGGACATTGACAAATTTAAAATTTTACCATGACTTGAATATTGAAAAAGGGCTTCATGTTTTGGACTAGGATATTTAAAATTTTACCATGACTTGGACCATAATTTTACTATAAGATGGAATTTTAAGTCATGATAAAAAGGGCTTCATGTGAAGTCATGGAATTAGGGCTTCATGTTAATTTTACTATAAAATTTTACCATGACTTGGACCCAAATTCAAAACATGAATAATTTGGAATTTGGCTAAATCTTGAATTTGGATATTTAAAATTTTACCATGACTTGTGTAACACCCCAGGGGTTTGCCACCAGTTAAGCAGTGGGTTTGAGCTCAAACATGATAGATTAAGTGGAGATGACGATGTCAAGGTCGACCTATGGAGATGAGCCTAACCTAAACTTGGATGCTACACCATTGCTTTATATATAGGCTATTTTCAAGATATATGCTTGGGTGGTGTTATTGCAATATCTTCATGTGTCTCACCTTAGTACATATCTATATTGATCCCTGGAAAAGTTTCATGAAGTTTGAAATCAAAAAACCACATGAAATGATAAGTTATATCCTTGTTGGAATGGTTTTACTAAGTGCTTGAATTGCACTATTAAGTCAATGAAAATATAGGTCATCAACCCAACCTTGCAACCTTGCCCAAAAGACTCTAGATGGACTCTACAACAAAAGTCGTGAAAGGTTCGTGTTAAGCAAATGCCCCGAAAATGCTCCAATGGATCAAAAAGGATGATTTAAGCTTCATCGTGATCCTACTTTGGTCAAAGTAGAACAGCAGGTTCTATACCAGTTTTGAGGTTGGACCTTAAATGAAAGTTGTAGTCCATATCATGTAGAACAAACTTTGTTTTTGGACTAAGAGCTAGATCAGCTTGGAAGTAAGTCAAATCGAGGTCATAAGATCGAATTTACTGTTGTTTTCAGCATTTAGAAATATTCTAAGTCTAGAGTTTCGCTAAGCAACGACGTTGGCATTCCGCGTTCTCCGAAATTCGTTAAGCAACTTGAGTTGATCAAAAAATAAAAGTTGAAGGGTATATTATGGAGAAGAGCATGTAAAAAGTTGCACTGAATCAGGCACTGTCATTTTGAATATCCAAAAATAAAAGTTGAAGGGTATATTATGGAGAAGGCGAGTTCCCATGACCGTTATCAACATGTTGACACTGTCATTTTGAGGCTTAATTACCCGCTGTTACATAGCTCAAATGATCAGGCACCTTAAATGAGAAACGTAGAGTAGGCCGAGGTGAGCAAATTTCATTTTTGGCCCAAGGACTGATTTAGCTAGGAAGCGGCGATTATTTTTATACTTTTGTTCTTATAATTTGGGCGGTTCCGTGACAACTTGGACCCTAATTCCATGACTTAACATGAAACTTTTTTTTAATATCCAAGTCATGATAAAATTTTAAATTTGTCAATGTCCAAATCACAGTAAAAATCCAGACTTAGTCATATTTCCATCCCCATCCCATAGTAAATTTAAAGACTTAGCCAAATAAATCTGGATTTTTGCTATGACTTGGATATGTTAGAATACCGACTACCATGTGGTAGACATATGGAAAAATAATTTTTTAACATGACTTGGACATTTACAAATTTGAAATTTTACAATAACTTGGATATTGAGAAATATGACTAACTCTAGAGTTTTTACAGTAACTTTCTGTTTGATCACTTAGAACAACCTGGAAATACTTAGGATAAAAAATGATATACATGGTGATTTGATCTGTGGGGCCAGGCTTGGCGCCAATGACGATGGCGCCAAGCTTGGCGCCAATGGTGACGGCGCCAAGGTGCTGCCACGTCAGCGCCAGCTCGGCGTCGTCGGCCGCGTCGTCGGCCAAGTGACATGGGGGCTTGGCGCCAACATGGATGGCGCCAAACCCAGGGTCCATTTTCTGAAATCTTTCCTTCAGAAGTATATTTGAGAAAATCTTTCAAAAAAAAAAGAGCTAAAAAGTAAAAAAGACGGAAGTGGGGGTAGGTGCCGACCCAGGTGGCAGGAAGCCGCCCCTCCTCTCCCCTCAGGCCCTCACACTCGCTGAGAAAAGAATAATTATGGCAGCAGACAGCCCACCCAGGAGATATGTAAGGTCCATCATCGTTACTGTTGCATGCACAAGTGGTTTAAAATTTTTTAAAAGTTACAACTACCAAAATATGCATCTAAATTAAATTTCGATTGTACCACTATATTTCTTATATTAAATACTTCAAATCAAGATCCCACTTGAATATATTTAGGAAAAAATATTTACATATATACTACGGAATATCATAAATATATCATAAAACATCAAATTAACATTACACAAACATCACAAAAATAGCATAGAACATCATATGTATACTACGTGAACATCACATATATCATGAAATGTAAAAATAAAAAATAAATAATAAAAAATATATCCTAGAACATCAATGTATACTACCGAACATCACAAATACATCATAGAACATCGCATTAACACTACATAAACATCATAAATGTAGCATAGAACATCATCATAAATACATCGTTGAACATCACATTAATACTACACGAAAATTACAAAAAATAGCATAGAACATCATATGTATGCTACGTGAATATCACATATATCATGAAATGTAAAAAAAATATATCTTAGAACATCAATGTATACTACCGAACATCACAAATACATCGTAGAACATTGCATTAACACTATAAGAACATCACTAAATATAGCAGAGAACATTATATGTGTACTACGTGAATATCACAAAATCATGCAAGTGTAAAATGAAATAATAAAAATAGTGAAATAATTAATTCAAGTCAAATAAAAAGAAGAAAAATGTTACTGAACATCACAAAAAAAATCCAAGAACATCAATGTAAGCTTACTGAACATCACAAAAAAACATCGTAGAACATCACATTTCTACTTGCGGACATAAAAAAATACATCATAGAACATTAGATGTATACTACATGAACATCACGTGTATCTATAAATAAAAAAGTAAAACATAAAATTATAATATAGGAAAAAGGAAAATAAATGAATGAAAGGAAAAAAATAAAAGGAAAACATACAATAAGAAATGAAAATAGAAAAGGAAATAAAAAGAATAATAAAAAGACCACGAAAAAAGAAAAAAGAAAAAAAGAAAGGAAACGAAAAAAGAAATAGAAGAAAAAGAAAAGAAAAATTATAAAGAATTAAAGATGAAAGGAAAGAAAAATAAAAAAGAATAAAATACGACAAGAATAATAGAACACACCAAATATAAAAATGAGAAAAGAAAAAGAAAAAAAGAAATACTAGAAAGGAAAGAAAAAGAAAGAGGAAAAAGAAATAGAAAAAGAGAAAAGTAAGAAAAATAAAAAAAGAACAAAAGATGAAAGGAAAGAAAAAAAATAAAAAGAAAAAAAATAATAGAAGCACCGCAAAAGAGAAAAGAAACAGGAAAAAAGAAATAGAAAAAAATAAATACTGACGTACTTCAGATTACCATAAACTCGCGTATGTACGTGTGTGCCCGGAAGTCGCGCGAGGTCGCACGCTCCTGGGCCGTTACACCTCCGCGTGGGCCGCGCTCCACGAGCCACCGCTAATAATCGTACTGCGTCGTGGGGGTCGGCAGCGACATTTTGCGGTCGCTGCCGATCGCATGCGTCGCGAACGCCTGCCTCGTCCGGTAACAGTCTTGTTCTTCAACCGTGGCCTGTTTTCGCTGCAGAGCATGGGTGTCGCTGTCATCGGCGCTCCCGGCCTTCCGTGACGGCCCTGTGTGGCCATCTTGTACGTGGCGCTGTACCGGCCTGAAGGCTTTCGTGGCTGACCAGTTTGACGAGAACCACCCCAAGGGGGACAGCCTGGCGCGGAGCTCCTTCAATTTCTAGTTTTCAACTAATGCTTCTTCTCTCTTCTCTGCGCTGTCATCGTCAGTTTATTCTGTTCAACCCAAAACCGAAACAAAAATCTGCAACGCTCAACTCATCGGTTTCTTATTTTGTGGAAGTTTTTGAAAACTGAAGAACCGAACCAATGTACCGTTGAAACCGATTGCCCAGTCCTACCACTATTGATGATTTAATCCGCAGGATAGTTGTTGAAAGCATTTTTTGACGTGACATAAACACATATAATTACATAACAATGTGAAATGTGTTTTTTTAGAATATAACAACGTGAAATGTGTTAGTGTGGTGTACTTTGTTCCGAAATTTTGCTTCTTGCTTTATTTTTTCCCGGAACGGTATGCATGGTAGACCTAGATTTTGTTGAAATATTGCCCCCATTCAACTAAAAAATGTCAATCTAGTTTTTTTCTAAGTCAAGTTATCTTAAGTTTACTAAACTTTATACAAACAAATAGCAATCCTTATAATATTATAAATAAATACTACTAGATTAATTATGAAATATATTTTAATAATATATATCTCTATTTGGTCAACAACAATATCTTATCTATAAATTTAATTAAAACTTAAAACAATTTGACTTAGAATAAAACTGAAGTTATCTTTTTAGGACAAACAAGTCACAATTGCTTCTAAATTACTTATAGATCATTCAGAAGAACATATGCCTACGGACCAGCGCGGTCTGCTCCCCCTCACGGTCAATCTAAAAAAACGGACGCATTTCTCTTCCTCCTCAGCTAGTCGCCTGGTGCAGAGTTCACCGTGCCATCTAACTGCCGCTCACCATGGCCTTCTCTAATTAACACGAGGGCCACTCACCACGACCTTCTCCAGCGCGGGGGCGCCTCGCTACAGGAGGCCACACTCGCTCGACCACCGCTGCCGTCTCCATCGCGAGGGCCGCTCGCCGAGGGCATCGCAACCGCTCACCGGGGGCCGCGCAACCGGCCGCCCGCTGCCATCTTCCTTCTCCATCGCGACCTAACATCAAATCCTCGTTGTGTAGTGCTCCGTCCGCCCGCTCGTGCCAAGTTTTTTCTGAAAGCTCATGTTGCAGGCATATGTTTCATATGTTTTAGGGTATGTTGCAAGTGTTTCACATAGATGTTGCAAAAGTAGATCGGGATGTTGCATATGTTGCAATGGCTATACACGCATGTTGAAGCGTCTGTTCCAAATGTTTTATCTGTTTTCTCATACGTGTATTGCAAGTGTTTTATCTAGATGTTGCATATGTTTTACGCATATGTTGCAAGTGTTTTACCTGGATGTTGCATATACTTGCAATGGTTTTTCAAGTGTTTTCAGGCGTTTTATAAGTGTTTCAGACGTATGTTGCAACTGTTTCAGCTATTTCTAATGTATGTTACAAGTGTTTCATCTTGATATTACAAAAGTAGATCTGAATTGGAAGCGGAGCGCCGCGAACGGCGGAGACCAAGCGTGGTAGAGGATAGGGCGCGATGGGGGGATGTCGACGTGGCGGGGAAAGGGGCGTGGCCGGGCGCAGGCTTAGCCAGGACAAGGATGTCGTCGGTCACGTGGGCGCGGCGGGCACTCTCTTGTTTCTGTTACAGCGCAGCCGGGGTTATGAGGGCACACTCATGTTAGGCAAGTGCGGCGGGCACGCTTCTCTTACGCAGGATCGGACAGGGTGTGGTGGTGCGCTTGAATGAAGCAGCGTCCGGACGCGACTAGCTGCGCCGCTTCTGTATGCTTGGATCTCGGTGTAGTAATTCCTCGGCACCGAAATAGACACTCACGAAAAATCTTCATTATCTATAGACACAATTTAATTTATACCACAACTAAAAAAGAAAGTAGAATGTCGGTCTCCTTTTATTGACGAGATTGATCCATGGACTATCCAAGAACAAGGCAGTAAACAAAAGAGGATCATGAGCTGGCACAATGAATAGAAGAGATTCACACTTTTTATTTGCTTCCTTTTTTTGTGACAAGAACACTTTTTATTTCCTTGGACCTACCTCTCAATCTGTTCCTTAATTATTAGTGTTCGTCCTCTGATACATCCAGATCTACTTTTGCGACATCTATATGAAACACTTGCAACATACATCTGGAACATCTAAAACACTTGACACATCCCCGTTTGCAACATACGCTTTCAATGCAACATGGGCAGGCGGCGCGGCGACCTGGTGCGGTGGAGGCGGCCCTGCGAGACGGCTGTGGCGGGCGGGGCGCACAGGCGAACAGGTCGAGAGTGAAGGGCGCGGGTGGGGCGTATGTAAAATAACCTTCAATCTTTTAGGCGCTAGATTTTGGAAATTGTTGGAGTTGTATCTTTTTTATGTCTTCCAATATATTTTGTAAATGTTGGAAAATCTGTTTTTGGAGAGTATTTTTTTTAGATACTATTGAAGATGACAGGGATAAATTCTGTACCAGTGGTTTGTTGCTTCTTCTATATGCTTGGATCCACGGCGAATAATTCGTCGGCACTTAAATAATTTATTCATCGTCCGTCCACGAACAATCTTTATCTTTTAGCCACAAATTTAATTTATCACAACCGAAAACGAAAGTAAAAACATCAATTTCCTTTTGCTAATAAATTTTATTTATCGAGACTTAAGGCTGGACGAAAAACTCGAAGCTCGTTAGCTCGCTCGGCTCGTGGCTAGCTCGGCTCGGCTCGGCTCGTTACCATAACGAGCCGAGCCGAGCCAAGATTTTAGCTCGTTAGCTATAACGAGCCAACTCGAGCTAGCTCGTGAGCGGCTCGCGAGCCAAACGAGTCATAGTTTTAGGAAAAAAGTCATTATAACTTATATTATGTTTGTATTATGTCTTGCACTCTGCAAATGATTAATATGTTAAGTCATACGAATATTTTATTTAATTTAAGGCTATTGGATATATTATTTTTGTATTATTACTATTTTTAACCTTTTGATAAATGCAAATACTAAATTTTATATATTTTTTATAACTGGCCCGCGAGCCTAACGAGCCAGCTCGAGCTTTTAACGAGCCGAGCCGAGCTGGCTTTCTGGCTCGTTAAGATAACAAGCCGAGCCGAGCTAGCTCGTTATCCTAACGAGATGAGCCGAGCCTATACAGCCTTATCGAGACTGAACCATCGACTATCCAAGAACAAGGCAGTAAACAAAAGAGGGATCACCAGATCATGATCGAGCTGGCACAATGAGAAGAAGGGTACCTCTCAATCTGTTGCCTAGCGTCTCCAGCTAGCAAAGTTCCTGCTCTCATACATACATATACTAAGAAGAAATAATTGATCATGGTTTATTTTTCTCATCAAGAAACTCAGTACAAGTTGGAAAGTCGACGACAATATATCCTTGCACACGCAAATATATAAACCTTAATCGATGGCTTAATATTTCTCCAAGAAATTTCCTCTTCTCATCTCATGACCAGAAAACTGATCAAATCCACACACACGCAAAAGAGAAGACCTCAAACTACAAAAACCTACCGAATCGCTGCCGATAGACGATTAATAGCAAGAATTGTTTACGTCCGGCGGCCCGCCGAGGAGTGTCTGCATCTGGGACTGGTGCTCATACTCCATCTGCTCAATCTGCATCTCGCGCTCCAGCACAAAGAGAAGCGGGAGGCCCAGCACGAGGAACGTCGTCCCCGCCAACCACGCCGCCTTCCCCACGCTCCGCGCCAGCTTCTCCGCCATCGCCGCTATCTCCGCCACGGATGACATGTTTGCCGCCGGCTCTGCCTTCGTTGCTGCTCGCCGATTAGTAATACTCAGCTCGTAACTGAATGATTGAGGTTGGGAGTCTACTACAGAGCCGCGGTACGTACGTATATATGCGTGGGAATACGCCGCACGAGCTTCTCGTCTTTTATTTCCTCATATGTTCCTGTTTCCTTTTCCGGATCGAGTCCGTTCAGGAGATGTGGACAGGCGATCAATTTTAGCATGCGGTGAGTTTTTCAAAAAAAAAAGCATACGTCTACCTTTTCCAAAATCATATAATCTATATATATGTTTGAACTCGGTTAAGGACTTTTTTTCCTTTTTGCAAAATCATATGCTCTATCTATATCTCTATCGGTAATTCTGGGAAGCGGCGCCGGCCGTCCCGGATGCTCCGTTGATAGGCCACGACGCTGGCCCTACTACCACCCCTTCCTATCTGCTCAGGAGTTCCTAAAAAAATATCTGTATTCCTGCCTTGCGGCCCTCTTCCTTCACCAACGCGTCACATCCACTACTACATAAAATCTTTTAGGAAACGTTTTTTTTTCTCTCAAGGCGGGCAGGCCTGCAAATTTTTTATTAACCGAGGCGGTTTACAAAAAACCGCCTCGCAAAATCCATTAACAGAGGCGGTTATTATAAAATAGCCCGCCACGAAAAATGAATCAATTTTCTGAGGCGGGCCTCTTACAAGTTAATATGACCAAGCCCACTCCACTTTAGAAAAGCCCATCTCGGCCTGCTTTATTCCTTAGAATATATATATATATATATATATATATATATATATATATATATATATATATATATATATATATATATATATATATATATATATATATATATATATATATATATATATATATATATATATATATATATATATATCTCCTCCCTCCTCCCTCTCTCGCGACTTCCACGAGTAGCAGCGGCACGGACGCCCAGCGCCGGCCTCCTCCCTCCCTCTCTCCCCCTCGCCGGCCTCCTCCCTCCCTCCACCACGCTGTGACGAGCCCCAAGCGGAGGCGGCGCGCGCAGGCGTGGAGGCCCCGACGTTGCGCATGGAGGCCCGACGGCACCCCGCCCCTCCCCCAACCAGATCCGCCCCTCCTCCCCTCCCATCGGCATGCGGGGCGGCCATGGCGAGGGGCCGGGCCACCACGGCGGCGAGCTCCCGGCGTTGCGTCCACCAACAACAGCTCCTCTAGATCCGGCAACAGCGGTGGCGCCCCCTCCCCTCAAATCCCTCTCCACCGGCCTGGCGGCGGCGGCCCTGAGGCCGGATCTGGTGGCGGGGAGACCGGACCCGGCGGCGAGCGATGGCGGCGGCGACGACCCATGGATGGGCTCGGCGGGCCGGTGGATGGGCTCGCCGGGCCTGTTCATGGATTTTTTTCTTTTTTGTTTTTTTATTGGATTAACCATGGCGGGCATGGCAACCGCCTCGGTAAAGGTTACGATTTACCGTGACCTTTGATCCGAGGCGGTTGCAAAACTGCCTCGGTTAATCACTTCTGCCCGCCACGGTTGCTTTTTCTGTAGTATTGACCCCGCGCGCAGCTCGCAATGCCACGCCATCGCCTGCAGCCCCACCCTGCCTACTGCTCCGACCTGGCATCGTCGCCGCCCTACCTACCCACCTGTCGTGCTACCAAGTTTGCTCCCCTGCGCCCGGACTACCGAGGACCGCCGGCTCCTTGAACTCGGAGTGGGAGACGAGGACCACCAGCTGCCCTTCTTTCAAGATCCGTCCATCGCCTCCTTGAACTCGATGTGGGCACCATCTTCTCCTCTCCTTGCCCTGGGCCACTGCCTCCGATGAATACACGCCGGCGGGCCTCTATTCTCACAAGAAGCAAGGAGATGTTATGCTGAAAGCACATGTTGCAAGCATATGTTTCAAGTGTTTCAGATGTTTCATAGGTATGTTGCAAGTGTTTCAAAATAATGTTGCAACAGTGGATTGGGATGTTGCATATGTTGCAATGGTTGTACACATATGTTGCAAGCTTTTGTTCCCAATGTTTCATCTATTTTTTTTCTAGATGTATGTTGAAAGTGTGTTTATTTGGATGTTGCATATATTTAAAAATAACTCCAGAATATATAATCAGAACTGCAAGTTTGAAATTGGCAAGCCCAAATTTACTGTTTATTATTAAAACTTGGATTTAGTACAATTGAAAGGTGTTGATTGTCTGATGTGTTAAATGTCTTGGTCTGTTTGTGTTGCATGTAAATATTTTTTTCCACGTCTTCGATTTTAGGCAACTGTGAAATCTCAGATCGAGTTGCTCTCAGTCAATGGTGGTTCACCTGTGGGTTTGTTTTCCCTGGAAAGTCCTCCGATTATTACTCTATTTTTTATGTATTGTATTAGAAGTCTTTTAAGTTAAAATATTTTAAATTTGACCATCAATTTCAAAAAAAAATCATACAATTTCACAACACATGAACGTATCTCGTAGTGAATTTTAGTATGTTGTTAACCTATACTAATTTTTTAAAATTGATGGACAAAGACAGAAATGTTTGACTCGTAAAACAAAGGAAGTAGAAGAGCAGATCCTGGCAATTAAAATTATCAAAAAAAACAACCTGAATGAAGATCATGTCGGCGTTTCAACACCAGGCCCATGCCTGAATTGAATTTCACACTGCAGATCGAAAGGTCGACGAGACGGCACATGAAACACTTGTACAATAGTATTACTCATCTGCGTGTGTTTAGTTCTCGGGTGTAAAATTTGTTGGGTGTCACATCGAATGTTTCGTGGGATGTCGGAAAGGGTTTTTGGATACTAACAAAAAAAATAATTATGGAACTCGCCTGTAAACTGCGAGACGAATCTAATGAGCTTAATTAATCTGTCATTAGAGCATGTGTTACTGTAGCAGTTTAGTGTCTAATTACGACCTAATTAGGCTCATTAGATTTGTCTCGTAATTTACAAGTAAATTGTGTAATTAGTTTTTTATTTTGTCTATATTTAATCCTTCATGCAAGTAACGCAACCATTTGACGTGACACTTTTGGAATTTTGAAATTTGGATCTAAACACACCCTAAAATGATAAGGGCACGTACAACACGTCATATGGGCCCGTCTCCGTCTTTGCGTTTTTGCAAAAATCACCTCGGAGGCTGTTTAGTTGGCAAAATTTTTGGCGAAACGCAACTGTAGCAGTTTCGTTGTTATTTGGCAAATATTGTTCAATCATAGTCTAATTAGGCTTAAAAGATTTGTCTCGTCCATTTCGTCTAAACTGTGTAATTAGTTTTATTTTTTTATCTATATTTAATGCTTCATGCATGCGTTCAAAGATTCGATGTGACGGGAAATCTGAAAATTTTGGCAAAATTTTTGGCGTCTAAACGGTGCCTCGGTTTGGCTTGGAGACGGCCACCCCGTCGCCTCACGAGACGACGGCGAGGGCCCGTGCTCCGAGGCCCAAGCGCCGGGAGGAGTTGCGTTGTACGACTCGTCTTCTTTGTCTCGACGGCGCGTGCGGATCCCGCACGGACGCACGCGGATTCTGGCTTTGGATGTGCGCGGGGTGCTGTTGCGACTTGCGCGCCAGAACCCACAGTCGCTGAAGGACGGCGCGCGGGATGATGCGTCTTGACGGAGAGGCGCTGCGGCGGCGTGCGTCCTCAGTCGTGGTAAAGTTCGACGATAGGCGCCAAATCTTTGTTCGTGCGGCAATCTTCTTCTCCACCGTCATCTCATTCCCTACATTGACCCCGGCTGGCCGGCTGCGCCGCTTTCCTCCACCGACGGCGAGCTGCGGTTGTTCACCGGCTCCCCAACCTGGCGACCTCCATCACAAGAATGTGGTGGCGGGGGGCGGGGGGCGGGGTCTGCCTTCGCCGGATTTGGCCATGGCGCAACGAATACGTACCAGGGTGCTCGGGCCCTCAACAATAGCAACAACATGAATGTAGACTATTGTGCTTAGAGTCCTGAACTGCGAGCTGCAGCTCATCGCAAGATCTGCCCCGGTGCTTGCCTCACGGGAAGGTAATGATTCTGAAATCCTTTTACTCTGGTGATTCGTAGTTCTTCGATAAGGCCAAATCTCAATGGATGTTGGCTTCATGTTGATTCTTTTATCTAGTGAGCTGAGGGAAAAGTAATTCCTTCTGTTTAGTTGCAGTAAAATGTTTCATATGATGCTTTCTTAAACACATGTCATCTGATATTTGTTAAATAATATCTAGTGCAGCCACATGGTCTTCTTGATTCAGGAACAAGCTAGAATTATAGAAATTGAGATAACAAACTGTGAATTTAGTGGCTCTGAATTCAAAAATAGATGCAGGATGTTAATGTCAAGCTAAGAAAAATGAGCAGTAGATGCAGGCTGTTACTCTTCTCAAGCAAAATGAGCAATAGTAGCAGTCTACTTTGTTAATGGCAAGATAATTTTAGTTGAACTGTATTTTGTTCAAACTGAGGACACATATATCTGTAAGTTCAGTAGAACTATATGCGCTCATAGCTGATTAGCTGCTTTTACTTTCTCTATATTGACTCTAATATATTGCTAAGTATGCTAATTTCTGTCAGCTGCTTTACTTTTTTCTGACTTTCTGCATTATTTTGCATTTCTTGTTGCAGTGCTTTGAAATTGACATGGCCGGTTGAGAAGAAGTTGAGGAACAAGTTATTTGTAGAGAACTGCATGCTGTTTGCAATTCTGTGCACGTTTCTGTAGCTAATGTCATTATTGAGGTTAGGCAAATCTGAAACAAACTGCAGCACTAGCTGGTGCGTGTGAGTGTGAACTGAAGCATTATTGTGTGTGAACTGCAGCACTAGCTAGTGCGAATGTTGCTCTTATTTATCCTTGATATATTTTTTATCAAATAACCACACAATGATATACAAATATTTATTTATAGTTGATTCTAGTTACATGCAAAGCATTAAACAACTAAGAGACGGAAACCTGTCTGTGGGTTGTATGACTGGTTTTTATACCTGTCTGGATGGTAGATTCGAGGCGCTTAGAGACAAATACCAGTTTATCGGTTGTACATGCCCTAAGCATATTGGACGAGAGCAAAAGTCATAGAAAATTAATTTTGATTCTTAATTTTTCTTATAATTTGAAGTCATTTTTCTAAAAATTAATATGACTACTATGAATACAAATCTGTAAGACAATTTTATGAGCTAAATTTACATATAATTTGATTAATTGTTTATTGCGATTTATAAAATTTCATTACTACAAAAAACATTTATAGAGATGTCCTTTTTTCAATAGAGGCGACTTAGTGTAAACCGCCTCTAAAAATGGCTCCTAAACGAGCCGCCTCTATAAATACATTTGTAGGGGTAGTTAATATTTTCATTCGCCTTTATAAATGCCTCTATTTTAAAAAGTTGCCTCTACGCCTCTAAAAATAGGTATAACACAGTAAAATTCATAATTTTTTTTAAACGAGGTCAGATGAAGATAAACTTTATATCAAAAGTTATATATATCGAAGAGGTCTACAACTTTATAGTTTACAACTTCATCATTTGAAATCATTTGGATTCAACAAATTCTATTTGTAGTTTAGACATCACAAACACTACTAGAAATGTGTTCATCAATGATGATTCAGTAGTGACGATTAGCAATTTCGTCACAGAGTGAGAGCATTCTATGACGAAATTTGCAGGTTCGTCATTAGTCACAAGTGACGGAGCTTTGGCACGAAGAATAATGACGAAAACGAAAGGATCGTCATAAAATAACAAAAATAAATCATCATAAAACGTTTGTCTCGTGCACCACCTTGAGGACATGGCACCGTGGTCCCACCAGCGGGTGCCGCCTGGAAGACGTGGCGATGCGGACCCACCAGCGGGTCCCAACCTTGAGGATGTGGCGGTGAACACGTGGCACACACAGTCCAGCTGGACCTGCAGCCTTCCCCCTCCACTTTTTTTTTTTTGCAAAAAAATCGCTCAATCAGTGAGCTTCGAACTCACGACGGGCGCTAGATAAATAGGTGTGTTACCACTGGAGCACTCGATCTTTTGTGATAAAGGTATGCATATTTTTTATTTGTAAACTTAGAACATGGTAATTCAATCTTAGATGAGGACATGACGCTGTGGTCCGGCCACCAGCGGGTCCCACATCGAGGACGTGGTGGAGGGGTTCCACCAGCGGGGCGTGGCAGCGAACACGTGGAGCTGTGGGCCCACGGTCCAGGTCGACCAGCAGCCTGCCCCCTCCCTTTTAATTTTTGCAAAAATATTCCACCCGCAGGGGTATCGAACCCGCGACCTGCTGCTAGACAGGGAGGAGCGTTACCACTGGAACTCCCGGCCTTTTGTGTTTATGGCATGCATGTTTTTCTATTTGTACTTAGAACATGATATTTTGTTTTTTTATTTTATCGATCGAGTTGATGGGCCCTGTACACATGATCGCGTAGACGTCCGTGGCGGTTGATCGCGAGGACGTTCGTGGCCCTATACCGGCGGCGAGGTGTCCAGGCTGGTGATCGGCGCCGTGTAGGCAAGCAGAGCGGCGCCGGGCAGTGGCGGCACGCCTGTGACAGAACACTAGCACCGGCGAGTGGCGCGCGAGCAGATCGGCGCCGGGCAGCAGCGGCGCGCGTGGGACAGAGCAGCAGCGCCGGCGAGCAGAGCTGCGCGTGGCGCGCGAGCAGATCGGCGCCATGCAGCAGCGGCGCGAGTGGGACAGAGCAGCAGCGCCGACGAGCAGAGCTGCGCGTGCGCAGAGGATCGCCGAGTACAAGGTTTGATTTGTTTATCAATTTTTTTACATATATGCATGTGTTTGATGTGTTTCTGAATTTTGTTGAATTTACTCTAATTTGTTTTTTTAATTTTTATACATATTGTATTGTCAAAACAGATGGATAGAAGCTGGATTTTTGGGATAAAATTCACACCTGCATATGTGAAAGAAGTTGAAGATTTCATGAAATTTGTTAGCGAAAGATACCCCAAAGACAGCCACATACTTTGTCCGTGCTATAAATGTCTTAATCAAAGTTTGCGGCCTTAGAAGGATGTACATGACCATATACTCATTTTTGGAATGTCAGCTACATACACCAGGTGGACTAATCATGGGGAGTCGGAAGATACTGTAGTAATTGAGAATTTGGAGCAGGAGGTCGAAAGACGTGATCATGAATTTGTGATACATGTGGATGTGCCCGATGATGATTATGATGAGGATCACGGAGTACCAGAGATGATATTGATCTGTATGCTGCGGTAGAGGCTGATGGAGAACAACCAAGGTTTGCAAGAGTCCTTGAAGATGCGAAGAAGTCACTTAGCCCGGGATCTAGCCATTCAAAATTCTCTTTTCTGGTGAGGATGTTGTATATCAAGTCTCGTTATCGAATCGGCAATACAACATTTTCCACAATGATGAAGTTGTTGTCATCAGGATACCCTCAGAGTGAGTTGTCAAAATCATATGATGAGGCCAAGAAATATCTTGGAGAACTAGGCCTTGGATACGAAAACATCCATGTGTGCAAGAACAATTGTGTGTTGTTTCGGAAAAGGTATGAAAAAGATAATGTGTGCCCAGTATGCAAGACATCTAGATGGCAAGATGAAACTAGGAGCAAGAAGGTTCCACACAAGATATTGAGGCATTTTCCACTTTTGCCAAGGTTGAAAAGAATTTATGCTTCTAAGCGAACTTCTGAGGAAACACAATGGCACAAGAAAATGAGGACGCCAGTCAATAATGTAATGAGCCACCCAGCCGATGGGGAAGCATGGAAGGAGTTCGACAAGAGGGAAGCAACCTTTGCAGCTGATCCATGGAACCTGAGGCTTGCCTTAGCTACCGATGGATTCAATCCATTTGGCAACATGAGTACCCAGTACAGTATGTGGCTAGTGCTTCTAACACCGCTGAATCTCCCACCATGGGAATGCGTGAATTCAGCAAACTGCTTTATGTCTTTACTCATCCCAGGTCCAAAATCTCCGGGAAAGGATTTTGATTTGTTCCTTGAGCCCCTAATTGAAGAACTGCTCAATCTATGGAAGGGTGTCAGTACATACGATGCATGTACTGGTCGGAAGTTTGACCTTCGTGCTACCGTGTTGTGGTGTATACATGATTTTCCAGCGTTGAGCACGTTATCAGGGCGAACAACAAAAGGGTATTATGCATGTATTCATTGCGACAAGCATCCGTTGTCTTAGGCAATAAGGAATAAGATATATTATATTGGACATCGTCGTTACCTTCCTAGTACACATGCATGGCGGAGAAGCATGGCTTTCGATGGTAAGCGTGCAGCCAGGCAAGTTCACTTTGGAGGAGGTCCTAGAGGAGCTAGAAAAGGTGAAAGATGTCAGGCCAAGGAAGCATCCTGAAATTATTGGAAATAAAAGGAAGCGCAATGAGGGTCCAAGAATTTATAGCCGCAAAGTTGGGTTGTGGAGATTGTCATATTGGAAAGATTTGAAGCTTCCACATAATCTCGATGTGATGCACATAGAGAAAAACATATGTGACAACATTCTTGACACATTACTCAATGTATAGGGCAGGACCAAGGACACAACCAATGCTAGGCTAGATTTGCATGATATGGGCATAAGACCTGAATTGCACTTACAACAGGACGACAACTCAGTCACTGCTCCACCAGCTCCATATGTCTTGGGGAAGGATCAGAAAATCGAGTTTTGCAAGTTTCTCAAAGGTATCAAGTTTCCTGATGGATATGCGGCTAACCTAGCAAGATACATAAGTGAAGATGGTTCGAAGGTGCAGGGAAAGCTGAAAACCCATTCGTGCCACATACTCCTGCAAAGAATCATACCTACTGGCCTTAGAGGACTGGTGAGGAAGGATGTGTATGAAGCAGTTGTAGAGCTCGGGGCATTCTTCAGGGAACTGTGCAGTAGAAATCTAAGGATAGATGTTGTGAAACGACTGAAAGAAGAAATTCCATTGATCCTATGCAAGCTTGAGAAAATCTTTCCACCTGCCTTCTTTGATGTCATGGTGCACTTGGCTGTCCATCTTCCTGATGAGGCACTGCTTAGAGGACCTGTTCAGTACGGATGGATGTACCCAATAGAAAGACGGCTAGGCACTTTGAAGAATTTTGTAAGGAACAGGGCTAGGCCGGAAGGATCAATTGCTGAGGCATATATGGCAAGTGACACCTTGACTTTTTGTTCTAGGTACATGGAGGATATTGACAATAGATTTGACCATGATGATGGTAGTGGTGGAGAGATGCTATTGGCTGATGACATCTCTGTTTTTAAGCATGGTGTTACTCTTGTTGGATCTGATAGGAGCTAGTACATTGATGATGTTGTCCAGAATAAGTTAGTTTGGTATGTGCTAAATAATTGTGACGAAGTTGAGGAATATTTGGAGTAAGTATCGTTTAGATGTTTGAGATTTAGTTTTTGTTTTATTTCTATATTTTCAAATTATTCTTATGACTAAACTTTGCCCTGCAGCTTGTACAGGAACGAACTAGTGCAGCAAGGTGCACATGAACATGATGTTGATAGAATGGTTGAACAAGGATTTGCAAAGTGGTTTAGGTGCCATGTAAGTCACTACACATTGTGATTCTAGGTTTAGTAAATGCATTAGTATATATATGTAACTGGTGAACTGAGTTATTTTGTTTCAACAGATTGAGAACAAACGCAAGGAGAATCCAGAATCGGTTAGCGAAGGACTGTGGGCACTATTGTGTGGCCCAGATCTGCGGGTTAAGACTTGTGCAGCTTGCAAGGTTAATGGAGTGCGGTATAGCACCGTGGATCGTGAGAAGTTCCTGCTGACACAAAATAGTGGTGTAATGACTGAAGGTTCACATAATGGGAACAACATAGATTTTTATGGTGTCCTTAAAGAGGTAATTGAGTTGGAATATAACTCGAATCTTCAAGTCCGTCGGACGGTGGTTCTATTTCGATGCGATTGGTTCAACCAAGAAGGCAAGACGAGAGGCCCTCGAGATGACGGACATTTCAAATCCATCAATGTGCAGTCATTATGGTACAAGACTGATCCTTTCATCTTAGCAACTCAATCGAAAAAGATATTTTACCTGCAAGACACATCTTTAGGTAAAGATTGGCGAGTTGTGTAGAAATTTGAACATAGGAATATTTATGATGTTGCTGAAAAAGATGAGGCCAGTCATGATGTCCATCAAGATGATTATTGTTCTGATACTGAGCATGCAGTGCAAGTAGGTGCTGATAATGAGGTTGGGCACAATATTCAAGGTGGAGAAGCCACTATAATTCAAGGAAATTTACTAGACCTTATAAGAAGCAAGAAGCAACCTATTATTTGTGAAGATAGTGAGGATGAGGAGGAAGATGATACAGTGCTGTAGTACTGTAGTGATGGTGGCAATGATAACAATGATGAAATGTCCCTAGACGATGAAGATGATGATTTCTAGTATGGACCAGTGACATGTCCTTAGACCGCAGTACTGTTTTGGTTTTCTCAGAATTTTTTTTGTATATATTCTTTTCTTGGTTTCTATATTTTCATTTATTTTTGATAGATAGTTGAGTGCCCGAGCGTTGCAACGGGACAATATCATATATGCATGACCAATGTAAATATTTAACTTAGCCAAAAAAACAATTCATTCCACAATTTGATGATGCTCGTACATATAGAAGTTATATTTACAAATTTACAAGGATGCACTTGTGTACATGCACTGATGTACATATGGCAGCAGAGCAACCCTAAACTACAATGCTCCTCTCCGCATTCTTGCAGTGTGTAGACTGTTGACGACTCTCAGGTCAGCTACAGGCTGAAGTTAATTTTGTACGTGAATCAGAAAAGCAGAACCTAATGATCAAGTGCATATCGAAACTGATGCTCTTGCAGTGTTCTAACAGTTTGGACTTCAGAGAGGACTTGTACATGGAGCTCATTTCTTTTTGGTTCCAGCATACATAGCTCTTTCCCATTGCGCGACATCTTGAACTTGCTGAGCGCAGTGGCAGTGGGACCTCATGCTGTACCAGATCCCAGCCGTCAAATATGCAATCGGGCATGTCACCATGCTTCATCAGCTTACCATCTTACCAGGTGTACAAGAAGCTGAGATTGTCCAGAGTGCTTGGCTGACAAGAACAGAGATTCCATGAAAATGGAAATTAAAGTTTATATGCAATGTAAGTAAGAGCAAAATAGTAATTTACCATGATGGTTGTGTGCATGCTATCTATAAAACTGATATATGATGATATGGCCGAACTTGCATTCGAATTTGATCTGTTTTCATTTCTTTTTTTTGAAAGTATGTTTAGCTTTTTAGTTTGCTTCTCTAACCTAGAAGCAGTAGACAGTGTCAGCTTTTTTAAAACCCTTAAGACAACCAAGAATATTGGAACACAGATATGCATGTTTTACTATGAAACAGTCTGATTCGAAGGTATATGCAAGGTTAGTAAGATATCTGCATTGACTTTGTTCTAAATGAACACACAGTGACAAAAGCGAAATTCATTATTGATGCAGTTTTTGCCATGAGATCACTTGTGCATGCTCGACCTTGATCTTCTCTGTAAAAACAGAAACAAGCATACCTCAGCATCACTAACCCCACCAGCGACGACTACCAAAATTTAATAGTGTGAAAGGGAGTGACCTACCTAGGCCTAAAATATTTTTAGTTTAAGAATACGAAAATCACGAATGCCCAGTTTTAGCTCAGATTTCTTTAAGTAAATTATCGTTTTCCTCAGCTAGGCAATTGATTATAAAATGATTCATTAGCACTTAGCTTCAGTCATTTTCAGAATTTATTAAGAAAAAAAATAAAGTTAGATCCCAGAATGACTTGGTAAAAGCAACTACAATTCTTTTCAGCTGGCCTATCAGTAGATTTAATAATAGCAGATCACAAGAATCATTATAACTTTATAATGATATTCTCAGATAATCACACAAGAATTCTCAGATAATGGCACAAAGGATCATAAGTCCTACATATCGCTTAATTTCTATTTCGAAATGTCAGATCCTTGAATTTCTAAATATGGTCTATAACCTTAGAGTTTTTTTTTAAAAAAACTTAAGAGATTTCAAATTCTAACTATGGTCTCTAACTTTAGAAATTACTAAATAAGCCAATGTTGGTGACACAAAATTACAGAGTGCCCAAAATGTATCCAGAAAGTTCTTCCAAGCTAACTTGTAAAAAATTACAACACTAACTTGAAAACATACTAACTGCAGCTGAAGAAACAGATCTGTGTTTAGGTGTTTCGGTTCTAATTAGCAATGGCAAATTTAGGGGTTGGTCGATGCATTCAAACACCTCAAATCATATCTTATCAATTCAACACCTCAAGAAAACCACCAAAAGAACACAAGTCCGCATCCAAGCCCTGTCAAAACCAGAGAACGGACAGCCAGCACACATCGTAAACAACTCGGACTCGGCATCCATAGGGCAAATTAGTGTTCCTTTATTGCCTGACATTTAAGGGGAAGGGAAAACCTGTGTACATATTGAATATCTAGAACAGCAATTGTCTTATGTATGATCCCAAAGATTGACAAAATCATAGCAGCCAAAGAAAGGAAATAAAGGAAGAAACAAGGGGCACCTTCTCGTTGGACACGAGGGTGGGCGAACGGGACGCTGTGCCGCCGGGATGCCGTGTCGCCTCTACCACCGGGACGCTGCGCCGCCTCTGCCGCAGGGTCACCGTGCCGCCTCCACCGCTGGGATGCCGCTTCCCCTGCGCAGGTCGGCGTCCTGCCGGATTTGGCGACGGAGGGGGCGCAGACCATTGGGGAGCGGGCGTGATGGGCAGCGCAGCGGCCTTGGCGGGGGAGGAGCGGGGCGTGGAGAGGATGAGAGGGGCGTGGAGAGGATGGGGACGATCGTGCGGGCGGAGAGGAAGGTTTGAAGGGGCGATTACGGAGGGGTGAGGCGTTTACGGGAGGTGGGGCAGTTGATTTTTAACAATTGTACCTTCAAAAGGAATCTTTAGTCACCTCTGTTGAACTCGAGCACTTAGCGCAATGGTAACTCATATGACTGTGAAGTAGGGGGTCCTAGGTTCGAGCCCCTGGTGGGCACAAGTTTTTGGACATTTTTGCAGGTTTTTGTGTTTTTTTTAATTTTCTCTATGTTCAATTTTTTGCTAGATTTGTAATTATTATATTATTGCTTAATGATTTACCTCATTTTATTTTTCAAACATCTTATTACATTTTATAGGTATTATTCTACTTATTTGTTGAATGACTAAAGGATAAAAGCTACAATATCTTAACCTATCTTGAGACTAACTGAGAGATGTTCATGCTTGTGGGGGATGTATAGTACCACTTTGGTGTATAATGATGACAACAAAGTTTCAATTGATTCTGAGAAAGTGGTCATGCACATCCTCACAAAGGGATACGTGTCTCACATATATCCTTGTGACTAAGTGACAAATGTTCATGCTTGTACGGGATGTATACTACCACTTTGTCAAAATCATTTGAAATCTTTATGTCATGATCATACACCAAAATAAGATGTCCATGCAAGTTTTACGATTTTTCAACCTAACTATGAGGTATTAATTGTAGCTTTTCTCCTTAAGTTATTCAACAAGTAACTATAATAATTGCAAAAAAATGTAATAAGAATTTACAAAATAAATGAGGTAAATAATTACACAATATTATACTAATTAAAAATCTGTCAAAAAGTATATACATAGAGGAAAAATCAAAGAAATAATAAATACAAAAAATGTTGGCAAAACAAAAAAAAATTGGCCAGCATAGGGCTCGAACCCGGGAGGGTGGGCTCAAACCAAAAGGGCCTTACCACTATACCATTCTTGAATATTGGTTACATCTCGAGAGCAATTTTAAATAAACTATATGAGATCCCGCATCAACAGCAAAAACTAGACAGCAACCTATCGGGGGGCGCCAAAATATTTCCCTCCTCAAAAAATTTCGTCAAAATGACCGCTTTATTTATGCATCCAGTTCCCCCACTCGCCCAGTCATCCTCTCTTTCCCCATTTCTCCAACCCTAGCCGCCACCGCCAGGACAACCGCCGTCGGCGAGCTGGTTCCTCTTCCACGAGCTGCGTCGCCGCCGACATCAGTCGCCGCACCCACCTCTCTCTCATCGCCAACTGCTCGTATCTCGCCGCATCCACCTGTCTTCCGCCCCAACCTAACCATAAACACCGCCGGCTTGTGGGTCGCCGCACTGGATCTGTGTCACCATCGACTAGGGTCCACCGAGCTAGGAACTTAGCCACAACCGCAATGGTGGCAACCAGGGGTCAAGGTAGGAAGAGACTTGCAGACGAAGATCAAAGTAACCGCACTGGATCTATTGATGTATTCTGTTGTTTGATGAAGTACTAGTGCTTAAACCGTACTATAGATTTTTCAGTCGATTAGTTCCATCTGTGTACTATACTCTTTCATGTTTTATTCAAATAGTTGGACACTGTCTATCAATGCCTACATCTAGAAAATTGTTAGATCATCTCAAATGGTCTATTAAGATAACTGTGTTGTTACATCATCTGAAATGAATATGCCTTCGATGATAGTAGTATGTTATGCTTCAGATTGGATTTCTCTGCTATACTCTTGGTGATGTCTGAAATAGGGGCAGCAGTGATAGTAGTCTGTTAGATTATCTCTTTTTTTTAGAATAACACAGTAATGTGGAGGCACTAAAGTCTTATGAAAGAAGTTGTGTCTCTTCTCTTCATATAGAATTTTGTGTGGTCTGTTGGACCATTTGAATGATCTGGATTTGGTTGTACCAGTGTGCATGCATGTGTGTGCATAGGAAATGAGTACTTCAGTACCAGCTATCTTCAAAATTTTCAGTACACAAAAAGTTGTAGCTCTTAGCTCTTAGCTGTGACATTTGATATGTTGGCTATAACCTATCACCTCTTATCCCTTAGCTCTTCAGCAGGCACTACTAGCTCCTACCTCTTATCTTTCTAGCATCTAGTATTAGTGCACTCCTTTTTGATTTCTAATAGACACAATTTGCTTGTTCTTGTAAGAACCTCCAAAAAATGATTATGAGAGAAGACGGGATACACGGGTGGCGGAGGTTGAAAAGAAGATGCAAGAACTGGGACTGAAAAAATTAGCTACTGATTTTAATAATTCTTTACTTGAATCTGCATGGGAAAAAATCAGCAAACAAGAAATCAAATAGTGAAGATTCAGATTCATCGGAGTATCTCCTTGACGATGATGATCAAGGAGATAGTGATGATGATGACACTGAATCTGATGAGCAGCCAGAACCCCTAGCAACCAAGGTGCTTCTTCTATCTTCTAAGTACTGGATGGGGAATGTTTGCATTGCATTTGGATGTTTTAAATCTGTTATCTAATATATGCCCTTGCTTTTACATGCATCTTCTTTCTTTCATACAATCATAGCTGTTCTTTAATAAGGTCTTGTTTATTAACGCACATGACTTGACTATTTTTTTTCCACAGTATCCTCCATGGTATAGAGATCCAGCCCACGCTTCAAACAAGAGGAAGACAAATCCCAGCATGGCACCAGGAATTAGGAATAGTAAGAGAGTGAGGGCAGAAGGAACACAGGTGCAACCTTCCCAAACAAGATCATCAAAAAGGCTTCAAGCTTCAGTGAGAGATGGGCAGAATGTAGAGGATCCTACAAATAATCATGATGAAATACCTGCAGAGGAAGGCTTTGGAGCTAGTGTTTAGGATAGTACATTTGCAGAGGAAGACAGTGGAGCTCCTGCTCATGAGAATACAGGTGCCGATGAAGACAATGTACCTAGACATGAAGACACTGAAGGCAAGTTATAGTTTGTTTGTCATTCAAAAATGTCATCTCTTTTGCTGATTTGATTGAAACTAAAGTATTTAATTGCAAAATCTATTTTGTAGGTCCTGCACAGCGAGCCCCAAGAAGACCCAGGCCACCCACCAAGGGAACACAGCTGGACAGGATGACCAAAGCTATGGGAAGGAGGATGCCCATAGCTGTTGAAGAAGGCAACAGAAGGCCTCATGAACCTGTTCAAGCAGCCAAGTTTGCATTTGAGGCTGGTGTCGTCATTCGGGATAAGGTTCCTGTCCTAACTCATTGGAAAGAATACAAGAAAGATGATCAGCATTACAAAAACTTTGTGGAAAAGCTGTCTGTAAGTGCATTACTGTTTATATGATTGAGTTGCATTTCTGCTTAACCTGAATTGACTAACTAAATATGCAATTGCCTGATGACTAGGGGTGGTTGGCCATTAACTCTGAAGACAAGGCAACAGAGGAAGCTTGCACCGATATGCTCCGTTGTGGGGTGCGACAAATGCGTTATCGGCCCAAGAAGAAATACTTTAATGGTATACCTGCAAATGAGATTAGGACAACTTCTCCAATTGCAGCATGACTGATGAACAGTGGAGGGCACTAGTGGCTAAGTGGTCTGATCCAAAGAACATGGTATGTGTATCTTGTCATATATTCATTCTCATTCAGTTTCCAAAGGATCTTCTCATGTTAAACCTATGATCTCATCTGACATGTTCATTCACTTGTAGGAATCAAGTGAAAAGAACAAGCAGAATCACCGTAAAGTCAAGTATCATTAGGATACGGGTTCTCGAAGCTATGTGGCACACTTACATGCATATGTGAGTAAAGAGGACCTTGTACATAATTGTAGTGAACAACTTATTTTGCATTTGATCTGAGAACACTTTGCTGTAATTGTTTATCTACTAAACAGAAGCAGAAAAGAAACAATGCAGAACCCAGCACAGAAGAAAATGAAGATCTTGATGCGGTGGAGGCCTTCAAGACCTGCCATACCAGCTCCAAACATGGTCTGAGTGAACCAGCAAGAAAAGCAATTGTAAGTCCCAACATCTTTAGGAAAAGAAACAATGTGGTTGGTTCTATTGATGGACATGTTGTTTTGCCTTACTGTAAACTACATGCCCCTTATGTGGATGTCTTAATTAATTGCTACTTTTTGTTGTGGTTGTACTGCTCTAAATTGGGGTTGATAAGACTTGAGTTAGTTGCTCTAAATCAGTTGGTTAGCATGGTTATGTTTGTTCCTTCACTAGTATTTGAGACATCCACAGTTGTATAGGTATTTGAGAGAAAAGGTAGATTTCTGTGAGGGGAAGGGTTATTTCCTTCTAGTTCTTACAGATCTAGCAAATTCGATTACAACCCTTGGCAGTAGCTTGTCCATTGTGACCACTTTGTTCTGCAGTAGGAGCCACAATTGTATTTGAACTTGCATTTGTTTTCATCGTATGAATTCCAAATCAGCATCCAATCTTTTTTTGTTAACCAACCAAACAAATGTGCCTCATATGCTGATTCCTGAGTAGTTTCCATGAGCAGCTGAGCTCCAGTATGTCCTATCTTCATGAACAGTATGAATCAACCTATTTATATTACAACTGTTGTTGTCCAACATATTATGTGGTTAAAGGTCAGCATAGCTTTTAATTTTGTAAAATACATCTTGTGTCATATTTCCTCCTCAAATTAATGCAATAAGTATCAACTAATTGTGGGTCATTGCTGTTTCAGTCAAATATGGAAGCTTTGAGGGCAGAACCTGTTGCTGAAGGAGAGCTAGCAATTTCCAGTGTGCAGGTTGTGTCCCAGGTGCTGTCCCAGAACAGCTCACACCTTTTCCTAAAGAGTGTTGGCATCAAACCTGTGGCATCCTCCAAATCATCATCATCAAATGAAAGCGAGCTTCGAGAACAACTAATAGCTGAAGCTACAGCTGCTGTACAAGGTGAACTCGACGATCTCAAGAAGAGAAGTGAAGAAGCTGAGAAAAAGCTTGCGAGGACACAACAGGAGTTGGAGGAGTACAAGAGGATTAAAGAGATAAACAACAAGGCAATGGAGAACAATGCGCTCCTCAAGCGTATCTTGTCCCTCAATAGTGGTTCTTCGACATGAGCGCTGCTCTTAGCTGCTGTTCTGTGCTGGTGATTTTGTGTATGCAATAACTTATGTTGGTGGTCGTTGCAAACTTCTTATTAGTTGCTGTGAGCCTGTCATGTTAATGTGAACTTGATGATAGTAGTACTTTGATTGTGATGTCAAGTTAGTTCTATGCAAATAGAGTTTATTATTGTTGGTTAAGTTGAATGGTCATTGGAATACTTGATCTGTTGATTTATGGAAGGCTTTGGTCATTTCAATATTATTTGCATTTTGTAAAGAAATCAGCATATGCACCTGTGCTAAAATTATTCAACTTTCTGTGACGAAATTGTATTTGCTTCAATGATGAATTTGTAATTGCTACTGTGACGAAAATGAGAACCAATCATAGCAACACACGTGGACTTCTCATAGCATGCCACGTGGCCTAATAAAAAGCGGACACGTGGGCCATGTGGCCGCATAAAAAGCGACACGTGGAGTCATAGTTTTAGGGAAAAAGTCATCATAACTTATATTATGTTTGTATTACTTTATGTCTTGCACTCTGCAAATGATTGATATGTTAGGTCATACGAATATTTTATTTAATTTAAGGCTATTGGATATATTATTTTTGTATTATTACTATTTTTAACCTTTTGATAAATGCTAATACTAAATTTTATATATTTTTTATAACTGTCTCGTGAGCCTAACGAGCCAGCTCGAGCTTTTAACGAGCCGAGCCGAGCCGAGCCGAGCCGGTTTTTCTGGCTCGTTAAGATAATGAGCCGAGCCGAACTAACTCGTTATCCTAACGAGCCGTAACGAGACGAGCCGAGCCTATCCAGCCTTATCGAGACTGAACCATCGACTATCCAAGAACAAGGCAGTAAACAAAACAGGGATCACCAGATCACGATCGAGCTGGCACAATGAGAAGGGTACCTCTCAATCTGTTGCCTAGCGTCTCCATCTAGCAAAGTTCCTGCTCTCATACATACATATACTAAGAAGAAATAATTGATCATGGTTTATTTTTCTCATCAAGAAACTCAGTACAAGTTGGAAAGTCGACGACAATATATCCTTGCACACGCAAATATATAAACCTTAATCGATGGCTTAATATTTCTCCAAGAAATTTCCTCTTCTCATCTCATGACCAGAAAACTGATCAAATCCACACACACGCAAAAGAGAAGACCTCAAACTACAAAAACCTACCGAATCGCTGCCGATAGACGATTAATAGCAAGAATTGTTTACGTCCGGCGGCCCGCCGAGGAGTGTCTGCATCTGGGACTGGTGCTCATACTCCATCTGCTCAATCTGCATCTCGCGCTCCAGCACAAAGAGAAGCGGGAGGCCCAGCACGAGGAACGTCGTCCCCGCCAACCACGCCGCCTTCCCCACGCTCCGCGCCAGCTTCTCCGCCATCGCCGCTATCTCCGCCACGGATGACATGTTTGCCGCCGGCTCTGCCTTCGTTGCTGCTCGCCGATTAGTAATACTCAGCCTGTAACTGATTGATTGAGGTTGGGAGTCTACTACAGAGCCGCGGTACGTACGTATATATGCGTGGGCATACGCCGCACGAGCTTCTCGTCTTTTATTTCCTCATATGTTCCTGTTTCCTTTTCCGGATCGAGTCCGTTCAGGAGATGTGGACAGGCGATCAATTTTAGCATGCGGTGAGTTTTTCAAAAAAAAAAAAAATAGCATACGTCTACCTTTTCCAAAATCATATAATCTATATATATGTTTGAACTCGGTTAAGGACTTTTTTTCCTTTTTGCAAAATCATATGCTCTATCTATATCTCTATCGGTAATTCTGGGAAGCGGCGCTGTCCGTCCCGGATGCTCCGTTGATAGGCCACGACGCTGGCCCTATTACCACCCCTTCCTATCTGCTCAGGAGTTCCTAAAAAAATATCTGTATTCCTGCCTTGCGGCCCTCTTCCTTCACCAACGCGTCACATCCACTACTACATAAAATCTTTTAGGAAACATTTTTTTTCTCAAGGCGGGCAGGCCTGCAAATTTTTTATTAACCGAGGCGGTTTACAAAAAACCGCCTCGTAAAATCCATTAACAGAGGCGGTTATTATAAAATAGCCCGCCACGAAAAATGAATCAATTTTCTGAGGCGGGCCTCTTACAAGTTAATATGACCAAGCTCACTCCACTTTAGAAAAGCCCATCTCGGCCTGCTTTATTCCTTAGAATATATATATATATATATATATATATATATATATATATATATATATATATATATATGAGACTCTAGGGTTTCATCACTCACACTCTCTCCCTCTCTCAACCGCACCCACCCCTCCTCCCTCCTCCCTCTCTCGCGACTTCCACGAGTAGCAGCGGCACGGACGCCCAGCGCCGGCCTCCTCCCTCCCTCTCTCCCCCTCGCCGGCCTCCTCCCTCCCTCCACCACGCTGTGACGAGCCCCAAGCGGAGGCGGCGCGCGCAGGCGTGGAGGCCCCGACGTTGCGCATGGAGGCCCGACGGCACCCCGCCCCTCTCCCAACCAGATCCGCCCCTCCTCCCCTCCCATCGGCATGCGGGGCGGCCATGGCGAGGGGCCGGGCCACCACGGCGGCGAGCTCCCGGCGTTGCGTCCACCAACAACAGCTCCTCTAGATCCGGCAACAGCGGTGGCGCCCCCTCCCCTCAAATCCCTCTCCACCGGCCTGGCGGCGGCGGCCCTGAGGCCGGATCTGGTGGCGGGGAGACCGGACCCGGCGGCGAGCGACGGCGGCGGCGACGACCCATGGATGGGCTCGGCGGGCCGGTGGATGGGCTCGCCGGGCCTGTTCATGGATTTTTTCTTTTTTGTTTTTTTATTGGATTAACCATGGCGGGCATGGCAACCGCCTCGGTAAAGGTTACGATTTACCGTGACCTTTGATCCGAGGCGGTTGCAAAACTGCCTCGGTTAATCACTTCTGCCCGCCACGGTTGCTTTTTCTGTAGTATTGACCCCGCGCGCAGCTCGCAATGCCACGCCATCGCCTGCAGCCCCACCCTGCCTACTGCTCCGACCTGGCATCGTTGCCGCCCTACCTACCCACCTGTCGCGCTACCAAGTTTGCTCCCCTGCGCCCGGACTACCGAGGACCGCCGGCTCCTTGAACTCGGGGTGGGAGACGAGGACCACCAGCTGCCCTTCTTTCAAGATCCGTCCATCGCCTCCTTGAGCTCGATGTGGGCACCATCTTCTCCTCTCCTTGCCCTGGGCCACTGCCTCCGATGAATACACGCCGGCGGGCCTCTATTCTCACAAGAAGCAAGGAGATGTTATGCTGAAAGCACATGTTGCAAGCATATGTTTCAAGTGTTTCAGATGTTTCATAGGTATGTTGCAAGTGTTTCAAAATAATGTTGCAACAGTGGATTGGGATGCTGCATATGTTGCAATGGTTGTACACATATGTTGCAAGCTTTTGTTCCCAATGTTTCATCTATTTTTTTTCTAGATGTATGTTGAAAGTGTGTTTATTTGGATGTTGCATATATTTCACACATATGTATATGTGTTTTATCAGGATGTTGCGTATGTTCTATAATGTTTTTCAAATATTTTCATGTTTTTGTAAGTGTTTCAGATGCATGTTTTAAGTGTTTCATCTGCCTTCAGACGTATGTTGTAAATATTGCATCTGAATGTTTTAAAAGTAGATCGGGTATTACATCTCCATCCTTGCTTTCTACTGCCTCGTCTCGATGTCTCTTGCTCCCTGGCATTGGCTGGCATCCGCCGCCCCCTCCCCCTCTTCTCAATGTTGGTGACATTCAAGGGTAGTGCAAGCCCCGTGTGGACGCGCGAAAAGGCACGGGTGTCCAGACATCCCGTCCCGGATGCCCAGTCTATCCGGACAAGCCTGTACCTCTGTTAATATTAAAAACTGAAAGAATTCCCCATCTAATTTTTTTATTTTCATAATGTGTTGACACCTCTCCGGTACGTGGACTCAGAACCCATGTTTATTCAAGTTAGAACTGCACATGCTCGTGTGTCTTACTCTAACGACAGTATAGAGTTTGATTCAAATACTTATTGTAATAGATGACGTGACCATCACATAATTCTCTGAGATATAAATTATTTTGGTGACACTGCGATAAGGTCTATGTTTTGTTACAACGCATGAATATTTTGCTTGTAATGTAAAAACTGGGATAGACACTCTTCATTAAGAACAGACATGGATGTGGTTTAATAAACGGAAAAACAACAAAATTGTATGTCCCATGTAAATTAAAGGACAACTGGATACAACATCAACATGCATCTGCAATGTGTTTTACGCATGGGTGCATCATGACATAAGTCTAAATTAAATTCCATATTTAGGAAACGAAAATTTTGTTCTAGCCTTTCACATGAGTTTTGTACTCAATCATGTATTATTATAGGACGCTATAGGCACCAAGAGACCTCTAAGCTCTTTCCTTGGCCGGGCCACCCTCCAACTCTTGGGAGAGCGCAACCACAGGGATTCAAACTTATGTCACTTACTTCAAAGCTGGAACAACAAGCTACCCAAGCCTCCTCCCCATCCTCAATCATCTATTATTATGAAGTTGGATGCAGACAAGTACAAGCTCTCCAAAAGCAAAGAAAATAGAGACCAGACACGGACTAGAGCAAAGTAAGCACTAGATCTATTAGAAGGCAGCCATCCCTACTCACCAAAAATATCGAATGTCGTGGTCTCCATCAATCGGAATGCCTAAAAAAATGTGTTTGTCATCCTCCTTTTGAAGGATGGACTAGGACACTGTCCAGTAGGTCAACTTAAAAATCACCAGCAAATAAGATTATAGTACCTTTTTTCTGTAACAGAACGCCGAATTTATTGCACAAGTACAGCGGCCACTGCTAGAACAATAGCTCACTCACACTAGTAAAGAGAGGGAAAGGATCGGAACATGGCGTTGTTTTCCAAGGTATTGGAGAGTCGGCACACCCCATTAGTCCTTATTGGAGCACCCGCACAAGAGTATCGCTCCCCATTGATCCACGCAAGGATCAAGTGCTCTCTAAGGGTTGATTCTTCATCACTCTAGCACGGTGAATCACCCAGAACCGTTTACATCATGAGTTGGGCCTCTCACAATCATCATCGGGAGATCACCAAGCTCCGAATCACCACACAAGCCATCTAGGTGATGCCGATCACCAAGAGTAACAAGCACAAACTCTTACTTGACTGAAACAAGCCTAATGAGGAACGTAGATGCACATTTGCTACTCCCTATGTACTGATGAGGTCCTTAATCTTGCGATTATCAAATCTCAATCACCCCACTAGGCGTGAACCCCCCTTGGTCTCCAATGGATGCATCCAGCTAAAACAAATGATAAGAGAGCTTCTTTGGACGAGTTGAAGGGGTATAAATAGCCCCCAACCACCAAAGTAGCCATAGACCACTCATTGCACAGAAGTCGAGACCATCTGATAATCTGATGCCCTTCCCAACGGCTAGTTCTAAAACAGTCATAAACTAGCTGTTACTGCACAGTAGTAACATATAGTCCGTGCATCGGAGTAATCCGATGCCTCCATATCCTCTCTAATTGCTTTCTGCAAGGCATCGGATCAGGACGCATTACTCCGATGCCCTACACTAATTACTCTGATGCTCCTCTACTAACCAAACCTAACTACAAAGGGTTGTACCTTATAATATGATGGTCTCTGACCTAGACCATTGGACTAATCTGATGCTACACCAAACCCTAGACTTTGAACAACATGTAGCTTATAGTCCGATGGTACCCATCGAATTAATCCGATGGTACAAAAACTGCACCATTAACTTCCTTTTTAATCTCCTTTGCGAATAGGATTGCTTCCAATTGATTCTTGAGCCTTCTCTGAGATGCATAGGGCTAAGTTTGACAAGTGTGCACCACACCTAAACCATTAGATTCACCTAGGTCAAGCTACTAGTTTATACCCCCCTTGATAGTACGACCAAAGGAAAAACAAAGTCCTAAACTACTCTAAGTGTCTCCCAAGTCCAAAATGACACATAAAACTAGTCCGTCCTTAACATTCTCATCTATCCTTTGAAAACTAAAGTGAATTCGATCAAGGGGCCATGAAAACCATTGATTGCCTAAGCAATCACCATTATCGTGACCTAAGTCATGTCACACATTAGTCACAACACCGAAACCCATCTAGCGGCCTAGATGCTTTCAATAATACCATCCAAAGGACATCAATATTTACTCTATCTTGTGAACAACTTCCCAAGGTGAAAACTATAACTGAATCCAAATCCTTCTAGTTTCCACCTACATGACTACTACATGGCCCATAGGATTACAAATTGAAGCATTGTGATATGGTGGAAGAAGATTGTGATATTATCCAAATGTTTGACGCTACTTACCTAAGACTATTCTTAGGCTTAAAGGGATTAGAGTCGAAGACAACTCCTTTTTATGAAAGAGGATTATGATGAGGGCATTCGAGCGAACTAGCCATTATCATGAGTAAGGCATGGATTAATAAGCGTAAACCATGGATTAACCCATGTAATCCATGGACTAACCCAAGAACTAGTTACATGACTCCATGGAAGAGATATAATATATGGCGTAACCCATATAAGAGATTGCATAAGCCACCAACTATCGGCTATGTCAAGACATGTCTTAGCTACACCATTTCAACATGAGCACATAACCCAACAGATCATTGGCATAAACCAAAGGATATTTACACACAGTCATGCCAGCAAGTTAGAACAAGAGGTGCACTCATTCCTTTCTAAATGTTACTTCAGTTCAGGTAAGAACTTTATACTACATAATAGTTTTGCATTTTGATTTGACAAGGTTTATACACAAGTAGGCATTAACCACGCAAGCTGAAATGTGTTACATGGAGATATCAGAAGAATATATGAGATGGAACTAGCCACCATCCAAGTCAAGATGGATTACATTGAGTACAATGACTTGTAAATGGAGGCCAATATGGACACTAACAAAGTGGTGAAAAGATTGCACGAAGATGGAGAATTGAATACAATACCCTTTTGTTCAGCTTTGTGCTAACAAACCTGGAGAAAGATTTCTACCCATTTGCTCTTATAATATCCTTCGTGGGATTTACAGTAACGACACATCATTGGCTCCCAATTGGTGCTCCTGCTCTATTATTGATTCTATGGTGTATTGGTTCGTTCTTTGATAGTGTGGTTGGGCAAATCCTTGATTGAGGTCATCGGTTAGAGATGGTAGTTGGCTTTGAATTTATTTTCTCAAGTCGCACTAGTTATCACTGCTTACATTAAGTTACACTGTTGTTTTTCATCTGATGATCTTGTTCATGATCCTATTCCATGAAGATTGCAACCGATAGTTATTATCAGGGTTCATGCTTCCTTTCATTCCTAGTTCCCTTAGTTCATGAGAGTCATAATGTTTCTACAAATTACAAGGGTCAAGTCCTCCTCTGACTGCTCTTCGTTTTCTCCTTCTAACATTTGTGAAAACATTTCCTCTGGGAGTGCTATCATTGTGTGATTGATCCTGAAACCCACAAATCCAATGCTAGCTTTTAAGTATTATTCGTATATCACTACTTCATAATAGGAAAATGTTGTATGAGTGCAATAAAGTGCATGAAAAGTGTACCTAAGTTCCAGATCCATGGTATTAATGTTTTCTCCAATTTTCATAGTCTGATTGCAAGATATTACAATGGAACCTCCAATAGGACAGAACTTCACAGAAGCAAATAGGAAGTCGAACAGGAGATTCTGCAGTAGCTGCATTGAGTACGGATTACTAAGCCTTTGCTTGCGAAATTTCTCTGCATGGTCGGTAGATACTGTGATCCCTTTTCCTTGACAAGCTGGCCATACTTCACTTACTACGGCCTCCACCATGTCTTGTAACACAAGTTCACCCATCTCAAAATCCATATGACTTGACCTGTGAACCCAGCAATATAATGGAACATTATTAAGACAATGGCCCTTACAACATTGATGTAAATCAGATAGAAAAATTACTAGCTTGCTATGAGAACTTAATAAAAACAAATGAAGAAAAAAATGGTACATTATGGAGAACAAAACCTTTAACCTTTTTATCATATTTGTGTGTCGCATCTGCTTCTCCAATTCTAGCTCCTTATTTATGTGGACAGCAAACACTTGTGCTACGAATTCACAGGCATGCCGTAGTGAAAAGGGGACATGTCTAGGGCTCATATGTTGGCAAACAATGAGACCCCATAGCTTCTTCTTCAGGTGCCGCCATTGTGTTGGTTGTTCATGCTTGGCTTCAGAATATTCTCCATTTTCATTTATCAAAACAGCCATTACTAGAGAGGCAACCGATTTCATATTCTTCATATACTGAAGGTGACAACTGTGTGGCACCCCAAGGGTTGAACCACACAAGCTAACATTAAAAGGGAGTTCCTTGTCTTTGATAATATTCACTGGCCTCAGAGAGTAGTCACATATCATTTGAACTTGGTGCTTCATGAAAAGAATCCTGGCGGTTTGAGGGATATCAGTGGCTGGATAGTGTAGGCCAATACATGGTTCAAGACCAGGTTTTCTAACCTCAGCAATGATCTCACCATGATAATCTTCATGGAACTTGTAAGCCATGACTCTATCATATCCCACTAAGTCAAAGATTTCTTGTACCAAAGTATGGCACAAGACCTCCATGCTTCCACCTGGCACTGATTGGATCTTTGATACTGCCGGCGCTGCAAGCATGTAAGACTGCGGCAAAGCCCATGCAGCAGCAGTAGAAAATTCAGAAGGCTTCACTGGCTCAAAATCTACCATTAGACAATCAGTCCCAGTCACTCGATGGGCAATGGCATAAAATAGCTTGCCTGATGATCTGCACTCAACTAGGACTGGATTCAGAGAAGAAACATCAGCAGACCTTAGTACCATATATAGTGATGTGGCACTATATTCCATGAAAAGTGATAACACATTGGTCCCAATGGACAACATTGGGGATTCATAGATACTTGGCACTGCATGGCTGACTGTGCTAAGCATCTCGGGTGCATTCTCACTGAATGCAATGACATTGAGGCTCTTTGCATCAAGCACCAACAAGCAACCAGATGGCTGCAAGTATGCTATGTCCTTCTCTGAACTCCCATGCTGTAGATTTGAAGTGGTCCCCTCTAACAACATCGGGTAGCCACAGGAATCAGGAGAATCTTCATATTTTGTGCCAAGTTCAGCATCACGGGTTACTTGCGCTAACATCCTTGCTAGGGAACTCTGGCGATTTCTGTTGGAAATTAGAATTGGAGAATTGGGTCGTTGGTCACTTGTACCACCCCTGCCTCTGTAACACATTAGGTGAGTAACCGTTATTGAAATTTGCAAACAAAAGACCTAGTGTACTACAGGAATACACACTCAAATTTCAGTAATCACAAAGCCGCTGACAAGACTATATATAGTGTCGCAGTACATTAGGAAAGATATATACCTATTGTTCTGTAGTGCAATTTATTAGATGTGTTTGGGAAGGTATATACCCAAAGATTTTTCTAAGGGATACAAAACATATTGTTTAATTACAACCATTACTCCACAATACATGGGTGGCAGTGGCACTGTCTACAGCCAACGCTCACTCTACAATTAGAGCCGGTTCCATGGTTAGTGCTAACAACTTTTTCGACGGTTGTTTTGCAGTTGAAGTACAAGGAACATTTTTTATTAACTCATAGTTAGTGATTAACAGGGTGACAATCCACAGTAAGTGACTAACAAGGCGATTAGTGTTAATGAAATTAACAGTGCTTAGAGTTTTCAACAAGTAGCTAAAGTCAAACAGTCTGCATAGGTTTTCTATGGATGCCGCGGATGGTCCCCTTGTGGACTTGTCTGTCGCTCCCTACCTCAGCATTTAGGTATCCATACTAATCCCAATCCCACAGTAGGTTTTCTTCCTTCTTTTTCCTATTACTACGACCTAGCAACATAAAGTTGAGTGTACATGGATGAGAGCGAACTAAGAGAAATTAAAGATCCTTGATGCAGAACCAAGTACTAGTAGCTAGGGAAGCTGTTTACACCAAAACATTTTCAGATTTGAGGGTTGCCAACTAATCGAAGGTAATAAAAATACAAACAAGCTGGGAATGGAAGGAACGGAAATAATGCAGGTCCGGCTGCAGAGGACTTACCAGGGCAGTAGTAGGCAGCGAGAGCCCGATCTGTTTCTTGCCCCCTGCGGTCCTGCCAATCATATATGCATATGCATGTGGTCTCCACCTGGTGCAAATTTATAGGCGCTGCGCGCATGGATCGGAGCTTCCGCTCGTCACGCTGCCGAACGACCCCATTCGCCGTCAGGCAGTCGGTTTGCCGCCAACTGCATATGCGCGTTCGGTCTGCTCCTGAAATCGGCGGTGATGTTTGCCGTTTCCGGGCTGCATCCTTTGCAGCGCTGGGAGGCCTCCACGTCTCCCTGTAATCCAGATGGGGCAATTTGCGTCACGGGGAAAACGAACAATCATACGCATTTGTGGAAGTAATAGCCTCGCTCGACACGGTTTGGTGCTCAGCACAAAAGGCATTCGGTTTCATTTCCCTGCGAGAATTCTGCCGAACCACTAGCGGTCCGTGTGGTGGTGTGCTAGATTGCTACCTTTATGCCTTCCGTTGGAGATGTATGCTACATATATATAATCGGCAGCTACAAAAAAAAAAGGTCGTACATCATCAGCAGGTAAAGAAGCATGCGTAACAACCCAGCAAGACCATGCCCCCGAGGCCTGTGTCGTAGAATTTTTAATACATACTATTGGCAGCAAAAATAGTCAGTGGACTCTGCATTTTCGTATTCGAGAATCAAATAAAAGCGAAAATGGTCAAATTTGAGACAATTTGGAATAAACTAGACCAATCTGGGGAAAAGCCCGCTTGCTAGTGGCCGAACTTAACCGGCCCAGACTGGTTTTGCCTGAGTTGGTTGCCGCACTGTGCAAACCGGCCTAGGCTGGCATTTGAAACTGACTTAAGCTAGTTTTGTCAATATGAATCTGTTTCAACTCAAATTTGATCGAAACTCATCTGATCTCGTGGAAAACTTTTGTATATCCGCTTTTAGGAAGGGTTTCTACCGGTATAAGACCACCACCCTCTCTCTCTCTAATACACAACCAATCAACAAATTGATCTATTATCTACTATCCTTTGCCCCTTTGAGCTTTTTCAACCTCTATTGTCCATTGCCTCTCTCGATGATATTTGTTGCCATTTTAGGTAGCCTTGCTGATCTATGACAACTGTGTTGTGATATTCTCCAACGGCTTTAGGTGTTGTGTTAACCGATGCTAGGGTTAGCCACCGGATTTATCTAGTGCTACCCTCTAATAGTGCACCGGAGAAAGAGGTCCCTTAGCACATTGTGCAGGATATTCAAAGGGGTCACCAAAAAACAAGGTGTGGACCACCGGACTTTTGCAGTGCATCCAAAACCTCTCTCGTTGTGGACTAGAGAACTCCCAGACACAGGATTTTTCTGGTCGTGTCCCTAGGGGCCACCGAACAAAGCATCCGTGGGTGGTTATTCTTTGTGAACATTCCCAGCATAGAGGTTTGGCATTCACGGGATAAGGTTATCTCCACGGGGGGGTTTGAGAGGGTGATATTGGAACATAAGTTACATTGTACTCTTTTCTCTGTGTGAGTTTTCCCATTTGTGGTTTCTCATATAAATTTTCTGACGAGGCAATGTTAACACAAAGTTATATGCAATATCATCTATTTTTCCCCATCAGGGTTTTTACAAGATGATATTTGGGGCATATTGATCATATGATTAACATGTTTTTAGAATAAGACTTTGGGTTTATCTCAAAAGGTCTAAATAACATTGCTGATTGTATTTCATGGTGTTTATCCTTATTTCAAAAGGTCTAAATAACATGTTTTAAGAAGGTATACAAATATTACTTTGGTTTTTACTACAAGGTTTTCCGAAGATTTGTGGTGATGCATAATGGATGAACAATGTAGCCTACAAGGATCTAATTGATCAAGACAGAGTGTTGAGAATTATTCTTAATGATTGATTAGGAGTTAATCCCTGTCATTGGCAACTAAAAATGGCAGTTCCTATAGGTACAGACCAGGGCTGTCATTTTACTCCCTCTCTAGTAAGTAACTGCCCACATGAAGCCAAGTATATATATGTACAACACTATTTATTGGAATATGAGAACTCTCATTTTGAATCACTGGATTTCTCCGGTTCTTTTACTTCTAACAGTATTTACATTTATTTGGAGCTTATTTTCATGTTCCTGTCACTTTATTGCTCATAGTCGTGCTCATTATTGTTTGAAACAAATAAGATCCAAATTCTCCAAATAGAGCATCAACAAGGAGATGACATTTTTGGAAAAAAAACCAGTAGTAGTTTCTTTTTTATTTAAATGAATTAGGTATTAATTTTAGAGATTAAATTAAACTTTAATTACTTCTAAAAAGTAGAAAACCCCTTTGAATCCATTCAAATCCTGCTAGAGGACCAAATCTATTTTGTTTGACGGTCGGAGGGTGTCCTGTACTGAGTTTCGTAGTTCTAGGTTAAAAATCAGAAACCATACAAGTTGGTATTTTGTTTGACGGTTGGAGGGTGTCCTGTACTGAGTTTCGTAGTTCTAGGTTAAAAATCAGAAACCATACAAGTTGGAGGTTAAACAAAATTATTGATTACCCTTGAATTTGAACCCATGGGTGTACCTGAAATCAAATTTAAGCATGGTCGCAAGGGAAAAAAATTAGGAGTTGAATTCAAACAACATGGTCAAAACTACAAATTGATTCATCTATTTTGCTTATGTTTAAATATAGGATCATTCATGTTTCAGAGAGCTTGTTTGCCTAGGCTCTGTCCAGCTTTAGTTTGACATGTTGGCTAGTGAATAACCCCTTGCATGAAGAACCCACGAGCTCCCCAACAGGCAACTCAGGGGCGACCACCGGCGTCACTAGTCCCCACCATCCCTGCCTCTCCTCCGGCCGCTGCCACCGCCACTCTTCGGCGAGTAGCGGCAGCGGCGGGCTGTGGCAGTGCTAAAAAATGAGCCTCTCGCCGCAGTCTCGCCCCACTCCCCTCTCCATCCCTCACCCCCTCCTCTTCTCAAGCTCTTCTGGCGATTGGCGTGGTCGTTGGGGCGGATCCGGGTCCCCAACTGCTGGATCTTGCGACCTATGCTCCGAATCTAGTGGATGTCGCGGCAGTTGCGGCCTCGCCGAAGGTGGACGCGTCGGGGGCCCCATCTTTGCTGATGGTGGTGTGGCAGGCTGTGGCGCTGCGGATTCGGGAGCTCCAGGTTTGGATCTCGCGCTAGGCCACCGATCCTGCATTGCTCCTCCACCGCATCCTCCATCGCCTGGGCCCGGATGCCACGCGGTGCTGGTGCTCTTCCACATGGGTGTGACTGGCCCGCGCTGTGGTGGGCGGCAACACAGCGTGCAGCGGTATGGTCTAGGCGCGCTTGTAACACCCCAGGTGTTTGGCTCCCATAAATTCATTTTCATTTCATAAACATGTGCATCATTCATCTCATCATGCATTTGTTGCTTGAAACATGTGTATACAACATTCTCAGTTGAGCTTGTTTCATGAATGATTGCTTGTGAATTATGGTTAGTACAACATGTAGATGCAACATGAGTTCTCATACCTTGAAACATGTCAATATTGCTAGTGTAACATGACTAGCTTAAACTTGCAACAAAGTCATGAAACATGTGAAATATGGTCTTGCAACAAATGAGAAATGTGATTGTTTGGTTTGTTTCAACACATGTGGTACTTAGAAGTTATTGTAACGAATGATGTGTTATGTTGAATCACTACGATCTTGGTTTGTATGTCGAAAGTTGTTTGAAATCCTTTGAGATTTCTAGACTACTGGGATTATGGGAGCTTAAGTACAGGAATTTGATCACTCCGGTGATTGTTTTTGTACTTAGGTTCTTATAATTTGGTCAGTTCTGTTACAGCTGGCATCGGAGCAAGGTTCAATACTAAACATGTCATTTGTGTATTTAAAACAAAAGTATTTATGAAAACTCTAAATTAAATACTAAGTGTTGCCAGTGGTCATATCCTGTATGCCCAAATAAGGACTCTTAGGTGGCTTATTAAAGTACTAACTTGGGGGTTCTTGCTTGTTTTCTATTTCATTGTCCATATGACGTGCTATTGTATGGATGTCATCCACTTGGGTGGTAATGTATGGATCGGAATACCTCTATGCTCTGGTAAGTGGGAGTTGTGAGAGCATGACCGTCCAACTGTCGGTCTAAGGGAGAGTAGTTGTGGTTACTCGCATACTTACATGTTTAATTATGTATCTATGAGGGTACTCAATTGTGAGTATATCTGTCGGGTAGCTGTGATACTGAAGTATATACATCGGGGAATATATGTATGAAAGTATTTAGTTTATTGCTTACTTTGCATGCCTTTTTGGGAAATTGTTGGGCTGAAAGAAAATTTGCTGCAGGTACACTAACAATGTATCGTTGTAGATCGACTAATTAAATTTTCGTATCTCTTAAATAATCCTCACCTTAAGTTGTACCCTGTTTACACAGATGGCCCGCACAAAAAGCACCGCTCGCAAGTCCACCGGAGGTAGGGCTCCTCGGCGCCAGTTAGCTCCTCGTGAGCCCCATCCTGAGCCTACTATGGAGGAAAGGCTGAGGGCGGAGTTGGCCCAGATGACTGCTGAGAGAAATATGGTCCAGCAGCGTTTAGAGCAAGTCACACAAGAAAGGGATTAGGAGACGCTGGAGGTACAAAGGTTGACAGTTGCTCACTGCAACTGTGAACGTATGTCGATTCACGTGCTGAATTAGCGGAATGAAGCCTGAACAAAGAGAATGTTTTAAGGGCTCAACAGGTTGAGCTAGAGCAGCAGTTAGCCGCTGCAGAAGAGTACAACGACCACCTCCATGAGGAAGTTCACCTGCTACACAATCAGCTTCATCCTCTCCTTCCCCCTGATGATGAAAATGATAATGATGATGAGATGGGCTCTGGTGTCATCATGGCTGAAGATGATGATGACATAGAGATTAATGGACTTGAGGACATCCCACCTGAAGAGGAGAAAGATGAGGAGCTAGAGCCTGCTAGTGATGAAGATGGAGGAGAGATCTTCGACACTGACTCTGAGGATGATGCATAGTTTAGCTTACCCTTAGCTAATGCGCTAGAGTTAGTCTTTTGTTGACCCTCATGCATGGACGAGTGGTTTGTAGTAAGTTGATATTTGGGATGTAACATCAAACCATATGTTATCTTTGATGTAAGGTTGAAACCTTGATGGTTTGGATGTAACCTATCAGACGTGTTATGCTCCACGTATATGAGCCTTTGATAAATTCCGTCTTGTTGTCAGTAAATATCATTGTTTGTTAAGTACATCGTATTAATGTGTCAATTGATGCGCTTGATGGGTTGTATGATTGTGATAAATTATTGTGCCTCTGTTTATTGTATGAATTCATTCTCTCCAATGAAATCAGTTTGGCATAATTATACAATTCATCTACAAATTTTTCACATCGTCAGTGCTCATTGGCTATGCATTTTGTAGATGGCTTACAATCTTTGCCGTGGTCATAGCCTTGGGGATGAGGAACAACCACCACCTCCTCTGCCACCGCCCACCCTAGCTGAGCTGATGCAGACAGTTGTTGAAAGTCAGCGCATGCTAGCTGAGGCAATGCGCCAGTTAGTTAACCGCGATGATCGAAATGTCTACTAGGGACCTGAGCCAAATCAGTATAGCAGCTTTAAGGACTTTATGGACACAAAGCCTCCTATCTTTAGAGAGGCAGAAGAACTATTACAAGCTGATGAATGGTTGAGTACGATAGAGCAAAGGTTTCATTTGCTCAGATTGACAAAAGGTATGAAGGCCTCGTATGCAGGACACCAACTCCAAGGCCCTGCAGGCATCTAGTGAAACCATAACAGGACCACCTTCCCTGCAAATGTCGAGGTTGTTTGGGACCAGTTCAAGGAAGCTTTCAGGAGACATTTTATTCCTCCTGGTCTCATGGCAATCAAGCACACCGAGTTCATGAAGCAGACTCAAGGCAACAAGAGTCTTAATGAATACCTCCAGGCATTTAACAACCTGACAAGGTATGCTCCTGAGTTTGTTGATACTGATGTTAAGAAGATAGCTAGTTTCAAAAGGGGACTTCCCCTAAACTGATGAAGTCTATGGGCAATAGTAAGTGTGTCACCTTCAATGAGTTTATCAGTGATGCCCTGACTCAGGAGAACAATGATAAGATATATGCTGCTTTCAAGACTCGTAAAAGAAATTTTGAGGCAGGTGCTTTTCAGTCTAAGGCGCCAGTGTGTCCAAAACCTAGTATCGTCTTGTACTACTAATGTCCGGTACCGCCCACTTCAGAAGAAGAATCAAGCTAAAACTAGTTTTCACAAGGGATACACAATTTCCTTACCGAAGAATACTTCTAGGCAAGAGTTCTAACGTTCTGCCATCTAACAGGCCATGCTGGAATTGCAACAAGCCTGGTCATTAGGCTAATAATTGTCCTTATCCTCCCAAGCAGAATTCTCAGGGAAACGTCTGTCAGGAGCGTGTTCACTATACTACTGTGGAGGAAATTCTTACTGGTGAAGTGGTAACCGCTGGTAAGTTTCTTGTTAACGATCATCCTGTAGTTGTGCTCTTTGATTTGGGTGCTTCACATTCCTTTATGAGTTATACTTTTTCATCTGAGCATAAGCTACATCTGATTATAATTACCAAGGGTGGTTATTGTATTAGTGCTGCTGGGAACAATATCATGACTAACCAAGTAGTTAAATATATAAAGATTATGATTGGAGATCGAGAGTTCCTTGTGGATTTTGTAGTTCCACCGAGTGTAGGAATCGATGTAATCCTAGGAATGAAGTGGATGAGTGGCAATGGGGTGTTGATTGATACATCAACCCGTGTGGTAATGTTGAGAGATCCCGTAGATAAGAAGGGTTTTCTAGTTCAGCTTCCTTGTGATATTGCTATCCACAATGCGGCCAATGCTACTCTAGCCAAGGCCATTGTGGATATACCGGTTGTCTATGAGTTTCTAGATGTCTTCCTAGATGACTTGCCTGAATTACCTCTGGACCGTGAAGTAGAATTCAAGATATAACTCATTCCGGGTACGGCTCCTATCTCCCGAAGGCCCTATAGAATGTCACCCAATGAGTTGGCTGAGCTAAAGATTCAGTTGAACGAGCTGTTGAAGAAAGGTTTGATTTGGCCTAGTTCTTCTCCTTGGGGTTGTCCGACTATCTTTGTGAAGAAGAAGGATGAGTCTCTGCACATGTGCGTGGATTATCGCCCCCTCAATGTTGTTACTATCAAGAACAAATACCCTCTTCCTCGCATCGATTTTCTTTTTGATCAACTCTCCAAAGCTAAGGTATTCTCCAAGATTGATTTGAGGTCTGGCTACCATCAGATCAAAATTCGTCCTGAAGATATACCTAAGACGACTTTCTCTACTCGTTATGGCTTGTTCGAGTATCTTGTCATGTTCTTTCGATTGACAAATGCTCCTGCACACTTTATGTATTTGATGAATTCGGTATTCATGCCAGAACTAGACAAGTTTGTAATAGTTTTCATCGATGATATCCTTGTCTATTATCAAAATGAAGAAGAGCATGCTGAACATCTAAGGATTTTCTTAACTTGATTGCGAGACCATCAGCTTTATGCCAAGTTTAGCAAATGCGAGTTCTGGTTGAACAAGGTACCTTTTCTAGGTCATGTGTTATCTGAAGATGGAATCTCAGCTGACCCTACTAAGGTGCAAGAAGTGCTAGATTGGAAGGCACCTACTACGGTCATAGAAGTCTGAAGTTTCCTTGGTTTGGCTGGCTATTATCGTTGCTTCATCCCGGATTTCTCTAAAATAGTCAAGCCCAAGACTCGACTACTTCAAAAGATGAGAAGTTTGTGTGGACTCCGATGTGTGAAGAGGCTTTCCACACTTTGCGGACCTTAGTAACTTCTGCTCCGGTATTGGCACAATCTGACATCGAGAAGTCTTTTGATGTCTATTGTGATGCATCGAGCACTGGTTTGGGGTGTGTTCTTATGCAAGAGGGCCGAGTCATTGCTTATGCCTCATGCCAGCTTCGAAAGCACGAAGTCAATTATCCTACTCATGACTTAGAGCTAGCCGCAGTTGTACATGCCCTAAAGATTTGGAGACATTACTTGCTTGGTAATGTGTGCAACATTTATACTGACCATAAAAGTCTCAAGTACATCTTTACTCAACCAGAGTTGAACATGCATCAACGACGATGGTTAGAGTTAATCAAAGATTACAATCTTCAAGTGCACTACCATCCTGGCAAGGCAAATGTTGTTGTTGATGCCTTAAGCAGAAAATCTCATTGCAATTCTTTGGTTAGTGAAGACTTTCATCTGGCACATCTTCTTCATCCTGTGGTACTTCACAATATCACTGTGGATTGCTCTCTTAGAAGTCAAATTATTAAACTCCAGAAGACTGATGTGGGTGTGTTTCACATCAAGTGGAATATAAAAGAGCAAGAAACCAAGAACTTTAGGGTGGATGACAAAGGAATTCTCTGGTTCAATGATAGACTTGTCGTACCCAAAGACAAAGAACTTAGAAATCAAATTATAACTGAAGCCCATTCTTCTAGATTGTCTATCCATCCTGGTAGCAGTAAAATGTATCAAGATCTCAAGCCCTATTATTGGTGGACAAAGATGAAGAAAGAAATCACAGCCTATGTTGCTAGGTATGATAACTGTTGTAGAGTCAAGGCTGTTCACATAAAGTCCGGGTTATTGCAGCCACTCTCTATTCCTGGCTGGAAGTGGGAAGAAATTGTTGTGGATTTCATTGTTGGGTTACCCACTATGGAAAAGGGTTTTGACTCTATTTGGGTGTGATTGTCTAACGAAGTCGGCTCATTTCATTCCTATGAAGATCAATTATCATCCGTATCACTATGCACACATTTATTTTCAACAAGATGTACGTCTTCATGGTGTACCCAATACTATAGTTTTTGATAGAGGACCTCAGTTCACGGCTCATTTCTAGGAACGTTTACATCAGAATCTTGGTACTAACTTACTCCATAGTTCTGCGTATCATCCACAAACCTCCGGGCAGACTGAGCGTGTTAATCAAATTCTTGAAGACATGCTTAGAGCTTGCCTTATCTCTTGCAAAGGTTCTTGGGAGAAATGGTTGCCTCTCGCGGAATTCTCTTATAACAACAGTTATCAAGAGAGTATCAAGATGGCTCCTTTTGAAGCTTTATATGGGCGTAAGTGTAGGATTCCTTTGAACTGGGTGGAACCTGGAGAAGGAGATTCTATGGTATTGATTTTGTAGAAGAAGCCAAAAAGCAAGTCCATGCTATTCAGAAAAATATGGCTGTTGCTTAAGCTAGGCAAAAGAGCTACGTAGATAAGAGAAGAAAACCTATTGAGTTTGAAGTAGGTGACTATGTCTATCTGAAGGTATCACCTATGAGAGGAGTAAAACGTTTTGGAATCAAAAGGAAGCTCGAGCCTCGATATGTTGGACCCTATCGGATTATCGAGAAAAGTGGAAGAGTAGCTTATAAGCTTAGTCTACCTCGTGAGTTGGGAGCTATCTTTCCAGTCTTCATGTTTCTCAATTGAAGAAATGTTTTCATCTTCCCGAGGAAAGAGTAGAAGTGAGATGCATCAAATTAAAATCCGATCTTTCTTATGAGGAGAAGCATGTATCTGTTCTAGATACTCAAGAAAGGGTGACTCAGAGTCAAGTAGTCAAATTATACAAGGTGGTTTGGAGTAATCATAGTGAACGTGATGCTACATGGGAGAGGGAAGATTATTTAAGGGACAACTATTCTGCTTTCTATAATAAATGGTACGCTTTTCAAATCTCGGGATGAGATTTTAGTAAGGGGGAGGGCTGTAACACCCTAGGTGTTTGGCTCCCACAAATTGCATTTTCATTTCATAAACATGTGCATCATTCATCTCATCATGCATTTGTTGCTTGAAACATGTGTATGCAACATTCTCAGTTGAGCTTGTTTCATGAATGATTGCTTGTGAATTATGGTTAGTACAACATGTAGATGCAACATGAGTTCTCGTACCTTGAAACATGTCAATATTGCTAGTGTAACATGACTAGCTTAAACTTGCAACAAAGTCATTAAACATGTAAAACATGGTTTTGCAACAAATGAGAAATGTGATTGTTTGGTTTGTTTCAACACATGTGGTACTTAGAAGTTGTTGTAACGAATGATATGTTGTGTTGAATCACTACGATCTTGGTTTGTATGTCAAAAGTTGTTTGAAATCCTTCGAGATTTTCGGACTATTAGGATTATGGGAGCTTAAGTATAGGAATTGATCACTCCGATGATTGTTTTTGTACTTACGTTCTTATAATTTGGTCGGTTCTGTTACAGCGCTGGATGAAGGCCCGCGCCACAGTGGGCGGCTACATGGCGAGCGGAGCCATGGGAGGCCAGTCGGGTGGGCCATGTGGTCAACACCCCACCTCAGCCCAGCAGCAAATCCGATGCCGCCACATCTGCTGCGAGGTTCAAGTTGCCCCACCCGCTGCCTTTGTGCCCCTAGTTGTGGCCGCTGGCAGCCCATTCCCCTGTGCAGTTGCGGTCGGCGTGTGTTGTTGGTGCATGTGTGTGGGGCTGCTTCCTCAACATATGTGATCAAACAGTCTCTAGGTAAAAACCCTTCCCGGCTTCCCTCTAGGCTGATGATGGTGATGCGGCTAGCGCCATCCACCTTCTTGAAGGTGCCGTCAAAAGTTTTCGTTCGAAGGGGTGTTGATGTGGCAAGCTTTAGGACAAAAGTCCTTCTCTAGTGCATCATCCAACGTTGGTGGCATCCGCAAATGTCATTCTCTTCTTGAAGGCTTCGTTGGTCTGCTTCGACAGCAGTGTCGCTGCTCCACCTATCACTTCAATCGCCGGAGTTGCTCCTTACGTACTGTGCCTACTTGTGCTTCAACCTGCTCTTCACAATGGTCGATTCAGCCTTCGTGTTTGGTGTTGCCGTAGTCGTTTGGTTCTTTGTAGCAGATACTTGGCCGCTAGCACTCTCTTTGGTAGATGTTTTGTCGTCGTTGCTGCTTGGATGGATACTTTGCCACCGACGTCGCTCTAGTCTCCCCACTCATGCAGATGCTTTGTTGTAGAGTGCGTGATGGCCCCCACAGTTTGCGGTTACTTTGCTGCTATTGTCCTGCGAATACTTTGCCGCTCTTGTTGTCTCTCGCGGATGCTTTGCCGCCATGCTATCGGATGTTCGTCTCGTCTCCTCTTGGTGGATACTTTGCCACCGCAGCTTTATCACCTGTGTTGGCAACCTGGCATTTGTGTTTTTATTCATTCTGTAGGTCCAATTGGTTAGGTTTGAGATGGAGGGTCCTTCCCCTGCTTTTTCTTGTTGGTTGTGTTGTACTGTGAGTTTAGGGGTAATCCCTGGATTACAGTTAGCTTACTTGTACTAAAACTTCTACTTCTTAATGAAGTACACGTCGAGTAGGTACGGTGGCAAAAAAAAGATAAAAAAGACATTGTTTTTCTAACAACAACATATATATTATATTAAAACATCAGCCATATTACAAGGAGGTCCTTAGAAGAAGACCTAATTACAACAAAGTCCTGCAGCTGAAAGGAAAGGCAGCAATGTCGATGGCGATGGGGAAGACAAGTCTGCCGGCGGAGGGCCGCAGGGGCATCAGGGACGCATGCACCCGGATGGACTGACCATGCAAAGCGCCAGTTAAAGGTGGATCGGATGAGCCATCAGAGGAGACTCGCACCGGCGACCGAAGGATGCTGTTGAAGTTGTCGCCGAAGGTTGAAGAAGAAGCTCAAACCAGGATCTCAGGTGGAGGCAGAGCTGACGAACCAATACCAGAGGAGGAGCAACCTTGCTGAAGACAGGAGCACTAGGACCGGAGGCTGCTGCAAGGAGATGGATGTGGGCGACGAAGGATGTGGATCGGTATGGAACGGATCTCGTCGATGGCGGGTGGATGTGGAAGTGGGGATGAAGGAGAGGAGATCCACGAAGAACGGATTTATTTTATTACCACTAACCTTGGAGTTGACGATGTCGGTGGCAAGGAAGAAGCTGTGGAAGACCACAGCGACAGCAACAATGATGGTGACGGCGACGGCGACTGCAAGACAAGACTGACCCATCCGGGTAACCTCTAACCAGTAACTACTACTCCGTATCTACTAAGAACTAGAAAGGGGCGCCCCACTCCTAGCCCTCTTCGGCGAGCTCGCCGGAGGCGGGAGAGGGGGCCGGCTGGATCTGGTCTGGAGTGCTTGAGAGGAGGAAGGCAAGTTCGCTACAGCAAGAGGGGCCCTCCCCACAAAAAACTCTCGAGAATGAGTCTTAAAAAAAGAAAAGGCATTGTTGGCTAGTGTAGCGGAGAGGCGTAATTTTTCACAGTCAGAGCCATTTTACTTGTACAGTGAAAATAGTGCACCACAGTAGTGAAGAAAAAATAAAAAAAAATATTTGGACTATTGGGACAAGTACCATGCGTGATTTATTCTAATCCCATTTTAATGAATGTTAACTAATTGACCTGGAGACATATTCCCCAAAACATGGTATATCTATTTGAGTATCTGTGTCAACAATTTTCTAGAGCAACATGTTCTCCTACATAGTTAATTAAGAATTTTTATGTTTTTCTATAAAACTGCTAAATGAAATAGCTTCCTAGCATTTTATAGCTTTTGGAGGAGGCTACCGATAAACGTCATAGCTCACGATTTAAAACCTTGGTCTCATCAGACACAACTAGATAGCGACGAAGCCAGGAATGGATGAAGGGGGGGCTGCTTCCCTCTTCTTCTTCCTCCAGCCCCTCCTTTCCTTCTTCTTCCTCCTCATGGCAGTAGCCCGGGCTAAGGGGGGCGCTGTGTTGCCATGGCCAGTAGGGGGGCTGGAGCACGGGTTGCCCCCCCGCTGGCTTCGTCCCTGCAACTAGAGTATCCTAGCAATCTCAAGTTCTCTAGTGACAACCTCAAGTCTAGCATTAAACTTATTACACTCACGCACAACACATTTCAACAAGTGGTCCTAAATAAGTAAAGTGTCATTTAGGGTATCTGGCTCTACTGCAAGTTCATAGGCAGAGCGGTGTACCTCAAAGTCAGAGTCGTCGTCATTGTGGTTGCCATCCATCTTCACGTCATCAATAGCCATCATGTAGTAGCCATCCTTAGACTTGGCGGTGCTGGCAAGAAAACAGAGCCCATTGAACATGTCATTGATCTTCTCTCACCCTCGCCATCGCTAAAGGAGGTGGAGCTATCGTCGCTCGAGTTGAGGCTTTGGATTGGATGTCGATCTTGGTGGACTTAAGCTTGTTGAAAAGCTCATCGATAGTAAGGGTCTCATAGTGGGTGACTCGGTCATAGCCGCTACCTTGACCTCCCACACCCTACAATCTAAAACATGAAGGAGTTTCAGAGCCCTCTCATGGTCATCATAGGATAGCTAGGGCTTACTGGCTCTTGTTTTGTTCACAATCGACTCAAAGCCTGTGAACATCGAATCAACACTCACACCAGTGCAAGAAGTTTTTATATTTACGCCGATGGGTCTCAAAGAGTCAGAACTTGACATGAGAAAACCCCTCATGGTACTATCAAGAGTAGACCAAACCCCATGAGAAGTGTCAAGACTGAAAACGCAATCAAACATGCAAAGAGAAGCAAACAACTATTATGAGCCTTGATGTTGGTCTCGTGTTGGTCAATCTGGTCTTGACCAACTCGAGCAGCAAGAACAACGTAGTTCTCGTTTAAGCAAATATCCAAAACAAGAGAACCAAGACTTTGAAGGAAAGTGGACATGCGAATCTTCCAATTCGTGTAGTTCGTTCCATGGAACCACGGGGCTTTTCCTTGGCGCGTTCCATTGTCGCTTTTTGTACTTCGGTTAAGTGGTATGATCTTTACTTGGGCTTGATACCAATGAAAGGACCGAAATGGCGATAGAGGGGGTGAATGGGAGCCGATAGTTTTTTTTTCCTTAAGAATTTGGCATATGTCCTGACTTTAACCCAACTAACCTCTCTTCAAATCATTAAGGTCAAGCCAACTTATGACATTAGGAACCATTAATACCTGCATAAGACATCACCGAAGCGAAAACATGCAAGCTCTGAAGCAAAGCGTAAACCAATTTAATTAATAGAAAAAAGACTAATGCTGCAGCCTAGTAGCCGAACTGACATAAAAAAAAAACTACACAACAAGAAAAGGCTAACAGAACTCGTACTAGTAGAAAACAAAATAGATAACTGAACTAGAGCTAAAGAGAAGGAAGCTTACTAAAACAAAAGCTACTGCTGTCTACTGAACTAATCAAACCATGTACTTGAGTTAAACTAGGCAAGCAAACAAAAACACATGGAAGAGCACAAACTGAACTGCTAAACTGAAACAAGATTACTCTGAGGAAACTGAATATACAGAACTGTAGATGAATCAAACAACGACTGAAAAAGACAGGAACTAATGGAAACGAAAGGACTAGCTATCAGCAGCCAATTTGAAATCATGCAACAATGATTACTAGAATATTAGCCACTGCAGCTAGAAAGGGACCTTTCACAAAAATGAGAGAGGGTGGTAGAAATGATGCACTAAATCAGCTTACCTGCCTTCCTGTTGTTTGGCAAAGCATACACAGCTCTGGCAGGGCAGAGGTACAGAAAGTGCAGACACAAAAAAGGGCTGCTAGAATTAATTTTCAGAGAAAGCACAGCTGAAGACTGATCTGAAAAAAGAATCTCCCAAGCCAAAAAGAAACGGAAAGCAACCCAAACAAATTGATGTTCCTTCACTGAACTGGAGATCCCACACACGATGGAGCAGAGTTGTTGCTTCTCTGAAAAACTGAAAACTGATGTTTCAGAACAATAACTGTATGCAGGCTGCAAACTGAGTTGCTCCAATTCTCATCGGAACAAATCCAACCAGATCCATCCAATAAGTCTTCTCATATGTCATAGCACTGATCTGCTCCAAAAATCCAACCAAACAACGCAGCTAAATTGTGGAACGAAAATTCCACAAAAATAGCCCAAAATTCTAGAAAAGGGAAAACCACAAAAATAGTTGGGAGAGAACAAATTTGACTCAGATTCAAGGTAACGAGGACATGGGATGCATCACAAATTCATCAACAAGATAACAAGAACATGGATAGTCACCACCCTTTATCCTCCCGCTCAAAAGTGAAGAAATTAGAGCAAGAGATGCTCAACTCTCTCAACTCCACTCTCTTCTTAAGCACTTGGCTAACCTATAGAAATGAAATTAGGGTTGCAAGATATCATCTAACATCAGCCATCTCTATTATATATAGGTATGTATGTACTCGTAAGTCATAAGTGAATTTGGAGTGAAGTGGTAAGGCATGTAATGATCGAGGCCTAAGTATGTATGTACCTTTTGCGAAAATGAAAAAAATGCTAAAAATTGTGTGTCTGACTAGTGCGAGCCTCCTCGGATAAACATTTTTATTTCTATTTTTTCACCCAATTTGTAATTTCTGAAAAAGCATTTATAGCGCCAATATACATCGATTTATAGTGATGTTTTTTAGGTGACGCCTTCATAGTAGGCTGATTTTTGCTTGCCTTTCACACTGTCAGTTGATAAAAACGTTAGTACAAATATAAAAAGTACAGCCAGTAAAAATGATTTATATATACTAGTGTGCATCAGCACACCATGACTAAAAACAGGATCAATACAAGTTCCTGGTTCCCCAAATCATTTATTCCCTCAACAATATGCATAAACAAACGCAATCATGCCTATGCAGCGGTGCAAGTGGCAGAGTGCGTAAAGCTTGTTTTGTTTTTCCACGGCTTTGATGCTGTAGGCTCATCAGCCGGGTCATTCCCAAGCATATCCTTCGTAAAGAGTAGTAGAGCATCGATCCCTGGGCACGGACCGAGATGCAATCAGGCTCCAGTCTTTTTGGTCGTGTTGGATGGATGTGAAGTGAAGGAGCTCCATCAGGATGTGAAATGAACGGTGCGCGGTGCCTCACGCACGCTTTCACGAGAGATGATGGTACGCGTACGTCTGTCTAAAATGATGCCTGCGATTCGGCACTCCAAGAAAGCAGGTCAGGCAGGATACGGTTCCACGCACGGTAGATGACGGGTGACTTCAGCATCATTCGCATCTTTGCGCTAAACTTGACATGATTACAATATTCCTTCTTGCGAATAATAGCATCATATATAAGATTATAATGGATTATTCGGTTATGCTTCTAAAACAATTCAGTTAAGCGTGTAAGTGAAGTATATGGAGTTGCGAACTGAGTTATTAGAGCTTGGCATGGCATGAAATATTTTGGGCCATGTCGATGCAACATGAACGCGAGGATCATGCCATTGAGAGGACTTATGGATGGTTAGAGAGGGTGAATAGCTTATTAAAAACTTTACACACAAAGTCTAGTCAAAGTTGATTAGTATAAAAGACAATCCTATTAGCCTCCAATTTGCCTAGCCTAATCAAAGCAACACCCAAGCCCCTGCACAATTCTAGTTGTTAATTAAACTAGCAAGCGCTCAAGGACACAAGCAACTAGAGCCTCTAAAAACAACTAAAGAGCTAGCTACAAGAGCAGTTAAACTACACAACTAACAGGAGAGGTAGCTACTAATAAACAAACTAGAGAGCCAGAGCTACCGAGTAACACACAAGCACAAATGCAAACCAACGAGGGCAAGTGACATAATGATTTTTCTCCCGATGTTCGATTACTTGCCGGCAGCCTACGTCCTCGTTGAGGTGGATCCTTAGAAAACCGCTTCACTAAGAAGCCGTTAGATCACTAAGAGCCTCTCAATATCTCGATTGATTTCACTAGAGTTACACCTTTGCAAAACTCTCCGTGGGGTGAGCACAAAGCCCCTCACAATAGCCAATAATCAAGGGCGGCAACAATCATCAAGAGGCCCTCACCAATCCTCCACAAGCACCAAGCCAGCTAGGCAATGACAATCGCTAAGAGTAAAAAGAAATTTCAAGTCTCAAGGACCAACTAGTGTCACCAAATGCAATCTCTCAAATACAATGCACTAGAGGTTCCAAATCTTACACATATGCGATCACTAAGTTAGCAAGTGAGTTGGAGTGTTTGCACAAGCTCTATGAGTGGTCTAGTATCAGCCAAGGGTGCCAAGAATGTTAAAATGGGCGGCCACACAAGTATGTACAGAGCAAACCAAGAAACTAGCCATTGGGAACAAACTACACAGACTGCACACTCAATGGAATGGTCCGATGCTCTGTCAAAAACAACACCAGACTAATCGGGTGCCTTCTCAGCCCGCGCCTCTGGAAAAACTAGTTGTTACCCTCCAATAATCATGTTGTAGTGCATGGCCCGATGTTAAGCCAACCCTAACCACTGAACTAATCCGGTGCAGTCCAGTAAGGTTGCAGAACCCAAAAAAAACAGCCACCGAACTGGTCTAGTGCTTCACGTACTCAATAAAAGAATTAGTCCATATGGTTGGCACTCAATTACCAAAACTAAACTAGAGCTTTCAGCCGTGCCTAGGATTTCGGCCCGATTAGCTGCACAACTTGGGCCGACACGACATGAAAATGACACGTAAGAACATCTATAATGCCACAATATATATAATTTCTATTTACTATACCACCTCTCATCATGATCTAATTCTTAAATGGATTATTAAAATCATAGCAACTTTTATAAAAAGAAGGTAAATACAAATTATATTTTTTGTATATCACATGTGGACAAAGAAAATTATGAAAGATCTTTTGAGGACCGTGCTTAGGCCGGCACGACTAAGTTGTGTCAATGTGCCATGGGTCGTGCTTGGATCAAAGCAAAGAGTTGTCATGTCATACGCCTCGCGTGCTTAGAGATCACACAATCCAAAATGGCATGGCCCAAGTTCCACCTCTACCTTAGATGGTTGGGTTTTTACGGTGTGAAACCACTCCACCGGGTTTAAGGTCTGGATTTGATGCGGTGGTGCTCGTAGTATTTTTCGAGATTTATTTTAGGTTTTAAAGACATTGTTATTGTATTGGATAGGCAGTGTGTCTGTCTATAGTGTGGGATTGGAAAAAAAAATATCTAAAGTTGATATGACGGAGAGTACGTGTTATTCACTTGTTTGGATTGAGAATCTAAGATAGAAGTATGTGAGGGAGTGGCATATATTTATTATTACGCCCACTTAACTGTGCGTATGATTTGTCTAGCGTGTTGTCAGGTACTCAGGTGGTTTCTTTGTTTTTTTCTGTGCGTTTCTTCCCATTCGCCTGCGAGGCCATGGATGGTGCACGGTGGCTCTCGATCTCGCGCTCAGGTCCCCGAAAACGTGAGCACGGTGGCTCTACAGCACCAGCATGACAGCGCGAACTCAGTTGCTCGATTCTCAACGGCGGGAGGTGGATGACAGTGATAGTCGCGTCGCACGCACGAACCAATCCGAGTTGTGAGCTGTGTCGCATGCTCGTGCCCGCGATCATGCTGCGCGAGCGGCAGAGATAGCGACCGAAGTAGAGCTGAGGAAGGACCACCGCCCGCAGGACCCAGATCCGCGTGCCTCGTCTTCGTCGCAAGGAAGCAACAGAGGAAGGCCGGAACAGAGCTGAGGAATGGGATTGCCTGGTCACCGACGGGTGGCCGTTGGAGCATACATTTGAAATATGTGTGTGAAATATATGCAATATTCAGATAAAAAACTTACAACTTGCAACATAGAAACATTTATTGCAACATAAGACCGAAACAACCGAAACATTTCGAACATACTCTTACAACATGTGTGTGAAACATATGCAACATTCAGATCAAAATGCTTACAACATACGTCCGAAACAGATGAAATATTTTGAACAAACACTTGCAATATGCATCTGAAATACTTTCAACATGTATCTAAAACACTAGCAACATATGCAACATCCCGATCTACTTTTACAACATCCATATGAAACACTTGCAACATATCTCCAAAACATCTTGAACACTTGAAGCATACATTTCAAGATAGGGGAGGGGGCCGGGCCCAGTCGATTCCAGCCTTGGGGTGAGAGCTGGCGGCGAGCAGCGGCACGCCAGCACCAACAACATGGGCTTCACTCGTGAGTGCCCTTGTCTTGGCCAGGACCGACCAGAAGCGTGCGACGACAGCACCAGCAGAGGTGGCCGACACACTTGATGCACACGAGTAGCGCGTGGCCCGACCAGCAGAGGTGAGCGCGCACGACGGGCAGGAGAGAGGAGCGAGCGGTGGGAGGCTAGGCATCAGCACCAGCACCAACAGAAACGGGCGACACGCCCGACGCGCGCCGAAGCAAGCTGACCAGGAGGAGCACACGCGACTAGGAGCAGGCGGCGCAGGCGGGGCACGAACGGCGAGGGAAGAGATGGCAATACGAGGCGAAGTGAGGCACGTGGTGACGGACACCCACATGGGAGCATTATCGATAGGTAATTAGTTATAAAAAAAGTCTACATAATCCCCAACTATTCAGGGTGGACTACTTCACCCCTCAAATTATAAAACCGTATTTTCTACCTCTTGAACTTTTTAAAACCGGTCAAATAACCCCCCAACAGTTTTAGACGGTGGTTTTGCTGGTTTTGTCTTTTTCTTTTTTATTTATTTCCTTTGAATCTTTGAAAAATTATAGTAAATCACAAAAAAACATAAAATAGAAAATCCAATTTTGTTGGACTCCACCTGAGTAGATCTACACAGTGAACATATAATATTGTATACTTTAGTACAAAGTTTTTGCTGTAGTTTTAGATCTATGCTTTTCTCTAATTAATTAGAATAATTCATAGCTACAGCTTTTATGGTTCAATTGTGATGAAATTTTTATGGTGGGCTAATTATTGTATGCTTGAACTATAGTAAAAATCTCATACTCATTAGATCATATATGTACAATCATGGATCAATGAATGAACATCAGTTTCCACTCTCATTTGTCTCTTGAGTCTCATGCTTTACATCAAAGCACTCACCGCTAACATGAACAATAAAGCATGGGTGGTGGATTCCGTTGGGAAAATAAACAGGATTTACTGATTAGTCTACACTGACAACAAATTTTATTGTTGTGCCAAATAATTGGAAATACAACCAACAACATTATCTAAAAAATCACGACAAAATAAATGAACTAGGCTAGATTATTGGCTCAGAAAGTTTTCATCTCCTTAAAATAGTGAAACTGATTGTCATGGTGTTTCCCATCACAACACCCGGTGCAACACAAGGACAATTTTGTTAGTCAATTATTAAATCCAACAACTACGCAATACATGCTATGATTTCTTTCTTTTTCAAGACAGAGGTGGCAAACCACGTGTCGGTGATCCAACACAACACAACACGCAGCACGGGATCGTATGGCCTTCTGGAACGGCGGCATGCTCTGATAGAGCACTCCATTATTTGTATCCTCTCCAGGTGCGAACTGCCAAGTGCTCGTTTGGCACGATTTCTTCTCAGATAGTTCTTGCCTCTAAGATATTTGGTCTGATTTCTCTAGCTCCTTTGCCAAAATTATTGTCGGAGCTAGAGCCATGCTCAAAGTGACACGGACACAGATATAGCAGAGCGTTCAACGGGCCCCGAGGGACGAGGAGACGATACATGGCGTTGGGCCAATGACGAAAAACGAGTCACGGCTAATACTATAATAATAATAATTATGTATATAGGGGGGAAAATGGGATAAAGGGGCATATTCGAGGCATATGAGAGGTGCCGTGGAAACGTGTGCCAATGCCATGCACGCAGCTTGCACTGCGTTGCCCCCGCGACGCCGCCGTCCCCAAGCCACTTGTGGCGCGGTTGATCGCCTCACCGTCGCCGGTCACCACACCACATCGGCCGCCACTGCCGCTGGAAATCTCTTTCGCTTTATTCCTCTCCTCCCGTCGCCAGGATATATATATTTATATTATATATATATATATATAGCTAGATAGATAAATGCCCAAGAATCCCATAGCCACCAATAATAATATTATTATTATTCTTTGTCTAAATTGAATTGGAAAGAAAAACCGCGGAAGAAAAAGGAAATATTCCATCACCCTATTAAAAAAAGGACGTATGGTTATTTTGAATATGTTTTTAATATTGATTTATCTTTTTTCTTTAAAAAAAAAGAGGGAAGGGGGACAGCATGCTCTGCTCGACGCTATAACAATAGCATAGATGCCCCTGCTTCCTCCGCTCTGCGCGCGGTCTGCACTCTGCACTATATATGTCCAACGGGCTGGCCCGGCCCGGCACGGCACGACAACGGGCCGGCACGGCCCGGTACCTGTCGTGCCTTAACGGGCCACCGGGCCGCTCGTGCCGTGCCTGCCCATGTTTCGTGCCTGGCCTTCGGCCCAGGCACGGGCCCACGGGCCATTTTTCGTGCCGGGCCGGCCCGATGAGCACGGCAAAATGCACGTGCCGTGCCAGCCCGTGGCCCGTAACAGCTACAACACCTTACCAAACTCAGCTGAGTTCATAGATTTCAAATTTCACATTAATAGTTTGAAATTCACATCACATTCACATCACATTCACATCACAACTTCACATTTCAGATTTCAGATCACAACTTCACATTTCAGATTTCAGATCACAACTTAATATCACATTCACATCACAACAGTATCACATTCACATCACAACTTCACATTTCAGATTTCACAAGTCACAATCACTCACAAGTTCACAACTCAAAAGTCATAATTCACAAGTCACAACTGAGAAGTGAGAACTGACTAACTATAATTGAGCTGTTTTGTGCAATGCTGCCTCATTAAAAACCTTTCTAGGTAAAACTCACCCTTGTGAGAAACCCTAGAAAGGAAAAAAGAGTGCAGCCAGCTCATAGTCATAGCTCTTAATGTCTTACAAACCACTAGTGGCACTGGCATAGTTCATGGCCACTCAAATCCAAAATTATAGTGAGTCTCTCATCAGTCACAGTTCAGACTCACAATCACAAGCACACAGGCCAGCAAAAGCCAAAAGATCACTCACTCATCTCACTCACAAGTCACAAGTCACATACTCACATGCACTAAGTTCCAGAAGCATCAGCAGCAGCACCACTCCCGCTGCCGCCGCTTCCTTCTTCATCGAGGTACAGCTTCTCAAATGCCTCCTCAAGCTCTGTGTCTTCAGTTGCATGTTGTTCCCTTGTTGCTCCTAGTTCCCAATCCTTAACATAATAATAGAACCAAGTTAGTTAGTATTAGTACAGAAGCAACAACAAGTAATAAAATAACAGAAGCAAGTAGTAGAGTACCTTGATGCAGGTCAACATCTCCACATTCTCTGGCAATAGTCGCCGTCGCCGATCCTCAAGTATCCTCCCTGATAAACTGAAACAGGACTCCGAAGAAACAGTAGAGACAGGAACAGACATAATATCTCTTGCCATTATGCATAGAACTGGATAGGTTAGCTTGTGGTCTTTCCACCAGAGAAGCAAGTCAAAGTCATCTCCATAAGAAGTGACACAGTCACTGTCTAAATAAGCAGATAGCTCAGAAACACCAGCAGAAGATGAAGATGAAGTGCCAGGGACAGGGTGGGGACCAACAACACCTGATCCAGCACCACCAAAGATCCTTCCCCATGCCTGCTTTGACTTACCTGTATGCCCTGATGGCTGTGCAACCCTCTGAGATCTAGCTGCACCAAACTTTTGAACATACTTATCAAACAATTTATAAAGTTCAGCTTTGACATCAGCATAGTATGCACTGTACTCAGTACCCATGTACCCAGCAATTAATTCCAGAACTTTAAAGAAACCTCTCATCTTAGCTCTAGGATCAAGAATGAAAGCAAATGAATACAGATGTGGTATGTTCTCCCAATATTTTAGAAATTTCAGTTTCATAGGACCAACAACAGATCTAAGACTCTGATCTCTTTCACAATCATGCAGATGTTCAGCAATCCCAAGTATATGATGCAAAACCAGTGGACTAGTGGGATAGTACACACCAGACAGAGAGACAGTACAGTCATAATAGAGTTCCAGGAATCCATATATCTTTTCAAGAACATACCAATGATTTCTAGTCAACAGTTCAGAACCATAATGAGAGTTAATGAACACAGAAAAGATATTCTTATATGGGATCAAGTGCTTAAGCATTAGGTAAGTAGAATTCCATCTAATATCCATGTCTAAGCCAAACTTTCTTGGTCTAACACCTTTGGCAATACAATATTCTTTGAACATTGCAATTCTTTGATTAGAGGAATTTAGGAAGTTAATAGCAGTTCTCACATCTTCAGTTAAAGGTTTCAACCTTTTCAATCCAGATTTCACAATCAAGTTGATGATATGACAGGCACAACGTTGATGTACAAGCAAATACTTAACCTTATTTGGATCAGAAGGTGTAGGTGCAGGATAAGAGCCCAAGTAACCAAAGAACATAGGTGTCAATGTCTCCATAGCCTTAGCATTAGAAGAAGCATTGTCTAGAGTGATGGCAAAGACCTTATCAATCAAACCAAACTCCTCAACAACATTACCAATTCTTTCAGCAATGTTTTCACCAGAATGCTTGACTTCAATCAGCCTAAAACCAATAACCCTCTTCTGTAACTCCCAATTAGCACTAACATAATGAGCAACAACACTGATATAATCTTCCTTAGCATTACCAGACCATATATCAGAAGTCAAAGGAACAGAATGAGTACCAGGCAACACAGAATTCTTAAGCACATCACGACATTCAGTAAACAGTTTAGCCATGTCTCTGGTTGTGGTCTGTCTAGACACACTTTTGAACAAAGGATTATGAGCACGCTTAATATAATCCTCCCAGGCCTGTGTGTCACCTATGCCCAATGGGAGGTCCAGTCTAGCAATCAACCGGCACAATTCAGTACGAGCAACAGCAGGATCATAGGTCCAGTTATTCAAACCATCAGGATTAAGAGCAAGTCTAGACTGGACCCTATTAGCATGATCAGTTTTTTTCCTACAAGACCTCTGGTGCCTAATCAAATGCCCAGTGCCAAATTCAGATCTAGCAGACATTCTAGTTCTACACATCTTGCAGATAGCAGCAATTCTCACATCATTAGCATCTTTGATCTCATGAAAATCCACCCAGACAGCAGATTTGCGCTTACCACCAGTAGAGGTACCATGAGTGGCAGTGCTGGTGGAGCCAGTATGTGTCGCGGTCCCTCCACCGCCGTCGCCATCGAGGGCATCGACATCGATGGGAGGAAGGGGGCCGTCGCCGGCATCGACACCGAACAAAGCGGCAGCATCCTGACGGAGGTCGTCGTCGTCCTCCACCTCCTCCAGCTTGTCCTCGAAGGGGCCATCATTGCCGGTGGTGGGATCCGACACGGCATCCCCAACCGCGGACGGCTGGCTCTGACCACGTCGTCCTCGTCCACCACCGTTCCTCAACGGCAAGCGCGGTCGCCTGGCCATGTCTATGCCAGAGGAGGTCGACTCAGCATCAGGCGCCGACCTGCAAAAGTCCAAAACGAAACAAAAACGTCAGAAACAGCAGATCAGAGGAGTGACTGGATAGTTCTAGGGTTAGGGTTAGGGTTCTTCGACTTACCTACCGGAGCCCGGTGATGGAGATGACGATGGTCAAGGTGAGGAGGACAGACAGAGACACCGATTAGAGCGGACCAACGACGGCGAGCGGCGGAGGAGTGACTGGACAGTGGCACAACTCACATCACAGTAGAGGGAAGAAGGGAAGGGAGGACCGGAGGAGACAGGGCGAGATGGGGAGTTGCGAGATGTGGATCGAGATCACCGGAGTCGGAGACGATGGTCCACGGCGATGAGAGAAGGGCGACGGGCGACGGCGGCGCGAGCACGAGACGACGAGAGCTGAGAGCGAGAGCGACTGCGCGCGCGGTGGAGGGGATTAGGTTTAGGGTTTGGGTGCACAGGCTTTGGCGGTTTATATATGCGGGCGGCGTGGGGCGCGGCCGCGCGGGCTGGGATGGTGGGCTGGGCCGCTTTGGCGGTTTGGCCTGGCCTCCCTAGCCACCGGGCTGGCCACCGGGCCTCTTATTTTTGCCGTGCCGGGCCGTGCCGGCCCACGTGCCGGGGGGTCAGCCCAGGCACGGCCTGGTGCCCCGTGCCGGGCCAGCCCGGGCCCGTTGGCCACCGGGCCGGGCCGTGCTCGTGCCGGGCCAAAACGCCGGGTTTCGGGCCGGGCCAACGGGCTCGGGCTGCATGGCCATATATACTCTGCACTCTGCGCGTATATATAAAGCAAAGCAGAGGAATTGTTCAGTTGGAGCCTAGGCGCCGTTCGGTACGTGGCTCCTGATCAAAAGAAACTGCCGGTGCGCCGAGGAGGAGGCGACCATGGCAGCGGGGAACGAGTGGATCAACGGGTACCTGGAGGCGATCCTGGACGCGGGCGCGAGGCTGCGCGGGCAGCGGCAGGGCCAGGGCCACGGCCACGGCGGCGCGGCGCCGCCGCTGACGACGGCCGCGCTGCCGAGGCTGCTGGCGGAGGCCGGCGGTCAGGGTGCCGCGGCGTACAGCCCCACGCGATACTTCGTGGAGGAGGTGGTGAGCCGCTTCGACGACCGGGACCTCCACAAGACGTGGACCAAGGTGCCCCTTTACTCGTTGATCGTCTCGTGTCATGAGCAGCTAGCGGTGATCGATTTCTTGGGTGCATGCTCTTTTCCTGACTGACAAGCAGGTGGTGGCGATGCGCAACAGCCAGGAGCGGAGCAACCGGCTGGAGAACCTGTGCTGGAGGATCTGGCACGTCGCCAGGAAGAAGAAGCAGGTACGTATATATTCCTTCTTTCGTTCGGAGAAAAAGCAAACGCACGTCAGCACATGGCGCCTGCTCTGTTTTTTTAGGACTTTGTTCAAGTGCTCTTCCTTCGTCTGTCTGCGTTTGTACTCCGAAAAGCAAAGATGAATAGATCATCATGGTCGTCACTCATCAGCTTCGTTCGCAGTTAACCTGGCCCATAGGGCAGGCACCTGGCGCCTCCGATTGTCAACCGTTTTCTCTTTTTTTTTCCTGTGTCATTGACAAGGCACATCTCGTTATCAGGAGAGGAGTTCCAAGCCATGCCCTGCACTGCACATGTACCCTTTCCTCATTCAAACGGAACTCTAATTGCTAGTCTACTAGTACTACTACCGGCCAGAGACGTGGATTTTTCTGGTGCAGTTGTAGCTGCGGCTGCAACTGTTCATCACCGTAGCGAGCATGTTCGCCTGGTAACATTGATTTCTGTAGCAGTCGATTTGGCCCGTTCATCTAGGAAATGGACGGTCCACGTTGTTGCGTCGTGCGGTCCGTCCAGGAGCCGTGTCCGAATCTTGCGATTTTAGGCCACGTTTAGTAAAGTTTTGCGTTACCACGTCTGATAAGGTGTTCGGATACTAATAAAAAAATTAATTATAGAACACGTCTGTAAACTGTGAGATGAATTTATTAAGACTAATTAATTCATTATTAGCATATATTTACTGTAGCACGACATTGTCTCATCATAAACTAATTAAGCTTAAAAAATTCGTCTCGCAAAATACACGTAATTTGTGTAATTAATTATTTTTTTTAAGTCTACATTTAATACTCTATGTACTATGTGTCAAACATTTGACAGGGCGTAAAGTTTTGAGGAGAACTAAACCAGGCCGATCGATTCCAAAATTGCGCTGAAAACAAACATGGTAGTACTGTATTTCACTTTTGTGTAACCACGACCACGAGCAGGTGGAGTGGGAGTACTCGCGGCAGCTGGCGCTGCGGCGCCTGGAGCAGGAGCAGGGCAGCCGGGAGGCCGCCGAGGAGCTCTCCGTCTCCGAGGGCGAGACGACCAAGGCCGACGCCGCCCAGCAGCAGCAGCCTCTGTCGTCGGTGGCCAGGGTCGGCTCTGAGGCCCGGATCGTGTCGGACGACGAGGACGACGACGGCAAGGACGACAGGAACCTCTACATCGTGCTCATCAGGTATATTAATACCCATGTGATCCGTTCCTGTCCGACTCCGCCCCAGGGATACATCACTCACTGCTTGACACGACACGATTTTTGTTCACTTTACTTCAGATTTTTTTTGTTTATGTATAAACACTTTATTTAAGATAAGAATTGGGTCGTTGCAGCATTCACGGGCTCGTCCGTGGGGAGAACATGGAGCTCGGCCGTGACTCTGACACCGGGGGCCAGGTCAGCCTCAAACATCCCCTTGTGATTTCCTGCACGCAGTCGTAAAATGAATTTTCGAATGGCTGCTATACTACCTCTGCGTTTGTCTGGTCCCGTCCAGAATCTTATCCCGGGATCGGGGAATTGTCAAAGTCCGGTCCAGATGTTGACACGTCTGGTGCTGGACGACGCTAGCGTTGAGCTGAACTGATCTGTACCAAATTTACCCTTTAAACTTACCCATCCTTTTCGTGCGTTTCACGTCCAGGTGAAGTACGTGGTGGAGCTGGCGCGGGCGCTGGCGGCCACCGCTGGCGTGCACCGCGTGGACCTGCTGACGCGCCAGATCTCCTGCCCGGACGTCGACTGGACCTACGGCGAGCCCGTCGAGATGATCACCCGCCATGCCGACGACGGCGACGGCGACGGCGACGGCGGCGGCGGCGGGGCCTACATCGTGCGCCTGCCGTGCGGGCCCCGCGACAAGTACCTCCCCAAGGAGTCCCTGTGGCCGCACATCCCGGAGTTCGTGGACCGCGCGCTGGCGCACGTCACCAACGTCGCGCGCGCGCTCGGGGACCAGCTGCAGCAGCTCGACGCCACCGGCGCCGGCGCGGGCTCCCCCATCCCCGCCGGTGTGGCCGTACGTGGTCCACGGGCACTACGCGGACGCGGCGGAGGTGGCGGCGCACGTGGCCAGCGCGCTCAACGTGCCCATGGTGATGACGGGCCACTCCCTGGGGCGGAACAAGCTGGAGCAGCTGCTGAAGCTGGGCCGCATGCCGCGCGCCGAGATCCAGGGCACGTACCGGATCGCGCGCCGGGTCGAGGCCGAGGAGACCGGGCTCGACGCCGCCGAGGTGGTGGTCACCAGCACCAAGCAGGAGATCGAGGAGCAGTGGGGGCTCTACGACGGCTTCGACCTCATGGTGGAGCGCAAGCTCCGGGTGCGGCGACGCAGGGGCGTCAGCTGCCTCGGACGATACATGCCGCGGATGGTCGTTATACCGCCTGGCATGGACTTCAGCTACGTCGACACGCAGGACGGCGGCGACGCAGCCGACCTTCAGATGATCATCAGCAGCCCCAAGAAGCCATTGCCTCCCATTTGGTCGGAGGTGCTGAGGTTCTTCGCCAACCCGCACAAGCCCATGATCCTGGCGCTGTCACGGCCGGACCCCAAGAAGAACGTCACCACGCTGCTCAAGGCCTACGGCGAGAGCCGCCATCTCCGCGAGCTTGCAAACCTTGTAAGAATCACAACCGAGCCCGAGCTTATTGCCGATTGGTAATGATTCTGCTGCTGACCAAGGTCTGCTGAGCTGAGTAGCTGACCCAATGCGATGCTGCAGACGCTGATACTCGGGAACAGGGATGACATCGAGGAGATGTCCGGCGGCGCCGCCACAGTTCTGACAGCAGTGCTCAAGCTCATCGACCGCTACGACCTGTACGGCTGCGTCGCCTACCCTAAGCACCACAAGCAGACCGACGTGCCCCACATATACCGCCTTGCCGCCAAGACCAAGGGGAGTGTTCATCAATCCTGCACTCGTGGAGCCATTCGGCCTCACCCTGATCGAGGTAAGAAGAATCTCGTGATGTCAAGCTTCAGTTTCAGAAAAATTGATTTGATCATCTTCTTCAATGAATTTTTTGGTTTGTTTTCAATGAAATTCACATCCTGTGTTGTGTGTCTGTAATACCTGCAGGCCGCTGCGTATGGTCTGCCCGTGGTGGCCACCAAGAACGGCGGGCCGGTGGACATCATCAAGGCGCTGCACAACGGGCTGCTGGTGGACCCGCACGACGCGGCGGCGATCACGGAGGCGCTGCTGAGCCTGCTGGCCGACAAGGCGCGGTGGGCCGAGTGCCGGCGGAACGGCCTCCGCAACATCCACCGCTTCTCCTGGCCGCACCACTGCCGCCTCTACCTCTCCCACGTGGCGGCCAACTGCGACCACCCGGGCGCCACACCAGCTGCTCCGCGTGCCCGCCAGCCCGCGCGCCGCGGCGGCGGCGGCCGGCGAGCGGGCCACCCACTACGACTCGCTGTCGGAGTCGCTCCGCGGCCTGTCCATCTCCATCGACGCCTCGCACGACCTCAAGGCCGCCGGCGCCGGGGACTCCGCCGCCGCGGCCATCATGGACGCGCTCCGCCGCAGGCGCCGCAGCTCCACCGCCGACGACCGGCCGCCGGCTGCGAGGGCGGCGATCGGGCACGCGCCGGGCCGGCGGCAGAGCCTCCTCGTCCTCGCCGTCGACTGCTACGACGGCGACGGCGCACCGGACGCCGGGCGGATGAAGAAGGCCGTCGACCTGGCGCTGTCGGCGGCGGCCGCGGCCGGCGGGCGGCTCGGCTGCGTCCTGTCGACCGGGATGACCATCGCCGAGGCCGCGGAAGCGCTCGGCGCCTGCGGCGCCGACCCGGCCGCCTTCGACGCTCTCATCTGCAGCAGCGGCGCCGAGCTCTGCTACCCGTGGAAGGAGGAGGTCGCCGCGGACGAGGAGTACGCGGGGCACGTGGCGTTCCGGTGGCCCGGTGACCACGTGCGCGCGGCCGTGCCGAGGCTCGGCAAGGCCGAGGGCGCGCTGGAGGCCGACCTCGCCGTCGACGAGGCCGCCTGCTCCGTGCACTGCCACGCCTACGCCGCCGCCGGCGCGTCCAAGGTAACGGCCATTTCTTGGGCATCTCGTTTCATGTCTGTCTCTCTCGTCCATGGCAACGGCGGATTTACGAGCTCCGTCAGCAGGTGAAGAAGGTGGACTCGATCCGGCAGTCCCTGCGCATGCGCGGGTTCCGGTGCAACCTCGTGTACACGCGCGCGTGCACGCGCCTCAACGTCATCCCGCTCTCCGCGTCGCGGCCGCGCGCGCTCAGGTGACAGACAATGGCTGGCATCTCCCACTCGTCAGGCCGTCTTGGCTGGCTCAACGCGGCCATAGCCATTATGTTTCTGAGCATCTCTATGTTGCTGTGTCTACAGGTACCTGTCGATACAATGGGGCATCGACCTGTGCAAGGTGGCCGTGCTGGTGGGCGACAAGGGCGACACCGACCGCGAGCGGCTGCTCCCCGGCCTGCACAGGACGCTGATCCTGCCGGACCTAGTTAGCCACGGCAGCGAGGAGCTGCGCCGCGACGAAGACGGGTTTCTGGCGGAGGACGTCGTCGCCATGGACGCCCCGAACATCCTCACACTCGCCGAGTACCAGGCGGCGGGCCGACATCCTCAAGGATCTCTGATAGTCCGAGATACTGTATCCTACATGCATGCTCTGCTCCGACCTTCCAGCTGTTGCCTATTGTTCCACACCACACTCTGCTGGGGTTATTTTGGACGGTCAGTTAAAATTTCACAGAAAGTGACTGCAAACTTGCATAGTAATCTTTTTCATTTTTTTTTGTGTCGGGCCATGTTTAGATTGCAAGTTTTTTTTACTTTCTCTCCGTCACATCGAATGTAGAGACATATGCATGATGTAGATAAAAAAATAACTAATTATACAGTTTGATTGTAAATTACGAGACGAATCTTTTGAGCCTAGTTAGTCAATGATTAGACAATAATTGCCAAATACAAATAAAAGTACTACCGTACCAAATTTCACTCACTCTCTCTTCGATCTAAACCAGGGCCCGGTCTATAATCGGTAGCGACAGCAGCAACAATAGCGACAGAAAAGAGGGCTGCATTTTTCATCTTATCTCCTACCTCTTGTCACTATTAATTTTAGAATGGTCCAAAAAAAGGGACACAATTAAACTACCTAGCTGATGAAAACAAAACTCTGCCACTCTGGGGTAAGCATAATGAGCCATCAATGTACTGACGTTGCGCCAGCAAACATGTCACTATTTTTTTTCCTCCATAGAATACCCTATGCCTCCCTCCAGCAGAGGTATTTTTGTGTAAATATTACAAGAAACACTTGAGAAATGATATAAAGTTGTCGAATGAGAATTGTGTTGGCAAAAAGAATTCATATACATATGACTAATTTTTATACTTTCTCTGTTCTAAGTAGTAGGTTCTTTTGTTTTTTTCTAAATATATAGTTTTTACTACGCAGACACACTAGTAGTGAGGTGGCAAGGCTCCCTGTAGTTGAGTCGGCCGGCCAGCCAGTATTCTAACCCTGGTCCTTGCACCTTAGGGCCTGTTCGGTTGTTCAGGAATACACCCGGAATTGTTCCACCTGCTCAAATCTTGTATAAATTTGACGAGCAATCTAGGTTGGAATCATTCCAGGGAAGGATTTGCTATTAACCGAACGAGACCTTATTCGGGCTGCCCCAAACCCCGGCTGGATGCAAAATTAACACAGACGGAGCATTTGTTGATCAGTTGGGCGAACCGGGAGTGCGGGCTGAGGCTCGGGATTGCAACAGGCGGCGTAAATCTTCTTGGCTTGGAAATACCATAGCAAGTGCGGCAGCGCACCTGAAGCGGAGACGTTGAAGGCCTACGTCAGGCTGTACAATGGTCACTGCCCCCAAGTTATTGTCGAGACAGACTGCGTGCAGATAGTTGAGTCTATGAGGAGCGCGCACGAGGACATATCGGAGATCGGCTTTGTTATGGAAGAGGCAAGGGGGCTCATTTATTTGTTTTACAAGTGACTCATTTCCCATGTAAAGAGAGAAGGGCATCAAGTTGCAAATGCTCTCGGTCACTTGAGTGCTTCACCTCATCATATGCTGGGTTACGGGGACCTTGATGTTCTCCTTTTGGATCTCCTTGTGATCCTCCTGATGGCCCTCCCTCCTTTCAGGGCTTCCTTCCCAAAAGGGCGTAGGTGGGCGTCGGTTGGGCCCAGATTCACTCATAGGCGATGCAATTCATGTCTATCGCTTGTTGGCTTTGACTCAATGCCCTACAGCTCTCTGGTTGTCGTCTGTCGGTTCCCACTCGATCCCTAACAGCAGCATGTGGTCTAGAGTTCTTCAGAGTATCATTGGTGGTGGCACAGGTCAGGAAGTAGAGCTTGCACTCGCTCCTGTTAGTAGGCTGAGCTGGAAGCTGAATCACGTTGTGTTGTTGTTTTGTTATGTTTTGTAATTCTTCTCTTTCTCTCACTTATCATGTACTTCTTTAATCTTCAAGGGTCACCATGTAATAGATGCTCGGCACCCTCTACTCCCGGCTTTGTTGGTACAGTAGAAAGTTATTCAGTGAAGACTTTTCATCCTCCGGTGATGTCTTAAAAAAGTAAGCACTCTGATTTTATATACACAGTTTGCTTAAATTAGTCCGTACGTGTTCCTGGACCCTAGTCAACATCAAGGAGGCATCTAGATTTATCACCAGCCCATCCTGTCGTCCGTTGATGGTGGTCCTCTGTCCAGAGTCCGTAGTACCTTGCCCTGCTAGCCACTAGCCAAGAAATTGTATTTTTCAGGGACAAAAGCATTAATCCACCGTTAATGCATAACTAGGGGCCTTTGGTATGAATTCCATAGGATCCGGCTCCTGCTTGACACAACTAGTGCAGATGAAATCTGTTTTTTCTCTTTCATCTCTCTCTCACTGACGCACAAGGAGCTGCTAGAGCCAAAAATTTTTTTGCTTCACTAACTCATATTAGTTCTGTGAGAGGGCGAGGGAAGAGAAAGAAATTCAGCTTCAATGAAGAGTAGTGCTACAGTGGAAATGTCAGTGAGAGCTGGAGCTGCTAGAATCTACCAAAGGGGGCCTGGTGCTATCTCTTTCAGATGACAATTTATCAAGTATAAAATGACAAACTAACCAATTAGTTGTCTTATCCTCATTAAAAGGAAGGAGACACGAGATGGTAATATTGAAAATAATATTAATATTCATTTAGACTTTTCTCGATCATTCCCCATTAGGCCATGTTTGGTTGTTCCGGAACAAGCCATTCCGGGCCTGGAACTATTCCTCTGTAGTATAGATTTATGAAACAAAGTGTTCGGCTGGAATTAATCTCAGATAACCGAATGAGGCCTTAACAGTACAGGTAGAGGCAAGGGAAATAGGGAGATTGCAACTCTAGTGTTAACCCGGCTAGTCGGGGTGGACACTTGAAACCGATAACCGAAAACAAAACCTAAATAACCTAAATTATTGGCCTATTTTGGTTTCAGGTTCAATCCTAATTTTGTTCTAACACATGGGGTATGGTTTAAGGTTCTATCTTTTGATCTCTAAAACCCGAATCGCCTTAATATACCTCCAAAAACGTACTTATGTTGAAACGGGACATGTCGCTGTTATCTTCGATGGTGGAACTGTCTAGCTTACTATTTGGAACCGTTTGAATCTCCCTGCTAGCCCATAAGGGGAAGCCAAAACTAAAGCTGTTGTTAGAAATATTTTGTGTAATTTCCATTGATTTCACCCTGGTTTCTAAAATTTAGGCCTACGACCCTGTAACACGTACATACTTATTTTCCTTTGTTTATAAAATGAAAAAATAGGTATAAAAAAATGGGACGTGTCTCGAGCCAAACATGCACACCGTTTGTAGCATGCACATTGCGGAGGAGGTAACTAAACCGTATATAGCATATTCGGACTGCGGAGGCACCTGGTCAAGGTGAATTCGGAGGCACTGGTCAAGGTGGGTACGCTAGCGCTTGTGTACACAATAGGGTCTGTTTGGATTAGTTACTAGTTGAGACCAAAAAAAAAATAGCTGAATTAGCTAGCTAATTAGCTAATAACTAGTTAAATACATGACTAAAAAATTAGTTCTGCCTATTTTGTTTCCCATGACTAAAATTTAGCTACTAAAACCAATGACTAAACTCTAGTCACCCCTATTTGGTTCTAGTGACTAAAAGTGACTAAAGGGTATTAAAACAGTTCAACAAAGATCAAACTACCTCTAATGAATGTCTAAATCAGGGTGGAGGATCAGCAATAATGAGGGGCAGCCTTGTCCACAGGACACTTTAGCCCACTTTTAGATACTCTTAGGTGACTAATGTGACTAAACTACTTTACTCCCTTTTTTAACAGTTTGTTTAGTAACTAAACTTTAGCGGGGAACCAAACAGGCAAGTTAGAGATGTCTATAGTCAATACACAATTTTTGTACTAAATAAATTAGCTCTTCCCAGAATTGTCTATTGTTTTGTCTATCTTTTATGATCATTACATGGTGATTGCCATACCGGAGGCCCTCCATCTATAAAAGAATGCCATCTATACCTCCATCTATAAAAAAAAATCACTATAAGATTTGTGTTAGTTAAACTAGTTTAAGTTTGACTAAGTTTATAATACATAGTATTAATATTTATTCTACAATAAAATTCACTAAGAAAATATATTTCATAACTAATCTAATGATATTTATTAGTCAATGTTAGTATTTTTTTTATAAATGTTAGTATTTTTATAAATGTTAGTATTTTTATATAACTTAAAATTCAAATTACTTGATTTCTCAAAAAACGAGAATTGTATTTTCTTTTTATGGATGGAGGGAGTGTGTTGGAAGTTGAAGGAATTTTTTAGTATACTCTTAGTATTAGACAGGATGACCACTGCCCTACATGGCTCCATCATTAGGTCAGAGCTTCCGTACAGAGGAGTCCAGCAAAGCTTCATCTTCCATGAGACCCGTGGAGTGCGAAGAGATCCGCTAACTAGTGGCTGAATCGGTACGAGCAAGGCTGATATTGTTAGTGGCAACTGGTATGGACCGAATGTTTCCTTTTATTTATTCTTTTTCTCCAAAATATTTTTTCTATTCTAGAAACTTCATTATAGGAGCAAGATATATAGAAAACTTTATTAGGATAATTTGTGGGAAAACGTCTTCCACAAAAGCTGATGGATAATATTTTAAATACTATTTTTGTAGAGCTTTCTAAAAAAGTTGCTGGAAGATTATTTTGTAGACAAAACTATGGAGAATATTTCCCTATACATGTCTTTTATGCATTTTTTCTAAATGAATTGTTTTCTCTAGATTATTTTTGTAAAGTATAGATTTTCTCCCTAAAAAACTAGTGAAAAAAGAAGGACGAGAAGTTAAGTCGCGACGGGACCCTTCTCCCTCCCTCCCCGCCCGCTCGCTTCCTATGCTCGTCCTTGCCCCCACCGCCTCGTCGTCGAGCACCCCCGCGTTGTCCCCGATGCCACCCTCCTCCTCCTCGTCGCACCCCGTCGTGGCGCGCTAGGGTTCGCCCCCATAGCGCGCCCACGTCAACCGCCTTCTTCCCCTCCCCCTCTCACCGGAGCTCCGGCCATGGCACCCCTGCCCCGACTTGGTCTGGCCGCCTCGGCCGCGGCCATGGCCCTGAGCCACCCGGCCTCCTTCCCCACCGCCCGGCCAGCCTGCCTCCCCTCGGCCAGCCCCTTCTAAGCCTGCTGGAATTGGAGAAGAAACTCTACCTCGCTGTCGCCGAAATCCTAGGCACCACCGACTTCTTTCTCCTTCATCTCCAACCTGGCGCTAGCGAGCTCCCCCGCAGTTCCCATGGTCACGCAATAGTGCAACTTGTTGCGTTTTAGAGTTTGCGTAAAAGAAGAATGGCAATGATCATTGGGCCTAGATTTAGTAGACCGGGCTGAATATGTTGGCCCAATCTAAGCGTTTCCAAACCCAGATACGGGAGTAACTGCCACCGAACCAACATTTCCACAGCTAGTCGGTTTGTTGCAAGTTGCAGCATGAGTCCCAATGACGAACAGCTGGCTCCTCCTCTTCTGCAGCGCCGCCTTCCTCTAGATTCTAGTACAAAAGGGGAAGCAACTCCCCACAACACCCGCAACCCCTTCCCAATTCGCTTCGCCACCACCTTCTCTTCCACCTCTATCACCCTATCGAGCCAGCAGCGAGTCCATGCCCCGGCTCCGGCTTCCCCCTCTCCTGCCCGGCCATCCCCATGGCCGCCGCTCCACAGGCCCCGTCCTTGGAGAAACTCCCCGCCGCCTACCTATACGAGATCTTCTGTCGCGTCCCGTGAGCGGAGAATCATCATCGCGCGTACCGCGCCTACCCCACGTGGCTCAACGTGCTCAAGGAGTGCCGACCCCGCCACCCACTCCCGTGGCTCCTCCTCCTTGCGCCAAACACCAACAGCTCACCCCGTGTCGTCTACGTCCTCAATGGTTGTCGTGTCCACCAGGAACATGACTACCCCACCATCATCCTGCACGGGGCGTGCTGCTTCGGCTGCCACGATGGCACGTGGGCGAGTGGCTCTTCCGCGACCCGCATGGCCACCAGCTCCGCAACGGCGACGTCCACACCATCCCCAGCAAGATGCTGTTCTCGAACGACCTGCACCACCCCTACCTAATCAAAATAATCTTTCACGCTGCCGTGCTCTCGTCGTCACCAGATAGCGAGACCTGCGTCGCTGTCTCCATCATCAGAGCCACCGTGCCACTGCACTATCGCTACATTGCAATCTGGCAGAAGGGGGTGGCGATTTTGCCATCGAAATCCAACCACCCGACGGCTTCTTCTTTGACGAAGACGTGATCTACCATGAGGGAGGGTTCCATTTGTTGCACGGCAAGGCGACGAGATCAGTATTTGCAGTCCAGAACCGTATCAGTATTACGGATGCAGAGATGGATGGGAGAACTGGTGCTTCTTCAATCCTGGAGGGGCGCAACTATCATCAGCGCGTCCGGGCTCGCTACATCGTCTTGTCCAGCGGCGAACTGCTCAACTAATGGTCCACACCCATGGTTTTAAATGGCTCGCTATATATAGCTCCGCTATAGTGTCGCTATAGCTTTTCTGAGGATCTACCACTACGCTATCGCCTTCCACTCTTGCCGCTATGACATTACTCCTTTAAACATTGTTATTTAGTTTAGCCACGATATATTTTTAGCACCCTAATCCTAACCATGGTATATCTTTATTCTATAGAACTATATATAATCTATATCTCTCCATTTATGTTCTTTACTTAATAAATGATGTAATAAACAAATATAATTATTGAACCATTGATTAACCATTAATTATTGAGTGTTGAGCACAACAGTATGTTGATCGGTATGATGAATGTTAAATAATGTGTTGGAACTGATGGTTTCGAATAGGAGAGAGAGAGGGAGGAGAGAGCTCAATAGTGGAGAGGGACGCACTAGGGTATTGAACAAGTGGAAATGAGTGGGTTTTAAATAAGTAGAAATGAGTGGGTTTTAAACAAGTGGAAATGAGTGGGAGGTGAGGTCTCTTGCCCTCATGCCCTTGCCACTTATATAGGCAATGACTACTTACGAGTTGCCCCCTTTGGTGGGGTAGGATTCCATATGATACTATGCTAGCTGCTAGTTGGGCCTCTTCTAGAGGAGATTTGGCCCATATACCTCAAGGGCTCCCACAACATTAGTCCCTTAACTATTGGGTTATGGATGGTACAACATGTTCTAATAGATGCTCGTACTAGACGAGGCGCAAATAAAACTCGAACCCTAATCACGAGGATCACCCTTCGCAACTTATGCGTGTGCGCCTCACTAAAATCTCCATCCCAAAAACCCCATGGGAAAAAGGGCACGTAGAAAAGAGCACGCACATGACTCTAGTCTATACAAGTGCTAACTCCCACTAACTCCAAGTCCCTCGATGTCGATATCCATGGTATTTTCATATTTGGGCTTCGGCTTCCTTGGCTGCTCTATGACATGAATTGTTAGCTTCACTCGACATGCAAGTCTTTGCCTCTAGAAGCTTCTCAGCATGCAAATCTTTCCTCTAGGACCTTCTCGTTGGGTAGATCTTCATCTCTAGCCTGGAACCTTCGCTACGTGCAGATCTTTGCCTTCCGGACATTCTCATATGAGGCTTCACGTGGAGACACACCTTCACTTCATGAATGGGTGTAGTCATCATAGTCAATGTACTCGAAGTAGTCGTAGCCAAAGGTTACCGTGAAGCCTCCAAATCTACTCTCATGAGCGTTGAGCAAAATACTTCACCCTCTGTCAGGTCCTCTAGTATGTTCCCCTAGCTCCTCTTGGCTGGCACTTGTGGCTGAATATTCAGTTGTGCATGTTGTAGTTGACTTAGTCATAGTAGCCATATAGTAGCATTTTATAGCTTTTAAGATTGCCGCTAAATAACACAGCCCGCTTTTTAAAACATTGTTCACACCCCGTGCTAATAAACCGACGTAAGTTCAACGTGTTCCGGGCTACTGAACGGCAGCAACAGATGCCTGAGGCCGACCCCGGCTTCCCCGTCACTGCGTACCCCTGGGCATGGAGCGAGCTGGGCACGCTGGATGACCGGATTCTGTTCGTCGGGCATGGATGCTCGAGATCCTACGAGGTGGATGAGTATAAGGGCTTCAAGCTCAAGGTGGGCATCTATTTCTTTGATGAGGGCATGTTCTTCGTGGAAGGGCATGGATGCAGCGACAATGGGAGGTGGCCCGACGGCCGTGTCCAGAACTTCCCGCCGGCAGACCCATCGTGGAACTCTCCTCTGGCTTGGCTTCTCCCTTGAGGCGACAGGTTTTCTGTATTGGCAACCATGTGATCCTCGAGTTTGATTTGCTTGAGATCATGCTAGTTGACGTTCTGAGGTAGTTGCTGCTGGTTCCAATCTTCAGAGTTAGGTACATGCTGGTTGCAAAATTCAGAGTGAGAATATAGTTGCTGATTGCAATATTCAGAGTTAGCAACTATCGAAATCTCACGTACTGCTAGGATTGCTGAAACCTGCATACTACTTTCCAATGTTCTGTGACTTCTGTCTGTGGTGTTGTATCTGTTTTCTTTACTAAATGCAGAGCAAACGATGGTTGCCGTTTATGGCACCTTAGTATGACTGAATTGATAACATACTAGCATGGAATTCGGTTTGCTTGTTTGTTCAATGGGCTTTGCTGCAGTACCCTCAAATGACTGTGAGCCGTTCATTCAGTTTGATCTCAAGGTTATGGTCATATATTACCTCCGAGGAGGTAATAGTTGAAATATATGTTTATTTAATTTTTTATTTTGTAAAGTAGAAAAAAATAGGAAAGGTTTAGGTATAAAAAATCTTTTTCCTAAATTTGACATGCATGCGTAATCTGGTGGATATGATAAATCTTTTTATTTTGCAACTTTGGAATTGATATATTATGGTTATCATGTAATTTTACATAGACTTAATCAGTGGCGGAGCCAGGAATTTTATAAAGCCTGGACGAGACAAAACACCATGCTATAGTAAGATCACCCCAAATGCAGAAATCACATGGTTTCTATGTTCATTAATTAGGACATTAACTAAGTAAAAAGATGACGTGACACTGCAATTAAAAGAGGGAATGAAATGATTTCTTAATAAGAAACCCATATCTACAGAGTAACTAAGACATGAAGAGATATGATAGGTAGATGAGGGAGAGAAAAGATATATTATTGGACAAAAGATTATTGTGTAGAAACTATCCAACAAGAATATACTCCCTCCATCATAAAAAGAAAGACGCTATGAGATGCACGCTGGTCAAACTTTCTCAAATTTAACTAGCTTTATGGAGAATATTAGCAATATTTGTATTACTTAATAAATTTATTATGAAAATATATTGCAAAATAGTTTAAGTTTTAAACTAAAATAATCACTAAGTCCTAGGCGGCGCCTGCTGCCTACATCATCTTTGTACTACCTCGTCTCTAAATGTAGCTTTTCTTTTGAGTTCTATTTAGAAACAGCTATTCTTTTGAGTAGGGTCTGTACGTAGCTTTTTTTTTGTTTTTTTGTTTTGATTGAAGTCTGTACGATAGCTATTGGTGTCTGCAGCAGCCTGGAGAGGGGTCCCGGGCAGCGGCCTAGGGTGGCCGGGCCTTGGCTCCGCCCATGGACTTAATATACATCTGAATTCGCATGGACGTGATTTGCATGTGTGCCAACATGAAGTGTACTTCATTTGCATGTGACGTGACATAATGTGTTCATTATATGACTTGTTTTAACGGTTTTTATTAGTTAGCATGACTTGTTTCTCACTCGACTTTAGTATACTATTTAACCACTTTAATACAATCGTTCATAGAGATTAAAAGTAATTGTGTGTGTAGAGATCTAAAATATGACTGTTAAAAGGTCTTGAAACATACTTATACTATTTAACCACTTGAAACTTATGAGTGTAAAAGACATCAATCGTTGAAGGAAGGGCACAGGGCTCAGAAAAGGAAGGGGCACCCACGGCTTCTGTCCCCGTGATTTGGGAATTCAATATTTTTTCTTTTTTTTTAAATGAATTAATTTATTAACTAATTAATTTAAAATCCAAAAAAATCAAGGGCTTAGATTTATTTGAGATATTACCTCTTAAGAAGTAAAGGTTGTGCCATAGCATTGCCCTTGTTCAATCCCGTTTCAACATGTGTTTTCTACTGCAATGTGTTCCTTATCTAAATACATGCTATCATTGAAGTGGAAGTGCAAGGGATATGAACTAGTGTGATTCTGTATCCTAACTCATTTACAGTATATTCAGACTCTTGTCTTGCTCTTCAGATCAGTGATGTTGTCATGGGCATGATTATTCTTTTTGAAGGTAAGTCATGGCATGGTGATTGTTGATTAGTTTAGAACAATGCTATGTTGTGGTTGAATTGTGAACTCAGGAAGCTAGCAAAGCCTTCTTTCAATTTTAGGAATCACTTTGCAACAAGATCTTTGTGCATTGAATTGTTACATTTGTTATTACTGATTGTCAGTGTCGCTTTCCTTGCCTACCCAAATTCTTAAACTTGTGTGCAGAATATTTTCGTGGGAACTTAATGTTTGTGATTATGTCATCTTCTGAAGAATTTTCAGTGTCCAAACCCATTTTGTTATGGAGTTCTCTGTGTCTGATATAAAGTAGTTGATGAGAGGATTGAGAGACTGGAGATTCTAAGCCTGAATGATAATTCCGTAATGGACTTGACTCACTGAATTTTCCTTTGCATGTGTCCTGAAATTTGCTCTAGTTCATTACCTGGACATGTTGTCTGATGTAGCTAATTCTGTATAACAGATTAAAATTTGTGTGGCGTTGCAATTTCCAAATTTTACGTTACGCCTCTCACTGAAATTTCGCACTGATACAGGCCTTGCGCAACAAGAAGGTAGAAGTGTTATTGTAAACCTGAATGCAGATTCCATCCACAGTACTGGCTTACTTACTATGCGTCCCCTTGCATTTTCTAAATTTCTGTTTGAAACTCTCTTCATTTCACTGAACATGCAAAGCAAATCTCAATTGTGCAGAAACGCAGATTTTATGTATATGGTGTCTTTTATATCAGCAGACTGTTCTGGTTGATTATGAATGGTACAATTTCAGTTACCTGGTAAATATACTGTAAATGTCCTAGGATACAGAATCACACTAAAACAACTGCAGAGCGTCAGAAGGAGAACAGCTGCAGAACGTTGAGCACCGTTTGCACCCGACTCCAGCCACAGGCCCACAGCTTGACATCAGCGCCGGCGACGGCATCCTTGGCTCCCCCTCTGCTCCGGCTGCGGCTGTGGCAGCCTCCTCCCCCTCCCCCATACACGTGCGCTGCGAGCAGCGGTGTTGCCATCGCGACCGCGCTGGTCCGGCAACGCCAGGGAGCTGCAACTGCAGGAACGTGACGTGTACGAGCACTGGTGCACCTGAGCACGGCCGAACCGTGGGTCCGTGACGCTGCGTTGCTGCGACGGCAGATGGTGGTAGGGGCGTAGGGCGTCTTGACGCCGAGATGGTTTAGTGCACGAGGGGACTACACGGTGTTTTGCCGTCCTGGGCTCCCGGCCGGCGCCGATGGGCTCCGCCCTGTGTCCTGCGAATCTGCTATACGCACCATAAATTGGATTTATTTAAGACATAGAATTATATTATACAAGTATAAAAAAAAGTTGCATATAACTGAAATATAACTCGTTCAATTACGATAGAACATGACTTTATACAGTAGTAGTGACAAAAATGCAGAAGTAGTTTCAATTTCACAGGAATCAATTTAATTTTATACAGTAGTGCATGCCACCCGTACGGGGGACAGAGGTGCTCCTCCAAGCGCCTCCAAGCGCTGGAGACGAATTCTAATTGCTGGCGCTTCCAGATTCGAAAGGGAATTATTTCAACACAAATCGAAATGGAATTCGAATTCGAATCCCCCAACGGCCCCACAACCCACGAGAAATTTGAAATAAACGCCTTCGCCACCGCAACCACGGCGCGAAGCACCACAACAGCTACTCCACTTGCCCGAGCCCGCCACCCTTCTTATACCGCAAATGCTCCAGCGCGGGCGTCCATCTCGCATCCATTCGAACGGACACTTATAGCTAGGCCTGTAGACCGGCCCACGGTCCTTCTCCCCTCACGGCATATACATGGTCTCTAAAAAAGAAAAGAAAGAAAAGAAAGTGACACTTTCCCCACCAACCACCGATCGCCGCGGGCGCCTCCACCGCATTGCCCACCCTTCGCTCGCTTTCTCCGCCGCTAGGGGCCGCTCACCGTGGGCAGCAAACCTACAGATTGACCGGCGTTGCTCGCCCATGGAGGGGGGAGACCGCAGCCACCCGACCGCCACTGCCACCTCCACCACGATGTCCGAATGCCTATTCGGCAGCCAGGAAGACCTCCGCCTCTGATGCGCCGCGGGCTAGTGTCCACCTCTCGCTCACGGCCATCGCCGGGGGCACCCTATGAAAGGGGGCCATCGTTCGTCGGGCCCAGGCCAGGCGCAGGCGAAGCTGGCCGTTGCCAAGCTGCGCCACCATTCTCGGCCGTCGGCTGGCCGGAACTGTCTGTTCCTGCTTTGCTCTACGTCGCACGGAAGATGGGTGAAAAACGCATGTTGCAAGCTCATATTTCAAATGTTTCAAATATTTTAGAGGTATATTGCAAACGTTTCATATGGATGTTGCAAAAGTAGATCGGAATGTTTCATATGTTGCAATGGTTATAGACGCATGTTACAAGAGTTTGCCTCCAATGTTTCATCTGTTTTTTTTCAGACGTATGCTGCAAGCGTGTTTATTTGGATGTTGCATATATTTTCACACATACGTTGAAAGTGTTTTATATGAATATTGCATATGTTTGTAATGGTTTTTAAGTGTTTTGAAGTGTTTTTACAAGTATTTCAGACACATGTTTTCAAGTGTTTTATCTGCCTTTTTTATGTTGCAAGTGTTTGCATCTGAATGTTTTAAAAGTAGATCGGGTATTGCACATAAGATGTATGTGGGAAGTGGGAGGGGGCGCGGGCGATATTCGGCAGTGCGGATCCCGCGTGGCCATGTAAGACGCAGACGTGGGCTCATGCGTGGATGCGCGAAAATAGACTACACCGCGGGCGTCCGGGCGCGGGTGTCCCCGGACGTCTACGCGCTAGCAGTGCCGTTCTTATACCCCCGGGAGACTAGGGTTTTAATGGCATCATTTCTCTCTCTTCTCCCGCTACCCCAGCTTCTCTCTCCTCAGCGGCGCCACGGCGATCAAGTGCGAATCGAGTGTGAAACGAGCCTAACCGAAGAATCGACTATGGGCGGCGAGAAGGAAACTGTAATAGAACTGACCAATTTATACAAGCTTAAGTAAGAAAATCACCTGCCGAAGCAGATAAATCCCCGTACTTGAGCTCATACAAACCCGGTAGTCCGTGAAATCACGAAGGATTTCAAACCAACCAACATACAAACCAAGATCGTACAAGTTTAGCAGCCACAATCACATATTACATAAAGTTCGCAACATTATTTTGAATACATCGAAGTTTAGAACATAAAGTTATTACAACCCAAGTTCATAATAAAGTAGCGGAAGCAAATAGTTTCAAACCCCCCCCCCACACACTTAATTCAGATACAGTGCCAGATAATGATCAAGTCCTATAAAAGCAGTAGATGAGACATAAGGAATGACCACGCCCTTGGTCCTAATTGTCGCCCATCACCGGATACAGACAGTTGATGCAATATCCAAAGTACATCTGGCCATCTGCAACAATAATGAGAACAAAAAGCCCTGAGTACGAGAAGGTACTCAGTTAGATTTACCCGTCTTAAACGAAAATAAAGTGACACCAAGGAGTATGCAATGCTTTCTTTTAGTGGGCTAGCTTACTCATTTGCACAAAGCATAAGTTATCATAAATGAACCATTTTAAGTACTTTTGCATCATCTTTATCATAACCTATCAATCTAGGTAGCACCTATGCTATAGCAATCACTTGCTTAACCATTAACATCAAGTTACCATATCAGGTTTAGCATTTCCAACATCATCCATATAACCATCCGTGTTCCATCATCATTACTACGATGCCATAGTTCAAGTCAAGTGCTCACTATCCAGGAGCGATGGCGATTCGAATCGATTCCTAACCAGCTGGTGATTTTATTCCTCACACAAACCACGCTCATCGATCAAATGAGCTACAGATCACCAAAGATACTATTCTGGTAAACACCACGGGACAAACTGTGGGCTGCACTACCCAAGGACCGCCTGACAGCCAGGAGTCGACTTATCCGCCCTTGGACTCACTCTTCGCGTCCCCGTCATACCCCCTTCAACACCAGTCACATTGGGGCAGGGAAGGCACTGACCGCGCGGATCTCGCCACTGGTGAGCTCGCTGGTGGTGAGGTCGTCACCAGCGGCTCCCTCGCGATGAGGCGGACCCGATATGCTAGCAGAAAGCACTGGAGGAGCTCTAGGTTGAGCTCAGCGGCTTGCATGGCGGTGCGACGGCGCGGTTCACTGGCGGTATGCTGGTCCCAGCCATGGCAAAGGCAGGCGAAGTGCGCACGGGGTCCACGAGGTCAAGGGCGGACAGAAAGCAGAAGAAGATGGAGGAAACGGAGAGGCGGAGGGGGCTCCGGCCACGGCGGCCGAGCATGGCGGCCATGGCGCCGGTGGCGGAGAAGACGACCCGATTGGGCTTTACCTTGGCTCGGTGGACGGCTGTGGCAGAACCGCTTAATTTAACACCCATCCGGAGTACTTGTCTTCCATTAGGCACTAAGTACTTCGGAAGAGCGCTAAACCGAACAGTTCCGTCGAGCACACCCAACGGGAGAACTCAAAAATCCACATTTAAACATCAGGATCGTGAATGAGGGAGTAAAGCTTTCAACATTCTAAACCATTTCTTACATCACTTTATTATGACATCAGAGTCTTAACAAGTTGAATGCAATAGCGGAATTAAAATCATATTACCGGTAAAAGAGTTTATACATGACATGTTTACAAGTTTTATCTTGCAACATAAAGCAAATATATAATCAGAGTTACAGCAGAAGTAAATATTATTTAATGATATGATGATTCATGAACATGGTAAGTATCTAGATACAAGATATGACAACAGATTATGAAACTTTTCTTTGTAAAATATTTGGTGAGAGTTATAAATAAGAAACTACATCCGCAGCGTAAAGGAAATCCTCTCTGAGCCCACCAGGAGGAATCCACACACAAGGGTTAGCTCTAGCATCCACCTGTCACCTGCAACAGGTGAAATAAAACCCTGAGTACTCAATTGTACTCAGCAAGACTTACCTGACAGGAGAAAATAAAAGACTCCAAGGATATGCAAGGCTTATCTGGCTTGCTGGTTTATTGGATTGTAGGAAGCATTACTAGATGTGTATCCTTATATTTTTTTAACAGTCATCATTAATTCATTAGCTAACCATTCTAGGTAAGCACCTGTTCTACTTTCAAGCAAGTGGTAAGCAATCAGAACCATTTTATCTTCTCTTCCAACAACTTTCTTGTTCTAGTTCTTACTACGATGTCAGGCCATAGTCAAGCCGTACCGTCTAAGCGACGGCGATTCGCGAATCAATGTGCCCAGCTGGGTACCCCGAAAAACACACGACTCACTTGCACCGAGGCACAAGCAAGCCCAACCAATTCCACTCTTAGCGAGGGTTCCAGGTCCCCCGTCCAGCCTGGACTCTAAGCCCCCACACTTGAGTCCCAGCTCACAGTGTGGCACTTAGACCTCCACCATCCCCGCCACCAATCAAGCTGGTCCAGATAGAGCCAGATCCCACGACAAGCGAGGAACAGGTCTTCCTCACCCCCATCCGTAAGTATGTGCACGGGATAATAAGTTCTGTGACATGACCACTGTCCACAACAACGAACGGTCCCTCAATCGACATAGGTGGGACACGCAACCAGAGCCTCGCTCTATTGCCCAACCAAATCCAAGTCCATCTCCAAATCCAAAGTACAGTCCCACCCGGTCTCCAATTATTATACATATATATTCCATGTGATAGTAATATGACAATAATAATAAATAATCCTATCTCTCGTGAGTGACAGCCAATCACTCGACTTCTACCGGAGACCTGTAGCATAGCAATCTATACGATCCTGTCATACTAGTAAGACTCATAGGATAAGGATATATATGCAGGTGGATTTTATTCAACTCCTTAAAACTTAATGCACAAGAATATAGATATAATAAAGTGCAGAATAATAGGGGTTATGCACCGGGGCTTGCCTCAGGTAGGCACGGCGTCAATAAGGTTAGTCGGTGGCTCCGGAACCTCCTCCGCTGCGAGAATCTCCTCCTCGACCACCTCCACAACCTCCTCGTAGTCCTGGTCGTCGAAGGTCACCACGTCTGCCTCCAACTCGTTCACTATATGCATGCAATGATGGTGATGCAACAATTTAGCATTTATGCAACAACAACTCTTAAAAATAAACTCATATGACAAGCTATCAGCTAGTTCTAATGGCTAAGGTACTAAACTAATTATCATCTCTCAAAGTCATTCAATACTTACCTTAATTACCCTAATACGATTACCGCTTATTTTTTATTTAAGTTTCAGTGAATAATTAACTACCCTACTAGACAACATCAAATGAGGCTACAAAAATTACAGTAAGCACATAACAATCTCATTAGTCTACCATAAAATTTTCAGAGTCATAGCATTCACCAATTTACCACGAAAATTCATGCAAGTATGATTCTAATAATAATAAGTACTTACAACTATTTTAATATACCCTAATATCATCACAGAAACATATAAACTAATGTCACTAACAGCTAGATCATGATTTTAGAAATCTAACAAAATTGGTTTCCCTATTTTTGGACATCTACACAAGTCTACACAATTTATCAAAGTTTGGTTCAAAAACTAAATTAATAAAGCATTTCTACTTCACTTGAAAAAGGAAAAGCCAATCTCCCTCGGTCCCGGCCCACTCGCGCCCGAAACCGGCCCAGCAACGCGCGGCCTGCCCGGCGCCCGCGCGCGCAGTGGCCATTTTGCTAAAGAGCCCTCAGCTATTTAGATAACTAACCCGCAGTCCATCTACTGTTCCTATGTGTCACTGACACTTCACACTTACCCCCCTGCGATGCTTCGAATTCCCCGACGCGCGGTCCTCGAGCCAAAGAACACGATGGCGTCTCGACCGCCGGCGCTCAGCGGCTGCGCCGGCCTCCCAGGACCCGCGCCGGTGATCTCGAGCGGGCTGGGCTCCATCTCCGGCCTGCTCCGCACCTCTGGGTGGCAGAAGAAGGGACCCAGAGCGGTTTAGCAAGCGCGGCAGCGGTGAGTGGCGGCTTCCGACGGCGGCGCACGCGTTCTGGTGAGGTGGAGGGGTCAACTACGTCGTTTTCTAGCCGGTAAGCATCAGTGGGTTGCGTGGGACTCTGCTGTGGTGCTGGTTGAGCCGGGACGTGGTGGAGGAAGGCTGGCCACGTGCGACCGAGAGGAGGCGGCGGCGCTCTGCGGCGGCGATGCGGTGGCCAGTCATGGAACGGGCAGTAGAGGTTCGGGGGCGTGTAGGGGAGTTGCGCGAGGTTAACCCGAAGCTCACGGAACCCTCAATTTGTAGAGTGAGGCGGTGGAGAGATCACCGTGGTGTTTCTCCCTTTTCGGCCGTGGTGGGGCAGTGAAGGGGAAAACTCCAAATTGGAGTAGTGGCTGTCACGGCTTGGGCCAAGGGCGAGTCGGGAAGCTGCGTGGCTCTCCTGCAGAGCTGTGGACGTGATCACGGCGCCATAGACGGCCTCCACCTACCGCACTTAAGGAGGCGGATCCCGGCATCCATGGCGGCAGAGGACAGAGGACGAGACGGGGCTCTGGCTGTCCTTGTTCTGGCGCGTAGCGGTCGGCCTCGGTCTCGCCCACGTGCGTGGAGCGGTTGGGCGGTGAATGTGCATGAGCAGAGCCTTAATGGCTAAACGACGGCAGTTGCTAGACGACGACGGTGATGGCGGCCGCAGTGGCGGTGGGACCGAGCCCACGCGCGCATGGCCGGCAGCAGCAGCACATGGACGGGGCAGTGGCGCACAGCAGACGCGACGCGGCAACGCAAGGCAGCAGCACAACGGCTCAGCGTGGCAGTGCACGGCCGGCACGGTGCGGCGGCAGCGAAGCAGCGGCGCAGCGCGACGCGACACGAGCCAAGGCAGCCCACGCGGACCGCGCAGCACGGCCAGGCCGAGGCGGCCCAGCTGGTCCACGTGCGTGCAGCGCAGAGCCGGCCAGACGCGCCCAGCGCTGTGAGCCCGCGCGGCGCCATGGAACGCGCACGGCGACCGCGAACAGCAGGCCACGCACGTTACACAGTGCCATGCACAAATTTTAAAGCTCGCGTAAAAACTAACCTACTCGATCTCTGCCTCATCCCACTGCACCAATGCAAACTAGGTACATCCACATTTCACCCCGAGCCAAAACACGACACTGCCACTACATAACTTTGCAAGAAAAAGGACCATGAACATGGGCTTGTCACACTGTCCCGGACTTGATGGAAATGGCTAAGTCTTGAGCTGGATTCAGCAGAACTTTGCATGTTTGAGCTCCTAGAAAAACTAGTTACCAAGATTATCACCCTAAATCAAGAGTTGCATTGACATATACAAAGTTTATACTTTGAACTTAGCAAAGCATCCCATATATGTTCCATAGCATTTTGTTCAATAAAAATTCATGCAAAAACATTCATGACATAAAATGAACTATGAACCTTATTTCCATATAAAATTTTAATTGAGCATTTCAAACTATGAAAATTCATTTGCAACCTCTACCACATGCATTAACACTCCATATGACATAAGACAACTAACAAATAATTTTTATTTAGTCTTTTCATTGATCTTTTATACACTAATCTTGCCACAAATTATTATTAACAAATTAATAATTACATTTTAATACTAAAAGGGCTTATGTAACACCGGGGGTGTTACAATCAACCCCCCTTAAAAAGAATCTCGTCCCGAGATTCGGAACAAGAATCAGACAAGGGGAAAACACGATTCATTGCACAGATATGAAAAGTACACAAAAGATTACACGACTCGGACACTACACACCTAAAAGGGAAAAAGAACACGACTAAGATCAGTTCAATACAATCAACCACTCTAATCAAATAGTCGGGACAGATGAGGACAATGGAGGAACAACAAGATAATGATGATCCAAAACATGGCATATGCCCAGCACATCCAAAAACAAACGGGAGTAAGCTCACACATCACGAACTCTAGGGCTGTGAGCTATGACTGGATCTCACAGCCTTGCCAACTACTGCTTCTTCCTTGACTTGACGACTTCCAGAGCTGTTTCACTGAAAGCACTATCGGAGGGGATCGGCTCTATGAGCTCTCTGCTTCAGATCGGGCGGCGGAAGGAGGAGCACTCAAGGTGGCATCTTATAGCTGGGTGGGAGGGGTGGTGGTGATGCAGCGCATCAGAAAAGAACGGGGTAGGAGGGAGTCACCGAGGGTCACGAGGTGGAGAGAGCATCGGCCATGGCGCTCTCCCAGCGCGAGTTGGGGTGGGGAAGAAGGGAAAGGAGGGGATGGGGTTCGCTCGACGAGGAGGCGTGCGAGCGACGGTGTCCAAAAGAAAGACGAGGGAAAGGGGGGGGTCCGGTACGGGAGCAAGGGTGGGGTCGAGAACCGACACGGGCATAGGGAAAAGGAAGGGAGGGGGCGCACTACACGAGAGGACCAGGCGAGTGCGGCACCACGCAGCGGCCATGCGGGAGTAGGGTGCTAGCGGGCCCTAGCACTGACGCCCTACACCGGATGCGTAGCTACAAAAACTCAGCGCGCTCATCGCAGTCAAACTAGGCACATGGACGACGTCAAATCAGGCATTCCGTTACTCCAGAATACCCGAGTACTATATTTTCTTGTAGCTTTTCTCTTTCTTCTTTTCCTTGCAGCATACGAGTTAGAAGAGATAACTTCATCAATATGTTGTGGATTTTCCGTTGGAACACAAGGATATATTTTTTTTAAGAATATATTGTTTTAGCAGGGACAGTACGATAGTGTAACTTGGTAAAGGCACTTAATCAATAACCTCGATACCAGCGCGCACCCAGCAGCACAACCATGTGGTCGCGATCCACAGGAGGCCCTCGGTTCCGTCGCGGCACCATAAGCCATTAACCAGGCGACTGTTACCAATTTACACGCAAAGAAGGCAGTGGGGTCATAGAATCAAATGAGTATTGCAAAGGAAGGTTCAAGCAACAAGGGTCTCTTCCTCAACAAGGAACGAGGAATGCGAATCCCACAACGGATTCAAGTGTTCTGTTGGGACATCCACAATTAACTGATATAGTATACTCCGCTAACCCACATCGTTGATCCACTTTTCTCTTGATGCTACTTCGAGAACCCTAAACAATATAATGTGAGATTTATGAGTAACAAACATGATGATTAAACAAGCACGTTTCCAATGTCCTTACATGCTACAACATACGGGCACTTGCTCTCGACACATTGCTTGCCTCCTACGGCTAAACGTTCTCAACCGCAACAAACAACACACAACAAAAGGATTGCAACACTAGAGAACAACGAGGAGAAACACTACTAACTACAGGTACATCTCCTCTAGGGCAACTACTCTACTTCATCAGACCGAACGGCTTCATTCCTGCTCTGGTGGTACTTTTGCTGCACTGGGTTGCGGATCTCCGTCTTCTCCTGGTGGTGGCTGAGTGAGGAGAAGCAAGGGCTCCACTTCTGAAACCTCTAAGGGTGGCGGTGCTAGCGGTGCTGCTACATTGGTTCTTCTCCTTTCATGCGGGTGGACAGGGATTCCCTCCAAGATCAAGGGTTCCAAAGTTTCCCTGGCCAGCGTCCTACGCTTGGTGCTTGTGACGAGATAGGCGTCCTCCAACTCCTGGGCATGTCGATCTCTATCCACCTGATGGGCTTCCGCCAAGGCAGCCTCTCGACTTTCTGCATTTGCCACGCTGGCGTGTGCTTCAGCAAGCTGCACTTCAAGCATCCTGGAGAAGATCTCAGCTTCCTCGGCTCGGTGGAGGCACTCCCTCAGCTCCGTAGCCTGGCGATCATACTGCTCATCCAGAGCCAGCAGGTACGTGGTCATATGAACCACGGTTGGGTTGTCTTCCTGTTGCCCCTGTCCATACAAAGCCTCCAAATGAGCCCTCCATACCTGCCGATTCTTGTCCAAAGGTGGAAAGAACCGCATGGGGGTACGGGCAATTGGCTCCTCATAGATCTGACAAAGGTGCCGCAAGGCTTTGCGGGCCACAACTTGGTAGATGTCGACAAAGCGAAACCCAGTTGCAGTCACACTCCAGCCTTCAGCGAGGTCAGGGAACTCCTCACTCTTCCCAATATAGACAGTGACCTTACACCGCTCAGTGCCATGCTTCATGTACTCACGGCCCTCATACTCAGGACGATCCTTGACTCCGAGCCTTTGCAGGGTGGCATGGAGAACTTTGGGAAAACCCTCAATGTTCAAGCAGTAGCTGCTAACCCAGACTCCTGCCATCTCTAGTGGTGGTGCAAGGAAGGATTTGCAAGAAGCTTTGCACCAAGAAAGCTAGGTAACTAGGATACTCGGAGTGGCGGTATCGAGTGGCTGGCTAGGCCTTTATAAAGGCAAAATGGTCAGCGATCCTGGCGCAGTCTACCGTCAAGCTTGCACAGAACAACAATAGAGGATTACTGAATTCACGCGACGATGGACACTCGAATGACCGAGGCCATGCGGGGATGCCTAGCACGGATGCAGAGGTGAACACGAAGGACCGAGGTCATAAAAGACTAGCACGACTGCAGGGTAGATGACCGACAAGAGCGCAGAGAGGGGTACGAAAGGGGCGAGCCACGACAGGCGCGAAACATGGTGAACGCGATACACGAAGCCACAATATTGTAGTAACTCTTGGACAGACTGATCGACCTACACCACAAATGCACGAACAGGGTATGCATGAATGCACGTCCTATTCGCCCTCACGTTATTGCCGACATATAGAGCAACCACACACAGATTTTTGGCACATCGCTCTCTCTGTAGCTAGTCGATGCTATCGAACTATGCTCAGGTTAGTGTACCTGCAGAAAACTGGATTAAGCCTATCCAAGTCAGCAGAGTGCCATCTATCCTAGATACATAACCATAGTAATAGGGCTATTTATATAACTTCGCATGCAAACGTCCTAACTTTTTGAAAAGATTTTGTTGTCAAAATTTTAATTTAGAAGGGGTTTAGAAGCTTTATTTCCACATTTACGCTCTGATACCAACTGTGGCAGAACCGCTTAATTTAACACCCATCCGGAGTACTTGTCTTCCATTAGGCACTAAGTACTTCGGAAGAGCGCTAAACCGAACAGTTCCGTCGAGCACACCCAACGGGAGAACTCAAAAATCCACATTTAACATCAGGATCGTGAATGAGGGAGTAAAGCTTTCAACATTCTAAACCATTTCTTACATCACTTTATTATGACATCAGAGTCTTAACAAGTTGAATGCAATAGCGGAATTAAAATCATATTACCGGTAAAAGAGTTTATACATGACATGTTTACAAGTTTTATCTTGCAACATAAAGCAAATATATAATCAGAGTTACAGCAGAAGTAAATATTATTTAATGATATGATGATTCATGAACATGGTAAGTATCTAGATACAAGATATGACAACAGATTATGAAACTTTTCTTTGTAAAATATTTGGTGAGAGTTATAAATAAGAACTACATCCGCAGCGTAAAGGAAATCCTCTCTGAGCCCACCAGGAGGAATCCACACACAAGGGTTAGCTCTAGCATCCACCTGTCACCTGCAACAGGGGAAATAAAACCCTGAGTACTCAATTGTACTCAGCAAGACTTACCTGACAGGAGAAAATAAAAGACTCCAAGGATATGCAAGGCTTATCTGGCTTGCTGGTTTATTGGATTGTAGGAAGCATTACTAGATGTGCATCCTTATATTTTTTTAACAGTCATCATTAATTCATTAGCTAACCATTCTAGGTAAGCACCTGTTCTACTTTCAAGCAAGTGGTAAGCAATCAGAACCATTTTATCTTCTCTTCCAACAACTTTCTTATTCCAGTTCTTACTACGATGTCAGGCCATAGTCAAGTCGTACCGTCTAAGCGACGGCGATTCGCGAATCAATGTGCCCAGCTGGGTACCCCGAAAAACACACGACTCACTTGCACCGAGGCACAAGCAAGCCCAACCAATTCCACTCTTAGCGAGGGTTCCAGGTCCCCGTCCAGCCTGGACTCTAAGCCCCCACACTTGAGTCCCAGCTCATAGTGTGGCACTTAGACCTCCACCATCCCCGCCACCAATCAAGCTGGTCCAGATAGAGCCGGATCCCACGACAAGCGAGGAACAGGTCTTCCTCACCCCCATCCGTAAGTATGTGCATGGGATAATAAGTTCTGTGACATGACCACTGTCCACAACAACGAACGGTCCTCAATCGACACAGGCGGGACACGCAACCAGAGCCTCGCTCTATTGCCCAACCAAATCCAAGTCCATCTCCAAATCCAAAGTACAGTCCCGCCCGGTCTCCAATTATTATACATATATATTCCATGTGATAGTAATATGACAATAATAATAAATAATCCTATCTCTCGCGAGTGACAGCCAATCACTCGACTTCTACCGGAGACCTGTAGCATAGCAATCTATACGATCCTGTCATACTAGTAAGACTCATAGGATAAGGATATATATGCAGGTGGATTTCATTCAACTCCTTAAAACTTAATGCACAAGAATATAGATATAATAAAGTGCAGAATAATAGGGGGTATGCACCGGGGCTTGCCTCAGGTAGGCACGGCGTCAATAAGGTTAGTCGGTGGCTCCGGAACCTCCTCCGCTGCGAGAATCTCCTCCTCGACCACCTCCACAACCTCCTCGTAGTCCTGGTCGTCGAAGGTCACCACGTCTGCCTCCAACTCGTTCACTATATGCATGCAATGATGGTGATGCAACAATTTAGCATTTATGCAACAACAACTCTTAAAAATAAACTCATATGACAAGCTATCAGCTAGTTCTAATGGCTAAGGTACTAAACTAATTATCATCTCTCAAAGTCATTCAATACTTACCTTAATTACCCTAATACGATTACCGCTTATTTTTATTTAAGTTTCAGTGAATAATTAACTACCCTACTAGACAGCATCAAATGAGGCTACAAAAATTACAGTAAGCACATAACAATCTCATTAGTCTACCATAAAATTTTCAGAGTCATAGCATTCACCAATTTACCACGAAAATTCATGCAAGTATGATTCTAATAATAATAAGTACTTACAACTATTTTAATATAACCTAATATCATCACAGAAACATATAAACTAATGTCACTAACAGCTAGATCATGATTTTAGAAATCTAACAAAATTGGTTTCCCTATTTTTGGACATCTACACAAGTCTACACAATTTATCAAAGTTTGGTTCAAAAACTAAATTAATAAAGCATTTCTACTTCACTTGAAAAAGGAAAAGCCAATCTCCCTCGGTCCGGCCCACTCGCGCCCGAAACCGGCCCAGCAACGCGCGGCCTGCCCGGCGCCCGCGCGCGCGGTGGCCATTTTGCTAAAGAGCCCTCAGCTATTTAGATAACTAACCCGCAGTCCATCTACTGTTCCTATGTGTCACTGACACTTCACACTTACCCCCCTGCGATGCTTCGAATTCCCGACGCGCGGTCCTCGAGCCGAAGAACACGATGGCGTCTCGACCGCCGGCGCTCAGCGGCTGCGCCGGCCTCCCGGGACCCGCGCCGGTGATCTCAAGCGGCTGGGCTCCATCTCCGGCCTGCTCCGCACCTCTGGGTGGCAGAAGAAGGGACCCAGAGCGGTTTAGCAAGCGCGGCAGCGGTGAGTGGCGGCTTCCAACGGCGGCGCACGCGTTCTGGTGAGGTGGAGGGGTCAACTACGTCGTTTTCTAGCCGGTAAGCATCAGTGGGTTGCGTGGGACTCTGCTGTGGTGCTGGTTGAGCCGGGACGTGGTGGAGGAAGGCTGGCCACGTGCGACCGAGAGGAGGCGGCGGCGCTCTACGGCGGCGATGCGGTGGCCAGTCATGGAACGGGCAGTAGAGGTTCGGGGGCGTGTAGGGGAGTTGCGCGAGGTTAACCCGAAGCTCACGGAACCCTCAATTTGTAGAGTGAGGCGGTGGAGAGATCACCCGTGGTGTTTCTCCCTTTTCGGCCGTGGTGGGGCAGTGAAGGGGAAAACTCCAAATTGGAGTAGTGGCTGTCACGGCTTGGGCCAAGGGCGAGTCGGGAAGCTGCGTGGCTCTCCTGCGGAGCTGTGGACGTGATCACGGCGCCAGAGACGGCCTCCACCTACCGCACTTAAGGAGGCGGATCCCGGCATCCATGGCGGCAGAGGACAGAGGACGAGACGGGGCTCTGGCTGTCCTTGTTCTGGCGCGTAGCGGTCGGCCTCGGTCTCGCCCACGTGCGCGGAGCGGTTGGGCGGTGAATGTGCATGAGCAGAGCCTTAATGGCTAAACGACGGCAGTTGCTAGACGACGACGGTGATGGCGGCCGCAGTGGCGGTGGGACCGAGCCCACACGCGCATGGCCGGCAGCAGCAGCACATGGACGGGGCAGTGGCGCACAGCAGACGCGACGCGGCAACGCAAGGCAGCATTACAACGGCTCAGCGCGGCAGTGCACGGCCGGCAACTGTGGCAGAACCGCTTAATTTAACACCCATCCGGAGTACTTGTCTTCCATTAGGCACTAAGTACTTCGGAAGAGCGCTAAACCGAACAGTTCCGTCGAGCACACCCAACGGGAGAACTCAAAAATCCACATTTAACATCAGGATCGTGAATGAGGGAGTAAAGCTTTCAACATTCTAAACCATTTCTTACATCACTTTATTATGACATCAGAGTCTTAACAAGTTGAATGCAATAGCGGAATTAAAATCATATTACCGGTAAAAGAGTTTATACATGACATGTTTACAAGTTTTATCTTGCAACATAAAGCAAATATATAATCAGAGTTACAGCAGAAGTAAATATTATTTAATGATATGATGATTCATGAACATGGTAAGTATCTAGATACAAGATATGACAACAGATTATGAAACTTTTCTTTGTAAAATATTTGGTGAGAGTTATAAATAAGAACTACATCCGCAGCGTAAAGGAAATCCTCTCTGAGCCCACCAGGAGGAATCCACACACAAGGGTTAGCTCTAGCATCCACCTGTCACCTGCAACAGGGGAAATAAAACCCTGAGTACTCAATTGTACTCAGCAAGACTTACCTGACAGGAGAAAATAAAAGACTCCAAGGATATGCAAGGCTTATCTGGCTTGCTGGTTTATTGGATTGTAGGAAGCATTACTAGATGTGCATCCTTATATTTTTTTAACAGTCATCATTAATTCATTAGCTAACCATTCTAGGTAAGCACCTGTTCTACTTTCAAGCAAGTGGTAAGCAATCAGAACCATTTTATCTTCTCTTCCAACAACTTTCTTATTCCAGTTCTTACTACGATGTCAGGCCATAGTCAAGCCGTACCGTCTAAGCGACGGCGATTCACGAATCAATGTGCCCAGCTGGGTACCCCGAAAAACACACGACTCACTTGCACCGAGGCACAAGCAAGCCCAACCAATTCCACTCTTAGCGAGGGTTCCAGGTCCCCGTCCAGCCTGGACTCTAAGCCCCCACACTTGAGTCCCAGCTCATAGTGTGGCACTTAGACCTCCACCATCCCCGCCACCAATCAAGCTGGTCCAGATAGAGCCGGATCCCACGACAAGCGAGGAACAGGTCTTCCTCACCCCCATCCGTAAGTATGTGCATGGGATAATAAGTTCTGTGACATGACCACTGTCCACAACAACGAACGGTCCTCAATCGACACAGGCGGGACACGCAACCAGAGCCTCGCTCTATTGCCCAACCAAATCCAAGTCCATCTCCAAATCCAAAGTACAGTCCCGCCCGGTCTCCAATTATTATACATATATATTCCATGTGATAGTAATATGACAATAATAATAAATAATCCTATCTCTCGCGAGTGACAGCCAATCACTCGACTTCTACCGGAGACCTGTAGCATAGCAATCTATACGATCCTGTCATACTAGTAAGACTCATAGGATAAGGATATATATGCAGGTGGATTTCATTCAACTCCTTAAAACTTAATGCACAAGAATATAGATATAATAAAGTGCAGAATAATAGGGGGTATGCACCGGGGCTTGCCTCGGGTAGGCACGGCGTCAATAAGGTTAGTCGGTGGCTCTGGAACCTCCTCCGCTGCGAGAATCTCCTCCTCGACCACCTCCACAACCTCCTCGTAGTCCTGGTCGTCGAAGGTCACCACGTCTGCCTCCAACTCGTTCACTATATGCATGCAATGATGGTGATGCAACAATTTAGCATTTATGCAACAACAACTCTTAAAAATAAACTCATATGACAAGCTATCAGCTAGTTCTAATGGCTAAGGTACTAAACTAATTATCATCTCTCAAAGTCATTCAATACTTACCTTAATTACCCTAATACGATTACCGCTTATTTTTATTTAAGTTTAATCTTTGACAATTTATATAGACCTGTGTAGATGTCCAAAAATAGTGAAACCAACTTTGTTAGATTTCTAAAATCATGATCTATCTGATAGTGATTTTATTTTAATTATTTCTATATGAATATATTGAGGGTAATAATTAGTTTGTAAATACTTGTTATTGCTATAATTATGCTTGCATGAATTTTTGTGGCAAATTGGTAGACGCTATGACTCTGAAAATTTTATGGTAGGCTAAGTATATTATTAAATACTTACTGTAATTTTTGTAGCCTCATATGATGCTGTCTAGTAGGGTAGTTAATTATTCACCAAAACTTAAATAGAATAAGTGGCAATTTTTGATTAGGATAATTAAGGTAGATATTGGAATGACCTTTAGAGATGATGATTAGCTAGTGTCTTAGCCATTAGAGCTAGCTGATAGCTTGTCACAATAGTTGTTATTTAAGAGTTGTTGCATAAGTGTTAATTTGTTGCACCGTCATCATTGCATGCATGTAGTGAACGAGTTGGAGGCCGACGCGGTGATCTTCGACGACCAGGAGTACGAGGAGGTCGTGGAGGTGGTCGAGGAGGGGGTTCTCGCAGCGGAGGAGGTCCAGGGGCCGCCAACTGACCCTTTTGACGCCGTGCCTACCCAAGGCAAGCCCCGGTGCATAACCCTTATTTTGAGAATCACTTTATACATATGATATATATATATGTTATGCATTTACGGTTCAGAGTTGTTATGAAAACCACTTGCATATATGCACTACCTATGAGTCCTACTAGTACAGGATCGTGTAGTTGCTATGCTTAGGCTGGCGGTAGTTTGAGTAACCTGTCGTTACTCACATAGGGGAACATTATTATTATATCACATGATTATTTATTATTATTGTCATATTACTATCACATGGAATATATATGTATAATAATTGGAGACCGGGCGGGACTGTACTTTGGATTTGGAGATGGACTTGGATTTGGTTGGGCAATAGAGCGAGGCTCTGGTTGCGTGTCCCGCCTGTGTTGATTGAGGACCGTTCGTTGTTATGAACAGTGGTCATGTCACAGAACTTATTATCCCGTGCACATACTTACGGATGGGGGTGAGGAAGACCTGTTCCTCGCTTGTCGTGGGATCCGGCTCTATCTGGACCAGCTTGATTGGTGGCGGGGATGGTGGAGGTCTAAGTGCCACACTGTGAGCTGGGACTCAAGTGTGGGGGCTTAGAGTCTAGGCTGGACGGGGACCTGGAACCCTCGCTAAGAGTGGAATTGGTTGGGCTTGGCTTATGGTGCCGCGACGGAACCGAGGGCCTCCTGTGGATCGCGACCACATGGTTGTGCTGCTGGGTGCGCGCTGGTATCGAGGTTATTGATCAAGTGCCTTTACCAAGTTACACTCTTGTACTGTCCCTGCTGAAACAATATGTTAAAAAAAAATATATCCTTGTGTTCCAACGGAAAATCCACAACATATTGATGAAGTTATCTCTTCTAACTCGTATGCTGCAAGGAAAAGAAGAAAGAGAAAAGCTACAAGAAAATATAGTACTCGGGTATTCTGGAGTAACGGAATGCCTGATTTGACGTCGTCCATGTGCCTAGTTTGACTGCGATGAGCGCGCTGAGTTTTTGTAGCTACGCATCCGGTGTAGGGCGTCAGTGCTAGGGCCCGCTAGCACCCTACTCCCGCATGGCCGCTGCGTGGTGCCGCACTCGCCTGGTCCTCTCGTGTAGTGCGCCCCCTCCCTTCCTTTTCCCTATGCCCGTGTCGGTTCTCGACCCCACCCTTGCTCCCGTACCGGACCCCCCCCTTTCCCTCGTCTTTCTTTTGGACACCGTCGCTCGCACGCCTCCTCGTCGAGCGAACCCCATCCCCTCCTTTCCCTTCTTCCCCACCCCAACTCGCGCTGGGAGAGCGCCATGGCCGATGCTCTCTCCACCTCGTGACCCTCGGTGACTCCCTCCTACCCCGTTCTTTTCTGATGCGCTGCATCACCACCACCCCTCCCACCCAGCTATAAGATGCCACCTTGAGTGCTCCTCCTTCCGCCGCCCGATCTGAAGCAGAGAGCTCATAGAGCCGATCCCCTCCGTTAGTGCTTTCAGTGAAACAGCTCTGGAAGTCGTCAAGTCAAGGAAGAAGCAGTAGTTGGCAAGGCTATGAGATCCAGTCATAGCTCACAGCCCAAGAGTTCGTGATGTGTGTGCTTACTCCCGTTTGTTTTTGGATGTGCTGGGCATATGCCATGTTTTGGATCATCATTATCTTGTTGTTCCTCCATTGTCCTCGTCTGTCCCGACTATTTGATTAGAGTGGTTGATTGTATTGAACTGATCTTAGTCGTGTTCTTTTTCCCTTTTAGGTGTGTAGTGTCTGAGTCATGTAATCTTTTGTGTACTTTTCATATCTGTGCAATGAATCGTGTTTTCCCCTTGTCTGATTCTTGTTCCGAATCTCGGGACGAGATTCTTTTTAAGGGGGGTTGATTGTAACACCCCCGGTGTTACATAAGCCCTTTTAGTATTAAAATGTAATTATTAATTTGTTAATAATAATTTGTGGCAAGATTAGTGTATAAAAGATTAATGAAAAGACTAAATAAAAATTATTTGTTAGTTGTCTTATGTCATATGGAGTGTTAATGCATGTGGTAGAGGTTGCAAATGAATTTTCATAGTTTGAAATGCTCAAAAACTAAATTAATAAAGCATTTCTACTTCACTTGAAAAAGGAAAAGCCAATCTCCCTCGGTCCGGCCCACTCGCGCCCGAAACCGGCCCAGCAACGCGCGGCCTGCCCGGCGCCCGCGCGCGCGGTGGCCATTTTGCTAAAGAGCCCTCAGCTATTTAGATAACTAACCCGCAGTCCATCTACTGTTCCTATGTGTCACTGACACTTCACACTAACCCCCCTGCGATGCTTCGAATTCCCGACGCGCGGTCCTCGAGCCGAAGAACACGATGGTGTCTCGACCGCCGGCGCTCAGCGGCTGCGCCGGCCTCCCGGGACCCGCGCCGGTGATCTCGAGCGGCTGGGCTCCATCTCCGGCCTGCTCCGCACCTCTGGGTGGCAGAAGAAGGGACCCAGATTGGTTTAGCAAGCGTGGCAGCGGTGAGTGGGGGCTTCCGACGGCGGCGCACGCGTTCTGGTGAGGTGGAGGGGTCAACTACGTCGTTTTCTAGCCGATAAGCATCAGTGGGTTGCGTGGGACTCTGCTGTGGTGCTGGTTGAGTCGGGACGTGGTGGAGGAAGGCTGGCCACGTGCGACCGAGAGGAGGCGGCGGCGCTCTGCGGCGGCGATGCAGTGGCCAGTCATGGAACGGGCAGTAGAGGTTCGGGGCGTGTAGGGGAGTTGCGCGAGGTTAACCCGAAGCTCATGGAACCCTCAATTTGTAGAGTGAGGCGGTGGAGAGATCACCCGTGGTGTTTCTCCCTTTTCAGCCGTGGTGGGGCAGTGAAGGGGAAAACTCCAAATTGGAGTAGTGGCTGTCACGGCTTGGGCCAAGGGCGAGTCGGGAAGCTGCGTGGCTCTCCTGCGGAGCTGTGGACGTGATCACGGCGCCAGAGACGGCCTCCACCTACCACACTTAAGGAGGCAGATCCCGGCATCCATGGCGGCAGAGGACAGAGGACGAGACGGGGCTCTGGCTGTCCTTGTTCTGGCGCGTAGCGGTCGGCCTCGGTCTCGCCCACGTGCGCGGAGCGGTTGGGCGGTGAATGTGCATGAGCAGAGCCTTAATGGCTAAACGACGGCAGTTGCTAGACGACGACGGTGATGGCGGCCGCAATGGCGGTGGGACCGAGCCCACGCGCGCATGGCCGGCAGCAGCAGCACGTGGACGGGGCAGTGGCGCACAGCAGACGCGACGCGGCAACGCAAGGCAGCAGCACAATGGCTCAGCGCGGCAGTGCACGACCGGCACGGTGCGGCGGCAGCGAAGCAGCGGCGCAGCGCGACGCGACACGAGCTGAGGCAGCCCACGCGGACCGCGCAGCACGGCCAGGGCGAGGTGGCCCAGCTGGTCCACGTGCGTGCAGCGCAGAGCCGGCCAGACGCGCCCAGCGCTGTGAGCCCGCGCGGCGCCATGGAACGCGCACGGCGACCGCGAACAGCAGGCCACGCACGTTACACAGTGCCATGCACAAATTTTAAAGCTCGCATAAAAACTAACCTACTCGATCTCTGCCTCATCCCACTGCACCAATGCAAACTAGGTACATCCACATTTCACCCCGAGCCAAAACACGACACTGCCACTACATAACTTTGCAAGAAAAAGGACCATGAACATGGGCTTGTCACACTGTCCCGGACTTGATGGAAATGGCTAAGTCTTGAGCTGGATTCAGCAGAACTTTGCATGTTTGAGCTCCTAGAAAAACTAGTTACCAAGATTATCACCCTACATCAAGAGTTGCATTGACATATACAAAGTTTATACTTTGAACTTAGCAAAGCATCCCATATATGTTCCATAGCATTTTGTTCAATAAAAATTCATGCAAAAACATTCATGACATAAAATGAACTATGAACCTTATTTCCATATAAAATTTTAATTGAGCATTTCAAACTATGAAAATTCATTTGCAACCTCTACCACATGCATTAACACTCCATATGACATAAGACAACTAACAAATAATTTTTATTTAGTCTTTTCATTAATCTTTTATACACTAATCTTGCCACAAATTATTATTAACAAATTAATAATTACATTTTAATACTAAAAGGGCTTATGTAACACCGGGGGTGTTACAATACAAAAGGAAATCCTTAAGTGCGGTAGGTGGAGGCCGTCTCTCGCGCCGTGATCACGTCCACAGCTCCGCAGGAGAGCCACGTAGCTTCCCGACTCGCCCTTGGCCCAAGCCGTGACAACCACTACTCCAATTTGGAGTTTTCCCCTTCACTGCCCCACCACGGCCGAAAAGGGAGAAACACCACGGGTGATCTCTCCACCGCCTCACTCTACAAATTGAGGGTTCCGTGAGCTTCGGGTTAACCTCGCGCAACTCCCCTACACGCCCCCGAACCTCTACTGTCCGTTCCATGACTGGCCACCGCATCGCCGCCGCAGAGCGCCGCCGCCTCCTCTCGGTCGCACGTGGCCAGCCTTCCTCCACCACGTCCCGGCTCAACCAGCACCACAGCAGAGTCCCACGCAACCCACTGATGCTTACCGGCTAGAAAACGACGTAGTTGACCCCTCCACCTCACCAGAACGCGTGCACCGCCGTCGGAAGCCGCCACTCACCGCTGCCGCGCTTGCTAAACCGCTCTGGGTCCCTTCTTCTGCCACCCAGAGGTGCGGAGCAGGCCGGAGATGGAGCCCAGCCGCTCGAGATCACCGGCGCGGGTCCCGGGAGGCCGGCGCAGCCGCTGAGCGCCGGCGGTCGAGACGCCATCGTGTTCTTCGGCTCGAGGACCGCGCGTCGGGAATTCGAAGCATCGCAGGGGGGTAAGTGTGAAGTGTCAGTGACACATAGGAACAGTAGATGGACTGCGGGTTAGTTATCTAAATAGCTGAGGGCTCTTTAGCAAAATGGCCACCGCGCGCGCGGGCGCCGGGCAGGCCGCGCGTTGCTGGGCCGGTTTTGGGCGCGAGTGGGCCGGACCGAGGGAGATTGGCTTTTCCTTTTTCAAGTGAAGTAGAAATGCTTTATTAATTTAGTTTTTGAACCAAACTTTGATAAATTGTGTAGACTTGTGTAGATGTCCAAAAATAGGGAAACCAATTTTGTTAGATTTCTAAAATCATGATCTAGCTGTTAGTGACATTAGTTTATATGTTTCTGTGATGATATTAGGGTATATTAAAATAGTTGTAAGTACTTATTATTATTAGAATCATACTTGCATGAATTTTCGTGGTAAATTGGTGAATGCTATGACTCTGAAAATTTTATGGTAGACTAATGAGATTGTTATGTGCTTACTGTAATTTTTGTAGCCTCATTTGATGCTGTCTAGTAGGGTAGTTAATTATTCACTGAAACTTAAATAAAAATAAGCGGTAATCGTTTTAGGGTAATTAAGGTAAGTATTGAATGACTTTGAGAGATGATAATTAGTTTAGTACCTTAGCCATTAGAACTAGCTGATAGCTTGTCATATGAGTTGGAGGCATCATTGCATGCATAAATGCTAAATTGTTGCATCACCATCATTGCATGCATATAGTGAACGAGTTGGAGGCAGACGTGGTGACCTTCGACGACCAGGACTACGAGGAGGTTGTGGAGGTGGTCGAGGAGGAGATTCTCGCAGCGGAGGAGGTTCCGGAGCCACCGACTAACCTTATTGACGCCGTGCCTACCTGAGGCAAGCCCCGGTGCATAACCCCTATTATTCTGCACTTTATTATATCTATATTCTTGTGCATTAAGTTTTAAGGAGTTGAATGAAATCCACCTGCATATATATCCTTATCCTATGAGTCTTACTAGTATGACAGGATCGTATAGATTGCTATGCTACAGGTCTCCGGTAGAAGTCGAGTGATTGGCTGTCACTCGCGAGAGATAGGATTATTTATTATTATTGTCATATTACTATCACATGGAATATATATGTATAATAATTGGAGACCAGGCGGGACTGTACTTTGGATTTGGAGATGGACTTGGATTTGGTTGGGCAATAGAGCGAGGCTCTGGTTGCGTGTCCCGCCTGTGTCGATTGAGGACCGTTCGTTGTTGTGGACAGTGGTCATGTCACAGAACTTATTATCCCGTGCACATACTTACGGATGGGGGTGAGGAAGACCTGTTCCTCGCTTGTCGTGGGATCCGGCTCTATCTGGACCAGCTTGATTGGTGGCGGGGATGGTGGAGGTCTAAGTGCCACACTGTGAGCTGGGACTCAAGTGTGGGGGCTTAGAGTCCAGGCTGGACGGGGACCTGGAACCCTCGCTAAGAGTGGAATTGGTTGGGCTTGCTTGTGCCTCGGTGCAAGTGAGTCGTGTGTTTTTCGGGGTACCCAGCTGGGCACATTGATTCGCGAATCGCCGTCGCTTAGATGGTACGGCTTGACTATGGCCTGACATCGTAGTAAGAACTGGAACAAGAAAGTTGTTGGAAGAGAAGATAAAATGGTTCTTATTGCTTATCACTTGCTTGAAAGTAGAACAGGTGCTTACCTAGAATGGATGGGTAGAGCTGTAACACCCTCGGTGTTACCGCATTAACAAACCTCTAATCGTGGCATGAGCATCATGTTTTTGCATTATTGCATGTAATTGTGAGAGTAAATAGGATTTTGTGACTCAAAAAGATTAATGAAAATTTTAAATAAAAAAATTATTTGATAGTGATCTCATGTCATATGGTGAAGTAATACATGTGGTAGAAGTGACAAATGGTTTGTTACAGCTTGCAAATGCTCATATGAAAATGCCAAATGAAAATGAACTCTATAGTACATATATATCATGAAGGGTTTTTACTTGAATTTTATGAAATAAAATAATTTAAAACATGCAAAGTTCTGCGGAAAACAGCTCTAGACTTAGCCTTTTTCAGTGAACCCCAGGGCAGTGACAGGCCCATGTTCGTGGTCCTCGTTCTCTGCAATGTTGTGAAGGGAGGGTGTCGTGTTTTGGCTCTTTCAAAACTTGGATATACCTAGTTTGTCTTGGTGCAGTTGGTTTGGGCGGAGACCAAATAGATTAGGTTTTGTGAGAGTTTTAAAAACCGTGCATGCAACTGTGGCACGTGCGTCGCCGCCAGAGCGCGGTCACCGCGTCGTGGCCCGACGCTGCGCGCCTGGCCGACTCTGCACACGCACGTGGCCACATGGCCGTTCCCCGCCGATCCGTTGCCGCGCGGCCACGCTCCCAACTACCTCGCACCTACCTGTCCCCATGCTGCCTGCTGCGTCGCGCCAGGGAGCCGTCGAGTCGCGCCGCGGCGGCCGTCGTCGACCCGTCGTCGTCTAGCCGCCGTCGCCTCTAACCTTTAAGGCTTCGCACGCGCACTCAACGTCCAACCGTCCCGGGCACATGGAAGAGACCAGACCCGACCGCTACGCGCCGAGGCAAGGACGGCCAGAGCCTGATCTTGTCCCGCTGCTGTTTCCGCCATGGCTGCCGGGGCCCGCTCTCGGAGTGAGGCCGATAGAGATCGTCTCGCGCCGCGTGGTCGCGTCCGCGACTGCGCTGTGGAGTCACGCAGCTGCCCCGCTCGTCCTTGGCTCCAGCCGTAGCCTACACTGCTCCAATTTGGAGCTTTCTCCTTCACTGCTCCGCCACGGCCAAAATGGGGGGGAACATCGCGTGCACTTTGCCTTCCGCCTTGCTCTTCAAATTGAGGGCGCCGTGAGCTTCGGGTTAGTCTCACGCAGCTTCCCTCCAAGACTCCGAACCTCTACTGCCATTTCGTGGCTAGCCGCCACGTCGCCGCCGCAAAGCGCCGCCGCCTCCTCTCGGTCGCACGCGGCCGGCCCTCCTCCTCCACCCACCGGTTCAACCAGCACCACAGCCGAGTTCCCGCAACCCACCTATGCTCACCGACTAGAAAACAACGTAGTTAACCCTTCCTCCTCACCGGAAAACAGGCGCCGCCGCCGCGGTCCGCCACTCACCGTCGCCGCGTCCGTTGCGTCGCTCCGAGCCTCTTCTTCTGCCTCTCCGAGGTGCGGAGCAGGCCGGGGATGGAGCCCAGCCGCTTGGGATCACCGGCGAGGGTCCCGGGAGGCCGGCGTAGCCGCTGAGCGCCGACGACCGCAACGCCGTCGCGTTCTCCCGCTCGGGGACCGCGCGCCGAGAATTCAAAGCTTCGCAGGGGGGTAAGTGTGAAGTGTCAGTGACTCCTGGGAATAGTAAGTGGACTGCGGGTTAGTTTTTGAAAAGCCGAGGTCTTTTTAGCAAGTGGCCAGCGCGCGCGGGCGCCGGGCGGGCCGCGCGTTACTGGGCCGCGTCCGCCGCGTTAGCTGGGCCGATTCGCGCGCGTTAGTGGGCCGAGCCGGTAGAACTGGTTTTTCCTTTTCAAGTGAATTAGAAATGCTTTATTAATTTAAATTAGATGCTAATCTTTGACAATTTATATAGACCTGTGTAGATGTCCAAAAATAGTGAAACCAACTTTGTTAGATTTCTAAAATCATGATCTATCTGATAGTGAATTTAGTTTAATTATTTTTATATGAATATATTGAGGGTAATAATTAGTTTGTAAATACTTGTTATTGCTATAATTATGCTTGCATGAATTTTTGTGGCAAATTGGTAGACGCTATGACTCTGAAAATTTTATGGTAGGCTAAGTATATTATTAAATACTTACTGTAATTTTTGTAGCCTCATATGATGCTGTCTAGTAGGGTAGTTAATTATTCACCAAAACTTAAATAGAATAAGTGGCAATTTTTTATTAGGATAATTAAGGTAGATATTGGAATGACCTTTAGAGATGATGATTAGCTAGTGTCTTAGCCATTAGAGCTAGCTGATAGCTTGTCACAATAGTTGTTATTTAAGAGTTGTTGCATAAGTGTTAATTTGTTGCACCGTCATCATTGCATGCATGTAGTGAACGAGTTGGAGGCCAACGCGGTGATCTTCGACGACCAGGAGTACGAGGAGGTCGTGGAGGTGGTCGAGGAGGGGGTTCTCGCAGCGGAGGAGGTCCAGGGGCCGCCAACTGACCCTTTTGACGCCGTGCCTACCCAAGGCAAGCCCCGGTGCATAACCCTTATTTTGAGAATCACTTTATACATATGATATATATATATGTTATGCATTTACGGTTCAGAGTTGTTATGAAAACCACTTGCATATATGCACTACCTATGAGTCCTACTAGTACAGGATCGTGTAGTTGCTATGCTTAGGCTGGCGGTAGTTTGAGTAATCTGTCGTTACTCACATAGGGGAACATTATTATTATATCACATGATGAGAAGGTGAAAGGAAATTGGAGACCGGGCAGGGATATGGTTTGGGTACTAGTGGGTGTGACAAGTTATGTCCCGCGGCCACGGGCTTAGCTTGGTTGCCTCGTTTCCTTGTCCGTGTCGGTTAAGGACCGTTCGTTGTTGTGGACAGTGGTCATGTCACAGAACTTATTATCCCGTGCAGATACTTACGGATGGGGTTGATGAAGACCTGTTCCTCGTTTGTCGTGGGATCCGGCTCTATCTGGACCAGCTTGATTGGTGGCGGGGATGGTGGAGGTCTAAGTGCCACACTGTGAGCTGGGACTCAAGTGTGGGGGCTTAGAGTCCAGGCTGGACGGGGACCTGAAACCCTCCCTAAGAGTGGAATTGGTTGGTCTTGCTTGTGCCCCGGTGCAAGTGAGGCGTGTGTTTTTCGGGGTACCCAGCTGGGCACATTGATTCGCGTGAACGAGTTGGAGGCAGACGTGGTGACCTTCGACGACCAGGACTACGAGGAGGTTGTGGAGGTGGTCAAGGAGGAGATTCTCGCAGCGGAGGAGGTTCCGGAGCCACCGACTAACCTTATTGACGCCATGCCTACCTGAGGCAAGCCCCGGTGCATAACCCCTATTATTCTGCACTTTATTATATCTATATTCTTGTGCATTAAGTTTTAAGGAGTTGAATGAAATCCACCTGCATATATATCCTTATCCTATGAGTCTTACTAGTATGACAGGATCGTATAGATTGCTATGCTACAGGTCTCCGGTAGAAGTCGAGTGATTGGCTGTCACTCGCGAGAGATAGGATTATTTATTATTATTGTCATATTACTATCACATGGAATATATATGTATAATAATTGGAGACCGGGCGGGACTGTACTTTGGATTTGGAGATGGACTTGGATTTGGTTGGGCAATAGAGCGAGGCTCTGGTTGCGTGTCCCGCCTGTGTCGATTGAGGACCGTTCGTTGTTGTGGACAGTGGTCATGTCACAGAACTTATTATCCCGTGCACATACTTACGGATGGGGGTGAGGAAGACCTGTTCCTCACTTGTCGTGGGATCCGGCTCTATCTGGACCAGCTTGATTGGTGGCGGGGATGGTGGAGGTCTAAGTGCCACACTGTGAGCTAGGACTCAAGTGTGGGGGCTTAGAGTCCAGGCTGGACGGGGACCTGGAACCCTCGCTAAGAGTGGAATTGGTTGGGCTTGGCTTATGGTGCCGCGACGGAACCGAGGGCCTCCTGTGGATCGCGACCACATGGTTGTGCTGCTGGGTGCGCGCTGGTATCGAGGTTATTGATCAAGTGCCTTTACCAAGTTACACTCTCGTACTGTCCCTGCTGAAACAATATATTAAAAAAAATATATCCTTGTGTTCCAACGGAAAATCCACAACATATTGATGAAGTTATCTCTTCTAACTCGTATGCTGCAAGGAAAAGAAGAAAGAGAAAAGCTACAAGAAAATATAGTACTCGGGTATTCTGGAGTAACGGAATGCCTGATTTGACGTCGTCCATGTGCCTAGTTTGACTGCGATGAGCGCGCTGAGTTTTTGTAGCTACGCATCCGGTGTAGGGCGTCAGTGCTAGGGCCCGCTAGCACCCTATTCCCGCATGGCCGCTGCGTGGTGCCGCACTCGCCTGGTCCTCTCGTGTAGTGCGCCCCCTCCCTTCCTTTTCCCTATGCCCGTGTCGGTTCTCGACCCCACCCTTGCTCCCGTACCGGACCCCCCCTTTCCCTCGTCTTTCTTTTGGACACCGTCGCTCGCACGCCTCCTCATCGAGCGAACCCCATCCCCTCCTTTCCCTTCTTCCCCACCCCAACTCGCGCTGGGAGAGCGCCATGGCCGATGCTCTCTCCACCTCGTGACCCTCGGTGACTCCCTCCTACCCCATTCTTTTCTGATGCGCTGCATCACCACCACCCCTCCCACCCAGCTATAAGATGCCACCTTGAGTGCTCCTCCTTCCGCCGCCCGATCTGAAGCAGAGAGCTCATAGAGCCGATCCCCTCCGTTAGTGCTTTCAGTGAAACAGCTCTGGAAGTCATCAAGTCAAGGAAGAAGCAGTAGTTGGCAAGGCTGTGAGATCTAGTCATAGCTCACAGCCCTAGAGTTCGTGATGTGTGAGCTTACTCCCGTTTGTTTTTGGATGTGCTGGGCATATGCCATGTTTTGGATCATCATTATCTTGTTGTTCCTCCATTGTCCTCGTCTGTCCCGACTATTTGATTAGAGTGGTTGATTGTATTGAACTGATCTTAGTCGTGTTCTTTTTCCCTTTTAGGTGTGTAGTGTCCGAGTCGTGTAATCTTTTGTGTACTTTTCATATCTGTGCAATGAATCGTGTTTTCCCCTTGTCTGATTCTTGTTCCGAATCTCGGGACGAGATTCTTTTTAAGGGGGGTTGATTGTAACACCCCCGGTGTTACATAAGCCCTTTTAGTATTAAAATGTAATTATTAATTTGTTAATAATAATTTGTGGCAAGATTAGTGTATAAAAGATTAATGAAAAGACTAAATAAAAATTATTTGTTAGTTGTCTTATGTCATATGGAGTGTTAATGCATGTGGTAGAGCTTGCAAATGAATTTTCATAGTTTGAAATGCTCAATTAAAATTTTATATGGAAATAAGGTTCATAGTTCATTTTATGTCATGAATGTTTTTGCATGAATTTTTATTGAACAAAATGCTATGGAACATATATGGGATGCTTTGCTAAGTTCAAAGTATAAACTTTGTATATGTCAATGCAACTCTTGATTTAGGGTGATAATCTTGGTAACTAGTTTTTCTAGGAGCTCAAACATGCAAAGTTCTGCTGAATCCAGCTCAAGACTTAGCCATTTCCATCAAGTCCGGGACAGTGTGACAAGCCCATGTTCATGGTCCTTTTTCTTGCAAAGTTATGTAGTGGCAGTGTCGTGTTTTGGCTCGGGGTGAAATGTGGATGTACCTAGTTTGCATTGGTGCAGTGGGATGAGGCAGAGATCGAGTAGGTTAGTTTTTACGCGAGCTTTAAAATTTGTGCATGGCACTGTGTAACGTGCGTGGCCTACTGTTTGCGGTCGCCGTGCGCGTTCCATGGCGCCGCGCGGGCTCACAGCGCTGGGCGCGTCTGGCCGGCTCTGCGCTGCACGCACGTGGACCAGCTGGGCCGCCTCGACCTGGCCGTGCTGCGCGGTCCGCGTGGGCTGCCTCGGCTCGTGTAGCGTCGCGCTGCGCCGCTGCTTCGCTGCCGCCGCACCGTGCCGGCCGTGCACTGCCGCGCTGAGCCGTTGTGCTGCTGCCTTGCGTTGCCGCGTCGCGTCTGCTGTGCGCCACTGCCCCGTCCATGTGCTGCTGCTGCCGGGCATGCGCGCGTGGGCTCGGTCCCACCGCCACTGCGGCCGCCATCACCGTCGTCGTCTGGCTTGCTGGTTTATTGGATTGTAGGAAGCATTACTAGATGTGCATCCTTATATTTTTTTAACAGTCATCATTAATTCATTAGCTAACCATTCTAGGTAAGCACCTGTTCTACTTTCAAGCAAGTGGTAAGCAATCAGAACCATTTTATCTTCTCTTCCAACAACTTTCTTGTTCCAGTTCTTACTATGATGTCAGGCCATAGTCAAGCCGTACCGTCTAAGCGACGGCGATTCGCGGGGAGGTTCCGGAGCCACCGACTAACCTTATTGATGCCGTGCCTACCTGAGGCAAGCCCCGGTGCATAACCCCTATTATTCTGCACTTTATTATATCTATATTCTTGTGCATTAAGTTTTAAGGAGTTGAATGAAATCCACCTGCATATATATCCTTATACTATGAGTCTTACTAGTATGACAGGATCATATAGATTGCTATGCTACAGGTCTCCGGTAGAAGTCGAGTGATTGGCTGTCACTCGTGAGAGATAGGATTATTTATTATTATTGTCATATTACTATCACATGGAATATATATGTATAATAATTGGAGACCGGGCGGGACTGTACTTTGGATTTGGAGATGGACTTGGATTTGGTTGGGCAATAGAGCGAGGCTCTGGTTGCGTGTCCCGCCTGTGTCGATTGAGGACCGTTCGTTGTTGTGGACAGTGGTCATGTCACAGAACTTATTATCCCGTGCACATACTTACGGATGGGGGTGAGGAAGACCTGTTCCTCGCTTGTCGTGGGATCCGGCTCTATCTGGACCAGCTTGATTGGTGGCGGGGATGGTGGAGGTCTAAGTGCCACACTGTGAGCTGGGACTCAAGTGTGGGGGCTTAGAGTCCAGGCTGGACGGGGACCTGGAACCCTCGCTAAGAGTGGAATTGGTTGGGCTTGCTCGTGCCTCGGTGCAAGTGAGTCGTGTGTTTTTCGGGGTACCCAGCTGGGCACATTGATTCGCGAATCGCCGTCGCTTAGATGGTACGGCTTGACTATGGCCTGACATCGTAGTAAGAACTGGAACAAGAAAGTTGTTGGAAGAGAAGATAAAATGGTTCTTATTGCTTATCACTTGCTTGAAAGTAGAACAGGTGCTTACCTAGAATGGATGGGTAGAGCTGTAACACCCTCGGTGTTACCGCATTAACAAACCTCTAATCGTGGCATGAGCATCATGTTTTTGCATTATTGCATGTAATTGTGAGAGTAAATAGGATTTTGTGACTCAAAAAGATTAATGAAAATTTTAAATAAAAAAATTATTTGATTGTGATCTCATGTCATATGGTGTAGTAATACATGTGGTAGAAGTGACAAATGGTTTGTTACAGCTTGCAAATGCTCATATGAAAATGCCAAATGAAAATGAACTCTATAGTACATATATATATCATGAAGGGTTTTTACTTGAATTTTATGAAATAAAATAATTTAAAACATGCAAAGTTCTGCGGAAAATAGCTCTAGACTTAGCCTTTTTCAGTGAACCCCAGGGCAGTGACAGGCCCATGTTCGTGGTCCTCGTTCTCTGCAATGTTGTGAAGGGAGGGTGTCGTGTTTTGGCTCTTTCAAAACTTGGATATACCTAGTTTGTCTTGGTGCAGTTGGTTTGGGCGGAGACCAAATAGATTAGGTTTTGTGAGAGTTTTAAAAACCGTGCATGCAACTGTGGCACGTGCGTCGCCGCCAGAGCGCGGTCACCGCGTCGTGGCCCGACGCTGCGCGCCTGGCCGGCTCTGCACACGCACGTGGCCACATGGCCGTTCCCGGCCGATCCATTGCCGCGTGGCCACGCTCCCAACTACCTCGCACCTACCTGTCCCCATGCTGCCTGCTGCGTCGCGCCAGGGAGCCATCGAGTCGCGCCGCGGCGGCCGTCGTCGACCCGTCGTCGTCTAGCCGCCGTCGCCTCTAACCTTTAAGGCTTTGCACGCGCACTCAATGTCCAACCGTCCTGGGCACATGGAAGAGACCAGACCCGACCGCTACACGCCGAGGCAAGGACGGCCAGAGCCTGATCTTGTCCCGCTGCTGTTTCCGCCATGGCTGCCGGGGCCCGCTCTCGGAGTGAGGCCGATAGAGATCGTCTCGCGCCGCGTGGTCGCGTCCACGGCTGCGCAGTGGAGTCACGCAGCTGCCCCGCTCGTCCTTGGCTCTAGTCGTAGCCTACACTGCTCCAATTTGGAGCTTTCTCCTTCACTGCTCCGCCACGGCCAAAACGGGGGGGAACACCGCGTGCACTTTGCCTTCCGCCTTGCTCTTCAAATTGAGGGCGCCGTGAGCTTCGGGTTAGTCTCACGCAGCTTCCCTCCAAGACTCCGAACCTCTACTGCCATTTCGTGGCTAGCCGCCACGTCGCCGCCGCAAAGCGCCGCCGCCTCCTCTCGGTCGCACGCGGCCGGCCCTCCTCCTCCACCCACCGGTTCAACCAGCACCACAGCCGAGTTCCCGCAACCCACCTATGCTCACCGACTAGAAAACAACGTAGTTAACCCTTCCTCCTCACCGAAAAACGGGCGCCGCCGCCGCGGTCCGCCACTCACCGTCGCCGCATCCGTTGCGTCGCTCCGAGCCTCTTCTTCTGCCTCTCCGAGGTGCGGAGCAGGCCGGGGATGGAGCCCAGCCGCTTGGGATCACCGGCGCGGGTCTCGGGAGGCCGGCGTAGCCGCTGAGCGCCGGCGACCGCAACGCCGTCGCGTTCTCCCGCTCGGGGACCGCGCGCCGAGAATTCAAAGCTTCGCAGGGGGGTAAGTGTGAAGTGTCAGTGACTCTTGGGAATAGTAAGTGGACTGCGGGTTAGTTTTTGAAAAGCCGAGGTCTTTTTAGCAAGTGGCCAGCGTGCGCGGGCGCCGGGCGGGCCGCGCGTTACTGGGCCGCGTCCGCCGCGTTAGCTGGGCCGGTTCGCGCGCGTTAGTGGGCCGAGCCGGTAGAACTGGTTTTTCCTTTTCAAGTGAATTAGAAATGCTTTATTAATTTAAATTAGATGCTAATCTTTGACAATTTATATAGACCTGTGTAGATGTCCAAAAATAGTGAAACCAACTTTGTTAGATTTCTAAAATCATGATCTATCTGATAGTGAATTTAGTTTAATTATTTCTGTATGAATATATTGAGGGTAATAATTAGTTTGTAAATACTTGTTATTGCTATAATTATGCTTGCATGAATTTTTGTGGCAAATTGGTAGACGCTATGACTCTAAAAATTTTATGGTAGGCTAAGTATATTATTAAATACTTACTGTAATTTTTGTAGCCTCATATGATGCTGTCTAGTAGGGTAGTTAATTATCCACCAAAACTTAAATAGAATAAGTGGCAGTTTTTGATTAGGATAATTAAGGTAGATATTGGAATGACCTTTAGAGATGATGATTAGCTAGTGTCTTAGCCATTAGAGCTAACTGATAGCTTGTCACAATAGTTGTTATTTAAGAGTTGTTGCATAAGTGTTAATTTGTTGCACCGTCATCATTGCATGCATGTAGTGAACGAGTTGGAGGCCGACGCGGTGATCTTCGACGACCAGGAGTACGAGGAGGTCGTGGAGGTGGTCGAGGAGGGGGTTCTCGCAGCGGAGGAGGTCCAGGGGCCGCCAACTGACCCTTTTGACGCCGTGCCTACCCAAGGCAAGCCCCGGTGCATAACCCTTATTTTGAGAATCACTTTATACATATGATATATATATATGTTATGCATTTACGGTTCAGAGTTGTTATGAAAACCACTTGCATATATGCACTACCTATGAGTCCTACTAGTACAGGATCGTGTAGTTGCTATGCTTAGGCTGGCGGTAGTTTGAGTAACCTGTCGTTACTCACATAGGGGAACATTATTATTATATCACATGATGAGAAGGTGAAAGGAAATTGGAGACCGGGCAGGGATATGGTTTGGGTACTGGTGGGTGTGACAAGTTATGTCCCGCGGCCACGGGCTTAGCTTGGTTGCCTCGTTTCCTTGTCCGTGTCGGTTAAGGACCGTTCGTTGTTGTGGACAGTGGTCATGTCACAGAACTTATTATCCCGTGCACATACTTACGGATGGGGGTGAGGAAGACCTGTTCCTCGCTTGTCGTGGGATCCGGCTCTATCTGGACCAGCTTGATTGGTGGCGGGGATGGTGGAGGTCTAAGTGCCACACTGTGAGCTAGGACTCCAGTGTGGGGGCTTAGAGTCCAGGCTGGACAGGGACCTGGAACCCTCGCTAAGAGTGGAATTGGTTGGTCTTGCTTGTGCCCCGGTGCAAGTGAGGCGTGTGTTTTTTGGGGTACCCAGCTGGGCACATTGATTCGCGAATCGCCATCGCTTAGACGGTACGGCTTGACTATGGCGTGACATCGTAGTAATAACTGGAATAAGAAAGTTGGTGGAAGAGAGGAAAGAAAGAGAAATGGTTCTGATTGCTTACCACTTGCTTGAAAGTAGATCAGGTGCTTACGTAGAATGGTTAGCTAATGAACTAAAAATGACTGCTAAGTATTTACAAGTAAGGATGCACTTCTAGTAAGCTTTGCAAGCAAAATAAGCCAGCAAACCAAATAGCCTTTCATATCCTTGAGAGTCGGGAAATATATATTCCCACTAGTCGGGTAAGTCTTGCGAGTACATTATGTACTCAGGGTTTAATTTACCCCGTTGCAGGTGTCAACTAAGGACCTAGCTTCTGTGTGGAGGACTCTTCTGGTGGGCACAAACGGATCCTCGTATCGCTATCCGCTAGATGTTTATTTTTTTTCCGCTGTTTAATTATTGCACACTGAACTTTGGTATTGTATTGAATAAATTTCCAAGACTTGGTATTCTATGAAACGGACTAAGTGTTGTAAGCTCGTACTCATTATTGTATCCTGGTTGTAAACGTGGATTGTTCGAGTTCTCCTTCGGGTGTGCTCGACAGAATTGTCTAACTTGGTTCATTATCGGAATGCTTAGGGTCAATGGATGACGAGTATTACCAATAATGAGCTAAATCAGGCGGTTCTGCCACAGTTGGTATCAGAGGTTGCAATGGGTTTATGAGCTTAGTAACCTTTTTGAAATGAGTTAAAAATTGACCAACAAAAGATTTGTGAAAAGTAGGATACGGTAAAGTTCGCGTAAAATGTTATGCCCTAATAATATAGTTTATCTAGGATAGTGGCAACAAATCTCTTGATTTAGGGTGATAATCTTGGTAACTAGTTTTTCTAGGAGCTCAAACATGCAAAGTTCTGCTGAATCCAGCTCAAGACTTAGCCATTTCCGTCAAGTCCGGGACAATGTGACAAGCCCATGTTCATGGTCCTTTTTCTTGCAAAGTTATGTAGTGGCAGTGTCGTGTTTTGGCTCGGGGTGAAATGTGGATGTACCTAGTTTGCATTGGTGCAGTGGGATGAGGCAGAGATCGAGTAGGTTAGTTTTTACGCGAGCTTTAAAATTTGTGCATGGCACTGTGTAACGTGCGTGGCCTGCTGTTCGCGGTCGCCGTGCGCGTTCCATGGCGCCGCGCGGGCTCACAGCGCTGGGCGCGTCTGGCCGGCTCTGCGCTGCACGCACGTGGACCAGCTGGGCCGCCTCGGCCTGGCCGTGCTGCGCGGTCCGCGTGGGCTGCCTCGGCTCGTGTCGCGCTGCGCCGCTGCTTCGCTGCCGCCGCACCGTGCCGGCCGTGCACTGCTGCGCTGAGCCATTGTGCTGCTGCCTTGCGTTGCTGCGTCGCGTCTGCTATGCACCACTGCCCCGTCCATGTGCTGCTGCTGCCGGCCATGCGCGCATGGGCTCGGTCCCACCGCCACTGCGGCCGCCATCACCGTCGTCGTCTAGCAACTGCCGTCGTTTAGCCATTAAGGCTCTGCTCATGCACATTCACCGCCCAACCGCTCCGCGCACGTGGGCGAGACCGAGGCCGACCGCTACGCGCCAGAACAAGGACAACCAGAGCCCCGTCTCGTCCTCTGTCCTCTGCCGCCATGGATGCCAGGATCCGCCTCCTTAAGTGCGGTAGGTGGAGGCCGTCTCTGGCGCCGTGATCACGTCCACAGCTCCGCAGGAGAGCCACGCAGCTTCCCGACTCGCCCTTGGCCCAAGCCGTGACAGCCACTACTCCAATTTGGAGTTTTCCCCTTCACTGCCCCACCACGGCCGAAAAGGGAGAAACACCATGGGTGATCTCTCCACCGCCTCACTCTACAAATTGAGGGTTCCGTGAGCTTCGGGTTAACCTCGCGCAACTCCCCTACACGCCCCCGAACCTCTACTGCCCGTTCCATGACTGGCCACCGCATCGCCGCCGATGAGCGCCGCCGCCTCCTCTCGGTCGCACGTGGCCAGCCTTCCTCCACCACGTCCTGGCTCAACCAGCACCACAGCAGAGTCCCACGCAACCCACTGATGCTTACCGGCTAGAAAACGATGTAGTTGACCCCTCCACCTCACCAGAATGCGTGCGCCGCCGTCGGAAGCCGCCACTCACCGCTGCCGCGCTTGCTAAACCGCTCTGGGTCCCTTCTTCTGCCACCCAGAGGTGCGGAGCAGGCCGGAGATGGAGCCCAGCCGCTCGAGATCACCGGCGCGGGTCCCGGGAGGCCGGCGCAGCCGCTGAGCGCCGGCGGTCGAGACGCCATCGTGTTCTTCGGCTCGAGGACCGCGCGTCGGGAATTCGAAGCATCGCAGGGGGGTAAGTGTGAAGTGTCAGTGACACATAGGAACAGTAGATGGACTGCGGGTTAGTTATCTAAATAGCTGAGGGCTCTTTAGCAAAATGGCCACCGCGCGCGCGGGCGCCGGGCAGGCCGCGCGTTGCTGGGCCGGTTTCGGGCGCGAGTGGGCCGGACCGAGGGAGATTGGCTTTTCCTTTTTCAAGTGAAGTAGAAATGCTTTATTAATTTAGTTTTTGAACCAAACTTTGATAAATTGTGTAGACTTGTGTAGATGTCCAAAAATAGGGAAACCAATTTTGTTAGATTTCTAAAATCATGATCTAGCTATTAGTGACATTAGTTTATATGTTTCTGTGATGATATTAGGGTATATTAAAATAGTTGTAAGTACTTATTATTATTAGAATCATACTTGCATGAATTTTCGTGGTAAATTGGTGAATGCTATGACTCTGAAAATTTTATGGTAGACTAATGAGATTGTTATGTGCTTACTGTAATTTTTGTAGCCTCATTTGATGTTGTCTAGTAGGGTAGTTAATTATTCACTAAAACATAAATAAAAATAAGCGGTAATCGTATTAGGGTAATTAAGGTAAGTATTGAATGACTTTGAGAGATGATAATTAGTTTAGTACCTTAGCCATTAGAACTAGCTGATAGCTTGTCATATGAGTTTATTTTTAAGAGTTGTTGTTGCATAAATGCTAAATTGTTGCATCACCATCATTGCATGCATATAGTGAACGAGTTGGAGGCAGACGTGGTGACCTTCGACGACCAGGACTACGAGGAGGTTGTGGAGGTGGTCGAGGAGGAGATTCTCACAGCGGAGGAGGTTCCGGAGCCACCGACTAACCTTATTGACGCCGTGCCTACCTGAGGCAAGCCCCGGTGCATAACCCCTATTATTCTGCACTTTATTATATCTATATTCTTGTGCATTAAGTTTTAAGGAGTTGAATGAAATCCACCTGCATATATATCCTTATCCTATGAGTCTTACTAGTATGACAGGATCGTATAGATTGCTATGCTACAGGTCTCCGGTAGAAGTCGAGTGATTGGCTGTCACTCGCGAGAGATAGGATTATTTATTATTATTGTCATATTACTATCACATGGAATATATATGTATAATAATTGGAGACCGGGCGGGACTGTACTTTGGATTTGGAGATGGACTTGGATTTGGTTGGGCAATAGAGCGAGGCTCTGGTTGCGTGTCCCGCCTGTGTCGATTGAGGACCGTTCGTTGTTGTGGACAGTGGTCATGTCACAGAACTTATTATCCCGTGCACATACTTACGGATGGGGGTGAGGAAGACCTGTTCCTCGCTTGTCGTGGGATTCGGCTCTATCTGGACCAGCTTGATTGGTGGCGGGGATGGTGGAGGTCTAAGTGCCACACTGTGAGCTGGGACTCAAGTGTGGGGGCTTAGAGTCCAGGCTGGACGGGGACCTGGAACCCTCGCTAAGAGTGGAATTGGTTGGGCTTGCTTGTGCCTCGATGCAAGTGAGTCGTGTGTTTTTCGGGGTACCCAGCTGGGCACATTGATTCGCGAATCGCCATCGCTTAGACGGTACGGCTTGACTATGGCCTGACATCGTAGGAAGAACTGGAACAAGAAAGTTGTTGGAAGAGAAGATAAAATGGTTCTGATTGCTTACCACTTGCTTGAAAGTAGAACAGGTGCTTACCTAGAATGGTTAGCTAATGAATTAATGATGACTGTTAAAAAAATATAAGGATGCACATCTAGTAATGCTTCCTACAATCCAATAAACCAGCAAGCCAGATAAGCCTTGCATATCCTTGGAGTCTTTTTATTTTCTCCTGTCAGGTAAGTCTTGCTGAGTACAATTGAGTACTCAGGGTTTTATTTCCCCTGTTGCAGGTGACAGGTGGATGCAAGAGCTAACCCTTGTGTGTGGATTCCTCCTAGTGGGCTCAGAGAGGATTTCCTTTATGCTGCGGATGTAGTTCTTATTTATAACTCTCACCAAATATTTTACAAAGAAAAGTTTCATAATCTGTTGTCATATCTTGTATCTAGATACTTACCATGTTCATGAATCATCATATCATTAAATAATATTTACTTCTGCTGTAACTCTGATTATATATTTGCTTTATGTTACAAGATAAAACTTGTAAACATGTCATGTATAAACTCTTTTACCGGTAATATGATTTTAATTCCGCTATTGCATTCAACTTGTTAATACTCTGATGTCATAATAAAGTGATGTAAGAAATGGTTTAGAATGTTGAAAGCTTTACTCCCTCATTCACGATCCTGATGTTAAATGTGGATTTTTGAGTTCTCCCGTTGGGTGTGCTCGACAGAACTGTTCGGTTTAGCGCTCTTCCGAAGTACTTAGTGCCTAATGGAAGACAAGTACTCCGGATGGGTGTTAAATTAAGCGGTTCTGCCACAGTTGGTATCATAGCGTAAATGTGGAAGTAAAGCTTCTAAACCCCTTCTAAATTAAAATTTTGACAACAAAATCTTTTTAAAAAGTTAGGACGTTTGCATGCGAAGTTATATAAATAGCCCTATTACTATGGTTATGTATCTAGGATAGATGGCACTCTGCTGACTTGGATAGGCTTAATCCAGTTTTCTGCAGGTACACTAACCTGAGCATAGTTCGATAGCATCGACTAGCTACAGAGAGAGCGATGTGCCAAAAATCTGTGTGTGGTTGCCCTATATGTCGGCAATAACGTGATGGCAAATAGGACATGCATTCATGCATACCCTGTTCGTGCATTTGTGGTGTAGGTCGATCAGTCTGTCCAAGAGTTACTACAATACTGTGGCTTCGTGTATCGCGTTCACCATGTTTCGCGCCTGTCGTGGCTCGCCCCTTTCGTACCCCTCCCTGCGCTCTTGTCGGTCATCTACCCTGCAGTCGTGCTAGTCTTTTATGACCTCGGTCCTTCGTGTTCACCTCTACATCCGTGCTAGGCATCCCCGCATGGCCTCGGTCATTCGCGTGTCCATCGTCGCGTGAATTCAGTAATCCTCTGTTGTTGTTCTGTGCAAGCTTGACGGTAGACTGCGCCAGGATCGCTGACCATTTTGCCTTTATAAAGGCCTAGCCAGCCACTCGATACCACCACTCCGAGTATCCTAGTTACCTAGCTTTCTTGGTGCAAAGCTTCTTGCAAATCCTTCCTTGCACCACCACTAGAGATGGCAGGAGTCTGGGTTAGCAGCTACTGCTTGAACATTGAGGGTTTTCCCAAAGTTCTCCATGCCACCCTGCAAAGGCTCGGAGTCAAGGATCGTCCTGAGTATGAGGGCCGTGAGTACATGAAGCATGGCACTGAGCGGTGTAAGGTCACTGTCTATATTGGGAAGAGTGAGGAGTTCCCTGACCTCGCTGAAGGCTGGAGTGTGACTGCAATTGGGTTTCGCTTTGTCGACACCTACCAAGTTGTGGCCCGCAAAGCCTTGCGGCACCGTTGTCAGATCTATGAGGAGCCAATTGCCCGTACCCCCATGCGGTTCTTTCCACCTTTGGACAAGAATCGGCAGGTATGGAGGGCTCATTTGGAGGCTTTGTATGGACAGGGGCAACAGGAAGACAACCCAACCATGGTTCATATGACCACGTACCTGCTGGCTCTGGATGAGCAGTATGATCGCCAGGCTACGGAGCTGAGGGAGTGCCTCCACCGAGCCGAGGAAGCTGAGATCTTCTCCAGGATGCTTGAAGTGCAGCTTGCTGAAGCACACGCCAGCGTGGCAAATGCAGAAAGTCGAGAGGCTACCTTGGCGGAAGCCCATCAGGTGGATAGAGATCGACATGCCCAGGAGTTGGAGGACGCCTATCTCGTCACAAGCACCAAGCGTAGGACGCTGGCCAGGGAAACTTTGGAACCCTTGATCTTGGAGGGAATCCCTGTCCACCCGCATGAAAGGAGAAGAACCAATGTAGCAGCACCGCTAGCACCGCCACCCTCAGAGGTTTCAGAAGTGGAGCCCTTGCTTCTCCTCACTCAGCCACCACCAGGAGAAGACAGAGATCCGCAACCCAGTGCAGCAAAAGTACCACCAGAGCAGGAATGAAGCCGTTCGGTCTGATGAAGTAGAGTAGTTGCCCTAGAGGAGATGTATCTGTAGTTAGTAGTGTTTCTCCTCGTTGTTCTCTAGTGTTGCAATCCTTTTGTTGTGTGTTGTTTGTTGCGGTTGAGAACGTTTAGCCGTAGGAGGCAAGCAATGTGTCGAGAGCAAGTGCCCGTATGTTGTAGCATGTAAGGACATTGGAAACGTGCTTGCTTAATCATCATGTTTGTTACTCATAAATCTCACATTATATTGTTTAGGGTTCTCAAAGTAGCATCAAGAGAAAAGTGGATCAACGATGTGGGTTAGCGGAGTATACTATATCAGTTAATTGTGGATGTCCCAACAGAACACTTGAATCCGTTGTGGGATTCGCATTCCTCGTTCCTTGTTGAGGAAGAGACCCTTGTTGCTTGAACCTTCCTTTGCAATACTCATTTGATTCTATGACCCCACTACCTTCTTTGCGTGTAAATTGGTAACAGTCGCCTGGTTAATGGCTTATGGTGCCGCGACGGAACCGAGGGCCTCCTGTGGATCGCGACCACATGGTTGTGCTGCTGGGTGCGCGCTGGTATCGAGGTTATTGATCAAGTGCCTTTACCAAGTTACACTATCGTACTGTCCCTGCTAAAACAATATATTCTTAAAAAAAATATATCCTTGTGTTCCAACGGAAAATCCACAACATATTGATGAAGTTATCTCTTCTAACTCGTATGCTGCAAGGAAAAGAAGAAAGAGAAAAGCTACAAGAAAATATAGTACTCGGGTATTCTGGAGTAACGGAATGCCTGATTTGACGTCATCCATGTGCCTAGTTTGACTGTGATGAGCGCGCTGAGTTTTTGTAGCTACGCATCCGGTGTAGGGCGTCAGTGCTAGGGCCCGCTAGCACCCTACTCCCGCATGGCCGCTGCGTGGTGCCGCACTCGCCTGGTCCTCTCGTGTAGTGCGCCCCCTCCCTTCCTTTTCCCTATGCCCGTGTCGGTTCTCGACCCCACCCTTGCTCCCGTACCGGACCCCCCTTTCCCTCGTCTTTCTTTTGGACACCGTCGCTCGCACGCCTCCTCGTCGAGCGAACCCCATCCCCTCCTTTCCCTTCTTCCCCACCCCAACTCGTGCTGGGAGAGCGCCATGGCCGATGCTCTCTCCACCTCGTGACCCTCGGTGACTCCCTCCAACCCCGTTCTTTTCTGATGCGCTGCATCACCACCACCCCTCCCACCCAGCTATAAGATGCCACCTTGAGTGCTCCTCCTTCCGCCGCTCGATCTGAAGCAGAGAGCTCATAGAGCCGATCCCCTCCGTTAGTGCTTTCAGTGAAACAGCTCTGGAAGTCGTCAAGTCAAGGAAGAAGCAGTAGTTGGCAAGGCTGTGAGATCCAGTCATAGCTCACAGCCCTAGAGTTCGTGATGTGTGAGCTTACTCCCGTTTGTTTTTGGATGTGCTGGGCATATGCCATGTTTTGGATCATCATTATCTTGTTGTTCCTCCATTGTCCTCGTCTGTCCCGACTATTTGATTAGAGTGGTTGATTGTATTGAACTGATCTTAGTCGTGTTCTTTTTCCCTTTTAGGTGTGTAGTGTCCGAGTCGTGTAATCTTTTGTGTACTTTTCATATCTGTGCAATGAATCGTGTTTTCCCCTTGTCTGATTCTTGTTCTGAATCTCGGGACGAGATTCTTTTTAAGGGGGGTTGATTGTAACACCCCCGGTGTTACCTAAGCCCTTTTAGTATTAAAATGTAATTATTAATTTGTTAATAATAATTTGTGGCAAGATTAGTGTATAAAATATTAATGAAAAGACTAAATAAAAATTATTTGTTAGTTGTCTTATGTCATATGGAGTGTTAATGCAAGTGGTAGAGGTTGCAAATGAATTTTCATAGTTTGAAATGCTCAATTAAAATTTTATATGGAAATAAGGTTCATAGTTCATTTTATGTCATGAATGTTTTTGCATGAATTTTTATTGAACAAAATGCTATGGAACATATATGGGATGCTTTGCTAAGTTCAAAGTATAAACTTTGTATATGTCAATGCAACTCTTGATTTATGGTGATAATCTTGGTAACTAGTTTTTCTAGGAGCTCAAACATGCAAAGTTCTGCTGAATCCAGCTCAAGACTTAGCCATTTCCATCAAGTCCGGGACAGTGTGACAAGCCCATGTTCATGGTCCTTTTTCTTGCAAAGTTACGTAGTGGCAGTGTCGTGTTTTGGCTCGGGGTGAAATGTGGATGTACCTAGTTTGCATTGGTGCAGTGGGATGAGGCAGAGATTGAGTAGGTTAGTTTTTACGCGAGCTTTAAAATTTGTGCATGGCACTGTGTAACGTGCGTGGCCTGCTGTTCGCGGTCGCCATGCGCGTTCCATGGCGCCGCGTGGGCTCACAGCGCTGGGCGCGTCTGGCCGGCTCTGCGCTGCACGCACGTGGACCAGCTGGGCCGCCTCGGCCTGGCCGTGCTGCGCGGTCCGCGTGGGCTGCCTCAGCTCGTGTCGCGTCGCGCTGCGCCGCTGCTTCGCTGCCGCCGCACCGTGCCGGCCGTGCACTGCCGCGCTGAGCCGTTGTGCTGCTGCCTTGCGTTGCCGCGTCGCGTCTGCTGTGCGCCACTGCCCCGTCCATGTGTTGCTGCTGCCGGCCCTGCGCGCGTGGGCTCGGTCCCACCGCCACTGCGGCCGCCATCACCGTCGTCGTCTAGCAACCGCCGTCGTTTAGCCATTAAGGCTCTGCTCATGCACATTCACTGCCCAACCGCTCCGCGCACATGGGCGAGACCGAGGCCGACCGCTACGCGCCAGAATAAGGACAGCCAGAGCCCCGTCTCGTCCTCTGTCCTCTGCCGCCATGGATGCCGGGATCCGCCTCCTTAAGTGCGGTAGGTGGAGGCCGTCTCTGGCGCCGTGATCACGTCCACAGCTCCGCAGGAGAGCCACGCAGCTTCCCGACTCGCCCTTGGCCCAAGCCGTGACAGCCACTACTCCAATTTGGAGTTTTCCCCTTCACTGCCCCACCACGGCCGAAAAGGGAGAAACACAACGGGTGATCTCTCCACCGCCTCACTCTACAAATTGAGGGTTCCGTGAGCTTCGGGTTAACCTCGCGCAACTCCCCTACACGCCCCTGAACCTCTACTGCCCGTTCCATGACTGGCCACCGCATCGCCGCCGCAGAGCGCCGCCGCCTCCTCTCGGTCGCACGTGGCCAGCCTTCCTCCACCACGTCCCGGCTCAACCAGCACCACAGCAGAGTCCCACGCAACCCACTGATGCTTACCGGCTAGAAAACGACGTAGTTGACCCCTCCACCTCACCAGAACGCGTGCGCCGCCGTCGGAAGCCGCCACTCACCGCTGCCGCGCTTGCTAAACCGCTCTGGGTCCCTTCTTCTGCCACCCAGAGGTGCGGAGCAGGCCGGAGATGGAGCCCAGCCGCTCGAGATCACCGGCGCGGGTCCCGGGAGGCCGGCGTAGCCGCTGAGCGCCGGCGGTCGAGACGCCATCGTGTTCTTCGGCTCGAGGACCGCGCGTCGGGAATTCGAAGCATCGCAGGGGGGTAAGTGTGAAGTGTCAGTGACACATAGGAACAGTAGATGGACTGCGGGTTAGTTATCTAAATAGCTGAGGGCTCTTTAGCAAAATGGCCACCGCGCGCGCGGGCGCCGGGCAGGCCACGCGTTGCTGGGCCGGTTTCGGGCGCGAGTGGGCCGGACCGAGGGAGATTGGCTTTTCCTTTTTCAAGTGAAGTAGAAATGCTTTATTAATTTAGTTTTTGAACCAAACTTTGATAAATTGTGTAGACTTGTGTAGATGTCCAAAAATAGGGAAACCAATTTTGTTAGATTTCTAAAATCATGATCTAGCTGTTAGTGACATTAGTTTATATGTTTCTGTGATGATATTAGGGTATATTAAAATAGTTGTAAGTACTTATTATTATTAGAATCATACTTGCATGAATTTTCGTGGTAAATTGGTGAATGCTATGACTTTGAAAATTTTATGGTAGACTAATGAGATTGTTATGTGCTTACTGTAATTTTTGTAGCCTCATTTGATGCTGTCTAGTAGGGTAGTTAATTATTCACTGAAACTTAAATAAAAATAAGCGGTAATCGTATTAGGGTAATTAAGGTAAGTATTGAATGACTTTGAGAGATGATAATTAGTTTAGTACCTTAGCCATTAGAACTAGCTGATAGCTTGTCATATGAGTTTATTTTTAAGAGTTGTTGTTGCATAAATGCTAAATTGTTGCATCACCATCATTGCATGCATATAGTGAACGAGTTGGAGGCAGACGTGGTGACCTTCGACGACCAGGACTACGAGGAGGTTGTGGAGGTGGTCGAGGAGGAGATTCTCGCAGCGGAGGAGGTTCCGGAGCCACCGACTAACCTTATTGACGCCGTGCCTACCTGAGGCAAGCCCCGGTGCATAACCCCTATTATTCTGCACTTTATTATATCTATATTCTTGTGCATTAAGTTTTAAGGAGTTGAATGAAATCCACCTGCATATATATCCTTATCCTATGAGTCTTACTAGTATGACAGGATCGTATAGATTGCTATGCTACAGGTCTCCGGTAGAAGTCGAGTGATTGGCTGTCACTCGCGAGAGATAGGATTATTTATTATTATTGTCATATTACTATCACATGGAATATATATGTATAATAATTGGAGACCGGGCGGGACTGTACTTTGGATTTGGAGATGGACTTGGATTTGGTTGGGCAATAGAGCGAGGCTCTGGTTGCGTGTCCCGCCTGTGTCGATTGAGGACCGTTCGTTGTTGTGGACAGTGGTCATGTCACAAAACTTATTATCCCGTGCACATACTTACGGATGGGGGTGAGGAAGACCTGTTCCTCGCTTGTCGTGGGATGCGGCTCTATCTGGACCAGCTTGATTGGTGGCGGGGATGGTGGAGGTCTAAGTGCCACACTGTGAGCTAGGACTCAAGTGTGGGGGCTTAGAGTCCAGGCTGGACGGGGACCTGGAACCCTCGCTAAGAGTGGAATTGGTTGGGCTTGCTTGTGCCTCGGTGCAAGTGAGTCGTGTGTTTTTCGGGGTACCCAGCTGGGCACATTGATTCGCGAATCGCCGTCGCTTAGACGGTACGGCTTGACTATGGCCTGACATCGTAGTAAGAACTGGAACAAGAAAGTTGTTGGAAGAGAAGATAAAACGGTTCTGATTGCTTACCACTTGCTTGAAAGTAGAACAGGTGCTTACCTAGAATGGTTAGCTAATGAATTAATTATGACTGTTAAAAAAATATAAGGATGCACATCTAGTAATGCTTCCTACAATCCAATAAACCAGCAAGCCAGATAAGCCTTGCATATCCTTGGAGTCTTTTATTTTCTCCTGTCAGGTAAGTCTTGCTGAGTACAATTGAGTACTCAGGGTTTTATTTCCCCTGTTGCAGGTGACAGGTGGATGCTAGAGCTAACCCTTGTGTGTGGATTCCTCCTGGTGGGCTCAGAGAGGATTTCCTTTACGCTGCGGATGTAGTTCTTATTTATAACTCTCACCAAATATTTTACAAAGAAAAGTTTCATAATCTGTTGTCATATCTTGTATCTAGATACTTACCATGTTCATGAATCATCATATCATTAAATAATATTTACTTCTGCTGTAACTCTGATTATATATTTGCTTTATGTTGCAAGATAAAACTTGTAAACATGTCATGTATAAACTCTTTTACCGGTAATATGATTTTAATTCCGCTATTGCATTCAACTTGTTAAGACTCTGATGTCATAATAAAGTGATGTAAGAAATGGTTTAGAATGTTGAAAGCTTTACTCCCTCATTCATGATCCTGATGTTAAATGTGGATTTTTGAGTTCTCCCGTTGGGTGTGCTCGACGGAACTGTTCGGTTTAGCGCTCTTCCGAAGTACTTAGTGCCTAATGGAAGACAAGTACTCCGGATGGGTGTTAAATTAAGCGGTTCTGCCACAATTGGTATCAGAGCGTAAATGTGGAAATAAAGCTTCTAAACCCCTTCTAAATTAAAATTTTGACAACAAAATCTTTTCAAAAAGTTAGGACGTTTGCATGCGAAGTTATATAAATAGCCCTATTACTATGGTTATGTATCTAGGATAGATGGCACTCTGCTGACTTGGATAGGCTTAATCCAGTTTTCTGCAGGTACACTAACCTGAGCATAGTTCGATAGCATCGACTAGCTACAGAGAGAGCGATGTGCCAAAAATCTGTGTGTGGTTGCCCTATATGTCGGCAATAACGTGAGGGCGAATAGGACGTGCATTCATGCATACCCTGTTCGTGCATTTGTGGTGTAGGTCGATCAGTCTGTCCAAGAGTTACTACAATATTGTGGCTTCGTGTATCGCGTTCACCATGTTTCGCGCCTGTCGTGGCTCGCCCCTTTCGTACCCCTCTCTGCGCTCTTGTCGGTCATCTACCCTGCAGTCGTGCTAGTCTTTTATGACCTCGGTCCTTCGTGTTCACCTCTGCATCCGTGCTAGGCATCCCCGCATGGCCTCGGTCATTCGCGTGTCCATCGTCGCGTGAATTCAGTAATCCTCTGTTGTTGTTCTGTGCAAGCTTGACGGTAGACTGCGCCAGGATCGCTGACCATTTTGCCTTTATAAAGGCCTAGCCAGCCACTCGATACCGCCACTCCGAGTATCCTAGTTACCTAGCTTTCTTGGTGCAAAGCTTCTTGCAAATCCTTCCTTGCACCACCACTAGAGATGGCAGGAGTCTGGGTTAGCAGCTACTGCTTGAACATTGAGGGTTTTCCCAAAGTTCTCCATGCCACCCTGCAAAGGCTCGGAGTCAAGGATCGTCCTGAGTATGAGGGCCGTGAGTACATGAAGCATGGCACTGAGCGGTGTAAGGTCACTGTCTATATTGGGAAGAGTGGGGAGTTCCCTGACCTCGCTGAAGGCTAGAGTGTGACTGCAACTGGGTTTCGCTTTGTCGACACCTACCAAGTTGTGGCCCGCAAAGCCTTGCGGCACCTTTGTCAGATCTATGAGGAGCCAATTGCCCGTACCCCCATGCGGTTCTTTCCACCTTTGGACAAGAATCGGTAGGTATGGAGGGCTCATTTGGAGGCTTTGTATGGACAGGGGCAACAGGAAGACAACCCAACCGTGGTTCATATGACCACGTACCTGCTGGCTCTGGATGAGCAGTATGATCGCCAGGCTACGGAGCTGAGGGAGTGCCTCCACCGAGCCGAGGAAGCTGAGATCTTCTCCAGGATGCTTGAAGTGCAGCTTGCTGAAGCACACGCCAGCGTGGCAAATGCAGAAAGTCGAGAGGCTGCCTTGGCGGAAGCCCATCAGGTGGATAGAGATTGACATGCCCAAGAGTTGGAGGACGCCTATCTCGTCACAAGCACCAAGCGTAGGACGCTGGCCAGGGAAACTTTGGAACCCTTGATCTTGGAGGGAATCCCTGTCCACCCGCATGAAAGGAGAAGAACCAATGTAGCAGCACCGCTAGCACCGCCACCCTCAGAGGTTTCAGAAGTGGAGCCCTTGCTTCTCCTCACTCAGCCACCACCAGGAGAAGACAGAGATCCGCAACCCAGTGCAGCAAAAGTACCACCAGAGCAGGAATGAAGCCGTTCGGTCTGATGAAGTAGAGTAGTTGCCCTAGAGGAGATGTACCTGTAGTTAGTAGTGTTTCTCCTCGTTGTTCTCTAGTGTTGCAATCCTTTTGTTGTGTGATGTTTGTTGCGGTTGAGAACATTTAGCCGTAGGAGGCAAGCAATGTGTCGAGAGCAAGTGCCCGTATGTTGTAGCATGTAAGGACATTGGAAACGTGCTTGTTTAATCATCATGTTTGTTACTCATAAATCTCACATTATATTGTTTAGGGTTCTCGAAGTAGCATCAAGAGAAAAGTGGATCAACGATGTGGGTTAGCGGAGTATACTATATCAGTTAATTGTGGATGTCCCAATAGAACACTTGAATCTGTTGTGGGATTCGCATTCCTCGTTCCTTGTTGAGGAAGAGACCCTTGTTGCTTGAACCTTCCTTTGCAATACTCATTTGATTCTATGACCCCACTGCCTTCTTTGCGTGTAAATTGGTAACAGTCGCCTGGTTAATGGCTTATGGTGCCGCGACGGAACCGAGGGCCTCCTGTGGATCGCGACCACATGGTTGTGCTGCTGGGTGCGCGCTGGTATCGAGGTTATTGATCAAGTGCCTTTACCAAGTTACACTATCGTACTGTCCCTGCTAAAACAATATATTCTTAAAAAAATATATCCTTGTGTTCCAACGGAAAATCCACAACATATTGATGAAGTTATCTCTTCTAACTCGTATGCTGCAAGGAAAAGAAGAAAGAGAAAAGCTACAAGAAAATATAGTACTCGGGTATTCTGGAGTAACGGAATGCCTGATTTGACGTCGTCCATGTGCCTAGTTTGACTGCGATGAGCGCGCTGAGTTTTTGTAGCTACGCATCCGGTGTAGGGCGTCAGTGCTAGGGCCCGCTAGCACCCTACTCCCGCATGGCCGCTGCGTGGTGCCGCACTCGCCTGGTCCTCTCGTGTAGTGCACCCCCTCCCTTCCTTTTCCCTATGCCCGTGTCGGTTCTCGACCCCACCCTTGCTCCCGTACCGGACCCCCCCTTTCCCTCTTCTTTCTTTTGGACACCGTCGCTCGCACGCCTCCTCGTCGAGCGAACCCCATCCCCTCCTTTCCCTTCTTCCCCACCCCAACTCGCGCTGGGAGAGCGCCATGGCCGATGCTCTCTCCACCTCGTGACCCTCGGTGACTCCCTCCTACCCCGTTCTTTTCTGATGCGCTGCATCACCACCACCCCTCCCACCCAGCTATAAGATGCCACCTTGAGTGCTCCTCCTTCTGCCGCTCGATCTGAAGCAGAGAGCTCATAGAGCCGATCCCCTCCGTTAGTGCTTTCAGTGAAACAGCTCTGGAAGTCATCAAGTCAAGGAAGAAGCAGTAGTTGGCAAGGCTGTGAGATCCAGTCATAGCTCACAGCCCTAGAGTTCGTGATGTGTGAGCTTACTCCCGTTTGTTTTTGGATGTGCTGGGCATATGCCATGTTTTGGATCATCATTATCTTGTTGTTCCTCCATTGTCCTCGTCTGTCCTGACTATTTGATTAGAGTGGTTGATTGTATTGAACTGATCTTAGTCGTGTTCTTTTTCCCTTTTAGGTGTGTAGTGTCGGAGTCGTGTAATCTTTTGTGTACTTTTCATATCTGTGCAATGAATCGTGTTTTCCCCTTGTCTGATTCTTGTTCCGAATCTCGGGACGAGATTCTTTTTAAGGGGGGTTGATTGTAACACCCCCGGTGTTACATAAGCCCTTTTAGTATTAAAATGTAATTATTAATTTGTTAATAATAATTTGTGGCAAGATTAGTGTATAAAAGATTAATGAAAAGACTAAACAAAAATTATTTGTTAGTTGTCTTATGTCATATGGAGTGTTAATGCATGTGGTAGAGGTTGCAAATGAATTTTCATAGTTTGAAATGCTCAATTAAAATTTTATATGGAAATAAGGTTCATAGTTCATTTTATGTCATGAATGTTTTTGCATGAATTTTTTTTGAACAAAATGCTATGGAACATATATGGGATGCTTTGCTAAGTTCAAAGTATAAACTTTGTATATGTCAATGCAACTCTTGATTTAGGGTGATAATCTTGGTAACTAGTTTTTCTAGGAGCTCAAACATGCAAAGTTCTGCTGAATCCAGCTCAAGACTTAGCCATTTCCATCAAGTCCGGGACAGTGTGACAAGAACATGGTCCTTTTTCTTGCAAAGTTATGTAGTGGCAGTGTCATGTTTTGGCTCGGGGTGAAATGTGGATGTACCTAGTTTGCATTGGTGCAGTGGGATGAGGCAGAGATCGAGTAGGTTAGTTTTTACGCGAGCTTTAAAATTTGTGCATGGCACTGTGTAACGTGCGTGGCCTGCTGTTCGCGGTCGCCGTGCGCGTCCCATGGCGCCGCGCGGGCTCACAGCGCTGGGCGCGTCTGGCCGGCTCTGCGCTGCACGCACGTGGACCAGCTGGGCCGCCTCGGCCTGGCCGTGCTGCGCGGTCCGCGTGGGCTGCCTCGGCTCGTGTCGCGTCGCGCTGCGCCGCTGCTTCGCTGCCGCCGCACCGTGCCGGCCGTGCACTGCCGCGCTGAGCCGTTGTGCTGCTGCCTTGCGTTGCCGCGTCGCGTCTGCTGTGCGCCACTGCCCCGTCCATGTGCTGCTGCTGCCGGCCATGCGCGCGTGGGCTCGGTCCCACCGCCACTGCGGCCGCCATCACCGTCGTCGTCTAGCAACCGCCGTCGTTTAGCCATTAAGGCTCTGCTCATGCACATTCACTGCCCAACCTCTCCGCGCACGTGGGCGAGACCGAGGCCGACCGCTACGCGCCAGAATAAGGACAGCCAGAGCCCCGTCTCGTCCTCTGTCCTCTGCCGCCATGGATGCCGGGATCCACCTCCTTAAGTGCGGTAGGTGGAGGCCGTCTCTGGCGCCGTGATCACGTCCACAGCTCCGCAGGAGAGCCACGCAGCTTCCCGACTCGCCCTTGGCCCAAGCCGTGACAGCCACTACTCCAATTTGGAGTTTTCCCCTTCACTGCCCCACCACGGCCGAAAAGGGAGAAACACAACGGGTGATCTCTCCACCGCCTCACTCTACAAATTGAGGGTTCCGTGAGCTTCGGGTTAACCTCGCGCAACTCCCCTACACGCCCCTGAACCTCTACTGCCCGTTCCATGACTGGCCACCGCATCGCCGCCGCAGAGCGCCGCCGCCTCCTCTCGGTCGCACGTGGCCAGCCTTCCTCCACCACGTCCCGGCTCAACCAGCACCACAGCAGAGTCCCACGCAACCCACTGATGCTTACCGGCTAGAAAACGACGTAGTTGACCCCTCCACCTCACCAGAACGCGTGCGCCGCCGTCGGAAGCCGCCACTCACCGCTGCCGCGCTTGCTAAACCGCTTTGGGTCCCTTCTTCTGCCACCCAGAGGTGCGGAGCAGGCCGGAGATGGAGCCCAGCCGCTCGAGATCACCGGCGCGGGTCCCGGGAGGCCGGCGTAGCCGCTGAGCGCCGGCGGTCGAGACGCCATCGTGTTCTTCGGCTCGAGGACCGCGCGTCGGGAATTCGAAGCATCGCAGGGGGGTAAGTGTGAAGTGTCAGTGACACATAGGAACAGTAGATGGACTGCGGGTTAGTTATCTAAATAGTTGAGGGCTCTTTAGCAAAATGGCCACCGCGCGCGCGGGCGCCGGGCAGGCCGCGCGTTGCTGGGCCGGTTTCGGGCGCGAGTGGGCCGGACCGAGGGAGATTGGCTTTTCCTTTTTCAAGTGAAGTAGAAATGCTTTATTAATTTAGTTTTTGAACCAAACTTTGATAAATTGTGTAGACTTGTGTAGATGTCCAAAAATAGGGAAACCAATTTTGTTAGATTTCTAAAATCATGATCTAGCTGTTAGTGACATTAGTTTATATGTTTCTGTGATGATATTAGGGTATATTAAAATAGTTGTAAGTACTTATTATTATTAGAATCATACTTGCATGAATTTTTGTGGTAAATTGGTGAATGCTATGACTCTGAAAATTTTATGGTAGACTAATGAGATTGTTATGTGCTTACTGTAATTTATGTAGCCTCATTTGATGCTGTCTAGTAGGGTAGTTAATTATTCACTGAAACTTAAATAAAAATAAGCGGTAATCATATTAGGGTAATTAAGGTAAGTATTGAATGACTTTGAGAGATGATAATTAGTTTAGTACCTTAGCCATTAGAACTAGCTGATAGCTTGTCATATGAGTTTATTTTTAAGAGTTGTTGTTGCATAAATGCTAAATTGTTGCATCACCATCATTGCATGCATATAGTGAACGAGTTGGAGGCAGACGTGGTGACCTTCGATGACCAGGACTACGAGGAGGTTGTGGAGGTGGTCGAGGAGGAGATTCTCGCAGCGGAGGAGTTTCCGGAGCCACCGACTAACCTTATTGACGTCGTGCCTACCTGAGGCAAGCCCCGGTGCATAACCCCTATTATTCTGCACTTTATTATATCTATATTCTTGTGCATTAAGTTTTAAGGAGTTGAATGAAATCCACCTGCATATATATCCTTATCCTATGAGTCTTACTAGTATGACAGGATCGTATAGATTGCTATGCTACAGGTCTCCGGTAGAAGTCGAGTGATTGGCTGTCACTCGCGAGAGATAGGATTATTTATTATTATTGTCATATTACTATCACATGGAATATATATGTATAATAATTGGAGACCGGGCGGGACTGTACTTTGGATTTGGAGATGGACTTGGATTTGGTTGGGCAATAGAGCGAGGCTCTGGTTGCGTGTCCCGCCTGTGTCGATTGAGGACCGTTCGTTGTTGTGGACAGTGGTCATGTCACAGAACTTATTATCCCGTGCACATACTTACGGATGGGGGTGAGGAAGACCTATTCCTCGCTTGTCGTGGGATCCGGCTCTATCTGGACCAGCTTGATTGGTGGCGGGGATGGTCGAGGTCTAAGTGCCACACTGTGAGCTGGGACTCAAGTGTGGGGGCTTAGAGTCCAGGCTGGACGGGGACCTGGAACCCTCGCTAAGAGTGGAATTGGTTGGGCTTGCTTGTGCCTCGGTGCAAGTGAGTCGTGTGTTTTTCGGGGTACCCAGCTGGGCACATTGATTCGCGAATCGCCGTCGCTTAGATGGTACGGCTTGACTATGGCCTGACATCGTAGTAAGAACTGGAACAAGAATGTTGTTGGAAGAGAAGATAAAATGGTTCTGATTGCTTACCACTTGCTTGAAAGTAGAACAGGTGCTTACCTAGAATGGTTAGCTAATGAATTAATGATGACTGTTAAAAAAATATAAGGATGCACATCTAGTAATGCTTCCTACAATCCAATAAACTAGCAAGCCAGATAAGCCTTGCATATCCTTGGAGTCTTTTATTTTCTCCTGTCAGGTAAGTCTTGCTGAGTACAATTGAGTACTCAGGGTTTTATTTCCCCTGTTGCAGGTGACAAGTGGATGCTAGAGCTAACCCTTGTGTGTGGATTCCTCCTGGTGGGCTCAGAGAGGATTTCCTTTACGCTGCGGATGTAGTTCTTATTTATAACTCTCACCAAATATTTTACAAAGAAAAGTTTCATAATCTGTTGTCATATCTTGTATCTAGATACTTACCATGTTCATGAATCATCATATCATTAAATAATATTTACTTCTGCTGTAACTCTGATTATATATTTGCTTTATGTTGCAAGATAAAACTTGTAAACATGTCATGTATAAACTCTTTTACCGGTAATATGATTTTAATTCCGCTATTGCATTCAACTTGTTAAGACTCTGATGTCATAATAAAATGATGTAAGAAATGGTTTAGAATGTTGAAAGCTTTACTCCCTCATTCACGATCCTGATGTTAAATGTGGATTTTTGAGTTCTCCCGTTGGGTGTGCTCGACAGAACTGTTCGGTTTAGCGCTCTTCCGAAGTACTTAGTGCCTAATGGAAGACAAGTACTCCGGATGGGTGTTAAATTAAGCGGTTCTACCAACGTCCCGCCTCCTCAAGGCCAGGCCCGCTTACATCTGGCCGCTTTTCTAGGACATAGACTGCCCTCACAGACCAGCAGAAGTCTTTTCTGCGTACTTTGTCCTCACTCGTGCGCACCCGGCAAGAACTTCCCGGTCGGACACCCATCGCTCCAGGCCAAGCACGCTTAACTTTGGAGTTCTTTCGAGATGGGCTTCCGGAAAAGAAGTTGCAACTTGTTGGTATGAGTATCCTATTAATCCTGTTAAGCCCTGGGCTGGGATGTTACATCCTCACCCCCTTAAGAGATCGATGTCCTCGTCGATCAATCCCAAGCCAGGAGCGTCCTCTCTTGGCCACGTCCGTATGTCCAGAGCCAGCGCATGTGCCATACTGTGTGACCACGATGGATCCACACCAGCCATGCGCACCATGCCTGCGCAACTGCGACACACGCACCCGTAAAACCGCGAGAGTCGGCTCTGATACCATTCTGTAACGTCCCGCCTCCTCAAGGCCAGGCCCGCTTACATCTGGCCGCTTTTCTAGGACATAGACTGCCCTCACAGACCAGCAGAAGTCTTTTCTGCATACTTTGTCCTCACTCGTGCGCACCCGGGAAGAACTTCCCGGTCGGACACCCATCGCTCCAGGCCAAGCACGCTTAACTTTGGAGTTCTTTCGAGATGGGCTTCCGGAAAAGAAGTTGCAACTTGTTGGTATGAGTATCCTATTAATCCTGTTAAGCCCTGGGCTGGGATGTTACATACCCCGTTCTTTTCTGATGCGCTGCATCACCACCACCCCTCCCACCCAGCTATAAGATGCCACCTTGAGTGCTCCTCCTTTCGCCGCCCGATCTGAAGCAGAGAGCTCATAGAGCCGATCCCCTCCGTTAGTGCTTTCAGTGAAACAGCTCTGGAAGTCGTCAAGTCAAGGAAGAAACAGTAGTTGGCAAGGCTGTGAGATCCAGTCATAGCTCACAGCCCTAGAGTTCGTGATGTGTGAGCTTACTCCCGTTTGTTTTTGGATGTGCTGGGCATATGCCATGTTTTGGATCATCATTATCTTGTTGTTCCTCCATTGTCCTCGTCTGTCCCGACTATTTGATTAGACTGGTTGATTGTATTGAACTGATCTTAGTCGTGTTCTTTTTCCCTTTTAGGTGTGTAGTATCCGAGTCATGTAATCTTTTGTGTACTTTTCATATCTGTGCAATGAATCGTGTTTTCCCCTTGTCTGATTCTTGTTCCGAATCTCGGGACGAGATTCTTTTTAAGGGGGGTTGATTGTAACACCCCCGGTGTTACATAAGCCCTTTTAGTATTAAAATGTAATTATTAATTTGTTAATAATAATTTGTGGCAAGATTAGTGTATAAAAGATTAATGAAAAGACTAAATAAAAATTATTTGTTAGTTGTCTTATGTCATATGGAGTGTTAATGCATGTGGTAGAGGTTGCAAATGAATTTTCATAGTTTGAAATGCTCAATTAAAATTTTATATGGAAATAAGGTTCATAGTTCATTTTATGTCATGAATGTTTTTGCATGAATTTTTATTGAACAAAATGCTAAATTGTTGCATCACCATCATTGCATGCATATAGTGAACGAGTTGGAGGCAGACGTGGTGACCTTCGACGACCAGGACTACGAGGAGGTTGTGGAGGTGGTCGAGGAGGAGATTCTCGTAGCGGAGGAGGTTTCGGAGCCACCGACTAACCTTATTGACGCCGTGCCTACCCGAGGCAAGCCCCGGTGCATAACCCCTATTATTCTACACTTTATTATATCTATATTCTTGTGCATTAAGTTTTAAGGAGTTGAATGAAATCCACCTGCATATATATCCTTATCCTATGAGTCTTACTAGTATGATAGGATCATATAGATTGCTATGCTACAGGTCTCCGGTAGAAGTCGAGTGATTGGCTATCACTCGCGAGAGATAGGATTATTTATTATTATTGTCATATTACTATCACATGGAATATATATGTATAATAATTGGAGACCGAGCGGGACTGTACTTTGGATTTGGAGATGGACTTGGATTTGGTTGGGCAATAGAGCGAGGCTCTGGTTGCGTGTCCCGCCTGTGTCGATTGAGGACCGTTCATTGTTGTGGACAGTGGTCATGTCACGGAACTTATTATCCCGTGCACATACTTACGGATGGGGGTGAGGAAGACCTGTTCCTCGCTTGTCGTGGGATCCGGCTCTATCTGGACCAGCTTGATTGGTGGCGGGGATGGTGGAGGTCTAAGTGCCACACTGTGAGCTGGGACTCAAGTGTGGGGGCTTAGAGTCCAGGCTGGACGGGGACCTGGAACCCTCACTAAGAGTGGAATTGGTTGGGCTTGCTTGTGCCTCGGTGCAAGTGAGTCATGTGTTTTTCGGGGTACCCAGCTGGGCACATTGATTCGCGAATCGCCGTCGCTTAGACGGTACGGCTTGACTATGGCCTGACATCGTAGTAAGAACTGGAACAAGAAAGTTGTTGGAAGAGAAGATAAAATGGTTCTGATTGCTTACCACTTGCTTGAAAGTTGAACAGGTGCTTACCTAGAATGGTTAGCTAATGAATTAAAGATGACTGTTAAAAAAATATAAGGATGCACATCTAGTAATGCTTCCTACAATCCAATAAACCAGCAAGCCAGATAAGCCTTGCATATCCTTGGAGTCTTTTATTTTCTCCTGTCAGGTAAGTCTTGCTGAGTACAATTGAGTACTCAGGGTTTTATTTCCCCTGTTGCAGGTGACAGGTGGATGCTAGAGCTAACCCTTGTGTGTGGATTCCTCCTGGTGGGCTCAGAGAGGATTTCCTTTACGCTGCGGATGTAGTTCTTATTTATAACTCTCACCAAATATTTTACAAAGAAAAGTTTCATAATCTGTTGTCATATCTTGTATCTAGATACTTACCATGTTCATGAATCATCATATCATTAAATAATATTTACTTCTGCTGCTCCCTGAGGCTCGTTCTCACGGCCCTAACCATGGGCAGCTCCACCACTGGCACTACTACCATGAGATCCCTGACTCATCTGAAAGAAGACAACCACCCAGGATTAGGGGCAGAGCTCCAACATGGAAAGGTGGACTTAAGGAAATGATACACTTGATAAGGGATAAAGATAAGGCTTCCATGATTAGTTGGAGCATTTTTCTTAATTATTACCCTATTATTTACTAAACCAATTTTTATCCGTGAAGGGGTATTAAAAAAAATGCACTGTTTCATGATGCATGTATCGGCCTATTCGTCCACTCAAGCCGAATATAGCGGCATTCGCAAAATTTTTGGCACATCGCACACTCATTCACCGTGTACTAGCCGACTTATACGATACGCAAGTTAGTGTACCTGTAGGAAATTTCATTAGAGAAAACTAGTGCCACTATCCTAGATAAACTATATTATTAGGGCATAACATTTTACGCGAACTTTACCGTATCCTACTTTTCACAAATCTTTTGTTGGTCAATTTTTAACTCATTTCAAAAAGGTTACTAAGCTCATAAACCCATTGCAAGCTCTGATACCAACTGTGGCAGAACTGCCTGATTTAGCTCATTATTGGTAATACTCGTCATCCATTGACCCTAAGCATTCCGATAATGAACCAAGTCAGACAATTCTGTCGAGCACACCCGAAGGAGAACTCGAACAATCCACGTTTACAACTAGGATACAATAATGAGTACGAGCTTACAACACTTAGTCTGTTTCATACAATACCAAGTCTTGGAAATTTATTCAATACAATACCAAAGTTCAGAGTGCAATAATTAAACAGCAGAAAAAAAATAAACATCTAGCGGATAGCGATACGAGGATCCGTTTGTGCCCACCAGAAGAATCCTCCACACAGAAGCTAGCTCCTTAGTTGACACCTGCAACGGGGTAAATTAAACCCTGAGTACATAATGTACTCGCAAGACTTACCCGACTAGTGGGAATATATATTTCCTGACTCTCAAGGATATGAAAGGCTATTTGGTTTGCTGGCTTATTTTGCTTGCAAAGCTTACTAGAAGTGCATCCTTACTTGTAAATACTTAGCAGTCATTTTTAGTTCATTAGCTAACCATTCTACGAAAGCACCTGATCTACTTTCAAGCAAGTGGTAAGCAATCAGAACCTTTTCTCTTTCTTTCCTCTCTTCCACCAACTTTCTTATTCCAGTTATTACTATGATGTCAGGCCATAGTCAAGCCGTACCGTCTAAGCGAATCAATGTGCCCAGCTGGGTACCTCGAAAAACACACGCCTCACTTGCACCGGGGCACAAGCAAGACCAACCAATTCCACTCTTAGCGAGGGTTCCAGGTCCCCGTCTAGCCTGGACTCTAAGCCCCCACACTTGAGTCCCAGCTCACAGTGTGGCACTTAGACCTCCACCATCCCCGCCACCAATCAAGCTGGTCCAGATAGAGCCGGATCCCACGACAAGCGAGGAACAGGTCTTCCTCACCCCCATCCGTAAGTATGTGCACGGGATAATAAGTTCTGTGACATGACCACTGTCCACAACAACGAACGGTCCTTAACCGACACGGACAAGGAAACGAGGCAACCAAGCTAAGCCCGTGGCCGCGGGACATAACTTGTCACACCCACCAGTACCCAAACCATATCCCTGCCCGGTCTCCAATTTCCTTTCACCTTCTCATCATGTGATATAATAATAATGTTCCCCTATGTGAGTAACGACAGGTTACTCAAACTACCGCCAGCCTAAGCATAGCAACTACACGATCCTGTACTAGTAGGACTCATAGGTAGTGCATATATGCAAGTGGTTTTCATAACAACTCTGAACCGTAAATGCATAACATATATATATATATATATATATATATATATATATATATATATATATATATATATATATATATATATATATATATATATATATATATATATATATATATCATATGTATAAAGTGATTCTCAAAATAAGGGTTATGCACCGGGGCTTGCCTTGGGTAGGCACGGCGTCAAAAGGGTCAGTTGGCGGCCCCTGGACCTCCTCTGCTGCGAGAACCCCCTCCTCGACCACCTCCACGACCTCCTCGTACTCCTGGTCGTCGAAGATCACCGCGTCGGCCTCCAACTCGTTCACTACATGCATGCAATGATGACGGTGCAACAAATTAACACTTATGCAACAACTCTTAAATAACAACTATTGTGACAAGCTATCAGCTAGCTCTAATGGCTAAGACACTAGCTAATCATCATCTCTAAAGGTCATTCCAATATCTACCTTAATTATCCTAATCAAAAATTGCCACTTATTCTATTTAAGTTTTGGTGAATAATTAACTACCCTACTAGACAGCATCATATGAGGCTACAAAAATTACAGTAAGTATTTAATAATATACTTAGCCTACCATAAAATTTTCAGAGTCATAGCGTCTACCAATTTGCCACAAAAATTCATGCAAGCATAATTATAGCAATAACAAGTATTTACAAACTAATTATTACCCTCAATATATTCATACAGAAATAATTAAACTAAATTCACTATCAGATAGATCATGATTTTAGAAATCTAACAAAGTTGGTTTCACTATTTTTGGACATCTACACAGGTCTATATAAATTGTCAAAGATTAGCATCTAATTTAAATTAATAAAGCATTTCTAATTCACTTGAAAAGGAAAAACCAGTTCTACCGGCTCGGCCCACTAACGCGCGCGAACCGGCCCAGCTAACGCGGCGGACGCGGCCCAGTAACGCGCGGCCCGCCCGGCGCCCGCGCGCGCTGGCCACTTGCTAAAAAGACCTCGGCTTTTCAAAAACTAACCCGCAGTCCACTTACTATTCCCAGGAGTCACTGACACTTCACACTTACCCCCCTGCGAAGCTTTGAATTCTCGGCGCGCGGTCCCCGAGCGGGAGAACGCGACGGCGTTGCGGTCGCTGGCGCTCAGCGGCTACGCCGGCCTCCCGGGACCCGCGCCGGTGATCCCAAGCGGCTGGGCTCCATCCCCGGCCTGCTCCGCACCTCGGAGAGGCAGAAGAAGAGGCTCGGAGCGACGCAACGGACGCGGCGACGGTGAGTGGCGGACCGCGGCGGCGGCGCCCGTTTTCCGGTGAGGAGGAAGGGTTAACTACGTTGTTTTCTAGTCGGTGAGCATAGGTGGGTTGTGGGAACTCGGCTGTGGTGCTGGTTGAACCGGTGGGTGGAGGAGGAGGGCTGTCCGTGTGCGACCGAGAGGAGGCGGCGGCGCTTTGCGGCGGCGACGTGGCGGCTAGCCACGAAACGGCAGTAGAGGTTCGGAGTCTTGGAGGGAAGCTGCGTGAGACTAACCCGAAGCTCACGGCGCCCTCAATTTGAAGAGCAAGGCGGAAGGCAAAGTGCACGCGGTGTTCCCCCCCGTTTTGGCCGTGGCGTTGCAGTGAAGGAGAAAGCTCCAAATTGGAGCAGTGTAGGCTACGGCTGGAGCCAAGGACGAGCGGGGCAGCTGCGTGACTCCACTGCGCAGCCGCGAACGTGACCACGCGGCGTGAGACGATCTCTATCGGCCTCACTCCGAGAGCGGGCCCCGGCAACCATGGCAGAAACAGCAGCGGGACAAGATCGGGCTCTGGCCGTCCTTGCCTCGGCGCGTAGCGGTCGGGTCTGGTCTCTTCCATGTGCCCGGGACGGTTGGACGTTGAGTGCGCGTGCGAAGCCTTAAAGGTTAGAGGCGACGGCGGCTAGACGACGACGGGTCGACGACGGCCGCCGCGGCGCGACTCGACGGCTCCCTGGCGTGACGCAGCAGGCAGCATGGGGACAGGTAGGTGCGGGGTAGTTCGGAGCGTGGCCGCGCGGCAACGGATCGGCCGGGAACGGCCATGTGGCCACGTGCGCGTGCAGAGCCGGCCAGGCGCGCAGCGTCGGGCCACGACGCGGTGACCGCGCTCTGGCGGTGACGCACGTGCCACAGTTGCATGCACGGTTTTTAAAACTCTCACAAAACCTAATCTATTTGGTCTCCGCCCAAACCAACTGCACCAAGACAAACTAGGTATATCCAAGTTTTGAAAGAGCCAAAACACGACACCCTCCCTTCACAACATTGCAGAGAACGAGGACCACGAACATGGGCCTGTCACTGCCCTGGGGTTCACTGAAAAAGGCTAAGTCTAGAGCTGTTTTCCGCAGAACTTTGCATGTTTTAAATTATTTTATTTCATAAAATTCAAGTAAAAACCCTTCATGATATATATGTACTATAGAGTTCATTTTCATTTGGCATTTTCATATGAGCATTTGCAAGCTGTAACAAACCATTTGTCACTTCTACCACATGTATTACTACACCATATGACATGAGATCACTATCAAATAATTTTTTTATTTAATATTTTCATTAATCTTTTTGAGTCACAAAATCCTATTTACTCTCACAATTACATGCAATAATGCAAAAACATGATGCTCATGCCACGATTAGAGGTTTGTTAATGTGGTAACACCGAGGGTGTTACAGCTCTACCCCCCTAAGGAAAATCTCGACCCGAGATTTCTCGTGTGTGCCTAGTGTGGAAAAGGTAAGCATAATTTTTAGTAAAAGATTACCTTGAAGAACTAGGAACGAGATGAGGATAATGCTCCAGAATATAGCTCCCTAACTCCCAAGTAGCTTCGTCCTCCGAATGGTTCTGCCACTGTACCTTGTAGAACTTCACCACTCTATTCCTTGTGATCCTTTCTTTCACATCCAAAATCTTGATAGGGTGCTCAATATAGGAAAGATCCGGTTGAAGAGAAAGGCCTTCAATCTCCACAATTTCTTCGGGAACCCGCAAACACTTCTTTAACAGTGAGACATGGAAAACATCATGAACTGCTGACAAGATATCTGGGAGTTTGATGCGATAAGCAACAGGACCCTTTTTCTCCAAAATCTTATAAGGTCCAACATAACGAGGGGCCAACTTTCCCCGGATACCAAATTTGTGCACACCCTTCATAGGAGACACCTTGAGATACACATAGTCACCAGCTTCAAACTGCAAGGGTCTTCTCCTCTTGTCTGCATAGTTTTTCTGACGACTCTGGGCTGCCTTCAAGTGACCTTGAATGACTCTTACTTGATCTCTTGCTTCCTTAATAAGATCGAGCCCAAAGTGACCACGATCTCCCACCTCGACCCAGTTGAGTGGTGTCCTACATTTCTTGCCATACAGAGCCTGAAAAGGTGCCATACGAATACTCTCTTGATAACTGTTGTTATAAGAAAACTCAGCAAACCTCAGACAATCGTCCCACTTTTCTGGAAAGGAAATAACACAGGCTCTCAACATGTCTTCCAATACTTGATTTACTCTTTCCGTTTGACCGTCCGTTTGAGGATGATAAGCTGAACTTCTGAGAAGACGGGTACCAAGGCACTCTTGCAACCGCTCCCAGAAATGAGACATAAACACTGACCCTCGATCAGAAACAATGGTGAGAGGAACTCCATGAAGAGTAACAATCCAGTCAAAATACAACTTGGCATGTTGCATGGCTGTAAACTTGGTACTCACTGGAAGAAAATGAGCTGACTTGGTGAGACGATCCACAATGACCCAGATAGAATCATGTCCCTTACTAGTGCGGGGCAACCCCACAATAAAATCCATAGAAATATCCTCCCACTTCCATGCAGGCACAGGTAGAGGCTGCAGCAAACCCGGAGTACGCAAATGATCTACTTTGACTTTCCCACAAGTATCACACTCAGAAATGTACTTGGCTATATCCTTCTTCATGTTTGGCCACCAATACACGTGCCTCAAATCATGATACATTTTATTACTCCCAGGGTGAATGGACAACTTGGAGTCATGGGCCTCATCCAAGATTTTTGTCCTAAGCTCATCATTTTCTGGCACCACTAGTCTTGTCTTGTACCTGAGCACACCTTGCTCATCAAAGTTGAAATGGGACCCCCGTCCTTTTGCCATCATCTTCCTGATGTGAGGGATCACCTTAGTGTCCTTTCTTTGCTCCAGGACAATTTGCTCCAGTAAATCCGAAACCAAGGCAATGTGTGCCAACACCTCATGATGAGAAAAAGACAAAGATTCCTCATCCTCCCGGTGAGACTTCCGACTTAATGCATCAGCTACCACATTAGCTTTTCCAGGATGATAATGCACTTCCAAATTATAATCCTTAATTAACTCAAGCCACCTTTGCTGTCTCATATTTAACTCAGGTTGAGTGAAAATATATTTGAGACTCTTGTGATCTGTATAAATATTCACTTTGTTTCCCAATAAATAATGCCTCCATATTTTTAGAGCATGCACAACTGCACCGAGCTCTAAATCGTGGGTGGGATAATTTACTTCATGCTTCTTCAACTGACGGGAAGCATAAGCTATTGCCCACCCTTCCTGCATAAGCACACACCCAAGTCCAGTCCGAGAGGCATCACAATATACATCAAAAGGTTTCTCAATATCTGGCTGAGCAAGAACAGGAGCAGAGGTCAAATATTTCTTCAAAGCCTGAAATGCCTCTTCACAATCCGAACTCCAAACAAATTTGACATCTTTCTGAAGCAACTTGGTCATGGGTTTTGCTATCTTGGAGAAATCTAGAATGAAGCGCCGATAATAGCCAGCAAGTCCAAGGAACTGACGAATCTGATGCACGAACTTTGGCGACTTCCAATCCAGCACCTCTTGCACTTTACTAGGATCCACAGATATGCCTTCAGGAGTCAATACATGTCCCAAAAACTGCACTCGATCTAGCCAAAATTCACACTTACTAGATTTGGCATACAACTTATGCTCTCGCAGTCTAGACAAGACTATGCGAAGATGCTGGGCATGCTCATCTCTATTCCTTGAATATATCAATATGTCATCAATAAACACCACCACAAACTTATCCAACTCCGGCATAAAGACTGAGTTCATGAGATGCATGAAAAATGCTGGAGCATTGGTGAGACCAAAAGACATCACTAGGTACTCATATAGGCCATACCTAGTAGAAAAAGCTGTCTTTGGTATATCCTGAGGCCGGATTTTTATTTGATGATATCCAGAACGAAGATCAATCTTGGAAAATACTTTTGCCTCAGCCAACTGATCAAACAGGGTATCAATCCTTGGCAAAGGGTACTTATTCTTAATGGTTACTGCATTAAGGGGGCGGTAATCAATACACATCCTCAGAGTGCCATCTTCTTCTTCACAAAAATAGCGGGGCAACCCCATGGTGAAGTGCTAGGCCGAATAAACCCTTTCTCCCTCAGCTCTTCCAATTGCTTCTTCATTTCGGCTAACTCAGGCGGAGCCATCCGATAAGGACGCCTAGAAATGGGAGTGGTTCCGGGCTCTAGCTCGATGGCAAACTCCACCTCTCTATCAGAAGGTAATCCAGGCAATTCTTCAGGAAAGACATCCGGAAACTCACAGACCACATGAATAGAGGCAAGATCAGGGGAAGCTTCAGCATTAGAAACGGCTGCTAGAGAAGAGGTTGGTGGCATAATAAGAGACATTCTATCCTCAGATACGGGAATCTTCAATTCCACCACCCTATGGTTAAGGTCCAAAACTACACCATTCCTTCCCAACCAGTTCATTCCCAAAATAGCATTTGTACTCTGCCCAGGCAATACCATGAACTGGACACGATAAGTATGAGTGGCTAAAACCATACTAAGTGTCTCAGTCCGGGTCTGGATACATAACTGTGCACCAGGGGTGCTAACCTTATATGCAACAGGGATCATTGCAGTAGGTATATTGTGCTTCTCTATGAAACCCATACTCATGAATGAATGTGATGCACCAGAATCAAATAACACATATGCTGGGTGGGAGTTGATGGAGAACATACCCGCCATCACAGGCTCCCCCTGTGGAAACTCCTCAGCTGCAGTGAAGTTAACATGCCCAGAGCGGCTCACTGGCACCTTCTTCCTGATAATAGTCCTCTTGATCAAGCGGGAGTTGGCCGCAGACTGAGCAGACTGAATCGGCTGATTCTCAGGACATTCCCGAGCATAGTGACCTTCCTTGCCACACTTGAAACAAACAACTGGTGGCCTGCCCCCCTGTCCCTGACGAGGCTGAAACTGCTGTCCCTGAGACTGCTGCACCTGCTGAGTAGGTGCGCGGTACTGAGTGTACTGAACTGAAGAAGTCTGCTGAGTGTGATGTGGTTGCTGACCACCTTGAGAATAATATGGCATCCTCTTAACCACCTGTACCTTCTAAGCCTGCGGGTGACTAGAAGATCCAGCAATCCCCCGCTTGCGCTTCCACTCAGTCTGGGTGTTATTCTGAAGTCCCTCCATGGAAATGGCAGCACTCATTAAAGCGCCAAAAGTCTGATAACCCCCAGTAAATAGCTTCTCCTGAAGCACACAAGAAAGACCACGCCTGAAACAATCCATCTTCTTCTCATCAGTGTCCACATGGTGACCAGCATACTGAGACAAATGGTTAAACTTGGTGGTAAAATCCACCACAGTCATATTCCCTTGCTTCAATTCCAGAAACTCGGTCAACTTCCTGCTCATCAGGGCTGTAGGAATAAAGTGCTCACGAAAAGCAGTGGTGAACTCCTGCCAAGTCATCCGGTGGCCTACAGGCTGCATGGCTCTGAAGTTGTCCCACCATGCAGTAGCAGGTCCTAACAACTGCTGAGTAACAAAGTGCACCTTCTGATCATCAGGCACCTAGTGAAGCAACATCAACTTCTGCTCTATGGTCCGAAGCCAATGATCTGCATCCAGAGGCTCAACGGAGGGTGTGAAAGTAGGCGGCTGAGTCTTCAAGAAATCATGATAGGTACTGGGCCTATCATACCCATGAGCACCATCCCCTTGCCTACCACCCTCACCCTGGCCTCCACGAACCAGGCCACCGACCAACTGTGCCACCAACTCCAAGGCACGTGTTGACTCACGACGGGCAGCCAACATCTTAGCTAACATCTCCTCTGGAGTCATGGGAGGTGCTGGGGGCTGAGGCAGTGGAGCATTCAACACTGGGACTCCATTGCTACCTCCCTGAGGCTCGTTCTCACGGCCCTGACCATGGGCAGCTCCACCACTGGCACTACTACCATGAGATCCCTGACTCATCTGAAAGAAGACAACCACCCAGGATTAGGGGCAGAGCTCCAACATGGAAAGGTGGACTTAAGGAAATGATACACTTGATAAGGGATAAAGATAAGGCTTCCATGATTAGTTGGAGCATTTTTCTTAATTATTACCCTATTATTTACTAAACCAATTTTTATCCGTGAAGGGGTATTTAAAAAAATGCACTGTTTCATGATGCATGTATCGGCCTATTCGTCCACTCAAGCCGAATATAGTGGCATTCGCAAAATTTTTGGCACATCGCACACTCATTCACCGTGTACTAGCCGACTTATACGATACGCAAGTTAGTGTACCTGCAGGAAATTTCATTAGAGAAAACCAGTGCCACTATCCTAGATAAACTATATTATTAGGGCATAACATTTTACGCGAACTTTACCGTATCCTACTTTTCACAAATCTTTTGTTGGTCAATTTTTAACTCATTTCAAAAAGGTTACTAAGCTCATAAACCCATTGCAAGCTCCGATACCAACTGTGGCAGAACCGCCTGATTTAGCTCATTATTGGTAATACTCGTCATCCATTGACCCTAAGCATTCCGATAATGAACCAAGTCAGACAATTCTGTCGAGCACACCCGAAGGAGAAATCGAACAATCCACGTTTACAACCAGGATACAATAATGAGTACGAGCTTACAACACTTAGTCCGTTTCATACAATACCAAGTCTTGGAAATTTATTCAATACAATACCAAAGTTCAGAGTGCAATAATTAAACAGCGGAAAAAAATAAATAAACATCTAGCGGATAGCGATACGAGGATCCGTTTGTGCCCACCAGAAGAATCCTCCACACAGAAGCTAGCTCCTTAGTTGACACCTGCAACGGGGTAAATTAAACCCTGAGTACATAATGTACTCGCAAGACTTACCCGACTAGTGGGAATATATATTTCCCGACTCTCAAGGATATGAAAGGCTATTTGGTTTGCTGGCTTATTTTGCTTGCAAAGCTTACTAGAAGTGCATCCTTACTTGTAAATACTTAGCAGTCATTTTTAGTTCATTAGCTAACCATTCTACGTAAGCACCTGATCTACTTTCAAGCAAGTGGTAAGCAATCAGAACCATTTCTCTTTCTTTCCTCTCTTCCACCAACTTTCTTATTCCAGTTATTACTACGATGTCAGGCCATAGTCAAGCCGTACCGTCTAAGCGACGGCGATTCGCGAATCAATGTGCCCAGCTGGGTACCCCGAAAAACACACGCCTCACTTGCACCGGGGCACAAGCAAGACCAACCAATTCCACTCTTAGCGAGGGTTCCAGGTCCCCGTCTAGCCTGGACTCTAAGCCCCCACACTTGAGTCCCAGCTCACAGTGTGGCACTTAGACCTCCACCATCCCCGCCACCAATCAAGCTGGTCCAGATAGAGCCGGATCCCACGACAAGCGAGGAACAGGTCTTCCTCACCCCCATCCGTAAGTATGTGCACGGGATAATAAGTTCTGTGACATGACCACTGTCCACAACAACGAACGGTCCTTAACCGACACGGACAAGGAAACGAGGCAACCAAGCTAAGCCCGTGGCCGCGGGACATAACTTGTCACACCCACCAGTACCCAAACCATATCCCTGCCCGGTCTCCAATTTCCTTTCACCTTCTCATCATGTGATATAATAATAATGTTCCCCTATGTGAGTAACGACAGGTTACTCAAACTACCGCCAGCCTAAGCATAGCAACTACACGATCCTGTACTAGTAGGACTCATAGGTAGTGCATATATGCAAGTGGTTTTCATAACAACTCTGAACCGTAAATGCATAACATATATATATATATATATATATATATATATATATATATATATATATATATATATATATATATATATATATATATATATATATCATATGTATAAAGTGATTCTCAAAATAAGGGTTATGCACCGGGGCTTGCCTTGGGTAGGCACGGCGTCAAAAGGGTCAGTTGGTGGTCCCTGGACCTCCTCTGCTGCGAGAACCCCCTCCTCGACCACCTCCACGACCTCCTCGTACTCCTGGTCGTCGAAGATCACCGCGTCGGCCTCCAACTCGTTCACTACATGCATGCAATGATGACGGTGCAACAAATTAACACTTATGCAACAACTCTTAAATAACAACTATTGTGACAAGCTATCAGCTAGCTCTAATGGCTAAGACACTAGCTAATCATCATCTCTAAAGGTCATTCCAATATCTACCTTAATTATCCTAATCAAAAATTGCCACTTATTCTATTTAAGTTTTGGTGAATAATTAACTACCCTACTAGACAGCATCATATGAGGCTACAAAAATTACAGTAAGTATTTAATAATATACTTAGCCTACCATAAAATTTTCAGAGTCATAGCATCTACCAATTTGCCACAAAAATTCATGCAAGCATAATTATAGCAATAACAAGTATTTACAAACTAATTATTACCCTCAATATATTCATACAGAAATAATTAAACTAAATTCACTATCAGATAGATCATGATTTTAGAAATCTAACAAAGTTGGTTTCACTATTTTTGGACATCTACACTGGTCTATATAAATTGTCAAAGATTAGCATCTAATTTAAATTAATAAAGCATTTCTAATTCACTTGAAAAGGAAAAACCAGTTCTACCGGCTCGGCCCACTAACGCACGCGAACCGGCCCAGCTAACGCGGCGGACGCGGCCCAGTAACGCGCGGCCCGCCCGGCGCCCGCGCGCGCTGGCCACTTGCTAAAAAGACCTCGGCTTTTCAAAAACTAACCCACAGTCCACTTACTATTCCCAGGAGTCACTGACACTTCACACTTACCCCCCTGCGAAGCTTTGAATTCTCGGCGCGTGGTCCCCGAGCGGGAGAACGCGACGGCGTTGCGGTCGCCGGCGCTCAGCGGCTACGGCGGCCTCCCGGGACCCGCGCCGGTGATCCCAAGCGGCTGGTCTCCATCCCCGGCCTGCTCCGCACCTCGGAGAGGCAGAAGAAGAAGCTCGGAGCGACGCAACGGACGCGGCGACGGTGAGTGGCGGACCGTGGCGGCGGCGCCCGTTTTCCGGTGAGGAGGAAGGGTTAACTACGTTGTTTTCTAGTCGGTGAGCATAGGTGGGTTGCGGGAACTCGGCTGTGGTGCTGGTTGAACCGGTGGGTGGAGGAGGAGGGCTGGCCGCGTGCGACCGAGAGGAGGCGGCAGCGCTTTGCGGCGGCGACGTGGCGGCTAGCCACAAAACGGCAGTAGAGGTTCGGAGTCTTGGAGGGAAGCTGCGTGAGACTAACCCGAAGCTCACGGCGCCCTCAATTTGAAGAGCAAGGCGGAAGGCAAAGTGCACGCGGTGTTCCCCCCCCCGTTTTGGCCGTGGCGGAGCAGTGAAGGAGAAAGCTCCAAATTGGAGCAGTGTAGGCTACGGCTGGAGCCAAGGACGAGCGGGGCAGCTGCGTGACTCCACTGCGCAGCCGCGGACGCGACCACGCGGCGCGAGACGATCTCTATCGGCCTCACTCCGAGAGCGGGCCCCGGCAGCCATGGTGGAAACAGCAGCGGGACAAGATCGGGCTCTGGCCGTCCTTGCCTCGGCGCGTAGCGGTTGGGTCTGGTCTCTTCCATGTGCCCGGGACGGTTGGACATTGAGTGCGCGTGCGAAGCCTTAAAGGTTAGAGGCGACGGCGGCTAGACGACGACGGGTCGACGACGGCCGCCGCGGCGCGACTCGACGGCTCCCTGGCGCGACGCAGCAGGCAGCATGGGGACAGGTAGGTGCGGGGTAGTTGGGAGCGTGGCCGCGCGGCAACGGATCGGCCGGGAACGGCCATGTGGCCACGTGCGCGTGCAGAGCCGGCCAGGCGCGCAGCGTCGGGCCACGACGTGGTGACCGCGCTCTGGCGGCGACGCATGTGCCACAGTTGCATGCACGGTTTTTAAAACTCTCACAAAACCTAATCTATTTGGTCTCCGCCCAAACCAACTGCACCAAGACAAACTAGGTATATCCAAGTTTTGAAAGAGCCAAAACAGGACACCCTCCCTTCACAACATTGCAGAGAACGAGGACCACGAACATGGGCCTGTCACTGCCCTGGGGTTCACTGAAAAAGGCTAAGTCTAGAGCTGTTTTCCGCAGAACTTTGCATGTTTTAAATTATTTTATTTCATAAAATTCAAGTAAAAACCCTTCATGATATATATGTACTATAGAGTTCATTTTCATTTGGCATTTTCATATGAGCATTTGCAAGCTGTAACAAACCATTTGTCACTTCTACCACATGTATTACTACACCATATGACATGAGATCACTATCAAATAATTTTTTTATTTAATATTTTCATTAATCTTTTTGAGTCACAAAATCCTATTTACTCTCACAATTACATGCAATAATGCAAAAACATGATGCTCATGCCACGATTAGAGGTTTGTTAATGCGGTAACACCGAGGGTGTTACATAAGCCCTTTTAGTATTAAAATGTAATTATTAATTTGTTAATAATAATTTGTGGCAAGATTAGTGTATAAAAGATTAATGAAAAGACTAAATAAAAATTATTTGTTAGTTGTCTTATGTCATATGGAGTGTTAATGCATGTGGTAGAGGTTGCAAATGAATTTTCATAGTTTGAAATGCTCAATTAAAATTTTATATGGAAATAAGGTTCATAGTTCATTTTATGTCATGAATGTTTTTGCATGAATTTTTATTGAACAAAATGCTATGGAACATATATGGGATGCTTTGCTAAGTTCAAAGTATAAACTTTGTATATGTCAATGCAACTCTTGATTTAGGGTGATAATCTTGGTAACTAGTTTTTCTAGGAGCTCAAACATGCAAAGTTCTGCTGAATCCAGCTCAAGACTTAGCCATTTCCATCAAGTCCGGGACAGTGTGACAAGCCCATGTTCATGGTCCTTTTTCTTGCAAAGTTATGTAGTGGCAGTGTCGTGTTTTGGCTCGGGGTGAAATGTGGATATACCTAGTTTGCATTGGTGCAGTGGGATGAGGCAGAGATCGAGTAGGTTAGTTTTTACGCGAGCTTTAAAATTTGTGCATGGCACTGTGTAACGTGCGTGGCCTGCTGTTCGCGGTCGCCGTGCGCGTTCCATGGCGCCGCGCGGGCTCACAGCGCTGGGCGCGTCTGGCCGGCTCTGCGCTGCACGCACGTGGACCAGCTGGGCCGCCTCGGCCTGGCCATGCTGCGCGGTCCGCGTGGGCTGCCTCGGCTCGTGTCGCGTCGCGCTGCGCCGCTGCTTCGCTGCCGCCGCACCGTGCCGGCCGTGCACTGCCGCGCTGAGCCGTTGTGCTGCTGCCTTGCGTTGTCGCGTCGCGTCTGCTGTGCGCCACTGCCCCGTCCATGTGCTGCTGCTGCCGGGCATGCGCGCGTGGGCTCGGTCCCACCGCCACTGCGGCCGCCATCACCGTCGTCGTCTAGCAACTACCGTCGTTTAGCCATTAAGGCTCTGCTCATGCACATTCACCGCCCAACCGCTCCGCACACGTGGGCGAGACCGAGGCCGACCGCTACGCGCCAGAACAAGGACAGCCAGAGCCCCGTCTCGTCCTCTGTCCTCTGCCGCCATGGATGCCGGGATCCGCCTCCTTAAGTGCGGTAGGTGGAGGCCGTCTCTGGCGCCGTGATCACGTCCACAGCTCCGCAGGAGAGCCACGCAGCTTCTCGACTCGCCCTTGGCCCAAGCCGTGACAGCCACTACTCTAATTTGGAGTTTTCCCCTTCACTGCCCCACCACGGCCGAAAAGGGAGAAACACCACGGGTGATCTCTCCACCGCCTCACTCTACAAATTGAGGGTTCCGTGAGCTTCGGGTTAACCTCGCGCAACTCCCCTACACGCCCCCGAACCTCTACTGCCCGTTCCATGACTGGCCACCGCATCGCCACCGTAGAGCGCCGCCACCTCCTCTCGGTCGCACGTGGCCAGCCTTCCTCCACCACGTCCCGGCTCAACCAGCACCACAGCAGAGTCCCACGCAACCCACTGATGCTTACCGGCTAGAAAAACGACGTAGTTGACCCCTCCACCTCACCAGAACGTGTGTGCCGCCGTCGGAAGCCGCCACTCACCGCTGTCGCGCTTGCTAAACCGCTCTGGGTCCCTTCTTCTGCCACCCAGAGGTGCGGAGCAGGCCGGAGATGGAGCCCAGCCGCTCGAGATCACCGGCGCGGGTCCCGGGAGGCCGGCGCAGCCGCTGAGCGCCGGCGGTCGAGACGCCATCGTGTTCTTCGGCTCGAGGACCGCGCGTCGGGAATTCGAAGCATCGCAGGGGGGTAAGTGTGAAGTGTCAGTGACACATAGGAACAGTAGATGGACTGCGGGTTAGTTATCTAAATAGCTGAGGGCTCTTTAGCAAAATGGCCACCGCGCGCGCGGGCGCCGGGCAGGCCGCGCGTTGCTGGGCCGGTTTCGGGCGCGAGTGGGCCGGACCGAGGGAGATTGGCTTTTCCTTTTTCAAGTGAAGTAGAAATGCTTTATTAATTTAGTTTTTGAACCAAACTTTGATAAATTGTGTAGACTTGTGTAGATGTCCAAAAATAGGGAAACCAATTTTGTTAGATTTCTAAAATCATGATCTAGCTGTTAGTGACATTAGTTTATATGTTTCTGTGATGATATTAGGGTATATTAAAATAGTTGTAAGTACTTATTATTATTAGAATCATACTTGCATGAATTTTCGTGGTAAATTGGTGAATGCTATGACTCTGAAAATTTTATGGTAGACTAATGAGATTGTTATGTGCTTACTGTAATTTTTGTAGCCTCATTTGATGCTGTCTAGTAGGGTAGTTAATTATTCACTGAAACTTAAATAAAAATAAGCGGTAATCGTATTAGGGTAATTAAGGTAAGTATTGAATGACTTTGAGAGATGATAATTAGTTTAGTACCTTAGCCATTAGAACTAGCTGATAGCTTGTCATATGAGTTTATTTTTAAGAGTTGTTGTTGCATAAATGCTAAATTGTTGCATCACCATCATTGCATGCATATAGTGAACGAGTTGGAGGCAGACGTGGTGACCTTCGACGACCAGGACTACGAGGAGGTTGTGGAGGTGGTCGAGGAGGAGATTCTCGCAGCGGAGGAGGTTCCGGAGCCACCGACTAACCTTATTGACGCCGTGCCTACCTGAGGCAAGCCCCGGTGCATAACCCCTATTATTCTGCATTTTATTATATCTATATTCTTGTGCATTAAGTTTTAAGGAGTTGAATGAAATCCACCTGCATATATATCCTTATCCTATGAGTCTTACTAGTATGACAGGATCGTATAGATTGCTATGCTACAGGTCTCCGGTAGAAGTCGAGTGATTGGCTGTCACTCGCGAGAGATAGGATTATTTATTATTATTGTCATATTACTATCACATGGAATATATATGTATAATAATTGGAGACCGGGCGGGACTGTACTTTGGATTTGGAGATGGACTTGGATTTGGTTGGGCAATAGAGCGAGGCTCTGGTTGCGTGTCCCGCCTGTGTCGATTGAGGACCGTTCGTTGTTGTGGACAGTGGTCATGTCACAGAACTTATTATCCCGTGCACATACTTACGGATGGGGGTGAGGAAGACCTATTCCTCGCTTGTCGTGGGATCCGGCTCTATCTGGACCAGCTTGATTGGTGGCGGGGATGGTGGAGGTCTAAGTGCCACACTGTGAGCTGGGACTCAAGTGTGGGGGCTTAGAGTCCAGGCTGGACGGGGACCTGGAACCCTCGCTAAGAGTGGAATTGGTTGGGCTTGCTTGTGCCTCGGTGCAAGTGAGTCGTGTGTTTTTCGGGGTACCCAACTGGGCACATTGATTCGCGAATCGCCGTCGCTTAGACGGTATGGCTTGACTATGGCCTGACATCGTAGTAAGAACTGGAACAAGAAAGTTGTTGGAAGAGAAGATAAAATGGTTCTGATTGCTTACCACTTGCTTGAAAGTAGAACAGGTGCTTACCTAGAATGGTTAGCTAATGAATTAATGATGACTGTTAAAAAAATATAAGGATGCACATCTAGTAATGCTTCCTACAATCCAATAAACCAGCAAGCCAGATAAGCCTGGCATATCCTTGGAGTCTTTTATTTTCTCCTGTCAGGTAAGTCTTGCTGAGTACAATTGAGTACTCAGGGTTTTATTTCCCCTGTTGCAGGTGACAGGTGGATGCTAGAGCTAACCCTTGTGTGTGGATTCCTCCTGGTGGGCTCAGAGAGGATTTCCTTTACGCTGCGGATGTAGTTCTTATTTATAACTCTCACCAAATATTTTACAAAGAAAAGTTTCATAATCTGTTGTCATATCTTGTATCTAGATACTTACCATGTTCATGAATCATCATATCATTAAATAATATTTACTTCTGCTGTAACTCTGATTATATATTTGCTTTATGTTGCAAGATAAAACTTGTAAACATGTCATGTATAAACTCTTTTACCGGTAATATGATTTTAATTCCGCTATTGCATTCAACTTGTTAAGACTCTGATGTCATAATAAAGTGATGTAAGAAATGGTTTAGAATGTTGAAAGCTTTACTCCCTCATTCATGATCCTGATGTTAAATGTGGATTTTTGAGTTCTTCCGTTGGGTGTGCTCGACGGAACTGTTCGGTTTAGCGCTCTTCCGAAGTACTTAGTGCCTAATGGAAGACAAGTACTCCGGATGGGTGTTAAATTAAGCGGTTCTGCCACAGTTATTGTAACACCCCCGGTGTTACATAAGCCCTTTTAGTATTAAAATGAAATTATTAATTTGTTAATAATAATTTGTGGCAAGATTAGTGTATAAAAGATTAATGAAAAGACTAAATAAAAATTATTTGTTAGTTGTCTTATGTCATATGGAGTGTTAATGCATGTGGTAGAGGTTGCAAATGAATTTTCATAGTTTGAAATGCTCAATTAAAATTTTTTATGGAAATAAGGTTCATAGTTCATTTTATGTCATGAATGTTTTTGCATGAATTTTTATTGAACAAAATGCTATGGAACATATATGGGACGCTTTGCTAAGTTCAAAGTATAAACTTTGTATATGTCAATGCAACTCTTGATTTAGGGTGATAATCTTGGTAACTAGTTTTTCTAGGAGCTCAAACATGCAAAGTTCTGCTGAATCCAGCTCAAGACTTAGCCATTTCCATCAAGTCCGGGACAGTGTGACAAGCCCATGTTCATGGTCCTTTTTCTTGCAAAGTTATGTAGTGGCAGTGTCGTGTTTTGGCTCGGGGTGAAATGTGGATGTACCTAGTTTGCATTGGTGCAGTGGGATGAGGCAGAGATCGAGTAGGTTAGTTTTTACGCGAGCTTTAAAATTTGTGCATGGCACTGTGTAACGTGTGTGGCCTGCTGTTCACGGTCGCCGTGCGCGTTCCATGGCGCCGCGTGGGCTCACAGCGCTGGGCGCGTCTGGCCGGCTCTGCGCTGCACGCACGTGGACCAGCTGGGCCGCCTCGGCCTGGCCGTGCTGCGCGGTCCGCGTGGGCTGCCTCGGCTCGTGTCGTGTCGCGTTGCGCCGCTGCTTCGCTGCCGCCGCACCATGCCGGCCGTGCACTGCCGCGCTGAGCCGTTGTGCTGCTGCCTTGCGTTGCCGCGTCGCGTCTGCTGTGCGCCACTGCCCCGTCCATGTGCTGCTGCTGCCGGCCATGCGCGCATGGGCTCGGTCCCACCGCCACTGTGGCCGCCATCACCGTCGTCGTCTAGCAACTGCCGTCGTTTAGCCATTAAGGCTCTGCTCATGCACATTCACCGCCCAACCGCTCCGCGCACGTGGGCAAGACCGAGGCCGACCGCTACGCGCCAGAACAAGGACAGCCAGAGCCCCGTCTCGTCCTCTGTCCTCTGCCGCCATGGATGCCGGGATCCGCCTCCTTAAGTGCGGTAGGTGGAGGCCGTCTCTGGCGCCGTGATCACGTCCACAGCTCCGCAGGAGAGCCACGCAGCTTCCTGACTCGCCCTTGGCCCAAGCCGTGACAGCCACTACTCCAATTTGGAGTTTTCCCCTTCACTGCCCCACCACGGCCGAAAAGGGAGAAACACCACGGGTGATCTCTCCACCGCCTCACTCTACAAATTGAGGGTTCCATGAGCTTCGGGTTAACCTCGCGCAACTCCCCTACACGCCCCCGAACCTCTACTGCCCGTTCCATGACTGGCCACCGCATCGCCGCCGCAGAGCGCCACCGCCTCCTCTCGGTCGCACGTGGCCAGCCTTCCTCCACCACGTCCCGGCTCAACCAGCACCACAGCAGAGTCCCACGCAACCCACTGATGCTTACCGGCTAGAAAACGACGTAGTTGACCCCTCCACCTCACCAGAACGCGTGCGCCGCCGTCGGAAGCCGCCACTCACCGCTGCCGCGCTTGCTAAACCACTCTGGGTCCCTTCTTCTGCCACCCAGAGGTGCAGAGCAGGCCGGAGATGGAGCCCAGCCGCTCGAGATCACCGGCGCGGGTCCCGGGAGGCCGGCGCAGCCGCTGAGCGCCGGCGGTCGAGACGCCATCGTGTTCTTCGGCTCGAGGACCGCGCGTCGGGAATTCGAAGCATCGCAGGGGGGTAAGTGTGAAGTGTCAGTGACACATAGGAACAGTAGATGGACTGCGGGTTAGTTATCTAAATAGCTGAGGGCTCTTTAGCAAAATGGCCACCGCGCGCGCGGGCGCCGGGCAGGCCGCGCGTTGCTGGGCCGGTTTCGGGCGCGAGTGGGCCGGACCGAGGGAGATTGGCTTTTCCTTTTTCAAGTGAAGTAGAAATGCTTTATTAATTTAGTTTTTGAACCAAACTTTGATAAATTGTGTAGACTTGTGTAGATGTCCAAAAATAGGGAAACCAATTTTGTTAGATTTCTAAAATCATGATCTAGCTGTTAGTGACATTAGTTTATATGTTTCTGTGATGATATTAGGGTATATTAAAATAGTTGTAAGTACTTATTATTATTAGAATCATACTTGCATGAATTTTCGTGGTAAATTGGTGAATGCTATGACTCTGAAAATTTTATGGTAGACTAATGAGATTGTTATGTGCTTACTGTAATTTTTGTAGCCTCATTTGATGCTGTCTAGTAGGGTAGTTAATTATTCACTGAAACTTAAATAAAAATAAGCGGTAATCGTATTAGGGTAATTAAGGTAAGTATTGAATGACTTTGAGAGATGATAATTAGTTTAGTACCTTAGCCATTAGAACTAGCTGATAGCTTGTCATATGAGTTTATTTTTAAGAGTTGTTGTTGCATAAATGCTAAATTGTTGCATCACCATCATTGCATGCATATAGTGAACGAGTTGGAGGCAGACGTGGTGACCTTCGACGACCAGGACTACGAGGAGGTTGTGGAGGTGGTCGAGGAGGAGATTCTCGCAGCGGAGGAGGTTCCGGAGCCACCGACTAACCTTATTGACGCCGTGCCTACCTGAGGCAAGCCCCGGTGCATAACCCCTATTATTCTGCACTTTATTATATCAATATTCTTGTGCATTAAGTTTTAAGGAGTTGAATGAAATCCACCTGCATATATATCCTTATCCTATGAGTCTTACTAGTATGACAGGATCGTATAGATTGCTATGCTACAGGTCTCCGGTAGAAGTCGAGTGATTGGCTGTCACTCGCGAGAGATAGGATTATTTATTATTATTGTCATATTACTATCACATGGAATATATATGTATAATAATTGGAGACCGGGCGGGACTGTACTTTGGATTTGGAGATGGACTTGGATTTGGTTGGGCAATAGAGCGAGGCTCTGGTTGCGTGTTCCGCCTGTGTCGATTGAGGACCGTTCGTTGTTGTGGATAGTGGTCATGTCACAGAACTTATTATCCCGTGCACATACTTACGGATGGGGGTGAGGAAGACCTGTTCCTCGCTTGTCGTGGGATCCGGCTCTATCTGGACCAGCTTGATTGATGGCGGGGATGGTGGAGGTCTAAGTGCCACACTGTGAGCTGGGACTCAAGTGTGGGGGCTTAGAGTCCAGGCTGGACGGGGACCTGGAACCCTCGCTAAGAGTGGAATTGGTTGGGCTTGCTTGTGCCTCGGTGCAAGTGAGTCGTGTGTTTTTCGGGGTACCCAGCTGGGCACATTGATTTGCGAATCGCCGTCGCTTAGACGGTACGGCTTGACTATGGCCTGACATCGTAGTAAGAACTGGAACAAGAAAGTTGTTGGAAGAGAAGATAAAATGGTTCTGATTGCTTACCACTTGCTTGAAAGTAGAACAGGTGCTTACCTAGAATGGTTAGCTAATGAATTAATGATGACTGTTAAAAAAATATAAGGATGCACATCTAGTAATGCTTCCTACAATCCAATAAACCAGCAAGCCAGATAAGCCTTGCATATCCTTGGAGTCTTTTATTTTCTCTTGTCAGGTAAGTCTTGCTGAGTACAATTGAGTACTCAGGGTTTTATTTCCCCTGTTGCAGGTGACAGGTGGATGCTAGAGCTAACCCTTGTGTGTGGATTCCTCCTGGTGGGCTCAGAGAGGATTTCCTTTACGCTGCGGATGTAGTTCTTATTTATAACTCTCACCAAATATTTTACAAAGAAAAGTTTCATAATCTGTTGTCATATCTTGTATCTAGATACTTACCATGTTCATGAATCATCATATCATTAAATAATATTTACTTCTGCTGTAACTCTGATTATATATTTGCTTTATGTTGCAAGATAAAACTTGTAAACATGTCATGTATAAACTCTTTTACCGGTAATATGATTTTAATTCCGCTATTGCATTCAACTTGTTAATACTCTGATGTCATAATAAAGTGATGTAAGAAATGGTTTAGAATGTTGAAAGCTTTACTCCCTCATTCACGATCCTGATGTTAAATGTGGATTTTTGAGTTCTCCCGTTGGGTGTGCTCGACAGAACTGTTCGGTTTAGCGCTCTTCCGAAGTACTTAGTGCCTAATGGAAGACAAGTACTCCGGATGGGTGTTAAATTAAGCAGTTCTGCCACAGTTGGTATCAGAGCGTAAATGTGGAAATAAAGCTTCTAAACCCCTTCTAAATTAAAATTTTGACAACAAAATCTTTTCAAAAAGTTAGGACGTTTGCATGCGAAGTTATATAAATAGCCCTATTACTATGGTTATGTATCTAGGATAGATGGCACTCTGCTGACTTGGATAGGCTTAATCCAGTTTTCTGCAGGTACACTAACCTGAGCATAGTTCGATAGCATCGACTAGCTACAGAGAGAGCGATGTGCCAAAAATCTGTGTGTGGTTGCCCTATATGTCGGCAATAACGTGAGGGCGAATAGGACGTGCATTCATGCATACCCTGTTCGTGCATTTGTGGTGTAGGTCGATCAGTCTGTCCAAGAGTTACTACAATACTGTGGCTTCGTGTATCGCGTTCACCATGTTTCGCGCCTGTCGTGGCTCGCCCCTTTCGTACCCCTCTCTGCGCTCTTGTCGGTCATCTACCCTGCAGTCGTGCTAGTCTTTTATGACCTCGGTCCTTCGTGTTCACCTCTGCATCCGTGCTAGGCATCCCCGCATGGCCTCGGTCATTCGCGTGTCCATCGTCGCGTGAATTCAGTAATCCTCTGTTGTTGTTCTGTGCAAGCTTGACGGTAGACTGCGCCAGGATCGCTGACCATTTTGCCTTTATAAAGGCCTAGCCAGCCACTCGATACCGCCACTCTGAGTATCCTAGTTACCTAGCTTTCTTGGTGCAAAGCTTCTTGCAAATCCTTCCTTGCACCACCACTAGAGATGGCAGGAATCTGGGTTAGCAGCTACTGCTTGAACATTGAGGGTTTTCCCAAAGTTCTCCATGCCACCCTGCAAAGGCTCGGAGTCAAGGATCGTCCTGAGTATGAGGGCCGTGAGTACATGAAGCATGGCACTGAGCGGTGTAAGGTCACTGTCTATATTGGGAAGAGTGAGGAGTTCCCTGACCTCGCTGAAGGCTGGAGTGTGACTACAACTGGGTTTCGCTTTGTCGACACCTACCAAGTTGTGGCCCGCAAAGCCTTGCGGCACCTTTGTTAGATCTATGAGGAGCCAATTGCCCGTACCCCCATGCGGTTCTTTCCACCTTTGGACAAGAATAGGCAGGTATGGAGGGCTCATTTGGAGGCTTTGTATGGACAGGGGCAACAGGAAGACAACCCAACCGTGGTTCATATGACCACGTACCTGCTGGCTCTGGATGAGCAGTATGATCGCCAGGCTACGGAGCTGAGGGAGTGCCTCCACCGAGCCGAGGAAGCTGAGATCTTCTCCAGGATGCTTGAAGTGCAGCTTGCTGAAGCACACGCCAGCGTGGCAAATGCAGAAAGTCGAGAGGCTGCCTTGGCAGAAGCCCATCAGGTGGATAGAGATCGACATGCCCAGGAGTTGGAGGACGCCTATCTCGTCACAAGCACCAAGCGTAGGACGCTGGCCAGGGAAACTTTGGAACCCTTGATCTTGGAGGGAATCCCTGTCCACCCGCATGAAAGGAGAAGAACCAATGTAGCAGCACCGCTAGCACCACCACCCTCAGAGGTTTCAGAAGTGGAGCCCTTGCTTCTCCTCACTCAGCCACCACTAGGAGGAGACGGAGATCCGCAACCCAGTGCAGCAAAAGTACCACCAGAGCAGGAATGAAGCCGTTCGGTCTGATGAAGTAGAGTAGTTGCCCTAGAGGAGATGTACCTGTAGTTAGTAGTGTTTCTCCTCGTTGTTCTCTAGTGTTGCAATCCTTTTGTTGTGTGTTGTTTGTTGCGGTTGAGAACGTTTAGCCGTAGGAGGCAAGCAATGTGTCGAGAGCAAGTGCCCGTATGTTGTAGCATGTAAGGACATTGGAAACGTGCTTGTTTAATCATCATGTTTGTTACTCATAAATCTCACATTATATTGTTTAGGGTTCTCGAAGTAGCATCAAGAGAAAAGTGGATCAACGATGTGGGTTAGCGGAGTATACTATATCAGTTAATTGTGGATGTCCCAATAGAACACTTGAATCCGTTGTGGGATTCGCATTCCTCGTTCCTTGTTGAGGAAGAGACCCTTGTTGCTTGAACCTTCCTTTGCAATACTCATTTGATTCTATGACCCCACTGCCTTCTTTGCGTGTAAATTGGTAACAGTCGCCTGGTTAATGGCTTATGGTGTCGCGACGGAACCGAGGGCCTCCTGTGGATCGCGACCACATGGTTGTGCTGCTGGGTGCGCGCTGGTATCGAGGTTATTGATCAAGTGCCTTTACCAAGTTACACTATCGTACTGTCCCTGCTAAAACAATATATTCTTAAAAAAATATATCCTTGTGTTCCAACGGAAAATCCACAACATATTGATGAAGTTATCTCTTCTAACTCGTATGCTGCAAGGAAAAGAAGAAAGAGAAAAGCTACTAGAAAATATAGTACTCGGGTATTCTGGAGTAACGGAATGCCTGATTTGACGTCGTCCATGTGCCTAGTTTGACTGCGATGAGCGCGCTGAGTTTTTGTAGCTACGCATCCGGTGTAGGGCGTCAGTGCTAGGGCCCGCTAGCACCCTACTCCCGCATGGCCGCTGCGTGGTGCCGCACTCGCCTGGTCCTCTCGTGTAGTGCGCCCCCTCCCTTCCTTTTCCCTATGCCCGTGTCGGTTCTCGACCCCACCCTTGCTCCCGTACCGGACCCCCCCTTTCCCTCGTCTTTCTTTTGGACACCGTCGCTCGCACGCCTCCTCATCGAGCGAACCCCATCCCCTCCTTTCCCTTCTTCCCCACCCCAACTCGCGCTGGGAGAGCGCCATGGCCGATGCTCTCTCCACCTCGTGACCCTCGGTGACTCCCTCCTACCCCATTCTTTTCTGATGCGCTGCATCACCACCACCCCTCCCACCCAGCTATAAGATGCCACCTTGAGTGCTCCTCCTTCCGCCGCCCGATCTGAAGCAGAGAGCTCATAGAGCCGATCCCCTCCGTTAGTGCTTTCAGTGAAACAGCTCTGGAAGTCATCAAGTCAAGGAAGAAGCAGTAGTTGGCAAGGCTATGAGATCTAGTCATAGCTCACAGCCCTAGAGTTCGTGATGTGTGAGCTTACTCCCGTTTGTTTTTGGATGTGCTGGGCATATGAAATGTTTTGGATCATCATTATCTTGTTGTTCCTCCATTGTCCTCGTCTGTCCCGACTATTTGATTAGAGTGGTTGATTGTATTGAACTGATCTTAGTCGTGTTCTTTTTCCCTTTTAGGTGTGTAGTGTCTGAGTCGTGTAATCTTTTGTGTACTTTTCATATCTGTGCAATGAATCGTGTTTTCCCCTTGTCTGATTCTTGTTCCGAATCTCGGGACGAGATTCTTTTTAAGGGGGGTTGATTGTAACACCCCCGGTGTTACATAAGCCCTTTTAGTATTAAAATGTAATTATTAATTTGTTAATAATAATTTGTGGCAAGATTAGTGTATAAAAGATTAATGAAAAGACTAAATAAAAATTATTTGTTAGTTGTCTTATGTCATATGGAGTGTTAATGCATGTGGTAGAGGTTGCAAATGAATTTTCATAGTTTGAAATGCTCAATTAAAATTTTATATGGAAATAAGGTTCATAGTTCATTTTATGTCATGAATGTTTTTGCATGAATTTTTATTGAACAAAATGCTATGGAACATATATGGGATGCTTTGCTAAGTTCAAAGTATAAACTTTGTATATGTCAATGCAACTCTTGATTTAGGGTGATAATCTTGGTAACTAGTTTTTCTAGGAGCTCAAACATGCAAAGTTCTGCTGAATCCAGCTCAAGACTTAGCCATTTCCATCAAGTCCGGGACAGTGTGACAAGCCCATGTTCATGGTCCTTTTTCTTGCAAAGTTATGTAGTGGCAGTGTCGTGTTTTGGCTCGGGGTGAAATGTGGATGTACCTAGTTTGCATTGGTGCAGTGGGATGAGGCAGAGATCGAGTAGGTTAGTTTTTACGTGAGCTTTAAAATTTGTGCATGGCACTGTGTAACGTGCGTGGCCTGCTGTTCGTGGTCGCCGTGCGCGTTCCATGGCGCCGCGCGGGCTCACAGCGCTGGGCGCGTCTGGCCGGCTCTGCGCTGCACGCACGTGGACCAGCTGGGCCGCCTCGGCCTGGCCGTGCTACGCGGTCTGCGTGGGCTGCCTCGGCTCGTGTCATGTCGCGCTGCGCCGCTGCTTCGCTGCCGCCGCACCGTGCCGGTCGTGCACTGCCGCGCTGAGCCGTTGTGCTGCTGCCTTGCGTTGCCGCGTCGCGTCTGCTGTGCGCCACTGCCCCGTCCATGTGCTGCTGCTACCGGCCATGCGCGCGTGGGCTCGGTCCCACCGCCACTGCGGCCGCCATCACCGTCGTCGTCTAGCAACTACCGTCGTTTAGCCATTAAGGCTCTGCTCATGCACATTCACCGCCCAACCGCTCCGCGCACGTGGGCGAGACCGAGGCCGACCGCTACGCGCCAGAACAAGGACAGCCAGAGCCACGTCTCATCCTCTGTCCTCTGCCGCCATGGATGCCGGGATCCGCCTCCTTAAGTGCGGTAGGTGGAGGCCGTCTCTGGCGCCGTGATCACGTCCACAGCTCCGTAGGAGAGCCACGCAGCTTCCCGACTCGCCCTTGGCCCAAGCCGTGACAGCCACTACTCCAATTTGGAGTTTTCCCCTTCACTGCCCCACCACGGCCGAAAAGGGAGAAACACCACGGGTGATCTCTCCACCGCCTCACTCTACAAATTGAGGGTTCCGTGAGCTTCGGGTTAACCTCGTGCAACTCCCCTACACGCCCCCGAACCTCTACTGCCCGTTCCATGACTGGCCACCGCATCGCCGCCGCAGAGCGCCGCCGCCTCCTCTCGGTCGCACGTGGCCAGCCTTCCTCCACCACGTCCCGGCTCAACCAGCACCACAACAGAGTCCCACGCAACCCACTGATGCTTACCGGCTAGAAAACGACGTAGTTGACCCCTCTACCTCACCAGAACGCATGCGCCGCCGTCGGAAGCCGCCACTCACCGCTGCCGCGCTTGCTAAACCGCTCTGGGTCCCTTCTTCTGCCACCCAGAGGTGCGGAGCAGGCCGGAGATGGAGCCCAGCCGCTCGAGATCACCGGCGCGGGTCCCGGGAGGCCGGCGCAGCCGCTGAGCACCGGCGGTCGAGACGCCATCGTGTTCTTCGGCTCGAGGACCGCGCATCGGGAATTCGAAGCATCGCAGGGGGTAAGTGTGAAGTGTCAGTGACACATAGGAACAGTAGATGGACTGCGGGTTAGTTATCTAAATAGCTGAGGGCTCTTTAGCAAAATGGCCACCGCGCGCGCGGGCGCCGGGCAGGCCGCGCGTTGCTGGGCCGGTTTCGGGCGCGAGTGGGCCGGACCGAGGGAGATTGGCTTTTCCTTTTTCAAGTGAAGTAGAAATGCTTTATTAATTTAGTTTTTGAACCAAACTTTGATAAATTGTGTAGACTTGTGTAGATGTCCAAAAATAGGGAAACCAATTTTGTTAGATTTCTAAAATCATGATCTAGCTGTTAGTGACATTAGTTTATATGTTTCTGTGATGATATTAGGGTATATTAAAATAGTTGTAAGTACTTATTATTATTAGAATCATACTTGCATGAATTTTCGTGGTAAATTGGTGAATGCTATGACTCTGAAAATTTTATGGTAGACTAATGAGATTGTTATGTGCTTACTGTAATTTTTGTAGCCTCATTTGATGCTGTCTAGTAGGGTAGTTAATTATTCACTGAAACTTAAATAAAAATAAGCGGTAATCGTATTAGGGTAATTAAGGTAAGTATTGAATGACTTTGAGAGATGATAATTAGTTTAGTACCTTAGCCATTAGAACTAGCTGATAGCTTGTCATATGAGTTTATTTTTAAGAGTTGTTGTTGCATAAATGCTAAATTGTTGCATCACCATCATTGCATGCATATAGTGAACGAGTTGGAGGCAGACGTGGTGACCTTCGACGACCAGGACTACGAGGAGGTTGTGGAGGTGGTCGAGGAGGAGATTCTCGCAGCGGAGGAGGTTCCGGAGCCACCGACTAACCTTATTGACGCCGTGCCTACCTGAGGCAAGCCCCGGTGCATAACCCCTATTATTATGCATTTTATTATATCTATATTCTTGTGCATTAAGTTTTAAGGAGTTGAATGAAATCCACCTGCATATATATCCTTATCCTATGAGTCTTACTAGTATGACAGGATCGTATAGATTGCTATGCTACAGGTCTCCGGTAGAAGTCGAGTGATTGGCTGTCACTCGCGAGAGATAGGATTATTTATTATTATTGTCATATTACTATCACATGGAATATATATGTATAATAATTGGAGACCGGGCAGGACTGTACTTTGGATTTGGAGATGGACTTGGATTTGGTTGGGCAATAGAGCGAGGCTCTGGTTGCGTGTCCCGCCTGTGTCGATTGAGGACCCTTCGTTGTTGTGGACAGTGGTCATGTCACAGAACTTATTATCCCGTGCACATACTTACGGATGGGGGTGAGGAAGACCTGTTCCTCGCTTGTCGTGGGATCCGGCTCTATTTGGACCAGCTTGATTGGTGGCAGGGATGGTGGAGGTCTAAGTGCCACACTGTGAGCTGGGACTCAAGTGTGGGGGCTTAGAGTCCAGGCTGGACGGGGACCTGGAACCCTCACTAAGAGTGGAATTGGTTGGGCTTGCTTGTGCCTCGGTGCAAGTGAGTCGTGTGTTTTTCGGGGTACCCAGCTGGGCACATTGATTCGCGAATCGCCGTCGCTTAGACGGTACGGCTTGACTATGGCCTGACATCGTAGTAAGAACTGGAACAAGAAAGTTGTTGGAAGAAATGGTTTAGAATGTTGAAAGCTTTACTCCCTCATTCACGATCCTGATGTTAAATGTGGATTTTTGAGTTCTCCCGTTGGGTGTGCTCGACGGAACTGTTCGGTTTAGCGCTCTTCCGAAGTACTTACTGCCTAATGGAAGACAAGTACTCCGGATGGGTGTTAAATTAGTTTAATTATTTCTGTATGAATATATTGAGGGCGCCGTGAGCTTCGGGTTAGTCTCACGCAGCTTCCCTCCAAGACTCCGAACCTCTACTGCCGTTTCGTGGCTAGCCGCCACGTCGCCGCCGCAAAGCGCCGCCGCCTCCTCTCGGTCGCACGCGGCCAGCCCTCCTCCTCCACCCACCGGTTCAACCAGCACCACAGCCGAGTTCCCGCAACCCACCTATGCTCACCGACTAGAAAACAACGTAGTTAACCCTTCCTCCTCACCGGAAAACGGGCGCCGCCGCCGCGGTCCGCCACTCACCGTCGCCGCGTCCGTTGCGTCGCTCCGAGCCTCTTCTTCTGCCTCTCCGAGGTGCGGAGCAGGCCAGGGATGGAGCCCAGCCGCTTGGGATCACCGGCGCGGGTCCCGGGAGGCCGGCGTAGCCGCTGAGCGCCGGCGACCGCAACGCCGTCGCGTTCTCCCGCTCGGGGACCGCGCGCCGAGAATTCAAAGCTTCGCAGGGAGGTAAGTGTGAAGTGTCAGTGACTCCTGGGAATAGTAAGTGGACTGCGGGTTAGTTTTTGAAAAGCCGAGGTCTTTTTAGCAAGTGGCCAGCGCGCGCGGGCGCCGGGCGGGCCGCGCGTTACTGGGCCGCGTCCGCCGCGTTAGCTGGGCCGGTTCGCGCGCGTTAGTGGGCCGAGGCGGTAGAACTGGTTTTTCCTTTTCAAGTGAATTAGAAATGCTTTATTAATTTAAATTAGATGCTAATCTTTGACAATTTATATAGACCTGTGTAGATGTCCAAAAATAGTGAAACCAACTTTGTTAGATTTCTAAAATCATGATCTAGCTGTTAGTGACATTAGTTTATATGTTTCTGTGATGATATTAGGGTATATTAAAATAGTTGTAAGTACTTATTATTATTAGAATCATACTTGCATGAATTTTCGTGGTAAATTGGTGAATGATATGACTCTGAAAATTTTATGGTAGGATAAGTATATTATTAAATACTTACTGTAATTTTTGTAGCCTCATATGATGCTGTCTAGTAGGGTAGTTAATTATTCACCAAAACTTAAATAGAATAAGTGGCAATTTTTGATTAGGATAATTAAGGTAGATATTGGAATGACCTTTAGAGATGATGATTAGCTAGTGTCTTAGCCATTAGAGCTAGTTGATAGCTTGTCACAATAGTTGTTATTTAAGAGTTGTTGCATAAGTGTTAATTTGTTGCACCGTCATCATTGCATGCATGTAGTGAACGAGTTGGAGGCCGACGCGGTGATCTTCGACGACCAGGAGTACGAGGAGGTCGTGGAGGTGGTCGAGGAGGGGGTTCTCGCAGCGGAGGAGGTCCAGGGGCCGCCAACTGACCCTTTTGACGCCGTGCCTACCCAAGGCAAGCCCCGGTGTATAACCCTTATTTTGAGAATCACTTTATACATATGATATATATATATATGTTATGCATTTACGGTTCAGAGTTGTTATGAAAACCACTTGCATATATGCACTACCTATGAGTCCTACTAGTACAGGATCGTGTAGTTGCTATGCTTAGGCTGGCGGTAGTTTGAGTAACCTGTCGTTACTCACATAGGGGAACATTATTATTATATCACATGATGAGAAGGTGAAAGGAAATTGGAGACCGGGCAGGGATATGGTTTGGGTACTGGTGGGTGTGACAAGTTATGTCCCGCGGCCACGGGCTTAGCTTGGTTGCCTCGTTCCTTGTCCGTGTCGGTTAAGGACCGTTTGTTGTTTGTGGACAGTGGTCATGTCACAGAACTTATTATCCCGTGCACATACTTACGGATGGGGGTGAGGAAGACCTGTTCCTCGCTTGTCGTGGGATCCGGCTTTATCTGGACCAGCTTGATTGGTGGCGGGGATGGTGGAGGTCTAAGTGCCACACTGTGAGCTGGGACTCAAGTGTGGGGGCTTAGAGTCCAGGCTGGACGGGGACCTGGAACCCTCACTAAGAGTGGAATTGGTTGGTCTTGCTTGTGCCCCGGTGCAAGTGAGGCGTGTGTTTTTCAGGGTACCCAGCTGGGCACATTGATTCGCGAATCGCCGTCGCTTAGACGGTACGGCTTGACTATGGCCTGACATCGTAGTAATAACTGTAATAAGAAAGTTGGTGGAAGAGAGGAAAGAAATAGAAATGGTTCTGATTGCTTACCACTTGCTTGAAAGTAGATCAGGTGCTTACGTAGAATGGTTAGCTAATGAACTAAAAATGACTGCTAAGTATTTACAAGTAAGGATGCACTTCTAGTAAGCTTTGCAAGCAAAATAAGCCAGCAAACCAAATAGCCTTTCATATCCTTGAGAGTCGGGAAATATATATTCCCACTAGTCGGGTAAGTCTTGCGAGTACATTATGTACTCAGGGTTTAATTTACCCCGTTGTAGGTGTCAACTAAGGAGCTAGCTTCTGTGTGGAGGATTCTTCTGGTGGGCACAAACGGATCCTCGTATCGCTATCCGCTAGATGTTTTTTTCCGCTGTTTAATTATTGCACTCTGAACTTTGGTATTGTATTGAATAAATTTCCAAGACTTGGTATTGTATGAAACGGACTAAGTGTTGTAAGCTCGTACTCATTATTGTATCCTGGTTGTAAACGTGGATTGTTCGAGTTCTCCTTCGGGTGTGCTCGACAGAATTGTCTGACTTGGTTCATTATCGGAATGCTTAGGGTCAATGGATGACGAGTATTACCAATAATGAGCTAAATCAGGCGGTTCTGCCACAGTTGGTATCAAAGCTTGCAATGGGTTTATGAGCTTTGTTACCGCATTAACAACCCTCTAATCGTGGCATGAGCATCATGTTTTTGCATTATTGCATGTAATTGTGAGAGTAAATAGGATTTTGTGACTCAAAAAGATTAATGAAAATATTAAATAAAAAATTATTTGATAGTGATCTCATGTCATATGGTGTAGTAATACATGTGGTAGAAGTGACAAATGGTTTGTTACAGCTTGCAAATGCTCATATGAAAATGCCAAATGAAAATGAACTCTATAGTACATATATATCATGAAGGGTTTTTACTTGAATTTTATGAAATAAAATAATTTAAAACATGCAAAGTTCTGCGGAAAACAGCTCTAGACTTAGCCTTTTTCAGTGAACCCCAGGGCAGTGACAGGCCCATGTTCGTGGTCCTCGTTCTCTGCAATGTTGGGAAGGGAGGGTGTCGTGTTTTGGCTCTTTCAAAACTTGGATATACCTAGTTTGTCTTGGTGCAGTTGGTTTGGGCGGAGACCAAATAGATTAGGTTTTGTGAGAGTTTTAAAAACCGTGCATGCAACTGTGGCACGTGCGTCGCCGCCAGAGCGCGGTCACCGCGTCATGGCCCGACGCTGCGCGCCTGGCCGGCTCTGCACGCGCACGTGGCCACATGGCCGTTCCCGGCCGATCCGTTGCCGCGCGGCCACGCTCCCAACTACCCTGCACCTACCTGTCCACATGCTGCCTGCTGCGTCGCGCCAGGGAGCCGTCGAGTCGCGCCGCGGCGGCCGTCGTCGACCCGTCGTCGTCTAGCCGCCGTCGCCTCTAACCTTTAAGGCTTTGCACGCGCACTCAACGTCCAACCGTCCCGGGCACATGGAAGAGACCAGAACCGACCGCTACGCGCCGAGGCAAGGACGGCCAGAGCCCGATCTTGTCCCGCTGCTGTTTCCGCCATGGCCGCCGGGGCCCGCTCTCGGAGTGAGGCCGATAGAGATCGTCTCGCGCCGCGTGGTCGCGTCCGCGGCTGCGTAGTGGAGTCACGCAGCTGCCCCGCTCGTCCTTGGCTCCAGCCGTAGCCTACACTGCTCCAATTTGGAGCTTTCTCCTTCACTGCTCCGCCACGGCCAAAACGGGGGGGAACACCGCGTGCACTTTGCCTTCCGCCTTGCTCTTCAAATTGAGGGCGCCGTGAGCTTCGGGTTAGTCTCACGCAGCTTCCCTCCAAGACTCCGAACCTCTACTGCCGTTTCGTGGCTAGCCGCCGCCTCCTCTCGGTCGCACGCGGCCAGCCCTCCTCCTCCACCCACTGGTTCACCAGCACCACAGCCGAGTTCCCGCAACCCACCTATGCTCACCGACTAGAAAACAACGTAGTTAACCCTTCCTCCTCACCGGAAAACGGGCGCCGCCGCCGCGGTCCGCCACTCACCGTCGCCGCGTCCGTTGCGTCGCTCTGAGCCTCTTCTTCTGCCTCTCCGAGGTGCGGAGCAGGCCGGGGATGGAGCCCAGCCGCTTGGGATCACCGGCGCGGGTCCCGGGAGGCCGGCGTAGCCGCTGAGCACCGGCGACCGCAACGCCGTCGCGTTCTCCCGCTCGGGGACCGCGCGCCGAGAATTCAAAGCTTCGCAGGGGGGTAAGTGTGAAGTATCAGTGACTCCTGGGAATAGTAAGTGGACTGCGGGTTAGTTTTTGAAAAGCCGAGGTCTTTTTAGCAAGTGGCCAGCGCGCGCGGGCACCGGGCGGGCCGCGCGTTACTGGGCCGCGTCCGCCGCGTTAGCTGGGCTGGTTCGCGCGCGTTAGTGGGCCGAGCCGGTAGAACTGGTTTTTCCTTTTCAAGTGAATTAGAAATGCTTTATTAATTTAAATTAGATGCTAATCTTTGACAATTTATATAGACCTGTGTAGATGTCCAAAAATAGTGAAACCAACTTTGTTAGATTTCTAAAATCATGATCTATCTGATAGTGAATTTAGTATAATTATTTCTGTATGAATATATTGAGGGTAATAATTAGTTTGTAAATACTTGTTATTGCTATAATTATGCTTGCATGAATTTTTGTGGCAAATTGGTAGACGCTATGACTCTGAAAATTTTATGGTAGGCTAAGTATATTATTAAATACTTACTGTAATTTTTGTAGCCTCATATGATGCTGTCTAGTAGGGTAGTTAATTATTCACCAAAACTTAAATAGAATAAGTGGCAATTTTTGATTAGGATAATTAAGGTAGATATTGGAATGACCTTTAGAGATGATGATTAGCTAGTGTCTTAGCCATTAGAGCTAGCTGATAGCTTGTCACAATAGTTGTTATTTAAGAGTTGTTGCATAAGTGTTAATTTGTTGCACCGTCATCATTGCATGCATGTAGTGAACGAGTTGGAGGCCGACGCGGTGATCTTCGACGACCAGGAGTACGAGGAGGTCATGGAGGTGGTCGAGGAGGGGGTTCTCGCAGCGGAGGAGGTCCAGGGGCCGCCAACTGACCCTTTTGATGCCGTGCCTACCCAAGGCAAGCCCCGGTGCATAACCCTTATTTTGAGAATCACTTTATACATATGATATATATATATATATATATGTTATGCATTTACGGTTCAGAGTTGTTATGAAAACCACTTGCATATATGCACTACCTATGAGTCCTACTAGTACAGGATCATGTAGTTGCTATGCTTAGGCTGGCGGTAGTTTGAGTAACCTGTCGTTACTCACATAGGGGAACATTATTATTATATCACATGATGAGAAGGTGAAAGGAAATTGGAGACCGGGCAGGGATATGGTTTGGGTACTGGTGGGTGTGACAAGTTATGTCCCGCGGCCACGGGCTTAGCTTGGTTGCCTCGTTTCCTTGTCCGTGTCGGTTAAGGACCGTTCGTTGTTGTGGACAGTGGTCATGTCACAGAACTTATTATCCCGTGCACATACTTACGGATGGGGGTGAGGAAGACCTGTTCCTCGCTTGTCGTGGGATCCGGCTCTATCTGGACCAGCTTGATTGGTGGCGGGGATGGTGGAGGTCTAAGTGCCACACTGTGAGCTGGGACTCAAGTGTGGGGGCTTAGAGTCTAGGCTGGACGGGGACCTGGAACCCTCGCTAAGAGTGGAATTGGTTGGTCTTGCTTGTGCCCCGATGCAAGTGAGACGTGTGTTTTTCGGGGTACCCAGCTGGGCACATTGATTCGCGAATCGCCGTCGCTTAGACGGTACGGCTTGACTATGGCCTGACATCGTAGTAATAACTGGAATAAGAAAGTTGGTGGAAGAGAGGAAAGAAAGAGAAATGGTTCTGATTGCTTACCACTTGCTTGAAAGTAGATCAGGTGCTTACGTAGAATGGTTAGCTAATGAACTAAAAATGATTGCTAAGTATTTACAAGTAAGGATGCACTTCTAGTAAGCTTTGCAAGCAAAATAAGCCAGCAAACCAAATAGCCTTTCATATCCTTGAGAGTCGGGAAATATATATTCCCACTAGTCGGGTAAGTCTTGCGAGTACATTATGTACTCAGGGTTTAATTTACCCCGTTGCAGGTGTCAACTAAGGAGCTAGCTTCTGTGTGGAGGATTCTTCTGGTGGGCACAAACGGATCCTCGTATCGCTATCCGCTAGATGTTTATTTTTTTTCTGCTGTTTAATTATTGCACTCTGAACTTTGGTATTGTATTGAATAAATTTCCAAGACTTGGTATTGTATGAAACGGACTAAGTGTTGTAAGCTCGTACTCATTATTGTATCCTGGTTGTAAACGTGGATTGTTCGAGTTCTCCTTCGGGTGTGCTCGACAGAATTGTCTGACTTGGTTCATTATCGGAATGCTTAGGGTCAATGGATGACGAGTATTACCAATAATGAGCTAAATCAGGCGGTTCTGCCACAGTTGGTATCAAAGCTTGCAATGGGTTTATGAGCTTTGTAACCTTTTTGAAATGAGTTAAAAATTGACCAACAAAAGATTTGTGAAAAGTAGGATACGGTAAAGTTCGCGTAAAATGTTATGCCCTAATAATATAGTTTATCTAGGATAGTGGCACTGGTTTTCTCTAATGAAATTTCCTGCAGGTACACTAACTTGCGTATCGTATAAGTCGGCTAGTACACGGTGAATGAGTGTGCGATGTGCCAAAAATTTTGCGAATGCCGCTATATTCGGCTTGAGTGGACGAATAGGCCGATACATGCATCATGAAACAGTGCATTTTTTTTAAATACCCCTTCACGGATAAAAATTGGTTTAGTAAATAATAGGGTAATAATTAAGAAAAATGCTCCAACTAATCATGGAAGCCTTATCTTTATCCCTTATCAAGTGTATCATTTCCTTAAGTCCACCTTTCCATGTTGGAGCTCTGCCCCTAATCCTGGGTGGTTGTCTTCTTTCAGATGAGTCAGGGATCTCATGGTAGTAGTGCCAGTGGTGGAGCTGCCCATGGTCAGGGCCGTGAGAACGAGCCTCAGGGAGGTAGCAATGGAGTCCCAGTGTTGAATGCTCCACTGCCTCAGCCCCCAGCACCTCCCATGACTCCAGAGGAGACGTTAGCTGAGATGTTGGCTGCCCGTCGTGAGTCAACACGTGCCTTGGAGTTGGTGGCACAGTTGGTCGGTGGCCTGGTTCGTGGAGGCCAGGGTGAGGGTGGTAGGCAAGGGATGGTGCTCATGGGTATGATAGGCCTAGTACCTATCATGATTTCTTGAAGACTCAGCTGCCTACTTTCACACCCTCCGCTGAGCCTCTGGATGCAGATCATTGGCTTCGGACCATAGAGCAGAAGTTGATGTTGCTTCACCCAGGTGCCTGATGATCAGAAGGTGCACTTTGTTACTCAGCAGTTGTTAGGACCTGCTACTGCATGGTGGGACAACTTCAGAGCCATGCAGCCTGTAGGCCACCGGATGACTTGGCAGGAGTTCACCACTGCTTTTCGTGAGCACTTTATTCCTGCAGGCCTGATGAGCAGGAAGTTGACCGAGTTTCTGGAATTGAAGCAAGGGAATATGACTGTGGTGGATTTTACCACCAAGTTTAACCATTTGTCTCAGTATGCTGGTCACCATGTGGACACTGATGAGAAGAAGATGGATTGTTTCAGGCGTGGTCTTTCTTGTGTGCTTCAGGAGAAGCTATTTACTGGGGGTTATCAGACTTTTAGTGCTTTAATGAGTGCTGCCATTTCCATGGAGGGACTTCAGAATAACACCCAGACTGAGTGGAAGCGCAAGCGGGGGATTGCTGGATCTTCTAGTCACCCGCAGGCTCAGAAGGTACAGGTGGTTAAGAGGATGCCATATTATTTTCAAGGTGGTCAGCAACCGCGTCACACTCAGCAGACTTCTTTAGTTCAGTACACTCAGTACCGCGCACCTACTCAGCAGGTGCAGCAGTCTCAGGGACAGCAGTTTCAGCCTCGTCAGGGACAGGGGGCAGGCCACCAGTTGTTTGTTTCAAGTGTGGCAAGGAAGGTCACTATGCTCGGGAATGTCCTGAGAATCAGCCGATTCAGTCTGCTCAGTCTGCGGCCAACTCCCGCTTGATCAAGAGGACTATTATCAGGAAGAAGGTGCCAGTGAGCCGCTCTGGGCATGTTAACTTCACTGCAGCTGAGGAGTTTCCACAGGGGGAGCCTGTGATGGCGGGTATGTTCTCCACCAACTCCCACCCAGCATATGTGTTATTTGATTCTGGTGCATCACATTCATTCATGAGTATGGGTTTCGTAGAGAAGCATAATATACCTACTGCAATGATCCCTGTTGCATATAAGGTTAGCACCCCTGGTGCACAGTTATGTATCCAGACCCGGACTGAGACACTTAGTATGGTTTTAGCCACTCATACTTATCGTGTCCAGTTCATGGTATTGCCTGGGCAGAGTACAGATGCTATTTTGGGAATGAACTGGTTGGGAAGGAATGGTGTAGTTTTGGACCTTAACCATAGGGTGGTGGAATTGAAGATTCCCGTATCTGAGGATAGAATGTCTCTTATTATGCCACCAACCTCTTCTCTAGCAGCCGTTTCTAATGCTGAAGCTTCCCCTGATCTTGCCTCTATTCATGTGGTCTATGAGTTTCCGGATGTCTTTCCTGAAGAATTGCCTGGATTACCTCCTGATAGAGAGGTGGAGTTTGCCATCGAGCTAGAGCCCGGAACCACTCCCATTTCTAGGCGTCCTTATCGGATGGCTCCGCCTGAGTTAGCCGAAATGAAGAAGCAATTGGAAGAGCTGAGGGAGAAAGGGTTTATTCGGCCTAGCACTTCACCATGGGGTTGCCCCGCTATTTTTGTGAAGAAGAAGGATGGCACTCTGAGGATGTGTATTGATTATCGCCCCCTTAATGCAGTAACCATTAAGAATAAGTACCCTTTGCAAAGGATTGATACCCTGTTTGATCAGTTGGCTGAGGCAAAAGTATTTTCCAAGATTGATCTTCGTTCTGGATATCATCAAATAAAAATCCGGCCTCAGGATATACCAAAGGCAGCTTTTTCTACTAGGTATGGCCTATATGAGTACCTAGTGATGTCTTTTGGTCTCACCAATGCTCCAGCATTTTTCATGCATCTCATGAACTCAGTCTTTATGCCGGAGTTGGATAAGTTTGTGGTGGTGTTTATTGATGACATATTGATATATTCAAGGAATAGAGATGAGCATGCCCAGCATCTTCGCATAGTCTTGTCTAGACTGCGAGAGCATAAGTTGTATGCCAAATCTAGTAAGTGTGAATTTTGGCTAGATCGAGTGCAGTTTTTGGGACATGTATTGACTCCTGAAGGCATATCTGTGGATCCTAGTAAAGTGCAAGAGGTGCTGGATTGGAAGTCGCCAAAGTCCGTGCATTAGATTCGTCAGTTCCTTGGACTTGCTGGCTATTATCGGCGCTTCATTCCAGATTTCTCCAAGATAGCAAAACCCATGACCAAGTTGCTTCAGAAAGATGTCAAATTTGTTTGGAGTTCGGATTGTGAAGAGGCATTTCAGGCTTTGAAGAAATATTTGACCTCTGCTCTTGTTCTTGCTCAGCCAGATATTGAGAAACCTTTTGATGTATATTGTGATGCCTCTCGGACTGGACTTGGGTGTGTGCTTATGCAGGAAGGGCGGGCAATAGCTTATGCTTCCCGTCAGTTGAAGAAGCATGAAGTAAATTATCCCACCCACGATTTAGAGCTCGGTGCAGTTGTGCATGCTCTAAAAATATGGAGGCATTATTTGTTGGGAAACAAAGTGAATATTTATACAGATCACAAGAGTCTCAAATATATTTTCACTCAACCTGAGTTAAATATGAGACAGCGAAGGTGGCTTGAGTTAATTAAGGATTATAATTTGGAAGTGCATTATCATCCTGGAAAAGCTAATGTGGTAGCTGATGCATTAAGTCGGAAGTCTCACCGGGAGGATGAGGAATCTTTGTCTTTTTCTCATCATGAGGTGTTGGCACACATTGCCTTGGTTTCGGATTTACTGGAGCAAATTGTCCTAGAGCAAAGAAAGGACACTGAGGTGATCCCTCACATCAGGAAGATGATGGCAAAAGGACGGGGGTCCCATTTCAACTTTGATGAGCAAGGTGTGCTCTACAAGACAAGACTAGTGGTGCCAGAAAATGATGAGCTTAGGACAAAAATCTTGGATGAGGCCCATGACTCCAAGTTGTCCATTCACCCTGGGAGTAATAAAATGTATCATGATTTGAGGCACGTGTATTGGTGGCCAAACATGAAGAAGGATATAGCCAAGTACATTTCTGAGTGTGATACTTGTGGGAAAGTCAAAGTAGATCATTTGCGTACTCTGGGTTTGCTGCAGCCTCTACCTGTGCCTGCATGGAAGTGGGAGGATATTTCTATGGATTTTATTGTGGGGTTGCCCCGCACTAGTAAGGGACATGATTCTATCTGGGTCATTGTGGATCGTCTCACCAAGTCAGCTCATTTTCTTCCAGTGAGTACCAAGTTTACAGCCATGCAACATGCCAAGTTGTATTTTGACCGGATTGTTACTCTTCATGGAGTTCCTCTCACCATTGTTTCTGATCGAGGGTCAGTGTTTATGTCTCATTTCTGGGAGCGGTTGCAAGAGTGCCTTGGTACCCGTCTTCTCAGAAGTTCAGCTTATCATCCTCAAACGGACGGTCAAACGGAAAGAGTAAATCAAGTATTGGAAGACATGTTGAGAGCCTGTGTTATTTCCTTTCCAGAAAAGTGGGACGATTGTCTGAGGTTTGCTGAGTTTTCTTACAACAACAGTTATCAAGAGAGTATTTGTATGGCACCTTTTCAGGCTCTGTATGGCAAGAAATGTAGGACACCACTCAACTGGGTCGAGGTGGGAGATCGTGGTCACTTTGGGCTCGATCTTATTAAGGAAGCAAGAGATCAAGTAAGAGTCATTCAAGGTCACTTGAAGGCAGCCCAGAGTCATCAGAAAAACTATGCAGACAAGAGGAGAAGACCCTTGCAGTTTGAAGCTGATGACTATGTGTATCTCAAGGTGTCTCCTATGAAGGGTGTGCACAGATTTGGTATCCGGGGAAAGTTGGCCCCTCGTTATGTTGGACCTTATAAGATTTTGGAGAAAAAGGGTCCTGTTGCTTATCGCATCAAACTCCCAGATATCTTGTCAGCAGTTCATGATGTTTTCCATGTCTCACTGTTAAAGAAGTGTTTGCGGGTTCCCGAAGAAATTGTGGAGATTGAAGGCCTTTCTCTTCAACCGGATCTTTCCTATATTGAGCACCCTATCAAGATTTTGGATGTGAAAGAAAGGATCACAAGGAACAGAGTGGTGAAGTTCTACAAGGTACAGTGGCAGAACCATTCGGAGGACGAAGCTACTTGGGAGTTAGGGAGCTATATTCTGGAGCATTATCCTCATCTCGTTCCTAGTTCTTCAAGGTAATCTTTTACTAAAAATTATGCTTACCTTTTCCACACTAGGCACACACGAGAAATCTCGGGTCGAGATTTTCCTTAGGGGGGTAGAGCTGTAACACCCTCGGTGTTACCCGCATTAACAAACCTCTAATCGTGGCATGAGCATCATGTTTTTGCATTATTGCATGTAATTGTGAGAGTAAATAGGATTTTGTGACTCAAAAAGATTAATGAAAATATTAAATAAAAAATTATTTGATAGTGATCTCATGTCATATGGTGTAGTAATACATGTGGTAGAAGTGACAAATGGTTTGTTACAGCTTGCAAATGCTCATATGAAAATGCCAAATGAAAATGAACTCTATAGTACATATATATCATGAAGGGTTTTTACTTGAATTTTATGAAATAAAATAATTTAAAACATGCAAAGTTCTGCGGAAAACAGCTCTAGACTTAGCCTTTTTCAGTGAACCCCAGGGCAGTGACAGGCCCATGTTCGTGGTCCTCGTTCTCTGCAATGTTGGGAAGGGAGGGTGTCGTGTTTTGGCTCTTTCAAAACTTGGATATACCTAGTTTGTCTTGGTGCAGTTGGTTTGGGCGGAGACCAAATAGATTAGGTTTTGTGAGAGTTTTAAAAACCGTGCATGCAACTGTGGCACGTGCGTCGCCGCCAGAGCGCGGTCACCGCGTCATGGCCCGACGCTGCGCGCCTGGCCGGCTCTGCACACGCACGTGGCCACATGGCTGTTCCCGGCCGATCCGTTGCCGCGCGGCCACGCTCCCAACTACCTTGCACCTACCTGTCCACATGCTGCCTGCTGCGTCGCGCCAGGGAGCCGTCGAGTCGCGCCGCGGCGGCCGTCGTCGACCCGTCGTCGTCTAGCCGCCGTCGCCTCTAACCTTTAAGGCTTTGCACGCGCACTCAACGTCCAACCGTCCCGGGCACATGGAAGAGACCAGACCCGACCGCTACGCGCCGAGGCAAGGACGGCCAGAGCCCGATCTTGTCCCGCTGTTGTTTCCGCCATGGCTGCCAGGGCCCGCTCTCGGAGTGAGGCCGATAGAGATCGTCTCGCGTCGCGTGGTCGCGTCCGCGGCTGCGCAGTGGAGTCACGCAGCTGCCCCGCTCGTCCTTGGCTCCAGCCGTAGCCTACACTGCTCCAATTTGGAGCTTTCTCCTTCACTGCTCCGCCACAGCCAAAACGGGGGGGAACACCGCGTGCACTTTGCCTTCCGCCTTGCTCTTCAAATTGAGGGCGTCGTGAGCTTCGGGTTAGTCTCACACAGCTTCCCTCCAAGACTCCGAACCTCTACTGCCGTTTCGTGGCTAGCCGCCACGTCGCCGCCGCAAAGCGCCGCCGCCTCCTCTCGGTCGCACGCGGCCAGCCCTCCTCCTCCACCCACCGGTTCAACCAGCACCACAGCCGAGTTCCCGCAACCCACCTATGCTCACCGACTAGAAAACAACGTAGTTAACCCTTCCTCCTCACCGGAAAACAGGCGCCGCCGCCGCGGTCCGCCACTCACCGTCGCCGCATCCGTTGCGTCGCTCCGAGCCTCTTCTTCTGCCTCTCCGAGGTGCGGAGCAGGCCGGGGATGGAGCCCAGCCGCTTGGGATCACCGGCGCGGGTCCCGGGAGGCCGGCGTAGCCGCTGAGCGCCGGCGACCGCAACGCCGTCGCGTTCTCCCGCTCGGGTACCGCGCGCCGAGAATTCAAAGCTTCGCAGGGGGGTAAGTGTGAAGTGTCAGTGACTCCTAGGAATAGTAAGTGGACTGCGGGTTAGTTTTTGAAAAGCCGAGGTCTTTTTAGCAAGTGGCCAGCGCGCGCGGGCGCCGGGCGGGCCGCGCGTTACTGGGCCGCGTCCGCCGCATTAGCTGGGCCGGTTCGCGCGCGTTAGTGGGCCGAGCCGGTAGAACTGGTTTTTCCTTTTCAAGTGAATTAGAAATGCTTTATTAATTTAAATTAGATGCTAATCTTTGACAATTTATATAGACCTGTGTAGATGTCCAAAAATAGTGAAACCAACTTTGTTAGATTTCTAAAATCTTGATCTATCTGATAGTGAATTTAGTTTAATTATTTCTGTATGAATATATTGAGGGTAATAATTAGTTTGTAAATACTTGTTATTGCTATAATTATGCTTGCAAGAATTTTTGTGGCAAATTGGAAGACGCTATGACTCTGAAAATTTTATGGTAGGCTAAGTATATTATTAAATACTTACTGTAATTTTTGTAGCCTCATATGATGCTGTCTAGTAGGGTAGTTAATTATTCACCAAAACTTAAATAGAATAAGTGGCAATTTTTGATTAGGATAATTAAGGTAGATATTGGAATGACCTTTAGAGATGATGATTAGCTAGTGTCTTAGCCATTAGAGCTAGCTGATAGCTTGTCACAATAGTTGTTATTTAAGAGTTGCTGCATAAGTGTTAATTTGTTGCACCGTCATCATTGCATGCATGTAGTGAACGAGTTGGAGGCCGACGCGGAGATCTTCGACGACCAGGAGTACGAGGAGGTCGTGGAGGTGGTCGAGGAGGGGGTTCTCGCAGCGGAGGAGGTCCAGGGGCCGCCAACTGACCCTTTTGACGCCGTGCCTACCCAAGGCAAGCCCCGGTGCATAACCCTTATTTTGAGAATCACTTTATACATATGATATATATATATATATGTTATGCATTTACGGTTCAGAGTTGTTATGAAAACCACTTGCATATATGCACTACCTATGAGTCCTACTAGTACAGGATCGTGTAGTTGCTATGCTTAGGCTGGCGGTAGTTTGAGTAACCTGTCGTTACTCACATAGGGGAACATTATTATTATATCACATGATGAGAAGGTGAAAGGAAATTGGAGACCGGGCAGGGATATGGTTTGGGTACTGGTGGGTGTGACAAGTTATGTCCCGCGGCCACGGGCTTAGCTTGGTTGCCTCGTTTCCTTGTCCGTGTCGGTTAAGGACCGTTTGTTGTTTGTGGACAGTGGTCATGTCACAGAACTTATTATCCCGTGCACATACTTACGGATGGGGGTGAGGAAGAAATGTTCCTCGCTTGTCGTGGGATCCGGCTCTATCTGGACCAGCTTGATTGGTGGCGGGGATGGTGGAGGTCTAAGTGCCACACTGTGAGCTGGGACTCAAGTGTGGGGGCTTAGAGTCCAGGCTGGACGGGGACCTGGAACCCTCGCTAAGAGTGGAATTGGTTGGTCTTGCTTGTGCCCCGGTGCAAGTGAGGCGTGTGTTTTTCAGGGTACCCAGCTGGGCACATTGATTCGCGAATCGCCGTCGCTTAGACGGTACGGCTTGACTATGGCCTGACATCGTAGTAATAACTGGAATAAGAAAGTTGGTGGAAGAGAGGAAAGAAAGAGAAATGGTTCTGATTGCTTACCACTTGCTTGAAAGTAGATCAGGTGCTTACGTAGAATGGTTAGCTAATGAACTAAAAATGACTGCTAAGTATTTACAAGTAAGGATGCACTTCTAGTAAGCTTTGCAAGCAAAATAAGCCAGCAAACCAAATAGCCTTTCATATCCTTGAGAGTCGGGAAATATATATTCCCACTAGTCGGGTAAGTCTTGCGAGTACATTACGTACTCAGGGTTTAATTTACCCCGTTGCAGGTGTCAACTAAGGAGCTAGCTTCTGTGTGGAGGATTCTTCTGGTGGGCACAAACGGATCCTCGTATCGCTATCCGCTAGATGTTTATTTTTTTCCGCTGTTTAATTATTGCACTCTGAACTTTGGTATTGTATTGAATAAATTTCCAAGACTTGGTATTGTATGAAACGGACTAAGTGTTGTAAGCTCGTACTCATTATTGTATCCTGGTTGTAAACGTGGATTGTTCGAGTTCTCCTTCGGGTGTGCTTGACAGAATTGTCTGACTTGGTTCATTATCGGAATGCTTAGGGTCAATGGATGACGAGTATTACCAATAATGAGCTAAATCAGGCGGTTCTGCCACAGCTGTAACACCCTCGGTGTTACCGCATTAACAAACCTCTAATCGTGGCGTCTCGCCTCCTCGACTTTTCTAGACGTCCCGCTTACATCTGGCCGCTTTTCTAGGACATAGACTGCCCTCACAGACCAACACAAGTCTTTTCTGCGCACTTTGTCCTCACTCATGCGCACCCAGAAAGAACTTCCCGGTCGGTCACCCATCGCTCCAGGCCAAGCACGCTTAACTTTGGAGTTCTTTCGAGATTGGCTTCCGGAAAAGAAGTTGCAACTTGTTGGTATGAGTATCCTATTAATCCTGTTAAGCCCTGGGTCGGGATGTTACATCCTCACCCCCTTAAGAGACCGACGTCCTCGTCGGTCAATCCCAGGCCAGGAACGTCCTCTCTTGGCCATGTCCGTGTGTCTAGTGCCAGCGCATGTGCCATGCTGTGTGACCACTCTGGGTCCACACCAGCCATACGCATCATGCCTGCGCAACTGCGATACACGTGCCCGTGAAACCGCGAGAGTCGGCTCTGATACCATTCTGTAACGTCCCGCCTCCTCGAGGCTGGGCCCGCTTACATCTGGCCGCTTTTCTAGGACATAGACTGCCCTCACAGACCAACACAAGTCTTTTCTGCGCACTTTGTCCTCACTCATGCGCACCCAGAAAGAACTTCCCGGTCGGTCACCCATCGCTCCAGGCCAAGCACGCTTAACTTTGGAGTTCTTTCGAGATGGGCTTCCGGAAAAGAAGTTGTAACTTGTTGGTATGAGTATCCTATTAATCCTGTTAAGCCCTGGGTCGGGATGTTACATCCTCACCCCCTTAAGAGACCGACGTCCTCGTCGGTCAATCCCAGGCCAGGAACGTCCTCTCTTGGCCATGTCCGTGTGTCTAGTGCCAGCGCATGTGCCATGCTGTGTGACCACTCTGGGTCCACACCAGCCATACGCATCATGCCTGCGCAACTGCGATACACGTGCCCGTGAAACCGCGAGAGTCGGCTCTGATACCATTCTGTAACGTCCCGCCTCCTCGAGGCTGGGCCCGCTTACATCTGGCCGCTTTTCTAGGACATAGACTGCCCTCACAGACCAACACAAGTCTTTTCTGCGCACTTTGTCCTCACTCATGCGCACCCAGAAAGAACTTCCCGGTCGGTCACCCATCGCTCCAGGCCAAGCACGCTTAACTTTGGAGTTCTTTCGAGATGGGCTTCCGGAAAAGAAGTTGCAACTTGTTGGTATGAGTATCCTATTAATCCTGTTAAGCCCTGGGTCGGGATGTTACAACGGCAAGAGCAAGCGCAGGGGCTAGGGTGGAGCCAGGCGGAGCGCGGTGCGCGAGCAATCGAGCAGGGAAGCAGCACTGGCGCCGGCAAGCTCCGCGGCGGCGCTCGCGGCGTGCGGTGGTGCGGGCGCTGCGCTGCGGCTAGAGCGAAGAGGAGAGCAAGGCGAAGAGGGAGGAAGAGTGCGCATGTGAGGCAGGGGGAGCGGTTCGGTCGGCTTGAAGGCGTCGTGGCGGGGCCCGCGGGACGCCACTCATACGCCGTCACCGGCGAGCGGCGGCCACGCGGCGGGCAGGTGCTGCCGCGGTCGAGCGAGCGCGCGTGCGGGCGAGGAGGCAGGCGTGGAGGCTGGAGCAGGCTAGGCTAGCCTGCGCGAGCGGACCAGAAGGGAGGCGGCGGCCCAAGAAGGAAAAGAATTAGCTTTTCTTTTTGAGCAAGATAAAAATATTTCTAGGGTTTGGTGCAAAAATAATAGTTGCTCAGAATTTTGTGATCTTCAACTTTTCCAAAAAGAGCAAAGCCAAAATCCAAATAGATTTTGAACTATAGGTTTAAAGTCAATTTAAATCAAAACCCTATTTTGGAAGATTATTTTTAAAAGCAAAATTTAAGAAAACTTTGAATATAAACTTTGCTCCAAATTGTCTCCCAAATATTTCTAAGTTGTTTAGGTGATCAAACAAGGTACAAACATGGCAAAACAAGCATTAACATGGCATCCAATCTATTGAAACAAGACTATGCAACATACATGTTTCATTAGCATGTTTCAAGTTTATAATTCATGTAATGCTTATGAATGCATGATGATGATTATGCTCATGATTTGCAAATGCTAATGCACGCTTAACACCTGGGTGTTACAGAAACCTTTGATATCTCCGACCTCATCGCCTCTCTCCCCGTGGCCGCTGCAGGTAACCTCTGCTCCACCGACTCCGTATCGCATACGCTCGCCCTTGAGTTGGCCCAAAATTGGATAAAACATCCATCATTAATACATACTTTTATACACATTTAATTCTATGACTTATATAGAGCTAGTAATCGTGTCAAGAGATAAAACTCATTTCTTGTCTTTTCTTAAAACCATTGTTATGTCATCAAAACACATATGTGGTAGCCTATTAAATACAAATAAAACTCACATGAAAACTTATATTGAAACTGACCTTAGTCCTTAGCCCTCGGGAGGACCACGGGAAGAGAGGAAGAAAGGAAACAAGATGACGATGTGTAAGATGCGACATGGGGAAGTACTCTCCTCGAGGGCAATGTTCTTTGTTCTTTTAAAGAGGATTGAACCCGGTGCATAATGTTGCAACTGAAAACCATTGTCCACACGATGATTCCCACGCACAAAACCAACCGACCTTAGTCCTCTAGTCCACAGGAAGACCACGGGAAGAGAGTAAGAAAGAAAACAAGATGACGATGTGTAAAATGTGACATGGGGAAGTAGTCTCCTCGATGAACTACAAAACAAGTTTTTTTTTACCTCTTTCAACTTTTAAAACCATTTGTTTTTGCACCTTAGGTGGTTTTGCTGCGCCACGTCAAATGAGGTAAATTGAACTAAATTGAAAGTTCAGGAGGTAAATTGGACTAGAAACATTTTAAAAATAATATATCCAAAAATCATAAAATAAATTTCAAAGTTTTATCTAAATATTAAGTAATGCATTAAAAATCATAAAATCTTGTTTAATCTTAGAAAATTCATAGAAAATTTGTTTACTCTCTGGAAATTATTAGGATTTTTTTTTCTAAAGTCATGCTCTATCTTATGGTGCCTTATGAACTCATTTTGGTGATTATTTGCTAGTACAAGCACTTATTATCTATTATAATTAGTCAATGTTAATCACCTAGATTATGTAGAAGCACTAGTGGAGCGTCGTCAAGACCGTGGGCGTTAGTCCCCTAATCCTAGATAAATTTAGTTATTTATATTTTATAAACTATTGAATTTAATTAAGTTCTATACAATGAATTATGGAGCATACCATGATAGGGAAATCTAAATTAATAATGTTTGTAGAGAAGTACAAATAGAGTCAAGTGACATAAGCATGATTGAGTGACACTTGTGTTTACACTAAATAGTATTAAGTACAATCTGGTTACATGACACTTGTGTTGTCATCAAAGTCACTTGGTCATTAACGTAGACCAATTATAACTGATAATGAGAGCATGTGTAGCTGTGCAGGCTAACTTAGCTAGGGGAGTAGCACCCACTAAAGTTGTGGTGATGCTCTACTGGCACTTCTACGTAGTCGACGATCAATATAGACTAATTATAATAGATATGAGAGCTTCTACTAGCAAATAAGCACCAAAATAAGTCCATCAAGATTCAAACAATTTTAACCTAGACACCATAAGATAGGGCATTATTTAAAAAAACAATGTGGAATTATTTTCAATTTTATAACACAAAACAAATATGAATTTTATAAGTTTAAACCAGATTTTAGGATTTTTCAAAAAATATTTTTATGATCTTTTATATATTTTAAAATGTTTTTAGTCTCAATTATCTCCCTGGACTTTCAACTTAGTCTAATTCACCTCTCTCTGACGTGGCACTATATTAGCAAAATCACCATAAAAATTATCCAAAGTGTAAAACAAACTTTTTAAAGTTGAAGACGGTAAAAAAATGGTTTTATAGTTTTGAAAGAAATATTAAACAACCGATAGCTGAGAGTTTTAAATTAGACCTTTTTTTTCCCAGCTGAGTTGGTTCCAACAATCCTAACTCAGCCCAACCTCGCAGCCCTAACCAATTGCGGCCCACATAACAACCAGACCCAAACGAGGTGGGCCAGGCTTTTCTCTCCTCATTGCCACCCAAGCCGGCCCGCCTGCCCGGCCGCCGCAACGGCCGCCGACGCCGACACAACTGGCTCCTCCGCCGGCTTCCGCACCAAAATAAAAAGGGCGCTCGGATCCCGCACCACCCCCAACGCCTTCTTCTTCCTCCACCATCCTACCAGTACCAGGCAGCAGCCGGGCGGGGCGAGCCAACCGCCGCCGCGCAACGCTCATCCTCTCCGGCCTCCTGTCCCTTCTCCCACCGCCACCACCATGGCCGCACCCCAGCCTCCACCCGCGCCGACGAACTTTCTGGCGGACGACAAGTTCCCCGACGACCTCGTGGTTTCGATACTCGGCCGCGTCCCGTGCAAGGACGACGGCGCCAGCATGTCCCTCGTCTGCAAGGCGTGGCACGACAGGATCGACCGCCTCATCAAGAGCGAGGCCGCGCCGCCCGCGCCCCCGCCGCTCCCGTGGCTCCTCCTCCCCTCGCGCTTCAGCAACGACCCCGCCTTCTTCCGCGCCGCTTGCGTCCTCAGCGGCTGCGTCCACCCCCACCACAACCACCGCACCATCCTCCCGCCCGGGACGCGCTTCGTCGGCTCCTACGACGGCGCCTGGATCTTCCTCTACTCCGACGAGACGCGCGCGCACGGGCTCCTCAACCTCCGCACAGGCCAAGGCTGCGTGCTCCCGGGAGCGCTCGTTCGCGATCGTGAGGGACACCGGATTGTCTACAGTATGGTCATGCTCGCCGCCACGCTCTCGTCATCGCCGGACGACTCCAAGTGCGTCGGCGCCACCATCATCGCGCGGGAGCGGGAGCAAGCCCCAGACGAGTTTTTGCAGCAGCCCTTCAATCGCTGGATTGCGTTCTGGCGAATGGGCTGGGAGGTGGCGCTCCAATTGGTTCCAGGCGAGGACGTGGCTGTGGACCTGGCTCTGTGCCTTACGGAGGACGTCGTCTACCACGACAGCGCCTTCCATTTTCTGCTCACCCGTGGCGGAGCCTACCAAATCCTCGTGTGTACGCCGACCGCGAATCCTGAAGATCCTATGGTCCTGGAGATCAATTGGGCGCTTCGCCGCTTCATGCCGCCCGGAGAGCGCATCTCCGGCCAGAACGCCACCGTCCGCGCTCGATACCTCGTCGTGTGCCGCGGCGAACTGCTCATGGTCGTCAGGTTCACGACTGGTGCTAATCAGCCGACGTCCAAGTTCAAGGTGTTCCGGGCGACGAATCGGCCGCAGATGCCTGACGGCGACGCCGACTTCCCCGTTGCTCAGTACCCCTGGGAATGGAGCGAGATGGACACGCTGGATGGCCGGATTCTGTTCGTCGGCTATGGCTGCTCCAGGTCCTACCAAGCGGATGAGGATAAGTACCCAGGCTTCAAGCCCGGCCCCGGCATCTACTTCTTGGATGATGGCGTGTTCTGCGAGGCACTCATGGTCGGCGACGCCAATACCAGGCCGTACCCCTGCAGGGACAATGGGATGTGGTCCGAATCCGAAGGCAGTATCCAGCACTGCTTCCCGCCTCCAAACTCATCGGACTACTCTCCTCCGGTTTGGCTTCTCCCTTGAGGCGACAGGCTTTTTCCATTGGCTACCGTGAGTTTGGTTCGTTTGAGATCGTGTTAATTGACGTTCTAGGTAGTTGCTGATTCCAATCTTGAGAGTTAGGTAGATGCGGGTTACAATATTCAGAGTGAGATAGTTGCTGATTGCAATATTCAGAGTGAGTAGCTGTTCAAATCACACATACTGCTGCTTCGATTGCTAAACCTGAATCCAATGTTCTCTGATTTCTGTCTGCGGTGTTGCTTCTGTTTTCTTTACTAAATGAAGAGCAAACAATGGTTGCTGTTCATGGCAATTCGATTTGCTTGTTTGTTCAATTGGGTTTGAACATGTATTTGCTACTGCTATTGGTCTTCCTTATCTCAGTACAGGTTAGTACTGAATTGGAAGTGCAAGGGATCTGAACCAGTCAAATTCTGTATCCTAACTCATCACAGTATATTTCAGACTCGTGTCTTGCTGCTCAGAGCAGTGATGTTGTCATGGCATGATGGTTGTTGATTAGTCTAGCACAATGCTACATTGTGGTTGAACTGTGAACTCAAGAAGCTAGCAAAGCCTTCTTTCAATTTCAGTAATCACTTTGCAACAACATATTTGTGCATTGAATTGTTAGATTTTGTCATTACTAATTCTCCGTGTTGATTTCCTTGCCTACCCAACTTATTAAACTTGAGTATGTTCGTGGGAACTAAATTGTGAATTTGTGATTATGTATAATAGTTTAAAATTTGTGAGTATCTCATATTGCTTATTCTGTATAATAGTTTAAAATTTGTGGGCATTGCAATCACCAAATTTTACGTTACGCCTCTCACTGAAATTTAACACTGATACAGGGCTTGCATAACAAAAAGCTGTGAACTCTGAACAGCCTCTTTTCAATTTCAGTAATCACTCTGCAACAAGATCTGTGTGCACTTAGATTTATTCTTACTAATTCTCAGTTTTCCTTTCCTTTTTTTTAACATATCAGTTTTCCTTTCCTAGCCTATCCATTGTCTTAAACTTGAGTGCAGAATATTTTTGTGGAATCTGAAATGCGATTATGTTATCTTCGGAAGAATTCTCTGTAGCCATTCCCATTTTGTTATGAAGTTCTCTGTCTCATGTAAAGTAGGTGCTGAGAGGATTGAGAGCCAAGAGATTCTAAGACTGAACGCAGATTTCACAATGATTGACTAATGACTCACTTAACTTTCCATCCCATGTGTCGATAAATTTACATCGCTTCTGTCATATTATTGTTCTACTTCATTGTGACATAATGTAACCTGGATATCTTGTGTCATATTGGTAATTCAGTATAACAGATAAAATTTCTGTCGCATTGCAATTACCAAATTTTACGTTACGCGTCTCACTGAAATTTGAGACTGATACAGGTCCTGTGTAAAAAGTTAGAAGTGTTATTCTAAACCTGAATGCAGATTCTACAATGGCTTACTATCTGTTCCCTTGTGTTTGTAAATTTCTGTTTACAGCTCTCTGAATTTCACTAACATCCAATGCAAATCTCAATTGGGCAGAACACAGATTTTATCTATATGGTGTTTGTATATCAGCAGACTGTTCTAGTTCATTACGAATGGTATTTCAGTTTGCAGTAGATGTAATGCTACCTGGTAAATATTATGTTTAATGTTGCTGATTCTGCAAGCGTTCCCTCAATATTTGGCACTGAACTAATTTCACATTATGTGTCAAATACAAATTTGACACACTCATAAATTGGCATATGCCTTGCATCAAATTAAGGAGGAAACATATGTTATTTGTGTAAGCTATAAACCATACTTAGTACCAGAAACTGAAACTGAAATCAGACAGGACACATGTTTCCTAGTTTTTTTAGAAGTAACAACATTGCTTGTTAACTGCAGGCCAGGCTGCCAGGGTCAAGCCGTCAAGCTCCTTTGGTTCTCTTCTAATTTTCTGCAACTTTTCATTCCCACAGTTTTTAGAACAAATGCAGAGCATTTGTCACACTGGAAATCGTTCATGTTCAGACTTCAGAGTCCCTATGATACTTGATACTGATTGTCATGCATCTACATTATTAATGTTTTCCCTTGCAAGCACAAATGCACGCCACACATTTGAATTGGGACATAACACTGGTATATGCCTGAATGACTTATGCAGTTTTGGTACAAAACTAGACATTTGAATTGAGACATGAGACTGATATACACCCACAAATGGTAGCTACAAAACTAGTCATCTCCTCCACTAGAGCATTACTTCTTGCAGTCTTGCCCCAACCAGGTTTGCATTCACTGGTGCTGGTACGGTATCACTAGCACCTCAACTGTCAGCGCTGGCATTTCCAACTGAAACGCCCACTGCCTAGGCGACTACCCATCGCCCTGTTACCTTCCCGCGTCTTCATCTGCAAAGAGAAATGTACTATATTTGGTCAGGGATGCGGCCAACTCGAGACCGTCTGTCTGCTCGGTGACCGGACACAGCTTGTGACGGCTAGACATTGGGGCACCATCGGGACTGGCCTGCTGCTTGGGAGTTGAGAGGTGGCTTGATAGAAGTTTGACCGGACGCAGCGTATCGGGGGAGATTTACCGGTGATCTGGAGTATCTCTCCCTAATATTTTAAAAAATCAATGCTACTTTATTAGGGATGAATTATTAGTGAGCTGCTGGAGATGCTTTAAGGAGCAGTTTCTTCCAAGCTGAATCTAGGAGAAGCTCTGCCCAACAATTTTGGAGAAGTTCTGTCAAACAGTTTTTCTTCGAGAAGTGATTTTCTGAAATAAACTAAACTAGGGGGTTAGGAGCTAAAAAAATCAGTTTCTCCTGATTCACTTCACGCATAGAATCACTGTATGCATAGAGTTTGGAAAAAGTCTAAATAACCCCCTGAACTATGGACCCTGGAACACATAACCCCTGAACTATGAAACGGTCTAATTTACCCCCTGAACTATCCAAAACCGTCTATTTTACCCTCTGGGCGGTTTTCGACGGCGATTTTGCTACAGTAACAATGGTTTTGCTACAACAATAGCGGTTTTGTCTTTTTTATTTATTTTCGCTGAATATTTGAAAAATCATAGTAAATCACAGAAAAATTATATGTTCACTGTGTAGATCTACTCATGTGGAGTCTAACAAAATTAGATTTTCTATTTTATGATTTTTCTGTGATTTACTATGATTTTTCAAATATTCAGCGAAAATAAATAAAAAAAGACAAAACCGTTATTACTGTAGCAACACACTGTTACTGTAGCAACCCGACGTCGAAAACCGCCCAGAGGGTAAAATAGACGGTTTTGGATAGTTCAGGAGGTAATTTAGACCGTTTCATAGTTCATGAGTTATGTGTTCCAGGGTCCATAGTTCAGGGGGTTATTTAGACTTTTTCCCATAGAGTTTATCTTAGGAATCATAGAGAATCAATTTCAATTAGAGAATCACTTCTCATACAGAATCAACTTCCACAGAAATTTTGGTGCAACAGGGGCTTTGCCAAACTGGCCCTAAGACTCTCCCCGCTTCACTCCACGACAATCAAAGTGTATGCGTGGGCCATCTCCATAGGGTATAGGCAAAAATGCAAATCAATTCTCGATTAGGGAGTGAAAAATTACACTCCCCATACTTTGCTCCTTATCCACCCCTCTCCACTACCCCGCTGCTCCTCTCCCCTATGCACTCTTCGCCTTCCAAGGAAACCATGCCATCCCTGTTGCCCCTTTAGGGACACATTGGAGCTCTTCGAGCCCCTATTCATCCTCTGCCATGGTAAAGTCTCCTCTTCCTTCAATATGGAAAGCCTTGGCTTTCCACACCGATGCAACATCTCGTTGCACACCCTCCTCGTCTTACCCTGCCACAACACAACCTAATGTGGCTCGCACTCTTCGCCTTCCTTCTTCACTGCAACGTCCTCTCACAACTCTCCATCCTCGTCCTCCTCCAAAGATAGCGGTCTCCTCATCCCCCTCTTATGCTGTTGAGACCTCCGACACCCTCAGGCATGAGCTAGAGCGAGTGGTGGAGCGAGTTTGGGAGCTCTACCAAACACTTGGGGCTGAGGAGTGGAGTGTAACTAGATGGGTGAGAGCTGGTTGGGCATCCTGCCGAGCAGACTCTAATAATATATTTTGTTAATTGCATGGTTCATCATGTTGCAATAACAAGAAGGATCAATTCGAGGCATTATTATAATTATTATTGATCTTGTTGATATTTCAGATTCATAGGTGACTTTCTTTATTTGTCCGATCCATGCTTTTGCTATACCATTTAAAAAATTAATTGTTATATTCACTAATGGTACTTTCTCTTCAAAATATAATTTTATTGTAGTTTTGTCCTAAGCAAAACATTGAAACTCTTATATTCTAGAAAGATACTCCCTCCATTCCAAATTATAAGTTGCTTTGATTTTTTGGTACATCCATTTTACTATGTATCTAGATATAATAATATGTCTAAATACATATCACAATGAATGAAACAAAAAAGTTAAAGCGACTTATAATTTGGAACGGAGGGAGTATATTAACATCTATAGTTCAAATAACTAGAAGACATTATGGAGAATTTAAATGAACTGATTTGATATGGTAGATGATATTTTTCTATAAATTTATTTAAAGTTAGATAAATTTAGTTCGTCTTATATAAAACTATAATTTAGAATGGGAGAGCGCTTTTCAACGGTACGGAACAAAAAAGCTGGGCCGGGGCGGGTCCTGGGCCTGGACTCGGGTTTGGAAAACTAATCTACTCCAACTGGCAACTGGGCTAGTTTCAAAAAAAAAAAAAAACTGGCAAATGGGCTTCAGTGGCTTGCAAGGAGCGAACGGAGGCCACAGGGAAAAGCGCAGAATGAGGGGGATCCTCCTCGGGCGCCGGCGGCAGCCGCCGCCGCTCCCCCTCTTCCCCGCGGCCAAGCGCTCCTCCGCACCCGCGAACCTCCTTTTCGCCCGCCTCTGCCGCTTCCTGCCGGCCAGCCCCATCCTCCGGCTCCTCCTCCTCCTCGCACTCCTCTCCCTCGTCCCGCCGGCCTTCTTCCACCTCCGTCTCCGCCGTTTCCACCGCGTGCGCCCCCCAGCCACCTAGATTCGAGATCTTCAATAAGGAGCCTTTTACGCTCCGAGATTTCACTTGTTCGATTTAATCGGTTTCTTCCCTGACACGTTTGTTAAACCTTTTTGGTTGCTGTGTTCCAGATGCGCGAGAGGAAGTGCGGGTGGATCGTGAGCCCACCCATGGTGTGCGCGCACGGCGGTGACTCCACCAACGCCTTTCCCAACTCGGTCGGTGTGGGAGACTGATACGGTCTCAGTGAATTCGAATTTGTTCTATAACAGGAGTTTTTTTCCCCTCCATTCTGTTCGGGATGAGGTAAATGTGTTGATGAGTTGTTGGTTTTGTCGGGATCTCATGATTCAGATGGACGCATTTCGGATGGCTCTGGATGCCCGGGTAGACTGTGTGGAGGTGGATGTTTCAAGGTCCTCTGACGGTGTGCTGTTTGCTCTGCATGACAGGTAATTGAACTGCCACTTTGCTGGTGTGGTATAATGTATCACAAGCATGTTGCTTCTGCAGAACGTGAACAGGCATCTAAATGGAAAACATCTGATAAAATTCCCAAGATCACTATCTATCATGTGTGACTGTTTATCCACTGCAATTGCTACTTAGCTGATTATTAGTTGGATGGCATAGTTTGGCTATTTACTGAAATGCTGTCATTTTTTATTAAATTGGCAAACTATCAAGTTTGGTTTATAATTATGAGAACACAGTTTGATCTGTCAATTACTGTCTTCAATACTGGTCTGCTTCATGAATGATGCACGCTTCAGTTTTTGCAAGGGGCTGCAGGAAGCATGTCACTACAGTCTTATTTAGTGTTCTTAGTTGTTACTACCTATATAAGGCTATTACTGTGGAGTGCATGGCTATGAGATTGTTTGGAATCAACTTTGTGGAATGCATGGATTTTTAAAATATTTTAGCTTGAGTAACATTCGTTAATGGTTTAGTATGATCATGACATCCATTAGCACCAACCAGCAAAATGTTACTGAAAATGCGATCAAATTTGTGACAGCACATTTGTTAGAACAAATCAGCTAGTGCTTACTTTTCTTCCAAACAAACATACCTGGACCTAATTTACAATTGACACAGGCAGGGATCTACAAAAGATGTCTGGTAATTCTACAGCAAAAGTTGGCCACTGGACCACAGATGAGGTGATTCATTTACAGTTTCAGTCTCGTCATCACTTGCTAAAAACTACTGCGTTTGGGCCATTCTCTTCCTTTTTGTAACTCCTTTTCTCTTCATTCTTTTTTAATAAGATGCATAGTAGGGGCCTTCCCTACTGTATTTCCCCTAAAAAAACTGTGATTGACTAATTGGAGTTGGTGCACATGGTTCGAGATATCAGCAGTTGTTTTGTTGCTGATATAGCTTGCTCAATCATTTCATGATCATTTCCTGATTCTGGAGCTGTGATGCTAATGCATTGTTCTTTTAGTTTTTTTGTAGATAAAAGCACTAAGTACAAGGTTTCAGTTGTCAAAAAGAGTCCAAAATGAGGAAGTTCCCAAGGCAGAAGATGCTCTGGCGGTAAGCATTAACCCAACCAATTTAAGCTGTAGGAAATTTGATAGTTCTGATGGATAATCTATGTAACCACTTAAGCTTTAACTGACTTGTGTGGAACAGTGAAAGCTTTGCCATAAACATCTTATGCGTTTATTGGATAGTTCTGTAAATTTTATTGTTTGCATGCCTGACAATTTTCCCCTCTTGCAGATGATATCACAATCAGTTAGGCAGGTCGTTCTTGATGTGAAAGTTGGACCCCCTTCATTTGAGAAAGGTTTAGCTGAGGATGTATTGTCTCTTGTAAGTTCTGTGTATCTCCTTTATTGTTTTGTGTCAAGGTTGTTGGTGCCCAAGGTAGCTGGTCCGCGGCTACGGAGTTTGTAGCTTGGACTCGTAATGGCGCAGGGATTCTTCCCTAAGCGCTCAATGTTGAAGGAGGTGAGATTAAGAGAAATGAGGGAGATTAGGAAAATTGGTTGTTATTGCTTCATCCAAATGAGGGCTTAGTACATGGAATATATAGGCACTTGGCCTGCTAAATAAAAGGAAATAAACTCCATAAATCCCCTAATTCTTGCCCTCTTTAATCCTCTTAGCTCTTGCCTTCATGCTGATCCCTGGAATGGTGCTGCTGCTGTCGCCATTCATGCTGATCCCTGCAATATTGCTGCTGCTGGCGCCATCTAGGGAGTAATAATGGTGGCCCCACATGACATCTCTCCCCCCCCCCCCCCCCCCCCCCCCTCGATGAGCAGCTCGTCCTCAAGCTGGAAAGACGGGTAGCCGTCGAGGAAGCTGTCGACGTCTTTCCAGGTGACAGAAGCCGCAGGTTTCCCCTTCTAGTGAACAAGAACTTGTCGAACACCCCGGGCGAGGCGCGTGTGGGCAGCACATTCTAGTTCAGGCACCATAGCACCATGGTGCCTAGGCGGCATGGCCGGTGGTGCAGCCGGAAGGGTGCCGACGAACTTCTTCAAGAGCCAGTAGATCAGATGGTCCTTGTGCCAAAATGACATGGTGAGGGCCACAAAGTCCCACAGGATTGGGCCGAGTGTGGCAAGCCACCGTCGTACCCCGGCAAAGGGAGTGCGAAGAAGTCAGCGGAGAATTTATCGCTGGCGATGGAGAATGTTGCCAGCCTGTACACGGTACGTGCTCGCCATTGGCCATCGTGACGGACGTAGAGCTGCGGCGGACCATGGGAGTCCGGTGCGGTTGGCAGGCTCCTTGGGGATGAGATTGTGTGTCGAGCCCGAGTCAATGAGGGCGTGGAGGTGGATGTCACCCATCCGGAGGCGCACCTGCATGGTGCTGCTGCTGAGTACGCAGGTGATCACGTGGAGCGATATCTGCGGTTCCGTAGTGTCGCGGTCTTCGGAGGCGGTATCATTGTCATCATCCGCTTCCGCCAGGTCCAACAAGAACAGGCGCTGGCACACTCGGTTGTGACCGTGCTCGAACTTTTCGTTGCAATTGAAGCACAGGCCGAGCTGGTGGCGTTCTTCCATCTCGGACGTCGACAGGTGCCTGATGGGGCGGCCCTCCACCGTGACGGTGGCGGTTGCTGCAGTCGCGGCAGGTGGTAGGGGTGGTAGAGCAAGACGTGGTGGAGGCGCCGGAAGGAGGCCCTGCTGCTAGTCGCGAGGTGGTGCGGGAGGCGGCGCAACAGCGGTGGCACACTGGTTGCGCAGCTCCATCTTCCTGGCGAGGCTTATGGCGAAAGCGAGCGACTGTGGATTGTGGACCTCCACATCGAGGCTGAGCGGTGGTTGTAGGCCTGCCATGAAGATCTGCACCCACTGCGCCTTAGTGAGAGCGCCCGTGCGAGGAAGGAGGGCCTTGAAGCGGTCCTAGTAGTCAACGACGGAGCCCATGTGCTTGCAAGCCCTGAGCTTGCCGAGGGGGTTGGAGCGCTGGGGCGGCCTGAACCGAAGATGCAGCAGCTCGATGAAGTGACGCCATGCAGTGTTCCCTCGTCCTGCTGGACTTGGATGAACCACAATTGGGCGCCAACTTCAAGGTTGTAGGAGGCCATCCAGACCTTCTCCTCTCCGCGATACGCTGCTGATGAAAATAAGACTCACAATGATTGATGAACGCCATCGGATCAGAGTATCAGACTTTCCATCGTCTGTAGACGCGGGGGTCGGTCATTGTGGTGCTCGCCGGAGGCCGGAGCCTTAGCGCCGGACGAGGAAGTCGCAGGGGGCAATCCTGCTGGAGCGCGTCGAACTTGGCTTGCAGGTTGTCGACGGTCGCTGCCAACGATCTGATGAGGGCAGCAAGATCTGCTGTGGTCGGCTTGCCCATCGTGGAGGTCATTGAGGCAGTGGAGGATAGCAGCGAGTTGGGAACAGCAGGTGATGGGGCAGGCGCGGTGGGGTTTAGCGGCGGAGTAGTGGTGGAAGAGGAACGCCTGGAACCCGATACTTGGTTGTCAAGGGTGTTGGTGCCAAGGTAGCTGGTCTGCGGCTACGGAGTTCATAGCTTGGACCGGTAATGGCGCAGGGATTCTTCCCTAAGCGCCCAATGTTGAAGGAGGTGAGATTAAGAGAAATGAGGGAGATTAGGAAAATTGGTTGTTATTGCTTAATCCAAATGAGGGCTGAGTACATGGAATATATAGGCACTTGGCCTGCTAAATAAAAGGAAATAAACTCCATAAATCCCCTAATTCTTGCTCTCTTTAATCCTCTTAGCTCTTGTCTTCATGCTGATCCCTGGAATGGTGCTGCTGCTGTCGCCATTCATGCTGATCCCTGCAATATTGCTGCTGCTGGCGCTATCTAGGGAGTAATAATGGTGGCCCCACATGACATTTTGCCTAATGAGTTGTGAGGTGCTTTAAATAGAATGTGTTCTTTTATTTACCGTTCTTGTACCTCTTGGCTCGTCACATGTACCTACCATATCTGTAACATATCATCAAATTTCTAGATCTTAATTGAAATTACTGTGTGGTGTGTGCTATATATGTACAGATCATTCATCTTAATAAAAATGTTTGGGGACAAGTGCTTTTACTGTAGCTAATAAAATTGTTAATTGTTTATTTTTACTTGATCACATTTTGCTTCAGGGAATGCACTCATGGCAAAGCTTCCTGTAGTCCCATCCAGTAGATATCTAGCTAAACTCCCCTAAATTTGTGTTTATTTATCACTTTCTGTGATTTCTCTTTTATGTTTATCTCGAAACTGGAATGTTGCAATTTTGCAGCAATTTTTTTGAAAACTTACCGTGATTTAATGCCAGTTTTTGTTCTTTGCAGCTCAGGAGAACAAATTGCAAGAATTGTCTTGTCTGGGCAAAAAGTGATGACCTAGGAAGAGATATAATTAAGTTGTCTAAAGATGTTATTGTACATTGTTCTCTCTTTTTCATTTCTTTATTTGAACGATACATCTGTTATCTGTGCCTACGACCACTTCTACTGCACAATTTAACAGGCGCCTCGTCTGTTATAGGTTGGATATATTGTTATGGTGGATAAATCTACCAACAGAAGAACTGAGTTAGTGAGGATTGAAGGGGCTAAAGTTGCTGGCGTATACCATCCTTTGATCCATGAGAAGGTCATGAAGGTCATGCGCAGGTACATGCATGTGATAACCTACACTTAGCTCCTTTTGTTATGCCCTGTTTGCAATTTGCACGACTTCATGTGAGCTTAAAATTGCTGAATTTTGAAACAGACATGACAGGAGAGTTTTTGCATGGACTGTTGATGATAGCAGCTCCATGAAGAAGATGCTGTATGAGCATGTTGATGCCATTGTGACCAGTAACCCCTCTCTCCTGCAGCAGCTTATGCAGGAGACAAGAACTGAGTGCATGGAAGATGGTTTTGCCTTGCCCTAGGAATTTCTAGCTGTCAGAACATAAGGGTTTAACTTCTCAACAGAGAGGACCAATTAGTGAGTTGAGTTTGAGGGATTCTTCATAAATTAGATGATAATTAGTTTAGTTTTTGGCACATTCCACACTCGGGTATATAATGAAATAGGCTGTAAGAAAATATGGTTAGCTTGTCATGAAATATGTTGTTTCCTTTTACAACTTGATCAGATCAGGTCATTGAGAAGATCGTGACAATAATATAATTAATTAACCGAATCATGCTTTAGCCATTGATATTCAAGTTTGTTTCACCATTTGACAATAATGACATAATCTCCATGAACGGCAGCACTAGTGCCTGGACGTGGACGCCCATGCCAGAGCCTGCCCCACGCACAGGTGGGGCCCACCCGCGCCACTCCCCCATGCTTCCTGTGTCTCCCATGCTTGCTGCACCGTTCCCCTCCATTCACGGCACCCCAGCAGCTATAGCAGGCGGCTGCGGCGTGCACAACACCCCTGATTTACTTTTACAATATTTAAATGAAACAATTGCAATATACGTATGAAATATGCATCTGAAACATACAATGTTTTCCTAAACGCTAAACGGTAAACAGTCGGTCACTCTTCGTTTAACGTTTACACCGTTTAAACGGTGTTTAAACGGAGTTAAACGGCCTAAACGGTTTTGTACAATAACAATAAAATATACATATTTATGTAGGTAAAAATAAAATTTGCTAGAACCATACATATTTACATATGTAAAAATCAAATATTCTACCAAATAATCTTGTTGGAAGAAATCTAAATCCCACACCACTTCATATAATTACAATGTTAATTAGTTTCATGTTGATTGTGATAGACATAGTCCTTTAATTCACTTAATTATGGATTAAATGGTTGTTTAGCTCATTTAATCATGTTTAATTTGATTTTGTTTAGACTGTTTAGACGGGATTGAACGGTTTAAACGGGTTTAAACGGCCTAACCGTTTAATTCACCGTTTAGGGTCTAAACAACACGGCTGACTTCTGTTTACCGTTTAAACGGTGTTTAAACAGACTAAACGGCCGTTTAGGCGAACGGTGGAAACATATGAAAAAACACTTGAAAAACAATTGCAAACATATGCAACATCTGGATAAAACACTTGTAACATATGTGTGAAACATATGTACACATCCAGATAAACACACTTGCAAATAATCTGAAAAAACAGATAAAACATTGGGAACAAATACTTGCAACATACGTGTACAATCATTGCAACATATGCAACATCTTGATCTACTTTTGCAACATCCACATGAAACATTTGAAACATACCTACAAAATATCTGAAACTCTTGAAACATGTGCTTGCAACATGGGGGAGCCAAGTGCTGGGCGATTCCAGTCGTTGGGGTCGGAGCCGGCGTCGCGCGAGAACTACCACCACCACCACCACTACCATCACTAGCGGCGCCAGGCTTGGCTCGGCCACGGGCGGCACGCGCAACGGGCGGGAACGAGCGGCGCAAGATGGGTGCACTGTAGCAGCAAGGCGGACTGTGCGCGCAACGTCCGAATGGGAAGGTCGTGGCTAGAGAAGGCCGCCGCGTTGGAGAAAGCTAGCGACGGGCGGGCGGCACGGTGGATGTGCCCGTGGCAGTCGCATGAGTGTGGTAGTTGGGAAAGGAAATGTCGCTGTATTTTTTATTTTTTGGAGAAACCGTGTCGTACTGAATCTGGAGTGGAGGAGGTCTAATGGGCCTGATCATTGGGCATGTCTGGGAATGAGCCGTTCAGACGGAACATCCCTATACGGATGCCCGTGTGCCAGCATTATCGTCCCATGAAATTGTCCTCTTGCAAAAAAAAGTTTGATACACAAGTTAATATCCCCAAGAAAGAAATGAGTGATTAATATCTCTTGGAAATAAAATGGTTGATATATTTTTAGTCCTAACCATTATTTTGAATCATGTGTTGTATTGGTGTAACACCGTAGCCCGTCAGGAGTCTATAGTAGTTGTGTTGTTAGCCATGTGGCCCACATGGCATGGCTCATGAAAAGTGGTAGTTGGTGTATTTAGTACCACATTGGAAGATTAGGAAGGCGAGGGCCACCTTGTAATCCTTGTTTCAAATATACCATCTCCGGGTTAACTCTTTTACACGAAGCGAGGACAAAAGTGAAAGAGATGTGCTAAGCATATGTGAATCCGTTCCATGTGAGGAGCTAGACCATATACAGTTTTTGGATGTAGGGTGTTACAGTTGGTTAAATTCAGTGGATGTACTCATCGATCATCGAAAGGCAGATCCTAGAGCAGGGATGAAAACGGTATTTCATCCGATATTTTCCGACCGTATTCGAGACCGAATCCGTTTAGAGGGATTTTAATCCGTCCGTATCCGAGTCCAGATATTTAACATCCGATACCGTATTTGTATTCGAATATTTAAATCACATATTTATGATGTCGATATCCAATCGTATCCTATCCAGTATTTTTTATACTATCCGTATTCGAATCCGAATCCGGACATAAATATGAAAACAAATACGATATCAGTGATATCCGTCCGTATCCGATCCGTTTTCATCCCTATCCTAGAGAGGTGCTTGTACGCACAAGTGGTCCAGTTCACTATCATTAAAGAGCCCATGCCCATCAAGGAGCAGCCAGTTCCAGAAGAAACAAGGGTGGGAAACTTTCTGCTCTCCTCCAACCTCTGTTCTTAGCATCCTTGCCTTCCAACACCGATGATTCTTCGTATTATCTATGGATTCTTCTGCCAGGTTTGCCACAATCCAAGGGCATAATATCTTCATGGTTTGCTTCCTCACTGCATTGCGTGCCTATAATATCTTCATGGATGGTGATTACTCAAGGATTCACAGGTGAAAGGTCTCGTGACCAGTGGGAGGGTTTAAATTGCTAGAAAAACCTAGTGTCCAATTTAAATTGCCACTAAAAAAACCATAAGCTACTCTAGCACGATGTGCACTTAAGGTTTTTTCTAGTGTGCTCTATCTCAGTGACGGAACTAGAAAAAAATATAGCTAGGTCGAATTCTAATAATAAAATAAACAAAAAAAACTTATGGACCAAATCGCATCGCATTCACATGATCGATCACACAAATTATGGAAAAATGCTGCAATCACACGAAAAATTGGATAAGCTACATAAGATGTTACCTCAAATTTGAAGAATAAATTAATAGTTCTTGATCCGGTTGATTCATACATGATACATTGTAAAATATAAAAAACGGAGAATGGATGACCTGTAAATTGTATGAAGATCAATTTGTGTCGCTGCTTCTCTCATCTCTCCGTCGCTGCTTGCAACTCCGTCTAGGCGCCGGCGGGCCGTGGGCCGCTCTTGCCCACGTGACCGTGCGCTTGCGTGGCCGATGGCCGCCTAGTCGCTACATGGCCGTTGGCCGCTGGGCGTTGAGGGCTAAGGCGCTCGGCCGTCAGGGCTCTGCTCTCTAGAAGTCTGCTTGACGGCGGGCGGTGCCACAATGACTGTGCTTGCCTGATACGACCGGTTGGACCTCAGTGCTACATGCTCGCCAGGCGCCAGCTAGGGTTAGGAATTGGGATACCAGAACAGAGGATTGGAGTGGGAGGCAAAGGATGCCCGACGCATTGATTGGGGAAGAAGCCGGTCATTGTGTTTGTGTGGGACGGTTGGGCCTTTAATAGGCCCCTATTGCCTCGTGGGCTGAACCAAAGCGAGGCCCAAGCATCAACCTTCTTCTATCTCTCTGCTCGCTGCTCGGCCGTAACTCACCATGTCGCGGTGTCAGCGGATGCTCGACTCAGCACTTGGCAGCCGGAGGTAAGGAAGAAGGAGGGGTCTCACGTGACCACGCCGGTAGCTGGGGCGGTCACGCCCCTAGGGTGGCTCCGCCACTGCTCTATCTTATCCTCAACCCACAAAGAGTTTAACAACCTATAGCCAATCATAACAACTAGCCTATAGCTAATCTAGGAAGGAAAATGTCACGCAATGACACAAGCAAATTACACGCGGAAGCAATAAACGTGGTATTTTATTTCCCTACAAGTATTTTCTATACTCTATAAACTAGCTACGGTGCTTGCTTAGTAGTGCATGATGTGCTTGCTGAAGAGGTTAGTTGCGTGTCCATTTTTTTCCCCATTTAGCTCTAGAAATATGGAACTCAATAGCAATATGACTTGCAACTAGAAAAGCGAGAACACCAAACATGTGGGCGACACATGCTAATATAGATTAAGAAAGTATTTTTCTTTTAAAACAATGGGAGCTATGTTCTGATCTCAAGCTGAGCAAGCTCCTGTAACGTTTTGATTAATTAAATTGATAGCACTCCTTCCATAGTTTTGATTAATTCTACTTTTGCTTAATTACAACCATGTTTTATCTGAATCTTTACATTATGTCCATAAAGTAGTAAACCTAATCTTTTTCTATTATCTCAATCTTAGTCTTTTGGTCAGTAGGTGGTCAAGGTCTGAGTGGGAGGCTCATAATCAAGTTAGGACATAGCCGAGGCGATGACATGTTGCTTGCAAGGAAACCCTCAAGTGCTGCATAGATGTTAGGAAGTCTCGTACTGCTGCAAGTTTTCAAAAGTTGTGAGATAATTAGTGAACTGTACACTTGTTTATCATTTTAGATTTAGATACTATTTCAACGGTTTGACAACTTACTAAATGACTGATCATAATTAATATATGTGAGTGTAATTGCTTTTATTATGGTTTATTGTTTTTGCAATGACGATTTCTTAAACCACAAATCAAATGCTACTAGCGTTGCAATACAAACTATGCCAACAAGATGCTATGTGTGGCAATATGATCTATGGCAATGAACTCACTTGCGTGACAATATGATTTGTTGCAATGAATAAAATTGCATGGCAAATGGTACTATTGCCACGGCATGACTACCGTGGCAATAACATATGATTGCTTGCAACGAATAAAATTGTGTGGCAAATGATACTATTGCCACGGCACGGCTGTCGTGGCAATAACGTATGATGATTTCTCGCAACGAATAAAATTGGTGGCAATAGTATAATTGCCAAGGCATGGCGGTCGTGGCAATAACACCTTAGGCAACAAAATTCTAGCCTGGCAATACAGACAATTGCAACGACGTTGTTCATGGCAAATGTCTATTGCTACGCTATCGATCGTTGCATGTATCACCTCTTGCTATGAAGACGGGTGTAACGCCCCGGCTAGAAACACCACTGGTGGTCACCAAACAACATATAAAAATCCTACTAACTTTAGAAGATTATTAATTTTTAGCAGAGTCTCCTTAGTAAACTGGCATTTTAACAGGTAAAAACTTATAACATGCATGAAATATTCTCATAAGGACATACACATCACAGCCCAAATCGAACGATAGAATAAAAGAATGATCCTAATAGCACGATGGTCTCAACCAAAGCAACCATTTAGCAACCTCTATTTAACCGTTACAGTTGCAACCACTATGCAGTATATTAAGCATGTGTAGACTAAAAGGTAAGTGCTTGTTGTGATGGTGCTACTCTGGTTCCCATGCATGTAACGATGACAAACACAAGGTGAGTAAAAACACTCAGCAAGTATATATAATCAGAATCGATGGAACAAATTTTACATGGGAATCCATGAACGAATTATTGGAACACCAAATAAATAGTAGTTTCCATCTGAAACGGACAACACATGAATCCTCCTTAGCATCTACCGGTAAAGCCAAGCAAGTGGGGCCCGCACTTACTCACAAGAACCTGAATATAAGAACCAAATTGCACTTCCGGATAAACCAGCGCAGGAATGGAATGTAAATAAAAACATGAAACTTAGAACTTGAACATGACCACATGCACATCTAGATCTACCGGAACATGAATTGAATATAAAAGAAAATTTTGGAACTTGAATCATGTGAAACCGACATATAACAAATGTAACCATCGAACCGATTAAAAACTCAAACAATAGGCACAAGCCACACATAGGTTTCTCATGCACTTGCCTTAACTTCAGCGAGAATCCGGCGTCACACGCTCGGCACCGGCACCTCCCAAACTTGATGAAGCTAACTTAAGAACTAGACCACGCTGATCGCAAACCTATTTTTAGGAAAGCTCAAGTTAACCTATCAATAAAACTCTATATCACTAACTCTTATATTTTCTGAGTTTGTTGGATGTAGAATTATGGGTCTCCGGTGGCTCGGGTACTAAAAAACACAAGGGAGAGACACTGGTTTATCTTGGTTCGGGTTATCGAGGCCCTACGTCCAGCAGTGAAGTGTCCTTCAAGTTCAGGAGCACCCAAATTGGGGGGTGGGGGGGGGGGGTGGGGGGGGGTTACATTAGAGGAGAACGAGAGTTCGGTAGGGGATCGTTCGGTGCTATCCTATGGCTCGTTGGTGGTGAGGTTTCTTCTACAATGAGTGAGGAATCAGCGCTCTCTCTGGCTAGGTTGTCGGGTTGAACTCTATACAGTTCCTCTGCTTCTCTGTTTTGCTGATGCATCTAATGTCTAATCGACCTTCCTCTCTATGGGAGCTGACCCTGCCCTTATATTCTAGGGAAGGTCAGGTACAAGTCAGTTTGGGGCTTCGATCTATGGTCTACGTGCGTCAGGTGTAGGAGGGTGCTGATGCGGTGTGGATGGACCTCAGCTTCATCGTGTAGGGGAGTCGAAGGAGCCATAGGCGCCACTTAATGTCATTGCAGCACTTGACCGTCAGGGGCTATCTGCTGTGGACTGGCCTCCCCCGGGTGAACCTTGTCGAGGTCTCCTTGGCTGCAAAGGAGCCCTAGCTTGAGGAACTGACAAGTGGGCCCTAGGGCCTATTGCTTCCGGCGTTGATGAAGTTGCTTGTCCTATTGTCATGCCAATTGCGTGACGCCATCGAGGGAGTGGTACACAATGCCTCACGCCCATTGAACAGGCTGGCACTGTGGGATCTCCGTACCTACCAAGGCCTCGGATGCCCGTGTCACACCCCAAAATTTTTATTTTGGGATGCGAAATAGAAAACACTAAATAAAAGAAATAATTTAATTTTTTTTTTTCTAAAATTTATCGAGCTTTAGTTAGTTTGTTGTCAATCTAGTGGGTGAAAGAAAAACAATTTTATAAAACTTTTACAAATTAATATAACTTGTTTGTTGCACTTCATGCCTTTGCATAAATTCTCTTGAGTGAAAAACAAATTTAGAAAATTCAATAAAGCCTCGAATAGGTTTTACTCTATTTATAAAAAAAATTAGTTTGAGTTTTAAAGTCCTTGAAAAAACAGTTTAAATATAATTTCTAAAATCATAGTCAAACTCTTTAATCCTTGTTTGACCAAAAATCCTTTTGATCTCATGTCAAATCCTGTTCATTCATTATCCATCTCACATTCTTAGCATGTGATCACATTCAAACCTTGAACAAAATATCCATGTCCCTTGCAAACTCAATTTCCTCTCTTCTTTTCTTATATTTATATTTCCTTCGTCCATATACTTTATCCTTTGCATGTGAGATCACTTCAACGAGCAAACAACGTGGTCACCACGTTCTAGCAGTAAAGCAATACTCAGTTTCTCTTTTCTTTCTTCCTTCTTGTAAATCTATTATTTCTTTGTCCTAAAAATATAATCATGCACGTCTTTAGTAATGGCTGCAGCTAATCTCTCTCTCCCTCCCTCTACGTGGATCACATGCAATGCTCAGTTATCATCAACATGTGTCTGCATGCATCAACATCTACCGTTGCTATCTCAGTGCTTCTGTTTTCAGCACACATTTCCACCATCTCACATAACTGAAATCCCACTCACCCTTCTTCAATTCCCATCACCACCTAGAGCTAGAAACCGCTGCCTTAATGGCATTAGCACAAGCTCCACCATCTTCCATAATTATGTCGAGGCTGCTGCACTCTCTTTTCTGCGCCTATAAAAGCAGCAGGTTGCCCTCCTTTTCTATCCCGTGATCATTTGCTGTCGATCTCCTCCAGTCCTGGCTGCATGAGGCATCATATATCCTTGCCACGAGTGCAGAGCAGCAGATGCCGCAGGACGCCGCAGCGTTCGTCGTTTCATTGAGCCATTTCACATCATCTCACCGTTGGCCATCATCCACCTTCGAATTCCTTGTTTGCTTCTTCACCATCAATCGTCATGAGCAGGGTGAGATGCCTCCTCTTGCAACTCCTGAATATATTGATCTTTTCCTTCTTTTCTCTTGCCTGGCCGTGATCTGTGTACACTGCTGCCGGAACATCGTGGTTGCCGCATCCGACCGAGGGGCCTGTGCATAGTTGGAACAGAACCATGCATCATCGTAGCTTCATCATCCTCTCTGCCGGCTATCCACGTCATCACCATCATCGTCGCACATTGGTGAGAAGCATCCTCATATATAGCATGATTTTTTCTGTTTAAAAGCCTAGCTGCAGCTATATATATCAGCCATGGGTTGAACATCTAGTACGGAAATTCCTAATAAACGTGCCCATGATCCCTACCTTTTTATTCTTCAACCCACAGAAATGAATCTACCATCACTGTTTCCCGTTGAATCGTTCTTGTTGCCATGCATGAACAGTAGCAACCCTGCAGTTATCTAGATCAAGCATGTACTGTACAGAAGTACACTGGACGTGTGTGCATGCATAGACGGTGTGCATGCATAGTGTTGACAACAAAAAATGTTCATTTTGTGAAGTTGTCAAAATGTATAACGGACTTCACCATTGTGTTCCTCTCGTCGAGATGGTAAAAAAAAAACATATATGGAACGTCCAATTTGGGGGTCCGGATGAGAGAGTTATGCCTCCGAAAAAAATGTATGAACTACTGGTACTACCGGTCTGGGAAGGTTTGACGCAGATATGAACTACCGGTACTACCGGTCCGAGAACGGTACTACCGGTGGATGGCGGAAGGAGGCACAGATTGGCGTGAAAATGAACTACTGGTACTACCGGTCCTTGACCGGTACTACCGGTGGAGCCTGACCGGTACTACCGGTAGAGTCTGTTCCGAATCTAACTCCCAGATCTCGAACCGATTTGTTTCTAGATCGGTTTTTGGACGTGGAAAACTTAGAAAATAAGCCTTGGAGAGATTTTCTATTGGGATAAGACCACCCCCCTCTATATATATGAGAGGATCATGGCCGATTGAGTTCCCATCTATCCAATCGTCATACAAACAAATCAATCTACCCCTTTTACCTCTTTTCTCTTCTCCTTCAACCTCCATGCTTTTCATCCCTTGATCCACGACCAAGGATGACGTCCTAGGCTTGCCGGCCAATCTAGGGCAACCCGGTGACGTCCTTGCCCTGATGGGGTCCCTCTCGGGCGAGAGCTTCGACGGTTTCTTTGCTAGTTTGCTTGAAAACTAGCCGGTTCTTCGTCACGTAAGCGCGATTGGTTATCCTTTGGTGGTTTACTTGTAAACCTCTCCGTGCTTCACCATGAAAGAGCGATATCTTGCTGTGTTCTCCAGTCCGTAGCAGCCCGGGCGTCCAATGCCCTTTCTGGTGTGTGATTCGGACCACATTCGACGTCAACACACTTTTTGGTGACTCCGCTGGGGAAGAATTTACTTCGGCTCTACCTTGTAACCGATTCTTCTTACCCTAGCCTTATTCCTTGCAGATCTATCTTCTTGAGCTCACCATTACCGTTGCATCTGGCCTAAAAGGCCGATCGCATCTAGTTTTGACCCCTTGTGATCTTGCTTGTAATTTTGCAACGTGTTGCGCTTGACATTGAAAAATTCAGCAAGGCGATCGAGTTCTAAATCATGGAGTACCGAGGTGGTTCATCACAAAACTACTAAAATTACCCCAAGGTACAACTTGCAAATACATTTTATGATCCTAATGGTTATTTTGCAAGTCATATATGCTCTCATGTTAGTGTTGCTAGCTGTAATGATACTAGATATGTTGCATCGGCTGATAGTTTTGATAATGTTCATCATCATACACATAATAATTATGGATATCATGGTCAAGAGCCGATGTCAACTATGAATTCTTTGAATTTTGATGTTACTAGCAACATACAACATGTGGATCCTTGTTTATCTGCTATAAGTTCACAATGTGTCATTCCACCACATGACATGCCGATGAACGAGAGAATTGGCTATAACAATGCTAATTATTTAGCCAATTACTCTTAAAATTCAGCATCATATGCCAATGCTTCTATTCATAAGTTGGCTTCACATGTTACTCTCAACTCGAGCCGAATTAATGAAAATTCAGCAAGGTATGTAAGTGCTAATACCTATGATTCGGCTTCACGTGTTATTAGTAACCATAGCCGAATCAAAGAAAATTCAGCACCTTATGCAATGATCAATGCCCAAAATTTGGCTTCATATTCTGCTCACAATCAAAGCCAAATTAGTGAAATTTCAGCAAGGCATTCGAGTGCTAAAACTTGTGATCCGGCTTCACATGTTACTAATAATTGTAGCCGAATCAATAAAAATTCAGCAATAGGTGAGGAAATCCTCATTAGGTCTACAACCATAGCTAAGCTAAAGGTAGATGGGATCACTGAAGATTCTCCTCTTTTCTATACTATGGTTAAGGTGAATTCTATATTTGATAAGTTAGAGGAAGGTATCTTTGATACTCCTATTGCTACTTCACCTCATGTTGGACATACTAGTGAATCGGCCCTGGCTTTTAGTCAACCTCAATATGAGAGGCCGTTTTACTATTATTTTGACCAACATGGTAGAGTGATTGCAAAGAGTCAATCCAAATTGGCCTCTTCGACGCCTGAAACCGATAGGGCCAATTCAGAAGGGGCTACCACAATACCTCATAGTAAGAGGCCGATCACATCTAAGTCATCAGCTATGAGTATGAAAAAAGGAGCTATCCCTTCCGAATCCATTATATCTCAAAAAACAAGTCTTGCTACAGAAAAACATGGGAAGCAACAGAAATCAGCTAGACTTGATTTTTCAGGAGCTAAAGGGGTTGTATACTTATCTAGTGATTACCACATCATTGATGGAGATCAAGCCCCTACAAGAAACAAAGAAGGGCGGTCTTCCTACTCAGAATCGGCTAAGCCGACTTTGAAGTCGGCTAAGCCGATTCCTGCCTGCTCTAAGTCGGCTAGGCCGACTTCCCAATCGGCTAGGCCGACTACCTCTGATGCCTGCCCAGAGTCGGCTAGTCCAACTTCCCAATCGGCTAAGGCGACTTCCCCTGCTAGTGCCCAAGTCAGCCTAGCCGGTCGGCTAGGCCAACTTTCCTGGTTCTGGCAGCTGCTGATGCATCTTCGGATGATTTGACCCCACTTGTTGATTGGTTTTTGGAGAAGAGCAACATCATGCAAATCAAGGATATGCACTTCTCCAAAATGATCAACAAGGTAGAAAACACAAATATTTTGCTCAAATTCCAATCCGGTCACACTATTTCAATTTTAGCATCTATTAGAGATATCCTTGCTAATAGTTGTAATAGACCGATTGAGAATAACAATTTATTTGTTAATGATAAAAAAATTCAGATTCTATCGGCCAACACATTATGCCATATGGCAAGGCCGATGGTGATACTTCATCAAAGCTAAAGCTTCTCATGAGCAATTGCAAAGGTGTGACCAAATGGATTGATGTCAAATCTGATCCATTCGTTTGCCTAGCTTTAAAGCCGACTCCACAAAAGAATCAGCTAAAGAAATCAAAGTACACCTTTGACTTTACTTTTTGTGATCATATCTTTGATATCTTGCTCAAGAATAATTTTATTAGAATCATTGATCACAGTGCTTTGCCATCTATTCAAAACTTAGAAGAGCTTACATATTGCAAGTGGCATAACTCATCGAGTGATCCAATCGGCCATTGATAATGGACGATTGAGATTTTCTGAAGCTCAATAAATGGACCAATTGGATTCAATGGGTCTTGATGGCAAACAGGTTTCGAATCGGCTTACATTAGCCGATTCACTCAAAGCTCGAGGCTCAAATGCCCAAGAGAGAGATGTGGAGCCCTCAAGTGATGGCAAGGTTGTGGTCCATCAATTGCAAGTTGAAGATATTTCAGTGGATGATAATGTCACTACAATTTCAGAAGATACTGGGGGGCAGGTGAAATCTCTCCGACTAGAGCAAACACCGATTGACTCCATTGAGCAAGGGGAATCGGCTGAGAATCCTCCTTTAAAACATGTTTGTCAAGATGAAAATAAGGGGAAGGATGCCCATAAAGCTAATGGAGGTAAGGGTCATGGCAAACAAAGGACTAGAAGGCCGGAGCTTAGCTTCAAGGAACTTCTAGCTAAATATGAAAAGATAGGAGAAGCAAATATTGCCAACCAATCAAAGAAAGTCCAATCATCAAAATCACCTCCAAAGCACAAGTTTCAAGAGTGGAATTGGCAAGGAGATAGATCTCACGCAGCAGCAACATATTCTTCTTTTGAGCAGCCAATTCCTATGTCATATGGACCACAACGCGCATATTTTTATCCTTATTCATTTTGGGGCTGGTTTGATCAAGAGGCATGTGTTCCACCATATTTTAGGCCACAGTATATATAATATGTAGCTCCTAGACATTTAGAGAGATCATCATCTTGTAAAGACCGTTTTGATCAAAATCGGTCTGGAGCTCAACAAAAGAAGAAAGTGGTAAAGCAAGTTTACCGTGTGAAGTGTGATGGCCGAAAGAAGGAAAGTTCAGATCTGAGTTGAACTATTGAAAAGCCGATTACATTGTTGAAAAATCTGGCTATTGATGGTAAAGAAGTGGGGAAATCATCTATTGATATTATAGGTGCCAAATCTAAACAAAAGAAGTTAAGAGTGCCCAAAGTCAAGAATGATTTGCCGCTGTCCAAAACAGAAATAAAACTGATATGCTCAATCGGTTTACCAAAGTGGTAAGAAAAAGAAGTTGCAGAAGCTTAGTGCAGAGAAGCTAAAAGAAAAGGGCTTAGCATGGGTTCCTAAAGAAAGTATTGAAGCTCAGAAGGATAATGCTCAAGCAAGTGGTGCAACAAAGGCAAAGGAGAGAAGAAGATTCAAGAAACAATTACCAAGTTGGAGGTTTGCACCAAATCATCAAAATCATTGGTCATGGCATCATTCATACTCTCTGCCTAAGCTTATGTGGAATTCATTCCCTGGTATGCATGGTTATCCCTTAACTCCTTATTTTGATCCTTGTTATGAATCTTTATGTTAAAGAGGGTTGCCAAATTATTTTGCTCATCAAATGATCAAGAGCCGGAATATTTATTTCGGTTATGCATGCTCTTGTGGATGAATTCATATGGCCGATATTTTGATATTGCCCTTAGTGTAAAAATATAGCCGATGAGTGCTTGTGAGCATCGTGCTATTGGAAAGCCCCATGAAATTTACTTTGATGGCTTTCAGGCCCGGGGGGCATGACATATGCATTTTGGATTTACTTCATGGATGTGACAATATGATTAATCGGCTTGCAAATAAGGTGAAGGTGTTGGCATGATAATTATTTCTCACAATGGTGCTATTAGAGACATCAAGCCGATTAGAAATTACATTTGCACCAAAGTTCAAGCCGAATGTGATTTTCTTATTCGACTTGATCATATTGCGATCCATGATGTATGGCATGTTAAAGCCTACGGTGATTCTTTGCTGGTGGAACAAGTTGCTAGTGAATTTCAATGCCTAGTAGAGTCACTAAAAGTTTGTCTTGATGCTTGCCTTGATATCATTGGTTCTTTTACCGAATTTCAAATTTGGCATATTCTAAGGCATGAAAATCAAATGGCCAACATGTTAGTGCAATAAGCATCTGGCTATGACGTCATGGGTGTAATTTTCATGTTCAAGAACAGTTGATGCATAAAAGTTTAGAATTTTCCGGTGCAGGTGCAGACCAGTCGACCAAGCTGACTGACCAAGTCAGCTTAGCTGACTCCCTCCTTGCTACAGCCAAGTCGACTAAGCCGACTGCTATAGCCAGCTAGGTCAACTCCCCCAGTCAGCTAAGCCGACTGCCTCTATCGGCTCAACTGACTCCCCTATGACTAGCACGATCAATGAGCATGACAAGCTCTCAAATCGGCCTGGCAAAACTTCCAGTGATGTTGGGACCAATTTGTATGATTGGAGGACTCCTTTATTGATATATCTACGTGATCCAAGTGCTAAAGTTGATAAAAGTGTTTGGCAAAGTGCTTTTCAAGTATGTGTTCACAATGACGAGCTTTATCAAATGACCGTCGAAGACTTGCTGCTGAAGTGCTTGAGATCTGATCAAGCAAGAGTGACTATGGAAGAAGTCCATGAAGGTATTTGTGGTACACATCAATCAGCCCCAAAGAAGAAGTGGTTATTGCATAGAGCCGATTTCTATTGGCGTACTATAATGGTCGATTGTTTTCGATACTACAAAGGTTACGAAGAGTGCCAAGGTTTGGGAATATTCGGCTAGTGCCTGCTGCTATGCTTCATCCTATTATCAAGCCATGGCCTTTTTGTGGTTGGGGTTAGACTTCATTGGTCAAATACATCCTCCATCTTCCAAGGAATGTCGCTTTGTGTTGGTTGCTACAGATTATTTCATAAAGTGGACCGAAGCTATTCCTTTGAAGAATATAACACATAAGGAGGTTATTGAGTTCATCACTGAGCATATCATTCAAAGATTCGACATATCCTAAACATTAACTATAGATCAAGGGACATCATTTATGTCCGAGGAAGTGAGGGACTTTGCCGAATTATATAAGATCAAGTTGCTCAAATCATCTCCATATTATGCTCAAGCTAATGGCCAAGCTGAGTCTAGTAATAAGACTTTGATCATGCTTATCAAGAAGAAAATTAAGGAGAATCCAAGAAGGTGACATGAAGTATTGTCTGATGCTCTATGGGCACATCGCATTTCAAGGCATGGTGCTACAAAAGTTACTCCTTTTCAGTTGGTATATGGTCAAGAGCCCGTGTTACTTGTCGAGGTAAATTTGGATGCATACAGGCTTGCTAAACAAAATGATCTATCAGCCATTGTGTATCATGATTTGATGATGGATAACATCGATGAGGTAACTGATGTAAGATTAAAGACTCTCAAGGAGATAGAGAAAGACAAAGCTTGAATTGCTAGGGCATACAATAAAAAGGTCAAGAGCAAATCTTTCTAAGTAGGAGAATTAATGTAAAAAATCATACTACCTATTGGATTGAAGAGCAATCAATTTGGCAAATGGTCACCTAAGTAGGAGGGTCCTTACAAAGTAATCAAAGTCATATACAGTAATTCCTATTTGCTAGAGACATTGCAAGGCGAACGTCTCAAAGTAGCATTCAACGGAAGATACTTGAAAAGTATTTTCCAAGTGTTTGGCAAGAAGCCTAAGTGCTCTCCAAACAATGGCCGATACATGTATCGCTCTTAGAACAAAATGGCCGATGTATACATCGCCCTTAGTCACCATACAGCCGATGAGATGGATATCGTTGCTGTTTGGTTTAATTATGTTTGTTTGATCAAGTGTTTTCAGGTTCATGCATCATAAACCTAAAAATAGGGGGGCATATGTTGACAACAAAAAAATGTCCATTTTGTGAACTTGTCAAAATGTATAACGAACTTCACCATTGCGTTCCTCTCGTCGAGATGGTCAAAAAACATATATGGAACGTCCAATTTGGGGTCCGGATGAGAGAGTTGTGCCTCCGAAAAAATGCATGAACTACCGGTACTACCGGTCCAGGACCATCGGTACTACCGGTCCGAGAAGGTTTGGCGCAGATATGAACTACTGGTACTACCGGTCCGAGACTGGTACTACCGATGGATGGCGGAAGGAGGTGTAGATTGGCATAAAAATGAACTACTGGTACTACCGGTCCTTGACCGGTACTACCGGTAGAGCCTGACCGGTACTACCGGTAGAGTCTGTTCCGAATCTAACTCCCAGATCTCGAACCGATTTGTTTCTAGATTGGTTTTTGGACGTAGGAAACTTAGAAAATAAGCCTTGGAGAGGTTTTCTTTTGGGATAAGACCACCCCCTCTATATATATGAGAGGATCATGGCCGATTGAGTTCCCATCTATCCAATCGTCATACAAACAAATCAATCTACCCCTTTTACCTTTTTTCTCTTCTCCTTCAACCTCCATGCTGTTCATCCCTTGATCCATGACCAAGGATGACGTCCTAGGCTTGCCGGCCAACCTAGGGCAACCCGGAGACGTCCTTTCCCTGACGGGGTCCCTCCTGGGCGAGAGCTTCGACGGTTTCTTTGCTAGTTTGCCTGAAAACTAGCCGGTTCTTCGTCACGTAAGCGCGATTGATTATCTTTTGGTGGTTTGCTTGTAAACCTCTCCGTGCTTCACCATGAAAGAGCAATATCTTGCTGCGTTCTCCAGTCCGTAGCGGTCCGGGCGTCCAATGCCCTTTCTGGTGTGTGATTCGGACCACATCTGACGTCAACACATAGACTGAGTTTTGTGTAGATGAAAGCATATTCCCGTAGATAGATTTTCCCCAAATTCACAAGCTAATAAGCCTACAGATCAAAATACCATGATTATTCCTTGATGATGTCGTCACCTCGTCATGTTGATGCATCGTACGTCTTATTTTCCTCCATAAAATATATTCCCTGTATTTCTATAAATATTGTAGCCCACGTTCCCTTTATTTCTTCTACACCATTGGCATCCTTCTTGCTATTCCTTGATATATCCGGTCTTAATTCCTTTTCATGATTTAAATCTATCGTTCCAAAAATATTTAGTTTATTTAAAATGTCAATTTATGATTTAACCCCTAAAACTTCAAAAGCTCGCCATAACCCATTTTAGGTGATTTTGCGCTCACGCGATCGTATGATCATGCCATTCGCGCTAGAATCGTTTATCTTCTTTTTGTAATTCATGGTGTACTGCTTTTAGGTTTGATCATTGTGCTTGTGCCGGGGTTGTGCTCTATAGAAGTGAAGCTAATCAAGGATGATCCAGAGGCAAAAGTCAGAAAAGTTTGAGCAGATAAATGGAGGCAAGTGTAATATGAGTTCCTTGTTACCTAATAACCTTATAATCACTTTTATATGCATGTGTCTAATATGATGCTAAGGATCTTACCTAGTACTTTTGATACCCTGTACTCCTTGCTTACCCTGGGTTCATGCATGTGGGTAGCTTTGCTTAGCTTGTAATCACCAAATATTATAATGTCAATTTTAATTAATGACTTATGGAATCAATGGTTAAAATGATGCTTTTGAGCAACATGGACAGAAGGGGGCTAGAGCATTGGGTCTTTTTGGGTGCTTTAGTCTGCCCTCCGTAAGGACTGAATCTTAAAGCGGCAACCCATGACATCCATACAGCCTTGAGAATCACAGTGGGCACGATCTTAGTCATATAGCTAGTTTTCTCTAGCCTGTTAGTAGTTACTGAAAGGCGTAAGAGGGGGGGGGGCTAGGTTGCAGAATGACTTCTTGCCTGTCAAGATGTGTACTAAGCTGTGGTCAAGGTGTGCCAGTCTTGAAGGGGGGCTCCATTCGCCTAGATACTGAAACCTCGTGGCTACTAACTCGTTAGGGTAATTAGTGAAAGACTTCATAGTGAGACACTGCCATGCCTCCTAGGAAGAGGCATCATGGACTTTGCAAACCCCGGCACGTGGGAATCACGACTCAAGGTGAAAGTGTACACACTCTGCAGAGTTTGATCAAACTGATATATCAGCCGTGCTCACGGACACGAGCGACCTGGATCCTTTTCGAGATAGATGGTTCTATGGATGGTTTGGGATATTATTAAGTCTTATGATGATAATTAATTATATTCACATGGGAGCTTTAAGCATAACCTAGTAACTCAGGTTTAATAAATAAAATATGACCAACTAAAAATGCTTACCACAATACAGCTGAGTCAAGCCTTCTTGAGCCTTGCATAACCTCATGTTATACTTGCCGAGCATGGTGAGCTGACGCTTGTCGTTGTCACCAATAAAAATCCCGGATGGGTACCAGATGGTGATTCAAGTGAATAGTTTCTTGTTGAGATCCAAGAGTACTAGGCGAGTGCTCCCCCAGTCAATCATCCCTATGGAGTATAAAGACCCAAAGAGAAGATTAACAATAGTTTCCACTATGCTTTTGTAATAGTTGTAAGTCTTGTTGTAACTATGTTCGATATATAATAAAGCATTGTTGTTGATATTCTCCATATTTGTCATTGTATGGGTTGTGTGGACATCCTGGGCACACATATAGTTAGCACTTGGTATTCTCTGGAAAACCAGGTGCGATAGCCCCGCAGGTTGCCCGTCGCTCGGGACGTTGATTCGTTGCCCGAGCACTGGCTCATGTTGGCACTAGGGCTGGAGCCAAGCTTGAGCTACCGTCGCTCGGGAGCCCGGGGCCCTGGCAAGCCTCTGGGCTCCGAGCAGTGGCCATAGGCGTGCTTGGGCTCGATCTAACTCCATCCAGAGGGTGTGTGCGAGTGTACCCGATGGGTATATCTCCCTCGAGCTCCAGAGTGATCTTGAGAGATCGGTGGGCAGGAACTTCTTTCCTAGGGACTTAACATATCCCCTGTGTTTGACTCTCGTCGACATTTTCCTAGAGCCCCCTAACCATTTACAGAGGCGATCACTAGATGCGACTGCCTCTGAAAATGATTTGACCTGTCTCCTAAAATCATTTTTCTAGTAGTGAGGGTGTTGTTGTCTTCTTCGGCTCCAGGGATTCGCTGACTGTTCTGCACCTACATCACTTTTGCCTCGAAGGGCTCACCGTCCACTTCGAAGGTGACATCACCACACCATGTTTTTGTCAAGTACGACGACTTCTACTTCATCAACTACACACTGACCTTTGCCCATTCACGACATTGGTGAAGAGGCCGGGGCAAAGTAGGGCGCATTGGAGAGGCAATCCTACACGGAGGAGATGTCTTACTAAGAGCTCATGAGACGAATGAGGTTGGTTGTTGGGCCAACAGTTTTTGGATTTTGTGCAAGCAAAATATTCCCTTGTTTCTGCGGGAGAGTGATTTTAGCTTGCCTCTGCTGGCAGGCCAGGTTCGCTCGCGCGAGCTAGGCTAGACTAAGCTAGCCCATGCATGAAGCAAACATGCCCTTTAGCACCAACTCACCATCATGTTTGGCTTGAGGGTTAGCTGCTAGCTTCGGTGCCAATCTACACTTCTACTCCTTGACCTTGCTCGGCTCGAGGGGCTCGCCGTCAGCATCAGCATCATTGACTACTCCACCTCGTCTTCCTGCTTCGCATGATGGGTTCATTGTCAGTTCCGGCATTATCATCCACCACTATGCCTCACCATCACACTCGACTCAAAGGCTCACCATTAGTTTTGGCACTTGCTTCGCCACCACCTCGCTGTCGACAACTTTGGCTTGAGGGCCACGTCATCAGTGTTGGCATCTATTTTACATCTTTTCTCCATCTCGCTCAGTATGAGGGCTTAGCATCAGATTTATCATCTTGGACAACCACTCTACCCCACTGTCACGTTTGGCTTGAGGTCCCATCATTAGTTTGAGCATTGTCGATAAACTCTCCTCCTTGCCATCTGGTTTGCCAACTGTGACAGCGAAGATCAAACCGTGACTACTTCTGCTACAGAGAGCAACCATAGGAGAAATGAAGAACCCTGAAGCGACAAGTATAAGAGGACCGAGAGCATCGAACTGCATAGACAACAAGCTATCGGCCCCGTTCGGCTGGAATTATAAGCCGGCTGAAAAACACTGTTGGCTGATTTTTTTTGAGAGAAAAATATTGTTCCGGCTGAAAAAACAAGCCGAATAAGACGGATTATAAGCTAGATGAACAGGGCCATTGTCATCGGAGCATAGCATTCGACCTAACACTACTACAGAATAGATTTTTAGACATGGTCAAATTCAAATTCAAGGAACGGTTGTAAAAAACGACACTATGCCACCAATTGTAAAAACAGTCCATTTCTAGTGACGGATCAATATCCAACTCTAAAAAAGAATTTCTAAGAACGGTTGTATTAAATAACCTGATATTGAAAATGAATGTTCAGAGGCGGTGAAGTTGTGCGAACCGATAATGAAAATGCATATACCGAGTCGGATGGCTTAAGCAACCGGCCTTAAAAATGATTTTTGGGCATAGAAAAAAGCTACGACTGTCGCCGTGCCACACCACCGTGCAGCTACAGCTGTTCCGTGCCAAAATGATTTTTGGGCATAGAAAAAAGCTACGACTGTCGCCGTGCCACACCACCGTGCAGCTACAGCTGTTCCGTGCCGCATCACCATTGCTACGACCATTTCGTTGCCGTATAGAAACAAAAAATCTCACCGGCACCGGCCAGCACGCCATTGCCGTGCCGCCGCATAGCTACGACCGTCAGTGCCACACCACCATGCTGCTACCACAGCCGGCGCCGCACCGCCTGCAAGCTACAACAACCGGCGCCGGCCGCAACGTGCCTGGCCAGCACACCGGTGCCAAGCCACCACATCCGGCCAGTTCACCAATGTTGCACCGCTGTGCCCAGCCAGCACACTGACGCTGAGCCGCCACACCCGGACAGCTCACCGGCGCCACACCGCCGCTCGCCCCGCAGCACGGTAGTCGCTGCCCCACAGCACGTCGCCCCACCGCGCGCCCTGCCCTGTCCCACCACGTGCCCCGTCAGTGTCGCTGTCGTTGCCAAGCCTTGGTTGGGAAGAACAAGAAGAAGAACGAGAAGATAGAATAAGGGAGAGGAAGTTGGAGAGAGTTCGAGAGAAGAGAATGCCACTGCAGGGAAGATAAGGTTGCTGTTGCTTGTCAGCTTTTGGGAAGATAAGGATGCTCTGCCACTGCTGGGAGAAAATCAAGGAGGGTGGCTCCATAGACAAGGAAAGTGTAAGCCAGTACACGTTCAAACTGCTTGGGCACCGCTACTAAAAATTTAATTCTTTTTTAGAAATGGGTGAGTTAACAGAACCGTCTTGAGAAATTTAAAGACGGGTGTCTTAGTATAATCATTTTTGAAAATAGATATATCTCTGGAGTGGTTTTTTTAGCAGAACCATCCCCAAAAATCGTATTTTGAGGGGGCGGTTCTCTTAACAAAACTGCCTCTAGAAATGGATACGTTTTTAAGGGCAGTTTTCTTAATAGAACCGCCTCTGAAAATTCATTTGCAGCAACGGTTCTCTAGCTACAGTGCCTCCTGCAACGGTTAAAGACGATTTCCTAAGTAGACCGCCTCTATTAGAAAAGAGAGGCACCTGTAAAAATCTTTTCTGTATTAGTGTAATCCACCAAAGTTTTTCCCCAGCGAAAGCTACAAACCGAAATCCAAGACAATCATCACATCTAGGCTTAGGAGTTACATAGTTAGCTTGGTGCTATTGTGTGCGTGCTCTTTTCTCCATGTTCTTTTTTCTCGTTGAGTTTTTGGGATGGAGTTTCTAGGGACATGTATACATGGAGGTGATCATGAGCGAGGAGGTGATCACATGAGGGAGTTCCTCATGTCGTGAGAGTTGTATATTTATGTCTTTTTCCTATGTTGTAGAAAGAAAGTTTTGTTGTACCCACCAAGGCATAGTGGCTATGGTGTGAGAAAGACTAGTCATACCCCATCTTATAAAAGGCTCAAGCTATGTGTCAAGGACCTATATGTAATTTATAAACAAAGGAGGGCTGGAAGGGAGATGGGTGGCCACTATAAATATAGCCTATAGGGCAAGAGTTAGGGCCTAATCTCTAGTGTACCCCTTTCTCTCTTTTCGGGCTCAGTCCTAACAAGTGCCTCATGGTCTTTTGAAGTTGGTGGAGATAGGAGCAAGCTAAAAGTCTTCATATAGGTGAATTCCTCATGGTTTAATAAAAGGTTATTTGCTCAAATTCATGCTCAAGTTGTTCCTTCATTTCACGTTTTCTACTTGTGTGACTTTAGAGCTTTTTGCTTGGAATTTTCGGTCTTGAAATCAGCCTATGTTTTGGGGTCAGATTGTTGGGGGAAACTGGTGCTCAGACACATGAGAAGGTATCTTTTCCATCAATTGATTTAATCCTCTCATAATTACCTTGGATTTTGGTTGTTCCCCATTTCTCCCTTTTCTAGGGTTTCCGGATCTGAAATTGCTGTTTGGATTCTTAACCTTTTTGAGGGATTAGTGCTGTGATGGGCCGCATATGAGGTAGCAAGGGTATGGTTAAAAGCTGGATCAGCTCAATCGGACTTGATTTGTCTATGTGGTTTTACAAAATTCTTGTGTTCTTGTGTTTGTTTTGTCCGTGCCTGGTTATGGGAAGGTGGAACTGTGAGATCAAGAGCTCACGCACAGATAGTAGGAACTGGTTATCGGAAGGCATCCAGTTCAGTGATTGTGCCGTGCGTATCTGATTCTCTCAACCGTATGTGCTTCCGCGGTTCCGCCGTCCATCAGCTTGCCTGAGTTTTCACGCCCCAGGTCAAAGCAGCACGGCTGTTCTCTTTTCTTTAACCCTCCTTGTGTCGCTCTCATGGAACAGTAACCAATCATTCTGTCAATAACGAGGGCAGACAGTATTAATCAATAAGCTATTGGATTGCTCTCTCGTGAATGCTTCTTCCTTGGGGTAGAGGTTTCGGTTTGTAATGTTTGCTGCAATGGTGGTGTCTGTATTTTGTTTCCACATCTCCTATACTACAGGCACCTGAAATCGAGATTGGTTTTAGGCACCACTCTCCATGGTTCGGGTTTGGAAACTCCTATAGATATAGAAACGGACTTGGGGAGGTAGGCTGGCACATGGGCAGAGTGGTGAGATGGTGGGATTACCGCCATTGCACGGGCGGAGGAGGATGACGGTTGGGTTAGGGAGGGGCGGGGGAGCCATGAGATTGGCCGGCTGCGCCAGGTTAGGGCAGCCGGGGGTAGCGGAGGCAGGCTTGGTGGCACAGACGGTGCCGGGGATTGGAGGTAGCTGGCAGTAGGAAGAATGAGCATCGAGAGTATGTGGGCTGCATGGCCGAAGAAGAAACACCAAGGTGGAAGAAGAACATTATGAGACTTGAGCTGGGAATGTTTGATTGAGATCGGATGCTGCGTTCAATGCCTGAAAAAAAATGAAAAAAAGCAGGCAACTATTGGATGGCAATTCCCATTTTTTTGCAGTTAGATTGTGGCAGCTAAGATGTCACAGCGCTAGGACACTGTGTGATTTTGGTTAATATTTATTATGTCTCTGGTCCAGGCAAATCTCCTTCCAAAGTGTTTGGTAACATTCCTAGCATAGTTCTTAGGTCCAATAGGTATAACATGGCTATGTGGATTCGGCATTGCTGGAAAAGTGGAGCATCAGATAAAATTGGAATATAGTTCCTAATTCATGCCAAGAAATCATGGTGCTCCCATTCACCCTCTATTTAGGTGTGATTGGGAGGAGAGCAACCACACTCATACCAGGCAGCCAGGCACCCCTTCACCAGGTTCAGTCCATGCAAAAGGTGTATATTTGGTTGCCTAGCTGCAGAGAGACAAGCTACATAGAGATGGTGTTTGGATGGACGGATGAATTGAACAGCTTGAAACTCAGATGCAGCAATGGATTGTTTGGTTTGCTGCATGCATGGTAGTCTTTTGACCTCTTGCATGTGGTGGTAATTTTTTCTCCACTGGTTACAACATATTCAGTCTATACACAAGTTCCTTTGCAGCCCCCGCGTCGCCCCCCACGCAGGCGACACGGGAGGTCCCAAACACTAGTAGCCGCCGCCCCCATGCTCCTCCTCTCCTGCCGCGCCGTCGCCGGAACGGGACGCCGGCAGGGCCGCGCGGATCGTCATAATGGTGGCGGCGGGGCCGTCTCACATATGGGTGGTGTGGTGGTGCAAGTTCCGGCGGGCCGGCGGGGGGTGGCTGATCTCGGATTGCGTGGGGTTCGGCCGGCCACCTTCTACGACTGCGGCAGCGCCGGCCAGGGCCCGATCGGGCGGATCGGTGGCGGGGCTTCTCTCCTCCAACCACCCCTTCTCCTTCTTCCCCGTCGACGGCGACGGCGCGGCCAGGGCTGTGGGTTGCCAGAACCGGTGCATGGGCGGCTGATCAGCAACTTTTGGCGACCCGGCTAGGTGCGGCGGCCGGCGGCGGTGGGGCTGTGGTCGGAGCTGTGCAGGCACGGGGGTGTGGCGGCTGGGTTCTTCGCCTCCGCCCGCCCCCTTCCCTCGCGGCGATGGCGGTGGCTGCGCGCGGCTGGCCAGGGTAGTACTGCCAGTGGCCAGCAACAGTCAGCCAGGCCACGTTATGGGTCGCCTAGGGCAGGGCTGTCCGTGGCATGGCGGCCGGCCTGGCAGCCTGATGAGGATGGAGACGGGCCAGGGGCGACGTACGCATTGGTGGAGCATGCGTCGTGTGGCCGTTGGCGACGTCAATCGGCAGCGGTGGCGGCTGGTGCCATTGCCAGTGGCGGTGCTCGGAGCTGCTCGCTTTCAAAGACGGAGGCTGCCGGCATCGACGACGACAGGTGGCTCGGTCGGGCAGGGCGGTGGCTAGCGCAAAAGGACAAATCGTGGCCAATGCTGTGCACGGGATTGAGGTGCCATGGCGAAAGCTTTGCCCTCTTGGGCCGATGACGACGACGTCTCCAGACGCCGTTTTCTTCCTTGGAAGCGTCATCGTTTGGGCCTCTTCCCTTTGTGTGGCTTGTCTTCATTGGGTGAAAACCTAGACCTTCTGGTCAGGCGACGGTGGCGTCAGTGGCGTCTCTTTCCTCCTTGGAGGCGTCGTTTTGGAAGGCGGTGCTCGATCAGTTTACTGTGGGGGCCAGCGTCGTAATGATGAAGCTAGAGACCTAGTTGAGGATTCAAGATTGCGGTGTCAACGACGGAGGAAGGCGGTCAGAAGGAAGGTGTAGGCGTGGCAATTGAACGGTCTCGCATCTGTTGGCAGTGGACCACGAATTTGGCGAGGAGGCCAGCGTGGGAGGCACCCATAAAATTGGCAAAGACCGGCGTGGGAGGCAATGGCTAGCAGTTGAGTTATCTGAGATGACATGCGTGTTTGGCGGCAGACGGTTTCGCATTGTGGCGGCTGTTTTCGGCGTCAAGAGGTGTTCTGACAGGCAGCTAGAGGACGTGTATAGCACTTTTATTTTTTGATGAGTTAACTAGGTCGAGAAACTTTGGTGTGCGTGCCTTGAGTTTGAGTTTGTGTGAGTTTGAAGTGCTGTGTAATAAGAAATAGCTATATGTATCGATCGATGCAGAGGCTGGGATATTAATATATTCCCTTTTCTAAAAAGGTTACACACAATTATGCTTCGGAAGCCTTTTCTTTTATGTTGTATCGTTTGCAGCGACCACTACTAAAGCCAACAATTTGTTCATGGGCGGATTCCCAAGGTGGTGTCGGAGTCATTGGTCACGACATTCTCAATGCCCGAGATAGGGCAATCATTAGGGAGTAAGCCATCTGGGAAGTGCCTAGTCTCCGCCAATCTGGGGTCAGCATGGCAACTGCTCCTGCAGCATGCGGGCCTCGGCGTCTCTAGCACCATGGCACATGCCAAGGGGCGACTCTGCCCCCTGCGTGCTGTGAGCCAGCTATGCCCATGCAAACAGCACTTGTCTCTTCTATGACCAGATCTAGCTAGGGGCAGAATTCACTACAGGAAAACGCCTCTTTGCCGACTGCTTGTCCCGGTCGGCAAAGGCATAAACCCAGTCGGCAAAGGCTTTGCCGACCGCAAAGCCACGTGGCAGTCGGCAAAGCCTGGGTCGGTAAAGGTGGATTTGCCGACTGCCACGTGGCACACAGTCGGCAAATCCTTTGCCAACTGCCACGCCAGCAGTCAGCATAGCCACGTGGCGCCGTCAGCCCTGACGGCAGGCTTTGCCGACTGCTGGTTCCTCGACAGTCGGCAAAGAATTTTTTTTCAAAAATTATTTGCCGACTGGCCGCCAGCTTGGCAGTCGGCAAAGAAAGAATTTTTATTGAAATGTTCTTTGCCGACTGCTTTCGGAGTTGCAGTCGGCAAAGATTTGACCTCTTTGTCGACTGCCTCCCATTGCAGTCGGCAAAGACTCTGTCCTGGGTTTTTTTTTGCCCAGCTTTACCGACTGTAAACAGTCGGCAAAGCTGGAATTTTTTTTTGCTTTTGTTTTCTGTTTTCTCGCATCAAAACCCTGCAAAATCACAAATTATAATCCAATTTCACCAGAAGCACCGGTAACACCATTTATATCACAATTTCATCACATTTGTCGCCAACATCACCACATATATGACAATAACGCACAACATCACATATATCTCACATATATGTCACAATAACAACCACACAAATGCATTACAACCATCACATGAAGTCCAACACGTCGAACACCACAAGTCGACGTCCATCACACGAAGTTCAACATAACAAGTCTAGGTCCATAACGAAGAAAGGAAATACATGACAACAACTTCGACGATACGGTGGATACATGATAACAGAATCGACAAGTACCTAGCTCGTCGCGCCGTCCCCGGTCTCGTCGTCCGCTCCGCCCCCAGAGCCCCCAGGGTTTGCCCACGAAAACCCCCTTGGACCAAACTGAGGCGCCTGCGCGTACTGCCACCCTCCGCGCACCGGCGGCCACGAGTACATCGGAGGAGGGCCACGCGGAGGTGGATACGGTGGATAGGGTGCAGGTGGTGGATACGACATCATCTGATGGCCGGGACCTCCAGAAGATGGGTTCGAACCCGCCGATTGTACCTGCACAAGTTAAACGCCAAGTGATGTCATTAGTATCTGCAGCATGGACGCACAAGTTAAAGCAAGAGTCAATATACTCACCGGGGTCCCTCCAGGAGCGACAGGAGCAGGCACAGGAAAAAACTCTGGAGGAGGAGGCGGTGGAGCGAACATTGGAAGAGGAGGCGGTGTAGACGCCCCGGGCGTCTGCATGGACTGGAAGAAGCTGGCCATGTTCTGCATCTGAGTGTTGTAGTGCTGCTGCAGGCTTTGCTGGTAAGCCATCTGTTGCGCCATCATCTGCGCGTGCAACGTGGCGATCCTCTCCTCCATCTTGGCCTCCATCTAGGCCTGCAATATTACATCAACAGTGTTGATTGTATGTACAGGTGTGAAACGAGTGAACGACGAACGAAACGGCACTTACCTGTGACGCTGACTGCCGTCGGGGTGCTACGGGGATGTCGCTGGAGCTCGTGGGCGTGGATCGAACCTAGGTCAGCGTAGGAACCTGGGACGGGTCGAGGGCGTTGTGGGCCATGTAGTAGCGGCCGTGCTGCTTCCCTGGTCCCAACCTCTACAGGAGGTCTGTGTCCAGGGGCAATGTTAACATGTGATAAAACCAGCAAGTGCATCTACAACGCGCTCCTACCATCTAATAGGTGAAGGATAGGTCCTAATCCCACCCGAGCATGTGCAGACGAGGTTAGCTTCCATGCTCCGCTCCCGTCCGAGACGGAATTTCGGCAGCACCTCCCCGCTGTTCTCCTGATACACGTCCCGACGAGGAGAGTGTGTATCCAGAGAACAACGGGGAGGTCCTGCCGAAACTCCGACTCGGACGGGAGCGGAACATGAGAGCTAACCTCGTCTGCGCATCCTCGGGCTGTCCAAATAACGTGGACAATCCGAAACGGATACGGTTATACATATGCGAAGAACGCATACTTCCAACCGTATCCGTTTCGGACGGGAGACGCCTAACTGGGTAACGCGACCTACGACTACATGTGGCGGAAAAAGGGGTCATACCGCAGGTGCCGGTGAAGAAAGGCTAGCGGGGCAGTGCCGAGTCGTGCTCCTCCGGCTAGCCTCCAATGGGAGCCCTCCTGAAAAAGAAAAACAATTAGTGAGAACAAAAAATTTCGGCAGCACCTCCCCTGTACGGGAAGGTTACCAAACCTGCAAGAAAAGACGGCACGATGGCCGACAAACACATATACATGTCAGGCACGATGGCCAACAACCACAAATGTATTTCCAATCCATGTAGAAGAATATAAGCAGGTATTAACAAAGTAAATTACTACTACTAGTTGTACTACTACCTCGTCGTCACGGACGGCGTCACCGGCGCGTGGAGCAGAGGCGCGCGCGAGGACGGCGAGGCGAGGCGAGGACGGCGCGGCGAGGCGAGGACGGCGACGCGAGGACGGCGCGGCGAGGACGGCGACGCAGGGCCAGCGGACGGCGAACGGCGCGCGGACGGCGGACGGAGCGGGGCACGCCGGATCGGGGCGGGGCAGCGACGGCACCGGGGCAGGTCGGGGCGAGGCCGCGGCCGCTGCGGGGCCGACGCCGGAGCTGCACGCGGCGGCGCGCCTGGCCGGGGCCGGATCGGGGCGGGGCAGCGCCGGTGAGGGGCCTGGGCGGGGCGGCCGGCGCCGGGAGGGGCCCAGCGCGGGGGGGGGCCAGCGCGGGGGGGGGGACGCGCCGCGGGGGTGGCCCAGCGCGGGGGGGGAGCGCGGGGGGAGGGGTGGCGCCGCCGGGGATGGCCGCGCCGCCGGGGAGGGACCAGCGCGGGGGAGGGGGGCGCCGCCGGGGAGGGCTGCACCGCGCGGGGGAGGGCGCCGCGCCGCCTGGGAGGGGGCGCGCGGCCTCCGGGGAGGGCGCGCGCGGCCGCCGGGAGGAGGAGGAGGGGATCCGCCGGCGCGGGGGAGGGGGAGGGCGCGGGGGGATGCGCCGGCGGCCGGCCGGGCGACGGCGTCGACGGCGGGGGCGGCCTGGGTGGCGGCGGCGGGCGAGCGGGTTATTTGGGGCAGGCGGGCGGGATTTTGGGGAGGGGGGAGGGCGGGCCGAGCGGATAAGGCGACGTTTTTCTTTTTTTTATTTTTTTTCCCTTTGCCGACTGCCAGCATGTGACACAGTCGGCAAAGGTCTATTATTTTTTAAAAAAAATTATTTTTTTTTAATTTTTTTAAAAATACTTTGCCGACTGCTCTGCTCCCTGGCAGACGGCAAAGGTTATTTTTGATTTTTTTCTCAGAAATTCTTTGCCAACTGCCATCCTCCCTGGCAGTCGGCAAAGGCTCTTTGCCAACTGCCACTGATGGCAGTCGGCAAAGAATTAATTTTTTTCGATTTTCGATCCCAGCTTTTTTGTGTTGCCTTGCTATAGTAAGTACATGATATATTCCAAGTTTGGGGTCATTTTGATTTATTTTGCTATATTCCATTGATTTTTTCTGTTTCTTTGATTTTTTCCGGCAGCTCCAGATTTGAACTGCAGGTACATGAAATAATGGAATCCGGCGATTCAGAAAATGATATTCATGACAACAGTTATCACATGTGGAGATGTCCAGGTTTTAGCCACCCGACGTTGCCACTTGCTCGAAACTTTCTCAAATTTTTACCACAGCCTCCGCATGCGATGACAAGACACGTCGTCAAGTTTCGTCATTTTCGGACTCCGTTTCGATTTTATAAAATTTAAAAACACTTTTCACGCGCGTGGCTCGGCGTGTTCCGACACCAACACGGTCGAAATTTCACGCGAGGCCCCGCACACGGCCTCAACATGCTCCAAACATCATGAATATCATTTTCTGAATCGCCGGATTCCATTATTTCATGTACCTGCAGTTCAAATCTGGAGCTGCCGGAAAAAATCAAAGAAACAGAAAAAATCAATTGAATATAGCAAAATAAATCAAAATGATCCCAAACTTGGAATATATCATGTACTTACTGTATCAAGGCAACACAAAAAACTGGGATCGGAAATCAAAAAAATAAAAATTCTTTGCCGACTGCCAGGGAGGATGGCAGTTGGCAAAGCCTGCGCCTTTAACGACTGCTGACGGAGTGGCAGTCGCCAAAGGTGACGGTGTGGATGGCGTCAACCATGGCCTGCCTTTGCCGACTGCAATTCTTTGCCAACTGCCTGGCAGTCGGCAAAGCCAGGCAGTCGGCAAATCCTGCTTTGCCGACTGCAGGAAATTCCAGTTGGCAAAGGGACCTCTTTGCCGAGTGTCGAGAAAAAACAGTTGGCAAAGAAAATTGCAGTCGGCAAAGAGCCAGTTTCCTGTAGTGATTTGAATAATCCTGCAAAAATAGAAGAGGATTCTACTTGAATCCTGGAAATTAAAATCAAAGAGCAAAGGGGAGAAGTGAACAAGACTAATCAAATCAACTCATCCATGGTCTGCAATATATTGGATGGAGTCAAGGGGAGGAATATGGGAGAGGAATAGCCTAACCAGCAAGCATTAGGAGTGGAGGAATTCAAAGAGCAGAGAGAAAATGATTGAGAGGGGGCGAAGAATAGGAGAGAGTGGAGGTGATGGATACATAGAGATGGCGTGAACCGCCGTGTGCTCCATCGTGTCCATGTGAACCAGGCTAGCGAGGAATGGAATTGATTTTTGTTTCCCAAGAGCCAGGCCCGGCCGGGTGTTTTGCAAGCTGCAGGCCAGGATCAGGTAGACAACCTGGAAATGAAACTCCTCCTGGCTGCTCCCCACAACCTAGGTTAGCCCACACATATAGGGAACCAATCACACCCTTAGTTGCCTATTCTGCCAGTTAGGTTGCTGATTGGACTAGTTTTGACATACTATGAGAACGAGTGATCTAAAATATTCACTGGTATCACTAATTCCATATGTAAAGGAAAAACATGCAAAATGGAATTTGATCCCTAATATTGGGGCTCTGGATAAAAGTTCATTTCAAAGTATCAACTTGATATCACAGTACTATGTCCTTGTACCCTCCATGCCAGATGTCAGTATAGCCGCAACAGCTTAGCATGCAATAATTTTTTTACTCTTTATTTCAGATTATACTTATGTTACATAACCTTGTTGTTTGCATTATTAATTACTAATAAGTTTATTTTCATCTGAGTAGTCAAGAAATCCATTAGTTTATGGAATGCTTACTTTAAGCAATTTTTCTTGTGCTTACTTGTGCTTAAATGTATATTATATTCATGTTCTTGCAGTTAGCATGACTTATTTCAAATACCTATATGTACAATTAATCAATTGTTATATGGCATATAAATGATATAGAACAAGAGGGAGCAATAACAGAGAACCAGAGACAAAATAAGTTATTGTGTGGCCAGCATTTTCTTGATTGATGATGAAACACTCAATCATTTCTCCGGCTACCACCGATCCATAATATAGGAAAAGCCTTTTCATTTAATAATGTAGAAAATGACTTTTCATTTATAATCATTACATAGTTTTCATCCTCACAAACCTACTTATATATGCCGGTAGCATGTATTGTAGCTAGAATTCAGTTTTACCATCAGATGTCTCTGGAAGAATATATGTTTTCTACTCAGAATTTAAATAGAACATTTGTGAACATATATAATTATTAAGTCACTGAAATCTTTCGTCAGATGACACTGAAATGCTTCATAATAATGTGTACTGCATCAAGATCTTTTAATTAACAAACAGCAAATGTCAGTAGCTTCACAAATTCAGTAAAAGATCTTAGCCCGTGCAGATATTGAGACATATTGATCTGAGTTGATACTGTGCTGTTTGTTCAAGGAAGATGGTTCAGATTTTTCTATTTATTTTGGCTTAATATTGCCACCTAACAACAGATGCATTGTTGATTTCCATTTGTATAATTTACCTTCTGTGTGCATGTTGAAATATATCCTTGCTAGTTTCTGTCACATGAAAATTGAAAAGCATTACAATTAGTTTGAATGGGTACCATTATTATTATTATATGTTTTCTTGTTGAGAAACCAGGTAGATTAAGATGTATTTTTATGCTACTGTGTGATAATTGATTGATATAATTCTGGAATACACATTTGGTTCTCAATCAAATATTTTAATAGAAGCTACAGTCTCTCCCATACATATTCTTCCTTGTTTATATATGCCTTTAACATCCTTTACATTCTAATTGTTTTTTAAATGTAACAGGAACAAGTGGCAGAAAACTATTGGCGAGATCTAGAACCAAGTGATATAATCGAGGAGAGGTTAGTAAGTAAAGGAATTCTTAGATATTATATCCGTAATTCCTTCCTACATAATTTATTTTTCTATTTCAATGCCATTTATATGCATGGTGGATAAGCTTGAGGTCATCCCTTATATTACAAATTTTCCTACTTGATCTTAGATCATAGTAAGTCCTTTCTAGCTCTATTTATTTGGCTGTACTTATGACTTTTTCTATGTGGATTATGAATAACCGTCATAGTTTAGCTTGATTTAGTTGATATGATTCTAGTTGGGCTACCTGTTCTTTTATCTAATCAGCATTAAATAATAAATTGACATTTTTAGTTATACCTAAATATTTATACACAATTTCTTTAAGTATATAGATTGCAGAGTGGAGTAGTAATAGTTAATAGTTTGACAAACATTTTTCTTGAATAATTTATAGCAAATCACTTACCAACATGTGTGTGAAGGACAATAATAATAAAGAGAACTAAGGTTCAAATAGATAAAGAAAAAATAAGGGTGCTGAGTACATATGATGTTGTTTCTGGCTTAAAAGAAACTCCGTAAAACCTTGATTATTTTACTCTAATAATATAGCCAATGTGTTGTTAATTTGTTTGTGTTGCACATTCTCTTCTGCATACTAAATTTATCCTAGCTAGCTAGCTAGCATTGCTTGCTCATACATTTCACGAGAAGAAAACTTCTTATTTAAATCACTAACTAATACCTTAGCCCTGAATGTCATAGCCATGCACTTGTAGCCAATAATGATGTGCATCTATTTACTGAATGTAGTCATCAAGTGCTATCATATTGATGTTCCACATCAAATTAACCCTTAATTGTACACCTCGTATTCTATGTAGATGTATATTGTGCAGCTTTTCCGTGAAGTGTGAACATGGAGCTACCTGCCATGGAAAACAACTCCCAGCCACCTGCACCAGCGGCCCCTGCTGCAAAGGTCACGCCGCCAGCCAATGAGCCCCCCAAGACGCAGCCTTCCTCCAACCTTGAGATGGTGCCCGTGGCCTCTAGGACTGCAGCAACGGACGGCTCTGCTGCTCAACCTCAACGTGGCACTGCCGTCGGGTCAGTGCCATTGAGGTCGGTGCAGCAGCAGCCCCAACCATTGTCGCTGCAGGTCCTTGCGCTAGCTGGCACTGGCACTGGGTCCATGTTTGGCCCCACTGCTCAGTGTGGTGCCAGTGCCACCATGCCAAGGTCACCAACTGCTGCCGGGTCTCTGGCGTGCAGGCCCGTGCAGCAAACAAATCCTGTTGTTTTTGGACAGGGTTCATCATCCAGCAACCAGGCAATGCAGGGTTCATCCAGCACCCAGGCAGTGGCAGTGACAGCTCTCGCTGCAGCCACGCATGGCCCCACTGCTCAGCATGGTGCCGCCGTGCCACGGTGGTTGCCTCCTGCTGCCTTGCTTCCATCCTACAGGGTGGTGCGCCCAACAAAGCTTGTGGTCATGAGGCGCCCGGCTCCTCCACCGCCCAAGCTGCCTGTTTACAGGCCTCCTCCACCGCCTAGGCCTGAACTGCCCAGCAGCTCTGCTGCAGGCAATGCACACTGCTGCCATCGTCATCGGATACAGGCTTTTGTGTCTTAAACATGCAGACAGATCCACCATCACCAGACGAAGTGACAATGGTAGAGGAGGGATCTGACTCAGATGGCGGCGGTGGCAGCGGAGATGACGTGCAGATGCTGGACTTAAACTTCCCACCAGTTTCAAACAACGAGGAAAATTAGGGTTTGTGAGATGTGAAGCGCGAATGCGCGTACTTGTTATCCTATGAATCTTTAATTTATGTTCACAGCTGACCTGCGTCTCCAGAACTTGGTACCTGTCGTATCCTGCATTATGGTTCGTGTGATGATAAACTAAATATTTTGGTTATGCTTTTATTGTCTGGTTCTAAAATTTCACTGCATGATGTGAAGGTTTAGGGCATCCTTGTGTTTGGTATGCCATTCTGCTAACCAAACTAAATATTGGTAAAACAAGAGCCACTCCATTTGGTTTTGCACAGTGTTCAGTTGCATGTAGGGCATTCTAGTGTGGATCCAGAATAAGTCTTGGATGTATTGTTGTCTCGATTCCAAATTATAAGACGTTTTGGTTTTTCTAAATATATTGTTTTTGCTATATATCTAGACATAATGTACATATCTAAAAAAGTCATAATTTGGAATGGAGAAAGTAATAGTTTTACAGTTATGTTGACGTGTATAATGCATATAACGTGTAGGACAGACTGGTACATCTGAGAGAAGTCCCACGTGAGATCTAGGTAAAACCAATGCACTTAATGATCTGTTGTCAAGGTTGCTTTAAACGTTTAACTTTACTCTGCGGTAGGCGAGGGACTTTACCAACAAGGTCACTCGAGGTCCGCCATAGGATGGTGAGCATAAGTCTGTGCCTCCCAAGTTTATTGCATTTTTATTTGATTTTTTTCTGATGAAGGAAGGATTTTATTAATTCACCGTTATTACATCAATAAGGAGATACAATAAAAGCGAATTCGCTTTCGGCTTCTGCTTAAACACAAATCCGAGCATTTTTATTTAATATCGATATTTATTTAATTTCATATCTTGTTTTAGACGAGTACCTAGTTGATGCAAGATGCTAGCTTCATATTACGAGTTGTCCTTGAAATGATCTACGATTTCCTCGAAGGGAAATCCACATAACAATCCATAATGTGATAGTCCTAGGAGATCATGCCATCACATTATCGAAATCCAGTTGATATCATATATAGTTCATACATATCGAATACTGTCTTAGAAGGGCACAATAGAGAGGTTTAACCATAGTTATTACATCGCCACTTGGCAGAATCACACAACATCCAGAATAGCATCAGAGTAGACGTAGCGCCTCAGTGGGAGAAGGCTCCTCCTCCCCGGGCAGACTCGAGCATAGGAATTGAATGTAAATAAAATCATGAAACTTAGAACTTGAACATGAAAACCACATGCACATCCAGATCTACCGGAACATGAATTGAATATAAAAGAAAATTTTGGAACTTGAATCATGTGAAACCGACATATAACACATGTTACCATCGAACCGATTAAAAACTCAAACAATAGGAACAAGCCACACATAGGTTTGTCAATCACTTGCCTTAACTTCAGCGAGAATCCGGCGTCACACGTTCAGCACCGGCACCTCCCAAACTTGATGAAGCTAACTTAAGAACTAGACCACGCTGATCGCAAACCTATTTTTAGGAAAGCTCAAGTTAACTTATCACTAAAACTCTAAATCGCTAACTCTTATATTTTTTGAGTTCATTGGATGTAGGATTATGGGTCTCCAGTGGCTCGGGTACTAAAAAACACAAGGGAGACATAGTGGTTTATCCTGGTTCGGGCTATCGAGGCCCTACGTCCAGCAGTGATGTTCAGGAGCACCCAAATTGGGGGGGGGGGTTACAATGGAGGAGAACGAGAGTTTGGCAGGGGATTGCTCGGTGCTATCCTATGGCTCGTCGGCGGTGAGGTTTCTTCCACAACGAGTGAGGAATCAACGCTCTCTCTAGCTAGGTTGTCGGGTTGAACTCTCTACAGTTCCTCTGCTTCTCTGTTTTGCCGATGCGTCTAATGTCTAATCGACCTTCCTCTCTATGGGAGCCGACCCTGCCCTTATATTCTAGGGAAGGTTAGGTACATGCCAATTTGGGGCTTTGATCTATGGTCTACGTGCGTCAGGTGCTGAAGGGTGCCGCTGCGGTGTGGATGGACCTAAGCTTGATCGTGTAGGGGAGTCGGAGGAGCTGTAGTAGCCACTTAACGTCGTTGCAACACTTCACCATCAGGGGCTATCTGCTGCAGACTGGCCTTCCCTGGGTGAACCTTGTCGAGGTCTCCTTGGCTACAAAGGAGCCCTAGCTTGAGGAGCTGACAAGTGGGCCTTAGGGCCTGTTGCTTCCAGAGTTGGTGAAGTTGCTTGTCCTATTGTCATGCCAATTGCGTGTCCCTATCGAGGGAGTGGTAGCCAACGCCTCACGCCCATTGAACAGGATGGCACCGTGGGATCTCCGTACCTGCCAAGGCCTCGGATGCCCGGCAGGTTGCCCGTCGCTCGGGACGTTGGTTCATTGCCCGAGCACTGGCTCATATTGGCGCTAGGGCTGGAGTCAAGCTCGAGCTACCGTTGCTCGGGAGCCCGGGGCCCTGGCGAGCCTCTGGGCTCCGAGCAGTGGTCGTAGGCGTGCTTGGGCTCGGCCTAACTCCATCCAGAGGGTGTGCACGAGTGTACCCGTTGGGTATATCTCCCTCGAGCTCCATAGTGATCTTGAGAGATCAGTTAGGCATGAACTTCTTTCCTCGGGACTTAACATACCCCCTATGTTTGACTCTCATCGGGTATTTTCCTAGAGCCCCCTAACCATTTACAGAGGCGGTCACTAGATGCGATCACCTCTGAACATGATTTGACCTGCCTCCTAAAATCATTTTTCTAGTAGTGAGGGCGTTGTTGTCTTCTTCGGCTCGAGGGATTCGCTGACTGTTATGCATCTACGTCACTTTTGCCTCGAAGGGCTCACCATCCACTTCGAAGGTGACATCACCACCATGTTTTTGTCAACTACGATGATTTCTACTTCATCAACTACACACTGACCTTTGCCCATTCACGACATTGGTGAAGAGGCCGTGGCTAAATAGGGCTTATTGGAGAGCCAATCCTACACGGAGGAGGTACTGTCTTACTAGGAGCTCATGTGCCCAATGAGGTTGGTTGTTGGGCCAATAGTTTTTGGATTTTGTGCAAGCAAAATATTCCCTTGTTTCTGCGGGAGAGTGATTTTAGCTTGCCTCCACTAGCAAGGTCAGGTTCGCTCGCGCAAGCTAGGCTAGACTAAGCTAGCCCATGAAGCAAACATGCCCTTTAGCACCAACTCACCATCATGTTTGGCTTGAGGGTTAGTTGCTAGCTTCGGTGCCAATCTACACTTCTACTCCTTGACCTCGCTCGGCTTGAGGGGCTTGCCATCAACTTCATCATCATTGACTACTCCACCTCGTCTTCCTGCTTCGCATGATGGGTTCACTGTCAGCTCCGGCATTGTCATCCACCACTATGCCTCACCATCACACTCGCCTCAAAGTCTCGCCATTAGTTTCGGCACTTGCTTCCCCACCACCTCGCTGTCGACAACTTTGGCTTGAGGGCCACGTCATCAGTGTTGGCATCTATTTTACATCTTTCTCGCCATCTCGCTCAGTATGAGGGCTTAGTATCAGATTTATCATCTTGGACAACCACTCTACCCCACTGTCATGTTTGGCTCGAGGTCCCATCATTAGTTTGAGCATTGTCGATAAACTCTCCCCCTTGCCATCTGGTTTGCCAACTGTGACAACGAAAGATCAAACCGTGACTACTTCTGCTACAGAGAGCAACCATAGGAGAAATGAAGAACCCTGAAGCGACAAGTATAAGAGGACCGAGAGCATCGAACTGCATAGACAACAAGATATCGTCATCGGAGCATAGCATTCGACCTAACACTACTACAGAATAGGTTTTTAGACATGGTCAAATTCAAATTCAAGGAACGGTTGTAAAAACTACACTATGCCCCAACTGTAAAAACAGTCCATTTCTAGCGACGTGTCAATATCCAACTCTAAAAAACAATTTCTAAGAACGGTTGTGTTAAATAACCCGATATTGAAAATGCATGTTCAGAGGCGGTGAAGTGGTGCGAACTGATAATGAAAATGCATATACAGAGTCGGACGGTTTTAGCAAACGGCCTTAAAAATGATTTTTGGGCAAAGAAAAAAGCTATGATTGTCGCCGTTCCACACCACCGTGCAACTACGGCCATTCCGTGCCGCATCACTAATGATGGTCGTCAACCATCAATTTCAAACCGTCAATAAAGTATGAAAAAGGGCAAATAATAAATAAAAATATAGAATATGGGTTTAACTGACAGAATTCCACAGGTTTTGGTGAATCTGTGTTTTTGCAGGGAGTTATCAGGAAGTAAACGGAGAAATGAATAAACGTCAGGCTAAAAAGCATATTCCACGGTGGCATGAAATAAAGAAGGATCTAGAAGATACGAGAAGGCAGACTCCCGAAGGTGGGACCCACCTGGCCTCTAGGTCAGCCGACCTGGAGGTCCATCTGTCAGCCTGGAGGTCCATCTCTCCTCTGCTCCTACCGCTGGCCCTGACGCCCTGCCCTCCTGTTGCTAATGCCTCTCACTCAACCTGTCCTACATGCCGAGGTAAGACTCGCCTTGAGGTTCTTTAGGGGGTGTTTGGTTTGGGGTGTTAAAGTTTAACAAACACTGTAGCATTTTCGTCTTATTTGACAAAAAGTTTCCAATCTTGGACTAATTAGGCTTAATAGATTCGTCTCGTAAATTACTCCTAATCTGTGTCGACATGCATGCAATTAGTCTACATTTAGTACTCCATGCATTTGAGGGAACATTGATGTGATGGGAGTTAAACTTTAACAAAAACTAACCAAACACGCCCTTAATTTTATTAGTGCATTAATTAGTTAATTAAGGGAGGAAGGTACTCATTTGATCTTCTATAGGTTTTCATCGACTTGTCGACTGAGGAACATAACTAAAGTTTTCTGGTCTATTTTATGAAAGGAATGAATTCATGTGCTACTATATTTTTATTTGTGAATATAGATACCTATGGATTATCTAGGCAAGATGAAATATGCTTGTGCATTCACAAATTAGTGCTCATGTATGAAGGTCCACTTGCAAACTTTCTTATGATTTCTTTTAGATTTTTCAGTCATGCAGATCCAATTAGTCTGTAGCTTCCAAGTTTGCTCTGCTGGATTGACAGAGTTGGGTTCAAAACAGTTCAGGAAATACCATTTTTCTCAGTATTCATATGTGATATCTTTACATCTAAATCATATTTTTTTAGAAAGAATTATGCTTCACTACAGCCAGTTGAGATATTATCGATGTCTCTGTAGTTCCAAAGTTGGTGTTAGCTGTTTAGCATACATGCCATCTTCATTTCAATATGCCCTTGTCACGGATGGTTGAGATTTCTATGGTACATCTTTTAATGACCGTACATAGCACTATTTATGACAAAATGCTTTGATCATAAATAATTTAGACATTATGGTCGATGATACTTTCATTTTGTGAGGCCACGTTACAAATCAGAAAAATTCTCTATTATGGCTTACTCTGTTATTAACCATGAAATTCTTTTTTTTTTCTGTTCTGCTTCTTTTGACAGGTGAAGCGATTAGCGGCCTTGAGAGGGGCTGGAGAAGGAAGAGGGATGTAGTAGTTTTTGTTTTTTTTCTCACAGATTGTATTATTTCTGATTAAGAAAGTAATATAGTTTGGCCTATGAGCTGTTAGAACCCCAATATTTATGATCCCAATGAAGATTATTTAGTTGCCATAAATTGTATGTGATTTGTGGAATAACTCGGACGCAGCCACAAAACTGTGTATTCAAACTGCAAGTATTGCAATCTTCTTTCACGATTCGTTTACCTAAATTTTTTTTCCTGGCAAAAAAAGGTTATGGTTTGAAATATACTTTGTATGATTTCATTTTACCATGAAAACCAAGTTTTATGATTAGTACCATCATAAATACATCAAATCGTGCATCACCTATCTCAGTATAAAATCTGCCTTCTGAAAATTATAGGAAACAACACGTTGAAGTCATGAATCTCGGACATTTAGTCATTCAAAAAAACCACCATGCCAAAAGAAAATTGACCACAAGACAAAACCTAAAAAAAGAGAGAAAAAAAACCATCCACAAGACCAAAAGAAAACCCCTGTAAACAGAGATAAAAAAAGGGGGAAAAATCGGTCGCAAGCCCTCGAGAGAAAAAAAACAGAAAAAAAGGCTCAGGACCTTTTGCTATCAACATTAAGCTCAAGTTACAGTGCACACACGAATCAATCGATAATGTATATATTACACATAAATCACTTTAAATTAGTTTTCGTCTCCATATAAAATGAAGAACTTTGAATCATCTCGGAACACATCATCCATGATGAACCTAGTTAGTTGGTCGTGCATTCCTCTGATATCGGACCCTAGTAGCTCATCATGGGCGCGAAGCTCTTGTCGTTGTCATTGAAGCAAAAAGGTATTAAACTTCACAGCATGTGTTACTGAAATTAATAGCATGTTTTATTGAATTAACGAGTGTACATAAAATGGAAAGCATACACCCTAATTTTTGTCCTTCGCTCAAATCATTGCCGGTGTTGTTGTGGATTGCATACATTACATAGAACCTGCACTCGTCATTGGTTGTAATTGTTGATGAAAAATGGTAAATCGAGCAAGTAATCTTAATGTCAGACACAGACTGAACCTGTAAACAACCATGGATTACTGATCCATTTTTTATTTAATAGAAATTAATATTCAGATCCAATAATAGTTCTAGTCAGTGGCAATGACCGAAGCAGTCACATTAAGTGAGAATGACTGAAACAGAGCAGCACAAGTGTCAATTGTACAAGATGCTCACAACGGCTTCCTCAAGTAACATGCTTGATTAGTCCATCATCATTGGTGCTTGCAATCTGGTGGTAGCATGATCTCTTCAGAGAAGATATAATGGGAAAAACTTACGAAGGTGGTACAACTAAAAAAATCAGACCTGACTAGTGCCCGCGCGTCTACGGCTCGGCCTTCACCTAGTCGCGCGTGTGCCCGTGCACCAGCGTCTTGGCCAGTGCCTTCAGGCGTCCCCGCCTGATGGTCGCCATCGTCGGTTCATGTCGAACACCAGGCGACCTCCGACACCACCGCGTGCCCAACCTCATGCCGGGCTACCTCGACACCACGTTCCTCGAGCGGCTACCCATGTCGACGCCGATGGCTTCACGCTTGTTCAAAGCCGTCGGCGTGGGCGCCACCATGCCCGGACCCATCCTTGTCGCCAGCGGCCAGTGCCGCCTTCGCTCGTCGGACTCTGCTTCAACTGTCTGGTAGGGGACCACATCGCCGCCCGATGCACCTCGCGCGTGGAACTGCAAGCATCGCCGTTCATCCCATCCCATCTCTTCAGATAGCGAGATAGCGAGTGGGCGCGTGCGCACCCGCGTGGCTTCGACAACGGCAGCGATGGCCAGGATGCTCTTGGCGCGCCTTTCCAGCAGGCAGCCTCTGTCCTCATCGGTCAAATTCTTTGCCGGCAACCTGGCCGTCGGCGGTGGCGGGCGGCAGCACACTGCCTACCCCGCTACCGCTGCATGGTGGCTCGGGCAGATCCACGCAGGGGACGTGGGGGGCCCCAACGCCTCCCGTCGTCGACGTCGCCGACGCCGGCGCAAGCCACCGAGGGAGATCACCATCGCCATGACTCCTGTCTACACCGACATCGCCGCCACCTGCTCTATCGCACACTACGCCCCAGGGACGGACCCGCTCTTGATTTCACTATGCATGGACATTGGGCCTCCCGCCTAGGTAGACCCGATGCTTGATGAGCTTGCCGCCTCCCTTGTCGTGACTCCGTCAATAGGTACTCCGGTGCTGTCGCCGCCTGCCTCCCTTGAGGTTTAGGCACCACTGGCGAGCACCCGCTTGCCGCCTCAGATGGGCCTCATTGACGCCGAGGCGCCTGGGGTGGATGACTCTCGGCAACCGACCTCTACGCCGACACGGGAACGCCAACCGGACGCAGACGGATTTACTGTGCAGGACAGCGTCCAGGACCCCACCCCTTCATCAACTCCCTTCGGCTACTACTACAGGAAAGTCTCCTTCACACACCTCCGCGAGCAGCGCGCCAGGAGCCTGCTAGTTTGGTTCCTTGTCACAGCGTGAGGCTCACGGCTAAAGCTCCTTTCCGCGACCCCAACCCGGAGAAGCAAGCTAAACGGGTGTTGGTGAAGAAGTGGGAACACAAGCCCGATGACGCACCAATTGATGCCCCGGACGACCGAATTGCCGTGCTCTTCCACAAGACGTTCAAGGAACCGGTCGATTCCTCCACTCGCGAGGCGATGCGCGAGCTGATGTTCCCCTTGCCCTGTGAGAGGTCTTCGAGAAGGCCTGTTGCTGCTCATAGCTCCAGCTAGCTACGACGGCGCTCCTACTGTCGCAAAATTAGTTCTTAGTTAGTACAACTCTCGTACCCCACCGCTTGCGGTGATTCATGTTGTGTGTTACTCTATAATGCGGAACGGTGCCTCGCCGTGTTCGCTCTCGGAGCATGTAAACTTTTCCACTTCCACTTAGTGCAACACGTGCCGATGCGCGTTTTCGAAAAACTATGATGTATATTGATGGTTATATAACTTAGTTCCGAAACAAATGCTTTAAATTCGCCAGAAAGTTGAGAAGTCAATATAGTTCAAGTGCCTAACCAAAACAAGTTGGGTGAAAATGCTGCATATGAGATTGCATTCTCATAATCCATATTACTATCCACATTCTTTTTTGCGGATATACTATTACAGTATTAATATCCATATCATGGCGTTACTTACTGGAATAACATCTCTGAGGCAAAAATAATGACACAGCAGTCTGAATCAATGTTGGAAAATTAGTACTGTGGAAATAAATCAGTGGGCATGAGGCTAGTACTAGGAGTGTAGAAGCTCATGAAGGGAAACATGTCCTTGAAATCCCCTCCCTTTCCTATCTTCCTGGTCCGGCCAGATTTTAGCTCAACAGCGAAGATGGCATTGTTTACTCTCAGGAAGATGGAACCAGCACCTTCTGCAAAATCAAATACATAAAGCTTTGTAGAGAGGTCACCAATGTCAAGCTGGATGACTCTGCCCTGCTCCCATTCCGGAATGCCATTGGGGCCAGTCCGCCACGCCCACAGGTGCAGGTTGTGGCCCTCCACACTGAAGGCGCCCAGGCCGCCGCCCTCTGCCTTCATGAGCACCATGTTTCCCACAGGCAAGGGTGGTGGGCTCATCACCGATATGCCACAGCCAGCCAAGTCATACTTGAGGATTCTCCGTCCTTCCTCGAGGATGAAGTATAGTGCGCCTCTGGCAAGCAGGCTGCTCTCTATCATCTTGCAGTCATGCTTGGGGAGGCCAAGGTGAACTGATGAGACACCAGTCCTCCATGCGCCAGTCTCCGATGAGTAAGTTCTAGCTGATGCATCATCACCGCCAAGCTCGTTTGGGAAGTCGATGACTACTAAGACCACGCGGAAGGGACCACCACAGCAACTGAGGTGGTCGCAGCCGTCGAAGGCACAGAGCACCGATGCCTTGAAGCAGTAATAGTGCTCCAGCTTGGGCCACCCAAGGTCCTGCCGGCTGTTGGTGATGGGGTCCCAGACGATGAGACCTATATTATTGCGGTTCAAGAGGAGCACGCGGCCGTGGCGGCGGCAGTCAAGGATATTGCAGTCCGGCGGCAGCGGGGGGTTAAGGATAGGAGACGCTTCTTTGACGGGAACGAAGCGGGTGGAGAACTGGCTACCTCCGTACTTCTTGCGGTCGAACTCGTTGTGGAGGAAGCCGAGCAGGGGTGGCACTCCGTGGAACTCGCGGTAGCGGCGGGGGAAGCCCGGATCGGAGAGGAGGCGACGCCAGGGCTTGCAGACGAGGGAGGCGCGGACAAGGCACTCTGGATCTTCAGGCGGGAGGCGGAGGAGGATCTCGCCTATGAGGTCGTCCATGAGCTCCGGCGCCGCCATCTTGCTGCTGCGCTCGATCGGGGATAATAGGGATTAATTATTCTCCTATGCTTCTGGGCGTGGGGCTAAATAGCTGGAACAGGTCACGTGCGACTTGGACTCTACTTCGACTTGGGATCTTGTTTTTTACTTTTTCGTTATTTTCGACTACGGATCGACTTGGGATCATTGAATATATATATATATATATATATATATATATATATATATATATATATATATATATATATATATATATATACTTTTTCGTTATTTTCCACTACGGAACATATAGCGGATTATAGTTAAATAAAATCTTATTTAAGATAATAATAGTACAGTACGACGCTGGCTCTAAACAAATTTGCATGTTCTTTTCAAAATCTGTGGCTTTCAAACAATACTACTCCCTCTATTCATTTATCCCCATCATTTTAGCCTTCGGCGCAGTAACCAAGGAGCAGAGCAAAACCACTCTGGTTGCATTTAATCATCGCGTGCTGAGCGCATATGAGGAGTCATAGGCTAGGAACAGCCAATGAGCAGTAAAGAGACAATAAACGCATGCGGTGGTAGCCAATGAGCAGCAAACGGACAATAAATGCGGGCAAATCCTAAGCCAATATGAATGAGATTTTTGAATAAAAAGTTTTTGCTTAGACGAAGAAGATAAATAAATGGAGGGAATAATTATTATTGATCTCGTTGATATTTCAGATTCATAGGTGACTTTCTTTATTTGACCGATCCATGCTTCTGCTATACCATTACAAAATTAATTGTTATATTCACTAATGGTACTTTCACTTCAAAATATAATTTATTGTAGTTTTGTCCTAAGCAAAACATTGAAACTCTTATATTTTAGAAAGATACTCCCTCCATTCTAAATTAGAAGTCGCTTTGACGTGTACAATCATTGCAACATATGCAGCATCCTGATCTACTTTTGCAACATCCACATGAATCATTTGAAACATACCTACGAAACATCTGAAACCCTTGAAACATGTGCTTTGCAACATGGGGGAGCCCAGAGCTGGGCAATTCCAGTCGTCGGGGTCAGAGCCGGTGTAACACCCTAAAATTTTGGATATTAAAAAAAATAGAAAAATATGATTTTTATACAATTTTGTGACCATGCAAATTTAGAGTAATAATAATTTTTATTAACTTAAAATCAAATATAAGAGTAGAAACATGTTTGTGCACTCATGCTGTTGCATTTAAATTTTTGAGATGAGTGGTTTGATTTAAATTCAAATTAGGTTTCAAAATCATTTGAAAATACTTTGAAATAATTGAAAAGGAAAAAGAAAACGAAAATCTTCATTTCCTCGTTTTCGGCCCGGAAACCCAATTTCTTCACCGCGGCCTGCTCCAGCTCTCCGCCCGATCCGCGTCCGCGTGGGCCGTCTCCGAGCTCGCGCGTAGCATCCCGCCTCGGGCCGAACCTGGCCGCTGGCCCAGCAAACCGCGCGAGCGCCGCGTTTACCTTCCTTCCCCGTGCGTCGCTGACCGGTGGACCCCGCGCATCACGTCACGTGCGACTTGGACTCTACTTCGACTTGGGATCATTGAATAGATTTTTTTTTTTACTTTTTCGTTATTTTCGACTACGGATGACTTGGGATCATTGAATATATATATATATATATATATATATATATATATATATATATATATATATATATATATATATATATATATATTACTTTTTCGTTGTTTTCCACTACGGAACATATAGCGGATTATAGTTAAATAAAATCTTATTTAAGATAATAATAGTACAGTACGACGCTGGCTCTAAACAAATTTGCATGTTCTTTCAAAATCTGTGGCTTTCAAACAATACTACTCCCTCTATTCATTTATCGTCATCATTTTAGCCTTCGGTGCAGTAACCAAGGAGCAGAGCAAAACCACTCAGGTTGCATTTAATCATCGCGTGCTGAGCGCATATGAGGAGTCATAGGCTAGGAACAGCCAATGAGCAGTAAAGAGACAATAAACACAGACGGTGGTAGCCAATGAGCAGCAAACGGACAATAAATGCGGGCAAGTCCCAAGCTAATATGAAGGAGATTTTTGAATAAAAAGTTTTTGCTTAGACGAAGAAGATAAATGAATGGAGGGAATAATTATTATTGATCTCGTTGATATTTCAGATTCATAGGTGACTTTCTTTATTTGTCCGATCCATGCTTCTGCTATACCATTACAAAATTAATTGTTATATTCACTAATGGTACTTTCACTTCAAAATATAATTTTATTGTAGTTTTGTCCTAAGCAAAACATTGAAACTCTTATATTTTAGAAAGATACTCCCTCCATTCCAAATTATAAGTTGCTTTGACTTTTTGGTATATTTATTTTGCTATGCATTTAGATATAATAATATGTCTAGATACATATCAAAATGAATGAAACAAAGAAGTCAAAGTGACTTATAATTTGAAACGGATGGAGTATATTAACATCTACTCCCTCCATCTCAAATTATAAGGCATTCAAGAATCTTGAAGAGTCAAAGGATCTCAAGTTTGATCAAATTTATATAATAAGATAATAATATTTATGACATTAATTAAGTATCATTAGATTCTTTATTAATTATATTTTCATAGTATACCTATTTGATGTTATAAATTTTTATAATTTTCTCTATAATTTTAGTCAAATTTAAGATGCTTTCAGTCTCCAAGATTCTTGGAATACCTTATAATTTGGAATGAAGGGAGTATAGTTCAAATAACTAGAAGACATTATGGAGAATTTAAATGAACTGATTTGATATGGTAGATGATATTTTTCTATAAATTTATTTAAAGTTAGATAAATTTAGCTCGTCTTATATAAAACTATAATTTAGAATGGGAGAGCGCTTTTCAACGGTACGGAACAAAAAAGCTGGACCGGGCCGGGCCCTGGGCCTGGACTCGGGTTTCGAAAACTGCCCCTTAACTTCCCAAAATATTTCCTCTGTCATCCGTCACATCGAATCTTTGGACACATGCATGGAGTATTAAATTTAGGTAAAAAAATAACTAATTGTACAGTTTATCTGTAAAAGGTCGAGATGAATCTTTTGAGCCTAATTAATTTATGGTTGGATAAATTTTACCAAATAACAACGAAAGTGCTACAGGAATATTTCCTCCAAATATTTTGGATCTGAACACGGCCCTACTCCAACTGGCAACTGGGCTAATTTTCTGTCCCTCAAAAAAAAAAAAGGGCTAGTTTTCTCGATTTTTGGCTTCAGTGGCTTGCAAGGACCGAACGGAGGAGGCCACAGGGAAAAGCGCAGAATGAGGGGGATCCTCCTCGGGCGCCGGCGGCAGCCGCCGCCGCTCCCCCTCTTCCCCGCGGCCAAGCGCTCCACCGCACCCGCGAACCTCCTTTTCGCCCGCCTCTGCCGCTTCCTCCCGGCCAGCCCCATCCTCCGGCTCCTCCTCCTCCTCGCACTCCTCTCCCTCGTCCCGCCGGCCTTCTTCCACCTCCGTCTCCGCCGTTTCCACCGCGTGCGCCTCCCAACCACCTAGATTCGAGATCTTCAATAAGGAGCCTTTTACGCTCCGAGATTTCACTTATTCGATTTAATCGGTTTCTTCCCTGACACGTTTGTTAAACCTTTTTGGTTTGTGTTCCAGATGCGCGAGAGGAAGTGCGGGTGGATCGTGAGCCCACCCATGGTGTGCGCGCACGGCGGTGACTCCACCAACGCCTTCCCCAACTCGGTCGGTGTGGGAGACTGATACGGTCTCAGTGAATTCGAATTTGTTCTATAACGGGAGTTCCACACCCCCCATTCTGTTCGGGATGAGGTAAATGTGTTGATGAGTTGTTGGTTTTGTCGGGATCTCATGATTCAGATGGACGCATTTCGGATGGCTCTGGATGCACGGGTAGACTGTGTGGAGGTGGATGTTTCAAGGTCCTCTGACGGTGTGCTGTTTGCTCTGCATGACAGGTAATTGAACTGCCACTTTGCTGGTGTGATATAATGTATCACAAGCATGTTGCTTCTGCAGAACGTGAACAGGCATCTAAATGGAAAACATCTGATAAAATTCCCAAGATCACTATCTATCATGTGTGACTGTTTATCCACTGCAATTGCTACTTAGCTGATTATTAGTTGGATGGCATAGTTTGGCTATTTACTGAAATGCTGTCATTTTTTATTAAATTGGCAAACTATCAAGTTTGGTTTATAATTATGAGAACACAGTTTGATCTGTCAATTACTGTCTTCAATACTGGTCTCCTTCATGAATGATGCACACTTCAGTTTTTGCAAGGGGCTGCAGGAAGCATGTCATTACAGTCTTATTTAGTGTTCTTAGTTGTTACTACCTATATAAGGCTATAACCGTGGAGTGCATGGCTATGAGATGGTTTGGAATCAACTTTGTGGAATGCATGGATTTTTAAAATATTTTAGCTTGAGTAACATTCGTTAATGGTTTAGTACGATCATGACATCCATTAGCACCAACCAGCAAAATGTTACTGAAAATGCGATCAAATTTGTGACAGCACATTTCTTAGAACAAATCAGCTAGTGCTTACTGTTGGATTATGAGTGTATTAGGCCCATGAGGCCTATGTATGGTTACCTATATAGCTACCCTTTTAGGGTTAGCCCAAATAATAGAGACTAATCTTCTAGCATGGTATCCAGCTAGGTTCTTCCACCTTCCCTTCCCCAGCCACCGCCCCTCTGGCTGGCGCCGCCGCCGCCACCTCCATGGCCGGCCGGCCTCCTCCTCCCTCTCCTTCCTACTTCCATGCCTTCCCCCCTCTTCCCTCCACTTCCTGGGCGCAAATCGCTGCTGCTGACCACCAGCCACCTCCCGCCGCCAGCATGCTTCCAGACGTAGGTGCGGCCGCCTCTGCTGCTGGGTGTGCGGCCGCCCACCCGCCTCCTCCCTGGAACCCAGACCGGTGCGGGCACGGGCGCCGCCCTGCTCCACGGCGCACCGGGCGGCGCGGGTGGGGGCGCTGCTGCTGGGCGCGCGGGCGGGTCTGGAGCCGCCGCCGCCACTCTGCTTCCTGGCGCCGCTGCCGCCCTTGCTGCTGCGGGTGTGGCTGACGAGCAGCCTGCCGATGCGGCCCTACCTCCTGTGGCTCCCCTCCCCGGCGCGGGTATCGACCCCACCGCACTTCTCCTTGGCGCCCTGGACGCCGGTGGCCTCCTCCCAGGCGCTGTCTTATCGGTGGGGGGGCCACTGATGGCGTTCACGCCTTCCATACCCTACCCCGGTCGTGCTGCTCCTACTCTCACCGCTGCACTCGTCGCCGCTCGTGCTGCAGCTGCTGAGGGTCAGGCTCGTGTCCGCGCGGCGGCCCTCGCCGGGGAGCGTGAGCGGGATGCGGCCGATGCCCTGGCCTGTCAGATCGCTGACGTGGAGCAGGGCCTCGTCCCTCCCGCCTACCACGACCTTGGGGCTACCTCCTCCGGCTCGACGGGCCACCGCACGTCCACCGCAGCGGTCATCTGGCACGATCCGGCCGATCCGCTCGTGACGCGGCTCCACTACCTGGCCGGGGGTGTTCAGAACATCCGCCTGCTTGTCCCAATGGTTCTTGAGCCCGAGTCACCCTCCTACGCCCGTTGGCGGGACCTGGTCCTACTCACCCTCCGCCGCTATGCCCTCCTGGCTCCGGCAGCTCCTCGTCGAGCTACACACTCTGCCCTCCCGGAGCACGCTGATCTACTGCGACAATGTCAGTGCGGTCTACCTCTCCACCAACCCCATCCAACACCAGTGGACGAAGCACGTGGAGATCGACCTCCACTTTGTCCGGGATCGGGTTGCCCTCGGCGAGGTGAGGGTACTTCATGTTCCGACCACCTCCCAGTTCGCGGACATCTTCACCAAAGGCCTCCCGTCCACGCTCTTCACCGAGTTTCGCTCCAGCCTCAACATCACCAGTGGCTAGTTGCGTCTATGGGGGGCCTCGTGTGTGTTCTTTCTTCTTTCTTGTTCAGTATGGAACTCCGCTGCGCCGGTAGTTCAGACTGCGGGGGGGGGGGGGGGGGGGGGGGGTGTTGGATTATGAGTGTATTAGGCCCATGAGGCTAGGCCCATGTATGGTTACCTATATAGCTACCCTTGTAGGGTTAGCCCAAATAATAGAGACTAATCTTCTAGCACTTACTTTTCTTTCAAACAAACATACCTGGACCTAATTTACAATTGACACAGGCAGGGATCTACAAAAGATGTCTGGTAATTCTACAGCAAAAGTTGGCCACTGGACCACAGATGAGGTGATTCATTTACAGTTTCAGTCTCGTCATCACTTGCTAAAAACTACAGCGTTTGGGCCATTCTCTTCCTTTTTGTAACTCCTTTTCTCTTCATTCCTTTTTAATAAGATGCACAGTAGGGGCCTTCCCTACAGTATTTCCCCTAAAAAAACTGTAATTGACTAATTGGAGTTGGTTCACATGGTTCGAGATATCAGCAGTTGTTTTGTTGCTGATATAGCTTCCTGCATCATTTCCTGATTCTGGAGCTGTGATGCTAATGCATTGTTCTTTTAGTTTTTTTGTAGATAAAAGCACTAAGTACAAGGTTTCAGTTGTCAAAAAGAGTCCAAAACGAGGAAGTTCCCAAGGCAGAAGACGCTCTGGCGGTAAGCATTAACCCAACCAATTTAAGCTGTAGGAAATTTGATAGTTCTGATGGATAGTCTATGTAATCACTTAAGCTTTAACTGACTTGTGTGGAACAGTGAAAGCTTTGTCATAAACATCTTATGCTTTTATTGGATAGTTCTGTAAATTTTATTGTTTGCATGCCTGAACATTTTCCCCTCTTGCAGATGATATCACAATCAGTTAGGCAGGTCGTTCTTGATGTGAAAGTTGGACCCCCTTCATTCGAGAAAGGTTTAGCTGAGGATGTATTGTCTCTTGTAAGTTCTGTGTATCTCCTTTATTGTTTTGTGTCAAGGTCGTTGGTGCCCAAGGTAGCTGGTCCGCGGCTACGGAGTTCGTAGCTTGGGCCGGTAATGGCGCAGGGATTCTTCCCTAAGCGCCCAATGTTGAAGGAGGTGAGATTAAGAGAAATGAGGGAGATTAGGAAAATTGGTTGTTATTGCTTAATCCAAATGAGGGCTGAGTACATGGAATATATGGGCACTTGGCCTGCTAAATAAAAGGAAATAAACTTCATAAATCCCCTAACTCTTGCCCTCTTTAATCCTCTTAGCCCTTGCCTTCATGCTGATCCCTGGAATGGTGCTGCTGCTGTCGCCATTCATGCTGATCTCTGCAATATTGCTGCTACTGGCGCCATCTAGGGAGTAATAATGGTGGCCCCACATGACATCTCTCCCCCCTCGACGAGCAGCTCGTCCTCAAGCTGGAAAGACGGGTAGCGGTCGAGGAAGCTGTCGACGTCTTCCCAGGTGACAGAAGCCGCAGGTTTCCCCTTCTAGTGAATGAGAACTTGACGAACTCCCTGGGCGAGGCGCGTGAGGGCAGCACATTCTGGTTCGGGCACTGTAGCACCATGGTGGGTAGGCGGCATGGACGGTGGTGCAGCTGGAGGGGTGCCGACGAACTTCTTCAAGAGCCAGCAGATCGGATGGTCCTTGTGCCAAAAGGACATGGTGAGGGCCGCAAAGTCCCATAGGATTGGGCCGAGTGTGGCGAGCCACCATCGTACCCCGGCAAAGGGAGTGCGAAGAAGTCGACGGAGAATTGATCGCTGGCGATGGTGAATGTTGCCCGCCTGTACACGGTACGTGCTCGCCATTGGCCATCGTGACGGACGTAGAGCTACGACGGACCATGGGAGTCCGGTGCCGTTGGCAGGCTCCTCGGCGATGAGGTTGTGTGTCGAGCCCAAGTCGATGAGGGCGTGGAGGTGGACGTCACCCATCCGGAGGCGCACCTGCATGGTGCTGCTGCTACTGAGTACGCAGGTGATCGCGTGGAGCGATATCTGCGGTTCTGTAGTGTCGCGGTCTTCGGAGGCGGTATCATTGTCATCATCTGCTTCCGCCAGGTCCAACAAGAACAGGCGCTGGCACACTCGGTTGTGACCGCGCTCAAACTTTTCATTGCAATTGAAGCACAGGCCGAGCTGGCGGCGTTCTTCCATCTTGGACGTCGACAGGCGCCTGATGGGGCGGCCCTCCACCGTGACGGTGGCGGTTGCTGCAGTCGCGGCAGGTGGTAGGGGTGGTAGAGCGAGAAGTGGTGGAGGTGCCGGAAGGAGGCCCCGCTGCTACTCGCGAGGTGGTGCGGGAGGCGGCGCAACAGCGGTGGCGCACTGCTCGCGCAGCTCCAGCTTCCTGGCGAGGCTCATGGCGAAAGCGAGCGACTGTGGATTGTGGACCTCCACGTCGAGGCTGAGCAGTGGTTGTAGGCCCGCCGTGAAGATCTGCACCCGCTGCGCCTCAGTGAGAGCACCCGCGCGAGGAAGGAGGGCCTTGAAGCGGTCCTGGTAGTCGACGACGGAGCTCATGCGCTTGCAAGCCCTGAGCTTGCCGAGGGGGTTGGAGCGCTGGGGCGGCCTGAACGGAAGATGCAGCAGCTCGATGAAGTGATGCCATGCAGTGTGCCCTCGTCCTACTGGACTTGGATGAACCACATTTGGGCACCGACTTCAAGGTTGTAGGAGGCCATCCAGACCTTCTCCTCTCCGCGGTACGCTGCTGATGAAAATAAGACTCACAACGATTCTTGAATGCCATCGGATCAGACTTTCCATAGACTTTCCATCATCTAGAGACACGGGGGTCGGTCGTTGTGGTGCTCGCCGGAGGCCGGAGCCTTAGTGCTGGACGAGGAAGTCGCAGGGGGCAATCCTGCTGGAGCGCGTCGAACTTGGCCTGCAGGCTGTCGACGGTCGCTGCCAATGACTTGATGAGGGCAGCAAGATCTGCTGTGGTCGGCGCGCCCATCGTGGAGGTCATTGAGGCAGTGGAGGACAGCGGCGAGTTGGGAACAGCGGGTGACGGGGCAGGCACGGTGGGGTTTAGCGGCGGAGTAGTGGTGGAAGAGGAACGCCTGGAACCCGATACCTAGTTGTCAAGGGCGTTGGTGCCCAAGGTAGCTGGTCCGCAGCTACGGAGTTCGTAGCTTGGACTGGTAACGGTGCAGGGATTCTTCCCTAAGCGCCCAATGTTGAAGGAGGTGAGATTAAGAGAAATGAGGGGGATTAGGAAAATTGGTTGTTATTGCCTAATCCAAATGAGGGCTGAGTACATGGAATATATAGGCACTTGGCCTGCTAAATAAAAGGAAATAAACTCCATAAATCCCCTAATTCTTGCCCTCTTTAATCCTCTTAGCTCTTGCCTTCATGCTGATCCCTGGAATGGTGCTGCTGCTGTCGCCATTCATGCTGATCCCTGCAATATTGCTGCTGCTGGCGCCATCTAGGGAGTAATAATGGTGGCCCCACATGACATTTTGCCTAATGAGTTGTGACGTGCTTTAAATAGAATGTGTTCTTTTATTTACCATTCTTGTACGTCTTGGCTCTTCACATGTACCTACCATATCTGTAACATATCATCAAATTTCTAGATCTTAATAGAAATTACTGTGTGGTGTGTCATGTGTGCTATATATGTACAGATCATTCATCTTAATAAAGCGTTTAGGGACAAATGCTCTTACTGTAGCTAATAAAATTGTTAATTGTTTATTTTTACTTGATCACATTTTGCTTCAGGGAACGCACTCATGGCGAAGCTTCCTGTAGTCCCATCCAGTGGATATCTAGCTAAACTCCCCTAAATTTGTGTTTATTTATCACTTTCTGTGATTTCTCTTTTGTGTTTATCTCGAAACTGGAATGTTGCAATTTTGCAGCAATTTTTTTGAAAACTTACCGTGATTTAATGCCAGTTTTTGTTCTTTGCAGCTCAGGAGAACAAATTGCAAGAATTGTCTTGTCTGGGCAAAAAGTGATGACCTAGGAAGAGATATAATTAAGTTGTCTAAAGATGTTATTGTACGTTGTTCTCTTTTTTTCATTTCTTTATTTGAACGATACATCTGTTATCTGTGCCTACGACCACTTCTACTGCACAATTTAACAGGCGCCTCATCTGTTATAGGTTGGATATATTGTTATGGTGGATAAATCTACCAACAGAAGAACTGAGTTGGTGAGGATTGAAGGGGCTAAAGTTGCTGGTGTATATCATCCTTTGATCAATGAGAAGGTCATGAAGGTCATGCGCAGGTACATGCATGTGATAACCTACACTTAGAGCTCCTTTTGTTACGCCCTGTTTGCAATTAGCACGACTTCATGTGAGCTTAAAACTGCTGAATTTTGAAACAGATATGACAGAAGAGTTTTTGCATGGACTGTTGATGATAGCAGCTCCATGAAGAAGATGCTGTATGAGCATGTTGATGCCATTGTGACCAGTAATCCCTCTCTCCTGCAGCAGCTTATGCAGGAGACAAGAACTGAGTGCATGGAAGATGGTTTTGCCTTACCCTAGGAATTTCTAGCTGTCAGAACATAAGGGTTTAACTTCTCAACAGAGAGGACCAATTAGTGAGTTGAGTTTGAGGAATTCTTCATAAATTAGATGATAATTAGTTTAGTTTTTGGCACATTCCATCACTTGGGTATATAATGAAATAGACTGTAAGAAAATATGGTTAGCTTGTCATGAAATATGTTGTTTCCTTTTACAACTTGATAAGATCAGGTCATTGAGAAGATCGTGACAATAATATAATTAATTAACGGAATCATGCTTTAGCCATTGATATTCAAGTTTGTTTCACCATTTGACAATAATGTCATAATCTCCATGAACGGCAGTGGACGCCCATGACAGCGCCTGCTGCACGCACAGGTGGGGCCTGCCCACGCCACTCCCCCATGCTTCCAGTGTCCCTCCATGCTTGCTGCACCGCTCCCTCCATATACGGTGCCTCAGCAGCTGTAGCAGGTAGCTGCGGCAGGTGGCTCCCATTGCAACATGCACACCCCTGATCTACTTTTGAAATATTCAAATAAAACAATTACAACATACGTATGAAACGTGCGTCTGAAACACATGAAAAACACTTGAAAAACAATTGCAAACATATGCAACATCTATATAAAACACTTGTAACATATGTGTGAAACATATGCACGCATCCAGATAAACACATTTGCAAATAATCTGAAAAAAAATAGTTGAAACATTGGGAACAAACACTTGCAACATATGTATTGCAATATATGCAACATCCTGATCTACTTTTGCAACATCCACATGAAACATTTGAAACATACCTACGAATCATCTGAAATCCTTAAAACATGTGCTTGCAACATGGGGGAGCCCAGGGTTGGGCGATTCCAGTCGTCAAGGTCGGAGCCGGTGCCGTGCGAGAACTACCACCACCACCATCACTAGCGGCGCCGGGCTTGGCTCGGCCACGGGCGGCACGCGCGATGGGTAGGAGCGAGCGACGCGAGATGGGCGCACGACTGCAGCAAGGCGGAGTGTGCGCGCAACGTCTGAACGGGAAGGTCGTGGCTGGAGAAGGCTGCTGCGTTGGAGAAAACTAGCGACGAGCGGGCGGCATGGTGGATGCGCTCGCGGCGGTCGCATGAGTGTGGCAGTTGGAAAAGGAAATGTTGTTGCATTTTTTATTTTTTAGAGAAACCGTGTCATACTGAACGTGGAGCGGAGGAGGCCTAATGGGCCCGATCGTTGGGCATGCCTAGGAATGAGCCGTCCAAACGGAACATCCCTATGCGGATGCTCGTGTGCCAGCATTATCGTCCCATGAAATTGTCCTCTTGCAAAAAAAAGTTTGATATACACAAGTCAATATCCCCAGGAAAGAAATGAGTGATTAATATCTCTTGGAAATAAAATGGTTGATATATTTTCAGTCCTAACTATTATTTTAAAACATGTGTTGTATTGGTGTAACACTGTAGCCCGTTAGAAGTCTATAGTAGTTGTGTTGTTAGCCATGTGGCCCACATGGCATGGCACATGAAAGGTGGTAGTTGGTGCATTTAGTACCACATTGGAAGAGTAGGAAGGCGAGGGCCACCTTGTAATCCTTGTTCCAAACATAACACCTCCGGATTAACTCTTTTACACGAAGCGAGGACAAAAGTGTAAGAGATGTGCTAAGCATATGTGGATCCGTTCCATGTGAGGAGCTAGACCATAGACAATTTTTGGATTTAGGGTGTCACAATTGGTTAAATTCAGTGGATGTACTCATCGTCATCGAAAGACAGATCCTAGAGAGGTGCTTGTACGCACTAGTGGTCCAGTTCACTATCATTTAAGAGCCCATGCCCATCAAGGAGCAGCCAGTTCCAGAAGAAACAAGGGTGGGAAACTTTCTGCTCTCCTCCAACCTCTGTTCTAAGCATCCTTGCCTTCCAACACCGATGATTCTTCGTATTATCTATGGATTCTTCTGCCAGGTTTGCCACAATCCAAGGGCATAATATCTTCATGGTTTGCTTCCTCACTGCATTGCGTGCCTATAATATCTTCATGGATGGTGATTACTCAAGGATTCACAGGTGAAAGGTCTCGTGACCAGTGGGAGGGTTTAAATTGCTAGAAAAACCTAGTGTCCAATTTAAATTGCCACTAAAAAAACCATAAGCTATACTCTAGCATGATGTGCACTTAAGGTTTTTTCTAGTGTGCTCTATCTTATCCTCAACCCATAAAAGAGTTTAGCAACCTATAGCCAATCCTAACAACTAGCCTATAGCTAATATAGGAAGGAAAATGTCACACAATGACACAAGCAAATTACACGTGGAAGCAATAAACGTGGTATTTTATTTCCCTACAAGTATTTTCTATCCTCTATAAACTAGCTACGGTGCTTGCTTAGTAGTGCATGATGTGCTTGCTGAAGAGATTAGTTGCGGTGTCCATTTTTTTTTTCCATTTAGCTCTAGAAATATGGAACTCAATAGCAATATGACTTGCAACTAGAAAAGCGAGAACACCAAACATGTGGGCAACACATGCTAATATAGATTAAGAAAGTATTTTTCTTTTAAAACAGTGGGAGCTATGTTCTGATCTTAAGCTGAGCAAGCTCCTCTAACGTTTTGATGAATTAAATTGATAGCACTCCTTCCATAGTTTTGATTAATTCTACTTTTGCTTAATTACAACCATGTTTTATCCAAATCTTTACATTATGTCCATAAAGTAGTAAACCTAATCTTTTTCTAAAATCTCAATCTTAGTCTTTTGGTCAGTAGGTGGACAGGGTCTGAGTGGGAGGCTCATAATCAAGTTAGGACATAGTCGAGGCGATGACATGTTGCCTGCTAGGAAACCCTCAAGTGCTGTGTAGATGTTAGGAAGTCTTGTACTGCTGCAAGTTTTAAAAAGTTGTGAAATAATGAGTGAACTGTACACTCGTTTATCATTTTAGATTTAGATACTATTTCAACGGTTTGACAACTTACTAAATGACTGATTATAATTAATATATGTGAGTGTAATTGCTTTTATTATGGTTTATTGTTTTTGCAATGACATTTCTTAAACCACAAATCAAATGCTACTAGAGTTGCACTACAAACTATGCCAACAAACTGCTATGCATGGCAATATGATCTATGGCACTGAACTCACTTGCGTGGCAATATGATTTGTTGCAATGAATAAAATTGCATGGCAAATGGTACTATTGCCACGGCATGACTACCGTGGCAATAACATATGATTGCTTGCAACGAATAAAATTGTGTGGCAAATGATACTATTGCCACGGCACGGTGGTCGTGGCAATAATGTATGATGATTTCTCGCAACGAATAAAATTGCGTGGCAAATAGTATAATTGCCAAGGCCTGGCGGTCGTGGAAATAACACCTTAGGCAACAAAATTCTAGCATGGCAATACAGACAATTGCAACGACGTTGTTCGTGGCAAATGTCTTTTGCTACGCTATCGATCGTTGCATGTATCACCTCTTGCTACGAAGATGGTTGTAACACCCCGGCTAGAAACACCACTGGAGGTCACCAAACAACATATAAAAACCCTACTAACTTTAGAAAATTTTTAATTTTTTTTAGCAGAGTCTCCTTAGTAAACTGGCATTTTAACAGGTAAAAACTTATAACATGCATGAAATATTCTCATAAGGACATACACATCACAGCCCAAATTGAACGATAGAATAAAAGAATGATCCTAATAGAATGATGGTCTCAACCAAAGCAACCATTTAGCAACCTCTATTTAACCGTTACAGTTGCAACCACTATGCAATAAATTAAGCATGTGTAGACTAAAAGGTAAGTGCTTGTGATGATGGTGCTACTCCTAGTTCCCATGCATGTCACGATGATAAATACAAGGTGAGTAAAACACACTCAGCAAGTATAATCGGAATCGATGGAACAAATTTTACATGGGAATCCATGAACGAATTATTGGAACACCAAATAAATAGTAGTTTCCATCTGAAATGGACAACACATGAATCCTCCTTAGCATCTACCGGTAAAGCCAAGCAAGTGGAGCCAGCACTTACTCACAGGAACCTGAATATAAGAACCAAATTGCACTTCTGGATAAACCAACACCGGAAATGAATGTAAATAAAAACATGAAACTTAGAACTTGAACATGAAAACAACATGCACATCCAGATCTACCGGAACATGAATTGAATATAAAAGAAAATTTTGGAACTTAATCATGTGAAACTGACATATAACTCATGTAACCATCGAACTGATCAAAAACTCGAACAATAGGCACAAGCCACACATAGGTTTGTCATGCAGTTGCCTTAACTTCAGCGAGAATCCGGCATCACACGCTCGGCACTGGCACCTCCCAAACTTGATAACTTGATGAAGCTAACTTAAGAACTAGACCACGCTGATCGCAAACCTATTTTTAGGAAAGCTCAAGTTAACCTATCACTAAAACTCTAAATCGCTAACTCTTATATTTTCTGAATTCGTTGGATGTAGGATTATGGGTATCCGGTGGCTCGGGTACTAAAAAACACAAGAGAGACACAATGGTTTATCCTGGTTTAGGCTATCGAGGCCCTACATCCAGCAGTGAGGTGTTTTCATGTTCAGGAGCACCCAAATTGGGGGGGGGGTGTTACAACAAAAGAGAATGAGAGTTTGGTAGGGGATCGCTCGGTGCTATCCTACGGCTCATCAGCGGTGAGGTTTCTTCCACAACGAGTGAGGAATCAACGCTCTTTCTAGCTAGGTTGTCGGGTTAAACTCTCTACGGTTCCTCTGCTTCTCTGTTTTACCGATGCGTCTAATGTCTAATCGACCTTCCTCTCTATGGGAGCCAGAGGCGGACTGACCAATAGGGCGAGGTTGGGCGGCCGCCCTACCTCCCCTCCGTCGGAACCCTCATCCCCTAGACTGCCTGAGGTTGAAGAACTTCCTCGCTGGCAGGTTTTCTGTTCAGAGCCAGCGGCGGCGCTCTGTTCGTGGCTTCTTGCCTAGAGCGATTAAGACGAAAGGAACTGGTGAAGGGTTACTTGTTGTTGGGCTGCCTCAAATGGACCTGAATGCATTGTGCATGGTCCTGCATGTCGATGTCAAATTCCACACCGGCCCCAAACAAGTTACGGTGCAGATTCGTCCACTTTAACAGTTGCAACGGAGCGGTACAAGAACAGAGTTCATTTGTTGTTGGGTCATTGTAGAAAATGAGTACAGAAAATGAACATAACATTACGATGATTACAGGTTGTCTGTCATTTTGTGTTTGGATCGTTTGACGTATGGTAAATTATATAGACTACGGAATAAAAAAAATTCTTATGTGCTTTTTAACAAGAGTAACTTTTTTTTGTATATAATATTTTTTAACCAAATTACTGTTTATAATTGTTAACTGATAAAAATATGGTATAATTTTGTAGTTTCATGAAACATAGATTAAATTTGGCATTTGTGTCTAATGGTTCGCCCTACCTGTAATTTTCGGCTGGGTCTGCCACTGATGGGAGCCGACCCTGCCCTTATATTCTAGGGAAGGTTATGTACAAGTCAGTTTGGGGCTTCGATCTATGGTCTACGTGCGTCAGGTGCAGGAGGGTGCCGCCGCGGCGTGGATGGACCTCAACTTCATCGTGTAGTTGAATCGGAGGAGCCATATGCGCCACTTAACATCGTTGCAACACTTGACCGTCAGGGGCTATCTGTTGCGGACTGGCCTCCCCCGGGTGAACCTTGTCGAGGCCTCCTTGGCTGCAAAGGAGCCCCAGCTTGTGGAGCTGCCCTAGGGCCTGTTGCTTCCGGAGTTGGTGAAGTTGCTTGTCCTATTGTCATGCCGATTGCGTGACCCTATCGAGGGAGTGGTAGACAACGCCTCACACCCGTTGAATAGGCTGGCACTGTGGGATCTCCGTACCTTCCAGGGCCTCAGATGCCCGGCATGTTGCTCGTCGCTTGGGACGTTGGTTCATTGCTCGAGCACTAGCTCATGTTGGCACTAGGGCTGGAGTCAAGCTCGAGATACCGTCGCTTGGGAGCCTAGGGCCCTGGCGAGCCCCTGGGCTCTGAGCAGTGGCCATAGGCGTGCTTGGGCTTGGCCTAACTCCATCCAGAGGGTGTGCACGAGTGTACCGATGGGTATATCTCCCTCGAGCTCTAGAGTGATCTTGAGAGATCGGCCGGGGGATCCGTCAGTCAGGAACTTCTTTCCTAGGTACTTAACATACCCCTATGTTTGACTCTCGTCGGGCATTTTCCTAGAGCCCCTAAACCATTTACAGAGGCGGTCACTAGATGCAACTGCCTCTGAAAATGATTTGACCTGTCTCCTAAAATCATTTTTCTAGTAGTGAGGGCGTTGTTGTCTTCTTCGGCTCGAGGGATTCGCTGACTGTTCTGCATCTACATCACTTTTGCCTTGAAGGGCTCACTGTCCACTTTGAAGGTGACATCACCACCATGTTTTTGTCAACTACGACAACTTCTACTTCATCAACTACACACTGACCTTTGCCCATTCACAACATTGGTGAAGAGGCCGGGGCTAAGTAGGATGCATTTGAGAGGCAATCCTACGCGGAGGAGATGTCTTACTAGGAGCTCATGAGCCGAATGAGGTTGGTTGTTGGGCCAACAATTTTTGGATTTTGTGCAAGCAAAATATTCCCTTGTTTCTGCGGGAGAGTGATTTTAGCTTGCCTCCGCTGGCAAGGCCAGGTCCGCTCGCGCGAGCTAAGCTAGCCCATGAAGCAAACATGCCCTTTAGCACCAACTCACCATCATGTTTGGCTTGAGGGTTAGCGGCTAGCTTCGGTGCCAACCTACAATTCTACTCCTTAACCCTCGCTCGGCTCGAGGGGCTTGCCGTCAGCTTCAGCACCATTGACTACACCACCTCGTCTTCCTGCTTCGCATGATGGGTTCACTGTCAGCTCTGGCATTATCATCCACCACTATGCCTCACCATCACACTCGACTCAAAGGCTCGCCATTAGTTTCGGCACTTGCTTCGCCACCACCTCGCTGTCGACAACTTTGGCTTGAGGGCCACGTCATCAGTGTTGGCATCTATTTTACATATTTCTTGCCATCTCGCTCAGTATGAGGGCTTAGCATCAGATTTATCATCTTGGACAACCACTCTACCCCACTGTCACGTTTGGCTTGAGGTCCCATCATTAGTTTGAGCATTGTCGATAAATTCTCCCCCTTGCCATCTGGTTTGCCAACTGTGACAGCGAAGATCAAACCATGACTACTTCTGCTACGGAGAGCAACCATAGGAGAAATGAAGAACCCTAAAGCGACATGTATAAGAGGACTGAGAGAATCGAACTGCATAGACAACAAGCTATCTTCATCGGAGCATAGCATTCGACCTAACACTACTACAAAATAGATTTTTAGACATGGTCAAATTCAAATTCAAGGAACGGTACACTATGCCACCGATTGTAAAAATAGTCCATTTCTAGCGATGGATCAATAGCTGACTCTAAAAAAGAATTTCTAAGAACGGTTGTGTTAAATAACTCGATACTAAAAATGCATGTTCAGAGGCGGTGAAGTTGTGCGAACCGATAATGAAAATGCATATACAGAGTCAGACGGCTTAAGTAACTGGCCTTAAAAATGATTTTTGGGCATAGAAAAAAGCTACGACTGTTGCCGTGCCACACCACCGTGCAGCTACGGCCGTTCCGTGCCGCATCACCATTGCTACGACCATTTCGTTGCCGCATAGAAACAAAAAATCTCGCTGGCACCGGCCAGCACGCCATTGCCGTGCCGCCGCACAGCTACGACCGTCAGTGCCACACCACCATGCTGCTACCACAGCCGGCGCCGCACCGCCTGCAAGCTACCACAGCCGGTGACCTAGGGACACACGCTGGGAAGAACAAGAAGATAAAATAAGGGAGAGGAAGTTGGAGAGAGTTCGAGAGATGAGAATGCCACTGCAGGGAAGATAAGGTTGTTGTTGCTTGTCAGCTTTTGGGAAGATAAGGTTGCTCTGCCACTGCTGGGAGAAAATCAAGGAGGGTGGCTCCATAGACATGGAAAGTGTAAGCCAGTACACGTTCAAACTGCTTGGGTACCGCTACTAAAAATTCAGTTCCTTTTTAGAAATGGGTGAGTTAACAGAACCATCTTGAGAAATTGTATTTTAAAAGCAGGTGTCTTAATATAACCATTTCTGAAAATAGATATATCTCTGGAGCGGTTTTTTTAGCAGCACCATCCCCAAAAATCGTATTTTGAGGGGCTATTCTCTTAACAAAACCACCCCTAGAAATGGATATGTTTTTAAGGGCAGTTTTCTTAACGAAACCGCCTCTGAAAATTGATTTGCAGCAACACTTCTCTAGCTACAGTGCCTTCCGCAACGGTTAAAGACGATTTCCTAAGTAGACCGCCTTTATTAGAAAAGAGAGGCATCTGTAAAAATCTTTTTTGTATTAGTGTAATCCACCAAAGTTTTTCCCCAGTAAAAGCTACAAACCGAAATCCAAGACAGTCATCACATCTAGGCTTAGGAGTAGCATAGTTAGCTTGGTGCTGTTGTGTGCGTGTTTCTCCATGTTCTTTTTTCCCATTGAGTTTTTGGGACGGAGTTTCTAGGGACATGTATACACGGAGGTGATCATGAGCGAGGAGGTGATCACATGAGGGAGTTCCTCATGTCGTGAGAGTTGTATATTTAGGTCTTTTTCCTATGTTGTAGAAAGAAAGTCTTGTTGTACCCATCAAGGCATAGTGGCTATGGTGTGAGAAAGACTAGTCATACCCCATCTTATAAAAGGCTCAAGCTATAAGTGTCAAGGATCTATATGTAATTTATAAACCAAGGAGGGCTGGAAGGGAGATGGGTGGCCACTATAAATATAGCCTATAGGACAAGAGTTAGGGCCTAATCTCTAGTGTACCCCTTTCTCTCTTTTCGGGCTCAGTCCTAACAAGTGCCTCATGGTCTTTTGAAGTTGGTGGAGATAGGAGCAAGCTAAAAGTCTTCATATAGGTGAATTCCTCATGGTTTAATAAAAAGGTTATTTGCTCAAATTCATGCTCAAGTTGTTCCTTCATTTCATGTTTTTCTACTTGTGTGACTTTAGAGCTTTTTGCTTGGAATTTTCGGTCTTGAAATCAGCCTATGTCTTGGGGTCAGATTGTTGGGGGAAACTGGTGTTCAGACACATGAGAAGGTATCTTCTCCATCAATTGATTTAATCCTCTCATAAGTACCTTGGATTTTGGTTGTTCCCCATTTCTCCCTTTTCTAGGGTTTCCGGATCTGAAATTGCTGTTTGGATTCTTAACCTTTTTGAGGGATTAGTGCTGTGATGGGTCGCATATGAGGTAGCAAGGGTATGGTTAAAAGCTGGATCAGCTCAATCGGACTTGATTTGTCTATGTGGTTTTACAAAATTCTTGTGTTCTTGTGTTTGTTTTGTCCGTGCCTGGTTATGGGAAGGTGGAACTGTGAGATCAAGAGCTCACGCACAGATAGTAGGAACTGGTTATCGGAAGGCATCCAGTTCAGTGATTGTGCCGTGCGTATCTGATTCTCTCAACCGTATGTGCTTCCGCGGTTCCGCCGTCCATCAGCTTGCCTGAGTTTTCACGCCCCAGGTCAAAGCAGCACGGCTGTTCTCTTTTCTTTAACCCTCCTTGTGTCGCTCTCATGGAACAGTAACCAATCATTCTGTCAATAACGAGGGCAGACAGTATTAATCAATAAGCTATTGGATTGCTCTCTCGTGAATGCTTCTTCCTTGGGGTAGAGGTTTCGGTTTGTAATGTTTGCTGCAATGGTGGTGTCTGTATTTTGTTTCCACATCTCCTATACTATAGGCACCTGAAATCGAGATTGGTTTGAGGCACCACTCTCCATGGTTCGGGTTTGGAAACTCCTATAGATATAGAAATGGACTTGGGGAGGTAGGCCGGCACGTGGGCAGAGTGGTGAGATGGTGGGATCACCGCCATTGCACGGGCGGAGGAGGATGGCGGTTGGGTCAGGGAGGGGCGGGGGAGCCATGAGATTGGCCTGCGACGCCAGGTTAGGGCAGCCGGGGGTAGCGGAGGCAGGCTTGGTGGCACGGACGGTGCCGGGGATTGGAGGTAGCTGGCAGTAGGCAGAACGAGCATCGAGAGTATGTGGGCTGCATCGTCGAAGAAGAAACACCAAGGTGGAAGAAGAACATTATGAGACTTGAGCTGGGAATGTTTGGATTGAGATCGGATGCTGCATTCAATGCCTGAAAAAAATGAAAAAAGCAGGCAACTATTGGATGTCAATTCCCATTTGTTTGCAGTAGATTGTGGCAGCTAAGATGTCACATCGCTAGGACACTGTGTGACTTTGGTTAATATTTATTATGTCTCTGGTCCAGGCAAATCTCTTTCCAAAGTGTTTGGTAACATTCCTAGCATAGTTCTTAGGTCCAATAGGTATAACATGGCTATGTGGATTCGGCATTGCTGGAAAGGAGGAGCATCAGATAAAATTCGAATATAGTTCCTAATTCATGCCAAGAAATCATGGTGCTCCCATTCACCCTCTATTTAGGTGTGATTGGGAGGAGAGCAACCACACTCATACCAGGCAGCCAGGCACCCCTTCACCAGGTTCAGTCCATGCAAAAGGTGTATATTTGGTTGCCTAGCTGCAGAGAGACAAGCTACATAGACATGGTGTTTGGATGGACGGATGAATTGAACAGCTTGAAACTCAGATGCAGCAATGGATTGTTTGGTTTGCTGCATGCATGGTAGTCTTTTGACCTCTTGCATGTGGTGGTAATTTTATCTCCACTGGTTACAACATATTCAGTCTATAGGTTACACACAATTGTGCTTCGGAAGCCTTTTCTTTTATGTTGTATCGTTTACAGCAACCACTACTAAAGCCAACAATTTGTTCATGGGCGGATTCCCAAGGCGGAGTCAGAGTCATCGGTCACGACATTCTCAATGGCCGAGACAGGGCAATCATAAGGGAGTAAGCCTTCTGGGAAGTGCCTAGTCTCCGCCAATCTGGGGCCAGCATGGCAACTGCTCCTGCAGCATGCAGGCCTCGGCGGCTCGAGCACCATGGCACATGCCAAGGGGCGACTCTGCCCCCTGCGTGCTGTGAGCCAGCTATGCCCATGCAAACATCACTTGTCTCTTCCATGACCAGATCTAGGAGCAGAATTCGAATAATCCTGCAAAAATAGAAGAGGATTCTACTTGAATCCAGGAAATTAAAATCGAAGAGCAAAGGGGAGAAGTGAACAAGACTCATCAAATCAACTCATCCATGGTCCGCAATATATTGGATGGAGTCAAGGGGAGGAACATGGGACAGGAATAGCCTAACCAGCAAGCATTAGGAGTGGAGGAATTCAAAGAGCAGAGAGAAGATGATTTAGAGGGGGCGAAGAATAGGAGAGAGTGGAGGTGACAGATACATAGAGATGGCGTGAACCGCCGCGTGCTCCATCGTGTCCATGTGAACCAGGCTAGCGAGGAATGGAATTGATTTTTGTTTCCCAAGAGCCAGGCCCGGCCGGGTGTTTTGCAAGCTGCCGGCCAGGATCAGGTAGACAACCTGGAAATGAAACGCCTCCTGGCTGCTCCCCACAACCTAGGTTAGCCCACACATATAGGGAACCAATCACACCCTTAGTTGCCTATTCTGCCAGTTAGGTTGCTGATTGGACTAGTTTTGCCATACTATGAGAACGAGTGATCTAAAATATTCACTGGTATCACTAATTCCATATGTAAAGGAAAAACATGAAAAATGGAATTTGATCCCTAATATTGGGGCTCTGGATAAAAGTTCATTTCAAAGTATCAACTTGATATCACAGTACTATGTCCTTGTACCCTCCATGCCAGATGTCAGTATAGCCGCAACAGCTTAGCATGCAATAAATTTTTTTACTCTTTATTTCAGATTATACTTATGTTACATAACCTTGTTGTTTGCATTATTAATTACTAATAAGTTTATTTTCATCTGAGTAGTCAAGAAATCCATTAGTTTATGGAATGCTTACTTTAAGCAATTTTTCTTGTGCTTACTTGTGCTTAAATGTATATTGTATTCATGTTCTTGCAGTTAGCATGACTTATTTCAAATACCTATATGTACAATTAATCAATTGTCATATGGCATATAAATGATATAGAACGAGAGGGAGCAATAACAGAGAACCAGAGACAAAATAAGTTATTGTGTGGCCAGCATTTTCTTGATTGATGATGAAACACTCAATATTTCTCTGGCTACCATCGATCCACAATATAGGAAAAACCTTTTCATTTAATAATGTAGGAAATGCCTTTTCATTTAGAATCATATTGCATAGTTTTCATCCTCACAAACCTACTTATATATGCCGGTAGGCGGTAGCATGTATAGTAGCTAGAATTCAGTTTTACCATTAGATGTCTCTGGAAGAATATATGTTTTCTACTTAGAATTTAAATAGAACATTTGTGAACATATATAATTATTAAGTCACTGAAATCTTTCGTCGGATGACTCTGAAATGCTTCATAATAACGTGTACTGCATCAAGATCTTTTAATTAACAAACAGCAAATGCTAGTGTTGGCACGCGAAATTGCAAATTATGCCATCAACAGTCAGTAGCTTCACAAATTCAGTAAAAGATTGTAGCCCGTGCAGATATTGAGATATATTGATCCGAGTTGATACTGTGCTGTTTGTTCAAGGAAGATGGTTCAGATTTATCTACTTATTTTTGGCTTAATATTGCCACCTAACAACAGATGCATTGTTGATTTCCATTTGTATAATTTGCCCTCTGTGTGCATGTTGAAATATATACTTGCTAGTTTCTGTCACATGAAAATTGAAAAGCATTACAATTAATTTGAATTGGTCCCATTATTATTATATGTTTTCTTGTTGAGAAACCAGGTAGATTAAGATGTATTTTTATGCTACTGTGTGATAATTGATTGATATAATTCTGGAATACATTTGGTTCTCAATCAAATTTTTTAATAGAAGATACAGTCTCTCCCATACATATTCTTTCTTGTTTATAGGAAAAAGTCTACTTAATCCCCTGAACTATCAGCTAGTGTCTAACTTACACCCCCAACTATAAGACCGTCTGTTTTACACCCTGAACTTTACAAAACTGTTCAAATTACACCCTGGAGCGGGTTTTTCTGTAGCAAAACCATGGTTACTGTAGCAAAACCGGCGTCCAAAACCGCTATAGGGTGTAATTTGAACGGTTTTGAAAAGTTCAGGGTGTAAAACAGACGGTTTTATAGTTGGGGGTGTAGGTTAGACACTAGCTGATAGTTCAGGGGGTTAAGTAGACTTTTTCCGATCTTTAATTTATGTTCGCAGCAGACCTGCGTCTCCAGAACTTGGTACCTGTCGTATCTTTATGGTTCGTGTGATGATAAACTAAATATTTTGGTTATGCTTTTATTGTCTGGTTCTAAAATTTCACTGCATGATGTGAAGGTTTAGGGCATCCTTGTGTTTGGTCTGCCGTTCTGCTAACCAAACTAAATATTGGTAAAACAAGAGCCACTCCATTTGGTTTTGCACAGTGTTCAGTTGCATGTAGGGCAATTCTAGTGTGGATCCAGAATAAGTCTTGGACTATTGTTGTCTCGATTCCAAATTATAAGACATTTTGTTTTTTCTAAATACATTGTTTCTGCTATATATCTAGACATAATGTACATATCTAAAAAAAAAGTCTTATAATTTGGAACGGAGAAAGTAATAGTTTTAAAGTTATGTTGATGTTTCGTTATCTATTATTACCATTTATTTCTTGATTGAACTTGACTGTGCCATTGTGTTAAATGCCTAGATAGGGATCATGTATATCTTCAAAGTGTATAATGCATATGACGTGTAGGACAGAGCCCTTACTGTTACATCTGACAGAAGTCCCACGTGAGATCTAGGTAAAACCAATGCACTTAATGATCTGTTGTCAAGGTTGCTTTAAACGTTTAACTTTACTCTGCGGTAGTCGAGGGAGTTTACCAACAATGTCACTCGAGGTCCGCCATAGGATGGTGCGCATAAGTCTGTGCCTCCCAAGTTTATTGCATTTTTATTTGATTTTTTCTGATGAAGGAAGGATTTTATTAATTCACCGTTATTACATCAATAAGGAGATACAATAAATGTGAATTTGCTTTCGGCTTCTGCTTAAACACAAAGCCTAGCATTTTTATTTAATATCAATATTTATTTAATTTCATATCTTGTTTTAGACGAGTACCTAGTTGATGCAAAACACTAGCTTCATATTACGAGCTGTCCTTGAAATGATCCACAATTTCCTCGAAGGGAAATCCACAGAACAATCCATAATGTAATAGTCCTAGGAGATCATGCCATCACATTATCGAAATCCAGTTGATATCATAGTTCATACATATCGAATAACTGTCTTAGAAGGGCACAATAGAGAGGTTTAACCATAGTTATTACATGGCCACTTGGCAGAATTACATAGCATCCAGAATAGCATCAGAGTAGACGTAGCACCTCAGCGGGAGAAGGCTCGTCCCCCACAGGAAGACTCGAGCATAGGACAAGACCCTCTAATCCTCCCATCCGTGGGTGGTGAAGTCGTACTCGGGGTCCTCACCTGCTAAACAATTTTCAGTACGATTTTTACTAGCCACTGGCTCCCACCCTATGCTTTGGTCATTGCTTGTGGAAAGTGGTATGCAAGGGTAATAAGAGAAAAGGACCTACTATTTGGTTGTGGTTTCCTATTCACTTCTCATCATTAAGTAATAGTTAATTTTGAAGTTCAACCCATTATCCATCCATTCCATCCCATATCCACACACAGTCGCACCACACTCACATCTCACCACCACTCTCTCTAGGCCACAAGGACAACTCCCACTTGTCCTTGTCTCAACAGGCTTGGGCCAGACCCTTATCCAACCTAGGTGGAAGAGAAGAAAACACCACCCTCTAGTCAAGTGAAGCGAGAATCATAGGAATGCCCATAACCATGGACACAACTATACATATAGATCGATCAACTCTGTAGAGCGTATACACCTATACCCATAAGATCACCATCATTGGTGGCGCCCGACCTAGGCTGATTTCAGGCAGTCATCTAACCAATATGATACCACCCTACAACTCAGCCCTGAGCCACCTCGGAGTATTATCGGCACGTTGAGACTATGAAAACTAGTACCGGGCCTCCAGTGGTCACCACAAAGTCTTGGAAAGGGTTAGAGGATTTGCCCTTACATCCCGACACAATCACCTACATCCTATGAAGTAGTGGCATCACCCTAGCCAAAGCACTACCTGCCATGGGTACCCCTTAGAGAGGATCAGGTCACACTCTGATGGCAAGACTCATCCAAGGACTCATCGTAATCCTGTCTGGTTGACTCGACCCTCACCACACACCCAAGACACACGCTAGAATCTCTTTTCGTGGTTATAAGCATATTAGTGACACCAAGTCCCTAATCCACACAAGCACAACCTGCACCATGCATCACATCACAAGATATCATGCCTAGTAGAAGGAGTGAGTAGCAAAGTATAAGCGAGCATCTATCATATTAGCGGGTGTGCAGGAGTAAGGTTGTGTCATGCTATGGGCTTCAAGCAATACTACCATGCAACCTATCACAGTTCATTGCAGAAAGTAAAATGCTAGCATTCTATTTGCATGCCTAAATATGATTCTACGAGGTTGGGTGGAATGTGGCACCTGTGGTCAGGTTGTATCCGAGCTCCTCGTTGTAGTCGTAGTCCTCCTGGTCAGGCTGGTGCTCCTCCGGTGCTATTAAATGAGACAATGGTCGCGATAAGTGACCTCTATAGATATTCACAAAGAACCAACATAAATCCAAAACATTCAAATGCACTCAAACACAAGCCTATGATGTCGAGCTCATTTTTAGAAAAATTTGGATATTGGTTTCATATTTTCTGAGATGGTATGGATTTCCTATGAATTTTCTGAGCTCAAATCATTTTCTAAAAAAAGGGGAGAGAAAACATAGGGCTAACACATGGCAGCGTCTGATTGGTCGGGATGGATCGAGTCACTGACAGGCGAGTCTGGCATGTAACAACCACTAATAGGTGGGTCAGGTCAACGGCCAGCGTTGACCGGTCGATGGTCAATGTGGACCGGGCCTGACTAGGCTTGGTGGTCTGAGTCTAGGCCAGTCCGGCCTAGACTTGTGTCGGGCTTTGAGGCTAGCCACATGGCATGTCTGGGCTCCTATTGGGCTTCGATCCATGGGGCTAGCTCATGGTGGACTGGGTTCGGTGCACCGTAGACCATTAACGTGGTCCATGCATGGTGCACGGTGCACTGGGTGCACCTACAGGTGAAAGGGAGAGAGAAGAGCCGTTTGCTATTGCCCCCAGGTGTTTGATGTGCGACCGTGTTGACACTAGGTATGGCAAATAGATAAATCCAAAAACGCATGGATGTCAATGTAACCTTCACCCAGGAGTATTCCAAGGTATAGAATTTCCATGGGAACGCGAAGTGAACTAGAGTAAGAACTAAGATTGTCCAAGAATAGAGTGAGGGTAAAAGATGATGGGTAGGGAGGATATCTCTGGTTTCTATGAACTATGGCAAGACTAAGACTATATCATGGTTGTTTACTTTGGGGCACAGCCCAGACTAGCCAACCCAGGAGATTAACTAGACACGGTCTGCCATGAGCCCTATAATTTAATAACTATACCTAACATGGTGGAATACAGAGGTTGGACAGGGCTGTCACCACCTACTACCTACCACTAACTATCTAGAGGCCTAGCCGTAAACACAGGCAAGTTGTAGCCTAAGCACCATGCTTAATCTATGGTCTCACTACTCCAATCATGACCATGATGAAGTAAGCCAAAGCACTCTAACCAAGTGGTGAAACCCATAAACAACAATAGTATAAACAACACTTAAGTAATGCAGTAGATCAGAGTTACCATAGAAGATCCCGGACTTCACTTGAAGAAGAGCTCCATCTGTCGAGGTACAAGTGGGAGGGGATGTCGACAGCCTTGGCTCCTCTCCAAGCTTCTCCTCACTCTCCGTATATTCTGTAGGGTTATGAGGGTGCTACGCTAGCCATAAAATCAAAATTTTTGACCTCATAAACCAAGATCTACTGCTAGTTATAGGTTATGGGATTACCACTAGACGCGCAGGTGCAGCGGAAGCGACTCGATGTAGTCGAATGCGTCGTAGCAGTGCCATGCAGTTGCATGGTCGTTCCTCATGTCCACCCTCCGCTCGCAGATCATCCCTCTCGTGCGGTTCGTCCTTGTGCTCCAGATGCAGCACCTCCAAGGTATCCCACACGTACGGGGAGGAAGCGTTGCGCCTCCGGACTGCTAGGCGTGAGCGTGGGGGGGGGGCGACAATGGCTGCCTAATGGCGTAAGTCACCTAGCCGCACCCCCTCCCTATCTTATATAGGTGCATCTAATCAGCCCCAAATTGGAGGCCCAATTAGAAAACCCTAAGCCTAGTCAAATTCGGGTCCAACCCGAATTAGGCTTCCAGCCCCTTAAGCGTGCGACCCTATGGGTTCATACACACGTAGATATGGCCCGAGTACTCCTAATTGGCCATTAATTGATAGCGGTCTCTAGCAAGACGTGTCAACTCCTATGTGTACTCAAAGATCATATCAGACGAACCTCCACAAACTATATACATGTTATTCCTTTTGCCACACGATATTTGGTCCAACTCATAGGTTAACACTTAACCTAAGCACGGCCATGCATTTGTTGATCCAATCATTAGAGTGTTCCATTGATATCTCTCTCACATAGAGAGGGACAAATTCCATCTTGATTGCCTGTGTCTCACAGCATGTTTCTTGACGAACCCGAAGACCACCTTTAACAATTTATTTATTTTCTAAAAACAAACTCTGACCTCTCCCATCTCCTTCAAATAATAAATTACCAATAATCGGTGCACTCATTTAGTGTAGGCTGCACGGGTGTTTGGTCCTTCTGCTGTGCTTGGAGGTAGACCCCTCTTAAATCCATCGAGCTAAGTAGGGAATCCTAATTAATCCCCGTGTAGTCAAAAACGTTCTTTTCCCTATAATCCTTTTGCCATCGTCCTGCTGTACGTGTCAACCAGATGCAGCTCCCCACCGTGCCTGTTCCACGCAGCCGCCACCGCTCTTGCCAGGTGCTGCGCGAACGCCGGCAGCCGAACCCAAATTCCCTTCCTTGGCCTCAGATAAGCATGCAGCTCGCGGACGCATCCAGGCCTCCTATCTCCTTGCTTCTCTTGTTCCTGGCCGTGAAGCACAACTCGAGCTGGAACCAACGACATGCACCATATATATATATATATATATATATATATATATATATATATATATATATATATATATATATATATATATATATATATATATATATATATATATATATATATATATATATATATACACATACCCTTTTCACATCCGTCCGGCCAGCTAGCCTTGTATCCAAGTATATACGTGTGTGTATATACGTATATACCAAGTCTGGAGCCAACTCCCTCCCTCTGCTGCTCACTCACGCGCGCAGCACGCGACTACGGAGTGTCGCTAGCAAGCCGCCGCCGTTCTTCCTTTCTCGCGTACTGTAACATCCCAGTTTTTCTAAAAACCCAAAAATCGCAACTGAAAATTTTTTTGCAATTAAACCCATGTTTGGTGAGTGACATGTAGGAAAACACCCTGTAGTTGCACAAGTAGCACCTAGGTAGAGTTTTTTTGCATTGCATCGAATAATTAACCTGTGAGTTGGCTCTCTCTTGATTTATGTGTTGTTAATAAAATCAACACTTTCCCTTATATAAATAATCTTGCTAATTAATTAACCCCTAAGTGCCTACCCTTAGACTCGGACCCACCAACCCTAGACTCTAGCAGACTACCCCTAAGGGTGTATACATACTTTGCACACATGTATATACATGTAGGTGCCTTTGGATTAGTTAGTATGGTGGAGAAAGAAATAGAAAAGCTTAGAAGAGGAAAGGGGAAAAAGAAAAGGCCAAATCGGCCTATGTAGCCCAGCCAGGCCTAGCTTACGGCCGTTGGCATTGCCGCCAACGTGCGCACGAGCAAGCCCATCGAGCCGGCCAACCGCTGCCTTTCTGGATGTAGAGCAGAGAGCAGAGCCCGGCGGGGGAATCCAAGGGCGGGACCGTGCCCTCGGCCGTCGATCGCCAAGACCGCCAAGCAGGGAGGCATGATCACGCGCCACGTCCACGATCCGAGCCGCAGTTGCTCCGCCCTGTTTCAAATTCACCTCGCCGCGATGACGTCCCCGCCAAGGCCCACGGCCGTGACGCCATGGGAGCCGGAGAGCCCCTCTTTTTCTTTTTGACTAGCCTGCTCACGCGAAGAGCACCGCCGCACCACGCCAAGCAATGGAGGAAGCCCTAGCCCTGCCCCTCCGATCGGCACCACGTGTCCCTGCGCGGGCCGCCGCCGTTCATCGGTCGCCATGACCGCGGCCCAGCTATAAAAGCCCAAGCCAGCGCCCTAGCGCCATTCCCTACACCACCGCCACGCTGTGGCCTCACCGCACCGAGAAGAGGGAGAAGTGGAGTGGGAGGGAGGCGAAGAGCAGAGGAGGAGACCGCCCGTTGCCGAGGGAGACACCACCGTCTTCTTCCTAGAGCTCGGCGAGGAGCTGCACGGCACTGCGTACATCCTGCACGGCCCCGAGTCTTCACTGCCTCGCCATCCAACCACCCCGAGCCCAAGGTGAGGTCCCCTTTTGCCGTTCTCTTCCCCTGCGTTCGCCGCCGTTCGGGCAACAACACCACCGTGGCGCCACCGCACCGGAGGTGGACAAGGCAAGGCCCTTGGACCTCCACATCGCACGCACACAGCTGCACGTACGAGCACGGGCCAAGCTGCCCCCTACCCAGTCCCGAGCGCTCGGGAAGTCGGCGCATGCCACGGAGCAGAGCACGCCCGCCATGGCCACGTCACGCCATGGCAAGGCCTGGTTCTTGGACCTCTAAGCCAGGGAGGAGGATGGCGTAGGTTGTTTCGCCTTGGCGCGGAATGCGTCTAGCGCTAAGAGACGGAGGAAGAAGCGTGCGGGAGCCGCCGGTCGTCCCCGGCTCACCGAAGTCACCGCGCCCATGGCGCTGCTGTGGCGTAGCCGTACCGGCTGCACCTGGCCACCTCGCGCGACGAGAATGAGCCAACAAGCTTCGCGTTGACCCTCCGCACCTGGCTGCTTGGTTTGGGAGAGGAGAGGGGCCTCCTTGCCTTGTCTCCACCGGAGTCGCCGGCATAATGGAGCTGCCGAGCCGCCACCATCGCAGGAGGACCAGCTGGAGTCCCTAGCACGTCGCCTCGACCTCACCCTTGTGCCCCTCTCGCGGCCGCGAACACGTAGAAGCCCCTAAGCAGCCGAGTCAAGCCACCGTAGAGCCCACCGGACGAGCTCGCCGTCGGCGATCACCGTGCGGTGAAATCAAAGGAGAGGGGGAAAGGATGGACTAGGCATACTGGTCCGTGGTTTGGGCTCACTGTGAACCCAAGAGAGGAGGTGGGAAGATGGACCTGGTCCACCATGAGCTGAGCCATCGGTCTATAGGACCGCAACCCCTAGTCCACCATGAACCAGGCCCGTGCACCACGACCCAATCCAGAAGCAAGCCCACAATGTGGCATCACCTAGGAGCGACACGTGTCCGGGCCGGGCTAGGCCCAACCCGGCCCAATCCGGCCCTGACCTAGGCCCATCCGAGCCTAGTCCGCGCCCCGGTCAACGGTTGACCGTTGACTGTTGCCAGTCAACGGTGACTGGGGCCCATTTGTCAGCCACTGTTCATGGACCCTACCTATCATAGACTGCACTGTTCACCACAGCCAATCACAAGCTACCACGTGTCAGCCCCTGGATATTTGATCCTTTTCTTTTCTGAAAATAGTTTAAACCTTCAAAAATTCATAACTAATCCACCGTAGCTCAGAGAAAAATGCCAAACTAGAGTCCAAATTTTTCTAAAAATGAGCTCTACGTCCTAGGCCTATGTTTGAATGCATTTGGATCTTTTTGGTTTTCAGTTGCTTCTTTGTGCACCTCTATAGGAGCCACTGACGCGGCCATATGTCACGTTTTACAGACCTAGAGGAGCCACCTACTGAGGAGTTCGACCCCGACTACACCGACGACTTGGGTGACGACCTGCCAGGTGCCACGCCCCACCCATTCGTAGATCCTATTACGCATTGCAAATACTTAGAATTGCTAGTGCTTTACCTTTATGTCTTAATATTACTGATAGGTTGCATGGTAGTTTACTGCTTTTGAGCCACTGACCTTGTTGCAACCTTACACTTGCTCATCCTGCTATTAGATTAGATGCTGCTATATTACTTGTTACCACTGCTTTACTCTTACTCGCATTATATCTGTGATGTGATGCTAGTGACTGAGAGGCGTTTGAGATAAGGCATGAGGTGCCGTTAACCTGATAATATCCTGGTAATGAACCTAGAGAGATCTTGGCGTGAGTCTTGGGTGTGTGGTGAGGGTCGAGTCGACCGAGCAGGAACTATGACGAGTCGGGAAGACAAGTCTTGCCGGAGGATGCTACCTGGGTGTTCGCCATGTGAGGTTCCTATGGCGGGTACATGTGACAGGGAGAGGTCCCAGGGTGGAGTGTCTTCGTGGGATGAAGCCCCGGGATAGGAGGTGTTGTGATGGCACGGGGTGCCAGGTGTTCCGTTGAGCGAAAAATGGTTTCCCCTTGTGAAGATATCCTGCTTAGTCACCCTAAGGACTGATATGTCCGTGAACCGGGTCTTAGGAATCCTTGCACACCCACTCGCTTCTATGGGGAGGAGACGTACGTTCGACTTGCTAGCATGGTGCCACTACTATGAGAGGTTAGTGGATAGTGTAGGGAGGTACGGGCATGAGGACCCACACCCTCCCAAGACAGCGTAGTACTCAGGGGCCAAGTACTACGTCTCACAGTCTCAGCGTGTCGGTGGTACTCCGACACGGCCCTAGTTCTGAGAGATAGGGTGGTACCGCTTCTAGTCGGAAGGCGGCCCAGAATCAGCTTAGACGAGGCATCGACGAGGATAGCTATCTTGTGGGATGTGTAAACCTCTGCAAAGTTTCTGGTTGATCGATCGATACATATGTCGAACCTTTCGGCTATGGACCTTTCATAAGTATAGCTTCACTTGACTAGTGAGAAGAGTCCTTCTACCTTCCCTGGGTTCCAGAGTAGCGTTCCGGCTGAGGCCGTTGAGACATGGACGAGAGGGAGTTGTCCATGCCGATGAGAGAGTGAGATGAGGTGCGATGTGGTGATGAGATGTGTGATGGGATGGGATAACGTGTGTGAATGAGATGGGTTAAAATTTTTGATAAAATTATACTTTTAAAATATTGATTACTCGCATAGGAAACCACAGCCAAAGATAGGTCTTTTCTTACCCCCTTTTGCATCCAGTTCCACAAAGCGAATGCATCATAGGGTGGGAGATGCGTGGTCAGTACCAAGTGTACTAATAGATTTTTGGCAGGCTCGGAGCCCGAGTTCGATGAGGAGGACGACTGGGAGGAGTAGGGGTTCACCCTGCGCTCAAGCTTGGTGCGAAGAGTCCTAGTTTTCGCTACTGTCTACGAGAAGCTGTTCCAAATGCTGTGTGTGAGCATGTTCCACCCTGTGTGGCGATGATAATAATTAATGTAAACTTTCTATTTGTACTCTGATATTCGTGTATGACTCTGTTATTCGACTGAGATTTGGGTAATGGCATGAACTTGTTCATCTATTACACGTCGAATCTGTGGCATTCCCTTCGCAGGATGCAGAATCGTTTCACGTACGAACGCGCGTAGAAATCGCCGCCCCTGCATGCGCCTGTACCTCGGTGAAAGTCCTATGTTTGGTGTTGGTAATTAGTGACAATGCCTAAGTACTAATCCTATGCCTAAGTTGTATGTAGCATATGAGGATTAGTATATTCCAAGGTTGGTGGCAAGATGGACATGGTGATCATGATGGCCACACTTGGATTTGGACGCAACCCTACGTGATCAAGGCAAAGGTATATTCTTAAGGGTTGTGTTTTAGTAACCAAGACACCTAGTGGGTGTGGTTACATTATAGGTTAGATAGCCGTACTATAAAGAGGGGAATGACGTGGCTATTGAACTCCTAAGTGCCTCTAGGTGTGCATTTCATAATCATATGCATTTGGATAGAACTAATATCGCCTCGAAAAATGATTGTGAAAATGCTAACACACTCACACATGACGAAGATCACTTGGTGGTGTTAGCACGTTTGCTAACACATTCAGGCGTTTTCGAGGAGTTGAAACGACTATTTTCCACTATGCCGAAAGTCCAGAAAAGAAACGGAGGCGAACGGAGGTCACAGAGGTGACCGGACGCTGAACCGGATGCGGTCTTTGCATGACCGGATGCGTCCGGTCAGTGTTTAGTGTCTGCGCGTATTTCAGTTTGATGATCGGATGCGAAGCGCGTCCGGTCACAGTCGATCGGACGCGTCCGGTCGTTTAGGGAGCTTACTGGACTCTAACCGGACGCTGGCACTGTCGCGTCTGGTCACTGTTTAGTTGTGCGCTGCTCAGGCGACCAGCGCGTCCGGTCATTCACGGGACCAGCGCGTCCAGTCGTTCGCAGCGCGTCTAGTCTGCGCGATGAGCACGTCCGGTCGTTGCTTCGCAGTTAGCCGTTGGACGACCAGCGCGTCCGGTCGTTTGGACCAGCACGTCCGGTTAGTACTTCACGAGTTAGCCGTTGGGCGACCAGCGCGTCCGGTCAACGCGATTTCGGCTGTTTAAGTTTCTAACGGCTCTATTCGAAGGGGTACGTCTATATATACTCGTTGGCCGGCTCAAGGCTCTCTCTCTCTCTCTCTCTCGAATATTTGACATACTTGTGAGCACTTTGAGCTAAGCAACTCCCCTCCCACTCATCTCTCTTGTTTCCTTGCATATTCGAAGTGAGATTGAGTGATCCAAGTGCATTTGCATTGTGATATAGCATCTAGTTGGCACTTGGTGGTTGATTTGCTGCGGGATTTTTGTTTCTCTTAGTGGTTGCCGCCACCTAGACGGCTTGGAGCAGCTTGGAGGCATTGGCAAGAGTTGGTGATTGTTCTTGGCCACCTCCGGTGATTGTGAGGGATTTGTGCCTACCTCGGCGGAGCGCCAAAGGCAACGTTAGTGGATTGCTCATGTCATTTGCAACCTTTTGCCATTTGGTAGGTTCTTGTGGTGCCTTTTGAGAGGCTCGGTGTGAGACCGATTAGCCACCGAACCACGTGGTGAAGAGGGACACAACGGAGACTAGCGTGCCAGCAAGCACGTGAACCTCAGGATAAATCTTCGTGTCATCACTTTCATATTGTGATTAATTGATCCCGATGTTCGGTTATCTTGGTATTCACTGTTGATCATATTGGTTGGCTCAATACTTCGTCCCTCGGTGAAACTCTCCTAACTCAACTCCGCATTACTTTCTTAGTTATCTTTGCTAGCTAGTTTGCTTTGCTTTAGTAGCTCCTTTGTGTAGCTTGCTAGTTGTAGTTGTAGTTACCTTCTCGGTTTGACTTGTGTGGTTGAGTGCAAATATATTAGAATTATGAATTGGTTAGGTGGCTTGCAAACACCCCATAGGCTAAGCAAAACTTGCATCTCGCTACTTGTTATATTGATAAACTTGTTTAGCTTGTCTTTGTAGAAATTTTTAAAAGGCTATTCACCCCCCTCTAGCCATCAAGACCTTTCAAGTGGTATCGGAGCCATGGTCACCGTTTTCAAGGCTTAACAACCTCGGTGTAAGATGGCTCAAGTTGTGTTCAACCATGTCGGGGGCAAGCCTCCATTCTTTGATGGTGTCACATCTTTTGATCATTGAAAAAGAAATATGAAGCAATATCTTGGCTCTATGCATGAGAATGTTTGGAAGGTGACACACCATGATTATGCTATCATTGATCCCGACAACCTCACCAACAATGATCACATCAACAACCAATGCAACACTATGGCTCTCAATATTCTCTACAATGGGATTGATGCAAAGGTCTTTGAGCAAATCAAAGATCTTGAGATGGCAAGTGAAGTGTGGACAAGATTAGAGGAAACATATGAATGCACTTCAACAGTAAAGAGTGCCAAGCTCTATATGCTCAAGGATAAGTTTGCAAGCTTCAAGATGAAGGATGATGAGTCCATACCGGAGATGTTCTATAGGCTATAAGTTATTGTCAATGATCTCAAGAGCCTAGGAGAAGATGTCAAGGACAAGGACTTCTCACATAAGTTCTTGATGAACTTACCTAAGAAGTTTGCTATTTTGAGGAAGATGATCCAAAGAGAGGTTTAGACAAGGTGACTCCAAACAAAGTGCTTGGAGATGTCATGACCGATGCTCAATATGATGATGATGAAGATGAAGATGAGAAGAAGGAGATCAAGGTCAAGCAAGAGAAGACCACCGCATTCAAGGCTTCTTCTTCCAATGGCAAGAGCAAGGTTGATGATGATGATGATCCATTTGATGATGAGACCATGGCCCTTCTAGTGCAAAAGATGGGTCGGTTCATGAAAAAGAGAGGCTATGGTGCAAGAAAGAGAAGGGACTTCATGAAGGCAAAGGAGGTGCTTTGCTACAATTGCAATAGCCCCGATCATGTAGTGGCAAAGTGCCCCTATGAAGATAAAAGATATCATGATAGGGAGTTGAAGTTGAAGAAGAACAAGAAGGAGAAGAAAGCAAAGAAGAGCTTCACATTCAACAAGAAGAAGAAGGGTGGTGGCTATGTGGTCACTTGGGATAGTGATAACTCCGATAGTGATGATGATAGCTCTAGTGATGATGAGAGGACCACTCGGCGAGCCATTGCAAGCATCGCCCTCTCCAACAAGCCATCCATCTTTGACACTACATCGACATGCCTTATGGCCAAGCCTACCAAGGTAAAACATGATGATAGTGATGATGATTCTTGTGCTAGTGATGATTGTAGGAGTGATAATGAGGAGGATGAGGACTACTCCAAGGATGATCTATTAGGCATAATAGATCAAATGAGCAAGGGCTACAAGAGGACAACCAAGAAATATAAAATCTTGGAACAAGAGCTCATTGCCAAGAGCAATGAAAATGATGCCTTGATGGAGGAGCTTGTTGCTCTCAAAAAGAGTAAGGAGTGCAAAGGAATTGAACAAGAGCTCAAAGCTCTTAGAAAATCCTTTGATGAGCTAGAGGCCTCTCGTGAGTGTCTAAAGGAAGACCACGAGGACCTTGAAGTTGCTCACACTAGGCTTAAGGAAGCCCACTCCACTCTACTTGAGCTCATCAAGGAAAAGGACCTCAAGTTGGAGAAGCTCATGAAGGAAGCTAAGGAGGAGCAAGTGATTGTCACTTGTGATATTGGACTAACATGTGATATTATTGATGATTCTTTATTTTTTGGTCCTACTAATGCTTCATATAGCTCATCATCATCCACCACAACCAACTCTATCTCTACTACTAGTGATTCATCACTTGTGGTTGAGAATGAGACTCTCAAGAGAGAGGTGGATGATCTCACCCGCGCATTAGGCAATGCCTATGGTGGGGATGCCCGCTTACTAAAATGCTTGGGTAGCCAAAGGTTCTCTCTTAACAACGAGGGTTTGGGCTATACTCCCAAGAAGGGCAAGGCGACCTTTGCTACTCCAAAGCCTCGCTTTGTGAAGAGCAATGGTCGTTATTGCAATAGATGCAAGCAAGTTGGGCATCTAGAGATTAATTGTAACAAAATGAATAAGAACAAGAAAAATGCTAATCTACCTTACATTCCTTTTGATTCTTGTTATGTGCTTACCAAGGGTGAGAAAGGTGTGCATGCTAGGTTTGTTGGTACACCAATTGTGGGTCCAAAGAAGAAGGCCATTTGGGTACCAAAGAGCTTAGTTACTAACCTCCAAGGACCCAAGCAAGTATGGGTATCTAAGAAACATTAATTTATTTTGTAGGTCAATTATAAGGCCGGAGGAAGGCATTGGGTGCTTGATAGTGGGTGCTCTCAACATATGACCGGTGATTCAAGAATATTCAACTCTCTCAAATCAAATGATAGTGGCATTGATAGTATCACATTTGGTGACAATAGCAAGGGTGATGTAAAGGCTCTTGGAAGGATTGCAATCTCAAATGATTATAGCATTTCCAATGTGCTACTAGTTGAAAAGCTCAATTTCAATTTGCTCTCGGTTGCTCAATTGTGTGATCTCGGTTTCAACTGCATATTTGGTATTGATGATGTGGAAATAGTTAGTGTTGATGGCTCTAACTTGATCTTCAAAGGCTTTAGATATGAGAATCTATACTTGGTTGATTTTAATGCTAGTGACACTCAACTTTCAACATGCTTGCTCACCAAATCAAGTATGGGTTGGTTATGGCATAGAAGACTTGGTCATGTTGGCATGAAGCAATTGAACAAGTTAGTGAAGCATGACTTAGTTAGAGGCTTGAAGGATGTCACATTTGAGAAGGATAAGCTATGTAGTGCATGTCAAGCCAGAAAGCAAGTGGGCAACACTCATCCATTGAAGAGCATTATGAGTACTTCCAAGGCATTTGAGTTGTTGCACATGGATCTATTTGGGCCAACTACATACACAAGCATTGGTGGCAACAAGTATGGATTTGTGATTGTGGATGATTTCACTAGATATACATGGGTATTCTTTCTTGTGGACAAGAGTGATGTATTTGACATATTCAAGAAGTTCATCAAGAGAGTGCAAAATGAGTTTGAGACCACAATCAAGAAAGTAAGAAGTGACAATGGAAGTGAGTTTAGAAACACAAGAATTGATGAGCTATGTGATGAGCTTGGAATTAAGCATCAATTCTCGGCCAAGTATACACCTCAATCCAATGGCCTAGTTGAGAGGAAGAATAGAACCTTAATTGATATGGCAAGATCAATGTTGAATGAGTATAATGTGAGTCATTCATTTTGGGCCGAAGCAATCAACACGGCTTGCTTCTATAGCAATCGCCTCTATTGCCACAAGTTCTTAGAGAAGACACCTTATGAGATCTTAAATGGAAGAAAGCCCAATATTGCATACTTTTGGGTATTTGGTTGCAAATGCTACATCTTGAAGAAGGGCACTAGATTGAGCAAGTTTGAGAAGAAATGTGATGAAGGATTTCTACTTGGTTACTCAACTACTAGCAAAGCTTATAGAGTTTGGAATTTGTCTAGTGGTCAACTTGAAGAAGTGCATGATGTTGAGTTTGATGAAACCAATGGTTCTCAAGATGAGGAAGATAACTTGGATGACGTCAGAGGAACTCAATTGACAAATGCTATGAAAGAAATGGATATTGGTGATATTAGGCCAAAGCAAGTGATTGATGTGGATGACAACAAAGATCAAGTGCTCCAAAGTCCAATTACACAAGCTAGTGGTTCTCTAATGCAAAATCAAGCTAGTACATCATCTCAAGTGTAACAAGATCAACAAGTGCTAGTTCAACATCTCCAACTCATGATCAACATCAACATCCAAGCAATCAAGTCCAAGTGCTTCAACCAACTAATATTGCAAGAGACCATCCATTGGATTCCATCATTGGTAACATACAAATGGGAGTTCAAACTAGATCAAGATTGGCATCATTTTGTGCTCACTCTTCTTTTGTGTCAATGGAAGAACCCAAGGACATTGATAAAGTATTGAGAGATCTGGATTGGGTAAATGCAATGCATGAAGAGCTCAACAACTTCAAGAGAAATGAAGTATGGGAACTAGTTGAAAGGCCTAAGGATCACAATGTCATTGGAACAAGATGGGTCTTTCACAACAAGCAAGATCAAGATGGAATAGTAGTAAGGAACAAAGCAAAACTAGTGGCTCAAGGTTACACATAAATAGAGGGTCTTGACTTTGGTGAAACTTATGCCCCGATTGCAAGATTGGAAGCAATTAGGATTTTACTTGCCTATGCTTGTGCTCACAATATGAAGCTATATCAAATGGATGTGATGAGTGCATTTCTCAATGGGTACATTCAAGAACAGGTGTATGTGGAGCAAGCTCCCGGTTTTGAAGATGACAAGAAACCCAATCATGTCTACAAATTGAGAAAAGCTTTGTATGGATTGAAGCAAGCACCTAGAGTATGGTATGAAAGATTGAGGGACTTCTTGCTATCCAAAGGATTTGTCATGGGCAAAGTTGATACAACTCTCTTCACCAAGAAGATTGGGAAAGACTTGTTTGTGTTGCAAATATATGTTGATGATATCATATTCAGTTCAACCAATCAAGATTATTGTGATGAGTTTGGGAAAATGAAGGCAAAGGAATTTGAAATGTCAATGATTGGTGAACTTAGTTTATTTCTTGGACTTCAAATCAAACAAATGAAGGAAGGAACATTTGTAAGCCAAACCAAATACATAAAGGATATGCTAAAGAAGTTTGGTATGGAAGATGCAAAAGGAATCACTACTCCAATGAGCACTAGTAGAAGCTTGGATAGTGACAAGAATGGCAACATGGTGGATCAAAAGCTATATAGATCAATGATTGGTAGCTTACTCTATGTGACGGCATCAAGGCCCGATGTGATGTTTAGTGTATATATGTGTGCAAGATTTCAAGCCTCACCAAGAGAAAGTCATTTGAAGGCAACAAAGAGAATATTGAGGTACTTAAAGCATACACAAGATGTTGGATTGTGGTATCCCAAAGGTGCAAGCTTTGAGCTAGTTGGATATTTAGATTCTGACTATGCCGATGACAAAGTGGAGAGAAAAAGCACTTCTGGGACTTGTCAATTGTTGGGAAGATCACTTGTCTCATGGTCATCCAAGAAGCAAAATAGTATTGCACTATCCACCACCGAGGCCGAATACATCGCCGCGGGTAGTTGTTGCGCACAAATCTTGTGGATGAAGGCAACATTGAAGGATTTTGGAATCAATTTCAAGAATGTGCCATTGCTATGTGACAATGAAAGTGCCGTGAAGCTAACCAACAATCCGGTTCAACATCAAAGAACAAAGCATATTGATGTTCGCCATCATTTCATTAGAGATCATCAACAAAAGGGTGACATTGCTATTGAGAGTGTGGGCACCGAAGATCAATTAGCCGATCTATTCACCAAGCCACTTGATGAGAAGAGATTTCACAAGCTAAAGAATGAGTTGAACATACTTGACTTCTCCAACATGAGTTGATGCACCTCCATATATGACATGCCTCTTCTTCGAGCCCCAAGGTACAATTGGTTGACTTGTCAAACATTCTATATTAAGGACTTGTTTAGTGCATCTAGTCATAATTTACATGTTCTAGGCTCATTCATGAAAATCAAATAAATTTAAAGTTTATATGGTGCCACTATAGTTTCCATGACTTGTATGATCTAGTGGTAGCATATAACTTGTTTAAGTAGCTTTGTGATCCTAAGTGTTTAATCTAGAAAACTTGTCTAAATATTTGCTTCAACATGGTGCATGATAACCCTTCTAGTAAGGTGTGAAGAAGCTTGCCCTTGGATCAGACCAAAGCATTTTATTTATGCAAGCAATCTAGGTTGAATCACAAACTTGATTCTCACCCCATTTTTCAACATGATAATCTATCTAAAATTGGTCCCTAGTGGTCATTGGTGCCAAAGGGGGAAAATTCTTATTCACAAAGATAGAACTCAAAGGAGGAGAAGCACAAAGGGGAAGAAAAATATTGTTCATAAAGATAATTTTGAGCACACAAGTAGGGGGAGCAAGCTCTTAAGCATGATTGTTGCATTTCCATGTGCACTTCATATGTATGATGCATAGTTATGCATTTCTTTTTCTCCGATACTTTGCTTGTGTGGTGACTTGCTAGTATAATTTGAATGGTATATTGAGGTACTAGCATGAATAGGAAGTAGTTAGATTTTTCTTGCTTCATGTTTTTCATAGTGGTACTAGAGCCTTGCTTATAATGTTGATCTCACGAGGTCTCTAGTTATGTTAGTGCTTTTCCAAGTGGAATCTAACTACACAAGGTGCTAAGATGGTGTTTATCGCTACTCCGATGGTATCACGCTTCAAAGGTCTATAATCTTAAACACTTAGCACCTATTGGTAGTCAATGCTCCTAATTTTTCCTATCTAACATGTATGCTTCCAAAATCCAAACATATAGCATACATGTAGGGGGAGCCATTACTATCAATTTGAATTCATGATCACATGTCCATAATTCTTACACATGGTAATGTACTTGGACAATGTGATATGGTTTTAATCAAAATTTTATCATAACATCTTTGTGAAAGGGTTGTCACCAATTACCAACAAGGGGGAGATTGAAAGTCCTATGTTTGGTGTTGGTAATTAGTGACAATGCCTAAGTACTAATCCTATGCCTAAGTTGTATGTAGCATATGAGGATTAGTACATTCCAAGGTTGGTGGCAAGATGGACATGGTGATCATGATGGCCGCACTTGGATTTGGACGCAACCCTACGTGATCAAGGCAAAGGTATATGCTTAAGGGTTATGTTTTAGTAACCAAGACACCTAGTGGGTGTGGTTACATTATAGGTTAGATAGCCGTACTATAAAGAGGGGAATGACGCGGCTATTGAACTCCTAAGTGCCTCTAGGTGTGCATTTCATAATCATATGCATTTGGATAGAACTAATATCACCTCAAAAAATGATTGTGAAAATGCTAACACACTCACACATGACGAAGATCACTTGGTGGTGTTAGCACGTTTGCGAAGGCAGTGGAGTTTGAGCGGTAGAGAGGGTTTGGGGTCCTCTCTCCCTCCCGCCGAGCTTGCGAGGCGGGATTCAGGCGTTTTCGAGGAGTTAAAATGACTATTTTCCACTATACCGAAAGTCCAGAAAAGAAACGGAGGCGAACAGAGGTCACAGAGGTGACCGGACGCTGAACCAGACGCGGTCTTTGCATGACCGGACGCGTCCGATCAGTGTTCAGTGTCTGCACGTATTTCAGTTTGATGATCGGACGCGAAGCGCGTCCGGTCATAGTCGATCGGATGCGTCCGGTCGTTTAGGGAGCTTACTGGACTCTAACCGGACGCTGGCACTGTCGCGTCCGGTCACTGTTTAGTTGTGCGCTGCTCAGGTGACCAGTGCGCCCGGTCATTCACGGGACCAGCGCGTCCGGTCGTTCGCAGCGCGTTCGGTCTGAGCGATGAGCGCGTCCGGTCGTTGCTTCGCAGTTAGCCGTTGGGCGACCAGCGCGTCCGGTCGTTTGGCCCAGCGCGTCCGGTCAGTACTTCACGAGTTAGCCGTTGGGCGACCGGCGCGTCCGGTCAGTTGGACCAGTGCGTCCGGTCAACGCGATTTCGGCTGTTTAAGTTTCTAACGGCTCTATTCGAATGGGTACGTCTATATATACTCGTTGGCCGGCTCAAGGCTCTCTCTCTCAAACATTTGACATACTTGTGAGCACTTTGAGCTAAGCAACTCCCCTCCCACTCATCTCTCTTGTTTCCTTGCATATTCGAAGTGAGATTGAGTGATCCAAGTGCATTTGCATTGTGATATAACATCTAGTTGGCACTTGGTGGTTGATTTGCTACGGGATTCTTGTTTCTCTTGGTGGTTGCCGCCACCTAGATGGCTTGGAGCAGCTTGGAGGTGTTGGCAAGAGTTGGTGATTGTTCTTGGCCACCTCCGGTGATTGTGAGGGGTTTGTGCCTACCTCGGCGGAGCGCCAAAGGCAACGTTAGTGGATTGCTCATGTCATTTGCAACCTTTTGCCATTTGGTAGGTTCTTGTGGTGCCTTTTGAGAGGCTCGGTGTGAGACCGATTAGCCACCAAACCACGTGGTGAAGAGGGACACAACAGGGACTAGCGTACCAGCAAGCACGTGAACCTCAGGATAAATCTTCGTGTCATCACTTTCATATTGTGATTGATTGATCCCGGTGTTCGGTTATCTTGGTATTCATTGTTGATCTTATTGGTTGGCTCAATACTTCGCCCCTCGGTAAAACTCTCCTAATTCAACTCTGCATTACTTTCTTAGTTATCTTTGCTAGCTAGATTGCTTTGCTTTAGTAGCTCCTTTGTGTAGCTTGCTAGTTGTAGTTGTAGTTACCTTCTCGGTTTGACTTGTGCGGTTGAGTGCAAATATATTAGAATTGTGAATTGGTTAGGTGGCTTGCAAACACCCTATAGGCTAAGCAAAACTTGCATCTCGCTACTTGTTATATTGATAAACTTGTTTAGCTTGTCTTTGTAGAAATTTTTAAAAGGCTATTCACCCCCCTCTAGCCATCAAGACCTTTCACTCGGCCCCACCGCGTGCATGCCAAGTCTGGAATCGATGTCTCCTGCTGGGACCCGCTTGACAGCCTCAGGAGGGAAAGGAAAGGAACGCGGATGCCATTCCCTTCGTCGTCTTCTCCAATTGCGCTTCCTTTTCTGCTTTTCTGCTCTCTCCCATAGCCTTCCGTTGCGCGCTCCAATTCCCGTCACGCACACCGTGCCTTCATGGGCCCCGCCAAGCCACACCCCGCGCCGCAAATCACGGATGCCCTCGGACCCCACCGCGAGCTGGCGAGCACCGCACCTTGGCCGCGCGGAGGCACCGTGACGCAGCCTGGACCCAGACCCGCGCCCTGGCCTCGCCTTCTCGACGAGATGAGGCACACGGTGACCGCCACGCGTCCGGTAGCGCGACCCCGACGATCACCGCCGCCCGTAGCTCACCCTGAGCCCCTACGAACCCTAACAGACCGCCTATAAGATCCAGCCGAGCTCTCGCCCCTCGCCCAAATCTCTCCAGCCGCCGCCACAGCCCTTCCCTTTCCTTGCCTCGCTCTCCTTCCCCAGTCGAAGGAGGCCACGACCGTCGCACCCTAAGGACGTGTTGTTGTGATCACGCCGCCGTCGTGACACGGTAGAAGTACCCCGTCATCGCCACGGAGCAGCCACCGCGCCGAGCCTCCACTGCACGTCTCCGACAGGCCGTGCCTCGACCACGTCCTCTCGGCCTCTCCACGCCTCGCCAGCCCCGTCGAATCGCCAGTGAGCGCCTCCAACAGCTAACCACCCCTTGTTTGTTTCGTTGATGCCTTGCCTACTCAACCACCATGCTGTTCATCCCGTAACCACGACCACGCCTTTGTGTTGGGCAGCCTCGCGACGTCGTGTTCACGAACGCCGAGCCAGCCACCGGGGGACGCCACTGAACCACAAGGCCCCAGGATGGAACCACGACGTCAAGACCGTCGGCGACGCCGTGTTCGTCCAGCATAGGGCCGTCCGGCACCGCGCGTCCTGAGCTCGTCAAGCCCATCGGTGAGCATCCCAAAAGCTGCCTTTGTTTCGTTGCCTTTGATGCCCATGCCCGTCTATTTGGCCTTCGTACCGTTGCCGCCTTACCCTCGCCGCGGGCCATCGTGACTCAGCCTAGCCGTGGGGCATCATGGCACCGTAGCGCTAGAAACCACATCGCACGGTGAGTCACCGATCACTGCCCTGTCCTTCACACACGCACGCGTACCACGCACGCACCACACAGGCACCAGCACATCTCCACGGTCGCCTTCAAACAAACACCCATGCGCACACGAGCAAGCACTTCGCTCACGAACCGCTGCGGCCCAGCGCACGCGGCAAGTGCGCACAGCACGGCGGCGAGCCGACCCGTGCCCTGCCGCTTTAAGAACCCACACGCGCACGACGCATCGCGCGTTGGCTTGCCCACGCAAACGGCGTGGCCTCGCCGCTGCCACTGCACAAATCGTGGCCCTACCCTCGCCTCGCCTCTGGGAGGCCAAGGCGGTGCCCTTCTTGGCCGACCACCGATCTGGCACGCAGGCGATTGGACATGGCCATGCCCGCCATCTCTCGTGCGCATCTGCACCGGGGGACGCACGGTCGTGTTCTCGCACACCGCCGCGCACAAACACCGGCACGCACGAACCGCCGCGACCTCAGCCTAGTCACACTGCCGCTGACACCCTGGCCTTGACCCTGCGCAAGCACGGCTTGGAACCAACCGCCATTCTAGCCACCTTGCCTTGAAACCTCCATACAAGCGGACGCCGACCTCACCATCGCGGGCATGGCGAGCCCCGCGGACTCAATGTCGAGCACCTGGTGACCAACGGAGCCCTCTCAAGCACTAGAGTCTCCAACTTGGGCAGGAATCCCAAACCAGCCCAGTAGCAAGGCCAAACCCACGGGCAAGCCCTTTCCTTTCGTCATCCCTCACTGGGCCGGATGCCACACCAGGCCCAGTTTGGCTCTCTTGTCACTTTTTCCTCTCTTTCTCCCCTCTGGGCCAGTCCGGCCGATCAAGCCCAACCCAGCCTACAGTCCATGCAAGCGCACCATCCTTGCTAGGCCAGCAACAGCTTTGAGCCCAGCTGCCGCCCTAAACCATATCCTTTTTATCTGTTTTCATATTTTCTTTCCACATTCTAAAATTCATCGAATAATCATCCTAGCTCTGAAAATTATGAAACAAGTTTCATAATTTTTCTAAGATCTTCCTCTACCTCCTAGTATAGTTTTTGAGTCTAGTGTATTAGGTGTCCATCGTGTTTTTATTTGGTTCTTATCATGGTCTTTTGTTTTCTTTCGCGTAGCGATGACCCGAGTACGTTGTTCAACGACACGCCCGGAGGCGATGGAACCTGAAGGTGGATGACCCTGACTACTGGAGACGTGTACCACTACCTCATCGACATCGCAGGTGTCATAGCAGCACCTTACTTTTAGAGAACCTATTTAGGCATTGCAAGTAGAATTGCTAGCGGTTTATATTTATTCATTTTGCTAGTATATGTGATGCATGCTTTTGCCTGAGCCTTTATTGCCTTGTTTGAAACCTCTTCATCCTAATTACCCAGCTTCGCGCTCGCACTTATATATATTACCTACCTGCTTGCTTGCATTTTACTACCATCATTATTACATATAATACCTTGTTATGTGATGTGATGGTGGGTTGGTGATGTGGTTAGTGGATCGGGGTTTGCCGTGAGGCTTTTCCCGTGAGGTGGATGGTAGGTTGGGTGATGGGAGCGTTGAATCCTGAGTGGGTGGTGGTGATGAGGAGTTTTGGAGATTTTTCCATGCCTTGACCTGTTTCTTGGAGATACCGGCCAGAGTGAGGTTTTTACCCTAGAGGGGTGCACATTGGTGCGCGGAGTGCCCCGGTTCTGGTTTTGCTGAATATGATGGTTATGTTGGAACAAGCGTATGGGAAGGTGGTTACCTGAGAGAGGTGGACCACGTGGTGTATTGGTGGAAGGTGCTTGCTCTGGCCAATTAAGGACCGTCGTGGGTTGATGCCTGGAACACGGGACTATGTTAGCGTGCACACCACAGGCCCTGTTATGGGCGGGGCCTATTCTGTTGAGTTAGTGCGGACTGAGCTAGTTCTGTGGGAGTAGAGGTGCATAGGGGTATCCCCTGGGAGCACGGTGAGAAGGATGCCGATGGGTTTTTCGGCTACCCTAATCACAATCCCAAGTGTATACGTTGTGCCATATGCGACTCCACTTGGGGCAGACTGGTGAGGAATGCGCTAGTTCTTGAACGGTGATCGCTTAGACCATGGCCATGGTCGATGATGGTGATCCTGATGGATTAAAGGTGTATAACCTCTTTAGAGTTAAAACTATGCGTATAGTCGCGATCTCGGTCATGATCACCCCTGTGAACTGTTTCATACCTGCTAGTCTTCCCTTGTGCTTTGTTTTCTTCCCCGGAGCTAAGGTCTGGCTTGAGGCTGTTGAGATGAGGGGCGTGCGGAGGTCGCCTCATCGCCTAGACTGAGAGTATGAGGGCGTTGTGAGGGAAGATAAGAGTTGAGATGTGAGATATGCTGTTGAGTTGAGGTGAGGTTGAGTTGAGTTTATGGGTTGAGTTATGAGAAGTTTACCTTATTTTTACTACTTTTGTTGCTCCTGCAAGTGCTAAGGATGAAAACCTCAGCCAAACTTTTAGGATCGCTAGATCCCTTGTTTTCTTTTCCCACTAAAGCTCATCGGTGCTGACCATGGCCTACACACATCTAGCGGTGTGCAAATTCTTTGCCTGCAGAGATGTTGAGGTAGGTGGTTGGTTTGCGAACCACCCTCAAGGATGCCCGTGGACTGGAGTTTCGCCAAGCTTCACTGCTACGAGTAGAGCCTCGATGTTTTGTTTGATCCAAACCTAGAGGATGTAATAGGTTGAGTTTTAATCCCATTTTTGTATTCTGTGCTGTATGACTTTGTAATCAGCTGAAAAGTTGACGCCCGTGATAGCTGAGGTATCCTGGGACTATCATAGAGGGGCAAAAGTACCGGTATTTCAAGTTTTGAAATCCTAGTTCATTTCAGTGGTTGTGCCTATATTTTTCATGCACCAAATTATGACATTATCTGCTATCGGCCAAATGTACTATGGTATCTAAGGCTGACGTGATCAAGCATATGTTGTCGATGCCAATTTTGAATGGGAGAGTAGGAAAGTGGATCCTTGCATTGTCTGAGTTTGACCTAAGGTATGAATCAGCCAGAGCAGTCAAAGGACAGATAATGGCTGACTTCGTGACTCATCATCATAAATATAGTATTGGTTATGTGGAGCCGATGTCGTGGACTTTATTCTTCGATGGCTCATCATGCAAGCATGGCGGTGGTTTTGGCATCGTTATCATTTCACCCAGAGGATCGAGTTTCGAATATGCATATGCCATCAAGCCAATGATGACCAATAATCAAGCTGAATATGAGGCTATCCTCAAAGGACTTCAACTTCTTCAAGAAGTAAAGGCCGATGCAATTGAAATCTTTGGAGATTCTTAGTTGGTGGTTAATTAGTTGATCAACCTATACGATTGAGTGTAAAGATGATATCTTGAGAGGTTACTATGAAAAATGCCATAGTTTAATCGATGAATTCCCTATGGTCACCATCAGACATATCCCGAGAGCTCGGAATCAAGAAGCTAATAGGCTAGCTCAAGGCACTTCTGGTTATCGGCAAATTGAAGAGATCCTTAGCAACGAGGTCATTGCTAGTGACCGAAGAGAAGAAATAATGAACTGTCTTAGGAATCCATCATAGAAGGCCTCTAGAAAGCTCGGGTATAAATCGATCAAATATGTACTACTAGATGAGTAGCTATACTATAAGACGATGGGGTGTTGCTCAGATGCCTGAGTCAAGAAGATGCCAAGGTCCTCATGGGTGAGGTCCATGAAGGAGTTTGTGGAGCTCATCAGTCAGCTTATAAAATGAAATGGATTATCCGAAGATCAGGGTATTTCTGGCCGATGATGCTAGAAGATTGTTTTGAGTATCACAAAGGATGTCAGGATTGCCAAAGATTTGCTAATGTCCAAAGATCACCAGCATCAGTCATGAATCCTATAATCAAGCCGTGGCCATTCAGAGGTTGGGGAATTGACATAATCGGCCAAATTTATCCCCCATCTAGCAAAAGCCATAATTTCATAGTGGTGGCGACAGATTATTTCACCAAGTGGGTTGAAGCAATCCCACTGAACACGTGACATCCCAAAACATGATTGACTTTGTCCAGGAGCATATCATCTATCGATTTGGGATCCCTCAGACTGTCACTACCGACCAAGGGGCAATGTTCATTTCTGAGGAGTTCGAGATCTTTACTGCCGATATAGGATTCAAGTTATTGAACTCTTCTCCCTACTATGCCTAGGCTAATGGACAAGTAGAGTCATCCAACCAGACATTGATTAAAGTAATCAAGAAGAAGGTAATCGATCGGCTAAGGAAGTGGCACTTAACATTGAATGAATCATTATGGGCCTATTGGATGGCATGCCACGGATCAACTAGGTGCTCTCCTTATGAATTAGTTTATGGACATACAACCATTCTTCCTTGGGAGATCAGGACTAGATCACGACGTTTTGAATCTCAAGAAAATCTAACCACCGATGATTACAAAGTTTTGATGATGGACGATCTGGAAGATCTAAATTGTCATTGGCTTCGCGCTTTGGAAAACATTGAATCTAACAAACTAAGGATCGCTAAGTATTATGAAAAGAAGGTCAAGGCCTAGTAGTTCCACAAAGGCAAATTGGTTTGGAAGCTGATCTTGCCAATTAGAACCAAAGATAGCGCGTATGGCAAATGGACGCCTAATTGGGAAGGGCCTTATCGCATTACTCAATGCGTACTTGGTAATGCTTACTTCTATGAAACACTAGAAGGTGAAGAGTTCAACAGAGCACTCAATGGAAAGCACTTCAAGAAGTATTGTCCTAGTATTTGGGTCGATGCTTGAATTACCCGATTAAATTTTCAATCGAGCTTTTATAGCCGATAGAAAGAAAATATCGTCTTCAGAACAAAAATGAATAACCAAAATTTAGCCTAAGGAGGCAATAGCCAGTGCGGTATGCATCGCTGAAAGCTCTATGTTTGGTGTTGGTAATTAGTGACAATGCCTAAGTACTAATCCTATGCCTAAGTTGTATATAGCATATGAGGATTAGTACATTCCAAGGTTGGTGGCAAGATGGACATGGTGATCATGATGGCCACACTTGAATTTGGATGCAACCCTATGTGATCAAGGCAAAGGTATATGCTTAAGGGTTGTGTTTTAGTAACCAAAACACCTAGTGGGTGTGGTTACATTATAGGATAGATAGCCGTACTATAAAGAGGGGAATGACGCGACTATTGAACTCCTAAAGTGCCTCTAGGTGTGCATTTCATAATCATATGCATTTGGATAGAACCAATAACGCCTCGAAAAATGATTGTGAAAATGCTAACACACTCACACATGACGTGATCACTTGGTGGTGTTAGCACATTTGTGATGGCGTTGAAGTTTGAGCGGTAGAGAGGGGTTTGGGTTCCTCTCTCCCTGTTTCGGTTCTGCAGCTGGTACTGTGGCGTCCGGTCTGTTCTGCAGCACGTCCGGTCACTGTTTCATTAGAGCACTGCTCAGGCTTGACCAGCGCGTCCGGTCCATTACGGGACCAGCGCATCCGGTCCACGCGACCAGTGCGTCCGGTCAGCGCGACTGCGGCATTTTCAAGTGCCTAACGACTATATTCGAAGGGGTACGTCTATAAATACTCATTGGCCATCTCAAGGCTCTAACTCTTGCATTCTTTGACATACTTGTGGGCACTTTGAGCTAAGCAACTCCCCTCTCACTCATCTCTCTTGCTTCTTTGCATATTCGAAGTGAGATTGAGTGATCCAAGTGCATTTGCACTGTGAGATTGCATCTAGTTGGCACTTGGTGGTTGATTTGCTGCGGGATTCTTGTTTCTCTTGGTGGTTACCGCCACCTAGACGGCTTGGAGCAGCTTGGAGGCGTTGGCAAGAGTTGGTGATTGTTCTTGGCCACCTCCGGTGATTGTGAGGGGTTTGTGCCTACCTCGGCGAAGCGCCAAAGGCAACATTAGTGGATTGCTCGTGTCATTTGTAACCTTTCGTCATTTGGTAGGTTCTTGTGGCGCCTTTTGAGAGGCTCGGTGTGAGACCGATTAGCCACCGAACCACGTGGTGAAGAGGGACACAACGGGGACTAGCGTGCCGGCAAGCACATGAATCTCAGGATAAATCTTTGTTTCATCATTCTTATTGTGATTAATCGATCCCGGTGGTTGTGTATTGTGGAATTCATCTCTTGATCATATTGATTGGTTGGCTCAATACTTCGCCCCTCGGTGATACCCTTCTAACTCTCACTTGTATTATTTTCTTAGTAACCTTGCTAGCTTGTTAGTATAGCTCTTAGCTTGTGTAGCTAGTTAGCTTTAATTGTAGCTAAGTTGTGTGGTTTAACTTGTGTGATTGAGTGCAAACTTACTAGAATTGTGAATTGGTTAGGTGGCTTGCAAACACCCCGTAGGCTAAGCAAAACTCGCATCTTGCTATTTGTTATATTGATAAACTTGTTTAGCTTGTCTTTGTAGAAATTTTTAAAAGGCTATTCACCCCCCCTCTAGCCATCAAGATCTTTCAAGTGGTATCAGAGCTGTGGTCACTGTTTGCAAGGCTTAACAACCTCGGTGTAAGATGACTCAAGTTGTGTTCAACCATGTCGAGGGCAAGCCTCCATTCTTTGATGGTGTATCATCTTTTGATCATTGGAAAAGAAAGATGAAGCAATATCTTGGCTCTATTAATGAGAAGGTTTGGGAGGTGACACATCATGATTATGCTATCATTGATCCTGACAACCTCACCAACAATGACCGCATCAACAACCAATGCAACACTATGGCTCTCAATACTCTCTACAATGGGCTTGATGCAAAGGTCTTTGAGCAAATCAAGGATCTTGAGATGGCAAGTGAAGTGTGGACAAGATTAGAGGAAACATATGAGGGCACTTCAACGGTAAAGAGTGCCAACCTCTATATGCTCAAGGACAAGTTTGCAAGCTTCAAGATGAAGGATGATGAGTCTATAGCGGAGATGTTCTATAGGCTACAAGTTATTGTTAATGATCTCAAGAGACTAGGAGAAGATGTCAAGGACAAGGACTTCTCACACAAGTTCTTAATGAACTTACCTAAGAAGTTTGCTATCTTGAGGAAGATCATCCAAAGAGAGGGTTTGGACAAGGTGACTCCAAACCAAGTGCTTGGAGATGTCATGACCGATGCTCAATATAATGATGATGAAGATGAAGATGAGAAGGAGATCAAGGTCAAGCAAGAGAAGCCCATTGCATTCAAGGCTTCATCCTCTAAGGGCAAGAGCAAGGTGGAGAGCGATGATGAGGATCCATTCGATGCTGAGACCATGGCCCTCCTTATGCACAAGATGAGAAGGTTAATGAAGAAAAAAGGATATGGGGCAAGGAAGAGGAGAGACACTATGAAGGAAAAAGTCCTTTGCTACAATTGCAATAGCCTCGATCACATAGTGGCGGATTGCCCCTATGAAGATAAGAGATTTCATAATGGGGAGTTGAAGCTCAAGAAGAACAAGAAGGATAAGAAAGAGAAGAAGAAGAAAGCAAAGAAGAGCTTCACATTCAACAAGAAGAAGAAGGGTGGTGGTTATGTGGTCACTTGGGATAGTGACAACTCCGATAGTGATGATGATGCAAGCTCTAGTGATGGTGAAAGGACCACTCGGTGAGCCATTGCTAGCATCGCCCTCTCCAACAAGCCATCCATCTTCGACACTACATCGACATGCCTTATGGCCAAGCCTACCAAGGTAAAATATGATGATAGTGATGATGATTCTTATGCTAGTGATGGTTGTAGGAGTGATGATGAGGAGGATGAGGACTACTCCAAGGATGATCTATTAGGCATAATAGATCAAATGAGCAAGGGCTACAAGAGGACAACCAAGAAGTGCAAAATCTTGGAGCAAGAGCTCATTGCCAAGAGCAATGAAAATGATGCCTTGATAGAGGAGCTTATTGCTCTCAAAAAGAGTAAGGAGTGCACAAAAATTGAACAAGAGCTCAAAGCTCTTAGGAAATCCTTTGATGAGCTAGAGGCCTCTCGTGAGTGTCTAAAGGAAGACCATGAGGATCTTGAAATTGCTCACACTAGGCTTAAGGAAGCCCACTCCACTCTACTTGAGTTCATCAAGGAAAAGGACCTCAAGTTGGAGAAGTTCATGAAGAAAGCTAAGGAGGAGCAAGTGATTGTCACTTGTGATATTGGACTAACATGTGATATTATTGATGATTCTTTATTTGTTGGTCCTACTAATGCTTCTTGTAGCTCATCATCATCCACCACAACCAACTCTATCTCTACTACTAGTGATTCATCACTTGTGGTTGAGAATGAGACTCTCAAGAGAGAGATGGATGATCTCACCCGTGCATTAGGCAATGCCTATGGTGGGGATGCCCGCTTGCTAAAATGCTTGGGTAGCCAAAGGTTCTATCTTAACAAAGAGGGTTTGGGCTATACTCCCAAGAAGGGCAAGGCGGCCTTTGCTACTCCAAAGCCTCGCTTTGTAAAGAGCAATGGTCATTATTGCAATAGATCCAAGCAAGTTAGGCTTCTAGACATTAATTTTAATAAAATAAACAAGAACAACAACAAGTTTCATGCTAAAATAGAGTGCATTCCTTTTGATTCTTGTTATGTGCTCACCAAGGGTGAGAAAGGTGTGCATGCTAGGTTTGTTGGTACACCAATTGTGGGCCCAAAGAAGAAGGCCGTTTGGGTACTAAAGAACTTAGTCACTAACCTCCAAGGACCCAAGCAAGTATGGGTACCTAAAATACATTAATTTATTTTGTAGGTAAATTACAAGGCCGGAGGAAGGCATTGGGTGCTTAATAGTGGGTGCTCTCAACTTATGACCGGTGATTCAAGAATGTTCAACTCGCTCAAATCAAATGATAGTGGCATTGATAGCATCACATTTGGTGACAATAGCAAGGGTGATGTAAAGGCTCTTGGAAGGATTGCAATCTCAAATGATCATAGCATTTCCAATATGCTCTTAGTTGAAAAGTTGAACTTCAATCTTCTCTCGGTTGCTCAATTGTGTGATCTTGGTTTCAAGTGCATATTTGGTGTTGATGATGTGGAGATAGTTAGTGTTGATGGCTCCAATTTGATCTTCAAGGGCTTTAGATATGAGAATCTATACTTGGTTGATTTCAATGCTAGTGACACTCAACTTTCAACATGCTTGCTCACCAAATCAAGTATGGGTTGGTTATGGCATAGAAGACTTGGTCATGTTGGCATGAAGCAATTAAACAAGTTTGTGAAGCATGACTTAGTTAGAGGCTTGAAGGATGTCACATTTGAGAAGGATAAGCTATGTAGTGCATGTCAAGCCAAAAAGCAAGTGGGCAACACTCATCCATTGAAGAGCATTATGAGTACTTCCAAGGCATTTGAGTTGTTGCATATGGATCTATTTGGGCCAACTACATACACAAGTATTGGTGGCAATAAGTATGGGTTTGTGATTGTGGATGATTTCACTAGATATACATGGGTATTCTTTCTTGTGGACAAGAGTGATGTATTTGACATATTCAAGAAGTTCATCAAGAGGGTACAAAATGAGTTTGAGACCACAATCAAGAAAGTCAGAAGTGACAATGGAAGTGAGTTTAGAAACACAAGAGTTGATGAGCTATGTGATGAGCTTGGAATCAAGCATCAATTCTCGGCCAAGTATACACCTCAATCTAATGGCCTAGTTGAGAGGAAGAATAGAACCTTAATTGATATGGCAAGATTAATGTTGAATGAGTATAATATGAGTCATTCATTTTGGGCCGAAGCAATCAACACGGCTTATTTCTATAGCAACCGCCTCTATTGCCACAAGTTCCTAGAGAAGACACCATATGAGATCTTAAATGGAAGAAAGCCCAACATTGCATACTTTCGGGTATTTGGTTGCAAATACTACATCTTGAAGAAGGGCACTAGATTGAGCAAGTTTGAGAAGAAATATGATGAAGGATTCTTACGTGGTTACTCCACTACTAGCAAAGCTTATAGAGTTTGGAATTTGGCTAGTGGTTTACTTGAGGAAGTTTATGATGTTGAGTTTGATGAAACAAATGGTTCTCAAGATGAGGAAGATAACTTAGATGACGTCAGAGGAACTCAATTGACAAATGCTATGAAAGAAATGGATATTGGTGATATTAGGCCAAAGCAAGTGATTGATGTGGATGACAACAAAGATCAAGTGCTCCAAAGTCTAATTACACAAGATAGTGGATCTCTAATGCAAAATCAAGCTAGTACATCATCTCAAGTGTAACAAGATCAACAAGTGCTAGTTCATCATCTCCAACTCATGATCAACATCAACATCCAAGCAATCAAGTCCAAGTGCTTCAACCAACTAACATTGCAAGAGACCATCCATTGGATTCCATCATTGGTAACATACAAATGGGAGTTCAAACTAGATCAAGATTGGCATCATTTTATGCTCACTCTTCTTTTGTGTCAATGGAAGAACCCAAGGACATTGATAAAGTATTGAGAGATCTGGATTGGGTAAATGCAATGCATGAAGAGCTCAACAACTTTAAGAGAAATGAAGTATGGGAACTAGTTGAAAGGCCTAAGGATCACAATGTCATTGGAACAAGATGTGTCTTTCACAACAAGCAAGATCAAGATGGAATAGTAGTAAGGAACAAAGCAAAACTAGTGGCTCAAGGTTACACACAAATAGAGGGTCTTGACTTTGGTGAAACTTATGCCCCGATTGCAAGATTGGAAGCAATTAGGATTTTACTTGCCTATGCTTGTGCTCACAATATGAAGCTATATCAAATGGATGTGATGAGTGCATTTCTCAATGGGTACATTCAAGAACAGGTGTATGTGGAGCAAGCTCCCGGTTTTGAAGATGACAAGAAACCCAATCATGTCTACAAATTGAGAAAAGCTTTGTATGGATTGAAGCAAGCACCTAGAGCATGGTATGAAAGATTGAGGGACTTCTTGCTATCCAAAGGATTTGTCATGGGCAAAGTGGATACTACTCTCTTCACCAAAAAGATTGGGAAAGACTTGTTTGTGTTGCAAATATATGTTGATGATATCATATTCGGTTCAACCAATCAAGATTATTGTGATGAGTTTGGGAAAATGATGGCAAAGGAATTTGAAATGTCAATGATTGGTGAACTTAGTTTCTTTCTTGGACTTCAAATCAAACAAATGAAGGAAGGAACATTTGTGAGCCAAACCAAATACATAAAGGATATGCTAAAGAAGTTTTGTATGGAAGATGCAAAAGAAATTACTACTCCAATGAGCACTAATGGAAGCTTGGATAGTGACAAGAGTGGCAACATGGTGGATCAAAAGCTATATAGATCAATGATTGGTAGCCTACTCTATGTGACGGCATCAAGACCCGATGTAATGTTTAGTGTATGCATGTGTGCAAGATTTCAAGCCTCACCAAGAGAAAGTCATTTGAAGGCAACAAAGAGAATATTGAGGTACTTAAAGAATACACAAGATGTTGGATTATGGTATCCCAAAGGTGCAAGCTTTGAACTAGTTGGATATTCGGATTCTGACTATGCCGGTGACAAAGTGGAGAGAAAGAGCACTTCCGGGACTTGTCAATTGTTGGGAAGATCACTTGTCTCATGGTCATCCAAGAAGCAAAATAGTATTGCACTATCTACTGCCGAGACCGAATACATCGCCGCGGGTAGTTATTATGCACAAATTTTGTGGATGAAGGCAACATTGAAAGATTTTGGAATCAACTTCAAGAATGTGCCATTGTTATGTGACAATGAAAGTGCCGTGAAGCTAACCAACAATCCGGTTCAACATCAAAGAACAAAGCATATTGATGTTCACCATCACTTCATTAGAGATCATCAATAAAAGGGTGACATTGCAATTGAGAATGTGGACACTAAAGATCAATTAGCCGATCTATTCACCAAGCCACTTGATGAAAAGAGATTTCACAAGCTAAAGAATGAGTTGAACATACTTGACTTCTCCAACATGAGTTGATGCACCTCCATGATATGACATGCCTATCTTTCGAGCCCCAAGGTATAATTGGTTGACATGTCATACATTCTATACTAAGGACATGTTTAGTGCATCTAGTCATGATTTCTTATGTTCTAGGCTCATTCATGAAAATCAAATGAATTTGAAGTTTATATGGTGCCACTATTGTTTCCGTGTCTTGTATAATCTAGTGGTAGCATATAACTTGTTTAAGTAGCTTTGTGATCCTAAGTGTTTAATCAAGATCACTTGTCTAAATATTTGCTTTAACATGGTGCATGGTAACCCTTCTAGTGAGGTGTGAAGAAGCTTGCCCTTGGATCAAACCGAAGCATTTTATTCATGCAAGCAATCTAGGTTGAATTACAAACTTGATCCTCACCCCATAACATGACATGATATTCTATCTAAAATTGGTCCCTTGTGGTCATTGGTGCCAAAGGGGGAGAAATTATTGTTCACAAAGATAGATTCTAAAGGGGGAGAAAACCTAAAGGGGAGAATTGATAAAAGAAGGGGATCAACTAAAATTTTGACCACACAAGTAGGGGGGCCAAGCTCTTAAACATGAATGTTGCATTTCCATGTGCATTTCATATGTATGATGTATAGTTATGCATTTCTTTTTCTCCAATACATTGCTTGTGTGGTGACTTGCTAGTATAATTTGAATGGTATATTGAGGTACTAGCATGAATATGAAGTAGTTAGATTTTTCTTGCTTCATGTTTTTCAAAGCGGTACTAGAGCCTTGCTTATAATGTTGATCTCACGAGGTTTCTAGTTATGTTTGTGCTTTTCCAAGTGGTATCTAACTACACAAGGTGCTAAGATGGTGTTTATCGCTACTCCGATGGTATCACGCTTCAAAGGTCTATAATCTAAAACACTTAGCACCTATTGGTAGTCAATGCTCCTATATTTACCTATCTAAACATGTATACTTCCTAAATCCAAACATATATCATACATGTAGGGGAGTCATTGCTATCAATTTGAATTCATGATCACTTGTCCATAATTCTTACACATGGTAATATACTTGGACAATGTGACATGGGTTCAATCAAAATTTTATCATAATATCTTTGTGAAAGGGTTGTCACCAATTACCAACAAGGGGGAGATTGAAAGCTCTATGTTTGGTGTTGGTAATTAGTGACAATGCCGAAGTACTAATCCTATACCTAAGTTGTATATAGCATATGAGGATTAGTACATTCCAAGGTTGGTGGCAAGATGGACATGGTGATCATGATGGCCACACTTGAATTTGGACGCAACCCTACGTGATCAAGGCAAAGGTATATGCTTAAGGGTTGTGTTTTAGCAACCAAGACACCTAGTGGGTGTGGTTACATTATAGGATAGATAGCCATACTATAACGAGGGGAATAACGTGGCTATTGAACTCCTAAGTGCCTCTAGGTGTGCATTTCATAATCATATGCATTTGGATAGAACTAATAACGCCTCGAAAAATGATTGTGAAAATGCTAACACACTCACACATGACGTGATCACTTGGTGGTGTTGGCACATTTGCGATGGTGTTGGAGTTTGAGCGGTAGAGAGGGGTTTGGGTTCTGCAGCGTGTCCGATCACTGATTCGTTGGAGCGCTGCTCAGGCTTGACTAGCGTGTCCGGTCCATTACGGGACCAGTGCGTCCGGTCGAGCTTCGCGCGTCCGGTCCACGCGACCAGCGCGTCCGGTCAGCGCGACTGTGGCATTTTCAAGTGCCTAACGACTATATTCGAAGGGGTACATCTATAAATACTCGTTGGCCGGCTCAAGGCTCTAACTCTTGCATTCTTTGACATACTTGTGAGCACTTTGAGCTAAGGAACTCCCCTCCTACTCTTCTCTCTTGCTTCTTTGCATATTCGAAGTGAGATTGAGTGATCCAAGTGCATTTGCATTGTGAGATTGCATCTAGTAGGCACTTGGTGGTTGATTTGCTACCGGATTCTTGTTTCTCTTGGTGGTTGCCGCCACCTAGACGGCTTGGAGCAGCTTGGAGGCATTGGCAAGAGTTGGTGATTGTTCTTGGCCACCTCCGGTGATTGTGAGGGGTTTGTGCCTACCTCGACGAAGCGCCAAAGGTAACATTAGTGGATTGCTCGTGTCATTTGTAACCTTTTGCCATTTGGTAGGTTCTTGTGGCACCTTTTGAGAGGCTCGGTGTGAGACCGATTAGCCACCGAACCACGTGGTGAAGAGGGACATAACGGGGACTAGCGTGCCAGCAAGCATGTGAACCTCGGGATAAATCTTCGTGTCATCATTCTTATTGTGATTAATCGATCCCAGTGGTTGTGTATTGTGGAATTCATCTCTTGATCATATTGATTGGTTGGCTCAATACTTCGCCCCTTGGTGATACCCTTCTAACTCTCACTTGTATTATTTTCTTAGTAACCTTGCTAGCTTGTTAGTATAGCTCTTAGTTTGTGTAGCTAGTTAGCTTTAATTGTAGCTAAGTTGTGCGGTTTAACTTGTGCGATTGAGTGCAAACTTACTAGAATTGTGAATTGGTTAGGTAGCTTGCAAACACCCCATAGGCTACGCAAAACTCGCATCTCGCTATTTGTTATATTGATAAACTTGTTTAGCTTGTCTTTGTAGAAATTTTTAAAAGGCTATTCACCCCCCTCTAGCCATCAAGACCTTTCAATCGCCTATAGTGCAAAAAATAAATAAAGAAAAAGGAGATCCACCTTGCATAAGGAAAAGAGGAAAAGTCACTAAAAGTTTATTCCCCAGTTTCCTGTTATAGTCTAAGGGCCGAGAAACACTTTGTTCACAATGTCTCCGGCCGGGGAAGAGAAAGCTATGGAATTGGTGGCATTGAAGAAATCCTTAATCATGCTCTCATGATCTTTAGGACGGTCAGCGGCATGAAAACCATGGGGAAGAAGTCAAAGCTCACATCCAGAGCGAACTTGGGCCATGGCCAGGGCAACAGCAGCACCGTGACGAACACCATGGAGAGCAATCTCCCTGACGTGATTCGGGACGTCGTGCAAATAGGCCACCAATACGGCACCTCTAGCATTGACTAATCCTGTTGTGTAATTCACAGCCAGTTGGAGACTTTCAAGATGCACTGATAGGCTGATGAATTCAAAGGAGAAACAGTTAGAGTTCTACAAAATTAGGGTTGTGAGAATAGAAGTCGCCACAAGAAATCTAACCCGTGATTCTAGCCTCAGCTTTGGCCAACCTCGCTTGAGCAGAGTTGGCCCTATTCTCTGAAATGGTGAGCGCATTCTGCCGAGCATTCAGATGGAAGTCCATGCGCCTAAGGTTGCGAGCCGCATTGGAATACCATGCTCGAGCCTCATCTCTCTCCTAAACAAGCTGGAGGACATCGTTCCCATGGGAATCAAAGGATCCCATGAAGGAGTTTACTAGAGTCACTACCTGCGTGCCACTGGGACCAAGGATCATGTGAGGAAGGAGGCCACCATTTGAATTGGCCCTACAAATATGAAAGGTTAGACTAAGCCGCTCAAGGATCATGAAACCATGTTCATCCTTACTCTTGGAGACGAGAACGCTAGTGTGGCAGCATGAACTCTTTGGGAATCTCATCAGCGGGTCACTTGCCATTCTCCATCTCTATGGGAAAGATGATGATTTTGGACCTAAAGATGAAAGGAGCAGTTTGCGCTTGGGACACAGGAAAATCAAGATGTGGCAGATTGGTTTCTCGTCCATGGCCATGGCCCGTATTTATAACCCAGAAGACATGACGATAGACCTCCTCAAGGCTGCGCAATTAGAATCGGTTATGGAAAGGAATCGTCGCTCCAGAGATCAAGGGACAGTTTGTGAAGAATTAGGAGATGCAACAATTCAAAATATATTGCTTTCCATGATTATGGTACCTCGGATCCTGAAGGATTGTTACAAAAGGGATTACACCCGAAACTAACTAGCCAGCTCAAGAAGACTTTGTTGGATTGAAGGGAGTCTGAACCCCACAAAGCCGAAAAACATGGGTAGCATCGGCTAAGAGATGGAAGTAGCATCAGGGGGACCTATTAATCAAGAATGCACTGGTCAACTTCGTAGGCTTCTTGGCATAGGTAGAGCAAATAAGGGGAAGGTGTCCACACATTCGAGCACTTGCAAACACTGGAATAGCCTCATACCAACAGTGAGAAGACTTAGGTGATATCGCAAGAATTCTTCTAGCCATGGCGACTGATTCGCTTGCTTGACAAGGCACTAAAATGGGTGACACAATCTCTCTAAACACAAGAATTCTTCTAGCCACTAGGGTTTTCATGGTGGAGCGATGGTCCAAGGAGGATCTAACAAGGCCAAGAGGGCTTGGAGGAGTGGAAGTGAGGGGAACATGCTAGATTGTTGGGTCATTCTCATCAAGACCAGATGAATATTTATAGTCAACTAGTGAGGCTAAATCCAAATGCCCGTGAAGCAATAGTGCACCCATGAAACTTTAGGACGTAGGATGCCAACAAAGAAGTAGCACACCCATGAAGAATGCAAATGATTGAGAGCATAAAGAGAAACAGTGTGAGCCCCAAGATAAAGTTCTCGGTCCCTGTTGAAGACACGTCGATAGCCTTGAGATGGCACAGGAGATAATTTCGGAATAAAATCACTTTTATCCCAAAATTAGGGGCATGTGTTGATATAGAAATTTGGTTTGAGATAAGAAGTCCCTGAAGACAGGAAATTATCAAGGAAGGCCGAATCCTCCAATGAAATTGGCTAACAGATTGCCAGATCAGCTAGCGAAATGATGACATCAAGGGAATAAGCCCTACCGGTGGAGATAGCAAGACATGAAACAAAAAGACACGTCGGGCTCCATAGAAAGGAAAGATTAGAGTCCAAGTTGTCCTGGATTAGGAAGTTTTGTTCGCTTTTTTAAAGTTTTGGAACTAGTCTTGTTTGACTAGGACTCGTTGTCAGGCCTTGGGTATAAATACTAAACCCCGGCTATTGTAATAGAAATCTCCAACGATCAATATGAATCAGTACATTTACTTTTTGGCTGAGGCCACCCCTTAAGAGTAGGAGTAGAGTAGATTTCAACGAGTTCTTCGGTGAGCAGGGCTACATCGGTTAGGTCCGACCTCCGGTTTGTCTGTGAGTATCTATCATGACTTATACCTTGTTTGTAAGGCTGCATCGGTAAGGTCTGACCTCTTGCAAGCTTCATATAAGTTAGTTATCATCAGTTAATTATAAGGTTGCCCTCGGTTAAGTCTGATATCTTACAATTGTTGATAGTTATCCTTGGTTCTTATCAAAATCTGCATGGTTTCCCTTGGTTAAGTTTGATCTTGTATGAATTTTGGTTTGAACCCCTTGCTCAATTAAGATCGAGATAGATTGGCTTTGTATCCTTTTGAACCGTCATCTCATCGCATTATATTGTTTACATCTTGCTCTGATGTTGGTGTATACTAGTCTAGCTGTTCTGTTCCGATCTTGACTGAAGATAGCGTGTGGTCAAAGGCATGCTTAGCCCTAGGTGGGGCTTGCTAGCTGACGAGATCGGGTCTAGAAGTGCTTTTACGGCTACATCGGTTAGGTCTGACCCCCACTGCTAGCATCATAGATCTGAGATCATCAGGTAGTAAGCCTCGCTTATGGCCTAGCATAGTCTTTCGGCAGCATGCTATGTTTGGATCAACAATTTAGCCGATCAACTGTGCTTTCATGATCATGGCATGTTCCCGCGATCTTGTTAAGCATTTATAGATCTATATGCTTTGAGGGTTTAATTTGTTATCTTTATTATGGTTGCATCGGTTAGGTCTGACCCCCACTGCTAAATATAGTAGATTGGATTTGATAGGTGTACGGGTTTATACACGTCTAACTGTTGAGTGGTTGTGTGCTATGACCCTTCTTTCACTGGAATCGGCTATTTAGCCGATAGCCTATCTTTTGAGAATATATGTTGGTTATTTACATGCTTTTTACTTGTTTTTGTCTTGGTTAAAAGCTGGCATGTTTCTCAATCAAGTCATATGCTTTCACGCCCATCTTTTGTTCAACTTTTTGCATGCTTTCATGATAATCAGTAGGTTTGATCTATTTAATTGAGTAACTGATGATTGCTGATATGCTTGTTTTACTTTTCATGCATCATGAACATGTTGGATATCGACTCTCTAGTTGATCCTTGTCTCACTGGCCACTTGGCCGCACATTTGGAACTGTCTGGACGAATGACCGGCATGTTCCACCTTAAATTACTGATCAACCTTGCTCCCTTGTCAATTGCAGGTCAAATTGACTAGCACGCCCAAAGGTCATGGCCGTCCGGTCCGGTGGTGCCCTCCCAAAGCTCAGAGAGAAGCTTGGGATCTTCTCCGCGTGGTCTCTCGCCAACATAACTCATGTGTCCTGGCCATCGATGAGGGATGACCCCATCACCCCTTTTCAGCGCTACAGGCTCAACTCCCCCAAACCGACATGTATCCGAGCCACCTCGATATATAATGGCCAGTCAGATCCTAGAGGCGGAGGACGATTCCCAAGCGATCTAGACAGGTCATTCAAGTCTTGACCAATCAGCTCAAGCTCTGCACCGAGAGTAGAGCAATCCAGAGAGTGGCATCGAGAGCTCCTCCCCTGCTTCCATCGTCTTCCTCCTCTCTGACAAGGGGAAGGCCTCACCGGCGATCCCCTATGAAATCTATCTCTTACACTCTGTTGTAACCCAAAGATTTTGGGTGCTCTTGAGTATAAAGATCATCAACTGTTGGGCATAGGGCCCCGATAGCCTGAACTAGGATAAACCATTGCGTCCACTCTATAATTCTTGTGTTTTTGAGTCCACCTGAGCCACCGAGGACACACGCTCTAACACCCAACGAACAACAATGCTTGTCGCGGTTTCAATCCCATGACACATGCCTTAGTTTAAAGCATGACAGGACAAAGCCTGACCATCAAGCACGTCATAAAACTCTTTTTCCATAATTTGGGATTTCATACTTTTGGTCCGAACTTAATCAACCATTTTTTTCGGTTTCCCACAAAGGGGCGCACATCCTCCAATATTTATGGTACTTCGAGCTCGTTTGGGTATATAGGAGATATACGTAACACTTGTTGTTAGATGTTTTTTGGCCATACTAGTGGCCCTCCCGAGTTCCCCCAGACTCTGTTAATGGTTGGGTCGGTAATAATAATATTACCACTTACACTAGCCAAGGGATGCAAGCTAAGCTGAGTACTCGATCCGAGTGTAAGATCACTCGGGTGCACTGACCTGCGTGACGGTTCGTCAATTTTGGGGCTACAGTTACTCGGGTGGGTGAAAGGTCTTGATGGCTAGAGGGGGGTGAATAGCTGTCACACCCATTTTTAAGGACAAAAATAGGATGCATAAAAGACTCATGTGCGCCCCAGGAAACAGTCGCACACATAAGTTGACAAATTACAAAGTATCATCACAGTGCTTATTACATAACGAATAAATATTTAAGACATAGTCTTGAACGATAGGTAATAATAACTAATAGTAATTCTTCAGCGGAAACTCCACACAGGGACACGGTTGACTGGTTGACACCAAGACTAGTACTCATTCCGATAATCTTCCTCAATATCTTCATCTGTTATGGTGGAAATAGCAAAGGTGAGTCCATGTCGAACTCAACAAATATAACACAGGGTTCATGAGGCTCAAAAAGGCTAGACACTGTTTAACTGCGTTTAGCTTTTAATCATATATTAGCAATTGAGTAGCATCAAGATAAACCGCTTCCCATTAAAGAACCAATGATCAATTGTAATAATGATAACGAATAGCATTAACATGAGCATAATAATAATCAACAATAATTAAACATGATATAGCAATGGTGATCATCTATCTGTAAATGTTCCAAGGCCGCTCGTATCCGTGAGCACGGCTAGTATACCAGTTTTTAACTCTGCGCAGAGGTGTACACTTTCACTGTAAGTCATGATTTCCAAATGAGTGGGGAGATCAAGCCCAAACACCCGAGAACCATATAAAGCCACTCAAAAGTTCGTCTAACAAGTTAGGGCCATTAGATTCACTCGGCAGGCAGATGTAGAACCCCCCTTCCCTGTGGCACAACAACCGCAGCCTATACACACTAGGCCAGGGGCTCGCACTACACCCAAAGTGGCAAGCCATTCTTACGCCATTTAAGGTAACCACTAACAAGCTAGAAAAGGTCTCTTGAACAACTAAAGCCAGAGCCATATAGCCCTCACAGCTGTACTGTATATCCCAGATAATCACGTACAGATAAGTCCTTATGGAGAGAAACCAGAGCATCAAAGTAATACACATGCTCTAGCCCCCTTTTAACAGTAATAAAATCATCTTAAAGGTTGATTGCTTAATCCATTAATCAAATTACAAGATCATTGTTCTTAGTGTAAGCACTAGCATTAGCTACCCATATGCATTCCCAAGGTTGACAAGGAATCAAGATATCAATCACTAAGTTATAATCTCTAAGGTTGTCAAGGTAAGCACATGCACATGTATGACAATTCAATGTATAGGTAACAAGGATAGTCCTGTGTTATACTTGCCTTGATCAAAGCTTTCCAAGTGATACTGCTGACTTGGTTCAAAGTAATACTCCGAATCGTCCAGATACTGCTCACCTTCTATATTCGATCATCAATCAACAACATACATGCATCCAATCAAACATACACGAAGCAAACAAAGAGATTTAATTAGAACAGTACACCAACAGTAGCAAAATAGTAATAAAAGTTTATAAAACTCTTCTACACGTTCCTACGATCACATAGACGTAAAGATCACCAAATTCGGAGTTAAAACGTGAAAGTTATGAATTTTCTAAGATTTCCTATAGATAAATAAATACTTAATTATAAACTTGAAAATTAAATTGTCAAAACTAACTGTACAACTACACTAACATGTAGAGCTCGCAAATACGAACCTAACACAACTTGAGCGGATTAAATCGGAGTTAAAACGAAGATTTTATGACCAAAACAATACTAGTGGCAAAACGGTAAATATCTGAAAACGTATTTTGAATTTAACCGAGAGAAAATACGCTTTCCAAACACAGAAACAGATTTGGGATTTTGCGCTAAGGGTCGCGGGTTATAATCTGAAACATCCCAGGGTTTCTTAAGCAAAATACCATACCGAAGGGGTATATTTAGATCTCGGCCGTTGGATCTCAACTCAACGAGCCAGATTAGATCAGAGGAAAAGGAAGAGGGCGGCGCCGGCCACCAACAGTAGCCCCACGGTGGCTGCTTCACCGGCAGCGAGAAATCCACGGAGGTGCTCACGAAATTCGGTGTTTCGGTACACAATTGAGCAAAATAAAAGTACTAGCAGAAAGAGGGGATGAAGGCGAGCTCACCCGTGTAAGAAACAAAGGTGGTGTCGACTCGGTCGCGAAGCACAGCTAGCAATGGCGGGCGGTGGTTCCCTGCACCCGACGGCAAGACGCTGTGAACACCTCAAATACTAAATTAGATGGAAAAGGTCTTGTGAACTTCAGAATTCCATGCCAAGCTCATCAATTAACCTACCGAGTTGATTGAATCGGCAACTAACGAAACCTCGCAATGGCAGCGGCGGATTTTTGCAGCGGCTCGGCTAGGGCGAAACTACGGCTTGAGATTTGGATAAAAGGGAAAGAGGCAAGCTCGGGCTGTCTTAAAAAGAGGCAAGGCATGACAACACTCCCGAATCCCGGGGAAATCGGACATGGCAACAAAAATTTGGCCCAGCGGATTCGAGTCGAACTCGAAACAGAGGAGGAAGACACTGTCGCGTGGGGTTCAGACGTCAGCGGAACAAAGAAGGAGAGCACGGCTGCCACGGTTTCCTAGGCCGGCCCTTAGGCACACGGGAAGGAGAGCGTGGCGGCTTCGGCCCGTCTTGCGGCCCGGACAAGAAAGCAGCAGGCCGACTCAGCAGGCCTCCAGGCTGCCAGGTAAGTTGTTTTATTTTTTTCTTCTTTCTTTTCTTCATTTATTTATTTTCCAAAACCTATTTCAAATATAATTTTCAAAACCAAATCAAATGAAATAAATTCCACACCACAAAGTAAAATAAATGCAACAGCATGAATGCATCACCAAATAGTTTTTAAAATTTTAATTTGCCATTAATTGTTATCTAAACTATTTGAAATTCATTATTCCTAAAGTTTAGAATTTTTTGGGTGTTACAAATTCTACCCCCTTAAAAGAATCTCGTCCTCGAGATTGAACTGCTTACTCAAACAACTGCGGATATGATTTCCTCAATTCATCCTCTCTTTCCCAAGTTGCCTCTGCCTCTGAATATCGATTCCACTGCACCTTGCACATTTTAATAACCCAACTTCGAGTAACTCTCTCAGCAGTCTCTAAAATCTTAATCGGAAACTCTTCATAGGTAAGATCCTCCTTAACAGTCAACTCTTCTAAAGGTATCTGCTCCTCAGGCACACGCAAACACTTCTTAAGTTGTGAAACATGAAACACATCATGTACTCCCGATAAATTCTCAGGCAACTCTAATTGATAAGCAACTTCCCCACGTCTATCAATAATTTTAAATGGTCCAACATACCTTGGTGCTAGTTTACCTTTCATGTTAAACCTCTTCACACTTCTCATCGGTGACACCTTCAAATAGACATAATCACCTACCTCAAAAACTAGATCTCTTCTCCTATTATCAGCATAACTCTTCTGACGAGATTGTGCTACTCTCAAATTCTCACGAATCACTCGCACTTGATCTTCTGTGTTTCTAAGAACATCTGTACCAAACACCTGAGATTCACCTGTCTGATCCCAAAACAATGGAGTTCTACACTTACGTCCATACAAAGCTTCAAACAGTGCCATCTTAAGACTCTGTTGATAACTATTATTGTAAGAAAATTCTGCATAAGGCAAACTCTTATCCCAACTAGTTCCATATTGCAATGCACAAGCTCTCAGCATATCCTCTAATACCTGGTTGGTCCTTTCAGTCTGTCCATCTGTCTGTGGATGATATGCTGTACTAAAATTCAATTTGGTTCCCAATGATTCATGCACAGCTTTCCAAAAGTGTGACGTAAACTGCGAACCTCGATCAGACACAATCTTCTTTGGTACTCCATGCAAACAGACTATTCTTTCCATATACAAGGTAGCTAATTGTACTCCTGTGTAATTAGTCTTGACTGGTATAAAATGAGCAACTTTAGTCAATCTATCCACTATCACCCAAATAGAATCATAACCTCTCTGAGTACGCGGTAACCCTACTATAAAGTCCATACCAACTTCCTCCCACTTCCATTCAGGAATCTTCATTGGTTGCAACAATCCAGCAGGTCTCTGATGCTCTGCTTCTGTCTTAGAAAAGATCAGTATATCATCAATAAACACTACCACAAACTTATCCAAATATTCCATGAACACCTTATTCATCATGTACATAAAGTATGCAGGTGCATTGGTCAATCCAAATGACATAACAGTATACTCATACAATCCATACCTCGTAGTAAAAGCTATCTTTGGAATATCAGAAGCACGAATCTTCAACTGATGATAACCAGAACGTAAATCAATCTTAGAGAACACACAAGCACCTCTCAACTGATCAAACAAGTCATCAATCCTGGGCAAAGGATACTTATTCTTGATAGTTACCTCATTTAGTGACCGATAATCAACACACATCCTCTGACCGCCATCTTTCTTATCAACAAAAATAACTGGTGCTCCCCAAGGTGATGAACTAGGTCGAATAAAACCTTTATCTTGTAATTCTTTAATTTGTTTCTTAAGTTCTTCTAATTCATCTACTCCCATCCTATATGGTCGTTTGGCTATAGGTGCAGTTCCAGGTAATAATTCAATAAGAAATTCAATGTCTCGATCAGGTGGCATACCTGGCAATTCATCAGGGAAGACATCCGAAAATTCCTCAATCACTGAATTCTCCTTAATAGTATCTTCAAGCTGATTCACCACAGCGGTTGGTTGCTTCTGCACTGCTACATCCACATTGATTTTATCTCCATTAGGTGCAGTCACAACTACCACTTTCTGCTGACACTGAATCTCTGCCTGATTTGGCTTCATCCAGTCCATACCCAATATCACATCAATACCAGATGTCCTCAACACTATAGGAGTTATCTTAAACTCTACCCCCCTTAATACCATACTAATTGGAAGACAATGATTACTGGTTTGCATGGTACCTCCAGGTGAATTTACTAAGAGAGGTTCTTTCATAGCTAGCATGGGTATACTATGCATTTTAACAAAAATGTTGGATATAAATGTATGAGATGCTCCAGAGTCAAAAAGAACAGTTGCAGGAGTGGAATGTACATTGAACGTACCAATCATAACTTCTGGTGCATCATGAGCTGTATCAGAAGACACGTGATTCACCCTTCCAGTACCAGATTGCCTCTGGTTGCTCTTCTAGCTCTGAGGAGTCTGCTGGTTCTACTTCTCAGGACAATGGTAAGACATATGCCCCTCTTTACCACAGACAAAGCATCTAGTAGGCGTGCTGGGAGCACTATTCTTCATGGGGGTAACATTGGAATTTCCAGTGCGAGGAGTCTGTTACCCAGTCTGCTGATACTGTTGACGCTGTGGATATGATGAACGCTGTTGTGACTGATTACTTTGCCAATTCTGGGACCACCTCTGATTCGGATTACGATTCCACTGGCTAACCGGTCCCTGAAACTTCTGATGAAAACCATGCTGAGAATTAGTGCGCTGACGGTTGTTACTTCCTGAGCCTTGTACGTTCATTTTCCTCTTCCTGTCCATCTCTCTGCGCTCATTATCAAGCACAATAGCTTTATTTACCAGCTCTTGAAAACTAGCATAGTTGTTCCCCTTCAACTGCAAGCGAAGATCATAATAAATTCCCTTCAAGAAAAGACGCTGTCTGTCTGCATCTTCCCTCACTTCATTAGGAGCATAGCGAGCCAACTGGGTGAACCTGTCATGATATTCACTAACGCTCATCTGTCCCATCCTAAGGTTTCTGAATTCTTCCTGCTTCAGCTCAATTATACCTTCAGGAATATGACGAGCTCGAAAATCTCTAACAAACTCATTCCAAGTGATAGGAGGAGCATTGTCAGGGCGTGCAGCTTGATACGACTCCCACCATGTCTGAGCTGTCCCCTGTAACTGACCAGATGCATATAACACCTTCTCCATATCATTGCATTGGGCTATATTCAGCTGTTTCTCTACTGCCCTCACCCAATCATCTGCCTCTAAAGGATCAGCAGCATGAGAAAACACTGGAGGGCGTCCCTTCAAAAATTCCCCACGCTTATCCCTCACTTGCACAGGCGGTGGTCCTCCTGCAGGGGGATTGTTCTGCATGTGCTGCATAAACATCTGCATCATCTGGTTCTGAGTTTGCATGAGTTCTTCCATAGTAATGGGTAAGTTAGCACCTCCACGACCTCTGCCACGACCTCTGCCTGACATCTGTTTCCAAAAACATAGAAATTGAAATTCAGTACGATCCGAGATGATGTATTCAATAGATAGGCAAAATCTGATTTTTCTGGGCGAACTCCAATTTCAGCAACTCAGTAAAACTGTCATATCTCGAGCTACAGTCGTCCAATTCAGATGATCTTTACATGGTTGGAAAGCTTACAAAATTATCTACAACTTTTATTCACAACACATTTTCTGATTCTGTCAATAAATTGGCCAAAAACTGAACTTAACCGAAACTGTTTCAGAATTCCAGACTGTGCAGTAACTCCAACTTGGAACAGGTATATCTCTTAGCTTATAATAGATATTAAAATAATTCTTGCGGGGTTGGAAAGATATAGAAGTCTGATTATTCCCAGTAAAATTTCTTAAATTTCTCATGAACGGATTTTAAGTTATTTCTAAAACATCCCAGACTGATCCAAAAATCAGCAAAGGACAGAACTAAGTTAACCTCATATTCAACTAATATATTTTGATCAAACTTAATATTCTTAACCATGGAACTTGTAGGCATGTCTACAAAACTCCAGCACACATTACAAAGATCCAAATCACACATTATCATAATAACAATCCATCAATCACATAATTGTTCACACCACAAACTGACTCTTAAATCAATCCAAACTTAAAATTTGACTCGCAACTACTATCGTTCCTATTACATAGGGATTTTTTTCCTATTTCCTAATTAAGCTTCTCATAAATCTTGGGATGACCTAACTCCGCCCTTAATTGGTCAATCTCCTTATAAGCTTGCTCCTTAAGTTCTTTTTCCTTTAGCAACTCATCCTTCAAATCCACCTCATGGAGAGCCAATTCACGAGCTAATCCCACCGTAGCTTGTAAAGTCAAGGAGGAATCATCTGCAGGCAGCACGGTCCAAATACCCTTGTCATGTAAGAAACAAGGAAAATGCCGGAGTGCACCCTTTAACGTCTTGTCCGAGCGTAGACCATGGTAGTAAACAAATGCATTGAAAGCGACATCCTCCATGCTTATCTCCACGGTTGCCCGGCTCACTCTGGTAATGAACTTTGACTCCACCTTAGACTCCTTAGTGGTGGGATCCCTTTTCTTAACCCATAACTCCGTTTCCCAATAGGAATCCATCCATGGATGACTATACTCTGCACTGCGATACTCCAACGTAGCTTCCCAGTCGTAGTAGTAGTTGTCTAAGGTTCTTGTCAACATGTCATGGAAGAAAGCATCAGCTTTAGGAACCATGATATGAAACTTCGTAGTCCACCCCATAACTACATTCTCCATTGGTGTATCACCAACTCTTGATTCCGCATCAGATAGCTCTTGATCACCATCTTCATACAACTCCTGAGGTTTGAAACGGGCAACGTACTGTGCAGCTGACAAACGGGGATAAGGAGACATCTACAAGATTTAGACATAGATTAGATAGAATCAATGTATTTTCGCAATAGAATAAAGTAGAGGAAGCATAAAACTTTAGTAATTAACAAGGTGAAAAGAGGAAGCATGAATTAAGTGAAGTATGGATGCTATTAACGACCATTCTAACTAGGCTCGCGTCCTACAGTCAACACGGCTCTGATACCAATCTGTCACACCCATTTTTAAGGACAAAAATAGGATGCATAAAAGACTCATGTGCGCCCCAGGAAACAGTCGCACACATAAGTTGACAAATTACAAAGTATCATCACAGTGCTTATTACATAACGAATAAATATTTAAGACATAGTCTTGAACGATAGGTAATAATAACTAATAGTAATTCTTCAGCGGAAACTCCACACAGGGACACGGTTGACTGGTTGACACCAAGACTAGTACTCATTCCGATAATCTTCCTCAATATCTTCATCTGTTATGGTGGAAATAGCAAAGGTGAGTCCATGTCGAACTCAACAAATATAACACAGGGTTCATGAGGCTCAAAAAGGCTAGACACTGTTTAACTGCGTTTAGCTTTTAATCATATATTAGCAATTGAGTAGCATCAAGATAAACCGCTTCCCATTAAAGAACCAATGATCAATTGTAATAATGATAACGAATAGCATTAACATGAGCATAATAATAATCAACAATAATTAAACATGATATAGCAATGGTGATCATCTATCTGTAAATGTTCCAAGGCCGCTCGTATCCGTGAGCACGGCTAGTATACCAGTTTTTAACTCTGCGCAGAGGTGTACACTTTCACTGTAAGTCATGATTTCCAAATGAGTGGGGAGATCAAGCCCAAACACCCGAGAACCATATAAAGCCACTCAAAAGTTCGTCTAACAAGTTAGGGCCATTAGATTCACTCGGCAGGCAGATGTAGAACCCCCCCTTCCCTGTGGCACAACAACCGCAGCCTATACACACTAGGCCAGGGGCTCGCACTACACCCAAAGTGGCAAGCCATTCTTATGCCATTTAAGGTAACCACTAACAAGCTAGAAAAGGTCTCTTGAACAACTAAAGCCAGAGCCATATAGCCCTCACAGCTGTACTGTATATCCCAGATAATCACGTACAGATAAGTCCTTATGGAGAGAAACCAGAGCATCAAAGTAATACACATGCTCTAGCCCCCTTTTAACAGTAATAAAATCATCTTAAAGGTTGATTGCTTAATCCATTAATCAAATTACAAGATCATTGTTCTTAGTGTAAGCACTAGCATTAGCTACCCATATGCATTCCCAAGGTTGACAAGGAATCAAGATATCAATCACTAAGTTATAATCTCTAAGGTTGTCAAGGTAAGCACATGCACATGTATGACAATTCAATGTATAGGTAACAAGGATAGTCCTGTGTTATACTTGCCTTGATCAAAGCTTTCCAAGTGATACTGCTGACTTGGTTCAAAGTAATACTCCGAATCGTCTATATTCGATCATCAATCAACAACATACATGCATCCAATCAAACATACACGAAGCAAACAAAGAGATTTAATTAGAACAGTACACCAACAGTAGCAAAATAGTAATAAAAGTTTATAAAACTCTTCTACACGTTCCTACGATCACACAGACGTAAAGATCACCAAATTCGGAGTTAAAACGTGAAAGTTATGAATTTTCTAAGATTTCCTATAGATAAATAAATACTTAATTATAAACTCGAAAATTAAATTGTCAAAACTAACTGTACAACTACACTAACATGTAGAGCTCGCAAATACGAACCTAACACAACTTGAGCGGATTAAATCGGAGTTAAAATGAAGATTTTATGACCAAAACAATCCTAGTGGCAAAACGGTAAATATCTGAAAACGTATTTTGAATTTAACCGAGAGAAAATACGCTTTCCAAACACAGAAACAGATTTGGGATTTTGCGCTAAGGGTCGCGGGTTATAATCTGAAACATCCCAGGGTTTCTTAAGCAAAATACCATACCGAAGGGGTATATTTAGATCTCGGCCGTTGGATCTCAACTCAACGAGCCAGATTAGATCAGAGGAAAAGGAAGAGGGCGGCGCCGGCCACCAACAGTAGCCCCACGGTGGCTGCTTCACCGGCAGCGAGAAATCCACGGAGGTGCTCACGAAATTCGGTGTTTCGGTACACAATTGAGCAAAATAAAAGTACTAGCAGAAAGAGGGGATGAAGGCGAGCTCACCCGTGTAAGAAACAAAGGTGGTGTCGACTCGGTCGCGAAGCACAGCTAGCAATGGCGGGCGGTGGTTCCCTGCACCCGACGGCAAGACGCTGTGAACACCTCAAATACTAAATTAGATGGAAAAGGTCTTGTGAACTTCAGAATTCCATGCCAAGCTCATCAATTAACCTACCGAGTTGATTGAATCGGCAACTAATGAAACCTCGCAATGGCAGCGGCGGATTTTTGCGGCGGCTCGGCTAGGGCGAAACTACGGCTTGAGATTTGGATAAAAGGGAAAGAGGCAAGCTCGGGCTGTCTTAAAAAGAGGCAAGGCATGACAACACTCCCGAATCCCGGGGAAATCGGACACGGCAACAAAAATTTGGCCCGGCGGATTCGAGTCGAACTCGAAACAGAGGAGGAAGACACTGTCGCGTGGGGTTCAGACGTCAGCGGAACAAAGAAGGAGAGCGCGGCTGCCACGGTTTCTTGGGCCGGCCCTTAGGCACACGGGAAGGAGAGCGTGGCGGCTTCGGCCCGTCTTGCGGCCCGGACAAGAAAGCAGCAGGCCGACTCAGCAGGCCTCCAGGCTGCCAGGTAAGTTGTTTTATTTTTTTTCTTCTTTCTTTTCTTCATTTATTTATTTTCCAAAACCTATTTCAAATATAATTTTCTAAACCAAATCAAATGAAATAAATTCCACACCACAAAGTTAAATAAATGCAACAGCATGAATGCATCACCAAATAGTTTTTAAAATTTTAATTTGCCATTAATTGTTATCTAAACTATTTGAAATTCATTATTCCTAAAGTTTAGAATTTTTTGGGTGTTACAATAGCCTATTAAAATTTTCTACAAAGACAAGCTAAACAAGTTTATCAATAAAACACATAGCGAGAAGCAAGATTTGCTTAGCCTACGGGATGTTTGCAAGCCACCTAACCAATTCACAATTCTAGTATATTTGCACTCAACCGCACAAGTCAAACCGCACAACTTAACTACAACTAAAGCTAGCTAGCTACACAAGCTAAGAGTAACACTAACAAGCTAGCAAGGTAACTAAGAAATTAATACAAGAGAGAGTTAGGAGGGTATCACCGAGAGGCGAAGTATTGAGCCAACCAATCAATATGATCAAGAGATGAATACCACAATATACAACCACCAGGATCGATCAAACACAATAAGAATGATGACATGAAGATTTATCCCGAGGTTCACGTGCTTGCCGGCACGCTAGTCCCCGTTGTGTCCCTCTTCACCACGTGGTTCGGTGGCTAATCGGTCTCACACCGAGCCTCTCAAAAGGCACCACAAGAACCTACCAAATGGCAAAAGGTTGCAAATGACACGAGCAATTCACTAACATTGCCTTTGGCGCTTCGCCGAGGTAGGCACAAACCCCTCACAATCACCGGAGGTGGCCAAGAACAATCACCAACTCTTGTCAACCCATCCAAGCTGCTCCAAGCCGTCTAGGTGGCGGCAACCACCAAGAGAAACAAGAATCCCGCAGCAAATCAACCATCAAGTGCCAACTAGATGCAATCTCGCAATGCAAATGCACTTGGATCACTCAATCTCACTTCGAATATGCAAAGAAGCAAGAGAGATGAGTGGGAGGGGAGTTGCTTAGCTCAAAGTGCTCACAAGTATGTCAAATGATCGAGAGAGAGAGAGCCTTGAGCCGGCCAACGAGTATTTATAGACGTACCCCTTCGAATAGAGCCGTTAGAAACTTAAACAGCCGAAATCGCGCTGACCGGACGCGCTGGTCCAACTGACCGGACGCGCCGGTCGCACAACGGCTAAGTCACGAAGCACTGACCGGACGTGCTGGTCCAACTGACCGGACGCGCCAGTCGCCCAACGGCTAATTGCGAAGCATCGACCGGACGCGCTCATCGCGCAGACCGGACGCGCTGGAAATGACCGGACGCGCTGGTCCCGTGAGTGACCAGACGCGCTGGTCGCCTGAGCAGCGCTCAGCGAAACAGTGACCGGACGCGCTGAAGAAAATGACCAGACGCGACAGTGCCAGCGTCTGGTTAGAGTCCAGTAAGCTCCCTGAACGACCGGACGCGTCCGATCGTCAGTGACCGGACACGCTGCGCGTCCGATCATCAAACTGTAAACCACACAGAGACTAAATACTGACCGGACGCGTCCGGTCATGCAAGGACCGTGTCCGATTCAGCGTCCGGTCACCTCTGTGACCTCCGTTCGCCTCCGTTTCTTTTCCGGACTTCCGGCGTAGTGAAAAATAGTCGTTTCAACTTCTCGAAAACGCTCTCTACCGCCGTCGCAAACGTGCTAACACCACCAAGTGATCTTGTCATGTGTGAGTGTGTTAGCATTTTCACAATTATTTTTTGAGGCGATATTAGTTCTATCCAAATGCATATGATTATGAAATGCACACCTAGAGGCACTTAGGAGTTCAATAGCCGCGTCATTCCCCTCTTTATAGTACGGCTATCTATCCTAAAATGTAACCACACACACTAGGTGTCTTGGTTACTAAAACACAACCCTTAAGCATATACCTTTGCCTTGATCACGTAGGGTTGCATCCTAATACAAGTGTGGCCATCATGATCACCATGTCCATTTTGCCACCAACCTTGGAATGTACTAATCCTCATATGCTACATACAACTTAGGCATAGGATTAGTACTTAGGCATTGTCACTAATTACCAACACCAAACATAGGACTTTCAATCTCCCCCTTGTTGGTAATTGGTGACAAACCTTTCACAAAGATGTTATGATAAAATTTTGATTGAACCCATGTCACATTGTCCAAGTATATTACCATGTGTAAGAATTATGGACATGTGATCATGAATTCAAATTGATAGCAATGGCTCCCCCTACATGTATGCTATATGTTTGGATTTTGGAAGCATACATGTTAGATAGGAAAGTATAGGAGCATTGACTACCAATAGGTGCTAAGTGTTTGAGATTATAGACCTTTGAAGTGTGATACCATCGGAGTAGCGATAAACACCATCTTAGCACCTTGTGTAGTTAGATTCCACTTGGAAAAACACAAACATAACTAGAAACCTCGTGAGATCAACATTACAAGCAAGGCTCTAGTACCACTTTGAAAAACATGAAGCAAGAAAAATCTAACTACTTCCTATTCATGCTAGTACCTCAATACACCTTTCAATTGTATACTAGCAAGTCACCACACAAGCAAAGTATCGGAGAAAAAGAAAATGCATAACTATGCATCATACATATGAAGTGCACAAGTAAATGCAACATTCATGTTTAAGAGCTTGCTCCCCCTACTTGTGTGCTCAAAAATTTTAGTTGATCCCCTTCTTTTATCAATTCTCCCCTTTGTGCTTCTCCCCCTTTGAGTTCTATCTTTGTGAACAACATTTTCTCCCCTTTGACACCAATTGACCACAAGGAGCAAACTTTAGATAGATTATCATGTTGAAAAATGGGGTGAGGATCAAGTTTGTGATTCAACCTAGATTGCTTGCAGAAATAAAATACTTCGGTTTGATCCAAGGGCAAGCTTCTTCACACCTCCCTAGAAGGGTTATCATGCACCATGTTGAAGCAAATATTTAGACAAGTTTTCTAGATTAAACACTTAGGATCACAAGCTACTTAAAACAAGTTATATGCTACCACTAGATCATACAAGTCATGGAAACAATAGTGGCTCCATATAAACTTTAAATTCATTTGATTTTCATGAATGAGCCTAGAACATGTAAATTATGACTAGATGCACTAAACAAGTCCTTAGCATAGAATGTATGACATGTCAACCAATTGTACCTTGGGGCTCGAAGGAGAGGCATGTCATATATGGGGTGCATCAACTCATGTTGGAGAAGTCAAGTATGTTCAACTCATTCTTTAGCTTGTGAAATCTCTTCTCATCAAGTGGCTTGGTGAATAGATCGGCTAATTGATCTTCGGTGCCCACACTCTCAATAGCAATGTCACCCTTTTGTTGATGATCTCTAATAAAGTGATGGCGAACATTAATATGCTTTGTTCTTTGATGTTGAACCGGATTGTTGGTTAGTTTTACGGCACTTTCATTGTCACATAGCAATGGCACATTCTTAAAATTGATTCCAAAATCCTTCAATGTTGCCTTCATCCACAAGATTTGTGCACAACAACTACCCACGGTGATGTATTCGGCTTCGGTGGTAGATAGTGCAATACTATTTTGCTTCTTGGATGACCATGAGACAAGTGATCTTCCCAACAATTGACAAGTCCCGGAAGTGCTCTTTCTCTCCACTTTGTCACCGGCATAGTCGGAATCCGAATATCCAACTAGCTCAAAGCTTGCACCTTTGGGATACCACAATCCAACATCTTGTGTATGCTTCAAGTACCTCAATATTCTTTTTGTTGCCTTCAAATGACTTTCTCTTGGTGAGGCTTGAAATCTTGCACACATGCATACACTAAACATCACATCGGGCCTTGATGCCGTCACATAGAGTAGGCTACCAATCATTGATCTATATAGCTTTTGATCCACCATATTGCCATTCTTGTCACTATCCAAACTTCCACTAGTGCTCATTAGAGTTGTAATACTCTTTGCATCTTCCATGCCAAACTTCTTGAGCATATCTTTGATGTACTTAGTTTGGCTCACAAATGTACCTTCTTTCATTTGTTTGATTTGAAGTTCAAGAAAGAAACTAAGTTCACCAATCATTGACATTTCAAATTCCTTTGCCATCATTTTCCCAAACTCATCATAATAATCTTGATTGGTTGAACTGAATATAATATCATCAACATATATTTGCAACACAAACAAGTCTTTCTCAATCTTCTTGGTGAATAGAGTAGTATCAACTTTGCCCATGACAAATCCTTTGGATAGCAAGAAGTCCCTCAATCTTTCATACCATGCTCTAGGTGCTTGCTTCAATCCATACAAAGCCTTCCTTAACTTGTATACATGATTGGGTTTCTTATCATCTTCAAAACCAGGAGGTTGCTCCACATACACCTCCTCTTGGATGTACCCATTGAGAAATGCACTCTTCACATCCATTTGATATAGCTTGATATTGTGAGCACAAGCATAGGCAAGTAAGATCCTAATTGCTTCCAATCTTGCAACCGGGGCATAAGTTTCACCAAAGTCAAGACCCTCTATTTGTGTGTAACCTTGAGCCACTAGTCTTGCTTTGTTCCTTACTACTATTCCATCTTGATCTTGCTTGTTGCGAAAGACCCATCTTGTTCTAATGACATTGTGATCCTTAGGCCTCTCAACTAATTCCCATACTTCATTTCTCTTGAAATTGTTGAGCTCTTCATGCATTGCATTTACCCAATCCGGATCTCTCAATGCTCTATCAATGTCCTCGGGTTCTTCCATTGACACAAAAGAAGAGTGACCATAAAATGATGTCAATCTTGATCTAGTTTGAACTCCTCTTTGTATGTCACCAATGATGGAATCCAATGGATGGTCTCTTGCAATGTTGGTTGGTTGAAGCACTTGGACTTGATTGCTTGGATGTTGATGTTGATCATGAGTTGGAGATGATGAACTAGCCACTTGTTGATCTTGTTGCACTTGAGATGATGTACTAGCTTGATTTTACATTAGAGAACCACTAGCTTGAGTGATTGGACTTTGGAGCACTTGATCTTTGTTGTCATCTACATCAATCACTTGCTTTGGTCTAATATCACCAATATCCATTTCTTTCATAGCATTACTCAATTGAGTTCCTCTCACATCATCCAAGTTATCTTCTTCATCTTGAGAGCCATTTATTTCATGAAACTCAACATCATGCACTTCTTCAAGTAAACAACTAGCCAAATTCCAAACTCTATAAGCTTTGCTAGTAGTTGAGTAGCCAAGTAGGAAGCCTTCATCACATTTCTTCTCAAACTTGCTCAATCTAGTGCCCTTCTTCAAGATGTAGCATTTGCAACCAAATACCCAAAAGTATGCAATGTTGGGCTTTCTTCCATTTAAGATCTCATATGGTGTCTTCTCTAGAAACTTGTGGCAATAGAGACGGTTGCTATAAAAGCAAGCCGTGTTGATTGCTTTGGCCCAAAATGAATGACTCACATTATACTCATTCAACATTGATCTTGCCATAACAATTAAGGTTCTATTCTTCATCTCAACTAGGCCATTTGATTGAGGTGTATACTTGGCCGAGAATTGATGTTTGATTCCAAGCTCATCACATGACTCATCAATTCTTGTGTTTCTAAACTCACTTCCATTGTCACTTCTCACTTTCTTGATTGTGATTTCAAACTCATTTTGCACTCTCTTGATGAACTTCTTGAATATGTCAAATCATCACTTTTGTCCCCAAGAAAGAATACCCATGTGTATCTAGTGAAATCATCCACAATCACAAAGCCATACTTGTTGCCACCAATGCTTGTGTATGTAGTTGGCCCAAATAGATCCATGTGCAACAACTCAAATGCCTTGGAAGTACTCATAATGCTCTTCAATGGATGAGTGTTGCCTACTTGCTTTCTGACTTGACATGCACTACATAGCTTATCTTTCTCAAATGTGACATCCTTCAAGCCTCTAACTAAGTCATGCTTCACTAACTTGTTCAATTACTTCATGCCAACATGACCAAGTCTTCTATGCCATAACCAACCCATACTTGATTTGGTGAGCAAGCATGTTGAAAGTTGAGTGTCACTAGCATTGAAATCAACCAAGTATAGATTCTCATATCTAAAGCCTTTGAAGATTAAGTTAGAACCATCAACACTAACTATCTCCACATCATCAACACCAAATATGCACTTGAAACCGAGATCACACAATTGAGCAACCGAGAGAAGATTGAAGTTCAACTTTTCAACTAAGAGCACATTGGAAATGCTATGATCATTTGAGATTGCAATCCTTCCAAGAGCCTTCACATCACCCTTGCTATTGTCACCAAATGTGATACTATCAATGCCACTATCATTTGATTTGAGAGAGTTGAACATTCTTGAATCACCGGTCATATGTTGAGAGCACCCACTATCAAGCACCCAATGCCTTCCTCCGGCCTTGTAATTTACCTACAAAACAATTTAATGTCTTTTAGGTACCCATACTTGCTTGGGTCCTTGGAGGTTAGTCACTAAGCTCTTTGGTACCCAAATGACCTTCTTCTTTGGGCCCACAATTCGTGTACCAACAAACCTAGCATGCACACCTTTCTCACCCTTGGTAAGCACATAACAAGAATCAAAAGGAATGTAAGGTACATTTGCATTTTTCTTGTTCTTGTTCATTTTATTGCAATTAATCTCTAGATGTCCAACTTGCTTGCATCTATTGCAATAACGACCATTGCTCTTCACAAAGCGAGACTTTGGAGTAGCAAAGGCCGCCTTGCCCTTCTTGGGAGTATAGCCCAAACCCTCTTTGTTAAGAGAGAACCTTTGGCTACCCAAGCATTTTAGCAAGCGGGCATCCCCACCATAGGCATTGCCTAATGCGCGGGTGAGATCATCCACCTCTCTCTTGAGAATTTCATTCTCAACCACAAGTGATGAATCACTAGTAGTAGAGGTAGAGTTGGTTGTGGTGGATGATGATGAGCTACATAAAGCATTAGTAGGACTAACAAATAAAGAATCATCAATAATATCACATGTTAGTCCAATATCACAAGTGACAATCACTTGCTCCTCCTTAGCTTCCTTCATGAACTTCTCCAACTTGAGGTCCTTTTCCTTGATGAGCTCAAGTAGAGTGGAGTAGGCTTCCTTAAGCCTAGTGTGAGCAACTTCAAGGTCCTCGTGGTCTTCCTTTAGACACTCATGAGAGGCCTCTAGCTCATCAAAGGATTTCCTAAGAGCTTTGAGCTCTTGTTCAATTCCTTTGCACTCCTTACTCTTTTTGAGAGCAACAAGCTCCTCCATCAAGGCATCATTTTCATTGCTCTTGGCAATGAGCTCTTGTTCCAAGATTTTGTATTTCTTGGTGGTCCTCTTGTAGCCCTTGCTCATTTGATCTATTATGCCCAATAGATCATCCTTGGAGTAGTCCTCATCCTCCTTATCATCACTCCTACAATCATCACTAGCACAAGAATCATCATCACTATCATCATATTTTACTTTTGTAGGCTTGGCCATAAGGCATGTTGATGTAGTGTCGAAGATGGATGGCTTGTTGGAGAGGGCGATGTTTGCAATGGCTCGCCGAGTGGTCCTCTCATCATCACTAGAGCTTTCATCATCATCACTATCGGAGTTGTCACTATCCCAAGTGACTACATAACCACCACCCTTCTTCTTCTTGTTGAAAGTGAAGCTCTTCTTTGCTTTCTTCTCATTCTCTTTTTTATCCTTCTTGTTCTTCTTGAGCTTCAAGTCCCCATTATGAAATCTCTTATCTTCATAGGGGCAATCCGCCACTATGTGATCGGGGCTATTGCAATTGTAGCAAAGGGTCTTTGCCTTTATAGTGTCTCTCCTCTTCCTTGCCCCATATCCTTTCTTCTTCATGAACCTTCCCATCTTGTGCACAAGGAGGGCCATGGTCTCATCATCGAATGGATCATCATCATCACTCTCCACCTTGCTCTTGCCCTTAGAAGATGAAGCCTTGAATGCAATGGGCTTCTCTTGCTTGACCTTGGTCTCCTTCTTCTCTTCTACCTCATCTTCATCATCATTGTATTGGGCATCGGTCATTATATCTCCAAGCACATTTGTTGGTTTGACCTTGTCTAATCCCTCTCTAAAGATCATTCTTCTCAAGGTGGCAAACTTCTTGGGTAAGCACATCAAGAACTTGTGTGAGAAGTCCTTGTCCTCAACCTTCTCCCCAAGCCCCTTGAGATCATTGACAATGACTTGGAGCCTATAGAACATCTCCGGGATGGATTCATCATCCTTCATCTTGAATGTGGAGAACTTGTCCTTGAGCATATATAGTTTGGCACTTTTTATCGTTGAAGTGCCTTCATATGTTTCTTCAAGCCTTATCCAAAGCTCATTTGTCTTTTCAAGATCTTTGATTTGCTCTAATACTTTGTCATCAATGGCACGGTAGATTGTGTCAAGTGCTGCCGTATTGCATTGTTTGTTGATGCGGTCATTGGGAGTGAGGTTTTCCTCATCAAGAATGATGTATCCTTCTTTGGTCACATCCCAAACCTTCTCATGCATATTGCCTAGATATTGCTTCATCTTCCTTTTCCAATGATCAAAGGAAGAGACACCATCAAAGAATGGAGGCTTGCCATTTATATGATTGAACATAACTTGAGCCATCTTACACCGAGGTTGTTAAGCCTTACAAATGGTGACCACGGCTCTGATATCACTTGAAAGGTCTTGATGGCTAGAGGGGGGGTGAATAGCCTATTAAAATTTTCTACAAAGACAAGCTAAACAAGTTTATCAATAAAACAAATAGCGAGAAGCAAGTTTTGCTTAGCCTACGGGGTGTTTGCAAGCCACCTAACCAATTCACAATTCTAGTATATTTGCACTCAACCGCACAAGTCAAACCGCACAACTTAACTACAACTAAAGCTAGCTAGCCACACAAGCTAAGAGTAACACTAACAAGCTAGCAAGGTAACTAAGAAATTAATACAAGAGAGAGTTAGGAGGGTATCACCGAGGGGCGAAGTATTGAGCCAACCAATCAATATGATCAAGAGATGAATACCACAATATACAACCACCGAGATCGATCAAACACAATAAGAATGATGACACGAAGATTTATCCCGAGGTTCACGTGCTTGCCGGCACGCTAGTCCCCGTTGTGTCCCTCTTCACCACGTGGTTCGGTGGCTAATCGGTCTCACACCGAGCCTCTCAAAAGGCACCACAAGAACCTACCAAATGACAAAAGGTTGCAAATGACACGAGCAATTCACTAACATTGCCTTTGGCGCTTCGCCGAGGTAGGCACAAACCCCTCACAATCACCGGAGGTGGCCAAGAACAATCACCAAGTCTTGCCAACGCCTCCAAGCTGCTCCAAGCCGTCTAGGTGGCGGCAACCACCAAGAGAAACAAGAATCCCGCAGCAAATCAACCACCAAGTGCCAACTAGATGCAATCTCGCAATGCAAATGCACTTGGATCACTCAATCTCACTTCGAATATGCAAAGAAGCAAGAGAGATGAGTGGAAGGGGAGTTGCTTAGCTCAAAGTGCTCACAAGTATGTCAAATGATCGAGAGATAGAGCCTTGAGCCGGCCAACGAGTATTTATAGACGTACCCCTTCGAATAGAGCCGTTAGAAACTTAAACAACCGAAATCGCGCTGACCGGACGCGCTGGTCCAACTGACCGGACGCGCCGGTCGCACAACGGCTAAGTCACGAAGCACTGACCGGACGCGCTGGTCCAACTGACCGGACGCGCCGGTCGCCCAACGGCTAACTGCGAAGCAACGACCGGACGCGCTGGAAATGACCGGACGCGCTGGTCCCGTGAGTGACTGGACGCGCTGGTCGCCTGAGCAGCGCTCAACGAAACAATGACCGGACGCGCTGAAGAAAATGACCGGACGCGACAGTGCCAGCGTCCGGTTAGAGTCCAGTAAGCTCCCTGAACGACCAGACGCGTCCGATCGTCAGTGACCGGACACGCTGCGTGTCCGATCATCAAACTAAAAACCGCGCAGAGACTAAATACTGACCGGACGCGTCCGGTCATGCAAGGACCGTGTCCGATTCAGCGTCCGGTCACCTCTGTGACCTCCGTTCGCCTCCGTTTCTTTTCTGGACTTCCGGCGTAGTGGAAAATAGTCGTTTCAACTTCTCGAAAACGCCTGAATCCCGCCTCGCAAGCTCGGCGGGAGGGAGAGAGGATCCCAAACCCTCTCTACCGCTCAAACTCCACCGCCGTCGCAAACGTGCTAACACCACCAAGTGATCTCGTCATGTGTGAGTGTGTTAGCATTTTCACAATTATTTTTTGAGGCGATATTAGGTCTATCCAAATGCATATGATTATGAAATGCACACCTAGAGGCACTTAGGAGTTCAATAGCCGCGTCATTCCCCTCTTTATAGTACGGCTATCTATCCTAAAATGTAACCACACCCACTAGGTGTCTTGGTTACTAAAACACAACCCTTAAGCATATACATTTGCCTTGATCACGTAGGGTTGCGTCCTAATCCAAGTGTGGCCATCATGATCACCATGTCCATTTTGCCACCAACCTTGGAATGTACTAATCCTCATATGCTACATACAACTTAGGCATAGGATTAGTACTTAGGCATTGTCACTAATTACCAACACCAAACATAGGACTTTCAGTGGGTTCATTCTCGGCGAAGTCGGATCATCAATTTTGGCCGCCTGTCTCCCCACGCACAATTCTTGGAAGGCGTACCACTTGGAGATTGTGGGGATGTGGCCTCGCCTTAACTTTCACTGTCACCCAGCGAAGCTACTGGAATTCTGTCGGTCGTGCACTCCCCCTGCTATAAAAACTGAGGAAAAGGGAGTCAGTATGATCACCTTGTAGCCTTGTAAACTCACCTTTCTTTCGCTCCATCTCCTCCCTAGTGCCCAGTTCTTGAAGAAGTCCATCCATGGCAGGGAAGAATTAACGTCTGAGGAGGGGCCATCGAAGGAGCCAGCGAAGGAGAGGGCATTTCCCCAATCCTCCGTGTGAGGCTGATGGAAGCCAGATGAGTTCACTTCTCGCCTTCGACTCTTCTTAGGAGACACCAATGCTCTTTCTTGATGTAGGGCCATTTCCATTGCGCGCCCGACATCGTAGCCTTCTATCAGTGGGAGTGGGCCCTTATCATCATCGCAACCAATAGCGCAGGCCTCACACTCTTCGAGTTCTTCCTCCTTCGGCTTGTGGAGTGATGAGGAAGGGGGATACATCCGCACCATGGTGAGGGACTTGGATGTGAACAACCAGGCTCTTCGTACGAGGAGAGCCGGGAGGCGGAGCGGTTGCAGTCTGCTGTGGAGACAACATTCGCCATGGACGAGCAGGAGATAGCCGTAGCCTCAGCCGCGACGGCGGATGTCCAGGCATAGCTTGCTAGTAAGGCAACAACATTACCCTATTTCCTTGTTTTGTGTGGTGTCGCACCTTATCAGTAGGGTTTTCTTCCTATTCTCCTTCCAACCATCCTGGTGCAGCTGAACATCACATGGGGATCGCACAGGTGTGAGATTGCATGAGCGGGGAAAGATGGCACAGGCAGGGGCACGTGTTTCTCGCATGTGAGGAAGGTTGCACATGTTTTTTCTATGGATGAGATCACACACGCACGTGGGGCACGGAGGAGGCGACAAGTGGTGGAGAATACCGCGCGTGGGAACTAGCCGACGTGCACATGCGTTGCATGAGGAAGGACGATCTGCGCGTGGAGAGAGAGGATGCATGTGCAGGTGCAGGAGCGAAGGGGCAGGATGGACGGGCACGTCCTCCTTGGGACGCGGCATTCACATATAGAGGAGAGCGGTGAGGTGGTGAGGTCCTGCATGGGCGCTAGGAAGGCATAGAGGCGCACGTAGGATAGGCTGCAAGGTGCGAGATCCACACGGCAGAGGTGACCGTGTGGAGGGAGAGGAGCAGAGCACGTCGTGGACTGGATGGGAGCACGTCACATAGGATCACGTGGGCACGGGAGCAGAGCGCATCATGTGGCTTGGCAGGCGCAAACACGAGACATAGGGGAGAGCATGCGTCAGATCGTGGACCAGAGGCACGCTGGGAGAGAATGCGTGGCTATGGGACGACACCGTAGGGAAGGAGGCCAGAGAGAGGCTCGGAGGAGCCGGTGTGTGGGGCTCCGTGGCAGCGTGGGATCGGTAGCCGGCGAGCCGTGGCCCGGTGACGGCATAGTTAGGGTTTGCGGAAGTGGGCGGAGAGGTCACAGGAGCAAACCCTCTTGATGATACCATGAGAGTGTATGGACTAGTGAATGCTTGATGTATTGACTAGTGAATAATAGTGGATACAAATTGGCATGGTGGGGAGCCTGGGTCGGCAGGCCCACGGGCCAAGGGTTCACTCTCTAATAGTGGCTATGGGGTGAGATAGATTAGTCATTCCCCATCTTGTAAAAGGTCCAAGCAATAAGTGTCAAGGACATATATATTTAATTTGTAAACCAAGGAGGGTTGGAAGGGAGATGGGTGGAGGGTTCCACCTGTCTCCACTATAAATATAGGCCATAGGGCAAGAGTCAGGACCTAATCTCTAGCTAACCCTTTCTTTCTCTTTTGGCTCAGTCCTAACAAGTGTCTCATGGTCTTTTGACGTTGGCGGAGATTGGAGCAGGCTAAAAGTCTTCATACACAGGTGAATTCCTCGTGGTTTAATTAAAGGTTGTTTGCCCAAATTCGTGCTCAAGTTCATCCTTAATTTCATGTTTTTCTACTTGTGTGACTTTAGAGCTATTTGCTTGGAATTTTTGTTCTTGCAATTAGCCTATGTTTTGGGGTCCGGTTTTTGGGGGAAACTGGTGCTCAGACACATGAGAAGATATCTTTTCCATCAATTGATTTAACCCTCTCACAAGTACCCTGGATTTCGGTTGTTCCCCACTTCTCCCTTGTCTAGCTAGGGTTTCCGGATTTCTGAAATTGCTGTTTAAATTCTTAATCTTTTTGAGGGATTAGTGCTGTGACGGGTCGCATATGATGTGGCAAGGCTATGGTTAAAAGCTCAGCTCAATCGGACCTGATTTGTGTGTGGTTTTAGAAAAATCTTGTGTTCTGGTGTTGTTTGTTTTGTGCGTGCTTCTGGTTATCGGAAGGTGGAACGGTGAGATCAAGAGCTCACCCACAGGCCGCAGATAGTAGGATGTTGATAGAGTTCGGTGGTTGTGCTGTGCGTCTCTCTGATTCTCTCAACCGTATCTGCTTCCTCCGTCCATCAGCTTGCTTGAGTTTTCACGCTCCAAGTCAAAGCAGCACGGCTGTTCTTTTTTCTTTAACCCTCGTTGTGTTGCTCTCTGGAACAGTAACCAATCATTCTGTCAATAACGAGGGCAGAGAGCATTAATAACCGATCCATTGCTCTCTCGTGAATCCTTTCTTGGGATAGAGGTTTCGGTTGGTACTGTTTGTTGCAACGATGTCTGTATTTTTTTGTTTCCACATCTCGTATATATACTACAAGTGTCTGAAATCAAAACTGGTTTTAGGCGCCGCTCGCCTTGGTCCGGGTTTGGAAACTCCTACAGAACTAGAAAGGGACTTGGGGAGGTAGGCCGGCCAGGAATAGAAGGCAGACACGAGGCAGAGTGGCAAGATGGTTCGATCACTGCCAGGCACGGGAGGATGAGGATGATGGCGGATGGGTCAGGGAGGGGCAGCAGGGCAGGGGAGCTATGAGAATGGCCCGGCGACGCTGGGTTTGCATGGCAGGGTGTAGCGGAGGTAGGCTCAGTGGTGGCGACGGCACCGGGGATGGGAGGCGGCTGGCGATAGGTAGAACAAGCATCAAGAGTATGTAGGCTGCATCAAAGAAGAAACGTCGAGGTGGAAGCAGAATAGTATGGGACTTGATCTGGGAATGTTTAGATTAAGATCAGATGCTATATTCATTGCCGTGAGAAAGAAAAGGCACCTATAGGATAACAATTCCATTTTTTGCAGTTAGATTGTAGCAGCTTAGATGTCAAATCGCTAGAATGTTGTGTGATTTTGTTTTATTTTATTATGTCTCTAGTCCAGACAGATTTGGTTCTGAAGTGTTTGGTAACATTCCTAGCATAGTTCTTAGGTCCAATAGGCACGACATGGCTATGTGGCCGGATTTGGCATTGCTGGAAAATAGGCGCATCACATAAAATTGGAATATAGGCCCTAATTCATGCCAAGAAATCATGGTGCCCCATTCATGCTGTATTTAGTTGTGATTGGTTGGTTGAGGAGAGCAACCAGGCTTCTAGCCTCATTTAAGGAACCATTCCTTTAATTAAACTCAATTGACATCCAAAACAGAGAGGAAAAGAGGATGCAAACATGCCTAGTAGGGGCCGAAGACAAATAGGTTATTTAATTTGCTTCGGGGTTGGATGACTCACCAAAGCTCGAATACCATGGATTCCTATTTGAAGAGTGTTGTTCTTGAAAGGAAACATCGGGATCGATCTCGGTGGTGGTAGTAGTTTTTAAGGCAAGGAAGCTATAGAGATTTGACAGAGCACATCAACATTGAAGCTCTTGTGCGAGTGTACTAGGCAAAGGAAGAGGCAACATGGGTATGTGTGAAAAACTTCACAACTCAAGCTCTGTTCACTGGCACCTTAGATTGCTGAACCTGCCTAGTAGACCAATCACAAGAGCTCGGGCCGAGGCTGGATCAGTCAAACCCGATGGTTGAAGCATGTAAACCGGCTCTTCGAAGTCACCATGCAAAAAAAATATTATAGACATCCAATTGGTGTAACGACATCCTAGGCCGCTCATCATTCTTTACAGTCTCCTTAGATTTTTTGACATCCAAATCGTTGTCATAATCTTCTTCCGATACCCAATCTCTATCAGTTCTTCTATTAGCTTTGGGCCGATCGTTCCTCTTATTCCTATCAAGATAACGACATTTGCGCAAAGGGTTCTCAAATAAAACAAAAAAAGAAAAAACCTTCAAGTTTTATGTTATGTGTTTCAGCTCTCAGTGGAAACCCAACTCTTTTCCTCAGGATCTCTTGAATGAAATTAGGGAACAAAGTGCATGATTCAAAAGTCCTTAAAACTAAAGAAGAAGGAGAGTATGCTGTGATACCACCCACTGATATAGTGAAGTGAGAAGGGGCAATGAAGGACAGACTTGACGAAATGACTAAAGACTAAAGCTAGAACAAACTGAGGAATGCAAAAAGAAGGACAATAGCCGCATTAGCTCCTTTGGCCCCTCCTCTAAGCCGCCTTTGTCCTGCCTATTTACTCGTCTAAACTCCCTGATCCTAATCAGAATTGGAGAATATGGACAATAGGAGCGAAGGAGCTTGCCTAAAGAGGAACTACAACGATTGTTTACCTCTATCAAGAAAGAGCTTTCTCAATAGATTTGCTTACTACAAAAAGAAAGATGGGGCGGACCCAGCCTAGCTACTGATTTCTTTTGGGAAGTTTCTATAATGGAAGAAGAAGAATTAGAACTGTGACCTGGTAACCTTGATTTCTTTCGAAACATCATTATGAGAGTAACAAAGAAAGAATAACTTAGATAGGAAGGAGCGATCCCCAAGGATAATGAATATGCCAAGTGCTTACTTGAGAAAGAAGCCAAGTCATCCATGTACCATAGAAATCTAGGATAGTGCTTCTCTATCCTATTCATTGGTACTGATCATGGATACTTCAAAATTTTTATTATTTGTTTGAACTCATGATCTGAATGAGTCATACCCTAGCAAATATTCCTCGATGTTGAGGACATCCCTTCTCTGACCCCACATATCAGTTCTCAGATGGCACCCAACAATGATGGGACTTTCGCGCAGGTCTCGAACAAATCAAATCCAATAGAATAATTTTTTTCTTGAAATTCATGTGCCAACCAAGCTAAGCTTTCGTCGAAAAGGCGTCACTGCTTCTTTTTGGCACCCATCCTTTATTTAGATGTTGGGGCAAGGAAAAACCCAGGTATGTGCACTAAGCGGCATCCCCTCTGAGTTGTGCGAACCCGGGTTGGACTCATTCAATGCTGACTTTTGAGTTTTGAGGATCACATTCTTCACTCTCTTGCTATTACCCGCAGGGAGTGCAACAGTCTTCCCAGTCAAGTGCAGCTTCTGTTAGGTTTCATTCAGGCTCGCTCTCGTCCTCTTCTTTGTAAGGAAATGTATCGATAAATTTAGATAGAGTGCCATTACCGCTGGGGGATGATTGCGGATAGGTTCTTATGGCTCTTCCTAAGCTGGCAATCGACTACCGGGTAGCCAGGCACCCTGTAATGCGCAGCGGGGTTTGGCCCCCTTGGGGAGGGTGGCTATGGTGGAGGGTGCTGCCTGGGGCACGGCAATGGAGATGGAGGGGGGCGGCGGCTAGGGTTTGGGAGAGGGAGAGAGGCGCCAAGAGCTTGAGAGCTGAGAGATAAGCCAAAAGGCTCTTTTGTTTCTTGATTTGCAATAGGTACAATAGCCCTATATTTATAGTCCCTAATGAACTTGTATCCTAAGTAAATTATAAGAGAGATTTCCTTATAGATTGGAATCTCTTTCCTAAATAACCTAAACTCTAATCTCCTAATTTATTTCTATTTCTATTCCTTTCGAGGGAAGGAAACATCGAGGCAGCAGCGGTGGCACTACAGTGCGTGGGTGAACAGTAGCCGTGGCGCTACAGTACCCGTGGCCTGGGCCGCGGTTGGCCCATTGGCCAGGGCTGGGGAGGCGCCCCATTAGGTGCGTGACATCACTCCTCCCTTTCGCGAGGCAGCGCGTCCTCGTGCTGCAACCTCACTTGATCGTTGATGTTGCTCGGGAAGGAAGGCTCCTCCTAAAGATGAAGCTCTTCAGCTTGATCTGTGCATTGGCGGGGTGGGCGTCTCCGGGGTTCTGGTGTGTGTTGGTGTAGCCGTTTTCTGCGGAGAGGAGCGTCGAGGTTGCTGTCGCATGGAAGCTCTTGGTGATGAGGTGCTAGTTCGTTGTTTGTCCGCTGGTACGGAGGGAGTCTAGTAGGTGCAGCCACAGCAGTGATGGTTCCTTCCGATAGAAGTACCTGTCTGAGTCGACGATGATCACTTGGTCAAGGGACCAAGTCAGTGTTGCAGTGCCGCCTATGTTGGTTGATAGCCCAGGCTCTTCCTTGAGTGCTCGGGGAATGTGGACGTTCCCGACATGGAGTAGCATGAAGTCGAGGTTGTCGAGGAAGATGACCGTGGTTGGTGAAGCAATGCCCTGTGGCCATTGGCGTCCTAAGAGGATGGTCGGTGGTGAGGCGTTGTGGTTTGGTGTTGTTGGCGGTGGATGTAGATCATGTCCTTCAGGTGGCGGTGCGTCCAGCGAGTCCACCAGGAGTAGCAGGGGTGCTGATGTGTAGAAGCGCCCATCTAGGGTGGCGCTCGGTAGGACTCTGGTGAGGATTATCATCCGGCAGCGACTTGCTCTGTGGTGTGCTTTCGCAGGGAGTTACTGTACATCTGGACTCCGGGTACTGTTTCAGTCCAATACTGTAGCTGGAACACTGTTGCAGTCCGGTACTATTCACCGAATTGGGCTGGACCGAATTCGGAGTACGGTTTATTGGTACTGTAGCATCGTGGGACAACTGTTCAACCGGTGGTTTAGTGCCGTATTGTGAATCCTGAGTCAGTCCAACCAACTTAAATACCAGAGTCAGGGACGCGTAGTAACCTTCGGTTAACCGTTTTGAGCGAAGCGAGGATGAAAGCTCAAGCGGGTTGCTACGCAGATGGGACCACTCCTCGGTAGAGTGGGCCTGGGTCGTGTATGCCAGGACTGGATGTTACAGAGGTAGCCTTTGTGTTGGAGGGACGTCGAGTGTCGGGGTCACCGTGGGGGTGGGCGTAGCGGAGGCACATGTCGTCCTACCTGTCGGTGCGTTGCTTGCCCGCTGTGCCCCAAGATTGGTACCGGTGTCGTCGGAGTTGTAGTCATTGTAGAGGTTGTTCTTGTTGTGGGCGGGGTGGTTATTGTAGGTGATGAAGATGCTGATCGGGTGTTGATTGTCTAGCAAATCGCCTTGAGTTGGCCAGCTGAAGTACTTGGTGGTGCAGTGGGCAACATACTTCTCGTCCAGTGTGGGTTTGGCCTCTATCAGGAGCATGTATCGTAGTTGTGCTGTATGTATTAGATGAAGGATTGTGTACCCGATTTGCATGTCGGTGGCGGCGTATTGGCCTCTGAAGGACTCGCAACCGTTGAGCCATGATAGTGGATCTGCGGAGTCATCGTGCGTCGGGGTCGGTAGCGGGCCTTGATGGCTAGCCAAGGCTTTTGTGGTGTTGGTGCTGCTGAAAGGAGAGGACCCTGTGGTGGTGTAGGAGAGGGCGCCTGCTGCGCCGGCTGCTGTGGTGGAGTTGGGAGCACCTATTGCACCGGTGACCAGATGGCCGGCTTTGGTGGTGGGGGTTGGGGCGCCTCCTGTGCAGGTGTTGCTGATGTAGATGTGGGTGTTGTTGTTGATGGTGCGCCTCCTTTGTATGTTATCTCCTGAGGGGTGAGTTCCTGCTGAGATGGGTCTGCTGTAGGAGGGGAAATTTGGGGAGTGAAGAACTCCTCAAACGTCTTCATCCAATTATCAGTGATCTTGTAGATGTCGTTGTTGCTCGGGAGGGCATCGTTGTCCATCAGCTTGGTGGCGAAGTTGGTGCCGGGGAGGCTGACGGCGACGTTGTTTGCTGCCTGGTCACTGCAGGGTGTAGCGAGCAACTAGGGTTTGGCGGCGTCGGACTACAGCGTGCCGCCGCTGCTGTTGGCGGCGATGGTAGCCCCAAGGTTGATGATCGGAGCGTCATTGGGCAGCAGCGGGCTGCTGCTGCTGTTGGCGATGATGGTAGGGCTATTGCTGTTGTTGGCTGTGGTGGCAGCCCCGACGTTGGTGATCGGAGCATCCTCGTTGTCGACGATGTTGATTGTTGGAGTGATCGTCGCTGGTTGAATTGGAGGTGACGGAGGGATCTGGCGGCGTTCCAACAAGCGTTTAGCGGCGTGAAGGCGCTTGTCCAGTTCAGCGAGCTCATCATCGAGGTTCTGGGGCAGCTGTTGCATCATGATGGTGGTGGCGGCGGCCATTAAAGGATCAGACCGGTCTCCTGATATCAGATGTAATGCGCAGCGGGGTTTGGCCCCCTTGGGGAGGGAGGCTATGGTGGAGGGGGCTGCCTGGGGCGCGGCAATGGAGATGGAGGGGGCGGCGGCTAGGGTTTGGGAGAGGGAGAGAGGCGCCAAGAGCTTGAGAGCTGAGGGATAAGCCAAAAGGCTCTTTTCTTTCTTGATTTGCAATAGGTACAATAGCCCTATATTTATAGTCCCTAATGGACTTGTATCCCAAGTAAACTATAAGAGAGATTTCCTTATAGATTGGAATCTCTTTCCTAAATAATCCAAACTCTAATCTCCTAATTTATTTCTATTTCTATTCCTTCCGAGAGAAGGAAACATCGAGGCAGCGGCGGCGGTGCTACAGGGCTGGGGAGGTGCCCCATTAGGCGCGTGACACACCCCTTCACCAGGTTCAGATCATGCAAAGGGTGTATATTTGGTTGCCTAGCTGCAGAGAGACAAGCTACACAGAGATGGTGTGTTTGGATGGATTGAACAGCATGAAACTCAGACGCAGCACTTAATGGATTGTTTGGTTTGCTGCATTCATGGTAGTCTGTTGACCTCTTGCATGTGGTGGCAACTGTATCTCCACTGGTGACAACATATTCAGTCTATAGGTTACACACAGTTGCAATTCTTCGAAAGCGCTTTCTATTGTGTTGTATCGTTTGCAGCAACCACTACTAAAGCCAAAAATTTGTTCATGGGCGGATTCCGAGACTTTGGTGGCCAACACGAACAGCATACAAAGGCATAATAATCTAGTTGACAGTTCAAATGTTCAGAAAGTGAGCAACAGAAAAGATTTTGACATTAGCAAAAGTCCTAAGGTAACATAGAATGATTTTATGAATTGTGCACAGTGCCTTAGAAATAACGTTACTAATTTGATAGGAATCTTGGAGCATCCAGGAATGGTAAAACAGAATTGCAGAAGTACCTAGCAAGAACCAACAATATGATTTAGTGGGTAATCAATTCCCAGTACCTCACAGGAACAATGTGGATATGTCAAATATCATCCCATGTACACAAGGCTGCAAGGAAATTAAAGGCCTCAGATCACAGAGACAAGAAGATTGCAAAGACAACCATTAAAATAGTGAACACTAGAAAATTTCTGAGGCCTCAGAAATCTATCAATCATCAAATGATCAAGATCTTTGGGGCATCTGGTCATCAGAACAGATGGAAAATAGCATTACTGGCACTGGCCTATAAAATAATAGTGCTTGAAGGAAAGTAGACCAACAAAGAAGCAAAGACAATAACATGAAAATGTAATGAGAACAAATGGATATTCCATATGATAAATGGATACAGACAATTTCATCATAGACATGATAAGAAATGCATCAGCCGAAATGATTGATAGTAATGTTGCCCAATATAATACAATGCCTCACAAGAATAGATCATCAACTCACATTCTCCATCATAAGTAATCATCATTGCACAAGCATATTGCCTCAAAAAAATAGTTACTAAGTCATTATTGCACATTCCCTAGAGAGAATGTTCAGAATGTTACCAACATATTTCTCATCACGTGCTCAGTTAAAGTTGTGATGTTCTTTTCATCAATAATTGCTAGACTCAAACTTGTTTAGCAATTCTGCATAAACAAAATTACAGAGATCAAAGGACAATCAATGCAGATGGCAACAGATATTGCACACAGACAAGTGTAGGGGTAAGGGCCGGGGACTTGTTACCGTGAGAGCTCGAGCAACAATGGTGGGGAGGTGAGGAATAAAAGAGACAGATCTGTACATGAAGTATATCAGCAGGACATTGCAGTGAGTGATCTCGACAGCTGCGTGTACCTCTTGCACGCCATCCCGATGAGCGACCCAAGGCAGCGTTGGAGTCATCGGTCACAACATTCTCAGTGGCTGGGACACAGGGCAATCACCAGGGATGAAGCCGCCTAGGGCCACGACTGCTCCTGCAGCACGTGGGCCTCGGTGTCTCTAGCGCCGCAGCACATGCCAAGGGACGTCTCTGCCCCAGCGTGCGCGAGCCAGCTATGGCCATGCAAATTAAACTTGTCTCCTCTGTGACCATATCTAGGGGCAAAATTCGAATAATCCTGCAAAAGTCAAGGAGCAAGCTGCTGGCCAGGATCAGGTAGACAACCAGGAAACGAAATACCTCCTGGCTACACCCCACATACCAGGTTTGGCCACACAGGGAACTAATCACACCCTTGGTCGCCTGTTAGGTCTGTTAGGTTGATTGGACTAGTTTTACCATACTTCGAGAATGAGTGACCTAGTATTCACTAGTATAACTAATTCCATATGTAATGGAAAAACATGTAAAATGGCATTTGATCCCTAATACTGGATCCTCTACACAAAAGTTCATTTTAATGTATCCACTCAATATCACATCAAATACATGAGCTATGTCCTTGTACCCTCCATGCTAGACATCAGTATAGCCGCAACAGCTTAGCATGCATATAATTTTATTTTTACTCATTATTTCAAGTTATGCTACATAATCTGGCTGTTTGAATTATTAATTACTAATAAGTTTATTTTCTTTTGTGTAGTCAAGAAGAATCCATTAGTTTATGGAATGCTTACTTTAAGTAATATTTTCTTATGCTTAGATGTATATTATATTCATATTCTTCCAGTTAGTATGACTTATTTCAAATATCTATATGTACAATTAATCAATTATTATATGGCATTATAAAGGATATAGAATAGGAGGGAGCAAGAACAGAATCAGAGACAAAATAAGTTATTGTGTAGCCAGCATTTTCTTGATTTATGATGAAACACTCAATCATTTCTCCAGCTACCATCGATGCACAATATAGGAAAAGCCATTTCATTTAGTAATACTGTTCTGGATAATGTTTGGAAAAGCCTTTTCGTCTATAATCATTGCTTAGTTTTCATCCTCACAAACCTACTTATATACGCCGGTAGCATGTATAGTAGCTAGAATTCAGTTTTACCATCAGATGTCTCTGGAAGAATATATGTTTTCCACTTAGAATTTAATTAGAACATTTGTAAGCACATAATTATTAAGTCACTAAAAACTTAGCCAGATGACACTGAAATCCTTCATAATAATGTGCACTGCATGAAGATCTTTTAATTAACAAACAGCAAATGTCAGTAGCTCCACAAATTCATTAAAAGATCTTAGCCTGTGCAGATATTGAGATATATTGATCTGAGCTGACACTCTGTTCAAGGAAGATTGTTCAGATTTTTATATTTTTTTGGCTTCATATTGCCAATAACAACAAATGCCTTGTTGATTTCCATTGTATAATGTGCCCTCTGTGTGCATGCTGAGATATATCCTTGCAAGTTTCTGTCACATGAAAATTGAAAACCATTACAATTTGTTTGAATTTGTACCATTATTTTTATTATATGTTTGCATGTTCAAAAACTAGGTAGATTAAGATGTATTTGTATGCCTACTGTGGGATAATTGACTGGTATAATTCTGGAATACATATTTGGTACTCATTCAAATTTTTTAATAGAAGATACAGGCTCTCCCATGCATATTCTTCCTTGTTTATATATGACTTTTAATATCCTTTACATTCTACTTGTCTTTAAATGTAACAGGATCGGAAGAAGTGGCAGAAAACTTTTGGCGAGATCGTCTAGAACTAAGTGAAACAATAGAGGAGAGGTTGTAAGTAAAGGAATTCTTAGATATTATATCCACACTTATCTTGCTTCCTACATAATTTGTTTTTTATTTCTATGCCATTTATATGCATGGTGGATATGCATGAGGTCATCCCATATATTACAAATGTTCCTGCTTGATCTTAGATCATAGTCCTTTCTAGGTCTATTTATTTGGCTGTAAGTATGACTTTTTCTATGTGGATTATGAATAGCAATCAATGAAACTGAAGAAAATGAAATTTGGATCACCTTTGATACCCATAAAATTTAAAATTCCACTTCTATATGATATATTTATAGAATCATTAAGTTTCAATTCCCATTTATAAAGTATGTTATATGTTTACCATCTATCTAATTTCTTTCCATCTTTCCAGTGTTGAATCCATCCAGTTTTGTTTATTGCATGCCCTGAACCGAGGGAAGGATTGTTCTTCAAGACACATCATATAAATGGAGCAACAAGCTGGTTCTGTTACTACTGCTGTCCCTATTTCATTTGCCCCTGCAGTACCCTCCCATGCCATCAAGCCTTTTTCCAACAATCATGTTCCAGACACGGTTGATCTCAGAGGAGACACAAAAATTATTGTATGCGCCCTTGCTGCTCCTGGCAATCCAGTTCGTGGTCCATTTCGTGCAGAGCGCGAACGTCAAACGTTCTGGACAGCATGTGCAAGTTGCAAGAAAAAGAACAAACTTTCCATAGAGTATCTTGATTGCACCATTTCTTGCCTTCAATGCAGTGAAACATTCAAAGTCACTGAAGTATCAAGACCTCGAAACCAACGTACAACCACTATAGAGAATGTTCACTCTGGAGCAATTGTTTCATCTCCAGGGACCATGGTAGAACCTAGCAAAATGACACCAACTGTGGAGACTCCTCTCCGAAAGAAGGTTAAAAGGGAGATCAATGTGACACAGGCTGGAGGCAAACATGGAGACAATCTTCATGGTAGCTTTGATGTACAAAAAAGAAATACAATTATGGAGCCTAACATTATTAGAGGAAAGGCTTATCATGAGGAGCCAGTTCGAATAAACATTAGAAAGAGAATCCCCAAGGATGAGATAAAGGAGTTTTTGATGTCCAAGGGCAGTGAGGTCATAGCAACAATCGAAGGAAACAATGTTAAAAAAATGCAAGTGAGAAGCGAACCCCACGGTAATATTTATATGTGTTTTAAATGTCCTATTACTATTGTTCTAGGAATTTGTGTTACTTCTGTTACAAATGGTTTTCTGTTCTAGTTTCATGGCTGAATAAGTCTAAATGAAAATTCAGCAATATAAATATATTTTCTTTTACTGGTTGTCTTATTGGTGAATCTGTACAAATTATCTAGCTTTAGTATTGTCCCATGAGTAAAAATGCATGTTTTGCAAGCAACCATGAAAATGTTTTGTCTCTATGATCCTAATCAATTACTCTTATGTTACACTACTTCGAAATATGAAATCTTGTAGTGTGAAACAACCGATAAGTACATTCCCCATCTCCAGATTAGACTTGTCTTATTACTTTGTTATATTACAAGTCTTGTTACGATGAATTTGTTTTGTGGTATGAGCATGCATTATACTATTTTGTTTGGTATGAGTATGAATTATGTCATCATATTAGATTAAATTTGCTATTTATGTACTACATTTGACATAGATACTGGCTTCTGTAAAAACACAAAAGGCATTAAAATGCTGACTTATTTGCTTCAGAAATTTTTATTGCAAGGAATAACATTGCTAGAAATATATATATATATATATATATATATATATATATATATATATATATATATATATATATATATATATATATATATATATATATATATATATATATATAGCTTTCATTGATACCTTTCAAGGAACCATATGCCCTGGTTATGATTATCTGCTATAATTCTATAGCTAATTAATTCTAGCTCATGTTTTATTTCTTGTGGTTTCTGTAGATGAAGAACACAATTGCAGCACTGAAGGACCTGTGGGGACAGCCAAGAGTGAGAGCCAACTAGAGCAACAGGAGGAGAAACCCACCAAATCGTCTAAGAGTGCCCCTGTGGGTTCTGTATGGACACAGGCCAACGCCAAGTTCCAATTTGGACAGCCAATGCTACCAGCAATAGAGCTTGAGAAGGCAGGACCTGGGTGTGTTGCTCTTCATGCCCACTACATCAAAGCATGTGAAGAGCAGAGAAAGGGCGGGATAGTTGCTATGATCAAGCACCAACATTTTTGGCTTGATTCAGAATCTGAGCCTTTTGTTGTAGGATTAGTAGACTTGTTTGACCTCTCCACACTTGATGGATTGGATATATCCCTTCTTCGCTGCTTCACACTGTAAGTACTATTTCTTCTAATCTGGACTCGTTCATTTTTAGCTAGGGATGCTCTTCATATATTTGCTTGCTAAATTGCTTTTGTATGCTTCTTAGATAGATTGTAGAAGCTAGGGTCAATTCTGTGCCAGTTGGCCTTCTTGATCCAGATCCAATGTCAATAAAGACTATGAACACTGATAGAGGTTATAGCGTTGGGTATCTGGAAAGAAGCCTAAGGAAACATGCCAAGAAATTTTTTTGATGTTTGCGCGTAACTATGGTGGGCACTGGATTGCTGTTATCATCGTTCCCAAGTGGCGGAAGGTGGTGTACCTCGACTCCAATAGAGGCAGGAAGTCAGATTTGAGTGGGTTGAAATCTGTGATAGATGAGTGAGTATTTTATATAGCCTACTATTCACCCATGTATTTCTTTCTTAATTATGTTAATAAAAGCAAAAAAAATGTGATAACAATTGATGTATGTGTAGGGCTCTTGGCAATTGCCAACCCAAGGCGAAGGAATGGCAAAAAAATATATCAAGTTGACCCATGCCACCAAAATTCCAGTAAGTAGTGCTTCACTTCTAGTTGTGAAGTAGTGTTTCAATTCAATTACTAACCATGTGTTTCATATATTCGCAGTGCCAGCAGCAAGGTCTGAACCACACGTGGGTTCTATGCAGCCCACAACTTGATGCTTGCAATGGGACATGCCAATTTGGATGTTCAACAGGTACGACTACAAATATATATCAGTGATGATTGAATGCTTTAGAAATTTGCATATAGCTGTGTATATAGCTGACTGCAAGCTAGGAGATCTTGCATTGGATTAGCAACTGGGGAATGAATGAATGCTTGCAGGCAGTGTGTAATGCAACTGAGTGCTTGTGCTGGGTCATGGAATGGCAATGGCGCTCATTGGAGCTTTACCAAGCTGCTATATATACTAGCTTTGTATCAGCAATTTAGAATGTGATGTGTTTACTGTGTAGTTACTGATGATGCACTGATGATTCTTTTTGTGTTAATTGATGATGCTTTTGTGCCTATACACACTATAGTATTTCATCTGTCTTAGGCGTTGGCCTTTATCCATATACACTATCTGTGTTTTTGTGTTTACTGATGATGCTCTTATGGCAATTACAGGAATTTGAAGTGCTGACCACTCCAATCAACATAGAGTATATTAGAGAGAAGATCGGCTTGTTTATTGTGTCGCAGATCATCGACCAAAAAGGCGAGTTTCATTGTGCAAATATATCATGATGACTTGGATTATATGCTTTGGAAGAATACAAAGGTACTATGTGAAGTGCCTTTATATATGTGTTGATTCTGTCCTAGCTGCTGCATGTCTGGAGCTGTGATCATGAGATTGGAGCTGTGAGAATTGGAGATACATGTGAATTATCTATGGTATGTATTGTGTGTGATGAACAATCCGTGAACTGTGTGATGAACAAAGCAGTGTGATGAATAGCTGCGATCTGTGTATATATATATCTGTGATCTGTGTATATCTGTATTATGGGCTACAGACAGGTCTAGGCTACAGACGCGTCTATAGTATTCTCCTTACTACATACGCGTTTGTAGCCTAGACCCGTCTGTAGTAAAGAAAATACTATAGAAGCGTATAGAGCGTGTAGACTAGAGGCGTATGAAGCCTGCTTAGTACATATGCGTGTTCAAAAACACATGTCTGTAGTATGCTATTTACTACAGATGTGTTTATAAATGGCGTCTGTAGTATGATCCACACTACAGACGCACTATAGTTCTTACTACAGACGTGTTTATAAATGTCATCTACTCGTCTGTAGTATGATCCTTCCTATAAACGTGTGTATGCACTGTGGTTCTTACTATAGATGCGTCTTAACCTTGTCACAGCCACCTCTTGGCAGCACGCGTCTCCAGTAAGGGGTTACTACAGACGCGTGTTGATGCCCACCAGTCTCTGGTAAGGGCTTATCACAGACGCATGTTCGTTTATCACAATCGCATTTTTGTAACACATGTCTATAGTATATGCTTATTACAGACGCGCTTTTTCCGCATCTGTAATAAGACCTTATTACAGACGCTTTATAGCAGACACGCGTCTGTGATGCGCTTGAACGCGCGTCCGTGATGTGCTTTTTTTACATAGTGATTCTGCTATAAGGAATGCTCAACTTTAGTTTTTGAATCAAAAATTTTTTACATCCAATAACTTGGATTTTATAACAAGGTTGTTGTTGGGGGTATAATAAATGAATCTATTACCCTCAATTATGCTTTTGGATTTTTTTGGCAAGAACATTGTTAGGTGCATTTGTCATGACAAATGATTCCACTTGAATGCCACAATAATACCTTCCTACCTGTCTTTTTCACATCCAAAATGATTCAAATGTCTGGCTATGCTTGAACTCGCCCCCCTGAAAGTCCTATGTTTGGTTTTAGTAATTAGTGACAATAACTAGTACTAACCACATAGCAAAGACATATGTGTAGCTATGATGTGGTTGGTGCAATGACATGGTGAAGCAAGGATCAAGCAATGGTGATGTGATCAAGTGCTTGCCATGATGGAGTTGGATGAAGGTGCAAAGCCAAACCATGGAGCTCAAGGCAAAGGTATATGATAGGGTTTTTCATTTTGCATCCAAGACACCATAGAGGGTGTGGATGACTTAGGATCGATAGCCGTACTATAAAGAGAGGAATTTACAGGGCTATTGATCACTTAAGTGCCACTAGATAAAGATTCATTTGCATATGCATTTAGATCTAGTGGAGAGCTAACTTATCGCCTCGAAAATAATTATGAAAAAGCTAACACACATGCACATGGTGATGTACACTTGGTGATGTTAGCACATTTGCGAAGGTGGTGGAGTTTGAGCGGTAGAGAGGGGTTTGGGTTCCACTGGTGATTCGGCGCTTTTCGAGAAGTGAAATGCCTATTTTCCACTGCGCCGGAGGTGAAGAAACGGAGGTGAAACGGAGTCACTTGGGTAACCGGACTCTGAACCGGACGCTGGATTGGACGCGGTTAGCGCGTCCGGTCAGTACAAACCGCGAGCAGGGCGAGGGGGCAGCTAGTGTTTCTAACTGGAGCGTCTGACACCTCACGGGACCGGCGCATCCGGTCAATGTGGCATGGAGCAGCATTGCAGCGAAGAGCTAACCGGACGTAGTGGCGCGTCCGATCACCCCTAAGCGGACGCATTAGGTCATGAGTGGGTGCTTACTGGAATTGACCGGACTCTGGCACTGTGGCATCCGATCAGTTCAAGCAGCACGTCCGGTCGCGTGGTCAGCAATGCGAATCAGTGGCGACCGGATGCCTAGGCGCGTTCGATCAATTTTGATCAGCACGTCCGGTCACTCTAGTGCGTGAACGAGTACATTTAAGTCACCATTACGATCGAATGAATGAGATTCAAAGTGAGACACGTGGCATTCATCAAGAAAGTCGCGTAGGCGCGATCGGACGCTGACCGCGTCCGGTCAGCATGGCAGTAATAGGATCATGTGCCTAACGGCTATTTCGTGTTGGGCTGCTTATAAATACTTGTTGGCCAGCTTTGGGGGAGACTCTCTTGGACATTTTGACTCTCTAACATCCTCTTGAGCTGAGCACATCCCCTCCCACTCATCTCCCTTGCTTGATTGCCTAATCAAAGTGATATTGAGTGATTTCAAGTGCATTTGCTTGTGAGTTTGCATCTAGTTGGCACTTGGGTGTTCTTTTGCTGCGGGATTCTTGTTTCTCTTGGTGGTTGCCCCCACCTAGACAGCTTGGAGCAGCAGTGGAGGTCCGGCACGTGTTGGTGATTGTTCGTGGCTAGCTCCAGTGAGCTTGTTGTGAGGGGTTGTTGTGGTTCCCCGGCGGAGCGCCGAATTCCAACTCTAGTGGATTGCTCGTGTCGGAACTTCTCACCATTTTGTAGGTTCTTGTGGCACCTTTTGAGAGGCTCGGTGTGTGATACCGATTAGCCACCGAATCACGTGGTGTAGGGGGACACAACGAGGACTAGCGTGCCGGCAAGCACGTGAACCTCGGGATAAATCTTGTGTCTCAATTGTGTTTGATTAATTGGATTTCATTCTGGTGATTGGTTACTTCATTGACTATCTTGGTATTCACTTTGGTTGGCTCAATCATCGCCCCTCGGTATAACATTCCAAATTCTCTCTTGCACTTACTTTGGTATCTTCTTATTTAGCTTGTTGTAGTTCCTTTTTGTTGCTAGCTTGTGTAGTTCTAGTTGTAGTAGCTTTGTAGCTTTGCTAGCTTGCGGTTTGTCTTGTGGCGGTTGTGTGAATCAAACTAGAATTGTTAATTGGATAGATGGCTTGTATCACCCCACTAGGCTAGGCAAAACTCGCATCTCGCCATTTGTGTTACTAATTAAATTGTTTGAGTGATCTTTGTAGAAAGTTTTATTAGGCTATTAACCCCCCTCTATCCATCAAGACCTTTCACCCCCTACATCTGATCATCTAGCTTGCTAGTTTTTGCTATGTGTGTCAATGCTAAAATGTATGATAAGATGATTACTAGATCATTTTACTAATTTATAATTAAAATTGGTTAATAAAATATGTGTAGGTAACATAACATTTTTGGTACTATACCAAGTATGATTTCCTGGCTATGATTTGAACTCAATTCCACTTGAAGTCTTGAATTTACTTTTCTTGAGACATTCTTTCTCTGACCACTTTGTTGTATGATATTTATGAAATTATTTGAGTGCGACTCGATGTCATTAAAAAAATACGGAACCATGGTGTGGAACATTTCAGAATTCAAACAAGAACAAGAGAGGTGTCTTGAGATATTTCTTATCCACTGTTTACATGTAAACCTTCCAGAGTTGGTACTACTAAGTAAAGTACCTACTCCATTGAACCCTAATTAAAAAACATTCACTAACCTTCATATGAAAGAAGAAATGAGGATTAGACTACATGAGATTTGCTGTTGTCTTCTACCATGCTACAATCTCAGCTTGTATTTGTCATGTGAAAGAAAAGCAGAGTCTTGAAGCTGCTTTTTATGTCCTCACAAATTTGTGGATATTAACAACAGGCACAGACATGTCCACCCAAAACAAGGGTAATCTGAAAGACTTGAATTTCTGTACCAACACCAAGTGATACATCTGTCTACAACTTCTGACATACTATGCGAATTTATTTGAGAAAAATATGCCTTCTAAGTTAAGCGCATCATTACAGCATCTCCTATTGCAAGCATCCTTTACATTATACAAATTCAAGCCAAAATAATGCAGATAATTCACAATGTAGTCTGCTTCTGCTTCTGTAGTCTAAACTCACAATGAGATCGTGTGTTTATTTGAATGCAATGAACTGTTGCTTTTTTTTTGGTGAATAGGTGGGCATTCTGCCTACTGGATATATCTTATACACAAGAAAGGGGAACTAGCTAGGTTTTAGAAAAACGATAAAGAATCTAAAAAGGAAACGAAAAAGAACCATTACAGAAAAGCTCCTAGGCCTTGAACATAACATGAGCAAACTCTTTCTGGAAAATATCCATGTTTGCATCCATTAACAAAGGTCGAATTCCTCTGAAAATCTGATCATTTCTAACTGACCAAAAATAGACCAGCACATGACCATGATTATCTCCAAGAAAAACAAGTCCCCAAGTTGATGTTCAAAACGTGCAAAAACTGTAATAGTGGGCTTTGAGCAACCACCAGTTAAAAACCACAAAAGGGCAGGTGATTCAAAGCACTTTTGACTTCACATTCTCTGATATCATTCAACATGGTAAAAGCCTCTGCCATCATGGGCCAATTTTTAGGAGCATTGTTAGTACTCAGTCCACTAACATATCATTTCCCCATGCCCCTTGGCCACTTCCATCTACATCCCTTGTGCTTGGATACATACCCATACATCGGTCCATGATTGTAGAGGCTTTGCTCCACTTATCCACCAAATCGATCACCTTATAGAAAACATTTTTGCAACAGCAGTTTCCACACAATGGTTCATTAAAAATCTCTTTCGATAAAATATCAGCAAGGCTTGTAATACAAGTCGATTGGGTAATAATTTTCACCAATAGTTATAGTCATACAGTAACATATCAATACAATACTTAACATAATCAACTTGTGCATTTTAGCAAATAGAGGGATGCATAGGGGCCTGCCTTGAGACTGATCTGCTGGGGGTTCGTCAACAACTTTGGTGGTTTGAGTCTCCTCAAGTTGGATCTCCTCGGAGCCCTCGTCACCTAATGATTGCATGATGCAACATGATTACAATGCATGAGTAAATGACATCATATGATATGCATGCAATGGTGTTCTTGTCATATGTCTGATGAGATACCCCAAACCTAGAGCTAATGGGCCTAGCGAGGCCCAAAGGAGGGCGCAGCTGGTCTCAACCGGTTCCAACGCACCCCATGGGGGGTCCCACGCCAGGAGGAGGGGCACCAACACCCTCGCTGCTACCGCCATTCAGAAGAGATTATATTAGGAGAATTACTATGTTAGGAGTTTGGTTTGTTTAGGAAAGGAGAATCCAATCTATAAGGATATCTCCTGTAGTTGCTTGGAATACGAGTCCTACAGGGACAATAAATATAGGGAGGATGTAATCAATCTAATCTAAGCAAGAGAAGAGCAATTGCCTTCCCCTATCTCTCTCCCTCTCTCTCCTTGCGCCATCTCCCTCCCCACGCCGCCAACCCTAGGTACCACCCCCTCCACCCTAGCCAACACCCCCTCTGTAAGGAGGACCCTTACACTCGGTATCCGAAGGCCAAATCGATCCCACGCCGCTGCCATGGGTGCCAAAGATAACGCCACCGACCTGAAGGCCATGTTTGATACCTTCATTGTAGACCTCCACAAGCAGTCGACTCTGTCAAGGAACAATTCAACACCATCAACGAATGCCTAATGAGCATTGAGCAACGCAGCCAACCAAATGAGGCTGCCGCTACTACTCATGCCCAACGTGAGCTCGAGGCCACCGCCGCCAAGCTGGAGGCCGATGCCAAGAAGGCCATGGAGGAAGCCGGCCAAGCCTTCCTCAAGCAACAGAAGGAGTCATCGTCGTCATCTACAATCCCTGAGATTGGAGATGACTTGGAGGGATCATCGCCATCATCTGGAATCCCTAAGATTGTAGATGACTTGGAGGGCAGGCTCTTTGACAACCTCCACAAGCCGGAGCTCCCCAAGATGAACCTTCTGCTGCCATACCAGTACCCTGGGATGCCATCGGGCTCCTTCCCTGTCCTGATGTAACGCATCCACAAGCTTTCCTTCCCCAAGTACAATGGCAAGGAGGATCCATTGCCATGGATCAATCGCTGTGAGCAATTCTTTAGGAGCCAAAAGACCCCGGCGACCGAGAAAGTCTAGTATGCATCTTATCATCTAACAAGTGGCGCACAACAATGGTACATGCGCCTAACGTAGGACAAGGTGGCGATGTACTAGGCGTACTTCGCCCGCTATGTCAACGAGAGCTTCGCCCCTCCTACCCAGGGCAACGAGTTGGGCGAGTTCACATCCCTGCACAAGACCGGTACCATCGATGACTACACGGAGCACTTCCTGGTGCATGTGGCTCATGCTGGGAGCCTGATGGATGAGTAGCAGCAAGTGAACTCTACATCGCTAGGCTCCTCGAACCGCTAAAAATGGGCGTCGAGCTCCATAACCTGCAAGACATGGAGATGGCCATGTCCCTCGCCAGGGCGTACAAGCCAACAAGAGACCGGCCACCAAGCCGGCCACTCGGTCCTTGCCTTTGAAGGCGCCCTCATCGACACCTCCGATAATGACATCTACACTAGGTGCATCACCAATACCTCCTCTGCGCCCATTGAAGCACCTCATCACCGAAGAGATGGCAGAACATCGCCGATCAGGACTCTACTTCAACTGTGATGAACCCTTCACCAGTGGCCACAAGTGCAAACACCTCTTTGACATCACGGTCGTTAACGACTACAACATCGACAACATCAACAATAGCCTCCTCATGATGATCGGTACCCCACACAGTCCCCGATGCACGGTTGTCCCCCCCCATGTGCCTTGCAAGAGTGGTGTCAGGCACTAGCATCAACATCCTAGTCGACACGGGCGCCACACACAACATCATCGACATCAACGTCACACTCCTCATTGGCCTTGAGCAGCGCATTGACACCACCATCCTCATTGGCAGTGGCAAAGAGGTCTCATGTTGAGCAGCAGCCTTCAGCGTGCCCCTTCGCATTGATGTGGACATCATCCTAGGTACATCATCGCTAGCTGGCCTCAAACGCCTAACATGGGACTTCTCCACCATGGAACTACAATACTACCGCAATGGTCATCCCATCACCTTCACCACCATCTGACCTCGACATACACCGCCGACTGTCCTCGCCCTACTAGCTCCTCCACCTATCAGGAGGGCACCACGTGAAGCGCCACCATCACCACCTCACGACATCATGAACCGGATAAGCCAGTATCGACGCCCCAATGCTTTGGACTATGTCGACACCACTAACGTCGTCTTCGACAACCCACACCAAGCTGTCCTTCAACAACAGGAGCTATGACACCTCGCCCTTGCCATCAACAATAGGACCACCACCCTAGCTTAGATGCTAGACCGAGGGCTGCTCTTCTTTGATGGCCGCCTCTACATCCCCGTGGTCTCGCCACTACTACCAGATCTCCCTGCAGGTGCTACTACATGGAGGCCCAGCAATGATGGCTCTCCTAGCACTCGGCTGCCACCCACCCCTAATAGTGTCGCACCATAATGCCGCCCCCCACAGGCATCTTGCTAGGGTGCCTGTGGCCGCAGGGCACGATGTCATTGACCATGGTGATCTTCATCAACAATTTGGGTCGCCAACTCATCCACGTCGACAACATCTACATCACCCTACGACCCGATTCCAACCTACACCGCCTCTTGCCAGACGAGTTTGACATGGGCAACTTCATGTTCAGCACCATGCTGGACCTAACGATGACGCCATCTACACGCTCCAATGCTATGATATGGCGCCGAGTCCCAGCCTACATCATCCCCAACATCACCAACAGGATCCATTAATTCATCGCTCCACCATGAGAGATGCTCCACTTCACCATCGATGATCATTCATCACCCCCTTCTCGTGGCAGCACATCAGGTGGCAAGGTCGAAGGCGGGCACCGGACCATACAACTACTACTTCTACAGCTACATCGGCAACCTCCTCTACTACCTAGATTTCGTCCCCGAGTGCACGTGGGGGAACATGATCCTAGCCGACACAGTCTATGGTTGCCTCCTTTCTCTCATCGAGGCCATTCTACCAAGACAAGACTTTCCACCTAATGGCGTCAACAACTGGGCATTGCTTCAACATGAGGACACGCTGAATGGAGAAGGGTGGTGATGTCATACGTCTGATGAGAGGCCCCCAACCTAGAGCTAATGAGCCTAGTGAGGCCCAAAGGAGGGCGTTGGCCGGTCTCAACCGGTTCCAGCGCCACCCAGGGGGGTCGCGCATGCCAGTTGGTGGGGCGCCAACTCCCTCGCTGCTGCCATCGTCCAAAAGAGATTAGATTAGGAGAATTACTATGTTAGGAGTTTGGTTTTTTTAGGAAAGGAAAATCCAATCTATAAGTATATCTCCCATAGTTGCTTGGAATACAAGTCCTATAGGGTTTATAAATACAGGGAAGATGTAATTAATCTAATCTAAGCAATAGAAGAGCAATTGCTTCTTCCCCTACCTCTCTCCCTCTCTTTGCCCACCGCCCTCTCTCCCATGCGCCATCTCCTTCCCCACGCCGCCAACCCTAGCCGACACCCTCTGTCCTAGGAGGACCCTTACAGTTCTTTGTTTAGGTTATATGTATATATAACATGTGTGTGTAGCATAGTGTCATTGTTCTGTCAATTGCATTGACGGATGATCCGTCAGATCATCAGATGGTCCGTGGGGACGATCTACCAAAGCATCTGTGAATTTTTTTAAGAGGCAGGCATCGACCGCCACCATTAATGGAAGTGGCCACTTTAAGACAACCTCCTCCATTAATTGATTAATGGAGTGGGTCTATCAATGACTACCCGCCTCCATTAATAGATCATTAACGGAGGGAAGCAACCTAAGGCGGCCACCTCCATTAACCATTAACAGAGCTGGCCTCCTTTTGCCCGCCTCCATTAACGATAGGTTGTAAAACCAGCAGCCTATTGATATTTCTTAACATCACCTTTTTACTAAGTTGTCATCCCTAGCAATGATGCCAGAAATGTTTGTTGGTATTATTCATGTCACTTGTAATTGAAGAAATATATATTAAAGTAATCCACAAGCGCACAGATAATATACCATTGTAGAATTTCACCTAGGAGTATTTCATGTATCGTTATTTATATTTTTACCACAAGGAAGGACGGGCAAAGGGAAATATATTGATAACTTAGACTTTTGATGGAGAAATAAACTATAACCATCTCTACTCACAACTGGGGTAAGTCAAGAGATAAATATAATATGAATGATAAATGATGAATGATAATTGAACACTCATAGTACTCCTTTCTATGGCATTATCATGACTAAGTAGATATTAGAGAAATAATTTCTAAGTCATTTTTAATTATAAGTCAAAGCATACGTTGATTAGTGTAATTACACTTAGTAGTTATGGCTAAGATCAACTTCATATCTACACATAAGGGATATTACTAAGAAAGATAAAGAATAGAGCATGGCTTCCCTCATATCTAGATCCTACTTGATCTATATTTGGGGAGTGGACTACAAATGACTCAGCGAGAGTGTCACACTCGCAATCTACCATATGGCTCGGAATATAGGGTGCATCTGCAGGTAAACAACGTATAAGCACCATGCTTACACTATGTCGACCACTCATCCTGTATACATTAGAGTGAGCGCTATACAAACCTATGCTTGAACATGATGATAATCTAGCTATACTAAGCATATAATCAAAGTAGACGATGAACATGACAACTAGGAACATAAATAATATAAAGAATAATGTTATCTCAATTGTAGCAAACACATGAAATATGAAAGATACAAGAGAGGATACAAGGGCTATACCAAGCCACGCTCTTGACAAGATCAAGAATCTAAGCAAAGCTTGCCTCTCTCTAGATCTAACCTAGCTAGCTATACCCTAGAATATTGTGGAGCTCTGAGGATGATCAGGGTTTGATCTCTTGATTGAATGACTGCTTGAATACCTGAGGGAGGGGGTAGGGGCTGGTATATATAGGGCGGAGCATCAATCCTAAGCCCTCGGATCAAACCGACTTGAAAGAACGGTGTAGATGCAATTCTTGAGGCGGTGGAGAACTAACATCACGAGGAGGGGCTGCCCTGTAGGCTCCTTGGGCCGGTTGGCCTGCAGGTGGGGCCGGCCACCCTCTGCCACGGTGTGGTGTCCTTTGGTGTCTTCTAGAGTCTTCTGGTGTAGGTTTTGTCATGGATAAGCATGATTAATTCTGACGTTTAGGTCCACCTTGATAGTTTTCTGGATAAATCCTGCATAAAACACAGATCACCAAAACTCGTGGAATTTATCAGTTTAAACCCCTAAGTCTATGTTGATGATTATTTTAATGCATTATTCAAGTTATATAGACGGTTTATGATGATTGTTAACTAAAGTCAATGCAGCCTAACCACCCCATCTTCTTCCTAAGAGTTGCTCCATTAATTTTGACTGGGTTTGAGCTTTAGAATTCCGAAAAACATCATTTTTCATGGGGCAAGGTTTTGCTAGGTGACTGTAGGAGGTTGCTTTCATTTTTGCTGTGCTCATGTTGGAGTTTATTTTCGGTGGTTTTATGATGATTTAGATCTATATCTATGGTGGAGGATAGAGAAACTAGATTTAATTCGTCATCTTTTTGTTTTTTATTTGTATATATGCTTCTATATCTTTTTGTGAGACAAAGGGATCAAGCTCCATACATACACAAATTATGTCATTCAAGTGTTTTTTGTTTGTGTTCGAGAAAGAGAAGATAATTACACAAGTTATGCATGCATGCACGCACCATCTCATTTGGACGTGTCTTAACATACTTTTTCCCGCATCATATGTAAGGTTAATCACACTCATATTTTGAAAACAGTGTAGAAGCGTTTCATCCCCCATGAAACTCTCTCTACTCCCATGAAACTTTCATCATCTCTCTCTTCATAAATATAGTGTCATGTCAGTATATTTAATGCCTATGAAATTCTATGAAACTCTAGTTGAGATTGGCCTAATATACATTTAAATTTATTCATTAATGGAGGCAGGCTCAATAAATACTGCCACCTCTCTTAATCCATTAATGGAGGTGGAGAATATAAATGTTGCTACCTCTGTTAATCTATTAACGGAGGCTGGCATCTTAGAATAGCCGCATCCATTAATTGTATTAACGAAGACAGTCATCTTTAGCTGTCCACCTCTGGAAAGCATGATTAATAGTGGATCTAAGATGGAGGCGGACGGCCTGCCCACCTCCATATACCTAAAACGCCTGCCTGTGTAAACCTTCATATTAGTAGTGACCAAATCTCTCTCAAGTGTGCTTATACGAGTGGAGTGTGTTCTTGAGCTCTAATGACTGCAGACACCGGTAGGAATAGCCAAGAGAGCCAAATAGCTCGGCCACACCCCCTATTTTAGAGCCAATCAAGAACTACCATTCAAGTGGGCTGTCAATGTACTCAACTGAATTCTCCAGTGGTCACCGGAGAAGACCACTGCATCATTCCCAACGGCTAGCTAACGTCTAGTTTCAAAACTGGAAAAACATTAACTGAGCCTAAGCTTCAGTGCTCCCCAGACGGCACTAGACCTTTCCGGTGCAAACTCGCTGCTCCTAGGAAAATTTCAGTGAATTTCTGCTTGACCCTAGTGAAGCATCTGGTGACACCATCTGACAAATCCAAGGTCTGGGACCTTTCTATAGAAGGTTTTGGAAGCCACCGAAACCTTGTTGACACCAGCCGTACCTTGCCAATTTTGCCCTGTTTGCTTGGCTGAAAAGTCATGGCTGAAAGTACTGTTCGTTGATTTGTTGTGAGAGAAAAACACTGTTCATTATCTTAAAAAAGTATAGCTTATAAGATAAGCGAACAGGCTGTTTGTGTTTAAAAAACTCCTGCACATTTCAGCCATCACTGATCGTCGCCACGTGTCCTAGGAGCATTCTCCAATGATCCATCTTCGGTGATCACCTGAAGGATAGTAGATCCCCTGGAATTTCTATTGTGCTCACCGAATGAGCCTAAGCACCGGTGTCCTGGCCGTAGTAGCTCCGGAGAATTTCTGTGGCCCACTAGTTAGAAACACAGACGATCGAACCATTGTGGTCAGAGGGTAGCCTAAGCTCTGGTGACCCCATTCCGGTTGGCGGCCGTACTTATCTTGTGAGGTGAAAACCCCCCACAAATAGCCCCTGTCTCAAACAATTTTTCATATGTGCTAAACCTCAAAGTGTCTCACAGGACAACAACACCTTTAAGCACTAAGTCAGCTTTTTAAAAACATTTTCAAAGCATTTTTTATTGCTTCTGCACCATAGCATTAGATCTAATGCATATGCGGTGTTAGTTCTCACCTACTGGCACTAGATAATCGCAATTAGTTACGATCTCCTCTCTTAATAGTATTGTACCCACGATCTTATCTTAAAAGATTCTCACCGTTTCACGAGCGACCCTGCGTCGTCTTCGCAAGGCGACTCGGGGGGCGACCCGCCACCCGTCACAAGTACACCCCTCCCAGCACCCCCTCCGGTGCTACTGCTTGCCGGCGAGCGGTGGCGGCGGCCCGCGGCGGCGCTAAAAACGGCAGCTTGCTGTAGTCCCCTCTCCCATCCACTCTCCCTCCTCCCCCACCACTCTTCCCCCCATATCCCCAACACCTTGCTCCTCCGGTGAGCTGCTCGGCCGACGGGGCGGATCCAGGCCTACCTTGGCCAGATCTGCCGTCCTCTGCCCTGGATCTACGGCCTTGACCTAGTGGCGCGGTGCTTCTACCCCAACTCCAGCGCCACCTCCTTCGGTGAACCAGCCTGCCGCTAGGGCAGATTCAAGTCTCCGATGGCCGGATCTCTCTCCCTCCGCCCTGGATCTACCGGCTACTAGGCCTGCTGCTACGGTGCGCGGAGGCGGTGGCCACAGAGGCATGGGGGATGCTTCCCGAGTTCGCGGAGCTAGAGTCCACCGACACGGCGGCTGCAACAACTTTGTTGGGCCAGAGTTGCATGGCTTGTGGCTATCGAGCCTGCTGCTGAGGTGGTGGCCTCGACCTGCTGACGGTGGCACGGGTGCTGCTCCCCGGGTTCACGGAGCTAGCGTCGCCGTTCGGGTAGTCCCCGTGGCACATGGCGGCCACTTCGGGGATGCACTGTGAGCGCACATGCTCGGTCCGTACCTGAGTGCCTACTCACCTCTCGCGCTCCAACCGATGGCGGCCGCGTTGAGCCAGCTCCACCCTGTCTGCGCCCTGACACCCATCGGTCCCTGCGCCCCGTGGGGGTGTTGCCTCTGGATGCGTGGAGCTCCAGGCGAAAGCTCAGCCTAGCGGTGGCCGGGCAGACGACGGTGACATCTCTAGCGTCACATATCTTCCTAGAGTCATCGTTCATCGAGCCCCATGCTCTCGTGCCACCAGTGTCAGATTCTGGGCGAAAGCCCTGCCTTAGAGTTCCTCTAAGGCCAGCGGCGACGACATCAATGTCTTTGCCATGGGCGTCATCCCCTTCCTGAAGGCGTTGCTGATGAATCGGCCTAACCTCTGCTATCGATTCCTTGAGGAGTCCCTCGCTGTGCCTGTTGTGCTTCATCTCCACTCGCATTGGTCTGTCTTGCAGCTATTGACCTCGCCCGGTTTGTTGTCGTCATTGCCGTAGCGGATGCCTTGCCGCTACTGCTTATCCCCCAGCGGATGCTTGGCCACTGGTTGGTTCGTTGACGGATGCTTTGCCGCTGTTGTGTTTGTTGGTGGATGCTTTGCCACCGTTGTTGTTGGCCTCCTCTCTGGCAGATGCTTTGCTGCTGAGAGTGACCTAGCCCTGCCCCGCTACAGATGCTTTGCCGTAGTGGGTGTCTTCGCTTCTTCCACGGCGAATGCTTGGCCGCTGGTTGGTTCTTTGGCAGATACTTTGTCGTCGGTTGGTTCGTTGGCGGATGCTTTGCCACCGTTGCTGCTAGACGGTCTTCTATGTAGGCGACCTTTGCAATGTTGTATCTTTTCTCTTACAGGTTCAGCTCGTAGGTTTTAGATGTCGTGGGTAGTCGCCTTCTTTTGCATCCTTTTTTCTTGTTCTTAGTTTCTACTCCAGATCACTCACCACTAGCTTAGGGTTTGTAATCTGTGCTATGAGGGTTCTCTCATCGCTGCATCGTGTATTTCTCTCTGTTTAATGAAAAAACGGGTTATGTTCCCCCATCGCGATTAATAGTAATGTCGTTGTGCACTCTATTGCTCCTTGGCAAGCAAAAGCAAGACCTACATTATACCTTTGCCATCAATCCTTTGCATAGGTCTTTGGTTTTAACTTCACCATCTCCATGTTGAGCACTTGCATCACTTGATCACCATCTCCATCAAGGCTATGCCTTGCTCAATCTGACTTGTGGACCTAGCTTAATCATCTCAATTAAAGCATTAGTCAATAATAAGTTGTCACTCAGATACAAAAACCAAGCTAGGGCTTTCGGTCTTCGACCTCATCGTTGATAGTCATGGAGACAAAAATCAGGATTCCAACTTGATCGATCAAGGGTTTGGAGGTATTGAAGAATCTGCAGCGTGTGTTATACCCAATGATTCAATCAATGACATGGTTTCATCAATTCAGATGTGTTTCGATCTGATTTCAAAACTTTGGATCTTGCAGCATTTGCAACGTTTAGGGTTGGTCAGCAGATTTTGTATCAGGGCTATATTCTGGTTTCGGTGTTCAACGGGGGGCAATCTTCATGTGTAGTATTGACTGCATCAACCAAGGGCACCGATGAAGGTGGTGGTAGAAGGACATGGATGGAATATTGTTTCTTTCGTATGTGACATGGAGATACATTGTGCCAAGTTTAAATATAATTCTCATTTTCCTTCGATTTTTTTAATATGCAAGCAGAACAAGGCCTTCTTTAATTGAAAAATAAGATAGTCCTCTTTAGAATGATAATTAGTCTTCAGTATAGGCCATATAGCCATGGGCCGCATTAATGACCCGTCTGCTTAGACCAGCTGGGCTCAGCAGGCCGAGTTATTGTGGCCACGCCATCATCCACGATTCCTGTGTCCAGGTGGTCATTTCCCGTTGCTCAAAAAAAAAAAAAGAGTCGTCATTTCCCCTCACACCACACACTTCGGGCTCAGCACGCCGAGTTATTATTGGGGCCTGCTTCGGGTCGTGAAGCATATTTTCGAAGGCTGGAGCATATTCTCGCATATCAAAAATTTGCATTATGCTGGGACCTAGATATTGTGTGTTGCTGCTTCATTATTATTGTCCGATGATTGTAGAGCCCAGCAACATTGTTCTAGAGAGAAAAACATGCAGCTGTGGGGTAGGGGCACTACATGCATGTTGCGATGTTCATCTCTTTTTCCAGGCATAAAAAGTCGGAGAGATCAACACCTCTCCTCTATCTAGCACGATATGTGCCATATTCCAAGACATAATCATCAGAGAAAAGCTATATATGCTCACTGCCAGTTCACAAATAAAGGCTTTGGTTGACAGAAAGGGTTGCTAGTGGCTTGGTCGCATGATGTGCTGTCAATAATGCACGCAACAAAGCCAAGTGGATGATAGAGTTTGTTCTGGTCGTCTAATTGTCTGCCTAATCATGCTCTTCACTCGCCGGGCATGCGAGGCCCGCCAAATGAACCTTGCCGAAGCAGCCACAAATTTCTAGCACTGTACCTAGTCTCTATCTACCTATGTATTTGTTGTAGCAAGAAAGATATTCGCAGGTCGATTGAGTTTCAACTTAGAAGATCGTCATGCATTTCCTAAAAATAAAGAGCTACTCCCTCTGTTCCAGAAAGAAAGTCGTTCTGGGATACGTGCAGTCAAACTTTTTTTCAACTTTAAATAAGTTTATAGAAAATGCGTGCAACATTTATATCTCCAAATAAGTTTATTATAAAGTATATTCAGCGATCTATCTAATGATACTAATTATGTGTCATAAATATTAATATTTTTTTATTTATAGTTGGTCAAAGTTAAAAAAAGTTGATTTCTCGGGAAGCGAGACGACTTCTACTTTACGATAGAGGGAGTATTCTATATGCTAAAACATTGGTGTTTTGAAACACTTTCCTTTTTCTTTCTTGCGTCTTTTGAAAGGTTTCTACAATTAATTTACGGTACTGCTTGGAATCAGGTGTCCCTCCGCACGGACGCTCCCGTTCGTGGGTCGCGACGCCAGCCCAAATAACCCCCATGCAACCACGGATCCCATACCAGTCCAGCATACAAAGTTGGCATTGGCAACGAGCAAGCCACCAGCCCTCCACCGACGCAGCAGACTGAGCAGAGCACGACCATCTCCAGCCAAAGATCTCCCTATCCCCTCCCACCCACCCTCATCTCAGGCATGACGGCGACCTCTAGGACCTCGAGGCGGCTCTGCATCTGCCCCCACGGCCTGCTGCCAGTGCCAACCACGATCTGCACGGCGTGCGGCTTGCGCTCCGCCACCGACGACGAGCGCGTCCTTGCGGAGTTCCTCGAGGGCTCTCTCCATATGCTCGAGCTCTCCCTGCCCTGTGCAAGTGCTTCAACTTCCCGTCGGTGCCGGCACCGGAATCAGACGAGATCTTTTTGCACGCCCTTGTTTTGGGTGACACGGATGCAGTGCTGCGGGCGATTACCGTGTGTTGCAGAGTCCAGCATGTTCTGTGTGACTGGCACCATCAATGCAAGGTTTCTCTTCTCTACACCGGTGAACTCCACACACCAACAAGCCTCCATTGTCCCAAGCAGCAAGAAGATGATGTGCTGAAACCACATGTGGCAAGCATATGTTTCATGTGTGAAAGTCCTAGTTTGGTTTTGGATAATTAATAAAACCTAGAACTAACCTTTGATCTAAGTGTGTGAATTAGATGAGGTAGTCCAATCCAAGTGGTGAAGCTAGATGATGGTCATGGTAAAGGCAATGGCCGCAAAAGAGATGATCAAGTGCTTTACATTTGGAAAAAGAAGAAAAACAAAAACAAAAATGGGCTCAAGGCAAAGGTATTTTGATAGAAGTCATTTTTGGTTTGCACTTAAGACACTATAGAGAATGTGAGTGCTTTAGGATCGATAGCCATACTATTAAGAGAAAAATTTTCATGGTTCATACGATTGTTAAGTGCCACTAGGTGATTCAATTCTATGCATATGCATTAGGATCTAGTGTGCTAACAATTAACCTTTGAAAATGCTTGTGAAAAATGCTAATACATGTGCACAAGTGGTGAGACACTTTTGTGTTGGCACATAGAAACAAGGGAGTTGAGAAACGTGTTGAAAGTGCTAGTCTCGGGGAGACCGGATGCGTCTGACACAGAGACCGGACACGTCCGGTATTTGTCTCAGTGGTAGTTTTTCAGAAGAGACCAGGCACATTCGGAATTGAGACCGGACGTGTCCGGTATTTGACCCCAGCGTGAGAAGCTAAGGCAGGGATGATCGGATGCTAGACTGCATCTGTTCGCATTGGATTTGACGCATCAGGTCATGCCCTAGACCTCTTGGTGTAGATTTTCATCGTGACCGGACTCTGGGTGAAACGTTGACCTGACTCTGAGCAGTGCATCTGGTTAGATGAGATGTTTTGTGCAGTGATGTGCACCTAATGCAGGGTGCATCTAGTCAGCGGTACTGGACATGTCCGGTCACAGTTGAGAGGCTCCGAGAGCTCTTTGGACTCAACCTGACGCTGCCTCGCCTGCGTCTGATCGTTTTCAAGCAGCGTGTTCAATCTTTCAGTAACTTTCATGCAGAAAGAGCCGTTGGGCGCCAACGGCTATTTACGTTTGAATGAGACACGTGGCATTCAAGCAGTGACCGGACGCAGCAACCGGACGCGTCCGGTCAGTTCGCAGCAAGCCCAGTGAATGGGTATAACGGCTAGTTGAGTTGTTGGGTCACTATAAAAGCGTGGTGGCTGGCTCTTGCTCTCTCTTGGCTCTCTAACTTGTTGATACACCTTGTGAGCATACTCCCATGCCTCCCACTCATCTAGCTTGTGATTTGATCATCCAAAGTCAAGTTGGGAGTGATCCAAGTGCATTTGCATTGTGTTTGATCATCTAGTGGCACTTGGGATTGTGTTGGTTGCGGTTCTTCATCTAGCTTGTGATTTGATCATCCAAAGTCAAGTTGGGAGTGATCCAAGTGCATTTGCATTGTGTTTGAGCATCTAGTGGCACTTGGGATTGTGTTGGTTGCGGTTCTTCTTGTTTCTCTTGGTGGTTGCCGCCACCAAGATGGCTTGGAGCAGCGGAGGAGCTTCGGCACGTGTTGGTGATTGTTCATAGCCAACTCCAGTGATTGTGAGGGGTCTTGTACCTTTCCCGGCGGAGAGCCGAAAGATAACTTTAGTGGATTGCTCGTGTCTTTGAGTTACCTCACTTGTGGGTAGGTTCTTTGCGGTGTCCAATTATGTGGATGAGGTTTGTGCAACACCTCTTAGCCCTGCGAACCACTAAGTGTTGGTCAACACAACGGAGACTAGCGTGCGAGCAAGCATGTGAACCTCGGGAAAAAAATCGTGTGTCTCTTATGTGATTGGATTTATCCCGGTGATTGGATTGTCTATATTTTATGATTGGTTCATTCCTCGATATGGCGGTATAATCACCTTTCTCACTCTATTACTTTCCCGCAAACTAGTTGTAGCAAGCTCCTTAGTGTAGTTAGAATTGAGAGCTTGCCTTGTAGCCTAGTTCATCTAGTGGAGCTCTTTAGTGTAGCCTTGTTGAGAGCTCTTAGTGAGTAGGAACTTAGATCTTATGTGTGCCTAGAGATCATAGTGTTGGTATTTCTTAAGGTCGCTACTAAGTATGGGGTTTGAATCCATCCTCAGCAATGGCGCTAGAAATACCTTGTTGGTACTTCTTAGCGACATAACTAATGTGTAGCCATGCTACTAAGAAATAGCTTTGATAGTTCCTTAACAATTTTAGATATTTCTCCACAAGCGCACGGAGCTATCATTGTAGCATTTCACCTGAAAGTATTCAAAGGTATCGTTATTTATATTTTCCTTCTAGTATGGAGATGAACTTGAATAATAATGCTTGCAAGTACACCAATGCTTGCAAGTACACCAATGCTTATAAAGGTTAAAATAGAAAAGAAAGGATAAAATAATAATCCTAAGTTGAGCAGGCATTGGTCTAGTGTAGTCTATAACGGATTAACATGATTATACGAGATTAAGTAAGAAAATCTTTCGCCGAAGTAGATAATTTACCAAACTTAAGCCCGTACAACCCGAGATTCCGTGAAATCATGAAGGATTTTCATCCAACCAATATTCCAATCAAGATTGTACTGATTTAGCAGCCACAGTCACGTGGTACATAAAGTTCGCAACGATAATTGAATACATCAAAGTTCAGAATATAAAGTTATTACAACACATGTTCAAATTAACATAGGGGAAGCAAGTATTTTGAAAACCACACACACTTAGTTCAAATACAGTGCCAGCAGGTAGTCATATTCCACAAAATCATGGGATAAGATAGACGGAGTGACCATTGCCATTGGTCCTAGTTGTCGCCTATCGTCGGGTACAGACAGATGACGCAATATCCCTAGTACATCTGACCATCTGCAACAACAATGGGAACAACGCCCTGAGTATGAGAAGGTACTCAGCTAGACTTACCTGTCATAAATCAGAAATAAATGACGCAAAGGAGTATGCAAGGCTTTTATAAAGTGGACTGGCTTGACTAGTTTTGCAGAAAAGCATAAGTTATTAGTTATGAACCATTTAAACTATAAGCATCAACTTAATTGTACCTGATTAATCTAAGTAAGCACATATGCTAGAGCAATCACTTGATTAACCATTAGCATCAAAGACTACCATAGCAGGTTTAGCTTTTCCAACATCATTCACGTAACCATCCGTGTTCCATCATTATTATTACGATGTTGTAGCTCGAGTCAAGTGCTCACTATCCAGGAGCGATGGCGATTCGAATCGATTCCTAACCAGCTGGTGATTTATTCCTCACACAAACCACGCTTCCCCCGTCAGGGTCGCTTAGATCACCAATGACACGATTCTGGTAAACGTCGCAGGATAAACTAGGGCCGCAGTACCCAGAGACCGCCCGACTGTCAGGACGCACCTTGGGCTCACTCTTCGCGTCCCTGTCATACCCCCTTCAGCACCGGTACGCGCACCCATGTAGGTCCCGGCCTGAATCATGTCACTAGCTTCGCGGTCGAAAGATACTTTATTCGGCCAGCTAAATGTGAGGCATGCGTTCAACATGACAAGAGGGACGAGCAACGATCGGTCCTTAATCGACACAGACGGAATCACTATAGTCCAAAATCGTATAAGACTCCGCCCGGTCTTCGTTTATACATCAACACTTAGTTACTTTCCATGATAACAATTATAGCCAACCATAACCAGGTATCCATCTATATCTCACAGGTGACAGGAAATCACCCGACTTCTACCGGTCTAAGCATGGTTAAGCAATACTTTCGATCCTAGACTAAAATAGGATTCCAGGCATATTTATGGGACAAGGAAAATGTATATGCAGCAAGTGTTTCACTCAACTCCTATAACTTAATGCAAAAATATATAACTCATATATAAAGAATTGCTTGAATAAAATAGGGAATTTAGAATGCTCCGGGGCTTGCCTCTTTCAAATAAACTAGGCTGGTGATCTACGCACTCGGGCAACTCCTCTCCTTGTTCCTCTTCCTCGGGCACCTCTTGTGCTTGGAGCTCTTGCGAATCAGTCCAAGTCTGCTCTTCCGGCACTGCTATCGGTGACTCCTCCTGCGATCCTGTATGATGCATTGCATAAGTAAACATGCAGACGGTGCATCGGATACGGTAGAATGCCATGATGACATGATATGCAGATGAGCACATTAAATCTGATAGTATAGATTAAAGACAAAATCTTCTACAAGGTAGTCCACATCTTTCAAGAATATGTACCACAAAACATGTCATCTACTCTTATACTAGTTAGCATATAATTCTTACACAAGTGTTGCTACACTTTGCCAAACCCTAATACCTTAACCTATCAAGTAACACCAGTAAGGTAATTTGGTGCTTTAAAGATACACCTAACACTTTTTATTACTTTTAATTATTCATAAAGAATAACCTTTTATTTCCCATTTAAACTAGGGTTACACATTAACACCTATTTTTGTTACATATAAAAATCTACAAAAATTATAGTAGCATAGTCCTACTCTAAAAAGCATACTACAAAAATTTCATGGGATTTAGATAAGTAAAACAATCTATACAAAATAAACAAGCTATAGCATAATAATGAGCATGAAAATACTTTGTACTATGAAAAGTATCAAATAATAGATTTATTATTTTTCCTATGCTCTACACAGTAGACAAGCACATCACAAAAATTATCACATGCATGTGTTATACAATTTTTGCTCTCTACCAAAAATAACAAAAATCATCAATTAAAGGCATTTGAACTACACTTCAATAATTTTTCATAGAACATGCATCATAAACATTTTTCCTAGAAAGCACATCACTAAAGAAGACTAATGCAATAGGAACCATATTTTTCTGATCAATATTCTATTTACTAGACATTTTCTAAGATAATAGCAATAATAAGAATTAAATAAACCTACACAGAAAAGTATCACAAAACTAACATGCAATATTTTTAAGCCATAGATCTACTCATGAGAAACACTACAAAATTTGTTTCATAATTTTTTGGAGCTAAAATGAGCAAGTTATGATTTTTGAAAGTTTTTAAGTAATTTCTGAAAAGCATTTCTTAAACTCCTTTTCAAAATTCATCGCTGAAAATGCTAAGTGCACCCCATGGGATCACCCCCGAATCACATAGAGAGACAGACAGCCGGGGTCCAAGAGTCAACTGACCCCACCGGTCAGTCGAACCCGAGCAGGGGGAGCGTTTGACCGGTGGAATCTCGCCGTCGGCAAGGTTGCCGGCAACGAGGTCAGCACCAGTCGACTCCCTACAACCGCGCGAGCTCAAGGAGGTAGTTAGTGGGGCAAGAGGTGGAGCGGAGCAAGCACAAAGGCGGCCATGGTGGAGGCAGTGGCGCGGCTTGTCGGCGCCAGACCGGAGCAGGCCATGGCAAGGGCCACGGAGAGGCGCACGAGTTCCAATGAGCGGAGGCGATCGTGGTGCACACGGGGAGGAGAAGAATGCGATGGCGGGAAGGGGTGACTGACGAGAGCCGTGACGGCGGGCTCACCGGTGGGGATGGAGATGGCCAAATCAGCCGCTTACCTTGCCGAGGTGAGCCTCCAATGGCTTTGCGAGGTCAGTCAGGGGGAAAGGAAGGCTAGTGCGGGTGGAATTGGACAGAGGAACCACGGTGGCGAGGTTAGGCTGCCGTGGCAATGGCGCTGCCGCCGAGCGGCTGCTTTGCTGCGCTGCGGGCACTGGCGAGGTGAGCGAGGCCGAGCGAGAGGGAATGAGGCGAGGGAGTGGGAGCAGGCGGCTCCGGGCAGGGTACACGGGGCGACGGGGGCCACAGACAGCCACGCAGAGGGCGCGTGGCGCGCGGCGTCGGCGACGTACGACCACGCGGCGGCCGGCTTCTACCGCGGTCACCACGGCGTGTGCGCGTGCGCGGGCGGGAGGAGGCAGGCGCGGACGCGGGCCGGGCCGGAGCGGAGGCGGCGGCCCGTTAAGGCCGAGAAATCCTTTTTCTTTTATAAATAAATTTCTAGATTTTCTAAATTGATTCAAATTCAAATTTTGAAGATGAAAAAGACATCTTCAAAAGTTGACCTCAAAACAAAAGTTGTTCAAAATTTAATTCTCTACAACTTTGCTTAAGGGCAAATTTTAAAATTCTAAATAGATTTTGAATTAAGGATTTAAAGTCCAATTTTTAAATAAAAGCTCATTTTTCTATAATATTTTTAAAAGCAAAATTTGAGGAGATTTTGAATACAAAAGTTGCTCCAAAAATCATGCTAATTAATTCTAGGTTATTTAAAATTATAGCTAAACTAGTTTTACAACTCTTAGCAAGCAAATGCAATAATTACGTTTCAAATAATTGTTTTTCACATTTTAATTTAATTTCAACTTATTTTACATGTGATGATAAAAATGAAGGTGATGAAAATGCTCATGCTTTGGGATGTTAATGCATGCTTAACATCCAGGGGTGCTACATAGTCATACAAAGATTAGTTGATAATCATACAAATTACATAATTAGTTTTAGGGCTAAGCGTGAAGCAGGTCAGGAGGCCATTGAGTACTGGTCTACCAGTAACCTCATGTGATAATTTAGACTCCTACACCCTAAACGAACGTGGGGGATTACGAAGGGCGGACAGGGCTATCACCACCTGCCGCCTACCCCTCAACTAGAGAGTAGGACAATGCATTCACATGTTTCTCCATACACAAGCACCACGCTTGCGTATACAGAAACTACCCAAATCCTCTCGAGTCCCCGACCCTACGAATCAACATATAAAGAACTTGGGCACACCTGACGGCACGATGAACTGCCACCTCGACTTAACTCTAATTCTGATTATATAAGTTATATGATTGTTTAAGCATAAAGTTAAGTATGCTACTCTCATGACACAAAACTTTGCACTAGTTCGTATATAACACAATAACTATACTCTAGTTCATAAGTATGACCATAATAAACTAATGACATGACTTTGGAAGAACCCATATTGATATTCATACCAAGAATCTTTTCTTCCAAGGAGTCAAGCCCTCCAAGGTGGCTTTGCCTTGCTCTAATACCACTAGAAAGTAAAACTAAAGAGAGTAGAGAGTGAGGTGTTGCTCAGTGTGGTGTGTGTGAGAGAAGGGGTACTCCTTTATTTATAGAAGAGTGAAGGCAGTGCTTCTATCTATCTTTAGCGTAGAGGCACACGATGCCATGAAGCCATGCCACCGCCAGAGCAAGGGATGGCTGAGGGGCGCTGGAAAGGGGGCGGCCCCCTAGGGAATGGCCCATCCCTGACCGAGCCGCCTTGCCACCGTCTTCGCATGGCAGGCCATGGGCTGGACGTGAGTTGCTTCCCCGAGGTGCTTAGCCCATTTTGAGTTGGTTTGGTGGGCAAATCAGCGTTGGAAACCGCCTTTTAGTAAAATCCTCCATGTATTTGTATTTATGACCTGCAAAATGATGTTCTCCAAATACATGTGGAACTTGGTTAGTAGTAAATGCATGTGTGATTAAGTTTGTCAATTTCTCCTCTTTTTGTAGCTTAATTGGGGGTCATATTTGATCGGTAAAGACCGCCAACAAGCTCCCCCAAGATTAACATTTGTTTGTCCCAAGCAAATAGCTAAGTTATTAGTTGTTGATCAGTAGTTGCTACAATGACGAATATAATTCATAAGTGCCATGCCTATAACAAAGTATTCTTCCTCAATTTAGATAAGTTAGCATTCTATCCACCCTTTTAACTTAATCTCTGTGGGGTTTATTGCTTTTCCATGTCTTAGGCGGTTGCAAGATAGAACGGATTTAACAGAATTACACATCACTCATTCTTTGATCAACCTTCTATCCGGAGGTTTTATGAGTTTTGCAAAACAAAACATAAGTTCCTCAAATGATTCACTCGATCGCTCAATGTGTATGATCCTTACCAAGGCATTTGATTTGTCCTCTTTTCATCCTATCGCTAAAGGCCTTGAATGGACTCTTGGTTAGGTATGAATGAGAGGCATACTTGCATCACATATATTGTTAAGTCAAAAACCGGATCCAAGGAGATGCAAGTCATATACTTTGATCAAGATGTGCAAGTGTGTGGCATAAAAAGTGATTCTTAATTCTAATATTTTTGTATTCCCTTTATCATGACTTTCTCTCTTTTTAATGATTGCCTTGGAAGTATGGGCTATCTCTTCTCTTCTTTTTTTTATTCAATACTTTGGAACCTTCATGTGTCCCATTCTTTTTCTTCTTTTTTTCTTTTGCTAATTTGAGAGCTTCAAGCATCTCTCTTTTTTTAGCATAGCCCCATACTTCTTTTTGGCATATGAAAATTTTGGAGAGAAAGACTCATGACAAATGAATGGAGTTTTTATTTTAGGTGGACAAAAAACATGTTTTTGCGTAACTCTCAGTGTAAGAGTCAGCATTTATTTGTGGGTGTATGTGAATCTTAATTAAGGGTGCATGACTAGAATCACTACAAGGGTCACAACAATTTGACAAAACTCAATGCGAATACAAGTAGCATATGACTAAGGTTTGGATTTGAATATTATCATATGGCCGTGGTAGGAATTCATAATCATTGAAAAACTTTTGATTTTAGCATTTTTACAAGAAAACTCTGGATGTCAAGTTTCTCTTAGAATAAAGTCATAGCATATTCTATTTACCATATCATAACTTATAACAACTTAGAAAAGGATCATGCTTTTGCAACCCACAAGTCTCATATTTTAAAGAGATATTTTAGCCAACAAACTTAAATCTTGGGGAATACTAAGTTACAACCTAGGCACAGATGAATTATAGACAGAGCAACTATTTATCATTTCAACAAAGGAGAAATTGAACATTCTTACAACACATATTTTGAGTGGAATATTTTTGTTCTTCATATCTCATCAGTATTTAAGTATAAGATGATAAAATAGCTAAAAGAAATGTGAGATACAAGTTACCTCTTTGGGAGTCCTCTCCCAAGCTAGCTCCAGACTTATGGTCTGTGGTTCAGCAAGGAATGTTGTTGGCTGGTAGACGTTGTGGCCTGATTTGTGATTCGTGGCCTCCTTTGAGCATGCTAGGAGGTTCCTCCCAAGCTTGTCTTATGTTGACATTGAAATAATAGGACAACCATACTTGGGGTCGAAAGTTTTTTATTATTATTATTTTAGTCACGGTTTACCAAATAAGTTTTTATCTCTATTATCATCTCAAAGACTTATCCTCATGAAGTTGATAAATTCCTATAAGGGTCGATTCATATCATCAACCCAACTCTACACTAACAGTTTTGGTTCAATGATCAAACTAGACGTCATGCCTAATTTGATTAAGGTAGGCTTATTAACCTAAACACCATACTTAATTCAAAAAGCCTATGGAAGTATGATCAATATATCTAAACTAAGCATCATGCTTAATTTAAAAGATGTATGACCAACCCCCAAACAAAAACATACCAGCGTAGATGAAAAGATAAACAAGATTCATTCAACGGAGGCAAAGACATTGAATGGTGAACAATAGAACCATAGAATTTATTATTATTATTATTATTATTATTATTATTATTATTATTATTATTATTATTATATATATATATATATATATATATATTTAATTATAGTTTTGTTATCTAATAATTTTTTAGGCAACTTTAAATCATGAATATACCAATTTACCTTCGGCAAGGACTCACCACTTTAAAGTCCAATGAGCAGGACTCTTCTCCTTTCACTTTTTGCTTGATGGAGGTACATCCGTGTCCAGAGAAGTAGATGCAGATATTGATGCTTCTACCATCCATATCTATTTGATCCCTTTATGTGGTTGTTTCTTGGGCCGGTTTGTTTTAATATGTTTATGCATTTTAAACCCATTAAATGGCATCTCATTGTTTGCCCTTGCATTGGAAAGCTAACATGCCCTGATCCCACATGTAAGACTATATTTGTAGTGTTAAGAAATGGTCTCCCTAAGAGGAGGGGTACTTCCTCATTGTGGCCCATGTCTAGAACGACGAAGTCCATGGGGATGTATGTGTCTCGAATTTTCACCAAGATGTCCATGGCTAGTCCCTCCGGATTTTGCAAAGTTTGATCTGCCATCTGTAGTTGGAAACCTACAGTGGACAAAGGTCCACCTAATGTTTTATTATATGTTACCTTGGACATGATGTTGATGCTCGCTCCAAGGTCACAGAAGGCGTTGTGGAAGACATGCAGGCCGATTGAGCATGTGATTGTCGGGCGTCCAGGATCTTCTTTCTTGGCAATGAATGGTAGATCTGCATGATACTTGTCGTTTTCCCGACATAGAGGCTTACCAAACCTTGTTGAGACCATTTTAATAGATTCGAGAGAAGTTTCAGGTTGTCTAGAAATCTTTCTTGAATTAGAAACAAGTATAGTGGCAGCAAGTTGATCTATTTGAGTTTCATTCATTTTCTTAAAGTTCAGTTGGTTTTTGACAAAAGAAGTTAAACCTTCTATTTTAGAATTTATTTTTTCAAGCATTTTCTCATTAAACATAAGCTTTTTAGCAATATTTTCATTTATTTTTGCTTGGCCTAAGACCAAATATTTCAAGGAAGGTTGATTCGAATTGTAATTTGAGTTGAAGTTTCAATTACCTCCTTGGTATTGTTGGTGTGCATTCGTGTCCTCGCTTGGCAGCCCGCAAGATGGACTTTCCTACACCATCATGATCAACCCGGTGCGTAGTTCAAAGTTCTTGTCACCAATATTGACAGCGGGCCCAGCGGGCATGTTGGCAATAGCGGGGACGGTGAACTCGCGGAGTGACTTCTGGGCCATAGCGATAGTAGTGGATGGTATGGGGGTGACTGGTTCATTTGTCGGTGGAGTAGCAAAAGAAGAAGCGGTACGAGACTGGTTCTTCCTTAGGAGTGCCTCCGAATCTGTGGTGTAGTTGTCCAGTAGGGAGAAACTAGTCATACACTATCATGTTTTCATCCACAATAGGAGAAAACAAGCAAAGTTACCCTGCATAAACAATGGCTACCTTACATGCATATTATCATGAACATGTCCTACTAGATTCTTTAATCAATATGCCTTTCCTACCAACGGCGCTAGAAATACTTGTTGGTATTTCTTAACGTCACTACTAAGTATGGGGTTTAAATCCATCCTCAGCAATGGCGCTAGAAATACCTTGTTGGTAGTTCTTAACAACATAACTAATGTGAACCCATGCTACTAAGAAATAGCCTTGATAGTTCCTTAACAATTTTAGATATTTCTCTACAAGTGCATGGAGCTATTATTGTAGCATTTCACCCGGAAGTATTCAGGGTATCATTATTTATATTTTTCCAAAGGAAGGCATTTAATTAAGAGTCTAGTATGGAGATGAACTTGAATAATAATGCTTGCAAGTACACCAATGCTTATAACAGGGGTAAGAATAGTAATTCCATGATAGTGGACACACACTTGGCATTCCTCAAAGGATAAAATAGAAAAGAAAGGATAAAAGAATAATCCTATGTCAAGCAGACATTGGTCTAGTGTAGTCATACAAAGATTAGTTGATAATCATACAAATTACATAATTAGTTTTAGGGCTAAGTATGAAGCAGGTCGGGAGGCCACCGAGTACTAGTCTGCTAGCAACCTCTTGTGACAATTTGGACTCCTACACCCTAAATGAACGTGGGGGATTACGAAGGATGGACAAGGCTATCACCACCTGCCGCCTACCCCTCAATCGGAGAGTAGGACAATGCATTCACATGTCTCTCCATACCCAAGCACCACGCTTGCAGAAACTACCCAAATCCCCTTGAGTCCCCGACCCTATGGATCAACAGGTAAAGAACTTGGGCACACCTGATGGCACGATGAATCACCACCTCAACTTAGCTCTAATTTTGATTATATAAGTTATATGGTTGTTTAAGTATAAAGTTAAGTATGCTACTCTCATGACACATAAACTTTGCACTAGTTTGTATATAACACAATAACTATACTCTAGTTCATAAGTATGACTATAATAAAGTGAAGACATGACTTTGGAAGAACCCATATTGATATCTATACTAAGAATCTTTTCTTCCAAGGAGCCAAGCCATCCAAGGTGGCTTTGCCTTGCTCTAATACAACTAAAAAGTAAAACTAAAGAGTGTAGAGAGTGAGGTGTTGCTCAATGTGGTGTGTGTGAGAGAGGGGGTACCCCTTTATTTATACAAGAGTGAAGGTGGTGCTTTTGTCTATCTTTAGTGCGGAGGCACGAGATGCACTGCCTTAGCCTAAAGCCATACCACTACCAGAGCAAGGGGTGGCTGAGGGGCGCCCAGAAAGGGGGCAGCCGCCCCTGGGGAACAGCCGGTCCCTGAGTTGCTTCCTTAGGGCGCTTAGCCCATTTTGAGTTGGTTTGGTGGGCATCTCCCTTGTTCCTTTGCACAAATCAGCATTGGAAAGCGCCTTTCAATGAAATCCTCCACATATTTGTATTTATGACCTACAAAATGGTGTTCTCTAAATACATGTGGAACTTGGTTAATAGTAAATTTATGTGTGATTAAGTTTGCTAATTTCTCCTCTTTTTGTAGCTTAATTGGCAGTCTTATTTGGTTGGTAAAGACTGCCAACACATAGCAACTAGAATTGTTGGGTATGTGGCTTGCAACCCTTGTAGAGCTAGAGCAAAATTTCATTACGCCGTTTGTTGTACTAATCAATTGCTCTAGTGGTTTTGTAGAGTTTTAAATAGGCTAGTCACCCCCTCTAGCCATATTAGAACCTTTCAAGTGGTATCAGAGCTATGATCACCGTTTGATTGAGGACTTAATAATCTCGGTGTCAAATTATGGCTCAAGTTGTGTTCAACCATATGGGGAGCAAACCACCGTTCTTTGATGGCTCATGCTATGATTATTGGAAGAGAAAGATAAAGATGTATCTTGGTTCAATCAATGATCAAGTATGGGATGTAACCGAAAGTGATTATGTGATTCTTGATCCCACCAATCTCACCAACCAAGACAAGGCCAACAAGCAATGCAACACAACAGCTCTCAACACCATCTATAGTGCCATTGATTCCAAGGTGTTTGAGCAAATCAAGGATTGTGAGAAAGCTTGTGAGGTGTGGAAGAGATTGGAGGAGACCTATGAGGGCACACCGGTGGTGAAGAGTGCCAAGTTGTACATTCTCAAGGACAAGTTGACAAGCTTCAAGATGAAGGATGATGAGAGCATTCCAGAGATGTTCCATCGATTGCAAGTGATTGTCAATGACTTGAAAGCATTAGGAGAGAAGATCAATGATGATGATGTCTCTCACTGGTTCTTGATGTGCTTACCACCAAGATTTGAGATGTTGAGAATGCTCATTATAAGAGGAGTTTACCTCTAACCAAGTGACATACCGTGTGGAATGGGAAGGGGCTGACAAGGATGAGAAGAAGGAAGATGATGACAAGAAGAACAAGAGTGTAACATTTAAGGCTAGCTCATCATCCAAGAACAAGGGCAAGTCCAAGAAGCAAGAATCAAGTGATGATGAAGATCCTAGTGACATTGATGATGGGGCTGTGGCTCTCTTTGTATGCAAGATGGGCAAGTTTATGAAGAAGAAGGGCTATAGTGCAAGAAAGAAAAGAGATCACAACAAGGAGTATGTTAGGAGATGCTACAAGTGCAAGAGTTTGGATCACGTTGTAGCGGATTGTCCCTACAATAATGACAATGATAAGGATGAGAAGTAGAAGCATAAAAGGGAGAAGGAGAAGAAGAAAAAGAAAGAGAAGAAGATGACCTTCCAAAAGAAGAAGAAGGGTGGAGGCTATGTGGTTACTTGGGATAGTGATGGCTCTTCGGATAGTGATGACTCTAGTGATGATGGCAAGAAATCACTCAAGAAAGCACTAGCAAGCATTGCCATCAATAACAAGCCTTCCATCTTCGAAACTCCATTGACATGCCTCATGGCAAAGCCTACCAAGGTAAAATATGATGTGAGTGATGATTATAAATGTGAAAGTGATGATTGTAGGAGTGATGATGATGAGGAGGAGTAGGAGTACACCAAGGAGGAACTCTTGGACATATGTGAGCAAGTGCACACTTGCTTTGAGATAAAGAGAAAGGAGTGTAAAGAATTGCGCAAGAAGATCAAATCTCTTGAGCAATCCTTTGATGAGCTCAATGCTTCTCATGAGAGTCTAAGGGAACACCATGAGAAGCTTGTCAAAGTTCACTCTAAGCTTGAAAAGGCTCACTCCTCTCTCCTCGAGCCAGTCAAGAAGGAGAAAGCCAGGAAGGAGCAAGTGATTGTATCTTGTGATGTGGGACTAACATGTGATATTCTTGATGAATTATTTTATATAAACCCATTGTTATTGCTCCCACTAACCCTTCTTGTAGTACTTCCACTTCTACTTCACCTATGAGTGATGGTTTCACTTGTGATACCTCACTAATGGTGAAAAATAAGACCCTTAAGGAGGTGAATGAGCTCCTCCTACCTTAGGCAATGCCTATGGTGGAGATGCCCGCTTGCTAAAGTGTTTGGATAGCCAAAATTTTTCTCTCAACAAAGAGGGATTGGCTATAGCCCCAAGAAAGGCAAGGTGGCCTTTGTCACTCCTAAAGCTACCTTTATGAAGGAAAATAGTCGGTTTTACAATAGATGCAAGCAAGTTGGGCATATAGAGTAATATTGCAAGACTAACAAGAACAAGCTAATGTATCCTCAATTAAATTTGCTTCTTGTTACATGCTTGTTAAGGGTGCCAATGGTGTAAAGGCTAAGTCCATTGGTGCACCAATTGTGGGCTCAAAGAAGAAAGCCATTTGGGTGTCAAAGACCTTAGTAACTAATCTTCAAGGACCCAAGTAAGTTTGGGTACCTAAAAAGAATTAATCTTCTTTTGTAGGTCAATTACAAAGCCGGAGGGAGGCATTGAGTGCTTGATAGTGGGTACACACAACACATGACCGGTGATTCAAGAATGTTCAATTCAATCAACACAAATGAGAGCAATGGGATTGATAGTATCACATTTGGTGACAATGGCAAAGGCAAGGTCAAAGGTCTTGGTAAGATTGCAATATCCAATGACTCGAGCATTTCCAATGTGCTACTAGTAGAGAGCTTGAACTTCAACCTATTATCGATAGCTCAATTGTGTGATCTTGGTTTCAAGTACATATTATGGTGTGGATGATGTAGACATCATAAGTGTAGATGGCTCTAACTTGATATTCAAAGGATTTAGATATGAGAATCTATACTTGGTTTATTTTAATGCTAGAGAAGCTCAATTGTCAACATGTTTGCTCACTAAGTCTAGCATGGGTTGGTTATGACATAGAAGGCTTGGTCATGTTGGATTAAAAGAATTGAACAAGTTGATTAAGTAGGATCTAGTTAGAGGTTTGAAAGATGTCACATTTGAGAAAGATAAGATTTGTAGTGCATGTCAAGCTAGAAAGCAAGTTGGTAGCAACATCCTAAGAAGAGCATGATAAACACATCTAAGGCGTTTGAGTTGTTGCACATGGACTTATTTGGACAAACCACATACACTAGCATTGGAAGAAACAAATATGGATTTGTGATTATGGATGATTTCACTAGATATACATGGGTGTTCTTTCTTGTTGACAAGAGTGATGTGTTTGCAACCTTCAAGACATTCATCAAGAGAATTCATAATAAGTTTGAAACAACCATCAAGAAAGTGAGAAGTGACAATGGAAGTGAATTCAAGAACACAAGAGTTGATGATTTGTGTGATGAGTTTGGAATTAGGCATCAATACTCGGCCAAGTACACTCCTCAATCAAATGGCCTAGTTGAGAGGAAAAATAACTTTGATTGACATGGCAAGATCAATGTTGATGAGTACAATGTAAGTCATTCATTTTGGGTTGAAGCAATTAACATGGCTTGCTACTATAGCAACCGACTCTATTGTCACCCATTGAAGGAGAAGACACCTTATGAGCTCTTGAATGATAGAAAGCCCAATATTGCATATTTTTAGGTTTTTGGTTACAAATGCTACATATTGAAGAAAGGCACAAAATTGAGCAAGTTTGAGAAGAAATATGATGACGGTTTCTTACTTGGTTACTCAACTACTAGCAAGGCTTATAGAGTGTGGAATTTGGCTAGTGGTATTCTTGAGGAGGTTCATGATGTAGAATTTGATGAAACCAATGGTTCCCAAGAGAAAGATGAGAATCTAGATTATGTAAGAGGCACTCAATTGGCCAATACAATGAATAAGATGGATATTGGTGATATAAGACCTAAAGAAGTGATTGAAGTTGAAGATGACAAAGATCAAGTGCTCTCTAACTCAAATGTGCAAGCTAGTGGTTCTCATGATCAAAATCAAGCTAGTGTAAGTGATGACAAAGTGCAAGATCAATAACAAGTGGCTAGTTCATCATCTCAACCAAGTGATCAATCAAATGGAAGCAATCAAGTGCAAGTGCTCTAACCAACCAATGTTGCAAGATATCATCTATTGGACTCTATTATTGGTGATATGTTTAGAGGTGTGCAAACAAGATCAAGATTGGCATTATTTTGTGAACATTGCTCATTTGTGTCATCCATTGGACTGAAGAAGACAGATGAAGCTTTGTTGGATGTTGATTGGGTGAATGCTATGCATGAAGAGCTAAACAACTTCACAAGAAATCAAGTATGGGAGTTAGTTGAGAGGCCTAAGGATCATAATATGATTGGAACTAAGTGGGTCTTTTGAAACAAGCAAGATCAAGATGGGATAGTTTTAAGGAACAAAGCAAGATTAGTGGCTCAAGGTTACACTCAAGTTAAAGATCTTGATTTTGGAGAAATATATGCCCCGGTTGCAAGACTAGAAGCAATTAGGATCTTGTTAGCCTATGCTTGTGCCGACAACATCAAGTTATACCAAATAGATGTGAAAAGTGCATTTCTCAATAGGTACATCAATGAGCTTGTGTATGTTGAGCAACCTCCTGATTTTGAAGATGAGAAGAAGTCCAACCATGTTTACAAGTTGAGAAAGGCTTTGTATGGATTGAAACAAACACCTAGAGCATGGTATGAGAGATTGAGGGATTTCCTACTCTCTAAGAAATTCACAATGGGCAAGGTTACCAAAAAGATTGGCAAGGACTTGTTTGTGTTGCAAATTTATGTTGATGATATCATATTTAGATCAACCAATCAAGAATTTTGTGAGGAGTTTGGAAAGATAATAGCAAGTGAGTTTGATATTCCATGATTGGAGAGCTTAGTTGCTTGCTTGGTCTTCAAATCAAGCAAATGAACAATGGCACATTTATGCGTCAAGGCAAGTACATTAAAGACATGCTCAAAAAGTTTGGAATGGATGATGCTAAAGCTATTAGTACACCAATGTGAACAAATGGAAACTTGGATAGTGATGCTAGTGGCAACATGGTGGATCAAAAGATATATCAGTCTATGATTGCAAGCCTACTCTATGTGACAGCATCAAGGCCAGATGTGTTGTTTAGTATATGCATGTGTGCTAAATTTCAAGCCTCACCTAGAGAAAGTCATTTGAAGGCAACCAAGAGAATATTGAGATACTTAAAGCATACACAAAATATTGGATTGTGATATCCCAAAGGAGCTAGATTTGAGTTGATTGGATATTCAAACTCCAATTATCTGGGATGCAAAGTTGAGAGAAAGAGCACATCAGGCACATGTCAACTATTGAGAAGATCACTTGTGTCTTCATCATCAAAGAAGCAAAATAGTATAGCACTTTCAACTGCCGAAGCAGAGTACATTTCGGCCGATAGTTGTTGTGCTCAATTACTTTGGATGAAGGCTACTTTGAGTGACTTTGGAATCAAATTCAAACAAGTGCCATTGCTATGTGACAATGAGAGTGCCGTGAAGCTCACCAACAACCTAGTTCAACATTCAAGAACAAAGCACATAAATGTCTGTCATCATTTCATAAGAGATCACCAACAAAAAGGGGACAATTGCATTGAGAATGTGGGCACCGATGATCAACTTGCCGATATCTTCACCAAGCCACTTGATGAGAAGAGGTTTTGCAAGCTAAGGAATGAATTGAACATACTTGACTTCTCAAATATGCGTTGATGCACCCCCATATATGACATGCCTCTCCTTTGAGCAAAGCAAGGTAAAGTTGATTGACATGTCATTCATCCATTGCTCAGGACTTGTTTAGTGCATCTAGTCATTCCTATCATGTCTTGGATCATTCATTAAAATCAAATGAATTTGATGTTTGTAGGGTACCACTATTGCTTGTATGTTTCATATGATCTAGTGGTAGCATATGACATGTTTGTGGGCTTGTGTCACACCCATTTTTAAGGACAAAAATAGGATGTATAAAAGACTCATGTGCACCCCAGGAAACAGTCGCACACATAAGTTGACAAATTACAAAGTATCATCACAGTGCTTATTACATAACAAATAAATATTTAAGACATAGTCTTGAACGATAGATAATAATAACTAGTAATAATCTCCAGCGGAAACTCCACACAGGGACACGGTTGACTGGTTGACATCAAGACTAGTACTCATTCCGATAATCTTCCTCATTATCTTCATCTGTTATGGTGGAAATAGCAAGAGTGAGTTCATGTCGAACTCCACAAATATAACACAGGGTTCATGAGGCTCAAAAAGGCTAGACACTGTTTAACTGCGTTTAGCTTTTTAATCATATATTAGCAATTGAGTAGCATCAAGATAAACCACTTCCCATTAAAGAACCAATGATCAATTGTAATAAGGATAATGAATAGCATTAACAAGAGCATAATAATAACAACAGTAATTAAACATGATATAACAATGGTGATCATCTATCTGTAAATGTTCCAAGGCCGCTCGTATCCGTGAGCACGGCTAGTATACCAGTTTTTAACTCTGCGCAGAGGTGTACACTTTCACTGTAAGTCATGATTTCCAAATGAGTGGGGAGATCAAGCCCAAACACCCGAGAACCATATAAAGCCACTCAAAAGTTCGTCTAACAAGTTAGGGCCATTAGATTTTACTCGGCAGGCAGATGTAGAACCCCCCTTCCCTGTGGCACAACAACCGCAGCCTATACACACTAGGCCAGGGGCTCGCACTACACCCAAAGTGTCAAGCCATTCTTACGCCATTTAAGGTAACCACTAACAAGCTAGAAAAGGTCTCTTGAACAACTAAAGCCAGAGCCATATAGCCCTCACAGCTGTACTGTATATCCCGGATGATCACGTACAGATAAGTCCTTATGGAGAGAAACCAGAGCATCAAAATAATACACTTGCTCTAGCCCCCTTTTAACAACAATGAAATCATCTTAATAGTTGATTGCTTAATCCATTAATCAAATTACAAGATCATTGTTCTTAGTTTAAGCACTAGCGATAGCTACCCATATGCATACCCAAGGTTGACAAGGAATCAAGACATCAAGCACTAAGTTATAATCTCTAAGGTTGTCAAGGTAAGCACATGCATATGTATGATCATTTTGATGAATAGGTAGCAAGGATAGTCCTGTGTTATACTTGCCTTGATCAAAGCTCTCCAAGTGATACTGCTGACTTGGCTCAAAGTAATACTCCAAATCGTCCAAGTACTGCTCACCTTCTATACTCGATCATCAATCAACAACATACATGCATCCAATCAAACATACACGAAGCAAACAAATAGATATAATTAGAACAGTACACCAACAGTAACAAAACAGTAATAAAAGTTTATAAAACTCTTCTACACGTTTCTACGATCACACAGACGCAAAGATCACCAAATTCGGAGTTAAAACGTAAAAGTTATGAATTTTCTAAGATTTCATATAGATAAATAAATACTTAATTATAAACTCGAAAAATAAATTATCAAAACTAACTGTAAAACTATACTAACATGTAGAGTTCGCAAATACGAACCTAACGCAATTTGAACGGATCATATCGGAGTTAAAACGAAGATTTTATGACCAAAACAGTTCTAGTGGCAAATCTGTAAATTGCTGAAAACGTATTTTTGATTTAACCGGTTGAAAATACGCCTTCCAAATGTGAAAACGTAATTTCAGCTTTACGTTTTGGACCGCGGGTTGATTCCCAGAAACCCGAGGGTCTCTTTAACAAATTTACCATCTAAAGGGTATCTTCTAATCTCATCCGTTGATCACAAGATGGACGGCTCATGTTCATCTTCAAGTGCACAGTGTTCACCCGATCGTCCCCTCCATGTCCGGCCGTCGGCCGCCATGCCCGCCATGGCCACCTCGCCGGAGTACGTTGGCCCCGCCTACTCCAACCACCATTCACCCCGCTACCAACTCCAATCGGTGGAGAAGCTCCACGCGATCTCATCTACCCGGTAAAGAATAGCTACGGTAGCCCGAACACGACACGCGACGAGAGGAGGGCGGCGGCTCCATGGCCGACCCGACGGTGATCTCCAATACCGCGATAAAATGCACGGGAACTCAAAAGAAACACATAGGAAGGGAGAGGAGGAGCTAACGAACTCACCTAGGCGAAGAATTTGGCCTCCAATCGACCCGAAGGTCTCAACCGCGCCCACCAAAACCCGCCGGCCAAGCTCTAACCCTAGAGCTCTAAAACCCGTGGCAACCCTAGCTTTTTAGTTGAAAAACGGAAACTAGAGGTACCCGGCCATCCTTTTATAGCCTCAAATCGTCGTTTTCGGGTAGGATATCCCAGGTAAGGCGGTGATGAGATTCGGTGGTTGGGATACTCGAGTCCGGCTCGGTCACGTCTGGAGGTAGGAGAAAACTGACAGGTGGGGTCCAATGGTCAGCGGCTCAAGAGAGAGGAAGGCGGCTGCTGCGGCGCTGGGCTGGCTTGGGCCGCGGCAGAGCTGGCTCGGCCCACGCGGAAACGGACTACTGGGGCGCCGACCGGCCCACCAAGCAAGGAAGGAACGGCCGCTGAGTAGCTGGGTCGCCAGGCCAACAGTTCTCTTTTTTTAATTTATTTTCACAAATTATCTCAAATAAATTTTCTAATCCAAATTAAAATAAAACAAAACCACTCCACATAACAAAATAAATGCAACAGCATGAATGCAACACAAAATTTATTTTACTATTATTTTAAATTGGCCATTATTTATTATCTAACTTATTCAAATTTTGTTATCTCAAAATTTGGGTGTTACAAATTCTACCCCCCTTAAAAGAATCTCGTCCTCGAGATTGGATTGCTTACTCAAACAACTGCGAATATGATTTCCTCAATTCATCCTCTCTTTCCCAAGTTGCCTCTGCCTCTGAATACCGATTCCACTGTACTTTGCACATCTTAATAATCCGACTTCGAGTAACTCTCTCAGCCGTTTCTAAAATCTTGATCGGAAACTCTTCATATGTAAGATCTTCCTTAACAGTCAACTCTTCTAAAGGTATCTGCTCCTCAGGCACACGCAAACACTTCTTAAGTTGTGAAACATGGAACACATCATGTACTCCAGATAAATTCTCAGGCAACTCCAATTGGTAAGCAACTTCCCCACGTCTAGCAATAACTTTAAATGGTCCAACATACCTTGGTGCTAGTTTACCTTTCATGTTAAATCTCTTCACACTTCTCATAGGTGACACCTTCAAATAAACATAATCACCTACCTCAAAAACTAGATCTCTTCTTCTATTATCAGCATAACTCTTCTGACGAGACTGTGCCACTCTCAAATTCTCACGAATCACTCGTACTTGATCTTCTGCGTTTCTAAGAACATCTGTACCAAACACCTGAGATTCACCTGTCTGATCCCAAAACAATGGAGTTCTACACTTACGTCCATACAAAGCTTCAAACGGTGCCATCTTGAGACTCTGTTGATAACTATTATTGTAAGAAAATTCTGCATAAGGCAAACTCTTATCCCAACTAGTTCCATATTGCAATGCACAGGCTCTCAACATATCCTCTAATACCTGGTTGGTCCTTTCAGTCTGTCCATCTGTCTGTGGATGATATGCTGTACTAAAGTTCAATTTAGTTCCTAAAGATTCATGCACAGCTTGCCAAAAGTGCGACGTAAACTGCGTACCCCGATCAGACACAATTTTCTTTGGTACTCCATGCAAACATACTATCCTTTCCATATACAAGGTAGCTAATTGTACTCCCGTGTAATTAGTCTTGACTGGAATAAAATGAGCAACTTTAGTCAACCTATCCACTATCACCCAAATAGAATCATAACCTCTCTGAGTACGCGGTAACCCCACTATAAAGTCCATACCAACTTCCTCCCACTTCCATTCAGGGATCTTCATTGGTTGCAACAATCCAGCAGGTCTCTGATGCTCTGCTTTCACCCTCTGACAAGTATCACACAAAGCCACATACTCAGCCACATCTCGCTTTAGTCCAACCCACCAATATTTCTGTTTAAGATCCAAATACATCTTAGTACTACCAGGATGAATAGAATAAGCTGACTCATGAGCTTCACGAAGAATTGCCTGTCTAATAGCTTGATCCTCAGGTACACACAGCCTCTTTCCAAACCACAAAATTCCATTATCATCCATTCTAAAGCCTGGTGACTTACCAATCACTATATCCTCCGCTATCTTCTTTAGTTTCTCATCCTTCAATTGACCCTTATAGATCTCTTGCTCTAAAGTAGGCTCTATTACTAATTCCATTGCATTAGTAACAATTCCCAAGTTCAAATATTCAAATTCAGCACATAACTCACTAGCCATAGACAATGTTCTTATCTCATTGGCATAACTCTTCCTACTAAGAGCATCAGCTACTACATTAGCCTTACCAGGATGATAGTGTATCTCAATATCATAATCCTTAATCAACTCCAACCATCTGCGTTGCCTCAAATTCAGATCTGACTGAGTGAAAATATACTTCAAACTCTTATGATCAGTGTATATATCACTCTTATGTCCAATCAAATAATGTCTCCAAATCTTTAAAGCATGAACTACAGCTGCTAATTCCAAATCATGTGTAGGATAATTCAACTCATGCTTTCTTAACTGCCTGGATGCATAAGCCACAACTCTGCCTTCTTGCATAAGAACACATCCCAAACCTTGACGAGAAGCATCACAATAAATAGAAAACTTCTTACTCAAATCTGGCAAAACCAAAACAGGCGCTGTAGTTAACCTCTTTTTCAACTCCTCAAAACTAGCTTGACATTTATCTGACCACACAAACTTGGCATTCTTCTCTAACAGAGATGTCATAGGTTTAGCAAGTTTAGAAAACCCTTCAATGAACCGTCTGTAATATCCAGCTAAACCCAGGAAACTGCGAATCTCACTAACATCAGTAGGTGGTTTCCAATTCAATACATCCTTTACCTTGCCTGGATCCACTGATATACCTCCATTAGAAACAATATGACCAAGAAAAGAAACTTCCTTCAACCAAAACTCACATTTACTTCGCTTCGCATACAGTTTATGCTCTCTAAGCTTCTGCAATACCAACCTCAAATGTTCAGCATGCTCTACCTCTGTCTTGGAAAATACCAGTATATCATCAATAAACACTACCACAAACTTATCCAAGTATTCCATGAACACCTTATTCATCATGTACATAAAGTATGCAGGTGCATTGGTCAATCCAAACGACATAACAGTATACTCATACAATCCATACCTTGTAGTAAAAGCTGTCTTTGGTATATCAGAGGCACGAATCTTCAACTGATGATATCCAGAACGTAAATCAATCTTAGAGAACACACAAGCACCTCTCAACTGATCAAACAAGTCATCAATCCGGGGCAAAGGATACTTATTCTTGATAGTTACTTCATTTAGTGATCTATAATCAACACACATCCTCTGACCACCATCTTTCTTATCAACAAAAATAACTGGTGCTCCCCAAGGTGATGAACTAGGTCGAATAAAACCTTTTTCTTGTAATTCTTTAATTTGTTTCTTAAGTTCTTCTAATTCATCTACTCCCATCCTATATGGTCGTTTGGCTATAGGTGCAGTTCCAGGTAATAATTCAATAAGAAATTCAATGTCTCGGTCAGGTGGCATACCTGGCAATTCATCAGGGAAGACATCCGGAAATTCCTCAATCACTGAATTCTCCTTAATAGTATCTTCAATCTGATTCACCACCGCGGTTGGTTGCTTCTGCATTGCTACATCCACATTGATTTTATCTCCATTAGGCGCAGTCACAACTACCACTTTCTGCTGACACTGAATCTCTGCCTGATTTTGCATCATCCAGTCCATACCCAATAGCACATCAATCCCAGATGTTCTCAACACTATAGGAGTTATCTTAAACTCTACCCCCCTTAATACCATACTAATCGGAAGACAACGATTACTGGTTTGCATGGTACCTCCAGGTGAATTTACTAAGAGAGGTTCTTTCATAGCTAGCATGGGTATACTATGCATTTTAACAAAAATATTGGATATGAATGTATGAGATGCTCCAGAGTCAAAAAGAACAGTTGCGGGAGTGGAATGTACATTGAACGTACCAATCATAACTTCTGGTGCATTATGAGCTGTATCAGAAGACACGTGATTCACCCTTCCAGCACCGGATTGCCTCTGGTTGCTCTTCTGGCTCTGAGGAGTCTGTTGGTTCTGCTTCTCAGGACAATTATAAGACAAATGACCCTCTTTACCACAGACAAAGCATCTAATAGGAGTGCTGGGAGTACTATTCTTTATGGGGGTAGCATTGGGATTTCCAGTGCGAGGAGTCTGTTGCCCAGTCTGCTGATACTGTTGACGCTGTGGATATGATGAACGCTGTTGTGACTGATTACTTTGCCAATTCTGGGACCACCTCTGATTTGAATTGCGATTCCACTGGCTAACCGGTCCCTGAAACTTCTGATGAAAGCCATGCTGAGAATTTGTGCGTTGACGGTTGTTGCTTCCTGAGCCTTGCACCTTCATTTTCCTCTTCCTGTCCATCTCTCTGCGCTCATTATCAAGCACAATAGCTTTGTTCACCAGCTCTTGAAAACTAGCATAGTTATTCCCCTTCAGTTGCAAGCGAAGATCATAATATATTCCCTTCAAGAAAAGACGCTGCTTGTCTGCATCTTCCCTCACTTCATTGGGAGCATAGCGAGCCAACTGGGTAAACCTGTCATGATATTCACTCACACTCATCTGTCCCATCCTCAGGTTTCTGAATTCTTCCTGCTTCAGCTCAATTATACCTTCAGGAATATGACGAGCTCGAAAATCTCTAACAAACTCATTCCAAGTAATAGGAGGAGCATTGTTAGGGCGTGCAGCCTGGTACGACTCCCACCAAGTCTGAGCTGTCCCTTGTAACTGACCAGATGCATACAACACCTTTTCCATATCATTGCATTGGGCTATATTCAGTTGTTTCTCCACTGCCCTTACCCAATCATCTGCTTCTAAAGGATCAGCAGCATGAGAAAACACTGGAGGGCGTCCCTTTAAAAATTCTCCACGCTTATCCCTTACTTGAACAGGTGGTGGTCCTCCAACAGGGGAATTGTTCTGCATGTGCTGCATAAACATCTGCATCATCTGGTTCTGAGTTTGCATAAGTTCCTCCATAGTAACGGGTATGTTAGCACCTCCACGACCTCTGCCACGACCTCTGCCTGACATCTGTTTCCAAAAACACAGAGATTGGAATTCAGTACGATCCGAGATGATGTATTCAATAGATAAGCAAAATCTGATTTTTCTGGACAAGCTCCAATTTCAGCAACTCAGTAAAACTGTCATATCTCGAGCTACAGATGTCCAAATCAGATGATCTTTACATGGTTGGAAAGCTTATAAAATTATCTACAACTCGTATTCACAACACTTTTTTTGATTCTGTCAATAAATTGGTCAAAAACTGAACTTAACAGAAACTGTTCCAGATTTCCAGACTGTGCAGTAACTCCAACTTGAAACAGGTATATCTCTTAACTCATAATAGATATTAAGGTGATTCTTGTGGGATTGGAAAGATATAGAAGTCTAACTATTCCCAGTAAAATTTCTTAAATTTCTCATGAACGGATTTTAAGTTATTTCTAAAACATCCCAGACTGATCCAATAATCAGCAAAGGACAGAACTAACTTAACCTCATATTCAACTAATATATCTTGATCAAACTTAATATTCTTAACCATGGAATCTGTAGGCATGTCTACAAAACTCCAGCACACATTACAAAGATCCAAATCACACATTATCATAATAACAATCCATCAATCACACAATTGTTCACCACAAACTGACTCTTAAAACAAACCAAACTTAAAATTAACTCACAACTACTATCGTTCCTATTACATAGGGATTTTTCCTATTGCCTAATTAAGCTTCTCATAAATCTTGGGACGACCTAACTCCGCCCTTAATTGGTCAATCTCCTTGTAAGCTTGCTCCTTAAGTTCTTTTTCCTTCAGCAACTTGTCACACCCAAAATTTTCTATTTTGGGTTGTGCATGAAAAATACTAAATAAAATAAATGATTTCAATGTTTGAATAAATTTATTAGATAAGTTAAGTTGTTGCTAATTTAAATATAGAAAATTGTGGTTTTTAAATTTTTTTTTTCATATTAATTTGATAATGTGGTGTTTGTGTGATGCTTGTCTTTGGTGTTGGTGAGTGCTATTATTTTCAAAATACCGTAGGACGACGTTTACTTCTCATCGGAAAACTTTTTGGTATTTTCTGGATCCAAAATTTCAATTTCCGTGAGCTTAATCTTTTTCCTTGATCAATGCAAAAGTCTTTTTCGGGAGCTAAACCACTTTGGTTGTGTTCCTTATTCTTCCATCTATCCCCAGGAATTTTTCTAGTATTTTTCGGAGCTCAGAGATATTTTTCGGAGCCTAAATAGTAATTCCCGATTTTCTGTAATTATTTTAATTCCGAAAATCAATATTTACTAAAATATCTCGGATTTCCAAAATATCCAAACCCTACGACTATATATATGCCGGCGTAGCCCTCAATGCGATGATTCCAGAAGTACAGCCCGTTTTTCGAGCCGCCAAACGTAGCCCCGTAGATCGGACGCCGAAGTTCTCCATAGCTAGGTTTCCGGCGAACCTTCGGCGAGCTTTCCCGGCCACCTCGGACGTCTCCGGCGAAAACCACCACCACCACAAGGTTGCTCTCTTCGTCCTCTACGCCGTCGTGCTTTCCGTTTCTCGAATCCATGTCCGTTTGATGCTTTCCTTAACTTCGTTTTCTATTTTCCGGCGAGCTCCACCATGGTCCCCGACGTGTTCTGGGTGCCCGGCCATCTTCCGGCGCCGGCCGCTGCCCACGCTGCCATGCCGCGCTCCTACGGCCGTCGGCCGCCTGCCCCTAGGGCCGCGCGCCCCACGGCCGGCCTCCCTGCTGCGTCTGAGAGCAGCAAGCGCCGCCGCCCATGGCCGGTTGGCCACCGCCATTGGTGCGGGCCGAGCGGGCCCAGCCATCCCGCGCTGCCGTGGACCTGCGCTGCCCCTGTCCCGGCGCTGCGCCGCTGGCCGGCCAGCAAGCCCCAGCCGAGCCCCTCCCTGCCCAGCGCGTGTGCAGCAACAGCAGTTTCCCCATGGCTGCGTACGTGAAGATCACAAGGTACAAGATGATGTATTTACAGTTTTGCCACCGATCGTTAACCCTTTACCGTTTCATCGTCTTAACTCCGTTTCGAGCGATTCCAGTTGCATTAGATTCATGTCGTCGTGCTCTACATAGTAATGTTAATGTTTATCATGTCTTATAATTATGAATTTATTAATTTAAAATACAATTTGATTAATATTAATTTAATAGTTTTTAATTAAAAGTGATATAGGTTTATAATTTCGTTTTTGTTGCTTTTGACTGTGGTGATGTAAGCGACATGTTAGCAACGCTGTTTTTCATGTCCCACGTTTATGAATATAATTAATTTGATTAATGTTAGTTAGCGAGTGCTCTCTTTTAATTAATTAAGAAGCAATTTAGGTTTAACTCGATTAATATTAGATGGTTCTTGATTATAATTTGTTTAGTTTAAATATAAAACATGAGATGGTTCGGTTAGTGCTTGTATATGTGTCAGGTTATATAAATTATAAATATTTGATTAGAATAATTAATGTTTATGCCATGCCCCTTTAAATTTAAAATGACATAGGTTCTTGTGTCGGCACTTTCTTAAAATGTTAACTCGATTAATATTCACATTAATGTGTTTTTATTTATAAATTGTTTATTAGATGCAAATCATGGCCATTGAACTCTTGTTAGCATGATGACATCATCTCGACATCACCAACACTTTATTGCCGTTTTTCTTTAGTAAAACAAATCCCGAAATACAATAGAAATACATATATACATACAATTTTGTTTAGGCCATATCTTCCATGTTTTAACTCCGATTTGGCCCGTTCAAGTTGCGTTAGGTTCATATTTGCCAGCTCTACATGTTAGTGTAGTTGTACAGTAGGTTTAGAAAATTTAATTTTTGAGTTTATATTAAAGTAATTATTTATCTATAGGAAATCTTAGAAAATTCATAACTTTCACGTTTTAAGTCCGATTTTCGTGATCTTTACGTCTGTGTGATCGTAGTAACGAGTAGAAGAGTTTTACAAACTTTTTATACTGTTTTTCTACTGTTGGTGTACTGTTCTAATTGTATCTTTTGTTTGCTTCGTGTATGTTTGCTCGGAATGTTTGTATGTTGATGCTTGGTGATCGAATTTAGACGGTGAGCAGTACTACGACGATTAGGAGTATTATTTTGAGCCGGACCAGCAGTATCTATCGGAGAACTTTGATCAAGGCAAGTATAACATGGGACCATCCTTGTTGTCCTATTCACTGAAATTATCATACATATGCATGTGTCTTCCTTGACAACCTTAGAGATTATAACTTAGCTATTGATATCTTGTTTCCTTGTCACCTATGGGTTGTGCATTTGGGTAGCTACTGCTAGTGCTAAATTATGAACAATGATCTTGTAATTTGACTAATGGATTATGCAATCAACCATTAAAGATGATTTTATTACTGTTGAAAGGGGGCTAGAGCAAGGGGTTATATTGTTGCTCTGGTTTCTCTCCGTAAGGACTTACCTGTAAGTGATAACCGGGATATACAGTACAGCTGTGAGGGCTATATGGCTCTGGCTCTAGTTGTTCAAGAGACCTTTTCTAGCTTGTTAGAGGTTACCTTAAATGGCGTAAGAATGGCTTGACACTTTGGGTGTAGTGCGAGCCCCTGGCCTAGTGTGTATAGGCTGCGGTTGTTGTGCCACAGGGAAGGGGGGTTCTACATCTGCCTGCCGAGTGAATCTAATGGCCCTAACTTGTTAGACGAACTTTTGAGTGGCTTTATATGGTTTTCAATGTTCTGGGCCTTGCAAACCCATGCATTTGGAAATCATGACTCACAGTGAAAGTGTACACCTCTGCGCAGAGTTAAAAACTGGTATACTAGCCGTGCTCACGGATACGAGCGGCCTTGGGGATTCTTACAGAATAGATGATCACCATTGTTATATCATGTTTTATTTACTGTTGATTATTATTATGCTCATGTTAATGCTATTCATTATCCTTATTACAATTGATCATTGGCTCATTAATGGGAATTGGAATACCTTGATGCTACTCAATTGCTAATTATATGATGATTAAAAGCTAAACGCAGTCAAACAGTGTCTAGCCTTTTTGAGCCTCATGAACCCTGTGTTATATTTGTTGAGTTCGACATGGACTCACTCTTGCTATTTCCCCAACACTCCAGTGTATAGTAAGATGCTACTCGGAGAAAGGACAAAGGTGTAGTGGAGTTTCCAGAAGACTAGTAGAAGTGCTAGGCATATGTTACCCCCAGTCAGCCGTCCCTGAGAAGAATGGAGCCCGAAGTTTAGTCACCGTTCCGCGATACTCTGATGTAAGTGTTAATATAGCTATGTATACGTTATATAATAACATTGTTTCTGATACTTTTTCATTCTGGCATATGTGTGGACTTCCTGGGCACACATATGATTAGCCTGGTTTTGTTCGTTAGAAAACCGGGTGTGACAGAGTGGTATCAGAGCGGTGTTGACTGTAGGACGTATGCCAAGTAGCACCGGACGTATTCTAAAACTTATTTTACTATAAAACTATTTTATCATCCCTTGACTCATTGATTTTGACTATTTCCTCTTCCTTGTCCTGTTGTATCCTCCCCTTGATAGCTTCCTTTGAGCTATTATATCTTACTCCCTTGGTTTTTGTTTTACGTTGTTTTTATTAAAAGTTTTCTGATCTCATCTTGTTCTAAAGTTTGATGGTCTTTTATCATCCATAATCTTTCCATAGGATGACCACCATTGTTGAAGAAGCACGTGTAGTACCGATGATGTGATGTGTGCTTGTTTTGCTTGATGTATTGCTTGTGTGTTGCCTTGTTCTCGTGTTTCAAAGGTGGCTCGGAAGAAATAAGTCTTGAGGAGTAGTTCGATCCATGTTAAGTGGGGTAGGTTTTACGTAATACTCCACATGCTGATTTCTATAGCAGTCATCAATGTTTCTGTTATATCTCAAGATATGAACATGAGAAATTTATAAAATTTTACTGGGAATAACTAGACTTCTGTATCTTTCCAAACCCACTGGACTTATCTTTTTATCTATTATGAGCTAAGAGATATACCTGTTCTAAGTTGGGGTCACTGCGCAGTCTGGAATCCTAAAACAGTTTCGGTTAAGTTCAGTTTTTGACTAACTTATGGACAGAATCTGGAAAAGTGTTGTGAATAAAAGTTGTAGATAATTTTATAAGCTTTCCAATCATGTAAAGATCACTTCATTTGGATCTTTGTAGCTCGAGTTATGTCAGATTTACTGGACTGCTAAAATTGGAATTCGCCCAGAAATTTTCTGCATTACTTCCTTATCTTGTACAAGTGAATATATCATTGGATATCTTTGAATCTCATTGATTTACCTTGGAATCTTACATTAGAGATGATTATGGTTATCTAGTATAAAAGGAGATGCAAGTTACTTTGGTGTCCCCTAGTTCTTTTTCTTAAGGGGGTAACAAAGTTGTGAGTGTTGCAAGATGAATGTTTCGTATGTCCTAGTGCTTCACTTGGAAGAAGTGGTTAGCTTTATGATTGGAAGTTTACTCAAGTGCTAGTGTTGTTTGCTTGGGATCAGTGCTTTGTTGGATCGTTTACAAGAAGCTCGGGTATTCGTCAGGACTAGTCTTCACTTCAAGCTATCATCAGTTGGGAGTTCAACATTCAATTCAACATACTCTATACAAGTTAGCATAGACGACATAGGAAGGAGATGTTGGAAGTCTATAGTTAGTTTCCTGGAAACTTAAATGACATCACCCCCATATCAAGTATGTTTAGTAAGTTTTAAGTGAAGTGAGTTTTCTACTTGGATAGGTATTCTCTAGTGGAGTTACTATGAAGAAGAGCTCAAGAGAGTTGAATGTGGAAAGCTCTTAAGGCTGTAAGTGTGGCATTTATTGGGATTATAAGAGCGACATCTACGTGGATCACAAGAATCTGAGGGATATCTTCGCTATGTTGGTTTTGAACCTATGGTATCATTATCAGTTTGATCCTGATCAAGATTTTTATGAATTGCAAAGTGTTGCCTTCAATAACATTGCTGGGTGGAACAAAATCTTTGTTAAGTGGGGTAGTGTCCGTTACCATCAACAATCTCAAGCGACGAGGTACGAAGAACTGAAGATCAAACCTTATCTTTCTTGTCATCTTTTGGCTATCCTTGATCCATGTCTTATATCTCATCAACATAAATCAAAGAAGCGTGAAGACTTGAAGATTAGTGTCATCTATCTCTCTAGTCTCTGAATCTCGTTTCTGCCTTATCCTATTTTTTTTAGAGCAGTCTGTCTTCCTTAGCTTGTACCTCTATTTTTGGATGCCCAAAAATCATGAATAAATTCTGGACAATAGTAGACTTCAATATCTTTCTCTGACCGTAAGAACCACCCTGATAGCTATTATGGTTTGGGATTTATGAAAATCACAAGGCGACGTATCTATGCTGTCAGCAATCTGGAATAGTTTCTGTTGTGCACAGTTTTCGACCACGTTAACTGTAGAATCTGGAGAAGTATTCTATAAGAAAGTTGTAGTAAATTTGATAAGCTTTCCAACGGTATAAGCTACAACATCATTGGATTCGTAGAACTCAAGTTATAACTGTATTTCTGCACTGCTGTTTTTCTGCTCGTGAGGAAGAGCAGGATTACTTGTTCTTGTATATGCTCATGAATCTCTTTGGGATGCGAGAAGGACATGATGATAGTTATCACTCAGAAACAAATGCAATCTATCCATTGGTGTTCTCCAATTGATCTCTTCTTAAGGGGTTTGCCGAACTAAAAGACGATACAAGATGGAGGTTTATATGTTCTGTTTCGTCATCTGGAAGCATCAGCTATCTACATGATTGCAAAGTCACTATCGAGCGCAGGTATCTTTTCTCAGAGTGGTAACCTGTTAGAACCATCTACAAGGATCGTAAGGGTCTAAAGGAGATATTTATAAAGTTGGATTTGAGCTTGCGGCATCATCATCATTGGATAAGAGTTGATCAGAGAAGAGTGAAGATTTGCAAAATCAACTTTATCTTTCTCCCTAGTCTCTCCGAATCTCGGGACGAGATTCCTGTTAAGTGGGGTAGATTTGTCACACCCAAAATTTTCTATTTTGGGTTGTGCATGAAAAATACTAAATAAAATAAATGATTTCAATGTTTGAATAAATTTATTAGATAAGTTAAGTTGTTGCTAATTTAAATATAGAAAATTGTGGTTTTTAAATTTTTTTTTTTTCATATTAATTTGATAATGTGGTGTTTGTGTGATGCTTGTCTTTGGTGTTGGTGAGTGCTATTATTTTCAAAATACCGTAGGACGACGTTTACTTCTCATCGGAAAACTTTTTGGTATTTTCTGGATCCAAAATTTCAATTTCCGTGAGCTTAATCTTTTTCCTTGATCAATGCAAAAGTCTTTTTCGGGAGCTAAACCACTTTGGTTGTGTTCCTTATTCTTCCATCTATCCCCAGGAATTTTTCTAGTATTTTTCGGAGCTCAGAGATATTTTTCGGAGCCTAAATAGTAATTCCCGATTTTCTGTAATTATTTTAATTCCGAAAATCAATATTTACTAAAATATCTCGGATTTCCAAAATATCCAAACCCTACGACTATATATATGCCGGCGTAGCCCTCAATGCGATGATTCCAGAAGTACAGCCCGTTTTTCGAGCCGCCAAACGTAGCCCCGTAGATCGGACGCCGAAGTTCTCCATAGCTAGGTTTCCGGCGAACCTTCGGCGAGCTTTCCCGGCCACCTCGGACGTCTCCGGCGAAAACCACCACCACCACAAGGTTGCTCTCTTCGTCCTCTACGCCGTCGTGCTTTCCGTTTCTCGAATCCATGTCCGTTTGATGCTTTCCTTAACTTCGTTTTCTATTTTCCGGCGAGCTCCACCATGGTCCCCGACGTGTTCTGGGTGCCCGGCCATCTTCCGGCGCCGGCCGCTGCCCACGCTGCCATGCCGCGCTCCTACGGCCGTCGGCCGCCTGCCCCTAGGGCCGCGCGCCCCACGGCCGGCCTCCCTGCTGCGTCTGAGAGCAGCAAGCGCCGCCGCCCATGGCCGGTTGGCCACCGCCATTGGTGCGGGCCGAGCGGGCCCAGCCATCCCGCGCTGCCGTGGACCTGCGCTGCCCCTGTCCCGGCGCTGCGCCGCTGGCCGGCCAGCAAGCCCCAGCCGAGCCCCTCCCTGCCCAGCGCGTGTGCAGCAACAGCAGTTTCCCCATGGCTGCGTACGTGAAGATCACAAGGTACAAGATGATGTATTTACAGTTTTGCCACCGATCGTTAACCCTTTACCGTTTCATCGTCTTAACTCCGTTTCGAGCGATTCCAGTTGCATTAGATTCATGTCGTCGTGCTCTACATAGTAATGTTAATGTTTATCATGTCTTATAATTATGAATTTATTAATTTAAAATACAATTTGATTAATATTAATTTAATAGTTTTTAATTAAAAGTGATATAGGTTTATAATTTCGTTTTTGTTGCTTTTGACTGTGGTGATGTAAGCGACATGTTAGCAACGCTGTTTTTCATGTCCCACGTTTATGAATATAATTAATTTGATTAATGTTAGTTAGCGAGTGCTCTCTTTTAATTAATTAAGAAGCAATTTAGGTTTAACTCGATTAATATTAGATGGTTCTTGATTATAATTTGTTTAGTTTAAATATAAAACATGAGATGGTTCGGTTAGTGCTTGTATATGTGTCAGGTTATATAAATTATAAATATTTGATTAGAATAATTAATGTTTATGCCATGCCCCTTTAAATTTAAAATGACATAGGTTCTTGTGTCGGCACTTTCTTAAAATGTTAACTCGATTAATATTCACATTAATGTGTTTTTATTTATAAATTGTTTATTAGATGCAAATCATGGCCATTGAACTCTTGTTAGCATGATGACATCATCTCGACATCACCAACACTTTATTGCCGTTTTTCTTTAGTAAAACAAATCCCGAAATACAATAGAAATACATATATACATACAATTTTGTTTAGGCCATATCTTCCATGTTTTAACTCCGATTTGGCCCGTTCAAGTTGCGTTAGGTTCATATTTGCCAGCTCTACATGTTAGTGTAGTTGTACAGTAGGTTTAGAAAATTTAATTTTTGAGTTTATATTAAAGTAATTATTTATCTATAGGAAATCTTAGAAAATTCATAACTTTCACGTTTTAAGTCCGATTTTCGTGATCTTTACGTCTGTGTGATCGTAGTAACGAGTAGAAGAGTTTTACAAACTTTTTATACTGTTTTTCTACTGTTGGTGTACTGTTCTAATTGTATCTTTTGTTTGCTTCGTGTATGTTTGCTCGGAATGTTTGTATGTTGATGCTTGGTGATCGAATTTAGACGGTGAGCAGTACTACGACGATTAGGAGTATTATTTTGAGCCGGACCAGCAGTATCTATCGGAGAACTTTGATCAAGGCAAGTATAACATGGGACCATCCTTGTTGTCCTATTCACTGAAATTATCATACATATGCATGTGTCTTCCTTGACAACCTTAGAGATTATAACTTAGCTATTGATATCTTGTTTCCTTGTCACCTATGGGTTGTGCATTTGGGTAGCTACTGCTAGTGCTAAATTATGAACAATGATCTTGTAATTTGACTAATGGATTATGCAATCAACCATTAAAGATGATTTTATTACTGTTGAAAGGGGGCTAGAGCAAGGGGTTATATTGTTGCTCTGGTTTCTCTCCGTAAGGACTTACCTGTAAGTGATAACCGGGATATACAGTACAGCTGTGAGGGCTATATGGCTCTGGCTCTAGTTGTTCAAGAGACCTTTTCTAGCTTGTTAGAGGTTACCTTAAATGGCGTAAGAATGGCTTGACACTTTGGGTGTAGTGCGAGCCCCTGGCCTAGTGTGTATAGGCTGCGGTTGTTGTGCCACAGGGAAGGGGGGTTCTACATCTGCCTGCCGAGTGAATCTAATGGCCCTAACTTGTTAGACGAACTTTTGAGTGGCTTTATATGGTTTTCAATGTTCTGGGCCTTGCAAACCCATGCATTTGGAAATCATGACTCACAGTGAAAGTGTACACCTCTGCGCAGAGTTAAAAACTGGTATACTAGCCGTGCTCACGGATACGAGCGGCCTTGGGGATTCTTACAGAATAGATGATCACCATTGTTATATCATGTTTTATTTACTGTTGATTATTATTATGCTCATGTTAATGCTATTCATTATCCTTATTACAATTGATCATTGGCTCATTAATGGGAATTGGAATACCTTGATGCTACTCAATTGCTAATTATATGATGATTAAAAGCTAAACGCAGTCAAACAGTGTCTAGCCTTTTTGAGCCTCATGAACCCTGTGTTATATTTGTTGAGTTCGACATGGACTCACTCTTGCTATTTCCCCAACACTCCAGTGTATAGTAAGATGCTACTCGGAGAAAGGACAAAGGTGTAGTGGAGTTTCCAGAAGACTAGTAGAAGTGCTAGGCATATGTTACCCCCAGTCAGCCGTCCCTGAGAAGAATGGAGCCCGAAGTTTAGTCACCGTTCCGCGATACTCTGATGTAAGTGTTAATATAGCTATGTATACGTTATATAATAACATTGTTTCTGATACTTTTTCATTCTGGCATATGTGTGGACTTCCTGGGCACACATATGATTAGCCTGGTTTTGTTCGTTAGAAAACCGGGTGTGACACAACTCATCCTTCAAATCCACCTCATGGAGAGCCAATTCACGAGCTAATCCCACCGTAGCTTGTAAAGTCAAGGAGGAATCATCTGCAGGCGGCACGGTCCAAATACCCTTGTCATGCAAGAAACAAGGAAAATGCCGAAGTGCACCCTTTAACGTCTTGTCCGAGCGTAGACCATGGTAGTAAACAAATGCATTGAAAGCGACATCCTCCATGCTTGTCTCCACAGTTGCCCGGCTCACTCTGGTAATGAACTTTGACTCCACCTTAGGCTCCTTAGTGGTAGGATCCCTTTTTTTGACCCATAATTCCGTCTTCCAATAGGAATCCATCCATGGATGACTATACTCTGCACTGCGATACTCTAAAGTAGCCTCCCAGTCGTAGTAGTAGTTATCCAAGGTTCTTGTCAACATATCATGGAAGAAAGCATCAGCCTTAGGAACCATGATATGAAACTTCGTAGTCCACCCCATAACTACATCCTCCATAGACGTATCACCAACTCTTGATTCAGCATCGGATAGCTCTTGATCACCATCTTCATACTGCTCCTGAGGTTTAAAACGGGCAACGTACTGTGCAGCTGACAAACGGGGATGAGGAGACATCTATAAAATTTAATCATAGATTAGATAGAATCAATGTATTTTCGCAATAGAACAAAGTAGAGGAAGCATAAATCTTTAGTAATTAACAAGGTGAAAAGAGGAAGCATGAATTAAGTGAAGTATGGATGCTATCAACGACCATTCTAACTAGGCTTGCGTCCTACAGTCAACACGGCTCTGATACCAATCTGTCACACCCATTTTTAAGGACAAAAATAGGATGTATAAAAGACTCATGTGCACCCCAGGAAACAGTCGCACACATAAGTTGACAAATTACAAAGTATCATCACAGTGCTTATTACATAACAAATAAATATTTAAGACATAGTCTTGAACGATAGATAATAATAACTAGTAATAATCTCCAGCGGAAACTCCACACAGGGACACGGTTGACTGGTTGACATCAAGACTAGTACTCATTCCGATAATCTTCCTCATTATCTTCATCTGTTATGGTGGAAATAGCAAGAGTGAGTTCATGTCGAACTCCACAAATATAACACAGGGTTCATGAGGCTCAAAAAGGCTAGACACTGTTTAACTGCGTTTAGCTTTTTAATCATATATTAGCAATTGAGTAGCATCAAGATAAACCACTTCCCATTAAAGAACCAATGATCAATTGTAATAAGGATAATGAATAGCATTAACAAGAGCATAATAATAACAACAGTAATTAAACATGATATAACAATGGTGATCATCTATCTGTAAATGTTCCAAGGCCGCTCGTATCCGTGAGCACGGCTAGTATACCAGTTTTTAACTCTGCGCAGAGGTGTACACTTTCACTGTAAGTCATGATTTCCAAATGAGTGGGGAGATCAAGCCCAAACACCCGAGAACCATATAAAGCCACTCAAAAGTTCGTCTAACAAGTTAGGGCCATTAGATTTCACTCGGCAGGCAGATGTAGAACCCCCCTTCCCTGTGGCACAACAACCGCAGCCTATACACACTAGGCCAGGGGCTCGCACTACACCCAAAGTGTCAAGCCATTCTTACGCCATTTAAGGTAACCACTAACAAGCTAGAAAAGGTCTCTTGAACAACTAAAGCCAGAGCCATATAGCCCTCACAGCTGTACTGTATATCCCGGATGATCACGTACAGATAAGTCCTTATGGAGAGAAACCAGAGCATCAAAATAATACACTTGCTCTAGCCCCCTTTTAACAACAATGAAATCATCTTAATAGTTGATTGCTTAATCCATTAATCAAATTACAAGATCATTGTTCTTAGTTTAAGCACTAGCGATAGCTACCCATATGCATACCCAAGGTTGACAAGGAATCAAGACATCAAGCACTAAGTTATAATCTCTAAGGTTGTCAAGGTAAGCACATGCATATGTATGATCATTTTGATGAATAGGTAGCAAGGATAGTCCTGTGTTATACTTGCCTTGATCAAAGCTCTCCAAGTGATACTGCTGACTTGGCTCAAAGTAATACTCCAAATCGTCCAAGTACTGCTCACCTTCTATACTCGATCATCAATCAACAACATACATGCATCCAATCAAACATACACGAAGCAAACAAATAGATATAATTAGAACAGTACACCAACAGTAACAAAACAGTAATAAAAGTTTATAAAACTCTTCTACACGTTTCTACGATCACACAGACGCAAAGATCACCAAATTCGGAGTTAAAACGTAAAAGTTATGAATTTTCTAAGATTTCATATAGATAAATAAATACTTAATTATAAACTCGAAAAATAAATTATCAAAACTAACTGTAAAACTATACTAACATGTAGAGTTCGCAAATACGAACCTAACGCAATTTGAACGGATCATATCGGAGTTAAAACGAAGATTTTATGACCAAAACAGTTCTAGTGGCAAATCTGTAAATTGCTGAAAACGTATTTTTGATTTAACCGGTTGAAAATACGCCTTCCAAATGTGAAAACGTAATTTCAGCTTTACGTTTTGGACCGCGGGTTGATTCCCAGAAACCCGAGGGTCTCTTTAACAAATTTACCATCTAAAGGGTATCTTCTAATCTCATCCGTTGATCACAAGATGGACGGCTCATGTTCATCTTCAAGTGCACAGTGTTCACCCGATCGTCCCCTCCATGTCCGGCCGTCGGCCGCCATGCCCGCCATGGCCACCTCGCCGGAGTACGTTGGCCCCGCCTACTCCAACCACCATTCACCCCGCTACCAACTCCAATCGGTGGAGAAGCTCCACGCGATCTCATCTACCCGGTAAAGAATAGCTACGGTAGCCCGAACACGACACGCGACGAGAGGAGGGCGGCGGCTCCATGGCCGACCCGACGGTGATCTCCAATACCGCGATAAAATGCACGGGAACTCAAAAGAAACACATAGGAAGGGAGAGGAGGAGCTAACAAACTCACCTAGGCGAAGAATTTGGCCTCCAATCGACCCGAAGGTCTCAACCGCGCCCACCAAAACCCGCCGGCCAAGCTCTAACCCTAGAGCTCTAAAACCTGTGGCAACCCTAGCTTTTTAGTTGAAAAACGGAAACTAGAGGTACCCGGCCATCCTTTTATAGCCTCAAATCGTCGTTTTCGGGTAGGATATCCCAGGTAAGGCGGTGATGAGATTCGGTGGTTGGGATACTCGAGTCCGGCTCGGTCACGTCTGGAGGTAGGAGAAAACTGACAGGTGGGGTCCAATGGTCAGCGGCTCAAGAGAGAGGAAGGCGGCTGCTGCGGCGCTGGGCTGGCTTGGGCCGCGGCAGAGCTGGCTCGGCCCACGCGGAAACGGACTACTGGGGCGCCGACCGGCCCACCAAGCAAGGAAGGAACGGCCGCTGAGTAGCTGGGTCGCCAGGCCAACAGTTCTCTTTTTTTTAATTTATTTTCACAAATTATCTCAAATAAATTTTCTAATCCAAATTAAAATAAAACAAAACCACTCCACATAACAAAATAAATGCAACAGCATGAATGCAACACAAAATTTATTTTACTATTATTTTAAATTGGCCATTATTTATTATCTAACTTATTCAAATTTTGTTATCTCAAAATTTGGGTGTTACAGCTTGTGAACCTAGTTTGATCTAGAAAATGAGTTATAAGTGTTCAACTCAACATGGTACAAAATAACCTTTATTTGGAGGTGTGAAGAAGCTTGTCCTTGGATCAAACCGAGTTAAATATCTTTGACAAGTAATCTAGATTGAACCAAATTAGGAAAATGATCCTCACTTCATATGGTTTCACCCCAACCTTGCTAAAATTGGAGCTCACCTTTTGTGCTAATTGTGACAAAGGGGAAGAGAAATTCACAAAGATAGTAAGATAGGGGGAGCAAACTAATGAAATGACATTGTAAGGCGATCAATTAGAAGCACACAAATAGGGGGGAGCAAGCTCATAAACTTGCACTACAAGAGAAACCCCTCTTTAGCAATGGATACGTGGCAACGCTTGATTTATTAGTTGCAAGGAATAAGATGGCAACACTTCTTAAGTGGTGCTGTATTTTTATACTGCGCAGGTGCTGGTTTGATCAGGCACATGTTGCTACTGCTCTTTAATCTTTAATTATTGCTGCTCTTTAACCATTAATAAACGACAAAAAAAACCCAAACACATGTTTTGAACCTGCAACCTCCAAAGAATAGGAGGCACATCATTCCCCGGTAACTAGTCTAGGTAATTGATATTTGTGTTTGTTTACCTCACAAAATTTTATGTAATTGGAAAGAGCCAGATCTAGAACTTATAGGCCCTCAGTCCTATCCTGCATGCAACCAGCACCCTAATTACAAATTGAGAATATATACAATAAAGAGTTTCATAACAAATTGAGAATATACACAATAAAGAGTTTCATAACTGGTTCAGAGAACATGTAGGTATCATGGTTTGTTTTTTCTTAAAAAAATAGGAAAAATTGACTTAAGTATATTTTCTTAAAAATGCCTTTCAAGATTTGATTTCTAAAAAACAAAAAAAATGCTTTTCAAGATTTGATTTCTAAAAACAAAAAATAGCTTTCTTATGGTTTTGAACCTATGACCCCAACAAACTAAACACCTCTCTAACATTAGACTACACATGCTTTTTGTTAGGATATGTAGGACATTGATTTTTTATCACATTTCATAACCTTGTGATAGGCTGCACAAAATACTTTGTAACTTTCTCATATGATGTCTGATGAAGATGAAGTTTATACCAAAGTTATAGTACTTTTTGAGATCTACAACTTTGGAGTTCAAACTTTTATGATTTGAGGTCACTCGGATATCCAATTATGTATCATAAGATTTTATAGAGTTAATCCATATGCTCTAAAGTCACAAGTGAGTGTGTAGTGGTAGAAAAGGATATTAGACGGAGAAACAACTAAAATAAAAGTTATAGATCTCAAAAAGTGATAAAACTTTGTAGTTCACAACTTTTTAATTTAAAGTTATTTCTGATGCTGAGGTATTTGTTTCACCAGATTTAATAGAAGCCGATACCAATGGAATCCATATGCTCTATAGTCATAAATGAGTGTATAGTTGTAGTTACGGATGTCGGATGGACAAGAGACCAAAACAAAAGTTGTAGCTTTCGAAAAGTTCTGCAACATTGTAGTTGACAGTTTTTTTGTTTGAAATCTTCTATCCAATGAAGATTACATTTAAATTCTCACATTTCAAAATCAAAATTTTTAAACAACCTTGGATAGAGAAACGACCAAAACAAAAGTTATAGATCTCGAAAAATTATGCAACTTTGTAGTTGATAACCTTTTCATTTAAAATCATTTATCCAAGGAAAATTATGGCCAAATTTTCTCATATTTGAAATTCAAATTTTTCATATGATCTTGGATGGAGAATTGATCAAAACCAAGTTGTAAATCTTGAAAAGTTATAAAACTTTGTCGTTGATAACTTTTTCATTTGAATTCATTTATAGTCCCAAATACTCATTTAATTTGGATATAGCACTATTAACCATATTTTAATTTGGATTCAATTTGCCTGATAGAAGGTATCAATTTAATGTAATTTAATTTGTTAGGCCCGATTAAATGCCTAGGTAATTCTCAAATGTCTTATCGAATTTAAATGCTAACACTAAACTAATAATATAAATTTAGTGTAATCACAAGTTTTTTGTTTTGCCTTTCATGTCTCCTCCCATTATTTCCCTCGTAATCACAAGTTAGTAATTTTTTTGTCATGTTTTGCTCCCGCCATTCTTTCCCTTTATTTTTTTTATTTTGTACCTATTGGGTATTTTTAACGCACATAGAGAAATCCACAAGCGCACGGATACCGATGTAGCTTTCACCTGGGAGTATTCCAGAGTATCGATTTCCATGCGGAACGTGAAGTGTACTAGAGAATCAAGGCCGTCCAAGGATAAAGATAAGAGAAGAAATATATATATATATATATATATTTGGCGGGAAGAGAGAAACTTTATAGGGTTTTCTAAGTTGATTGGGTGATCAAGATCAGGCTTACTATACTTTACTTACTATGGAGCAACAATACCTTTTCGACTCTCGAAAGAGACTGGGAAGAAAGTAGTTGGGGGAAGGCTGCCAAAAGCTCTATGAAACACCAACCCGAACGGGGTGGATTGCAATGGCCAGACAGAGCTGTCACCTCTGAGGGCTACCACAACTAACCAAGAGATTGGGCGCAAACTCAGGTAAACTATAGCCTAAACACCACGTCTACGCTAGGGTTTACTACTCTAGCCAAATATTATAACTAGAGCACTCAAATACAAGCGGAGTTCAAGTAAATAGAATAAAGTAAGAATTAAATAAGAACTTAGAAAAATTCAATTGAAGAACCTGGAGATTGCTGAATGACGAACCAGATGCTGCAAAAGTACAATGTTGAGGAAGATCTGACAGATCCGACTCCTCCTCAGCTCTCTCCTCCTCTCTCTCCCTATTTTCTAGATACAACTAGATGAACTAGAACTAGATCTAGATGAACTAGAAATAGAACTAGATGAACTAGAGGGACCCTCTTCTACTTGGATGGAGAATTAAAACCCTAGCTTTTAATCTGTAGAAGAGATATGGTACCAAACCCTAGGGGGGCTTGCTTATATAGCCCTCTAGGAAGCACCACAGCCGTCAGATCAAACCAACCCTAATCAATGACTTTTTATTAATCCTCAAAGGCAGTGAAGACAGGATCCACGAGATCGCTCCTGATTGGCTCTACAGCCTGGGCGCCCGCCCCTACCCCTTGGGCGGCCGCCCGGCTTCTGGGCCTGTTTCGCCTCTAGTTTGTTTCTAGAGTCTTCTCGTACCTTCTAGATTCCAGAAAAGTTGTTTGTACCCCTTTTGTCTCTATGTAAACCTGACATGTGGGCCTTCCTTGGTTCTTTTTAGCTGACACCCTGCAGAAACAGACATTCACCTAAACTCATGGAATTCTGTCAGTAAACCCCCTACATCTAAGTGGTAATTATGTTTAGGCCCTTTTTCATGTTTTATTACTGGTTAAAAATAAGAGTTATCTACCATCAACAAACTCCCCCAAGCTTACCCTTTGCTCGTCCTTGAGCAAAGATAAACTCAGTGATGGATCAGGAGTTGCTACAATGCTTTCACATTTCAAAAATACACATGCGTTCAAACAAGAACTCTTCTCCGGTTTAGAGTGAACTATTCTGACTTTCAAACTTACCCATATTACATTCTCTCTTCTCTCAAAATATGTGGTATTTTTGGTGTAAGGCATATTAGCATTGTCTTCTCTCTCTCACCCTACAGCTTAATAGGCTTATGTGAAGCTCATAGGTGGGGAGATAGCGCATACATACTTGCAAACATATATTGCACAGTCAAAATATGGATCCAGAGGAATGAATCCCACCATACAGTAAAATCAAGATGTGCATATGTGTGGTCCTAAAATATGTGGGTTGAGTGGAAATGTGGTAGTAGTGTCACATAGCGATGATGGTGAGTAGAAACGAAGGGGTAAAGGAATGATAATGGTGAACACCTAATTCTACTTTTGCTCCTTAAAGAAATTTATACCTCTCTTGAACTTTGAAGAATTTGGGAAGAACTTGGGCTGCTCAAAACCTCTCTTATGTTGGGACATTTGTCCTCTTTCTTTCTTTCTTCTTCTTTTTTTTCTTCTTCTTTTTTCAAAGCACCCAAGCCTCTTTTGAAAATATTGATGGAGGTAGTAATAGGAATATTTGGAGCTTTATTGGATAACAAAAGGGGCTAGCAATGGATGATGGGATTTTTTTATGCTCACTCCCAGTGTAGGAGTAGAACAATTTTGGGATGTGTCTAAATGGAAAGTATGTAGATGCGTACTTTCAGGGTAGAAGTAGCACATATGGGTGGAGTGTACATGATCTTGATTTTAATCGCATGACCAATTCCTAAGGGTCAACACAACTTGACCATACTCAATGCTCACAAGCAGTAAATATAAGTGGAAGTTTTCCTAATCTAATAAGCATGATATATGGCTATGGTAGGAATTTAAACTCTCATCATACAGGAACTCATCATGCAGCAGTTTAATTTTTCAAAAGATAAATTCTCCAGAACTCTTATATCACTTAGAACAAGATAAATAGCAGCTCAGACCTTCCTATATCATACCCGTCAACTACCTAGACTTAGATCAAGCGTTTGCCGCCCACAAGTTTCAGGTTCAGAGTAAATCTTAAATCAAAATAGTGTGTCCAAAATTTGGGAGAGTTCTAGGTTGAAAACAGACACTTGAAAGGAATTACGGCAGAACAACTATTCATCATTTCCATAAGAGTTTATTATAGGGATTTATTTTAGCAGGCAAAACCTTGTACACTCTCCTTTTATTTAACAAACTTAAACATTACATAGAACTAAATATATATAGCAAGCAAATCTGAATTAAGATATATAAGAAGGAAATAAGAAATACTTAGCTAGATACATGGGGAATGTTCTCCCCCAAGTTGGATGTTGACATAGTCATTTTTTTGTAGGTTGATGTAGGTCTCACTCTTCTCAAACTTCTCAAATCCTGTAGAACTCAAATATACATCAAAACTTGTGGAACTAATTAAGTGTTTAGGTGTTCGAGCCTTAGTTGTCTAGAGCCTTTATAAAGGAGTTTTTAAATTGGATCTTTAAATTGCAAAAATTCAATTACATCAATTTCTTCTAAGTTTTTAGGTTCAAGAAAAACTTTCAAATGTTGACCATTTACCTTGAATATGTTACCTGAATCATCCTAAAGTGTGACAGCACCATGGGATGCAACTTCAATCACCTTGAATGGTCCTTCCCATTTGCTTCTAAGTTTTCCATAACCGAAAAGCTTCACTCTTGAGTTGAACAGTAGAACTTTATCTCTAGGTTTGAATTCCTTATGCTTGATTCTCTTATCATGCCATCTTTTGGTTCTCTCCTTGTAAATCTTAGAGTTGTGATAAGCCTTTTCTCTCCATTCTTCTAGCTCAAATATTTGAATTTGACGATTCTTACAAGCTAGATGGAGATCCATGTTCTATTTCTTGATTGCCCAATGAGCTTTAAATTCCAATTCAATAGGCAAGTGGCATGTTTTCCCATATACAAGTTGATAAGGTGACATGCTAATGGGTGTTTTGTATGCAGTCCGGTATGCCCATAGTGCATCATGAAGCTGGTGCTTCCATTTCTTTCCCATCTCATCCACGGTCTTCTACAGAATGTTATTGATTTGTTTATTTGACATTTCTGCTTGACCACTTGTTTGGGGATGGTATGGAGTTGCAACATTGTGTTTGACTCCATATCCAACAAGGAACTGTCTAAAGGACTTATCAATGAAGTGTGATCCTCCATCACTTATTACCATTCTTGATATTCCAAACCTTGGAAATATCACTTCATGAAACATTTTCTTGGCATGCTTGGAATTGGCAGGTCGACATGGTAAGGCTTCTACCCACTTGGATACATAGTCAACTGCCACTAAGATGTATTCAGCATCTCCTGACTTCTAGAATGGTCCCATGTAATCAATTCCATAGACATCAAACAGCTCTATTTGGAGGTTGTTCTAGAGTGGCATTGCATCCCGAGTATTTATGTTTCCATGTTTCTGACATCTGGCACATCTTCTAACAAACTCCTTTGTATCTTGATACATCGTTGGCCAGAAAAATCCACTTTGTCAGATCTTTGCATTTGTGCGGAATGCTCCATAATGTCCTCCATAGGGTGATGCGTGACATCTCTTTATGATTTTCATGGCTCCAACCATTGGGACACATTTTCGTAACAATCCATCAGCACATACCCGATAGAGATACGAATCCTCCCACAAGTGGCAACGAGCTTCATATTTGAGCTTTCTCTTGTCTGCTCCTGGTGGAACATAGCCTGCAACCATATAGTTCACAATATCCGCATACCAAGGGTCCGAGTGTGTTACCATGAGGAGTGTGTCATCCCTCAGATAGTCATTGATAGGTAACTCATGTGTTTCCTTATATTGAAGCCTAGACAAGTGATCGGCTACTGAATTGTCTACTCCTTTCTTATCTTTTATATTAATGTCAAATTCTTGGAGCAAAAGAATCCATCTTATAAGATAGGGTTTAGCATCTTTCTTAGTGAGCAAGTATTTAAGGGCAGCATGGTCTGAATAGATGATTATTTTTGCTCCAACTAAGTAAGATCTAAACTTGTCTATTGCAAAGACAACTGCCAACAACTCTTTTTCAGTGGTAGAATAATTGAGTTGTGGCCCAGTCATGGTTTTGCTAGCGTAGGATATAGCATAATGCTTCTTATCCTTTGTTTGGCCGAGAACGACACCAACAGCAAAGTCGCTAGCATCACATATGATCTCAAAAGGTAGCGTTCAATCAGGTGGTTAGATGATTGGAGCTAAAATGAGTGCCTGCTTAAGAGTTTGGAAAGCTTCATGGCACTCATTATTGAAGATGAAAGGTGCATCCTTAGCTAATAGGCTAGTGAGGGGTCTAGCGATTTGAGAAAAGTTTTTGATAAACCACCTATAGAACCCCGCATGGCCCAGAAAGCTTTGGATTTCTTTCACATTCGTGGGAGGTGGAAGTTGTTCAATGACTTCAATCTTTGCTCTATCCACTTCTATATCACGTTCTGACACTTTGTGTCCTAGCACTCTTCCTTCTTGAACCATAAAATAGCATTTTTCCCAGTTCAGTACTAAGTGATTTTCTTTACACCGTTGTAAGACTCTGTCTAAATTCTCTAAACAGTCATCAAAGGTTTTGCCATAGACGGTAAAGTCATCCATGAACACCTCCATGATTTTCTCGATCATCTCGGAGAAGATAGACATCATGCACCGTGGGAAAGAAGCTGGAGCATTGCACAATCCGAACGACATTCGTCGGTATGCGTAAGTTCCATACGGGCATGTGAAAGTGGTCTTACTTTGGTCATCGGGGTGGATTGGGATTTGGTGATATCTAGAATACCCATCAAGAAAACAAAAGAAAGAGTGGTTTGCAAGCCGTTCCAACATTTCATTAATGAAGGGTAACAGGAAGTGATCTTTCTTTATAGCCTTGTTGAGTTTTTGATAGTCTATGCACATTCTCCACCCAATGACAGTTCATTGAGGAATGAGTTCATTCTTTTCATTTGTAACAACTATCATCCCTCCTTTCTTTGGCACCACTTGGACAGGGCTAACCCATTCACTATGTGACATGAGATAAATAATCCCAGCTTGGTAAAGTTTTAAGACTTCTTTCTTAACAACCTCTCGCATAGCGTTGTTAAGTCTCCGTTGTGGTTCTCTTGTCGGTGAGATGTCAGGATCTGTAGGGATACGATGCATAGAGAATGGGACTAATTCCTATGAGGTCATGGATTGAGTAGCCTATAGCTGATCTATGTCTTTCTAGGACAGTGACAAGCCTATAGGTTTCTTCTTGGGAAAGCTTGTCACTTATGATGACAGGAGTTTATAGATTATTATTGAGAAAGACATATTTCAAGCCAAGAGGAAGAGGTTTTAGCTCAATTGAGGGTTGTGGAGGCACCTCCAAAGGGTCTAGCTCGACAGGTTCTACTAGCTCTTCCTCTTCTTTGATGAAGTGTTCATCATCGAAAAGAGGTTGGGCCTTGTCTTCTAGAGATGCCATTAAAACTTCCTCAATAGGATCTTGTTCGGGCTTGGGTTCTACTATTGCGTTGTGTGAGCGTGCAAGTGAGACATCGATAGTAGAGTTTCCCAACTTTAAATTCAAGAGACTTTGTTTTGGTCGCTCTAGAAAGAGTGTCCCCAAAGGTACACTAATCAAAATGGACCTGTCCGAGATGTCTATCACGGAACCGCCCAAATTATAAGAACAAAAGTACAAAAACAATCGCCGGAGCAATTAAATTCCCGTACTTAAGCTCCCATAACTCTGGTAGTCCAATAAAATCATGAGGGATTTTAAACCAACCAACATACAAGCCAAGATCATAGTGGTCCAACATAACAGTCACATGCTACATCCATTATTACAAGTAATTCAACATAGATCGGAGTTCCATAGAGTTATTACAACTCAAGTTCAAAAGTAGCGGAAGCAAAGTAGTTTGAAACTAATATCATCTTAATTCAAATACATGCCAGTACCAAGGTCAATTTCCAACAAAAGCATGAGAGATAAGATAGCTCAGAAGGGTCATCTCCATGACCACACTCCGCCACTACAGCAGGAGCCATCCAATTCTTATAGTAGCCATGATACATCACAACCTGCAACAAGTGGGAATAAACTCTGAGCACGAGAAAGTACTCAGCTAGACTTACCCGTCATAAACCAGAAATAAAAGACACCAAGGAGCATGCAAGACTTTCCTTAGTGGGGTTGGCTAACTCAGTTGCGAAAAGCATAAGCTACTATAAAGATACTATTTTAAGTATTTTGCATCATCTTTATTATGACCTATCCGACTAGATAAGCACCTATACTATAGCAATCACTTGATTAACCAATGCATCCAATTACCAATTTAAATTTAGCATTTTCACTACCATCCAATAACCATCATTGTTCCATCATAATTACTACGATGTTGTAGCTCGAGTTAAGTGCTCACTATCTAGGAGCGATGGCGATTCGAATCGATTCCTAACCAGCCGGTGATTTATTCCTCACACAAACCACGCTTCCCCCATCAGGGTTGCTTAGATCACCAATGACACGATTCCGGTAAACGTCATGGGATAAACTGGGGCCGCAGTACCCAGGGACCGCCCGACTACCAGGACGCACCTTGGGCTCACTCTTCGTGTCCCTGTTATACCACCTTCAGCACCGGTACACGCACCTGTGTAGGCCCGGCCCAAATCATGTCACTAGCTTCGCGGTCGAAAGGTACTTTATTCGGCCAGCTAAATGTGAGGCATGTGTTCAACATGACAAGAGGGACAAGCAACGATCGGTCCTTAATCGACACAGACGGAAAACTAACAGCACCCCAGAACCCTGTCTGGTTGCCTCCAACTTTTTCGTTTGGTCCCCAATTATCCATCAACACATGGTTAATTCCAGGATATCATTATTTTCATAGCTAAATTCTTTCAGCAACCACCTATAAATGTAGGTGACCGGAAATCACCGATCGCTACCGGTCTAAGCATGGCTAAGCAATACTTTCGATCCTTAACTAAAATAGGATTGCAGACATATTTGTGGGACAAGAAAAAGGTATATATGCAGCAAGTGTTTTCACTCAATTCCTATAACTTAATGCAACAATACATATATAACATATATATATTTAATTGCTTTTATAAAGTAGGAGGCTTAGAATGCTTCGGGGCTTGCCTGGGATCGAACACTTAGGTTCGTGGGTGACAGATGACACTCGCCTGGCAAGCATCTCCCATCCTGACACTTGCTTAATCCTTTCATCTTCAGGATAGGTCCACCAAACACCGTCTTCGGATTTGGCTCCAATATCTCATCCTTCACGTGGTGCATCTAGCGATCCTAAATGAGATGCAAGATGCATGTGTATGAATAAGATGAATGGCAACATAAGATGCATCACATAAGCATTCAAACAACATAGATTATACAAGACATAGACACCAATAGCTAATTAACTAGCATCACATAACCAATTATAGAGGGCAAGCACCTCAATCATTAACACAAGTTTAACAAGATCACAAGTATCTTAACTTGACCCTCATCAAGGGCATAAGCCACACTTAGCAACACATAGAGTAAACAACCACAACTAGCATCTGTCCATTTCTGGACTGCAAACAATAGCTGCATCTTTGGATCATAACTGGAGTTATACAAATCCAATAGCCATGCAACATGACATTCTGGAAAGCTCATGAAATTGTCTACAATTCATCTTTAATAATTTTAGCATGATTCTTAAGTTAACCAAGTCAAACATGCATATTTACAGAATCTGGTCCAGAGATTCCAGAGAACAACTATTTCTGGAACCCAACTTGGAGCAGTCATAACTCACAAACTACAAGGCCAAATGCCACCAAAATTTAACAAAAGCTATATTAATGAATTATCTACAACTTTGTTATAAGCACGTTTCTCAGCAAACATCATTTTCATGGTGCAATTACCAAAGCCCCAGAAACTGGCCAGGAAAGCATCAATTGCAAGAATAAATATTAACTTATATTCCAAACATATATTTGGCCACAACCAATGTAACCATCACAAAGTACATGTTAAATGATCACCAAAAAGCATTGTGCTCATCACTAAATAAATTCTTTTAATGCATTTCTTAATTTATTTAGATGCACAGGTGATTTAATAAACATATACCAAACGTGCACCATAAATTCTACAAATGTTATAGTAGCTAGCATAGCATCACAATAGTCTACTGTACAAATTTTAAGCCATTTGGATATGTATGTCAACCTCTATCAAAAAGACAAGTTGCTATTGCAAGAAATCATGTGAGAGCAAGATACACTAATAACTCACTTATACAGCAGCCAAAATTCATGAAATTTTTACCACACATCAAAAATCACATGAATAGCATGCCACAAAAATTTCACTTCATTTGGAGCCCTACATCTTCAGTTATGAAAAATAACAAATTCAACTAGCATTAAAACCTAACTGCATAAATCAATTTTTACAGAGAAAACTTTAAACCAAAAATATGTCATATTATAGATCTAGTGCATAGAGAATTTTACAAGGATTCCAAAAAGTACTCATTTTCTATTTTATAATTTTTCTATAATTTACTATGAATTTCCAAAGTTTCAGCCATAATTATGCATAAAGGAAAAGGAAAAAAAAAACTGCACTATGCGGCACTATTCATGTGAGTCACAAACTATGCAGTTAGGCCCCTGAATTTTGTCGAGTTCTTGCGCAAGGTCTCTAGTCGCGAGTCACAGTAAGGGAGGTGGCAGAGCTCGCCGTTTTCGGCGATGGGAGGCCGCGCCGGCATCGAGGAAGTGGCAGGGGAGCACCATGGAGCTATCGCGCGTGCGTAGGGCTGTACAGCTAGTTCCGAGGCTACCTGTAGTGGCCTGGCGATGGAGGCGAGCGGCGGCTGCAGCTGTTGCTCCGGCGACAGCGAACTATAGGCGGTGGTGCGGCGAGCAAACGGCGCGGGCGAGGTAGTGCGAAGTGGGGAAGGAGCTAGGGCGACCGGCTGGGCGAGAAGGACGCGTGGGGAAGCAGGAACGCGGCAACGGCGAGCTTGGCCAGCCGGCCATGGCGGACACGGCAACGAGTAGCGCGTGCGAGCGCCCAAGAGTGAGGAAGAGGCGAGAGCAAGTGAGTGAGGGCGCTGGGGCGGGTGCTCGGCGTCCATATCACGCGAGAGGGCAGGGGCACGCGACAAGGAGGTGAGGGCGCGCTGCCCTGCATGGAGGACGCGTCGACATTTGATCAAACACATGGCGTGCGATGACTAGGTCAAGGCAGGTCACGATTTGGGCTTGCTACGGGCCGATTTAGTGAATTGGCCAAAATGAAGTTTGCTCACCTCGGCTTGCCCTAAAATTTCTATTAAGGCACTTAGGTCATTAGAGCAACCGATTAGTGGTTAATCAGTTGCCAAAATAGCAGTGTTGTCACCTTGATGGCAGTGACGGAAACTCACTTTCGATGGTCAAAACTTCGTCAAAATGAACTCAACTTTCTGTATGCTCTTCATCATCATGTATTCTCCAACTTTTACAAAGGGATCAACTCAAGTTACTTAACAAAAACATGAGAACGCGGCATGCCAATCTAATGATGTTGGTTAACTTATCCAAGACTTAGAATATTTTCTAAGTGCAGAAATCAGCAGCAGGTTCCAACTTTGAGCCACTATTTGACTTATTTCCATGACGAATCATGGTATACTACAAAAATAAAGTTCGTTGTCCTCAAACCAATCTACAACTTTTATTAAAGGATCTTTGACTGATTTGTTCTGGTTAGGAAGATACACAGCTCCGAAATGTGCTACAGGAAACTGAAACAGCAGTTAGGACTTGGCCAAAATTTTGGGCTCCAAAACAGCACTGCATTGAATCTTGTGAGCTCTATTTGACTAGGTTATGGGCCAAACTAGCTCTTGAGCCTTAAACAAAGTTTGTTCTTCATGACCTAGGCTACAACTTTCATTCAAGGTTCAACCTCAAAACTGATATAGAAACTACTGTTATACTTTGATCAAAGTAGGATCACGATAAAGCTTAAATTATCCTTTTTGATCCATTGGAGCATTTTCGGAGCATTTGCTCAACACGAACCTTTCACGACTTTTGTTGTAGAGTCCATCTAGAGTCTTTTGGGCAAGGTTGCAAGATTTGGTTGATAACCTATATTTCCATGCACTTAATAATGCAATTCCAGCACTTAGTAAAGTCATTTCAACAAGGAGATAACTTATCATTTCATGTGACTTTTTGATTCCAAACATCATGAAACTTTTCCAGTAACTAATATAGATAGGTACTAAGGTGAGACACATGAAAATATTGCAATAACACCATCCAAGCAAATATCTTGAAAATGGCCTATATGTAAAGCAATGGTGCAACATGTTTAGGTTAGGCTCATCTCCATAGGTTGACCTTTACATCGTCATCTCCACTTAATCTATCATGTTTGGGCTCAAACCCACTACTTAATGAGTGACAAACACCTAGGGTGTTACAACCCTCCCCCCTTAAAAGAATCGCGTCCCGAGATTCGGTGCGAAGGACTTTTTAAGGGAAGAGAAGCATGTTATCCAATTCCAACATCTGCAAAGCGCATTAGGCTACTTAGCTTCAAGCATCAGAGAGGCTAATTGGGCAAGACAACTTTCTAATACTCACTCTACGTAGAAACTTTTGTCTAAAGAATTTCCTTCACTGACTTCCATGAAGCATTGTTACTTTGGGAGGAATCCAATACCATACGGTACTTTGTTCACAATGTACGAAGAGTACTACAAGCATGGACTAACTACTCGTGCTTCCACTTTTCTAGTGACATAGCATGTACAACTTCTGATAAGGGTTGGATCCATATACGAGGTAATCATTCTTTGAGGTTATCAGAAACCGTCTAACCAATAGACAATGTCTATATCGGTCATAGACGACTCACTCACTCAAATGCAACTGATGGAAAACTACATATATGCTCCACGTGTGTAGTTTTCTTTCTCTAATGCCAACACTGTATTATCTGAGTCTGTTGAGGGAACAGTGAAAGTGATAGCTGACTCTGTCGGTTCTGGATTTCTACAAAATGTTACCTAAGAAGATTCTCTTATACAAAGGCAACAGTTATCTGGGTTGAATCAGATGCAACCCCTTTGGGTAAAAACACATATAAAGTACCAAAGGTACGCTAGCACTAGAGAACCATTACCGCAAAAGGATGATAACTAGGTCTGAAAGACAACAAAAGTTGCAAGTATTCACCAATCTTTAGGAAATAGTTCCTACCGAGCAAATTGAATACAATTTCCTTCATGGTGTAGTTGCACAATTAGTTTGGTTCATTTGCAATGTAGCAAAATTAGTCTTCTTGAACTACATTTGACATTGAGGCTTCCATTCTAAGGTCACTCAATATCTCAAAACCATAAATCTGAAATCTGTGGGTTGTCACCTTCCCAAATGCTTTCAACTCGCAATGGCACAATTTGACTTGTAAAACACCTTGATTGCTCACGCATTGCTGATCTAAGAGGGCAAAAGCAAGGCACATAGGGGTGCAATTAGTCTTCTCAAGGGTATTGAGGGTTGTCTAACAGCAAGATACCGATCAATTGCAAGTTCTTGGCATGCAATACAAACATAACCTTCCAATGCAAAGGATGATCGCAGTCAACAGAGAAATTACCGATGTTGTACCCTTTTGTTTTTTGTTCATCTCACACAATCTAATGCTCCAATATGCACAAATTTTTGGTGGGCATATAGATCCATGGGTCTTCTAACTACTTGCGAAAATTTAGCTCAAACGGACATCGTTTGACTATCCAACCAATCCATCCACCAAAATAGCTCTGTTCTGAAATGGCAGCAAACCAAGCTGACAAGACATCTCTCAAATCCTATGTTTTACTCAACCAATACTCATACCAACTTAAGACATTAAAGGGTCCTAAGCAAGGAATGAGGTCACCACGCTTGGGGTCAATTCAACTTTGGTTGAGTCATTAACCGTCGGCTTGAAGATAACCGGTGTAGTGCCACAAAATTCTGGATAGGTTTCGTGTCCTTCCTTTTCTTTTGCTTCACATGTTGAGGTGTGTGTTTTGCACTCTCTGATCTTTCTTATAGTAGCAGAAGCCTTTCTCTAGCTGAGGATGGAGGCTATAGTCTTCCTGACATGTTTCTCAGGGAACAATTTGCGCAGTTGATCCAGACACTAACTTGACGATGCACAACCATTGGACATTATGGCTGTTTTCTCATAGCACAAAGCATTATTCCACATGGAGGGCATCCTTACGTAGATAAGGAACCATTTCTGAATATTTTCTGGCACTTCGTCCAATAGAACCTTGAACCAAAACCGTTTGTGGTACCTAGGAGCACAATGATGTTGATCAAAACTAGGGACATGCTTTCTCTAGTCCTTCACTTGGCTAATACAACATCTTGTACTATATACGTGATTGTCCAAGACGGAATTGACTTGATAGCACATTTGGAGAAGATGCAACACCCGCATTGTTGACCGACTTCATGGCCTCTTCGCTTACTATTGTTTGCTAAGACCTAACCATCACAGCTATCGAAGAATCGTTACTTGGCTGGAGATTAACATTCTTACTGGTAACTAATCAGTTGTCTCTCAACACTTAAGTTCTAAATCTTCACTCTTGACCACAATAATAATTACAGTCAAGGCACAAATTGGTGGTCTCCATCGAAGCCTGTAGATAAGGAGTCACACTAGAGAGGGTTGATTTCGTCCGTACGATCATTATGCATACAAGGATTAAGAATTGATTAACCCGGTCATATGCACAATGCGACGATAGATTCTTATCCAACGGATAACTTGTCCAACATTAAGTGTTATGTGCCCTTTTGATCTAACAGGGATGACGTACGTTACTCACTCGATGACTGACGTCGTACAAGGACACATAGGGAGAGTCACTTGTCTACCACCTCATGCAGTCTGTTAAGGTTGATGTCGGTGATTGTTTTCCAAAGGTTATCCTCTTAGCAACTTCAGGGGGAATATCTACTACATAAGGTCTGGGATATGAATCTTCAGATAAGATATAGGGAGATAACCAAGGAAAAAGGGTCACGAGAAATAACACATCAGTTGTCATTTCATAATGGATCATGACTAGCAACCCTAATACTAGCGCGTGCCGAGCAGCACAACCTTGTGTGCACGCCCACAGGAGGCTCTCCGTTTCGTCATGGCACCATAGAATGCTAATCGTAACACCATTATTAAACGCACAAACAATGTGGCATTTCAGGTGCCACCGAATAGGTTGTAAGAACAAGCACCATACAAGGGAGGGATAGCAAGTAAAGGCAGTCACAAGGTTTAGAATCAACAAGGAGGCGATCCAAAAATCAAACACAATACAAAGGACCATAGCTTAATTGTCGAAGACAACTGAGCAAGGGATTCTTGTGTAAATTCCACTCACGCCACGTGTCTACCAAGGTGATTACCAGATGAAAGATTAACATAAGATCCAGTCATGTTGGACAACAACATGAGATCAAGACTGATAGACATCCCGAGACATGGGAAGGTTGGAGATGGATTAAGCAAACTTCTAAAACAAAACCGATACACCGATCAGAGATTGAGTCGATAAGATAGCCACCTGATTTTGCAAGCAAAGATTTTGAGATCAAACAGCGAGAAATTAGCATTGCCTAGATCATCTGTAGGAGAGAAAATCGGGAGGTCCAACGTGAAATTGGGTATGGTCTCCAAAACTTGGCAAGCAACAACCGTGGCCAAGACAGGCATACATTAGGACTTAACCTGGTTGGTCAATCGAACAAGGGCATTCTCCAAAAGGTAGCGGACGTCCAAGTCCTAAGCAGATATATACGGGAACTAAGCATGGGCTTACATTCAAGCAAAAGCATAGATACACAAAAATTCAAGGGCTAGCAACCACGTCTACATGCTCTGGCTCCTAAGAGAGAATCTAATTAGAGACGACAACCATGCGATTACGTAACTTGAGCGTTGTTCTCGGATAAAGCATCTTCAACACTCATATGCTCACCGAGGACAAAAAAGAGGTCAACTATGACACTACCTAGATAACAAGCATCTACACAATCATCACAGTTTTTAAGCGGACACTTGAGGCAATCAATCAGGTTAGCTTAAGTACCTAATACTAAGTAGAAGGCTCACACCATTATTAAACGCACAAACAATGTGGCATTTCAGGTGCCACCGAATAGGTTGTAAGAACAAGCACCATACAAGGGAGGGATAGCAAGTAAAGGCAGTCACAAGGTTTAGAATCAACAAGGAGGCGATCCAAAGATCAAACACAATACAAGGGACCATAGCTTAATTGTCGAAGACAACTGAGCAAGGGATTCTTGAGTAAATTCCACTCACGCCACGTGTCTACCAAGGTGATATTACTGCAACAGAAACTGTTCTAGCAGCCAAAGTTCAATGCATACAAAACAATGTTTCCACATGTTTCGTTAACAAGAGAGCACACAACCACAATATTCTAGTAACTCCATGCATTATTACTTTAGACCAAACCATAATTTAGCTTAGACATAAGAATCACAATTACTTAAGTGAGATCTAAAGCATTTGCAAGAGCTCGCATGAGCAACATATCCACTACTTGACTAATTTAGAGGACATATATAAATTTAAGCATGTAACCTCAATTACCTATTAAGACTAAGCACGCACTAATTCAAGCACTCCCTATTCAAGTAACATGAAAGAAGGCATTCTTGACTAACTCCAAACAAGGAAGATAGTGCCTCACATCAATCACAAGTTACTTATTATTAGAATAAAGGTGAGAGGAGCATAGTTATATGCACAAAGCAACAATCATGATGATGCATGCTTCGTCCTAATCGTCCTCACAAGATTGCCAGCCTAAGGTGGCAATCACGTTCTATTTCGGTGGCAAAACACGCATTCTCTCGATATAGAGCTAGTTGTCAACTACATTCAACTTACACATTCATGGTTAACGTACCTACAAAAAATTTCATTGTAGCCCAACAATTCCCAATATAGCACACAATGAAAGCAGTAAACTAAATACTCTCCATACATACATCCCCTGATGCATATACTTCGGTATCATAGCTACCCAATAAATATACCCACAATTAAGTACTTTCATAAATACATGGTTAAACATGTAATTATGCCAGTAACCATAGCTAACTCTCCCCTAGACTGTCGGTTGAACGGTCATGCTCTCCCAGCTCACACTTACCTTGGCGTAGGTGCGACGTTGCAAGAATGTAACTCTAGCGACATATATGGCTATTTCATATATGAAGGTTACCTCTACCATTCGACCACAGGGTAACAGTGCGATAAAGTTATCACTCATACATACCTTGGCCTGGGCATAGATGCAAAAATTAAAAACACTCAAGTTAGTACTTAATTAAACCACCTAAGGGTCCTTAATTGGGCATAAAGGAAATGACCACTAGCATACTTAGATTTAAAATTCATATTTGAACAAACCTATATATGTAGTAGTTATAAGTTGTTAAAACTGATTTTTACAAACAAAAACCTTTGTTCTCAATACACATATGACATGTTTAGTGTTGAACCTTGCTCTGATACCAACTGTCATGGAACCACCCAAATTATAAGAACAAAAGTACAAAAACAGTAGCCGGTAGTCCAATAAAATCATGAGGGATTTTAAACCAACCAACATACAAGCCAAGATCATAGTGGTCCAACATAATAGTCACATGCTACATCCATTATTACAAGTAATTCAACATAGATCGGAGTTCCATAGAGTTATTACAACTCAAGTTCAAAAATAGCGGAAGCAAAGTAGTTTGAAACTAATATCATCCTAATTCAAATACATGCCAGTACCAAGGTCAATTTCCAACAAAAGCATGAGAGATAAGATAGCTTAGAAGGGTCATTCCCATGACCACACTCCGCCACTATAGCAGGAGCCATCCAATTCTTATAGTAGCCATGATACATCACAACCTGCAACAAGTGGGAATAAACCCTGAGCACGAGAAAGTATTTAGCTAGACTTACCCATCATAAACTAGAAATAAAAGACACCATAGAGCATGCAAGGCTTTCTTTAGTGGGGTTGGCTAACTCAATTGTGAAAAGCATAAGCTACTATAATTATGACCTATCCGACTAGATAAGCACCTGTACTATAGCAATCACTTGATTAACCAATACATCTAGTTACCAATTTAAATTTAGCATTTTCACTACCATCCAATAACCATCATTGTTCCATCATAATTACTATGATGTTGTAGCTCGAGTCAAGTGCTCACTATCCAGGAGCGATGGTGATTCGAATCGATTCCTAACCAGCTAGTGATTTATTCCTCACACAAACCACGCTTCCCCTGTCAGGGTCGCTTAGATCACCAATGACACAATTCTGGTAAACGTCGCGGGATAAACTAGGGTTGCAGTACCTAGGGACCGCCCGACTACCAGGAAGCACCTTGGGCTCACTCTTCGCATCCCTGTCATACCCCCTTCAGCACTAGTACGCGCACCCATTTAGGTCTCGGCCCAAATCATGTCACTAGCTTCGTGGTCGAAAGGTACTTTATTCGGCCAACTAAATGTGAGGCATGCGTTCAACATGACAAGAGGGACAAGCAACGATTGGTCCTTAATCGACACAGACGGAAAACTAACAGCACCAAGAACCCTGTCTAGTTGCCTCCAACTTTTTCGTTTGGTCTCCAATTATCCATCAACACATGGTTAATTCCAGGATATCATTCTTTTCATAGCTAAATTCTTTCAGTAACCACCTATAAATGTAGGTGACCGGAAATCACCGATCGCTACCGGTCTAAGTATGGCTAAGCAATACTTTTGATCCTTAACTATAATAGGATTGCAGGCATATTTGTGGGACAAGAAAAAGGTATATATGCAGCAAGTGTTTTCACTCAATTCCTATAACTTAATGCAACAATATATATATATATATATATATATATATATATATATATATATATATATATATATATATATATATATATATATATATATATATATATATATATATATATATATATATATATTCAATTACTTTTATAAAGTAGGAGGCTTAGAATGCTCCGGGGCTTGCCTGGGATCGAACACTTAGGTTAGTGGGTGATAGATGACACTCGCTTGGCGAGCATCTCCCATCCTGACACTTGCTTAATCCTTTCATCTTCGGGATAGGTCCACCAAAGACCGGGTTTGCCTCCAACATCTCATCCTTCACGTAGTGCATCTAGCGAACCTAAATGAGATGCAAGATGCATGTGTATGAATATGATGAATGGTAACACAAGATGCATCACATAAGCATTCAAACAACACAGATTATATAAGACATAGACACCAATAGCTAATTAACTAGCATCACATAACCAATTATAGAGGGCAAGCACATCAAGCATTAACACAAGTTTAACAAGATCACAAGTATCTTAACTTGACCCTCATCAAGGGCATAAGCCGCACTTAGCAACAAATGGAGTAAACAACCACAACTAGCATATGTCCATTTCTAGACTGCAAACAACAGCTGTATGTTTGGATCATAACTGGAGTTAATACAAATCCAATAGCCATGCAACATGACATTCTGGAAAGCTCATGAAATTGTCTACAATTCATCTTTAATCATTTCAGCATGATTCTTAAGTTAACCAAGTCAAACATGCATATTTACAGAATCTGGTCTAGAGATTCCAGAGAACAACTATTTCTGGAACCCAACTTGGAGCAGTCATAACTCACAAACTACAAGGACAAATGCCCCCAAATTTTAACACAAGCTATATTAATGAATTATCTACAACTTTGTCATAAGCATGTTTCTCAGCATACATCATTTTCATAGTGCAATTACCAAAGTCCCAGAAACTGGCTAGGAAAGCATCAATTGTAAGAATAAATATTAACTTATATTCCAAACATACATTTGGCCACAACGAATGTAAACATCATAAAGTACATGTTAAATGATCACCAAAAAGCATAGTGCTCATTACTAAATAAATTCTTTTAATGTATTTCTTAATTTATTTAGATCCATAGGTGATTTAATAAACATATACCAAAGTACACCATAAATTTTACAAAAATTATAGTAGCTAGCATAGCATCACAATAGTCTACTGTGCAAATTTCAAGCCATTTAGATATATATGTCAACCTATATGAAAAAGACAAGTTGCTATTGCAAGAAATCATGTGAGAGCAAGATACACTAATAACTCACTTATACAGCAAACAAAATGCATGAAATTTTTACAACACATCCAACATCACATGAATAGCATGCCACTAAAATTTCACTTTATTTGGAGCCCTACATATTCAGTAATGAAAAATAACAAATTTAACTAGTATTAAAACCTAACTACATAAATCAATTTTTATAGAGAAAACTTTAAACTAAAACATGCTATATTATAGATCTAGTGCACAGAGAATTTCACAAGGATTCCAAAAAGTACTCATTTGCTATTTGATGATTTTTCTATAATTTACTATGAATTTCCAAAGTTTCAGCCATAATTATGCATAAAGGAAAAGGAAAAAGAAAAACTGCACTATGTGGCACTATTCATATGAGTCACAAACTATGCAGTTAGGCCCCTGGATTTTGTCGAATTCTTGTGCGAGGTCCCTAGTCGCGAGTCACAGTAACGGAGGTGGCAGAGCTCGCCGTTTTCGGCGATGGGAGGCCGCGCCGGTGTCGGGGAAGTGGCAGGGGAGCACCATGGAGCTGTCGCGCATGCGTAGGGCTGTACAGCTTGTTCTGAGGCTGCCTATAGTGGCCTAGCGACGGAGGTGAGCGGCGGCTACGGCTGTTGCTCCGGCGACAGCGAACTGTAGGTGGTGGTGCGGCGAGCAAACGGCGCGGGCGAGGCAGTGCGAAGTGGGGAAGGAGCTAGGGCAACCGGCTGGGCGAGAAGGACGCGTGGGGAAGTAGGAACACGGCGACGGCGAGCTTGGCTAGCAGGCCATGGCGGACGTGGCCACGAGTAGCGCGTGCGAGTGCCCAAGAGCGAGGGAGAGGCGAGAGCAAGTGAGTGAGGGCGCTGGGGCAGGTGCTCAGCATCCATATCACGCGAGGAGAGGGCAGGGGCACGTGGCAAGGAGGTGAGGACGCGTTGCCCTGCATGGAGGACGCGTCGACATTTGATCAAACACGTGGCGTGCGGTGACTAGGTCAAGGCGGGTCGCGATTTGGGCTTGCTACGGGCCGATTCAGTGAATTGGCCAAAAACGAAGTTTGCTCACCTCGGCTTGCCCTACAATTTCTATTACAGCACTCAGGTCATTATAGCAACAGATTAGTGGTTAATTAGTTGCCAAAATAGCAGTGTCGTCACCTTGATGGTAGTCATGGAAACTCACTTTCGATGGTCAAAACTTCGTCAAAATGAACTCAACTTTTCGTGTGCTCTTCATCATCATGTATTCCCCAACTTTTACAAAGGGATCAACTCAAGTTACTTAACAAAAACACGAGAACGCGGCATGCAAATCTAATGACATTGGTTAACTTCTCCAAGACTTAGAATATTTTCTAAGTGCAAAAATCAGCAGCAGGTTCCAACTTTGAGCCACTGTTTGACTTATTTCCATGATGAATCATGGTATACTCCAAAAATAAAGTTCGTTGTCCTCAAACCAATCTACAACTTTTATTAAAGGATCTTTGACTGATTTGTTCTGGTTAGGAACATACACAGCTCCGAATGTGCTATAGGAAACTAAAACAGCAGTTAGGACTTAGCCAAAATTTTGGGCTCCAAAACAGCACTGCATTGAATCTTGTGAGCTCTATTTGACTAGGTTATGGGCCAAACTAGCTCTTAATCCTTAAACAAAGTTTGTTCTTCCTGACCTAGACTACAACTTTCATTTAAGGTTCAACCTCAAAACTAATATAGAAACTACTGTTATACTTTGACCAATGTTGGATCACGATAAAGCTTAAATTATCCTTTTTGATCCCTTGGAGCATTTTTTGGGCATTTGCTCAACATGAACCCTTCACGACTTTTGTTGTAGAGTCCATCTAGAGTCTTTTGGGCAAGGTTGCAAGGTTTGGTTGATGACCTATATTTCCATCCACTTAATAATGCAATTCTAGCACTTAGTAAAGTCATTTCAACAAGGATATAACTTATCATTTCATATGACTTTTTGATTCCAAACATCATGAAACTTTTCCAGTAACTAATATAGATAGGTACTAAGGTGAGACACATGAAAATATTGCAATAACACCATCCAAGCATATATCTTGAAAATGGCCTATATGTAAAACAATGGTGCAACATGTTTAGGTTAGGCTCATCTCCATAGGTTGACCTTTACATCGTCATCTCCACTTAATCTATCATGTTTGGGCTCAAACCCATTGCTTAATGAGTGACAAACACCTGGGATGTTACAAAGTCATTGATGTGAAAGTCTAGATGATACTCAGAGCCTCTTATGCGCAGGGGAATAGACCTCATGACCCCATAACTTTCTAGAGTAACTCCAAAAGGAGTTCTTAAAAGCTTATGAGATGGGATCAAAGACTCATTGGGGCAAAGTTCTTCAGCCAAAGCCTTAGAAATAATGTTCATCCCAACGGTAGGATTATAATGAGCCTCTATGGTTTTCTTCTTTAGGATGCACATTAGAACTTTTGAGGGGGCAATGATTCGGGCTACCTCGGTGGATAACTCTATTTCTGCCAACAACTCATGGCCCATGATGGTCGACAGTCCTTTAATGTGCTCCATTAAGAAGGGATCATTGTGTGAAACATCGTCATCCTTAAACGGTAAGGAGTGCTCTAGAGGCTTTACTTGAACTGGAAAGTTCGAGGCATTCCCTAAATCTTCAAAAAGACCATCCTCAATTTTAGAGAGGAATGTGGAAGGATGGGGCTCGTCGTCTTCCAACATATTTTGTGTTTTCATAGTAGGAGATTCTTTGACAACTAAATCATTAGAAGAATATAAAGGAATTTAGGATTCGGTTGCATGTATCTCCTCTTGTTGGTCAGGGCTTGGTTTGAATTCTTTTTCTTCTTTACGAAACTCGTCAAAAATGCCAGTGTAAGGAGTGTTTTCAAGGATTTTCTCAAGGATAGCTTCCCCCTCACTAAAGGACATGTGCGTGAATGAGCCTCCAGAAGATATGTCGAGGTGCATAGTAGCTTCTTTGCTAAGACCATGGTAGAAGCGATTTAGAAGGATGTGGTTAGGCAAATACAGGTCTGGGCCAGTGTTTTTAAGGCTTGTGAACCTAGCCTAGGCTGCTCCTAGAGTCTCCTTCTCCTTCTGTTCAAATTTAAGAATTTCTATTCGAAGGGCATTAACTTTAGAAACAAGGAAGAAAGCGAGACCAAATTTGACTCGAAGTTCATCCCAGTTTCTATTTACTCCTCCTATGGTATGAGCATACCATTGCTTTGCTATTCCTAAAAGGGAGAACAGAAACAATTTCCATTTAAGGGTCTCTTGTGTCATGCCAACGATAACGAGGCAAAAACACAAGTGCTCAAATTCCCGAAGGTGGGTATAAGGATTTTCATCTTTTAACCCAGAGAAGGATTGTGCCTGCACCATGGCTATAAAGCCAGGTTTGAGTTCATAGCTAGATGCCATAATTAGCTTTGATGATTGTGGTGGCTTTAAGAACTCGCCCTTTGGTGCAGAGAATTTATGAATAGGAGTGGAATCCATATAGTAAGGTGGTTGTGGTAAAAAGGTGGTAAAAGGAAAAGGGTACTCGGACAAACTTGGTTCTAAACTAGCACAGCTACAGTTCCCCGGCAATGGCGCAAGAAAGCTTGTTGGGTATTTTTAACACACACAGAGAAATCCATAAGCGCATAGATACCGATGTAGCTTTCACCCGGGAGTATTCCAGAGTATCGATTTCCACAGGGAACGTGAAGTGTACTAGTGAATCAAGGTCGTCCAAGGATAAAGATAAGAGAAGAAAGATATATATATTTTTGGCGGGAAGAGAGGAACTTTCTAGGGTTTTCTAAGTTGATTAGGTGATCAAGATCGGGCTTACTATACTTTACTTACAATGGAGCAATAGTACCTTTTCGACTCTCGAAAGAGACTGGGAAGAAAGTAGTCGGGAGAAGGCTGCTAAAAGCTCTACGAAACACCAACCCGAACAGGGTGGATTGCAATGGCCGGACAGAGTTGTCACCTCTAAGGGCTACCACAACTAACCATGAGATTGGGCGCAAACTCAGGTAAACTATAGCCTAGACACCACGTCTACGCTAGGGTTTACTACTCTATCCAAATATTATAACTAGAGCACTCAAATACAAGCGGAGTTCAAGTAAATAGAATAAAGTAAGAATTAAATAAGAACTTAGAACATAGAAATAATAATTGAAAAACCTGGAGATTGCTGAATGACGAACCAGATGCTGCAAAAGTACAATGTTGAGGAAGATCTGACAGATCCGGCTCCTCCTCAGCTCTCTCCTCCTCTCTCTCCCTATTTTCTAGATACAACCAGATGAACTAGAACTAGAACTAGATGAACTAGAGGGACCCTCTTCTACTTGGATGGACAATTGAAACCCTAGCTTTTGATCTGTAGAAGAGATATGGTACCAAACCCTAGGGGGGCTTGCTTATAAAGCCCTCTAGGAAGCACCACAGCCATCAGATCAAACCGACCTTAATCAATGACTTTTTATTAATCCTCAAAGGCGGCGGAAGTAGGATCCATAAGATCGCTCCTGATTGGCTCTATAGCCCGGGCGCCCGCTCCTACCCTTTAGGCGGCCACCCAGCTTCCGAGCCCATTTTGCCTCCGGTTTGTTTCCAGAGTCTTCTCGTACCTTCTAGATTCTAGAAAAGTTGTTCGTACCCCTTTTGTCTCTATATAAACCTGACATATGGGACTTCCTTGGTTCTTTTTAGCTGACACCCTGCCAAAATAGATATTCACCAAAACTCATGGAATTTTGTCAGCAAACCCCCTATATCTAAGTGGTAATTATGTTTAGGCCTTTTTCATGTTTTGTTGACGGTTAAAAATAAGAGTTATCTACCATCAACAGTACCTTTTTGTCTCCCACACAGCTAATCTATTTTTTTGTAACAACTCATGCTAATTGTTGAGAAGCCTAATAGTGGGCCCACACTTCATAGAGACTGGCTAAAGAGGACTACGTGGATATTTGAAACAATGGGTACTCAGATGCCCGCCTGAAGAAAAAAAAAAGAGAAGAAAGAGATGAAAAAGATAGCCTATGTTTTCTTGCAAAAGTCTTCCAAGTTTGAAACAAAAAAGATATGTTTCAAGGAGCCTAATAGAATTAGGATGGCCACCATATACATATCCATACACATGCACATCTTGATCTAAGAGTATGATATTTTTTCCTTGGATCCTTATTTTGACTTTACAATATATGCAATGCAAGTATGTTCTCATATTCATTCCTACCTGAGATCCACATAAACTTTTTTGAAGTAGGCAAAAAGAAGGCAAAGTCTTCATTGCCTTGGTGAGGATCTAAAAATACTATATATTGAGTGATTTGAGAGTACTACAAAAGGAGAAGGTTATAGCTATGTTTTGTTTTCAAAAATCTTAAAACGTTTCTCTAATTGACTTGACTGAAGGAAAAAGGTGATATGTTTCAAGCTGTTTCATTCTTCAACTGCTCAAAGTTTCATGGTAGACACTTTAAATCCTACAATGCATGTATGACTAGAAATGGTTTTATGTTGATGTCTTGTCCCAAGGTTATGTCTTAAGTAATCCATCCATTTATCAAGGACGAGTAAAAGCCTAAGTGTGGGGAAGTTTGTTGATGGTAGTTAACCTTCATCATAAATCGTCAATATACCTTGTATAAATGACTAGATTGGATCACCAATATAGACTTAAAGGTTTAACTAACAAATTCTATAAGTTTTGGTGAATTTGTGTTTCCAGCAGGATTTAATCAGAAAACTGCCAAGGAGGACCTATTCGTTAAAAGAAATCATAGAATTCTACCATGTAAACAGTGTGGGAAGACTCTAGAAGACTCTAGAAGGTGAATCACCAAAGTGGAGCCCGAGACCCTAACATGTGGGGCCATTCAGCCCCACCTATAGGTCGGCTAGCCTGTGGGGCCCCCATGTCAGTCCCTCGTTGTTACATTGGTTCTCCACAGCCTTAAGGATTGCATCTCCACTGTTTATTTAAGTCGGTTTGATTCGAGAGCTCAGGATTGTCGCTTCGGCCTATATATATCTGCCTACACCCCCCTCTAGGGCATGCCAAGTTAGATCCTGAGAGCTGAAAAAGCCAAAAACCCTAATCCATATTTTCATCAGGATTAGGACTAGCAAACAAGAGAAGATTAGTCCTCGATAGGATCTAGTCTTGTATTAGAGACAGAGAGATAGAGTGAGAATAAAGAGTTTCGGAGGAGTCTCAGCCTATCAGTATTCTCTCTATGGCTTGTACCCTAGCAAAATCAAGTTCATCTTGAGCTTGCTTCTGATATTTCTCTGGTAAAGACTTCTAATTCAAGTAAGTATCTTGTTCATATTGTTCTTCAGGTTTGCAACTCTCTTTTGAGTACTTTAATCCTTGTAGCTCCTGGGTTAAAGTAATATTCATAGTGTAAGCGTGGTGCTTAGACTCGGTTACTCGTGGATGTACCCTACTTTTCGGATCAGTGGTAGCTCGTGAGGGTGACTCTTATAGCCTCGTTGAATTCTTTATAGTCCACCTCCTATTAGTAGGCCTAGCAGAACCTTGTTGCTATAGAAAACATACTCTGCCTGTGTTTTCTTTAGTAATTTTCTCCAAAATTGAACAATAGAAGACAAAGCTTACCAAAGTAAGAACTAGAAGACCTTTGTGATCTCCTCTATGCTCCTATTATCTAGCCTTGATTGTGAAGATGGGTTAAGTTTGGTTTAGTTATTCTCACACATGTTTCCTTGAGTTCGATATAAAACTAGGTACTCCAGGTGAAGTGATACATCGGTATAATATCTGTGTGCTTGCAGATTATTCTGTGTGCATTAATTTATACTAATAGGCATATGTTGGTGATTGTTCGTGGCCGGCTTCGGTGATTGTGAGGGGTCTTGTACCTTCCCCAGCGGAGAGCCAAAAGATAACTCTAGTGGATTGCTCGTGTCTTTGAGTTACATCACTTGTGGGTAGGTTCTTGCGGTGTCCAATTGTGTGGATGAGGTTCATGCAACAATTCTTAGCTGCTGAACCACCAAGTGTTGGTCGACACAATGGGGACTAGCGTGCCGACAAGCACGTGAACCTCGGGAGAAAAATCGTGTGTCTCTTATGTGATTGGATTTCTCCCGATGACTGGATTGTCTACATTTTGTGATTGGTTCATTCCTCAACACGGCGATATAATCACCTTACTGACTCCATTACTTTCCCACAAACTAGTTGTAACAAGCTCCTAAGTGTAGTTAGAATCGAGAGCTTGCCTTGTAGCTTAGTTCATCTAGTGGAGCTCTTTAGTGTAGCCTTGTTGAGAGCTCTTAGTGAGTAGCAACTTAGCTCTTGTGTGTGCCTAGAGATCATAGCAACTAGAATTGTTGCGTAGGTGGCTTGTAACCCTTGTAGAGCTAGAGCAAAATTGCATTATGCCGTTTGTTGTACTAATCAATTGCTCTAGTGGTTTTGTAGAATTTTAAATAGGCTATTCACCCCCCCCTCTAGCCATATTAGGACCTTTCAATGTGTTTCGAATGTTTTAGAGGTATGTTGTAAGTGTTTCGTATGGATGTTGCATATGTTGCAATGGTTGTACAAGTATGTTGCAAATGTTTGTTCCCAATGTTTCATTTATTTTTTTCAAACATATGTTACAAGTGTGTTGATCGGGATGTTCCATAAGTTTCACACATGTTGCAAGTGTTTTATCTAGATGTTACTATGTTTACAATGGTTTTTAGGTGTTTCAAGTGTTTTTTTTGCAAGTGTTTCAAACACATGTTTCAAGTGTTTCATCGGTTAACAGATATATGTTGCAAGTTTTGTATCTGGATGTTTCAAAAGTAGATAGGGTGTTGCACACATTGCAATGTGACCCAACTACTGCAGCTGCTGGAAAGGACGCGAGGGGGTCAGGAAGGGGGTGCAGTCGCCGTGTGGGGTCAGGTGGGGGCGCAGAAGCTGCGTCGGGTTGGGCAGTACACGAAGTGCAGCGCTGGAACAGGGTGCAGCGTGGGCGTCGAGACATGGGTGTCCGTCCAGATGTCCGGACGCTAGCACTACCGATTAATTTAACCTAGTTCAAGAAACTGAGTTGAAGTTGCTAGCAATTGTTGTGCAACTACTTGTGAGTAGGAAACACACATAAAATGATTACTAACCATAAACGATCAAGCAAAATACGTCAAGCACAATGGATAAGGGAAATGTCACACCCATTTTTAAGGACAAAAATAGGATGTATAAAAGACTCATGTGCACCCCAGGAAACAGTCGCACACATAAGTTGACAAATTACAAAGTATCATCACAGTGCTTATTACATAACGAATAAGTATTTAAGACATAGTCTTGAACGATAGGTAATAATAACTAATAGTAATTCTTCAGCGGAAACTCCACACAGGGACACGGTTGACTGGTTGACACCAAGACTAGTACTCATTCCGATAATCTTCCTCATTATCTTCATCTGTTATGGTGGAAATAGCAAGGGTGAGTTCATGTCGAACTCCACAAATATAACACAGGGTTCATGAGGCTCAAAAAGGCTAGACACTGTTTAACTGCGTTTAGCTTTTAATCATATATTAGCAATTGAGTAGCATCAAGATAAACCACTTCCCATTAAAGAACCAATGATCAATTGTAATAAGGATAATGAATAGCATTAACATGAGCAAATAATAATCAACAATAATTTAGCATGATATAACAGTTATGATCAACTATTCCATAAGAACCCCCAAGGCCGCTCGTATCCGTGAGCACGGCTAGTATACCAGTTTTTAACTCTGCGCAGAGGTGTACACTTTCACTGTAAGTCATGATTTCCAAATGAGTGGGGAGATCAAGCCCAAACACCCGAGAACCATATAAAGCCACTCAAAAGTTCGTCTAACAAGTTAGGGCCATTAGATTTCACTCGGCAGGCAGATGTAGAACCCCCCTTCCCTGTGGCACAACAACCGCAGCCTATACACACTAGGCCAGGGGCTCGGACTACACCCAACAAGGCAAGCCATTCTTACGCCATTTAAGGTAACCTCTAACAAGCTAGAAAAGGTCTCTTGAACAACTAAAGCCAGAGCCATATAGCCCTCACAGCTGTACTGTATATCCCGGTTATCACTTACAGATAAGTCCTTATGGAGAGAAACCAGAGCATCAAAATAATACACAAGCTCTAGCCCCCTTTCAACAATAATTAAATCATCTTAATAGTTGATTGCTTAATCCATTAATCAAATTACAAGATCATTGTTCTTAGTTTAAGCACTAGCAATAGCTACCCATATGCATTCCCAAGGTTGACAAGGAATCAAGATAACAATCACTAAGTTATAATCTCTAAGGTTGTCAAGGTAAGCACATGCATATGTATGATAATTCAATGTATAGGTAACAAGGATAGTCCTGTGTTATACTTGCCTTGATCAAAGCTCTCCAAGTGATACTGCTGACTTGGCTCAAAGTAATACTCCGAATCGTCCAAATACTGCTCACCTTCTATATTCGATCATCAATCAACAACACACATGTATCCAATCAAACATACACGAAGCAAACAAAGAGATATAATTAGAACAGTACACCAACAGTAACAAAACAGTAATAAAAGCTTATAAAACTCTTCTACACGTTTCTACGATCACACATACGCAAAGATCACCAAATTCGGAGTTAAAACGTGAAAGTTATGAATTTTCTAAGATTTCCTATCGATAAATAAATACTTAATTATAACCTCGAAAAATAAATTATCAAAACTAACTGTACAACTACACTAACATGTAGAGCTCGCAAATACGAACCTAACGCAATTTGAACGGATCAAATCGGAGTTAAAACGAAGATTTTATGACCAAAACAATTCTAGTGGCAAATCTGTAAATACCTGAAAACGTATTTTTGAATAAACCGGAAGAGAATACGCTTTCAAAACGCGAAAACGTATTTTCAGCAATACGCTATGGACGGCGGGTTTATTATCAAAAAGCTGAGGGTCTCTTTATGAATTTTACCCGCGAAGGGGTATCTTCTAATCTAAGCCGTTCATCTCAAAACCAACGGCTCACATTCATCATCACCCCTACAGTGAGGATTCCGGTCGCCATCTCCAATTCCGGCCGGTGGCCGCCATGGCCGGCAACCTTGGCTCACCGGAAAACTTCGGATCCACCTCCTCCAACAGCGATTCGCCCCGAAACCGACACCAATTGAAAGAGAAGATCCATCCGAACTTATCTACGCGGTTTAAGCAAGCTACGATGAATCGAGGACGGGATGCGGCTTGGGAAGGGCGGCGGCGCCATTGCCGGCCGACGGTGAACTTCAAAAGCTCGCTTCTAAGCACCTCCAACCAAAAGAAGAGCACGGGGAGGAAGAGAAGAAGATGGCGAACTCACCAAAACGAAGAACACGGCCTCAAATTCACCCGCAAGCCCCGACGACGTGCACCCGCAACTCCCTAGGGTTTCGGCCTCCTACGCTCAATCTCACGTGATGAAACTCGAGTTTTAGATGAAAAACGGAACATAGGGGGTCACGGCTTCTCTCTTATAGCACCAAAACACCGAATTCGGGTAGGAAATCCCGATTTATGCGGTGGAGATACGGTGGTGGCGGTGTTCGTGTCTGACTCGGTTACGACGGGAAGGAAGGAGACGACTGACACGCGGGGTCCACTCGTCAGCGGTACAGGGAGGGAGAGGGCGCGCGGCTGGGCGGGCTCGGCGGCTGGGCTCGGCTGCTGGGCCGCTCACGCGGGCAGGCGCGCAGGCCTTCCGACCCGACGGCCCAAGGGAGAGGAGGCCGGCCGAGCGGGCTTCCAGGCCGAATAGGTAAGAAGGTAAGTTGTTTTCTTTTTTTTTCCTTCTTCTTTTATTTCTTTTCTTTTCTAATTTTCCAAACACATTTTCAAATCAAATTTTCCTAAACCAAATCAATTAAAATAAAACCAATATAACCACACCACAAAATAAAATAAATGCAACAGCATGAATGCATCACCAAATATTTTTTAAAAAAATTTTTAATTTCTCATTAATTGTTATCTAAATTATTTAAAATTTGTTAACTCTAAAATTTGGGTGTTACAAATTCTACCCCCCTTAAAAGAATCTCGTCCTCGAGATTGAACTGCTTACTCAAACAACTGCGGATATGATTTTCTCAATTCATCCTCTCTTTCCCAAGTTGCCTCTGCCTCTGAATATCGATTCCACTGCACTTTACACATCTTAATAACCCGACTTCGAGTAACTCTCTCAGCAGTTTCTAAAATCTTGATCGGAAACTCTTCATATGTAAGATCTTCCTTAACAGTCAACTCTTCTAAAGGTATCTGCTCCTCAGGCACACGCAAACACTTCTTAAGTTGTGAAACATGGAACACATCATGTACTCCAGATAAATTCTCGGGCAACTCTAATTGATAAGCAACTTCCCCACGTCTAGTAATAACTTTAAATGGTCCAACATACCTTGGTGCTAGTTTACCTTTCATGTTAAACCTCTTCACACTTTTCATAGGTGACACCTTCAAATAAACATAATCACCTACCTCAAAAACTAAATCTCTTCTTCTATTGTCAGCATAACTCTTCTGACGAGACTGTGCTACTCTCAAATTCTCACGAATCACTCGCACTTGATCTTCTGCGTTTCTAAGAACATCTGTACCAAAAACCTGAGATTCACCTGTCTGATCCCAAAACAATGGAGTTCTACACTTACGTCCATACAAAACTTCAAACGGTGCCATCTTAAGACTCTGTTGATAACTGTTATTGTAAGAGAATTCTGCATAAGGCAAACTCTTATCCCAACTAGTTCCATATTGCAATGCACAAGCTCTCAACATATCCTCTAATACCTGGTTGGTCCTTTCAGTCTGTCCATCTGTCTGTGGATGATATGCTGTACTAAAATTCAATTTTGTTCCCAATGATTCATGCACAGCTTTCCAAAAATGCGACGTAAACTGCGATCCTCGATCAGATACAATCTTCTTTGGTACTCCATGCAAACAGACTATTCTCTCCATATACAACTCCGCCAATTTTGGTCCATGGTAAGTAGTCTTTACTGGTATAAAATGAGCAACTTTAGTTAACCGATCTACTATCACCCAAATAGAGTCATAACCTTTCTGAGTACGAGGTAACCCTACTATAAAATCCATACCAACTTCCTCCCACTTCCATTCAGGAATCTTCATTGGTTGTAACAATCCAGCAGGTCTCTGATGCTCTGCTTTCACTCTCTGACAAGTGTCACACAATGCCACATACTCAGCCACATCTCGCTTTAATCCATAACTCCGTTTCCCAATAGGAATCCATCCAGGGATGACTATACTCTGCACTACGATACTCCAACGTAGCTTCCCAGTCGTAGTAGTAGTTGTCCAAGGTTCTTGTCAACATGTCATGAAAGAAGGCATCAGCTTTAGGAACCATGATATGAAACTTCGTAGTCCACCCCATAACTACATCCTCCATTGGTGTATCACCAATTCTTGATTCAGCATCAGATAGCTCTTGATCACCATCTTCATACAGCTCCTGAGGTTTAAAACGGGCAACGTACTGTGCAGCTGACAAACGGGGATGAGGAGGCATCTATAAAATTTAGTCATAGATTAGATAGAATCAATGTATTTTCGCAATAGAGTAAAGTAGAGGAAGCATACAACTTTAGTAATTAACAAGGTGAAAAGAGGAAGCATGAATTAAATGGAGTATGGATGCTATTAACGACCATTCTAACTAGGCTTGCGTCCTACAGTCAACCTGGCTCTGATACCAATCTGTCACACCCATTTTTAAGGACAAAAATAGGATGTATAAAAGACTCATGTGCACCCCAGGAAACAGTCGCACACATAAGTTGACAAATTACAAAGTATCATCACAGTGCTTATTACATAACGAATAAGTATTTAAGACATAGTCTTGAACGATAGGTAATAATAACTAATAGTAATTCTTCAGCGGAAACTCCACACAGGGACACGGTTGACTGGTTGACACCAAGACTAGTACTCATTCCGATAATCTTCCTCATTATCTTCATCTGTTATGGTGGAAATAGCAAGGGTGAGTTCATGTCGAACTCCACAAATATAACACAGGGTTCATGAGGCTCAAAAAGGCTAGACACTGTTTAACTGCGTTTAGCTTTTAATCATATATTAGCAATTGAGTAGCATCAAGATAAACCACTTCCCATTAAAGAACCAATGATCAATTGTAATAAGGATAATGAATAGCATTAACATGAGCAAATAATAATCAACAATAATTTAGCATGATATAACAGTTATGATCAACTATTCCATAAGAACCCCCAAGGCCGCTCGTATCCGTGAGCACGGCTAGTATACCAGTTTTTAACTCTGCGCAGAGGTGTACACTTTCACTGTAAGTCATGATTTCCAAATGAGTGGGGAGATCAAGCCCAAACACCCGAGAACCATATAAAGCCACTCAAAAGTTCGTCTAACAAGTTAGGGCCATTAGATTTCACTCGGCAGGCAGATGTAGAACCCCCCTTCCCTGTGGCACAACAACCGCAGCCTATACACACTAGGCCAGGGGCTCGGACTACACCCAACAAGGCAAGCCATTCTTACGCCATTTAAGGTAACCTCTAACAAGCTAGAAAAGGTCTCTTGAACAACTAAAGCCAGAGCCATATAGCCCTCACAGCTGTACTGTATATCCCGGTTATCACTTACAGATAAGTCCTTATGGAGAGAAACCAGAGCATCAAAATAATACACAAGCTCTAGCCCCCTTTCAACAATAATTAAATCATCTTAATAGTTGATTGCTTAATCCATTAATCAAATTACAAGATCATTGTTCTTAGTTTAAGCACTAGCAATAGCTACCCATATGCATTCCCAAGGTTGACAAGGAATCAAGATAACAATCACTAAGTTATAATCTCTAAGGTTGTCAAGGTAAGCACATGCATATGTATGATAATTCAATGTATAGGTAACAAGGATAGTCCTGTGTTATACTTGCCTTGATCAAAGCTCTCCAAGTGATACTGCTGACTTGGCTCAAAGTAATACTCCGAATCGTCCAAATACTGCTCACCTTCTATATTCGATCATCAATCAACAACACACATGTATCCAATCAAACATACACGAAGCAAACAAAGAGATATAATTAGAACAGTACACCAACAGTAACAAAACAGTAATAAAAGCTTATAAAACTCTTCTACACGTTTCTACGATCACACATACGCAAAGATCACCAAATTCGGAGTTAAAACGTGAAAGTTATGAATTTTCTAAGATTTCCTATCGATAAATAAATACTTAATTATAACCTCGAAAAATAAATTATCAAAACTAACTGTACAACTACACTAACATGTAGAGCTCGCAAATACGAACCTAACGCAATTTGAACGGATCAAATCGGAGTTAAAACGAAGATTTTATGACCAAAACAATTCTAGTGGCAAATCTGTAAATACCTGAAAACGTATTTTTGAATAAACCGGAAGAGAATACGCTTTCAAAACGCGAAAACGTATTTTCAGCAATACGCTATGGACGGCGGGTTTATTATCAAAAAGCTGAGGGTCTCTTTATGAATTTTACCCGCGAAGGGGTATCTTCTAATCTAAGCCGTTCATCTCAAAACCAACGGCTCACATTCATCATCACCCCTACAGTGAGGATTCCGGTCGCCATCTCCAATTCCGGCCGGTGGCCGCCATGGCCGGCAACCTTGGCTCACCGGAAAACTTCGGATCCACCTCCTCCAACAGCGATTCGCCCCGAAACCGACACCAATTGAAAGAGAAGATCCATCCGAACTTATCTACGCGGTTTAAGCAAGCTACGATGAATCGAGGACGGGATGCGGCTTGGGAAGGGCGGCGGCGCCATTGCCGGCCGACGGTGAACTTCAAAAGCTCGCTTCTAAGCACCTCCAACCAAAAGAAGAGCACGGGGAGGAAGAGAAGAAGATGGCGAACTCACCAAAACGAAGAACACGGCCTCAAATTCACCCGCAAGCACCGACGACGTGCACCCGCAACTCCCTAGGGTTTCGGCCTCCTACGCTCAATCTCACGTGATGAAACTCGAGTTTTAGATGAAAAACGGAACATAGGGGGTCACGGCTTCTCTCTTATAGCACCAAAACACCGAATTCGGGTAGGAAATCCCGATTTATGCGGTGGAGATACGGTGGTGGCGGTGTTCGTGTCTGACTCGGTTACGACGGGAAGGAAGGAGACGACTGACACGCGGGGTCCACTCGTCAGCGGTACAGGGAGGGAGAGGGCGCGCGGCTGGGCGGGCTCGGCGGCTGGGCTCGGCTGCTGGGCCGCTCACGCGGGCAGGCGCGCAGGCCTTCCGACCCGACGGCCCAAGGGAGAGGAGGCCGGCCGAGCGGGCTTCCAGGCCGAATAGGTAAGAAGGTAAGTTGTTTTCTTTTTTTTTCCTTCTTCTTTTATTTCTTTTCTTTTCTAATTTTCCAAACACATTTTCAAATCAAATTTTCCTAAACCAAATCAATTAAAATAAAACCAATATAACCACACCACAAAATAAAATAAATGCAACAGCATGAATGCATCACCAAATATTTTTTTAAAAAATTTTTAATTTCTCATTAATTGTTATCTAAATTATTTAAAATTTGTTAACTCTAAAATTTGGGTGTTACAGGAAATACATTTCCTTGGCATTTGTTACACTCAAGGATAGTTTACATGAAGACTAGCCGCCAAGAAAATTAGAAACACACCTAATTTTCCAAAGAAACAAGAAAACATTCGAACTGCCAAGTAAATAACTTTCCTTGGAGGCCGGTAGCCGCCAAAAAATGTTCCAAGCCACCAAGATAATAATTGTTCCCTTGGCAGGCAATTGTGATTTTTCCTTGGCTGCCCTTAACTGCCAAGGCAATTGTGGTTTCCTTGAGGGCCAATCTCCAATGAAATGCTTGCTACCAACAGAAAAATTATTGCAATAATCAATACGTTCCAAGGATTCTAGTCACTAAACTCAATAGACACGTGATGCAAGCATATGTACAATTTATTACACTACATTAACAATTATAAAAAGTATTCATGGCATACTTTCAATGCTACATCCATAAAAGCAATAGCATAAAATACATTTCTCCTGTAGTAATTTCAGAGCAGCATGTCTACACAAAAGCAGATTCCTTTTCACTCTAACACATCATATAGATGTTAAGTTATTACTAACAGTTTAATTGTACCCTTCACCAGCACCAAAACCAATGCTTGGAGTTTCATCCGACAAACTCTCTACAAAAGGATATAGACAAGTTGTATAATTATAGGTACCATAGATAGTATCTATTGATTTGATAGCTCAAGCAAAGATATCTAAGTGTCTGTTTGATTAGAGGTGTTAAAGTTTAACAAACACTGTAGCACTTTCGTCTTATTTGATAAAAAGTTTCCAATTTTAGACTAATTAGGCTTAATAGATTCGTCTCGTAAATTACTCATAATCTGTGCCGACATGCATGCAATTAGTCTACATTTAATACTCCATGCATTTGCTGCAACATTGATGTGATGAGAGTTAAACTGAATGATTCAGAAACCAAACAGGGCCTAAATCACAAATGAACCATGGGGCTGTGTCAGCATCTTAATATATGCAAGCATTCAGTTACATGTTCCAAAATGCACAAGTCATAGCTCCAATACAAGCTTGATAGCCCTATTTAGTATACATGTCATTCTTATTAGTTCTAAACTATAGTCCATCAACCCATGTGACACACGGGTTAGATTCTTCGACACAGGTGTGACACCCTAATTTTTGGTATTATTTAAAAATAGATAAATTTGATTTAAATATGCATTTGTTTGTGCATTCAAATTTAAGGAATAATAAATTTTGTGAAATTAAAATTAATCATAAGGTTAACAATTTGTTTTTTTTTGCACTCATGCTATTGCACTATATGTTTTTGTGATGATTGGTTTGAGTCAATTTCAAAAGATATTTAAAAACATTTGAAAGTTTGATTTGGAAAATCAATTTAGAAAATAAAAAGGGTTCCTATTCATTCTACTACTTTTCCTCGGATTCGGCCTGCTAGCCCGTTTTCCCCTTGGCCCGCTCGCTCCCCCGCGCTCTTTCTCTTGGGCCGCGGCCCAGCCCAGCCGGCCTGCCGCTGCCGCGCCGTTTCCCCTTGAGCCGCTGACACGCCGGGCCCGCATGTCGGCGCTCTCCTCTACCTCTAGCCACTTCCTCCGGTTCTCTCGGTCAAGGCAACCGCCATTTTTCCACCCGCGCCCATGCTCCAGGTCGTGGGAGCGTCCTCCCCCGCTCCCCAGCCCCTATATAGGTGAGTCGCGCCCGTCGCTACTCCCTCCCACTTCTCGCTCTGGATTTCCCCCTCGCGCGCGCGTACAGTGACAGCAAAACCGCCGCCGTCCGCTCCTCCGCGTCGCCTTCTCCTCCGAGCCTCCCCCGTCTGCAATTTGCCGCTCGGTGAGCTTCCCCGTGCTTCCCTCCCTCTCCTTGCACCTCCATTTCTGTAACTTGTGGTCTCTAGGGCCGTTTTACGTGAGCTCCGGTGAGCTCTTCCACGGCCGGCCATGGCGGGTGCCCCTCGGGCCTACCACCGGCCGTGTTTTGCCCCGGGATGGATTCGCCATCACCTCCTCTTCACTCCGGTGCCTCCCTTTTTTAAAATAAGGCACTGTAGAGCCCGTACACGCAACGCCGGCGAGCTCCACGCCGCGGCAATGGCGGCACCGCCGTCTCCACCCCCAACTCCGGCAGCCCGCGCCCCTTGTATTCCCCCCACCTAATCTCTACCGCACATCGCGAGATGAACGACCCAGGATGGTTGATACCCCTTCGCAGGTTTTCTTTCTAAAGAGCCCTCGGGTTTCTTCTTTTTTTCGCCCGTGGTCCTCGGCCAGATTGGGAATTCCCGAATTTGATTTATTTTAAATCAAAATTGAATTCCATCTATTTACAGAATTGCCACTGCAGTAAAACGCTTATAAAATCGTCGTTTTAGCTCCGATTCGACCCGTTCAACTTGTGTTAGTTTCGTAATTTCGTAATCTACGCATTAGTGCCGCTGATAGACCTGTTAGAAGCTTTTGAGTTTCTCTATTAAGTCTAGTTTAATAGCTAGTTTTGGAACCTTGTTTAGCGCGTACCTGTTGTGTTGTAGCTCCGTTTTTCGTGCTTTTCGCGTCGTTGTGATCGTAGCGAGACGTAGATGATTTTGGTAAACATTTTATTCAGATTTATTTATTGTTGGTGTACTGTTCTAATCGTAGTTATGTTTTGCTTGTATGTCTGCTTCGAATTGCGTGTTGTACTTCGTGTCGTTCGAGTTCAGACGGTGAGGAATACGTCGGGAATCCGGACGCGTACGAGGAGCAGCAGGACCAGCAGCAGTTCGTGAACCATGGCAAGTATAGTATGGGCCTACCTTGTTGTCCTATTCATTATATAACATACTCATTATGCATGTGTCTAATATTGCTCGACTATAAGGACTTCCTAGCAAATTGATGACCTGTACCTTGATTCCTATGGGGATTATTTACATATGGGTAGAATGCTAGTGCTCTAATTAAACATGATCTACACTATGACTAATGGAATCAACGGATAAACATGATGATAATGCTGGAAGTATAGGGTGATGGTGCAAATGATGTTGATCATGTTGCCCTAAACTCTCCGTAAGGACTTATCTGTAGGACAAAAGCTGGGACTTACAGTGCAACCGTGGGAGTTAAATGGCTCTGACTTTAGCTTAGTAGTAGGATCTTTTCTAACTTGTTAGAGGTTACCCGAAAGGGCGCCAGAGGGGCTTGCCACGTTGGGTATAGAACTGCCTCTGTTCAGATGTGTATAGCCTGCGGGAATTGTGCCATCGAAAGAGGGTTCTCTATATCTGCCTGCCGAGGAAACCTCGCGGCCCTAACTTGTTAGAAGAGGCCTATAGAAGGCTTCATAGTGTACCCTGCCTGCTCACCTTGGAAGTGTTAGGGGGTCGACGGGCCCCGGGCATATGGGTAACACGACTCACGGGTAAAGATGCACAACCTCTATAGAGTGTTAAAACTGTTATAACAGCCGTGCTCACGGTCACGTGTGGCCCAGAAAACTCACAGAATAAATGGTTACTTGATACTTGGATGAAATGTGATGATGATGATGAGATCATAATGATGCTTTCTCTTCTTAATTCTGGTAGTGGATCATGTGGGTTAAATGGGAGCTTGAGTATAACTTAATAATGATTAATAATGAAATGTGGATCTACTAAAAGTGCTAACTGCAGTCAATGATGTCTATCCTTTTTGAGCCTCATGAATCATCATACTATACTTGCGGAGTACAAGTGTACTCACACTTGTTGCTATTTTGTTTTTGGATAAAAATCTCGGATGGGTAACAGATGACAGTTTCTACGAGGATTTCCCGGAAGATTTCTAGGTTTGGGTCAACCAGTCATCCTTCCCTGTGGAGCAGACACTTCGTTCGAGAGTGTTATTTACCTTTCCGTTTGTGATGTTAAGAACTATGTGTTGTAATATCGTGATGTAAGAACATCGTGACGATACTCTTGTTAATTTGTCAGCTTATGTGTGCGACTATTCCTGGGGCGCACATAAGATGTATGCACTCTATATTGTCCTTTAAATGGAGTGTGACAAATTGGTATCAAAGCTGTGTCGACTGTAGGACGCAAACCTAGATAGAAATGGTCGTTTCTAGGAGTTTGACTTTATTTATTTACTTGCTACTATCTCCATCTTGATATTTTATTAAAATTTTATGCTCTATTTCTTATTCTATTGCATAAAATATTGACTCTGATAATATTTTATATCAAAACTATAGATGCCTCGCCTCAGTGCCGCTGCCTACATCGCCCAGTTCATTCCAGCAGCACCTGCTCCACCAGCACCACCAGCAGTACCACCAGTGGAGCCAGAGGTCGTCCACATCTCCGACGAGGAAGAGGAGGAACCCATGGAAGAGGAGGCATTTTCAGCGGCTGCATCTGATGGACCTACTTCGACCCTCGTGGCTGCACCCATCCCACATGTGGATGTGCCAGTCCCCGCTGCTACACCTCCACCAGCTTCCCAGGCTGCTTCTGCACCAACACCAGTGCCCTCCCCAGCTGCATCAGAGGAGCCAGAAGAGATAGGATGGACCACCAGAAACAAGTTTAAGGAAGCTCCCGAAGATGCCCATTACCACCACCTCCTTACCACCATGCTAGCCGAGTACTATCCAGAGTTTGCTGGCTCGGTGAAGTACTGCTGTGCAGAGCACACGCATCCAGTGGAGGCGGCATACTGGAAGACCAATGTGATCATCACCGCCTGGAACAACACCGACCAATCTCAAGATGTTGTGACTACCCATAGCCACCGAGCCAGGCGTGCCAGTGCCTATGACAGCATGGAAGATGCTGCGCAGGCGGCGTACCTACATTACCATGGTCGGCGTTTTGAGGACATGCAGAATGATCGCTTTCGGTATCTTCCACGCTATGACCCGAAGGAGAAGACATGGGCGGTGTTGGCTCCTCCAGCTTCTGATCCCACCTTGGACACCACAGTGAGGCACCTCAGCGCCATGCAGGAGGCCAACGAAGCACTCAGGGAAGAGCTTCGTGCGGCGCAAAAACCTAAAAAACGCCTTCAGAATCAAATAGATGAGATGGCCGTTCAGCTAGGACAACCTACCATTTACAAGAAGAAGGCTAGGGTGTTCACCATGGTGGATCGCGCACCTTAGATACTTGCAGCCCCACCATAATGAATGCGTTTTAGATCGAGAGTCGTGTCAAGTTTGTGTATGTTTGTGAACCTTTCGTTGTCTCATTGGTTGTGTTGTTGAACTTGGATGATTTGGAGTTTGTGTGATTGATGGAACAGTGTGGGCTTGTCCACATGTTCTTTTTATCAAAACCTTAAGTTAGTGTTTGTTTAACTTAGTTGGGGTTTAAATTTCTGCATCACTGCTGTGCTGTTTTTCAGAGCAGTCTGCAATGTTTGTCTCATATCTCTAAATCTCTACGTCCAAAAATTATGAAATTTTTTTGGAAAGAACTAGACTTGCTTACCTCTCATTTCCCACTGGAATCAACTCATTATAAATTTTGGTTTGAGAGATATGCCTGCTACAACCTGGCAAGTCTGTGCAGTCTGTAACCTAGAACAGAAATTATTTAGCTCAGTTTTTGATGATGTTGCCGTCTGTATCAGTGAAAAGTTCTATACAAAAGTTGTAGCAGACTCTTTAAGCTTTCCAACGATGTATGCCACGCTTATTTTGGATTTCTGAAACTCGAGTTATACTTCAGTTTTTGATCTGCTGTTGTAGACACCCGTCCAGAAATTTTCAGTTCTGTTATTTACCTTTTGTAAATAATTTGTAAATTTTTGGGAGATCTCTAAAAGTTTGCACATTTGCTTGGAAGCAGATGGCTGCCAGAGGAGGACGTGGAAGAGGCCGTGGACGTGGCCGTGGACACGGAGCTTTAGTGGATCCACCTCCGCCACTGCCGGTGACAATTGAGCAGTTGATGGCCATGCAAGCGCAGCTCATGCAGACAGTGATGGACCGTCTCGGTGAGCAACCAGCAGGAGCACCCCCACCTGTGCAGGTCCGTGATAAACGTGGTGAGTTTCTGAAAGGACGCCCACCTGTGTTCACACATGCCTCTGAACCTATGGAGGCGGATGACTGGCTGAGAGCTGTGGAAAAGCAGCTAAACATTGCACAGTGCAATGACTTGGAGAAAGTCTTGTACGCCTCAGGTCAACTCCAAGGAGCTGCTCAGGATTGGTGGGAGTCATTCCAGTATGGACGTCCAGAGAATGCTCCAGAGATCACGTGGAAAGAGTTCACGGAGAATTTTAGGTCCTATCACATCCCTGAGGGACTTATTGAACTGAAGCAAGAGGAGTTCCGGGCTCTCAAGAAAGGGTCCATGTCTGTGGCGGAATACCATGACAAGTTTGCACAACTGTCGCGATATGCCCTGGCTGAAGTGGCCAGGGATTCTGACAAACAGCGCCGTTTTCTAAAAGGGTTGTATGATGGACTCCAACTGCAACTGATGTCCAACAAGTATGCCAGTTTCCAAGAATTGGTGGATCGTGCTATTGTGATCGATAACAAGCATAAAGAAATGGACCTCAAGAAGAGGAAGCTCTTGGGACAGGCGTCGGGTAGCAACACTCGCCCGCGAGCTTTCCCGCAGCAAGGTTTTCCGCAGAGGAACCAAGGGCCACCCAACCAATGGAACAAAGGCCAGTATCCCTAGAGGAACCAGAACCAGCTGCGTCCCCAGTACCCACCGCAGTTTGGTAACCAGGGCCAGCAGCGTCCCCAGCAACAGCAAGCTACCAATCAGGCGCTACGTCAGGGAGTGCCCAACAGTGCTCCGACCAAGAGTGGCACCCCAGGCAACCCCAATGCCTGTTACAACTGTGGAGAGGTGGGACACTATTCGTACCATTGCCCAAAGAAGTAGAACCGGCAGGCCCCGCAGAACCAGCAGAACAACCAGAGACCCAACGCTCGACCTCCGTTCACCGGCAAGGTGAATCATGTGTCATCAGAATCAGCTCAGGAGGCGCCTGAGGTTATGTTGGGTACGTTTAGCGTCAACTCCATCTTCGCTACAGTACTTTTTGATTCCGGTGCCTCGCATTCTTTCATATCCCAAGCTTTTGTTAGAATGCATAGCATACCCCTGTGTGCTATGAAGGATCCCATGCTAGTAAATTCACCGGGGGGTAGCATGCTAGCAAATTATTGGAGCCCTTCTACCAGTATATTTCTAAGGGGGGTAGCTTTCAAGGTAAATCCAATTGTTCTGACAACCGCTGGAATTGACCTCATCCTGGGAATGGATTGGATGAAGCAGCATATGGCAGTGATACAATGTCAGGAGAAATCCATTGTTGTGACATCTCCAAGTGGTGATAGAATTTGTGTAGAAGTGGAAGTGCAAGCTCAACCTACCGCCACCGTCAATCAGCTGAGCGATGTTGCTAACCAGGAGAACCAGGTGGTGGACGAATTCCCTGATGTGTTCCCCGATGAATTGCCAGGTATGCCACCCGATCGCGACATCGAATTCCTTATCGAGCTTTTACCTGGAACTGCACCCATAGCTAAGAGACCATATAGAATGGGGGTAGATGAATTGGAAGAACTAAAGAAACAAATTAACGAATTGCAAGAGAAAGGTTTTATTCGTCCTAGTTCTTCACCTTGGGGAGCACCTGTTATATTTGCGGATAAGAAAGATGGCACACGAAGGATGTGTGTCGACTATAGGTCCCTTAATGAAGTCACAATCAAGAACAAGTACCCACTCCCTAGAATTGATGATTTATTTGATCAACTGAAAGGTGCTTGTGTGTTCTCAAAAATTGACCTCCGTTCTGGATATCATCAACTAAAAATTCGTGCATCTGACATACCTAAGACAGCATTTACTACCAGATATGGCCTTTATGAGTACACAGTGATGTCTTTTGGACTAACAAATGCACCTGCATACTTTATGTATCTGATGAACAAAGTATTCATGGAGTACTTGGATAAGTTTGTAGTGGTATTCATAGATGATATCCTAATATTCTCCAAAAATGAAGAGGAACATGCTGAACACTTAAGGTTAGTCTTACAAAAACTCAGGGAACATAAATTGTATGCAAAAAGGAGCAAATGTGAGTTCTGGCTGAAAGAAGTATCTTTTCTGGGACATGTGGTCTCTAACGGTGGAATAGCCGTAGATCCCAGTAAGGTGCAAGATGTGTTAAATTGGAAAGCCCCAGTCAATGTTAGTGAAATCCGTAGCTTTTTGGGTTTGGCTGGGTACTATAGGAGATTTATTGAAGGGTTCTCTAAGCTAGCTAAGCCTATGACAGCCCTACTAGAGAAGAATGCCAAATTTATATGATCAGACAAATGTCAGGCTAACTTTGAGGAGCTTAAGAGAAGGTTGATGACAGCCCCAGTGTTGACCCTACCTGATTTAAGTAAGAGTTTCTCTATTTATTGTGATGCATCTTGCCTAGGCCTTGGATGTGTGCTTATGCAAGAAGGAAAGGTTGTGGCCTACGCATCTAGGCAGTTGAGAAAGCATGAACTGAATTACCCAACCCATGACTTGGAATTAGCCGCAGTTGTCCATGCTCTGAAAATCTGGAGGCATTATTTGATCGGACATAAGTGTGACATCTATACTGACCACAAGAGTTTAAAATACATTTTTACTCAGTCCGAGTTGAACTTATGGCAACGTCGTTGGCTGGAATTGATTAAAGATTATGATCTGGAAGTGCATTACCATCCTAGAAAGGCAAATGTTGTTGCCGATGCACTTAGCCGGAAGAGCTATGCCAACGGACTTCAGTTGACATTTATACCAGCAGAGTTGCGAGCTGAAATAGAACATCTCAACTTGGGTTTTGTCAATAATGTAGTAGAATTGGCTATAGAACCTACATTGGAGCAAGAGATACGTAAAGGTCAGTTGGAGGATGAGAAATTAAAGGAGATTGCTGAGCATGTAGTGGTTGGAAAGGCACTAGGTTTCCGGTTGGATGAGAATGGTACTCTATGGTTTGGAAAAAGAATATGTGTACCTGAAGTGAAAGCTATCCGTGATATGATTCTGCGAGAGGCACATGATTCTGCTTATTCTATACACCCTGGAAGCACCAAGATGTACTTGGACCTCAAAGAGAAGTATTGGTGGTATGGTTTAAAAAGGGATGTGGCTGAGTATGTGGCCATATGTGATACTTGTCAAAGGGTGAAAGCTGAACACCAAAGACCTGCAGGATTGCTGCAACCAATGAAAATACCAGAGTGGAAATGGAAAGAAGTTGGTATGGACTTCATTACTGGATTGCCCCGCACTCAACAAGGATATGATTCGATCTGAGTAATAGTGGATCGACTTACTAAGGTAACCCACTTCTTGCCAGTCAAAACCACTTATAGTGGTGCAAAGCTAGCGGAGTTGTATGTGGAGAGAATAGTATGTCTACATGGGGTCCCAAAGAAGATCATATCTAACCGAGGAACTCAGTTTACATCACATTTTTGGCGTAAGGTACACAGTGCTTTGGGAACCAAGTTAAATTTCAGTTCGGCATACCATCCCCAAACCGATGGACAGACCGAAAGGACCAATCAAATCATAGAAGATATGTTGAGGGCTTGTGCTTTACAGTATGGTACTAGTTGGGATAAGAGTTTATCATATGCTGAGTTTTCATATAACAACAGTCACCAGAAAAGTCTCAAAATGGCGCCATTCGAAGCTTTATATGGACGAAAGTGTAGAACACCTCTATTCTGGAATCAGACAGGTGAAACCCAAGTGTTTGGGCCTGATGTCCTACGCAATGTAGAGGAACAAGTGAGGATGATTAGGGATAATTTGAGAGTAGCACAGTCTAGACAGAAAAGCTATGCTGATATCCGAAGGAGAGAGTTGAGTTTCAAAGAAGGTGACTATGTGTATTTGAAAGTGTCACCAATGAGAAATGTGAGAAGATTCAATATGAAGGGCAAGTTAGCACCGAGATATGTGGGACCTTTCAAGATTCTGGAGAGACGTGGAGAAGTGGCTTATCAATTGGAATTGCCAGAAAGTTTATCAGGTGTGCATGATGTGTTCCATGTTTCTCAGTTGAAAAAGTGTTTGCGGGTACCAGAGGAGCAGATTCCCATGGAGGAGCTTACTATTAAAGAAGATCTCACCTATGAGGAGTATCCGATAAAGATTCTTGAAACCGCAGAAAGAGTTACCAGGAGCTGCACTATAAAGATGTGCAGAGTACAATGGAATCGATATTCAGAAGATGAGTCTACTTGGGAAAGAGAAGAAGATCTGAGAAAATCTTATCCGCAGCTTTTTGAGTAAGCACCATCCAATCTCGAGGACGAGATTCTCTTAAGGGGGTAGAATTGTGACACCCTAAATTTTTGTATTATTTAAAAATAGATAAATTTGATTTAAATATGCATTTGTTTGTGCATTCAAATTTAAGGAATAATAAATTTTGTGAAATTAAAATTAATCATAAGGTTAACAATTTGTTTTTTTTTGCACTCATGCTGTTGCACTATATGTTTTTGTGATGATTGGTTTGAGTCAATTTCAAAAGATATTTAAAAACATTTGAAAGTTTGATTTGGAAAATCAATTTAGAAAATAAAAATGGATTCCTATTCATTCTACTACTTTTCCTCGGATTCGGCCTGCTAGCCCGTTTTCCCCTTGGCCCGCTCGCTCCCCCACGCTCTTTCTCTTGGGCCGTGGCCCAGCCCAGCCGGCCTACCGCTGCCGCGCCGTTTCCCCCTTGAGCCGCTGACACGCCGGGCCCGCATGTCGGCGCTCTCCTCTACCTCCAGCCGCTTCCTCGGTTCTCTCGGTCAAGGCAACCGCCATTACAACCGCCATTTTTCCACCCGCGCCCACGCTCCAGGTCATGGGAGCGTCCTCCCCCGCTCCCCAGCCCCTATATAGGTGAGTCGCGCCCGTCGCTACTCCCTCCCACTTCTCGCTCAGGATTTCCCCCTCGCGCGCGCGTATAGTGACAGCAAAACCGCCGCCGTCCGCTCCTCCGCGTCGCCTTCGCCTCCGAGCCTCCCCCGTCTGCAATTTGCCACTCGGTGAGCTTCCCCGTGCTTCCCTCCCTCTCCTTGCACCTCCATTTCTGTAATTTGTGGTCTCTAGGGCCGTTTTACGTGAGCTCCGGCGAGCTCTTCCACGGCCGGCCATGGTGGGTGCCCCTCAGGCCTACCACCGGCCGTGTTTTGCCCCGGGATGGATTCGCCATCACCTCCTCTTCACTCCGGTGCCTCCCTTTTTGAAAATAAGGCACTGTAGCGCCCGTACACGCAACGCCGGTGAGCTCCACGCCGTGACAATGGCGGCGCCGCCGTCTCCACCCCCAACTCCGGCGGCCCGCGCCCCTTGACTTCCCCCCACCTAATCTCTACCGCACATCGCGAGATGAACGGCCCAGGATGGCTGATACCCCTTCGCGGGTTTTCTTTCTAAAGAGCCCTCGGGTTTCTTCTTTTTTTCGCCCGTGGTCCTCGGCCAGATTGGGAATTCCTGAATTTGATTTATTTTAAATCGAAATTGAATTCCATCTATTTACAGAATTGCCACTGCAGTAAAACGCTTATAAAATCATCGTTTTAGCACCGATTCGACCCGTTCAACTTGCGTTAGTTTCATAATTTCATAATCTACGCATTAGTGCCACTGATAGACCTGTTAGAAGCTTTTGAGTTTCTCGATTAAGTCTAGTTTAATAGCTAGTTTTGGAACCTTGTTTAGCGCGTAACTGTTGCGTTGTAGCTCCGTTTTTCGTGCTTTTCGCGTCGTTGTGATCGTAGCGAGATATAGATGATTTTGGTAAACATTTTATTCAGATTTATTTATTGTTGGTGTACTATTCTAATCATAGTTATGTTTTGCTTGTATGTCTGCTTCGAATTGCGTGTTGTACTTCGTGTCGTTCAAGTTCAGACGGTGAGGAATACGTCGGGAATCCGGACGCGTACGAGGAGCAGCAGGACTAGCAGCAGTTCGTGAACCAAGGCAAGTATAGTATGGGCCTTCCTTGTTGTCCTATTCATTATATAACATACTCATTATGCATGTGTCTAATATTGCTCGACTATAAGGACTTCCTAGCAAATTGATGACCTGTACCTTGATTCCTATGGGGATTATTTGCATATGGGTAGAATGCTAGTGTTCTAATTAAACATGATCTACACTATGACTAATGGAATCAACGAATAAACATGATGATAATGCTGGAACTATAGGGTGATGGTGCAAATGATGTTGATCATGTTGCCCTAAACTCTCCGTAAGGACTTATCTGTAGGGCAAAAGCTGGGACTTACAGTGCAACCGTGGGAGTTAAATGGCTCTGACTTTAGCTCAGTAGTAGGATCTTTTCTAACTTGTTAGAGGTTACCCGAAAGGGCGCCAGAGGGGCTTGCCACGTTGGGTATAGAACTGCCTCTGTTCAGATGTGTATAGCCTGCGGGAATTGTGCCATCGAAAGGGGGGTTCTCTATATCTGCCTGCCGAGGAAACCTCGCGGCCCTAACTTGTTAGAAGAGGCCTATGGAAGGCTTCATAGTGTACCCTGCCTGCTCACCTTAGAAGTGTTAGGGGGTCGACGGGCCCCGGGCATATGGGTAACACGACTCACGGGTAAAGATGCACAACCTCTGCAGAGTGTTAAAACTGTTATAACAGTCGTGCTCATGGTCAGGAGTGGCCCGGAAAACTCACAGAATAAATGGTTACTTGATACTTGGATGAACTGTGATGATGATGACGAGATCATAATGATGCTTTCTCTTCTTAATTCTGGTAGTGGATCATGTGGGTTAAATGGGAGCTTGAGCATAACTTAACAATGATTAATAATGAAATGTGGATCTACTAAAAGTGCTAACTGCAGTCAACCGTGTCTATCCTTTTTGAGCCTCATGAATCATCATACTATACTTGCGGAGTACAAGTGTACTCACACTTGTTGCTATTTTGTTTTTGGATAAAAATCCCGGATGGGTAACAGATGACAGTTTCTACGAGGATTTCCCGGAAGATTTCTAGGTTTGGGTCAACCAGTCGTCCTTCCCTGTGGAGCAGACACTTCGTTCGAGAGTGTTATTTACCTTTCCGTTTGTGATGTTAAGAACTATGTGTTGTAATATCGTGATGTAAGAACACCGTGACGATACTCTTGTTAATTTGTCAGCTTATGTGTGCGACTATTCCTGGGGCGCACATAAGATATATGCACTCTATATTGTCCTTTAAATGGAGTGTGACAACAGGCTAACTTTGAGAATACCTCAGTAATAGAAAACCATGTTTAATATATCTTTTAATAAAAAAAATATACTTCATTCAGTTAACTTTTATTTGAATCCAAAGTTGCACAAATGTTTAGATTGGCATTGGTATGTGTGAGAGAGATCGTCGTGGCATTTCCACAGTTGGATATTTTCTTTTCTTTCTTTTGTTTTGTGCCCCAACTGATTTTGTACATTATTTGGACGTGTTGGATATCTCTCTTTAGTAATTGAACCATGTATAGCAATATTAAGATTATTATCTTTTTTTAATAACAAATGTGGATAATTTAGATACAAATTTAAGGATTACATTGAATTGTAGTTCATAATGGTAGAGTCATATTTAACATACCTGATTCTTTTTCTTATAAAACATACTATATCATATGGCTAATATTGATAATTTTTAGGATTTAGCTTTTCCTAGTGTGTCATGAAAGCTGTTAAGAAAAAATATTATAATTAATTGGTGAGTCATACAAAATCAAACCCAATTCTTCTAAAGTTCTTCTATTGTACTGCATTTGCTCCTCCAATTTCCCTTTTAAATGGTCATCAATATGAATCTCTTCTATTCTAATACCACTTGAAGATATGCTTTTTCATACAAAGAAATTTTACCATGTTAGGTGTGAGCTACATATACAAAATAGAATACCACTATTTTTAATTTGATCTACCTATCACATGCATTCATAGCTTCAGGAATTTGTAAATCTACAAAAACTTGTGTTGCATTGGTTGATGACAAAGAATATTCTGCAAAAATAAGATTTATTTACTTTCCTTAGAGGCTTGCTGAATGGCTAATATTATTGAATTATTTATATTAAGTGAAGACGTACTGCCAATTTCTTTCATGGTTGTAGACGTTATTACAATGACATGAGATTTTGCACTCTCATCAATTTGCTCAACTTTGACCCCATAAAATGGAACCTTAACTTCTTGTCCACTGCAAATTTTGAAGTAAAAAATAATGTAATCTAAGATTGCCAAAACATTTAGCATAATAATCTAATTTAAAGTGTGGAAAACAATAAGGATATATCTTCAGTTCAACAGGGTTGCTGCAGTAGCACTTGGGAAGGAAAAAAATCCTACTTGATCAGGAGCACAATATCACGGATTTTGGTCACTCGCTCCAAAGTATGTCCTGGTTTCTTCTATCGGTACCTGAGAGGTACATTAGCAATAGTTTACCTGAGAGGTACATGTCGTTATTTTTACTCTGTTACAAAGCATGCCTGTACCAAAGAACTAACTATACTTTCGAATGTCTTGTGTATCTTTGATTTTCTTCATATTATTAGTTGTTGGCAAGAAGTTGAGTACCTTATCATTCTCCACTGGTCAATATTTTTGTGCAGCTTTTGTGACTCACATTTGCAGTGATGTAAACTTTACCTTCTTCGACCAGTGTTTTGAATTTTTCCATGCATGCCTTATTGATAACTCCATGCATCTTGGTCTCCCAATTTTTTTTATTATCATTAGCATGTAAACCAGAAGTAATCTGAGGCCATTGCAAACACGGTGAAGAATTATTATACCTGATGGTCAATAAAGATGATATCGAGACTGATTTGTTTGCCACTACCTAGCAAGATTGCATCCCACATTCTAGTGACCCGTGCTTTGATTTTCCACAATTCCTTTCCTAGCCTAATCTCACTTAAGGTTTTGCTAATCATTGCAACTTGTAAACTAAAAAAATAATGATTCATGTAGATTGCAGGAGACAGATTAGATTGTAAATGGATTAAGCAAGACAACGATACCTTTGGTTGGTGAATGATGAAAACAATAGACCTTTGGTTGGTGATGACAGAAACAACCGAATGAATAGTGAATAGATGGATTCCTGCGGTGAATAGATCGATGGTGATGATGGAAACAGCCGGATGAATAGTGTGAATAGATGGATTCCAGCAGTGAATAGATGGACTCTTGTTTGCGGTGGTTGACAAAATATGTAAAGGCAGTCTAGATCTCGGCTAGATGGGTTCCTATTTGTACGTGGTTGCTGACAAAATATATAAAAAGGGAGTCCAGTAGATATCTGTTTTGTTGGTGTTGATATATTGCCTTCGATATCTTTTATCTAGGATTTCTGTTAATACATTTAGTTCTCGGTTGGTTGGATTTGTTAGCATGGATATAATAAGCAACCATGGACGTAGCACCGTAGAGATATTTGTCTATATTTTAATCTATATGGCAGAGCCGCAGAGGCCAACCATGGGCGTACCACCGTATCTTATTAATTAACTATATCACGTCGGTACTTTGGATGGACTTTCTCAAAAAAAAAAGAATGATGGAATCTATTTTTCTCCTAAAAATGATATATTTATCTATTTTTTAATCTATATAATGGCAGATGTGGGTAATTTTCTAGTAGATAATAAAATAGATCCAATGGTCAAGAGTGGCTACACACTTTCGATTTGATGGCCAGATGTTTCTGATTAACGTGAGAATTTCTAGTATTTATCTTTTTTCCAATCGCATCTGGTGAGAATTAACGTGGAGCTTCCACTGGGGCCTCCAATTAGTAATAGTAAGATAAGATGCACACTTAGAGCATAAGACAAGTCCGTTAAAAGGCTCGATCTGAAGAGCAAAGAAATATCCTATTTATGTACTTCAAAACATGTTAAATTTCATATTAGACTAGATTTAGTTGGTTATCTCTGAGACCTCAAGAGGAAAGAAATAATACTTTTAATACTTATGTCTCATATTTGTGCAGTAGCACGAGCTGATAGACTCGTCTTTAAATTATAGTGATAAATTGTTCAAAGGACGCATATTTATCCTTCAGTAGAAAGCTGTAACTTAGTGCCTGACAAAACATGAACCAAGGTGCAAAAGGGAGAAAATGCTGAACACATTGCTACACTTTTGGGGAGCCCAGAAACCAAAGCATGACCTCCAGTAGTGACCAAAGCATTTGTTACTATTATTAGTGCTCACGGTCGGCAACAATCTATTGTTTTGCGACAACTTTAGCTTCACTCTTTTTTTTGGGTTTCTTGCTAAGCTAAATGGAGATGATTGTGCCTCCTAGTGGACTTTGGTGCGATCGGGGAATTAAAAAATATAGAGCGGAAAAAGCTTAAGGAGACTAAGAAACTAAACCGCCTTTGTTTGACTTGAGGTGATATGCAATGATTCTACGGGCCTGTTTACATCCACGGTGATTATAATAATCAGCTAAAATAATCTAATTGTTCTCCAAACAGGCTAGATTATAAGGAAGACTATTGTAATCGAAACAAGATATTACAATAACCATACAATCCACCTTGAACCTACTTTTTATCATTTGAACTCTAAAAGAATAATCCACTACAATTATTCAGCAATCAAAACACTTGGATTATTATAGTTCGTAATTCAGGTTATAATGTATAATCTGAATAACAATAATCCAACTATGATCAAATAGGGCCTTAGCACACCTGGCCGGAAGGGAAGAAACTAGCAATTTGGGTTCTTCTCTATCGTACAGTTGCACTAGATAAGAAAATATATCTATTTGAAGACCATCTTGTTTGGTCGAAGACTTGCTTTGTTGTGTATTGTATTATGTTCTTTTGCTGATCACTACAGGCTTAGAGCAAGGGCGTTGTAGCACCAGCACTGGCTTCACTATTACTGAAACGATTTCCAGAGGCATCATAGTTTTTTCCTAGAGGCCTCTATAGATGACCCTAGGCGTCCCTAGAAGTACATTTTTTGAGGCGGCTAGAATGGACTCCATTTTCAGAGGTAGTTGGAAAGGGAAGATTTCCAAAGGCAGCTAGAAACAAGAGCCATTTGTTGAAATGAAGGCTATTTTTAAAGGCGGATGGTCCCCCAGTGTAAATGGCATGTAGAATATAAAGCTCAATCCTTCTTCCTCCTGAATACATAATTGTAGCCCAAGGAGGAAGAAGAGGCGAGCTCCAAGAGCAATCCTAAAATTTCACATCTAAGGGGGAAGTTTTGCACTTGATTCCCTTGGAGGTAACTCTAGAAGGTACCGTCAAGTCCGAACCTGGCATGACTGATGGAATTTGACTCGATATAGGGTAATTGACAATGATAGGCAAGGCCATCATTGTATTTTTCCTGGATCCAGGTGTCATAGATATCACTGTTGGGACAAGGCTTACCCAGCAGTGATACGATGATAACCATTGTTGAGTCAAGCCTTGGGCTGGTATTGAGAGTATGATACTCACTTCTAGGTCATTGGCATCAACCCGACAGTAACCTTCGTTTCCTAATTTTTTGATGATATGCTTTATTATCACATTTAAAGTGAGGTCAGTATCTAATATTTTTACATTATTAATGCATCATATATGTCTCACTGCCATCAAGATTACACTATAATTATAGCAAGTTCCTTCATCGCATGATTTGATAATGTATATTACAAGTTTACAATTAAATTACATCGAATTAGACAATAGTTTTGTACGATTACACCTTGCTCACAAATAAAATGTCGATAATTCCATCTTCCATGACCACCTTGTCCTTGACGAAATCGGTTAGTTCCTTTTGTAGTCCTGACATCTCAGCACCTAGATCAACTATCAAAGCAGTTGGCAGCCATGAGCCAGCCAGCGACACTGATTACTGTAGCTATTCATGCTGTTGCCTCTTCCTTCATTACTTCATTGCACATACTACATGCATCTTCTCTATTCCTTGAGACTCCAAAAAAGCAGCACTGATCAAACTCATGCAGTAGCATATCTTCGATTGGACAACATCCATCTTGCATTTTGCATGCACAAGCCTAAATATATCCATGTGCACCCAGCCAACCAGCAAGCCGAGTAACCATATACATTTGCCCAACAAGGCCCAATGAATTTCTGTACTCGGCTAACTAAGATGGATGACATTTTCTGGTGTCCACATGTGCATTTTTTTGTGCTTTTGAGTTCTGCAATAAATTCGTTTTATTCTTATTACCTACCTGATTGGACATGCATGTACATAGTGGAGTTTGACTTCCTGTTTGCTTACTATTTGCAGTACACTTATTTCATACAATTGGTCCTGCATTTACCGCTTTGTGATGTCCAGAGAGCGGTGAAAGTTTAAAGTTGACTTACCATTCAAGGACATCATGATGCAAATCCTTGTGTCCACGCACAATTCGGGTGCTGAGAGGTGAACATTTCTCCCTTCCCAATTTGCTTATACATTTCGACATCGTTGAAAAAGTTTCATTATGTTTCTTTTGAAAAAGGAAGGAACAATAATTTGGTTACGTTATAGTGCATTGGCATATTTTACTGTAGTCTTAAAGGCATATGTGTGGCTAGTGTGCACCAAATTACTGGTGAAAAAATGTGTAGAGGTTGAGACATTGCCTTAAGAAAAGGTTGATTTCAGAACTCTAAAACAAAGCTGGTCATTTTTGCTTGGATAGAGATTTGATGATTAAGATTTCTAATAGAATTTTCTTTTCATCAATTTTCCGGTTCCTACGGTCATTTTCCATTGAAAACCCTCCATTTCAATGCCACAAAGGTTGTGTATGTAACATGTAAATAGGTCTACATATTCCACTTAACTAGAGAAGTGGAGAGATCATGTTGAATTAGGGCCTAAAGTTGTGAAGAAGCATTAGCAAATCTGTTTTATTTGCCCAAATCACATTAACACACCATTCTATCATCAAATCAAAGGCATATTTTCGAGTTCATCCACCCATTAAAATCAACCATTTTTTTAATAAATACCATTTTATTTGTGTCAGCAGAGTAGATGGCAGAGGCTTGTAACCCGGGTACCAGCATAGAGACACCTGATCGCTGCTGCTTTAGATGGCAGCGTAGAAGGGACGTCAGTTGCTTTTCACGATGTGCAAAGGGCTTACGAGTTCACTCGATCGCTGTGCTGTGTTCATGCCAAGGAGGTTAGATTTTCAGGGAAGGGGTGTTACGTTTCAGGATGGGGAGATCTCGTAGTTAGGCATAGTGGAAGGTTGGTCAGAAGGGAGGCAAAGGGAGGGCCTTGCACTACCAGGGACAAGAAGAGGAAGGTGGTACGGTTGAGAAGACGAGTGTGTTGAGACACGAAACTGAAGTTCAAAATTTCAATCTCAATTATTGCATTACCATTAGAGAAAGGATATTGGGCCTAGTACATACTTTTAATCGTAAAAAATTTCATTCTCAATTTTCATATATTGATTGTGGTCGTCTCCAACTCTTGTTTAGGGTGCGACTGTTTGTTTAGGATCCTAGTGATTTTGTGTTTTTCTTGTCCCTTTTTCTTCTTAATGACATGCAGCTCTCCTACATGTTCGAGAAAAAAGTGTCATCTCACGGATGAGAGGATATTAATGTGACCAAATAAATTTAGGACTACACTACATATGAGCCAGCCATATATAACAGATTTTGAGAGGCAGGCTGAGCACTCCGCTTGTGCTCAAGAATCTCTATTAATTGAAAGTAGTTAACAACTTTTTCATTTAAATCATTTAGTTTCCACAAATTCTGTTTAAGTTCTAATATTTTAAATTTTAAATTTTTCGTGAAATGACCAAAACCAAAGTTATAGATCACAAAAAGATCTTAAACATTGCATTTGATCTCAAAATAATCTATGGTCCCAAAATTCAATCTGAAGACCTTACATTTCAAAATTCAAATTAAACAATCTTGGATAGAGAAATGACAAGAATATAGTTGACAACTTCTTCATTTGAAATCTTTATCAAGGAAAATTTCGTTTGAATTTCTCACATTATGAAATTCAAAGTTTGCAAACAATCTTGGATAGAGAAATGTCCAAACCTAGTCCTCATTGATATCTACAACTTTAAAGTTAAACCTCTTTTATTTGATTTCATTTCGAGTCTCAAATATTTATTTTACAATCCAGTAAAGTAAATAAAAATGCGTGTGTGTGGCCGGACGAATTCGAACCCACTACCTCAAGCCTGTTGCATATCTTCGCTAGCCTGACCACTCCTGTTCTACCTTCTGAGCACGACAAATATTGGATGGGATCCTTCCCAATTACAAAAGCAACTCGTACTATCTTTTTCGATATTATTTATAGTAGGACCATGCACCGTTCCTGGTGAGCGCATATTGCACGTCGTCCAGATCCTACATAGGACCCAAGGTCAACTCTATATATCCACTCTGTGCTCTGTTGACTGGTGTAGGCCCCATTAGCATGGACAGACATTTTTGAAGTCACAATATGACTATGCGGAAAGTTTGCCGTACTCTTTACACCGCAGGAGAGCATGATCTCAAATCTGCCCCCGGCTTTAAACTTTTATGTGGTCTGAAACCATATGGTCCAGCATAACTATTCTAATTTTTTTGATGTACACATATTGGTTTATAATTCGGAGATACTAGAGCCCGGACACCAGCATCTGAATGACCGTGCCTGGCCGCCTGCTCTGTTTTGCGCATACACAAGAAATGCCGCGCCCATCCCCGGTACACGGGAAACGCCGCGCCAGTTTCATCTGCTTGGCACGTGCCGCTCTGTTTTCCATGCGCATGCATGTGAGGACCGTCCTGCGCCCGCTCCACTTCCCGCTACAGTGCTAAAGCTTTTGCTTCTTGATATCTCGGTAAAAACAAAGTGATCGATGGGAATTTACGTCTTTATCTCAATTAAGCTTTCGCATTTTACATTATGCACCTAGGTTGTGTGCTATATTTCTAGTTTAGCTTGCTATGCTGGTTGACAAGATTAGAACATAAGTTGCATAACTCTTTTACGGTAAAGATAGTAACACACTTACCAAAATCTTAGTTGCATATCTAGCTAATTACATTCTGGCATAGGTTTTGTTAAGTAAAAATTAGAGGCCAAGTGTAAAGTAAAAGTTTTTAGAAAGTCTAATTCATCACCTCTCTTGTAGGTGTCATGGTCCCTACACCAATAACCCAAAACAAATGGAATTCGCTTCGAACAAGTCACAAAGTCACAATGTCGTGGTTAACAAATATAAATAAAAATAAAAAACAACGTATCAAATAAAAAGTTGAAGATCAATAGTGGTACGGTAAAAAGTAAATCAATGGCCTCGTAGTGGCATTAGATTTGTTGCAGTGGATAGTGGTGCATGGTGCTCATGCCATTTGATTTTACTGGCAGAGACTGCCTCCTATCTGACTTGCCACTGGTCGACATGGGCATTCTGATCTGCTTGTTACTGACATGCACATCGCATGTTTAACCTTTTCCCGAGTAAATAGTGTAGGAAAAACTAGTGACTTTAATTTTCGTAAGTAAAATTAAACACCTAACCAACCCACAATTGTTGGTAAAAACTATTTCCTGTGAGAAAGCTAAACATTTTTGTGCCTACTAGTTGCCAACTAGCATTTGAGAACTGCGTCAAGTCAAATGCACTACCCGTTTAGTGGTAATAACTCCTTTATGTTGTCAAAAAAAAACTCCTTTCCAACACTTCCTGAAGTACCAAGCAACCACGCCCACTTCCATCCTATTTTTGGCCACCCACACGGCCACGTGATCTCAAGCACACAAGAAACAACAGATTATTTGACCTCTGGAACAAGCTCATGAAATCGGTCGTGCGTGTGTGAAAAAGACCACGCTATAATGAAGCCTTTAGACTTTGGACTACTTGTATGCTTGTAGATAAGGCCTCGCGTGTGCGTACGTGTACTTTCACCACTGCGGAGGTGACCTTCAAAGGTAGTCAAAATAGATTTTTTAGAAAAAGGAATTTCTATTCCAGCCTCTGCACAAGTTATGCACTTAACCATCCCTTATTACAAGTCCATTCTCCGGCAGAAAAAAAACCAAGCTCTCAAAGAGCAGACAGAACAAAGAAAAAAAAACCCATGCACCAAACTAAGCACTAAGTCTATTAAAAGACAGCCACCCATGCTTGGCGAAGATCACCATTGATGTTGTCTCTAACATACGACATGCCCATTTTAGTGTTGGCTTGTCGTTCTCCTTCTGAAGGATGGACCAAAAGCGTGTCCAATATGTGGCCCTGAAAATAACCTGCAAGTAAAAATAAATCCTCTTTTTATCAAAAGTCACATCATTTCGGCTCAACCAAATAGACCAAATAATTGCACTTGCTTGCACACAAACTTGGGACCGCAATTTAGAGTCTACTTGTCTTTGCCAAGGCCTAAAAAAATCTTAACCGCCTCCATCTATTTTTCTCCAAAAATCGACCACTACTATAAAAACACATCACCCTTGTCAGCTCATCATTACCCGATCCTATAAGTCTAGGTCTGGATATATAATAACTGGAATCCTATTGGCCCCACAGCGAGATGGTGGACTAGAGGACAGTGAATAGTCTTTTCTAAAAGTAATTGTTATGGCTAACAATATATGTAAAAATGGAATTATACTAACACCAGCAAAGACATCACCCCTCTATCGATATTCACAAGCACCATAAGATCGTAATCAAAGTAACAAATAAAGTGTCAAGTCAGTGAGAACTCACCTACACAAGTCTAGCATGCGAGGTAGCTCCTACTCATCTTAGTGAGCACACGGTAAACTACAACTAAAAGCTACACTAATAAGCAGGCTACGTACAAGCACAAGAGTAACAACACTAGCACAAGACATTGCAAGCAAAGGGTGTTAGGGAGTTGCAAACCAAACGTCAGGTCGAGTAATTCGGGCAATATTGCAAATCCGGGTATTAGAAATTGCTTCCTGATTTTGGTAAAAAAAAGCATTACGCAAAATTTTGGATACCCCATAATTCGGGTACAGCTTCGGGTTTTACCCAATATTACCTGAAGAATTCTAGTAGCATTTTAAAGCAATAAACAACGGTCCCTCAAATCACATGTCTTCATATCAATTAACAACAAATCAATTATCAAGTTAGCACAAATCTACATTAATTCATACCAAATAATAGATTTACATTGCAGTGAACCACTTCATGTCTTCATATCATGAATAAAAGAGCAAATATTTGAGATATTTTGGGTAGTTCGGGTACCGCGGAACATCACCTGAACTATCCAAACTAAATTTGGGTTTTACAATAACTATCCGATCGAAATTGTGATTGGTTTGGATAAATTTTGGGTTCGGATACTTCAGGTCCCGGTTTGGATAATTTGGGTTCAGGTATTGGGTAACAGGTATTTTGCCCACCCCTGTTCAATGGCTTGCCAACCACCTACTTCCCGTTGAGGCGAGTCCAAGGATGCGCTCCTCCTACTAGACACAGAGCCTGCAAGCTTGGATCACCCTCAAGGTGAGCTCAGACATGAGCTGGATTATCAACTTAGCACTCTTTATGTCTCCTTTTACTAGAATTGCTCTTCGCCTTCTCCGACATGGATGAGCATAAGATTCCCAAACAATGTCATTGTTGGGGTTATATAAACCAGGGTACCCAAAAGACAAAGTTAGAGAGTCACTCAGGGCGGCCCAAATGGCCGCGACCTAGCTAAACTACAGCCTGCCTTGACCTCTCGCCCCTCGAGCCATATGAGGCCTGCCTCAACCTCTCCCATCTCTCGACCACACATCACGCGGTTCCTCCTACCACATTCGGCCTTAGCCGCCAGGAAAGGACGAGAGGTGGATGGACACATTGAATGCACCTGCCCAGATGGGACACGCATGGGCATGCACTCCACCGAGTACGATAAGTACTCCGTAGGCCACAAGGCCCTAGGATAGAGCATCACCTTGGGCTGCACTCTACTGACAGATAAGACAACACCAGGACTCGGCTACATCACCCAGCGTGGCTCTGCACTGCCCAACGTCCAACCTGATGGATGGGCATATGATCACACCTACTATGGTATGGGAATCATGACCAGGAGCCAGCTCCTCCCAAACCAGCCACATCCAATGCCCCTACCCATCTAGAGAGGTCAGGGCAACGGGGCCACGACCAAGGGAGTGCCACGATGGACGGCCACTCTCCCCATACAATGACATCATGACTTCTTCTCGAAGAAACGAACGCCGAGATGAAGGCCACAACGACCACAATGAGCCCATGCCATACAGGGGAGTTGGGGAACAACCACCATTCCCATAGTGCGGCGTAAGGAGCAAGGCCTCAACGACCATGCCTGGACGTGCATACAGAAGCCAGGACAAGATAGGATGAAGTGCTGACCAAGCAAACTAGCTTCTCCCTACCTTCGGGCTCTCGGCCATGCGGGTCAGGAGAACCCTTCTTCTATACATGTAACCTGGCCCCTACGGTTATAAAAAGGGGAACCGGGCCTCCTTCCTAAGTATCGATTTTGCCTGACTCTAGCTTTCTATCCATAGAACCCTATCTTGCATACCCCCCTATTGTAAGTTGTTTGGAGCACTTGAACTTGAGGAATACGTACTCGCAGTCTCCGGCACTGGACATAGGGCTTCATCCCGAACCAGTATAATTCCTTGTGTCTAGAGTGCTAGCCATCAAATTCCTTGAGCGGCGCAACGCTAAATTTACTCATCGGTTCTCAAAACACCGACAAATGCCTTCGCCAAAACACCACACAATGTCCTTACAGGCTTTGAGGGAGCGACAACCTTCAAGATTAACAATCCATCAGGCTTGCAAACCAATCACTAGTACCACTAGACGCTATCGCTCTCAAGAAAACAAACTAAATCACTCCAATCTCACCATGAATGTGATATATACTATGCATATGTGAGTGGAGGATGCCCACTAGGCTCTAGCATGTTAGCACACCAACATGGGGTGCCAAGAGACATCTCTTGCCCGGCCAAGCCCATAATTTATAGCCCAAGCCAACCATCTAGCCATTGTGCAAAAGCTACACAAACTACATAGGCAACAGAGACCTTCGATGCAACACCGAAGCTCTCCCAATGGTCGAGTCCCAATGGCTACAAAACTAGCTGTTGGACTACAAACTATGGTGCTCTCTAGGGTGCTTCCACTAGAGAGATCTAGTGTGTGCTACAACCCAAACCTGCATTGAAATGCCTCTGGGCACACGCTCTAGTGCCACATCTGATGTGCACACTAGAGGAACTCGATGAGCACAATAGCTCAACCCAACGCCAATAGCCCACACTAGACACACTGTCTAGTACAACCATCGGTGTGGTAACTAGAGGGACTCAATGACTACAACACACTTCTCCAACACCTTGGTCGGCCATTGTGCAAAACCTCTCGTGCCTACTCTCTAGTGGGCATCGAAAGGTAACATGCTGGCCTCTGAAAAACACTCGATAATAGGACTTTGTTTGAACTCTCTTGTGGGCACTCTAGTGGGCCCCACCAGACTGTTCTGGTGATACTACAATCAGCACACTAAGCTCCTTTTTAAACCCTTTTTCAAATGCACTAACTCCAAATGGTGTCCCACAATCAGCACCTTTAGCATTGAGTTAGCATTTTCAAAAACATTTTGCAAAGGTTTTTTCTTGCGTCCTTTTCCTGCCATTTGATTTAAATGCACCTCGAGTTAGATCTCACCTAGTGGCAACGAGAGAACTGGTTATTAGAAAACAAGAATGCCCCTCTTGATAGTACAACTATATATCCTAAACCCGGTCAAGTATTCTTTACTCAACCTTAGACTAGTAAAATAAAATACCCTGCAAATATACTTTTGCCTTGCACATTCCATTTCATCTCCAACCTCCATCTTCATCAAATGGTGAACAATTGTCATGAACAAGTGTAGCCAATCATACTACATTTACAATTATCCATAGCATGAAGTCCTCCATCTTCACTTCATCAAGCTACATGATATCAACATATATCTTCACCTGGCTTGATCTTCATGGAAGATATGATCCACTTCATAGCTTCACAAGCCTTCATGGTCCATTGATCATAGCCTTCCTTTATCTTCACTATTGGCTCGGTCCATGGATGCCAAGCTCTCTACTCGCACTTCACCACCTCAACAATCCACTGTGTCCCGAGCCTCTAGCTTCCCTTAACACTTGCACATGGTACTTCGTAGCCAAGCCTTGCCTTGATCTTCTCCATCTTTCCATATAAGACTATGTCATGTCCCATATTCAGTAAGATCGATCCTTCTCTTGATCATCACCTTGATCAAGTCATCAACCCTCACTAGTTAAGCACTACCATCTCGTCACATTGCACAAACCATTTCTCCTCAATGGCTATTATGTTGACCTAGCTTATGGACTAAGCACATGTTCATCTCACATGAAAGTCATTAGTCCACCAAAGTTTGTCACTCCATTACCAAAACCAAACCAGGACTTTCACTCTCTTACTAGTGGTTTGAGCCATGACCTGCAAATTATTGATATATCGATGTTGGGTAGAGGCATGTGCCGGCATTGAGATATGGGGAGTTTCATTGTTGGATCAGGCAACAATCCGATAGTGATATTCTAATACAGAGTCATGACTTGACCCGGCGATAGCAACATGATAACACTGCTAGGTTGTAGATTTACTCGACACTATATTACTACCTATCAGTTGTTGGATTCACCTATGAACCCCTAATTACTCTGTTCTTCACCATTGGATAGTCATTGCTCCTAGTTATAAATAGGCCCTGAGGTTTCTTCATTGCTTCCATGGCATTAGGTAGCAATCCATAGATTCCTATAGATGCTCCAGCTTCATCTTAAGTTCTTCCTTCATGCATCTTAGGGAGGAACACTCTTTTTAGGAGAAAGGCCTCCACATGCACCTTCCCTTCATAGTCAGTATATGGTGCACAATAGATACTAGAAGAAAGTTCATGTCGACAAAGCCATGCAAGCTCCAAAGTGTGTTGTGTGCAATGTTATCATGATGCAGTGTAACACCCAAAAATTCCAAATTTTAGAGATAATGAATTTTGAATAAATTAGATAACAATTAATGGCAAATTAAAATTTTAAAAAAAATATATTTGGTGATGCATTCATGCTGCTGCATTTGTTTTCTTTTGTGGTGTGGATTTATTTTATTTTGATTTGGTTTAGAAAATTTTGTTTGAAATAGTTTGAAAACAAACAAATAAAGAAAAGAAAGAAGAAAAAAAAATAAAACAACTTACCTGAGCAAAGTGGCCTGGAAGCCCGATCGCTCGGCCTCCTTCTCTCCTTGGGCCATCGGGTCGAGGCTGCTTTCCCCGCGCCTGCCGCGTGGGCCGGACCGCGCCGCAGCGGCCCAGCTCGGCCGAGTCACCCGATGTCCAGCAGCCGCGCCTTTCCTTCGTTCTTTTGTCGCTGACCGGGGGGACCCTGCTGTCAGTCGCCTTCTTCCTCTCATCGTGGCCGAGCCGGAGACCGACGTCGACTCCAACTGAATCCATCGAGAATCTCGGGATTTCCTAATCGAACACGGCAAATCGAAGCTATAAATAGGACGCCTAGGTCCTCTAGTTTCCGTTTTTCATCTAAAACTCTAGTCCAACCACGTGAAACCGAGCTCTTGGGATTGGGGGAAATTGGAGGTTTCGGTTGCTCGTCGTCGGAGCTTGCGGGTTGGTTTGAGCCCTTCTTCTTTGCTTTGGTGAGTTCGCCATCTCCTTCTCTACCTCCCCATGTTTTTCTTTTGAGTTGTAGTGCTTTGAATCGCATGTTTGCGAAGCTCCAGTGAGCCGGCAATGGCGCCGCCGCCCTAACCTAGCTGCGTCTCGTTTCCGTGCTATGGTAGTCTTCCTAAACTAGGTAGACGAGTTCGGGGGAAGCTTCTCTTCCGATTGGTGTTGGTGGCGGGGCGAGTTGTGGTCTAGAAAGGCGAATCCGGAGTTTTCCGGCGAGGTGGAGTGGCCGGCCATGGTGGCCACCGGCCGGAGTTGGGGAAGGAAGCCGCGCCCTCTATCTCTGTAAGCCGGAGACGATGACAGCCGTCCGATTTGAAATCAAGGGCCCAGATTAGAACTTACCCCTTCGCGGGGTAAACTTCTTAAAGAGCCCCTTAGCTTTTTAATAATAAACCCGCCGTCCATAGCGTATTGCTGAAAGTACGTTTTCGTGTTTTGAAAGCGTATTCTCTTCCGGTTAAGTCAAAAAAAATACGTTTTCAGGTATTTACAGTTTTGCCACTAGAATTGTTTTGGTCATAAAATCTTCGTTTTAACTCCGAATTGATCCGTTCAAGTTGCGTTAGGTTCGTATTTGCGAGCTCTACATGTTAGTGTAGTTGTACAGTTAGTTTTGATAATTTATTTTTTGAGGTTATAATTAAATATTTATTTATCTATAGGAAATCTTAGAAAATACATAACTTTCACGTTTTAACTCCGAATTTGGTGATCTTTGCGTCTGTGTGATCGTAGAAACGTGTAGAAGAGTTTTATAAACTTTTATTACTGTTTTGCTACTGTTGGTGTACTGTTCTAATTATATCTCTTTGTTTGCTTCGTGTATGTTTGATTGGATGCATGTATGTTGTTGATTGATGATCGAATATAGAAGGTGAGCAGTATCTGGACGATTCGGAGTATTACTTTGAACCAAGTCAGCAGTATCACTTGGAAAGCTTTGATCAAGGCAAGTATAACACAGGACTATCCTTGCTACCTATACATTGAATTGTCATACATATGCATGTGCTTACCTTGACAACCTTAGAGATTATAACTTAGTGATTGATATCTTGATTCCTTGTCAACCTTGGGAATGCATATGGGTAGCTAATGCTAGTGCTTAAACTAAGAACAATGATCTTGTAATTTGATTAATGGATTAAGCAATCAACCTTTAAGATGATTTTATTACTGTTAAAAGGGGGCTAGAGCATGTGTATTATTTTGATGCTCTGGTTTCTCTCCATAAGGACTTATCTATACGTGATTATCCAGGATATACAGTACAGCTGTGAGGGCTATATGGCTCTGGCTTTAGTTGTTCAAGAGACCTTTTCTAGCTTGTTAGTGGTTACCTTAAATGGCGTAAGAATGGCTTGCCACTTTGGGTGTAGTGCGAGCCCCTGGCCTAGTGTGTATAGGCTGCGGTTGTTGTGCCACAGGGAAGGGGGGTTCTACATCTGCCTGCCGAGTGAATCTAATGGCCCTAACTTGTTAGACGAACTTTTGAGTGGCTTTATATGATTCTCGGGTGTTTGGGCTTGATCTCCCCACTCATTTGGAAATCATGACTTACAGTAAAAGTGTACACCTCTGCGCAGAGTTAAAAACTGGTATACTAGCCGTGCTCACGGATACGAGCGGCCTTGGAACATTTACAGATAGATGATCACCATTGCTATATCATGTTTAATTATTGTTGATTATTATTATGCTCATGTTAATGCTATTCGTTATCATTATTACAATTGATCATTGGTTCTTTAATGGGAAGCGGTTTATCTTGATGCTACTCAATTGCTAATATATGATTAAAAGCTAAACGCAGTTAAACAGTGTCTAGCCTTTTTGAGCCTCATGAACCCTGTGTTATATTTGTTGAGTTCGACATGGACTCACCCTTGCTATTTCCACCATAACAGATGAAGATATTGAGGAAGATTATCGTAATGAGTACTAGTCTTGGTGTCAACCAGTCAACCGTGTCCCTGTGTGGAGTTTCCGCTGAAGATTTATTATTAGTTATTATTATCTATCGTTCAAGACTATGTCTTAAATACTTATTCGTTATGTAATAAGCACTGTGATGATACTTTGTAATTTGTCAACTTATGTGTGCGACTGTTTCCTGGGGCGCACATGAGTCTTATATGCATCCTATTTTTGTCCTTAAAAATGGGTGTGACATGCAGACAGCTCTTGGGCTGCGTAGACTTTTGGGTGGCTTTGGCTCACTCCATTCTCCAAGCCTTAGTGACCCATCCGCCAAGATTGGCACCTTTGAGGCCCTACTCAAGATACTAGAAGATGGTTCATGAGGTGGCATGGTAGAACTCCTGTTCAGCCTCTACTTCACCCCCTACTTCATGTGCAATTTCTTCTTGGTTGCTTGCTTCGGTACATTTCCCTTTGTGATGGTCCTAAATCATGTAGTTCTCCATGAAACCTCACCCGATCAAGTGTGATCTTATTGTATCTGGATCTTGCCATACTATATGGTTCCGGTAGTCAAATCAATAGACAATGTACATCTTTTGTATGCTTAATCAATGCATGCCTTTTGGCATCTTTAATAAATTTGTTCACATTTTGGATAAAAAGAGACAACATTCCTCTGTTTGGTGTACATCCATGACATGTGTCCATGTATGGGACTTCATGAAAACATATAATTGCATCAAAATGTTATTCCCATTAACTAGTGAAAATGTATTGTTCTCAGCATAAATTTAACAAAGAAAATTGATGTTAAAATCTAGAAAAAAAAATTGGCATATAGTACTCTTCATAAATTTAAATACACTTTATTTTTATTAAACAAAACAATTGCCTCTCTCTTATTCTCTCTCACCTCTCCAAGCATAGCTACAAATAGACATAGATCTAGATCTGCAAACAGATCCATTCATGGACAAACCTTGTATAACCCTATGTGAAGCAAGAAATTTACACAAAATAAGAGATTGTGTGAGCCTACTCCATAGAAGTAAGTTGGGAAAAATTTGTGAAAACTATTAACAAAATTTAAAATTAAAAAGCATGTCTCTCTCTAGATGGAAACCATACTTAAACAAACAAAATGTATGAGTAGACCATTAAAAAGATAGTGGATGGCATAATCTTACCTCTTAAAACCAACTCCTTCAGTGTTTCAAAATGTAATACCTCCCCCTCTATTTTTGCAACTCTAAGAGAATAGCCCCAAGAAACATCTGATTTCTAGGACTGATCCACTTTATAAGACTAATCCTGAAAATCTCATTTCCAAGGACGGTTCTTTTAAGAGAATGCTCCTAAAAATGGATACATTTCTTGGGGCAGTTTTCTTAATGAAACCGCCTATGAAAATAGATTTTTAGTGGCAGTTCACTCGCTATCAATGTAAGAAATCGCTGCCGACTATAAAACAAAGATTTGTGTAGAAGTATGATCACGTGAGAGATCACCGCAAACCCGTCGCCCGTGTCCCATACACGCTCCACGTCGCCTTTCTATAGGAGCTAAGCCTCCCATGTACTCGTAGTCGTATATATGTAACTCATCACAATCAATACATCTGTGGTTGACCAACTTCTTGTGCTTTGCTATTTCACTTTCAACACATGAATGTCCTGGCATCTATCTGCTGCATAATCATGCTAGTGTAAAGGCATGTTGCTTTTGTGGACATAAACTAACCTCTTGGCATATGTGTATGAAAATCAAGCTACGGCTTGTGATCTATCTTGCAAGTTGAGTCTCAATGATATTGGAGGACAGATCATCGTCCATTTGTTTCTCCTGCAAGCAGGTAGAAAGCATATGAGCAAATAATTGTAAATATATATGGTGCAGGCCGGCAAAGGCAATTCTGATCTACAGCAAGCAAGATCGCTAGCTGAGTTCACTACAGGATATTCTAAAATATGGTTCTTAGCCTCGACACAGCAGCTGACTTACATATTCTATTCATCGAAGATCTTTGTCCAGAAAGAGCGAGAGAGTGCTACTTGGCTTGGCTGTGATTCTGATGAGGTTGAAACAATTATGAAATCCAATTTCGAAGCACTTCTAGTTTTTTAACTAATAATATTGCCCATAAACGTTTTCCGCCGACAAGTGGCTAGTACAATAGTGCTATCTTTCTTCTTGCTGTGGTAAATGGCGAATGCTGATCATGTCATCCAGATGGATCCAAATGCACGCTGCCTAATCAAGATCTATGTTTGGATCCTGATGAATCTGGAGATACAATGCATTATCACACAATCGTAAAAGTAGTCACCCAAAGAACTCAACATGATAATAATTAATCCTAGTGATTGTTGATAAAGGTTGCTTTGAGCAATATGTCAAGTTGTCAAGCCCAGCAAAAGCCACAATGCTTCACAAGTCAGCGTAATCCTTTTGTTTCTATTATAAATTTGCTCTACTATTATTTAGTACACTGGTTTAAGGACACAGCTTTAAATGAACTAAAAGAATTTTAAACTGAATTAATTCTGGAGTAATTAAGGGTACCATTCATGATGGATAACTACCTACATTCAGAGTTTAGTTTTGCCTGAACAATGCCCAAAAGCGCTTACTAATTCCTATATCTATATTCTCAGGAACAAGTTCCTCAACATTTATATGGTTCAGTCAAATCATGATGGATACAAATCTTCATATCAACCAAAAAAATGCACCAGAGCAGAGATAATCGGTGCTTCCGACAGCTACATTTGCCCAATTTAGATACATTCTGGACATCTGATCCACTTATGTCAGGAATAATTAAATATGCCGTTGTATCTTCGCAATAAAACTATGAAGATTAACCGCTGATGCTGTGGTACCAAGCTACAATCAGATGTAGCCCAAGCTTTCTGCTTCCCAGGTCCTGTACCACTTGCATCAGCAAAGCACAGATACCATTTGATTAGCCACAGCTTAAGGAGAATATAAGTGCTGTACAGTTCTGTCCAGCATCAGTGGGAAAAGCTACATGATTAGGCATGGCTAGGTAGGAATATTTTCGTTAGAAGAGGTGTCCACTTCCCATTGGAAAGTTGTGTGTATGGCCTGTGTTGGTTTCAGGCCCATGCCTCTGCCAATGCCCTCCCCAAAGCAAGCACAAACACGCTCTGAACCTTTAACAGAGACCTGCACTGGACAGCAACTTCTCAGTTCTCACCATAGCCAACTCCATGACTCCTTCCATTCTCCATACAAAAATTTTACATTTATGAGCACTGCTCCTGTAAATATCTCATTTTAGTAGTATGATCCATCATCCATGTAGAATGATTTCTCATATATAATAGTATAGTTATAATAATGGAAGCTTTGACATTTAAAAGATCTAGTGCGGTCCATTTTGGCGAAAGCTCAAGTGTTTATCTCTGAGATAAAACTCTTGGAAAGGGTAACAACAGTTCAATGACCACTAACAGTTGAGGAGGCTCGGCTTTGTAAATGGCAACAGGTCGATCACAATCAGAATCACAGGCCTCAGATTTCTGTCCAGCTGTCTGGATCAAAATTCTGAATGACATGAAAAAAAGGAAGATGCTCCCTTATCTTACCAGAGATGGCACGTGGGTCGTATTTCTCTTCATATCAGATCTACACTGTCATAAAACATTTACAGCTATATGCACATCCAAGTGTTCAGATCTATCAATATTAACCTTCATGGCCAAACATTTTTAAAAAAAAAATCTGAAATCTGTGCATGTAGAGTGAAGGCTATGTCCATATCCAAAGTAAAAGTGAACCGTATCAAAGTAGTAACTAGGAGATAATGCGGCGCCGTCTCTTGTTATCTCCCCTTTTTTGACATTTCACATCATATCTCTCATCAAGTCATTTCTTCATCAGTGAGAGCACATGATTAATCAAGATACTTTTTAAATATATTTATTTATCGGCATTTTTTGGCCTTCCCAAGGGTAAACACCAGGCTCCCATGATAACTGGCACCCCCACCCAGGGCCCTTATAAATAACCAGCCCAGTTGCCTAGAAATTTACCAAGGCATCACTAAACTCCAACAAGGTGGAGCACGACACAACACACACGCTAGCTCAATAGTGTGATGTACCTCAATAGGCTTGTTGTATCACAAGAGCAGAGGTAGAGAGACAGAGAGAGACAGAGAGAGAAAAGAAACATTGGACTCCAGCAGGGAGCAGAAGGGAGTGAGTGGTGTACGTGTGGCGCCAGATTGCCAGTGCAAGCTGAGGTGAAGGATGGATGTGGAGTCGAAGCAAGGTTCCAAAGGGGACGCCATGGCTGCTGCTGCTGCTGCTGTCTCTGTTGACTGGAGGGGAAGACCCTGCGACCCCCTCAAGCACGGCGGCATGAAAGCCGCGGTCTTCGTCCTAGGTTCGTGCATGCGAGACCCTTCCTTCTCATCCGCTCTTGGTTCAGAGACAGAGTTATGGTTGAACAAGTGCTTTTGTTCTTCATAATTTGGTTGATGAACACGCACGCTTGCATGTCGATGCAGGGATCCAGGCGTTTGAAATGATGGCGATTGCGGCGGTGGGGAACAACCTGATCACGTACGTGTTCGGGGAGATGCACTTCCCGCTGTCGCAGGCGGCCAACATCGTGACCAACTTCATCGGCACCGTCTTCCTCCTCTCCCTCCTCGGCGGCTTCCTCTCCGACTCCTACCTCGGCAGCTTCTGGACCATGCTCATCTTTGGATTCGTCGAGCTCTCGGTAATACTTAATAAGAGATTCATAATTAATCTCATAATCATCACTTATTTGGATGCTTCAATCATCATCATCACATAAAGAAGCCAGTCGCTAATTAAGAAAACAATGATGGCATTCTTGTTTGTTTCTGTGCAAGAACCAAGAAGTCCTGCCTGATCATGATGAACAGGATCATGGCGTTTAATTTAATTAACCTCTTTCTGCAGCTTACTGTTCTTTAAATTTTTTTCTATAAGTAAACTAGTACGACAAAAAGAAACAGAAATTAATTAAACGTACGTTCAACAAATAAAGAAAGGTTGGTACTTTAATTAACGGCCTGAAACAAAACGAAAAGATATACTGTACAAACAGTTTTGTCAGTGAGAACCAAGAAAACAGTGCTGTCAACTGTTAAATAAAGGCACTGAAAGGACAGGAACAAATCATCACCCCCAATGGCGGCCGTCTAGTGCGCCTTGAGTGCGCGCCCCGAACGCCAATCCACTTTTCCTCACTCCCTCATCTTTGCATTTGCCGCTGGTTCAGTGCATCACAAGAATGGCAACACCAAAATATAATGCTGCTGCTGCAGTACATGCACCAACTAACTTAATCTCTTCTGAATAATGACAATTAGTAATAATCTTTATCATTACTAATATATATCTACTTATTACTTATATGGCACCGGCAGGGTTTCATCCTGCTGGCGGTTCAGGCGCACCTGCCCCAGCTCCGTCCGCCGCCATGCGACATGATGGCGGCGGCGGCGGGGCAGGCGTGCGAGCAGGCGAGCGGCGTGAAGGCCGGCATCTTCTTCGCGGCGCTCTACCTGGTGGCGCTGGGCAGCGGGTGCCTCAAGCCCAACATCATCGCGCACGGCGCCGACCAGTTCCGCCGGGGAGGCGGCGGCGGCGACGCCCGCCGGCTGTCGAGCTACTTCAACGCCGCCTACTTCAGCTTCTGCGTGGGCGAGCTGGTGGCGCTCACCGTGCTCGTCTGGGTGCAGACCCGCTCCGGGATGGACGTCGGCTTCGGGGTCTCCGCCGCCGCCATGGCCATCGGCCTGCTCAGCCTCGTCGCCGGCGTCGCCTTCTACCGCAACAAGCCGCCACAGGGCAGCATCTTCACTCCCATAGCTAAGGTACGTATAGTATACGCCATGCGCAGCAACGTAGTATATTATATTATATTATTGTTCCTATACTATTGTGTTGCACTCTACGTACGTACGGAGACGCTATATATCTATTTTGTACGACGATTCACTCTTGAGAGTACTATACTAGCATAGGTATACCACTGGTTTTATTTGCTTTGTGATTCCCTCATTTTTAAATAATATTATGAATATACTCAGATTTCAGGGCAGAACCAAAAATGGTACTACGTAGCTACTAGGATGACATCCACGTAGGAGGAACATGTGAAGCTGAAACATATTTATTTTGACTAGATATATAAAGAAAAACCAATAACAAAACACACACTACTTTGTTTTCCCTCTTCCAAATTAAAGCTGTACAGATTCCTTTTTCCTATTTTTTGTTGTTTACAGGGTTTACATTATTGGTATTTGAATAAGAATATTAGAAATATGGTAAAACTACTGGCGATAGAAAACAATTATTACATTTTAAAAAAAACCTGGTTTGCAAAGATAATCAAGTTGAAAATCTTCAAAAAAAAATAACATCTGAATACAACACAAAATATACAAATGAGATGATATAACACATTCATGGTGCGCATGGCCATGAGACAATTAAGACTTAGAGTAGGAGCCGAGAGCGCGGTAGCTAGGATAGCGAGGAGGTAAAAATGCAACAGATTTTAGGATTAGGGTTATCGGAGGTATTTACCCACCTAGTTTTGGACTTGTGCAAACCAGTTGGGTGAAATTTTAGCATGCTGGATTCAAATCCACAAAAAATTTTGCCCAATAAACTCTTTCCATAGCCCATCACCAATAAAATTGAATTCTTTTTGTCCATCGGCTTTTCTGTCGGTGATAAATATTTGTTTTCGTTATGCTTGCCAATGGGCAGGGATGAAAACGGTACGGATATTTTCCGACCGTATTCGATACCGAATCCGTTTAGAGGGGTTTTAATCCGTCCGTATCCGAGTCCGGATATTTAACATCCGATACCGTATTCGTATCCGAATATTTAAATCACATATTTATGATGTCGATATCCAATCGTATCTTATCCGATATTTTTTATACTATCCGTATTCGAATCCGAATCCGGACATAAATATGAAAACAAATACGATATCAGTCATATCCGTCCGTATCCGATCCATTTTCATCCCTACCAATGGGGGCATATAATTAACAAGTAGCTCTCCCATGACCCATCACGCTGATTTACTCCCAAAAAATATATATTCATATACTATAAGCTTAGCACATGTCTAAAAGCAAAATGTCTAGCCTAGCTAGTTGGACTTGTAATTCGATCGAATAATATACCTAAGTCGACATCCTTTAATGTTACTGACCATTGATTTTGCTCTGAGATTGGTGCATTTATTAAGAAATATATATGCAAAAAGTCTAGTAGCTAGATAACACATCCAACATCCACGTACGTATGTATATGGGCCAACATGTGAAATTGAAGCGCATATTGTCAATGGATAGATTAAGAAAAACTATTAGCACAAGTTAACCCCATATATATGTTTATTATTAAAAGGTACGGTGCAATCGTGCAAATATGGTCACCAGTCGGGCCCTAGCTCCCACGTACATGCACTATCAACATATATGGTCGCCGCCGGGCCCACCTCCACGTCTATGCACTAGCTACACAGATATAGTATAGTAGTACATACAAGAAATCCAATAAGAAGAGACGCACTAGCGGATCGGAGTGAACCAAAAAGATGTAATGTAGTACATATGGATGAGAGCAGGCAGGTGTATATCCAACACTGGAAAAAAGGAAGAAAGTTTGACCATGCTGCCTATCATGATTCCTTATGAAGAAAGTAGGGCTCCATATATGCAGCTTTAGGAGCAAAGCTGATGGCCGCCGATGTTGTTTAATCCGGCAAAGCTTTCTGATCCAAAAGCCACAGGGGATCACCTATCATCAGGAGGTTAATTTGGCGAAGTAGTTGTGGTGGTAGAGTTTATATATATGTGTGTTCAAAACCTGGTAGAGCTTATACAAAACATATTGAAGAGTGACCACCAATAAACGATCAAGATTGAAACAGACTCTTGGAAAAATAAAAAACTTGGATCTACCCATTCAACCAACTCATGTGACTAAGATAAAACATTAATTTCATGGAAAAATAAGTAAGATTTATTACTACCTCAATTCCAAATTGTAAGATGTTTTGACTTCTCTTTTCTAGGTACATAGGTTTTACTACGTGTTTGAATATACTCTATATCTAGATACGTGTAGCAACTCAATAAATGTATCTAGAAAAGTCAAAATGTCTTGTAATTTAGAATAGAGGGAGTAATTATTATGATAGCGTAGTAAACTTTAAAACTACTTGTTCGATTGATGGTCCATCAGCTAGATATTTGTAATTTTAATTTCCCTTACATTAAAATTGTGTGCATGCATGTTATTAGAGTTTAAGTAGTTTTACTGATGACTTGATTTGTGCACTACTGGCTTCACTGGTGTCTCCACTTTTTAACCTGTGGGACAAGTTGACAAGGGCTAATGGCTCAACTTTCCACTGGGAAGGGTCAACAACAGCACACGTACGCTTGCTAGCTGTTGGAAGGTGTCTGTGCATGCTGTCATTGTTAATAATCACATAGCTGGAGGCCCATCTGTTACGCTCGCATTGCATCAATCAAATCAGTCATGCATGTATAGAGGGGGCGTGTAACACATGTGTACGCACCACCATGCATACAATAACATCAAGGCATGACCAATTAGACATGATTTCTTCCTTTTTAATTAGAACGTAGCTATATAATTAATAACAAAATTTACATAGATTATACAACAATAATCAGTGATTTGCACGTTGTAGACTCATTTTCTTTGAACTCATCATGCATGACCGTGGCCTGAGACTTTCTCTGTGTAGGTATTTGTCGCCGCTGTGAGCAAGAGGAAGCAGGTGTGCCCGTCGACGGCCTCCGTGCAGGCCGTCGCAGGTGTTACCGTCCGTGAGATGTCCGTTAACACCACAGACATCTGCCACATCAACAAGTTCAGGTGCCAAATATATAACAGAGTAGTACAGAACTAGTAGAGAATATTCGAGGTTTTCCTGTGGAGTTTTTTTTTTGCTAATAATAATAAAGTGTCTCAAATCTTGGATTATTGCAAATCAAGGTTCTTGGACAAGGCATGCGTGAAGGCGCCGGACGGCCCCGGCAAGGAGAGCCCGTGGCGTCTGTGCACGCCGGCAGAGGTGGAGCAGGTGAAGCTGCTGCTGTGCGTGGTGCCCATCTTCGCGTGCACCATCGTGTTCAACACCATCCTGGCGCAGCTGCAGACCTTCTCCGTGCAGCAGGGCAGCGCCATGGACACCCGGCTCGCCGCCTCCGGCTTCCACATCCCGCCGGCGTCGCTGCAGGCGATCCCCTACATCATGCTCGTCGCGCTCGTCCCGGCCTACGAGGCCGCCTTCGTCCCCGCCATGCGCCGCCTCACGGGCGTCGCCACGGGGATCACCCCGCTCCAGCGCATCGGCGTCGGCCTCTTCGCCGTCACTTTCTCCATGGTCGCCGCCGCGCTCGTCGAGGCCCGGCGCCGCCACGCCGCGGCCGCCGGCGGCCGGCTCCTCTCCATCTTCTGGATCGCACCGCAGTTCCTGGTGTTCGGGCTCTCGGAGATGTTCACCGCCGTCGGGCTCATCGAGTTCTTCTACAAGCAGTCGCTCGCCGGCATGCAGGCCTTCCTGACCTCCATGACCTACTGCTCCTACTCCTTCGGCTTTTACCTCAGCTCCGTGCTCGTGTCGCTCGTCAACAGGATTACCAGCAGCTTCGCAGCAGGCAATGGCGGCTGGCTTGCCAACAACGACCTCAACAAGGACAGGCTCGACCTCTTCTACTGGCTCCTTGCGGCGCTCAGCATCCTTAACTTCTTTAACTACCTCTTCTGGGCAAGGTGGTATTCCAAGAGCGTAGAGACGGTGCAGGTCGTCGGAGTCGGAAGCGGCGGCGGCGGCGGCGAGCAGCAGGATGACGAGAAGGACACCCCTGAGTGCTGAGATTAATGTGCATGCATGGGTCCATGAAAAGGAGGCCCAGCTGAAATATCTCAGCCAATTAATCAATTAACCTATCGTACGTTAAGTGTAGTTAACCTTTTCTATTTCTTTCTTTTCTAATTTCTTGGTTTTTCTTCATTCGCGTCTATCTTAGAAGATATATATGTATGTGTGTGAGTGAGATTAATCTCAGAAGGTGAAGCTGATCAAAATTAACCTTGGCGGGCCAAGTAAATGTTAAGGGTAGTTATGTAAATTCAACTCCTGCGAGGATGCATGAGTAGAAGTGGTTTGGGTAGCTAAACCTAGTCCCCTTGCACGGGTTGAGCTAATATTGTGTATATGTAGCTGTGTGTAGATGCAAATGATCTATATATATTATCTTAGTATTTGGACAACAAATGGAATCTTCCACTCTGCACCTTAATTTTCAAGACCTAGAAATCACCACATTGTCAAAGAAAATAGTATCAAACTCCCCATATGTGTGTGAATAAATTATGCAACATTGTCATTACTTAAAAGGTTAGCCCAAAATACAATTATACCAATTTCACTATTACCCACACGTGCCATTTATTTCAAATACATGAAGCTAACCACATACCTCATACTACTTAATAACAATGTATTTATGTTGAAAATTGAAAATTCAGATCATATAAATAAAATATAATAATTATAGAAACATACATACTTACCGTCGCATTGGTGAAAACTGGGTCTTCATGTGAATCAAGCCAAGATGACTATACTTTCATTTTTATTGCCTCGCGACCAGGCATGATAGTTGTAACTTTAAATATGCATGAAGCAATAAACAGTAGGGGCGTTGCATAACGCCAAGTAACGCCATGGGACACGGGGTGGATGCCACGGAACAGAGAGGAATGTCGGGTCACCGAGTCTGTATTCTGTACTGAGAGAGAGATCTGCAGTCGAGAGAGTGTGTATCTCTGTCTGTGTAATCCTATCATCTGTGGCAAAGGGTCTGACCTTATTCAAGTTAATCTTCCAGCAATAAATCAATCATTCCTCTGATATCGTTGTTGCAAGATCTTGTGTTTGAATCATTTTAATTTTTCCCATCCCGGTCTCCCTCTCTTCTGCTTTTGATGGATTTGATTTCCTGCAGGTTGAGGGTAATTTGAGTGGACAGGTCCGTGCTAGGACCTCTGAGGAACATCCTTACCAAGTGGTTTGGGCAGATTTCTCACAAGCACTTAGATCCATCACTTTGAGGAAAAAATTAAGAAAACCTCACACCCTTTTGATGGATTTTTTATCTGTGTTGATCCCTTGACTTATGGGTGATGATCCTTGGGGAAAGCTTCTAAGCACCTAAGGGAACCCCTCTGTAAAATTTTAAAATTTCTGAAGCTCGTTTGAATTTATTTCAAATTTTTCTTGGAGAGAATTCCGCTGAAACCTGCGTAAACCAGCTCAGGCCGGTTTTTCATGTTGCTCTGATTGAGCTGATTTTCGGTGGAGATCTTCTCCTTACACTACTATAGATTGATATATCGCTGTCTTTCACTGCCGTAGCAATAGAAGCGACGGTGTTATACTTCCACCGGCAGTTGGACCGATAACGAGGCCTCCAAAGGAAGGAAATTGAGTTGAAACTTCTACGACTCACAGGTTAACAATAGATGCGGCAGTGGTATTTTCTCAGTCGTATGAAAAGCCGAGCTGACTGGAGTATGTGTTATGGCCACCGGCCCTCCACGACTATTTGGTCTATCGGCGATAAAGTCAGCCTGAGTTATTTCCCAACTACTCACAACACAGTTGCATCACCATTACTTGCACTTCTCCATCTTCAAAGTTGGCCTATTTAACTAGGGTTTGCATGCACCTCTTGGGCTCAATCCACACATTCCTCATCACCAAGAAGTGCTTTGTCTTCATCCTTGCACTTCTCTCATAGCCTCCTCCTGGCCGTGAGAGGTGCAAGATGGAGATAAAGCACCTCACAGGGTGTTTAGAGAAGGCCTTAAAGATTGGGTGCTTCAAATTCCATAATCTTGCTCCCTTTGAGGATCGAGATACAGATCTGCATCCCTTGACCCTTAGAGGTAGAAGGATTATGGAATATAAAGCACCTCACTGAGATGCTGGTGTAAGTTTTGCGAGGTGCTCCTTCTCCATTCTTTGCGAGGTGTTGTCATTGAACAGGAGCTTGACCTTGATGATTGTAGATCTTCTTGCAGATCTTGTGTTAACAGAAGATCTGTAATCATCTGGTTCTCTCCTGTTCAGGGGCTCCATACTCGATTGGGGGTGCTTCAAGTTGCGAGGTGCTCGTTCTTCAAGATTGGGTGCTTATATTCCATCTTGCAGCTCTCACGGTCAAGAAGCAGATCGCATCCCTTGACCGTGAGGGTTGCAAGATGGAAGGTAGAGCACCTCACTGAGGGTAAAGTTTTGTGATATGTTGCGTTGTTCTTTAGATTCCATATTCTTTGTACCTCGGAGGATCGAGATGTAGATCTGTTGATTTGTATGTGCAAACCGCCGTATGATACGGATCTATTATCGCATAGACCTCAATGCAAAATACGTAAATAAGTACAGTACCCAAGTATTTGGGTCGATGCTTGATAGCCGAGTCTCATCGGCTCAAAATAGCTGACACCTAGAGTATCGCCCACTATACACAAAATCTTTTGTGTGGCGTTTCCAAAATGGCCTCAGAGGCGGGCAGCCTAGTTGCCCACCTCGGTTATTCGAGGCAGGGCAGTCAGGCCAACAACCACCTCAGTTAATGCTTAACCGAGGCGGGCAACATAACATAACCGCCTTGGTTAATATCGATTAAACGAGACGGTTGTTTTAAGGCGGCCACCTCGGTTAATGCATTAACCGAGGTGGTCACTCTATAAGGCCCGCCTCGATAAATAGAGGCCCAGTAGGTAGCCCATCTCGGCCCAAATCCCATTCATTGTATATATATACAAGATTAGGGTTTCATTGTCCAGTTATCTCTCTCTCAGCTCCTCCCACTCCCTCTCTCCCGACAGCGCGTGGATCTCGTCTCCCTCCCTATACTCTCCCCACTCCCCCCTCCCTCTGCTCTCCCACCCTCTGTCCCAGTGGCGGCTCCTCCCGTCGGGGGCCCAGCGGTAGTGTGGCGCACGCCCAGCAGCCACGGCATGGCTCCATCTCTCTCCCTTTGTCTTCCTCTCCCTCTCCCTCAGCAACCATGGTGTGGCCCCCTTCCCGGTGGCATGCAAGGCAGCCACAACGTGGGCCTCTCCCGGTCGTGCATGGGGCGGCGATGGCGCAGGCCCCACTCGATCGCACACGGAGCAGCCTGGCCCCTCACGGTGGCAGCATGGGGCAGCCCCCGCCATGGCCCCTCCTGGTGGTGTGCATGGCAGCCTGGCCCCTTCCGACGGCGGCATAGGGCGGACATGGCCCCTCCTAGCCATGCCCCTCCTCCCCTCCCTCCATGGCTCCACCATGGCACAGATCCAGCGGGGAGGAGCCCGCCAGCGGTGGATCCGGCCTCAAAGAAGCGCTCGGGCGGTGGATCTGGTGGGGAGGTGCGCTCCGGCGGCAGATCCAGCAGGGAGGAGCGCTCGGGCTATGGATCCGGTGGGGAGGAGTTCACTGGTGGGGGATCCGGCAGCGTGGCATTGACAGGGAGGCGTGGCTCCAGATCCGGCACCTGCGAGCTACGATGGCGGATCTACGAGCTGTGACGGTGGATGTGTGAGCGGATCTGCAGTGGCGCCACGGTGGCCGGCGGTAGCGCTAGAAACGAGCTCACCGGTGGGCTCTGGGTATTTTTTGTTTTTTATTCATTAATAGAGGCAGGTGTTTGTAAGGAGTCTGCCTCAGTTAATACATTAACCGATGCAGGCAGGGAAACCACCTCGGTTAAGGCCACTATTAACCATGACCTTTTGACCGAGGCCATTGCAAAAACCGCCTTGGTTAAGGCATTTTGCCCGCCACGGTTAAGATTTCTATAGTAGTGGCCTTTAGAACAAAAAAAATAAAAGACATAGGATCAAAAGTGACATTCAAACAAGAGATTCTTTACTTATAAGACCCTGGATATAATCTATGGTCCTAAGAAAACATTGTTTACAACATCTTCTGCATGGAGGATCACTGCGATAGCCTCGGCAGCATCAGTGAAGTCTCCAATCAGGTCCTCTTGATCTTCCAGCTGATCAGTGTCTAGAAAACTAGGTTCCAGGTGACGGAGCTCGTGCCCTGAACGCAGTTGTGCTACAGCCAAAGTGGCGCCGGCACCATAGCAGACCCCATGAGTTGCCACTTCTCTGGCATGAACCGGGATATCCTGCATGCAATCTTCAAGAGAAACTCCCCTAGCATTGACTACTGCAACTGCACCATGTGCTACCCATTGGAGGATCTCATGGCGACTCTCTAGGTCAATCTCTTGGCAGCGAGCCTCCTCGATCTCACGATGAGAAGCAGCCAGTTGTTCCTCAAGATCTAATGAAAATGAAGGGTTATTGGATAAAGTCACGAAAATAAAAGGAAAGACTCTTCAAAGAAAGTTTACCTGCTGCCCTAGCATAAGCTTCATCAGCCCTCATCTGAGCAACATTGGTCTCTTCTTGAGATGCAGAGAGGGTTGTTTCAATGGCATCAAGACATAGCTCGAGCCGACCTACCTCATGCATCGCTTCAGAATACAGGTTTTCGGCCTCCCTCCTTTCACGGATAAGATTCCAGACATCCTGACCATCATATGACTCGGAGTCGGTGGATAAAGATGAAGATAAAGATGAAGATACCATGGACCTATAAAGATGCACAATCCATTGTTGTCTAATCTCCGTCATAGTTGGCCGATGTACTGCAGCATGAGAGGTAGCCCTGCATATTCAAAGGATTAATGCAAGGCAGCCATAGAGATAAGAAATCATTCCCTCTCACCCTTGACGACGAAGAGGGAGACGAAGGCACGGAGGTGGATCCGCGGCTTCTGGAGTTTCCTCCCTTGGACACTTACCGTGAGCCATTGTTGAAAAGAAGACTAGAAAGAGAAAACGAAGAAGAAAAGATATGTGTCACAGCACAACAAATGAACACAAGCAGTATTCCTTCTACTCCACCTTGCCTCCAAATTTATAGCCCCAGGGGACCTCTATAGTGGGTTCATTGAGTTACACGTGAGATTGGGAATCATGTGTTCACACCAAAATTTGAAAAGATGCATAGGAAGCCTAAAACTCAGGGAAGCGTGCATGAGTGTTGAATGTCGTCCCAACTTCCAACACCATCCCCAACACTTATTACGCCGGGAACCGTCGTAGTGCAAGGCTAATAATATAGCCGGCTTGCTAGCTATACGGTTCCTTGCAACCTTCTCAGCCCACCCATATATCTCTATCCATAAAAGAATGTAACTATGGTATACGTGCCAGTTTAAGTGTTTCATGTTTGACCAATTTTTTAGTAAATAATATGGCTCCAAATCAATTTATTATGAAAATACATTTCATAATTAATTTAATGGTATTTATTTGATATTATAAATGTTTATGCTTTTTATCTCTAATTTGTCAAACTTGGTATATGTTGGCATTTTTTAACGTCACTTAAGTTAGGTTGTCATCCCCAGCATGACGCCAGAAATGTGGTATTAAATAAATACAAATGCTCCTCTAGAAATACATATGAAATCCACAAGCGCACAGATAATACCGATGTAGCATTTTAATCAGGAGTAAACCAGGTATCGTTATTTATATTTTACCACTGAGAAGGGATGCTAAGGATAATGAATAATGAGCAATGAGCAATACTGCATATGCTAATGAAGAGCATAACCATGTCTTTATCTCTCTTCTCATACAGGGTAAGTGTCACAAGATAAATAATATATGAATGATAATAAAGATAACTGATAAGCACATAGCCATATAATGATAAACATCTCAATAGACTACTCTAGATATATAGCACTAGCATGAATTAGGACGAACTATCGGGATAATCCTAAGTTATTCTAACTATAAAGTCAAAGCATACAATGAATAGTGCAATTACACTTGGCAATTATGGCAAGAACAGGTTATATCTACGTATAGTGATATTACTAAGGAAGATATAGAACATAGCCCTAACTTCCCTGTAATAGTTGTGCTCTGCCTGCCCTATACTCGAGAGGTGGACTACAGAGGACTCAACAGGACTGTCACTCCCGCGATCTACCACACAATCCGGAATATAGGGTACAATCGCAGGTAAATACGGTATAGGCACCACTCCTACATAATGTTTACCACTTACCCATGATATCAATTAGTAAGCGCTATACGATCCTATACTTGAATATAAATCTGATCGAACTATGCCAAGCATATAATCAAAGTAGACTAAGAACAATATAATTGAAAACATAATCAAATAGAGCAAAGTCATATCCAATATGATAGAATAGACTAAAGTCATATTCATACAAATAATGAACTAGATAATATAATATAAGAACAAATACAAAAGTATGAGAGAATTACCAAGTATTCTTCGACAGATCCAGAAATCAAGCAATGCTTGGCTCCTTCTAGTTCTAATCCTATGTAGCTATGCTAAACTAGAGATCTAATTAAGATGGTGGCTCTAGGACTTCTCTGAATAATGAATTCCTTCTTGTGTTGGCTCAAAATTTTTAGGGTTTCTCCTGGGGCCAGGGGCCTTGCTTATGTAGCCCTTTAGGAAGCACCACAGCCCTTGGATCAAACCGACCTTGATGAACGATTATTATTGATCCTCAAAGGTGGTGGAGGCATAATCCGCAAGGTTGACTGTGATTGGCCACCACAGGGGGCGGGCGCCCAAGGGAGAGGGGCGGGCACCCCTGCTGTGGGTCCGTTTCGTCTCCCGTTTGTTTCTAGAGTCTTCTCGTATCTTCCACATTCCAGAAAAGTTATGTATAGCCCCTTTGTCTCTATGTAAATCTGACATGTGGGTCTCCTTTACTTATTTCCTGATAACCCCCTGCAGAAATAGATATTCACCAAAACTCGTGGAATTCTGTCAGTGTAACCCCTATATCTAGATAGTATTTGTATTTAGATCATTTCTCATGCTATGTTGACGGTTAAAAATGATACTTATCTACCATCAATAGACTCTCCCAAGCTTACCTTTTGCTCGTCCCTGAGCAAAGATAGATCCAATGATGGATCAGGAGTTGCTACAATACTTTCACGCCTTACAGGTACACATGCGTTCAAACAAGAACTCTCCTCCGGATTAGAATGAACTATTCTGATGAAAAACTTACTCATATTACCTTCCACCACGGGGCTTGTAGCCGTCACTTGGGTCTTGAGTAGTTGAAAGACAGAACGGTCAAGTCAAGCGCCATGTTTCAAGCTCTTTGATCAACTATTATTCCGGAGTTTTGCAAGATTATCAAAATAAAACTCAGAGATTCCTATGTATGACCCTTCCAAGTCTCTCCTTTGTGGTATTTCTGGATCCTCTCCAAGGCATTTATGGTGTATGCCTTTTCTCTCCTTTCAAAATATGTGGTATTTTTGGTAGCATAGTAACATTATGCCTTCTCTCTCTCACCCTACTTCTAATAGGCTTATGTGGAGCTTATAGGTGGGGAAACAGTGAAACATATATTGCATAATCAAAACTATGGATCCAAAGAAATGAGTCATGAAGTCAAATCAAGATATGCATGTGTCTTGGGCTATATGGTAGATGGTTGTAAATGGTAAATGGAGTAGAAGTGGTTATAAGGGGTAAAGGGATGATGATGGTGAATACTTAGCTCCTTCGGGAAAATTTCTCATATACCTCTCTTAGAAAACTTGAAGAATTTGAGAATAACTTGGGCTTCTATATCTCTCTTTATTTCTGAGTGGGACATTTGTCCTCTTTCTTTCTTTTTTTTCTTTTTTCATTGAATACCCAAGCTTCTTTTGGAACATAATAACAAGAGGTAGCATAACTAGATATTTGGAGCTTTATTGGCTAGCAAGGGATAAAATGGTTGATAGGAATATTTTTGCAGTTCACTCCTAATGTAAGAGTAGAACTATTTTTCTGGGGTGGATCTGAATGTGGATTCGTACTTTCAGGGTAGAAGCAGAATATATAGGTGAATATATATGGGTGGATATGGATATGGATGCGTACTTTCATGGTAGAAGCAGCATGTATAGGTAGAGTGTATAGGTGGATCTCGATTTTAACCGCATGACCAGTTCCTAAGGATCGACATAGCCTGACCATACTCAATGCTCACAAATATTAAATATGAATGTAAGGCTTCCTAATCTACAAGCATGTATATGGTTGTGGTAGGATTTTAAACTCTCGTCATACAGGAACTCATCATGTAGCAAGTTAATTTTTAAAAGATAAATTCTCCAGAACTCTAGTATCTCTAGGAACATGATAGATAGCAGCTCAAAACCTTCCCATATTATATCTGTCAACTACCTATACTTAGATCAAGCATTTGCTACCCACAAGTTTTAGGTTTAGAGCAAATCTTAAATCAAAATAATTGTATCCAAAACTCGGGAGAATTTAAGGCTGAAAACTAGGTACTTGAAAGGAATTACAGTAGAACAACTATTCATCATTTACATATAAGAGTTTATTCTAGGGGTTCACTTAGAAAGATGAAACTTAGCACACTCTCCTATATTTATTAAACTTAAAGATTATACAGAAAACATATATATGTATAAGAAAACATTTATTTGGGTTTCTATAGGTTATGCATCTTTTTATTTTATTTTATATATCAAAACAAAAATAGGTAGGTAAGAAAATACTTAGCTAGATACATAGGGGATGCTCTCCCCCAAGCTGAATGTTGACATAGTCTTGCTTGGCAGACAATGAAGGTGTACTTTTCCTCATCGGAGTGCTTATGATGATGATTGTTGAGACAGTGCTCCGACAGATTGTTCTTTTTGTCTGTTTACTTTTCTTGCTCCTTCAAATTCTATGAAGCTCAAATGGACAACAAAGCTTGTGGAACTTGATTAAGTGTTAGTGATAAACCTCTAAGCCTTGAGCGTCTAGAACCTCTTAACAGATGTATCTTTCTAGCAGGATCTTTTGTACCATATTTTTATATTTTTATATAATGCAAGGAATAAAATGACGAATGCTTCTTTATTTTATTTTTATACCACCACAGCAAGTAGACTTATGGGTTCTATGCCACAAATTTATTTGCATGGGGCTCAGCAATTTTATAATGCAATGCGAAACATATTTATTTTCTTTTCTATGCAGAAATAAAGTATAACTAAATATATAATGAAGGAAAGTAAATATGATACGGAAAATTAAATGCAGAACTAAAAAGAGAAATACTGATAACTACCAAGTTACCTCTTGGCGTGGCGTTCGGTGATTTGGGTTCTCTGAACAGAACCTCTTATTTGCTCTAAATATTATGGGGCACCTCGGATGGATCGAGTGATGCCTCTAACTGTGCTGAATCTGACTTTGAATTTTCCTTTACCTTCCATACCTATTTTTGTTGGTGAGGTTGACTTTGAGGAATGAGTTGGTTGCACTATCTTCTCTTCTTTATTCTCCATGGTAACTGGTTCACTTTCTGTTGGGGTACAACTTCCTTCTCAAGATAAATATTTTCTTCAGGATATCGATCTTCATATCTTGATACTTCTCCTTGATAGTCAGCCCATCCATCCTTAGGGATCTGATTCTTCTAGGTGCGATTGTGACGCCTTCTTCTGATTCTGTTCTTCTTGGGTTCTTCATCAACTATATAATTATTATTGAAATAACAGCGTACCTTTTCTAAGGGAAATTAGAAATGTACTTCTCCTGTTGCAAGGTAGATGATAGCCTTGGTGGTACTTAGGAATGGTCTTCCTAGGATGATTGGTGGATCGTACTTATCTTCTCCCGTATCGATGACTAAAAAGTCAGTCGGGATGAAGTGGTCATCAATTTGCACAGGGACGTTCTTCGCTATTCCGTCCACGAAGCGAAATGATTGGTCCACCATCTGCAGCTGCGTATAGGTTGGGTCTAAAGGCATAGTACCATATAGATATTCATAAGTTACCTTGGCCATTATGTTGACACCCGATCCAGTGTCACAGACAGCTTTCTGAAAGGAACTTCTGTTGATTGTGCATTTAATGGTTGGAACACCTCGGTCGTCTCTCTTGAGCAGATATGGGGACTTGAGCTGATGATCATGCTCTCTGTGGACTGCAGTGATCATTCTCACTGACTCCATCTGTTGTGGCTTCCTATTCTTGTTCTTGTTCCTCCGATTGTTCTTCTTTTTTAGCTCATAAGAATGTTGAAGGTGTGCAGAGAATTGTAACACTTTGTCCTTAAAGAAGAAGGTCTCTCTTGCCTTTGATGTTGAAATAGATCTTGACAGTGTTGGCATATATGATAGCTCCAGTGGTGTTAAGAACGGTCGTCCCAAAATGATGGGCGACTTCTCATCACCACCTGTATCTATTACTATAAAATCTGCAGGAACATACGAGCTGCCCACTCGTACACATACATCTTCTAGAATTCCCTTGGTGTAGCAAAGTGACTGGTCTGTAAGCTGCAAGCACATGGTTGTGTACAATAAAGGATAATTAAACATTTTGTCATAGATTACCTTAGGCATGATATTGACGCTTTCACCGAAGTCACAGATAGCTTCGTTAAAGTTTATGCTTCCAATAGAGATCGGGATGACAGGTCTTCCTGGATCACCTTTCTTAATCGGTAGAGTCTCGTCGTTTCATCCTTTGGAGATAGGGTCACTCCAATAACTTCTTGCATTAAATATGTCTACTAGATTTACAGTTTCTAGATCTTCCGATTGTCTCAGAATTTTGCCTTGGTTAGCAGCAACAATATTGGCAAGCTGTTGCAACTAAGATTCTAGCACCTTATTAAAACTCAGCTGATTCTTAATGGCAGTAGAGAAATTATCCATTCTATTATTAATTGTTTCTAGCGTTTTATCATTGGATGCTAATTTCTTAGACAGGTTATCCATTAATTTTCCTTGATTAAGCACTAACTCTCTCAGAGGGGGTTGATTGAAAGAATTATTACCTTGATAATTACCTAAGTAGTTAGGCCTTTGCTGCTGATTCCAACCTTGATTCTGTTGAGGACGATAGTAGTTGCTATTATTGTTGAGGTAGTTCACATCCTCTTGTAGCTCTGGGCAACTGCTTCCTGAATGCCTAGTGTCTCCAGACTCTTCACAAGTCATGCGAGAATCATGAATATGCATGACTTCCTTCTTCTCTCTGGCTCTATCATCAAGCCTCTTCATAAGTAGGCCCATCTTGGCAGACAGCATGTCTACCTCCTTCAACTGGTGCATACCTCCACCTCTCTTACGGATTTGAGTTCTTTCTTCGTTCCAACCTTGGTTGGACGCCATCCTCCAGCGGCATGGATATGTAAAGAATTTGCCTGGGGTGTTAGTTGTCAGCATCTACTCATCCAAAACTGAGCATGGATGTGTAAAGAATTTTAATGGGGAGAGAATATTCTAGTATGCAAATTTTCATGAATTGTGTTTCTTAATGGTTTTATGCACATGCTGGAGGTGTCCCAGATAGTTGTTGTTGATATAGAGAGAAAGACATAAAGGAAAATTCTTAGGCCACTAGGTCCTGCAATGTCCATCCATGGAGATCAAGGTCAGTTATGTCTATGTATTACTGATATTTTTAATAGGTTTGACCTTTCAATCTGGATCCTTGAAGATTATGGTACTAGTAAATAGACATTGAAGCATACGGTGAACACGCTGTAGCTATTTGGACTGAACAATATTTGACTCGGTTTCGAGGCTGCCAATGTGGACTACAAAGTGATTGTAGTTCACCTAGAATAGAATTTAATTTTCCTTATTAGAGAGGACAGAACACTAATGGCATATGACATGAGCCATAGAAAAGTTCATGTCCTCTCTGCCCGGGTCATCTGCTATCCTAGAAGTACCTGGAGTATTTATTTGAATGGACCTCACTATCTGTCTTATGTTCTCTTGTTTATGAAGTCACTAGCAGAGTAGTAAAGGTGCATATGCTTTATTTTATTATTAGAACATGTCTTTGTTTAGGTAGGAAGTTATTTTGAGTCTATATATATAGTCCAATTTTGTTCAGAAAAATAAAGTTTTGCATTGTGCAGGTTTTGGAGTGTCAGTACTTTTGAACGATTTTCCTGCAATGGCTGTTGGAGAAAGAAGAAGGGTTCCATGGTGCATTGGCTGCCAAGCTGATCAAGGAGTGCCAATCGGAAGGAGCAGAGCACATCTACCTCGTTTCGGTTATGTAAGTCTGTAGGGAGCAGAACCTTTATTATGCTACCTATGTACCGCTTGTGTTAATTCATCAGTTGACACAGTTGTTACGTTAGTGTCTAGCATTGTTATTATAACAAGTACTTTTTATTGTGGACTTGATGAATGATGTGTAATGATTATATCTGTATGGTGTGTGTTCAGTAAGTTATTAAGGCCCAGGCTGAATTAGTAAATACATTGTGAAAATTGGATGCAATTCTGTGACCAACGGATGTAAGGGCCATTGGTTGTTTTGTCATCACCGCCGTACCACTCGCCATTGGTGAAGCAGAGGCCATCACTGCCGCTATTCGTCTGATGCGGCAGGGGTTAATAGTGTATCACCACCGAATCGTTTAGTAACCCGATACCGACTAAAGGATCATCACAGGCGGATCAAACTGCAACACGACAGTGACCAAGCCCTATGACCAAATGGTTCATACGATGAAGCGATGGTGATGTTCGCCTCGACACAGGCGGGTCGTGCTCCAATGTGACGGAATAAGGATCTGATCATGGACGGACATAAACCATGCGGCAATGTTAATGCATTCCCACACAGGCAGGTCGTGCTCCAATACGACGGAAGTAAGGACCTTATCACGGACGGATGACAAGTCAATACGGTGGTGTAGTGTACACCCCAGTCGGTCTCAGATACCGACTATGATGGCTATGACTATCACTGCCAACAGCTTACTGTCGAGGCCGAAATTGGACTACGATGGGGGTTATGACGTGATTGTGAAAGGTCTGAGTGTAGTAGTGTTAGTTTTTAAGCCCCCCACCAAGTTTCAAGTCCATTCAAAATCGTTAAATTAGTCTTTGACATTTTCTCCTCTGTGGGCTGAAAAACTAGCTCAGGCCAGTTTTGCAAACTGGCTCAGGGCGGTTTTGCTGTTGGTTTTGCATGTTTTTATCTCCATTTGCTTTCATGGTTGTTATGTTGCGTCCTTGGGTCTCTCTCTTGAGTGCATCTAGCCACCAGTTGGCGTGTGTGTACTCTCCTTAGAGTTTTAGGTGTTTTGAGCGCTTGATTGGACTGTGTTGGGATAGCGGCTGAAATCGAAAGAAAATTGGATTAGGCTCACATTCACCCTCACCCCGCCCCCCTCCCCCGCCCCCTCTAGTCATCTTGCTTGGTCCTTCATTTTATTTGCAGTTCGGAACAATTTACAATGCAAGTGTATTTTTTCTGATAAAAAAAAAAGAACATTATAAATCCAAAAGGATGCAGAAGGGTTTCATATGAAATCTACATTGTATATGACAATAGGAATAATATAATGTGCACCAGATGTTATGCAGAAACATGAAGTTTATTAAGTATGATTTTCAGGTAAATCTAAGGGTTTGATTGTTTAAGATTTTATTTAACTTCTGCCAGCCAAAAGCTAGAAGTTGAAACAAACAACCTGGCTATTGAGTTCGCTTTTGAAAAGATAAAAAGTTGGCTTTTGAGGAAATGAAGTAAAGGAACATGTTTTGAGGAGCCTTTCTGGCTTTTGATGCACCGAGAAGCTAAAATTTATTACAAAAGTCAATAATAAAAAAACCGTCAGAAGCCAAAAGTCAGAAAGCCAGCTTTTGAGCAAAAAGCCCAAAAGATACCGCTCAAACAAATAGACCCTAAGATAATGGAAAGACGAAATTGGTGACTCAAGTACAATTAACCTCTGCACCGGAAATTTCTATTTTACTAGAAGTGACAAGAAAAAAAGGAAAAGTGATGAGAACAGAATATTACTACAAATTTAGGCATAAATCAAACAGCCCCTAAAAGGCAAGCAAATATCATCGAAGAATAAAACTTTTACCACATCTAGAATATCACAATTTTGTGTTCGATTCCATTGGCATTAAAAGTGACCTCCATTAGATATGTGCCTGCAGGAATAATATTATAAGAACAAGGAGGATTTAGAACATTTTTTATGTTTTTATTTCGAAAAGACAGGCCGATCTTCGTGCTTTGTTTTGCCTTCCTTTGTCTGGATATGGAGCTGGAAATTAAAGCTGCCATAGCTTCAAGTTGTACTCCGGATGCCAAACCTGTGTCTTTCAAAACCTATAGCTCCAACAAAGTGTGCTTCAAAGAAAGCAAGCGTGGTGAGTGATAACATCAGTCGCCCTATTGTCCCCCGGCTAGGGTACCTTTTACTGTAGAAAGCAAGCGTGGTGAGTGATAACATCAGTCGCCCTATTTTCCCCCGGCTAGGGTACCTTTTACTGTACCATGCTACTGAACAGGGTCACAGTTATTTAAAAAGACACCGGACAATAGCTATAGCTGCCACGGGCCTCCATCCCGATGATTAAACCTCTTCAATATCCCAATGCATGAATGCATGATATATCTTTTTCTAAAGTAATCCAATGCAATGGTTGTGTATATGCTCTTCATGTTGCATTGTCTATGTAGGTTACAGTCACTCATTGGGTATTCTAAGTTTGATAACAGGGGCCCTGCTGCGGTACTCCCTTACGTTCTAGAAGGTAAAATCTTAAAAAAACGATAATAATACGATAAGGATGTCCGTCCATGACTCCCCTCCGAACGTGCCCGTGTAAAAAAAAATCCCGGTCCGCTCATTCTATTCCCCGTGATGCCTCCATCCCTATCCCCGCTCGGATACTGCGCCCCACTCCGTGCTAGTTGCTGCTGCTGCCTTCACCCGTCGCTCACTCAAGCCCCATCCCGCTCGTGACGCTGCTGCTGCCTTCACCCGTCGCTCACCCATGCCTCAACCCGCCTGCGACGCTTGGCTCCCCCATCCCTTGCTGCGCTCCATCTTGCATTGCGCCACGCGCCCCATCTCAAACCTCACCCTCACCCCCACCCACATAGGGAAGGTCCGTTGCTGTCCGGCCGGTCGGCTCCGATGGGTTCGTGCTGTAAGCGGTGGTGAGGGTGCTACAGCAACGCACGTCGTGGGGGCAGCCTAGGAGATGGCGCTCCTCGCGGGGCCCCTCTAGGCGGCAGCCCTCCTCGGGCTCCTTCTCCGCTAGGCCTCCTCCTTCACCGTTGCCACTCCAATCCCCACAGGTAGGCCGTGGCCGCGCGGCGAACACTGTGTTTCAAGTGTTTCAACACTGTGTTTCAAGTGTTTCAGATGTTTTAAAGTTATGTTTCAAGCGTTTCATGTGGATGTTACAAAAGTAGATCAAGGATGTTGCATATGTTGCAATAACAATATACACATGTTGCAAGCCTATGTTTTAAGTGTTCACGTGTTTCAAACGTATGCTGCAAATGTTTCATCTGGATGTTTCAAAAGTAGATATTGGTGTTTCACATGTTTCAGACGTATGTTGCAAATGTTTCATCTGAATGTTTCAAAAATAGATCTTGGTGTTGCACATGTTGCAATGGCTATACACGCATGTTTCAAGCGCATGTTTCAAGTGTTTCATCCTGCTTTCAGACGTATGTTGTAAATATTTTATCTGGATATTTTAAAAGTAGATCTGGTATTGCATGTTTTTTTACTCTAGTGTTGCATATGCCGTAATGGTGCCGGTGGCTAGCATTACAGCAGCCTTCCTCGCACGATGCGCCTCGCCCTCCTCTCCCTCCCCTCCCCTCCCTTCCCTTCCCTTCCCTTCCCTCCATTTGCTTGTTGCGGCAGTTCAAGCTCGGCGGGGAAACCATACCCGACTAGCACGTAGACACCCAGGGAGGTGGTGGCCTTGGGTGGGTCCGACGGCAGAGCGATGCCCGCGTGGTGGCCCCGCAGCAAGCTGAGGCCCACGCCGTCCACTCACTACGCGCGGGAACATAGCAGCCGCGGGTGTCTAGATGGGAGCGTCCGTCTGAACGTCCGAATGCTAGTCCTGCCATAAAAAATCATAGCCCTTGATTTTTGAGGAAAAGATAAAATAAATAAAAAAAAACCTAGAATTTCAACATCCCTCACGCAATAAATATTTTGTGTCCCCTCTTTCCTTGTTTCCACCGACATGATCACGTAAAGAGAAAAGAAATCCCCCTCCTTCCAAAGTTTGGTCCACATGAACTTACATGCTACGGTTTTTTTTTTTTTTTTGCATTGGCCATTGCTTGAGTAAATTTGAGTATTAAAGCAAGAGCATAATAAACAACAAAGCCAATTTCATTCCTACCCCCGAAGCCATGATTACAACTGGAATTCCATCCTTTTGTTAGGTCTAAACAACTTTCACGATAGGGTTCTATGCATCTTTTTCACGATATTGTAGATCAGTTAAGTATTAGAGCAATCCCAATCCAAAAACCACAAGATAGTTTTTTTACTTATAGACACTACACATAGAAATTATATTCTTAATGGATAGTTTCTTCAAATAACTTTTTGTCCAGTCATGACCAAAATATGATCCAAGTTAAAGATGGATTGGAAAACAAGTCCAAACAAGAAAATAGCAAAAAAAAGATCAAATTGGAAACAATTTGCAACATCCTGAAAAAACTGGCCTAGGCCGGTTTGTGCAGACAAAACCAGCCCAAATCGATTTTTGCTGAGTCCTCACATGTTACTATTTAAATCGGCGCAGAGACCCACTTTGACAATCCGAGCCCAATTTCATGTTTTTTTTTGGAAACTCAACGGATCTCGTGAAAACTTGTAAATTACATGTGGAATAGGTTTCCTACTAAGATAAGACCACCCCCTCTATTTATATGAGAGGATCACGGCCAATTGAATATCCATCTATCCAATCCACAAAAAATGCATTCTACACTTTTTACCATCTCTTCCCCATCTACTATTGCCCCTCATTTTTCGTTGCTGCTGCATGGTCAATAGATCAACGGTGATCAAGCTCTAGAGCGGTCAAGCCAGATAGAGCAGCCCATCAACGCCGCACGCCATGACAGGATCCCCTGGACACGTGGCGTTTCGAGTTTCAAAAAACCTCGTCGGTGTATCTTCATATCGCGCTCCCGATGAGACGCCTCTGGTGACGTGTCTTGTGTATCACGCTCGTCACCAGAGGCATCAAATGAAGTGTTTGTCCACAAACATGCTCTTAGATGACGATCAACCTAATGTCATCTATGATGATCTTTTGCCCGCCTCTACCGAGCAATCTAGCTCCTTGCTAGTGTGTGACCTAATTAGCATCAACAAGTGTCTTCTCTCTTGATCATCTACCTATCACATCTCTTCCTATCTTGATTACATGAAGATATAGCTTCTTGTCTAGTAAACCATTTCCTTGTATCTCTTCTTTAATTTTAATGCCACATCATCATTTTATTTAAATTGTCCTAGTTTTTTGGTTGGGACTTGGGAGTGCCCTAAGTAGATTAATCGGCAACGAGACATACTAATCGTGGAAGAAGGATTTATACTGTGATTAAACAAAAAGAATGTCCTTTTGAGAAATTCATTTTTGACAACATATACACAGGATTGAATCCAATCCTGGCTCAGCTCTTCCAAGAAAGGATATCACTCCATGAGAGACAGTGAGCCATATCCAACGCATCAAAACGTGGGAGCAATAATCCATAGGACTCATTCAGCAACAACAAGGGGACAAATTAAAGCAACACAGAGGGCCAGGAAGACGAACCATCCATCAGTCACCAGATTCAGACCAGACGACACCGATCGGCCGCCAGCCGGCAGGAGCACGAGCACGCCGCAAAAAGAACGGCGGGCGCCGCAGCGGAAACGGAAGGGTAGTTTTTCGTGCGACGGATCCATGCCAGACAGACAATGATGATACGTGCGCTAAAGCGTCCCTAATCATGGACCGAGGACGAAGGACCAGTCTCCGTTTCGTGCTTATCTGCAGTACAATGGGGGCCGGCCGGCCGGAGACATTGATAGGCAAAACGTCGACACATGTCTGTGCTTGTCCCAGAAGCCTGAAGGCGGCGAGATAGATACCTTGTGCTTGCTGCCTTGCTCTCTTTGTGTGCAGCTAGCGTTAGATACCCTGGAACGGTACGAGATACTATTCCACAAGTCATCTACAAGATCAGCAGCTTTATTTTGACCCTTTTTCTTTTAACAATTTGTTTAAAGTGCAGCCTTTGTTCTTTGTAGTATTTGCTGCATGCTTTCAATCTTTTCCTACCCAGAGTCCTGGTACTGATAAAACTTGCTGAGTTTGAGAATGGAATCTGTACTCTCGTTCTTCTGTCGCAAAATAAGTGAGATTTGAGTAGAACACGTACAGCGCCAAGAGTTGTGTAGTCTTTGGTTATTGAACATTTTTTTTCTTGAAATGGAGAAGTTCCGGCCTCTGCGCTCTTATGACAGTTTCAGCTCAAGCGTGGTCACGATTAAAAAAAGGAAACAAGCACAAAAACCAAATGAACTAATCATACTCAAAGTTTATATTATTACTTCTCCATCCATTATTAACGATAATATTCAGAACAATGATCTCCAAATCTCTGCTCACCAAACAGGGCTTGTAAAGTCCATAACTGCAACCAATATGTTCCTCTAAAGCTAACATGCATAAGACAAGTAAAAGTTTTTGAAAAATAAAACAAGATCGTTACAGCTGCGCCATATAGCCAAACAAGAGCTACAACCCCAAAAAAAGATCAATTTTATTTCTCCTTTTCTATGCTGGTTCACTGGTTCCGAGTGTATGAGTTATGGATCTCTGAGGAGTTAACAGTAGCTATGTGTATTATTATTTATTAAAATTACTCCTCGCTGGAGATACCAAACGAAAATCTTTATCTTTAGTTGGAGCTTCAGCTTACAAAAATGGACTTATTTGTAAAATCTATACCCTGGCTAATCAAATGACATGCATAGATCATTAACAAAATAGACCATTTTTATATATAAGTCCCAGGTAAAACTATCCATTCCATTGGATAGTTAAAATTTAATTATATATTTGAGCTACTAGGTTATGCCAAGCTTTAATTTATCCCCAATTTGTCTTCGAAAATAAATATTTAGTGACACTTGATCCGTAGCTGATGCCACACTAACATGAAGGTAATTGAAAATCTTATATATACTAGGAAAATGCTTCTTAAGGGATTTGATACCCACGTTTGTGTCTTTCTAAAATCTGGTTTATGAACAAACATTTATTTTGAAACGTCCACATATTAGGAAGTCTTCCCTCACCTTAAAAAAACATTTCCAAAATTGTAAGCACCTAGGTTTTATATGAACCCAAGAAAATTAGTTTTCACTTAGATATTCATTCCTCAACAAGGTCTATCAGGTTTCATCTTCATTAAGCATCTTAAATAGCCATTTTGTTAAAAAAAAAATGTGTTTGATCTAGAGGAGATGTCATACCAAACTATCTTGATCTTTAGGATAACATAAAATGTCCATTTGGTGAGGTAATACTTTCATTTGTCATTATTACCATGCCAAAAGAACCTGGGTCGGTAGAAATCCAGCCTTTTAATGACTTCCTTCAAAATTAGAAAAGGACATCAACCTGGGTTAGTAGAAATCCAGCCTTTTAACGATTGAATTTAGAGAAGGACATCATGAACATGGATACAGTACTAATTGTTGAATTCAATAAAACCAGTTTACCCTCATATGATAAAAGTTTGGCCTTTGCCTACATGTGAAACTTATATAAGAAATTGTATATAAAATACTTTAATTATTCAGCACATTGTATAGATTTGGTAAACATATAGAGTAGCTTCCATAATATTATTATTACTTCATAGCTTGTACTTCCATCATCTATTTATCTATGGCACAACGGAGCTAATTACAATACTGTCTCAAAATAGAAGCTGACCACCTAGATTGGACTCTCCGTCTTATTAGTACGCCTGCTCCGATACGCATGTCAACATGCCTGTCGATTGCAATATGTATATGGTAACTTTGTCAATTTTAAGATTTGTTGATCTATTCTCTAAAAAGTATTCATATAGTATAATGCATCGGAGGCATTACTACAGTGACAATATGAGCGTGCATGTGAGGGCACGGGTTCTAAGGACCTTATTAGTATGGCTCCAGCTCCGGTACCAGCTTCGATAGAAGAGCTGGAGGGGTTCCATCAAACACTCTAGGAAGAAAGGCCGTTTTTTAAGTATGGAAGAGAAACTGGAACCATTTTTCTGTCTACAAAAGAGGAGCTGCAATTTGTGCCTCCCTCCGATTCTTTGAGGAGGAGCCGTGCCCAATAGACATTAGTTGTGTTAGGAAAAAAAGAAACCATGTTGAAGAGTTCCCCTCCCTTCAACAATAAAGTTGAGTTGGAGCATGCCAATCGCATTAAAACATTGCAACTTTCTGAACATTCAACTTAATAAAAGTGGTGGTTATAGGTAGAGGTTGTGTCAAGGTCCTATTAGATTGCGTCCCTAATGGCCCTGGGCCAGCCTAGGGATCTTGTATCTTCCTCATCATCATGAGATGGTAGGCTTGGACCATCGTGATACATGATTTCTGTAACTTCAACAGATAGGACTAAGTAAAAACAAGCTAAAACAAAGGAATAATCACCTTTAATAGTATTTAACCAATCGATGCCCGTAATGCTATGTAACACCCTAAAATTTTGACATGATTTAAAAATAAGGTGAATATGATTTTTATGTATTTTTGTGAGCATACAAACTTAGAATAATAATAATTTTTATTAACTTAAAATCAAATATAAGGGTAGGAACATGTTTGTGCATTCATGCTAATGCATTTGAAATTTTGTATCGAGTGATTTGAATTAAATTCAAAAGGGAATTCAAAATATATTTGGAAAATGCTTTGGAAAATTAGAAAAAGAAAAAAAGAAGGAAATCATCTCCTATTCAGTTTCTGGCCTAGCAGCCGAGCGTTCCTCTCTCTTGGGCCGACCGGGTCGCAGCCCAGCAGCGCGCGCCCGCGTCTGCTTCTTCCGGCGCGCGGCCCATCTCCCTTCCTTCCCCGCGTTTCCGCTTGGGCCGAGCCCAGCAAGCCGCTTGGTCGCGCGCGCGCCGCCTGCCTTTCCCTGCTGGCGCTGACGCCGCGGGCCCACGTGTCGGATGTTTCCTTCTTCCTCCCCACGCCGGCTCCGATTTTCTTCCTTGCTCCACCGATCGAATCCGCGCCTCAAATCTCTCCTTCCTTTCTTGGAACCGCCTTCGGGCTATATAAGCAAGGGCGTCACGCATAGCCGCCCCCATCCAACCCTTTCGCAGCGTCAGTCGTGCTCCCGTGACACCACCGCAAGCTAGAAACCCTACCTCGCCACCACCGTCCGCCCTATCGAGCACACCACAGCCTCCGTCCGTCCCACGCCCTCGATTTCACCCTTGGTGAGTTCGCATTGATGTTATCTATCATCCGGTGTTTCTCTTTCGCGAGCTCGTGCCTTGTAGCGCTAGATAGCCAAGTCCGACCATGGCGCCACCGCGGAACTCGCCGTCACATCCCTGTGCCGACCGGAGCGCCGCCGGTTTCTCCTCGATCCAATCTGAGCCGTCCAAATCAAATCCAACGGCCAGGATTAGAAGATACCGGTTCAACCGGCATTTTTTTAAAGAGCCCCTGGGAATTTTAAGTATAGAACCCACAGTCCAAAACGCATTCCGAAAATACGCTTTCTCCTTCCGAAACCGCAGATTCGTTTTGATAAGTTCAGAAATACGTTTTCAGCTATTTACAGAATTGCCACTGATTTTGTTTTAGCCATAACTTCTCCGTTTTAACTCCGATTTGACCCGTTTAAATTGCGTTAGGTTCGTATTTGCGAGCTCTACATGTTGGTACTACTGTTCAGTAGGTTTTCAACTTTTAAAATTTGTGATTAGATCTAATCCATTATTTTAATAGAGGAAATCTTGTTTATTTTATATCTTCTACGTTTCAACTCCGTTTTGAGCCATTCAAGTTGCGTTAGATTCATAGCAACGAGATCTACGTATTTGTAACAGTGTTTATCATGTCACTAATATTGGAATTTCATGGTTTGAATCATATCTTAAATAACAATTATGCAACTGGGTTTTGTAAATAAAAATATGATTTGTTTTACTTTAGTTTTATAATTTGAATCTAAATTTGACTTAAATTATAATCTCTATAAAATATCTTATATATGTTTTTATACCCTTAGGATACATGAAGCTAATAGTTTTATGGGTAAATCTATCGGTAGTTGTATCTTTTCTAACCGTAGCTCCGATTAGCGTGTTTTTCGCGACTTTGTGTTCGTAGCGATGCGTAGAATCGTGTTTCAAAATCTTTTACTTTTTTTGTATGATTGGTGTACTGTTCTAATATAGATCTATTGTTTGCTTCGTGTATGATTGTATGGATGCTCGTGTGGTGCTATATGGTTTAGTCAATCGGTGAGGTTTACGTGGTGATCAAGAAGAGGTTCTTTGGAGGTTACGAATCTACAGAAGAAGGATTTGAGTTTAAGGCAAGTATAGCATGGGATTATCCTTGTTGTCCTATTTCACAATAAATAATTAAATTCATTATGCATGTATTTTCTTGTTAAGGATGACTTAGTCTTGATCCATTACCTTGGCACCCATGATATTGCATTGAGTAGTTTTGCTAGCGCTGAACATAAACTATGATCTTGTAATATGATTAATGGAATATGCAACAACACTAAAAGATGACTTTTTGATTACTGTTTAAAGAGGGCTAGAGCATGGGGTTATTTTTGGTGCTCTAGTTTCTCTCCACAAGGACTCATCTATGGACGAACATCTGAGACTTACAGTATAACTGTGAGGGCTATATGGCTCTGGCTTTAGTCAAGTATGAGGACCTTTTTCTAGCTTTTTAGTGGTAACATTCATGGCGTAAGAACGGCTTGACGAATCGGATATAGTGCGGCCTCTGTCCTTATGTGTATAGGCTGCGTGTTATTATGCCATTTGGAAGGGGGCTCTACATCTGTTTGCCGAGTGAATCTAATGGCCCTAACTTGTTAGACGAACCTTTGAAAGACTTCATAGTGAACCCTGTCGACCTTCCTTGGAAGTGGGTCAAGAGGCTGATCACCTCGGGCGAAAGGGTAAATCACGACTCACAGTGAAAGTGTACAACCTCTGCAGAGTGTTAAATTGGTATACCAGTCGTGCTCACGATCACGAGTGGCCTTGGACCTTCACAGAATAGATGAACATTTATTGGTTTAATATATGTTTTGCTATTCGTTATTCATATTTACATTGATCATATGTTTATTGTGGGATTAATGCAAACTTGATGCTACTCATGTAATAAAATTGTGACAAATAAAAGCTAATCGCAGTAAACCAGTGTCAACTTTTGAGCCTCATGAAACCTATGATATATTTGTTGAGTTCGACATGGACTCACTCTTGCTATTTCCCACACCTCATGAGAAGTTTAGACTTGTGATCAACCAGTCAATTTGTTCCTGGAGTGAAGTCTACACCCGGTGTTCAGAGTTGTCTTTTTCGCTGTGTTGCTCTCTAAGGTATATTTTATACTATTGAGTTATGTTTATTAAGCATTTGTCTCTTGATATTACACTTATATGCGGCTATATGTGAGATTTGACTTCTTTATTTCACATATAGTGTATGTTTGGTTTTGTCCTTAAAACCGGGTGTGACATGCTACCGAGAGAAACATGAAAATTCGACAATAGGACTAAAACTGCATTTGAAGATTTGATATATATTCTAGAACTATATAGCATGTTTGATTAACCAATAAATGTGTGACAGCAAAAGAATGGGAGAGATGAAGATAGACTGAAAATCAAATGCATTTGAATGGGATCAAATTTAGGACAACTGAACAAAATTCAGTAAAAACCGGCATAGGCCGATTTTGGTCAACATCCTAATGGCCAACAATAAAAGTCGAGCCAGGCCAATTTTGGCAAGAGTTTCACACGGCCCAGTAAAAAGTGGCTTAGGTCGGTTCCTGAGCCAGTTTTGGTAGTATGAGGCAACTTCGAGATTTTCTTATTGGGAAACTCATCCTATCTCATGGGAAACATGTAAACTGAACGAGCAATAGGTTTCCTATTAGGATAGGATCACCCCCTCTACTTATATGAGAAGAAACCTACAGTGGATTGAGAGATCCATCTATCCGATCAATCAAAACTAATCTACTACCTTTTTTCCCTTTCTTCTACCTCAAACTCTTCTAACCCCCTTGCTATCTAGGACATCTCTCTAAAAAATCGCTACTGTTCTAGGTGGCTATGCCGATCTTAAGGAACCTCCGCTGTGCTCCTCCCTGGCAGGAGGTGTTTCAGGCAATGAACAAGCATCAAATCGGTCTCGATGACTCACTGGTCAACCTCGCCATTTAAATCTCCCTCCGTTGTGTATCTCAGTCACATGCGGCCCGGACGATAAGCCCTTGCTAGTGTGTAACCAGATTTAGCGTCAACACACTTTTTGGTGACTCAAAAGAAAGCAAATAAATCTACTACAATGGACGATGCATGGTCAGCAAGATAATCCTAAAGATGCAAACAATCTTAAGAGCGTCAACAAGCCTTCAGCTAATCAACTTCCTGAAGCAGTGTTATCCTAGACACTAAACACTAAATGGTCAGTCACCCTCTGTTTAGTGTTTAGACGGTTTAGACGACCGACTAGATGGTTGAAATGGTTTGCATTGTAGTAGTAAATAAACAAATAAAATTATAACTTTTATATAATTTTCTAAGTGCAATTTGAGGCATGAACATAGTTGCATAATTTGATATAGACAATAAACAATTACACATACAGTCATATATATAATAATAATAATAGAGACATCGTTTATATAGTACCAAAATTTCCCCTCCACACGTGCAAAACCAATTTCACAAGCTCAAAAAGTTCTAGCACCTAAACTTTCATGGTTTATTGCCTAAGCGATTGTTTAAACACAATGTTTTGGCATTGAGACCCGTTTAGCCACAATTTAATGCCATGTTTAACAGTTTGGCCGTTTAGATGCATCTAGCGTTTAATTCAATTACTAGGTAAAAATTGATCAACTTTCCCCTAGATCTGGCATGACACATGATCAATGCGCTGATATATTCTTGTTGCACGTATTAGACTTGTTAAAACCCCGTGTAAGAAAATCTTAGCAAATTTATGGGTATCCATAATAAAAGGGAGGGGAAAATCTAAAATTCATATTTTACTCATGATGCATCTATTAGTGGATCGTATCGTTCCTGGTTGTTAACCGACCTCAATATATATAGGATGATGCTCGACTTTTCTAAAGACAAACGAGCTATGTATCGTCTAGCCAACCCAAATTGGCCAATACAGTAATTGAAACCAATAAGGCCAATTGTTGGTGGGGGGTGGCTACTACTACTTCACTTATGTTTTCCACCATGAAAACCGATGGCAATATAGAAGCATCACATTATCATATTATTGTCAACATTCATGTGCTTTGCAACGGAACAAATATTTTTGTACTTTGCAATGGGAGCAAAAAATAATCTATCGAGGTTTAATTAGATACAGGCTTAATCGGGCATTATCCTGTTATTGCCAACATTATACTATAGATGTCATGATCTTCATAAAATAAATTATATAGCTTTAAAATTTTATAGAAAGGATGAAACATACCATTCTCATTCTCATTCTTATTTCTCATGAACATTTGATAGTTTAATTTCTCCTGATTCTCATATTATAATGCACCGACATGTTTGCTAGTAGATATAAAAGATCAAAATACTACAAGCATACATGTACCTTTCACTAGAAGCACATAATTATAAGGATAATTATGACAAAAGACTAATGCAATTTAGTATGAAACTTAGGTTATTAAGTGAAAATAAAAACACGAAGATACTCCTGTCGACAAGACAAAGCTAGCAACTTACATCAGCCCAAAAGAAAAACTCGCTAACCATCTTGAGGAAAAGTCAAAAGAAGCCCAACTAGCATTAATGGGCCGAATCCACCTACTCAATCAAAGCGGGAATAAAAAAAACAATCAAGTCTATATGGATTTAACCAGTATCCACAGGCCCATGTTTATACAATTACCCAGGGATGAAAACGGTATGGATTTTTTTCGACCGTATTCGAGACTGAATCCGTTTAGAGAGATTTAGATCTGTCCGTATCCGAGTTCGGATATTCAACATCCGATACCGTATCCGTATCCGAATACCCAAATCGCATATTTATGATGTCGATATCCAAATATATCCTATCCGGCATGGTTGATACTATCCGTATTTGAATCCGAATTCGAACAAAAATACGAAAACAAATGTGATATCAGCGATACCCGTCCGTATCCGATCCGTTTTCATCCCTACAATTACCTAGACCAAGTTCATGGGCTACAAATTTTAATGTCGGGGCCCACATAATACCAACATGGGCTCACTGTGTTACAGTATTTACTTGCGACAAATTTGGTGTAAGATGTAAGAGAAATTTCATAATGGAGATGCTTGACTAATGAAATCAATTAAAGATACACAAAGCCTTTCATAATAATCATTAGAAGACCCAAACTCCCAAAGTGAGGAGCACGAGCACGAAACGTAAATAGTATGCAACATTTAGAATTCTAGATGTGCACTATAACTAGCAAGATGTGCACAATTGTACCCTCCAACCTTCGGCATATCCGTAATCCGTTTCATAAAGTGTTTCTCTTCTTCTTTCTGCATAAAGTACCTCTGATAATGGGTATCAATGAAAAACATGTAGATGAGTTTTCCTTCTTAGGCCTTGTTTAGTTCCTCTCCTAAAAGTTTACACCATATCTCATCAAATGTTTGGACACATGCATGGAGTACTAAATATAGACTAATAACTAATTGTACATATTGCAACTACTTTGTCAGACAAATCTTTTAAGCCTGATTAGTCCATGATTTGACAATAAAGTGTTACAGAAACACATGTGCTAATGACGGATTAATTAGGCTTAATAAATTCGTCTCGGGGTTTACTGACGGATTCTGTAATTTGTTTTTTTTATTAGTATCCGAACACCCTATGCAACACCCCCATGTGACATCCGATGTGACACCCCAAAACTTTACACCCTAGAACTAAACGATGCCTTAATTAAATCAGTAGGACCAGGACTGCAACAGAACTATGTACCAGGAAAGTTTAAGGCGGTATCAGCATGCACATTGCGCAACGGGACATGCATGCAAAGGAGATTTAGCTGGGTTTGTGAAAGACCACATCATATGACTTAGCTTTGTGGCCCATCGTCATAATCACAACTAGAATATAGTAGTCAACTCTGGGTCTCTCAATCTCATATCTTATTTAGAGTTTGTTTGGCTGCACTCTTATTTACCTTAATCCACGTGTATTGACTAGGTTGAGGTGGATACGAGTGTAGACAAATAAGACCTCAGGGAATGAGAATAACAAACACTACTATACTTTCCTAAATAAATGTAAAATGTGAATAACGAGTGGTAGAACTAAAAAAACTCCTAATGACTCATTTCAAAATAAGTCCCATTGAACTTGTTTTCCGAACAAGATTCTCGTAGGATCTATTTAGAATTGCTCTGCTCCATCAAAACCAGCTCTACTTTGCCAATTCCACTGTAGAACAGCTTCATTGCAGAGTTGCAATCCCATCTTAATTAGAGCAGGTGGACCTATTTGACTTGTAACTACCTAGCTCTAGTAACGTGAGGTTTTCCAGGAAAAGATATAATATTCTCCTAGATGATGTTTGTGTTTGTTTTGACATTTTGTAGGCATATGTGGATGCCTATTTTTTTACCAATTGAATTAGGATGAAAAATATTAAAATTACAAATAAATTAGTAAAAAAGCAAAAACACATTATGATAAAACATCTTTTTTTACCCATAGATATACATGTCCATAGATAATTAACAAAGCCAATCATTTGAGTACAAATAATATTGTCTATAGAAAATAGAGAGTAGTTTCAACCAAATCGACATAACAGCAACTCCTGTAGACTAGCTATCCTACTTGACTTTGGCAAAATTAGAGAAACGTAGGCTCTAAATGCCCCATGAACCAGATCTCCAAAATGCCCAACTCATCATTACACTTTTATCACTCGGTACAAAAAGCAAGGGAGTTCCACTTGCCATCTCATCCCCCCCCCCCCAAGGAAAATGGCACCTATCAAGGGTCATGTGCGAAAAAATGACAACATGATTATTAGACTCATGTTGTTTGTTAGCATATAAGGTGTTTAGTTCAAATGGATGCAAGGATGAATTTGGACAAAGGCAATGTGAAGATCAAGTGATCAACACCTCAAGATATGGACTACTATGAAGATTTTAAAAGACATGTAAGAAGTCCAAGACATCAAATAGATGAAGCCAGAAAGTGGAGGAATGGAGCCAAATGGGCTCTGCTTAGGAGTACCGTAAAACTCTGGTGGTGCCCTAGCAAAGGCATCAGAGAATAGAGTCGTCCAGACCCAGATTGACTAATGTGTGAGAAAAAAACACCAGAACATGTATGTCTAGGGATGGTAGTTAAACCCGTAGGTCTTATCAGATCGGGGCCCGAAATGAACAAGGGTCGGGTGCATGTGCTAAATCTCACCCGCGAGGTACCCCCACCAAGGCCCGAAATACAAGGAATAGCCCATATATAACTAAGTATCCGTGTCCAATTTCTAATAACATGCTTGTCACCTAAGAATTAATTTTTTATCTATTTCAAAAACTTGTATTATTACATGGCACCTATGTTGTAGATGACTAAATATGCGATATATAGATGACAAACTTCGCTTGTTTTCAACTTTCTATAATTATTAATATAATAATGATGATATATTACATGTAGATTAACACATCAGATGGGTGCCCAAAACCTACGGCCGCGGATGCAAAATTGTGTCCACAAGGTGTGTTGAGGGCGAGGTGTTGTTACGGGCAGGTATTTGCTTCACCTACACCACATCCGATCCGTTGCCATCTCTAGGTACATTCATTCATGTTGGCAATCTCCATCTTTGTTTCCCGTGTGCGATAGATATAGTAATCGATAACATGTTACCAATAACATGATAGATAATTTTTTTACAACTTCAGAACAAAAATTGAAAACTCAAGTTTTTGAATTGATGAAGAACTAAAAAATCGTAGAGTTTACCTCAACACCATCTTCTTCTTTTTTCTTTTTGCTAGGGTGGACTGTAGAGCTACACTGGAAAAGAAGAGAGCAACATGTGCTAAGACCTGGCCCAGCTACACTACGGCCTCCCTATGCTCTTCCAGCCTCACGGCCCACCGGAGACCAGCCCAGCCCCATCATTCCCAATTTCTATCCCTCCACCACCCAACAGCCACATTATTGTGCGACTTCCCAAATTAAGGGGGTGTTTAGTTGGCAAAAAATTTTGGATTCGGACACTGTAGCTTTTTGTTTTATTTAACAATTACTGTTTAATTATGGACTAATTAGGCTTAAAAGATTTGTCTCGCGATTTCACGGTGAACCGTGCAATTAGTTTTTTGTTTCATCTATATTTAATGCTCCATGCATGTGCCGCAAGATTCGATATGATGTTTTGGGGTGAAAATTTTTGGGAACTAAACACCCCCTAACCCAAGACGCCCAGAACCTTCCCCAAAAACTTTCCATCTCAAACCCCTCCGTGCCCCACCGCCAGTAGCTGACATGTACGTGTACGACTCCTACTCGCTCCTGGGCCCCACGCGGGCCGCGCAGGGGCAGACTCGTAAATCTATCGCCACGAACCGACTCCACCCTCCCGGGTATAAGGCTCTCCGCACTGGCGTGCGCTATGTGGTACTGGAGGAGCATTCAGCGTAGAAAAACGCTACAGCGTGTACGCTATGCCGCACGGCATGCAAGTGTTTGGGCGTGCGGTACGCTAGGAATAACGAACGGGCGCGAGCGTAGCGGACAGTACGGCCAGGCCAGCGCCTGCGCGCGCAGAGGCAGCGCGTGAGAGAGAGAAAGAATCTTCGCGGGCCCCACTGCTATAGCTAAAAATGCGATAACTCACAAACCAAAAACCCAAATCAAATTCCGATTGCACTATTAAATTCGTCTCAATAAATTCTTCAAAACTAGATCACAAATGAATATATTTAGATAAAGTTACGAGTGGGTCCCACAATGGATAGAGGATGATATAGAGAATGGATGAGTGCGGGAGAATTAAGTATAGAGAAGATAATCTTGCTGACTAGGACGTATAGAGAATAAATATAGAGATCCATGAGTGCGAATAGCCTAAATACCACGCCCGCCCCCACTTCTCCCCTGCTGATCCAAATCGCCCGAAATTCCGCCGCTCTCCCGCGCGAGATCTGCTCCGACCCAAAATTCCAAATCCAAATCCGCGGAGTCCCCGCGCTTCCTCTCCCGCCCCAACCCCAAATCCTGACTCCCCCGCCCGCGCTCAAACGGCCGCCGGGTGTCCTTTCAAACCCGATCGGATCTGACCCCCACCCCCCGTCCCGCGCCGCGCCAAGGGAAAGCTAAAGCCACCGGATCCCGTCGGCGGCCATGGCCGTGATCGCCGGGCGGCCGCCGAAGCGCGTGCGGGTGACGGCGGGGCCGCGCGCGCTGGACCTGCTGGCGTTCCCGGCCGCCGGGGAGGCGCCGGCACCGCCGCCGCGCGGGGCGTTCCGCGACTGCGTGCGGGCATTCCTGGCGCGGTCCGCGGTGCCCGCGGACGGCGCGTGGCGGGTGGCCTTCCGCGTCGGGGACGGGGACGGGGAGGGGGCGGTTGTGGCGATGGAGGTGGTGGAGGAGGACGTGGCCAGGGCCGGGGCCGGGCGGATCTACTGCGAGCACTGCACCGTCGCCGGTGAGTGACCGTGTCCGGATTCTGTCCGCCCGCCGTGCCCGGCTCCATCTCTTGCTGACAGCTGGGCTTTACAAACTTGCTAGAATTGCAGTGCCGTAGACATATCAGCAGTGGTGTGTTCATTGATTCGCGCGACTGTTTTTTCTCATGGGTGAATTGGTGAAACTAATCGGGCTGGAGGGACGCGCTTATTCTGAAATAGGGACCTCTGGTTCGTTTAGTTCTCGTGTGCATTCGTAGGGACCTCTGGTTAGATAAATTCAGGAGCTTTCACTCCGCATACACATGCTCTGCCTGCTTCTCTGAGTTCGCCTGAATGTGCGTGCACATTTTTTTTCTTCTACAGATGTCATTCAATAAACAAATTCTATCAAACACTATGATGACTATTATGGCTGGAGAATCTCAATGTCATTGCCTTTTGTCTTACAACTTAATAGGCTGGAGCAGACACCCTGTTTGTGGGAGGAGGTACCACTTCATAATTCAGAATGAGTACGATGTGCACGAGTACAAAACCTGCAAGCATTGTGGGCATATGGCCCAATTGCTTGAAATGCGGTAAGCTAAATTGCTACTGTAGTGTAATATAAAATCAAATCCATAACAACAAGAACCCAAGTAGTGAAAAAGATAGTACTTTAACAACCAATTGTTTGATTCAAGCAACTTGAGACACATGTACATTTCCATCAACGCAAGCCCCTACAAGAACTGATCATCTTCATCATTAATAATCAGGTGCCTGTCATGCAAACATGGGATCTCGTATGATGATCCGGAAGATTGGGACTATAGGCAGCTGGATAATCCACGTCACTTGCTGCATGGCATTGTACATGACAATGGGTTTGGTCACCTTGTCCGGATAAATGGCAGAGAGGGTGGCTCTAGTCTTCTGACAGGGATTCAGCTGATGGGTTTCTGGGATTGTCTCTGCAAATACCTCAGAGTCAGGTAAAGCCTAATTATTTCCTTTCTGCCTGACCACAATGTGACACTGGGATTAGCAATTTATGAATTCACGTAAGCCGTATTTATGATTATGTGCTGTGTGCATGCAATTTGTTTCTGCAAATATATTCAAGCTACGAAATGGATGGACAGAGGCAGAAAAGGAAGATTGTCTAGTGTGCTCAGTTCTTGGCATAAGCAACACTAACTGTAACCAAAATATTGTGGAATATAATAGGTTGGACTGTGTGCTTGACATAACCAGAAAACAAACACATAAAAACTTGTGCATTCTTGGCTGCTTCCTTAAACCAGCTGTAGCATTCAACTGAACTGAACAAAAAAGAGGTATAATACAACCCAGCGCATCTTGCTTTGATATATAAATAATGGAGTTGTGGACACTAGAAAACAATCTTGATATTCAAGATGACCACTTTAGCAGTTCCACTGAATATGAGAACAGAACAGAATTAGTTTGCAACTTGCTGCACATCTGACTAGAGCTGTGTATGAAGTATGAATTGTTTTATACACATGCCACACAAAGCTATTTACAATACAAATTGTAATTTGTAAAGTCAAATTCACCTGCACTGGATTTAGTTTTCTAGTTAATTGCAGAACAGTCTCTAGGAAGTATGGAACTGACATGTAAAGCTTAATTGCAGAAAGGTCTCCTTGATGGATGTCTCTAAGAAGTATGGAACAGATTACCGGATCTTGCATGCCATCACCACTGGTTATTCTTGGTATGGCCAATGGGGATTCAAACTCAACAAAGGGAGCTTTGGAATCACATCAGAAGAATACTTAAAAGCTATAGACAACCTTTCCTCAACTCCATTATCACACTTCTTCCCCCACTCCCGATATCCTCGAAACCAGCTACAAGATACCATTTCATTCTACCAATCTCTTTCAAAGCACCCTCTCACCACAATTCGTGAACTGTTCCTCTATGTGCTGGGCCTTGCCACCAGCAAGAGTATGAATATGCACTACGGATCAATGCATAAGGAGCATTCACATACCCATGTGCAAGACACATGGCCTGATGAGGAAATAAAACGTGCAACAGAGATTGCTATAAAAGTTCTTCGTGCTGTCGAAAAAACAAGGTGGGTGGCCATGCGAACCCTAAAGGCAGCCATGTGCCATCCAATTGGTTCACCGCAGCTAGTTGACTACTGCCTCAAGACCCTTGGTACCAGAAAAATTGATGGAATGTCGGTTGCAGTCCGATGCAACAGCGAGACAAACTCCCTCGAGTACAGGTTGATGATTAATATACCTGTCATTAATTATATTAGTTTATTACTAGCATTGATGATTTATCCTAGTTCTTGTTTCAACATAAAAAATCTAAATAATTCTTTACTGCAGGCTTACGGATGAACCCATTGTCCTGCCCAATGTATCCATGCCAACTCTAGACCATCTTCGCCGTGACATAAAGTTCTTGCATGATGCTCTCCTCTACCCTCATACAATGCATCCATACAAACCAGAAAACGGTTATGAGCATGCCAAGAGGTCTGCCATGATCCTTTTGGACTGCAAGCAATTCACAAAGCATTATGACCTGGAACAGGAGTTCTTGCCTCAAAACCCATCCATGTTGCACCTGTGGTGCCAAGTAGAGCTGTTAGACCAGGTTGGTGATCCACCTTGCATCCCACCAGAGCTTCTAACTCTTCCACAGACAGCAACTGTGGCTGATCTAAAGGTGGAGGTAACCAGAACATTCCGTGACATCTATCTGATGTTACAGTCTTTTGTAGCCAATCAGCTTGGTGACTGTGGAACTGCAAGTGAGTCAACTCAGCTCAAACTCTTGTTTGGAGAAAATGGAACTGTTCGTGTCCAAGGCAGGTGCGCTGGTGGTGAACGCAGGGTTGGAATTTACCGGATGGAGAGAGGTGTGGATAAATGGACGGTCAATTGCTCTTGTGGAGCCAAGGATGATGATGGTGAGAGGATGCTGTCTTGTGACTCTTGCCATGTGTGGCAGCACACTAGGTGTGCTGGGATTAGTGATTTTGATCAGGTGCCAAGGAGATATGTATGTAACTCATGTAAATTACTCCACAAGCATAAGAGCAGCGGGCCCAGGCCAGTTTATAATAGTGGCCCAAGCAAAAGATGCAAGATTGGCACAGGTGCCTTTAGCCATGTAGGTGGGGGATTTTTTAGGCCTCACATTGGTTGACATGTAAATATCAATAAAATAACAGTGAGTTTCTATGACATGCCAGTTAGTGAATGTTAACTTGATAATTAAATTGTCTGAACTTGGTTTACGGTCTGTTGATGAATCTAAGGGTACTTTCCTGCATGTAGTTCAGTATTTTGTTTCACTTTGTTGCAATGTATGTAATATGTAATCTGTTGATGAGTCTAAGGGCACTTACCTGCATGTGGTTTCAGGTACTTGTGCAGCCACCACTCTAACCTTGTATTTTGTTTCACTTTGTTCCAACTGATACAACATAGATACGCTCAGTTTACTGCAACTGTCAGCATTAGATCCACATCTGGTCATGAGGCAGAACTGCAGAAAAAAAAACTGGTCAAAGATGTTGCAATGCAACCAACTGATAATATCACAAAGAAAATAGAACCATTGATGCCAGAACATCAGAGGTTAAGACAAACTTTGGATGGCACAAAACAATGAATAAAGAGAAGGATAAAATTGAACACACTTCTGCAACGCACCAATGCTTCCTAAGGCATACACGATGGACAATCCTAAATGGCAGAACATAAGAGGTTATTAAGACAAACTTCAGATGGCACAAAACAATGAATAACTGCAACGCACCAATACTTCCAACGATGGACAATCCCAAATTTCATTACCAAAACAGCAATGAAAGTACAGAGATGTTTAACAATTTTGTAACGACACCACTCACCTCAAACTATGCTCACAGTACTAAGCATTCCGGGCTTAGAAGTGAGGCCAAACAAAGGCTTCTAACGACTTAACAAGCAACCATGCACACTCACAGACATAAGTACTGAGGCCAAATACAACTCCATACTTCAACTACTAAAGAGAGACCAGCAACATTCATGGATCACAGGCTGTCCATCTACCGTGACCACAAATCCTCCTTAGCTGTTGGTGTTCGCCTGTGACTCGTCCTAAGGCACTATCTAACAATAACAAGTTTTTGGACAAAGAATGGTGTGAACAATCACTGAATTTGTAATGTAGGTTTATGATTCGATAACTCATTTAAAAAATGGTGGTACTGGAAGCCAATTAACTATGTTGAAATGCAACTAAGCTCCAGTTATAAAAATAACACATCATGTAAATAAAACAAGACGAACATGTATAGCTTCAGTTTAAAGTAACCTTCACCCACTGTAGATTGGGAAGTAGTATGGTGAAGATTTCCATGTAACTAGCACAACAATGAAAACAGGAACACTTGATTTGGATTCAGAAAAACTTATCAAATTTAATTTGGCAACACATGACATTTTGTTTGTCTAATAGAAATAGACGATGTTAGGAAAATGTTCTGTTCTTTTTCATCGGACATCATATTAAACTTCAAATGGCGAAGCAAGCTCCTAAAATCCACTTCTTTATCGTGTGTTTCTGGAAGAAATAAGCCTCTACCCACAAACTTAATTTGAAGAAACAAGGGCCAAAAACTCTGAATTCTTAATTATATCTGTGCCATGTCAATCTCTACAGAGGTGGTTAGGTGCTTGGTCCAACAGATTTATTATCCCTATTTTACCGGTTTCTTATTATCCCTACATATTTTCTGTTTCATAAGGAATCTTTAGACCATCCCTGCTTTCTTTATCAAACTGCATACTAAAAAAAAAAGTTGTAGCAGTAGCACATATCCTTCAAGATTGGTCATGCATTAAGTTTATTAGCAGTGCCCCTTTTGGATTACAATGTAGATTTTGTAAATTCCTAAGTAGAATGTGCTCCTAAGAGGTGGAACTTGTTAGCTTAGAAACAAATATATGGACTGAGATGGCACCAAAACCAAAATACAGAGAACTCAAGAAACTTGGAAGATCATTTGGATGAAAAAAAGCATGGATAACATATATAAGCTATGCTTGCAGTTCATCTGCAAATGGCAACTCTAAATATTTTGGAGATTTGAACCAGATATCAAAAATAAAAGGTCAAGGGCATAACTCAGTCACTGAAATTCCTTTAGTTAAAAGCAATTAGAGCAGAGAGCAATCAGAGGAAAAAGATCATGTATGACGTAACAAACCCTAGAACATTATTTCTCATAGAGGCCTAGGACCAAATAAACTCATAAGTCCTAATTTTAAAATTCAAAAAAAAACTTTCACAACCAGCCACGCACGCATTTAGTGAAGTTGAAGGTTGAAGGGGAAAAAAATTAATAAACTCAAGGCACAAGATCATAAGAACGAATAATTAAGAAATATATACTTCTCCATGAAACAGCTCATAAAACTTAAGCATTTGCAACGTGAAGTTTGTGTTGTTCCATATTACAGAGGCATGGAAGATCTTATGAGTGCATTAGGCTATCCGCACTCGTGGTACTCTAAATTCATCCTCTATATATCCTAGTCATCAAGATTCTCTCCTCTATATCTAATTCTTTCGCATCCATCCATCCTCTATATCATCCTCTATCCACTGTGGGGCCCGCTTATCACTTTATCTAAATATATCCATGTGAGATCTAGTTTTGAAGAATTTATTAAAACGAATTTAATGGTGCAATTGGAAATTAATTTGGTTTTTTTGGTTTGTGAGTTATAACATTTTTTTCATCGTTGAATAAGCGTGGGCAGCAGCGTTCTGGAGGCGGGCCAGCGCCGGATAACGGACGATCTGAATGACGCTGCAAATAGCGGACGGGGGGCCAAGGCAGATCGTGTAGCGGACGGCGCTGCAGGCCCTTTTACGCTAAAGTCGTCCTCTAGGATTCCTTTACCGTGTCCGGTGCGGAGAGCCTTACAACTTCTAGGGAAACACACTTCACTTCAAATTCCCTAGAGCTAAACTGGATAGGTAAAGTGTGGAAGAAAACCATTTATGGCACATGGGTGACAATAGGAAACCACGCATACTGAAGTCTTCAGCAAACCATAAACTCCTATTCCTCCTACACCTTAATAACTACTCCCTCCGTACCAGGGAAAATGCAATTATAGTTTCCTTCAAGTATCATTATATTCATCGTGGAATATATTTTTGTAGTATTTCTAATTTATAGTCATAAACATAAATATTGATGTTGTTTTCTAGTTTTGACAGTCCAAACCTAGAATTGCATTGTTTTAGGGGTAAAGGTATAGTAGGAAAAAAAAATATTAGACATCAACCCTACATAGAACCTTTTGGTATTTTCTTAAGTACCAAAAATCTCAGCAAGCAGGGCATTAGAATTTCTGGGAGAGCGTTCATCAACACTCTTTTTCCCAAAACAATGACTCCAATCATTGCAAGAGGTCACAACTCACAAATTGACCTACCAACCAATAGAACCCCGGGTAGCATGTATATGCCCTAAATATACATCAAAATAGCTAAGAGCCCTGATATCGAGAGCTCGTGAGGATCAAAATCGCTTGAGGGAGGCACTAGTAAGCATATCATTATGCGCCGCTCGCAAAGAATCAGAGGAGAGGAGCACCATAATCGACAACAGAAATTAAGCCCTTCCGTGGCAAAGAAAAAGAATCAATATGGAAAGGGTAGTACTAGAAGATAACCTTTTTGGTTCCTCGCGGGCTCGCGGCTGCCGTCGAAGAGACAACAGTGAACGAGCTCACGGCCGGAGGAAGGGAAGACGCGCGCACGAGGATTTCCATCGCCCTCTCGGTGGCTCTCCCAGCTCACGGATCGGAACCAGGTCAAGACCGGCGGTGCGCAAGAATCCTCCCGTCCGGTGGACAGAACTCTGTTTTCTATTTTCCCACGTAGGTCCGGCCCAATGCCTGTTTTGTCTACAGAAGCTCACTCAAATGCATGTTACGCACTTTCTAAATTTCTAAATTCTTATTTAGAGAGCTATTTAATAAAATCACTTTCTATATTTATTTGATATTTCAATAATTTTTCTATATCTTGTTTGACACTCTGGAAAGAACGAGCTCTGCTCTTGATCTTTAAGCCTTGTCTAGTGGCCAAAAAGACCTAAAAAATTTTGCGCAGTATCCGTCACATCGAATCTTTGAACGCATGCATAGAGCATTAAATGTAGGTAAAAAAATAACTAATTGCACAGTTTATCTGTAAATGTCGAGACGAATCTTTTGAGCCTAGTTAGTCCATGGTTGGATAAATTTTATCAAATAACAACGAAAAGTGCTACATGAATTTTTCCCAAAAATTTTGGGATCTAAACAAGGCCTTAGAGAGAAAAACCAAAAAGAAGCCGATCAAAATATTTGGAGATCCAAATGAAGAAGTTACTGAATTAGTTTTTTTTCACCAAAATTGTATTCATGTCAATAGAGAAGATATAAAGAGATTCTTGTAGTTCCTTTAAACCCAATACGAGAATTCCTTTTATTTTCCGATAATGCTATAGCACGGACGTCCGTCTCATGACCCACACCCGGACGCCTACTAGTATGTTCGGCTGCAGTTGCTACAATGCCACTGTGAGGAAGGCTTCCAGCCACATCAGCTGCTTTAACTACAGCGAACATGGGGTACATAGTGCAGCACCGCTTGTGCCGCTCGCCCGCATCGCAAAAAAAGAGAAAATAAATTATCGACGCGCTTCGCACCTGTGGCCGCTGCAGGCGACGCCGTCGCTCCTACCCCCGCCGGTCGACGCCGCCGACTCCGTACCGTCCGTGTCTCCACCCCAACCTCCCCTTCCTCTCTCCCTCCCTCCCTCTCTCCAAACATGGCTCAAAGCACGGCCACATTTGCGCACTGCGCACGGCTAACCTGGCGGTGCCCCAGCCGTGTGGCGCAGTCCCCCGGTGGGGTGACCTCTCGCTCGCTGCTCCACAATGCCTCACTCTGCCTCGGCCTCGCTGCTCCTTCCACCAGATCCATTGCGCGCGAGAGAGATCCGATGGTGGTGGGGACTGTAGCAGGCGGAGTCCATCTGGTCAATGTTGGCATTGGTCGATGGTTGCGACGGCGTGGCTACCTCCGCTGAACACATGCCGGCGAGCCTCCATTTCACAAGCAACAAGGAGATGTTGCGATATGCTAAAAACGCACGTTGCAAGTGTACATTTCAACTGTTTCAAATGTTTTAGAGAAATGTTGCAGTTATATCCTTCCTTCTTCGTTGAAAGATATAATAATTACACAAATATAGCTGATCCAACTAAAGTCTACCTATTATATAGCGATATAAACACGGACGTGGCTAGTGCCTGGACGTCCGGACTGATGCACGTGTCTTGACGCCCGCGCAGCCCGCCGCCATCTGCCTTCGCCCCGTCCCACGCGCGGACTTTGCCACGTCTCTGCGCCCGCTAGTCGTCACTGACCCCTCCTCTCTCTCCATGCGGGCAACACTCAAGAGCCGGGATGAGCAACTGAGGACAAGCACACCCCCAGCGCGCCCCTAGCCATAGCACCACTGTTTGTCGGCCCCCGGTGCGGCGCGTGCCCAGTCCGCTCGCCCCTGGCCGTACAATATAAAACACTTGCAACATGAAAAACATTTGAATGCAACATACGTCTGAAAGTAGATGAAACATTTAAAACATACACTTGCAATATATGTGTGAAACACACGAAACATCCAGATTTGCAACTTACAATATGAAACCACTTGCTGCAACGTAAGACTAAAATAGCTGAAACATTTGGAACATACCATTGCAATATATGTGTGAAACATATGCAACATCCAGATAAAAAAGATTGCAATAGACATTTGAAAACAGATGAAACATTTTGAATAAACGCTTGCAATATGCCTCGAATCATTTGCAACATATGAAACATGCGCAATATCTCCGATCTACTTTTACAATATCAAGATGAAATAATTACAACATACATCTAAAACGTCTGAAACGCTTAAAACATACGTATGCATAGGACGTGGGTCTGTGAGGGACGGACGGATGAGCACAAGGGAATGAGAATTTGTTTTTTAGGGCCCGCTCCTGGGAGCCGTATCCGGACACATAGTCACGGACAGATGTCCTGCTGGAAGGATTTCCTTATAAAACAAAAGAGAAGGAAGTGAAAAAAAATACTGTCAGGCTGCCCGCCTCCTAAGTGATGGGCCGTCCTGGGCCTTTCCGCGTGCTTCGTTGGGCTGGATTACTGGGCAGGAGGTCTCAGAATCGCCACGGCAGTGAAGCCGCCTTCAACTTGCGCCACCACCGCCGCGGCGCCGCCGCCTCTCACCTGCCCGACCAGCCGCCGCCGGATCCTGCCTCACCAAACACCGACCCCATCGCCGTCACGGCGTCACCCTCCTTAGTCAGGATGTTCGTTTGTTTCTTCTGTTCTTGGTGAGTAATCCTAGTTCCTAGCTTAGCTTGGATAGATTCCCTTGCTCTGACAGCTAGCTGTTACAGTAGCTCTCTTCTCAATCAAAACCAAATTGAGGATTATTGTGCTGGGTGGTGCCCTTCTAACTCGATCCAATCCATCCATTGCAGAGGATTATTCAACTAGGTTCTTCTACAGCGGCAGCGCGCAAGATCGACATTGGTTGCGGACCACAGGAGTTGTTGCTTCAGCGCAATCAAGCTGCCGGGGCAACTTGTTTTCCAGAATTATTGGGGGATTGAACTGAGTTCCCACGCCCCCGCGCTGATCCCTCCCCTGCCATGGCGTGCGCTGCTTACAGTATCAGGGGCCCTCTCAAGCTCGCTGCAAGGGACGGGACCGATGTGCTGGCCAGTAACAACTTGTGCATTGGCTTCAAGTCTTCGGTGTCTTACCCCGTTGCTCAGCGGTGGAGCAGCAACCGCTCTTCGGTTGTGATGTGGCATGTCACATCTCATCGTCACTTGATTGTTAGGGCTTCAGCAAGGTGGCGCTCTAATTCGAAAGCTTCATCAACCGAAGTGGGCACTGCTTCTTCTGGTATATAAGACACTGGATTATTGTTATTTTGTTATCTTCAGCTCGGCAATCTGAAATGAAGTGTGTTAATGTAAATGAAAACCCAAGAGCAAGCTGGTTTGATGCCTGTTTGTTGCCTTTTTTCTCAGATGAGAGGATAGCTGTATTGGTCATTGGTGGTGGAGGCCGGGAGCACGCTCTTTGTTATGCCTTGAACCATTCCCCATCTTGCAGTGCAGTTCTATGCGCCCCTGGTAATGCGGGCATTGCTCAGTCCGGGGATGCAATTTGTGTCTCTGATTTGGACATCTCCAGCAGTGCTGATGTTATCTCGTTCTGTCGTAAGAGGGGAGTGGGAATGGTTGTAGTGGGTCCTGAAGCCCCACTTGTTGCGGGTCTTGTGAATGACCTCGTCAAAGTTGGGATCCCAACCTTTGGCCCTTCATCAGAGGCTGCAGCGTTAGAAGGATCAAAGGACTTCATGAAGAAGTTATGTGACAAGTACAATATCCCAACAGCCAAGGTACTTCCTATTACAATTTATTGCTGACTGTTAAGCTTAAGCCCTATAGGCTAACCTTGGTCTGGCTACAGGGTTTTGTTTATGAAAGATGCCTGCATATAGGTGACTGCATCTGCAGGTTAAGAAATGAATCAAATATACCATTTTAGGTACTGTCATAGAGACACTTCCTTTGTTTCGAGACAATTATTAGCCCTGCTCATGTTGTACTAAAATCATATCAAATAGTCACATACACTATGAGTAATCATCTCCAAAGTTCCGCTAGGCGCTCGCCTAGGCGTGATTAAGCGCGAATCGGAGGGCCTCGCCTATGGGGGTAGGCGGAACCCTAGGCAGGCTGAGGTCGCCGATGAGGGAGGAGCAGGCGGCGGCGGGCGGGCGAGAGAGGGAGATGGCGGCGGGCGGGCGAGAAAGAGAGATGGAGGCGGGGCGGGCGAGCGAGAGAGATTGCGCGGCTGCAGCAGAGGAGGCTAGCAGCGGCGGCGGCCATGGCAGAGGAGGTGGAGAAGCAGGGACGGGGGGGGGGGGGGCGGAGGATGCGAGCGGTGCTGAGGAGGCGGGGACGGGGGCGGAGGACGGCGCGGCGGAGCTAGGACGGTTAGGATATGGGCTTGGGCTGTTTATAGGCCTTTCTATACAACTCTTGGCCCACAGGTGTCCTGTTTTTTCTTTTTTTTTATAGACTTTTACAGTAAAATATGAATGGATTTAAAACGCCTAGAAAAACGCCTAGGAACGCCTAGGCGCGATTAATCCCGATTACTCCCTAGGCTAGGGGTCAGCGCCTAGATTCCGCCTGCCGCCTAGCGAAACTTTGATCATCTCTTATTTTCCATTGGCATCTCTGATTTTCTGGCTGAACTATTGTCGGCGTTCGGTCCTGCGGGGGTCCTAAGCCAACGAGTGAATTAGTGCTGCGTGTCCCTAATCTGGATGGTGATGCAAGGAGAGTACACGGGGATTTATCCTGGTTCGGGCAAAAGAAAGCCATACGTCCAGCGGGGAGGGGAGAGTATTGTATTTCCTTGCACCTAAGTGCTTGCGTAGGGGTTACAAGTTGTGAGAGAGGGAGCCGATCCCAGGTCTCAGAGATAAAAAGTGAGAGTGCAAAGGAGATTGCTTGAGATGTTGATCTTCTACGGTGGGATGGTGACTTGCTTTTTGTCGTCCGTCGTCCGCCCCCCTTCGCAGAGTCCCCTGCCTGGCCTTTTATAGGGTCAAGAGGAGGCAGGGACGCTGGGGGTGCCTTAGAAGTGAAGTTTTGTCGAGAGCTGTAGAGGCCACTGTAGCGACGTGTCCTGAGACTGGCTGGCCATCCCTGGACACCATGGTGATGTAGAGGATGAGACGGTGAAAAGACTCCGGGTCCTGTGTCATGCAAGCCTTGGTTCCTTGTTTGACCGGCAGTTGGTCGAGGCTGGGTCGAGGTGGGTCGACGGTAGATGGATAAGGCCGATTCCCGGGAGTTTCGGGGTACGGTACTCGTCGTATTCTCCCTCGAGGGTGATCAGTGGCGGAATAGTGCCCGGTATGGTGCGCACAGTGACAGGTTTTCACCGCCCATCCCGGGATGGGCAGTAAAAAGTGAGATTTGACACTGGTACCGCTTCCATGCCGGTTGTTGCTGTAGCCATGAGGGTAGGAAGTAGTTGGCGGTTGCATTAAATGCTCTGACTTTTGTCTCAGAGTTGGTGAGTGCGGTGGGTCGGCCGGCTCGACCCATGGTCGTGCGAGTCGGAGATTTCTTGGTGGTCGGGGTGTTCCGTCGAGCGAGCCTCGTGCGAGTCGGAACGTAGTCGAGACGTCCCGTCGAGCGAGTCTCGTGCGAGTCGGAATGTGGTCGAGGCGTTTCGTTCGTTGTTTTGGCTCGTCCTGTCTCGGTGGGCAGAGTTTTTGGCGCGGTTTTCTCAGGGGTTTATTTTTCTTGATCGTTGATTGTGGGTACCCCTTGTTGTGGTACCCGACAACTATATTAAAGAACCATTCGTAATTATAATTGACATTGAACTATTGAAGTCACTGTGTTGCTTGGAAAAGAGAAATGTAAAGTCAGTATACAAAAAAGGAGGAAAACCCAGCTCATTCATTTGTATGTATCGATAATTTCAGATGTTAAGCCATACAAACCTTGCTAGTCTGAGCACTTATGTTCTCTTGTAGTATCGCACATTCATGGATGCTGTGGAAGCTAAACAATATGTCAAACAAGAAGGAGCCCCTATTGTTGTTAAAGCTGATGGACTGGCCGCTGGAAAGGGTGTGGTTGTTGCGATGACTTTGGATGAGGCATTTGAAGCCATAGACTCTATGTTGGTTGAAGGCTCATTTGGTTCTGCTGGTTCACGGGTTATCATTGAAGAATTTCTAGAGGGTGAAGAAGCATCTTTCTTTGCATTGGTAGATGGTGAAAATGCTTTGCCTCTTGAATCAGCACAGGATCACAAAAGAGTTGGTGATGGTGATGTTGGCCCAAATACTGGCGGTATGGGTGCATACTCCCCTGCACCAATAGTGACAGATGAGCTCAAGCACATAGTCATGGAAAGTATAATTATCCCTACCGTTAAAGGCATGGCAGCCGAAGGGTGCAAGTATGTTGGTGTATTATATGCTGGACTTATGATTGAGAAGAAATCTGGGCTGCCTAAGCTTATTGAGTACAATGTAAGATTTGGTGACCCAGAATGCCAGGTTAGTTACCCATCTCTAAAATCTAGTAGTATTCATTTCTGTATGTTACAGGGCAAGAAGTTTCACAATATTAATTGTCAAAAATGAGATCAAATCAAAAAGGTTCATGCAGTTTAACTCCTGTATAGTAGAGTGTTGGAATGCATCCAGCAAGAATGTAGTACAGACAAAAAAGTATCAAACTAAATATCTGCAGCCAGAACCCAGAAAACAAGGATGTTAAAAGAGCTCTGGCTGAATGAAAAAAGAAAGAAAGAGATCATCTGCTTCCAGGATCTTTCGGAATAAAATCATCTGATTGTTTAATAGACTTTCAATCTAACGGACCAATGCATTATAGTTTATATATATATGACATATCTAAATTTTATTTTTGCACTTTTGTTTTTGGTTTACATGACAACAATATAATCAAGGCATTTTCATTGGACAACAGAATGCAATGAATTTTCCTTGTGCTGCACTTTTGTGCTGAGATTTGCTCTCTAGGTCTGGCTCCAGTAGTTCACTCTATTTTCTTTTCTTTTTAACGAACGCTCACTCTATTTTCTTCCTGTGGAGAAGCTGAGTAGACTGCAGTCCTATTGTTTCTATGGGAATGGTGCATTTCTGTGTTACACAATAGCATAGTGGAGTTAGCCTAGGTGATCAGAGATATGATGTACAATCTAAAAAAGGAGATATGAGGTATAGCCAAAACAATGATGGTAGAGCCCAGTGAGTAATTGCAATGCGTACCTTTTTTTAGATCTGCCTATTCAGGATTAATCTTCTAGCCATTATACTGTCCCATATTATTTGTTTAATCAGTATAACTACCATAGTTTTCGAGGAAAAAAGTATTAACTACTATTAAGTTTCTCTAATTCATTTAATTGTGGAAACTCCAATATTTTACTCTATGGAAACTCCAATATTTTACTCTATCTGCTGTAAAAAGTTCCATTTTTGTTTTTATACATCAATGATGGTCTATTCAGTTTGGCCAGTTTAGATGGGCCCTGAACCCAACAGTGGGGGACTATGCTGATGCCCGGTAGCTGCACCAGAAGGGCAGGGACAGATGAAATACTAGGAAGTAGGAACTATGATTCTTGCTTAATGAGAGGAGATACAGTACATAGGGCAAGTTGACCCTTAAGGAACTGATTTCTGAAATTAAGGAAACAAATCAATACGATTTTACCTCTAAATAAGAATAAACCTTACTTCTACTGGAACTGTAAACACGGGCGATCAAAAGTACTACCTATCAAAATGAAATCTAAAAGTATGTCAGAAAAAAGTATGATTGTTTTTTGTATCAGGAGTAGCTGTTTATCTAAGTACATAGGAACCGAATTGCAGGCCAGCATCACTTCAGATTGCTATTGTTGTAACTAAAAATGCTAATGCATTGCTATATTCTAACTATAATGTTCAATGATCTTTATAGAAAATTTCCTTTGCTTTCGTTGTGTTTGTCTAATAGATCTCAGAATTACGTACTTGACCTGTGAAATATTATTTCCATTATATTCCAGTTATCCTTTTCTCTACTAATTTATATTCCTGTAATTATAGGTTCTGATGATGCGATTGGAATCTGATTTGGCACAAGTTCTGTTATCTGCTTGCCGGGGAGGATTAAGCAATGTTTCACTAACCTGGTCACCTGAAATGGCAATGGTGGTTGTAATGGCAAGCCAGGGGTACCCTGGCTCTTATAAGAAGGGGACTGTAATAAAAAAACTAGACAAGGCTGAGCAGGCCTCTCCATCTGTCAAGATATTCCATGCTGGGACAGCACTAGACGAAGATGGCAATCTTGTCGCCGTTGGAGGCCGAGTTCTTGGTGTCACTGCCAAGGGCAAGGACATCGAAGAAGCAAGGGCAAGAGCATATAATGCAGTAGATGCTATTGATTGGCCAGAAGGGTTCTTCAGGTGCGACATTGGTTGGCGAGCATTGAGGCACAAGCAAGTGGCTAACTACCCATGACTATGGGATTTTCATAGAGAACCACAACTAAGGTGAGCTTGTAGTGTTACCAGTAATAAGAAGGGAGACATGTAACCTTCACTGTTTGTGGTTGTGGAAAGACAAAGTGTTGCTGGTCAAACAGCAGCGTGTTCAAATTTTAACACCTGCTGGTTTCAGTATTTGTAGATGTTTAAACTGATCTTCTGTTCAGAGTCCAGAAAAACACTTGAGTGAAAAGCACCATCTGAATTCTGACCAATTGTGTCTTCAATTTTCAGACAAGTGGATCGTCTCCCAAATAATTGTGATTTCTCCAACATGTTTGTGCTGAGTTATTTTTTTGCGAACGTTTATGCTGAGATATTAACTCCGCCTATGTTGACTGGAAGACTTTCTTAAGTCGTCTCAACATAGCCGGTCCCAAGCCCGGGTAAAGGAGGAGGGTGTGTTAAGGTCTGGCAAACCAACAGTAAAAAAAAACAGCCACTCTCATGGATTTGAAACCCACAAGAGATTCGTTGGGGCGTAACCCTCTTAGCGACGCGCTACATCGGAACCCGGGTGTGGTGTTAAATGGGCAAGGGCCGGGTCGTCATCCCCTTAGTGGCGCGTCGTATCGTGACCCGGGTACGATGAAAAATGAGCAAGGGTCGGGCCGTCGCAACCTTAGTGGCGCGCTACATCTACGCCCGGGTGTAGTGAAAAATGAGCAAGGGTCTTCGCACTTCCCTCGACGGGTGCGAAGGGTAAGGAAGCTAGCCGAGCCAACTAGGATTCGTCTAGGTAGCTGGAATGTAGGGTCCCTAACGGGTAAGCTAAGAGAGCTAGTCGATGCAGCAATTAGAAGGCGTGTAAATATTCTATGCGTTCAGGAGACTAAATGGAAGGGCCAGAAGGCGAAGGAGGTGGAGGATACTGGCTTCAAACTTTGGTACACGGGGACAACATCGGGTAGGAATGGTGTAGGCATCTTGATCGATAGGAGCCTTAAGGATGGAGTCGTTGATGTTAGGAGGCAAGGTGACCGAATTATCTTGGTCAAGCTGCTAGTTGGAGATTCGGCTCTGAATGTGATCAGTGCCTATGCCCCTCAGGTAGGTCTTAGCGAGGGCACCAAGAGGCAGTTTTGGGAAGATCTTGATAGCATGGTTAGTACCGTGCCTATCAGCGAGAAACTCTTTATAGGAGGAGACCTCAACGGCCATGTTGGTGCGATTAATGTAGGTTTCAAGCGGGTGCACGGGGGGTTCGGGTATGGTAGTAGGAATCAAGAGGGGGAGGATGTTTTGAACTTCGCGCTGGCCTATGACTTATTGATAGCGAACACCCTCTTTAGGAAGAGGGAATCTCATCTAGTAACCTTTCGTAGTGGACAACACTCGAGCCAGATCGACTTTATCCTTGCAAGGAGGGAGGATAGACGTTCTTGCTTTGATTGTAAGGTGTTACCTGGGGAGTGTGTTGTCCCTCAACATAAGCTTGTGGTGGCGGACTTTCGCTTTCGGGTACGTGTCCACCGGGACAAACGGGCCAAGATTGCGAGAACGAAGTGGTGGATGCTTAGAGGGGAAGCAGCGCAGACGTTTAAGGAGAGGATGCTAGACGAGGGACCTTGGGAAGAAGGAGAAGATGCCGACGACATGTGGCTAAAGATGGCAACATGTGTCCGGAAGGTGGCTTCAGAAGTGTTTGGCGTGAGTAGGGGAGGCAAACGGGAAGCGAAAGACACATTGTAACACCCAAATTTTAGAAGTAACAAATTTTAAATAATTTAGAGAAAGTGAATTAAAATTTTGAAAATTATTTGGTAATGCATTCATGTTGTTGCATTTATTTTATTTTGTGGTGTGGATATATTTGTTTTATTTGATTTGGTTTAGGAAAATTTGATTTGAAAATGAGTTTGGAAAATTATAAAAGAAGAAAAAAAAAAGAAAACAACTCACCTCCTTACCTTCTCGGCCCGAAGGCCGTCGAACGGCCTGTTCTTTCGCGCCTGCCCGCGTGGGCCGCCCAGCGCCGCAGCGGCCCAGCAGCCGAGCCCAGCAGCCGAGTCGCCCAGCCGCGCGCCTTTCTTTTCTTCCTTTCGCTGACAGGTGGGGCCCGGTGGTCAGTCGTCTTCCTCCTCTCGTACTCGAGCCGGACTCCGAACCGGAGGATCACCGCCGTAGCGGCAACGGGTTCTTCGGGATTTCCTACCCGATTACGGTGAATTGAAGCTACAAATAAGAAGCCGTGACCCCCTATGTTCCGTTTTCCATCTAAAACTCGAGTTTCATCACGTGAGATTGAGCGTAGGAGGCCAGAACCCTAGGTTCTTGCGGCCGGTTCGTCGGTGGAGCTCGTGGGAGGGTTCAAGCTCTTTTCTTAGCTTTGGTGAGTTCGCTATTTTCTCCTCTTTCTTCCTGTGCTTTTCTTTGGTGTTGAGACGCTTTGAATTGCGGATTTGGTGAGCTCGGGTAAACCGGCAATGGCGCCACCGTCTCTCCTCTTGCCGAGCTCTCTCCTCGGTTGGTCATAGCTCACCAAAACCGTCTAGGATAGATCGGGTTCATCTCCTCTTTCGATTTGAGTTGATGGCGGGTCAAGTAGTGGTCGGAAAAGGGGGAGACGGAGTTCTCCGGCGGGCTCATGGCGTCGGCCATGGCGGCCACCGGCCGGACTTGATAGAGGTGGCCGGATTTTCCACTGTGCACTTGATGATGAACACGAACCGTTGGATTCGAGATGAAGGGCTGAGATTAGAAGATACCCCTTCGCGGGTAAAATTTATAAAGAGCCCCTAGACTTTTTCAGATTAGAACCCGCAGTCCTTAGCGCAATATCCTAAATCTGTTTTCGTGTTTTGAAAGCGTATTTTCTCCCGGATAAGTCAAAAATACGTTTTCAGGTATTTACAGTTTTGCCACTAGGATTGTTTTGGTCATAAAATCTTCGTTTTAACTCCGATTTGATCCGTTCCAATTGCGTTAGGTTCGTATTTGCGAGCTCTACATGTTAGTGTAGTTGTACAGTTAGTTTTGATAATTATTTTTCGAGGTTATAATTAAGTATTTATTTATCTATAGGAAATCTTAGAAAATTCATAACTTTCACGTTTTAACTCCGAATTTGGTGATCTTTGCGTCTGTGTGATCGTAGAAACGTGTAGAAGAGTTTTATAAGCTTTTATTACTGTTTTGTTACTGTTGGTGTACTGTTCTAATTATATCTCTTTGTTTGCTTCGTGTATGTTTGATTGGATGCATGTGTGTTGTTGATTGATGATCGAATATAGAAGGTGAGCAGTATCTGGACGATTCGGAGTATTACTTTGAGCCAAGTCAGCAGTATCACTTGGAGAGCTTTGATCAAGGCAAGTATAACACAGGACTATCCTTGTTACCTATACATTGAATTGTCATACATATGCATGTGCTTACCTTGACAACTTTAGAGATTATAACTTAGGGATTGTTATCTTGATTCCTTGTCAACCTTGGGAATGCATATGGGTAGCTACTGCTAGTGCTTAAACTAAGAACAATGATCTTGTAATTTGACTAATGGATTAAGCAATCAACTATTAAGATGATTTCATTGTTGTTAAAAGGGGGCTAGAGCTTGTGTATTATTTTGATGTTCTGGTTTCTCTCCATAAGGACTTATCTGTAAGTGATAACCGGGATATACAGTACAGCTGTGAGGGCTATATGGCTCTGGCTTTAGTTGTTCAAGAGACCTTTTCTAGCTTGTTAGAGGTTACCTTAAATGGCGTAAGAATGGCTTGCCATGTTGGGTGTAGTGCGAGCCCCTGGCCTAGTGTGTATAGGCTGCGGTTGTTGTGCCACAGGGAAGGGGGGTTCTACATCTGCCTGCCGAGTGAAATCTAATGGCCCTAACTTGTTAGACGAACTTTTGAGTGGCTTTATATGGTTCTCGGGTGTTTGGGCTTGATCTCCCCACTCATTTGGAAATCATGACTTACAGTGAAAGTGTACACCTCTGCGCAGAGTTAAAAACTGGTATACTAGCCGTGCTCACGGATACGAGCGGCCTTGGGGATTCTTATGGAATAGTTGATCATAACTGTTATATCATGCTTAATTATTGTTGATTATTATTATGCTCATGTTAATGCTATTCATTATCCCTATTACAATTGATCATTGGTTCTTTAATGGGAAGTGGTTTATCTTGATGCTACTCAATTGCTAATATATGATTAAAAAGCTAAACGCAGTTAAAACAGTGTCTAGCCTTTTTGAGCCTCATGAACCCTGTGTTATATTTGTGGAGTTCGACATGGACTCACCCTTGCTATTTCCACCATAACAGATGAAGATAATGAGGAAGATTATCGGAATGAGTACTAGTCTTGATGTCAACCAGTCAACCGTGTCCCTGTGTGGAGTTTCCGCTGAAGAATTACTATTAGTTATTATTACCTATCGTTCAAGACTATGTCTTAAATACTTATTCGTTATGTAATAAGCACTGTGATGGTACTTTGTAATTTGTCAACTTATGTGTGCGACTGTTTCCTGGGGCGCACATGAGTCTTTTATACATCCTATTTTTGTCCTTAAAAATGGGTGTGACACACATGGTGGTGGAATGACGAGGTGCAAAGGGCTATTAGGGAGAAGAAAGAGTGTTTCAAGCGTCTCCACCATGACAAGAGTGTAGCCAACATCGAGGGCTATAAAATAGCGAAGAGGGTCGCAAAGCGAGCTGTGAGTGTAGCAAAAGGTCAGGCGTATGATGGCCTTTATCAGCGGCTAGGCACGAAGGAAGGGGAGAAGGACATTTATAGGATGGCTAGAATCCGCGAGAGGAAGACAAGGGACATCAACCAAATAAAATGCATCAAGGATAGGACAGATCGACTTCTGGTGAAGGATGAGGAGATCAAGAACAGATGGAGAGAGTACTTCGACAAGCTGTTTAATGGGGAGAATGAGGGTCCTGCCCTTGAGTTGGACGACTCATTTGACGATACCAACAGACGCTTTGTGAGGAGAATTCAGGAGACAGAGATCGGAGAGGCTTTGAAGAGGATAAAGGGAGGTAAAGCGATGGGCCCTGATGGTATCCCCATTGAGGTGTGGAGATACCTAGGCGCCAGAGCGATAGTATAGTTAACTAAGCTTTTTAACCTTATTTTTCGGTCAAACAAGATGCCTGAAGAATGGAGGAGAAGTATATTAGTACCTATCTTCAAGAACAAGGGAGATGTTCAAAGTTGTACTAACTACCGTGGGATTAAGTTGATGAGTCATACGATGAAGCTCTGGGAGAGGGTTATCGAGCATCGCCTAAGGAGAGTGACACATGTGACCCAAAATCAGTTTGGGTTCATGCCTGGTAGGTCGACTATGGAGGCGATTTTCTTATTACGACAATTGATGGAGAGATATAGGGAGCAGAAGAAGGACTTGCACATGGTCTTTATTGACCTCGAGAAGGCATATGACAAAGTACCGAGAAATGTCATGTGGTGGGCCTTGGAAAAGCACAAAGTCCCAACTAAGTACGTTACCCTCATCAAGGATATGTACAGGGATGTGATGACGTTTGTCCGAACATGTGATGGCGACACCAGTGACTTTCCAATTAAAATAGGACTGCATCAGGGGTCAGCTTTGAGCCCTTATTTATTTGCTTTGGTGATGGATGAGGTCACAAGGGACATACAAGGTGATATCCCTTGGTGTATGCTCTTTGCTGATGATGTGGTGCTAGTTGACGACAGTAGGGCGGGAGTTAATAGGAAGTTAGAACTATGGAGGCACACGTTAGAGTCAAAAGGGTTCAGACTTAGTAGGACTAAGACCGAGTATATGAGGTGCGATTTCAGCGCGACTAGGCACGAGGAGGGAGACGTTAGCCTCGATGGGCAAGTGGTGGCCAAGAAGGATACTTTTCGGTATTTAGGGTCGATGTTACAAAAGGATGGAGACATTGATGAAGATGTTAGGCATAGAATTTCAGCCGGCTGGTTGAAATGGCGTCAAGCTTCTGGCGTTCTCTGTGACAAAAGGGTGCCTCAGAAGCTGAAAGGTAAGTTCTATAGGACGGCGATTCGTCCGGCGATGTTATATGGTGCTGAGTGTTGGCCTACAAAAAGGCGACATGTCCAGCAATTGAGTGTAGCGGAGATGCGTATGTTGCGTTGGTGTTGTGGGCACACAAGGAGGGATAGAGTACGGAACGACGATATTCGGGATAGGGTTGGGGTGGCACCAATTGAGGAGAAATTGATTCAACATCGGTTGAGATGGTTTGGACATGTCCAACGGAGGCCTCCTGAGGCGCCGGTGCGTAGTGGAGTTCTAAAGCGGGCCGATAATGTAAAGAGCGGTAGAGGTCGACCTAAATTAACTTGGGACGAGTCCGTTAAGAGAGATCTTAAGGAGTGGAATATCTCCAAGGATTTAGCTATGGACAGGAGCGCTTGGAGATTAGCAATCAACGTGCCTGAACCGTGACATCTTTTGTCTTGTGCCCTTTATGTCCCTTTATGTGTCTCCCTGTTTCTCGTCTCTTTTGGGTTTCATCTCTAGCCTACCCCAACTTGCTTGGGACAAAAGACTATGTTGTTGTTGTTGTTGTTGTTGTTGTTGTTTATGCTGAGATATTGTCCATTCAAATGCTATTGATGCTTTTGCTTTCATATTATGTACCACACTCATTGCACCAGCTCTATCATCTGAAAGTACAGAACAGAGATGCACACAACACTACAACAAGAATGTTGCTAACAAGGACCAACTTACAGCAGGCATATAGCTACACCTGCGGCAGCTCTATTGGAGAATATTCAATTCATCTAGATTGGTTTATGGTGCAACGGGCTTTCCCGGTGACCTTTCTATCAGAGGTAATGAGAATATTCTCGCTTCGTTTTCATTGCTACATGAGCTCTTGCCATGTCAAGTCACAGTTAATTTGGCACTGTTTTTCCAGCTTCTTAGAAATCCAGCATCCTGTCAATCCTGTTTGGTGAAATGACTAACAAAAGTACAAGGTGTTCCAGTAAGCATCTGTATCTCGTGTCTTCCCTCCCTTATAAAACTTGCAGCAGCTTCTGTCTCTCCTTTAACTTTCATGATTAAAGCTACACATATAAGCGCGACGGTCGAACCAGTTTTCTCGTCTCGTGTGAATTCTGGGGCTGCATGCTGACACTGCAAGTCCTGACTGAAACCATGCTGTTGCTGCTGTCCATATACATTATACGGATATCATCTGTTTATGAACCTCTGAGTTTTGTCTCAGTGGTTCAGCCTATCTCTGCTTCCATAAAAGTTGTGCAATTCAGTTGTCTAGCTACCTTGTGCTTTAAGCGTTGGGAAGTGAGATGTTTTCAAAGACTGTCAAGTACCGCTCTTTTTTCGCACTTCTCTTTCATGCTTTGCTTTCCCTGAAACCAAAGCACCAGTCAAGAATCTTCCAACAGATGATCACCACACCTGTTGCTGACAAAAAATGGCTCAAATGATACAAAAAGCCATGAACAAGTACCGGGAGTACTCATTAGACATAAACAAGGATTAGTGTAAAGGTGAGGGAAGCTAGTAGTAAGTACTAGTAGAGTTGTAGTAGTGGACAATGGATGGTGGCTAAAGATTACCAGGAGATTACGAAGTGCGAAAGCTATGATGATGGATTGGATTGCATTGGACAGCACAAACCCCTAGCTAGGCGATAGCATATGATCAGAACCTATACACCTTTGAATTGCTAGATGAACCAAAAAGAAAAGAAAAGAATTTGGGGGAAAAAGAGAGAGAAGACAGATACAAAAAATATACTAATAAAGTTACATGTTATTGATCCCCAGCTCTTGTCACACCATCTCCAATGTCGGCCGACCTACATGCTGTAACTTTAGTCCTGCACGATGATGAGTCTTGTGTCTTGTAACAATGGCGAGAAACAGGTGCCATCAGGCCAGCAGGTCCGGGAACAGCTTGTAGCAGTTGGCCGGCGGCGGCTCCTTCCCGCCGTCGTCGGGGCTGCAGCTCTCCTCCCCACCCGGTGTCGGCGTCGCCGCAGCCGACGAGGAGGTGGACGGCGACGTCTGCGCGGACGACGGCGCTGCGTGGCGCGGGAACTCGTCGGCGAGCATCTGCACCACCTCCCGCATGGTGGGGCGCTCCACGCTGTTGTCCTGCACGCAGAGCATGGCGACGAAGAAGAGGTGCGCCACCTCGTCGGCGGGCGCGCCAACAAGCCGGCGGTCCACGATCCCCGGCACGGCCTCCCGTCGTCCTGCCGTGGCCCGCTTTGCCCACTGCACGATGTCCACGCCTTCCCCGAAGTCCGGCCCCACGGGGCGGCGCCCCGTGATGAGCTCCAGCAGCACCACCCCGTAGCTGTACACGTCGCTCTTCTCGTCCACCCGCAGCGTGTATGCGTACTCTGGAAATGTACGTAAAAGAGGTTGCAGGATTAGTTAAAAAGCAACAGTAACATATAGTATCGTATTGTACTCCCTCCGTATCGGATTTAGAAGTCGTTTTGGACAAGATTTTGGTCAAACATTGGGATTATAAATCATCAATAACTTTTAAGTGGTTGAGTTTGCAAATGTAAAAATTTGTCTTAAAAAATATTTTCATAAAAATATACATATATCATTTTTCTATAAATATTTTTTTATAAAAATAAGAGGTTAAAGTTATGTTTTGGAGACCGTGTCGCTGTCCTAAACGACTTCTAAATCCGATACGGAGAGAGTACGTGTTAAAAGCAGGGATCCAAATCCAAGTGTATCTAGCTACGTGGTGTCTTTTAAACACGACTGCATGGTAGGCTCCCATGATGAATTTTGAATAGTGCATAAACTGGCTACTCCTCCTCCTAAGCTGGTCCTGTGCATGGAAGACAAGACCTAGTAGCACTGCAACGAATCCCAAGAGGCATGCCGAGCAGAGCAGCGTCAAATCCATCGGAATCTTTCGCAAAACAATGCCCAAATAAACCTTCGCCAAATCCAAGGAAAATTCGTCGTCCGATCCGGATCAAGAGACCGCTGCCCGAATTAATCTTTGTCTAATACGCGTGCCCATGCCTGGCCAAGGCGATCCCAGCCAAATCGTATCTTTGTTTTCTGAAACGAGCCAAATCGTATCTTTGAGCACGCATGAACCGGAAAATAAACTAGTGTATTGAAACGAATGTCACTGTTACCCAAAAGACCCAAAAAAAAAAAAGAAAGGGAAAAAGAAGTTCGTGGCTGCACGCATTAACAGTGGCGTATGCGATGCGCCTCTGCCGTTGAAAAAGCATGCTTGGCCCCGTCTCCCTTTGGCGACGGACGTTGCATTGCATGGGGCAGGGAGGAGGCAGGAGCACGCCGCTTTGGCGAAGCCCCATGCGGTCCGGGCGGGGAGGACCGCGGACGACGAGCCCTTTTGGTTGGGCTGGGTTATTGCCTACTATGTGCCGGTCAAAGATACAGCAGCTACGGAAAACACGCGAGTGGGTATTCTTCGACGCAAAGACTCTCGTCTCGTCACAGCTGCTGTACAGACAGTGACAGCGTATGTGTACCTCCAATTTGGAATCGCGCTGGGTGGGTGGGTGGCAAGACATCTGACATCTGGACCGCGCGCACCACCATGACCATGCAGGAGGACGGACATGCAGGGGTTCATTCAGGCCTTTAGCCATTGATGGCCTTTGGAGTTTGGTGGCAAGCCCGATGCTGCTCCTCTGCGGCCTGCTGCGCCCCTCCGGACTGGCCTGAGCTGACCCGATCAGGCCATGGCTGGCCGGTTTGACGTGCCAGTCCCCTGCCAAGGGAGTACGTACAGTACACATGCGGTACACGGACACGGGAGTCCCGCCCCGACCCTGCACGCCGGGACCGCGCGCCCTGCCCCTGGGGCGCGCGCGTTCCATGCGCGGCTTCCGAGGGGCTGCCGGCCGTGCCGTGTCGTGGGGCGCATCGGCATCGCGTGCATGCATGCATGCATCACCGTGCTGGCTGGGAACGGCGAAGGGAGGCGAGCGGCGCCGCGGAGGAGGCCCACGCCCGCATCGTCCAGTCACCATCGGCGCTGGGGTAGGGCGGCTAGCGCCCGCGCCGGGAATTATTGGGCGATCGAGTGCGGGCGGGCCCCTGACCGAGGGCCGAGTCTGCCCAGAGGACCTCTTTTTGGCCGCTTTCGATGCCGGGCCCACGGCTCAGTGCTGACGTGGCTGCAACTGACTCCTAGTACGTACTATGTGTGCGAGTACGTACTGTACTCGTACGTGTATGTGGCCCCCCAGATATCGCCATTTCACACTGGCTCAATCATTCACAATATTTCCTCCATCTTTTTCGTGGCGAGAAAAAATGGATTATATACGCACGCTATTCAACTTGGTCTACGTTGGTACGGGGAGTGTGAAAATACTGCTGCCCGGGTCACAGTACTGTGCTCGTGTCCTACGGTGTACAGTAGAGGCGTGCCGGCCGGCGCGGAGGCAAGGCAGCGCTTGAGGCGCCACTGGACCGTCGCGTCCCGATTGACCATTGACACGTTCACCTGCTGACACCACCACACCATTGACTTCTCCCTGAGCACTGGGTCCTACTACGCCCATTCCCCACAGGGACGACAGACAACCCGTTGTGCCACGTACGGACCCCCTTACACACGCTACTACTGCTCCTACCGTGCAACGCGACAAGCCACTACTACTGTAGTAGGCTACTAGCAGATACTACTAACCGACAGCGTGCTAAAACCGATCAATCCAATCCTAACCGTCTGATTGACGACACCTCATGCATGTATGACTATGATGAGCAGAGACGTACCAGGGGCGATGTAGCCGTAGGATCCAGCGACGGCGGACATGCACTCGTCGGTGGCGCCGCCGGAGGAGCGGCGGAGGAACTTGGCGAGGCCGAAGTCGGCGACGCGGGCCTCCAGGTTGTCGCCGAGGAGGATGTTGTTGGACTTGACGTCGCGGTGCACGATCATGGGCGTGCAGTCGTGGTGGAGGTAGCACAGCCCGCGCGCCGCCTCCAGCGCGATCCGGTACCGCCGCTCCCACGCCAGGGACGCGCCGCCGCGCTTCTTGCCGTTGCCGTGGAGCACCTCCCCGAGGCTGCCGCCGCCCATGTACTCGTACACCAGCACGTTCGCGTCGCGGTTCGTGCAGAAGGCCAGCAGCCGCACGATGTTCCGGTGCCGGATGCTGCCCAGCGTCCGGACCTCAGCTTTGAACCCGCGGTCGTCGCCGGCACCCCCTTGTGCCTGCAGGCGCTTCACCGCGATCGCGCCGCCCGACCGGGTGCGCCCGGCGTACACCACGCCGGCGCCGCCGCGGCCCACCACGTTGCCGTCCTTCATGCACTCGATCACCTCCGCCACGCCGAAGTCCACCTTGTGGAACGCCGTGAACCGCCACCTGCCTTCCCCGCCGCCGCCGCCGTCCACGCGGAACGACCGCGCGCGGAGCACGGCCGCCGCGGCGAACACCACGGAGCAGGCCAGCAGGCCTAGCGCCAGCACCAGCTTCAGCTCCCCGCCGCCGCGCCGCGTCGTTGTCGTCGTCACGCCCGCGACGCCAACGCCGGCGCCTTCCGTGTAGTTGCACGGCCGGCTCACCACCGGGCCGCACAGCCTCGGGTTGCCCGCGAACGCCGTCGCGTTCAGGTACCCGAGCTGCCCCGTGTCCGGGAGCTGCCCGGACAGGTCGTTGTACGAGAAGTCCGCCGCCGTGAGGCTGCTCATGGCGCCGATCGCCGCCGGGATCGCGTCCTCCAGCGCGTTCCGCGACAGGTTGAGGTAGTTCAGCACCCGGATGCCCGCGATCGCATCGGGGATCGCGCCGGACAGGTTGTTCCTGCTGAGGTCGAGGTACGTGAGCTCGCCGCACTGCCCGACGGCCCCCGGGATCGGGCCCGACAGCTGGTTGCCGCTGAGGTCGAGCTTCACGAGCCGCCGGAGCTCCCCGAGCTCCGGCGGCACGGCGCCGCCGATCCGGTTATTGCTCGCGAGCAGCGTCTGCAGCGCTGTGAGGTTGGCCAGCGTGGTCGGCAGCGGACCCGACAGCAGGTTGTTGGACAGGTTGAGCTGCGCCAGCTGCGAAGACGAACTGGCGGACGCGCTCGGGTTCGACGGCACGGCGCCGGAGAGCAGGTTGTTGTGGAGCTCCAGCAGGCTGAGCCGCGGCAGGTACAGCAGCCCGGCGGGGATGCTGCCGTTGAGGTAGTTCTGGCCGAGCCGGACACGGGTGAGGCTCGTGCACGAGCCGAGCGACCCCGGGATGGGCCCGAAGAGGAAATTGTTCATGAGGATGGCCGTGTGGAGCTGCCCCGACGCGCACAGCGTCTCCGGGATGACGCCGGTGAGGCGGTTCGACGACAGGTCGACGAGCCGGAGCGGCGCGGTGGCGCCGAGCCCCGCGGGGACGCGGCCCGTGAGGTTGTTCATGAACAGCTGCACCGTCTCCAGGCGCGGCAGCGCGGCGATGAAGTCGGGGACCGGGCCGTGGAGCCGGTTCAGGAACAGGTTGAGCAGCCTGAGCGAGGTGAGCGACGCCAGCGACCGAGGGATCTCGCCAGTGAGCGCGTTGTTGGAGAGGTCCAGCGCGGTGAGCGACGTGAGGTTGCCGAGCTCCGGCGGGATAGGCCCGGAGAGCTGGTTGGTGTGGAGGAACAGCGTGTCGAGGGAGGCCAGCGCACCGAGCTCCGTGGGTACCCGCCCCGTGAGGCCGCAGTTGGAGACGTCCAGCACGGTGAGGCTGCGCAGCCGTCCCAGCGCCGGCGGGATGCCGCCGTCGAACACGTTGTAGTACCCCAGGTAGAGCTCCCGGAGCGTGGTGAGGTTACCGAGCTCCGGCGGGATGCGGCCCTGCAGGTTGTTGCCGTTGAGGGACAGGTACTCCACCGCGGGCATCGCGCCGTACGCCGCCGGGATCTCGCCCGTGAAGTAGTTGCCGCCGAGGTCCAGGTACCGGAGCCTCGGGAGTCCCGCGACGCCGAGCGGGAGCGGGGACGAGAAGTTGTTGTCGTAGGCGTCCAGCACCTCGAGCGCGGGAAGCGACGCCAAGTCCCAGCCGCCGTCGAGGTCGAGCCCGCCGCTCAGCTGGTTCCCGGACACGTTGACGTGGCGCAGCGCCGGGAGCGGCGACGCGATGGCGACGGCGCCCACGATGCCGTTCCCGGCCAGCGAGAGGGTCTCGAGCGCGCCGAGCCCCGTCACCCGGACCGAGACGGGGCCGCCACTGGCGGACACGTTCATGTTGGCGATGTCGACGGCGACCACGCGCCCGGCCGCGCCGCACCGGACGCCCGTCCAGGCGCACACGGACCCGGCATTGGCCGCCGACCACGACCGCAGCGCGCCCGGGCGGCAGCCCAGCGCCGCCTTCAGCGCGAGCAACGCCATCGCGTCGCCGCGCAGGTCGCCGGTCCCGGTCCCGGTCCCATTGCCATCGGCGGCGGCGGCGGCATTGGTGGACAGGAACGCGAAATGCAGGAGCGCGAGCAGGAGCAGAGGTGGCGAGGGCCTCATCGATCGGGGTGCGTCGATTGTTTCTTTGTCTCCGGGTTTGTGAATTGCTGTTCAGGAGACTAGCTAGAGGAACTGAGCTGCTGCCATTGGCGCCGGCATTGGAGGTGGTTTAGTAAGCTGGGCAGAGAGAAGAGGAGGACGGGTAAAGGCATGCGAGAATCTTGAGAAGCTTCACAAGAAGATGGAGTGGAGGCTTGAGAGTGAAGCTGGGAGGTGGAAGATGATAATGTCTGTTAGGGGCGATCGAGGGGAATATGTTCGTTCGTTCGTTCGCTGTGGCATGGCCATGGAAGGTGGGGCTTGTCTTTTGAGATATATATGGCGTGTGGGTGAAGGGTGTCTAGACTCACTATAGAGCAGCGCAGGCAGCAGTACTCTGATCTGCTATCTAGCTAGTGCATTGCTCTGCTCTGCTCTCTGGTTTCAGTGGTGCTAGTGTGATTCTCTCATCTCCTTCCTTTTGCTTTTCTTTTCTTTGGGAGGAGAGGGAAGGCAACTGTTGAAGGCTTTTTGTAGGCGAGGAAGCAGCCAGCCATGGCAAAAGACATGGGGGATGGGTGTGGCAAGTGGCATGCACTGTGTGTGCTAGGGAGTTTTGTGAGAAACTGTAGATCGCCTAGCAGTAGATCGGGATGGGTAGGACACTTACAATCTCGATGCATACCTCCGTGGAGAAGACAACAGAGATCGCTGTGCGGTGCCTCCTGTGGTGACGAGAACGCCGGGTGACGCAGATGCCGCGGCGAACACCGGTGGAGCTTCCCGTCGTTGGCAGCACCCTTCTTGATCGGTCTAGGGTTAGGACGGTGGGTTGCGGCAGTGGCAGTGAACCTCGCAGTTTGTGCCCTGGCCCCCACCTCCTATTTATGGTGCTGTACGACGGGGGCCCACCAGCCGTCTATGGGCTGGGCACCCCCGATCAGGGTGCAGGTCAAGGGCCCAGTTGGCCGTTGGGCCAACTGGTGGAGATCAATTCCAACATTCTCCCCCTTGATCTCATCTTATACTTTAACTTTAAACTTTGACTTTAATTGCTTTCACTTTTATTTGTTCCATCACAAATCAGTGTATAGAACATGCCTCATCGTCACGGTCAGTCGCCGATAGATTTAACAGCTACAATACACATCTCTGATCTGAAACAGATTCTTCAACTTTGGGCCCTTTATTGTCCGGAAATCATAGGCTATACCATAGACCCATGTCGACTGTGTGTTTTCTGAACACACTGGGTGGTAAGCCTTTGGTAAGTGGATCCGTAAGCACTTTTATGTTACTTTTACATTCAATACCATTAGTATGATTCCGGACTTTCTCCTTTACAACGTACAACTTTAATGTCAATGTGTTTGGCGGCAAACTTGACTCGTTGTTATAGGAGCAAACTACTTAAATGGTCATTGCTGTTGACAACCATTATCAATTCCGGGTACAAGTTACTTAACCATTTTGCCTGTCCCTCAGCCTCATATCATGCTATATTATAACTTTACATCACTGATGATACTAGAACTGTTTCTTTTGGAGCTTTTCCACAATAAAACTCCAACTGCGAGTGTTAGCTACTATGTGGGTTTCACTAAACATCTCGCCAAAATTTAACATTTGTACCCACAACTACTTGAGAGTACTTGTTCTTTCTTTCTTAGCATGAGGCCGACATTCTTAACTCCATTCCAGTGATCTATATCTGGACTGGACTTTTGCCAAAACAACCCGGATACGTGAACTGTGTCAGGGTAAGGTCTTATCTTTGTACTCATTAAGCTTCCATCAGCTGAAGCATATAGGACGTCCATCTATAACAATCTTACATTGCTTTTGGAACATTAAAGTTCTCAAAACTATTACCCTGACCATGAGAACAGGCGTAGGTTTACCCGCATAGGTACTTTATTTCTTTAGAAACTTTTCTTAGCATGCCTATGCGATAGTCACAATACCCCTTTTCTTCTATCTCGGTGAATTTCAATTCTTTTAACGGGATACATTTCACCGAGAGTTTTCTTATTCAACCTTGAGGACAAAAACTTCTTCTCATGCAGTAGATTGACATCACCATTAACCATTAAGGTGTCAACCACACAAGATTAGGAAATGAATTTCCCCTTCTATAACTTTGTACATACGCAATTGTCCTCTCATTATCTTTAACCCAAGATTTCTAATTGACTCTTCAACTTTAAATGCCACTGTCTATAGATTTGCTCCATTCCATAAGAGATTTCTACAGGTGGCATCCCTTACATTCTTTCTTTTCATGACAAAACCTCTGGGTTATGCCACGTAATTACTTTCATACAAATCCCATTGGGAAATGCTATCTTTACTTTCATCTGATGTAACTCAGATCATAATGTGCCACTAGCACTCATTGTAATCTATTCATTCGCTTCGCGCAAAAAACTTTTGATTCAAGTCGCGCTCCACATCTTTACACATTCCCTTTGGAGTCACATTTCGTCTTGTAGACCCATCACAGCCTACTGTCTTGGCTCCTTAGGAATTTATTCTAGATCCCAAAATATTATTGGTATTATCGATTTCATTTCATCTTTCTTTGTTTCTTGCCACTTAGACGAGTAAACGTCTCTCATGGCTTCTTCAAATTAGGTGGGATTACCCTCCATTTGAATTTCACTAATATAGACTTTATAATCATCAGAAATATCTGATTTTCTTATTCTTTGAGACTTTCTGGGGCCTTAGCTACTAGCATTTCTTGACCTTTATTGCCAAAAGACAATTGATTCTATAAGGTCCTGTGTAACAAGATCCTTGTTTACATTATTCATCCTCCTTACGGAGTCAAGTTTCTTTGTACCATGCTCCCCCAGATTGTCCCATCTTTAATTTTCTTATTTTTGGGTTCAATCTGCTCATATGGTGCATTTAACACCTATGGTACATTTAGCACCGCCTTTAAAACTCTAAACACGTCCAGTATAAATACTGGCTGACTAGGTCCATGAATTTAGCTATATCTTTACTTTAGGGGTATTGTTATTATGACCGTCTTACTCCCCCGACGATCACATTCATCTTTTATAGATCACTTTAGTATGCATTGCATTGTCTGAATTATGGGAAGTATCTTTCTTAATTGTCTTTCTTAATTGATCTCACCTTTCTCCCCCTCGAAATGTGGTACGAACTTTTCTACCACAATTTCGAAAACTATTCAGAACTCAAAACTATTATGAACTCTTGTGAATGAGGAAACTTTGATTACTTTCTTCATCCACATGATTACATCATGCAAATGAAATTATTTCTTAATTCATTGGGAGTACCTTTCCCTCATTTCACTTCAAGAACTCAACAGAGTCTTTTATCATTAATACTTTCGCAAGTCGCGCTTGCATGTCATTCTTATCTTGAGGTTTGTCTGTAACTTTCTGTTCTCCTTAAACTTATACTAGGATAGCATAAGAGCTACCCTAATCTTTCTCCCTGTGCGGGATACACTCAAAGCACATGAGTCATCACAACTTTCTCCCGCCATGCAGGATAAATACTATGTTAAATTTCTCCCGCCATGCAGGATTGATTAACATAAGTACTATGCCAATTTTACCCCGCCATGCGGGTATTTTCTCAAACTTTTCCCGTCATGCGGGTACTATCACAAACTTTTTCCCGCCATGTGAGATAATTTTCTTGAAGGGACATAAAAAGTCAATATTGTCTCATATTGAAACATCAAGTTTAGAAATTAATCCAAATACTCTTTAACACACATGTTTAATCCGACGTTGGTCAAATTAAGCATGCATGTCACTTATTATAATTCAAATCATAATGATTAAATCTAAAAATATATTACTTATTACAACTTTTAAAGAGTATATAAAATACATCTCTTAAACTAAGCTCTTATTGTTCTATTTCTTAGATCAATATCCTAGAATTCTTTTCTTTTGAAATTATTCTTTAAAGAGACCGCAGTCCCTTACACAATGGTCTTCTTTCTGCAAAATTGCACTTTTTATCTTCTGAGTCACAAGTACCCAACTCATTTTCTTTTCACCCTTCAAGAATAAAGGCATGAAATTCTTTATCTGAAAAACATTATCAATAATCAACAATAATAAGCATGAAAATAACCCTACATTGGTCTGGTTAAAAACATGCACATTAAACTTTTAAACTTTAAGTTCTATTCTATATCACCGTTGGGCAGAGATAGAACAAAACCATCAATCTTATACATCAATTCCACATCACCGTTGGGCAGAAATGGAATTAACATATGAAAACTCAATTATCTTATAATCCTCTTCAAAACTAAATTCTCCCATTTGTTCGAATTCAATTTTGAAGATCATCATCATCATTGCAGCGGAAACATGAAAATACATTACATTCTGCTCGCTCTGGAGCATCTATTGACTCTTATCTATTCTCTGAAAAATTGGTCACTTTGATGCAAAATTCATCAGAGATTTAAACTTTAAACATAAACTCATAGAATTATAATATTGTTATCATCAACGTTGGTCAGAAAATAACAATATCATAATTTTCTTTTAAACTTAAACTCATAAATAAACTTATAATATTGTTATCATCAACGTTGGTCAGAAAATAACAATATCATAATTTCACTTAAATCATAATGTGAATATCCCTCTAATTAAAATTTTCTCGTTGGTTCCAACCTTAATTAGAGGATAAACCTTTCATCATTTTCTGAACAACTATAATTGCTCTTCAAATTAAATTCTCCCGTTGGTTCGAATTTAATAAGAAGACAACATCTTTAATTTTGCAGCGGAAACTTGACAAAATTTCTTTATATACTTTTCAGAAGCATTTTACTGTACTTTTCTACTTTCTGGAAAACTAACACGTTGGTGCAATTTTACCAGAAATTTACATCTTCAAATTGATCAAAATTCATTCAAATATGCTTCTGAAAATAAATACACTTCAAAACATCATTTACTATTCATTCTGGCCCGGCCTGCAGCAGCAGTAATCCGGCCTGCCTGAAGCCTGCTCGGCCCGAAGGCCTGCCCACGCGTGCGGCCCAGCAGCAGCAGCAGCGCGTGGCGCTCGTGGCGCCTCTCCCCCGCGCCCAGGCCGCAACCTGGGCCTGGGCCGGGATTCCTCTTGCCCGCCTGGGCTTTATTTGGCCCCAAACAATGCTGGCCGTCAATCAGGATCCGACGGCCGAGCTTCATTTTCGGGAGGCTAAAAACCCGACGCCGCGCGCCCCTAGGGAAACCCTAACCTCATTCTCTTCGCAGCGCAGCGGAGCCTGCCACCGAGTGAGAAGTAGGCGAAACAATGGAGCAACGGCGCCGTCGCCGGCCCCCTCGCCGGTGTGCGCGCTCCCCAGCGGGTGAGCGCGCCGCCGTCGAGTGGCCTGGCCGCGGCGCCCCTTTGGCCGGAGCCCGGCGAGGAGAGCCCCCGTCCCGGCCCTCTTTTCCCCGCGCGCCGTTCTGCACAACAGCGAGGTAGTCCTTCTGGGTTTCCCTCTTCCCCTTTTCCCTTCTGCATTTCTTCTTTTCTACTCGGATCTGATCCGATTTGGGACGGGGATTAGAATTAGGGTTAGGGTTTCTGGTTAGGGATTCACTTTGTTCTTCTTCCCCTAGTTCGATTCACGGGTTTAGGGTTCGGATCAAGCGATCTTGAGGCCGAGCCCCTTCTATCTTCACCCAGTTAGGGTTAGGGTTAGGGTTTCATCCGATTCAAGAATCGTTCCCTTCTATTCTTTCTTCCGATCTATTCTTCCCGTCACCACCCGATCCGACATCGGGCAGTTAGGTTAGGGTTCCGTTAGGGTTAGCTGTTCTTCCGAATCGAAATTCGGTTTCTACTTTTCACTCTACCCAAAACTGGATCCACGCGCTAGATTAGGAAAAACCTAGCTCCGATACCATTGTGAGAAACTGTAGATCGCCTAGCAGTAGATCGGGATGGGTAGGACACTTACAATCTCGATGCATACCTCCGTGGAGAAGACAACAGAGATCGCTGTGCGGTGCCTCCTGTGGTGACGAGAACGCCGGGTGACGCAGATGCCGCGGCGAACACCGGTGGAGCTTCCCGTCGTTGGCAGCACCCTTCTTGATCGGTCTAGGGTTAGGACGGTGGGTTGCGGCAGTGGCAGTGAACCTCGCAGTTTGTGCCCTGGCCCCCACCTCCTATTTATGGTGCTGTACGACGGGGGCCCACCAGCCGTCTATGGGCTGGGCACCCCCGATCAGGGTGCAGGTCAAGGGCCCAGTTGGCCGTTGGGCCAACTGGTGGAGATCAATTCCAACAAGTTTCTCTCTAGCTTTGAAATTCTCCAAGGACATGCATGCATGGTCCCTTTGGCATTTGTATTTTGGTTGTTCCATTCAAATTTTTTGTGCTACTATTGGTTAAGACTTAAGAGGGTATTTGGAGGAAAAGGTTTGTTTGAATATTGATGGCGTTGTCGCGCCCGACAGCAAAAGAGGAATGCACTCCGGTCTCCATCAACGTACAAGAGCCGGCTGGCCGGCCCTATGAGTTTCGGTAATGATTGTGTAGAGCACACAAAACAAATGGATCGGGGAGATCTGCACCTCCTGGATTGTCGCTTTGCTAGGAGCTACGGCCCGCCGCAGTCACCATGAAACCAGAGTTTTCGAACCACACCTTGCAGATATCCTCTAGATTGGTTACTTGTTAAGTGAAGCAACGAATAACTCTGAAACCCAAAACTAAAAAGAAAAACATACTCCATTCTTGAGCTCAGTCACAGAGAAAGAGAGATGCTAAAGGTGAGTGATCTGAGTGGGCAGGATAGGAAGGCGAGCCAGGAAGGGACAGGTTCCATGTCACCCTGCCAATGCCCATCCAGGTGCAATTGCAGGCCAAGGCCAAGGCGATGCGTGATGCGAGCGCAGCAAGCCGCCCGGCTAAAGCGGCGTTCAAAGGCGGCGGGCTCCGGCTGGCTGGCTGGGACACGGGACACTGGGGACAGGGGCCAGCCAGTAAAAGAAAGCAAAGGGGAGGTCGTCTTTGAGCCGAATGACTGATTTGAAGCTAAGCAACACAGACCAGCAGGCTATCTCTGCTCCACTGCAGTGCTCCTCCAGCACCAGCAGGCAGCATGTGAACAGGACCTTGATCGGCGCCGATTTGGAGGTGACTGAGCAGGATCTTGATCGATGGTGCCGATTTGGAGGTGACCTTCCTGCGTGCGCCGCAAACTGCTGGCGAGCTATCGCTGTATAAAACAGTAAGTTAAGATCATTTGAATGTGTTTAGCAAACTGTGAACATTTCAAGTTTTCAACCACGGGTATTGATCCTCACGAGATGTGCTTGAAAAAACATAAATCATAAAAATTCTCATGAAAGTTATGAAGATCTAGTAACTATCAATTTGATAGATTCTAATCACCATCTTAATACTTCCCCCCGTCCTGAAATAGTCCTGAAATATAAAGTAAACAGTAAAAATAAAATTTCATAATGTATTCAATGCGGCCAATTTAATTTTGTAAATATTATAAACCTGGTCAAATTTAAGACAATTTGACTTACAACAACTAAAAAAACCTTATATTTCAAGACAAAGGGAATACTACTAATTGCATTTCTCTAACGGAGCCTCCACATTATTTTCTCACAGGACGTGCTAAAAAGGTAATCCTAAACATTCACGTACCTCTAATCACCATCAATGATAATAGTCATTACATATATCTACTCATTTCGTTCTTAAATGACATCCATATGTGTTAATATGGGATATGGTATCAATTTATTCTGTATGGATGGTTAAGGAATGAAATAAACCGGATATTTATTTGGTTTTATTTTGTACGTGCCTGGCATTTATTGTTTGTAAGGAATGAAATAAACCGGATATCACCACCGTGCTGTAACATCATCAGGCACTGCAAACTGAAGCCCACAGTGTTCCTCCATCGTGCCCACTTTTCCTCTCCGCTTCTGAACTGAACCTGATCTTGGCGGTGGCCGGTCCGTGGTGGAGCAAACCAGGCGGCAGCTTGCCTGGCACTGGCAGCAAACCAGGCGTCAGGCGGCCACTGGCGCACTGCCCGTGCATATGCAGCGTGCCAGTCAATCTCGAGCTATCTAGCGCACGGAGAAAGCGCCATGCACGTCTCTCCAAACCCCCGGCCAGTGGCGCTGCCGCTGAGTGCGTGCTGGCCGGCTGAGCCGTGCCAAAGAGGCCCTAAGGTCAGCCGCGCTGCACGGCTGCAGGCATGGCCTGCCGACCTGCACCTCTGCCGGCAGTGCAGTGGAGACAGTGGTGCCACTGCAGCACGGTTGCTTCGATGGACTAGCTGCTGGTGCGTGTGATCATGAGCGAATCATTGTGTTGTGTCCGGGGCCCGGCGAGATTGGCAGGCAGGCAGGGACGGACGACGGCGCGGAGAACGCGGCGGGCTGGCGCATGTTGGGCAGCCGGCCGGGTGCATTGGCGATGATGACTGGTCGATGATGGGCAGCTTAATTCGTGGTTGGTGGCGGCGACTGGCGGGTGGTCGACGCCGCCAATCGGTCGCCGGCTTGTCTGGACTCTGGAGCATTGCATGCAGCCCTGAAGCTGCAGGGGAAGAGGGGATTCATCATTGCATTGCATTGCAGCCACTAGAACTCTGCATGCATGCGTGTTTCATCGGCAATCGATAGCAGCTGCCTTGCATTGGAGTTCTGCCTGCCACGCACGCATGCATGATTCTCGAAGCGCCGCCTAGTCCGGCGCCCATTCCGCCATGCAGGAATGGACTGGACACTTGGACAGTACATCCCCTCACCAAAGTTATTAGGACCGGAGATCGAACTGGTGAGGTCGTCGGTTTACTAGTTCACTGGTCCAACCGTTAAGAACCGGTTAAACCGCCGGTTCAATTGTTTTGGACCGGACGAATTGAGTCGGCTACACAAACTTTGAACCGGTATATATATAGAACGACATGTTCCTAATTCAAATTAACAACATATGATTGATCATATATACAAATAAGCTAATAAAAACACAATTATATAACCATCTTTGAAATAATCTAGCCACATGTCCACAACAGGTACTCCAAAATCAACATTTGTCTATTGACGGTTCTTAACTCAAATAATCTTACTGTTAAAAGATAATAAATGACAACATTTCATATTGCATCGTAGCAAGATAGACCTTAATTTGACAGGTTCTAAAAAAGGATTTAAATAGTAATTCAAATATTCACTATTGGAAAATAATCTCAATGCTGAGATAAAGTATACCATTGTGAAAAGCTCGTCGAGATAATCAAAATAGATATATTATTTATATATTTTAGAGCTAGAATGAAAAAGATATTAAATGTTGAAATAAAAAAGCATCCAAAGTCAACAACAAAAACATGAAGCCAGTACTATACGCACGCACACATCACGCTCAAAACAAACAGGCTAGCAGGCGGCAGTAGCAGATAGCCACCGGGCTCAGCGCTAGTTGCTCACGCGGTATACAGGAGGCCGCAGCACGCGCACCACAAGACGAGATTCCCAGACCAGGACGGTTCAGACGGAACCGGCCGGTTCACCGGTTCCGTAAAAAACCGGTCGGTTCAATCGGTTTTTATCAGTACGATTGTATAGATGGTCTTTTAAGTGAACCGGACCGCTATATTCTCTGGTCGGTCTTTTACCGGTCGAACCGCCGGTCCGGTCCTAATAACTATGCCCCTCACCTGGGTATGTTTTGTTCCTGGACGAGGATGGGAGAACTTTTTCCCTTTTTTTTTTGTGGTTCCGTTTGGAAGGGTGAAGTATTTTTCAAGATGGTTTTGCAAAAGTGTACGTATGTATTTCGATATAGTAGGTTTGCCGCAAAAAGGAAAATGGGCTGTTCCCAGCACAAAATGACGTCTCCATCATTGTATTATCATTATGAAGTTCGAAGTTGATTTGATTTAACAAAAAAAATGGTAGATTAGCCCGTCCACCTTTTCCTCTGCTAATAGGAAGTTTCCAATGCAACAGCTTCACATGGTTGCATAATGATGAGTAGTTCGTTGCGTTGTTCACCATCTTATGCATGCACGACAATCGCCAAAGCGTGGAGAGCTCAAACAAAACAAAAAGGAATCTTGGAAGAAGCGTTTGCTAGTTCGCAAAAGCAGCACGAACAAGACAAGCACGGTAGTCTCGAAAAGGGAAAGGCGAGACAAATACAGTGATCCAAAAACCAAACTTATTAGTAGAATCATAACCTGAAGGCTACTCTGTGTATGTGCGTGAAAAGTGAAAATCGACATCCATATTTAAATCGTGGCCGTCATCTCAACTCTCAACATATATATATTAATTCATATATATTTCAGTCAAAACAAAATTCTACTTGTGCGGGCCTGCATTCCGTCGCTAATATCCATTCCAAGAACGGGACAGCAACAACTGTAAAGATGGAGAAACACCCTGTAGTAGGGTTGCAGCTAAATGTCTCGTAGTTAAATCCAAAGTGTCGTTCCTTACAAATAAAAGAAAGGCTAATCAAAAGTGTACGTTGATGCTAAAGGACACAGCATGTAAAAGCAATGCAAGTGAGATGCGCAAACATGGGGCTTGCAAGTTTGGATCGCTCCACCGTTCGCACCGCGCGCTTCATCAAAATCTAAAGGAAGCGAAAAAAAAAGTAAAGACATGCATGCATGCATGCATGTTCTTGAGTTGGGCCCGGCCGGCGAACCCCACACAGCACATCGGAAAGCGTGCATTTGTATCATACGTATGTGTTCGTATAATCGTATCCATACCATACTCTGCCCTCTTGCACTTTCTCGATATGATCTTTAGTTTTTTGCTTGTGCTTTTGCAAAGCTAGTTCCCTCCTCCGATCCATCCTCTCTCTCTAGCTCTCTCCTTTGCTTGCCATCTCTTTTCGTCTCTCCACACACAGTACTGTAGCTAGTGCCCACTGCTGACCGAGATCACTAGTGTGGTGCTGCTTCCTAGCTCTTCGCGCGCTTTTCAAAGGACCACTGCGTCTCCACCGGAACGTACACGGGAAGAAGGCGCCGCTTTGCGGAAGCTCCCCTTTCAACCTCTTGCATGGCCTCAACCTTTTGTATCTACTGCATATGGCTCAGAACACCGCATGGATCGATTTTACTACACACGTCTCCGTCTAGTTTTTTTTGAATAAAAAAATCAGGTTTCACGTGATGTTATCTGTTCATCTCTTGTTGGTGTATATATATGTATCTACTTGAGAGCATAACAGAAGTTCATCATCATGATGTAATAATTAAGTTTATGCATAAACGTAGGTGCATATATAATTCATCACGACGTACATTATATTCTCACAACAAATAAAGTATGACACATGCACTTCGCATGGCATATCTTCAGACACAAGCAAAAAATAAAATCCATTTTTAGGGATGACTGACTTAACATTATACATTTAAAAAGGTTGAAAAAATTGCAAAGCTGAAGTCAAAAGTTGTCAAATTATTAACCTATAACTGGATCTCGCTAACATAGAAAATATACTTGCTAAGTACTATAGGCGATCACAGAAAATATAAAGTATTCACCATCTTAATTGGATCTTAATTTATTTAACGTATACTAAAGCCCGACCTCAAGTAGTACGTTTATATATATCTGGCCTTGATCGCAGGCAGGCTGTAAGGCTGTAAGAAGCAATGATGCATGCACGCCAAAATCAAATGAGAAATAACGCATGCATGATCCGTTCAAGCATGCGTGTGGACAAATCCTACTAGTTTTGTCCAAGACAGATCGATCGACCAGGCCTTATTAGCTTAGCCATAACCTTTGCGAAGTGCCCTTAAGCTTGCTTGCACGTACGTACGCCCGGGTGCGATGCAATATATAGTGCATGCACACGTAATGCATCATCAGATTAAACTGTCGTCTGAATCTTGCTGATTTCTGCCCGTGTGTGTGCATTAGGTATGGTCCCTACCATCGATCATTCAGCTCAAATTTACCTTTGTAGAGGAGGGCTTTACACTCTGTCGTGGGTCTTAGTGACCACCATGTGATGCCAGCTCGCAAAGTGTTTCATCAACCATTTCTACTGATATAGTATATTTCGATCTGTCTTTTTTATACCAAAGGCCTACTAGCTATATGTAGGTGGAATTGTTTATACTAATCCATTCATCACCCTGTTATAATCTTATTCCTACGTACAACAAATAAAATTACTTATATTAATTTGTAAGTTTCTTTTTCTTTGTTTATTTAACCATACGTATTATATACTCAATAATCTCTATCTAGTTGTGGTAACCTTATCAATTATTGACCCACATTAATTAGTGACCTATATTTTCATCCATATCCTTAGTTTTTTTTTCCTTTTACATGACACTTCTGTGTGTATCTTGAAATGACTTAGGACATGATACACATGGCTAGCTACTAGTTGGAGCTAAAAATTAACCCAAATAAGCTATGGTTGGCTAACTAGTTATTATCTGCTAGCCACCTATTAGCCCTCCTGTCTGAATGAGCTAATTTAGACTAATTTTTAGCTATTTAGTGATTAGCCCTTGTATCCAAACACGCCCATAGTTGAATCTTAGTTTAAATTGTTATGGTGTCTTTGTTACAGACCATATATATCATGGCGTCATAAAGTGAAGATAAATGGAGGACGTGCAATTCAGTCTGGCACGCATTCAGGTGCATCTTTCCTGCTTGCAAGCTGCAGATCACGTTCACATGAATTGCTTTGTTGAGAAGTAATTCCCATTTCACAGCATCAATCTCTGCAGCCTGCTGGACGAAACAGAGTCATGTTATTTGTCGAAATGACGACAGATCAGTAAGTGCTTGCTTTTCACTGGATCAAATCGATCCTGATATCTTTGCTCAGTGTACTTCATTAGCTCATTACATCAAAATTATTAGCTCTTATCAGAGAGAAAGATTTGGAGCTCTGCAAGGCAGTAGAGATAGTGATGAAAAGGAAAAGATAAAAGGCCGGCCAAACGAGATCTAAAGAGCAGTAGGCTAAAGCGAAACGAGAACTTGTTCTCTTTTCTTCCTGTTCATATATGCATGCAGAGACAGAAATCAGCGTCTTTAACCCTTTAGACCAAGCGAGAATCACTTTAGAAGAGAGATTTCTAGCAGGCTTCTAGCTAGGACAAGAGGAGGCATCTAGATCTTTTACTGGAAGATGCATGCTACACAAACAACTTTGTGCAATGTAACACTGTTATTTTCTTTTCAGTAAAAACTGGTCCATTGGTTGCACAGGCTTCATCTTGAAGCGAGGCTTCTTTTGTCAGATAACTGTTGATACGATCTTGCAAATTAGAAAGATCTAGCTAGTCAGAAGAAGCTGAAGAGTCCCTTTGCGATTAAAATTATACTGTATATACATCAAGATCCAGAAATAGTAATGATCAGATGGTCCTTTGTCATTCAATTAGTTAGGCGAGTATGGGTTATTAGTTCGACAAGTGTGATGATTTTCGACATTAATAAGTGCTGTTTGTTTTAGCTTGAAACATGTGGATTGCAGGTTGCAAGTTGTTACAGTCTTCAAGATGAAACAAGTAGGTCAGAAATGGTAACAACCCATTCGACAAATTGTTAAATGATTAGATCCAACAATTTGCATCCCAGCTTATAAATGTTAATAACCTAAAGAGCCTTAAATCTTCATGTAAAATCCACGGTATAGGTGGTTGTCCCAAAAACAGTGATGTCACATATATTTCCATCTCAAGCTAGTTCTAGAGTCATGCGTAGTAGCATTCAAATACATGTATAAAAAGGGCAAATACGAGGGTTCATCCTCTTATTGCAAGTCCACTGGAACACTGAATTCAAATAGAACAGCAACAAAAGTGAAGTGAAGCAAGGATCATCATCCACAGGCTCCTTAAGCGTAGGATGTAGACCCTCATTTGTCCCAACCATTCTGGTCGAAGTCGTACTTAGGCTCATCTTCTGGAATCTTTCTCAGTACAAATTGTTATAGCGACCATCCCACCTTATGATACCATAGCTTTATGGCAAGTGGAATGCATAGTCTTCCCTACCATTTGGCTGTGGAGTTGATCCTAGATAGTGAGCAAAAGTCTCACAAATCTTGCACCAAGCCAGTGGCGGGGCTAGGATTTCAAACTTGGGTATTCCCACTTCCACATCACAAAAAAGTCAGTAATACTGCAATAGCCAATAGCTGTGTAAATCAATAAACTCTTAACCAATATTGGCTTTCTAGAATCTAGACTTCTAATTGAAGAACTAGGGACGGAAGTGCCGACCTGGACAAATCGAATGGAGACTGGTGATTGGATTTGAAGTCGTGCCAAATGGGGCATTAATGTGGAATGATGTTTGTTTCAAGACTGAAGCCGGTTTTCTATCACTATTTTAAACATTGCTAGCTTGTTTATATTTACATTTTTATTGGACTCTTAGGCCTTGCTCAATTGCAAGTTGATATTCCTTATCTTTCAAAGAAAAGTAAAATGCAAGAACCCCAAAACGATGGCAAAAGTTTAAGGATCCGATGGGCTTTTCCCCCATGTTTTTAGGGCCCACAGATGCTGCCAGCCCATGTACTACTCTCCAGCATTCGAAAGTCCAAGGCCTGGCCCATAAGTCCCATTTGTACACTTCTTCAAGAATATAGCCCATCTGTTGGCCCAAATCTGGGGCAGCTGTTTGTAACGCTATACACACTGCTGGTTTCTTTTTCTCATTTTTTTCCCCTTCTGCTGCTTTTGTATGCTAGTCCATTTGATACCTTTCCTGCTTCTTTCTTGCCTGGTAAAAAAATAACAGCACTAGACCGAGACGAATGAAATCAAATCCGTGGCCGGTGGGGCTTTATGCCAGTGGTGAATCTAGCATTTTAGCTCAGTTTCATATACAATTCGGTAAATCTATTTTATCAATTCGGTAATAATTGTAAAATTGACAACATAATTCGGTAATAATTGTAAAATTGACAACATGATTCGGTATATATTCACTAAAACAATTGCAGAAAATAAGCTTTCAACACTTGCCGTTGCTACGGATAGAAACAATATCAATTTGAGAAGCTCACAAATCATATCATACACTTTATGTCTCTTTATTTCAACAAGCTTAACTGAGAGCTCTTCAAAACTGCATAAATATTAAAAAAAACACAATGTTAAATAATTAAATAATTTATTATTTATGATGTTAGCAAATAGCTACAAAGTAGACAATAATTTTTATAATAAGACGAAGAGTAGAAGATTAAATTTTACTTAAGAGAAATAGCGAATCGGCAATAGCCTCCATGACTACGTGGCCGTGCAAACTGCAAAGGGTAGACGAATGATCGGAGGCAGCAGGCAGACGGCAGAGGCCAGAGGGCACCGGCCACCAAAACAAGGACGTCACTGCGTCCGTGTCGGCGTCAGCCATCAGTCAGGGCAGCGGCGTGCTCCATGAACCGCGACTCCTCTGCTCGATCGACGGATCGAGATTGGAATACGAACAACGAAAACGTGAAAGGTCTGAGGATAACCTTGTCGCGTGGACCGCGTCCTGGCCTCCTGGGCCTTCTGACTTCCTGCTTCTGTGATGGATGGCGTGGGTGATCCAAGGAATTTCTTTCTTTTTTTTAATACAAATACAGATGTATAATATGTATGTTATATTAGTTACATGCCGGTCAGACACGGCATACCTTGTGGCTCCGCCACTGCTTTATGCTGTTATTTCCACTAAGTAACTTTTACCTAGTGGATTACTTTAGAAAGTTACCGTGCGGATAAAGCCCAAAGATCTCGCGCATGAACCCTCTCCTGATTAAATTTTTATCTTGTCATCTGTCACGCCTTCTCATCACCCACCACAATCTCTCCCAATAAGACGCATGCATATTTACAATTTATTCCATGGTACGCATGCATGCAAATACTTGTTAATTTGCTAGTGCAGGGAATGGGCAACAAACCAACAACACGGGAATAATCTGGATCACGCTGAGCATATTGCGTGTGCCATCGGCGAATCAAACTTTTTTCTTTGAAAAGTATGTACAACAAGAAGATGCAAATTAATTAGCTCTACCTCCATCTTGAAATATAATGAATAATTTTCTATTGTTCTAAGTCAAATTATTCTAAATCTGATAAATTGAAAGAAAAGAACAACACAGTATTTATATGTGAAATGAGCATCACTAGATATATTATATTATAGTATGAATTTGTATAGTTTACCTCTTTTTCTGGTGTCATAAGTGTCAATACTCTTACTATAAACTTTCAAATTTAGAGTTGCTTGACTTAGGATAATATAAATTCAATTCCATGGTAGTATACCATATCTATAAGCAAATATAGATATGTAATAATACTCTATTCGTTTGAAATTATAAGTTGTTCTGTTTTTTAGATATAAAGTTTTTATTAAACATCTAGACATAACCTATATTTAAGTGTATAAAAAACAATGTATCTAAAAAATCAGAATAACTTATAATTTGGAATAGATGGAGTATTATATTTATATGTTTTTATCCTTTTATTTATTTGGTCACCCCTCTTGTCTTTTGTCCGAGGAACTTGTGATGGACATCTACTGTTCTTTAATTTTGTTAGTGGTGATATCACTGATAGTGGTCCATTATTTGGATTTCGTGTGTGTACATATACATCCTTCACGCATGCATTTGGCCAAAACGTGTATTCTTTCTATCCTCACCTTTCGTCAGAGTAAATTAAATGGGTAGGCCGCCGTAGGCTTTGGCCACACGAAAATTAAGCAATTAAAGCGATCCTTGACAGGGACGTGACCTTCCCACGGTTCAGATGGATGGCTCTTCAGGCCTTGTTTAGTTCCACGGTTCAGATGGATGGCTCCTCAGGTCTGGTTTAGTTCGTGGGTGAAAAGTTTTTAAGTGTCATATTACATGTTTTATGGAATGCCAGAATGAGTGTTCGGATATAAATAAAAAAAACTAATTACATAACTCACCTAGAAACCACGAGACAAATTTATTAAGCCTAATTAATCTGTCATTAACACATGTGTGCTACTGTAGTAATTATGGCTAATTATGGACTAATTAAGCTTAAAAGATTTGTCTCGCGGTTTCCATGCAAACTGTGCAATTAGTTTTTTTTTATACATTTAATGCTCCATGCATGTGTCCAAATATTTAATGTGACGGAATAAAAAGTTTTTGAGTGGGAACTAAAGAGGGCCTCACGTGCAAACGCTACACCCGTGTGGTGCTTAGCTTCTTGGGGCTCAGCTGACAAGTTGCCACTTGCCATCCTCCTGTACTCATGCACAACCAGGTGGCACCAAGTGTAATCACATCATCTGTGCAGAATTAAAACCTGAACCATCCTGAATTTTGATCAAACAAATTGCATTGTGTCGCTCTCTCCTTTCTACGATACACAAAAATCTGTCAACTGCTGACAAGCTTAATGAAATCAAGTAATTACGAACACAAAGTTGATATGTGCCCTTGTCGTTTGTTTTGTGATGAGTAATTGTCAACGTGATCCATGGTCTAGGTCGAGTTTGTGACTAACCATGGCGTGAGTTGGGTTGTGCGACATGTCTCTTGGCTTGTGGTGTGCAGGTGTGGAGCTCGGAGGCGGTGGTCGACGGCGAGGTGAAGGTCAAGTAGGGACGTGCCATAACGATGGACCGAGAGCAGTGAAGGACGGACGTGAGGCTGGACCGAGGAACCAGGAGGCCGAATAACTAGCCACGGTGGCTGACATCTAGGACATCGACAAGTGCAAGTGCATATGGGAGTGACCGAGTGGACCGAGTCAATACGTTGAACGTGCGAGTCGAGCGGGGTTTAGGAGGACTTGGCGTCCGGCCGGTCGAGGACGGCAGTGACACGTGTCAAGTTGCGGGGGACGCGTATGGAGTACGGTACTCGCGAGCGGTTTGGTGGTTTGGGCCTCAAAACGGATTTACGGGTTTGGACCTCAAAACCCGGACGAAGGTTCCGAGGAGAAACGAACGGCACGTGGCGGCATCGAGGAGTTCGCGTTGAGACGAAGCTATCTCATAAAGGACGTGGTGGCCGTCGGATGAAGATTACCTCGGGTTGGACCATAACGCACTCGGGTTATGTGGTTCGACTTAAAATATCTAAAGGCAAAACTAAGATTGTATAATATCCCAGTTAAATAGGATAAGAGAGTTCCCATCTTTCTCACCTCTTTCATTTTTTTCTCCTTGCTCTAGGTTTTCCCATCCCCTTAGGTTTTTTTTAGAAAGGTCCATAAATTCTAAATTTGTGTAATAAACCTGTGATTTTCGAGTGGGAATGAAGGTCCGAATCCTCCCGTTGTCCTCCGGGGTTCATTTAGTCTGTTTGTGATTTTTGTTCTTGAGTTTTTCCTCTTTTTTGTTCGTGGGTTCGATCTCGATTTCCCGGAGTTTGGGTCGATCCCAGGCTATGATTTTTGGGGAATAGTTTCGATCCTTCTTGAATTGCGTCTGTGCAATTTTTGAGAGCAAATCGTTTTGATTTGTGTCGGATTTTGCTGGTTCTCGTGGCCGCTCCCTTTTTGCTTGTTCTGTTCTACGTTCATCGATGGGGCTCACGAGCAGCACTACCAACGCAGAGCACTATGTGCCGTGCTTGCTCCCAGGTAGCGCTCGGACGCTGCAACAGTATCAGCGTTGCGTCCGGTTGCTGATTGCGCTAGAGTCCGGTGCTCGGCTCGTCCTTTTTCCAGCATCGATTTCCTCTCTGTGTTCGATCGTTGGTGGTCTGTTCTAATTCGTTGCCGTATCCAAGCAGTACCCGTGAGCAAGCAGCTGCTCCCTTGTTCGGTGGATTTTTGCAGCAACGTGATTTACTTTTCTGAATCCCGAGTTACTACAGGGAGCTTTCATGGCATGTTCATTAATTCCAGTGGTGTGTGTAATTGTTTTAAGCTTCCAATATTTCCGGTGCTTCCTATTTCGCCTGCGGATTGCGCGTTTGAGCTCCGATTCGCGTTCTGTCTCTTGTGTTAGCTTTGTGGTGTCCGGCTGTGTTCTTAGGGAACATCCACCCACTCAATTGGGTCGTGGATATCACGGTGTTTGCTTCGCGTGTTCGGCGGTGATTTTGGGACAGCGGCCAAATATTTCGCGGCTCCCATTCACCCCCTCTGGTCACCGTTTTCAGTCCTTCAGTAATCTTGTCGAATTTACATATTTTCCGTCGCTAAAAATGTTAACGGAAGAGACGTTGATAGAAAGAAAAATGTGACGAGACTGCACGTCTTTTGGACGGACCAATTTGTCATGTCAATGCAAAAGAACGTGGAGCCCTTTAATCTGACAGTGATGCGCTCAGTTAAGCTACTATGGTAACATAGTGGTTACCTGATCAGCGTATACAGTGCAGCCGTGCGCCAACCTGCAGTGACAGTCCACCTAGCTAGTATGCATGTCACCTGTGTTTTATATGGCTAACATAACAGCTGTGTGATAATGTGGTGGATTTATTCTGGAATTTCCAGCATGAATTCTGCATAGCATCTTGCTTGCATTGATGAATCTAAGTGTTCTTTGCTCACTTAAATAGAACTCAAAGCTTCAGCCGTGTATCATCTTCGGATGGTTAGAGGTTGGAACTTCGTTCCGTTATCTAAAAAAAATAGAGCTCAAAGCTTCAGCAATATTGCAGGTAATTAACATGGAGAAGTACTAAATACATCCATAAAGGAAACTTAGTGAACAGAAGCTGAGAAAAGGTGACTAATTAAAAAGCAGTAGATTTGGTGAACAGAGGACTCAGCCATTTTTCAACACTTTTCATTAATTTCTAGATTCAGTCATGCATCACAACACTCTGTAGTCTGTACAGATACATCGATGGGATTAGAACCTTAGCACTCTAGCTCACCCAGCACATCTAAATCCAATTATGAGCTTATTTTATTGCTAGAAAGGACAGATCATGCTGTGTGGTCCATGAACACACTTCCAAAAGTCTCATGGAAAGACTTTGGTAAAGCATATAGTTGGCATCTACTCAATACTCCAAAATTGACTGGCATTCATCACTGGCCACTGGTAAATAAAGAAGTTAAATTAAAGTTGGGCACATTCCTTCTACCGTAGTTTTAACTTTTAACCGCGCCGCACTATTGGTTATGCGCCGGCCACTACATTTTAGTGGCCACAAATCTGAACCGACACTTAATTTGGACCAAGTGATCTATTTACGAAATCCACATCAATCTTAATAATCTCATCTCGACTCATGCAAGGTTTTCAGGACTCCTAGAATTGTCGGAGGCATAACTACCTGCATAATTCAAGAGAAACAACTAGTACCATGTTAGGCTATTACTGAAACAAATAGTTAGCTTTTGACCACACATGCATGCTGTACTACTATGATACACGGCTTGCACAAATTCATGTAATTGTACACTATATATATACACCCTTTTTTTAGCTTGGTCCACGTTACCTAGCTTAAAGGTAGCTCACAAACAACACTCTAACCTATACCGGAACCGCTCCATTCCAATTATAAGACATTTTGTCTTATACATAGCTTTTGCTATGCACTTGACTATACATTATCTCTTGATATATAGTGTAAAAACAATGCATTCAGAAAAGCCAAAACTTACTATAATTTGAAATGGAGGGAGTAGAATATATTTGTTTGAGCTTTTGGACCCCTAATATTCGACATTCCAGTTTTTCACGATACATGATCTAGTAGCTGCTTTTCAGAATCTCCAGTTGAAGCAAACAGTTCTCAGTCCTTATGCTTTGATCAAGGTCACATTCTCCATATATAAACAAAAATATTTTCCATGCATGTAGTCTCAGGATCTATGGTCGTCATTGTAGATGACCTAGGTATGTAGGTGCGTGGTAGATAAGCTGTCAACACTCCATGCGCTTACAAACCATCACGTTCTATAATTAAGGATTCATTCATTCACTGTCACTGCCACTACAGTAGCGCAGTTCGCCCCCTCTAGAACATGCACCCGCGATAATCATGCATATATTCCCTTCCCTCCCACCCAAATTAAGCATGCAGTCCAAATCAGCTGTAAACATCCGGATCGGAAACACTTATTGCCTAATAAATTAAATAATGCCGGCCCAAACGGCAGCTGCCAATCATGCCATCTGCATAACAACGGATTCGAATCGTCTCCAGGTGGGGTAATCCACATCGTCTTGCGATCCCCTAATCATGTCGTACGTGATCCCTTGTTCATCCAAAACTAGTCACATATATAAAACTACTTTAATTTGTTGGATAATTAAAATTACAACCAAAATTACGTCAAAATGGTCCAATTGATTGTTTTCTTATATATCCAGCACATCAGTCGACGACGGCACTTGTCATTGAGATTATATTGGATTCTTCGGCACATATATGGCAGATATATATAACAAGTGCTTTGTTCGTTAGCTCGTTTGCTTGCCGACCTCGCCTAGTTCAAATTGCCATGTAACACAAGGCGCCCATGGCTGTGCGCTTAGTTGATCATGTGTAGTGGAGTGTGTCACCTTCTAACAGGAATCATACATATGTTGATGGATTGATGACTACTGTGTATGAGTATGACATGGCCATCTGGCTTCATGGGGGGACGGCTGGCAGCTCGAAGGTCCGCTAAAAAGCCCACAGTGGAATCGGAAAGCTACGTGGAAGTCGGGCAAAAGACAATATTGGTCCTGTTTGAGACAACTTATATAAAAATCGATTGTAATCTAATTATGCTTTTTTATAAGTTGTGGTCTAAAAATCTCTGGTATAGGGAATCGAGGGTGTTTGGCAATTCGGATTGTATGATAATCGGAGTGTAAAAGGATATATGTGTCACTCTACTTCCTCATATCACCTTTCCCCGTCTTACTCGGCCACCTTCTGCCGCTAGAGAGATTCAGCTACTCCAATGCCTCCCTCATCGCCTCTCTCTGAACGATGTTTGGTTGACAAAGGGAACGTGGAGCGTCGCCTACGACCGAGCTATCACGGGGTGGTGGGGGAGCAGACGAGAGCATCACATCCGACCAAGACCAGCATGCATGGGGGAGGCGGAGGAGCGGACGAGAGGAGCGGGATGCCTCCGACAAAGCCCGCGTGGGGGTGGCGACGGAGCTTAATCTAGTGCCGTGGGTAGCGGGGAAGCTGAGGGGCAACAGACAGGTGGTGCTCGTGCAAGGGAAATCGCGTGTGGCAGGCCGCGTTGGTATAGAAAACGTTGCTACTAGAACTATACTACGGTTGTTTTGACCACTCAATTCCTAGACACTTGGATGGCATTCTCGATTATTTTCACCTATAATCGAGTTATAAGTGGTCCTAAACATGCCCTATACGTACTTAGTTCCTTAGCAATGCATAGTTGATGGAGGGAGTGGGCATGTCTAGACGCAAACCGAACTGCATATTAATTCGGTTTGGTGAATACAAAAAATAACCACTTTGAGATTTGAGCTCATGATCTCTAGCACATAACAGCTCCCTATAACTGCACATTCATTCATTTGTGATTACATACATAATAATACTAGAAGCATACCCTGCGTGTTGCTGCGGGATTTTCATAAAAATAAATCTGTTATATACATAGCATTACTATATGATATTCTGTATATTGTGTGTGTATATGAATTTGACTTGCATGTTATTTCATTGTATAAGATTTGGTAAAAATCGGTAAGATTATAGAAGAAAAACCAATAGAATATTTGACTACATTGTTGAGGAATAGGTGATAAAACAAATTGCGTATGTAGATAACTTGTATGTTAATAGATTAAAGATTCAAAGTATTGCACATGATAGAAATGACGTAGATAGTTTTTGTAGTGGGGAATAACGTGGACACTTTGCATGAAGAGATAGAACATCTAGTGGGGTCACTTAGTTCATGATTCGCTGAGCCTCTGCGAGAGTGACCCACACTCACCCAAAGGCTCGGGGGCTACTGTCGGGTACCAAAACAAGGGGTAACCACAATCAACAATCAAAAGAAACAAACTCCTGAGAAACCACGCCAAAAGCTCTGCCCACAAAGACAGGGCAAAGACGAAACGACGAACGAAACGCCTCGACCACGTTCTGACTCGCACGACGGAACGCCTCGACCACCGAGAAGTTTTCGACTCGTACGACCCTGGGTCGGGCCGGTCGACCCACCCGACTCACCAACTCTGAGACAAAAGTCAGAGCATTTAATGCGACTGCCAACCACTTCCTACCCCCATGGCTACAACGGTAATCAGCATGGAAGCAGTACCAGTGTCAAATCTCACTTTTTACTGCCCATCCCGGGATGGGCGGTGAAAACCTGTCACTATACACACCATACCGGGCACTATTCTACCACTGATCACCCTCGAGGGAGAATACGACGAGTACCGTACCCCGCAATTCTGGGGACTCGACCTTATCCATTCATCATCGACCCGCCTCGACCCGTCCTCGACCCGGCCTCGACCAACCGCCGATCAAACAAGAAAACAAGGCTCGCATGCCACAGGATCCAGAGTCTTTTCACCGTCTCTTCCTCTACGTCATCATGGTATCCGGGGATGGCCGACCATTCTCGGGGCACGTCGCTACAGCGGCCTCTACAGCGGTCGACAAAACTTCACTCCTAAGGCACCACCGGCGTCCTTGCCTCCTCTTGACCCTATAAAAGGGTAGGCAGGGGACTCTACGGGGGGAGGAGGAAAAAACAAAAAGCCAGTCACCCTCCCACCGTAGAAGATCAACATCTCAAGCAATCTCCTTTGTACTCTCACTTTTTCTTTCTGAGACCTAGGATCGGCTCCCTCTCTCACAGCTTGTAACCCCTACGCAAGCACTTAGGTGCAAGGAAATACAATACTCCCCCTCCCTGTTGGACGTAGGGCCTTCTTTTCGTGTCCCCAAAAAATTCGCATTTTTTCAAAAAAGAAGAGAACTGTTATATAAGTCGACGAGGCCGCAAGCGCACCCTAAGGCTCGAGGGCCGCCGAGCCGTGAGATCACCTACGCCTCCGAGCTACGGTACCTCCACTCAGCCCCCCACGCCAAGGGGTGCAACTACGTGCTAAGTAGACCGCGTAATAGTTCACGATTTTGAAAAAGCTCATGTCTAACATTCCCGTTCACTTCGAATCAAGTTCTTACACGATCCACAAGGCCGCAAACGCACCCTAAAACTCGAGGGCAGTCGTTCCACGAGATCACTTATGCCTCCGAGGCTACGGTACCTTCACTCGCTCTCTCACGCCAAGGGGTGCAACCGCGCGCTAAGAAAATTATGCAAGAATACGATTCAAGCGAGAAAGGGAAGAAAAAACTCGAACGAAAATAGAAATTTAGTACAAAATTACATCTAAATGTTTCAAGGCCCCCAAGGCCATCACGACAAAAGTTATGAGTATTAACTTATTTACATGTGCCTTCATGCCCAGGTTTGGCTCACAGACCCTCATCGTTAGTGGGCGGGACCACCTCGACCTCGAAAAGCTTTGCAAGGCGACCCTCAGGCTCCTCAGCGGCCTCGATCAGGTTCAGGCAGGCTACTTCATTCTCCTCGTCAGTCCGGTCTGGATCCGTGATGAAGCCATCAGCAATGAGGCCCATGTCATACTGAAACCCAGACCGAACGACTGCCATGGCCCTCTTCACGCCATGATGCAGCCTGCCTCGCATCTTCTCGTGGACGAGGCGACCCAGCGCCGCCATCCGGTGAACAAACGAGTTCCCTGGCGCATCCTCCTCGGTATCGACATCGGGCTCGACCCCTAGGCCATCGTACACCGAGGCGATCACACCCTGGAGCAGCTGAGTCTGCCCGGCCTTGGCCTCGAAGAGGTTCTGGAATGAGGTAGCTGTCGCCTGGGCCGCATGCTGCTGCTTCTCCAGCTCAAACACCAAGTTAGCATAAGCCTAGGACCTCGAGGCCAAGGGCAAAACACGACAAAAGGTTTACTCTCAGCGTGGGTCTGCTAACCCACGACCTCATCGCGCAGCTCCTCGCATGCCTTCTCCGACGCTTGAAGAGCCTCGTCCTTGTCACGAACCGCTGCCCTCAACGTCTTAATCTCCCGACCGGTGCCCGAGAGAGCCTCGTCCCTCTCTCGGACCGTCCCCTTCAACGTCGCAACCTCGTCCTCCAAGGTTCCGACGCGAGCGGATGCCATCCCGATCTAGATGTTAAGGGCGTCACGCTGACCGCTTGAAAGGATCAAGATGCCCAAGAGGGGGGGTGAATTGGGCTTTTCTAAAAATTAATTGCAAGAATTAAATCCTACAAGCCAAAGTTCACCCCTAGTGCCTACTAGTGTTCCTAGTGATTCTACTAGTAAAAAGTTTTGCACCCTAAGTTCCAATTCTAGTCTAGCATGGTAATTCTAGGAAAGTAAGCCGAGCAATGAAAGTAATACAAGAAAGTAAATGCTTAAAAGTAAGGGTTAGGAACACGGCGATGTTTTTCTGAGGTATCGGAGAGTCGCCACTCCCCACTAGTCCTCGTTGGAGCACCCGCATAAGGGTGTAGCTCCCCCTTGATTCACGCAAGGATCAAGTGCTCTCTACGGGCTGATTCTTTGACACTCCGTCATGGTGAATCATCCAAAACCGCTCACAAGATGAGTTGGGTCATCCACAAGCTCGCCGGATGATCACCAAACTCCCAATCACCACCAAGTAGTCTAGGTGATGGCGATCACCAAGAGTAACAAGCTAGAACTCTCACTTGACCACAACAAGCCTAATGAGAAGGTGGATGCACACTTGCTACTCCCTAGTCACTAATGAGGGATTCTCAAACTTTGATTCTCAAATCACTACCCTCACTAGAGCTCTTGCACTCCCTTGCACTTGAAAGGTGTTTCTCAGCTGAACAAATGAGCAAGAGAACTCTAAAAGAGGTGGAGGAGATGTATTTATACACCCTACAGTCAAATCCAACCGTTACCTGCTAACTCAGCAAAATACGCACTGACCGGACGCGTCGGTCGAACGTAACGGTCGAAAAACTGAACGACATCGCTGAGTGACCGGACGCGTCCGGTCATGCAAGGACCTTACTATACTTTGACCTGACACTCGGTCGCGTCCGATCAATGATGACCGGACGTGTCAGGTCAGCAAAGTACCTTACTGGAACGTGACCGGACGCGTCCGATCACTTCCTAGTCACGTCTGATTAGATCTTTTACCCTCTGAGACACGTGTCAACACGATCAACACATCCGGTCCTCGCAGGAACCGCGTCCGGTCAACCAGGTTGAAACGCAGTGACTGTTAGTACTGACCGGACGCGTCCGGTCGAGACAGAGACCGCGTCCAGTCAAGGGTAAATGGCTCAAACGACTTCGAAACGCGACACAACTTGAACCGAGTTGCTTCCAACTGAACTTTGAGCTTTACCTGAGCTACCTAGTGCTAAGTTTGATAAGTGTGCACCACACCTAAATAAAAGACTCACCTAGGTCAAGCTACTCTCTCATGCCTCCCTTTATAGTATGGCCAAAGGAAAGAAGCGAAGATCCTAACGACTATTCCGGATGTAACTCAACACCTTGACATCCGGAACTAACCGTCCTTAATCTTGTCGTTGATCCTTTGAAAACTAAAACGATTTCCATCAAGGGGCATGAATACCATAGTGCCCAAAGCAGTTATCAACCCCATGACCTAACTTATTAAAGTTTATGGAAAACACATGTTAGTCATGGTAATAATGCGTTGTCATCAATTGCCGAAACCAACTCCCAAGGCCTAGATGCTTTCACCGCTAACTAAGGCGATATCCTCCTCGAGCTCCTTCACGCGCGCCAGTAGCGGCGCGAGGTCCTCGCGAGCCTTGGCCGCCTCCTCCCAAGCCCTTGCCGCATCTTCACATGCCTTGGCCTCGGCTTCCTGAGCCTGCGCCGCCTCCTCCCTGACCGCTGCATGGAGGACGCGGAGCTCGTCCACCTCGGCGCTCTTCTGGGATAGCCACTTATTGGCTTCCTCGACTAGAGCCCGTTGACGAGCAAGCGCCGCCCACACGCCACTCTCATGATGAATAAAGAGTGACTTACGGTGAGAACGCTCCTTGAGCTCCTAACCACAGTTAAAACCTAAAGATTAGAACCAAGGAGAAAGGAAGGATAAAACGCAAGGAAAGATAAACGAACCTGGCTCACCTCGAAAGCCTCCGACATACCCTGCACCATGGTATCTGCGACCATGCATAGAGACTACACGGAGTGCTTACGGAGTCCCTCGATGAACTCCCAGTGCTGCACTTCGTCCTTGTCGTCGAGGGCGAAGAAGGGCTCGGCGCTGGGGTTAGACGCGTCCCTGAACTGGAGGGTCAACCGACCCCAGCGCGGGAGCTCCTCCTCCGCCCGTATAAGCACTAGCCCTGCGTAGTCAGGCCACCTGGCAGACGCCTCGGCCAGGTCATCCCCCAACGTCGCAGAAGTACCGGGCCGATCCGGGGCATCGACCATCTCGATGTCCGCCTTCTGCTTCCCCTTGTCAGAAGGAGGGTCATCGACGATAAGGTCGATCACAGCCGGAATCGACCCTTGGGGCGGGGCTGATGTCTCGACTGTTGGCACCACCGCCTGTACGTTGGACGATGGCACGACCACCTCCCGTTTTGCCTCGACCACCTGCTCCGTTGGTTGATCCTGCTACGACTGCGGCTCCTCCCGCGCCAGTTGTGACTCCGGCTGCGCCGCCTCTTTCCCCGCCTCTGGCAGGGCCTCTACCACTCTCTTGATTTTTCGACATCCGCTCGCCCCACGTCGTGGACGGATGTTTCGGCCTCAGCGGCCTCGATGGCTGCCTGGGTCGTCGTGGTCGACCTAGGCTCTGACCCACCGATGCCGGGCATCTCGAGCCTGGCACCGCCCTAGACTGCCTCAACTGTCTCTGGCTCCCGCGTGGCGTCACCAGGACCAGCGACCTCCTGGGAGCTTACTCCTGCCTTGGCGGCGGCCTCCCTCGTCCTGAGCCGCTCCATCATAGCCTGGTACCTCGTGACCCAGGCGGCGCCATCGGCCGGCGTCCGCATCATCAAGGCAGCGCCCGACTTGAGCGCCTTGACAGGAGTCGGAGCTGCGAGCTCCACCTTGCGCTTGTGGCTGAGCAGCAAACAGACACGTCAGAATAAAGAGCGAGATTACCGTTGACGGAAAGACAAGGTGAGGTACTTACCTGGATATGGGAATCAGGGGCCTAGACTCTGGCCTCCCCGATCCACCTGACGGCATCTGTGAGGGCCCCTCCGTTGAGCCTCCTGTTGGCCGGGTGCTCCTCGGAGCCCGGGCTAACAGGGCGCCTGAGGACCTCTGCGCTGACGAGGCTATCTGGCCTTGAGTCCTTACGCCTGTCGACGGCGCCCTAGCCTCAAACGCCGACGTTGTTGCTCCACCCATCGGCAGAGTCTGAGGCGATCGGACTCACGGGCGCGACGCCATCGACCTCTGTCACACCCATTTTTAAGGACAAAAATAGGATGCATAAAAGACTCATGTGCGCCCCAGGAAATAGTCGCACACATAAGTTGACAAATTACAAAGTATCATCACAGTGCTTATTACATAACGAATAAGTATTTAAGACATAGTCTTGAACGATAGGTAATAATAACTAATAGTAATTCTTCAGCGGAAACTCCACACAGGGACACGGTTGACTGGTTGACACCAAGACTAGTACTCATTCCGATAATCTTCCTCTATATCTTCATCTATTATGGTGGAAATAGCAAGGGTGAGTCCATGTCGAACTCAACAAATATAACACAGGGTTCATGAGGCTCAAAAAGGCTAGACATTGTTTAACTGCGTTTAGCTTTTAATCATATATTAGCAATTGAGTAGCATCAAGATAAACCACTTCCCATTAAAGAACCAATGATCAATTGTAATAAGGATAATGAATAGCATTAACATAAGCAAATAATAATCAACAATAATTAAGCATGATACAACAGTTATGATCAACTATTCCATAAGAATCCCCAAGGTTGCTCGTATCCGTGAGCACGGCTAGTATACCAGTTTTTAACTCTGCGCAGAGGTGTACACTTTCACTGTGAGTCATGATTTCCAAATGAGTGGGGAGATCAAGCCCAAACACCCGAGAACCATATAAAGCCACTCAAAAGTTCGTCTAACAAGTTAGGGCCATTAGATTCACTCGGCAGGCAGATGTAGAACCCCCCTTCCCTGTGGCACAACAACCGCAGCCTATACACACTAGGCCAGGGGCTCGCACTACACCCAACGTGGCAAGCCATTCTTACGCCATTTAAGGTAACCTCTAACAAGCTAGAAAAGGTCTCTTGAACAACTAAAGCCAGAGCCATATAGCCCTCACAGCTGTACTGTATATCCCGGTTATCACTTACAGATAAGTCCTTATGGAGAGAAACCAGAGCATCAAAATAATACACATGCTCTAGCCCCCTTTTTACAGTAATAAAATCATCTTAATAGTTGATTGCTTAATCCATTAATCAAATTACAAGATCATTGTTCTTAGTTTAAGCACTAGCAGTAGCTACCCATATGCATTCCCAAGGTTGACAAGGAATCAAGATAACAATCACTAAGTTATAATCTCTAAGGTTGTCAAGGTAAGCACATGCATATGTATGACAATTCAATGTATAGGTAACAAGGATAGTCCTGTGTTATACTTGCCTTGAATAAAGCTTTCCTGATGATACTGCTGACTTGGCTCAAAGTAATACTCCGAATCGTCCAGATACTGCTCACCTTCTATACTCGATCATCAATCAACAACACACATGCATCCAATCAAACAAACACGAAGCAAACAAAGAGATACAATTAGAACAGTACACCAACAGTAGCAAAACAGTAATAAAAGTTTATAAAACTCTTCTACACGTTTCTACGATCACACAGACGCAAAGATCACCAAATTCGAAGTTAAAACGTGAAAGTTATGAATTTTCTAAGATTTCCTATAGATAAATAAATACTTAATTATAAACTCGAAAAATAAATTATCAAAACTAACTGTACAACTACACTAACATGTAGAGCTCGCAAATATAAACCTAACGCAACTTGAACGGATCAAATCGGAGTTAAAACAAAGATTTTATGACCAAAACAATCCTAGTGGCAAAACTGTAAATACCTGAAAACGTATTTTTGATTTAACCGGAAGAGAATACGCTTTCAAAACGCAAAAATGTACTTTCAGTTTTACGCTATGGACGGCGGGTTAAATTCTGAAAAACTAAGGGACTCTTTAAGAATTTTGCCACGCAAAGAGGTAAGTTCTAATCTTGGCCGCTTATCCAAGATCGGACGGCCCACGTTTCTTCCAGAGGAGACCGGCGGCGCTTCCGCCGCCCCGCCCCAACCCCACGGCGGCGCCATGGCCGGCGGCTCGCCAGACATGCCAAACCCGCCCTAGACTTCACCAAAAGATGCGCGGTTGGTACCAATCGAACGGGAAGCTCAATGCGATCTCACCTAGGGCTCCAAGACGGTTAATCACGGCACGGAAACGACGGGCGGCTCCAAAAGGTGGGCAGCTTAGCTCCTTCACACGGTAAGAACACAACACGACCTTAACTTCAAAATTGATAGCACAAATTGAGTCACAACAACGAAGTAAAGCTAATAGAGCAACTTACAGCGACTAGAACGCGAAGTAGCCGACGAATTCGCCCCCACCGCGGCTTCTAGGGTTCAAAGGCGCGGCTAGGGAAACTACAACCCAAAATCCAAATAAAAAGGGTAAGGAAGGTGCGGTTCTAGCTTATATAGGATAGTGACATGATCAATTTGGAAAGGGACCCCCTTGATTCACGGATTCGGTTGCGGTTCGAAGATGGAACTCGTGACCGGCTCGGTTACGTGAGATGAGAGAAGCATCCGACAGCCGGGACCCACTTGTCAGCGGAAGAAAGGAGGGAGGCGGCTGCTGCTGGGCTCTGCCGAACTGGCCACTGTGAGCTGGGCCAAGACGCCGAGACGGGCTGCTGCGCTACTGATCGGCCCACCAAGCCAAGAAGGAGAGCGGGCCACCGGTTACCAGGTGAGTAAACTGTTTTCTTTTCTTTTTTTTTTCTTTATTTGCTTATTTAACAAACTATTCCAAATACAATTTTTCAAGCCAAAACAAAATAAAATAAATCCACTACACAAAAGAAAATAAATGCAGCAGCATGAATGCAACACCAAATAGTTTTCAAACTTTCAATTTCCCATTAATTGTTATCTAAATTATTTGAAACTCATTAATTCTAAAATTTAGAATTTTTGGGTGTTACAAATTCTACCCCCTTAAAAGAATCTCGTCCTCGAGATTGGACTGCTTACTCAAACAACTGCGGATATGATTTCCTCAATTCATCCTCTCTTTCCCAAGTTGCCTCTGCCTCTGAATATCGATTCCACTGTACTTTGCACATTTTAATAATCCGACTTCGAGTAACTCTCTTAGCAGTCTCTAAAATCTTAATCGGAAACTCTTCATATGTAAGATCCTCCTTAACAGTCAACTCTTCTAAAGGTATCTGCTCCTCAGGCACCCGTAAACACTTCTTAAGTTGTGAAACATGGAATACATCATGTACTCCAGATAAATTCTCAGGCAACTCTAATTGATAAGCAACTTCCCCACGTCTAGTAATAACTTTAAATGGTCCAACATACCTTGGTGCTAGTTTACCTTTCATGTTAAACCTCTTCACACTTTTTATTGGTGACACCTTCAAATAGACATAATCACCTACCTCAAAAACTAAATCTCTTCTTCTATTGTCAGCATAACTCTTCTGACGAGACTTTGCTACTCTCAAATTCTCACGAATCACTCGCACTTGATTTTCTGCGTTTCTAAGAACATCTGTACCAAACACTTGAGATTCACCTGTCTGATCCCAAAACAATGGAGTTCTACACTTACGTCCATACAAAGCTTCAAACGGTGCCATCTTAAGACTCTGTTGATAACTGTTATTGTAAGAAAATTCCGCATAAGGCAAACTCTTATCCCAACTAGTTCCATATTGCAATGCACAAGCTCTCAACATATCCTCTAATACCTGGTTGGTCCTTTCAGTCTGTCCATCTGTCTGTGGATGATATGCTGTACTAAAATTCAATTTTGTTCCCAATGATTCATGCACAGCTTTCCAAAAATGCGACGTAAACTGCGATCCTCGATCAGATACAATCTTCTTTGGTACTCCATGCAAACAGACTATCCTCTCCATATACAACTCTGCCAATTTTGGTCCATGGTAAGTAGTCTTAACTGGTATAAAATGAGCAACTTTGGTTAACCGATCTACTATCACCCAAATAGAGTCATAACCTTTCTGAGTACGAGGTAACCCCACTATAAAGTCCATACCAACTTCCTCCCACTTTCATTCAGGAATCTTCATTGGTTGCAACAATCCAGCAGGTCTCTGATGCTCTGCTTTCACCCTCTGACAAGTGTCACACAATGCCACATACTCAGCCACATCTCGCTTTAATCCAACCCACCAATATTTCTGTTTAAGATCCAAATACATCTTAGTACTACCAGGATGAATAGAATAAGCTGACTCATGAGCTTCGCGAAGAATTGCCTGTCTAACAGTTTGATCCTCAGGTACACACAGTCTCTTTCCAAACCACAAAATTCCATTATCATCCATTCGAAAGCCTGGTGACTTACCAATCACTATATCTTCTGCTATCTTTTTTAGTTTCTCATCCTTCAACTGACCCTTGTAGATTTCTTGCTCTAAAGTAGGCTCTATCACTAATTCCATTGTATTAGTAACAATGCCCAAATTCAAATATTCAAATTCAGCACATAACTCACTAGTCATAGACAACGTCCGTATCTCATTGGCATAACTTTTCCTACTAAGAGCATCAGCTACTACATTAGCCTTACCAGGATGATAGTGTATCTCAATATCATAATCCTTAATCAACTCTAACCATCTGCGTTGCCTCAAATTCAGATCTGACTGAGTGAAAATATACTTCAAACTCTTATGATCAGTGTATATATCACTCTTATGTCCAATCAAATAATGTCTCCAAATCTTTAAAGCATGAACTACAGCTGCTAACTCCAAATCATGTGTAGGATAATTCAACTCATGCTTTCTCAACTGCCTAGATGCATAAGTCATAACTCTGCCTTCTTGCATAAGAACACATCCCAATCCTTGACGAGAAGCATCACAATAAATAGAAAACTTCTTACTCAAATCTGGCAAAACCAAAACAGGCGCTGTAGTCAACCTCTTCTTCAATTCCTCAAAACTAGCTTGACATTTATCTGACCACACAAACTTGGCATTCTTCTCTAACAGAGATGTCATAGGTTTAGCAAGTTTAGAAAACCCTTCAATGAACCGTCTGTAATATCCAGCTAATCCCAAGAAACTATGAATCTCGCCAACATCAATAGGTGGTTTCCAATCTAATACATCCTTTACTTTACCTGGATCCACTGATATCCCTCCATTAGAAACAATATGACCAAGGAAAGAAACTTCCTTCAACCAAAACTCACATTTACTACGCTTCGCATACAGTTTATGCTCTCTAAGTTTCTGCAATACCAATCTCAAATGTTCAGCATGTTCTTTCTCCGTCTTGGAAAATACCAGTATATCATCAATAAACACTACCACAAACTTATCCAAATATTCCATAAACACCTTATTCATCATATACATAAAGTATGCAGGTGCATTGGTCAACCCAAATGACATAACAGTATACTCATACAATCCATACCTTGTAGTAAAAGCTGTCTTTGGAATATCAGAAGCACGAATCTTCAACTGATGATAACCAGAACGTAAATCAATCTTAGAGAACACACAAGCACCTCTCAACTGATCAAACAAGTCATCAATCCTGGGCAAAGGGTACTTATTCTTGATAGTTACCTCATTTAGTGACCGGTAATCAACACACATCCTCTGACCGCCATCTTTCTTATCAACAAAAATAACTGGTGCTCCCCAAGGTGATGAACTAGGTCGAATAAAACCTTTATCTTGTAATTCTTTAATTTGTTTCTTAAGTTCTTCTAATTTATCTACTCCCATCCTATATGGTCGTTTGGCTATAGGTGCAGTTCCAGGAAGTAATTCAATAAGAAATTCAATGTCTCTGTCAGGTGACATACCTGGCAATTTATGAGGGAAGACATCCGGAAATTCCTCAATCACTGAATTCTCCTTAATAGTATCTTCAAGCTGATTCACCACAGCGGTTGGTTGCTTCTGCACTGCTACATCCACATTGATTTTATCTCCATTAGGTGCAGTCACAACTACCACTTTCTGCTGACACTGAATCTCTGCCTGATTTTGCTTCATCCAGTCCATACCCAATATCACATCAATACCAGATGTCCTCAACACTATAGGAGCTATCTTAAACTCTACCCCCCTTAATACCATACTAATTGGAAGACAACGATTACTGGTTTGCATGGTACCTCCAGGTGAATTTACTAAGAGAGGTTCTTTCATAGCTAGCATGGGTATACTATGCATTTTAACAAAAATGTTGGATATGAATGTATGAGATGCTCCAGAGTCAAAAAGAACAGTTGCGGGAGTGGAATGTACATTGAACGTACCAATCATAACTTCTGGTGCATCATGAGCTGTATCAGAAGACACGTGATTCACCCTTCCAGTACCAGATTGCCTCTGGTTGCTCTTCTGGCTCTGAGGAGTCTGCTGGTTCTGCTTCTCAGGACAATGGTAAGACATATGTCCCTCTTTACCACAGACAAAACATCTAGTAGGCGTGCTGGGAGCACTATTCTTCATGGGAGTAACATTGGAATTTTCAGTGCGAGGAGTCTGTTGCCCAGTCTGCTGATACTGTTGACGCTGTGGATATGATGAACGCTGTTGTGACTGATTACTTTGCCAATTCTGGGACCACCTCTGATTCGGATTACGATTCCACTGGCTAACCGGTCCCTGAAACTTCTGATGAAAACCATGCTGAGAATTAGTGCGCTGACGGTTGTTGCTTCCTGAGCTTTGTACCTTCATCTTCCTCTTCCTGTCCATCTCTCTGCGCTCATTATCAAGCACAATAGCTTTATTTACCAGCTCTTGAAAACTAGCATAGTTGTTCCCCTTCAACTGCAAGCGAAGATCATAATAAATTCCCTTCAAGAAAAGACGCTGTCTGTCTGCATCTTCCCTCACTTCATTAGGAGCATAGCGAGCCAACTGGGTGAACCTGTCATGATATTCACTAACGCTCATCTGTCCCATCCTAAGGTTTCTGAATTCTTCCTGCTTCAGCTCAATTATACCTTCAGGAATATGACGAGCTCGAAAATCTCTAACAAACTCATTCCAAGTGATAGGAGGAGCATTGTCAGGGCGTGCAGCTTGATACGACTCCCACCAAGTCTGAGCTGTCCCCTGTAACTGACCAGATGCATATAACACCTTCTCCATATCATTGCATTGGGCTATATTCAGCTGTTTCTCCACTGCCCTCACCCAATCATCTGCCTCTAAAGGATCAGCAGCATGAGAAAACACTGGAGGGCGTCCCTTCAAAAATTCTCCACGCTTATCCCTCACTTGCACAGGCGGTGGTCCTCCTGCAGGGGGATTGTTCTGCATGTGCTGCATAAACATCTGCATCATCTGGTTCTGAGTTTGCATGAGTTTCTCCATAGTAATGGGTAGGTTAACACCTCCACGACCTCTGCCACGTCCTCTGCCTGACATCTGTTTCCAAAAACACAGAAGATGAAATTCAGTACGATCCGAGATGATGTATTCAATAGATAAGCAAAATCTGATTTTTCTGGGCGAACTCCAATTTTAGCAACTCAGTAAAACTGTCATATCTCGAGCTACAGTCGTCTAATTCAGATGATCTTTACATGGTTGGAAAGCTTACAAAATTATCTACAACTTTTATTCACAACACTTTTTCTGATTCTATCAATAAATTGGCCAAAAACTGAACTTAACCGAAACTGTTTCAGAATTCCAGACTGTGCAGTAACTCCAACTTGGAACAGGTATATCTCTTAGCTCATAATAGATATTAAAGTGATTCTTCTGGGGTTGGAAAGATATAGAAGTCTAATTATTCCCAGTAAAATTTTTTAAATTTCTCATGAACGGATTTTAAGTTATTTCTAAAACATTCCAGACTGATCCAAAAATCAGCAAAGGACAGAACTAAGTTAACCTCATATTCATCTAATATATTTTGATCAAACTTAATATTCTTAACCATGGAACTTGTAGGCATGTCTACAAAACTCCAGCACACATTACAAAGATCCAAATCACACATTATCATAATAACAATCCATCAATCATACAATTGTTCACACCACAAACTGACTCTTAAAACAAACCAAACTTAAAATTAACTCGCAACTACTATCGTTCCTATTACATAAGGAATTTTCCTATTTCCTAATTAAGCTTCTCATAAATCTTGGGATGACCTAACTCCGCCCTTAATTGGTCAATCTCCTTATAAGCTTGCTCCTTAAGTTCTTTTTCCTTCAGCAACTCTTCCTTCAAATCCACCTCATGGAGAGCCAATTCACGAGCTAATCCCACCGTAGCTTGTAAAGTCAAGGAGGAATCATCTGCAAGCGGCACGGTCGAAATACCCTTGTCATGTAAGAAACAAGGAAAATGCCGGAGTGCACCCTTTAACGTCTTGTCCGAGCGTAGACCATGGTAGTAAACAAATGCATTGAAAGCGACATCCTCCATGCTTGTCTCCACGGTTGCCCGGCTCACTCTGGTAATGAACTTTGACTCCACCTTAGGTTCCTTAGTGGTAAGATCCCTTTTCTTAACCCATAACTCTGTTTCCCAATAGGAATCCATCCATGGATGACTATACTCTGCACTGCGATACTCCAACGTAGCTTCCCAGTCGTAGTAGTAGTTGTCCAAGGTTCTTGTCAACATGTCATGGAAGAAAGCATCAGCTTTAGGAACCATGATATGAAGCTTCGTAGTCCACCCCATAACTACATTCTCCATTGGTGTATCACCAACTCTTGATTCAGCATCAGATAGCTCTTGATCACCATCTTCATACGGCTCCTGAGGTTTGAAACGGGCAACGTACTGTGCAGATGATAGACGGGGATAAAGAGACATCTACAAGATTTAGACATAGATTAGATAGAATCAATGTATTTTCGCAATAGAATAAAGTAGAGGAAGCATAAAACTTTAGTAATTAACAAGGTGAAAAGAGGAAGCATGAATTAAGTGAAGTATGGATGCTATTAACGACCATTCTAACTAGGCTCGCGTCCTACAGTCAACACGGCTCTGATTCCAATCTGTCACACCCATTTTTAAGGACAAAAATAGGATGCATAAAAGACTCATGTGCGCCCCAGGAAACAGTCGCACACATAAGTTGACAAATTACAAAGTATCATCACAGTGCTTATTACATAACGAATAAGTATTTAAGACATAGTCTTGAACGATAGGTAATAATAACTAATAGTAATTCTTCAGCGGAAACTCCACACAGGGACACGGTTGACTGGTTGACACCAAGACTAGTACTCATTCCGATAATCTTCCTCTATATCTTCATCTGTTATGGTGAAAATAGCAAGGGTGAGTCCATGTCGAACTCAACAAATATAACACAGGGTTCATGAGGCTCAAAAAGGCTAGACATTGTTTAACTGCGTTTAGCTTTTAATCATATATTAGCAATTGAGTAGCATCAAGATAAACCACTTCCCATTAAAGAACCAATGATCAATTGTAATAAGGATAATGAATAGCATTAACATAAGCAAATAATAATCAACAATAATTAAGCATGATATAACAGTTATGATCAACTATTCCATAAGAATCCCCAAGGCCGCTCGTATCCGTGAGCACGGCTAGTATACCAGTTTTTAACTCTGCGCAGAGGTGTACACTTTCACTATGAGTCATGATTTTCAAATGAGTGGGGAGATCAAGCCCAAACACCCGAGAACCATATAAAGCCACTCAAAAGTTCGTCTAACAAGTTAGGGCCATTAGATTCACTCGGCAGGCAGATGTAGAACCCCCCTTCCCTGTGGCACAACAACCGCAGCCTATACACACTAGGCCAGGGGCTCGCACTACACCCAACGTGGCAAGCCATTCTTACGCCATTTAAGGTAACCTCTAACAAGCTAGAAAAGGTCTCTTGAACAACTAAAGCCAGAGCCATATAGCCCTCACAGCTGTACTGTATATCCCGGTTATCACTTACAGATAAGTCCTTATGGAGAGAAACCAGAGCATCAAAATAATACACATGCTCTAGCCCCCTTTTTACAGTAATAAAATCATCTTAATAGTTGATTGCTTAATCCATTAATCAAATTACAAGATCATTGTTCTTAGTTTAAGCACTAGCAGTAGCTACCCATATGCATTCCCAAGGTTGACAAGGAATCAAGATAACAATCACTAAGTTATAATCTCTAAGGTTGTCAAGGTAAGCACATGCATATGTATGACAATTCAATGTATAGGTAACAAGGATAGTCCTGTGTTATACTTGCCTTGAATAAAGCTTTCCTGATGATACTGCTGACTTGGCTCAAAGTAATACTCCGAATCGTCCAGATACTGCTCACCTTCTATACTCGATCATCAATCAACAACACACATGCATCCAATCAAACAAACACGAAGCAAACAAAGAGATACAATTAGAACAGTACACCAACAGTAGCAAAACAGTAATAAAAGTTTATAAAACTCTTCTACACGTTTCTACGATCACACAGACGCAAAGATCACCAAATTCGAAGTTAAAACGTGAAAGTTATGAATTTTCTAAGATTCCCTATAGATAAATAAATACTTAATTATAAACTCGAAAAATAAATTATCAAAACTAACTGTACAACTACACTAACATGTAGAGCTCGCAAATACAAACCTAACGCAACTTGAACGGATCAAATCGGAGTTAAAACAAAGATTTTATGACCAAAACAATCCTAGTGGCAAAACTGTAAATACCTGAAAATGTATTTTTGATTTAACCGGAAGAGAATACGCTTTCAAAACGCAAAAATGTACTTTCAGTTTTACGCTATGGACGGCGGGTTAAATTCTGAAAAACTAAGGGACTCTTTAAGAATTTTGCCACGCAAAGAGGTAAGTTCTAATCTTGGCCGCTTATCCAAGATCGGACGGCCCACGTTTCTTCCAGAGGAGACCGGCGGCGCTTCCGCCGCCCCGCCCCAACCCCACGGCGGCGCCATGGCCGGTGGCTCGCCGGGCATGCCAAACCTGCCCTAGACTTCACCAAAAGATGCGCGGTTGGTACCAATCGAACGGGAAGCTCAATGCGATCTCACCTAGGGCTCCAAGACGGTCAATCACGGCACGGAAACGACGGGTGGCTCCAAAAGGTGGGCGGCTTAGCTCCTTCACATGGTAAGAACACAACACGACCTTAACTTCAAAATTGATAGCACAAATTGAGTCACAACAACGAAGTAAAGCTAATAGAGCAACTTACAGCGACTAGAACGCGAAGTAGCCGACGAATTCGCCCCCACCGCGGCTTCTAGGGTTCAAAGGCGCGGCTAGGGAAACTACAACCCAAAATCCAAATAAAAAGGGTAAGGAAGGTGCGGTTCTAGCTTATATAGGATAGTGACGTGATCAATTTGGAAAGGGACCCCCTTGATTCACGGATTCGGTTGCGGTTCGAAGATGGAACTCGTGACCGGCTCGGTTACGTGAGATGAGAGAAGCATCCGACAGCCGGGACCCACTTGTCAGCGGAAGAAAGGAGGGAGGCGGCTGCTGCTGGGCTCTGCCGAACTGGCCACTGCGAGCTGGGCCAAGACGCCGAGACGGGCTGCTGCGCTACTGATCGGCCCACCAAGCCAAGAAGGAGAGCGGGCCGCCGGTTACCAGGTGAGTAAACTGTTTTCTTTTCTTTTTTTTCTTTATTTGCTTATTTAACAAACTATTCCAAATACAATTTTTCAAGCCAAAACAAAATAAAATAAATCCACTACACAAAAGAAAATAAATGCAGCAGCATGAATGCAACACCAAATAGTTTTCAAACTTTTAATTTCCCATTAATTGTTATCTAAATTATTTGAAACTCATTAATTCTAAAATTTAGAATTTTTGGGTGTTACAACCTCCCCTACGGGACCCATGCGAGGTAGATCTCCTCTCTGAAGGCCCCGCTCTGGCCCTTTCCTCTGCAGGCTCTCCCTTCCCCTCGACGGGCGCCGAGACTTCCCTCGATGCTTGGGAGGTTGACCCCCCAACGGGCTCCAGCAGGGGCCACACGTCGGGGAGGTGCGCCAGAAAAGTCGTGGTATCATACCACGACCCGGCGTCGTCATCGCCACTGTCTTCACCTCCCCCGAGACTGTCTCGGAGGGGCATTCCTCGATCGGGAGACCCTCGAGGCTCTGCTGGCGGCAGCGCTTTTTCAACGCCTCGCGCTCGACGGCCTTCTTGACTTGACGCTTCTTAGCAGCGTCCTTCTCTTCCTTCTTCTGGGTCGTCAAGAGGCGTCTCGCCTCTCGAGCAGCCCGATCCTCTAAAACCGGCGGCCGTGACTCCTTGACCGCCGACAGATCCTGCACGGAGGCCTCGACCAACTTAGTCGAGGGAACTGGGAAGCAAAAGGACCCAAGGCTGTCAAAAATGACACTTACTAGAGGCTCAAAGCCTTGAGTGGGGCGCATCGGGATCCTGTCGATGTCCTCCTGTTTGAAGCTCCCCACCATCCACCATGTACGCTGGGTGACTTCATCGAGGGGTAGGGACTCGTGCGACATACGACTCCCCTCCAGCGAAGCCTCCAGCGTCATCTCGTCGATTCGTAGTCGGCGCTGCATCAGCGGCAGCACCCTCCAGTGGTGGAACGCGGTGGCCACCATTCCCATCGTCAACCTGCACTGCCGAAGCCTCCTCAATGCGTCGAGGAGCAGCTGCAGTTTCAGCTTGTCCTCCTCGACGATGTTGTACGTCCAGTTGTCCTCGCACAACATCAGGACCCGGCCGGAGAACCTCGGCAGCCGGTTGTCGTCGTTGCACAGGTAGAACCACCCGTCATGCCAGCCGATGTTCGATGAGATGAGCTGCGCCAGGATATACTGCTCACCTCGACTCACCCAGACTTGGAGAGTGCAGCTCCCCACATGCACCGCGCACCGCACTCCTCGCTCGCCTGCCTTCTTGGCGAAATGCTCCGCCTTGAAGAGGTGGAGCCACAGATTCCAGTGTGGCTCCATCCCCAGGTACCCCTCGCAGACCACCACAAAAATGACAGCCTGTGAGATGGAGTTGGGGGCGAGATGATGCAGCTCCACCTTGTAGTAGTAGAGGAGCGCCCGCACGAAGCGGCTCGGTATCATCCTGAGCCCCCTCTCATGGAAAGCCACGAAGCTTACCACGTATCCCTTCGGGGGCGCCTGTAACACCCTGGTGTTACGTAGGCATTTAGCATTGCAAATCATACGCATGAAGCATCATTTGCATTTATAATCACATGTGAGTTAGAGTGCATTTTGAGTTGAAACATTTCTGTGAAACGTGAATGTTGCATACACTTGTTTAGAATTGTTTCACCTTAATTATGGTTGCTAGGCTACTAAAATATGGGTGACTATAATTGTTAATCATCTAGAATTAGTTAACACAAATTTTGGAGCAACTTTGGTATTCAAAGTTTTGTCAAATTTGCTTTTAAAATTTTTATTGAAAAATGGTCAAAAACCCTCCCTATTTAGCTTTTATTCTCCAATTAAAAATCTGTTGGAAATTTTGAGTTTGTCCCTTAATAAAAGTTGTAGATGATTAAATTCTAAGCAACTTTCATTTTGGGTCATTTTTAGAAAAAGTCATTTTCTTACTCAAAATGGGATTTGAAAACTGTTATTTGAAATTTGTTTGAAAATGGAAAATTAGAAAATCAGTTTCTCACCAGAGTGGGCCGGCGCCTCGCTTCTGGCCCGCTCGCGCAAGCCAGCCCGGCCCAGCTCTCGCGCGCACCCACAGTCGCTCACCCGCGCGCCACTGCCTCGGCCCAGCCCACGCCACGCGTCCCTCTTCCTTCTCCCGCTCGTGCGTGCTCACTGGTCGACCGCGGCAGACCGCGCTCGCCGCGTGGCGCCTCTGACTCGCCTTAACCCTCACCCGATCGCGCACTGCCTCCGCCTCCATCTCCTTTGTCCCCTGCCTCCCTCCTCTTTCACGCGCTCACTCTCTACGGTAGCAGCAAGCCGAGCGGGAGTGCTTGCCACCGCACGTCGTCGCCCGACCCGTCGGCATCTAGCTCCGCCACCGCAGCACCCATCCTCAATTTCTTCTACCTCCAGCTCCGCCTGGACCTCCTCCATCCCGTGCGCACGCTTTCGCCCTCTTTTACACCACGGTAAGGCCAAGGTAAGTTTTTCCTTGGCACGGCGGCGCCATGGCCGCCGAGCTCGGGCCTCCATGGAGGGAGCTCTATTCCCTTCCTTCCCTCCAATTTTCCGTGATTTTGCGTTCGCCTTGACTCCGCGGACCTCGCGCGCGCCGAACCTCCCTTCGCCATGGCTGGACCAGCGTACCATCGGTGAACCGCGCCACTGTCCCACCATGCATGCCATCAAGCTCACCCAGGAGCTCCTCCGGTGCCCTAGGCTAGCGCGTGGAGTTCGCCTCTCCGCGAGGAAGCCGCTGCTGGTGACCTCACCGCCGGCGAGCTCACCGGCGGCGAGATCCGCGCGGTCAGCGCCTCCCCCGCCTCTGTGTGGCTAATGTGTGGGGTCCGGTTGCCCCCCTGGGCCCACCTGTCTGTCTCCTCTCTCGCGTGCGTGTACGCTGTACCGGGTGCACTTAGCAGTTTCAGTCGAGTTGTTTTAAAATGATTTTGAAAATGAATTCCAGAAAAGATATAAATTACTTTGGAAAATTGTAACTTGCTCATTTTGGCTCAAAAAATTATGAAACAAACTTTGGTAGACTTCTTAGGACCAGATCTATGATGTAAAAATATTGCATGTCAAGTTTGAAATACTTTTCTGTAGAGTTTTTATTTAATCATTGAAATTGTTGTTTTCTTGATAAATATATAATAAATCATAGAAAGCTCAGAAAAATATGGTTCTAGTTTTGTTAATCTTCTTGTGTAATGTACTTTCTAGGAAAAATATGTGCCATGCATGTTCTGTGCAAAAATTATGATATGTAGTTCAAGTGCTTTTATTTGATGGTTTTTGTTATTTTTATTAGAGAGCAAAAATTGTATAAAACATGTATATGATAATTTTTATTTAGTGATTGTTTACTATGTAGAATATAGGAAAAAAGGCTAAATCTATTGTTTGATACTTTTCATAATACAAAGTATTTTCTATGCTCATATTAGGCCCTAAATTGTTATTTTTGTGTAGGCAGTTCTAGTACTCTAAATATAATGAAAATTTTGTGGCCTGCTAGATTAGATGATAGTAAGTCCCTGTAATTTTCTCAGATTTTTCTATGCTACCAAAAGAAGTGTTGCCATTCGAACATAGTTTCAACTAGAGTTTAATTAACCTTGTTAATGCAGGATTAGTTAATAAGATTTGCTTTGGTGTATCTTTGAATCATCTTAGATTTCTATGGTGACTTGGCATGGTAGATAATGATTGTAGTAGTAGTATACTAGTACATGTTCTTGGATGATGTGGACTACCTTGTAGAAGAGTTGTATTACTACTTTATACAATAAAGTAAATATATTCATCTACATCCCATTCATCATGATCATTACATGTCATCTCTACAATGCACCTAGGCATGAGCACTTATACATTTGCATCATACAAGATCGCAGGAAGTAATTCTAGTAGCAGTTCCCGAGGAGCCGGAAGAGCAGCCCGAGGTGCAAGAGCAGGAGGTGCCTGAAGCCGACGAGGAGGTCGGTGAGGATCTTCCAGAGTGCCCCGACCATCGCCCGAGCTCTTTCAAAAGAGGCAAGCCCCGGAGCATTTCTCTCCCAGTTTGTAAATATTTTATTAATGCTTTACCTTAATTGATGCATTACATTTAGGAGTTATTTGCAACCGTTGTTGCATTATACCTTGTTTACCTTTGTTCTACCTTATCCTTATTACCCTGGTATTCGCAGTCAAAAAATGCTTACCTTGCTTAGACCGGTAGAAGTCGGGTGATTTCCTGTCACCTGCGAGCTATAGGTGATTACCTGGATTTGATTGAATAAGTATGTCATCTTAGGATAACTAAGTGTTTATTTGAAATTGAGATCGGACGGAGACTTACAGGGTTTCGGACTATGGTGTTTTTCGTCTGTGTCGGTTAAGGACCGACCGTTGTTGGGCCTCAAGTCATGTTGAATGCATGCCTTACATTTAGCTAGTCGAATAATGTATCTTTCAACCGCGAAGTTGGGAGATTATTCGGGCCGAGTGGATTGCCCGCAGCGCACTGTACTGGAGCAGGTGTGGTAGGACACGGGGGTGCAATGATAAGGCCAAAGAGCAGTCGGGCGGCCCTCGAGTACTTGTAGTTCCTGGCAAACTCGAGACTTTACCTAGATAGTTGACTCGGTGACCAATATCTCACTTTAGCGGGTGAGTGAGGTTTGTGTGAGGAATAAATTACTAGCTGGTTAATAATCGATTCAAATCGCCATTGTTCACTGGATAGTGAACAATTGACTTGAGTTACTTCATCGTAGTAATATTAATGGAATACTTGGACAGTTATATGAAATATGACATGATGGAAGTTGTTAATGATCAATTGGTTATCCTTACTTGTTTAATCACATGTTTACTCTAGTACAAGTGTAAATGTATTTGACAGGTTAATAAAGATTAACTTGATATAAAAGCTTCTGGAAAAGGTTCTTTGAATGCTAAAAATGTCTTTTTGCAAATGAGTCAGTCACCCTACTATAAAGCCCATCATAATCCTTGGTGTCATTTTGTTTTCGGTTATGTCGGGTAAGTCTAGCTGAGTACCTTCTCGTACTCAGGGCTTTGTTCCCACTTGTTGCAGATGGGCAGATGTATTATGGCTACTGTATCAACTGCCTTTATCCTGCGATGGGTGAAGCTTAGGACCATGGGCAGTGGTCATTTCCTACGTCTCGTCTAATGCTTTTGTTGAAGATGATCATTAGCTGGCACTTTATTTCAAACTCTGTGTGAGTGTGTGTGTGGATTGAACTAAATGCTTCCGCTACTTTTATTTGAACTTGCTTTGTAATAACTATGTTTAAACTCCGATGTATCCGTGATGTGAACTTTTATGTAATTTGTGATGGTGACCGCTAAACTTATTATGATCTTGGCTGGTATGTAAGTTGGTTTGAAATCCGTCATGATTTCACAGACTACCGGGTTATACGGGCTTAAGTTTGCTAAATCGTCTGCTCGGTGGATGATTTTCTTACTTAATTTCGTATAATTCGTCGGTTCTGTTACAGCGCCGGCTCCCGGTGGTTGGACGGCGGCACCCTCCATTCCGGCTGGGTCCGGCTCGCCCTTGGTCGCAGAAGACCGTCGCGGACCAACTCCTCTAGCTTCCTCTCTGTTATCGAGGAACGAGCCCACGCGTCCACGGAAAGGATCTGGCTCTTGCCCGCCATGGTCGTTGGAAACGACGTGCAGCGGCGGTAGAGGAAGAAGTGACGGCGGCGGTGGATGGCGGCTGAAGGGCACACAACGAGCAAGAGGGTAGAGACACAAATGGCTTGTAGGGGGTATATGCGACCCCGGACCTCACACTTATACCCCGATGGAAGGCCAACGGACGGGTGAAAAGGTAGGGACAGTTTCCGCATTCAATGACCTTACCTAACCGCTCCCTCAAAACTCGTAGGTAAGGGCACGTGTCCGCCATTCACTCCACAACTGTTGCACCACGCCGCCCACTACCGCGCCGTTCTCGCTTCCCCTCCTAAAAAGACGCGCCCCAAACGGGCCGGAAGGGGATTCGCGGACGGATATTCCTAGACGAATGGGTAACGGGCTTCGTGCCTGATATAAACCTCGAGGGATCAAAAGCTGGCCCTTAACCAGGGTTCGACAGCTGCCCTTGAGTAATGGAGTTAGGGACAACTAGGGACGTGCCCATACAAGGCCAGGGCTCGAGCCACTCTCTCGAGGCACCCCCAGACGTATTCGAGGCTAGAAGAGAGGCCGACGGAGGAAAACCCTCAGAGGGAGGCATCGAGCCCTCGGATCCTATCGCAGGGAACCAAGATCCACACGACTACTCTTTGGCATTTTTTAGAGCGCCTCCGTGGCCGCTAGCCGACTCCTACCGAATGGAGCACGGGCTCCCACTCGAATTCCCCGCTAATAGCTCACCGGAGACCGTCGGAACTCGCCCGACGAGGGTAGTACAACGTTCCTCACCCCTCCTCCTTTTTTCTAAAAAAGGAGCGTGAGGGTCGAACAATAAAAGACGGCCGAGACTCTAATCGACCTCGTGCGCACGAGGCTCGGGGGCTCGACCGCAAAAAGCTAAACCTTAAACGAAAGAGGACAAAACACGTCACGATGCAAGAGCATTCCTCGATAAAATGTACTAAAGACCTCGGAGGAGTCAAAACACTCCACCGAGGCCTCGGGGGTTACACCCGGCTGGTGCGCTCGCGCGCACCCACCGAAAAAAGCTGCGACACTACGACTCCAGTTCATGACTCGCTGAGCCTCTGCGAGAGTGACCCACACTCACCCAAAGGCTCGGGGGCTACTGTCGGGTACCAAAACAAGGAGTACCCACAATCAACGATCAAAAGAAACAAACTCCTGAGAAAACCACGCCAAAAGCTCTGCCCATAAAGACAGGGCAAGCCAAAACGACGAACGAAATGCCTCGACCACGTTCCGACTCGCACGAGGCTCGCTCGACGGAACGCCTCGACCATCGAGAAGTTTCCGACTCGCACGACCCTGGATCGGGCCAATCGACCCACCCCACTCACCAACTCTGAGACAAAAGTTAGAGCATTTAATGCGACTGCCAACCACTTCCTACCCCCATGGCTACAGCGGTAATCAACATGGAAGCAGTACCAGTGTCAAATCTCACTTTTTACTGCCCATCCCGGGATGGGCGGTGAAAACCTGTCACTATACACACCATGTCGGGCACTATTCTGCCACTAATCACCCTCGAGGGAGAATACGACGAGTACCGTACCCCGCAATTTTGGGGACTCGACCTTATTCATTCATCATCGACCCGCCTCGACCCGTCCTTGACCCGGCCTCGACCAACCGCCGGTCAAACAAGAAAACAAGGCTTGCATGCCACAGGATCCGGAGTCTTTTCACCGTCTCTTCCTCTACATCATCATAGTATCCGGGAATGGATGGCCATTCTCGAGGCACGTCGCTACAGCGACCTCTACAGCGATCGACAAAACTTCACTCCTAAGGCACCCCCGACGTCCCTGCCTCCTCTAGACCCTATAAAAGGGCAGCCATGGGACTCTACGGGGGGAGGAGGAAAAAACAAAAAGCCAGTCACCCTCCCACCATAGAAGATTAACATCTCAAGCAATCTCCTTTGTACTCTCACTTTTTCTTTCTTAGACTTGGGATCGGCTCCCTCTCTCACAACTTGTAACCCCTATGCAAGCACTTAGGTGCAAGAAAATACAATACTCCCCCTCTCCGCTGGTCGTAGGGTCTTCTTTTGCCCGAACCAGGATAAACCTTCGTGTACTCTCCTTGCATCACCATCCAGATTAGGGACACGCAACACTGATTCACTCGTTGGCTTAGGACCCTTGCAGGACCGAACGCCGACACTTGTATTGATTGTTTTAGTCCTAAATGATTTTAAATGACAAGTTTCAACTTGTCAAGTTCTACAATTTGAATAAAGGGTGTGTCTCCATCCAAGAGAGCTTGAAATATTCAAAAACTTGAATATCAAAATTTGAGGATTTTTGAAATAAACATTTGGGACTCTACATGTTTTCAAATAAAATACTTGTTAACTGTAAAGTTGCAGATAACGTCGACAACTATAACTTTAGTATAGATCATGCTAATGTCCAATGTCGTCCGAAATTTTTAAATTTAAAATTTTGAAATTTTAGAACATAAAAATAATATTAAGGAATATAAATGACTTAGAATAAAAAACTTGTTAACTACGAAAGCTACAAATCGTATTGAGAGCTGCTACTTTTGTGTAGATCATGTTAGATCCGAGATTGTTAAGTAAATTTAAATTTCGAAATCAATAAGGTTAAAATGATTTTTTGAGACTCTAGAAAATTTCACATAAAAAATTTAATAACGACAAAGAAGTTGTAGAGCACGTACGTGCTTACACGAAAAAATTCAGACGCAAAATTTAGTTTCAGTTGACGGTTTACGGTATGACGAGTATGATGATGGCTATGCGGCCTGACGGCACGTGTATGTTCCCAAATTGCATTGGGGATTAAGTGGAGACAGGCGGGGCAGGGCCGATTGCAACCACACGCGTACGTGCAGGGACGTGAAGATACCACGGAATCCCCGATGCGGCGAGCCGGCGGCCGGGCGGGCCGACGTACGTACGTGGCGCCTCAGCCTCGCGGCCACTTGGAGATCGAGAGCCCCGGACCCGGCAGATCGACCACGGTCTGTATATACGTGGCGGATGTATATCCGAGAGATACATATCCACGTACGCGGCCACAAAAAAAAAACACATAAGCATATGGAGCTTTTTTTTTTTTGCATGATTGTATTTATTTATTTATGGATGGATGCGCGTTGCGTCGCGTGTTGCGCAAGTCTGAGGCTATACCTACTGCCTGCCTGTTGCGATCGATCGTCACGGGAGCGCGCCGGCCTGCTGTGTACGTGCTGCCGCTTATTGGTGAGGACTGAGGATGATGGTGATGGTGAGATGCACGGATAATGGATGGACCGGCCGCATCGATCGATCGAGCCAATGCCAAATTAAATGATATGCCTGGGCTGGTGGTGGCTGTCTGTTCGCTTGAACTTATCGACCTACCTTATCAGCTATAGTATAATGTTTTTTTTCGCAACAAATCAACCAACAGTACCTTCAGTCATGACTTATCAGCCAATAGTAAAAAAATATAAATTTGTTCACCGTATTTCATTCCCTACTACTACTATACTGTAATGCGCACGTAAAAAGGATCGAGATGCATACTTTGGTGGGGGGTTAATAAAAACTGAGAGATTATTATTAAGATAAGAACCATATTATACATCTCTTTTCGAGTGGCGCTCATTTCCTTTGAGGATATGATGAGGGACTGGGGTGTTGCGTGCCTGCATCTCTTGTGAAAATGACACGGGTATTAATTAATTTACATAAACCTTGAAAAAAAAAACATATCCTGAGGTTTACGGGAAATTTGAAACGATGTACATGTGCATGTCTATCGATGTTCTATATAGACATGCAAAATTAAATTAGTGTTCAAATTCATTCATTTAAAAAGTATGCAAATTGAGTTTAGCTAGCTCAGCTGATTATGTTTCTTGTGATAGCACATGTCCACCTATGATGAACTGAAGTCCTCACCTTGTTATAAGTTTTTTCTGGATTTATTCTAAAATTTAATGGCATTGTTTGTTCGGTGGTAGACAAACGTGTGCCTAACGAAGTGGCTGTATTAATTTTGTCAATCTTGATATCTACTATTTTAGTTTTTCAGAGGTTTCCATAAGGATAATTAAGTTTATGTGAGTAATCATAGAGGTCAGTATGTACAAATCATATATTGGAAAGGACGTATGTAGAGCAACAAGTCAACGGTTAGCTAGTTATATATGGCACGAACACGTTTATTAAGCTCTTGCATACATGCATTATATATACAGTAGCACTACGTGCTAGCTAGATAGAGACGACTGTGACACATGTAGCTTGACACGAGATCCAACGAGGCAAATTAAAGACGATCAAAGGCAAAAGTTTTCGTACTTACGAGGATCGGAGAGCAATCCTAGCACTAGCCAAGCCAGTGGATCGAGTCACTCGTGATACGTGCTCGCCTCACTGGTGACGTCATTTCCGGGCCTCTTTTCACCGACCTGACGCCGACCGGCTGGCGAGTCCATCGATCGAACGCGTGGACTTTCCACCACTCGTTGCCTAGATCGTTCATAGTAAGCCACGTCACGTTGCCCGTGGCTCAAGGACACTCGATCACTCCCGCTCATCTTGCACCCTTTGCTGCATGTACATTGTTTTGCTAAATACAGTGTAGTATAGAAGATATTTCCTGGGAACTGTGTAACCGCTGCAGGTAAAGTGTGGGAGGATCTTGTCGTGCATGTCGTCCACGTGAATCGTGATCCAAACAAAGGTTTCAGTTTGGGAACAAAAATGTATGAAGACCATGGTCTTCAATACGAGAAGAAATTTCATCCAGCTAGGAGAGAGGAGACTGTATCTCACTTTGTTATATGAGCAATGTACTGCTTCTCAGTGAGCTTGATCCAACTAGAACCACAGCCATGTAAAAAAAAAGTTAGTGTGTCCCAGCACTAACGAAACAAATGTTTTATTTCAACGAAAATAGTAACTTTATATATTTCTACATACATCACAAAGGATGGACAGCTATCATACACAGTACCTAACCTATATGTAAAAAGAAAAAAAGAAGGCTTAGCTAGATTCTCTAATAAGATAATGCAGAGTTCACAGAGAAAATATTGGGGACTTGCTTTCTTTGTTTTAAGCATCTCCACCAGATTTCCTTTCTCCTTTCTCTTAAAATCTTGTAATAGGAGATTGAGAAAACACAATTCATCATTTTAGGGGACACCGTGCTTTAGCAGATTGAAAAAATACACACCTCCTTTACGTACCTCTCTGACATATGGGACCAAATGCCAGCTGGTAATTGTTTCCTTTGTTTCTCCTTGATCTCCTCTCTACGTCACACTCTCTAGACTCCAATCATTTCATCCATCTATTCTCTCTCTCATTTGGAGGCAGGGCCCTTGCTCTCTCTTCTCTTTCTTCTCTCCCATGGCCGAGCGACGACGCAGCATGCTCGCCGAGCTTGGTGGCCAATGCAGCAGGCTCTCCTGCTCGGCTCCTCGATGTAGCAGCTGGCAAGGCAGTGGCCGCACGGCTTGCTCGCCAGGCTTGTAGTTGTCGCTCCTAGCTATAGAAAGGGAAAGGGGACCTTTCTTTGCGAGAATAGGGCATCACTACAAACTTCTAACCCTTGCGCAACGACGAGAAAACGTCGCAATAGGCCCAATTTTGTTGCAAAAGGTAGTTCATACCACGAAATCGCGTTTGTTGGCAATGGTTGCAAAAAGTCACGTTGCAATAAGAACTTGCAACCGTTGCTAGTTTGGCGTTGCAAGAGTTAGCTTTTCTTGCAACGTTGCCAAGCATTGCAATAGGACGTTATCGCAACATTTACTGGCGTGGCAATATGAGCACTTGCCACGTTCGTCTTCGTGGCGAGAGGTGGTAAATACAACGAGCGATAGCGTGGCAATAGATTTTTGTTGCCACGCTAGAATTTTGTTGCCTAAGGTGTTGTTGCCACGACTGTTGTGCCGTGGCAAGTAAATCATTTGCCACGCAAATGTAATCGTTGCGAGAGAGTATACATTATTGCCACGCTTGTCTTGGCATGGCAATAGTATCATTTGCCACGCAAATTTATCCGTTGCGAGATACCATTCATTATTGCCACGACTGCATTGCTGATGCAACAGTATCATTTGCCATGCAATTTTATTCGTTGCGATATATCATTCATTATTGTCACGACCTTGGTGCCATTGCAACAGTAGAATTTGCCACGCAATTTTATTCGTTGTGGAAGATTAATTGTTATTGCAACAATAGTCATGTCATGGCAATAGTATTATTTGCAACATAAATAAGTCTGTTGCCCTACAATATATTGCCACGCATCATGGCTCGTAGGTATAGCTTTTATTGCAACTCTAGTAACATTTAATTTTGGTTTAATAAATCATCATTGCAAATCAATAAACCATATCAAAAGCAGTTGCACTCACATATATTAATTATAATTAATCATTCAATATGTTGCCAAACCCATGAAATAGTAGCTAAAATCATAAACGAGTGTACAGTTAACTCATTATTTGACAACTTTTTACAAACTTCCTAACATCTATGCAGCACTTGAGAAATTCCTAGCAGCCCAACATGACATCTCCTTGGCTATGTCCTTGCTTGATTATGATCCTCCCACTGAAACCTTGTCCACCTACTGCCAAAAGAATATGATTGGGATATCAGAACAATATTAAGTTTACTAATTCTTGCACAAATGTAAAGAGATGAAGATATAAAATGGTTCTAATTTCTAATTTCATATACAAAAGCCATCAACCAAGCTTTTGCATAGTTGAAGTTCTACTGCAATTCTGCAAATGAGCAAATGTTGTTGATCTAGTTGCTGCAATTCTGCATAGAAGAAAATACGGCTTTGATCCTATCTATCGTGGCCTTTTCAACGGATCAGATGAGCTACTGCATATGTTACAGTAGCAGCTGCCTTCTCTGAATTTTTAAGGCAGCAGCAGTTTAGCTGATTAGAAAAATAATAACTTGAGTTGTAGACAACAAAAAATTATATTCTTTAACAATACATAAAGCCCATGAAATTCTCTACATCTTTCTAGTTATTTGTTAAATAAGATTCTGCAGTTATCATGGTTAAAAAATACAAACACCCACTGCTGTCCAGACCAAGGTCAAAACCTGACCGGCTACTTTCAAAATTCATAACTCTGAATTCTCTAGGTCTAAAATCATGACCTTTCACGACGACAAACATCTCTAAACCCTCTACAACTTTTGTATTATCAAGTATCACAGAAAAGGTAGATTACTACTCAGAACAACTCACCCTATCAAACCTGCGTAAGCTGCAGTTTTCAGCACGCATGCTCAATGTATTTTCTACATTTACTAGTTCAACAAGGAAGGTCACATTTGATTAAATTTCATTAAATCATGCAATAATTTAGATTCCAATTAGCTGGTTGTTACCTTCCTCCTTTTGGGATTATTTCTTGTCCTATTCATCAGCTGCTGTGAAGTGATATATGTCTTTGATGCAGTCACATTTGCAGTGTTTTCGTTGAAAAGAGCTCTGCTGGGAGGTGCAGTACTTCTAGTGGAGCAAATAGGTGCTGGTGCACCTTTTTGTACGGTGACAACGCTTCTAGGCTGAGTCTACAAACATCAAGTTGTTTGATCTATTTTAGCTACAGTTCAAGGTACATAGCTCAACATACATGGAACATAGTGAAATAATGTCATTACCTCCTGTAACCCATCTTCATTTTCATTCTCATGTCCACCGGTCTCATCTTCGTCTTCTACGGTTGGTGCAACTTGTGTACTGGCATTGTTTTGCAGGGTACTCTACACATACAAATATTGGGGCTGAAAGATTAGGCATCACAATCATAAGATTATCAAGAGTACAAAGGATAAAAAATTATTCTAATACCATAATAATAGCTCCTTCTTTGTGCTGCGCTAGCATATTAAGAAATTCTTGCTTCATTTCTTCTCTTAAGTTTATCTTAGCATTTTCCAGCTCCTCTTGCATCCTCCTCCTATTTTCTTCTTTCTCTCGTTCCCTTTCTGCAGCTTCTTGCGCAATCTGTTCTTTGAGCTTGTCAACCTCCGCTTCTAAAGCAATGCTCTTCTCCCTAGCTGCAGCTTGAGCACGTGCATGTACTTCAAGGTTCTCTTTCATAAGTTCTCTGCGAGTTCGATACGTAGCCAAATATCCATGCTCATGTAATTTGGATGATTTGATTTGTGTTGTTTCTTTGTAGCATGACTGGAAAATCATGTTGTCCTCAACCGTTGTAAGTGCTGGTCTATCAGCTTCTAATCCAATCTCACCAATTTTCGTGGTTGCATTTTCCTAAATTAAATAACAGAACCTATAAAGAGTTGCTTGACACTACCAGCAGCTATAAAAAAGGTTGATGAAACATTTACTTACATATACTGAAGCTGATACAGGATTTGACCATGCGCCATGTTTTGTGCGAGTGGTCCTCCAAAGAAGACGATCACTTGGCTCTTCACCAGTTTCTTAGTCTCTCTAGGATGCCAAAAAATTCAGCACACAAGTATTGCATCATACAAGGAAAGGACTAGATTAGTGTATGTAATGATTACTAGCTCAAAGCTACATTGTGAGAAGTTCTTTGAACCCATCACATGCTTGGTTCTTTGCTGCTGACGGTTGGAGGAGTTTTGGCTGCTAAGTTTCTGCAGAATGAGAACAAGTGGTATGTAACAATGCAACTTTGGTCTATCAATTTTGTTTGACAAAGTAGATTTTATTAGCACTGACCTTGAATTTATCAGATCCAAAATACAACTGCAAGTAGTGCCACTCAAAAAGGTGTATTTCTTCGGGTTTATTTCGTATCCTCTCACCATAACTATTATAAGCCCTGTATGTGGCACTCAGGTCAGATCGCCATCCTCTGTACCGCTCCTTGGCAATTTTCCATATTTTATCTTTTCTTTTATCCACATCATCAATGTTGATGAAGTTCCACCTAAGCTATTTACAATTAAAAAACAATGAAATGTTTTATCAAAACTAGTATAATGCCTGTGCTAACAGTATCCTAAAGTCATAGAAATAACTCTCCTTTGAGAGGTTAACTGAACATGCCTTTTTTCTGTATACAATGGGAAGGGATTACAGAATATGCTTTTAGTTGAAATATAAACTAAAAGACACAATGACTGAGCATGAAGCAACATGAGGAAAGAAACATTCAAGAAAAGAAATCTAATATCATCTGAGGGATAAATTCATTAGGTTAGTACAATGACATTAGCATAAATCAACATGTCTACATACATTTGTACACTCACTTTTTTGGACAGAACGGAGGCACACACATTTGCACAATTCAGTCATGATATACTATCTTCTGCAACCATATTGACCCTAAACATTTTGTATAACAATGGCTAACTAAGTTAATTTAGTCATAATAACCTCGCTGATTCAATAAAGGAACCCCACTTAAGCTATTATCAGTTTTCACTGAGACAGTAAAAGAGCAACAGCAATGTTCCTTAACAAAAAATAGTACATATCATACCAGTATCTCTTCTGCAATTTCTAGTTTGACTTCTTCCTTTATATCCTTTCAACTGTTTACTCCAATTAGTGGGGCCCATTGCCTTGTAAATATAACGACCTCATCGACAAATGCACGGGTATTCGGTCCAATGGGTCCTCCACGGCTTTCTGAAAATTCGATTGGGAGTGTGTGAATGCGTTCCTTAACTCTCTTGTTGCCTACTGTTAATCCTTTAACAGTGCCACGACCTCTTTTCTTGCGTTCATCTATATTTTATTGTCTTGGAACTATCTTGTGCAAATACAGTTGAATTATTTGCCTAGTGGTATAAAGTGACTAGCAGAATTGTATTCATATATATGCTCAGTAAGGAAGTATCTTTTCTCAAATGGAAGTATCTTTTATCAATAGTTCATCAGGTACCCTGAAAAAAAGAAATATGCAATAGACTATTGAATTAATCCTTTTTAATTCTTTATTTTAATATGTTGCCTGAATTAGAGCATGAGTAGAACCTAAACCTGTGTCTGATTTGTCCACAGATTTGTTGACAACAAGTTGCCAAACTACGCAACAGTTTTGCAGGGTTATGGAGCTTGGATAATGAAGAGATTGTGAAATCTGCAATAAAGAAACCTGATCTGTTTGGCCTGAAGCCTCAGCGAGAAGGTATAGGTATCTTTTCTTTGCTTTTGAGAGATCCTGTTGGTTTACATGGGGCAGTTTTAGATGAATGGTGTGATCTACAGGAAGCTCTGCAGGCTGTAGAGATAGATGGGCGTGGGAATGATGTGGTAAAGTGGGTCTTAGATAAGTCCAGGAACTTCTCAACAAAACCTTTTATATGATCGTCTTACCTAGGGTGGGGTTAAAGACAATTTATTTACATGACACTGTCTGGAAGTGCAAGATTCCACTAAAAGTTAAAATTTTCTCTGGAAGTGCTGTATTAGAGAGACTTTGAGTCTTAAGGGATTTCCAGTTTCTGACCAGGATCTACTGACTCGGTGGGTGCCAAGGAGACTGGGTCTTTCGAAACGTCCGTGCTTATTTTTGTTTCCAGGAATAGCTTGGGCCATGTGGAAAAATAGGAATAAGATGGCTATTGAGAAGCTATTCTTTGCTCCACCACTTTCGCTAGAACTTTGCAAGGAGTGCGCTTCTTTGCTCCACCACTTTCGCTAGACTCGCCAATCTCATCAGAATTTGTGTCGTCTTTCTTCCACCTACTCTCACCACATGTTGGACACGTGTCCATATCAGCCAACAGCCCACGAAATAACACGCAGTCATTCACACAAGCATTGATCTTAATGTACGTGAGGCCAAGGTCGCGGATAATCTTCTGTGCTTTCTTGATAGTGTCTGGGATACAATGTCCTGGGGGAGTGTATCTCTCCATAGGCTAAGTGTTTGCTCTGCGTTCTCCTTACTCCATCCACCCATGCACTTAAGCTGAAAGAGCTTGACCAAGAATGATACCTTGGTAAGTTGTGAGCCTGGCCACAACTCTTGTTGCGCATCTTTCAACAAATCAAAGAATTTCTTTGTACTCTCACAAGGCTCTTCATTGGTATTGCCACTGGTCGCACCCCTAATTAATGCGGACAACAGATTGTTGGCAGATGATGCATCATCTGGTGGGCCTACATTCAGATCGCTATCATCATTCAAAAATATGCCAGCGTTAGGTTTCTCTTTGACAAAGTTCTCATCAAACCCTTTAGTTAGCAAGTCCATTTCAACCTCGGATTTTCTTTTGTACACGACTCCACAACACTTTGAACATGGACATGGTGCAGTTTCTGATGCATAGGTGCCTTCGAAAATAGTATCAATAAATTTGTCTAGACCTTCTTGCCACTCAACTGATGACCGAGGCAGCAGCATCCAACTCCGATCATCATCATGTGCCATTAATTATACCTTCGAAATATCACAATGATTTCCTGCAGCACGTTAAATTGAAGGGATCATGCCATTATTATAAACTTTATTTATCAGAGATAAAGAAAATTAAAAATCTATAAATTTTCTGAGCGAAGCTTAAAAAAGGGCCCACTTTAACTATAATTTAATAAACCTTAATGCATCCAAAGGGCATTTTTATCAAACTTTATATACTAGTATATCTAGAGCAATATTCAGAAGCTTAGCACTGTCCATTGTGACAACAGCTACCAAGCGTGTTTTGCTGTTTTCTCCATCCATGCTCAGAACAGTAGTTAATGGAAACAAATGATTATCTCCTTAAAATAAATGTGATGAACCGAAACTCAGATTGGAGTATTACACATTAAGTCACAATAACTAATCAACACTGCTAGACCAAGCCAAAAACAAAACAGCTAGACCTCAGCATAAATAGAGTACCATTGGCTAAGAATGGAATGTTTTTGTACTGAACCAGACAAATAAAACAATGTGTGGATTAGCCAATGCATCTGAATAACAATCTTGCAAAAATTTGTACCGAACTATGTTTATTCTTGACCATGCCTGCTATTGAAATGATGCTTCACAAATTGCTATTCTGCTGTTGTAATTTAACAAACAAAAGGGTGTCATGTCAGTATGTCACAACTCATACTTGTTTGACCCATGTTTGCTTACCATGCTTTAAGTAACATCATGGAAAAAAATTCACTTTTATTCTACCATGACTCTGAATTACATTGATTGGATCAATAATGTACTCCAGTTCTATCCTAAAAACAACAGTGTCACTGTAGCATTCTAGTGTTCTTCATCCTCAGCAGCATCACAGAACGCCTGATTTAGCACTTACATATTAGAGTTCATTTTACTGATATAATTTTCTATTTAACTTCCCATAATTCTACCCTAACAACCTTCAGATTGTCTACCTTATAGTCTTTAACAGCAGTAAGATGCAAGGTTCCCATAATTATTACTACTGAATTGTTCCACTGTATTGTAATTTCTCCTTCAGGATATTCCAGATGGCAACTGGTACTGCTCTAGCTGCCTTTGCGACATTTGTGGGGAAGTAATCAATTCAAAGGAGCTCAGAACTTCCCTTCCTGCTTTAGAATGCTCACAGTGCGAACGCCAATGTAACACCAATGTAAGTCAAGTAACGAACTTAACAGTAATATGTAGAGAAAAAACTGAGCAATAATGCAAGCATATGTGATTCTCTTTTTCACGTGGATGATCGCTGGCCGGCCGTTGATCGTCTCTCTCGTGGATGATGAAGGGTGCGAGGTGAAACTGGTTCAACGCTCCGTCCCCTCTCGCACGCCGAGGAATTGAAGGACTGGCCGGTGCTCGCTCTCCTTATCTCGTCGATGATCCGGAAGGAACTAGGGCACCAATATGCCATAGTCGATGCAGGGGAATTCAAGGGCCGTGACGACTACGGCTGTAGGGAAGGGGCACCGCGATGACAAAGGCTTCGGGGGGGGGGGCTCCACCACGTTCTTCGCAAGGAGACAGCGCGTGGGGGAAGAAGAAAGGCCGCAAGAGAGAAGGAGCCGTGATAGGAGCTACAGGCCATGACCTCTACGTGATCTGTAAATTAGATTAGATCCTTTTCCAATATAACTGGTCAACATTAATTAATATAGGGTACTTTCGCTATTACTAACACAAACATAGACGTAGCCTAGTGGTAGGAGCTTACTTTCAAGACCAAGAGGTCTCAGGATATTGTTGTTATTTTTTAAAAAAAATTATGTAACCATTAAAGTGGAAAGGCTTAGGTATTTCAACGATGTAATTTTTCGTTGTTATATTATAACCTTTTTTGCAATGAATGAAACTGCCACATACAACAAAACCATAATCATTGCAACCTTAGTGATTGCAACGAACTATTTTTTTCGTTGCTATATGTACCAATTTTTTGCAACGCAAGCAACTATTATATACAACGGAACATATTCATGGCGATATAGATGGGCTATTGCAACCATCAAATAAAGAGTTGCAATATCACTTTAGTATTGCAACGAAAATAAACTTGCCCGCAACACAAATCAAATCGTGGCAACATTAATCACTTATTGCAACTGTTTAATAATTTGTTGCGATAACACTTACTTTTTGCAACGATCTCCACACTTATGGCCACAAAACAATCTTCATGGCAAAAAACCAATCTATCGCAACCAAAAGTGAAAATCGTTGTGATAACAACCCTTGTTGCAATGAAACCTTGCCGTTGCGACAAAAAAGCGTGGTATAAGGGTCAGAAGTTAGTAGAGCATGTTTTTGAGGAATTGAGAAAAAATTAAGGAACGAGAATGAGAAAAGGGATCAACACATTTTTACTTCATTCCCTTATATAACAAGTTTTAGGCAAGTGTGATTGTTTTATCAATATGGTGGAGATGCTCTTAGCCAAACATCAATAACTGATTTCATGGAGCCGCTCCAAGTGATGTTTTAGGTTTGTCCTAAGTTAAACAATTTCAAGTTTGACGAAATTTAAAGAAAAAAACATTAATATCTACAACATTGAACCGGTAGAATATAAAAATATATTTCATGATAAATCTATTAATATAAATTTGGTATCATAAACATTAGTACTTTTTCGTATAAATTTGGACAAACTTAAAATGATTTGACTTAGAACATACCTAAAACACAACTTATTTTGGGGCGAAGGGATTACTAGCCAAAATTTGATTTAAAAATCGAAATAAGAGGGTAGTACACATGATGAATAATAATTAATAACATGTAATGCTAAACTAGGCCTAAGCACCGTCAACTAGCCGCTCTGCTCAGCACCCCAGTTACGGCACAGAGGATCCTGTGGGTCCTCCGATCCGTCCCGCTCCGAAGCCACCAGCGCGGGCAGCCAAAGCAGGCCGGCAGGGGGGCCGGATGCCACGGCTGAAACCGCAGTCCCGCAAGCAACAGCATCGGCTCTTGCATCGCATTGCAGTCCCTTTTGTCCCGCCACCGGCCACCAATTTGATGCAGCTTCTTGCCTATCTCTCTCCATGGCCGTGCCTCCGTGTACATATCTCCGCTCCGGCTCCGGTTGGGCACATCCCGTGACCGCCGGCCGCGTATATCATCGCTGAATCCGAGCCTCCACACGAGAGTCAAACGCATAGCTCGATCGATCCCCAGTTACCATACCACACTAGCTAGCTAGTAAACCCTGAAATTGCTGCATCCTCTGCTCTGGGTATCTGCTCCCAAACCGGCAGCTTCCTCCCTTCTGCTCTTCCTCGCTCGCTTGCTCGCTCAATTCGCTATTCTTCTTCTTCTTCTTGCTGCTGCTGCTCGTGGTGTCAGATTGTCGCTCGGTGCAGTCGAAGAAGGAGCTGATCAAGAACTAGGGGAGGAAGGAAGGTGCTGGATCGGAAGGTATATAAATCACTGTAACTGAGCTACTCTTTCTCTGATTGATGGCTTTGCATCCAGTTGGCAATAGGCTTTGTTGATTGATGCTGACATGCAGTAGTTAGTCTACACGGGTGTTTCCTTCCATGGATTCCCTTTTCTAGTTGGTTGCTTCTACCTACCTAGTTCTTGCAAGAGATGATAGCTGATGCGCTTCGTATCTCGCTCTTCGTCGATCGCCAGTAGGTGGTGTAGTATTCATTTGTGTTCTGCTGGGCTACCATCTAAACTCTGTTGTCACTTGTGTCTTTTTGTGAGAGTTGCATCTGCCCTGTGGGAGCTTCCACTTCAATCATTTCTTGATGCATAGTAGAATGTAGCTTGGGCTCCCTGCACCCACGTTCCAGCGTCTCCCAGCCAGTAGTCCCGCTCCTGCACTAGTATATTTCCTTTGTCGGCATGCTAAATATTTGCAGCCTCCAATTAAGGAAGGACCAGTTTTCCACCGCCTTAAAAAACATATTTTTTTCGTTTTTCTTGGTAAATTGAATTTCTATTTATTTCCTTTTTTTCCTTTGTGGGCTTTTAACTTAGTTGAAATAATCTGATCTGATTGAACAATATACTGTACATGATCATTGAATGAAGATATAGCTAATGTTTCTGCACCTAAAATTAATATATGTGCTATTTTTGGAATCATGTCACCAAACAAATGCCTCAACAGGGAGGAAACCTGTATATTTTTTTTAAAAAAATCAAACCGGGCAGAAGAGCTGTCAATCTGTCATTATATATATTAATAGGAAGTAAAGAAGAAGAGGAAGTAATTAACCTGCTGTGTGGTTGCATGATATGAACTGATTTGATGACTCCAGATGATTTTGTGGCATGTGTCGTTCTAACAGTCCAATATCTCACTCTCAGATAGGGCATATAGGAACCTGTTGGAATTATGACTAGTTGACTATGCTGCCAAAACTATATTAGTTCAGGAAACTCTTATTTGTGGGAATTTTAGTAAAATGAAATGTAAAGAAATAGTAAATTTGATAGGTGAGGTGCAAACTCTTCCCAAATCTGTACTCTCTGAGAAATTATTCATGAAAAGTGAATACGTACTTTTCATTATTTTTAGTGAAATAATGGTTTACTTTCTTGATTTAGCCTTCTAAGTACACCTACAATTTAGTATTTATTTGACATGATAAGTAAGAATCAATCTCTAGATACTGAATGAGGATTCCAGCATGCATTATATTTGAAAACCACGGTCATACCACAAAAAAAGCTGCAGACAAGTTGTCACGTTTTATGCAGCAATGATAGAGCACATGATACTCTGGAGAATTAGTCAGTGGAGGTAGAACCCAAAAACATTTCTTTAGCAAGATCAAAAGCTACCACCGATAATTATTCTTTACCGTTTATCATTTTAGAATTCAGTCATGGGACAAAACATGTTAGGTCAATTTCTTCTTTTCTTGGCCATTCCGCCAAGAACTGATACAAAAATTGGATCAACTCCTCCCCCAATAACACTCTCTCTTTTACACAGGTCCCTCATAACGAGTCGCTTCTAGGTTTCACTAGTTACCCAGCTAAGCACCAAAGTATGCTCCCACTGAAATTGCTTTGACCATCTTCTTTTTATCCTTGTGTGTGGATTCCATCATCTGATCCCATTATACATCTCTTGTGAGTGCTCTGCCTTTTTGCCCCCGGTTAACTTGGTGGAGGTGAATGTGTGATGTGTGGTGTGTGCTGTGGTGTGGCTTCCATGAGGCAATCTATTGCATTTCCTGGTGTTTGTGGTGAAACGAAGGCAACAGAACAGGGTAGAGGAAGTGGAAGGTGGTAGCTGGCAGGTCATCGTCTCTCAACATGTTTGCATAGGAAACCAACTTGGGGCCTTTGGGGTGTCCAAATCAGCTACCAATTTGTACACATAGTTGTGGCCACCTGTCATGTGGGGCTGCCGTAGGCGCATGTGTCCAGCGCTGGTGGCTGAGTCAAGCTTGCTGTCCTAAATCTGAGGAGTGCATGGTGACCACGTCCAGCGCATGGTGGCTGAGTCCAGCCGGAGGTTTAGTTAGTGAATGGTTAGCAGGGTTAGCAGTGAATGGCTAGCAGTGAGTGAAGGAGCGGTTAGCAGTGAGTGAAAGAGCTTAGTCATTGCAATAGCTAGCCGTGAGGCTATTTAAGCCAATTGGCATCTCTGGATAGGGGAAGCAATGAAGAACAATTAGTCTTAATCTCATCCCCTTCAGCAAAAGGGCACTGAGAGGTAAAACCTTGCCCCAACCCTACGGATCGAGGCTATGAACCGCATAGCCTAGCCTCAATCCAGCAACCCTAGGGCCCAACGCCCATGACACCACCTATGCAATTTTTGAGGCTTACATTAGCCTAGTCCAAAAAAGATGAATAGAAGTGTTGAAGTTTTTTTTTGTCACTTCAACGCATCTAATACAGTATCACCAAGAAATTGGATGGTTAATGCATTATAACCCTACTTTATGACTTGTTTTCCATTTTCAGGCGTTCTGAATCTGTCAAGACATTCAGGACAGTACAAGAACCCCATGTGATCCATTTCTTCAGAGAATCTGCCAACACCATCTGCTTGCCATGAGAGGACAAATCCTTGCCTGGCTCCCTCTGAATCTGATCACACTCCTCTCGCTCTTCCTGAGCTGCACCTGCCAAATCGACTCCCAGACACAAGCCCTCCTCCAGTTCAAGGCCGGGCTGAACGACCCTCTGAACCACCTCGTGTCATGGACCAACGCCACCTCCAAGTGCCGCTTCTTCGGCGTCCGGTGCGACGACGGTGGCTCCGGCACGGTCACCGAGATCTCGCTGTCGAGCATGAACCTCTACGGCGGGATCTCCCCCTCCGTCGGGGCGCTGCACGGCCTGGCGCGGCTGCAGCTCGACTCCAACTCGCTGTCGGGGCCCGTGCCGCCTGAGCTGGCGAAATGCACGCAGCTCCGGTTCCTAAACCTGTCCTACAACAGCCTCGCCGGGGAGCTGCCGGACCTGTCCGCGCTGACGGCGCTTCAGGCCCTCGACGTCGAGAACAATGCCTTCACCGGGCGCTTCCCGGCGTGGGTCGGCAACCTGTCCGGCCTGACCACGCTCAGCGTCGGCATGAACAGCTACGACCCAGGGGAGACGCCGCCGAGCATCGGCAACCTCAGGAACCTGACGTACCTGTTCCTGGCCGGCAGCAGCTTGACGGGGGTGATACCGGACTCCATCTTCGGGCTCATCGCGCTGGAGACGCTGGACATGTCCATGAACAATCTCGCCGGCGTGATCCCGCCGGCCATCGGAAACCTCCGGAACCTGTGGAAGATCGAGCTGTACAAGAACAACCTCGCCGGAGAGCTCCCGCCGGAGCTCGGGGAACTGAGCAAGCTGCGAGAGATCGACGTGTCCCAGAACCAGATCAGCGGTGGGATCCCGCCGGCTTTCGCGGCGCTCACGGGGTTCACGGTGATCCAGCTCTACCACAACAACCTGTCCGGGCCGATCCCGGACGAGTGGGGCGACCTGCGGTACCTCACGAGCTTCTCCATCTACGAGAACCGGTTCTCCGGCGAGTTCCCGGCCAACTTCGGCCGATTCTCACCGCTTAACAGCGTCGACATCTCCGAGAACGCCTTCGTCGGGCCTTTCCCGAGGTACCTGTGCCGCGGCAACAACCTCCAGTTCCTTCTCGCTCTCCAGAACGGCTTCTCCGGCGAGTTCCCGGAGGAGTACGCGGCCTGCAAGAGCCTGCAACGCTTCCGGATCAACAAGAACCAGTTCACCGGCGACCTCCCGGAAGGCCTGTGGGGGCTCCCAGCGGTGACGATCATCGACGTGTCCGACAACGGGTTCACCGGAGCCATGTCACCGCTGATCGGGCAGGCGCAGAGCCTCAACCAGCTGTGGCTGCAGAACAACAACCTCAGCGGGGCAATACCGCCGGAAATCGGCCGGCTCGGGCAGGTGCAGAAGCTCTATCTGTCCAACAACTCCTTCTCAGGCTCCATACCGTCGGAGATCGGCAGCCTGTCGCAGCTGACGGCGCTGCACCTGGAGGACAATGAGTTCAGCGGCGCCTTGCCGGACGACATTGGCGGCTGCATCAGGCTCGTCGAGATCGACGTCTCCCAGAACGCGCTGTCAGGGCCGATTCCGGCCTCGCTGTCGCTGCTGTCGTCGCTCAACTCGCTGAACCTCTCCAACAACGAGCTCAGCGGGCCGATCCCGACGAGCCTCCAGGCACTCAAGCTCAGCTCCATCGACTTCTCCTCGAACCATCTCACCGGGAACGTGCCGCCGGGGCTTCTAGTGCTCGCCGGCGGCAGCCAGGCGTTTGCCCGAAACCCCGGCCTCTGCGTTGACGGCAGGTCCGACCTCGGCGTCTGCAACGTGGACGGCGGCCACAAGGACGGCCTCGCCAGGAAGTCGCAGCTTGTGCTGGTGCTGGTCCTTGTCTCGGCGACGCTGCTGCTCGTGGCCGGCATCCTGTGTGTGAGCTACCGGAGCTTCAAGCTCGAGGAGCTCAAGAAGAGGGACCTGGAGCACGGCGACGGGTGCGGGCAGTGGAAGCTGGAGTCGTTCCACCCGCTGGAGCTGGACGCCGACGAGATCTGCGCCGTCGGGGAGGAGAACCTGATCGGGTCGGGTGGCACCGGGCGTGTGTACCGGCTGGAGCTCAAGGGCCGCGGCGGCCGCGGCGGCGTGGTGGCCGTGAAGCGGCTGTGGAAGAGCAACGCGGCACGGGTGATGGCCGCCGAGATGGCCATCCTCGGCAAGGTCCGGCACCGAAACATCCTTAAGCTGCACGCGTGCCTGTCGCGCGGCGAGCTCAACTTCATCGTCTACGAGTACATGCCGCGCGGCAACCTGCACCAGGCGCTCCGGCGGGAGGTCAAGGGCAGCGGGCGCCCGGAGCTGGACTGGCCGCGCCGGTGCAAGATCGCGCTCGGCGCGGCCAAGGGGATCATGTACCTCCACCACGACTGCACGCCGGCCGTCATCCACCGCGACATCAAGTCCACCAACATCCTGCTCGACGAGGACTACGAGGCCAAGATCGCCGACTTCGGCATCGCCAAGGTCGCCGAGGATTCCTCCGACTCCGAGTTCAGCTGCTTCGCCGGAACCCATGGCTACCTCGCGCCCGGTGAGTCTTCTTCTTCATCTGACACTGGCCTTGCACAATTGTTAGCATGCCACGTACTGATCGGCTGCGGTGTTCACGTTCGCAGAGCTGGCCTACTCGCTCAAAGTGAGGGAGAAGACGGACGTGTACAGCTTCGGCGTGGTGCTGCTGGAGCTGGTCACCGGCCGGAGCCCGATCGACCCGCGCTTCGGCGAGGGCAGGGACATCGTGTCCTGGCTGTCGAGCAAGCTCGCCTCGGAGAGCCTCGACGACATCCTGGACCCGCGGGTGGCCGTGCTGGCCAGGGAGAGGGACGACATGCTCAAGGTGCTCAAGATCGCCGTGCTCTGCACCGCCAAGCTGCCGGCGGGCCGGCCGACCATGAGGGACGTGGTGAAGATGCTCACCGACGCCGGCGCGGGCCCCTGCAGCCCGCGCGGACAGCCGCCGTTAAGGGTCTGCAGCAACAAGGGCTGCTGCTGAATTTTTGGAGCAGGCTCTGCCTCTTTGCCACCGACAGATATGCCTCTGCTTCTTCGTTGACTCCCTGATCTGCGCTGTGTGATAGGACAATTCATAGGATCGTGCACTTGCAGGTATTTTGTACAATGATTAAACTGAAGTACTCCTTCATCGTCGTTAATGTAAGCCATATTTTGGTCAAAAAGTCTTTTTTCCGAAGAGCCAATGATGCTAGGCATATTAATAGAGAAGAAATAAAAAAAATCTTTGATTTGTTTCTTTTATATTTATAACTTATACTTATGTGCTATAATCTAGCTACAAGGTAATAGAAAGGTAATGTCAAATGTTACTCGTATGATCTAATTGAAACAATACGACAAAATTGTCCTTTTTTTATCACAGCAAATTGTCCTTTTGTTGTCATTTTGCAGATTCATTTGGAGAATGGTATAGGTTGCTTTTGATCTTACTAGGTATTGGCCTATCCATTGCAATGGGTATAGTTGGCCATGCAGCCCGAGCCCGTTGGCCCAGCACGAGGCCCATTTTTTTGGCCCGGCCCAAGCCCGGACCGGAGGAGCAGGCCGTGCCTAGGCCGCACCCCAGGCACGTGGGCCGGCACGGCACGGCCTGCTCCCAACGGTAGGCACGGTGGCGGCCCGGCTTGCCAAAGGCAGACGGCCTAGCGCCCCAGCCCACCGCGTCCCCCACTCCCCCCTCATCCCTGTGCCCCCGCCCCTCGTATATAAGCCACAACGCGGCAGCGGCTCCCCCCACCCCCCTCAACCCTAACCCTAATCCTCATTCCGCCGCGCTGCTCGTTGCTCTCTGTCTCTCTCGCCCTCCGCATCCACCAGGGGCGAACGCGAATCAGAGCTCTCCTCTTCGTCGGCCCCGACTCCGGTGATCTCGATCCACCTGTCGTCGCTCCCCCATCTCACCCTGTCTCATCCCTTCTCTCCCTGTCTCTCCTCTCGCTCTCGGTGAACTATTTGAGTTTGTGTTCCCATCCAGTCCCTCCACCACCATTCGCGGTTGATTCTAATCGGTGTCTGTCTATCCTCTGGGTGGCCCTCGTCATCTCCGGCACCGAACTCCGGTTACACAGGTGACTCCACGAACCCTAACCCTAACCCTAGATATGTGTTGATGTTTGTCTCTCTCACTCTCTTGTCTTCTTTCTCCTCTGCGCAGGTTGGTTGCCGATGCTGCATCTTCCTTCTCTGGCATAGACATGGCTATGCGGTCGCGCGCACCGTTGAGGAACGGTGCTAGAGATCAGCCGTCCGCGGTCGAGGTCGCCATGGCAGAGGTGGATGATGACAATGTCGTCTATCCACTCATCGGCAACGATGACCTTAAAGCGGCAGGGCTGGTCCCCGAGGACGACGATGACATCCATGAGGACGTTCCTACGTTGCTCAGTATCGATGTCGATAGCGGCTCTCCTCAGATCGTTCTCGATGCCAGCGACGGTGGTGGAGTGGTCGTGATGGCAACAGGGACCCCGGTCGGCTTCACCAGCACAAATGGTACCTCATCTGTTGGTAAGCGTAAATCTGGTGTCTGGGTTGATTTTGAAGAGATTTGTAAGACTGTGAATGGTAACTTAGTTCGAATTGCTGCTATCTGTAGAATGTGTAAGAGTAGATTGTCTGCTAGATCTGCTGCTGGCACTGGTCATTTGATTAGGCACCAGAAATCTTGTAGGAAAAAGAATGATCATGTTGCCAGGGTCCCGTCTAGGCTTGCTTTGAATCCTGATAGTTTGCATAACTGGGTGTATGATCCCCTACTGTTGCTCGGACTGAGTTGTGTCGGTTGATTGCTAGGCTGGAGCTTCCATTAGGTATAGGTGAGACATAGGCCTAGGAGGACTACATTGCTCGTGCTCGTAACCCTAGGTTTGTCAAGGTTTCTAGACAGATCACCAATAGAGATCTTGGTAAACTATTTACTGAACGCCATGGTGTGCTTAAGAATTTTGTGTTGTCTGCTGCTTTTTCTCTTGCTTTAACTTCAGACATTTGGTCTGGTAATGCTAAGGCGGACTATATTAGTGTTGATGCTCATTATGTGAATGCTGATTGGGAGTTACAGAAAAGGGTTATCGGTTTTAGGCTGATTGAGGTTAAACATTCTGGTGAAAACATTGTTGAAAGAATTACTGCTGCTATTGTTGAGGAGTTTTGTTTGATTGACAAGATATTCTGTCACTCTAGACAATGCTTCTTCTAATGCTAAGGTTATGGAGACTTTGACACCTCTATTTGCTGGTTACTTGAGTTCTGATCCTGCACCTATACCTTCTGATCCTAATAAGCGTAAGTATAGTCTTGTGCATCAACATTGTGCTTGTCATATCATTGATCTTATTAGAAAATATGGATTAAAGAGGTTAAAACCTTTTTACAAAAGATTTTAGAACTGTAATTAACTTCTTAAATTTCTCTAATCAAAGAATTGCATTGTTTAAGGAATACTATAATGCTAAGGGTGTTAGACCTAGAAAGTTTAGCTTGGATATGGATGTTAGATGAAATTGTACTTTCCTCATGCTTAAACACCTACTTTCATACAAAAATATATTTTCTGTGTTCATTAATTCCCATTATGGTTCAGAATTGTTGACTATAAATCATTGATATGTTGCTGAAAAGATATTGGAGTTCCTGGAACTCTTCTATGACTCTACTGTTGTTTTGTCCGGTGTTTATTATCACATAAGTCCACTTGTTTCTCACTATATCCTAGAGATTGCTTCTCATTTGCATGCATGTGAAAGAGATCAAAATCTTAGAGCTATTGTTGCTCCTATAAAGCTTAAATTCCTTAAATATTGGGAGAACATACCACTGTTATATTCATATGCATTCATTCTTGATTCTAGAGCTAAGACGAGAGGATTCTTTAATGTGCTGCAATTACTTGGTTGTTCTGAGTACAATTCATACTACGCTGATATCAAAACTGAAGTGTATAAACTGTTTAACAAATATGATAACAAGTTTGGTGTAGCTAGGTCTTAAAGGGTTGCACTACCATCAATTTATACAGGTAAGAAAAAGCAGACACGAGGAAGGATCTTTGGAGGCCGTGGTGGATCAGGATCAGGTGTTGTTGGTCCTCCCCTGTCTCTGCAACCTCATCTTCATCTACCTGTGCTGTTTGTGAGCTCTCAGCTTACTTAGACAGTGACAATATCACTTCTTATGAGGATGATTTTGACATACTTCTCTGGTGGCGTGACCACAAGCTAACTTATCCAATCATGTCTATAATGACTAGAGATATCATGTCGGTTCCTGTATCTACTGTCTCTTCCGAATCTTGTTCTAGTTTATCAGGCAGGATACTTGAAGAGCGATGACAACGCTTGTTACCAGAGAATGTGGAGATGCTGACCTACATAAAGGATTGAGAGTTAGGAACCAGAAGGGAACAACATGCTATTGACAGCCTAGAGCTTGAGGAAACATTCAAGAACTTGTACCTTGATAAAGAAGAAGGTAGCGGTGGGACTGTTGGTGCTTCTGCTACTTAGTGAGTTGAGTGATATGTGAGTGAGTTGAGAGAGTGATGTGTGACTGTGAGAGAGTGAGTGAGTGATCTGTGGACTCATTGTACTTTTGTCCTTTGAACTATGGTTTGTAAGACTTAAGACTAGAGCTGGCTGCACTCTTTTTTCTTTTCTAAGGTTTCTCACAAGTGTGAGTTTTACCTAGAAAGGTTTTTAATGAGACAGCATTGCACAAAATAGCTCATTTCATATTTCTTTTATCTGATGGCTTCTCTGTTGGGTGTTGGCTTTGGAGTTCTGGACTTAGGCTGATTGAATGTATGTATTCTCTATTGGCTTTGGAGTTTTAGACTTAGGCTGATTGAATGTATGTATATGTATATCTCTGTTTCTGTGATGTGAATGAAACTGTGAAATTCTTGAAGTGTTGGGTGAGATGAGTTTATTGTGGTGCTGTAAGGGTGCCGGGCTGTGGGTTGGCACGGCCCGTATATTTTGCCGTGCTTAGCGGGCTGGCACGACCCGAAAAACGACCTATAGGGCCGTGCCTGGGCTGAAGGCCAGGCACGAGGACCGGCCCCGGGAGGCACGGCGGCTTGGGAAGGCCCGGCCCCATCTCTTCCAAGTTCCAAAAAATTTACACTGAGATCACATCTCTTCCAAGTTTCAAAAAATAACATGCAAATAAAATACATTAACACTTCATGGTATATACGTCTACAGGTCAAAATAAAACATTTCAACATCTTTTGGAGCAAATAGCAATGGTCAGCATATCTTGAATTCATCATGGCAGCAGCTCAAACATCTGTAAGATAAGAGTATTGGTATACTTTCCTTTGAATGTTTTATAAAACAAATATAGGTGCATCCTTCATAATAAGTAAAGTTTATTTTTAAATTAAAAGCCAAAAAAAATACAGCCCTGTTCGCTTCGCTTCGCTGAAAAGACAAGCTGAAAAGTATTGTTCGCTGATTAGTTGCGAGAGAAAAACACTGTTCCTTCGCTGAAAAAGTACGCATGATAAGACAAGCGAACAGGGTTATGTACCTAAAAAATCAAATTTGAAATGGTTTCCATCCCTAGGTCACTCGACTTCTCCAACTTCATTCATATTCGGTGAAATTAGTTACAGCCACCCGTGGAAGAATTATGTATCTGTATAAGCGGCATGAAACCATATGAACATTGCGCTCCCAAACACCACCCCTTCAATTGCTCTCTAAGAAGCGCATGGAAAACATAAATCTAATTTCACCAAATATGAGCAAAGTTGGAAGTCACAAACCTGCAAGAACTTCGTTCGTTTGGGACCAGTTCCTTGGGACAGGTACTGTAAATGAAGAAAAAACAAAAGTATCCATGAGATAAGATAAAATGATCAATAGTCTTTTTTTATGAACGACATAGGAGAGTTGCGTGTCATTTCATTAAGAAGTAGCGGGCTACAAGGGAAGATCAGGAGACCATAACCAAAAACCCCAACAACAGCTAATGGGCATCACAGGACAGGTCAAAAGACCCAGCCATAAACCCCAGCCCATAGCACACACACCTAAACATGAACAAGGCACTGTCAAGCGAAATAACACCCCTTGACTCAGCACGGAAAACCCGAGGAGACCAACTTGGAGAGGCTTTGAGCACCAGCCGAACACCATAGTCCACACTCCTCTTTCACATTATGGAGAACCAGTTGGGATACTTGGGGAGCCGCCCACAAAAACACAGAAATTTCTGTGCTTCCAAAGTTCCCAGGCCACCATCTTTAGGCATGCCTTTTATGGACTTACACCGCTAGCTAGAGAAATGAGTATCAAACGGTTGAGGAGATAAGGAAACCAGCCCCAGCTTCTGAAGAATGACTGCCCAAACTTGCCTAGAGAAAACACAGGACATCAGAATATGTTAGACAGTCACCCCGGCCTGATCACACAGAGGGCACGCAGCGAGATGAGGCAAGCCATGCTTTCCAAGACGGTTGGCCTTCCAGCATCTGTTGTTGAGAGCAAGCCAAATGAAGAACTTGCATTTCAGGGAAGCCCAACTCTTCCAGATTCGCTTCCAAGGAGCAAACCAGTACCAATGAAGAAGGCCTCATAGGCAGATTTGCTGCTGTAGCTGCCACTCTTAGAGAGGTACCAAGAGTGCTGGTCAGAAATAGCAGGATCCAAGACCATATCATCTACCAGACCCCAAATGGTCAAATATTCAAGAATCACCTGGACAGTTAAGGCGCCTTTGATATCAAATACCCATCTTCTATTGTTCAACTCCACCTTTACTGTTCTCTTCTTGGAAATTCTCTTAGGAACCAACTTGATCAAGTTAGGAGCCAATTCCGGGATAGATTTTCCTTGAAGCCACCGGTCAGCCCAAATTTAGTGCCTTCACCATTACCAACCAGAGACTTAATAGCAATATCAAACAGAACCTGAGCGATCCGTGGAATTTGAATTGGCAATCCCACCCAAGGCTTAGAAAGGTCAGTTTTTGCTGCCAAAGCCACCGGATACGCAGCGCTCATCCCATAGCTCCAAACTAAAGAATGCCGAGTCCCCCATACTGTAACGGTCACTGGACTTTGCTCCAAGCAACCAAACAATTACTAGTGTTTGCCTGCTCTTGCCCTTTCCAAAGAAACCCCGCCTCCGCTTGTCCAGGGCCATGAAAACATATCTAGACAAGTCAAGGGCGATTAAGAGAATAGAGAGGGATAGCAGAAAGGACCACCTTCACTGTAATAAGTCTGCCAGCCTTATTCACTTGCGATGCTTTCCAGGAAGGGAGGTTATTGGCAACCTTGTCAACAAGGGGCTGTAATTCAGATTTATAAGGCTAGAGAATATTGAGGGGAATACCAGATAATTGATGGTGAAATTCTTAATCTCACAAGGCACCAAGTCTAAAATTACGCCAAGCTCAACATCAGAGCACTGAATAGGAGTTACAGAGCTCTTCTCCAAATTGGTGTTGAGGCCGGAGCATGATCAAAAACCTCCAGCAACTGCTTAATCAGACAGATATCATTACTTGTCAGCCGAAGGAACAGCATGACGTCATCCGCATAAAAAGAGATCATATGCTGCACATGATGAACCGCCAAGGGCTGCAGCAGGTTCTCACAAGAGGCATGACTGACCAAAGAGCTTAGGACATCCATGACGAGAATAGAATTAAATAGCATTGGAGACAGGGGATCGCCTTGCCTAAGGCCCCCGCTGGTGGTGGATCAAATCCCCAAGCTCACCAATGAACATAACATGAGTTGATGCAGTAGATAACAACAAACAGAGCAGATTACACCAACAGCGACCAAAACCAAGCTGCTGCAGCACGTTCAGCAGGAAAAGTCTAAAATAAGATGTCCAGAACTGACAACATAACAGTTGCTGATCAGCAATCAAATTGCTGACAGCAGGTTCACTCAATGGGAAAGATGGAAGCACCTATATAATGTCAGGTCTATAGCATATCTGTTAGAGCTCTGCAATCTTCATTTTCTGCTCCAGGTTCTTCTTATTGGGCAGCCCTCCCACCTTCTGCATCTCCTGCTCGTTGTTGTTGTCGGCGTCTTGCATTTTAGAGGGGTTCAGCTTTTCTAAATTCTTTTCCAGGGATGAAACTTGATAGATCCTTGGAAAAAGGCTGAACCAGATTGGAAGAGCTTCCAAAGGTACTGGTCAGAAATTTATGGTTGCAAAGACATGTCATCCACTAAGTCCCTGTGTAGATACTCAACTAGCACCTGTACTGTTAGAGCTCCCTTAATATCAGCCACCCAGGCACGATTGTAAAGAGCCTGAGGTACACTATTGTTCTTGACAACCCTTTCTGAGATCATCTTGTGCAAGTTAGGGGGCCAAGTCTGCCATTGTCTTTCCCTGCAACCAACGATCAGCCCAGAACTGAATTTATTCACCATTACCAACTATACAGTCCACGGCGACATTAAAGAGAGTTTGAGCATTCTGCAGTACTTGAACTGACAGCACAGCTCATGGTTGTAAAGGATCTCTCTTTTGTGCTCACAACCAGCGGATGCTTAAGGCCCATCCCATTATTTTAAGATTATTAACACCAAGGCCACCGAATTCAAGTGGACGCTGCACCCTTTCCCAGGCCACCGGACAATTACCTCCAATGGCTTGTTCTTGTCCCACAAGAGCCTCTGCATTTTTTCGATGGACTTGACAACCCATTTTGGAAGATCAAGAGCGTTCATAATATAAACAGGAGTGGCTGTCAGCACCATCCAGACCATAAATAAGGCGCCCAGCTCTATTCATTAGAGAAGTTTTCAATCCTGGGAGGTGATCTGCATCCTTATCAATCAGAGGTAACAAATCAGCTTTGGAACAGTAAGGGGGAGGCCAAGGTAACTGCATGGAAAGTCCTTCACTATGGATAAAATTTCAGAACTGTGCTGCAAGTCTTCAACAGAGAAATGGATGGGGGTTGCCGAACTCTTTGCTAATCCTCTTGGGATTACTTCCACTTATATGCAGCGGATTATAAGCACTCGGTACATGATTCGAGTAAGACAAGAGGCATTCATAAACTGACACTAACTGAATGAAACTGGGTTACATTATTGCTCTCAACAAATCTCTCCTACTTAACAGTGTAGAAAGCATTCTGTTTTTTACTGCCACCAAGAGTGCAAATAGTAACAGCCAAGCGAGTAATTTGACTATGTATGCAAATCATCAAAAGATCATTATGTTTCTCTTTTTCTCGAACACGCAAGAGAGCTATGTATCTTTGTATTAAGAAGAAAAAAGGGGCAAGAGCCCTTACAACACACACCCATACTCCTAGCTCTTAGAAAAAAACACACGCGCCTTTTACTAAGACAAAAAACGACCTCACCTCCACAAAAGGACCCTACTAGCTACAGGCTCAAGAGAAGAGCTTCCCTGAGCCTTTGCAAGACTCCAGTAACGTTGTTCCTCACTTGCGAGCAGCAATGCTCCATCCAAGTTAGGAGTACCATAAAAAACACATCGATTGCGATGGTACCAAATTGTCGATAAAAGATCATTATGTTTTATTCAAAGCAAATGGAAAGTTTCAAGCCAGATCAAAAGGAGTACATTTTTCAGCAAACATGCTACAGGCAACACCGAGAGACACAAATTTACTGTAGGAGACACAACAACAACAACAACAACAACAACAACAACAACCAAGCCTGTCAGTCCCAAGCAAGTTGGGGTAGGAGACACAGTGATCTTTTTTTCTTTTTCTTAAATGCAATAATCAGATGGCACCAGCGTACTTTGTGCTTGTAAGCTTCTTTGTTTGTGCTGGTAAGATTCGACTGCATTTTACTGCTCACCAGTTGGTCCACCTAGACAGAGAGGAACGCGAGGGTCTTCCGTGGTGAAGGCCGCCGGTCTCTAGAACCAGTGGAAAAGATCAAGTTGAAGGCTGCAAACTGGAGCTCGGTCAGCTTGCTATTCCCAGAACTAGTTTTTCTTTTTAGTTACGGTTTACTCCTTTGTTTTGTTGTGTCTTCTCGCTAGGTTAGAGGCTTCGGCAAGCTCCTGTCCCTTTTCTTCTCTCGTTTGCAGTGTGTTACCATTGTTTGTTTGGCCTGGGCTTTGGCCGGTGTTTGTACTTTGAACACTTGGAAGTTTTGGTTGAACTCACTATTCTTTTAATGAAATACATGCAATGTATGTTCTTCTATTTTATTTTCCTTAATAATTAAGGACCATTTTCAAAATATACTATTCTTTCAGTGAACAAAAATATACAATTGTAGTCATTTCTAATACATATCCTTGCTAACAAAGCCAGAACTAACAGAAGCAGCTTGAAAGAAATATTTACTGCAAAACAATGATTATTTTGAGATAGGGACAGGCGTTGTTAGGAATGAACTTGAATCATTTGTAGATCAGCTCAGTCAACCAAATCACTTGTATTGGAAAATGACATGGGTTAGGTGGCTTGAGTAGCACTCCTCAGGTCCTGAATTCGACTCCCTATGGGAGTGAATGTTTAGGCTAGGCTTAAAAAAATCCCCCTCGTCTGTCCCCATGTCAAAGCACAAGTGTAATGCTCACCCCAGTCGTGGTCGTTCTCACATAAGCTAAGGTGCCGTGTGTATGGGTGGGGTCGGGGTTTGGGGTTTTCTCGACCTGCGTGAGAAGATATTCTTCTTACTGCAATGCCCGGGGCTGTCTTACCCCCCTCAGATCGATTTTTTTTTGACATGGGTTAGACATTTTCTAAAACAAGGAAAATGTATGTAGATTAGGCAAATAGATTAGGCCTGACAAATTGCATATGTGATATGTACACTGTTCTAGATGATATCGGAGGCTACTGTACTTGTAGAGATTATATGAATAAATTAAGAAGAAGAAACCTGGCAAAAATGAAGTGCTCAAAACGTGAACCAGAAGCTACTCCTTACACCGACCAAACTACTCTTAAACTTCACCTGAACTAGAAGCTCTTGCCTTGTACTACAATTATGTGCATATTCTGCAATTGTGAGATTGGTGTTGCATCTTATGTATATATATGGAGATCAAAGTCATATCCCAGAATTACACTATACACCAGAGTGCTTCAGTTGGTAGATTTCATGCACATTTCTTTTAAATCTAAGCTAGTTACTATAGATAAGTGTACCACAGGTTTATGGATGGTAAAAAAAGAAAACATTAAAGCCAAACATCCTCGGGACTCATAAATGGCTACTATAGATAAGTGCCCGCATGAAAGCACCAAACATTGTGTAGAAAAGAAAAGGAGGACAGAAAATAATCATTGTTTTCTATACTACTCATAACTGGCAGCATTCAATATTAGGATAGTACCCTAGCTTAAATGATTATAAAGTGAGTTCAGTACAAATTACAGAAATATGACATTTTCTTGGTTGTTGTTGGCCTATTGCAATATCCAGACTTCTATAGTATTTTTCATTTGCTTTTTCTACAGTACCAAATCAGAAGATTGACAATAAGTTGGATGCATACCTTGAGAGGCTGTCACTATCCCTTGAGAAACAAACACAAAAAGAGCAGAAGTGTACCTGCAGACAACGGAAGAGCAATTTCTAAATAACTGTCACCTATCTTGCATTCTTTTGTGCAGGACAAATGAGAATAGACATGAGTATGAATGTTTGTCAGATAGAAGATACTTTACTAATCAGATTCAGAATTTAGATTGACATAGAGAGAAGCAGAGATGAGCGATCCTCAGCATTTTCGCATTAGTTCCTCCACCTCAAGAGCCATGACCTGGCTGGACTGCAGTAAAGGTCTTCAGATAGACTCTGCAATTCCTGCACTCACTTCACTACCGTTGCAAAGAAAGATTTCTTCTTATTTTAAATAGAATCATAGTTTTAAATAGTGGGCTACTGAAAATAGTGGCAACTTTATTTCAACAGCTATGAGGCTATAGCGGCGCCATAGCGGCGCTATGACAGATAGCGTTTGTTAGGCCCCAGGGACCTGAGGGCGTAGGGATGGAGGATGGGTGGCCGTGGCTTGAATCCGCGGCGGCGGTGTGGAGGAGGTGGCGCCGTGCTCGGCGCCCTAGAGTAGATGGGAACAGTGGCAAGAGAATGACGATGAACAGTAGCGCCCGGGGGTCCAAGGGGAGATAAATCTCAATCCCAGGCTATCTCCATTCCAAGATAATGTTCGACACTTATACTTGCAATCCTAATAAACCCAGCTAATTAAACTGAAATTCATATGCCTAATAAATGAAATAGATAATCCTCCTGGAAACTAGGATCCAGACTAACTAACTGCTGGGCGCCGGGAACAGGCTTGCCCAGGGTGGTGACCGCGCCCAAACTGCTGCGAGCGTCCCACCCTTCAGCCACTTGCCTTCCCCCGACGCTGGTACACCTTGCCGACCATAACATCTCTCCCTCCCTCGACTAACAGCTCGTCCTCGAGCTGAAAGTCAGGGAAGCGAGTCTTGAATTCCTCGATGGGCTCCCAAGTTGCATCTGCTTCCTCCATGTCAGCCCAGTGAACCAGCACATGCCAGGCGCCACGGCGAAGCTGAGAACGCATAACATGCTCCGGACGATGAAGTAGACGACCATTACGTAGTGGAGGCAGTGCAGGCGGTGTTGTAGGCGGCGCGCCCCGGTATGGCTTGAGGACGCCCACGTGGAAGACATCATGAATGCGAGCTCCCTCCGGCAACCGTAGCCGATAGGCCACCGGACCGACTCGCTCCACCACCTGGAAGGGTCCAGCGTACCGAGGACTCAGCTTGCCACGTCGCCCCCCGCACTAAGGATTGGGCAGGCCGGTGCAACAGGCGAAGCCAAACCCAATCATTGACGTCGAACTCTAGCCGGCGGTGGTGCTCGTCATAGTACTTCTTGGCATATGCTTGGGCCTGGAGGAGGGGTCCCGAACATCAGCGAGGAAAGCGTCTCAGTTTCGCAACAACACATCTACGTCCTGAGTATCCGCCGTTCCTGCAGTGTATGGCACAAGAACAGGCGGTGGCCGCCCGTATACTACCTGGAACGGCGTCGTCTGCAGCGAAGAATGGTAGGATGTGTTGTAGCAATATTCCGCCCAAGGAAGCCAGTCCAGCCACGCCCTTGGGCGGTCATCAGTGATGCAACGCAAATAAATAGAGATAGTTTTGTTGACGATCTCGGACTGACCGTCCGTCTGGGGACGGAACGCCGTGCTCATCCGAAGTTGTACACTGGCCAGCTTGAAAAGGTCACGCCAGACGTGGCCTGTGAACACTGGGTCGCGATCACTTACAATGGAGCTCGGAAAGCCATGGAGGCAAACGATGGCGTCGAAGAAAGCTTTGGCGACTTGCATGGCCGTGTAGGGGTGGCTGAGCGCAATAAAAATGCGCATGCTTGGAGAAATGATCCACCACGGTCAGAATAACGCTCTTGCCGTGAACTCGGGGAAGGCCTTCACTGAAATCCATCGCAATGTCAGCCCACACTTGCGACGGTACCTCCAAGGGCTGGAGTAAGCCCGCGGGATGCAGGGCCTCTGTCTTGTTGCGTTGACACACAAGGCAGGAGCGGACAAAGTCGCGGACGAGGCTGCTGTCATGCTCCACCATGAAATCCTGACGGAGGCGCTGCAAGGTCTTCTAAATCCCTTCATGCCCCACTGAATGCGCAATCTGGAGCACATCAGGCAGGAATGCCGACTTGGGTGGTATGTAGACACGGTTGCCCCGCAGCACCAGGCCCTCCACCACGCGCCATGGGTCACCGCGGTCCTGCACCACGCTATCCCTGAACGCGCTCAAGGCTGCGTCCTCGTCGAACTCATGGCGCAAGTCATCGTAGAGCTGGAATGATGGACCGCTCCGCGCGTCCAGATCCTCGCGCCGCGACAGAGCATCCGCGACAACATTGAGGCAGCCAGGACGGTACTCCACGCTGAAATCATACCCAAAAAGCTTGCTTACCCACTGATGTTGAGGGACTGTGGAGAGTGTTGATCCAACATGAATTTGAGAGCGTAGTGATCAGTCCGGACCACAAAGTGACGGCCCCACAAATATGGACGCTAGTGGCGCACTGCCTGAACAAGTCCTATGAGCTCGCGTTCATAAGCCACGAGTTTCAGATGGCGAGCTGCAAATGGACGACTGAAAAAAGCAAGGGCGCCATCCCCCTGATGAAGAACAGCTCCAAAACCTGAGCCGGACGCATCACAGTCCACTATAAACGGCTTCTCGCAGTCCGGGAGTTGGAGTACAGGTGTTGTGGACAGTGCATGTTTCAAGGCCTCGAATGCCGATGCAGCCTCTGATGACCACGTAAAACCATCCTTCTTGAGAAGCTGAGTTAAGGGAGCAGCGATGGCGCCATAATCTTGAATGAACCGGCGGTAGTAGCCGGACAATCCAAGAAAACCGCGCAGGCCACGAACTGACCACGGCTATGGCCAGGAAGTGACGGCCTCAATCTTGTCCTTGTCCATTGCAACGCCGGCAGCTGAGATCACGTGGCCCAAGTATGCCACAGACAGCTGCCCAAAAGAACACTTGGTGCGCTTGAGCCTGAGCTGGTGTGCGCGAAGTGCTGAGAGTACAGCGTTGAGGTGCTGCAAGTGTGATGACCACGTTGGGCTATAAATGAGAATGTCGTCAAAAAACACCAACACAAACTTGTGAAGAAATGGCCTGAGCACCGTGTTCATCAGACTTTGGAAGGTCGCCGGCGTGTTTGTGAGCCCGAAGGGCATAACCAGAAACTCAAAATGCCCTTCATGAGTGCGGAACGCTGTCTTCTCGATGTCTGCAGCGTGCATTCGCACTTGATGATATCCCGAACGTAAGTCCAGCTTGGTAAAGATACGGGCGCCCTTCAGCTCATCAAGTAACTCTTCAACCACTGGAATAGGGAATTTGTCTTTGTGCTGATTCAGAGCTCAGTAATCCACGCAAAAGCGCCACGAGCCGTCATGTTTCTTGACAAGAAGAACTGGCGCCGAAAACGCAGAGGTGCTGGGTCTGATGACGCCCTGTTGGAGCATAGCAGCGCACTGCGCTTCGAGTTCATCTTTCTGTAATTGCGGGTAGCGATAGGGACGCACCGCCACGGGCGCCGTGTTCGGCAAAAGATGTATCCGGTGATCACAGGGTCACGCCGGTGGCAGCCCCTCCGGTGTGGCAAAGACGTCCTCAAACGAGGTGAGCAGGGTGTCCAACAGCGCAGGCTCGCTGCTCATGGCGTTCAGGCGTCGGGTTGACTGCACATCATGGCGGGTAGAACCAATTCCCCTCCAGAATACCCGATGGCCATTGCGTGTGAACGCCATGCATAGATCGTCGAAGTCCCACAGAATCGGACCCAATGTGCGAAGGAATGTGACCCCTCGTACCATGTCCCATTTATCCAGTGGAATAGAGTAGCAGTCCACAGAGAACACCTCATCCGCGATGTGGATGCCCACGTCGCGGGCGAGACCACGGCAGGCGACGCGGTCACCGTTGGCCACTATAACGCCCGCTCCCGGGCATGGCGTGAACTAGAGCCTGACGCGTCGCGCCACGTCCCCACGGACGAAATTGTGGGTCGACCCTGAGTCAAGCAGAGCGACGAATTGTTCATTACCGACGGTGACATAAATCTGCATAGTGTCCTCAGTGCGTATGACGGCAATAGCACCCAGAGAAATGACCGGAGGATCCTGCTCTGGAGCTGCTGGGGCCGGTGGCTGCTCATCATCAGATTCCTCGGGCTCCTCCACAACATAATCTGATGCCTCGAGGTAGAACAAGTGAGCGCTTTTGTGCCCTTGCACATAAGGCTCGTCACAATTGTAGCACAAGCCCTGCTTGCGGCGCTCGGCCATCTCTGCTGGGGTAAGGCGCTTGAATGGATGAGAAGGTACTGCCGCCGGAGAAGATGAAGATGAACTCGACCCTTGCTGGAGAGATGCCGAACTCGAGGAAGCCCGTCGTGTGGATCGGTTGGAGGGCACCAGGAGGGCTAGTGGGGTCACCGAGTTGCGGCGCTCGTAGGCACGCGCCAAGCGCATGGCGCACTGCAAGTCCTGAGGGTCATGCAGCTCCACGTCGATCCTGATGTGATCCGGCAGTCCTCCTGTGAACAGCTGCGCCTGCTGGTATGGAGTGAGGCGGCCAGCGTGCGCCATGCGCGCCTGGAACGCATCTAGGTACGCCGCGATGTCCGTGGTGAACGGAAGTCGCGCCAACTCGGCCAGATGATTCGTCGTCAGCAGCGGCCCAAAGCGCTGGTGGCACAACTGCTTGAACTCCTCCCAGGAGGCATGCCGACATCGCGTTCGAGGACGTAGTATCACTGTTGCACCATTCCGGTGAGGTGGAAGGATGCCAGCCAAACCTTGTCAGCCTCACGCGTGAGCTGGGCGCGGAAGCAGCGCTCGCAGCGATTGAGCCACCCAAGAGGGTCCTCCTTCCCCTCGTAGGTGGGAAAAGACAGCTTATGATATCGCGGCACCCTGGCCGCCGCAGCGTCCGGTGGAACATGTACACGTGGGGGTGCTTCAGAAGCAGATGGCGACGCCAGAACATGGCCGCCTTGCATGATCGACGACATTGATGGCAGTGGTGATGGCGAGTGGGGGAAGTTGATTTGCGTGATGGGGACTAGAGCTGACGTCGGGACTGACGGCTGGACAGAGGAGGCCAACACGACGTGTGATGCCGCCGGCAACATTGGCACCGGCAACTGGCCGGTGGTGACCACGGGCACAACCGGATCCGACAGTAGAGGAAAACCACCGAACCCAGGCAGGTCGAGGGATGGCTGCGGTGGTGTGGAGCCTGACGGCCCGCTCTCGATGGCGGCGACACGCATGGCTAGGTCACCCATCTGACGCTGCATGCCCAGGATGGTTGTGGTGAGCGCGTTCAACGCGTTGGTGGAGACCGTGGTGACCATCGGTTGAGTTGGCATGGTGGTCAGCGCGGCGGAGGTGGCGGCGGGGCCTGACATTGATACCAGGTTGTTAGGCCTCAGGGACCTGAGGGCGTAGGGATGGAGGATGGGTGGCCGTGGCTTGAATCCACGGCGGCGACGTGGAGGAGGTGGCGCCGTGCTCGACGCCCTGGAGTAGATGGGAACGGTGGCAAGAGAATGACGATGAACAGTAGTGCCCGGGGGCCCAAGGGGAGATAAATCTCAATCCCATGCTATCTCCATTCCAAGATAATGTTCGACACTTATACTTGCAATCCTAACAAACACAACTAATTAAACTGAAATTCATATGCCTAATAAATGAAATAGATAATCCTCCTGGAAACTAGGATCCAGACTAACTAACTGCTGGGCGCCGGGAACAAGCTTGCCCAGGATGGTAACCGCGCCCAAACTGCTACGAGCGTCCCACCCTTCAGCCACTTGCCTTCCCCTGACGCTAGTACACCTTGCCGACCATAACAGCGTTTTTATAAAGAAAACATGAAAAACACCAATAAATGATGAACAAAACATGGTAAATATGAAATTCGATGAACACAAATATGTTTCTAAGGTTCCACAAGTATAGGTAACATTACTAATATGACATTACAACATGGTTCATGAAAGTCCAGTGTTTAATTATCCAAAATACAAAATTAGTAGCAAAAGATAACTAGGAAATAACAAATTAAATTGTCAAAATATATTAGTGATGGCAAAATCTGAAATAGTGCCGCTATTTGAACGCTAAAGCTATGCAATTAGCGGGGCTATAGCACACAATAGCAGTTAAAGTTGGCATAGCGGCACAAATAGAAATAGCTTAGCGTTGAGTCTCTCGGGCCGCTAGCCCGCTATTTTTTTCTATGAATAGAACCCATGGATGAATCAGAGCGGTAGCAGAGACATCATTAAACCAAGTCAAATCAACAGGGATATAGGAAAAGCATTGAGACGACACTGAAAAATGGTGGCCATCAAAGTCACCTGCAGGCTGCAGCACAAGCTCCCATAGCCGGATGCATCATAAACCAGGTGGCAGTACCTGCCAGTCAAGGCCAAGTGCAATAAGCACGTATGTCCATGCGTCATGCGAAGGAGAAAAGTTGGAAATGAAATGAAACCACATGATATACGAGCTAACTGCAAGCCAAATAAAAAAACACGATGGATCTGCAGACAGGGGAGATGTTGGAGGAGGCGCTGGTGTATGGCGGTGGCCTGGGTGCTCATGCCTGCAAGGGAGATGGAGAGGAACAGGCGCTGGTCCTAGTGCTTGGCTTTGGAGAAAGAGCAGATAAAATAGCTGACTTGCTGCTGGTGGCTGGCAGTTTGAGAAGGAAAAAAACGAGAGGACTGACCACAAACCTTGCAGGCAATGCCTCGAGCAGCTGATGGGCATCACCAAAAGTCGCCGTTGCCTGCAACTGGCTGGGCGATGGCTGGCGCGCGAGACAGCACAGGGGCGCGAGGGAGCTGCGACGCCAGGGCCACTGGCCTTCTTCCTCGCGTGTGTTAGCCCGTCGGCTAACCCAGAAGTCCAGCAGCCACCCGAGTCGTCGAGCCCAGGAGAGCGCCGACTCGTGGATGCCAATCAAGAGCAGGCCGGGTCGTCGAGCCCAGGAGTGCGCCGACCCAGGAAGCCCAGTACGCGATACTTCGGCCCGATGTGGCCCAACAGCTAGCTGAGCGTGACTTGAGAGAGGGGAAGGTCCCGTATTTGTATCAGCTCTGGTGAGAGGGAGAGGGCATCGGAGAACTGTAAACCCAAATTACATTCCAGTTCTTTTTTTGAACCAATTACATTCCAGTTCTTAATTCAAGCACTCATAGCTACTTGTCATAAATTCTGTTGCTATTATTTCGATTCCAATTCTTCCTCCTGTATCCAATTGCTAACAATTCGGTATGGGTTTCGTTTGATCCTGGACTCTTTCCCTTCGCATCACCACTTCACTCGCCTCCAGCGTCGTCTCGGCGTCATGATCCGCCACCGCGGATCGGGATGCCGCAGTCGACGCCCGCCTCGACGCGCTCGTGACGACCCAGGCGGCCACTTCATTCCTAATACATATCCTTGCTAACAAAGCCAGAACTAACAGAAGCAGCTTGAAAGAAATATTTACTGCAAAACAATGATTATTTTTGAGATAGGGACAGGCGTTGTTAGGAATGAACTTGAATCATTTGTAGATCAGCCCAGTCAACCAAATCACTTGTATTGGAAAATGACATGGGTTAGGTGGCTTGAGTAGCACTCCTCAGGTCCTGAATTTGACTCCCTATGGGAGTGAATGTTTAGGCTAGGCTTAAAAAAATCCCCCTCGTCTGTCCCACGTCAAAGCACAAGTGTGTCACACCCGGTTTTAAGGACAAAACCAGACATACACCATATGTGAAATAAAGAAGACAAATCTCACATATAGCCACAGATAAGCGTAATATCAAAAGACAAATGCTTAATATACATAACTCAATAGTATAAAGTATACCTTAGAGAATAACACAGCGGAAAAACAACTCTGAACACCAGGTGTAGACCTCACTCCAGGATCAAACTAACTGGTTGATCACAAGCCTAACAATTCCAGAATCTAGAAATCTGGTACTCTTCCTGAGATGTGGGGAAATAGCAAGAGTGAGTCCATGTCGAACTCAGCAAATATATCATAGGGTTCATGAGCTCAAAAAGTTTGACACGGTTTACTGCAATAGCTTTTAGTGAGTCATCTTTTAGCAATTGAGTAGCAACAAGTTTACCAAAATCCCAAATAACCCCATGATCATGTAAACGAGAATAATGTATAGCAAGAAACAATAATCATTAGTGAGCATCAATATCATCAGTATTATCATTATCATCAGTGTTCATCATTTATTCTGTAAGGGTCCAAGGCCACTCGTGACCGTGAGCACGGCTGTTATAACAGTTTTACACTCTGCAGAGGTTGTACACTTTCACTGTGAGTCGTGATTACCCATATGCCCGAGGCGGCCAATCCCCAAAACACTCCCAAGGTGAGCAGGCAGGGTTCACTATGAAGCCTTTCAAAGGTTCGTCTAACAAGTTAGGGCCGCTAGGTTTCCGGAGTCAGTCCGTGTGATACACCACGCAGGGATCCACAGTCTGCTCTACCCCATTTGCGCCACAAGGGTAACCTCTAACAAGCTAGAAAAAATCTTCATACTGAGCTAAAGCCAGAGCCATATAGCCCTCACAGTTGTACTGTAAGTCCCGGATGTTCGCTTACAGATAAGTCCTTAGGGAGAGAAACTAGAGCGCCATAAAAACAACCAAATATGCTCTAGCCCTCTTGAGCCATATTGCTTTAAAGCATCATTTAAACGTTTATTGCATATATCATTAGTCAAGTTACAGATCATGGTTATTTATCTTGAGCACTAGCATAAATACTACCCAATGCAATGTCCCATGGTTGTCAAGGTACAAGATACAAAAGCTAGGGTATCCTTAATGGTAACAAGGTAGACACATGCACATGAATTAAGTATATTAAAGATGAATAGGAAACAAGGATAATCCCATGCTATACTTGCCTTAAACACCGATCCTTCGGTAAGCTTTAATCTTCAACGTTCTTCTTCTTCTTCTTAATAACCACGTATATCTCACCGACTGGACGAAATCATAAATCACCACACACGTATCCATACAATCATACACGAAGCAAACAATAGATCTAAATTAGAACAGTACACCAAACATATGAAACAACATGTGAAAAGGTTTTAAAGATGTTCTACGCATTGCTACGAACACACAGACGCGAAAAGCACACTAATCAGAGCTACGGTTGAAAAGATACATCTACCGAAAGATTTGCTCATAGAAGAAAATATAAAACTATTAGTTTCATGTGTTTTATATATAAGATATTTTATAAATAATATATATGGAATTAAGTCAAATTTAGATTCAAATTATAAAACTAAAGTAAAACAATTCATATTTTATTTACAAAACCCAGTGGCATAATTATTAATCAAGATATGATTTAAACAATAAAATTTCAGAATTAATAATATGGTAAATACTGTCACTAACGCGTAGATCTCGTTGCTATGAATCTAACGCAACTCGAATGAGCTAAAACGGATCTAAAACGTAGAAGATATGATTTAAACAAGATCTACTTTATTAAAGTAATAGATTAAATCTCACATCGGAACTTAAAAATAGAAAACCTAACCAACAGTAACACTAACAGTATAACAAGTTTGTAAAACTCTTCTACACGTTACTACGATCACATAGATATAAAGATCACGAAATTTGGATTTAAAATGTAAAAGTTATGAGTTTTCTAAGATTTCCTATAGATAAATAATTACTTTAATATAAACTCGAAAATAAATTATCTCAAACCTACTGTACAGTTCTATCATCATGTAGAGCTCGCAAATACGAATCTAACGCAATTTGAATGGATCAAATCGGAGTTAAAACGGAGATTCTACGACTAAAACAAGATCAGTGGCAAAACTGTAAATATCAGAAAGCGTATTTTTCAATTACCGAAACGAATTACGTTTTCAATAAATCAAAACGTATTTTCCAGATTACGCTTTGGATCGCGGGTTATATACTTAAAAACTTCAGGGTTTCTTTTACAAAACTACAAGCGAACCGGTATGTTTTAATTCAGACCGTTGGATTCAAAGTGATCGGCTTGGATCTAATCGGGAAGAAAGAGAAAAAGAAACGCCGGTCGGCTACAGGGCCTGACGGCGGCGCCATGGCCGGAACCGGGCGAACTCGCCGGCGTTTGATGAAAACGGCGCTCCCGGCCTCCATTCAACAAGCGGAAAGTACAGGGAGGAAGACCGAAGCATGGCGAACTCACCCCGCGCGAAGATGGGACCGGAGGATGACCGGAAGGCGGCGGCTAACTCGCGGTGGCGGACGGTGGAACTCGAGCTCGCGGTGACCTAGCTCTCGGCCACCACAGAAACTGCAACTAGGCAAGATGGGTTGCGGAGGGTGGCGCGGCTCCGTTTTTATAGCCCGGAGGCATCGGTATACATGGAAAGGGCGAAGATTTACGGCGGATTCGATTCACCGAATCGGAGAGAGAGAGAGGAAGGCGGTGCGAAGCTGGAGGAAGAAGAAAGGAAGGTGGAAGGAGACGCTGACAGGCGGGTCCCACATGTCGGCGACTCGGAGAAAGAAACACGCTCGCGCGGTGAAGCTGGGCCGCGATGACTGGGCTTGGCCCACGCGGGAAAATGGCGGGCGCGGGAGAAGGAAGCGGGCCGCTGAGAAGAAAAAAAAATTCCTTTCCTTTTTTTTTCTAATTTTTCAAAACAAATTTTTAAAAGATTTTCAAATCCAAATTTGAATTTGATCAAACCACTCTTCTAAAAAATTTAAATGCAACAGCATGAGTGCACAAACATGTTTCTACTCTTATATTTGATTTTAAATTTATAAAAATTATTATTATTCTAAGTTTGCATGCTTACAAAAAATATACAAAAATCATATTTCTCCTATTTTTCTTCTTTTCAAAATTTTAGGGTGTTACAATTCTACCCCCTTAAGATGAATCTCGTCCCGAGATTCGGAAGATGATGATAAAAGAGATAATGACACTTTGTCTTTATTTGATCCTCATTTTCCAAATTACATCTTTCGTGCAGAGTCATGAGACAGTTTCTCATATCCTGACTGACTAATCTGCCTAAACATAATCATCTCTCCATTTGAGCTCTTCCAATATTGTTTGTTCCTCTGCTATGACTTCTGTAAACTCATGATCCACTTTGCTATCCTCGGTGTACCTATCTTCTAATTGATCATTCTCGTTTTCCTTAGGTAAGAGTCGACCCCCTTGATACTCAATTCTTTTCCCTGGCGGTGTTGTTAAGAGCATTGTGCACCGAGTACCATGAATCACTCCTTTATGTGCACAGAGCCATCCATTACCAAGAACCACGCGAATTTTAAGTGACTCCAACACAATGAGTGTTGCGGTGAATTTTTCCTTGTTTATGACAAGACTGACATTCGGGCATATCTGATCTGCCTGCATTTCTCCCACTGGGGTTTGAACTAGCAAAGGCCTCCTCATTGGACACTTCACCATCTTGCACGTCTCTACCATGTCGGCGGAAATGAAAGAATGCGAAGCACTAGGGTCAAATAAAGCAAAAACTTGTACTGAACTTACTTGAATATAACCTCCCACTACTTTGGTAACCCCATGAATTTTATCCATATCCACATTGCTCAGTCTTCCATTGACATAGTTTAGCTGCGCTTTGCTTCCTTGAGCAGGCTTCTTATGGACTTTCCTTTTTCGCTTTCGTCGTTGTGGATTCTGACTTAGTTCACTCCCAACTTGCTCTCCAACTTTGTTGTTTTGATAGTGCTCAGCTTCATCATACCTATAACATCCTTCAATAGCAGAAACATCAGTCTTTTCCCACATATCAGTGCGAGACGTCATATAGGACTCCTGAGTCATGAGACACGACACTTCCTGTCATCAAGTGACCAACGTCAGCAATCACGAGCAAGTACAGATGATCATAATCATGAGCTATCTAAAAGGACAACTCTTGTCTCCATGGATCCAGAATTATCAACCTTGTATATAGACATTTCTTGCTTGAGAGTAGCAACTCAATCATGGAGACTAACCAATACTTCCAACTAAAGAGTTCAATCTTAATAATCCTTCTTTACATTGGCTACCCCCCTTAAAATAAGAGACACTAAATAGGGTAGCTTGAACCCTTCTTCTAGATGAGCTACTTAGCATAAAAGTATTCTGACATCCCAACAATACTCTTATGCATGGGTAAGAACAAGAAATCTGAAATTTCGCACGAGCAGAAAATCAGCAGTGCAGTAAAACAGCTGTAACTCTCATTCTGTTAATCCAATGAAGCTGTAGTTTACACCGATGGAAAGCTTATAAAATTCTCTGCAACTTTCTTATAGAACACACTTCCAGATTCTGTAGTTAACTTGGTCGAAAACAGTACTTATCAGAAACTGTTCCAGGTTTCAGACAGCACAGTTGCATCGTCTTGTGATTTTTGTATCTCCCAATCCAAAATAGCTATGAGGGTAGTTCTTGCATTTAGAGAGAGATGTTGAAGTCCACTCTTGTCCAGAATTCTCTCATGATTTTTGGTCTTTCAAGCACAGAGATATAAGTTGATAAAGACAGGCTGCTCTGAAAGACTAGATATAGAAAGCAGGAGATAACCAAAACCCAGCTATTTATTTCATTAATCCTTATACCTTATACATATAAACTAAATGAAATCATGGTCAAAGCCCACGAGATCATTCCACTCATTACAAAATTCCAACTCAAGCATAAACATAAGCACAAAGCAACTAAACACTTAAATGTTCATTAGCCACACATTAAGACGACTCAACTTGGCTACTAACGGTTTTATTACACGGGACATAACTCCTATTCCTTAAACATGGTGTGATTGTAGCAGTATCCAGAGTAGATAACGTCTCTTACATTCCTTATTGCTTCATATGGACATCTGAATCTCTACATCCCTCTTTACCATTCTTATAACTCATACCTTAAGATGGGTCAACCTGGTATCCCTCAGGTATAGATTTAATACCCTCATACTCAATTCTTTCTCCTGAAAGTGTAGTTAGAAACATTGAACATTGGGCATACTCAATCACTCCTTTACAAGTAGATAACCAGTCTATTCCAAGGATAACATCAATGCCCATTAATTCCAAAACAATGAGGTTTACCTTAAAATTTACCCCCTTTATGTCAAGACTAACTTTTGGGCATACGCGGTCTGCCTTTATTTCACCTCTTGGAGTTTCAACCAAAACTGTTTTTCCCTTTGGAAGCATAAGTATGTTATGATCTTTTGCATATTGTCTAGATATGAACGAATGTGAGGCACTGGGGTCAAACAAAACCTTGGCATTTCCTGAACTTACTGGAATTGATCCAAACACGACCTCCTTAGCTCCAGGAATGGTGGAGATATCCACATGTTTCAACCTTCCATGATTGTAATTTCTCTTTAATTTATTTCCCTGCACATGCTCCTTTTGGACATCCTGTCCTGGGTCTCGCTGTTGTGGATTCTTCTGTGGGCAAGATTTGATATAATGTCCTTCCTGCTGGCAATGATAACACTTTCTCTTAGCTGGATCTTTTGTGATGTCATACTCTACGGAACTGTTGTTTGGTATGCTGCTATCTTGCTGGCCATAAAAGTTCACCTTCGTCCCTTTGGCTTGTTTCCTAGCTTGTTTGGCCTTTCGGGGTTGATACTCCTTATAGGTAATTGTCCACCCATCTATGACTACTTCATGGGGAGTAGTTTTAGCGGAAGGGGCTTCTAACTCTTCAGGGTTTGGATTTGTTTGACAGGGGATCAGGGCTGCATGTGACAATGTAGTAGAACTCACTTGCTCATTGCTTTCCACTAGTGGTTCTAATGAGATTGCCTTTCTCTTCTTGTCCATGTTGATTTCAAAATTTGGATCTACCTTGACTTTCCCCTTATTAGACTCGTTTCGAAGATAGGGAAAACCATAATGCTTACAGCAGTGACATTGTTCCTGCTCTCCAAATGCCTTATTATCAACATCTTTATTGGATTTCATATTCTTCCAAACTTCTACTACTTGTATCTTCTCTGACCCCTTGGATATGTTGGCTTGACCTTGAGATAAGCATCGTTGAGAATTCCCATGTTGAGCCATTTCTTCTAGTAATTGGTTTTGCATCGCTAATGGTTTCTTGTCAAAAGTGAGCAAGAGCGACACAATTCAGTCCTCTTAACCTCTGAAATCCACAGTCTTCTCGTCACGAGCCGTCTAATAGACAAGGAGAAAAGGTTCAAAATAGAGACAAGGTTTTTATAAGAGAACGGGGATAGAATTAAGCATAACTTTGAGAAAATAACAAAGTTAAAGAGAAGCAAGAAATAGGCAACAATGAGAACATGCTAAACGTCCAGTTCTAACTAGGCTTGCGTCCTACAGTCAGCATTGCTCTGATACCAATCTGTCACACCCGGTTTTAAGGACAAAACCAGACATACACCATATGTGAAATAAAGAAGACAAATCTCACATATAGCCACAGATAAGCGTAATATCAAAAGACAAATGCTTAATATACATAACTCAATAGTATAAAGTATACCTTAGAGAATAACACAGCGGAAAAACAACTCTGAACACCAGGTGTAGACCTCACTCCAGGATCAAACTAACTGGTTGATCACAAGCCTAACAATTCCAGAATCTAGAAATCTGGTACTCTTCCTGAGATGTGGGGAAATAGCAAGAGTGAGTCCATGTCGAACTCAGCAAATATATCATAGGGTTCATGAGCTCAAAAAGTTTGACACGGTTTACTGCAATAGCTTTTAGTGAGTCATCTTTTAGCAATTGAGTAGCAACAAGTTTACCAAAATCCCAAATAACCCCATGATCATGTAAACGAGAATAATGTATAGCAAGAAACAATAATCATTAGTGAGCATCAATATCATCAGTATTATCATTATCATCAGTGTTTATCATTTATTCTGTAAGGGTCCAAGGCCACTCGTGACCGTGAGCACGGCTGTTATAACAGTTTTACACTCTGCAGAGGTTGTACACTTTCACTGTGAGTCGTGATTACCCATATGCCCGAGGCGGCCAATCCCCAAAACACTCCCAAGGTGAGCAGGCAGGGTTCACTATGAAGCCTTTCAAAGGTTCGTCTAACAAGTTAGGGCCGCTAGGTTTCCGGAGTCAGTCCGTGTGATACACCACGCAGGGATCCACAGTCTGTTCTACCCCATTTGCGCCACAAGGGTAACCTCTAACAAGCTAGAAAAAGTCCTCATACTGAGCTAAAGCCAGAGCCATATAGCCCTCACAGTTGTACTGTAAGTCCCGGATGTTCGCTTACAGATAAGTCCTTAGGGAGAGAAACTAGAGCGCCATAAAAACAACCAAATATGCTCTAGCCCTCTTGAGCCATATTGCTTTAAAGCATCATTTAAACGTTTATTGCATATATCATTAGTCAAGTTACAGATCATGGTTATTTATCTTGAGCACTAGCATAAATACTACCCAATGCAATGTCCCATGGTTGTCAAGGTACAAGATACAAAAGCTAGGGTATCCTTAATGGTAACAAGGTAGACACATGCACATGAATTAAGTATATTAAAGATGAATAGGAAACAAGGATAATCCCATGCTATACTTGCCTTAAACACCGATCCTTCGGTAAGCTTTAATCTTCAACGTTCTTCTTCTTCTTCTTAATAACCACGTATATCTCACCGACTGGACGAAATCATAAATCACCACACACGTATCCATACAATCATACACGAAGCAAACAATAGATCTAAATTAGAACAGTACACCAAACATATGAAACAACATGTGAAAAGGTTTTAAAGATGTTCTACGCATTGCTACGAACACACAGACGCGAAAAGCACACTAATCAGAGCTACGGTTGAAAAGATACATCTACCGAAAGATTTGCTCATAGAAGAAAATATAAAACTATTAGTTTCATGTGTTTTATATATAAGATATTTTATAAATAATATATATGGAATTAAGTCAAATTTAGATTCAAATTATAAAACTAAAGTAAAACAATTCATATTTTATTTACAAAACCCAGTGGCATAATTATTAATCAAGATATGATTTAAACAATAAAATTTCAGAATTAATAATATGGTAAATACTGTCACTAACGCGTAGATCTCGTTGCTATGAATCTAACGCAACTCGAATGAGCTAAAACGGATCTAAAACGTAGAAGATATGATTTAAACAAGATCTACTTTATTAAAGTAATAGATTAAATCTCACATCGGAACTTAAAAATAGAAAACCTAACCAACAGTAACACTAACAGTATAACAAGTTTGTAAAACTCTTCTACACGTTACTACGATCACATAGATATAAAGATCACGAAATTTGGATTTAAAATGTAAAAGTTATGAGTTTTCTAAGATTTCCTATAGATAAATAATTACTTTAATATAAACTCGAAAATAAATTATCTCAAACCTACTGTACAGTTCTATCATCATGTAGAGCTCGCAAATACGAATCTAACGCAATTTGAATGGATCAAATCGGAGTTAAAACGGAGATTCTACGACTAAAACAAGATCAGTGGCAAAACTGTAAATATCAGAAAGCGTATTTTTCAATTACCGAAACGAATTACGTTTTCAATAAATCAAAACGTATTTTCCAGATTACGCTTTGGATCGCGGGTTATATACTTAAAAACTTCAGGGTTTCTTTTACAAAACTACAAGCGAACCGGTATGTTTTAATTCAGACCGTTGGATTCAAAGTGATCGGCTTGGATCTAATCGGGAAGAAAGAGAAAAAGAAACGCCGGTCGGCTACAGGGCCTGACGGCGGCGCCATGGCCGGAACCGGGCGAACTCGCCGGCGTTTGATGAAAACGGCGCTCCCGGCCTCCATTCAACAAGCGGAAAGTACAGGGAGGAAGACCGAAGCATGGCGAACTCACCCCGCGCGAAGATGGGACCGGAGGATGACCGGAAGGCGGCGGCTAACTCGCGGTGGCGGACGGTGGAACTCGAGCTCGCGGTGACCTAGCTCTCGGCCACCACAGAAACTGCAACTAGGCAAGATGGGTTGCGGAGGGTGGCGCGGCTCCGTTTTTATAGCCCGGAGGCATCGGTATACATGGAAAGGGCGAAGATTTGCGGCGGATTCGATTCACCGAATCGGAGAGAGAGAGAGGAAGGCGGTGCGAAGCTGGAGGAAGAAGAAAGGAAGGTGGAAGGAGACGCTGACAGGCGGGTCCCACATGTCGGCGACTCGGAGAAAGAAACACGCTCGCGCGGTGAAGCTGGGCCGCGATGACTGGGCTTGGCCCACGCGGGAAAATGGCGGGCGCGGGAGAAGGAAGCGGGCCGCTGAGAAGAAAAAAAAAATTCCTTTCCTTTTTTTTTCTAATTTTTCAAAACAAATTTTTAAAAGATTTTCAAATCCAAATTTGAATTTGATCAAACCACTCTTCTCAAAAATTTAAATGCAACAGCATGAGTGCACAAACATGTTTCTACTCTTATATTTGATTTTAAATTTATAAAAATTATTATTATTCTAAGTTTGCATGCTTACAAAAATATACAAAAATCATATTTCTCCTATTTTTCTTCTTTTCAAAATTTTAGGGTGTTACAAAGTGTAATGCTCGCCCCAGTCGTGGTCGTTCTCACATTAGCTACGGTGCCGCTGTGTATGGGTGGGGCAGGGGTTTGGATTTTTCTCGACCTGCGTGAGAAGGTATTCTTCTTACTGCAATGCCTAGGGGCTGTCTTACCCCCCTCAGATTGATTTTTTTTTGACATGGGTTAGGCATTTTCTGAAACAAGGAAAATTAATGTAGATTAGGCAAATAGATTAGGCCTGACAAATTGCATATGTGATATGTACACAGTTCTAGATGATATCGGAGGCTACTGTACTTGTAGAGATTGTATGAATAAATTAAGAAGAAGAAACCTGGCAAAAATGAAGTGCTCAAATGTGAACCAGAAGCTACTCCTTACACCGACCAAACTACTCTTACACTTCACCTGAACCAGAAGCTCTTGCCTTGTACTACAATTATGTGCATATTCTGCAATTGTGAAATTGGTGTTGCATCTTATGTATATATGGAGATCAAAGTCATATCCCAGAATTACACTATACACCAGAGTGCTTCAGTTGGTAGATTTCATGCACATTTCTTTTAAATCTAAGCTAGTTACTATAGATAAGTGTACCACAGGTTTATGGATGGTAAAAAAGAAAACATTAAAGCCAAACATCCTCGGGACTCATAAATGGCTACTATAGATAAGTGCCTGCATGAAAGCACTAAACATTGGCCTTGTTTAGATTCCAGAATTCACCCCCAAATTCCACTATGCAAAAAGAAGATTCCCCATCACATCAAAATGTCGGCAAATGTATGGAGTACTAAATGTAGATGAAATCATAAACTAATTGCACAGTTTTATTGTACTTTGCGAGATGAATATTTTGAGTCTAATTAATCAATTTTTGGACAATTTTTTACACTAAAAAACAAAAGTGCTACAGTACTCGGGGGTGGCACTGTGCAGACTTGGCCACCCCCGAGTCGGCGATCTAAACAAGGGGATTGTGTAGAAAAGAAAAGGAGACAGGACAGAAAATAATCATTGTTTTCTATACTACTCATAACTGGCAGCATTCAATATTAGGATAGTACCCTAGCTTAAATGATTATAAAGTGAGTTCTGTACAGATTACAGAAATATGACATTTTCTTGGTTGTTGTTGGCCTGTTGCAATATCCAGACTTCTATAGTATTTTTCATTTGCTTTTCCTGCAGTACCAAATCAGAAGATTGACAATAAGTTGGATGCATACCTTGAGAGGCTGTCACTATCCCTTGAGAAACAAAGGCAGTGTTTAGTTCACCCAAAATTTCAAAAATTTTACAAGATTCTCTGTCACATCAAATCTTTAGACGCATGCATGAAGCATTAAACGTAGATAAAAAAAATAACTAATTGCACAGTTTATCTGTAAATGTCGAGACGAATCTTTTGAGTCTAGTTAGTCCATGATTGGATAAATTTTACCAAATAACAACGAAAAGTGCTACAAGAACTTTACACACGCTTTACAACCAACTAAACACACCAAAACACAAAAAGAGCAGAAGTGTACCTGCAGACAACGGAAGAGCAATTTCTAAATAACTGTCACCTATCTTACATTCTTTTGTGCAGGACAAATGAGAATAGACATGAGTATGAATGTTTGTCAGATAGAAGATACTTTACTAATCATATTCAGAATTTAGATTGACATAGAGAGAAGCAGAGATGAGCGATCCTCAGCATTTTCGCATTAGTTCCTCCACCTCAAGAGCCATGACCTGGCTGGACTGCAGTAAAGGTCTTCAGATAGACTCTGGCCTTGTTTAGATCCCAAATATTTCCCCAAATTACACTATGCAAAAAGAAGATTCCCCATCACATCAAAATGCCGGCACATGTATGGAGTACTAAATGTAGATAAAATCAAAAACTAATTGCACAGTTTTGTGGTATTTTGCGAGACGAACATTTTGAGCCTAATTAGTCAATGTTTGGATAATTTTTACCAAATAAAAACGAAATGCTACAGTGCAGCACAGTGCTGCACAGTGATTCCGCCGCCGCCAATTCCGGGCAACTAAACACGCCCTCTGCAATTCCTGCACTCACTTCACTGCCGTTGCAGAGAAAGCTTTCTTCTTATTTTAAATAGAACCATAGTTTTAAATAGCGGGCTACTGAAAATAGCGGCAACTTTTTTTCAACAGCTATGAGGCTATAGCGGCGCCATAGCGGCGCTATGACAGATAGCGTTTTTATAAAGAAAATATGAAAAACACCAATAAATGATGAACAAAACATGGTAAATATGAAATTCGATGAACACAAATATGTTTCTAAGGTTTCACAAGTCTAGGTAACATTACTAATATGACATTACAACATGGTTCATGAAAGTCCAGTGTTTAATTATCCAAAATACCAAATTAGTAGCAAATGATAACTAGGAAATAACAAATTAAACTGTCAAAATATATTAGTGATGGCAAAATCTGAAATAGCGCCGCTATTTGAATGCTAAAGCTATGCAATTAGCGGGGCTATAGCACACAATAGCGGTTAAAGTTGGCATAGCGGCACAAATAGAAATAGATTAACATTGAGTCTCTCCGGCCGCTAGCCCGCTATTTTTTTCTATGAATAGAACCCATGGATGAATCAGAGCGGTAGCAGAGACATCATTAAACCAAGTCAAATCAACAGGGATATAGGAAAAGCATTGAGACGACACTGAAAAGTGGTGGCCATCAAAGCCACCTGTAGGCTGCAGCACAAGCTTCCATAGCCGGATGCATCATAAACCAGGTGGCAGTACCTGCCAGTCAAGGCCAAGTGCATTAAGCACGGATGTCCATGCGAAGGAGAAAAGTTGGAAATGAAATGAAACCACATGACATACGGGCTAACTGCAAGCAAAATAAACGAAAAAAAAACACGATGGATCTGCAGACAGGGGAGATGTTGGAGGCGGCGCTAGTGTATGGCGGTGACCTGGGTGCTGATGCCTGCAAGGGAGATGGAGAGGAACAGGGGCTGGTCCTGGTGCTTGGCGTCGGAGGATGTGCAGAGAAAATAGCTGACTTTCTGCTGGTGGCTGCCGGTTGGAGAAGAAAAAAAAGAGAGGACTGACCACAAACCTTGCAGGCAATGCATCAAGCAGCTGATGGGCATCACCAAAGTCGCTGTTGCCTGCAACTGGCTGGGCGATGGCTGGCGCGTGAGGCAGCACAAGGGCGCGAGGGATCTGCGACGCCGGGGCCACTGGCCTTCTCCCTCGCGTGCTCCTTGCGTGGTGCCTCTGCGTTCGTCGTAGCTCCTCCGCTAGCAGTGGGCAGCGAACGTCTGGGAGAAGCGATGGGAGGCGGGTTTTGTGTGTGTGTGTGTGTGTGTGTGTGTGTGTGTGTTTTGAGAAACATGGGAGGCGGGTTGTTGCCAGTAATAATCTTTCCTGTCTGGTCCTCTAGTTTTTCTTCATGGGCCTTACTTCTTTCTCATGGCCCAATAACAAATGTAGTGTTCATCCGCCGTGTGTATTTTTTCTTTTCTTTTCCTTTTTATTTTCGTTTATATTTTTGTTTTATTTTTTCTTATTCCCTTTTTCTTTCCATGCTTCTATTTAGTTTTTGCTTTTCGTATCTATTAATTTCCTAGTTTTGTATTATTCTTTTCATTTTTATGTTTTTATCTTTCTTTTATTTATTTTTTGCATTTACCATAATTATTTATTTTCATTTTAAAGTTTTATTGTTTTATATTTTTATTTATTTATTTAATTATCTTCTTTCTTTATGTTTTCTATAGTTTTTTTTATTTATTTGATTTATTTTTTCTTCTTTTTAATTTTACTCTAATCAAACATTTTAAAAGAATTATATTTAAATTTTTATATTTTTATATTCCATGATATACTATGTTGTTCATGTAGTATATATGTGTTGTTTGATGATACATTTTTGTGTAATTACACAATATTAAATTCTTTAGTTTCATGAGATACTATGATCATTTAGTATTCATGTGATGTCGATAATGTATTTTTTGTTTATTCACACAATGTTAATGAGATGTTTTATGGTGTATTTTGGGATGTCACGTAATATAAATCAAATGTTCCAAGATGTATCTTTGATTATTCGCATAGTATCCATGAGATGTTCTATTGTATATATTTTAGGTTGTTTGAGTAGTACCATTGTGATGCTCTTTTCTACTTTCCTCTATTATGAGGCTTTTTTAGTTTTTTGTTTTCCCTTATGTTTTCTAACTTTTATTAATTTTGTTTTATATTTAAGTTATTCATTTATTTTATTTTTTATATATATTTTGCAGCATTTGTTATTCATTTTTATTTACTCATTATTTTACTCTAATTAACTATTTTATTTTTATTTTAATCTTTTACTTTTTCGTACATTTCATAAAATATATGTGATGTTCACATAGTATGAATATGATGTTCTATGATGTTTTTGGGGTGTTTATACACTATAGATGGGATGTTCATACACTATCTATTTAAATTAGCATCATATGATCTTGATCTTGCATTGGTAGATTGCATTTTGGTATTATTTTATTGCTTGCTTTAGTGGTATTGTCATCTATTACCAAAAAAGGGGAACATTGCATGGAAAATGGCACCTATTAAGGGAAATTAGTGATTTTGGTGATTGAGTGACAACATGATCATTGAGGTTAATGTTGTTTCCTTGTATATAAGACTTTAGTCCAATGGATGCAATGATGGATTTTAGCGAGGCCACCTTATCTTTGAGTGGGTCGTCAGAAAGCTGCACCAGTGGTTGGTTTGCGAGAGGATGTTGGAGACTCAGTGGAGGAGATTAACACTCACCAAATCTCCCCATCTGAGCTTAGTTCTCCAACAGTTGGCTATAATGGCTAGTCGACATGGCATCACCGAAACTCTCCGGTGAGTACAGTTTTTGCAATCCGAAATACCAACGGTTAGTTTGGGGTATTAGAGCCATTTAAACCCTAAATTAGCCAAATGGTGAAATCTCAAGGTGTAAAACAAACAAATCTATTTGTGTCATTTACATGCAAAAACATTGAGGAAACAAAAGGTCAAAGACAATCTACGGACATAACTCATATAAGTGAAATCGAGTTCAGAAAAATAAAAATTCATCAATTCAGGTCAACCATGAAAGATAAAATATAGTCAAAGGATGTTAGACCAGCTGGTTAAGTAGTTCCGACGACACCCCTCAGGTCCTGAGTTCGAACTCCCGTGGAAGCAAATTTTAGACTGAGGGTAAAAAAAATCCCCTCGCTTGCCTCAGGCCAAAGCACAGGTAAAGAGATCGGCCCTTCTCACGGGTATCGTGTCCGTGTGTATGGATGGAGCAGGGGTTCAGAGATTTTCTCGGTCTGTGTGAGAAGACCTTCTTCTTAAGCACAATACCCGGGGAGCGGTGATGAGCCCTCGTAGGCCGAGTTTTTTTTTATTTTGGAGGAAACAATTGCAGGTATTGATGCAAAAAAAAAACAAATGTTCCATCATCCTATCATAATTCTTTCCGTGGTGAATTAACAATTACTATCCCTTTTGTTTTTTCCTAAGCAGTTCAATACCAAAATAGGAGCCACACACCTGTCCATATAATCTTCAATGGCTGCCAAACTCGACACAAACAGCCTACGGATGCAATATAATCGATAAGTCACTATTACATATATTTCTTTTAACTAGTAGGTTGTGATTTAAAACCACCTACATTCATAGAGCTTGTGCTTTTTTTTTGCATCTTAAGTGACATAATATTTTTCGTTCTGCATTCAAGCTGTAAAGAATAATCTATCTTCGGCTGTGTTCAGTTCCTCAAAAACAGCACTATGCGAAAAAAAGATTCCCCGTCACATCAAACTTGCGATACATGCATGGAGTACTAAATGTAGATGAAATCAAAAACTAATTATACAGCTTGGTTGTACTTTGCGAGACGAACGTTTTGAACCTAATTAATCAACTGTTGGACACTATTTGCCAAATAAAGCCAAAATGTGCTACAGTACTTTTTTTTAACCCCTTTTCAGGGATCTAAACACAACCTTCATGTAATATGCTAACAACAAAAATTTTAGCTACATAAAATAAAAAATAAACAAGACAGGCACAACGCACGGGTTGATGGACTAGCCCTCGTGCAGGTGCAGCAATCAAACATATAGGCCCTAAAGCAAGGGAGGGAATCAATGAGAAGGCTGCAATGATGGTCAAAGTACAAACACCTCCTTACACATCAATAATCTCCCTGCAGACGGCCCCGTTCAGCTGTTCCCACAACATTTATCATACATACACAGGGGTACGGCCGGTACGTAGGGCCCAGCCCAGCACCAACCCGTGCCGCCCAAACTCTCCTAACGATCCAGCAATGCCATCTGAAAGCTCTCTCCCAGAGTGATGGTGCATGACTGACCAAGCTAAAAAAGCTAATAATCACCCTACTAAACAACACTTTTTTTGCGGGTAGCCTACTAAACGACACGACCAACTGCTACGGTCTTCCACATCGGAGATCGATCAGACGACGTCCTGCGCCACCGCCGGGCCGACTTCGCCGCCCGCAGCGGCGGCCACCTGGTTCCGCCGCTCGTCCAGCGCGTTGCTCACCTTGCCGTACCCGTGCCTCGCCCAGTCGTACCAGTGCAGCGCGACGTAGACTCCCAGCCCGGCGATGATGCCGTTGGCGATGGAGAAGGACAGCGGCATGAGCGCCATGGTGACGAACGCTGGGACGCCCTCCTTCATGTCGCCCCACTCGATGTCCCTGGCGACGCGCATCATCATGGCGCCCACGAGCACCAGCGACGGGCCCACCGCCCAGGGCGGCACGCTCATGAACAGCGGGCCGAAGAAGAGCGACGCCAGGAAGCACGCGGCCACGGTGATGGCGGTGAGCCCCGTCCGGCCGCCCTCCCGGATCCCCGCCGTGGACTCGATGTAGGTGGTCACCGTGGAGCTCCCCAGCCCCGCGCTGAGCACCGTCGACCCGGCGTCCACCAGGAACGCGCGGTACTCGCCCTCGAACGACCCGCCGCTGGCGCCGGCGCCGTCGCCGTCCACGACGAACCCGCCGTACTCGGCCATGGAGTACATTGTCCCCGTCGTGTCCAGGACGTCCACGTAGAGGAGCGTGAGGAAGGCGAGCCAGACGTTGCCGTGCCGGAAGCCGGCGAAGCTGACCTGCCCCGCGGTGGTGCGGATCATGTGGAAGTCCACCACCTTCTTGAAGTACTCGAAGCCGGCATTGCCCGCGGCCGTGTCCGGGAACACCGTCACGGCTGTGCCCCTGATCCAGGACACCACGGTGACGAACAGGATGCCGTAGATCATGCTCCCCTTCACGTCCCTGGCCAGGCAGGTGGCCGTGATGAGGAAGCCGACGGCGCCGAGCCAGAACGTCGGGGACCGCATGGTGCCGCCGAGGCAGGCGCCCGTGGCCGGGTCCACGTCGGAGGCTCGGAGCAGGCCGTGAGCGTGACCAGCGTCGAGGGGCTGGCGCCGACGAGCCCGACCCCCTGGTGCGCCTGCAGGCCCGTGAAGGCCAGGAACAGGCCGATCCCCACCGCCGAGGCAAGGCGGATGTTCCGCGGGATCGTCCGCGCCAGCCTGGACCGGAGCCCCACGGCGGAGAGCGCGAAGAAGACGAGTCCTTCCAGCATCACGACCGCCAGCGCCGTGCGGTAGCCGATGGGGCCGGAGCCGTGGAAGCCCACCATGTTGTAGGCGAAGTAGGCGTTGGCGCCCATCCCGGGGGCCAGCGCCAGCGGCAGGTTGGCGAAGACGCCCATCGCGAAGGAGCCCGCCATGGCAGCCACGGCCGTCGCCACGATCAGGTCGCTCTTGGTGCGCGCCAGGCACTGCTCGTGCCCCGGGTTTGCCCCGACGACCGTGCACTCCGGTCCCGGAGCCAGCGTCGTGGAGTTGGTGGTGGTGACAGGGGTGCAGTCACGCGCCGTGCAGGGCCCGCCGGAGTCGGTGAGGACGGCGGCGTTGACGGAGATGATGTAGGCCATGGTGAGGAACGTGGCGGCCCCCGCGCGGAGCTCCTTGGTGAAGGAGCTCTTACGCGCGTCCAGCTTGAAGTAGGTACCCACGCGGCTCCCGGCCACGGCGCGGTTCACGGCCGCCTCGGCCGCCGAGAGCCTGCTCCATGGCCCCGTCGTCTTGGACGTCGCCGTCGCCATTATCTTGGTCGATCGTTCGTTCTCCCCTGGTGGTACTACGAGAGTTGAGCTGAGGGTAGACGCGTGTGGTGGTCTTACGAGCTGAGTCTGGGGGACGCGAGCTACCCGGAGTTTATATGCATGTTAGTGGGAGAAGACTGCCTGGTGACTGGAGAGGGGTTGAAGAAACGTTTGGGGTCGGTAGACGTGACTGTGAGTGAGGTGGGCCGACACTCACTGGGCATCCTTTCCTGGGAACGGTGCTCGCTGCTGACAAATGAAAAATTTTCAGCAGGGTCCACTTCTCTCAAGTTTATTATCCCGCGTTATCATATGAAACTTGCGACCAGCTGGTCATCATGTGACTACCACTGACTCACTGAGGTCAATTGATTTGCAGGGTTTCATTTCATTAGGATACTGATCATCATCTGGTACTAATATTCAGATAATAAACGTGAGTTTCAGTTTCTACGCACAAGACTGAAAAAGCTAGGTAGGTTTGGCTCCTTTTGTATGGATTCAACTTATAGGGCCCGACAAGTGCACTGTTTCGGTAATGTTTTTTTTTCCCTCTCCTCTCTTCTCGACTCACAGAGCCGATGGAACCACATTTTTTTTTGTTTTTTTTTTACTTCACTGGCTCTAGCGTGCAGTTACACATCGAATCCTACCAAAGGGACCGTAATATGGTGGTATGACCTTCTATTGCGGAGGAACCCACGGATCCCAGTTTTTTCCGGATCAAAAGGAAGGCCCAGCTACACCAAACAAATAATAAGTTGGAACAAAAATATTACTAGTATTTTGGGCAACGACCTGCATGGGGTTGTGCGCTGCGTCAAGTGTCCACGTTTACAGCGAATCACGCAAAACTCAACCACAGGCGCTGGAAGCGGAACTTGGTGGAGAAACAAATAAATAAAGTCGTCAGGGAAAGAACATGCATGGTTTCTCGGTAGTTCAGAAAACAAACAATCCAGGCCTTGTTCACTTCCCCATCCCAACCCAAAATATTTCATCTTCCACCCATCACATCAAATCTTTCGACACATGCATTGAACATTAAATGTAAGTAAAAAAGATAACTAATTGCATAGTTTCTCTATAAATGTCGGGACGAATCTTTTGAGCCTAGTTAGTCCATGATTGAACAAATTTTGCCAAATAACAACGAAAAATGCTACAGTAACTTTTCACCTACTTCTCGCAAAGTGAACACACCCCCACTTGTCTGTATGCATGCCAGGCTGCCAGCCTCAACATGCATGCTGGTCGTACTGAATTATTTGTCTCAGTATATTTTAGGCAAATTGTACATGGTTAGTTGTTTTGATGTTGCACTAAGTGAAGCCGGCCTGCACGTTTACAGCGCAAAGTCAAGCAAAACGGAGGATTAAATATCGGGTTATTAGTAATACACGTACGTATGTCTTTGATATATAGACAGATCAACTTGATAGAACTTAAATGTTCCAACCTCTGGAGGCTCCTTATGGTATCTGCACCACCCTGGCAGGATGACCTTATAATGTTGTGAGCATAATTGGTTGATGACCAAATTTTGGGTCCTAAAACTTGAGCAAGCCCAAGGATTTGGTCTCTATTTAGTTAGTGCCAAAAATTTATCAATACCTCAAATTTAATTTGTCAAATCTATGACAAATATTTTTGCCTAACTTTTGGCAACCTTTTGATGCCAAATCTTTAGCTTGGCAAATTTTAGAAGCCAACCAAGTAGGCCTTGTGTTTCCTATCATCCATGTAGCAGCTACCCAACCAATATATATATAGAAGGGGTCCTTAAACTTGTCATGAGTTCTCATCTAGATCCTTGTACTTACAAATTGCACATTCATCTCTCTAAACTTATTATAATCCCTCATCTTGATCCCGGTACCTGTAAATTGCACAAATGGCTCCCTAAACTTGCATATTCAACTTCATAAACTTATCCCAAGTTCTTATCCCGTTCTAGGTGCTAGCAAAGCACACATTCAGCTCCCTAAACTCGTATTATTGTACCATCCAGGTCCATCGTCTCCCTCCCCAACATTGCATATCGTGTGCCCACCCCACCGGCACTGCCGCACAGCTTCACGCGTGCTGCACACCATGTTTGTCTACCCACAGAGGTGTAGCGCACAGGGCTAGAACATGCAGCGGGAGCATAGGCAGGATGTGCAGATCTAGCTTTCTAGGACCTGCCATGCCGCTTGGCATCATACCATGCTTGCTCTAACACCTCATGTCCTAGCCAAGATGTCGCCATTAGGGTGCTCCTCCTTGCTTCTGCTCAACTCGCTCACAGAATACATAGAATGTATGCAAATTACAAATTGTAGCACTTTCATGTAGTATCAACCTATTAATACATTTTTATAGACAACTTCTTATGCATAGACTTGGACCAATCGGCTAGTCAACCCACCATGACATGAGTTGGTTAGTGCCATGTTACATATGTGGGACTTCCTAAAGAATGGTTGGGGTGAGGCTATATTGACTACGACTCGTGTCCCGATTAAGTTCCTATAAAAAATAAAGAAATAACATTGTTTGAGGATGTGAAAATAAAAAGTTCAATCTCTCTTACTTACACACTTGGGATTGTTTCCCCAAGATGAATGCGCCAATTAAGAAAAAAGTGCAAGATTGAACCAGAAGTGTGGGTTGTATCTTTCTTAGGTATGATATATACAGAATGGGATATAGCTTCTTAATAATAAACTCTAGAGTACCTGATATGCATACTGGTACAATTAAAGAATCCAGAGAAGCTATATTTTGTGAGACTGATTTTCCTTTCAAACACGCCTAGCTTATCTAATCATGAACCTATTTTATCTCCTAAACAATATGTTCTGATAGAACATAATAAACAAGCTAATGTAATCTAAGGAGGATAACACTACAGTTATTTGAGAGAGTACGAGACATATAACTGCAAAGTATTTTTTGGTGATGACTACATGATATACCTAGTGGATGACATTGCAAGACTCATAGAGGAGGGCATGTTCACCTTGTGGCACTCACTTTAGGAAGAAACATGTATAAAGTCATGGTATGGATTCTATTATGTCTAATAGAACATGGTAGGTCATTGATCATCCTTATGGGTCACTACTATAGAGCAGGCAATCTATGGCAGTCCATCACTACCGGTTTTGGCTTCCATTGGTAGTGATACTACAACCAGTAGTGATAGGTGGGATTTCACTGCTAGATAATGCCACCAACCAAGAATGATGGTGTCACGTCGGTTTATAACAAGCACCAGTAGTGATAACATAACCAGATCCAAAATTTTATTCAAATGCAATTAAATCCATGTAGACTCATGACTTAGACTCCTATTCCTCTCCCTTATCGTTTCCATCTTCCTCCCTCACACTTCCCCTACCTCTCACACTCATAGAATCTCAACACCCTCTCTCTCTCTCTCTCACCCTAAATCTCCTCCCCTCTGCTCACCTCCCCTAGCCTTAGGCCCAGCATAGGGCACAACTAGGTGGCCTAGGAAAGGTGCACAACAATGGCTAACACGTGCGAGCGCGATAGTGTGGAGGAGTGCAACTGGTGCGGGCAATAGATTTAGCATCATCGTGTGTTTGTTTTTATTTTTTGTGTTTTTTGTTTTGTTTTGTTTTGTGAAAATGCGCATCACTTCCATGTAAGCAACTAGCGGAGAAAGGCCAAGGCTATCGCTATTGAATCAAAATCCAGCAATGAAAGCAGTTTTGAACCAACAAAGGTTGATGATTATGGCGTAGTGGGTGCAGTCCTGTAGGATCCAATACACAAAAAGAAGGCAAATACATTTTCAACATTTTTTACCTATTGCCCAATTCATCACAATTTATGTCTTACTTTCCTTAGCAACATCTCATGGCATTCGCATTCATCAGATTGACGTTAAGACAATTCTCCTTAATGGGGAGCTAGAGGACAAGATCTATATGGATCAGCCTGATTGGTTTGTACCAAAATGTCAAAGGTGAATGATGTGAAAATTGTTGAAGTCTTTTTATGACCTTAAGAAAGCATCTATGCAATGGCACGAGAAGTTCAATAGAATTGTAAGTCATTTTGTTTTTTCTAAGTACATACCTTTTTGATATGCACCAAGATATATGTGATGTTTTTCTCTTGTATCCATGGCATGAGATGGTGCTTTAGTTGGCTTGTCGATGCTAGAGCAACCCAAGGTACGCTTTCCCCAACATGGTTCCTCCAAGACTAGCATTCATTAGTATATTCTGATGACACTAGGTAATCAAGTTTCTAAAACCAGGTGGTCTAGTTTCCACAAATAGTGCTACAGGATGCACCTATGTGGGTTTCATGTGATGTGCTTGTGTGACTTCCACATGACATACCCATATGATGGAATGTTTTAGTGTCAACAAGTGGTATATATACACTGTCCGATGTGCATACAAATTGGCAAAGCAGTTGAAGGAGGAAAGAGTGGACATCGACAATCTTGGTTGTCGGTTAAAGAGGATAGGCCTTTTATGGATTTGTTACTGGAAGATCCTGTGCCTCATGAGACACTAATATTTGGATGGAAAAATATGCATAATAGCTTGGCAACACATGATAACATAACAAGAATAATAGAACAATTGAGGTCACAAATACATGCAAAAATATGTGGAGCTAAAGAAGAATTAGTGATGCATGCACTTGTCTGTTGCCCCCTATTCAAGTCCTCAAGGAAGCAATGGGATTAAATTGGTCTTTGCCAAGACAAGAAAAAATTATGCAGCTCTCTATTATATTGTTGTTGTGGAAGACATAGAATGTACTCCCTCCATTCCAAATTAGTTGTTCTGACTTTTCTAGACATAGCCTACATCTAGGTGCATAGCAAAGTCTATGTACCTAGAAAAGCAAGAATACCTTACAATTTGGAACAAATGGAGTATGAAATAACATAACTCACGATGCTGAAAAACTATCTTTTGTAGGTTCATTTAACTTCCTCCGAAGGTACTAGATGGAATTGTGCTCTCCATTCGACAACCTATAGTACATGATGGAAATTATAGGAAGTAGCTTGTAGATATACTTCTTTGATTTCTGGCTAGCAGAAAGAGGGATTAGATTAGAAGAACTGCAGAAAGCCGCCACAAGTTGATTGGCTCAAGATTAGCGTCGATGGGGCCTTCTATGAGACCTTTGGCAAGGCAGGGTTGGACATCATTTTTCGAGATGCAGATGGGAAGGTTCAGTTGACAGCTTGGAGCTATATTCGGAATGTAGAAGAGATTGGTGAAGGTGTGCATGGAAGGATTTTGTTTGGCTACATAATGGTGTCGTCAAATTGTACATTCTCGAATTAGATTGTATCTCTTTTGTTCATTTGCCCGAGAACATGGATGGGCAAAGGTCAAAGCTATGCTTCATTGTGGAGGAGGCACTACGATGAGGATATCCTGGTTCAACATGTTTCATCACTTGTTAACCATTTGCTATCAAGCATAAAAGACACAAATCAAGGGCCAATTACAAGAAGTTGTGTCAAGAAAATATAAGAAAAGTGAATTCATTCCTAGCTGATTTTGATTTTAACATATCTGAGGATGTTATACTACCTAAATGTTCTATATTGACGTTTCTTAGGTTAACACATGAAGGGGAGGAAGATACATTACACGAGGATCAATTATAATGTTACAATTGGACTAGAACTACTTGGATCGAATGATTGGACTGCTACAATATGCTAGGATCGGACAATCGGACCACCCAACTTACATCACAGAGAATTGGAAAGAAGCAACCATAACTCATGATTTTCGAAGGCTTTGTGGGTCCATAAGTAATTGATGAAAAGTTTATCAAGTCTAGTTTCCAATACAACAAACCCCATGTCATTTGGGCTTACCAATAAGGCCATTCTCCATGAGAGTTTCATGAGCATTAAATAAGCTACTAACTTAGCAAATATGCTGACAAGGGATGAAATGAGTTTCATGGAACTAGTCCACACTATTTCCAGATTAGAAAAGATTGCTCAATATGTAACAGTCATGCGAGACCTCCTCGGAAATTATCCTGTGGAGACCTTTCACTTAGCTTATCTTCAGAAACCCTAATTCCTTTTCACACCCAACTAGGACGAATGTTTCTAGTATAAATATTCTTTGTATTTGAGCAATTAGGATGAGTTGCCAAGTGTCTTACTCATACCTTTGTTCTTCCTTGCTCTTCTTGGACTTGTGAAGAGATCTCTTTGGGGGTCCCCTAATTCTTGCTCTAAGTTCCAGGGCATTATGTGTGTGGGTTAGTCTCGGATTATGGTTCTGTGATTGTTCAAAGATCGAGTTGAAGTCCTCATGGTTTCGTGCTCCTCTTCCGGTTAATTGGTTGCATCCAACTTTGGCAATTATAAAGCTAGTTATCCTGTTGTTTGCAGCAATTTATCTTTGGTTCTTTGATCTATTGTCATCTAGATTGGGTTATTCCAAGAAAGTTCCTACCATAGTGGAAGCGAGTGATGCAGTGGAAGGTCACCCACATGAAAAGCAAGTAGCATTGCATTGCTCATCAGCTGGCTCAATTGGCGAAACTAACACAACACTTAGTAGTTTGGCGTTTCAATTCACTTGTATGTTCAGCAAACACTACTGCATAAATGATTTTGCAAGACACTATCCAATGACTAATAGAGGTGGTCACAAAATTCAACCGTCTCCTAAAATACATGAGGATTTTCGGCGGCGATCATTTTATTTACGGAAGCGATCACAAAATATGCGCCTCTCGAGATGGATTTACAAAGGCGGTCAAAAGTAGCTCATTTTCTAAAATCTATTAACAGAGGCGGGCCTCAAGAGGTCCGCAACCAAAAATAGAGGGCATTTTTAGAGATGGACCACTTTAAATGGCCCGAGGCCTAAAGAGGCCCAAAAAGCCTGTTACCTATGTTACGTGTATATAGGTGAGTTAGGGTTCTGGATAAATTAAGGCTCCTCATTCTCTCTCTCAACCATCTCTCTTGTGAGTTTAGAAAAAACCTGTCTCTCTCGTCTCTCTTGACGACGCCTCTCTCTCCTCTCTCAGTGTCGGTGGCGAGGGCCGCGCGCGCCCGACGGCCGAGGTCTGCACGTGTCCGTCGGCGGTGGAGGCCACACATGCCTAGCATCGTCAAGGCTCTGGATCCGTGGCGGGTGGGCCTTGCGGCAGCGGTGGGGCGTGGAATCTAGTTGTCGGGGCTTGAATCTGGCGAGGTATGGCGACGACGTCCTGATCCGGCGTGCAGCAGTGGTGGCGACACGTCTATGGGCTCGGCAGGCCTCGTGGATTAGTTTGGCGGGCACTGGACCATAATTTTTTGTTTTTTAATATATTTTTGGAGACGGGCCTTGGACTCCGATCCCTCCGAAAATATGAATTTACGTAGGCATTGTTTTGGAGGCAGACTTCCAGCCCGCCTCCAAATTCAGTTTTGACCGCCTGATAAAATATCTTGGGTAGTAGTGAAATTGTTGCTCGGGAATGTATCGCGGTTGCTAACTGATTAATAAAGCTCTGTTTTCCTTAAGAAAATGTAAATGAGACCACGAGTGTTGTAGTAAGCTATATTCTCCTTTCCTTATGAAAATGTAAATGCATGAGAACACGAGTGCTGTATATAGAATTTTGGTCCCTAGCTAGATCACTATAGAAACGCATTGACGATTTATCGAGATGGTCATATGCATGCATGGTCCAGGGAGATAAAAGGCCTACCATTCACCGTGGATTCCTAGTGGCATTAGATATGCTAGATCTAGCATCCATGTTGAACATTTTGACATTGTTGTGATCTGCAACACCCGAACCACGGTCGGCACCGGAAACGCACACGAAGGTACACACATGCATCGTGTCTAACTCACACGCTAATTAATAGTGGCACCCCGTGGTCAAAATGCAGCACTTTGGTTAGGTCAGTTTCAACTCTGCCAACCGAGTTGCTTGTTGGGCATGCATGCAAGAAACTGACCAAGTTCTACTCAGCAACCACTAGTGCTAATTTTTGAAAACTTTATGCCCTCCTGCCTAATTTCAGAATGACTTGACCATATGGTTAACCGGTAAGCTATCCCCTACCCTATGAATTGTACTGTCAAAGTTAGCTAGGCACCTAACACAGGATGCTACCAATAATGCATGGCGGAGCCTAGGCTCGACGACGATGCTATGCTCGCCGGCAGGTCGCGTCAGTGCTACGACCATAAGTATTTCATGAATTTAGTAGGTGTCTATTCTTGTCTGTGTTTGCGTCCGTCGATGCTATTTGGATTGAACTTCGGCAACCACCATCTGCACTGCAGGCTGCAGCACCTGTAGGCATGATAATAAACAAAAAAAACTGGGAATCATGCTTGCTCGTGCACAAGTATAAAATTCCAAATCCATCACCTGCACTACATGTGGTACCGTTGTGCATTAGTTGAGCTCCACAATCTTGCAAGCACTACGATCGATTCACTTGATTTCACATGAATATACTATTGGGAGAAGAGATTGATCAACATAATTGATCATCAACTGCATGATGAACACGTATTAGTGGATGGAGATTCAAGCGATCTCGCTCGCTCAACTGTTTTCGAAAGGGCCATTACTGACAGATGGATTTGCGATCTCCTGAACGCGATTTGGGGATTTCCCCTGTACGGAGTCATCATCTATTCTTCTTCTTCTTCTTCCCATTGGATAATGGATAGAGTAGTGCTGCTTTGGCTCTGGCTCTGGCTTTAGTTCGTCATCAAGTGATGAGGAATTTTAAAGGGGGAGCAGATTCCCTCAACAATTCTCCGTGCAATAGAATAGGACGGCATGCTGTTTTGGTTTTTTTCTTTTCAATTGGAATTTTCAAGTCCAAAAAGCGGCCAACTTTGCTTACACACCAAACAGTTGTTCGGATACTCTGGTTGAGCATATATACATAACCTACTCGCATGCCAATGTTTCTGTCGTCAAGTAGTGGGGCGTGTGCTAATCGTGTTTGGCATATCCTTAAGAGAGCCTGTCTTCTTGCTTAAAGGCTCATCGATCTTGGAATTCCGGTGCCTAGCTGCCGCAACAGTGGATCCAGACTTTCCAGACAGCTCTGCTCAGCTCTCAAGAGCATATATATGGATGGCACTGATGTGCCACAGTTTCTAGCTAAGGAAATGAGGTTTATAATCTTCCGATTCGTTCTACGAAGCACACAACACGTCATGCGTTACGCTAAGAAAGACGTAACAGCTTGTTCTTACACGACGCATCATGCTAGCTTTTGCCAATTCTTGAGACACTAATCCAATTGGAACCGAGTCCAATATTCTTGCATTGCCACTAACTTTGAACTACCTGATTATGGAAGAATCCGACATGAGGCCGCGCATGGCGAAAAAATGGCCAACAAGGAGGATGATGGTGTTGGGTAAAGGGGTTCCAGGTGGAGCCACTGCTTGTTCTTTCACCCCGCCGCTCCAATATTCCACGCAAACGCTTGCTTCTCCGGCGCTCACACCGGCCTCTCTACGGCTGGCCGACTAATTTTGTCTCAACAAATCAAAAGTTGGGAAAAAAAAAGGTAACAGGGGTTGCCAAGTGCTGTCGCGTCGTCGACAGCCCTGGGCCTTTGTGGCTAAATTACGTTCACTACTTTGGATGGAAAAGGAGAGGGAATGCTTTGCTTTGTTGTGTGCTCCCTGCTGTGACGTGGTGGCACCAATTATGGGATAGTTGTAGCAGTCGTAATTCGTTTTGATTTTTTCTCGTTTCATGTATAGGTAGGATAGATGAATATGATATTCTATCCATTTGAAATTATAAGCCGTTTAACTTTTACAATGTATCAGATGCGACTTATGGCTAGATTTATAGTGAAAGTTATGTAATTAGAAAAGCCAAAATAACTTATAGTTTAGATCGGAGAGAGTAGCATTTAGCTAGAGGAACACAGGCCAGAAAATTTGGCCACATGTTTCTGGTTTTCTCGGCTGCAGAGCAATTTGATAAATGCAGTTAAATTAATCTCACTGAGTGTCAAATTACTAAAAACCTACTTTCCATGAGAAAAAAGTTAACCACCTTTATATTCAAGGCTCATATTCTCAATCAATGGTCAATGGAAGGCGACATGTCTGTCGACACCATGGCTCCTGTGGCGTGAATGTTGACTTTTTAGTCTCTCATATATGCTCATGTAGTAGGATGTGTTTCTGCCGTTCATATGGGGGTGTGTGCGCGCGCATGAACGTATATAAGTGTCGGCATTGGTACTGTGTATGGCAAAAAAAAAGTTGTACTATTAATGTTTTGCTCTGAATTTTTTTAACCATGTCTGTCACACTCGATTTTAAGGAGAAGATCGGATGCAGAATCCTATATGCTGTGCCCAAAAATCAGTCACACACAAAATTACAATAATATTAAGAGAAAATACTTTATTATATAACAAACAACGATATTATATAGAGACAAGATATTTATCAGAGTAGCTATGCAGCCAGCTTACGTGGAGATGAGAGACAAAAGCAAAGACTATTTTATATTTTTTTTATTTTTCAATGTACTATTGGACCCACATGTTTCTCTCTCAGATTATTGGACTACATAAAAAAGATCAGCTATTTGTTTATCGCTAGTGACTACTCTCTCTTACTTTTTTCATGTTCATATCAGAATAGTTAGCCAAATAGCTGGCTATTGGGGACGCCCTAACCATATATTGCTAATGTGGGGACCTTTCTTGTATTTTTCTAACTGGCTGATAGGGCTGGAAGGTATGTGCCTAAGATAATGAACTGCACCGTCAACAAAAAAAAAAAGAAATAAAAAACAGAGATCACAGTCATTTTTGAGTTAGTGATCACACCTTTTTTTTCTCCTTTCTCCACAACTCTCTCATCGACTTCCATGAGGCTACGTATGGCACAATTCAACAGGTCACTAGCTAAGAGCAAATCATATATGCCACTCCATTGAGGTTATAATGGAGTTTGAAGCTACCGGGGATATGTGGTCGGTATATATGCTGGTGTAGACATACCACTATGGACATGAATTTTGACTTTGCTAGGTAATGGCAGTTGAAAGCTGTGGTGCTAGTTTTGTCGGCGATTTACCAAACACGGTAAACTACAATGTCAGGGCATTTTAGAAAGCCAGACAAATCTCCGATGTCAATCTCTCTTAATCCATGTGGACACACAATTTCTTCTTATATAAAAGAAAGTGTGTGTTTTGAACAGTAAATTAAGAAAGTGTGTATTACGTGCTACTGGGTATACGATAGGAAAAAGTCTAAATAACCCCCTGAACTATGGACCCTGGAACACATAACCCACTGAACTATGAAACGGTCTAATTTACCCCCTGAACTATCCAAAATTGTCTATTTTACCCTCTGGACGGTTTTCGACGGCGGTTCTGCTACAGTAACAGAGGGTTTGCTACAGTAAGAGCGGTTTTGTCTTTTTATTTATTTTCGCTGAATATTTGAAAAATCATAGTAAATCACAGAAAAATCATAAAATAGAAAATCTAATTTTGTTGGACTCCACATGAGTAGATCTACACAGTGAATATATAATACGGTACGCTTTAGTACAAAGTTTTTGTTGTAGCTTTAGATTAATTGGAAAATCCAATTTAGACTAAAGTTACAGCAAAACTTTGTACTAAAGCGTACCGTATTATATGTTCACTGTGTAGTTTTACTCATGTGGAGTCCAACAAAATTAGATTTTCTATTTTATGATTTTTCTGTGATTTACTATGATTTTTCAAATATTCAGCGAAAATAAATAAAAAGCAAAACAGCTATTACTGTAGCAAACCCACTGTTACTGTAGCAAACCCGCCGTCGAAAACCGCCCAGAGGGTAAAATAGACGGTTTTGGATAGTTCAGGGGGTAAATTAGACCGTTTCATAGTTCAGTGGGTTATGTGTTCCAGGGTTCATAGTTCAGGGGGTTATTTAGACTTTTTCCGTATATGATATCTATATATCCCTTCAGCAACTTTTTGCCTCCATTTTTATAATTCTATGTTCACCTCTATAGAAGTATATAGAAGTTGTCACAAATGGGAGCTAGGCTTGGAACAAAATCTTAGCTTAAGACGTCGCTACTACTAATACAAGATTTTTTCAGTGGTTGAATAGGTAGCAGCACCAGTAGGGCCCAGTTTAGATCCAGAAAATTTTGCAAAAGAACAGTAGATTTCCCGTCACATCGAATCTTTTAACGCATGCATGAATCATTAAATATAGATAAAAAAAATAAAACTAATTACACAGTTTAGACGAAATGGACGAGACGAATCTTTTAAGCCTAATTAGACCATGATTGGACAATATTTGCCAAATAACAACGAAAAAGCTACAGTGCCTATTTTGCAAAAAATTTTGCATCTAAACCAGCCCTAGGTGCAGAAAAGGAGGAATACGTCCTTGGTCAAATTTCTGACATGGTGGGGCCCTATTAGCATGCTTTTCCTATCTGTATATGTTTATTACGCTCGAAATGTCGTTAGCCACACTGCTCAACATTGATTCGCCATCAAAACCAAAGAGGGGGGGGGGGGGGGGGGGACACTTGCCAGTATCGTCATCTTTTTCGTCAGGGAAGACCAAACATGCCACAAATTATGTGGTATGAAGAAAGCCTAGGCTGCCCACAGTAAGGTACACCTAGCATTTAGCCACTGAATCAAAAGACTGGAAAAGTCATGGAATCCCTTGAAGTGAACGCCTGCCTCGGTACACCTCCGTTCCGCCGGGATGTATCAACACTTGCCGTCTTCGGCTTTTTTTTACCTTTATTCTTCTTTTAAGGAGTGCCTACTTTTGAAAGAAAATGTTTCAATATTTTTGCTAAAAAAGATTGATGTATTGTCTTTCCTAGTAGTAGCGCTAGAAGATCTACCACGCATATTCAATGGAATGGAGGTATAATTCTCAAATTGTATAATTTTTTTAAGGAGCATAACCGGAAAATTTTCAAATATTAAGTTCTTTACAGCAGGTAGCATTCACCTCTGCGAGGAGATAAAAGCTGCCTGCTGTGACCCAACACCGCCGTCAATATGGGATAACTAGAGGGACAGGCATCCCAAATCTAGGTGGTATATTCCGCTCGAGGCCATCCCATTCCTCGTTGCCCTACATCCAAACACCCTATGCATGCCTTATACAGCTGGACTCTTTGTTACATAAACGTTCAGCATACCGAAGGTCACCCCTTATATTTTTTGTATGTTTCAAAAGTCCAGTAATTAGTTAATTAAGTTATACAGTTAATTCAGTCATCACTATCTTAATCATTTTTCTAAAAATAAAAGTTTTCTTGCACCTCTCATTTGCATTTACTTTCTTTCATCTCCTTCGACTTTGGTTCCTCTCTTCTCCCTCCGGGCACCTTCCTTAGCCGTGACAACGTTTTTATGTATACAAAGAGAAGCAGAGAGATGTGACTGTGAGAGTACACCCTGTCATTACAACAAAAATGGTTTTTTTCAGAAACGTCTCCTTTCATTAAGAGAGGCGATACTATCAAAATCTACCTCTAAAAATGGTTTTTGATGCAGTCCACCTCTAGAAATTGAAATTTAGATGTAGCTAGAAAGCCCAGCTGCCTCTAGAAATGCCCTATACTTTTAAGAAACGTCTTCTATTTTAAGAAGCCTCTAAAAATACCATTTCTAGAGGCAGTTAGTCTTTTTCCAGCCTTTGGAAATAGATTTCTAGAGACAGTTGTTAATTTGGTCCGCCTCAAAAAATAGGTGGAGCATAATAAAATTATACCGTTTTGAAATCAAATCGGATGAAGACAAACTTTATATCAAATTGCAATACTCAAACAGATCTTCAACTTTTTATTTGACGACTATTTTATTTGAAATCATTTAATGCCCAAAAATAGTGTTCAAATTTTGATAATTTGAAATTCATTTTTTTCAAATGACTTAAAACAAAGTTGTATTACTTGAAGAGACCTGCAACTCTGTAGTTGAGTACCTATTCATTTAAAACAATTTAATGACCTAAACTATTCAGAAACAAATTGATAGTGTGTTCAACACCTTATGGATAGTTTAAAAAACACACACCTTATGGATAATTATCAATTTTTTTCTTAATCATCATAGCAGTAAGAACAAGAAGGAAATAATCAAAGTAGTCACACTCTCCTTTTTCTCAGCTGATGCTTTCTAGATGATGTCCAACAAAGATTCTACTTAAGTCATAAGGGGTATATACCAACACTACACCTTGAATACTTTTACTAGCAGCATTATAATTTTCTAAAGGCACTTTGCAGAAGATGCCAATCCATTGATACTAGAGCCTATCCAGCAGAGTATATAAATATAAAATGAGGAACATACAGTTCAAACGACATGCAATAGTACTCAAAAGGGCAAAAGAACCAAACTAAGCAGGTTCACATAACTGAACCGTCGTAAGTCGAGAATAGTATAGCTTATCTCAGTAATCTAATCTGAGTTCCACGCTGGTTAGCAGACTCAACTACCTTTATCTATCTTTTAAGTTGTAGTCCAATGACGTACAGGAACTTGCTTAGGGCACCCGCAATGGTATAATCTAGTTACTAGTTTTAAGTCAACTTTCTCAATAGTGCTAACTTTTAGCAATGTTACGAGCTATATGGATAGCCACATATGATACTCTCACATGATCTTAAAATGTGTGTATAAGCTTAGGTCTTGATCAAGAGCTAGCTTTTCTCTCTCTTCCATTAAAATATGAAAAAAAAAATTACTTCTGCAATACTGCATGGCTTCTCTTCGCTGGTTATGTGCTTGTTATTTTATCTCTGCAAGGCTGCGAAAAGAAGACCCATCTGTTGCTTGTGGGAACTGGAAGAGAGCAAATTAACTAATGCTAGTGTAAACTACGCTCTTGAAAATGAGTGCACAATGCACTGGGACGAGTCTTCTTTTTAGGACCAAAGCAAAAAAGCTAGTTGGTCTGATACCTGCAAAGTTAACATATGCTTTATGGGCTAATTGTAATAAGACAACAATGAGTGTTATGTCCAACTTTAAGTGAGTCACAGAATTTTAATACGACGTGATGTTACCGTAGTGTAAAGTGGACATGCTGCTTTTCTACTTTATTAGCAGTTTAATTATGTATACAGAACAGTCGTTTCATGCTACATATTTTTATATATCAAAAGTGTACATATGTTGTATGGGACAAAGTATTAAGTTGTAGTATGTGAAACTCTTGGCAAAGATCTAGTCTTTGTATGTTGTAAGGCAGTAAATCGGTAGCATTTCATCTGGACTAGACACGAGATGCTCGAACAAGTGTGTGTAGGAACAAAATAGACATGCATATATACCACAAGATCTTGTATATGGTTTCTTCGGAACTCTTATTGAACCATACTTGTCCTTGATCAGAGAACGACGGCCCATTCACTACTACAGAATTTAACTGTAGGGGCGGCTCTAGAGCCTCTGTAGGGGCGGCTACGCCAGCCGCCCTTCCCAGAGTGTTCCTACAGAGGGTGCCTCTGTAGGGGCGGTTTTCTGACTGCCCCTGCAGTGCCTCTGTAGGGGCGGCTGGTGTTTTTAGCCGCCCCTGCAGTGCACTCTGTAGGGGCGGTTGGTGTTTTCAGCCGCCCCTACAGTGTCTCTGTAGGGGCGGCTGGTAATATCAGCCGCCCCTGTAGTGGACTTCTGTAAGGGCGGCTGTATCACCAGCCGCCCCTGCTGTGTGTATTTGTAAGGGCGGTTCAATCAAGAACCGCCCCTACAGTGGATTTTCAGGCAAAAAAAATAATTCAAATTTAAATCTGACCATATATATATAATTCAAATTCGAATCTGGCCGCCACAAATATACATATATACATCCACAAACACAAGACCATTATTTAGAACATCATCACAAGTCATAATTCACAAAAATCCATCATTACAACATAGTCCATTATGAAGTCCATCATTATAACATAGTCCATTAAGAAATCCATAAGTCCACATGCAAAACAAAGTCCAAACCGTTCCAAAGTCTGATCCAAACCATACCACAAGTCCACATTGTCATCAATGGCCTAGGGCTAGCCTATCAGTCTCACGAAGGTGTTGGTATAGAGGATTACTACCTAAGTCGGAAAGAAGATGATGGTAAGTGCCTTTATGGTACACAATCTGGTCCATTATGAAGTTGCAAAGGTCGCCGACCATCTCTAAGAGCTCGTCATCCTTGTATGGGTTCCTTCTCGTGTCTTTATCTTTCTCCAACTACAAGAGAACAAGTTTAGGTTTACTATATCACAACATATGCGAACTTTTCATACTACGAGCGAAGAGGTTCAAACTTACCAGATTGGGATTTCTGTTGTAGCCACCGATGGTACTCATCATAATACATGTGTAGTATCCACAATGTAGACTCCCAGGCTTCTGCTTGGGGCACTGTGTGTTTTGCATATGGAGACGTTAAGTAATGCTATTGACAGACACGTAATATATGGAGTACCAAAGTAAATGACACTTACCGCACATAGAGTTTTGACATACAACTTTTCCTTCCTATTTGGATGATGCCTCCCCTTATGTTCCTGGACATAGTGCCTGAATGCCCTGTTCCAATGGTTTTAGCAAATGCAACTTGTTAGTATCCCACATTGAACCTTACAAGTATGTATACAAACATAGTAGCTAAAATAAGGATTGTCGATATGTATACGTCTTGACAATCGCTATGAAGTCTTTGTATGTCTCGACTGGGGAATCCGTTGAATCAAAGACCCATGCCATGCTATGTGAGAGCCAGACGCCTATGCAAATCCAGTGATCGCTGCATGAATTTAGTCATAGAAAGAACACATAAGCTCTTTTGCATCGAATAAAGTATATTGAACAAAGCTAAGTATACAGTCGAACTTACTTGAAGTGGTATGGTATCCATATATTATCGTGTTGTTGGAGATTTTTAAAACATAGGGCAATATATGCCGCAACCTTGAGGGACTCTTCCAATATTTTCTTGTTCCTGATATCCTCTTTTTCCTTAAGTGTCTTTCCACCTCCTAGTTCTTTGCAATCTAGTTTCCACTCTTTAGGGTAATTAAAATTTTTGATGCTATAGGTGAAGGGTCTATATACCCGTGTTTTAGAGCTGGCCTCTTTCTCACAAAGTCCGCTTGCATTCTATAAATCACGGCGCGGGTTAGTTACAACAAAATCAAAAGATTACATTCATATCATATTGAGAGGGCAAGGACTTACAGGCACCACATGCGAATTAGATTCATTTCCATTCGTCCGAGGTGGAAGCATGCCTGGATATCCTTAAACTCAACGGCAATTTGCCCACCTGGGGCTCCAAATGTGCCGACAGGGATCCATGCTTGTAAGATTTCTAATTCTGTTATCTGAGCACGCAAGTACCAATCGTGGAACTTTCTCATTCCACGTGGCAAGCACTGTATGACTCGGTTTGGTAGGAAGTTCTTGCCTTTTTCATATTTATCCGGGCAATCATTTGACCATTTGAGGTTATCAACAGCTGGATACTTTTTAAACCCTTTGTGTAGTTTGCTAGTGGTGCCCTCCTCAGAAGCTGGTGCTCTGAATTCTTTTACTTGGTTCTTAGGCTTGAACTGGTCATGGGTCATCCACTTGTGCACCGACGAGACGTCATTAATGCCCACATACGATGGCCTTATCTTGATTGGAATTTTGTTTCGAGCTTCCCATTCGGGCACGTCCTTGTCAACTTGTGCATCACCTGCTCCAGGGGCCACTTGTTCTTCACGTATCGGCTGTTCACGAGGCAATTGTTGTTCATGAGACACTTGTTGTTCATGTATCGGCTGCGCTTGTTGAGAAGGATGTTGCATCTCATCATGCCTTTGCTCGGTACGAGCTGGAGAAGGACGTGGCATGTCATCATGCCCATGCTCGGTACGAGGTGGAGAAGGATGTGGCATGTCATCATGCCCTTGATCGGTACGAGGTGGAGAAGTATCTAGCGTGTGGTGGTCATGGTCATGGGCCGGTGAGTATACCTCCCCGTCCTCGACGGGTCGCTCCAGAGGATGAACTTCAGTCGGAGTTGGTGAAGACTCGGTCAATACAATGTCCCGTCTATGCCAGAGGATGAACTAGTTCATGACGTCTCCGAGTAACACGAGCCCCTCAGGAGTAGGGTGTTCTATCTTCCAAGTCATAAACTCGGGCTTCACGGTATGCACCTCGACCCGAGTGTAGTCCTGCGGGATGTCCCTATTGTGCCACGTGCCGCCTGGAGGAAGTGCCACGCCCGTTGCCACCTCAATGATCACGTTTTGCCTACCCATCGGAACCACCAATTTGCAACTGGTTGGTGCCCGTATGCGATCGACGGGGGTTCTGGTTGCATTGGAACCTTGACTGCTGGGAACATCCGAAGGGCTGCCAACTACCGCTAGTTCTCCGGATGGCCCCATTAGTGTCTGTGGCTCCATCGTAGACAGTCCTTTCTCCACCAACATCTTTTCAAATAGAGCCTTCACTTGGCGCTCAAGATTAGACTCTCGGTCTCTGCCATGTTTCTTGTACATGTGCCTCTCCTCTATGAATCCGTGCTTCCAGGACATCCTCTTCCCTAGCCCCCTAGTGCGTCCTGTGTGCTTGGGGTTTCCCAAGGCAATGGTAAGCTCGTCCCTCTCTCTGGAAGGGTTGAATGCGCCCTTCTCCTTGTCTTCAGCAAGTTTCAGTATCTTTGAGACCACCTCTCCGGTCTCCGGCTTAGCAAACTGGAGGCTACTACGGATGAATCCACACTCCTCGCGTATATCCACTGTTTGAGGCGTGGCTTCAACTTCGGCACTTCCATATTCCTGGCAGCTTCGGCCTCTGTGTCCATCTTCCTAAAGACCTCTTGCTTGCCAGCGTAGCCACCGGGGCCTAGACGAGGGTAGTGTTGGTTCTTCTTCGCCTGCTCGCTGTTACGGGCACTAAGGGCCAATGATGCCTCTGAAGTCTTCTCAGCCACAAGCTCCTCCCATTGACTAGGAGTTATGTTGCCATACTCGTGGAAAGGAGTTAACTTCTGTTGGATAAAGTTCTTGTTCAGATCCGACCGCCAACGTCGGAAGCTCTGCCCCATTATCTTAAAAGCATTTTCTTGTACCAACTCATGCATTCCCTTCGGAAACCTAAAGTTCTGCTTCAGCTTCTCCCATAGGTCTACCTTTTGGCTCATAGGTACAAGATTCTAGCCACGGATAGCTGGGTTCAACTTATCTCTAACTACAAACCCGATGTGATTACGGAATTTCGCCCTGTATGTATATGACTCAAGGATCTGCCCGTCTGGCCTGACCTCCGTTATCACATAGCATGCCTTGTCGTGATATTGGTTTGGCTTTCTAATCCCCCCTCGTTTCCTCTTTGGCTGGGCAGTCTCAGTCGTGGTTGTGTCCTGAGGTTGTGGAGCGGAGGCCTCATTGTGAGTATCTGTGGCTCCTTCCTCTGATCTCCTTTGCCCCGCTACGTATTGTCCGGCAAGATGAGCCGGAGGCCGACGTCGTCTTTTCTGAGGTTGAGTAGGGATGACCTGTGTTTACGGCAGGTCAAAAGTGTTAGCAGAGGTAACATATAGCCATAGCATTAGCCAAATTTACAAGCTTGTAAGGCTTTATCCGTACCTCATCGTTCGGATCAAAATCCTTGTCCAACTCGTCCTCCGTTGGCCTCCGTCTGGGTTCTAGTGGGAAAGGATCCACGGGACTTACATATCCCCCTGATGAGGTGTCGTCATCCTCATCATCATCCCCTTCTTCGCATTGGGCATCCTCTCCGCCTTCTCTTCCCTAGGCTCCCCCCACTGGATCCTCATCATCGACAAGGTCCTCCTGAGTAAGCATCACTTCTAGACCCTTTTCTAACTCGTTATCGAACTGCTCCTGAGTAAGCTGGTCATCTAGTTCTTGCTCTCCATGGGATGGCTGCTCATCATTCACGGGGCATCGAGATGCACTCTTTGATGTTCGCGACATTTCGTGCCTTGTTCTAAGAGATGCAAGAAAAAAAAGTAGTATAAGTAGTAGAAGTAGTAGTACTAGTGGTACAAGTAGTAGTACTAGTACTAGTAGTAGTACTTGTAGTAGTACTGGTAGTAGTAGTACTTGTAGTAGTAGTAGTTGAAAGCACTCTAAAGGAACCCACTGGATTACTTGTAGTAGTAGTACTTGTAGTAGTAGTACTACTAGTACTTGTATTAGTAGTAGTAGTACATGTAAAGTGTATAGTTTTTTTAATGAATCTCAGCACAAATACAGACACTCATATACATATATGTACAGCTTATCCCTATAAGCTGCAGACAGATCTAAGATTGACAGTCACCATAAACAACCCCTACTGTCAATACGTGTAGATGTCTGAAAAAAGAATAGAATGATTCTCCTACAGTCCAGGAACTGACAGTACAGGCTCAATGACAGGTCACAGCCATCACCCGGCCAGTTACCAAGCCCATGTTTTCGTTGACTGTATAGATGAATATCTACTAAAACTAATTGATAATTGTTGGAACTTGGAATCATCTGCAGGGGCTTAGCCAGTTGTTAAGGCTACAGAGGAGAATCTTTTGCAGCTAGCAGCTGAAATAAACACCACTAGGCTACAGAGGAGGCCTATGCTATTCGGCAGAAATGTAGTGATTAATTATAAAATATACAAAGTGCATTTGTTTGCTAACTGCTATCAATTGACAGAAATGTAGAATCCTTTCTAAAGGAACCAACCACAGTAGGAAGCATTTAACCATCCAGACACACATGAGTAGTTTTAGAAAATTCATCATACATTTCTCAGTAGCAGCAGTTTATTTACATTAATGTGTCCAATCCAATGATAAAAAAAACATAATGTCACATACCTAAACAGAAAGAGCTCTCTACAAGCCAATCTCTCCATTTTTTTCCAATATATAATGAGCTACTACTATTCAACAGAATTAGATATTTCATTCACAAAAGCCCCAGAATCTAAACTGAAAATGAATGATGATAACATATATGTTAATCTTTGTAGCTTTTAGGCAAAATCCCTGCAGTTAACCTTGCTATTCATAGGAATACGGTTATTTGTGCTAAATCAAATTAACATATGTCAAATTAACATATATCAAATTCACATGTAAATAATAAAAAACAGGATGACCCAGATTCTTGCTTGACGACTAATGCAGGACCCTACAAACCAAAAGAAGGTTCCACCAGAGTTCACAGCAAGTTCCAACCAAGGTGAATTTTAGTAGCGCGATCACGCTACACGACAGCATATACTGAAATAGACACCAACCAGATTGAAACCTCCGTTATTCAAGTCAACAGATTCAAAGTAGCAAACACAGAGAGAAAGGGAACCGCCGTGAAGAAGATGAGAAAGGGAGAGAGGGGACGAAGACCTGAGCACTTCGTTGTGCCGCTCGGCTTCGCTGACCTCCGCGAGGAAGCTCGTGAGCTGGTCCTCGTCGGCCTCCGCCGTGGAGAAGCTCTTGACGAGCGTCGCGCGCCAGAGGGATGGACGGTCTTTGGTTCTCAGGAGGTCGAGGTCCCAAACCCTAACCTCGTAGCTGCGCGGAGGAGAGAGTGGTGTAGTGGTCGGAGGGGAAGGGGAGAGCGGGTGGCGGCGCGGAGCGGGCGAGCGGCGCGGTGGGGCGAGCGCCGGCGAGCGGGTGGCGGCGCGGAGCGGGCGAGCAGCCTGACGGCGTCTGTAACTGATTTCGCCCAAATTCAGCTTCTAGTGCCCAGCGAAGTTTGATATATCTCAGACCACAGTGGGGCGGCTGACCTTATAAGCCGCCCCTAGAGTTTGAATTAGCCACTATAGGGACGGCTGAGGTTATAAGTCGTCCCTACAGTTGATTTTTTTTTTCAAAATTCTAAATCAAAATAAATTATTCACATGTAAATAATAAGTAATACAATACAAAATTTTATATTTATTTTTTTATAGATATATTTACATATACAATAACTAAAACAACTACAACAGTTTAAAATTGCAAAATTGAACATTTAAAAATTTGAAAAAAAATTTAAATTTTAAAAATTAAAATCAAAACTACTAAAATAATTTTGAGACAACAAATGATCTCAAATAAAAATTTGATAAACGTCAAAGTTGTAGAGGTCATGAAGATCTACAACTTTTATTTTGGTCATCTTATCATTTTACAAAATTTGAACCTTTCGATTTTGAAATTTTAAAAAATAACAAGTTCGAACCAAAATTTAAGACCCAAAATGAATTCAACATAAAAAGTGATGAATACCAAAGTTGTTCAACTCATTAATATATACAACTTTTATTTTAGTCATCTTGTCATTTGACAAAATTTGGACCTTTCAAATTTGAAATTGTGAAAAACGACAAGTTCGAACCAAAATTTGAGACCCAAATTGATTTCAACATAAAAAGTGATGAATACCAAAGTTGTTCAACTCATGAATATCTACAACTTTTATTTTGGTCATTTATTCATTTGATAAATTCTTAGCACACATTGTTCACTAATCTTACACATGTCTCATATAGTTTATAAAACCTTACGAGAGATGTGTCACATTTGTGAACAATGTCATTACCACTTTATCCTATGAAGAAATGACCAATACAAAAGTTGTAGATCTTGATGAGTTATTCAACTTTGGTATTTATCACTTTTTCAGCTGAAATCATTTGGGGTACCAAAATTTTGTCTGAAGTTGCATTTTTTTTTAATTCAAAATTTAAATTGCTCAAACTTTTCATATGTATATATTGATAAAACCAACAAAATAAATTAATAGAGCATGATTTTAGAAAAATTTAGGAAAAAAATCATCAGATTTGGAGTTAGTATGAGGAAGAAAAACTAGTTACAAAGTTGACCCACAGATTAAAAAAAGAAATCACACTGTTCATTATGATCATGTAAGGATCATCTAGAACAGTGTGATTTCTCTTTTTAATCTGTGGGTAAACTTTGTAACTAGTTGTTCTCCCTCGTACTAACTCCAAAAGTGATGATTTTTTTCCTAAAAATTTCTAAAATCATGCTTCAGCATTTAAGTATGATCAAACTTGGATGTGATAATGTTTTACACGTTTTAAATTTTGAAATTTGAAATTTAATAAGTTCAAACCAATTTTTTAAACCCTAAATGATTTTAGATGTAAAAGTGATGAATACAAAAGTTGTTCAACTCATCAAGATCTACAACTTTTATTTTGGTCATCTTGTCATTTGACTAAATTTGAACCTTTCAAATTTTTAAATTTGAAAAATAACAAGTTCGAACCAAAATTTGAGACCCAAAATTATTTCAACATAAAAAATGATGAATACCAAAGTTGTTCAACTCATTAATATATACAACTCTTATTTTAGTCATCTTATCATTTCACAAAATTTGAACCTTTCAAATTTGAAATTTTGAAAAACGACAAGTTCGAACCAAAATTTGAGACCCAAATTGATTTCAACATAAAAAGGGATGAATACCAAAGTTGTTCAACTCATGAATATCCACAACTTTTATTTTGGTCATTTATTCATTTGATAAATTCTTAGCACACATTGTTCACTAATCTTACACATGTCTCATATAGTTTATAAAACCTTACGAGAGATGTGTCACATTTGTGAACAATGTCATTACCACTTTATCATATGAAGAAATGACCAATACAAAAGTTGTAGATCTTGATGAGTTATTCAACTTTGGTATTTATCACTTTTTCAGCTGAAATTATTTGGGGTACCAAAATTTTGTCTGAAGTTGCATTTTTTTAAATTCAAAATTTAAATTGCTCAAACTTTTCATATGTATATATTGATAAAACCAACAAAATAAATTAATAGAGCATGATTTTAGAAAAATTTAGGAAAAAAATCATCAGATTTGGAGTTAGTATGAGGAAGAAAAACTAGTTACAAAGTTGACCCACAGATTAAAAAAAGAAATCACACTGTTCATTATGATCATGTAAGGATCATCTAGAACAGTGTGATTTCTCTTTTTAATCTGTGAGTAAACTTTGTAACTAGTTGTTCTTCCTCGTACTAACTCCAAATGTGATGGTTTTTTTTTCTAAAAATTTCTAAAATCATGCTTCAGCATTTAAGTATGATCAAACTTGGATGTGATAATGTTTTACACGTTTTAAATTTTGAAATTTGAAATTTAACAAGTTCAAACCAAATTTTCAAACCCTAAATCATTTCAGATGTAAAAGTGATGAATACAAAAGTTGTTCAACTCATCAAGATCTACAACTTTTATTTTGGTCATCTTGTCATTTGACTAAATTTGAACCTTTCAAATTTTTAAATTTGAAAAATGACAAGTTCGAACCAAAATTTGAGACCCAAAATGATTTCAACATAAAAAATAATGAATACCAAAGTTGTTCAACTCATTAATATATACAACTCTTATTTTAGTCATCTTGTCATTTCACAAAATTTGAACCTTTCAAATTTAAAATTTTGAAAAACGACAAGTTCGAACCAAAATTACTCACTAACCAACGAATTAAACTTAAATAAAGAGTTGAAGACGCATTTCCTTACCTTTTAGAGCCTCTCCACCAAAGGATTTGAGATCAAAACCTCCTCCCTTAGTAGAGCAATTTTTAGGAGGAGCCCAAGGCCTCCCAACCTTTTTTTTGTGTGTAGAAGAGTGTGTCCCGAGGTGGAAGAAGAGAGTGGCTGCTATTTATTCGTGCGCCATCAGTAGGGGCGGCTGGTGATTCAGCCGCCCTTACAATCAGAACTGCATGGGCGGCTGGTGATTGAGCCGCCCCTACAGATCAGCCCTAACTATAGGGGCGACTCAGGTTACCAGCCGCCCCTATAGTGACATCTGCTGCAGGGGCGACTGGTGATTGAACCGCCCCTACAGATCAACCCCAACTGTAGGGACGGCTCAGGTTACCAGCCGCCCCTACAGTGGCATCTGTAGGGGCGGCTAGGCTGCTGGGGCAGGAGACGCCCACTGTAGGGGCGCCCCCAACCTCAGCCGCCCCTACAGTAAAAATGCTCCCGTTCCTGCAGTAAGAATCTGGCGTAGTGATTCCAGCAGCCTACCATACCACGGAGGAAAATTGTGGGCGACGCTTGCTCCCATGGTGATTGCAGATTTAACTAACTTGCCTAGCCAAGCAGCAGTGGCTCAACATAAAAGCTGGTGGCTAGCATATTTTTCGAACTTTCTTGTACTACTTACCTCATAGAGTGAACTTGCCATGAACTTTCTTGTACTACTCACCTCACACAGGGATGGGATTTCTTTGGGTTGAGCCTAACCGGGATCATCCCCTGTCCTTTTGAACCCTATTTTTAATATAAAAAAACGGGATGCCTCTCTAATTAGGCTTAGCCAACCAAATTTAAACCCAATTTGTCTTTGTCTTTCATGATTCATGGATACATAGTAATAAACAAAGCAATTTGAAACAAAAAAACAATTTTGTAAATAAAAGAATATAAAGAGAAAAAATGGTCTACATGACGCATCTTTCATGATGCATAGAAAATATTACTGTGAGAAATAAGTAGATATGTACTGCGTAAAGGATTGCTGCACTCGGGAGCTTCCTCTAGCTAACACACCAATGAAACGACACGTGCTGATGTGGTGTTCCTAAACATAGCGCCCGCCATGTGTGTGGGCCTGGATCTCCAACGCATGGTTCAATGGACCCTCTAGCATTTTCGCTGGCAGACTATATATGCTCTGCGCCGGTTCCTGATTGGACTTATCCAGCCCATTGAGGCATTGTCCTCTCCCTTGCTTGGGACATATCAATGGAGTCGTCAGTGGGTTAGGGTGCCCTCGGCGTTGTGGCCCCTTCCTTGCCACCACCCCTCCAAACTAGGGTGCCCCTTCCTTTCGCTCTATCATAACATCACAGAAGCAACTCCAACTACCAAGCAGTACAGACAAAACCAACGAGACCAATTCTAAAAACCTGGCCTTGCACCTGAACCTCTACCCCCCAGATTGGATCAACGTCCATATATACGACATGGAATCAATATTCGCCTAATGTTCGTTTAAACCGTGTTTAAACAGTAAACAAAAGCAATCCATATTGTTTAGGAACTAATGGTGAATTGAACAGTTGGACCATTTAAAAATAGTTACACCATTAAAACTCGATTGCTTTAAACATAATAAAATTGAACATGGTTAAATGAATTAAATGGCCATTTAATTTACCATTTTGTCAATAGTAGGAATACAACTACCACATTCGACACCCAACTAATTAACATCGTACGTATATGAAGCGGAATAGGATGTTGGTAGAATACTTACTTCTTATATGCATAAATTTATATGCATTCTGTCATATTTGGCTCATACATAAATAGTATTTTTTTTCTTGTTACCAATGCAAAATCATTTAGGTTGTTCGGCTTCGCTTAAACAATATCTAAACGGTGTAAACGCTAAAACAAAGTAATCGACTGTTTACTTAGGATAACACGGCATGGAATACACCAATACAATGACACATCCGCTGCACAGAATGCACGTACCACCACAGACGCCACCAACATAAAAAGCACGTCCAGTTCAGACAATTTAAAAACAAAACAATGTCATGTGGCTTAAACCACCACACGTGTACCAAAGAACAGTGTACGAAATTATACATACCGCATCTACATTAGGTCTTATTTAGGTGTAGTCAGATTCACATTAATCCACATGTGTTAGGGGGATTGTGGGAGAATTTGAATTGAGGTGATTCGGACAACATCCAAACAAGGCCCTAGCGCTTAAATACACACACCAAAACAACGGCCCAACCCATACCTGAAGTGTCTCTTGCACAAGCATATAGGCCCAACAGGAGCTTCCTAGAAAAGGCCCAAACACATAAATGCACACTTTTGCTAAAAAAGAAAAAACATAAATGCACACTTGAACGGACATGAACACCCAGCACCCGCGATTCCGCGAATCATCCGCGCTTTGCTGATTCTTTCTTTGGGCCGTTTCTTTTTTTCTTTTTCTCTCAGCCCAAACTAACCAGGTGGTAGGTGGTCCGCATCCCTCACGGTGCACCACTGATACACGTATGGGCTGTCTTCGTTTATTTTCCAGTCACCACGCAATTGTGTTTTCCTTTGTCTTACTCTATTTCATTTTCATTTTCATTTCTCTTTTATTTTTTATTATATTTTCAGCAAGCAACTCCGTCCATTCCACACGCTGGTGCTGGCACCTTGCGATTCTCCTTTTTTTTTTCTTTCTTGTATTTCTTTTTTCTTTTCTTTGTTTTTTATTCTTCTTTTTATTGTATTTTATTTATTTTTCTAATTTTGTTTTTTTCTTGTTTTCATGTTAATTGTGTCTTAGTTTTTTTAATTATTGGGTTATCGAGCTAATTATATTCTTTTGCTTTTCATGGTCCGGATTGGAACGAGCGGCTGCAGCAAGTGTGCTTCTATTTTTTTTTTATATTTCTATTTCTTTTTCCTTTTTCGTTTCCTTTTTGGTGTTGTGTATTCTTATTTCATTTGATTTATCTTCTTTCTTTTACTTTCTTTTTTCTATTCAAGTTATTTTTTCTTTGTTTTATGTTTCTAGTGTTTTTTCTGCTCGGTTGTTCTAGGAATTCATCATGTCCGACGGATCGGACGGAAGTCTCCCACCGACCAGCGGACAGCTGCTGCAGATGTTTATCTTTCCCTCAAGGAAAGATCGCTTGAACATGCACTATGCCAGAAAAGCTTATCAGTGACACCTTATTTAGTGACCAAAAATTAAAACGCGTCACTAACATCGGATCAGTGACGCGGGTAAACAAAACGAGTCACTGATAAGACGTCACCCATGGTCAGAAAACAAAACGCGTCACTAATGATATGTTATCAGTGACTATTCTTAACATCACGCGTCACTGACAACAGAGGCTATCATCGGTGACTCGTTGCCACTAAACGCGTCACTCCTAGAAACTGTCGGACCCAAAAAAATTATCAAAACGAGCTAATCTGAGGAGTTGAGTCCGGCTCCTGTCGTCAGGCCCTCACCGTGTGCCCCGCCGCCCCTGGGTACGCCCTTTTCCGCCCGTCCTCTCTCTCTCTTGCATCCTTTCCCCACGACACCATGCCCCGCCGCCCCCGGGTCCGCCCTTCTCCTCCACCCGCCACCGCCACCTCTCTCGTCTCTTCCTCCATCGGCACCACTCCTCATCCGCTGCCGCTATCTCTCTCTCTCTCCCTCTCTCACTCCTCCAGATCTGGCCGGAGCCGCCGCCTCCCTTGTTGCAAGGACAATTGGCGCATGCGGGGGCAGCTCCGGGCGGTGCAGGCGAGGTGGCTCCAGGCAACGCTGGTGGGGGTCCCTACCGATGGCAACGCGTGCGCCCCGGCCCAAATCGCTGATGGTGTACAAGCCTCTCCAACTACGGCGCACACCCTACCAGCGACGGTGCGTGGGCCCTGTCCACCGGTGGTGGTGAGAACCCTCCTCCTCCCCTCCCCCCTCCTAGCAGTAGCTTCTGCTCATGTGGGGTCACCCAGACCACCGACACTGAGTACTTTCTTCAAGTTAGACTTTGTCTTCAGCGCGCATGCCTAGCAGGTGTTCGACACAATGGTTTACCAGCGGGTGCGGGCGTGAGAGAGGAGGAAAGGGGGGCACTAGCGGCTTGGCTCTCGTGAGGAGATAGTGCAGGTGGTGGAGGAGCGGTACCAGCAGATGCCCATCATCACGCACTCCGGTAAGGCAACATTGATTTTACCCTAGATTTATTGTTCTCCCCCTTTTGTCCACCAAGCTTGCCTGATCTCAGCGACCGGGTGCCGGGTCCATCGTCTCCTGCCGTTCTCTTGTTTTTATAAGTGTGCAGATCATGTGCACACTCATATCCTTCCTTGTGCAGTGATGATTAATTGTTTCATTCATGTTGTCTACTGAGGTTTGGGGATTGTGCAATGATGAACTTTTTGTAGACTGAGATAATGGAATTGTGCCATGATGATTATATAATTACTTCATTGTTGCGTAAATCTTGCTATTTTCATTGGCTTTGTGATGACAATGTTGTCATATTAGTTGCTACATTTTGTCCATTTGTTAATGAGCATAGGTCCATTGTCAATGATGTCTTTGATTCACACAGTTTATTGGTTGTTCTATTACTGAGCACACCCCATTGCCAATGATGTATTTGTAGTTGGCCTTGCTAGCAAGGTAATTTATTATTTGGTGAACTGCAATATCAGGGTCCATTTTTCCTTTAGGTTTCTAAACTAAAGTATTACTGAGCACACCCCATTTCTACAGTTGTCCTTGCTAGGAAGGTAATTTATTATTTGGTGAACTGCAATATCAGGGTCGGTTTTTCCCTTACGTTCCTACACTAAGGCTATGGATTGGCTTCCTTATTTGATTCCTATTCTATAGTTCATACAATGGGTATGACTTTCCTATCTGAAATATGATTTTACTTTTAGCTAATGTCAACTCTGCCTCTGGAATCTGGAATATAACTTTGCAACCTTTTATATAGCTTTGCCATATGGATATTCATATTTTTTTATGCTTGCAAGAAACTGAATTCATGTTTCTCCACCAAGAGGCGTACCATCGCAAGATTCTAATTTCTATAACCTACATAAGCTAAATTGAGGTGTTAGTTCTATAAAAGAACAGACCTGAATTGGATGTAGTGACCTTCCCAGCCTTACCAATGTCCTCCCATTCAGCTCTAAAATGTGGGGCAGCTGAATTGTAATATACCTTTGCTGATTTGACTTGGATAATTAGGCCATTTTGGGAATTGCAATATACCTTTGCTTACTTCATACAGATGATAGGGTGAATGGCTAACATTCTGCAATCTGAAAGAAACTATGGTATTAATCATGAATGCTTGAGGCCTGCTCCTCTTCTTCTCGTGCTGTAAAAATGCCACAAGCAGTTGAAACTGTTAAGTGTTTTCTGTGTTGGCACCCCCAATTTTTTTGGTAGCTAAGTCAAGCGTTTTCTGTGTTGTTCAGAGTCTTAGTGCAGAAAAGGAAGCACTTGGTTTTTCCTTGGTTTTCTTGTTCTTTTTTTAGTGCTATTAACTGTTAAGTACTTGGTTTTTCCTTGGTGCAGTGGGTCTTATCCTCAAAAGAGATCAACTTCCCCTATCCTGTGGCACTGACTCTGCTGCACATGGTCTTCTCGTCTGTAGTATGCTTTGCTATTACAAAGGTTTTCAAGGTAATTATTCATGTGCGTTATCTATCCTACCTTCTCTTTGCTTGCAGTTTCAACAGTTCAGAAGAGCAGCTTATGAGAATTCAGATTATATCTTTTGCTCTTTCTATTTGTATACATGATTTCCTTATGACCACTAAATTTTAGGTCATTACCTTAACCTAGTAGAGGCAGTACTACCTCTCTTCTAGGAACTTTTGGGGTTAAGAAAACTGATTCTGGTCATTTTAAGTAGGTTTTCAAGTGAGTTTTCCATTCGCACAATGTTTTACATTTTATTTATGTGAATATCCCAATATTATCTGATAAAATTGCTTGCTGTACTGGAAATCGAGAGGAACTAGTCTGTGGTTGAGTATATTTTAGTTCTCAGAAGTTAGCACTGAACCATACTGACTTGCAACTTTGGTGCTGACTTCATATTACTATTTCATTATCTCACTGTTACAGGTTTCTTGTTGAACAATCTGCCATCTTTTGTCTTATAAAATGAGATAGGAAGCCAATTTACTTGGAAATTCATTACTTGTAGGTGCTTAACCAGGATGAAACATCCCTACTCTATAGTCTAGTTTTCGGTGAAGGTGTTAATGATGCGACATCTTTTGTGCTCTTCAATGCTACCAGATTTTTACATATCTTTGCTTGATCATTTATAGGCTCTTACTTATACTAGTCCATGTAAACTTTTGCAGTTTACATCATCTCGTCATACTGAAGTGCGAGTTAATGCTATCATGATCACCAGCACAATTATTGTTGTTCTATTCAGCACAATGGTAAGCCTGCTATATCTTATTATTATCTTGAACAGCTGTTCTTCATATATATGCATATGTTACACAGTCCAGCACAAAACATGACACTGAAACCATGGGTATAATAATAACACATGTGATGCTTTTCATATTTGTTTCTTCATGATGTATGTCAGTATGTGAATATGAAAATAGAATTAAAGGTCCATACACATGAATCGTAGTACAGATTAGTGGTCAGCCATGGAACTTTTTCGGAATTATAATTGCTTTGTCACCTCACAATATGTCCTGGGTCACTTAACTTTTCACTCCTTTACAGGTGCGGCTCTTCCAAGAACATAGAGACATATGCTATCTTTCATGATCGAGCGATGAGGAAACAAGGTTTTACTCTTCTAGGATTATTAAGTGTTTTTTCTTGTCTTTGAGCTCATCAAGGACATTGGTTGTACCTTGTAAACAATGGCCCACAGTTGATAACACATTTTGTAGTATAACTTGTATCTGAAAAGTTTGTAAAGAATTGATTGTTGAAATGGTGGTACATGTCTGATGTGTGTGTATATATATATATATATATATATATATATATATATATATATATATATATATATATATATATATATATATATATATATATATATATATATATATATATATATAGGATCATTGCATATATATAGGGTCATTGTAATTTTTTTTTGTTTTCTGAAATAGTTATCAGTGACGCGTATTGGCTAGACGCGTCGCTGATAAGCGTTATCAGTGACGCGTCTTGGCTGGACACGTCGCTGATAAGCGTTATCAGTGACGCGTCTTGGCTGGACATGTCGCTGATAAGCGTTATCAGTGACGCGTATTGGATACATGTGTCACTATTTAAGGGTTATCAGTGACGCATTTTTACGCGTCACTGATATGCCCTTATCACAGACGCAAGAACAGTGACACGTCTTTTACGGGTCACTGATAAGCCTCTAGACGCGTCACTGATAAGCTTTTCTGGCATAGTGATGGGGGTTGCTTCACGGCCGCGCGTGTTCGTGATCTTTTTTTTTCGACTCTGATTCATTCATATATCATGGAACAGCAGGCATACAATCTTCAGTCAACAGATTGGCAATGCAGAATGGGGCTGAATGCCACCCATCCACCCTGTTGCCTTCTCAGACTTGCTTAGCTAGAGTATGGGCTACATGATTACAAGATCTATTAGCATACACTAGAGAGAAAGCATGAAAAACAGTACATAACTCTCTAATAATCTCTCTGATGATCGGTTAAACACGCGAACGCTACGGCTCACCCATTTCCCAAAGCTTCACTAACTCTTGGTTGTCTGTTTCAACTTGCAAATTTTGGATACCCCGGCTTCCAGCATAGGCCACACCTTCGCGACAGGCTATGGCTTCCATCGTCAGTGCGTAAGCCATAGGGATGCCACTTTGCTATGCCGCCTCGGAAGGTGCTGACTTGATCTCGAATGACAGCTCCAATCACACCTTGGCCAGTGTCAGAATAAAAAGCCCCATCAATATTGCACTTAAGCCGACCATCAGGCGGTGCAGTCCACCTTGGTCAACTAACTCGCACAGCCGGCTGCGTTGGAGGCTTGACGAGCAGCCAGAGATCATCGCTACTATAGGAAGAATAACCGAGGCGGGCAATGCAACCGCCTCGGTGCAAAGGTCACGGTTAATCATGGCTTAATCGAGGCGGTTGCCCTAACCGTCCCGGTTAATTGATTAACTGTAGCGGTCGGCATTACGTAACATATTAACCGAGGCAGTTATCCTAAACTGTTCGCCACGGTTAAATTATTAATCGAGGCGGTTGTTTTAAGTCGCCCGCCTCTATTATATATTTAACCGTGGCGGTTGTTATTACCTGCCCGCCTTGGTTAATGATTTTCAGATTTAAAAAATAATTTTTCAAATAATAATTTAAATTTGAATTTGAATTTCACAAATGAAAACACAGATAAAGTAGGTCATTGTTCAACGAACCAACATACATTACTGATGTCTTTATCATTGTTTCACAAACACACGTCATTCATACATGATCGAGCACGTAAGTTCAGTCCTACATATCAGCTAAGGCCGGCAACACGTAATCCTTGATTTCTAACATGTTGCTCCAGTTTTGACCCTCTTGAACTTCGAATCCTTAGCTAACTTGCTTTCTTTGTTGAAGAATGTTCGCCCTTCATGCGCGGCCTTGTGACAAACTTGCATATGTCAGCTACTGTTTGTCTAAAATTTTGGTCGACCGCCTCCCTTTGCCACCACCTTTTGATTTCTTGAGCTGCTGTTAGCTGCTGCTGAATTGCTTACACATCCTCAAGTACTCGCAAGCGTATAATCCACATAGAATTGAACCAAGGGTTGTTTGGCTTACTGCACGATGTATAATACACAATCATTAGATCATATATAATAAACAATCAGCAGGAGGAGGAGGAGGAGTAGTAGGAGTAGTAGAAGGAGGAGGAGGAGGAGGAGCAGCAGCAGTAGTAGAGTAGAGTAGTAGGAGGAAGTGGGTAGTAGTAGTAGGAGGAGGGAGTAGTACTAGTAGTATGAGTAGTAGTAGGATTAGTAGTAATAGAGTAGAGTAGAGTAGTAGTAGTATTATTATTAGTAGTAGTAGAGTAGAGTAGTAGTAGTATTGGTACTTACCGGGAGCTGATGTCTGATTTTCAGTTTCTTGCCATTCTTGATCTTCTTCTTCTCAGACCTTCGATCATAGGAATTGGGATTTTCAATGTACTTCTTATAAGCGCTGTTGAAAAACCATGAGTGTCAACGAGAATTTTAACACATATGTTAACTGTAAATGAATAAGTTTTGTTACTTACTATCTCAATACGCCTTCAAAGTGCTTGTACCCTTCTTTGTTTGTGTCCCGCAAGGAGTCAAATATAACGGCCTTTCCGTCCTGATGATAGATTACAAAGCAAATCCAGTGGGCCATGATGCCCTGCCTGCATCATTCACACAATACAGATTTGAAATGGTCAAATATGGCAAGTCATGATCTCAGTTGCTATATATATATATGTTTAAGTATCTTTGGGACTTACTCGAACTGGTGGGCGGCCATGATTATCGTCAGCCGTGTCACCAGTACCAGCATTATCACACTCTGCATTGTCACCAGTACCAGCATTGTCATGTCCGCCGACCGCTGCTAATGAGGTTTGTTGTTCGACATTCACCGCTGCCGTCATCGCTGTCGATGAGTTCCCTCCTCCTCCAGATGCACCAACACTCGGATCCTCTGCTTCCCTGTAAAATTTCCAAACGGTGGAATCCTTGATGAAACCATACCGGACCAAGTGAGATTTCACTGTGTCATCTCCGTGGGCATAAAGGTTCTTGCAGCTCTTATATGAACAGATGGTGACTTCTTTCTTGAGACTCAGACAATGCCTTTTGGCAACGACAATAAACTTGGTCACATGTTCCTCGATGTCTTGTACATCCATTCCCTGTCCATGATCCGCTCCACCTTACAGAGACACAAACAACGAAAATGGCGTATATAAGCACAGCAATACAAAGAAAAGATAGCCGGGTAGCTCTAGATCTGAGGATTTCTCTCTCCCCCAAATAGATCTAGATCTAGAACTTCACCAAATCATGGAAAAAGCGAGAGGATTGAGGGTTTGAGAGTGAGAATCAATCTCTTGCGGTGCCCCCCTTCACCAAATCCAAGGGCAAAATCTCCCCCTAAAAAATAGAGGAGGAGCCACGGGGAAGAAGGGTGGGTGCAGATGCCTTTATAGCCCAGACTTAACCGAGGCGGGCAACATAAGAAAATCGTCATGATTAATCGGCTATTAACTGAGGCAGTTGGTGATGAGTACAAGCCCGATCTTCCGAGAGGTAACCGGTAAGTTTGACTTGTGGAGATCTCGACGTTGACGATCCGGCTTCAAATTAGACACGATTCGAACCCTGCAACCGTTACACCACTGCTCCGTTGGTATCAACCAAGCACAACTTGATTGACCTCGCCAAGAAGGCTTTTCCTGCATGCGAATCGAAGAGCACAAGCAAGAAGGTAAAAGCACGCAATCTGAAATTGCAAATATGAATGATGCGAATATCAATAGAGGGTTCGAGAACTCGGTTCCAAAGGACTAATCGACACAATGGAGGAGATCAAGAACAAGGGGCATGGATCACTGTAAAAGGATTTGTCACCACAGTTACAATAAACGATTCAGTTTCTCGATGGAAAACTAAACTCTAAACAAAACCCAATTATCTAACAGCGGCGACGGCTATGTTTATAGTCTAAGACTCGACCTATGATTGGGAACGGCCAGGAGTTGGGTGCCCACAACTTGGGCTTAAGGTCCGACACGATACATGGCCAAGTTGGCCCAAATAGGTGACGCAGCACCTTGCCGTAGTCATACAGAATGATCCATGGACCTTCTGGAGCTAGAACTAGATCCAAAATGACGACATCGTCGTCCCCTTTCCAACGCATCTAAGAACGCCCCATTTTGATGTCGTATGAGAGAGTTATGACCGAAACAACAACGACATGTATGCTGAATCCGAGGGTGACGTGACAGCTGAGTTGGGGACGAATTGTAACTTGGAAAAAACCATAACGTCGGTGTGTCCAGCGTGGCGATGTCCTCATCATCCTCCCCTTCTTGAATTGGAGTCGTCCTCGACTCCATCTTGGCGATGTCCTCATCATCGTCTCCTTCTAGAATTGGAGTCGTCCTCGACTTCATCCTATCATCAGCGAACTCCTGCAAAAGGTTAGTGACAGCAGGCAATGCACCAGACATAATAGGTTGACAAAACATAGTATAACATGGCGCATCAGGATTATCACATAACTCAGCAGTAGCAGAAGAGTACAGGACCGATCTTCCGAGAGGTAACCGGTAAGTTCGACTTGTGGAGATCTCGACATTGGTGATCCGGCTTCAAATCAGACACGATTCGAACCCTGCAACCGTTACACCACTGCTCCGTTGGTTATCAACCAAGCACAACTTGATTGACCTCGCCAAGAAGGCTTTTCCTGCAAGCGAATCGAAGAGCACAAGCAAGAAGGTAAAAGCACGCAATCTGAAATTGCAAATATAAATGATGCGAATATCAATAGAGGGTTCAAGAACTCGGTTCCAAATGACTAATTGACACAGTGGAGGAGATCAAGAATGGATCACTGTAAAAGGATTTGTCACCACAGTTACCATGAACGATTCAGTTTCTCGATGGAAAACTAAACTCTAAACAAAACACAATTGTCTAACAGCGGTGGCGGCTATGTTTATAGTCTAAGACTCGACCTAGGGTTGGGAACGGCCAGGAGTTGGACGCCCACAACTTGGGCTTAAGGCCTGACACGATATATGGTCAAGTTGGCCCAAATAGGTGACGCAGCACCTTGCCGTGGTCACACAGAATGATCCACGGACCTTCTGGAGCTGGAACCAGATCCAAAATGACGGCGTCGTCGTCCCCTTTCCAACACATCCAAGAACGTCCCGTTTTGATGTCATATGAGAGAGTTATGACCAAAACAGCGACGACGTGTATGCTAAATCCGAGGGTGACGTGGCAGCTGAGTTGGGGACGAATTGCAACTTGGGAAAGACCATAACGTCGGTGTGTCCAGCGTGGCGATGTCCTCATCATCTGGCTTACAGCAAACGCCTCGGTTAATGCATTAACGGAGGTAGTTTCCCTAACTGAACCGCCTCGGTTAATAAGCATTAATCGAGACGGTTTTCTTACAGAGCCCGCCTCGGTTAAGGATTAACCGAGGCGGTTGTTGGCCTGGCTGCCTGGCCTGGAATAACAGAGGCCGAGGCCAAAATTGAAACGCTACGCAAAAGAAAACGTGTAGTAGTGCATGCGCCATGTCAACTGTCCATTGAACTATGGCCTTGTTCACTTCCCCATCCCAACCCAAAATATTTCATTTTTCACCCATCACATCAAATCTTTCGACGCATGTATGAAGCATTAAATGTAGGTAAAAAAGATAACTAATTGCATAGTTTGTCTGTAAATGTCGGGACGAATCTTTTGAGCCTAGTTAGTTCATGATTGGACAAATTTTACTAAATAACAACGAAAGATGCTACAGTAACTTTTCACCTGCTTATCGCGAAGCGAACACACCCTATTTCCTCCGGTGGCAATTGCTCAGCTCCATGGCGATGCTTGTTCCGCTGCATCCAAAGAGCATACATTCCAATGATGAGGACACTGCGATCAGCCTCAAGGCAGAAGTCCTCCTTCATTACATCAGATGCCCAAGTATAGGGGTGCAGCCGGGGCAATTTAACTCCTGTCGATTCCTTCGTTTTCTGCCAGAAGAGTCTTGCCATCGTGCACTCAATTACAGTGTGCTTAATAGACTCCGTGTCCACCCCACACACTCTCACAGAAGCTTCGTTTTCTGTATGCTGATCTAACCATATAATCTCCATGCTTCTCCAGTTCCCAAGCCCACCAGTCGTCCTCCTGTGGCCGCAGAGGGATTAGGAGAATAGCATTGGCATCGATGGGAAGAAAGATTGCTTTAATGACTTCCTCATTCCACAACCCAGCCTTCGTTATAAGATCAGAAACATTGATCACCTCCTGGCCCTCATGGGGTGTGATGGCCCTCGCATCGAAATGCATCGGAATCCAAGGATCATTCCAGATGTTAGTGGACCTGCCATTGCCAATTCTTTTGATCAAGCCTCTTGTCAGAACATCTCTTCCAGCTAGGATCGATCTCCATGTCTGACTCGAGTGCTTCTTTCTCGTGCAACTCAAGAACTCACCGTCATGAAAATAACGGCCTTTAAGCACCCTGGCGCACAGACTATCCGAGCGTGTGATGAGCCTCCAGCCTTGGTTGCCTAACATGGCTTTGTTGAAGATGTGCAGGTCTCGGAAGCCCATACCTCCCTTCGATTTGTGTTGCGCCAACCTATCTGCATCTGCAGACCATCCCCATCCGCAGGCCAACACTGGCCTCTGCTCCTCCACTGCTGCTCTATGCCCAACTTGAGCACTTGGAAGGGGAAGGACCCAGACGGCCGTGCTGGACCTTGCTGGCAGTGTTGGAGGTTGAGACACCGAGACGAGGAGGAAGATGTAACACTCAATCTAGTTTTGAATCATCAAGTGCAACATATGTCTTAAGACTAATGAAACACTTCAAATATGCGTCTGAAACACTTACCAAAACACCTAAAAATACTTGAAACCATTGTAAACCTATGCAATATCCAGATAAAACACTTATAATATATGCATGGAACATATGAACATCCAGATAAGCACACTTGCAACATATGTCTGGAAAAACGGATGAAATATTGGGAACAAAAACTTATAACATACGTGTACGATCATTGCAACATATGCAACATTCCGATCTACTTTTACAACATCTATATGAAACACTTGTAATGTACCGCTAGCGTCGGACGCTGCTGCCGCGCACCCAACAGCGTATCAGCTGACGATGCTAATTACGAATCCCATCCGTTGGAAACAGAAACAGTAGAAAAGACAAACATGCGGCGTTGGATGTACGTGCTCAGAATGAGGCAGGCAACACGTATGGACATCATCTCTCTGGTAACAATTTCTTCATAGAACCATGGATTAATGACAGTCCACGCAGCCGCGCAGGAGCCAAGAAAATTTCCACCAACATTAACATCATGTTGCAAGCAACATTCATCTATTACACTTTTGTAGCGTCATTCTAATCAAGCCTACCAAAATATTAATATAATGCAATGTTACAAGTGTTGGATTTTAATTAGGCAAGGCTAATTTTAGTTCAATTAAAATCAAATAAATCTGAAGGCCCATATTAATATTTTGTTAAAAGATGGACTCAATAAATAGGCTGCAGCGGTGTGTTACGACAAAAATCAGTGCACGCCCGAAGGTTGAAGAAGAGCAAAAAAAGTGATTTCCCCTATCTCCTCTCTCTGCGAATACGAGAAATGAATGGATTAAATAATAAATGTGGTATGTTACGGCAAATGTACACGATTTTGGCAGTGTCTAATAGCATATTACACGTTCGAATGGTGTCCTGCAGCAAAACTTTCCTCAAACAGGCATCACTACGGTGTGTCCACTGCCAGTTCTAGGAGGGATAGCCAGTTTGGAAGAGAGATGTGATCTGGGAGGACACGGCTGATGAGAGGAGAGCATGAGAGATGTGATCCGGGAGGACACTGCTGATCTAGTAAGAGGGAATTGTTATTACATTAGGAGACACTAGTCCATCAACTCATGCTCTCACACGGGATAGAATCTAAGAAAACATAAGCATTAGTTACTACTGCTTAATACATTTAACTAACATTAAATTGTATTTTTCACGGTTCATTTTCTAACACAAGCACGTGCTAACGATATGTAAATCTAAATTTCTTTCTGTAAAGACAAATAAATTCCTTACTTAATAGGTCATGAACAAATAAAGTTTCCACTAAAATTTGGGTATAGACTATTTAGAATGTTGTGGCAACATATGGAAACTATATAAAATAAGCCCCTCAATTAGTAAAACCTTATTCTCCCTCTAGCTCTAGAATAGGTTAAGTACATTTTATAATAAGATTAAAGAGATAAGTATGTACATTTGTTCCCATAGAGTGCCCACAAACTATGTGATTAAGTTTATTATATCTTTTGAATAATGAAAAATGTATCATAATCATAAGAAAGACATGCAAATTATTAGCATTCTACAAACCATATAAATCAAGACATATATAGATCTAAATGGAAATCGAAACTGCTGACTCGCATTTTGATGAATTTGCTCAAGCATGAACGTCCAAAAGCAGTACAAACATCATTAACTGTACTTGAGTTGACCAGCTTCTTGTTGTAGTAGTAGAAGCGTGCTCACACTTCATGGATATAAATATAACACCCAAGACCAATTTTTTGTAGCTTGGACTACAATATAAGAGCATCTCCAAGAGTCTTTCTAAAATTTATTCTCTAAATCGTTATTTGAAGATCTTGGGTAAAACTTGTTTTGTATGCTGCAACAGCTTTTGTCCATCTTGTGTAAAACTTGTGTGCACTCTAGAAAGTCCTCCTCTTTCTCCATCTTTAGATAGCGAGAAATCTAGAATAGAGAATGTCTATATTTGGAGATTCAATTAAAGAGGCTGTCATGGCAGTGGGCTGGGCCTGTTATGGGCTGAGTAGAGCCCATAGGGAGGCCGTGGTACTGTTCACGCGAGTTACAATATGCGTGAACAGTACCGTGGGTGATTAGGGTTTGGCGGGGCCGTCTAGTCTATAAAGGCGGCCTACGTCCTAGGGTTAGAGTTATCGAAGAAGAATAGAACCAGCCTTAGGCGGTCTGTTCTTCGGCGATCTGGCCGGGTTTCCTGCCCGGCCAGGCGTTCCAGTCCAGTTCATCCTCATGTTCTAGTCGTTCCATATCAGCCTTATGGAGGCAAATTTTGTCACCAAAATCCCCATTCCTAAAAATTAGGAAAAATATAAAGAGTCTTCTCGAGTTGCTCTAAGAGCAAATATTTGGATTGGTCATGTGCATGCAGTAGTAATCGACTTGTTTTGATATTTTTCCTTATTAAACGATAATTTTTGAACAAATTGTTACTATTTTTAAAAAATATATATATTGTCCCATGTCAAAACATACCCCTTCACAATCTCGTAAAATAACACAATAACCACCACATGTTTTGTGAAATTTCATAAAGTGGTTTAACTAATTCATGTTCTAAATTTAAGCCACAAATAAAATAGGACGATTAGATCTCCTCATATTCCAGAGCCCTTCTAAATTAAACTTATCTCCATAGGGTGCATCTTAACAAAAATTCTCCGTTAAATATTTCCTTTCTCCAAGATTCCCCAATCCCAAATAACATATAGGGTGGACAATATGTCATTGTCACCCCAAATTGAACGGACATAAAGGAAGATTTAGCATATCACTAAATATAGTATGTTGATGGAGAAACTGTTGCATGGTGATTTTTATTGCATACACGTCAATCAAGGCTTTAAGAGGTTGGATAGGGAAACTATTATTCCAGATGTTCTGCCTGCATTCTTTGTTCTAGGACTGTACTGGACTATTTTTAGGCGACGGATCAGTGAAGCACTTTCTTCCTAGGTTGTTTAACTTCTAAGTGATTGTATTTACTTACGAGTAACTCATATGTATGGACTTTTTCTTTTCTCACAAAAAGTTAAAAAATTGAATATTTTAGTTACATTGTTTATGTAGAGATACGTGGATGCATTACCTTGATGACTTGGACCTCATACACTCATTGCAAATCAACCATTATATATCCTAGGTCCAAGCTCTGATCTTTCTACTCACATCAGGTTTGCATCGAATATTGCCTATAATAGGAAAATAAGCATAAGACAGAACAAAACATGTTATTTATAAAAAACTATTTTAGAGATAGAGGAAGGGCACCAAAAAAAATGCCATGGTCTGGATGATTTTTCTCAGTCAAACCAACCTTGCAATTTGCACGATTGTCCATTGTTGCATGGTGCATCTTGCCCATCTTGGAGGTTGACGTCAGATCGATGCGATGCATAGTGATGCAAGCATCTGAATTTCCGTAGTACAAAGCAACAGAGCAGAATGAAATCCGCAACACCTGAATCACAAGCTGTGCCAAGTCACTCCAGTGGTTTGGTAGGGAAAGGCAGGTTCATGTGCTTGTAGCTCGTGAATCTGTCGTCAACCACAATTGTGCCCAGACACGTAGTCGTTGGAGGCCAGGTACACGGCGCCCTGTCAATGTCCACCGCCTCGCAGGTGGCGCCCTTGAGCTTCCCGAGCCCCCTGATGATGGCCGCCACCTGCGCCTCGTCCGCGGCTCCGCCCAGCGTGGGCACCGCGTACGGTGAGATGCAGTTGACGCGGACGTCGTGGCGCGAGAGATCGGCTGTGGCGGCCTTGACCATCCCGGCGATGGCGAACTTGGACACCGAGTACGGGTACGTCCCCAGCCCGCCGAGGATGCCGCTGATGCTCGCCATGCAGAGGATTGAACCCTCTGCCGGCGGCAGCGCCCGCGGGCAGCGTCGCCAGCTTGACGCGCGCGGCGTGCTTGATCCCCGCCAGCGTCCCGAGGACATTCACGGACATGACCGCGTCGAACTGCGTGAAATTCAGGCTGGCGATCTGCGACGTGCCAGGGGACAGCGGGAGCACGACGCCGGCGCTGTTGAGCAAGACATCCAGCCGGCCATGCCGCGCCACGGCGGCGTCCACGGCCGCAGCGACTCTGATCCTCGACGGCGATGTTGCAGGGCACGAAGGATGAATTTGTTGGCGTAGATATATTAGATTGCCTCCGATATCTTTTATGGAGAAGAATGTTTGTTACTATGATGTCAGCGCTTGATATAGTTCTTGGTACTTGTTGGATGGATTTTCTGTTTTTCTCCTAAAAAAGAGATTTTATTTTTTTAATCTATATATAATGGCAGAGGTGGGTAATTTCTTAGATAACAAAATAGATCCAATGGTCATGGGTGGTTATAGACTTTTGATATGATAGCTGGATGTTTCTGATTAACGTGAAAATTTCTAGCATTTATCTTTTTTCTTAGTGTATCTGGTGAGAGTTAACGTTGAGCCCTCCTATGGTGTTAAGGAGCACCATAAAATTTTTCTCTTATTTATTAGGAGAAAGGTCCAAATACAACCGAGAAACAAAACTTGAGACTAGACATATATGCCTTCGCATACATAATTTTACTAATGGTGATCGATTGCAACGCAATGCTCCGGTGCTGTTGACTTGACATAATCATTTCTGATCTTCTTCAGCGTCACTGCCACATCCGTCATAGCCATCCTTTGCTCCGGCAAGTCAGTGGAACAGACCAAGCCCAGCTTCAAAATTGGCACAAGAAAGCCACCCATAATATTTGTAGAAGCAGAGCCACAGCCATCCAGCAGAAGCTGGTTGTCGACAACATTGACAAGCTCTGCAGGAAACGCCTGATGTACCCACTGCCTGATGCTTAGCTCTCCCAGAAACATGGCATCCGTGGGTCTCTTCCCAGTGAACACTTCAAGCAGCATGATCCCATAGCTGAACACGTCGCTCTTCCGCGATGCTTTTCCAAGAGATCCATACTCTGATAACAAAGTTACCATAAACAAAAGACAGATCGAAATATTAATGATTGATCAACATAGTTAATCTATTAAAGGTAACTCTAATCATCTTTGATTGGGCACTAGTGCTACCTGGTGCCATGTAACCAATTGTTCCTGGCATGCTTGCAGAGATCATGGAGCTATCATCACCTAGCAGCAACCTTGAAATGCCAAAGTCTGCCACATGCGCGGTCATGTCCTCGTCAAAGAGAACGTTGCTAGGCTTCAGGTCACAGTGCAAGACCACCTCGGAGTGCTCATGGTGCAGATACTCCATTGCTGCCGCCACGCCCAGCATGATGTCCAGCCTCTCAAGGAGACCCAGGTGCCTTCTACCTTCAGAGTGTAGGAGTGCCTCTAAGCTACCGTTGGGCATGAACTGAAGAACAAGTGCTCTGAAGTCCAGGTTGGAACATGTATTCAGAACCTTTATCAGATTGCGATGCCGTGCCATTCGGAGCACACTGCACTCGGCGTCAAAGCTTCTCATGGCATATTCCAGATGCGCGTGTATAACTTTTATTGCAACCACCACACCGTTGCTCAGCTGGCCCTTAAAAACTTTCCCAAAGCTACCAGACCCCAGCATGTTATCATCACTGAAATTGTCAGTAGCACGAACAAGCTCATGGTAGGAGACTAACTGATGGTTGATCATGTCGACCATACAAGCAGAAATCTCTTCACGCTTGTTGACTTTCTTTCTGAACATAATGTATAGGAAGCAAGCCAGAGCTGCAAGTATTATTATGATTATAGTGGGGACCAAAAATCTCATCTTGTGACCATGACCACTGGTTGTGTGAGATTTGGCTGAACATGGTGGCAATCCCAAGCGTGAAGCACCACAGAGCCCTGCGTTCCCCATCAGTGATTGCAGCGTGATGTTTGAGAACACACCACCTTCTGGTATCTGACCGTGTAATTTATTGTAAGACAGGTTCAAGATAGTGAGGATGGTAAAATTTGACAAGTACTCTGGGATGGTTCCAGATATACCGTTATGGGATAGGTCCAAATTTTGCAGGCTGGCCAGTTTCTGAAAAGATTGTGGAATCGAATTGTTGAATGAATTGTGTGACAGGTTCAAGTAGGCCATCATCTGGAGCTGTCCCATTGAATCTGGGAGGCTACCAACAAAGTTATTGATAGAGAGATCCATCATATAAATTTGCTTCATATAGCCTGTATCAACCGGTAACACACCACTCAACAAGTTTTGAGATAGGTCTAGCCTGATGAGGCTATCAAGGTGAAACAGGCTCGGTGGTACAGTCGATGTTAATTGGTTGTTTGATAACACTAGGAACTCTAGTTTGCTGAGGTTGCCGATGCCCTTGGGTATGGCACCGGAGAATTGGTTGCTTGGAAGGAATAACTTGACTACATTCTTTAGCATTGCAATGTTTGAAGGGATGGAGCCAGACAAGCTGTTTCTACTGAGTTTAAGAAAGTAGAGATTCTCTAGCATCATCAGTTGTCCTGGAATTGCACTACGAAATTGGTTTGACGAAATATCTAGCACAGTGAGAGCAGTTAAGTTCGAGATGGCAGCTGGAATTTCACCAGTTAACTTGTTGTCATTAGCAAGAAATATTTGGAGCTGACTTGACAGGTTGCCCACATAACCTGGGATGCTTCCAGTGAAATAATTCGAATAGATTTCAAAGTCTGAGAGCATTCTACAGTTGGAAATAACAGAAAAAAAACTAAGATCACCCTGAAGACTGTTTCCCCCAATATTAAGTGTCGTCAACAAGTTCAGGTTACCAATTGTTAACGGTACCGATCCAGACAGCTGGTTTCCATCCAAATACAGCGATACTAACTGAGAAAGGTTTCCAAGAAAAGCAGGAACAGTTCCTGTTAGCTGATTGTTCGAGAGATACAGTTCGGAAAGTTGGCCTAGCCGTCCAAGCTCTGCCGGAAGGATTCCTGTCAGATTGCAAAAGGCGATTTCCATGACATTTAGCCTAGTGAGGTTGCTGAGTTCAGCAGGGATCGGACCAGTGAGGTCATTCCAGCCCACGTTAATGAACTGGAGATTGGTCAGCTTTCCTAGCCATGCCGGCACAACACCCTCAAATGAATTTTTTGGTAGAGAAAGCTCTACGAGGTGCTGACACGCTGAGAGCCCCTGTGGTATGGTACCATTGAAACTATTATCAGAGAGCTCAATGTATTGCAAAGCTGGGAGGCTGAAACTTCCATTGCCTGGGAAAGGGCCGGTCAAGTGGTTCGAGGATACGGCGATAACGCTCAAGGTAGACATGTTGAAGATGGCTGGCGGCACCGGCCCCGTAAGATTGTTGAATTCCAGGACAAGGATCTCAAGTGTGAGCAAGGAGCCGATGCAATCTGGTATCACTCCTGACAGGCTGTTATTTCCGAGGTCCAGATAAGTTAACAATGGTGTATTGTTGAACAGGTCATTCGGTATGAAACCACTGAGGTAATTCATTTGGAGACTCACGCGGCCAAGGTCGCGCAAGCCTTGTAGCTCTGTTGGGATGGGACCAGAAAGCAGGTTAAAGCTGAGATCAAGAATCTGAAGCCTTGTGAGGTTCCCTATGGTGGCAGGGATACCACCTGACAGGGCATTGTGACCAATATCAAGGAGCTTGAGGCGGCGCAGCCTTCCTATACCATCCGGGACTGTGCCCGTGAGGTTGGTGCTGGAGAGGTTGAGGACAGAGAGGAAAGACAGGTTACCGAGGTGAGGGCTGATCTCTCCTTGGAGGGATACACCCGGCAGCTCCAGGGCGGTGACGCGCTGCCGCCGACGGTGGCTGCATGAGATGCCCACCCAAACGCAGAAGGAGGTGGCAGCGGTCCAGTTTCTTGCGAGGACGCCGAGAGGATCGGCGACGTGCCCCTTGAAAGCCAGCAGAGCAGCGAGGTCGGAGTTGCTGCCGTTGCTCCTGCTTGCGTCTAGAGCAGCAGCAGCGGTGGACAACGCGATCCACAACATGATGGATATGCGTGCAAGATGTCCATGTGCCATGGTGGTCTTTGGTGTGAGGCTTCAATTTGGAAAGAAGATGATAACATTACTTCATGGGGACAACTTCAGGTAATCACTAATCAAGTTCTATTCTCTCGCTCCGCAAACGAGCTCCATGAATGTTTTTATAATGAAATTTCAGTACTCCATGGAGTATGCCACAAGCTTTCTTTAGGAGCACCATGGGAATGGAAACGTGTGAACATCTGAATATTTGTGAATAAAAAAAAAGGAAAGTGAAAATGAAACGAGTAAGCTTGACCGAATGACCGTTAGATGACGGGGACCAAAAATGTGGAGTGCGAGCCATGGGAATCGGAGGCATTTTTTTTTCTCATCCAAGTTGATGTGCGGGCCCGTCACTGGAAGAAAACAGACGGATTGGCGGAGACTGCTTTTCTTGGCTCCTTCCTGCATATAGTAGGATGTATATGGTAGGGTTGGAAAATAAGTCATCACAACTTGTGAAAAGAATGTACTCCTTTGGTCCTCGAAATAATATAATTCTTGGACTATTCTCAAAATAATGCATGTGCCCTGCTCATCCCACATGAATTGTAAGATTCGTTAGCCTAACAGCCATGTCGTCACAGGATTTAGCATTTGACTCGAAATTTACACCCTGTTCGTTTATGCTAAAATTTGGCTTATGCTGATGCTTATACTGATTTGTTGTGAGAGAAAAACATTATTCGTTGACTGAAAAGTAGTTCAAGCGAACATGATGTTAGTATACGAGATGTAAATTTATCTACGTCCAGTGTAGATGAGAATCTTTACTGTTTTCTGCTGCAGGCTGTGGAGTCATTTCCGAGTAGAGAATTGCATCTATACGTCTTTGGGTGGAGCTATGCGGATGTGCTATGCAGGATGCCTATAATAGGATCCCTATGCCTTCTTATATAGCAAGGTATGGTTATAGATAGAGTCATGATGGATTTACACATAGGTTCATTGGTTTATTACAAGAAAATTTAGTTGAATAGACTTGGGCAACGTATCTGGTGTAAACCAACTGTTGACGTCGAAGATTACCCTAAGCTAACACATCAACGAGGGCCTTGGACACCCGAGAGATCTCACAAGACCTGCAACGCAGCAAAAGACGAAGTGTAACCGGCCTAACCGATCTAGAGATCGATAGGGCCGATGTAGAACTCATTCTCGGCTGAAATGGCTCCCGAACCACTCCCGGAAGGATTTGTCAGGGAGAAGCACGTGGAGGATCTCGTAGGACCAGCAAGACTTTAGGAAGTATCCTTCTCGATAGGAGTTTTGGTAAGATAGGAGTTTTGGATGCTTATATATGAGAGGAGAAAATTAGGGTAAGATAGGAGTTTTGGTTGTTGTTTTGTCGATTGGATAGATGGGAACTCATATATATAGAGGGGGTGGCCTTATCCCAGTAGAAAAAAATCTCCAAGATGCGTTCTCCAAGTTTTTCATGTTGAAAATATATCAAAAACCGACTTTAGGAAGTATCCTTCTCGATTTCCAGGCAGAGTTGGCTTAGCCGACAGGGGGCTAGCATCAGGAAGAATCGGCTAAGCCGACTGGAGCTAGCAAAACCGGCTAAGCCGACTATCGGAGTCGGCCAAGCCGACTTGGGGCGGCTCGTTGTGGCTCGCCATCTCCTCTGCGCTTTTTGATTGTTATTTTGTCACTGTTTGACCTCCACCATGCCCAAGACGTTTATAACTTGCTCATGATACTTAAAACCTCCTTGGGATATTTTTGGGTCTCAACATATGCCATCTTGTTTTCAGGTGAATGATGTATGAACCTAAAAACACTTAATTGAGCCAAAACACTATAAAGCTGAACAACGACGATACCCATCTCATCGGCTGCTCAGCGACTAAGGGCGATGTATACATCGACCATTTTTTGTTCTAAGGGCGATACATGTATCGGCCATTGCTTGGAAAGCACTTAGGCTTCTTGCCAAACACTTGGAAAATACTTTTTCAAGTACCTCCTATTGAATGCTCTATTGAGATGTTTACCTTGCAATGTCTCTAGCAAATAGAATTACCGTATATGACTTTGATCACTTTGTAAGGACCCTCCCAGTTAGGTGACCATTTGCCAAACTGATTGCTCTTCGACCCAATAGGTAGTATGGTTTTTCACACTAGTTCTCCTACTTGGAAGGATTTGCTCTTGACCTTCTTGTTGTATGCCCTGGCAACTTGAGCTTTATCTTTCTCTATTTCCTTGAGAGCTTTTAATCTTACATCAGTTACCTCATCGATGTTATCCATAATCAAATCATGATACACAATGGCTGATAAATCATTTTGTTTAGCAAGCCTATATGCATCCAAATTCACCTCGATAGGCAACACAGCCTCTTGACCATATACCAACTCAAAAGGAGTAACTTTTGTGGCACCATACCTTAAAATGCGATGTGTCCATAGAGCTTCAGACAAAACTTCATGCCACCTCCTTGGATTCTCCTCAATCTTTTTCTTGACGAGCTTGATCAAAATCTTATTACTAGACTTAACTTGGCCATTAGCTTGAGCATAGTATGGAGATGAATTGAGCAACTTGATCTTAGATAATTCGGCAAATTCCCTCACCTCTTTAGACACAAATGATGTCCCTTGATCTGTAGTTAATGTCTGAGGGATGCCGAATCTATGTATGATATGCTTAGTAATGAACTCAATCACTTCCTTATGTGTCATATTCTTCAAGAGAACTGCCTCGATCCACTTAGTGAAGTAATCTGTAGCAACCAACACGAACCGGTGTCCCTTGGAAGATGGGAGATGAATTTAGCCAATAAATTCTAGCCCCCAACCACGAAAAAGGTCATGGCTTGATGATAGGATGAAGCATAGCAATGGGCACAAGCTGAATATTCTTAAACCTTTGGCACTTTTTATAACCTTTGTAGTATCGAAAACAATCAGCCATCATGGTAGGCCAATAGAAACTGGCTTTACGCAACAACCACTTCATCTTCAGGGCCGATTGATGCGTACCACAAATACCTTCATGGACTTCTCTCATAGCCATTCTTGCTTGATCAGATCCTAAGCACTTTAGTAGTAAATCTTCGACGGTTCTTCGGTAGAACTCATCGTTATGCAACATATACTTAAAAGCACTCCGCCGAACACTTTTATCAACTTTAGCACTTGGATCTCGTAGATATGCCAACAAGGGAGTCCTCCAATCACATAAATTGGCCCCAATATTACTAGAAGTTTCGCTTGGCCGATTTGAAAGCTTCTCAGACAGATTGGCCGGGTCGACCACAGGTGAGTCGGCTAAGCCGAATAGGTGAGTCTGCTTAGCCAACTGGGCTACTGCACAGGGGAAATCGGCTAAGCCGACTGGCTAGCATCCATTAGGGGGTCAGCTAAGCCGACTGGCTAGCATCCATTAGGGGGTCGGCTAAGCCGACTAGAGCAGCTCATCTATACCTGCACGGGAAAATTCTAAATTTTTGTGCATCGACTTTTCTTGAATATGAAAATTACGCCCACCAACGTCATAATCAGATGCTGGTTGAGCTAACATGTTGGTCCTTTGATTTTCATGCCTCAGAACATGCCAAATTTGAAATTCAGCAAGAGAACCAATGATATTGAGGCAAGCATCAAGACAAACTCTTAGTGATCCTTCTAAACATTGAAATTCACCAGCAACCTACTGTACCACTAGCAAGGAATCACCATAGGCCTCAACATGTTTTACTCCCATGGACCGCAACATAATCAATCCGAATAATAGAGCTTGATATTCGGTTTGATTATTAGTGCAATGAAAATTCAATCGGCCTGACATCTCAATTTCAACACCACTAGAGGAAATAAGCATAATACTAACACCTTGGCCATCTTTGCAAACCGATCCATCAAAATATAACTTCCAAGGAGTAAAAGTAAGGTAATTGATCTCATTATCCAATTCAATACCATGCTCAACAATAAAATCAGCAAGGACTTGACCTTTTAAAGCTTTCAATGGTTCATAAGTCAAGTCATATTCAATTAATGTGTATGCCCATTTGCCTATCCTTCCATGAAGAATTGGTCGATATAACATATGTTTTATCACATCGGCCTGGCAAGCAATAACACATGTACTAGACAAAAGATAATATCTCATCTTGGAACAAACATAGTACAGTGATAAGCATAATTTTTCTATATGGGCATACCTTGTCTCGGGATCAAGAAGACAACGACCAAGATAAGCAATTACATATTCTTTACCTTTGTCTTCTTGAGTCAAAACAGCCCCGATTATCTTCTCTTCAGTAGTAATATATAATTTGAAGGAAACTCCTCTCCTTGGTGCACGAAGAACCGGTGGTGTTGACAGATATTCCTTTATCTTCTCAAATGCTTCTCGTTGCTCTACCCCCAAGTGAATTCAGATTCGTCCTTCAATTTTAATATGGGGGTAAAAGGAATAATCTTCCCGGACAGGTTAGCAATGAATCTCCTTAAATAGTTCACTTTTCCCAAGAACTTTTGCAAGTCCTTCTTGCATGTAGGTGCCTAAACTCCTTTGATCTTTTCAATCCTCTTGGGATCAATTTCTATGCCTTTATCATGAATAATAAAGCCCAAGAACTTTCTAGCCGATACTCCAAAAGCACATTTGAATGAGTTCATCTTCAATCCATAGCGGCGCATCATTTCAAAAGCAAGACGCAAATCAGCCAAATGAGATTTATGGGCAGCCGATTTAATCACAATATCATCAATATAAACCTCCATAATCACCCCAATTAGATCATAGGAAATCAAATTCATAGCTCTTTGATAAGTAGCACCTGCATTCTTTAGCCCAAATGTCATCACAACCCACTCAAAGAGACCAACAAACCCAGGACATATGAAGGCCATCTTTGACATATCTTCTTCAGCCATGAAAATCTGATTATAACCGGCATTACCATCAAGAAAGCTAATAACCCGGTGTCCTAAAGCATAATTGATAAGCATATCGGCTATAGGTATAGGATATTCATCTTTCGGAGTAGCTCTATTCAGATTTCTAAAATCAATGCAAACTTTGATCTTCCCATAATCTTTCTTCTCAACAGGCACAATATTGGAGACCCACTCCGCATACCTGCATGGCTGAATAAAAACGTCAGTCGGGGCACAGAGCCATCCCCAATATCAACCTGCTCCAAAGGGTTGACCGACGTAAATCTTTGGCCCAACTTATCAAGCTTATCAAAGTCATCAATCGCTTCACAGGCATCGGTCTTATTAGCCCGATACTGATCAACACGATGTTCCAACCATTCAATATTTGTATCCATTAATAAACAATTACATGATGATATTGAGTCGATTATCAATCGGCTTCAAAGATACAGAAATAAAACCACCTTGTCTAGTAATACTAATAAATTCATAGTTTGAAAGATCTCTACCAGACAAGCAACTAATAGCATCATGCCCCCAAGCATAGGAGCATCGGTTGTAGCTACTTCAGCCGATGAATCTGAATACATAATCTCCACGGTATCATCCACCCATTGAATAAGAAACTGATGCATGATAGATGGTATGCAATAGTTGGCATGGATCCAATCATGCCCAAGTATTAAACTGTAGCTACCTTGCACATCTGCAACGAAGAATGTCGTGGCTATAGTCTTGCTTCCAATAATGAGTTCCATGTTAGCAATCCCTCTAGCTAGAATAGGAGCACCTCCTCCAACACCAGTGATCATCATGTTGGTCTTGACCAGCTTCTCATTGGTGCCACCAAGCTTCTTGTAAAGCGGATATGGCATCACATTCACAATTGCTCTATTATCCACCAACATGTTATGGACCAAAGTCCCATTGATATGTCCCTTCACATGCAAATACTTCAAATGATTGACAGACTATTCTGGTTTCTTGAATGTGGCATCTTGTATCAGGAAGTTGAACACCGCTGCAGCTGAATCGTCCTCAATGATGTAGTAATCGGTGGACAAAACAACCACATTGGCCTCTCCTCTTTCCGGAGTAGCTTCATAGTAAACCATCTCCTCATCGGGAACCTCAGGTACCTCCATGCCAACCATAGCAGCAACGGTGGAAGCAAAATCATCGGAGAACACCTCGGAGCCCATCAAGATAGTAGGAGTCGGCTCAGCCGACTCTGGAGTCGGCCAGGCCGATTCTGGGTCCTCTAGAGCAGTATCAGCAGGGGAAGTCGGCTTAGCTGACTCGTGAGTCAGCTTAGCCGACTCTAGCGCACTCAGGCTGACTAGAACAGGTGCAGTCGGCTTAGCTGACTAGCTTAGCACAGGAATTGGCTTAGCTAACTGGCCAGCGGTAGCAGCGGCATTTTGATCTTTCAGAGGGCTTTTGACGTGCCCGAGGTTTAGGACTTCACCCTCCATCTTGGCAAGCATCTCTCGCTTATATTGCTTATGCTGAGCACGCTGCAACTTACGTTGTTGGGTTTTATTCAACCCACGAGGACACCACACGGGCTAGCGATATTTGGAATCTCCTTCGACACGCTCCTTCTTCTCATCTCTAGCAACTTCTTTAGGAGCTTCATCTTGCTTTTATTTTGGAGTTTCTTCAATTACAATCGGCCCATCATGGCTAATGACAGGAGCTTCCATAGAGTTGATTGTGATGACTGATTGAGGCCTAGCTCTTGGTGGAGGAATAACAAGAACCTCAACTTTCTTAGGCATGTAGATCTGTCGCATTGGTGCCCTTTTAAACCTAGTGAAGCCGGAGTCTTGAATGGAATCATCTGGCCTTGATTTACACTGCTAGAGCTCGATTGACTATTGTTCAATTGGCTAAAGACGGAAGCTTTTTGAACTGGACCAGCAGGCTTTTCTCTTCTTTGCTGGCCTTGCATAGGTGCCGGCTAAGGATACCACACCCAAACTCTATAAGGACCCCATTGTGGTGTGACTGGAGGTGGAATTGGGGGTTCCCAATGAGATACACGAGGAGCAACTCTTTGAACTAGAGCTGCTGGTTGCATCACTACCAATTGCTTAACCTTGTCATCTTCTCGCTTGGGCAGAGTAGATTCTCTTTTTTTAATGGCTGATTCTTAGAATCGGCCTTTTCTTGCTTATACTTGGCCATAAGCCTATCAAAAGTGCATGGTGGCCTCACCACAAGCTCCCCTTGATTCTTCTTCTCAATCGTCTTCCAAGTACCAATCTCCGGCCTACGTGGAAGAAACATCCGCAAAACCTGAACACTAGAGGAATTAGGGCTGCTGGAACCAGGGGAGTTGGCTAAGCTGACTAGGGCAGTCGGCTCAATCGACTTGGCTGAGGAGGAAGCTGAGTCGGCTAAGCCGACACCCTAAGTCAGCTTAGCCGACTAGCTCTGCTGCTGGGTGGAGTCAGCTTGGCCGACTGGTCCAGTTGGCCTAGCCAGCCTCTGCTGTGCCACCACTATTTCGTACCACTGCTGCCTTCTCAAATACTATGTTGATCCAACAGTGATCTTTAATTTATTCTTGCCTTCATTGTCCTTCTCCAGCACCACCTTGCGCCCCGAATTTGTTTCGACATTCAGTGCTACACGTGGTTTGCCGATAAGCACATTCTTGCCTTGAGTTATATCGACTTGCTCAGGAAATCAAGACAGCGGGTGGTCCTGCTTCAATTGTATGCATTGAAAAAGGGACCTTATCAACTTGCATATCAGAAAGACTCAATCGTCCCTCATAAGGGCTGATTGGACCTGCCGATGGAAAACATTGCAATCATTAGTGGCATGAGAAAAAGAATTATGATATTTACAATAAGCTCTTCTTTTTAACTCATCAGCTGAAGGCAATGTATAATTAATTCTAATATAACCAAATTTCAACAATTCATCAAAGATTCAGTCACATTTAGAGAAATCAAAAGTAAACTTTATCTCTTCACTCCGATTATTATGAATCAGTTTGAGAGACAGGTAAGTAACCATCTTATTCTCTACTGGCCATTTAATTTTAGTAGGGCAAACTTCTTTATTATCATCATCAGAACAATCGGAATGATCATCAACAACATGCACATTATGACGATTTGACTTATAGGTTTCACAAGATTCTTTAAGGCGCGATTCGGCTGAAACGGTCCTTTGCAATAGTTGACTAACATTCACAAACTCATGATGTTCAAGTTTATCCCTAATACTAGGACGTAAACCAGCAAAGCATAAGTCAGTTAAATCTCTTTCAGAAATCATTAAATGAAAACATCGGTTCTTAATTTCTCTAAATCATTTAATAAAATCAAGAATGGACTCATCATAACCTTGATGAACCGATGCAAGATGAGACAATCTAGTTTCATGGATGCCGGTATAAAAATAACTATGAAACTTCTCTTCTAATTCAGCCTATGAACCAATAGAACAAGCTGGTAATGAAGTAAACCATGCAAAAACTGTGCCAGTAAGGGATAATGGAAAATTGTAACTTTCATAAAATCATAAGCACTAGCTTCACCCAATTATGCAAGAAACATGCTAATATGCTCTATGGTAGATTTACTATCATCACCACTAAATTTATTAAAATCAGGTACCTTCCACCCATCAGGTGCTTTCATGAAATCAAAGTGTGAAGGGTACGACTTATGGTAAGTAGTCAGACTAGGCTTGATTTGTATACAACTCTCTTCAAGTGATTTAGATAACTCTTCCCTAAACCGATTCAAAGTATCATTGAAATCAGTAGAGGGAGCAACAGGTGCAGTAGGTGTATCATCAAGTATGGGGACTTGGCTTGGTGACTTCGGTGGGTTGGGGAGAATGTTTTGCCCTGTCGAAGCTCAATTTGTTATTGGTCTTTGATCGGTTCAAGTGTTTTGAGCCAAATTTTAACCATAGACAACCACTTGATTAGATAGAGCACTTCTAGCTAAACTGGTCTTATCGATTTCAATTGCCAAAGAACCGATTTGCCTTTATTTGCTGCTGCATATAAACCTTGATTGTCATAAAAATTTGAAGGCATGCTGAATTCAGGTTGTTTAGAAGAAGAATCAACACCCGATGCATTGCCATCGGTTGTTTTCCCTTCTAGCTTATCAAATCGAGCCATGATCATGTTTACAACAGTCAAAAGATTATTATCTATTACTTTCTTATGATCATCCATCATAGTAGCGTAATTGGCATGCGTAGGGTAAGGATTGACAATGTCATCATACCTAGGTTCAGAAGATCTTACCTCAGGTGTAGTGGGTGCAGAAGATGTAGAAGTGATCAACTCGCTGAAATCTGGCTCCCTGAATTGAGCGACCTTTTACCGCCGATCTTTAGTACAACTCTGAAGAAAAGCCTTCAGAACGGCGTTGAACTTGGCCTTCACTTGTTGATTCAGTTCTTCAAGGAGCTCATCGATGTCCATGGATGGTTAATGTTGCCCTCATGAGGAACTTGGGTCCTATCCCCAGTATCTTCACCATTGCTTCCCATGTTGCTGGAGGAAAACTTGATCTTTTGCCTAGCGTTCCCCAGCGGAGTCACCAAAAAGTATGTTGACGTTAAAGATTACCCCAAGCCAACACACTAGCGAGGACCTTGGATGCTCGAGAGGTCTCACAAGACTTGCAATGTAGCAAAAGACGAAGTGTAACCGGCCTAACCGATTTAGAGATAGATAGGGCCGATGTAGAACTCGTTCTCGGCTGAAACAGCTCCCGAACCACTCCTGGAAGGATCCATAAGTGAGAAGCTTGTGGATGATCTCCTAGGACCAGCAAGACCACCTAGGATGCTGATAAATCTCATGGAGAGGCTTGCCGAACAGCAGGGTAGAAGGTTGAGAGGAGAAAATTAGGGCGAGATAGGAGTTTTGGTTGTTGTTTTATCGATTAGATAGATGGGAACTCAATCAGCCATGATCCTTTCATTTATATAGAGGGGGTGGTTTTATCCCAGTAGAAAACATCTCCAAGATGCGTTCTCCAAGTTTCCCATGTTGAAAATATATCAAAAACCGACTTTAGGAAGTATCCTTCTCGATTTCAAGATAGAGTCGGCTTAGTCGACAGGGGGAGTCGGCTAAGGACTTTTACGGGCTCAGGCACGCCCGCAGGGCTAGCATCAAGGAGAGTCAGCTTAGCCAACTCAGGCAGTCGGCTAAGCTGACTGGAGGCTGGCAAAACCGGCTAAGCCAACTGTCAGGGTCGGCTAAGCCAACTCAGGGCGGCTCGCCATGGCTCGTTGTCTCCTCCGCACGTTTTGTTTGTTATTTTGTCGCGCCGTTTGACCTCCATTGTGCCCAAGATGTTTATAACTTGCTCATTATACTTAAAACCTCCTTGGGACATTTTTGGGTGTCAAAACCAACCTCTTTGTGCAATCGTGCAAACTTTTAGTCTGGGCCACATGATGTTGATCTAAGGGGGCATAGGGGGGAGTAGGAGGGGGATTTGCAAAAGTGTGATTAGGAGCGGGCGGTTAAGCGCAAAATTACCCAATCCCCATGTGCCTCTTGGATCAACATCATGTGGCCCACATTAGAAGTTTGCACGATTGCACAGAAAGGTTGGTTTGCACCAGATACATTGCCATAGACTTGGTCTCTATGTACAACTTGTTAAACCTTGTCTGCAAAGTAGACATAGTACTTCATCCAGTTTAGGCCTCTTGTGCAACTATCTTGGCCCATCTTGTTCCAGTTAGATGTTTTCTCTACCATAGCAACGATAGTAGTCCCTAAACCTTTGTGATATTTGGAGAATCGAACGGAGGTTAGTATTAATTGATGTCCAGGTGGTTTTTTGTAGCCGTAGTTCATCGGGGCTGCTCAAGCCCCATAGTCTCTGAGTGATTTGGAGAACCAGTTGGACAATAAACCTGAAGTTGTTGTCTTCTTTCAATCGTGTGCGCATGACAAGTGTACTTGGTGATTCAGGTGAAGCCTAATGATTGGATATCCAAGCGGTCATGGTTGATGATGTTGCCGGTGGCAACGTGACCGTCTCGGCGGAGCTTATCAACGACATGCTAGAGAAGTCATATCCGGAGACATGGTTAGAGGTGGCATGAGCGACTCATGGGATCTCATCGATGGTGTGCTTGAGCAGCCATATGTGATGATGTGATCGGACGCGACATATGACTGGCTTGAGGGAGCCCATTGATGATGAGCCTCAACAGTCTGGCACATAGTCAAAGGTGGTGTTCCTGAGCAGGGTTGAGACCAATGGTCGCAAATAGATAAAACTACAAGGGCACGACTATCAATATAGCTTTCACCCAAGAGTAATCTAGAGTATTGATTTCCACAGGGGACGTGAAGTTAACTAACAAAGAATCAGGTTCATCCTATATTGGCACAAGGGTATATGATATTGGGTATAGAGGATTTTTATGGTTATGATAAATGGATAGATAAGGTGGATATACAGAATTGTATACTTCGGGTCGCTAAGTCACTTAGGTGCAGAAAGGGGGTGAGAAGGGTGCTAAGCTAGCTATCAAGGGTGGACCAACGCTTTAAGAACTTGCCTGAACATGATGGAATACATAGATCAGACATGGTTGTCACCACTCGCTCAGTACCACAAACAATCCATGGGGAAAGCCACAAACACATGTAAGCGCATAGTCTAGACAAACCATGTCTACACTATATCTTACTAACCTAATCTAAATTCTGATGGTATTGATTAGGCACTCGGGTGAGAGCGATGAACCCATTAACAATTAAAGTAAGCACTTACCAAATCTAGATATCAATTACCGTGAAGAATCCTGGATGCTTACTTACAACATGCCCGCATCTGCTTAAGTACAACTTGGGGAAGATGTTGATAGGCTTGGCTCTCCCCCACACTTTCCTCACTCTCCCCCTATTTTCTAATCTCTAATGATGTCAATAGATTGGCCCCACCATAGGCCACTAAATTGGATGAAAATGTGAATGTATGAACATTAATTTGCAAATAAAAAAGGAAAGTAAAAAGAAATAAGTAGATGCTTGACCGTTACATCATGGAGTCAAAAGCATGGGGTGGCACACATGGTGTCACCCACACATATCCATAATCATTAGGGTAGCGTTTGGTTCAGGTGGTCATCTGCAATGGCTAGGGCGATCCTAGGATCACCAGTGTTTGGATGAGGGGCAGCCGGGGGTGTCCGTCCTTGAGGGGAATATACCTCTCCGATTCGAGGCACCCCCGTCCAATGAAATTGAGGGGATGGGGTCATCCCCGCTACATGGCATGGTCCTCCATCTTGGTGGCTGTGAGGGGTGCAAGGGAGCAGCCAACGAGCTCTATTCGCTGGGCGGGGCAGAAGGCGGCAACACTGGGGCTGGCGGGGTAGAAGGGAGCAGCCAGTGAGCTCTGTGCATCGGCGGCGATACCTATGGCTTGTGGTGGAGGCGCCTGGGGCGGCCAGCAACAACACCTAGGGTGGGCGGTGAAGGCACCTGGGGTGAGCGGTTGATCGATGCGGGCCAACAGAAGTCGAAGAAGACACGGGAAAGAAGATAATGTTATCTTGTGGGGGCCCATAGAATTGTAGCTAATGGTGTTAAAATTCCTTCCATCCTCCATCATCCTTCCATCCCTTCTACCAAATAGAAAACACGAACCATCCCATCCTCTCAACCAAATGGATAATAGGGACTGTCCAATTCCTAAAACTAGGTTGGGTCCATCCAATCCCACTAACTACGTCCCCAAACCAAACACTACCTAGAATTTTTGCACTCGCGAAGAAACCCATTTACATGTGAGGGTGAAATTGTGTGCTGAGACAGATGCCCATGCGGTTAGCCAGTACCCATAGGTTGCCCACACCCTAGAAGAACAGTAACATATGCATTAAACTATGAATATGTGGGTAAACAATAGTCAATAGGACTACAAATATATAACAAATATAATACAAAAACAGTATATACGCAGCTCCTTACATGGCACTAGTTGGACTAGATGGATAATGTTTTGGAGTATATTAGTTTGTCGGATGCCCTTAAATTATAGTCGCATATAAAAAATATAGGTTTATATGGATTTATAGGTTTAAATAGTGCAGAACCATGCATGTACCCATGAACTCACAGTGCATAAGGTTTTTCACCCATTAATAACACAACCATGAGTCAGTAAATTAGCAAACTTGTCAATACCACCCCGCTAAAAACTAATATGCTCAGAATTAGTTAGATGATCTGAATTAACCAGTATCCCAACTAGTAGGAGATCCGCCTCTTGTTGTGTTCGTTTTGTTATTAGTATGAGATTTTTTGTCCACTTTGGCCGGTACTGGAATGGTATTCACATGCGTGTAAATTAGCTTACATGGGAACAAATTCATTGGGTTTCAGGTTGTGGGTACCTATTGCCATCGTTTAGTGGGACCATAGGAATCCAAAGTATGTTTTCATCCCAAGTTGATATGCGGGCTCATCAGGGAAGAAAATAGGCGGACTGGCGAAGAAAGCTTTTCTCAGCTCCTACATACAGTAGGTTGGAAAAATCAAGAGTCTATTTGGTTCAGCCATGAACCGTGGAAAAGTTACTGTAAACTATGTAAAAGTTGTTCTGAGTTATGTGTTCTGAAAAGCTACAAGTTTTTCGATTGGAACAACTATGAAACCTACTCATCTCTTTATCTCTCATGAAAAAGTTGTAAAACATCTATCTATTTTCACACACATGGAAAATCAAAATATTGAAAACCAAAAACGGGTCCGAGATGCTTTGAAAATTGTATTGCGTGAAAACAACTGTTTATGCAAAAGCAGCTTGAGGTTCAACCTGTTTGGTTGACATTCTACTTTTTGGTTTAGAAACACTTTTCAAAAGCTAAACCAAATACACAACCTAAGTCATTACAACTTGTGAAAAGAATGTACTCGTTTCGTCCTGCAATTTTTTTTTTTTGGAATTCTCCCTTCATGTGCCTACTCATCCGCGTTGGAAGTTTCGTTAAGCTATGTGTATATGTACATGCGGATATAGGCCCCGTTCGGCTGTGCTGATAAGCCGGCTGAAAAACATCGTTGACTGATTGGTTGTGAGAGAAAAATACTGTTCCGGCTGAAAATACAAGCTAAAAAAGACGGATTATAAGCCGGATAAACAGGGCCATAGTCGAGAGAAAACAAACCCCACAAAATGCTGCATGCATACAGCTGTAAAGAATAAAGATAGCCCTCAACTACCTTGAATTATTTTCTTTTTAGGACAAAATTTGAATTCCATAATCCTATTTTTTTAGGATGGAGGGAGTAAATAAATTGCTTTTTATATATATTGCCTATGCTTCAATTTTCTCCTTCGTTTCAGATAGTAGGGCGTGCGACAATGACCTCACATCGATATCAGCACATGGGTTCAGAGCTTATCAACCCAGTTCAACGTTATCCGTCAGCTACGTCGCCTCATCGATCTCCGTCTCCTCGCGTTGGGTCTCTCCAAGTCGCCGCCTGGAGTCAAGTCGATGATGCCTGGCAAGTGGCAACAACGGAGCTCCGATCCAGACAGGCCAAACTGCCGTGTAGATTGCGCTGCTCGTACGCGTAATATGAAACAGCCTTTTGTCCCAGGACGTGCTACCTGGAGTCACGTTGTTTTGACGGTCTGATATAGACAGCAGTATGTGAATGTTCTCCTGCTTGTTGCGGTCACACCAAGTGAACCCGTGGGCTGGTCTTCACGATTCACGAACTAGCTAGACTAAAGGCTTATTGATCGATGCACATGTGTTGGCGCAGATCTAGAGTGAAACTCGAACCAAAGGACTTTGTTGTGGTACCTTCAAATGACTGTGAACCATTTATTTGATTAGATTCGAGGGTTAGAGTTATGTATTACTTTTTAGGAGGTAATAGATTAAATAAGTAAAGTTTTAGATATAATAAAGATCTTTTTAGATCTAATTGATGCATGCATGATCTATTAGACATGACAAATCCTTTTATTTTAGCAACTTTGGATATAACATAATTTAATTAGAATAAACTAATTATTTTTTGATGCACTTGTTACTTAGGAACGCAACGTAACGTGCGTGTATATATATATATGCGGCAACTTACATGCAAGTATATGAAACACTATGTAGGTATATGAAACTTCAAAATAGCTAAAATATGACCGGTTTCTAATTTTAACATAAAAATATCATCAAGCTTTTATGAAGTCACTAAAAAATTATTTCTAGTACCCTATTGTTATTGTTGTATAATTTTAAATTAATTAATTTAAAAATCTAATAAACCAATGGCTTAGATTTATTTGAGATATTACCTCCTAGGAAGTAAGAAGGGTACCGTAGCATTGCTCTGAACTAAATTTCACTTTAATCCACTTCAACACACGTGGATTGAAGTGAATCCAATAACATTCAAACAAACCCATCTGGTGGCGAAGAAACAATAAAGGAGCCCATCATCATATTAGAACATCAAAAAGTATTCGATATACTTTGATTAGGCTTTAGTCACGGACTAATTAAATAAATCCGACTGACATACCTTGCCGACTCTCGAGTGAGTCAAACAAACCCGGCGAACCCTCCGCTAAGGACTACGCACACTGCGTGGTTTGTTCGACGTCGGCATCCCACACGTTTTAAGCAAAAAGTATATCTCCTACCTCTACCTGTTTTTAATCTGGACTTTTTTTTTTGAAGGAACCGAAGGAGCCGAAGTTCCTACAGAAATTAAATTAAAGAACAAAAGTTCACCAGTTACAAGACAGAGAGCTCAAGAAACGAAAAAAGAAACAAAAAAGTTAGGCTAAGAGCGGCAATTACAACAGATTTTGACATCATGATTCAAACGAATGAGCTGATCTTTCTTTTGCCCTGAGAGAAAGCAGGGCAATCTCCTTTTGGAAAGTTCTCCAACTTAACTGAAAGTTTGGTTGCAGACCCTTGAAGATTAAGTCATTCCTAGCAGTTCAAATTGTCCAACCCATTAGAATTATTGGGTTCATGAAGAAGGGGGAGGCCAGTTGCAAGGTAAAGCCCTCTAGGATTTCAGACAAGCTCCTTCGCTGCCTCACTGTTAGGTTCAGCATGTTCTAGCGGTCCACTGCAAAAGGACATCTAAAGAAGAGGTGTCCAGCTGTCTATTCAACCGACTGTTGACAAACAACAGATTCAAATGAATCCAGATCCATGTGTCTCCTTCTCAAAACGTTTCTGGTGCTTAGCCTATTCTTGATCAGCAACCATAAAAAAAAGAATGTTGTATGACACCGTCAAAATACATAATATATTGATGGACACCGTCAAGAGCGAATTCTGTCCAGTATCATTACAAAATCGTGTCCATTTGCTAAAAACACACCGTCTCCATCATTTTATTCGTTTCTTGTATTTGCAGAGAGACGAGGTGGCTGAAATAACTTTTTTGCCCTCATCTTCGACCTTCGTCTGGCCACTAATTTTGGCCGAAACACACCGCCTCAGCGATCAACCGCTCGCGCCGGCGGCGTCCTCAGCAGCGCGATGACGAGCTCGAGTCAAGCGGAAGAGCAGCGGCCCAGCAGAAGCAGCAGCAGACTGCCGGCAGGCTCCTCCAGGCTCCAGCTCCTGCTCTCCAAGATCCTCCGCGCAGAACGGCGGCCCAGCAGAAGCCCGCCGCACTGCAGTTCTCCGACTCCTTCAAGCTGGCGGCCGTGGCCACCGCCACCAACCCCGCCGCCGTGCTCCAACGGTCCAACCGGCACATGGAGCTGGAGCTGGAAGCCGTCAAGACCGCGGACGCCGACGCCAAGGGGCAGGACGCCACGGAGCGCTACGACTCCGACTCCGACGACGACGAGAAGCAACAGCTGAACCCGGTCTCCGTGCTGGACCACCCGTTCGAGAGCTCCCCTGTCCACAGCAAGCTGCTACTGTCCCCGTCGTCCAAGGGCGCCGCCGTGACCATGGACGTCTTCCGGGACCTCCTGGACGCGGCGTACAGCCCCGCGCTGCTCGCCCAGCTACTTGCCAAGTCCGAGGACCTCCTCCTCAGGGAAGCCGCGCGGCGCCGACGAGGACGACTGCTGCTACCGAACGAGCCCCAAGCACTGCCGCGACGACGAGTCCTCTCTCCCTTCAGATTTACTTGCGGGTCCTGCTAGGCCTAGCAGGTTGCACCGCCAAGCCCACCGGGTGTTTTGCAGCCAACACGCTTGAGCTTGTGGATGCTCGCAAAGTCTGCAAGCACGCGTTGCGGCCAGTGCGGCGGCTTGCAGGGCCTCTGCAGACTGGCCCGCTTGCATCGTGACCGGCAGGCTGGCCTGAGAACCTAAGCCGGGGGCCTGCCCTCCCACGCACGTGACCAGCAGAAGCTCCTCCATGGCTTCCATGGCCATGGAGTGAGGAGGAAGGACATGTTTGCGGCTCCTGTGAGGATCAGGGTCCGACGGCAATGTGTTTTGGCAAAAATTAATAACCAGCCGAAGGTAGGGCAAAAATATCATTTTACCCATCTTCTCTCTCCACGAATAAAGGAAATGAATAAAATAATAGAGACGGTGTGTTTCAGCAAATGGACACGATTTTGTAATGGTACTGGGCAAATTTCGCTCTTGGCGGTGTCCGTCAGCATATTATGTATTTTTACGATGTTGTATGGCAAAATTTTTCTAAAAAAAAACTTATCCTTGGGTTGACAAAAGTACTCCCCGGTCCAGTTATGCATAGGGTGACTAGTACGGACGTGCCTTCGAACCTAATTTGACTTTGTCGGGGGTGTCGATGTTGTGGGCACCTAAGCCCTTTGGCCTGATTGGAGGCCTAGGGCAGCCATGGCCTAGTCTGGCAAAAGAAACCATCACGATGGGACCCACCATGTCTGGGGTAGTCATTGATTGTGGGCTATGTCCGGGCAGAAACTGCAATAATTAGAATATTTTGGGAATTTTTAGATTTTTTTGGTATTTTTCCATTGCATTAGAGCTAAATCGAATCTTCTAGAGATATTTTCACGAGCTCTAAATGTTTTATTTGGTTTTTTCATGTCCCGATACATCTCTAGGATTTTCTCGAAATTTAATAATCTTAGATACATTTTTAGGGTGTAAAAACCTTATATGGTATTTACCAGATTTTTTTAATGTAAAAAACGAAAGCGCCTTGAAAACCGCTTAGGCAGTGAGGTAATTTAAACTGTTTTAAGAGTTAATGGGGTAAAATATCTGGTTTTGAAATTCGTCCAGGAAATCAAAAACAAAAAATAGTTCAAGGAGGTAAAAAGATTTTTTTTCCTTCTAGGCACAGGAAGGTCTAAGGTATACCTGTTAATAACTTGAATTGGGTCGTCCAAATTTGTTTTTTGCAAGCAAGGACTAGACTTCACATGGCGCCTGAATGAAAAACAACACCCGTCTAGATGAAATTGTGTGGCGTGCGAGGGTGTTTTCTGGCGGTGTGTAGCAAATTTTCATACAAGAGTCTAGGTGCGCATTAATAATCTTCTTTCAAGATGGTTTACGCACGCCCCCTTCATGAAAATGTATTTTCATGACCGTTTTGGCAACATCTTCACATAAAAGGATTAATTTTGTGGGAGCTTGTTCTTGACTCGTGAAAATTTGCCATTGCCACAAAATCTCTGCTTTTTAGTGGAATTATTTTTGGTTAACTGTCACACCCGGTTTTAAGAACAAAACCAGATGTACACCATATGTGTGCCCAAGAATCAATCACACACATATGATGACAAATTACATAATATCAAGTACAGTGTTAATTACATATTGAATAATAATATATATGTAGAGACAAAGCACTTATCATAGTAGAGGAGTCATGAGTTCTAATTTTCAAGTGAAGCCTCCAAACACCACAGGGATGGTCGACTAGGGGTACATACACCTAGCACTTCTCATAAAACTCACTAGCTCCATCATCTGGTACCCATCCGAGATTTTTTCAAAGTAATTGAAAAGTAAAGCAAGCGTAAGCAAACCACCGTCTAACAAGCATAATATGAGGGGACGTAGGCTCAAAAGGCCAAAGGTTTGACACGACTGAACTACGATAAGTAATTTTAGTAGATTATGTTTTATCATTAGAACCTGAGTTGCTAATTTATGTTTAAGCTCTAGTTCCTACATAATCATAAGTAATGGCAATATGACAATAATGATTAAACATGAGCATCAACATTATAGAATAACAATAAGAACCAATAATTTCGTAAGTTTTCCAAGCCGCTCGTGACCGTGAGCATAGTTGTTATAACAGTTTTACACTCTGCAAAGGTTGTACATATTTACCCATGAGCCATGATTTACCCTTTCACCTGAGGTGATCAACCTCTTGGCTCACTACCAAGGAAGGCCGGCAGGGTTCACTATGAAGTCTTTTAAAGGTTCGTCTAACAAGTTAGAGTCGCTAGGTTTCTGTGGCCTGCAAATGTAGAGCTCCTCTTTCCTAAGGCACATTCTGCGTAGGCTATACTCTTAAGAACAGAGGCCACACTACACCCAACCCAAAACACACCCCTCTTGCGCCATAAAGGTAACCTCTAACCAGCTAGAAAAAGGTTCTCATAGTTGACTAAAGCTAGAGCCATATAACACTCATAATTGTACTGTAAGTCTTGGATTTTGCTGACAGATAAATCCGTAGGGATTCCATGTTGCTAAAAAGCACATTTTAAACATCATTGCATATGCCATTTTAGCCAATATTATGAAGCTTTCATCATTAAGTAGAGCAACTAGCAAAACTACCCATATGCATGAACCATAGGTATAAGGAACAAGGTAACAAAAATATACTAGGTAAGGTCCTTAATGTCTCACCATATTAGACACATGCACATGAAAAAGATGATTATAATGTTATTAGGTAACAAGGAGCCACATATTATACTTGCCTTAACACTCGCTCAAACCTTCTCATACTTTGCTTCTAGTCATCATCTTTTGATCTTCAGCGCTCACGAATAGCTCTTGTTCTACTCGTAGCAAGCACCACGCATAGGCAAATATACAAGCAACAAATAGAAAAACTAAGAACAGTACACCACATGAGAGAAAACAACGAACTAAAATAGAACTACTTGCTACGGTCACGAGAACGCAAGAAACACCGAAAACAAAGCTACGGTAAAAAAGAAACGACTATCGGAAGATTTATATCACACAAGAAACAACTATGAGCTTGATTTATGTTAATTAAGAAGAACTATGTAAGTAGTATTAATTTAGATTAATCAAAACATATTTAATCTCAAAAGTCGAGTTAAAGCTAATCATATTTTATTTATAAACATCTCATATTGTTTAAGTCATTAAACTTTACTTTGCAATTGCAAAAGAAATAAACACGTGAGAGCATCTAATTCACAATTTATATATGGAGCATGTTTGAGCTAACCAAATATAATTATAAACATATATATTAACATTAATCAAATTAGAGTTTATTTACGAAAGATTGATATTTAACTATGTTGCTTTTAATTATAAAATTGGTTGCATATATATTAATCAATTTAATATTCCACTATATATAGAAAAACATATGATATGAAATTCATTAGTACTACTGTGTAGAGCGCGACGATACAAAACTAACGCAACTGAAACGGAGCAAATATGACTTAAAAAGAATAAACTATGGCTAATCTTGTTAGGTGGCAAAACTATAAATAATTCATCTTATACCTTGGGCTTCTTCCTCACGTGAACACCACGGCCATGGCTTAGCTCGTGGGAGTGCTTGTTTGTTTGTGAAGGCCCTTTGTAGTGTAGGATTGGCCCGTGGGTTCAAAACAGTGTTGGGGTGGATTAGGATGAGGAGGCCTTAAAAACGGATCAGTTCGGACTAGGCCGGCGTTAGGGCCGGATTGCAACGCATTAGCAAGGGAGTGGATTCAGGGACTAAAGTTTAGGAGATATCACATCAGGTATTCGGATATTAATAATAAAACTAATTATAGAAGTCATGACTAATTCACGAGATGAATCTATTAAGCCTAATTAACCTGTCATTAGCACATGTTACTGTAGCATTACATTGTCAAATCATGGACTAATTAAAATTAATAGATTCGTCTTGCAAATTAATCTCAATCTGTATAATTAGTTTTATAATTAATTTATATTTAATACTCTAAATTAGCGTGCAACATCCGATAGGATATGTCCTTCACCTTCTCTGGGCGTGTTCACTTCGCGAAAAATAGGTGAAAAGTTACTGTAGCATCTTTCGTTATTATTTGGCAAAATTTATCCAATCATAGACTAACTAGGCTTAAAAGATTCGTCTAGACATTTACAGACAAACTATCCAATTAGTTATTTTTTTACCTACATTTAATGCTTCATGCATGCGTCGAAAGATTTGATGTGATGGATGTAAGAGGAAATATTTTGGGTTGGAATGGGAAAGTGAACAAGGCCTCTGACAGGTTTTTTCAACCAGCGTGACGCAACCGACGCTGCATCAACACTCGGCCCTTGTTTAGATTGAAGAAAATTTCAACCCGATGAATAGTACCATTTTCGTCTTATTTGGCAAATATTGTCCAATCATGAACCAACTAAGCTCAAAAGATTCATCTCGTGATTTCCAACTAAACTGTGTAATTAGTTATTTTTTTTACCTACATTTAATACTCCATACAAACGGTTAAAAATTGATGTGATAGAGAGAGTGAAAAAACTTGGAACTTTGAGGCAAACTAAACAAGCCGTCGGACAGATTTTCTTTTTTGCGGCCGGCTTGTTGACGTACGTGAACGTGACGGCAGTCGCCTAGCCTGTCATCTAGTCACTAGTCAAGCCCACTGCCAAGGTTCCATGGATTCGCTTGCAGTACGTACCAGCTCTCTTTAAAATCAAAGGAACTGCTAGGGCGTGTTTAGATGTTGAATTCGGCGTTCCGAATTGGCCGCTGCTGCTATAGTGTTCCTGTCGAAACACTGTAGCAGTTTTTGTTTTTTAGTATAAAAAATTGTCTAAAAATTAATTAATTAGATTCAAAATGTTCGTCTCGCAAAGTACAATAAAACTGTGCAATTAGTTTTTGATTTCATCTACATTTAGTACTCCATGCATTTACCGGTATTTTGATTTGATGGAGAATCTCGCATAATAAAATTTGAGGGGAGAATTTAGGATTTAAACAAGACCCTAATCTAGTCGTGCCAAGAAAAAAAATAGCCCAATGGATTGCCAAGAACCTTTGGCGCACACTACGAGAGTAGCAAGCTTTTTGGGCTTTTGATTGACGTCGGCGCTTGCCAGTTGTCACACGCCAACTTCAGCTTGTTTGACTGGCTGCTGGTCTGTGCTGATTTAGCGTAAGAGAAAAATACGGCTAACAGATAGGTGGCTGTTGGTTGGCGGCGGATGCTGATTTGATGTGAGAAAAAAATACTGGTGACTAACTGGCAGCCAGCCAGCCGAACAAGCTGCTTGTGTTTTTATTCCCGTTGCATCTACGAGGCTGTTTGGTTCGGCGCCGCAGCGCGCCACGCCGCTGTTGTGGCCACCACAATCTGTGGCGCTCAAAATGTCCGCCACACTCTGTGGCGAGACTCTCCCGCCGCCGCCGTGCCCTGTGCTCGCCTCCCACGCGTCGCCACCTCAGCGTCCTGCTCCGCCCCTAACCCACGGCCTCCAGTGCCTCTCCTCTGCCGCCGCCCCGGCAAGGTCACGCTGCCGGCTGCCGTCGGCGCTCCCCCTCCCCGCCCCTCGACGTCGTCGCAGCGCAGGGTGTGCGCGCCCCCGCGGAACCTGCAGCGGACCTCCCCTCGCCTTCCGAAGGCTCCGCCGCCTCCTCCACCTTGCTGTCTTCGTGGCCATGCCTCTACCCGACACAGGCACCTCCGAGGTCGCGCCTTCCCCTCCCTCTCTCTAATTTTCCCAATAGTGATTTGGTTCCTCGCCTAGGGTTTCAGTCCTCATGTATCGGAGGATCCGCGCCGGCAGTGGATTCAAATCCTTCTCCTGTCCTTTCTTCCTCAGATTGATTTGGAAATCCTAATCCTAATCCTAATCCTAATCCTAATCCTACGTGTTTGATCGCTCATGATTCTGCTGTACATCCATAAGGTACGTGTGCTCGACCCCATCGAGAAGGCTCCTGCTGTATGTGAAGGTTCAGAATCGTTTCTTATCTTTCTTTTGCAATGTCCTTTGATTTTTTTGCTTTAATCGGCATCACGGCGATACAGGCCGCAGGCGAAGCCACTCTCGCGTCGCCTTCCGTCGATCCGTGTCCACATCACGCCACCACTGATGCCATGGGTCCACCCCTGCTACCAGCTGCCCCTGCATCCTGTTTCTGAATTTGCAGAAAGATATGTGAACCCGTCCATATGTACAATGCATTATTTAGATAATCTTTACATGAATTTTATTGTGGTTTTCAGTTTCAATCATATATGCATTCCTGTGCTGAATTGATCTTTTACGAAATTACTGCTCCTCTTTTTCCAAAACATTTTGTTTCTGCTTTAGTACCAGTTGCTTTAAACTACATTCCAACCTGCACAATGTGGTGGGCCATTGCACATAGCAGGGAAATAGAATATGATACTTTTATCTAATGCATAAATTAGTTTTAACTGTTATGGATTTAATCCTAAGCGGCTACTAAAGGTTTGCAGTGTCAGAATAAGACCTGAATTACTTATGCCGTTATCCAGGAATACTACAGATGCACATACCTTTCATGCTCATTTTTCCGTTTCATGGCCATGCTATAAACTGCTCTACATCTGATTTGTATTTAATGCAGGGCATAATATTTTCTTTAGCATCTTCAGTATTCAACGCCACTAAATCTAGCTTGACATCAGCTTTCTGAATGTTATCAGTGATGACTGATTCAATGCTGCATAGATCCATATACATGTGTTCGGCAGCAGGCTCAATATATGCTATCATGAACCTACATTTTCTTGGCCATTCATAATGATCAGAAGCGTCTAACAATGCCTCGCACTGTACTGTCTACCTGACATTTCCATTATTGGTAATGTGCTTTTCCTATCTCCTACCCCAACAGTCAAATATCCATTACTTATTTCCATTTATTATTGAAATTCGAATTGTGCGGTCACTTTATTTAAGATAAGAACTTCCTTTCATACAGTTCTCACAATGGATCACGAGTGGTTGACAACACTGCAAGTATTTTTTGGTTGGCTTGCCACTTTTAAACTAACATGTCTTAGCCCTTCTCATTTTGATTCCATCCCCTCTTACCATCCACGTAAGCACAGGCTGGTGAAACACGTAAGTGCAGGGATACAGTTCTTCACAAGCACCTGCTACATACTATAGCTTTCACGGCTCTGGGCCTCCACCTCAAGTAACACAAGAAAATGGGTGCGTACTGCAGAATAGTGACACTAAGAGCTATGTTGTGGCTAACATCATTGATTCTGTACCCTACCATTGTGCTAATATTATTTTTCTTTCTGTTACAGTTCAACGCTTCCTATTATGTGATTCTATGTTCTGTCGTTGTGCTAATCATACTTGAAAACCCTCTGTTCCAAAAGGTTTATTATAGTTATGCCAAGTTAGATAGTGCCAAAATTGCATCCTTCCTCCGAGGTTTACAGTGCAGGTGACACAAATTTTGTCATTCTTCCTAGACTATCTTCATTCCTGTCAATGTTTTACCTGCTCCTATACATGCTGCTAAATCTCAAATAAGTTCATATGCGTGTTGCAGAAAAAAAAAGATTTTAGATCATGTACATTCATAGATTCTTTAGCCTACGTATTGTTACTTGCCTAATTACTGTTTTTTTTTCCAAATATTAGTTTACAAAAACCAGTTGCACTCTATGCATTCAGGGTCAGATGTGCCAAGATTATGACCAACCATTGTGCCAAGGCAAATCTGCACATATGCTACATGACGTTTTTTTCCTGAATTCATACCATTCTTAGTTTCCATGTTATTCACTGAAATTAATGAATGCTAATTCTTCCTAACATCGGCTGCTCTGGAAAAAAAAAATTCCGACCCCAAAGCCCTGCTATTTCTCGGCCATTGTTTGTTTCTGCCAAGACATATTTTGATTGCAGCGTCATATGCAGTTTCCGCGGTTGAAGCTACCGTATTTTTGCCATGAACACCTGGGTTTGCACGTTACCCCTCTTTTGCCCTCTGCTCCTCTTGCATCCTTCTCACAAAAAATAGATTACAATGTACTATTAGTTTCCCCTTTGACATGGTTCATACCATCTAATATGTACTCATAACTTCATTCTATGTCCTGACATGCAAAAAGAATTGCATAGTCAGGTTCGGATTTGTTGACAGCAGAAAATGCAGTCGAGATATGTATGCTTTCTAAATAAGGTCATATTATTTACTCAATGATTATTCTTCACCGTGTGCCATGTATTGTTTGTACCTTCTCATTCTATATTTTTATGTTTACTAGCCCGCTCAACTATGGCTTGCTAATAAGAAGCATGCTCTTTATAACATTAGCTCGGCCATATCGTGATGTTTCTGGAAATTTCGTAACTTTGTGTGCTTTTAGAGAGTGACTTTGGACGGGACAGAAAAGGTTGCTGATGTGGATTACCAAGATGTTGCAAAGATGAAAATCCATGTGGGATCAAGCAGACCTAGGAGAGATGATGGACTCTTTTATGCGGTTGTTGCAAGACAAAGCCTCGCAGCTACCTCTAGGATCGGCCGGAACCCAAGAAGCTACTCAGACTCTGCACTGGGGATTCATTGCATGAATGAAAACATTGTCTTCTAATGTTATGGATGTCTGTGATGAGCGGGAATTTGGGTGTAAGGCCTTTATGTTTGTGGCGGGCGTGCCGTTACGTTTAAACTAAATGTTTGAACGCTTTATGATCAATAAAGCGGGGAAGCCTTTTTGTCTAAAAATGAATGATATGGGTATCAATTTTTCATAATTTTTCCCTCATCAAATGTGAGGACGATACCAAGAACCTTTGAAGTCTAACTTGTAGATTGTCGATGGTTGAAACTTAAAAACCGAATTGTAAAAGCTAATGACGATCTATTTGAATTCCTAGGTCATAGAGTGGTTGGATGTCACAAGTTTGAAGAAGTCACGGTAGGATAGCCGCCTATAAAAAAAATAATCCATGAAAAAAATATTTATTTTATATTAACAAGAAATCCTCATAGGTCAAGAAACCGGACCCTTTTCATATATTGTAAAAATTAGTTGGACTACATAATACGATATTTTCATCATATAAGTTTCCACGCTCTGTGTGCACACTCAAACAAGACCTAACAACACTCATTGTTATCTACTGAATTTTTTTATCTTACTGTAAACAAGAACCTAACAAAACGAGTCTATTATTGGACTTAAGACTAGTCTAAAGTCCTTACATAAATATAAATACGTCAATTGCGTTTACATATAAAGACTTCGGCGTATACCTTCTACGGAGTAGTTCAAACAAGTGGCAATTAATTATTAGGCCGTGTTCATCGGCAATACTTTTTAGCGAACGAATAGTATTTTCCTCCACAAGAAATCAGCATCAGCAGCAGCATCAGCCAAATTTCAGCGAAACGAAAGTTTCTCCGCAGAGAAAAGATTGGAGAAAAACTCGTATGACAGGTCTTAGTTTGGATAAACTCAAAGATACAGATATAGATATAGGATCACACACACACACACACACACACACACACATATATATATATATATATATATATATATATATATATATATATATTCCTCTCCTATTTTCTTTTGTGGAATCTCCTAATTACCCAGGTAGTGGAGAGTCTCTTCTATTCATCTTTTTTTACTTTCCAAATTGCACTTAGGCCATCCGTGTCTTGTGTGTGACTCGACCTCACGACACATACTACGAGTCAGAACAATTCGCATCTAGCGATGATACGGAGTCCGATCCCTATATGTATTGGTTCCGTTGCAATGCGAGCACATTTGCTTTTCCATATAGAATAGAATAGAAAATTAACATTTTTTATGGGTAATGCTCCAGTGAGGACATCTAGATGGACGTACGCGGCTTTCCACTTGCTACCGCGTCGTCCACTCGTTTCCATCCGCGCCCTTAAAAAAATCTCTGTACCCATACCCAGGGGTACTCCCAGGCGTGCTCGTGCTTGCCAGGAAGGTGGTGCTCGCCAGCTGCTGGCGCATTAGGTGGTGCTTGTGCTCGCCAGCTAGGGGCGCTCGCGCACCTGCTTGCCTGCTCGTGCTTGCCAGGCAGGAGGTGCTCGCCGGCTGCTGGCCTCTCGCCAGGGGTGCTCGCGGGATGCTCGCCGAGCAGGCTGCCATGCACGCTAGGTACTCCTCGCGCAGTCCTCGCCCAATTATGCTCTCACGGCCTTGCGCAGGTGCTCGGCCAGTGCAGTGCCTCCGCTGGGGCACCGGTGAGCTCCATGCGCCGTCGCTGACCTCTGCGTGGGTGTCGAGCTCCACAACGATGAGCCTCCATTCGTCCAAGCAGTCAGGTGACGTTACACCGAAAGCGCATGTTGCAAGCGTATGCTTCAAATGTTTTAGACTTTTTCCGAGGTGTGTTGCAAATGTTTCACATCATGTTGCAAAAGTAGATTGAGATGTTGTATATGTTGCAATGGCTATACACGCACATTATAAGGGTGTTTCCCAATGTTTCAGCTATTTTTTTCTGAAGCATGGTGCAAGTGTGTTTATTTTGGATGTTGCATGTTTCATGCATATATTGTAAATGTTTTTATCTTGATGTTGCATATGCTTGCGCCGGCTTTTTAAGTGCTTTCAGACGTTTTGCAAGTGTTTCGGACGTACGTTGCAAGTGTTTTAGCTGTTTTAGACATATAATGCAAATGTTTCGTTTGGATGTTGTAAAAGTAGATCTGTTGTTGCATATGTTTCAGCTGTTCCAGGCGGGCGAGCAGGTGGCCAAGCAGCCAGGTGAGCAGACCGGCCAGGCGGGCGAGTTGACGAGAAGGCGGCCGAGCGAGCAGATGGCCAGGCGGGTGAGCAGGCAGGGAGGCGCAACAAACGCGGGTGTTCATCTGGACGTTCGGGCGATATTTACCATGACTTTTTAAATATAATATGTATGAATCGAAAGGGGTTGCGATGTTTTGCGAGGTCCTAAGGCTATCCACACTCACAGACCTCTATATTCATCCTCTATACATCCTAGTCACCAAGATTCTCTCCTCTATACCCAATTCTTCCGCACCCATCCATCATCTATATCATCCTCTATCCACTGTGAGACCCACTTATCACTTTATCTAAATATATCCATGTGAGATCTAGTTTTGAAGGATTTATTGAAACGAATTTAATGGTGCAATCGGAATTTAATTTGGTGTTTTAGTTTGTGAGTTATAACATTTTTTTTTGTTAGGAGAAACAGTGAGACCCACGCTGCATGCTGTCCCTCCCTCCTGCGTGTCTGGAGGCGCGTCAAAGGCAGGGCCCGCGCCTGTAGCGCACACCCGCTACCACCGCTATATTTGGCGGGTGGGAGGCCCGTCCGGTACTTTACAGTACCGTTTACAGGTACTACTACAGCAATATGGTTCTGTAAAATTGTTTTTTTTATAAATCTGTAAAATTGTTTGGCGTAGAGTTTAGAGTATACCGGTGTGGCCAGTCTAAGGGAAAGATAAGCATGGGTCGTCGTTATCTTGTTGACGTCGGAGAGAGAGAACAGAGTCTGTCAGAGGGAGAAGCACGGCGAGAGCGTGCTCGTGGATACCCCTCCGTCAACTGGAGTGCGTGATCGATCGAGTTGCCGTTTCCATTCCAAAACCCCCAATCCGATCTTCTACTTCCGATCGAGCAGGAAGAAGGCCGACGCCGGCGCCGGCGCGGACTGATGGCGATGGGAGCGGCGGTTGGCGCGGCGTCCGCGGACGCCGTGGTGACGTTCCTGTGGGTGCTGTGCGCCTCCGCGCTCGGCGCCTCCACGGCGGCCGTCACGTCGTACCTGGGGGTGCCGGAGGGCGCCGGCCACTACGCGCTCCTCGTCACGGCCTCCCTCCTCGCGGTGCTCCTCTTCACCTTCGACCTCCTCTGCGGCGCGCTTGGCGGCGCCAGCTTCAACCCCACCGACTTCGCCGCCTCCTATGCCGCCGGACTCGACAGCCCCTCCCTCTTCTCCGTCGCGCTCCGCTTCCCGGCGCAGGTGCGGTAGCGATCGACCTTTTTCAATCCTTATCTCTCCCGACTAAATTCCGTGGAATAATCAAGCCGAATTACGAGCATCTTTGTTATTGCTAGGCCGCCGGCGCTGTGGGCGGCGCCCTGGCGATCTCGGAGCTCATGCCGGCGCAGTACAAGCACACGCTCGCGGGCCCCTCGCTCAAGGTGGATCCCCACACCGGCGCCCTTGCGGAAGGGGTGCTCACCTTCGTCATCACCCTGGCAGTGCTCTGGGTCATCGTCAAGGGGCCCCGCAACGCCATCCTCAAGACCTTGTTGCTCTCTGTCTCGATTGTCTCCCTCATCCTCGCAGGCGCAGAGTACACTGGACCATCCATGAACCCAGCTAATGTCAGTATCTTGCCTTTCCTTTCATTTTGATCTCCCTGTCTTTGTTTGCTTCAGGCGCTGTTTAAGGCCTGTTTAGTTCCCAGAAAATTTTGCAAAATTTTTCAGATTCCCCGTCACAACGAATCTTTGGACACATGCATGAAGTATTAAATATAGATAAAAAAATAAAACTAATTACACAGTTTAGACGAAATGGACGAGACGAATCTTTTAAGCCTAATTAGACCATAATTAGACACTAATTGTTAAATAACAACGAAACGTGCTACATGGTCATTTTGCAAAAAAATTTGCAACTAAACCAGCCCTTAGTTCCCAGAAAATTTTGCAAGATTTTTCAGATTCCCTGTCACATCGAATCTTTAGAAACATGCATGAAACATTAAATATAGATAAAAAATAAAACTAATTACATAGTTTAGACGAAATGGACGAGACGAATCTTTTAAGCCTAATTAGACCATGATTGGACAATATTTGCCAAATAACAACGAAAACAGCTATAGTGCTATTTTGCAAAAAAAATTTGCATCTAAACCAGCCCTCATTCAATGTCCACGCGTAGTTTCCGTCGCCATCTACTTCTTTAGTTCCAAAATTCAGAGTTCAAAAAGTGCTACGGTAAAACTTGCGGCACATGCATGAAATACTAAATGTAAACAAAATAAAAGAACTAATTGCACAGTTTGCGTGGAAATTACGAGACGAACGTTTTGAGCCTAATTAGTCCATGATTGGACACTAAAGTGCTACAGTAACACTTTTGCTAATGACGGATTAATTAGTCTTAATAAATTTGTCTCGCTGTTTCCAGGCTAGTTGTGCAATTAGTTTTTTTTGTGTATCCGAAAACCTCTTCCGATATTGCACGAAACATCCGATGTGACATTTTCACCAAAAACTTTTTGGAACTAAACGAGACTTTACTACTACCAAGAACATTACATTTATGGCATTGGTGCAGGCCATGAGAAAATCAAATTAAATGCTTTTCATGTGTGATACTGCATCCTGGACCCCCACAGCTTCATACAGTGGCGGACCCAGAATCATTTCATTGGAGTGTAGGAACAGTGCTCCACAGTACGCTACAGTTCTCACTACAGTGCTCTGTTACCTTGGTCGTCGGGAATCTGGGGTAGTCCTGGGCCTACCCAGAACACGGCTGGGTCCGCCACTGGCTTCAGAAGTACCATTCCTACAATCTAACCTCCAATAGCTATAATGGGCTTAGCAATAAAGGAACATACATACCGATGAGAATGTCATGGCCAAAACTCAGCTTCAGGTTGCAATGTTTCCATCAACTGTAGGAATTATCAGACAAGTCATTGTTAAGAAAACATATACTGCCAGAAATATTGGTATGTACTTGGCAGTTCGAAGCATTTCTTTTTATTTTTTACCACTACCACTTCTCTTATGTTTGTGATGCAAAGTTGCTTATTCCTTACTTTTCTCTCTGATTTGTCCATCTGCGTAGTCTTGAGTCCTTTCTTTTTCGTTTTTCCTTTTCTTTTTTCCAAAGGACATCACCTTGTTATGTACAAGTACAATGCAAGGTGCTTAGAGACAAGTGCTTAAGGATTGAGAATGTTGTCATATCACTAAGCATCGGTATATAAGATAGTTCCTACAATGCAAACATGTGCTTAGATAGGCTCAACAACCTTGTTAGCATTAAGCATTGGTGCTAACTTAAGCATCTTGTTTTTTTGAGGGAACAGGAGAGGCTCAGGAGCCCCTACTGGAAGTTTTAACTTAAGCATCTTATCCACCTTCTTCTAAGCATCATATGCCAATGATATGCTGAAGAAAGTTTTTCGCTAAGCGCCTCCTTTTTACAAGCTCTAACCAAGGTGGTGCCAACTTTATGTGACAACGAAAATAAATTCTTATTGATATATTATACTTTAGGTTAATGTAGACTGCATTTTAGTTTAAGTTTGGCACTTTATATATTGGCATGGCATGATTTTATTTTTCTAAAACAGGGTCTAGCTAGATGAACACTACTAGTTTGTTAGAAAAATATTTTCAGAATTTTATTTACTGTTAGATTGGTGTAAAGTTAGAAAAAATAATGGTCATAGTTATATCACATTATCACTAAGATCATGAACTAATTTGCACATAATTTTCACTTTTGAAGCTGAATGTTTTTAAAAGTTTATTGGTAGACTATTTTAATATTTTGTCTAAATCTAATCCAAAATGTATTTTTGCTGGAAGGGGTACAACTTTGAAACTGGAGGATGTACCCTACCCACCAAGTGCTTTTTTATTAACAATAAGCCAATCACTATTATAGATGTGTAGTTGTATTTTGGCCATTACATCGATCTTACTTTCTTTGGGCCTATAGGGTTGGTCAAGTCTATTCAATTGGCACTCTGCTTTGGTAGTTTGGTGGTTGGGCCCAGTGGCGGATGCAGGATAGGAATCAAGGGGAGGCTAAAATAATGGAGATGTTGATTTGCATGAAGATTTAATGATGATTTGAGATTTTTTCTACAGTATTTTTTAGTGGTAAATCAAGCCATTAGGGGGGCTGGAGCCCCCCCAGCCCCCCTATAGATCCGCCACTGGTTGGGCCAACCAGTCAGGCTAAAGCTCGACAACTGAAGCCTAGCTGTGAACTGAATTGACTCAAGTACAAGAACTAAAATAGTCAAGAAAGCAGCTGCAGCTGTATGATTTGAAGTTTTTAGCTCTAGTTAGTAGTTATTATACCAATCTATTCATAATTCTGGTTTATATATATGCATTATTCCACACATTATGACAGGACGACTAAATGTAATTTGTTGAAATGATGCCTAAAAAGTCATCGGTCAACAACATAGGTAGAGGTTATTTCTATTGATGGCATTATCAAAGCATATTTCATAGTTGCCTCCATGGTAAGCAATGTCAGGTTTTTTATCAGGGCTCAGTATGCTTCACATAGTATTTCTAAATCCTGAATGTGTTGTTAACTTATTTTAAGTTATTTCTGCTTTTGAGCAGCTCCGAGGTATCCTTTTTGTCTGTGTCCATTTTCAGCTATGCACTTTGCATGAAAACAAGCATTAATCATATCTTGGTTTCCTTTACTCAGTAATTTGTTTTTGGTCAATTATCATGAATAGGCATTTGGCTGGGCATATGTTAACAATTGGCACAACACATGGGAGCAGCTGTATGTGTACTGGATATGCCCCTTTATTGGGGCCATGCTTGCTGGATGGATCTTTAGGGCGGTGTTCCTACCACCGGCACCTAAGCCCAAGACCAAGAAAGCATGACAAAAGTCAAGCTTGTATTCATATATAGTCATCACTCAGTTGTGGATGCTGGTTTTGAAGAAATCAGCAAACAGAGGAAGGTCAAATAAGCTCCTGTGTCGTATTTGATTTCCTCAACTTCCCACAAATTGGGTGTATGTTGTGCTCTGTTACTTATTTATCAGCAATAATTTATGTACTTGTAATTTTGGGCCGATCAGGATGCATTTTTGGTCCTTTTATTTAGGTTTTTATATGTTTTGTTTATGATGAGTATGACAAAATCATTGATCTCAACTGAACTTCATACTATCTAGAGTAGAAGGATCAACAACATTTTTATATTTTGCTCCTGCCATGTTTAAAAAAAAACAGCATTTTATATTTTTATGACACTAAGAACTTTTATATAAGGTTAAAAACCATTTTAAGATTCTTCCAGATGTTTTCTAAGATAAACTTTACTCACCTATGTTGGGCAAATTTTCCCTCTCTACGGAGTACGGGTTGGGACCTACAGCATCCAGTGCTTAAATTATGTAGTAACCCTAAATAAGAAATCAGTCTACTTTTAGTAAAAATAGCAATTCGAATGTTTCCTTTGCTAAGATATATGAGATGTTTTGATAAATGTTCGGTGGTGCATTAAACTCTTTCAACACGCTTCAGGCTTCACTCATACAAGGAGGATGTTCAGTAAACACATTATCGTGCTGTCGTCCACACTAACATAGTAAGTAGTAACATGCTCGTGCTCGTCCACCTCACGTACTACCGAATTTTCATCTCTTTGATTCATTAACACTGACTCGGACACTTATAATCGGGTTTTCTTTTGTTAGCTAAATACTAAGATAACAAATGTCCACATTTTGGATTCATATATAGTACCTAAAATTACCGGCAGAGGGCAGCGGAGGCGAACCTAGGCTATCGCCCCATTGTCCTAGTCCTTCTCACATATAGATATTTTCAGATAGATTTATATCCTCTAATTGCCATAAGCTTTTCTAGATTTATATCCTCTAATTGCCATAAGCTTTTCTCACATACACTGGAGTCACGGTCACGGGAGATGGATAGAATAGACTATGTCTGGCTAGTGCCAACAACCATATCATCACCCGCAGCTGGCGATGACATTTACAAACAAGTAGAATCAACTACTAATTTCTCGTTGAGGTTGTATGTACTGGGAGGGTTTAACACCCTCCCTCTTTATATACATTTTCTTCTTATAATGAAATGACACACAATTCTCCTGCGTGGTTCGAGAAAAAAAAACTACTAATCCCCCTCCCTCATTTTAGTGAAAAATGTGATCGCTTTTCTCAAGTGGTTGGAGATGTTTTAACTGATGCATTGTTGTTTCCTTTTATCCCAACATGAAATTTCAGAATTTTAACTAAATAATTAAGACCTTGTTTGGATGTTGTAGTACTAAAAAACCATCGTTATCAAGAAATTATAGTTTTATAATCATTGATGCGCAAAACCGTGGTTTAGAAAAAAGAGGTCTAGAGCGGAGTTTTTAAAACTCCAAAAAGACTACAGCTTCAGCAATACCATGGTATTCAAAACTATAAAGTTTGTTGCACCCAAACACTTCATGACACTCTAAAACCAAAGTATTACAGAAAACTATAGTATTTTCTAAAACTACAAAATACACTGATGCAAAAGCACACGGATGCAAAAGCCCAATACAAGCCCGTGGGTGCCCAGGCACCCCCTCCAATTCCAGAATTTCTCCAGGTCCAGTGAAATTTGGCCCTATGGGCAACCCCCATGGCCCAAGATGAGACACCCCCACCGGCCCAAGAAGCCCACGTAGCATCGACGCAGCACTTCCTTCCAGCCGAAGCCTCGCAGCTCTCGAGTCCGTCGCGGACCATTTCTTAAGAAGTCGTCTGCTGCCTCTATTTGCATTGAATTGTAACTTTTGTCTGAGTATTTCTTGTCAAGCAGTGTATAAGCGAATCTTGATGTACATTTTAACAAAGTACCTTTGATTACAACTACAAAGTACCCCCTTTTATACTACACAATTATATTATTTAAAATATTTTTAGTTGAAGGTTGATTAGTCAAATTCAAAATTAGCAAGTAAATGCAAACGGTGTGGTGCATGTTTACAATTTTCAGCATTAGAATGCTTGTCTTGAAGAGCTTCCAACTAGCTAATGCGTTTCAAAAGCTTGTTGGAGCTATGTCAGTTTCCAATGTTAGACTTACCACATAGTAGTCATGTTCAATCATATTATGCCCACCTTACTTGCTATTTGTACGAACCCTGTTGATCCGACTTTGTAATGAGATGTGTTAGTTTGCATTATAACAATCTGATCAAGTATTTGGCTGTTGACTGGTGCTTATCTATTTTGCAATTTTGTAAGTTGCTGAGTGGGTTTGCTTGTTGCATTTTGACTAGCCCTAGGTGGATATTGCTGTACCAGAACTAATGAGGATGGGTTTGCAATCGTAGAGTTAATTGTCTTCCAAGAGCCAATGGGGAAATTGTATTATCTCGGGCTGTAGAAAATTTGTTTCTGTTCTTCATTGTCCCTTGAAGCACTTGTCTGCAAATTTAAGTGTAGTGTTTCTTTTCTTTTTCATGTCTGCTTCAAAACTTGCTTGATCTTCCACAGATTTTTGAGCGTAACCCTACCACAATCAAGAACTATGGCATCTGGCTGCGTTACCAGAGCAGGACTGGTTACCACAACATGTACAAGGAGTACCGTGATACCACCCTGAATGGTGCCGTGGAGCAGATGTACAATGAGATGGCTTCCCGTCACCGCGTGAGGTCACCCTGCATCCAGATCATTAAGACGGCAACAGTTGACTTCAAGCTCTGCAAGAGGGACAACACCAAGCAGTTCCACAATTCGAAGATTAAGTTTCCTTTGGTTTACCGCAAAGTCAGGCCTCCAACCAGGAAGCTGAAGACCACCTTCAAGGCTTCAAGGCCCAACTTGTTCATGTGATCCAACTCACCCGACACCATCCCAAATCTGTGAGCCTAGCAGTCTGGAGGGTTGCTAGTTCAGGTTAATCGAATCTACATGCAACCTATTGTTTCTAAATTCTAGTTGTAGGTCCATGCCGTGGCCTTTATTAGCTTGATGAATATCCCCATTTCTTTCTGTACTTTACCATCTGCTGTCTTATAAATTATAATAGCTAGTTCAGATCTCATCTGCTTTAAGCTTTACTCAAATGCCTAAATTATTGTTTGCTTATGGCTATGTGGCTGCAGTCTTCCCTTTGTCAAAAAAGTTGCAACATGATCTGATCAAAGTTGTTTTACTCTGTACCCCTTGTCATTTGTTAATATTACCAATTGCTTGTTTAATTGAGTATATTTGCAATGCTCTTGAAGTAGTAAATTTTGCTAGTTTGGTGTTTAAGTTATGCTTTGTGTTTTTCTCAAAAAAAATCTTTTCATTACTTTGGAGGGCAACTTTGCCAAGGTTACCAACTATAAATTTGGTTTCCTTTTTTTCCCTGTTGCCAAAATCACTGTTGCTACGGGATGTTTGAACTTTCCAATCCATGAGCTATTTTATTTGGTTTCATGGATGAGCATCCTTGACAACATTGTTTAGTAAAAGAACATTTCACTTGTGAAGTTGTATGAAACTTGCAGTGCTATGAATTCTCATGTATTCTTCCATTCCGCAGCATAATCAGGTTCTTTTTGCGTGACATTATGTAATCTATTTGTTTTTCCATTAGTGACATTATTTTGAGATTTAGCTTTGTATTTTGAATCCAGGTGTGTTAATATTTACCCCTTCTGAACACGTATGCTAGTTTGGTTTCTGATTACCATTGTAAATTTTTTCGGGCAACTTTGCCAAGGTTACCAATATTTAGCTCGGTTTCCTTTTTTTCCCTGTTGCCTATATCATCCATTGCTTGATTGCCGTACTCAATTCACCTTCATGGTTTTATTGTAGGCATTCTGGCAAACATCAACTAGTTCAATATTTTGAATCGAAGTGTGTTAGTATTTAGATCTTCTGATCATGTATACTAATTTGGTTTCTGATTACCATTGTAAATTTTTTCAGGCAACTTTGCCAAGGTTACCAATATTTACTTTGGTTTCCTTTTTTTCCCTGTTGCCTATATCATCCATTGCTTGATTGCCGTGTTCAATTCACCCTCATGGTTTTATTGTAGGCATTCTGGCAAACATCAACTAATTCAACTATTTCTTGTGCTTAGCTTAAGTTCTTTTCCCTGAAAGTTCATAAGATCATAATCAACTTATTCTCAGTAATGTTGCTTTTCCTCCCTGGTCATTGGCAATAGTTTACCGATTGTGGTACACTGGATTTAAATTGCATGGCTCGGAATAAATGTGATAAAAGTGATCACAATTGTTCGATTTGAATTTCTTGGTCTCCAGAAGCTACACTGGATTTAGATTGCATGGATCAGAATAAATGTGATAAAAGCGATAATCATTGCTGGACCTGAATTTTGTGGTCTCCAGAAGCCATTTGAAACTTTTGTTATTTGTTATTATATATATGTATGCATTATTTTAGTGTTGCATATTTGTTTTCCGCTGTATTCTTGAGGCTGGACGATTTGTAAAGCGGTAAAGCTCCAGCTCAAACGCAGAACGTTTCAAAGAGCTGCCGAATGTTTTTCGGCCGCATCCTCAATGAGATGTTTCTCAGTTGTATGTATTTGCACGACTGCAGTTACGTGCAGCATTGTTTGCCGTCTGATTTGAGGGACTCATGATAATCCGTTAGATCTGCTCCCATCACTAGGACAAATTAGCTAGCTCGTGGACTCGGTTAATTTGCGGGCTCGTCCGATTTTTTTTTTTTTATGAGGTGAGCCATCGATTCTTTTTATGTAACCCGAGCCAGCGTTAGACGACACTGTCCATGCTTGCGAGCCTAACAAGCCAGGGAAATATCATGCGAGCAGCCCTCTAGCTCATAAGCGTGTTACAAGCTCATGCTCAAAAGTATTGGGATTTTTTAATTAAAAAAGTATTGGGATTTTATAGAATTTTAATTACAAAATCCGTAGTTGACAAACCCAGCATCAGAATAGAACTCTAACTGTAGCATTGCATTGCTTACAGTAAATCTTTAAAATAATACCTCAACTTAAAATATTTTGTTAATAAATATTTTTCTTGTAGAGATAAAACATAATATATTTTGTTAACAAAAAATTAGGGTTGAAGTTGGAAAATGCACGATCTCCTTGCTTCGTGACAATAGTGCCAATGTTTGAACTATTCAAATGTCGAGCACACCCAGAGGGGTGACCCAAAGGCATAAAACTATGAATAGGGTTGATTGTACCATATTTTGCATTATTACAAATCTAGATTATGAATTAGATTGTTATAATCTTGATTACTTGGATCTCTGTTATAGGCACTGGATTATTGTCTATTAACCTATAATCTCGAATTAGTAGGTTAGAGATAGACCATAAGATTACAATACTATTGGTTGGAATATTAGAATCCAACATATCTGATTACTATGTTACAAAATTATATGTCCCAAACAGATCTTAAGTTTATCCCCAATGAAAATTTGTTTTGTCAAAAATCGTGCGCGCTAGGCTTGGTTTACGTGATGGGTGTTCCTTTGTCCAATTTACGTCCAAAAAAGTGCTTACCAAGGTTTCAGTAACAAGAATGCAAAGGAAACAAAATTCACCTGTCGATGATCTCAGAAGCGATATCAGACAAGAAAATTACACTAATAAAAAAAATATGGGGAACGTGATTCGAATCCAATAGCGAGAGCAAGAAATAGGTTTGGTAGCTCTCACCAGGATGAAGATGAATTCAATCAGAAGAACCACAAACCTTGGATACTTTAGCAGGTGCGTTCTTGATATGTCATATATATATTGTCATGTGCTCGATCGTTTCATGTCACTATATATGCGTGTCAGCAAGAAATTCTTACTTATATGGAGGCAACTCGAACCCTACTGACAGTTTACTAGGTCACACGCCCACATATTAGTGCACTTAATATGAAGTATCAGAACCTTACTACCAGAAGACCATCACCCTGAAATTGAAGGGTCGAGGACGCGGCCAACAAAGACGATAGCACGAGACACCTTCTCGATCACAAAGAACACAAACGGGTGGTCAGCAACGAAATCCACCGTCGCCGGCTGATCCATCACCGCACTTGCCCCACAGCGCATATAGCTCGCAGTGGCGCCATTGGCAACGGTGCCCCCCTCGTTCACCTCGAGCACCGCCTTATGGCAGACGTCCGCAACGTACAGCGGCGTGCCAGCAGCGTCGTCCTCGTCGCGCTTGGCCGCCATGTCGGCCAGGTCAGCTTCGCCGGCAACGAAGGCGGACTTGATCCCCATGCCGTCTCTCAGGACCTGCCTCACGCTGCTGGAGACGGACAGCTTGAACTTGGGCAGCCGGAACTCGGAAGGCCCCTACGGGGACCTGCGAGCTCGGCAGGCGGTAGTGCCAGAACCCGGGGCCGGAGGCCATCTTCTGGACGAGACCTGGGAGCCCGTCCCGCTCGTCGGGCAGGAAGACGCACATGGAGTATTTCGGGGCGGGGTCGTCATCGCCGTCGCCGGGGCCGGGCTTGCTCTCTGGTGGTGTTGATCCCTTACGTCGTGGTGCTGGCGCCGGTGCTGCCGGTGCCGGCGATCTGTATGGGAGCTTGAGCACCTTATACCCGTTGCGGATGGCGATGTACTGGCTCCGTACTGAGCACATGAAGGGCACGTCGGCGGTGCTGCCGTCGAGGCGGTGGAACTTGTCCACCACCGTGTGCGCCTTGGCGAATGGCGCCTCCCATCTGCCCTTGAAGTAGATGGCGCTGCAGAGCATGAGGGTTGTGAGTGTGTCCACTGAACTTGTATCAAGGATCGAGCCGATGTGATTGTTAGTCGCCGCCGCCGAGCAGCGGTTGATCTCGCCAACTGCCTTCTCCGGCTTCACGAAGAGAAAGAAAAAATTTAATTTTTATTTCAGTGCAATCCATTAATGATGTACAAGAACCGAAAGGAATTACAACTTACGAGATCTCACCTCGTTACCGAAGTCGACGGCGCGCGCCTCGGCGTTGTAGGAGGCGGCGGCGGCGTCGCGGAAGGCCGGCAGGAGCGCCCACGCCGCGTCGAGCCACGCGCCGCACGCGAACGCGACGGCCGGCCCACCGCCCGCTCCCGACCGCGACCGGTCCGCTAGTGCGCGCTCCGCGGTGCGGCGGGCTAACGCAGCGAGGTCGTCGCGGGAGTCGCCGCCGAGCGCGTCGAGGAGCTCCTGGAGCGTGCCGCCGCGGGCGCCGGCGGCCAGCAGCGCTAGCGCGGCGTAGACGGACACCGGCGAGAAGACGAGGTTGGCAGCCGCGGCGGCGGCGGCGGTGCTAGGGCCGCCCGGCGGCTCCCCCGCGACGACGACGGGCGCCGCTTGTAGTTATAGTTGCCTGGTGAAGCAGAGCGCGAGCGCCGTTAGGCCGGCGGCGTTGGACCTCCGCACGGTCTTTCCTGATCTCCGTCGCTTTCGCGTCATGGCTAAGTTGAATACTTGATCGGCGACGATGTTTCTCTTTGTGTGTGTGTCAGGATCGAGTCGCAGTCGGAGCTCGGGATCAATATATGGAACTCTTGTCTAGTTCTCATATAAATCCAATATCCGCGACTAATAATACCATAAAATTCCTTTTTTTTTGTGAACAAATACCATAAAATTCCTGTGTGAACGTGGAGCAGGCGGAAGGCTCAGATCACGCGCGCGGCCTGCAATCCCGGATGCCGTCAAGTCGATGCACGGCACGTGGACACGCACCAAGATGATATCCAGACGCCCCGCGCTCCCGGCCCGGCCCGGCTTGGCTCCAAATTTTGGCTGTTGCGAAGAGACGGTCGGTTCGCCTTCCAGCAAAAAGGGTTGTACGGGTAGATGACCAGCGTCGTGGCGGCGAACAGCTTTGACGTAGCTTTCGTCCGCCCGCACCCCCTTAACTCCGTGAGTGTGTGGTTGTCACTGGCTCCGGTCCATTCGCTTGGATGCAGCGTGGCCCAAGTCCTTCACGCCATGGATTAAAAAAAAAGCTCGTCTCCACTCCTCATGCCCTCCTCACGCCGCCGCCGCATCGCTTCACTCACGCGCCGCCGATGCCGCATCGCTTCCCTCGCCGCCACAGCAGGCCACCCGCCGGCACGCTCCGGACGTCGCAGGCTGCCTTCCGCCGGGCCGCTCGTCTCGGACATCGCAGGCTGCCGCCCGCCGGCATGTTCCGGACGTTGCAGGCCGTCCGCCCTGCCGTTCCCAGACGGACCATGCAACCACGTAGGCCGGCCGGCGCGGCCACACGCGCGTCCAGATCCGGGTCTTCCACCTTCCTATCCCGGCCGAACGTCCAGCTTCCACGTTCTTGGAGTTGCAGGCGCCGCCGTGTTGGCCGATGGAGTCGGAATCGGGTCGGAATTCGGAATTGGATTCTAATCAAATCGAGAAATCAAATCCATGGTAAGTTACGAACTCCACGTCCGACCCCAATTCGATCTGGTTTTTTTCATACTTATATAATGCTGGTGCCTTTGGGATAACCTCGACAAGCACAACAAGTACCTGATCTTGCCGAGCAAAGAAGCGCCTCGCCGAGCATAACCTGATCTCGCCGAGCACCTGATCTTGCTGTACACACGTAAACTTCGAATTCTTATCTCAACGAGCTGAGCAATAATCAAATCGTCTCGCCAAACACATGTTTGACAAGGTTAGCTTCCTTTATGGTTTTGTTATTGCTGGCCAATACGTGATTTCATTGTAATATGTGAAATTTGTTTTTTTTCTGGTTTGGTTATTGCTGCAAACATAGATGCACCAAAATGTAATTCACAATAACAATAGGATAGGACAATGGGCGCTACAAATTTACTATCAATATGGTGTCTCTCATTTGGATATGCCCTTAGGAGTGTGTGTGCAATTTGGTACTTTGCATAATTCAGACAAAAGTAGTCCCAGAAGACTGAATTTTGTGAACGTTGTAGAACATCTGTCCACTAACTAACCACTAACTAACCAAAGAGCGCACACCGTACGCGCCTCTTGATTCTGCTGATGTGTATCGTAAACTGATGCCATTAAATTAATTTTGAGGGTAGCTACATTGTTTTCACCATATTGCATAGGTTCTATGACGCTGTTATTGGCAAGTGCCAGAGCAGGTACATTTTTATTTTATTTTTTTGTTAAAGTTATCGTGTAGTTCCCCCACTGCCATGGCCTCAATTGAGCTTTCGTTTCCTTTCTCGCTATGGCAAAAAGGTGGTTTCTTTATTGTGGGTTGAGCTGTTAGCACCTAGCTAAACTATGGACCAATTTGAGTGCTGGTTCTGCATAAACAAATTTTTGGATGAGTTGCCTAGATGTTTCAGATGAATTGTTCTTTTTGTTAACTACAACTTCATACCAGGCTGGCTGCCTGCCTTGACCTGGCCCGCCGGCTGGCCACCCAGGCTGGCGCCTGGTGGTGGCACGGGTGTGTGTGGAGGAGTCCATCGGTCGGCAGCGGCGCGGGCGTGAGTGGAGGAGTCCATTGGGCGGCAGTGGTGGGGGCGGGTCCAGGAGTTCGAGCGGGATCTGGTGTCTCTGGCGCTGATGGGGGGCGCCGTGCACACCGTGGTGGCGCAGATCGAGCGCATCAAGCTGCTGCTGCACGCAGGACGGCGACGCCGCTCTGCTAGGCAGGGCACGCAGGTTCGTGGGTCAACATTTATCCTTGTGCAACATTTATCTTAATATATGTCCTTTCAGAATTGCCAATGTTTCCTTTTATATAATTATTTCATTGTATTTTATATACCATTACCATGATCCACGTCTTATCTGCTGCATGATCTGTTGCTTATATCTTTTTTTTGAATGCCTTGTTTATGGATGAAGGAAGGTGGAGGCTGGACTGAAGAAGTGCAAGACAAACATCATAATTAGTGTCCACCCCATCATGCAACACATTCCTATGTGGGTTCTCAAATGCCAAGGCCTACAGAACAGAGTAGTATTTGTAACTGTGATCACAGACCTCAACACTTGCCACCTACATGGTATATTCAGTTACTGATAAGGAAAACATATAATAAAACAATTTTTTCACTTGATCTGACAATTAGAAGGAAAAAAACGCAGGGGTCCATGCTGATGTGAACAGATGTTACTGCCCCTCAGAAGAAGTTGCCAAGCAGGCTGCACTGGATGATCAACCTTCTCAAATCCACGTGTTCGGTCTTCCGATTCGACCATCATTCTGCCTTGCAGTTCTTGTTAAGGTATTTAGTTCACCCTAAGTTTTTCTATTTCTATTCCTGCTAATTTTATTTTGAACCATACATGGTCTTTCAAAAGGCCGAGATATTCATTTTACAAGGTTTTGTCCTGTTGTGTTCAATGAATATGCTGTATACCCCAAAAGCGTTACTGTTCAAGTTTCAAGAAAACAGGAAAATATGTCTGCATTGAATTGTCTGAATACTATTATGCTGTCATCAATTTTCTTTGGAACGTGAAATGTTTTTTTGCATGAGAGAATTTGAATTGAATCCACTTATATCAGGATGATTTGAGGGAACTTGAATTGGATCCTGAGCTTCCTGCAGTGCTGCTCATGGGAGGTGGAGGGCATGGGTCCTGTCAAGAAGACTGCCAGAGCCCTAGGAAAATCATTGTTTGACAAAGAGCTTAGAAAACCAATTGGGCAGCTTATTGTCATTTGTGGCCGGAACAAAACGCTAAGCTCCTCAATACAGGCACTTGAATGGAAAATACCAGTAAGGGTATAATGCACAACTTGTTGTTTTAGGATTCAAACCGATTCATCTGTAGAGCAACATATTCTAAAAATAATTGCGTTGTATTGTTCAGTGCTTACAGGCTCTCACCTGTCAGTTCCTTTAGTTTTTGAGTAATTCGGGTTTGATATTTTCTCCCAGGCATTTGTGAAAGAAGAGGGGAAAAGTGATACCATTAAGGAAGCTTAAACTGGGAGGGAATACAAAGCACCTTGAGAAATGAACAATTGTGTGATCTTGGGGAGGCAAAGGCACGCTAATTTCTTTTAGCATAGTTTTATTACAGATAAGAAATTGCATTTCAATCTGCATGGGCTTATGAAATGGAACAATTATTTTGGCCCTTTTTTGCTGCTCTGTCAATAGCCACATATTTTGTCGAAATCCAGGAGCACTCCTCAATCATATAAGAGTAGAAGCATTCAGGAGTTTTTTTCGTCAATACAATTTTGATGGCATTTACTTCACTGAATGCAACTTTATTTTTGTTCCCTAATTAATTCTGAGCAAACTCAGATATATGTAAATGTTATATCTCTTCTCTGTCTTGTTTATCTATAATTTTTACACAAATCACTATACATTTATAATAATGTTCACTATACACAATAGGGAATATCTTTCTTATCGCTTGACTAGGATATTCGGGCAAGACAAAATATTGACATTTTTTGTGGCTCTCATTGCAATGCTTGGGCATTTACCAATATAAGCATAAGACTGAAGGTAATGGGCCAGTCTGAAACTGTCAGGGATGGTCACCAACTCATTAGGAGATTGGGCAGTAACTGATGAAACACTGTTGGCTTTGAATTTTTTGGTATTGGACAGGTTTATAAAAATTTCATATTTCTGAAAAGGTGTGGTTCATAAAGTTTTGTGATTGTATTAAAAATCAAGGAAAATTCCTATCTTATATCATTCCATTAGCTAGAAGTGACTCTGTGTGTGTTTTGACCTGTGGAATCACCTTGGCTGATGATGCTTGTGCTCCCCGCTCCCAAGCATGGGTAGCCTGGTTTATGAATTCCCAAGTTATTTTAGGCCTTTTATCATGAGCACTTTTGCCCTAATAAGTGGGGATGGACTTACAGATGGCATTGAACAACTAAGACGAAAAACATGGATACAGAGTATGAATAGCTCTAATCCATGCTTAGACAGCTGATACAATAATCCTTTATCAAGGTTAAGTTGCATGTCTTCCTCAAACTTCGGCTACTTTGCTTTTCTCTTTGCTTGTTATCTTGGAGTATCTGCGTGGTGTCGACAGTACATCATGGTGTCAACTGTCAACGGTGCTTAATTCTGTGATATTGAGGACCAGAAATGTTTGGTACTACCACATACCTGACGGGTTGGGTTGACTGCACTTTTTTGTTTGTGCAATGAGACAAGCAGGAGCGGCATTTGAAGACTGATTTGAAGGATGATGCCAACAAATGCTTGAAAACTGTGAAAAGGACCAAAAGCCACCACAACACCATGATGGAAGAAATTTTGAAATAGTTCTGGAGTTGGACATGGTTAATTTAACCAGGTTTGTGCATATTTAGTTACTAATTGAAAGTTTGAAATTACCTTGGTACCAGATAACTAAACTTTGGATGCTTTATTGCACTCTTAGTTCAGAGAATGGCAGTGCCATTACTTCTCGTTGTTATGAGCACATTGATTTGCTCGTTGTCATATGAGAAAAAACCTGTGAGCATGGTGCTTTAGCAAAAGAACAACTAAAGCTGAATGGACATAGTGTCGACCTGTGCATCCGTTGACCTCAACTGGCCATCGCTCTTGGTCGACGGTCTCTGCACCGCTTAGCTTCCTGTGTAGCATGTAGACCGACTCCTTTATGGAAGACAACCGATGTCAGCAAGAGTGAAATGACAGTGATGATGGTGGAATGATAGTCTCATCATGTTCAAAGATTCATTTTTTTGTAACAGTATAACACTTGTTTAAATCAAAATTGCTATGACATTATACTGCTCTCGATGATTGTTAATTTCTAAACATTACTTTTTGGATTAAATGTTACTTTAACATCAGCATTTAATTTCACAGTATTGTTATCTTATCGTACAAACTTCGCCTATGTTGACTGGAAGACTTTCTTGAGTCGTCTCAACATAGCCGGTCCCAAGCCCGGTAAAGGAGGAGGGTTGTGTATAGGCGTGGCGAGCCAGACGTAAAAACCAGCTATTCTTATGGAGATGAGACCAAATAGACTTCCGTTGGGGCGTAACCCTCTTAGCGACGCGCCATGCCGGATCACCCGCTATGTTGTACGGAGCAGAATGCTGGCCCACAAAGAGAAGACATGTCCAACAACTGAGTGTTGCAGAAATGCGTATGTTGCGTTGGATTTGTGGTCACACAAGGATGGACCGAGTGCGAAATGATGATATTCGTGATCGTCTAGGGGTAGCACCTATTGAAGAGAAGCTTGTCCAACATCGGTTGAGGTGGTTTGGCCATTTACAAAGGAGACCTCCAGAGACACCAGTGCATTATGGAGTTCTAAGTCAAGATAATAAGGTGAGGAGAGGCAGAGGAAGGCCAAAGTTGACTTGGGAAGAGACAATAAAAAGAGATTTGAAAGAATGGGATATACCTAGAGACCTATGTCTGAATAGGAGTGCTTGGAAAACGGCTATTGACGTTCCTGAACCGTAACTGACGGTGTTTGTTGGGTCTCAACTCTAGCCTACCCCAACTTGCTTGGGACTGACAGGCTTGGTTGTTGTTGTTGTTGTTGTTGTTGTTATCTTATCGTACAATCCGTGTTTTTTTTATAAAAGTTTAGTTGTCCCGTAACAACGCAAACTCCAACTCGCTTTGTTGCTGCCATGGAGTCTCATATTTTCCACACGTCCTTTTTTTTGATAGGGCTCTCTCTTTGTTTATTTATCTATTTCTAAATTCAAATACAAAAATCCTTTGTTGTTAAAAGTATTTGTAACAATGACGTGCGACAAAAAAATGTATTACCAGTATATATATATATATATATATATATATATATATATATATATATATATATATATATATATATATATATATATATATATATATATATATATATGGATTTATACATACTATTATTCACGATGAACAAAGGTTGAAACAAAACTTGATCTACTACTACTTGATCGATCTGTGGGTCGATAACAGTATCATTGTAGCTATAGTACAGATGGTCTATGGGTTTAGACTCTGGACTTTGGACTTTGGACAGATGCCATGCTGCAGATTTGTTTTGCGCGTTGAGATGCGGATATTCGACTATGCTGCCAACGGGTACATAATGATGATTTAAATCGTGGACACGCATATAGGGATGGAGAAATAAATAACAGGAGCGTCGTGCATTGAAGGGTCGAGATGACGGACTAGAGGGGGTGAATAGTCCTTTCTAAAAATAATCACGTCGGCAAACTGAAACAAATGCGGAATTAAAACTATCGGTCTAGCCAAGACTACACCCCTCTATCTAAGTTCACAAGCACCTCACAAAGATCCTAATTATGTAACTAAGGTGCTTTCCTTAGCAAGAGCTCTCCTAAACAATTCTAGAGCAAGGTCACACAAACCTATGCACTAGTACTTTAGCAAAGCCGGGGAGCTCCTACACAATTCTAGTAAGCAAAAGCACGAAGCCACTTATGCTCACTAGCAATGCTCAATAGCAAAGCAACTAATGCCAAACTAGAGAGCGCAAATTACTTAGCTACACAAACTAAGCAATATGACTAACAAGGTTACACAAACCAAATTAGCCACGCAACGGTTGCTACTTCAATGCTACACAAGCAAGAACGTAGCTAGCAAACTACACAAGCCAACTAGTTACAAGAGCAACTACACAAGCACAAGTATATGAAAGTAAATACAAGCTTGTGAATCGAAAGCAAACCACCGAGAAGAAGTACACAAGGTTGACACGGTGGTTTTTCACCGAGGTTCACTTGGTTGCCACCAAGCTAGTCCCCGTTGTGGCGATACACCCACTTGATGGATCACGAGCTAATTGACTATCAAGAGTCAAACCCTCAGCGGGTGCCGCATATCCACTTTCAAGATGGGGATCCTACAAGCCACGAGCTTTACTAGAGTTGCTCTTCGCGATCCCCGCGGGGTGAGCACAATCCCCCTCACAAATCCTCCTCCGGAGCCACGCATAATCTCCACGCGTGCTTCAACGGAGTCACAAGACACCAAGCCGTCTAGGAGGTGGCAACCTCCAAGAGTAACAAGCACCACCGGCTTGCAACACGATCACCTAGTGCCACTCAATGCAATCCTCTCGATGCAACGCACTAGAATCGCTCTCTCACTCGATCCGATGAACACTATCAAGCATGAGTGAGTTAGAGGGCTTCCAAGCACTACCACATAAGCCACCAAGGCCAAAGTGTGCTCAGCTGTCGGCCATGGCCGGCCAAGGCATCTATTTATAACCCCACGGTCAAATAGAGCCGTTACCCCTTCACTGGGTTCTTTTCGGGATGACCGGACGCGCCGGTCATAACTGACCGAACGCATCCTCCAACGGTCACTGACCCCAACGGTCAAAACAACGACCGGACGCGCCGCTTCGAACGACCGGACGCGCCGATCGCACTGACTCGCGCGCCCGCGAAGCAACGACCGGACGCGCCCCTCGCAACGACCAGACGCGCCGATCGCACAGTACCGCGCGCGCAACGACATGACCGGACACGCTCCTTGCGACGACCGGACGCGACAGTGCCAGCGTCCGGTTAGAGTCCAGTAAGCACCTTCAACGATCGGACGCGTCCGATCATGTGTGACCAGACGCGCCTCGCGTCCGATCGTACTTAGTTTCCTCTGGACACCTGACCGGACGCGCCGGTCCCGCGAGTGACCGGACGCGCCGGTTACAAACCCTAGCACCCGCGCCTGCGCTGTACTGACCGGACGCGTCCGGTCATACCATGACCGCGTCCGGTGCAGCGTCCGGTCACCTCTGTGACCTCCGTTCGCCTCCGTTTCTTTTCCGACTTCCAGCGTAGTGGAAAATAGGCATTTCAACTTCTCAAAAACGCCTGAATCCCGCGCTCGCAAAGCTCGGCGGGAGGGAGAGAGGAACCCAAATCCTCTCTACCGCTCAAACTCTAACGCCTTCGCAAATGTGCCAACACCAATAAGTGAACACCACCTTGTGCACGTGTGTTAGCATTTTCACAAACATTTTACCGAAGGAGTTAACCACTCAACTTGCCACGCCACTCGATCCTAGCAACGATGCATAGTTAGATCACACGAGTGGCACTAGATGACCGATATGCAAACAAGTTTGCCCCTCTTGATAGTACGGCCATCTATCCTAAACCCGGTCATAAACTTCTCTACACACCTATGACCGGTGAAATGGAAATGCCCTAGGTTATACCTTTGCCTTGCACATTCCACTCCATCTCCTCCGACGTTGATGCAACACATGCACCAACCAATCACCAAATGATATGATCCACTTCATATCATCATATGACCGTATTGGTTCATCAATCTTGACCTCACTTGCTCTTCACCGTTGCGTCGGTCCATTGGCGCCAAGTCTTGCTCAAGCTTCACCGCCTTGCGGTCCATCGCTCCAAAGCCTCCGACTTGCCCTTCACACTTGCAACCGGTCCATCAAGCCAAGCCTCATCTTGATCTTCGCCACCTTGGTCACATGACTCCATGTCATGTCTCATATGCAATGAGCTCCTTCATGACACAATCATCTGTGGACTAATTCTCTGTGTATCTCACATAAACACAATTAGTCCACCTAAGGTTGTCACTCAATTACCAAAACCAAACAAGGACCTTTCAATCTCCCCCTTTTTGGTAATTGATGACAACTCTACAAAGATATGGAAATTAAGTTCTTTTGGACTTTATGCCACTTATCCAACATTTAAGCTCTATGTTAGAATTTGGATAAGCATCATAAAATCCAACTTGGTAGTGATAACTCTCCCTACATATGTGCTCAAATGGTTTGGTTTCAAGCTTGCACATATGCATAAATATGAAATTTGTGGGAGGGTTAGCACTACTAAGTGATGCTAAGGTGTATAGAATAAACCTTTGTAGTTCGATACCATTTGATAGCTCGATATCATTTGAAAATCACAAGTTTGCCATCATCCTTAGCATCATGAGTAGCTAGACATCAAAAACATTAGAAACCCCGTGAGATCAACATTATAAGCAAGGTTCTAGTTTTTCATGATAAACACAAGTCTAGCTATCATCCTATGCATGCTAGTTATCATATCATCATTCAAGTTCTATAACTAGCAAACACCACACAAGCATGCATGTTAAATATAAAAACTTATGCAATGCTAGCAAGCACATGAATATGCACATATCAAATGTAATCAATCAAAGTTCATGAGCTTGCTCCCCCTACTTGTGTGCTTCTCTTGTCCAAGAATTTTGATCCTTCTCTTTTCTTCATTGTTGCTCCCTCTTTGTCCATTTCCATGTCCAAACCCCATCTTCTCATGATGTCCCCAAACCCTAAACCCCTCTCTTGGTGCATTGACATATCTTTGTTCCAACTTCTCCCCCTTTGTCATCAATTTCCATAAAGGGTGTATTTCTCATTGATACAAATGCTTGCATTGGGGTAGATGGTTGAGACTTGAATATTGCGTTGTTGATGGACATCACCGCACATGTTGGAATGACATTACTTGTATGTTGCTCTTGAGATACCACTTAGGATCTTTGACCTTGATACCATTAGGTGGGGCTCCTCCCCCTATGTCATAGCATGGGTCATTCACTTGATAATCTTGAGCTCTTGTGTGTGAGGGAACTTTCTTCATTTGATGATCACTTAAAGTTGATGATCACTTGTGGAACCACCGTCTTGTATAAATGATATCATGTGTAGAAATACCACGAATAAGTGTGTGATACCAATTTGAAGAATCCTCTATCATGGAACCACTTGTAGGATTTGTCAATATGATCTTTTCTTGAACATTTGCTATCTTTATGAGTACCACTTGTAGGATATCACTTGTAGATCATGATCTAGACACCACTTGTAAATACCAATTGAAGAAATATTTTAAGTCTAGATACCATTTGAAACACCCTAGATATCCATTTGCATTGTTGTCTTGTGCTTGTACCCATATCATTGTCATGAGCTTCTAGTATGACTTGAACTAAGTTGATTTGCCTAAGATTCTAAGTCCGGTTTGATCCAATGACAAGCTTCTTTACTCCTCATACTAAGGGTTATCTTGCCAATATTGTACTTGTCACTTGTTAGCAATCCAAACTAGATCAAGTACTTTGGGTTCACTAGCTCATGAACAAATTCATACACATACCACTAGATTATTTAAACAATTCAAGCAATAGTGGTAGGCTATGAATTTAAATATTTCATTTGTTATGCATGATCCTAGTAAGCATGTACTATATGCACTAATCGCATACTAGTAAGGGATGAAATGATCATGCACATTACAATGATACCTTTGTTATATTGGAGTAGAGGATAGTCACATAGATTTCAATTCATTACTCCAATAGCAATGTGAAGTCCAATTTATAAGCTTGGTGAAGACCAATCATTATAGAGAAATCCATTCTTCACCCATATGAAATGAGAACCACTAATAATCAAGTGCATTATCTCTTGTTGTGGTTGGCTTGCTTTTTCTCTTTGATCAATGCTTGCGTGAGAGAAGTACTTATGATACCAATTTTATAACCATGACTAGCTCTCTTTTGGGTGTTGCTTGCTTTTCTTGATCAACCCTATTGATTGCTTCAATTAAGCATCTCAAATATCCCTTGAATTCATCACTTCCATGTTAGCCTTCCAAGCCGGTGCTCGGTTTACCCACCCATGGGCGGCAAGCCCCCTCAGCAGGGATAAGTGACCTCTCTCCAAAGAACCATCCTTGACACTTACTTGAATTGCCTTTGATTGATTGATCTATGGACTTAACTTTATGAGTAACCTTGAATTATTCTTTAAGTCCTTTTCTTTCTACCAAATGATCTCCAATTATTACTAGAACTTGAACCTCATCTTCATCTTGAGTTTGATCTTCATTTTCAAATTTGAGTACCAAATTTGTACACTAAGTACATTCCACAATCAATGCCCTTGTACTCATTTCTTGTCATGCTTCTAGATCAATTCAAAACCAAACTTAGGTGCCTCAAACACTTATAAATATATTTCCAACTTGAGGACCTTTCACTTAAAGTGACTCTAGATCAATCCAATAATTGTCACTTTTCTGGCAGATTCTGTACCCTTCAAAGAATAATTCATATCTCCCAATATACAGATCCAAATGCCATAAAATTTGTTGGAGATGTGATTCACTAAGTCATCTAGCAGCTGTAAAAATTTGAGATTCATTTGACATATAGATTGCTACCAGATTTCAAATCTTCCACCACTGCTACATGCTGAAAACTGCTGCACTATAGCTGACAAGATGTACTCCAAAGCCGAAGCATCTCTTATCCAATTCTCATGAAATTTGTACAGAATCTTATAAAATAAGTCTAGAGCATGCATACCAAAATTCATGCCAATCCAAGTAGATTTGATCATCCAAACTCAGACTTGATCACTGCTAGCTCAGATTTTCAACTTTGGACAGATTTCAATACATTGAGCAATACTTTATCAAATATGAATCAACCTTGAAACTAACTTGTTTGAATACTTTCACAAGACATATATCCATCCAATCCACTTACTAAATGTCATCTCATGAATTTATCCAACACAAATCAATTCAAACTTGATTACTTAAACATTTAATCCATTCAAACATCTCATAGCAAGCAACATTGCATATATATCCAATTCAATCAACTCATATGCACCCAAGTGAAATGATCAACAAGAGATATACCTTGGTTAGCTCATGATCATCCAATAGCAAGCTTTCAACTTGAATATTTGCAAGCCATCAAATATATCCAATAAATCACCACAATCTTGAATGTTGCACTTGTATGTTGTAGTATTTGGACTCCACTTATTTTGACTTGGCATTGGGATAGAATATGCACTAAGCTTTAAAACTTGATTCAACATATGATGACCAATATGAATCCAAATGAATCAAGCCTCCAATGCCGATGGTACCTACAAATAATCATCCACTCTTTGATGGTACCCAAACAAGTTTGGGTCCTCTCAAGTTAGGTGCAACATACTTAGGCAAAGCCTTAGTATGGGTAGCGGGATGTTTTGCAATTCCAACCAATGAGGTACCATTGCCATCCTTTCTAAGCATGTTAGTATCATTAATTGAACTAGGCTTAGAATTATTACCTAGGGGACATGAATGAGCCATGTGTCCCCTTTCCCGGCATGAATAGCATCTTCTCTTTGGTTGAGCCTTTTCTTGCTTGCTCATGTGATGCTCTTCATTGCCTTGCCTCTCATGAGTTGCTTGAGCATTCTTCTCAAGCTTGGTAGGACACCCCGAGACAAAGTGTCCCATATCTTCACACTTGAAGCACTTGATGTGAGCCAAATCTCTCTCCTTATCTTCAATCTTGCTCATCATCTTGGCATCTTGGATTTACATTGGATGCCTTCCTCTTCCACCCCTTCTTGTTTTCTTTTTATTCTTCTCATGCTCAACGTGTGGCTTTGGTTGAGGCTCTTCTTGTTGCTTCACTAGTTGCTTGCTTGGGCACATTGAGGTGTAGTGACCCCATGTATGGCACTTGAAGCACTTGCGTTTGAGCCTTTCTTCTTCTTTCTTCAACTTGAGCTTCTCTAAGTTGGGGCATGTTTGGTGAAGATGACCCACTTCATGGCATCGGTAGCACATGAAATGAGAGAGTTTCTCTCGAGCTAGCTTCTTCATCTTTCTTTCTCTTTTATTTTCCCCTTTGGTCATATTCTTCTTGCTCTTGTTGAAACCAAGGCCACTCTTGTCACCAAAGTTTCTTTGAGTTTTCAACATATGCTCAAAGGTGACTTTTGAGTTGTAGCACCTTTCTAACTTGTTGCTCAATTTCTTCACTTCACTTTTGAGCTCATTGTTCTCCTTCAAAATGTTAGTCTCACAAGACATAGAAGTAGAACAAGCATATATATGTGAAGAACATGGCATATCTAATAAGTCATCACAAGAGGTGGATACATGCTTTCTCCCTACATCACATGGGTTAGTCACATTTTGCAATTGATCATTTGATCCATGTGATGAGCTCTCATTAATTTTAATTTTCTTTAATAACAACTTAAAGAGAGAAGCATGTCCTTGTACCAAATTATCATGAGCAACACTAAGTTCCTCATGAACTAATTTTAGCTCCTCATGTGAACAAGTAGTAACATAAAGTAGATGCTTTTGTTATTCACATGTGGTTTTTAGAAATGAGTTTTCATTTTCCAATTTCATGGTTTTAGCTTTCTCATTTTCTAAAGACATGTTCATGCTAGCAAGTCTACTAACAAGCTCATCATTTGAATCAACATGATCAATCACATTATCATTTGATACCTTTGTGTCACCTAGTGACATGAAGCAATGTGATGCAGTGGATGGGCTTGTAGTAGCATCATCAAGGCCCGAGCATGAACCAACGTTGTCACCATCAAGTGTGCTTGGGGTAGAAACATCACTTGCAACACTTGATGCATCATCACCATCCTTGTCAAGTGAACTTGTGGTAGATCGATCATCATCATCACTTGACCATGAGGTGGAGCAATCCTCCACAACCATCATGTTGTGGTCATGCTCAACATCATCATGTACAACCTCCTTGGGCTTGACATCATCGTCATCATCGGTGATAGCTCCATACTTTTCATTGAGATAGGCCCATATCTCATGAGCGGATTTGAGGTCCATGATCTTACCAAAGATGCTATCATCCAAAGATCTATACATGATGTTAGTAGCTTGGATGTCAAGATCTAGACATTTCTCTTGTGCTTGAGTTAGATTATCTTCATCCAACACATGAGAAAAGCCTACATCTACCATCCACCACATTTGAGGGCAAATAAACTTAAAATTACATATCATCCAATTTTTCCACCGTGCAAACTGTGTGCCATCAAACATGTGAGGACAATCAACATCTAGTCCATATTCCGCCATCCTCTCAGGTCGGTGAAGACCACAAATGAGAGACCAGGCTCCGATACCAATTGAAGGGTCGAGATAGCGGACTAGAGGGGGGTGAATAGTCCTTTCTAAAAATAATCACGTCGGCAAACCGAAACAAATATGGAATTAAAACCATCGGTCTAGCCAAGACTACACCCCTCTATCTAAGTTCACAAGCACCTCATAAAGATCCTAATTATGTAACTAAGGTGCTTTCCTTAGCAAGAGCTCTCCTAAACAATTCTAGAGCAAGGTCACACAAACCTATGCACTAGTACTTTAGCAAAGCCGGAGAGCTCCTACACAATTCTAGTAAGCAAAAGCACGAAGCCACTTATGCTCACTAGCAATGCTCAATAGCAAAGCAACTAATGCCAAACTAGAGAGCACAAATTACTTAGCTACACAAACTAAGCAATATGACTAACAAGGTTACACAAACCAAATTAGCCACGCAACGGTTGCTACTTCAATGCTACACAAGCAAGAACGTAGCTAGCAAACTACACAAGCCAACTAGTTACAAGAGCAACTACACAAGCACAAGTATATGAAAGTAAATACAAGCTTGTGAATCGAAAGCAAACCACCGAGAAGAAGTACACAAGGTTGACACGGCGGTTTTTCACCGAGGTTCACTTGGTTGCCACCAAGCTAGTCCCCGTTGTGGCGATACACCCACTTGATGGATCACGAGCTAATTGACTATCAAGAGTCAAACCCTCAGCGGGTGCCGCACATCCACTCTCAAGATGGGGATCCTCCAAGCCACGAGCTTTACTAGAGTTGCTCTTCGCGATCCCCGCGCGGTGAGCACAATCCCCCTCACAAATCCTCCTCCGGAGCCACGCACAATCTCCACGCGTGCTTCAACGGAGTCGCAAGCCACCAAGCCATCTAGGAGGTGGCAACCTCCAAGAGTAACAAGCACCACCGGCTTGCAACACGATCACCTAGTGCCACTCAATGCAATCCTCTCGATGCAACGCACTAGAATCGCTCTCTCACTCGATCCGATGAACACTATCAAGCATGAGTGAGTTAGAGGGCTTCCAAGCACTACCACATAAGCCACCAAGGCCAAAGTGTGCTCAGCTGCCGGCCATGGCCGGCCAAGGCATCTATTTATAACCTCACGGTCAAATAGAGCCGTTACCCCTTCACTGGGTTCTTTTCGGGATGACCGGACGCGCCGGTCATAACTGACCGGACGCGCTCAGCCGCGTCCGATCCTCCAACGGTCACTGACCCCAACGGTCAAAACAACGACCGGACGCGCCGCTTCGAACGACCGGACGCGCCGATCGCACTGACTCACGCGCCCGCGAAGCAACGACCGGATGCGCCCCTCGCAACGACCAGACGCGCCGATCGCACAGTACCGCGCGCGCAACGACATGCCCGGACGCGCTCCTTGCGACGACCGGACGCGACAGTGCCAGCGTCCGGTTAGAGTCCAGTAAGCACCTTCAACGATCGGACGCGTCCGATCATGTGTGACCGGACGCGCCTCGCGTCCGATCGTACTTAGTTTCCTCTGGACACCTGACCGGACGCGCCGGTCCCGCGAGTGACCGGACGCGCCGGTTGCAAACCCTAGCACCTGCGCCTGCGTTGTACTGACCGGACGCGTCCGGTCATACCATGACCGCGTCCGGTGCAGCGTCCGGTCACCTCTGTGACCTCCGTTCGCCTCTGTTTCTTTTCTGACTTCCAGCGTAGTGGAAAATAGGCATTTCAACTTCTCAAAAACGCCTGAATCCCACGCTCGCAAAGCTCGGCGGGAGGGAGAGAGGAACCCAAATCCTCTCTACCGCTCAAACTCCAACACCTTCGCAAATGTGCCAACACCAACAAGTGAACACCACCTTGTGCACGTGTGTTAGCATTTTCACAAACATTTTACCGAAGGAGTTAACCACTCAACTTGCCACGCCACTCGATCCTAGCAACGATGCATAGTTAGATCACACGAGTGGCACTAGATGACCGATATGCAAACAAGTTTGCCCCTCTTGATAGTACGGCCATCTATCCTAAACCCGGTCATAAACTTCTCTACACACCTATGACCGGTGAAATGGAAATGTCCTAGGTTATACCTTTGCCTTGCGCATTCCACTCCATCTCCTCCGATGTTGATGCAACACATGCACCAACCAATCACCAAATGATATGATCCACTTCATATCATCATATGACCGTATTGATTCATCGATCTTGACCTCACTTGCTCTTCACCGTTGCGTCGGTCCATCGGCGCCAAGTCTTGCTCAAGCTTCACCGCCTCGCGGTCCATCGCTCCAAAGCCTCCGACTTGCCCTTCACACTTGCAACCGGTCCATCAAGCCAAGCCTCATCTTGATCTTCGCCACCTTGGTCACATGACTCCATGTCATGTCTCATATGCAATGAGCTCCTTCATGACACAATCATCTGTGGACTAATTCTCTGTGTATCTCACATAAACACAATTAGTCCACCTAAGGTTGTCACTCAATTACCAAAACCAAACAAGGACCTTTCATGCATGGCAACAGAAGCGCGCGCATTCATTGAACCTAGCCGGCTGGGTCTCCAGTCCAGCCTAGCTTTGTACACTACCCGTGTGTTGCGACAAGAGACGTAATTTGCTGTGTAATTTATCTAGATGATTTGTAGGTTAAAAAATTTATTCAACAAACGTGTGACGCTCTAACTCTTATATATGATCGAATATCGGATTTTGAATAGTATTTGAGATTGCATCGTATATTTAAATTTGTCTTTGCATCAAACTCTATGCCTTGCCTGTGTTTAGCCTTTCGGTTCCTTTTGTTGCATCTTTCCTTTTTCTGTTTCTATTTTGTTGTGTTCAGTGTAAGTTCTTGTCTATTTCGACTTCTAAGAAATTGGTACAATAAAAGCTTCATCATGTGTATGATTCGTCTTGAATTAGACCCCATAATATTGCTAGATATGCAATGTTCTAACTCGTATGTACATTGGACACTTAGATATTTATCCAATAATTACATCAGGTGTTCTAATTCATTTTTGATTCATACTCTACGGATTGTATCAACCATTTTGATTAATTTTGGAATCCTACTTCACACCATGTAAGGCACGGTGGCAAAATTTCCTCCTCTTTTTTGGTTCATTTGTTAGTCTGGCCCTATCAAATACAACTTTCGCTCTCCATGTGAAACACAACCTGTACCATCGACTCTAGAGTTCACATCCAAAACCAATTCAGAACGCAAAGAAAAACACATAATAAATATACAAAATTAGATGCACGCTTGAAGATATTAGATAGAGACAAAAAAACAGAACAAATATGAAGAAAGAAGACAAAACGGACACGATTCACACGAAGAAAGAAATATGTTATAGATCCGCAAAGACAGCAAAAAGACGTTACCGGGGTTGTAAAAAAACTAAAAATATATATTATTGACCCGTAGCAACGTACGGGCATATTTACTAGTATAATAATAAAGAGGCAAAATTTTAGGTTTTTTTTTATCCATCCATTTTTTTGTCCATCCGTTTTCCTCTAACTACCGAATAATGAAGAATTTCTTTTGTCCGGACTTATATATATAACCCATGCTCATACGAGTTAGAATAGCTTGCGTCTAAACCAATATGGAATAGGAATCCTTGCTTAAATAGATTCCTCAGATCCTGAGTATTCTAAATAGAACTCTTAATAATAAATAGAAAAAGATAAGAGTTAAGTATTGATAGATAGACTCCTAATCCAATTAGATTTCTCATATCCGAAGTTATGTCCGGAGATGCATTTGGTTTAGTTTTGTAATTTTTCTGTATGAAACAGATGACCAAAAGCAATAATGAGAGTAATTTTGATATTACACGATTATTTTACTATTTTTCTCCGGTGTATACTTACATACGTGGTTTCTGATTTGTTTAGCAATTTTTTGCCTTTATTTTTCTCCAACGTACTTACATGGTTTCCAATTTGTTAGAATTTTTTTGCTTTTATTTCTTCTCCGATGTACTTACGTACATGATGATTTCCTAATAGTTCCCCTATCGGAGGACCAACGTTTTTGGTTGCTTTTGCATGAAACGGGTAAGCCGGAAGCAATGAAAATTAATTTGGTATGCAACTATTTGTTTTTAATGAAAACTAGAAATAATAACGGTTGTCCCTTCTCTTTTGAGTTTTTTAACGTCATTCACTTACTCCCTCTCTCTCTTTTTTTATCTGTCGTTTTCCCTTTCCGAGAAGTCAAACATACTTAACTTTGACTAAATATATCAAATAAAATATTAAAATTTATAATACATAATTAGTATTATTAGATAGATCATTGAATCTATTTTTATAATAAATTTATTTAGAATTACAAATATTGCTAATATTTTCTACAAACTTAGTTAAACTTGAGAAATTTTGACTAGCACGAATCCCACGACAACACTTAAATATGGACAGAGGGAGTATGTCATGTCCTGACGTCCAAACCCACACATGACGTGTGTGGACATGTGGTTGTGGCTCAAATTCAACCTTTAATTTGTCAAACTCACAATAGGTACACACAATAACACCTGTTTTAGTTGAACTAATTTATTTTCAATTTCTCATAAGGATTAATCTTTTATTGCAGGCTTGATTTATTTGATTTATGGTTGGATAAAGCTCATTTATCAAATTGTACAAAATAACTAACTCATTATCACCAGTGGTATGGCACCGCGTAATAAAATGTTTATCTTGTTGTAACGCACGGGCATGTTTTGCCAATAATAATAATAATAATAATAATAATAATAATAATAATAATAATAATAATAATAATAATAATAATAAAGAGGCAAAATTTCAGGCTATTTTTTCGTCCATCCATTCTTTTGTCCACCTCTCCCCTAACTACCGGTAGTCGAAGTTTCTTCCGTCTAGACTTATATGACCCTAGATAGTTAGGACAAATAGATCTCTCTGATCCTAAATAAACTGAATAGGAATAGAAATCCTAATTCAAGTAGAAAATGACAAAACCACAGACCAAATAGGCAAATACATCTTCCAGATCTGAAAATCAAGGCAAACAAGGAAAGGAGAATTCTGTAGAAACTCCAGCTCAAATAAAAAAAGAATCACGAATCGAATAAAAAAAGGAGCTATAATAAGAAGTCGCATATGCTCTGCTCGCTGCGCGGATGTAACACCCTCGGTGTTACGCCTTAATCAAAATATTAAACTATGTCATGAGCATCATGTTTATGTATTATTGCATGTGGTAAATGAGAAATTAAATTTTATTGCACTAATTCTCAAATTGAGCTCTAATTAATTCCTTGTCAAGTTGTCCTTCCAGCACGTCATCTCTCTCCACGTGAGAGCTCCATAGCCACAAAGTCAAATGATAAATTATTGTCATTCACTAATTATTGGCATACCACTTGGCAAGATTTTTATCTCCATCAATCTCGCGACGCGCCACTGTCATCTCTCGTTGTTCTAATTATCCCGCCTTTACTTCGCTTGCTAATCACCTTGCAAAATCATCAGTGCACGACGCGCTACCACTGCCATAGTGTGTCGCACACGCTACGCATTAATATCACTCGCAAGTTCGGACCGCTAAGCACTCCGCTTGCACGCTGCTGAGGTACTTTGCAGGCGAAGGGCAGACACCATTTTTCCACACGTCGATGTCGTAGCCACGCAGAAATCACTGTTCACGGACGGAAAACACTGTTCACGCGTGGAAAACACTGTAGCTCCGCAGAAGGTACTGTTCATCCGCAGCACCCTGTCGCCCTCCCACCGTTTTATTACCTTTAAGCAAGCTAGTTTATGACGCGTCGCTGTCGTGTCTTTGCTTCTCCATTCCTGCGTCTCTTGTCTTTAAAAGGATATGCCGAGCTATTTCGCTCCGCTGCTCACTTGCTTCTCTCGAATTAAGTTTCTCTGTTCTTACCCATAAAAGCTGCGTCTATCAATTTCTCCTGAGCTGCAATAATCAGCTGAGGTAGCTAGTCTATAATTGATCTTTTCATTCTCTAATGTTTCCTTAACCTGTGATCTCCTTCCCCGTTAATTCCTTGACCTGAATAAATGAACCAGCACCCCACCGCCAAGCACGTTCAGCCCAAAGCTCACTCCAGTCATGATGTGCTTGTAAGTAGAGATGGCAACGGGTACCCGAAACCCGAGTACCCGACGGGTATTACCCGATAAAGAGGCGGGTATGGAATGAATTTTCTACCTGTGGGTATGTTATTGGGCAAAATCATATACCCATCGGGTATGCGGGTACGGGTGCGGGTGTATACTACCCATACCCGTATACCCGCGGGTAAGACATACCCGCAAAAATAACTAGCCAACCTCAGTTATTTTAGCGCATATAAGTCATTAATTTGGCTCATTGAGACATCCACTATATTTCTAATAGATTGTCTTTGTTGTAATGATGCTAATAATATTTGGTAGCATGTTTGTAACTTGTTGGAAGCTTAGAATGATTTATTTTTGCACGTGACTATTTGATATTTTTAGATAATTTTCGGGTATGCTATCGGGTACGGGTTACCCGTCGGGTGAGAATTACCCGGCGGGTACGGGTATGGAACTATTTTTTTACCCGCATGCGGGTACGGGTAACCCGACGGGTAAAATTTTGCGGGTGCGGGTACGGGTACGGGTGAGCACTACCCGTCGGGTACGTACCCGTTGCCATCACTACTTGTAAGTCCAAGATCACTCAAAGTCCATCATTGAATTAATTCTCTCATGACCAAGACCTCACCACCGCACACGGCACGGAGCCAGAGGACAGCCCTACCAACTCGTTTCATGCTTCCTGACTACTCATGACCACCCACGATCAGTGCTATATATGGCTCTGCTCCACTCCACGCAGGGCAAGCATTTGCTAAGCTCCCTGGTGTCTCTCCTCTTGCATTGCCTCCGCACATCGATCACCGTAGGTGGCACTTCATTCAATTCTGAGGTAGCTAGCCTGTAAGAATTCCTTCATTCTTCTTATTTTCTTGACTCGTGGTCTCATCTAGTAATTCTAAGACCCACAGTTATGTGCAAGTCAACAAGTTCAATTGCGTGATTAGCCTCCTCCAATAATATCACTTTCTTCATCTCTAGAGCTCATTTGAATTTATTTATTGATTGTGAAATAAATTTTGTTAGATTCCTAAATTCATGATCTATCTATTAGTGTAATTAGTTCGTACCTTTAGGGTTACTTTATTATTTTGAAATGCTTATTATGGTTATTTAGAGAATGAATTTTTTTATGATGCATGGTAGCTAGTGCACCTTGTTTTATTATATATATAGTAAATTGATATTAACAATAAGGATGCCTTTAGTTGCTAAGATAATACATGAAATATTTCATACTTGTTTAGTGGGAATAATAGATAACTTTGCGTATTAGTCATTAGAGTTGGCTTAGTAGCTCGGTAGATGTATTCTTATTTTAAGAGTTGTGGTTGCCTATATATTAATTATTGCATCATCATTTCATGCATATAGTGAACGAATTGGCGGAGACCGTGACTGTCGGCGATCAGGAGTACGAGGAAATCGTTGAGGAGTACGAGGAGGAGATTCTCGTGCCGGAGGAGAACCAGGAGTCGTTGACTGACTTTACTGACACCGCGCCTGCCCAAGGCAAGCCCCGGTGCATAACCCTTATTTTGCAAATCATTATATATATATATATATATATATATATGTTGCATGAGTTTTATGATACCCACATGCATATATCTATATTTATCCATGAGCCTTACTAGTACAGGATCGTGTAGCTGCTTTGCGTAGGTTTATCGGTAGCGTGAGGAACCTGTCGTTACTCACAATAGGTGGTTATTATTATTATTACACTAATGATGAAATGATGGAAAAGGAAATGGTGATTGGGCAGGGATATGGTATGGGTTTTGGTGGGTGTAACAGGTTGTGTCCCGCGGCCACGGGGCATAGCTTGGTTGCACTTTTTCCCTGTCCGTGTCGATTAAGGACCATTCGTTGCACTGGATCCCCGGTCTAGTCACAGATTTATTATCCCGAGCATATACTAGCGGATGGGGGCTAGGAAGACTTGTTACTCTCTTGTCATGGGCTCCGGCTCTTTCCGGACCGACTGATTGGAGGCGGGGATAGGTGGAGGTCTTAGCACCATATTGAGGCCGGGCCTTAAGTACGGGAGCTAGGAGTCCAAGTTTGGACGGGGACCTGGAAACCTATGATAGGAGGGGAACGGGTTGGTCTTGATTGTGCCTGGGGTACAAGCGAGGCGTGTGTTTTTCGGGGTACCCAGCTGGGCACATTGATTCGCGAATCACCATTTCTACGTGATGGTACGGCTTGACTGCACTCTGGCACCGTAGTAAGAACTGTCATATGAAAGATGGAAAAATGATTCTGATTGCTCAACCCTTGCTTGATGATAGAACAGGTGCTTACATAGCAGGTTGGATAATGAATTTAACATGGCTGCTAATAAATTAATGAAATAAGGACTCACTCTTAGTATTGCTTTCCGCAAACAAGAACCCACAAGCCATAAAGCCTATCATAATCCTTGAGAGTCAGGAAATATATTCCCAGTCGGGTAAGTCTTGCGAGTACATTGTGTACTCAGGGTTTATTTACCCTTGTTGCAGGTGCTGCTTGAGAAGCTAACTGTTGTGTGGAGGATTCTTCTGGTGGGCACAGACGGATCCTTATATCGTTTCGTTATATGTTATTCTATTCCGTTGTTTAATTTATCGCACTCTGAACTTTGGTACTGTAATAAAGAATTTCTAAGACTCTTTATTGTATGAACTAGATTAAGTATTGTAAGCTTGTACTCATTATTGGATCCCGGGTGTAAAATTGTGGAACGCTTCGAGTTCTCCCGTTGGGTGTGCTCGACAGAACTGCTTGACTTGGCTCACTTTTGGGGTGCTTAGTGTCTAGTGGAAGACAGCGCCTCTAAAAGTGTGTTAATTCAGGCGGTTCTGCCACAGTTGGTACCAGAGCAATAATGAGTTCACGAGCTTAATCACCTTTTCAAAAACTTAAAACTTTGACCAACAAAAGCTTTGCGAAAAATAGGATGCGGTAAAATTGCGTAAATAAGTATAAGCCCTAACAATATGGTCTATCTGGGATAGTGGCACTGGTTTTATCTAACCATTTTCTGCAGGTACACTAACTTATGCTATGTAAGAAAGCGCTAGTGTTCGGAAAGGAGTGTATGCTGTGCCAAAAATTCAAACGAGTGCCGCTATATTCTGGCATGAGTGAACGCATAGGCCGATGCATGCATCATAAGAAGAAAATTTGTTAAGCTAAACCCCTTCACGTATAATTTCTAGATAGTTAAGATGATAGGGTAATAAAAAAAAGAAATGCTTCGATCCTTAATAAAAGCCTTATCAATTTCTCTAAGTCTCTTGTTCCTAGTCTGAAGGTTCTCTATTTTTTTTGGTTCCTATCTGGTCACAGATGGATCTGAGGTCCCGTCGTGTGGGCACTGGGTCTAGTCATGGGAGCACCAGTGCCGGTGTGGGACATGGCCTTGGTGAAGGTCATGGTGAAAGTGGTCGCGACAATGGTAACAACAATGCCAACGGGCAGAGCCGTGAGGCCCCACTCTTGGGTCCTCCTTCCCCGCCACCACCACCGCCACCTCCGATGACTCCTGCGGAGATGATGGCGGAGATGTTGGCTTCACGTCAGGAGACAGCCCGTGCCTTGGAGATGATGGCACAAGCTCTTGGTGGCTTCGTCCGCGGAGGCCACGATGGCAACGACGGAAATAGGGGTGGTGCCCGCGGTCTTGAGAGGCCTTGTTCTTATCAGGACTTCTTAAAGACCAACCCGCCCACGTTCACGCCGACTGCGGAGCCTCTGGACGCGGAGCATTGGCTTCGTGTGTTGGAGCAGAAGTTTCTGCTGCTCACGGTGACCGATGAGCAGAAGGTGCGCTTTGCCGCACAACAGCTTTTGGGATCTGCTAGCGCATGGTGGGATACTTTCAATGTCATGCAGCCGGCGGGTCATCCTGTGACTTGGCAGGAGTTCACCACTGCCTTCCGAGAGTACTACATTCCTGCGGGTGTTCTGAATAGGAAGCTCTCGGAGTTCTTGGACCTGAAACAAGGGAGCATGTATGTGATGGAGTATGCCAATAAATTCAACCATCTAGCACAGTACGCTGGGACTCATGTTGACATAGATGAGAAGAAGAGGGACCGCTTCTATCGTGGCCTCTCTTGTATTTTGCAGAAGGAGCTTTATACTGGGAACTACCAGACTTTCGGTACTCTAATGAATGCTGCCATTTCTATGGAAGGACTGCAGCGTGACACTCAGGCTGAGTGGAAGCGCAAGCGGGGAATCTCTGGGTCTTCTAGTCACCTGCAGTCACAGAAGATGCAGGTTGTTAAGAGGATGTCCTACCATTCCCCAGGTGGACAGTCGTCTCAGCAGCCTCAGCAGACTCGGCAAACACCGCCGACTCTGTAACGTGCACCTACTCAGCAGGTGTAGCAGGCCCAGGGATCGTAGTTTCCACGTTGTCAGGGGCAGATGATCAAGTCTACTGCTTGTTTCAAGTGTGGCAAGGAGGGCCACTTTGCTCGGGAGTGTCCTGAGAACCGGGCTGCTCAGTCTTCCCAGCCGTCCGCCAACTCTCGCTTGATCAAGAGGATGGTTATTAAGAAGAAGGTGCCAGTGAGTCGTTTGGGACAGGTTAACTACACCGAGGCTGAGGAGATCCTGCAGAATGAGCCTGTGATGGCTGGTATGTTTACCATTGACTCCCACCCAGCATTTGTGTTATTTGATTCTGGAGCATCGCATTCATTCATGAGCATGGGGTTTGCTGAAAGGCACAATATATCTCTTATGACTATTCCTTTTGCCTATAAAATTAGCACTCCGGGTGCGCAGATGTGCATAAATACCCGGACGGACACAGTCAACTTAGTGCTGGCCATTCACACTTACCGTCTCCAGTTCATGTTGCTACCTGGATAGGGCATTGATGCAATCCTGGGCATGAATTGGTTGAAGGTTTATGGGGTAGTCTTGTACCTTAAGAGGAGAGTTGTTGAGTTATGACTTCCTTCTTCTGAGGATAGGATGTCTCTCCGTATCTCTCTAAATTCTGTTTCACCAGTCACTGCTAATGTTGAAGCTTCTCCTGATCTTGCCTCTATTCCTGTGGTCTGTGAGTTTCCTGATGTCTTCCCTGAAGATTTGCCTAGGTTACCACCAGATAGAGATGTGGAGTTTATCATAGAGTTAGAGCCTGACACTGCTCCTATTTCACGGCGTCCTTACCGCATGGCTCCACTTGAATTAGCAGAAATGAAGAAACAATTAGAGGAATTGCTGAAAAAGGGGTTTATCCGTCCTAGTTCTTCTCCATGGGGTTGTCCAACCATTTTTGTGAAGAAGAAGGACGACACTCTGCGGATGTGTGTGGATTATCGCCCTCTCAATGCGGTAACCATCAAGAATAAGTACCCTTTGCCTCGCATTGATGCTTTGTTTGATCAGTTGGCTGGTGCTAGAGTGTTTTCCAAAATTGATCTTCATTCTGGGTATCACCAAATAAAAATCTGGCCCCAAGATATACCAAAGACAGCTTTCTCTACTAGGTATAGGCTTTATGAGTACCTAGTCATGTCTTTTGGTCTCACCAATGCTCCTGCATTCTTCATGTACCTCATGAACTCAGTCTTTATGCCAGAGTTAGACAAGTTTGTAGTGGTGTTCATTGATGATATTTTGATATATTCCAAGAAGGAAGAAGAACATGCACAACACCTTCGCACAGTCCTGAACCGACTGCAGGAGCACAAGCTGTATGCCAAGTTCAGCAAGTGTGAGTTTTGGTTGGATAGAGTGCAATTTTTGGGACATGTTCTAACCCCTGAAGGTGTATCGGTTGATCCTAGTAAGGTGCAGGATGTGCTAAGTTGGAAATCTCCTGAATCAGTGCATTAGATCCGTCAGTTTCTTGGTCTTGCTAGGTACTATCGGCGCTTCATTCTAGATTTCTCTAAGATAGCTCAGCCCATGACTAAGTTGCTTCAGAAAGACTCCAAGTTTGTGTGGAGTCTAGCCTGTGAGAAAGCTTTCCAAGCTTTGAAGAACTTTCTTACCTCTGCTCCTATTCTGGCCCAACCGGATATTGACAGGCCATTTGATGTGTATTGTGATGCCTCTAAGACAGGACTTGGTTGTGTGCTTATGCAAGAGGGATGAGTGATAGCTTATGCTTCCCGTCAACTGAAAAAGCATGAAGTGAATTATCCCACCCATGATTTAGAGCTTGCTGCAGTTGTGTATGCTCTAAAGATATGGAGACACTATCTGTTAGGAAACAAGGTGCATATTTTTACTGATCACAAGAGCCTCAAGTATATTTTCACTCAACCTGAGTTAAATATGAGGCAAAGGAGATGGCTTGAGTTAATCAAGGATTACAATCTGGAAGTCCATTATCATCCTAGAAAAGCCAATGTGGTGGCTGATGCGTTAAGTCGAAGGTCACACCAGGATGATGAAGAGTCCTTACCTCTCTCTCACTCTGTAGTTTTAGCTCACATTGCTCTAGTCTCAGATTTGTTGGAGCAAGTTGTTATTGAGCAAAGGCAGGATGCTTTGGAGATTCCTCATATCAAAAAGTTGATTGATGAAGGACGTGGTCCCCATTTCAGCATTGATGAACAAGGTGTGGTGAGGTACAAGAATCGTTTGGTGGTTCCCGGAAGTGATGAGCTTAGAAGAAAGATTTTGGGGGAAGCCCATAGTTCTAGGCTATCCATTCATCCGGGAAGTAACAAGATGTACCATGATTTGCGCCACTTGTATTGGTGGTCAAATATGAAGCAGGATATCACTAAGTATATTGCAGAATGTGACATTTGTGGAAGGGTGAAGGCAGACCATATGCGTACGCCTGGTTTCCTACAGCCTTTGCCAATCCTAGTGTGGAAATGGGAGGATATTTCTATGGATTTTATTACAGGATTGCCTCGCACAGTAAAAGGGCATGATTCTTTTTGGGTTATTGTGGATCGCCTTACCAAGTCCGCCCATTTTCTTCTTGTGGATGGAAGGTATACAACCATGCAATATGCTAAGTTGTATTTTGACCGCATTGTAACTCTCCATGGAGTCCCTCTTACTATTGTTTCTGATCGTGGATCGGTCTTTATGTCCCGCTTTTGGACTCAACTCCAGAAATGCCTTGGAACTAGTCTTCTCAGAAGTTCAGCTTATCATCTGCAGACCGACGGCCAGACAGAAAGAGTCAATCAAGTGCTAGAAGATATGTTGAGAGCTTGTGTCATTTCTTTCCCAGAGAAGTGGGATGAGTGCTTGAGATTGGCTGAGTTTTCTTACAACAATAGTTATCAAGAAAGCATTCGAATGACACCTTTTGAGGCTTTGTATGGCAAGAAGTGTAGGACACCACTCAACTGGGTTGAAGTAGGAGACCGTGGTTACTTCAGGCCTGACTTTATCCTTGAAGCAAGAGAGAAAGTTGGAATTATTCGGAGTCATTTGAAGGTGGCTCAGAACCGTCAGAAAACCTATGTGGATAAGAGAAGAAGTCCTTTGTAATTTGAAGTGGGTGATTATGTGTATCTTAAAGTGTCTCCCATGAAAGGTGTGCATAGATTTGGTGTCCGTGGAAAATTAGCTCCTCGCTATGTTGGGCCTTACAAGGTTTTGGAACGGCGTGGTACTGTTGCTTACCGCATCCAGCTCCCAGATATATTGTCAGCCATCCATGATGTTTTTCATGTGTCTCAGTTGAAAAAGTGTTTGCGAGTTCCTGATGAGGCAGTGGAGATCGAAGGACTCCCTCTCCAACCTGATCTTTCCTATATTGAGCATCCAGTCAAGATTTTGGATGAAAAAGAAAGGGTGACGAGAAATAATGTGGTGAAATTTTACAAAGTCCAATGGCAGAATCACTCGGAGGATGAGGCAACTTGGGAACTTGAGAGCTATATTTTGAAGCATTATCCTCATCTCATTCCTAGCTCATCAATATAATTATTTAAATTGAAATTTAATTCTACCTCTCTCCTCACACTAGGCACATGAAATCTCGGGACGCGATTTTCTTTTAGGGGGTAGAGCTGTAACACCCTCGGTGTTACGCCTTAATCAAAATATTAAACCATGTCATGAGCATCATGTTTATGTATTATTGCATGTGGTAAATGAGAAATTAAATTTTATTGCACTAATTCTCAAATTGAGCTCTAATTTATTCCTTGTCCAAGTTGTCCTTCCAGCACGTCATCTCTCTCCACGTGAGAGCTCCATAGCCACAAAGTCAAATGATAAATTATTGTCATTCACTAATTATTGGCATACCACTTGGCAAGATTTTTATCTCCATCAATCTCGCGACGCGCCACTGTCATCTCTCGTTGTTCTAATTATCCCGCCTTTACTTCGCTTGCTAATCACCTTGCAAAATCATCAGTGCACGACGCGCTACCACTGCCATAGTGTGTCGCACACGCTACGCATTAATATCACTCGCAAGTTCGGACCGCTAAGCACTCCGCTTGCACGCTGCTGAGGTACTTTGCAGGCGAAGGGAAGACACCATTTTTCCACACGTCGATGTCGTAGTCGCGCAGAAATCACTGTTCACGGACGGAAAACACTGTTCACGCGTGGAAAACACTGTAGCTCCGCAGAAGGCACTGTTCATCCGCAGCACCCTGTCGCCCTCCCACCGTTTTATTACCTTTAAGCAAGCTCGTTTATGACGCGTCGCTGTCGTGTCTTTGCTTCTCCATTCCCGCGTCTCCTGTCTTTAAAAGGATACGCCGAGCTATTTCGCTCCGCTGCTCACTTGCTTCTCTCGAATTAAGTTTGTCTGTTCTTACCCATAAAAGCTGCGTCTATCAATTTCTCCTGAGCTGCAATAATCAGCTGAGGTAGCTAGTCTATAATTGATCTTTTCATTCTCTAATGTTTCCTTAACCTGTGATCTCCTTCCCCGTTAATTCCTTGACCTGAATAAATGAACCAGCACCCCACCGCCAAGCACGTTCAGCCCAAAGCTCACTCCAGTCATGATGTGCTTGTAAGTCCAAGATCACTCAAAGTCCATCATTGAATTAATTCTCTCATGACCAAGACCTCACCACCGCACACGGCACGGAGCTAGAGGACAGCCCTGCCAACTCGTTTCATGCTTCCTGACTACTCATGACCACCCACGATCAGTGCTATATATGGCTCTGCTCCACTCCACGTAGGGCAAGCATTTGCTAAGCTCCCTGGTGTCTCTCCTCTTGCATTGCCTCCGCACATCGATCACCGTAGGTGGCACTTCATTCAATTCTGAGGTAGCTAGCCTGTAAGAATTCCTTCATTCTTCTTATTTTCTTGACTCGCGGTCTCATCTAGTAATTCTAAGACCCACAGTCATGTGCAAGTCAACAAGTTCAATTGCGTGATTAGCCTCCTCCAATAATATCATTTTCTTCATCTCTAGAGCTCATTTGAATTTATTTATTGATTGTGAAATAAATTTTGTTAGATTCTTAAATTCATGATCTATCTATTAGTGTAATTAGTTCGTACCTTTAGGGTTACTTTATTATTTTGAAATGCTTATTATGGTTATTTAGAGAATGATTTTTTTATGATGCATGGTAGCTAGTGCACCTTGTTTTATTATATATATAGTAAATTGATATTAACAATAAGGATGCCTTTAGTTGCTAAGATAATACATGAAATGTTTCATACTTGTTTAGTGGGAATAATAGGTAACTTTGCGTATTAGTCATTAGAGTTAGCTTAGTAGCTCCGTAGATGTATTCTTATTTTAAGAGTTGTGGTTGCCTATATATTAATTATTGCATCATCATTTCATGCATATAGTGAACGAATTGGCGGAGACCGTGACTGTCGGCGATCAGGAGTACGAGGAAATCATTGAGGAGTACGAGGAGGAGATTCTCGTGCCGAAGGAGAACCAGGAGTCGTTGACTGACTTTACTGACACCGCGCCTGCCCAAGGCAAGCCCCGGTGCATAACCCTTATTTTGCAAATCATTATATATATATATATATATATATATATATATATATATATATATATATATATATATATATATATATATGTTGTTCATTTATGTTGCATGAGTTTTATGATACCCACATGCATATATCTATATTTATCCATGAGCCTTACTAGTACAGGATCGTGTAGCTGCTTTGCTTAGGTTTATCGGTAGCGTGAGGAACCTGTCGTTACTCACAATAGGTGGTTATTATTATTATTACACTAATGATGAAATGATGGAAAAGGAAATGGTGATTGGGCAGGGATATGGTATGGGTTTTGGTGGGTGTAACAGGTTGTGTCCCGTGGCCACGGGGCATAGCTTGGTTGCACTTTTTCCCTGTCCGTGTCGATTAAGGACCATTCGTTGCACTGGATCCCCGGTCTAGTCACAGATTTATTATCCCGAGCATATACTAGCGGATGGGGGCTAGGAAGACTTGTTACTCTCTTGTCATGGGCTCCGGCTCTTTCCGGACCGACTGATTGGAGGCGGGGATAGGTGGAGGTCTTAGCACCATATTGAGGCCGGGCCTTAAGTACGGGAGCTAGGAGTCCAAGTTTGGACGGGGACCTGGAAACCTATGATAGGAGGGGAACGGGTTGGTCTTGATTGTGCCTGGGGTACAAGCGAGGCGTGTGTTTTTCGGGGTACCCAGCTGGGCACATTGATTCGCGAATCGCCGTTTCTACGTGATGGTACGGCTTGACTGCACTTTGGCACCGTAGTAAGAACTGGCATATGAAAGATGGAAAAATGATTCTGATTGCTCAACCCTTGCTTGATGATAGAACAGGTGCTTACATAGCAGGTTGGATAATGAATTTAACATGGCTGCTAATAAATTAATGAAATAAGGACTCACTCTTAGTATTGCTTTCCGCAAACAAGAACCCACAAGCCATAAAGCCTATCATAATCCTTGAGAGTCGGGAAATATATTCCCAGTCGGGTAAGTCTTGCGAGTACATTGTGTACTCAGGGTTTATTTACCCTTGTTGCAGGTGCTGCTTGAGAAGCTAACTGTTGTGTGGAGGATTCTTCTGGTGGGCACAGACGGATCCTTATATCGTTTCGTTAGATGTTATTCTATTCCGCTGTTTAATTTATCGCACTCTGAACTTTGGTACTGTAATAAAGAATTTCTGAGACTCTTTATTGTATGAAATGGATTAAGTATTGTAAGCTTGTATTCATTATTGGATCCCGGGTGTAAAATTGTGGAATGCTTCGAGTTCTCCCGTTGGGTGTGCTCGACAGAACTGCTTGACTTGGCTCACTTTTGGGGTGCTTAGTGTCTAGTGGAAGACAGCGCCTCTAAAAGTGTGTTAATTCAGGCGGTTTTGCCACAGCGTAGCGGCTGGGGGCGCGAGCCGGGCACTGATTTGTGACTTGCATGGGGCGGCTGATGGGGGCGGAGGCCCTAACTGATGGACGCGCGCCGCCTAGACCGTGTCGGACCCTGGCCTAACGACCCAGTACTCCAGCCGAGACAGCACATATGTCGACTGCACTGGTGCACCAGTGCGTCGCCCACTCGCCCTCAACGTCAAAGGGTCTGGGGGGATGGCTACATGGAGAAGAGAGCGGGAGCATACAAGTGGGCTCCACCACGTGAGGACCAGTGGGCCTGACCACGTCAGGACCTTTGATGTGCACACGGCACCATTGCTGACGAACGTCAATTTTTTTACTACAAAGAAAAGGTAATTCTCTCAGAAGAAAAAAAAGAAAAAAATTGCTCACTCAAATAACGCTACCCTTTAGTTAAACTGTAGCTATTGTTGTTAATATGATTTTGTAATAGGTTGTTAATCGCTACCCTTTAGTTATTGAGACTGTAGCTATTGTTGCTAAATATATGATTTGTAATAGGTTGTTAATCTCATGAATGCAAACTTAAATTAGCAAAAGTTTAGGTTCTGCATTGATTTGTAAAAGTGCTAAACACGTGAGTTTGTTCATTGGGCTTAGATATGCAAGGATATTTTTCTGATGCAAAAGTATGGGGTATATTTGGTTTTTTATTTTATTGAGGCGAAGTATAGGGTATATATTTGGTAGCATGCAATATTAAAGAGTGATTATTCTAATCCTCACATGCTTGTCCTTCACTCTTTTTTGAGTACTTCTGTCCTGTACTCCATTAGAGACAACTCAGTCAGTTTTACTAAAAATAGTAGTATATGATTAATTAGAGATAGAAGTCCTAATCAGTTTACTGTTCCATCCATGACCCAAACTTACGAACCATGTTTATAGGAGTAAGAATAGTATGTGTCTAGTCACAACACAAAATCCAATTCCAAATCATATTAGAATAGATGATGTAACATATACGTTCTCCATTGTCCTCTTCTTCAATCATAGCAAGTGTGGCGACTCTAAGGGGAACCTCACGCTATCAGAGTTTAACCTAGCCAGAGTTGCTTAGATATAGAAAATAGTTGGGTCATGCCAGGCCATCACTTGATAAATTCAAGGTAAATTTGAATTAATCAGAAATTTTGGCTCCGTAATATTAGGTATAGACATAGATATTGCATTTTAATGATCAACTTTCTAACATTAATTAATTTTGTAAGTTTAGACTGGTAATATATACTATAGCATTTAAAAAATACTCCGTTACAACGCACGAACATTTTTTCTAGTCTATATCTATACCTAATAATAAAGAGACAAAATTTCAGTCCTTTTTTTGTCCATCCATTATTTGGTCCATCTCCCTTTAACTACTGGAAGATGGAGAGATTCTTTTGTCCGGACCTATATATATAACATGTACTCATACGAGTTAGAATAGCTCGTGTCTAAACCAATATGAAGTAAGAATCCTAATCTAAATAGATTTCTCAGATCCTGAGTACTCTAAATAGAACTCTTAATAATCAAATAGAAACATATAAGAGTTACGATCTTTATTTTGCTTCGCTTTATTTATTTACATATGAGTTAGAATCGCTCGGTCTAGATGAATATGGAAGTAGGAATCCTAATCTAAATAAATTCCTCCTGAGCACTCTAAATAGGACTCTAGACCAATATAGAGTAGGAATTCTAATCTTAATAGATTCCTCAGATCCTGAGTACTTTAAATAGAACTTTTAATAATCAAATAGAAAATGATAAGAGTTACATTTTTTTATTTTGCTCTGCTTTTTTTATTTACATACGAGTTAGAATCGCACGCGATTGTTCTGGCCCAGACTGCCTGAAGACACTACGTGCATGTTGCCATGGCCACTTCTGGTCTCCGCATGAGCGTTGTGCCGCGGTGTAATGCTGGCACCGCACTATGGCCATCACACTAATGGGCTAGGCTGCCTTGCCATGGTCAATGACACAACGCACACGTGGTGTCGTGGTGTAGGTTCAAGCCACCTCGCTTTGGCCATAGTGTCTCGCGTGCAGCTTTGTCATACAACCATTTCGTGTCGTCCGCAATATAATGAATTACGATCCCATTGCAACGCACGGGCATATTTGCTAGTAATAATAAAGAGACAAAAATCTTTTGCACACTTTTTTCCGTCCAACCTACCACACCCGCATTCGATAATAAGTTCTTGATTTCCACGGTTCTTCTCCGTGTCCATATCCTCTACTTTTTAATCCAAATACGGTATCCGTGTCCATATCCTTTACTACTCTTTCTTTTTGGGTCATAATAAAATCAAATAGGCAAGCACTATGCCTAATTAATCATATCCTATATATACATATTAATTACAATGGAACGAAACACTGAACCAATCAATCAAATTACTCGAGTGACTCAGATACTCAAAACAGCTGGACCCGTCGTGGAATCAACCTCACCGGCCTCGAATTGAGCATGGTCAGGGCGACGACGGCAAGCACGACACCAATGGAGAGCAGGCCGAACAAGGCACCGTGCATGACGGCGATGGCGAGCGCGGCGGCCATGGAGAGCAGGCCGAGCACAACGTCGTACGTGACGTAGGCGTAGAGCGTGGCGGGCCAGGCGAGCGCCGCCTGAGGTGGAGGCGGAGTCGCGGAGGAGGTGGTGTAGTGCTAGGCGCAGACGGAGGCGAGCAGGGACTAGGAGGAGGGGAGCAGGTGAGCAACGCAGTGTACACGGCAAGGAAGAGTGCCAACCAGGTCTGTCGCCGGCTTAGCACCTGCAGCAGGAGCAACGTCCACAAGGGCCACGCCGTCGACTCGGCCGCCCCCGCCACCTGATCCATGGGCGAACGAGAAGCGAGTACCAGAGCTCAACTAAGCAACGAGGGATTCTCGGCCTCAAATCAAGTTCGACGTGAGTAGCTTGTGTGAGGCGAGGCGAGTATAGGCAAGATAAGCGAACACCCCAGGAAACTTGCTTTGTGGGACGAGACCAGGCAAGCGGGTGAGACGAGGCGAGAGGTGGTGAAGGAACATAGGCCGTCGTTCGAGCCTTCGAGGTGACAAAAGAAACAGATTTACAGGAACCACACAACTTTTACAGAGAAAATATGAACTTTTGTAATTTGACCCCAATAAATACCATAACTTTGCACTACCTTTAAGTTTCTTTTTTCATTCCTGTTAGTAAAGTATGGGACAATTTTCCTCTTTTGTTTTTCCTTCCCATGCATCCGTGAATGGAGTTCTTATTTTTTATTTTGTTTGTTTCCCATAAATACTAAAGAAAAATCATAAAAGCAATAATAAAAGACCGTTGAAATTTCACCTCCAAACTGCAATAAAATTTTGATTAAGAACAAGACTTTTCTTATTAGAACATGGTCCAATCGATTACAACATGGTCCAATCGATGGTCAAATTAATTAAACTGTAAATTAAAATATTGGGTAATTTGTTATCCAGTCCAGTCTAAATAAATACACCTCTACTCTACATGCATCAGTGCAACCCACGATGAGTGTTGCCACATGAATAATGATGAGGATATGACATCATTGGATACGACCATTAATTATAAGGTGTGGTCGTTCCTATATTTGTATAGTAATTTTGGGTACAATTCACTTGGTTCTACATGTACGTGTCGCTATTTCAATATATGTACAAATATGTCTTAAAGTGCAAATCCATCAAAGTTGAACTTTCGGTTTCGTCGGTAGCCCGGCGGTGCTTCATTGCAAAGGTCATAACTCATCCATCCGAAGTGTGATTGAGGTCAATGAGCACTTGATGGAAAGATTATTTGATAATCTTTCAAATAGATCTAGTTCCACCTTAATATCATGTTGGCAAGGCCTCCAAATCATGAAGATATTCTATTGCTATTTTTGCTAGGAGCTACAACGTCATCGTGAGCTTGTTATTCACACTTGGGACCTAGGCCCAGGTTGGAGCACGCCCCAAAAAGATGGAGAACACCTAAGAGATGACCAAGGACGTCCTTCTCCTTGGCCACCACCTTAGGAGGCAAACAAGGGCATCCAAGCTAAGCTGGAGGCCCAATCCATATCAAGTTCGAGTCCATCTCGGGCTCCAGGACTAGTCTGTAGTAAAATAGATGTCCAGGACGCATCTAGAGTCCATTTTCGATAATCCACATATGGATGGAAAGATAATTTCATAAGCTAACCAATGGCTTTGTTTGAGGACCAAATTCCATTGGAGTCAACAGGAATTATCAAAACAATTTGACGTTTAGAATCTATCAGGGCGCTGCGTCGCCGTCTTTTGGGCCGTTTGGGCCTTGTAACGTGTCGAGACTTCTTAGCGACGTGAGTAGGGGTCCTTGGACGTCCCTTAGGCTTTATAATCACTAGCCGCTGCATATGTTAGGGTTTGGGTTTTGCTTTAGATCAATCTATCTTTGAACGGTCGTCGTTATCGGTTTGCAAGACCCTAACTTCTAGTGCTCAATCATATATCCGCAATTGTCACTTTATTTGAGTTGCGTTTTATCGTGTTCTTGGTTGTGTTCTTCGATTCGCAGTAGGAATTAGCCTTCATGGTGAGGTCAACCAGATTGTGACACGGTTGATAACCAGAGGAGACGTGGTGCTAAGGTTGCAGGGTTTGGGTCTTTGTGATCTAAAGTCGGATCGGTGTGTCGTTCGCCGACCAAATCGATAGTTATCTTAAACTTGACGGAATATCGGGAATCATGTCCCCATTAAGCGGCATTCAGAGCCTTAGGTAAACTATCAAGTTCATATTTATCTTAGTTTAGTTGATTTTCGCCTTCGTCCCATAGTCCACCCCCATATTTGTTTCCTGCCCTACAACCATCCGCGCCATAGCCTTTGCATATTTCAGTTTTAGAGTCCGCCGTGTTGAGTTTGTGTCCTAGGTCAAGGTCTTGTTGCAAGTTTACATTGTATCCTTTTCTAGTTTGTGTTGATCCCTCCATCCGCCATCATTCTGTCTCATCATAAGTTTGCATCTTGTGTCCACATAAAACCCTGATTCGATCAGTTTTCATAAAACAGTCATAACTTTTGCATCCGAACTCGAAACGGGGATAATTTTATATCTATGGAGAATGCTAGAAAATTTTAGATCTATTTTATCCTAGCAAAGTTGGGTTCGCAAAATTTAGAATTGCAAAATTTGATCAGGAACATCGAGTTTCATAGCCCACAGGTTTTGCCTAGCTTTTTAGATCACAATCCTGAATTTGTATAGGCCACATCTTTGTTCCATTTGAGCTCAAATTTTTTGGGGTTTGTTGTTGTGTACTCCTTGCTGAGAAAAAAATATCAAAAGAGCAAAAGCAAGGGAAAAATTTTGAACAAAAAAAGAAAAGAAAAAAATAGCAAAAGAGAAGAGAAGAGATAAAAAAAAGGAGCACATAAGGAACACTCGATAGCTCTATTGTTTGTGGTGCCTTTTGCCTTATCCGTATTTTCGTTGCTACCTTTTATACTTATTTCACTCCCTTGTGTGTCACAACTAGTGCTAGGAACGCATATAGGCTAGCAACTAGGACAAGTGCTCTAGACATTTATTCAATATTGCTATATGTTACTGAATTGTGTGCCATATATATATATATATGTTCTTTGTGTGCCTTCCAAGCTCCACATATATACTCTATATTAGTACAGAAAAAGATCCTTGCAATCTTGGTGCCACACCCTCACAGGTATCACGAACCAGCCACCGGTTGTACCGTCCATTGCTTCGCGTTGGTAAGAACACTCGTAAGAGCTTGGTAAGACGCGTGAGAGTGATTCCACCAACCCATAAATAGTTGATAGGACATTTGTTTTGAATTCTAATCAAACAACGAGTTTCTATTTAAGTGTGAATTGCAAGAAATCATGGATCAGATGTTTGCAAGGATGGATCAGATAAAGAAAAATCAACCATCACAAATATATCATAATCATCAAGGTATGAGAGGTAAATTAACCATACTATTCTATTCTAGATTTTATGATGGAGAAAAATATTTTGATTGGGAGATGGTTGTAGAACAAGAGTTTAATTCACACATAGTTACTGAGAAGCATAGAGTTAAATATGTCACTAGGGAATTCAATGATTTTGCTTAATTCTGGTGGCGAGAACTTGACAATTTGCATCAACAATCTCAATCATGGGATAGACTTAAGAAACAATGCGTGATCATTTTATTCCTCCATCTTATAAACGTAAAATGCAACGCTTAGAGCAAGGTAATATGTCTGTCCAGAAATATTATGTAGAGTTTCAAAAATGTACAATATATTGTGGGATAGAGGAGGATCCGTAGGATAAAGTTTGTCGTTTTATGGTGGTTTGAGACGTGAAATTCAGGATATTGTTTATTATAAAGATTTTAACACTACAAACCAGTTATTTCAGCTAGCTATGCTTGCAGAAAAAGAATTGCAGGGACATCAACAAAAGAACCAGACCAACATTGGCGACAACCTCAACTAGGTTTTAGCAAGGGTGGAGCAAGCATTCGCGAAGATCGAGACTGTGACAAGCAGACGAGTGGCCGTTTCCACCGCTACAGCAGCATCTTCACCACCACCTCCCACACCCACTTTAGAGCATGATAAAATTTTAAACTCGACTAAAATTGTATAACTTCATAAAGAGAGTGTTTCTACTAAGAATAAAGAGGTTGATATTAAAAATTAAAATCACAAAGTACCTAAATTAGAAGATTCTTTTATGCTTGCTACAAAATATGATAATGTTCAAATTGGTGATGATGTGCTAAATTTGTCCACCACTCATACTGTAATAGAACAACATTTAGTGGACACAAAGTCTGAATTTCGTTTGTCACAAAACAATTGTTCTGACAGTGCTTGTAATAAAGAAGAGTTGTGTGACAATGCTTTTAATATACATATGCCACAACTAGTGAATGAGCATGATGCTTTTGTTTTGGAATCGAATACTTGTGCTGAAAATAAGAATTTGAATGAGCATGATGTTTTTGTTTTGGAACCAAATACTTGTGCAAAAAATAAGAATTTGCTTCCTATTGCTGCTGAAAAAGATAAGCTAAAATTATTGTATTCTTTAGATACTTTGGGTTATATTGAGTTTGATACTATGTGTGCTCTTACTACTTTGAAAGAGAAATTTTGGTTTGCTGATTTGTCACGGTCATCTAAATGCACATTTCACTTTATTGGCAAATATAATAATAAAGGAGAGTATATGGTACACAGAGTTTATATTTGTTTAAATCTGAAATCTCCTTTTTGTTGTGCAACAATATGATAATTTTGAGGCCTACAATAGATATAATCATGTCATGTCAAGATCCTCAAGTTTTTTTTAACATGAATATCCTCAAGTTTTGTTATAAAGCAACAAGTTAAATTTTAAGAAGGAGAGCAATATTGGCTACTATCTACAATTTGTCCTCTAACCAAGCTCAAACCGAGGACGGTTTGTTGTCAAGAAGGAGAGGATGATGAGGACATGACACCATCGGATACAACCATTGATTATAAGGCGTGCTCGTTCCTATATTTGTATAGTGATTTTGGGTACAATTCACTTAGTTCCACATGTACGTGTTGGTATTTGAATATAGGTACAAATATGTCTTAAAGTGCAAATCCATCAAAGTTGAACTTTCGGTTCGTCGGCAGCCCGGCAGTGCTTCATTGCGAAGGTCATAACTCATCCATTCGGATTGTGATTGAGGTCAATGAGCACCTTATGGAAATATTATTTGATAAGCTTTTAAATAGATCTAGTTCCACCTTAATATCACATTATCAAGGCCTCCAAATCATGAAGATATTCTATCACTATTTCTGTTAGGAGCTATAACATCGTCGCAGGCTTGTTATTCACACTTGGGACCCAGGCCCAAGTTGAAGCACGCCCCAAGAAGATGGAGAACACCTAAAAGATGACCAAGGACGTCCTTTTGCTTGGCCACCACCTTAGGAGGCAAACAAGAGAGTCCAAGCCAAGTTGGAGGCCCAATCCATATCAAGTTCGAGTCCATCTTGGGCTACAGGACCAGTCTATAGTAAAATAGACGCTCAGGACGCATCCAGACTCCGTTTTCGATGATCCACATGTGGATGGAAAGATAATTTCATAAGATAATAAATGACTTTGGTTTGAGGCCCAAATTCTATTGGAGTCAATGGAAATCGTCAAAATAATTTGACATCCAGAATCTGTCAGGGCGCTCTATCACCGTCTTTTGGGCCGTTTGGCCCTTATAACGTGTCGAGACTTCTTAGCGATATGAGTTGGGGTCCTTGAACGCCCCTTAGACTTTATAATCAGTAGCCACCACCTATGTTAGGGTTTGGATTTTGCTTTATCAATATGTCTTGAAACAGTCGCCGTTATCGGTTTGCAAGACCCCAACTTCTAGTGCTCAATCATATATCCGCTATTGTCACTTTATTTGAGTTGTGTTTTATTGTGTTCTTGCTTGTGTTCTTCGATTCGCAGCAGGGATTAGCCTTCATAGTGAGGTTAACCATATTGTGACACGGTTGATAACCAGAGGAGATGTGGTGCTAAGATTGCAGGGTTCGGGTCTTTGTGATCTGAAGCCGGATCGGTGTGTTACTCTCAGACCAAATCGATAGTTATCTTGAATCTGACAGAAGATCGGGAATCACGTCCCCATTAACGAGCACACCTTATAATCAATGGTCGTATCCGATGGTGTCATGTCCTCATCAAATAATAGAGAGATATATCTCGTCATAATAACCATCGGACATACCAATACTTAACATATCAACAACTAACTTCTTGTCGATTGAAATAAAAAAATTAAAATTATAGATTTTTATTGATCCTCAAATATTGTCAATGTTATGATTATCATAAAATAAATTGTAGTTTTAAACTTTTATAGAATGATAATATATAAATAGTTATATAGCATTCTTGTTCATATTTTCCATGAATATTATAGCTTACTTTCTACACATTCTTATTCTTGTTTTCTATGAATATTCGATAGCTTATTTGCTCTCGTTGCAACACATAGGCATATTTGCTAGTGTATTTCTGATTCATCTTAGTGCTTCCTCCTCTACTATCCTCAAGCCCCTTGTTGTGCACTTGTGCTTCCCTTCCCAAATTCCATCTCAGTTATATCAGAGTATATTATCATCCGAACTTTTATGCTTGTTATGGATCTGTGAGGTTGTGTTGCTAGGGAAAGAATAGCCAAAATCTTTTACATGATTATGCCCCTCTTTGGTTGAGCTTTTGAACCTGCTTTTGTTTCAAAAAGCCAAAACCCAACCAAAGGGGTAGTTTCCATAGCTACTTTGGGGCAAAATCAACTTTCCCTCTAGTACAAAACTCATAGCAGCCCTCCTCTGCTTTCATTGGTTGTGGAGATGGGCAACTTCAAATTAAAGAAATTACCCACCTGCCACTAGCAATGGAAGGCATCACTTCATTTTTCTTCTTTCTTTTCCCCATACGTGACTAGACCCGCAGCTGCTTGCGAGAAATGGATGTCGCTAGGGTTCCGCACCAGCGGCGCATCTACAGTGGCCGCCCTTGATGCCGGATGGCTCCGGCGCCTGCACTCATCCACCCCTTGCTGCAGCGCTCCTAGCCAGCGTCTACCGCGCAAGGCTGTGTGCACAACTTCTTCCGCATTGTCAACTACGGTGAGTTGGCCCACCCCATGGCGTGCCCCGAGCTGTCGATCGTGTTCTTTGCGTTGCCGGACGAGGACAAGGTCAAGGCCTAGGTGGCCGAGGGTCCAGATTGCGCCTCCTGTGGCCTATGCGCGGCAGCCGCCACACTCGAGATGTCGGATTCATGTCAATTGAGAACCTGAGATGCAAAGTTTGCACACTGAAATTGGAGGAAAAAATTGGCTATTTGCCATACTAAAGAGTGGGCCTCGCAACTTTGCCATCCAAAACAATGACTTCACCAAATTGCCAGCTAAAAAATGTGTACTTTGAAAAATGTGAGTGCCGTGTGAAAGGTCCTAATATGGCTAGAGGGGGGAGGTGAATATCCTATTAAAAATTCTACAAACTCACTAGAGCAAAAGGTTAGTATAACAAATGGCGAAATGCGAATTTGCTATAGCTTTACAAGGGTTGCAAGCCACCTATCCAACAATTCTAGTAACTATGATCACTATAACAAACAAAGGCTAAGTCACTATAAGCTCTCATAAGCTAGCTACACTAAAGAGCTCAACTAGGTGACAAGCTACACTAGCAAAGATAAAACAAGCTCTCAAAACTAATTACATTAAAGAGTTTGTTACAACTAGTTTGCGGAATGTAAAAGAGAGGTTTGTAATCTTTATACCGCCGCATCAAGGAATGAACCAATCACAACAATATGAAGACCAATCACTGGGAGAAATCCAAGAAATCAATGACAAAGGTGGCACACAATTTTTCTCCCGAGGTTCACGTGCTTGCCGACACACTACGTCCCTGTTGTGTCGACCACCACTTCGTGGTTCGATGGCTGATTGGCAATCCAAAGCCAAGCTCGCCAAGAGCACCACAAGAACCTATCGCGAGTGAGGTAATTCAATGACACGAGCAATTTACTAGAGTTGCCTTTGGTGCTCAGCCGGTGAAGGCACAACACCCCTCACAAATCACCGGGAGGTGGCCAAGAACAAGCACCACTCTTGCCACAACTTCTCTGCTGCCTCCAAGCCGTCTAGGTGGTAGCAACCACCAAGAGTAACAAGAATCCCATAGGCAATGCTCATCCAAGTGCCAATTAGATGCAAACTGATAAGCAAATGCACTTGAGATCACTCAAACTCACTTTGATTTGTCAATCAAGCAAGGGAGATGAGTGGGAGGGAGTATGCTCAGCTCAAGAGGATATTAGAATGTCAAAAATGTCCAAGACAGACCTCTAGGAGCCGGCCAACAAGTATTTATAGGAGCCCCAAAAGAAAAGAGCCGTTGGCTCACGAAACAGCCACACTCGGGGTGACCGAACGCGCTGGTCCAGCCTGACCGGATGCGCATTGGTCGCTTCACCATGACCTCTCCAATAATCACCACGTGTCTTGCTTTGAATTTCGTTCGTTCGATCATAATGGTCATTTAAATGTACTTGTTCACGCACTAGAGTGACCGGACGCGCCAATCAAAATTGATCAGACGCGCCAAGGCGTTCGGTTGCCACTGATTTGCGTTGCTGACCACATGACCGGACGCACTGCTTGAACTGATCGGACGCCACAGTGCCAGTGTTCGGTCGATTCCAGGAAGCACCCACACACGACCGGACGCGTCCGGTCGATCATGACCGGACGCGCCACCGCATCCGATCGACCTCGCGTGTTTCGTAGCTTCTCTAGGGCATGACCGGACGTGTTGGTCCCATGATCGACCGGATGCGCCGGTGCGAAGCCCTAGCGTCCCGTGCTAGTCTGCTGCTACCACTGACGGGATGTTTCTGGTTATTTTGAAACCGCATCCGGTTCAGCGTCCGGTCACCCCTGTGACCCCCGTTCGCCTCCGTTTCTATCCACGATGACTTAGAGAAAAACTCCGCCTCCGGCGTAGTGGAAAATAGGCGTTTCACTTCCATAAAAAGCGCTGAATCCCACCGAGCTTGCGAGGTGGGAGGGAGAGAGGGCCCCAAACCCATCTCTACCGCTCAAACTCCACCGCCTTCGCAAACGTGCTAACATCACCAAATGTACATCACCATTTGCATGTGTGTTAGCATTTTTATAATCATTTTTGAGGCATTAAGTTAGCTCACCACTAGATCTAAATGCATATGCAAATGAATCCTCATCTAGTGGCACTTAAGTGATCAATAGCCCCGGAAATTCCCCTCTTTATAGTATGGCTATCGATCCTAAGTGTGATCACACCCTCTACGATGTCTTGATCACCAAAAGCAAATCTTATCTATACCTTTGCCTTGAGCTCCATAGGATTGCACTCCATCTCCTCTTCTTCTCCAAGTATGGAACCAAGTCATCATGATCAACATGCATCTTGCCATCACTTAGGAGTGTACTAATCACCTTTTGCTATCCACACTCAAGCACATGTGATTAGTACTTAGGTTTCATCAATTAGCCAAAACCAAACTAGGGACTTTCACCATGCTCACTGGCTGTTGCTGCTGATGAGGGTTGTTGTCCTCCGTCATGTTCTGCAGTCACCGCCGCTGTCGATGAGTTTCCTCCAGATGCACCGGCACTCACATCTGCTTTATCATGAAACTTCTACAATGTAATCCTTGATGAAACCAAATGGACCAAGTGAGATTGCACCACGTCATCTACCTGGGCAAGCTTGTTCTGATAGCGATTACATGGACATATGATGCACGGCCACTTTAGCTTCAGACGATGTTTTTTCGCAGCAGCAACAAACATTCTCACATGATCCAGGTAAGACGGATCTAGTCTCAATGTCTTGTACATCCATTCCTTATCCATGCCCGCGAATCTTGCACACACACATAGCGAAAAAGGCATATAAGCAAAGCAGTATTAAAAAATGCAGCTGGGTAGCCTAGATCTGATTTCTCTCTCCTCCATATAGATCTATCTAGAGAAAAACACCCAAATGTTGAAAAAGAGAGAAGAATGAGGATTGGAGAGCGAGTAGCTACCTCTTGCGGTGCCCTCCTTCAACAAATCCAAGGGCAAAACTTCTCCCGCTAGGAAATGCTCAATTTTTGGGGTTTTCGAGTTCAAATCCCGCAAAACTGGAGGAGAACCCATGAGGAAGAAATGTGTGGCTGCATTTATAGCCCCGGCTTAAATGAGGTGGTCAACAAAAGGGCAACCGCCTTGGTTAATCGCATGTTAACCGAGGCGGTTGCCTTGTACCAACCGCTATGGTTAATGGAATAACCGAGCCAGTTGCCCTAACGCAACCGCCTCCGTTAATAAACCAAGGCGGTTGAGTTAGGGCAACCATCTCGGTTAATCTTTATTAACCGAGGCGGTTACGCTAGGTTGCCCGCCTCGGTTATTCATTAACCGAGGCGGTTGCTGGGTTTACCGCTCTTACAACTCTCTCTCTTCTTTTTTTTTTTGGTAGTTTGGCTGGTTGCGTGGCCACCGAATAACCGAGGCGGGCAGCCGGCCCAACCGCCTTTGAGGCCCAATTCCAAATGCTTTGGTTAAGTTTTTATGTAGTGGCGAAATGACCAAAGATTAGAAGAAAAGATTAAAAAGGAGCTAAATAAGGATTATGGCAAAGAAACCAAAGGAGATATCTTTCAACTGGCAATTCTGTGAAGTCATTGATTCAAATGGCAAAATTGCGAAGCCCACTCTATGGTATGGCAAATAGCCAATTTTCTTAGAATTGGAGTACCATTTGTTTGTTCATCATGATTTCTAAAAGAACTTCAACCAAATTGATCCATCCAGAGAGGCAATGGTGTGCTACGCCAAGCTCACCGAGCTGGGGGCTGCTCATCCAAGAGGTCCTGAACTTGTGCATCGGCCTCCTGCTGGGCTTCCTCAGGCACTACAACAGACCATGGATTTCGACTTCATGGCGCCACTGTGCTACTTCTCATCAGGTACGTACGATTCACGGGCGATCTGCATGAATGTGCCCGAGAATGGCAGCGCTGCCTTGGGCGGCAGCACAGGGAACCCATGCTCGTCGTCGTTGTCGTGCCCTAGCTCCTCCTCTGCCTAGTGGTTCTGGTTCTCATCAGTGTCGTTCGGTGGCAGGATAATGTGCGAGGCCATCGTGGGTAGCGTAGCGATCGGGAAACAGGATGCCGGCGATAGCCGAGGCCATCCACGGCTCCCCTGAAGAAACGTACAGAAGAAATAGAGAAAGGTACATTGGTCGGATAATGTATGGGTCCCGCTAACAGCAGCTTTTCGAAGAAGCCACGACTGTTCAACCAAACCGCTTTCAACTTTCTCACAGCCTACAACCTATAGCAACTTTTTCACAGTCCACGGCTCAAAACAGCATTTACAAAAACCACACCTCAACCAAACATGCCTTATGAAAGTGTTCGAGCTGGATGGCAGTGGGGAACAAGTTGGTCACAGTTGCCAACTTGCCACAACCATGGCCTCCTCCTGAGCCACTGAAGGTGATGCATGGTAGTTCTAATCTGCGACCAATGCCATGGCTATCCTTCAGTGCAGTCCATGAAGTTGCTGCAGTGTGGCGTTTTAGTTTGTTCATGATGCCTTCATGGCTACCCTCAGTTTGGTGCATTCTGTGTAGCAATGTGAGGTGTTTGTGATTAATAATTCAATTGCTGTGTTGAATTTCTACCACACAAACTGTTGGAGGATAAGTGCGCTTCATTGTCATTGTAGACCACAAAATAGTGCGTAGCTGTTGTGGCGACATAGCGTACTTTCACAATTTTTTTTAAGGTCACCGGGGGGAGAGGATCCCCACCTAAATTTATATTAAATTGCTCAGAGCCGTAAGGCTAAAAGTTTTGCAAATTACATCATTTAGACTTTGTTTGTTCTACTAGGTACTTATTACATAGCAGTTCTGAAAACACCGACCCAAGTTTCTGCAATGAAGGCATCCTTCTTTGGAAGTCTTAACTTCCATAATTTCGCATCAGCCATACATGTTGCCAGCACTTGCTGTAGAGTTGCACTTTCAGACCTGAAAATCACCCCATTGCGCCACTTCCATAGCTGCCAGCAGCACAATGCCACGAAGGTGGAGAAGAATTTTTTAGGCACCCCAACAGGACGCTGTAAAATATGTAGATCAGTAATGCTATCTGGGAGCAGATGGAACCCAATTGAATCCCAGAAAGCCTTTGCGAACGAGCATCCCATTATGACATGGTGAGCGGACTCATCGCCAAGGTTGCAGACTTCACAAGTTGCCGTGTCCACCACCCTCTTGTTCACTAGATTGGTCCGGCACTGGATTCTGCCTTGCATTAGTAGCCAAGTAAAGAATTGTACGCGCTTTGGCGCTCTACTTTCCCACACAAAGCTGGCAGATTGCAGTGGAGATCCCTCTCGAGATTTCAGTAGCCTGTAAAGCCCGCCAGAGTCAAATTTTCCCTGAGGCAGGCAGAAAGGCCCAGACCTGGCATGAGGCATATCTCGAAGCTCAGTGTGCAGCAGGAGGTGCCTCACTTCTTCTAGTCGATCCATCGCCTGTGTCGTCAAACGGCGGACAAGAAAACCTGGGCTGTCAATGCCCTCATCCATCACCTGAGAAACAGAGAGGGTCTTCTTGGAGCAGTGACTGTATAAAGCATGGAAACAATCAGCCAGGGCCTCATCATTAGCCCATGCATCATGCCAGAAGGAGGTGTGTCGCCCGTTTCCAATTGTCACTGTTGTGACCGCCTGGTATAGCGGTAGGATTGATCTGAGAGCTTCCCAGTGCTGGCCACAGAGATCCCCACGCAGAGAGGCAAGGCAGGTGTGTAGACGGGCCCAGGCTGCCCAAGCTGAGTCTTCAGCAACAAAGAGCCAGTGAAAGAGTTTCAGGAGAAGGCAAACATTGAAGAGGCCAAGGTCTCTGATCCCAAGCCCTCCGTGATCCTTAGACCAGCAAACACGTTCCCATGCTACCAAACTTTGAGCCCCTGTCGGCGACGCTGATCCATTTGAGCAATGACACCCACGGGCAAAGGCAGGGCGCACATAGCATATATTAGCTGGGAGTCCAGCACTGAGTTTACCAGCACCGATCGTCCCATGGCATTTAGGAGAGCCGCTTGCCACCCCGATACTTTCACAATTCAAAGCATTCTTTAAATTAATCTTCTCGAGAACTAAAGCCGTGAGGACTGTCAGCGACAACGTGCCTTGGAGTGGTTCTTGCAAATCTAGAGGATAATTATATATTTAACTAATAATGCGTTGTTGAATGTTGTTTGCCCCACTTTAACCTGGGAACTGAATCACCTATCCTCTCTCACACCACCGCACAAGCTAGCTAGCGTTTCACTCAGCGAGCACTACTCGCGAGTCAAGATGGCGGAAATGATGGCAAGCGCCGCCGCCACTAGCGTGTTGGGCTCCGTCATCTGCAAGCTGGCCGCCATGCTCACTGAGAAGTACAAGCTCGCCAAAGACGTCAAGCGCGGGATCCGCTTCCTGCAAGAGGAGCTGAGCACCATGGATGCCGTTCTGCGGATGCTCGCGGACAAGCATGACGACCAGATCGATCCACTCGCGAAGGACTGGAGGAGCAAGGTATGTGAGCTGTCCTACGACATCGAGGATTGCATTGACCGTTTCATGATCAGCCACAGCCAGGGAGGCTCCAAGGCCAACTTTGTGCGCAAGGCCATGCGAAAGGTGAAGACGCTGTTCAAGGACAGAGGAATAGCAGAGGAGATCCAGGAACTCAAGAGCCTTGTGAGCGAGCAGCGCGAGCGCTGGAAACGCTACTGCGACATCAACCAATGTCTCCTTGCCTCACCATAGCCGGTGCTCTTGGATCCTCGAGCGCCTGCACTTTTTTAGGAGGCGAGGGATCTCGTGGGAATTGATGGTCCTCGTGAGGACATCATCAAGTAATTGAAATGTGATGAGAAGCAGTACAGGGTGGTGTCCATATATGGGATCGGTGGACAGGGGAAGACTACCCTCGCTACGGAGGTGTACCACAAAATCACTGAAACATTTGATTCCCGGGCTTTTGTGTCTGTATCCCAAACTCCAAATATGAAGAAGCTTCTTATAGATATATTGTATCAAATAAGTAAGAGTGATTTTCACCAGTCCGAAAGGTTGGAGATGGAGCAGCTGATACGCTCAGTGAGAGAATGCTTAAAGGACAAAAGGTAATTGAGAGTATTTCTTTACTAAATAATTGACCTGTTCATCTAGCTCGGGTATTGTCATGAAATCTTTGTTATCCACTTAAGTGCACCTAATTATTAGGCCATTTATAAAATTTTCCGAGAATTTTAAATGAATGATTCATTTTTCCGTGACTCAATGAAGTAGACAGCATAAAACTACCTCAAATACTACCAAATGTTTATCATTAAACATTTTACAACCATTATAAAAAACATTTTACAACAACGAACAAACTAAAGTGTAAAGTCTACTGTGACCCCTGTACTTTAGTCTCCCTGGCCCCGCGTGGTCGACCCACCAAGCAGGCACCCTTGACCTTCCGGTCTCACAGTCGCCGAAGAGCTGCGCTTGGTTCGACCAGGCTCGTGGAAAGCGACGGCTAGGCTTTTCCCCCCTTCTTTGCTCCTCCTACTCTTCCTCACTCATGCTACTTCAGCGTGGTTGTTGGCTATGGTGGTGGTGCTTTTCTACCCGGGTCACGTGCAGTGGCGGAGCCAGAAATGGACCAAGGTCGGGGGGGCTAAATAACAGAGGGCAAAAAAATTTTTGCTCATTGTACACATTACACTGATAGATTTTGCTCGACGTACACAGTACACTAATAGCAAGATTGATATTGATTTCAAAATGCTCAAAGATACATAGAACAATGCATGTCTTCAGACTTCCATAATAACTTAATAAGGATAGAAGATTACCATAATGTCTTCAATCTGGGGTCTTTTTTTCTCAATCCGGCTCTCTCTAGTTTCAGCACTAGCATCTTTCTTAGCATAATACTTTTCCATTCTAGCCTTTTATACCCTAGAAATGAAATGAAATGAAATGTTACAAACTATATACATATATTGAATTACTGATGACAATTGACATTCCTCATTCGCACAAAAAAAGGCATGGGGATCTAGCCATCTGGGGGTTCTCACCGTGGACTCGTGGAGCAGTCCCCTGCCCACCAGTGGACTCGTGGAGCAGTCCTGCCTGCCGTGTGAAAGGTCCAAATAGGCTAGAGGGAGGTGAATAGCCTAATTAAAACTTCTATAAGAATTACTTAACCACAAGTTAGTACGAAAGGTGGCGAAGCAAAAACACTAGGTCTAACTAATTAAGCAAGCCACCACACAAGTCTAGTACAAAGGCTATCTACTAAACACAATAACTACAAGCTAGAAACAAGAAGTAATACGAGAGAAGAGCTTCGAGTGATTATACCGCCGTATAGAGAAGAGAAGTATCAATCAATCAATCACACAAGAGAAATCCTCGGAAAGAGAATAACACAAGAATTTATCCCGAGGTTCACTTGCTTCCCGGCAAGCTACTCCCCGTTGTGGCGATACACCCACTTGTCGGTTCGCGAGATAATCGACTATCAAGAGTCGAGCCCTCGGCGGGCGCCGCACAACCGCACATAAGATGGGGATCCTCCAAGCCACGAGCTCCACTAGAGTATCCAATTCGCGAACTCCCGCGGGGAAGGATCAAGAACCCCTTACAACACTTGGTGAGGGCTCTAACAATCTCCAATTGCGAGCTCAATCACCTCCGCTGCTCCAAGCCGTCTACCGTGTCGGGAAACACGGAAGAGTAACAAGAAATCCGCAGCAACTCGAAGATCAAGTGCCTCTAGAATGCAAATCTCAAGCAATGCACTTGAATCTCACTCAATCTCACTCAAGATGTGCAACATGCAAAGAGATGAGTGGAGGGGTTGTTCTCTAGCTCAAAGGATGTCTCAAGGTCTCAAAATGTGCAAGAGATACCCTCAAACCCCGGACATCTTCTATTTATAGCGAAGGGGTACGTAGCTAGCCGTTACCGGACGACGCAATTCAAAACGTGATGACCGGACACACCGGTCAGGGTGACCAGACGCGTCTGGTCACTACAGGACAAGCGTGAACAGTGCGCGTCAGAAGTTACCGTTGCTGTGACCGGACGCGCTCTAGCGAATGACCGGACGCGCTGCACCTGGCGTCCGGTCGGAGTCCAGTAAGCTCCCACCGTGACTGGACGCGTCCGATCGCACATGACCGGACGCACCGCGCGTCCGATCAGCACTCCGCTGCGCTCTGCCCCTCTGGACGCCATACCGGACGCTCCGGTTCCGTGAGGGACCGGACGCGCCGGTCGCGCGCTCTCTTTCTGCGTATAGGTGAACTGACCGGACGCGCTGGTCAGGCCAGACCAGCGTCCGGTCACTAACCCTAGGCGCGCTGACCGGATTGAACTGACCGGACGCGTCCGGTCAAACCGTGACCGTGTCCGGTGCAGCGTCCAGTCATCACAGTGATCGCCGTTCGTCTCAGTTTCTTTTCCGACTTCCGGCGCAGTAGAAAATAGGCATTTCACTTCTCCAAAAAGCACCGAATCCCGCCTCGCAAGCTCGACGGGAGGGAGAGAGGAACCCAAACCCCTCTCTACCGCTCAAACACCACCGCTTTCATAAATGTGCTAACACCACCAAGTGTACACCACCATGTGCATGTGTTAGCATTTCACAAATATTTTCCAAGGCGTTATGTTAGCTCTCTACTATATCCTAATGCATATGCTCAAGACATTGATCTAGTGACACTTGATTCCCGAGCTAACCGTGATTGCCCTTCTTGATAGTCGGCTATGTATCCTAAATCCGGTCAATTACTTCTCTACTCATCTTAGACCGGCAAAAGGAAAACCCTATGGTTATACCTTTGCCTTGCGCTCTTAGATCCTTCTCTTCCACTTGATCATCATGTACATCATATTATGTGCATTTCCACCATGATCATCATTTCATGTCCATGCACCATCTCTTTGTGATCTTGTGGCCACCACTCCTTGCCACATACACCTTCATCACATGTGTTGCTTATGCCTAACTCAAAACACTTAACACATGGCATTAGCAACTTGGTGTCATTAATTACCAAAACCAAACTTGGGCTTTCACCGTGGAGACCGGAGAAGTGAAGAGTGGCCGAGGTGCAGCGCCTGTAGGGCTCTAGCTGTTGGGCGGCGCACCGGCTCGGGCCGCAGGTCGACGGGAGACAGGCCAGGCAGCCAACCGTGGCCGCAACCGAGATGAGCGGGAGCGCGGGGCCGAGGCCAGGAGGCAGGGCCGCACGGTGGCCTGCCGGCTGCCGCGGCCGCCTGCCCAGCTGGAGAGGAGAGCTGAGACAGGGCGAGAGCCGAGAGGGGCGATGCGCCGACGCGAGACTGCGAGCGCCGAGCGGTGACGGCGCACATATGTGAGAGGCAGGGCTAGGGTTGAGAGTTCGTGGGCTCAGGGGGGGCTAATGGGCTGATTTCGCATTTTTATGAAGACCTGGTCCCCTGAAATTTGGGCTGCGTCCCGGGCTACAGCCCGGGCAGCCCGGGGCCCATGTCCGCCCCTGGTCACGTAGATCCGAGAGCTCTCCATGTGCAGAATCTTGTGTTCCTCAGGAAGGATCTGTCGTTGCGAACACAAGGTTGACAAGTACCCTTATGTGTTCGTTTTGTGATGAGTGATTGCCAGTGTGATCCATGAAGTAGGTTGAGTGGTGACTAACCCTATCATGGCGAAAACTATGTGTGCGACATGTCTTTTGGCTTGTGTTGTGCAGGTGTGGAGCTCAGATGCGGTGGTCGACGGTGAGGTGAAGGTCAAGGAGGACGTGCCGTGCCGATGGACCGGGAGCGGTGAAGGACGGACGTGAGGCTTGGATCGAGGGACCCAGAGGCCGGGTGACTAGCCGCGGTGGCTGACACTTGGGACATCGACAAGTGCAAGAAGACATGAGAATGACGGTGTTGACCGAGTCAAGACGACGGATGTGCGGGTCGAGCGAGGCTCAGATGACTTGGCGTGCCGGCCGGTCGAGGACGACGGTGACACGTGTCGAGCGGCGGGGGACGCGTACGGAGTACGCTACTCGTGAGCAGGTTTGGTGGTTTGTGCCTCAAAACCATCGGTGGCGGGTTTACGGGTTTGGGCCTTAAAACCCGGGCGGAGGTTCTGAGGAGGAACGGACGACACGTGGCGGCATCAGGGAGTTCGCGTCAATGCGAAGCTACTGATGAGGAGCCGCGGTGGCCGTCGGATGAAGATGACACCGGGTTGGACCATAACGTCCTTGAGCTAAGTGGTTTGACTCAATTGTATCTAGAGGTAAAACTGGGATTGTGTAATAGCCATGTTAAATAGGATAAGGGAGCCCCCATCTCCCTCACCTCTCTCCCCACCCTCATTTCCCCTCTTTCTCTTAGGGTTAGCTTCTTCTAGTTTATGAGAGAGGTCAAAAATTTGCTGAATTTTTAGTGGTGTTTGTACTGAGATTTGGAGTGGGAATGGAGGCTCAAATCCTCCTCTTGCCCTCTGGGGTTCCTATTTGAAGCTGTGATTTTTGTTCTTCATTTTTCCTCATTTTTGTTCATAGCTTTGATTTGTTTTTCCAGGAGTTTGGATCAATCCTGATCAATGATTTTTGGGGTATAAGTTCGTGCTACGTCGAATTTGATCAAGTTTGGATCAAGTTTGGGACGAATTTGTGGCCGCCCTTCTGTTCGTGCTGTGCGTCTCCTGTTCTTCGTCGGTCCGCTTTTTTGGTTCTTGATTGAGTTCGTCGTTGAGCAGGCTCGGTCCGACTCCGTGTAGTTTGACCCGATTCCTTCTTCTCTCCCCGGCCTGCGGTCCTGTGTTTTCTCTCCTCTGCGTAGGGTGAGCAGACCCGCCCCTGTGCATGGGCGGATCCAAGCGTATTTCCCTGTATTTCCGGAAATACCCAACTATTTTGTGCACTTTTATGTATAATATATGTATATACTTGTGTATATATGTGTATAATGCTATATTCTGTGGTATTTTCCGACATTGGAGCCGGAAACAGCAAAAGAAATGGTCTTTCGGCCTGGCTTCTAGGATCCCACCTTCTCAGGCCGGCCCGCTAGGCCCACTCAGCCACTCAACTCCTTCCCCCCGGCAGCCCCTCGGCCTCTCACGCCTCATGGTCACGGCACTCGACACGGATGCGGCGCGGGCGCGCTGGGCAAACGGGAATACCTAGGCAGCGGCGAGGCGGCTAATCGGCGGCCGGCGCGGAGCGGGCTGCGGCCGGCGACGCACGCCGCTCGCAGCCAGCGCAAGCCACAACCGCGAGGGGGCAGGGAGGTATGGCCGGCGGAGGCGCATGGCTCTTCCCAGCGTGGCAACGCAAGCGGCAGGCCAGCAGGCCCACTAGGCCTACTGCTTGCAGACCAGCTCTGTGGACCGTGGCCACGGGCCATTGGCATCTGGTGAGGGATTTAGTTGTTTACAAATTTGAATTTAGGATTTAGGATTGTGAATGTGTGGTAGTGATTTTTAGTTAATGGTGTGGATATATTTTTGTATAGATTACTTTTGGTTAAATGGTTTGCAAAATAAAGAAGAAATTAATTGATTTCTAGTTGTTTTTTTCATATCTATCTTATATGTAAATAATTTGTTATGTTATTATTTTTATAACTTTAATGATGAACTATATTTAAAGCTTATGCTGCTATGCATTGGATTTTCTTTTGAACTTTGGGAATACCCAAGTTGAAAATCCTAACTCCGGCACTGCCCCTGTGCCGCGCCGGCGTGCAAACCAGCCGGCGCTCGCACCTCGTCCCTCGTGCCTGTCCGCTTTGTCCGCTTGACTCGCCCTTCCTACCTTGCGTGGTGGCCGACAGCCGAGCAGAGCCCAGAGTCGTTCGTCCGTTTGTTCCCAGGCCAAGCAGGTCGAGCAGCCGTGTGCTCCAGAGCGTTGAGCAGGCTTCTGCCGTGGAACCAGGTGCCCAGACCGCACCAGCGCTGTGCGCTTCAGGCAGACTCGGCGTTCAATCATTTCAGTTCGAGCTTGCTTCGTGTCTTCCTTTTTTATTGGTCCAAAGAATTGTTCTTGCATCTATGAGTTACTACGAGCAACCATTAGCCAATCATTAGAGCTTTGATGTGACTCATTTTTGTTTTGGTGAACTACTCACGGTTTGCAAAGGAGATGCTTTCAGTGCGTGCGTTCTCCCTCTGTTTCTAAGATCAAATTGCTGATCTGTGCTTCCGGTCTTTAATTTCAGCATCCGCGGTTTCATCCGCAGTTTGGTCGTTTGTTCTCCGATTCGGGTTCCGTTTGTTGCGTCGGCTTTCTACCGTTCCGAGGAATTTTTTTAGTACTCTCGTCATCACTAGTTGGCTTGGGTATTTTAGTTCGTGTACTCGCTTTTGCTTGGTGGTAATTTTGGGACAGCGGCCAAATATTTTGGAAGAAATTTTGAGGCTCCCATTCACCTCCATTTGGTCGCCGTTTTCGGTCCTTTAATATGTTTACAGAATGTCTCATAGTAACACATAAAAATGTCTCAATAATTACTCAAAACAAACATACTAGTTCATCTTACTTTCTCTTAAGAAAAATATGAGACTAAAGAAACAATGTTATTGCATACCGCGCAGACTAGCTTCACGACTGCGTTCTTTAATTAATGAACTTTACTACAGGCTGAGCCTGCAGTGGGAAAAAAACCACCCGCACGTCTTCTCCGCCTAGCTGCCCCTAACTACTATTCATCTTCTCTGCCCGAACCGTCTTCTTCTCCCTCCTCGGCACCTCCCTAGCCGCCCCTCGCCTTGCGAGTGCCCCTGCATCCAAATCCGGCATGCCCCCACCTCCAGCACCTCTCACCGCCCCGCCGGCGGCGGTAGGAGCTCCGTGGCCGTGGAGTTCTGACGAGACCCTACCGCCGTCGGCGACCTCCTTCTTCCCCTCCCCCCTCCCTTCCGTCTCCTCCTACATGCAGCCAAGGCGAGCTCCGCCGAATTCCGGCCATGGCGCCCCTGCCCCGACCTGGCCCGGCTGCCCCTACCGCCATCAGCTCCCCTAAACCGCCCATTGACCTTCCCCACCGCCTGGACTACCTGCCTCCCCCGGCCGGCCATTCTATACCTGCCGGAGTTGTTTCTTCTCCCTCTCCGGCGACCTCCTCCTCGCCGGAACCCTAACCGCCACCGGAGCTGAGGAAGAGAGAGGTGCGGCGTCGCGGGCGCGGCCTCCGGTGGTGTGGGCATAGGCGGCATGGCCTCTGGGCGTGGCGCGGGAGAAGTAGCAGCGAGCAGGCGCAGGCACGGGTGAAATCGACGGCCAGGGAAAGCAGTAGCAAAGGATTGGGCGACGAATGAGGTATGCGTGCCGAGTCCCCAAATCATGTGCGCTCGGAATCAAGCATTTGGGTTAATTATTTCTCCGTCTCTCCAAAAACTGCCGACCACACTGAACTACTCCTTTTTTTTTATATAGGACAGCAGCAGTGTATCACCAGTCGGTCAACACAGCTCGCTAGCTCTCCGCCTGCTCTGCTGGTCTTCTCAAGAGGAAAACAGGTACTACATCGAACATCAGCAAGGCTTAATGTGCATGATTAAGCCCTGGTCAAGCCAATCTTGCTCCGCGCATCGTCCTGTACCTTTTTCTAATCTCAAGAACACACGGTCATCTTCTTTTTTAACTCGGTCAAAGGCACAATAGACCATGCGCGAGCCCACGCACACATGCATGGCCCTGACCAAGTCCATTCCATCATGCTCCTTTCCTTTTTCTTAATCACCAACAATCATCATCAGTCATATGTTTGCACCATGCGCCACCATGGTGATCGGCAAACCTGTCTTGCTGCAGCTCACTTATTTCTTGTGCTCTTTGGCCTGACCAATTTGTATCGCTTGTGACGACTCTGCGTCAACTGGGCATATCGAGAAGTTTTTAGATGGTGACCGGCAACTGAAAGGCCAAGGTTGGTAGGAGGAATGAAGACGCTCTACTACAGTACTCAAACCAACCAAATCATAGAAGAGATCGTGGTGCTTGTGCAAAAACAAGCGTTTGCACTCTTGGAACAGCACAATGAATGGTGCCGATCTTAGAGTCAGAGCTGGCAGTACCACACATATTTACTTGCATTTTTCAGCTTCCATGTTTAGCGTTACTATTTTAGTTTCTACACGATTGTCATCTAGGGGGCTTTGGCTATAACTATGTTCTGATTCTAACAAGGCGTTGCTTGCTAACTGTTATTGTTCAGGATACATGGGTGGATATCCTGGTAGTGCCTTGTAGCTGATCCCTTGTTTCTTCTTAATGATCTGTGATGCAATATTTTGCCTAGTTTATAAAGTTGACGCAGAGTATATACAAGGATGTCACGTTGCAGCTCAATTATTTCTTGTACTGTTTGGCCTCACCAATCTGCATTGCTTGTGACGACTCTGCGTGAACTGACCACGCCCACAAATGTGCTGCAGTGGTTTTTTCCTTTAGGGCAGGTTTAGTTCCCAAAAAATTTTGCAAAAAATCATAGGTAATTAATGTCCAATCATGGACTAGCTAGACTTAAAAGATTCGTCTCTTGATTTACAGCTAAACTGTATAATTAGTTTTATTTTTTATCTATATTTAATACTCTGTGTTCAAAGATTCGTTACTGTAGCTTTTTAGAAAATGTTTGGGAGCTAAAGAGTCCCTTAGCCCGTGAATGACCGGCCAGTTGCATAGTACGCAGGCAAAGTATTGCACTACTTTGAAAAAGGCGCCTCTCTGCCTTTAGCCATGGAGGAGCATCTGAACACAACGACGGAAGTCTATACGGGTACATTACCGGAACACACCGGGACGTTTCTCCTGGCCCCGGCCATGTGCGTCCACCGTCCTCTCTCGCACTCACAGCGCTGATCTCTTGCGCCGTTGGGCCCCCTGCTGCTTCGCCTGGGCGATGGACAACTCGACGATGTGGACGACGACGCGGCGAGCCGGCGACACTGGCCCATCTGTCCGAGACTGAGAATGAGCGGCACCGGCACGGCCAAGGCCAACCCGCGTCGCTTCGCTAGCGGAAATAAAATCTCAGTCGAGGTGCTCTTCCTCTCTCACACCAGACCACCCCACACAATAGCCTGCGTTTCACTGAGAGCGAGCGCTCTGCCTCTGCGAGTCGAGATGGCCCAAGTGATGGCGAGCGCCACCGCCGCCACGGGCATGATGGGCTCCGTCATCGGCAAGCTGGGCGCCATGCTCACGGAGAAGTACCAGCTCGCCAGAAACGTCAAGCGCGGGATCTGCTTCCTGCAACAGGAGCTGAGCACCATGGAAGCCGTGCTGCTGAGGCTCGAAGACAAGGACGACGACCAGATCGATCCACTTGCTAAAGACTGGAGGAGCAAGGTACGTGAGCTGTCCTACGACATCGAGGACTGCATCGACCGTTTCATGCTCAACCACAGCCATGGAGGTTCCAAGGCCAAACAAAAGGTGAAGACGCTGTTCGAGGACGGAGGAATAGCAGAGGAGATCCGAGAACTCAAGAGCCTTGTGAGCGAGCAGAGCGATCGGGGCAAACGCTACTACGACATCAATCAGTGTCTCCTCGCCTCTTCATCTCAGCCAGTGCTCTTGGATCCTCGAGCACCTGCACTCTTTCAGGAGGCCAGGGATCTTGTTGGAATCGATGCTCCTCGTGAGGAGATCATCAGCTTATTGAGATGTGAAGACAAGGAGCACAAGGTGGTGTCCATCTATGGGATAGGTGGACAGGGGAAGACCACTCTCGCCATGCAGGTGTACCACAAAATCACTGAAGCTGCTTTTGATAGCCGAGCTTTTGTGTCTGTATCACAAACTCCAGATATGAAGAAACTTCTTAGAGATATATTGTCTCAAATAAGCAAGAGCCATTTTGACCAGTCACAGATGTTAGAGACAGTTGAGCAGCTCATCCGCACAGTGAAAGAATGCTTAAAGGACAAGAGGTAATCAATATTATTTCTTTTTCTAATAGTTAACCAGTTCATCTAGCTAGAATAATGTCGTGTAATATTTGTTCATCACATGAGCTCACCTAATTATTACGCCATTTATGAAATTTTCTGGGAATTTAAAAAAATGATTTATTTTTTTCCTGGCCTAATGAACTTCACAGCATAAAACTACCTCAGATACTTCAATGGCTTAGTATAATGGCTCAGTATATCTATCAAATGTCATCATTAAAGATGTTACAACAATGAACAAACTCAAGTCAACTGTGCATCATTTTGGTAAAAATTTTACTTTATACCATCTAATCCATATTCAATAAAATTACTCCTTGGAAAATATGACCAGAATTCTAAATATCCATAAAAATCTCATTTTGGAACTCAGTTTTTGAACTGAATGCTTCATGTCTTTTGAGTGGGTCTCTAGGTGTTCTAACGCGGCACTAACTATTTTAGAAGTTGTAACATATTTTTTAAATATTACAAGTTTATAGTTTGTATTTCTCATGTGTAATACAGACATACAGTAATACTTACTGATAGAAAAGTGTGCCACGACGATCCATCTTCTTGTTATATTTCTCCGATTTCTTTAATTTCACCAGAATATGCTCAAATTCATGGTGGCCTTACATAATAACATGATTCCGTAACTAATGCATGCAGGTACTTCATCTTGATTGATGATATCTGGAGTGTGTCAGCATGGGAGCTTGTACGATCTGCCTTACCTGTCAATGACAATGGAAGCAGAATTATTACTACTACACGCATTAAAGCAATAGCCAACTCATGTTGCACTGGTATTGCTGCACAAATGTATGAAGCAATGCCACTTAGTGATGACGACTCTCAAAGATTATTCTTTAAAAGACTATTTTGCTCCAGCGAAGATTGCCCCCAAGATTTGAGGAAAGTATCCAGTGATATTTTGAGGAAATGTGGTGGCTTGCCATTAGCCATAATCAGTATAGCTGGTTTATTAGCAAATAGAACCCAAACGGTGGAAGTCTGGGTCAACGTATTTAGGTCCATTGCTGCTGCAGTTGACAAAGATGATAAAATGAAAAGAATTTTGTTGCTTAGTTACTTTGACCTTCCTCACCATCTAAAGAGCTGTTTGCTATATCTGAGTGTATTTCCAGAGGATTCTTTGATTGATTGCCAACAGTTGATATTGTTATGGGTAGCCGAAGGACTGATTCCTGGACAAGACAGAGAAAGTATGGAGCAGCTAGGGAGAAGTTACTTGAATGAACTGATCAATAGAAGCTTGGTCCAGCCAACCAATGTTGAGGTAGATAGCACAACAGTGAAACAGTGCAGAGTTCATGATGTCATACTTGAGTTCATTGTATCAAAGGCCGTGGAGGACAACTTTGTTACTATATGGAATGGTAATGGTTTTTCTAAAAATTATTCTTCGAACAGGATTCGCCGTCTATCCATCCAAAAAGACATTTCTTCCCGGGCGGAAGAGATTGCCAAGACAATAAAAAATGGAGCTCAGATCCGATCCATCAATATCTTTGGCTCAAATTCAGTTCTGGTTAATAAGCACGCCAAAGAGTTCTTAAATAGCCAAGTCTTGCGAGTGCTGAATATAGAAGGTGTGGTTGGTGAATGCCCTCTTGGACATGTCAAAAGTTTAGGTCAATTGAAGTACTTGAGGATACACAATTATGGTTCGGTCGGCAAGCTTCCAAAACATATAGAAAAGCTGCAACATCTGGAGACACTAGATGTGAGATGGCAATGTCTTGAAAACCTACCAGCTAGTATTATCCAGTTGCAGAAGCTAGTGCGTCTTCATGTCCATCAGTCGGTGCGCCTACCCGATGGAATCAGAAATCTGCAGGCGTTGGAAGAGCTATCAAGGATCGATTTGGGTATTCAATCTGTAAAGTTTATCCAAGGACTCAGTGATCTGACCAATCTGAGAGTACTTGAAATTGATTGGCCATACTTTACTGAATTTCGTGATATGGAGGGCCACAAGAAAGCATTTATCTCATTGCTCTCCAAGCTGTTCACGCGCCTGCGAGAACTGCGCGTGTGGGGGAGTGATGATGCTGATGCCACACTTCCATTCATGTCTTTGTTTGTCCCTACTTCACCACCACTTCGAAAGCTTGTTCTTAATACACGTGACTTATATTACATGGGCCCTCAAATCAGCTCACTATTCAACCTGACCCGCCTCCGCATTTTGGTCCGTGGTGAAGCAGGCAAGGAAGGAATAAATATTCTAGCAAGTTTACCCATGCTGCTCTCTCTTACTGTTGGCTTATTCAAGGACAAAGATGGAGATTCAGGCATCGTCTACCCAAGGAACGCAATCAGCCCACAAGGATTTCAGCGTTTGCTCAAGTTTCATTTCCGCTGTTATTCGTGTGACGCGGCATTGGTGTTTGAGCCGGGAGCCATGCCAAAGCTCGAAAGGCTCAAACTGCACCTAATGGCAAGGTGCCAGTTCAAGTGGGAAGGTGGCCTGGTGCTTGGTCTGCAGAATTTGGCAGGCCTCAAACATGTCGACGTCGATGTTGACTGCTCTGCTGCTGTTGCTGATGAGGTAGAGGCTTTGGAGAACGACATCAGGGACGCAGCAGGCGTCCATCCCAATAGTCCCATGCTCCGGGTAAGAAGACTTGATCAATATATATTTAGTCCCATGGCTCAGGGGTCCATCCCTATATTTAGTCCCATGGCTCAGGGGTGCAGCAGGCGTCCATCTGACCATCCTATCCCATACTAGAGGCCCGATGACCAAGTGAATGCTATTTTGAGTTGTTATCCACTTATCCTCATGCACTGCGCTGCACCTCTGATTGTACTTATCTCAGTTCGTCAGGGGTACTGTGGCTTTTAGTTCTAATAATGCTTAGACGTTTGCAAGGATTTATCTTGTGTTTAGATCCCAGCAGGCCTTGTAGCTCTGCTGGGATGGGATAATAATCTCTGTTTTTTTTATTTTATGTGTTGAGATTATTCTTCGCATGGGTCATTATAGCATTTCTTTCTCATGGTAGCTCGCTAGTTGCTTTAAACTAGTAAAGCAAAATGCATCAGTGACCCTCAATTTGTCCCGCCTTGTATATGATCTCTTAATATATATAGAAAAACTTGCAAACAATGGCTTTGACCTTGATATGTGGGCCTTAAAGATATCTAGTCTAGATCTGAATAGTGTCACCTGAGAAATCTATGTACCATTGGTGGCCATTCGCTGCGAAATAAAGTCACTAGGGTCCGTGCTCATAGGTGTTACCGAACATTATATTTGGATCAAAGAGCCTTTTTTTCAGGCATGCGTTGTTTACAGAGAGGCAAAATGGTGGTCTCGTGAGAGAGCCACCAGACCGAAATTTTCACTTTGTATGAGCGGCCGTGGATCTTAAACAACGATACTGGTTTGTTTGATTCATTGGAACTTTAGTACAGAGGCCCACCTAGACAAGAAAAATGTACACAAAAAATGTCAGCATTCAAGATGCTTCATTGGCTAAATCTATTGGTTCTGCAGCAGGGAGGGTGAATATCGCGCCAACACAAGGCAAAGAGCCGATCGTAGGAAAGGACTGAGCGCCAACTGAAGCTGTTAAGCCCAACCCAAAGCACGTAGGTGGTGACTGGGCCTAAAGCTTGGGCCGGGAAATAGAGGTGTTTTAAGCGTGAGGTGTAAATAGTTTCAGAGAGAAGGGAGGTGTATAGAGGACTGGGGAAAACCATATTAGGAGGACCTAGGCTAGATAACATGCAGAGTTGTCTGGTTGCTAGTGCCAGCGGCGATAAGGAAACGGGCTTGTAATCAGATATTGATTTTGTCTAATACCCATACTACCATATATAGCCAGATTTTAGAATGACTTTCATTGTCCTATTCGTGGGCACCACACATCCGCACGATCAACATCCCACGAGTCTTCATCGCTCTTAACTTTAGTTACAAAATCAACATCCTATTCGGGACAGTAGCGGCAATGCGCAGCGAGCCCACCTGGGAAATGCGCCGCCTAGCTCTTTGATGTTGGGCAGAATTAATGCCCTGTCAGGCGGTATGCCTGCCACCATCGCGAACTTTACAAGGCTTCAGGTTCTTGATCTCAGCTTTAACCAGTTTTCTGGTCCCATCCCAGCAGAGCTACAAGGCCTGTTCAACAATACACCATTGTTAACTTATCTGAACCTCGGCAATAACAGCCTGTCAGGAGTGATACCAGATTGCATCAGCTCCTTGCCCACACTTGAGATCCTTGTCCTGCGATTCAACAATGTTGAGCGTTATCGCTGTATCCTCGAACCACTTGACTGGGCCTTCCCCGGGCAATGGAAGTTTCAGCCTCCCAGCTTTGCAATACATTGAGCTCTCTGATAATAGTTTCAGTGGTACCATTCCACAGGGGCTCTCGGTGTGTTGGCACCTCATAGAGCTTTCTCTACCCAAAAATTCATTCGAGGGTGTTGTGCCGGCATGGCTAGGAAAACTGACCAATCTCCAGTTCATTAACGTGGGCTGGAATGACCTCACTGGTCCGATCCCTACTCAACTCCACAATCTCACTGGGCTAAATGTGATGGAAATCGCCTTCTGTAATCTGACATGAATCCTTCCCGTAGAACTTGGACGGCTAGGCCAACTCTTCGAGTTGTATCTCTCGTGCAATCAACTAACAGGAACTGTTCCTGCTTTTCTTGGAAACCTTTCTCAATTAGTACTGCTGTATTTGGATGGAAACCAGTTGTCTGGATCAGTACCGGCAGCAATTGGCAACCTGAACTTGTTGACGACACTTAATATTGGGGGAAACCGTCTACAGGGTGATCTCAGTTTTCTTTCTATTATTTCCAACTGTAGAATGCTCTTGGACTTCGAAATCTATTGGAATTATTTCACTGGAAGCATCCCAGCCTATGTGGGCAACCTGTCGAGTCAGCTCCAAATATTTCTTGCTAATGACAACAAGTTAACTGGTGAAATTCCAGCTGCCATTTCAAACTTAACTACTCTCACTGTGCTAGATCTTTCGTCAAACCAATTTCATAGTGCAATTCCAGGACCACTGATGATGCTAGAGAATCTCCAGTGGCTTAAACTCAGTAGAAACAGCTTGTCTGGCTCCATCCCTTCAAACATTGCAATGCTAAAGAATGTGGCCAGGTTATTCCTTCCAAGCAACCAATTCTCTGGCGCCATACCCAAGGGCATCGGCAACCTCAGAAACCTAGAATTCCTAGTGTTATCAAACAACCAATTAACATCGACTGTACCACCGAGCCTGTTTCACCTTGATAGCCTCATCAGGCTAGACCTATCTCAAAACTTGTTGAGTGGTGTGTTACTGGTTGATCTACATGAAGCAAATTTATATGATGGATCTCTCTACCAACAACTACCAAGCCAAACTCTTGACAAGATCAGGAATCCAAGCGGGAAGCTTGACTCTCTCTAGATCTACCTTAGCTAGCTATGCCTCAGAATATTTGTGTAGGGAGCTCTGAGATTGTAGTCTCTCTTCTTGATCAAATCGATGCCTCTCTAATGATGGAGGGATACCCTCCAGGAGGAGGTATGGGGGGCCTTTTATAGGGGGCACCAGGAGTCTTGTGGGCCCATGAATCCATGGCAACATCGAATCTGAGCCCTCGATACGAACCGACCTTGACCCACGGCGTAGATTGAACCTAGGAGGCGGTGGAGAACTGACGTTTGAAGCGGAGGCTGACAGGCAGGGCCCATAGGCCATCCGGCCTACAGATGGGGCCGGTCGGCCCCACCTAGTGTCTTCTCAGGTTGGGTCACGGTGATTTGATTTGGACGATGGATTGGAGGTCCTCTAAGTAGGTTTCGTCGCGGATGATCATGATTTGCTCTGACAATTAGGTCCACTTTGCCTATTTCATGAATAAATCCTCCTGAAAACAAAGATTCACCAAAACTTGTGCAATTTGTCAGTTCAAACCCCTAGACCTATCTTGGTGATCATATTCATTCATTTATATAAGTTATATTAACGGTTTGATGAGTGTTAACTACCGTCAACAGAAGGCCACCACCAAGCCCTCCGCCTAGTAGCTCGGCGCCCGCACCAAGTTTAGCCAACCTATCTTCTTCGCCAACGCATCGCCCGAACAACAAAAACCTAGATAAGTCTAATCTTCCCAAACTTCTCCTTTTCGCTATCACTTTTCCCCGAGCGATTCTAAGAACCCTCGGTAGCTGCCTGGAACAGCTAACTCATCATAGCGTGGCCTTTCCCGAAGGGTTGATGTAACCAGGGACACCCCGCAGTGCAATCCATGATGAGTGTTGCCACATGGATAATAGAGAAATCTATCTCGTCATAATAACCATTGGACATACCAATACTTAACATATCAACAACTAACTTCTTGTCGATTGAAATAAAAAAAATTAAAATTATAGATTTTTATAGATCCTCAAATATTGTCAATGTCATGATCATCGTAAAATAAAAATTGTAGTTTTAAAATTTGATAGAATGATAATATATAAATAGTTATATAGCATTCTTGTTCACATTTTCCATGAATATTATAGCTTACTTTCTCAGCATTCTTATTCTCGTTTTCTATGAATATTCGATAGCTTATTTGCTCTCGTTGCAACACATGGGCATATTTGCTAGTGTATTTTCTGATTCATCTTAGTGCTTCCTCCTCTACTATCCTCAAGCCCCTTGTTGTGCACTTGTGCTTCCCTTCCCAAATTCCATCTCAGTTATATCAGAGTATATTATCATCAGAATTTTTACGCTTGTTATGGATCTGTGAGGTTGTGTTGCTAGGCGATTCCTTAGGGCTTTTGGCATGGAGGTGCCACCGGAAACGCAGAATAGTAGTGGGTTTGATTTGACTATAAGAGTAGTGCCTACAAGGTGTTTGATAAAATGTTCACGGCTGGATTTGACGACTGCAGGGCCCCTAACCGTGTTCTGGAGGACACCATCAACAAGGTTTGCTACCCTATCACTCAAGGTGTGCTTCATGAAGTCTTTTGACCATTCGAAGATGTGGAGTAGGTGCTTGTGTTTCGGGATTAGACCGTGTGTTTACATGGGTTAATTTTCAATCTAAGCATGTTGCTGCTCAAGCCTTTAGAGCCTTGCATGGTCGGCACATTCATGATGCCTGCTGTCAGCTAGACATAAACTTTGCCATGAGCTGTTGTCACACTACAAATTCGTTTCTCACTATCGCCATTTGGCACATATCGGAAAACAACCTTGTTGCATCTGTGGCAAACACTGAAGTTGTCCCTGGCATTACCAACATCGAATTGCCCACCACATGTTTGATGCTGGCCCTCGATGTCAATACCAGTATTAGCCTTGCAGAAGCGGAATTGCTGCTCGTGTAGCCCGCATCCGATGATCTCAACTTTGAGAACTTGTATGTGGAGATTACTGCAAGTGCAGCACAAGCAGAGACTTCTGCTATTGCAGCATATGGCAACTTCGACATCGTCAGCCGGCCCACCGCTACTCTGAACAATGTGCACTGAGATAGTACTGCCATTTGGTCATTTGTTGCATAGCTTGGGAAAGAATAGCCAAAATCTTTTACATGATTATGGCCCCTCTTTGGTTGAGCTTTTGGAACCTGCTTTTGTTATTAAAAGCCAAAACCAAACTAAAGGGGTAGTTTCCATAGCTGCTTTGGGGCAAAATCAGCTTTCCCTCTAGTACAAAACTCATAGCAGCCCTCCTCTGCTTTCACTGGTTGTGGAGATGGGCAACTTCAAATTAAAGAAATTACCCACCTGCCACTGGCAATGGAAGGCATCACTTCGTTTTTCTTCTTTCTTTTCCCCATACGTGACTAGACCCACAGCCGCTCGCGAGAAATGGATGCCGCTAGGGTTCCGCACGGGCGGCCCATCTGCAGTGGCCGCCCTCGATGCCAGACGGCTCCGGCGCCTGCACCCCTCCACCCCTTGCCACGGCGCTCCTGGCCAGCGTCTACCGCGCAAGGCCGTGCGCATAGCTTCTTCCGCATTGTCAACCACGGTGAGTCGGCCCACCTCATGGCGTGCACGCTCCCGAGCTGTCGGTTGTGTTATTTGCGCTGCCGGATGAGGACAAGGTCAAGGCCCGGGCGGCCGAGGGTCCAGAGCTCCCCTCCCACGGCAGCCGCCACACTCGAGATGTCGGATTCATGCCAATTGAGAACCCGAGATGCAAAATTTGCACACTGAAATTGGAGGAAAAAATTGGCTATTTGCCATACTAAAGAGTGGGCCTTGCAACTTTGCCATCCAAAACAATGACTTCACCAAATTGCCAGATAAAAAATATGTCCTTTGAAAAATGTGAGTGTCGTGCCCGCTGGCTGTTGCTGCTGATGAGGGTTGTTGTCCTCCGTCATATTCTATAGTCACCGCCACCGTCGATGAGTTTCCTCCAGATGCACCGGCACTCACATCTACTTCATTGTGAAACTTCCAAATGGTGTAATCCTTGACGAAACCAAATTGGACCAAGTGAGATTGCACCATGTCATCTACCTGGGCAAGCTTGTTCTGACAGTGATTACAAGGACATATGATGCGCAACCACTTTAGCTTCAGACAATGTTTTTTCGCAGCAGCAACAAACATTCTCACATGATCCAGATAAGACGGATCTAGCCTCGATGTCTTGTACATCCATTCCTTGCCCATGACCGTAAATCTTGCACACACACATAGCGAAAAAGGCATATAAGCAGAGCAGTATTAAAAAATACAGCTGGGTAGCCTAGATCTGATTTCTCTCTCCTCCATATAGATCTATCTAGAGAAAAACACCCAAATGTTGAAAAAGAGAGAAGAATGAGGATTGGAGAGTGAGTAGCTACCTCTTGCGGTGCCCCCTTCAACAAATCCAAGGGCAAAACTTCTCCCTCAAGGAAATGCTCAATTTTTGGGTTTTTGGAGCTCAAAACCCGCAAAAACGGAGGAGAACCCATGAGGAAGAAGGGTGCGGCTGCATTTATAGCCTAGACTTAACCGAGGCGGTCAACATAAGGGCAACCACCTCGGTTAATCGCATGTTAACTAAGGCGGTTGCCTTGTACTAACCGCCTTGGTTAATGGAATAACCGAGGTGGTTGCCCTAACGCAACCACCTCTGTTAATAAAACCGAGGCGGTTGAGTTAGGGCAACCATCTCGGTTAATCTTTATTAACCAAAGCAGTTACGTTAGGTTGCCCACCTCGGTTATTCATTAACTGAGGCGGTTGCTAGGTCGGCTGCCCGACCACTGAATGACCGAGGCGAGCAGCCGGCCTAACCGCCTCCGAGACCCAATTCCAAACACCTTGGTTAAGTTTTTATGTAGTGGCGAAATGACCACACTGGTGAAATGACCACACTAGTGAAATGACCAAAGATTAGAAGAAAAGATTAAAAAGGAGCTAAATAAGTATTATGGCAAAGAAACCAAAGGAGTTATCTTTTAGCTGGCAATTCTGTGAAGTCATTGATTCAAATGGCAAAATCATGAAGCCCACTCTATGGTATGGCAAATAGCCAATTTTCTTAGAATTGGAGTACCATTTGTTTGTTCATCGGGATTTCTAAAAGAACTTCCACCAAATTGATCCATCCAGAGAGGCAATGGAGTGCTACGCCAAGCTCACCGAGCTGGGGCTGCTCATCCAAGAGGTCCTGAACTTGTGCATCGGCCTCCTGCCGGGCTTCCTCAGGCACTACAACGGACCATGGATTTTGACTTCATGGCGGCACTGCATGTTAGCTAATTTGTTGCGAACACCTATGTAATCTTTGTTTTCAGTTGGAGTCAAGCGTCAGTTAGGATAGGGGTAAGGCATCATCGTTGACATGCTCGATCATGATGTGGCCTGGTCTGGTTCGGTCAAGCCACGCCGTGGCGTGCACGGCGCATGTGGCGCGCATCAAGGTGAAATGGTGCACCGCACCTGTGCGGCACGGCGTGGGGAGTTTGTTGGAAACTCGAGTCTATAAATATATGAATAGAGGGGCCAGAATAAGCTGCGATTTGGCAGCGTCATAATCCACCTTTCTCTGTTTTCTTGTTATCGTTTTCCATCTACTCGCAAGCTCGCCGTGGTCACCGCGTCGTCGTCGTTCGTCGACGTTCCGGGACGATCGTGGCTGATCGGGCACCAACAAGTGGTATCAGAGCCGAGGGGGTGACATTCGTCAGTGATGAGAAGGAGTAGAGGAAGTCTGGTGGTTCAATCCACCAAGTCGGAGAAGAGGGAGACGTGAACGCCGAAGTAGTCGCCATGGGTGAGACGAGCGACGAAGACAAGGAGGTGATGGAGCGGGCGTTCAATCAGGCCGCGGGAAACTTGATGTGGCCAATGTTGACCCGCACCAATTACCAGGGTTGGTCGTCGCATATCCAATGGAATCTCGAGGTTATGTATCTCTGGGATGCGATCGAGGATGAAAAGGTCGAAAGACGCAGAGATCGCCTGGCGCTGGGAGCCATGCTCCGGGGTGTGCCGCAGGAGATGCATTCCATGCTCTTGAATAAGAAGACGGCGAAGGAGGCCTGGGAAGCAATCAAGACGATGCATCTTGGAGCAGATCGTGTCAAGGAAGTGAATGCCCAGAAGCTCCTAGCCGAGTTCGAGGCGATTGCGTTCAAGCCGGGTGAAACAATTGATAATTTCGCAATCCGAATCACCAAGCTTGTCACCGATCTGCGCGGCCTCAGGGAAGAAACTGTGACCGATGCGCGCGTGGTGAAGAAATTCCTTCACGTGGTGCTATCTCGCTATAGCCAGGTGGCGGTAGCAATTGAGATGTTCAAGGATCTGAAAAACTTGACCATCGAGGAGCTGATCGGCCATCTACGGGCGGTCGAGGAAAGGTTTGAGCCTTCGGTGGACCAGGTCACGGAGAAAGCCGGAAAATCCTGCTAACGGAGGAAGAATGGGCTGAAAAGAACAAGAGTCGCATGGTGTCAGATTCATCCACATCTGGTGTGAAGGGTGGTGGAGGCGGTGGACACTATGTGAAGAAGGAGAAGCACTGGAAGCGCAAGAACAATGGTGGCGGGGACGGGTGTGAGCCCAAACTTATGTCGATGGGAACACCTCGACGAAAAGGAAAGTGCCACAAGTGCAGCATCTATGGGCATTGGGGAAAAAGTGCAAGAAGGCACCTCAAAAGGAGCTGTAGGAGGCCGCGCACCATGCCAATGCTGACGGGGAGAATGAAGCACTGTTGGTGCCGCAGGTGTGTAACATGGTTCAATCCACGGCAGCAGCTACACAACAGGTGTTCTTGAATCAAGAATGCATGTTCCTGTCATCCTACATGACCCCGGGGTGTGGGTACTCGACATTGGCGCCACAAATCATATGACAGGGTGCCGTGAATCGCTGGCGTCACTCGATGAGATAGTCAAGGGGGTGGTGTGGTTCGGAGATGGATCGAAGGTTGAGATCTGTAGGATCGGTGCAGTCACGATCGCCGGGAAGAACCAAGATCATCGAGTACTCACTGAGGTATACTATATACCATCACTTCGTTGCAACATTGTTAGCCTTGGGCAGCTGGAGGAAGCCGGCTGCCATGTGGAGATAGACCACGGGTTCATGCAGGTGTTCGAGCACTCTCAAGGGAAGATGAGCGTTCTGATCAAGGCAGAGAGGAAGAAACGACTCTATATCATGCAGGTCAACCTCACCGTACCCGTGTACCTGATGATGAAGATGGACGAGGCGACGTGGCTCTAGCATGCACGGTATGGCCATTTAAATTTCAGGTCGCTTCATGATCTGGGGGTGAAGGAGATGGTGGATGGCATCCCGCTGATCCAGCGTAGTGAGCAACTGTGCGACAGCTGTGCACTTGGCAAGCAGCACCGCGCGCCTTTTCCCTGGTCATCAGCGTATCGAGCGAACACCGGGCTCGAACTGGTGCATGGCGACCTATGCGGTCCAATTACTCCGGCCACGCCAGGAGGCAAGCTGTACTTCCTATTAATTGTTGATGATTTCAGCCATTACATGTGGCTGGAGTTGTTGAGATCGAAGGATGAAGCTTTTGCAAGTTTCAAGAAGGTGAAGGCGGCTGCTGAAACTGAATCAGGAAAGCGTCTGAAAGCATTCAAAACTGACAGAGGAGGCGAATTCAATTCAGGTTTGTTTACAGTTTACTGTAATGAACATGGTATTAAGCGCAATACAACTGCACCTAGTTCCCCACAGCAAAATGGCATAGTTGAGCGAAATAACCAATCGGTTGTGGAGATGGCTCTCTGCCTGCTCAAGAGTATGCAGGTTCCTGGCCGATTCTGGGGGAGGCAGTTATGGTGGCGGTGTATCTACTGAATAGAGCGCCGACGAAGAACCTGGATGGCAAGACACCTTACGAGGCTTGGTTTGGCAAGAAACCTGGAGTTCGTCACCTGCGAACATTTGGGTGCGTGGCCTATGCCAAGTGAATTGGTCTGGGCATCACAAAACTGTCAGACAGGGCTGTTCCTGGAGTTTTTCTCGGTTACGAACCAGGATCGAAGGCTTACCGGATTTATGATCCGGTGAACAAGAAGCTCATGATATCGAGGGATGTAATCTTCCATGAAAAAAAGGGCTAGAATTGGGGGGAGAAAGGACCAGGCGCTACTGAAACTGAAACTGAACCGAGTTTTAGTGTTTTCTATCCTGATGAATAGGTTACTGTAGGAGGTCCGACAATAGGGGATGCCGCTGAAAATCTCGATGCCTTGGGCGATTCGGGGGAGGCGTTTGAGCCGGCCTCACCTGTTCAGTCAATTCCATCCCCTGGGGGTGTGGGTGGCGAGTCACCGCACACTCCAATGCACTCCATTGGCGGATCAAATGGTGGTAACCAAATTTAGTGGGCGACGCCCCCTACTAATGGTGCTGTTGATTCAGAGGGAGCGCCATTGCAGTATAGAACTATACTAAACCTGCTGGACACAACAGATGAGGTTCAGTTGGAGTACAGCGGGGTATGTCTAGTAGCAGTAGAAGAACCAAGTTTAGATGATCAGGCTCTGACAAAACTCTGCTGGAGAAATGCCATGAAAGCTGAAATGCAGGTGATTGAGGCCAACAAAACTTGGGAAGTCAGTGATCTCCTGAGGAATCAAAAGGCAATTGGTCTCAAATGGGTTTTCAAAGTGAAGAAGGACCCTGATGGTAACATTGTCAAGCACAAAGCTAGGCTAGTGACAAAGGGTTATGCTCAAGTGCAGGGAGTTGATTTCGATGAAGTTTTTGCACCAGTTGCCAAGATTGAAACAGTGAGGGTCTTATTGGCTTTAGTAGCACAGGGTGGATGGCAAGTACACCATATGGATGTAAAAAGTGCATTCTTGAATGGAGACTTGTCTGAAACAGTTTACGTGAAGCAACCTCCTAGTTTCATTGTGGGCGATGGTGGCAAAGTGTTGAAGTTAAGAAAGGCCCTGTATGGCTTGAGGCAGGCACCTAGGGCCTAGAATGCCAAACTTGACAAGGAGCTCTTGGCTCTCGGCTTTGTAAAAAGCAAGATGGATCACACTGTATACAAGAGGAACAACAAGGCTTCTTCTCTCATTGTGGGGGTATATGTTGATGACTTGATCATCTCAGGGCCCTATGTGGGTGACATTGTTCAGTTTAAAGCAGAGATGAAAAGAAAGTTCAACATGAGTGACCTCGGTCTCCTTAGTTATTACTTGGGGATTGAAGTGAAGCAAGGAGATGATGGGATCATGTTAAGTCAAGGTTCATATGCGATGAAGATATTGGAAAGCGCAGGCATGACAAACTGCAATGCATGTGACACACCAATGGAACCAAGACTGAAGCTCTACAAGAGTAAAGAAGGAGAGGCTATGGAACCAACAGCGTATAGAAGTATTATCGGGAGTCTCAGATACATAGTCAACACCAGGCCCGATCTTGCCTATTCAGTGGGAGTGGTGAGCAGATATATGGAGGCTCCGGGAAAGGTTCACTGGGTTGCTGTCAAGTGCATTCTGAGGTACTTGAAGGGCACCATGGGCTATGGCTGCAAGTATGAGAAAGGCACTGGGCTAAAACCCATCTTGCTCGGGTATAGCGACAATGATTTTGCAGGTGACGCTGAGGACAGGAAGAGCACCACGGGTGTTGTGTATTTTCTTGGCGGTAGCTTGGTGACTTGGGCATCGCAGAAGTAGAAGATCATTGCACTGTCTTCATGTGAAGCGGAGTATGTGGCGGCGACAGTAGCAGCCTGTCAAGGCGTGTGGTTAAGCCGACTAATAGCTGATGTGTTGGGAACAAGGGAGGCGCCGGTGAAGCTGCTGATGGAAAACATGTCCGCAATCGCTCTGAGTAGGAATCCTGTGCATCATGATCGCAGTAAGCATATTGATACAAAGTTTTATTCGTGAATGCATAGAAGAAGGCAAGGTGGAGGTGGAACATGTCGGACTGCGGATCAGCTTGCCGACATCTTCACAAAGTCACTCGGGCGTGTCAAGTTCGTGGAGCTGAGGAGCACTCTTGGTGTCGTTGAGGTGCAACAAGTTAGGAGGAGATTTGTTAGCTAATTTGTTGTGAACACCTATGTAATCTTTGTTTTCAGTTGGAGTCGAGCGCCAGTTAGGATAGGGGTAAGGCATGATCGTTGACATGCTCGATCATGATCTAGCCCGGTCTAGTTCGGTCAAGCCACGCCGTGGCGTGCACGACGCATGTGGCGCGCATCGCGGTGAAATGGTGCAGCGCAACTGTGCGGCATGGCCTGGGGAGTTTGTTGGAAACTCGAGTCTATAAATATATGAATAGAGGGGCCGGAATAAGTTGCGATTTGGCAGCGTCATAATCCACCTTTCTCATGTTTTCTTGTTATCGTTTTCCATCTACTCGCAAGCTCGCCGCGGTCACCGTGCCGCCGTCATTTGTCGACGTTCCGGGACGATCGTGGCTGATCGGGCACCAACACTGCGCTACTTCTCATCGGGTACGATTCACGGGCGATCTGCATGAATGTGCCCGAGAATGGCAGCGCTGCCTTGGGCAGCAACACAGGGGACCCATGCTCGTCGTCGTCGTCGCACCCTAGCTCCTCCTCTGCCTAGTGGTTCTGGTTCTCATCAGTGTTGTTCGGTGGCAGGATAATGTGCGAGGCCATCGTGGGGAGCGTAGCGATCGGGAAACAGGACGCCGGCGACAGCCGAGGCCGTCCACAGCTCCCTCGAAGAAACGTACAGAAGAAATAGAGAAAGGTACATTGGTTGGATAATGTTTGGGTCCCGCTAACAGCAGCTTTTCGAAGAAGCCACGGCTGTTCAACCAAATGGCTTTCAACTTTCTCACAGCCTATAACTTATAGTAACTTTTTTCACAGTCCACAGCTCAAAACAGCTTTTACAAAAACCACAGCTCAACCAAACAAGCCTTATGAAAGTGTTCGAGCTGGATGGTAGTGGGGAACAAGTTGGTCAGTTGCCAACTTGCCACAACCATGGCCTCCTCCTGAGCCACTGAAGGTGATGCATGGTAGTTCTAATCTGCGATCAATGCCATGGCTATCCTTCAGTGTAGTCCATGAAGTTGCTGCAGTGTGGCGTTTTAGTTTGTTCACGATGCCTTCATGGCTACCCTCAGTTTGGTGCATTCTATGTAGCAATGTGAGGTGTTTGTGATTAATAATTCAATTGCTGTGTTGAATTTCTACCACACAAACTGTTGGAGGATAAGTGCGCTTCATTCACTACTACAGAGTTGGCCTTTTGTCCCGGGTCTAAACAGCCTTTCGTCCCGGCTCCGGAGCCGGGACTAAGGGTTCGAGACTAAATGTCCCACCTTTATTTCCGGCTCCGCGGCCCGGGACTAAAGGGCCACCTTTAGTCCCAGTTGGTATTACCAACCGGGACTAAAAGGCTCGCCAGTCTGGGCTACGGCGCAGGCCTTTTAGTCCCGGTTGGTATTACCAACCGGGACTAAAGGTTATTTTTTCGTTTTTTGTTTCCAATTCAAATCATTATTGATTTTGGTTTTTCAATTACAATAGGTTTTCAAATGTATTCTTCGCTGCTAATATACGTATACGCTAGACCTATAATTTAGTTTCAAGCATTATTACACATAAATATACTATGAAACTATATATATTATAGAGCTATACTTATGTATAATATATGTACATGCACAAAAAATTTACAACATTGTACAATTAAGTGTTCGTCCGCCACTTAAAGGTCATACGTGCATGTTTTTTCCGCCACTTAACTAATGTCATACAAGCTTTCGTCCTGGTTTGGTCTCAATGGCAACGCAGGGTTGTAGTAGAACTCAGCGCCTTTTGGGAGAACTCCGGCGCCTGTCGTGCCTCAAGTGAATCCTTAGGCTTCCCATACACACCCATGAATCCTAGGAGGTTGACACAAAGATTCTTTGTCAGGTGCATCACGTCGATCGAGTTGCGGACCTCTAGGTCTTTCCAATAGGGTAGCTCCCAAAATATCGACTTCTTCTTCCACATTGGTGCGTGCCCCGAAGCGTCTTTCGGAATAGGTTCACTGCCCTGTCCCTTTCCAAAGACGACTTTCACATCCTTGACCATCTCAAATACATCCTCCCTAGTTCGGTTGTCAGGCTTAGATCGGTGTTCTGCCTGACCTTTAAAATGCTTGCCTTTCTTTCTTACCTGGTGATTCCTAGGAAGAAATCGGCGATAGCCAAGGTACACGACCTTTCGACATTTTTTCAAATAGACACCCTCAAGATCACCAAAACAGTGCGTGCATGCATTATATCCCTTGTTTGTCTGTCCTGAAAGATTACTTAGAGCAGGCCAATCATTGATTGTTACAAATAACAATGCTCGCAGGTCGAAGTGTTCCTGTCTATACTCATCCCATACACGCACACCTGGTTTGCTCCATAGAAGCAGGAGTTCCTCAACTAATGGCCTCAGGTTGACATCGATGTCGTTGCCAGGTTGCCTCGGGCCTGGGATGAGCACTGGCATCATAATGAACTTCCTCTTCATACATAACCATGGAGGAAGGTTGTAGATACATAGAGTAACAGGCCAAGTGCTATGACTAGTGCTCTGGTCCCCAAAAGGATTCATACCATCCGTACTTAAAGCGAACCTTCGGTTTCTTGCGTCTTTTGCAAAGTTCGGGAATTCTCTGTCTATTGCTCTCCACTGGGACCCATCAGCAAGGTGTCTCAACATGTTGTCTACCTTACGGTCTTCTTTGTGCCATCGCAACAACTTTGCATGGTCCCTGTTGTAAGGTCCAAATGGCTAGAGGGGGGTGAATAGCCTATTTAAAAATCTACAAGCTTCACTAAACAACCACGTTAGTATAAAAGATGACTAAGCTAATTCTAGCACTAGCTCGACTACACTATGCAAGCCACCTATACAATTCTAGTGAAGCAAGGCTATGATCTCTAACACACACCAACAAGACTAAGTCACTAAGCTACTTACTCCTATGTGATAAAAGCTACACTAAGCAAACTACACTAGGACTAGTACAAGAAAGTAAAGAGCAAGTGACTTGATTCTTATACCAACGATGTAGAGAAGTAATTCACTCGAAGAATCAATCACAAGAGAAATCCTCGGCAAAGAGATGACACAAGATTTTTACCGAGGTTCACTTGCTTCCCGGCAAGCTACTCCTCGTTGTGGCGATGCACCCACTTATCGGTTCGTGAGCTAATCGACTGTCAAGAGTCGAGCCCTCGGCGGGCACCGCACAACCGCACACAAGATGGGGATCCTCCAAGCCACGAGCTTCACTAGAGTATCCAATTTGCGAACTCCCGCGGGGAAGGATCAAGTACCCCTTACAACACTTGGTGAGGGCTCCAACAATCTTCAATTGTGAGCTCAATCACCTCCGCTGCTCCAAGCCGTCTACCGTGTCAGGAAACACGGAAGAGTAACAAGAAATCTGCAGCAACTCAAAGATCAAGTGCCTCTAGAATGCAACTCTCAAGCAATGCACTTGAATCTCACTCAATCTCACTCAAGATGTGCAACTAAGCAAGAAGATGAGTGGAGGGGTTGTTCTCTAGCTCAAAGGATGTCTCTAGGTCTCAAAATGTGCAAGAGTTTTTCTCAAACCCTGGACATCTTCTATTTATAGCGAAGGGATACGCAGCTAGCCGTTACCGGACGACGCAGTTAAAAATGAGCTGACAGGACGCTCCGGTCAGGGTGACCGGACGCATCCGGTCACTACAAGACAACCGTGAACAGTGCGTGTCAGAAGTTACCATTGCCGTGACCGGACGTGCTCTAGCGTTTGACCGGACGCGCTGCACCTGGTGTCCGGTCGGAGTCCAATAAGCTCCCACCGCGACCGGACGTGTCCGATCGCACGTGACCGGACGCGCCGCGCGTCCGGTCGGCTCTACGACCAGCTCTGCCCCACGTGGTGCCTGACCGGACGCTCCGGTTCCGTGAGGGACCGGACGCGCCGGTTACAAACCCTAGCACCCGCGCACCTGACTACTGCGAGAGCTGACCAGACGCGTCCGGTAAAACCGTGACCACGTCCGGTGCAGCGTGCGGTCACCACAGTGACCGCCGTTCTCCTCCTTTCTTTTCTGACTTCTGGCGCAGTAGAAAATAGGCGTTTCACTTCCCCAAAAAACGCCGAATCCCGCCTCGCAAGCTCGATGGGAGGGAGAGAGGAACCCAAACCCCTCTCTACTACTCAAACTTCACCGCCTTCGCAAATGTGCTAACACCACCAAGTGTACACCACCATGTGCATGTGTGTTAGCATTTCTCAAATAATTTTCGAGGCGTTATGTTAGCTCTCTACTAGATCCTAATGCATATGCTCAAGACATTGATCTAGTGGCACTTGATTCCCGAGCTAACCGTGATTGCCCCTCTTGATAGTCAACTATGTATCCTAAACCCGGTCAATCACTTCTCTACTCATCTTAGACCGGCAAAAGGAAAACCCTATGGTTATACCTTTGCCTTGCGCTCTTAGATCCTTCTCCTCCACTTGATCATCATGTTCATCATTTAATGTGCATCTCTTCATGATCTTGCTCATCATTTCATGCACCAACTCTTAGTGATCTTGTGGCCACCACTCCTTGCCACAAACACCTTCATCACATGTGTTGCTTATGCCTAACTCAAAACACTTAACACATGGCATTAGCAACTTTGTGTCATTAATTACCAAAACCAAACTTGGGCTTTCACCTGTTTCTGAACAGACGTTTCAGGCGTGGTATTATAGGAGCATACCACATAATCTTGGCAGGGATTTTCTTCCTGGGACATTCTTCGCCCTCAACATCGCCAGGGTCATCTCGCCTGATCTTATACCGCGACGCTTTACATACGGGGCATGCATCTAAATTCTCGTAGTCCTTGCCACGGTACAGGATGCAGTCATTAGGACATGCATGTATCTTCTGGATTTCTAATCCCAAAGGGCAGACGACCTGTTTTGCTTCGTACGTAGTGGCAGACAATTCATTTGCCCTCGGAAGCATCTTTTTATTTATCTTCAGTAATTGCCCAAATACCTTGTCAGATATACTATTCCGTGCCTTCACTGTAGCAACTCCAGCGTTGTACCCAACTTTTTCTGCCCATCTTTGACGGAGGACAACTTTGTTACTATATGGAATGCTAATGGTTTTTCTAAAAATTATTCTTCAACAAAGATTCGTCATTTATCCATCCAGAAAGACATTTCTTCCTGGGCAGAAGAGATTGCCAAGACAATAAAAAATGCAGCTCATATTCGATCAATTAATATCTTTCGCTCTAATTCACTGCTGATCGAAAAGCATGCCTCTGAGTTTTTAAACAGCCAAGTCTTGCGAGTGCTGAATATAGAAGATGTGGATGGTGAATGTAATCTTGGACATGTCAAAAGTTTTGGTCAATTGAAGTACTTGAGGGCACGCCTTAATAAGCTTCCAGAAGATATAGAAAAGCTGCAACATCTTGAGACACTAGATGTGAGATGGACCTTTTTAAAAAACCTACCAACATGTACTATTCAGTTGCAGAAGTTGGTGCGTCTTGCTGTCGATCCGTCGGTGGAACTGCCCGATGGAATCGGAAATCTGCATGCATTGGAAGAGCTATCAAGTATCAATTTGGGTATTCAATCAGCTAAGGGCTTGTTTAGTTGCCCATGCAACCCAAAAAAGTTTGCACAGTACCCGTCACATCGAATCTTGCGGCACATGCATGGAGTACTAAATGTAGATGAAAGAAAAAACTAATTACACAGTTTAGTTGTAAATCACGAGACAAATCTTTTGAGCCTAATTAGTCCATGATTGGACACAAATTGCCAAATAAAACGAAAAGTGCTACAGTAGCCGAACCCAAACTTTTTCACCAACTAAACAACCCCTAAGTTTATCCAAGGACTTGGTGATCTGATCAATTTAAGAGTACTTGAAATTGATTGGCTAGCCTCTACTAAATTATGTGATATGGAAGGTCACAAGAAAGCAGCATGTATCTCAACGCTCTCTAAGCTGTTCACGCGCCTGCAAGAACTGCGCATGGACATGAGGTGGTGGGATCTTCATGCCAAACGTTCTTTAGTCATGGCTTGGTGTGTCCCTACTCGACCACCACCACTTCAAAAGCTTGTCGGTCTTGTGACACATGACTTAAATACCGTGGGCCCTCAAATCAGCTCACTAGTCAACCTGTCTCGCCTCTACATTGATGTCCGTGGTGAAGCATGCAGGGAAGGAATAAATATCCTAGCAGGTTTACCCATGCTTCTTTCTCTCAGAATAGGCTTATTGAATGAGAAAGATGGAGATTTCATCGTCTCAAGCATCGTCTACCCAAGGATCGTAATCAACCCACAAGGATTTCAGCGTTTGCCAAAGCTCCAAAGGCTCAAGCTGGCACTACCGGTACAGTGCCAGTTCAAGTACGGGGAAGGTGGCCTCGTCCTTGGGTTGCAGAATTTGGCTGGCCTCAAACATGTTGCTGTCCGAGTTTACTGTGATGAAGCTGTTGCTGACGAGGTGGAGGCATTGGAGGATGACATCAGGGGCGCAGCAGATGCCCATCCCAACCGTCCCATGCTCCAGTTTGAAAGAGTTAATCAACAATGGATGGCTCAGGGGTGCAGCAGGCGTCCATCCGACCATCCCATCCCATACTAGAAGCCTGATGACCAAGTGAATGCTATGTCGTGTTGTTATCCACTTATCCTCATGCACTGCACCTCTTATTGTACTTATCCCAGTTTGTCATGATACTGTAGCTTTTAGTTCTAATAATGCTTAGAAGTTTTCAAGGATTTATTTGGTTTACTGAATTTCGTTTCAGAGAAGTCTGTTTTTTTTTAATTTCTTTTATGCGTTGAGATTATTCTTCGCATGGGTCATTATCGCATTTCTTTCCCATGGTAGCTCACTAGTTGCTTTAAACTAGTAGAGTAAATTGCATCAGTGACCCTCAGTTTGTCCTACCTTGTATGGTCTCTTAATAAAATATTGAAAGACTTGATATGTGATTTAAGATATATTGTCTAGATCTGAATAGTGTCACCTGACAAATGTATGTATCATTGGCGGCCGTTCGCTGCAGAAATTCACTGGGGTCCATGTTCACGAGTGTTATGGGACATTATATTGGATCAAAGAGCCTTTTTCACGCATGCATTGTTTACAGAGAGGCAAAATGGTGGTCTCGTGAGAGAGCCACCAGACCGAAAGTTTCACTTACATGAGCAGCCGTGGATCATAAACAACAGTACTGCCGTACTGGTTTGTTTAATTCATCGGGATTTGAGTACAGAGGCCCACCCAGTCCCCACCCGCCACTTACGTGTGCGATAGGGGCAAAGCTAGAGCAAGTATTAAATTTTATTTTAGGGGTGCATATCATATATGGTAAAAATTTAATTGTAATCACTGTTTTTCATTTTGGCGTGGGTGCGCCACACGGTCCACACCCACCGCTACCTGTGTAGTCCCCCTGGTCTCTGTGCTTCAGTGGCAGCAGGTGAGAACCGTGATGGAGCTGTTTGGGGCAGTAGCGGCAATGCACAGCGACCCCACTAGCGGCAAAAGCCGCTCGAGCTCTCCACCACGTTCCTCTACGAGCTGCTCGGTCCGGCTGCCATCCACAACAAACATCGAGGGCTCTTTTGGGTCAATCATTTTCTATGGCGACTGGAGGAGACTAAGGATCAGGAAAGGTTCTCAACTTCTCATCCATCATCTCTTCCTGTAAGCAGCTTGTTTATGCCTCATAAACATGCAAGATATGTTCACACCTACGTTACAGTCTGATCTAAATAGTGAAGGTAACAAAAACGCAAAACTAGTAATTGCAAACAAGGACTCATTTACTCGTCAAGAGAACACACGAAGACTGATTTCTCCAGGGGCAGGCCTAGCTCAATTCATGGGTATTCAATTGAATTCCTATCATTTGTGGTAGGAATTGAGTGTAAATAGTATATATTTTGTATACACGTGAAAACAAACAAAAATGTGCCAAATTTGCATACATTCAAGGAGTCAGCCTAGTAAATTTGGCCAGAGCCTTGACTTGACCAAATTATTGAAACGTTCAGGACTATAATTATTCCTATTATTGTTCATTGAACTTCCAAAAGTAGTACAATATAGTGAGCATCAATTATAAAGCCATAAGTCTACGTCTTTGTGTCTAGGTTGATCTGAATTTTTAGGTCTGAAACATGAAGTTTTTTAGAAGAAATGGCAAGAGATTTGCTACAAATTTTATTAGGCAATAGAAAAAAAGAAACAGAGGAGAGAAGGGTTTGCCAAGTCTCTAGAACACAACTTAGTACAAGTCTAAAAAACTCGAAACAAGAGAACGTAAAAAAGGGACTTGGCGAGAGACCACAGTCTCCCGGGGCTTGATCGTCGGCCTGGGAAAGTGGTAAGCTGAGATTCTCCGTCGCTACAACTCTCCAGTCAGTTTCGATCCCTCCCTTTCGGCTCGGGAGTTCTTCCTTGTGGTTTCGATTGGACATTGCAAGTTTCGTCTGTCGGAACTTTCAATTGCTTCCATCCTCCAATCAGTCATTGGGGGCTCTCCTGCTGCTTTTTGTGTCCGTTCTCTCAGTGATCGTGTTTTTCACTTCTCTATTAATTCTCAAGACGTTGGTTTTCATATTTATCGGCTACGTTCCTATGAATGTGTGAACTTCAAAATTTTCTTCCATCTTTGGAATAGGGGTGGTCCAAATTATGGATTGGAATACAAACTTTGACTTGATGAACAAGCATTTGAATGGGTTGAAGTGCTTAAGAAAAATTCTACATCCAATCCCCTTTCTGGGGCCAATTTGGTTCATCTTGGTTCAGGTCGTGTTCATCAAGTTCATCCTGTGTTTAATTTTGCCATTCAAAGGCCTGCTCATTATGCACGGCAAACGGTCTTTAATCACCTTGAATGGCCTGCCGTTTCTAAGGCCTTAAAGTCTGACTTAAAGGGCATTCTTGGGCCTATGCCTTCTATGTGAAATTTTTCGAATCAGAGCAATTATGGCCCAGTCCATCAAAATAACTCCAGGCGCTTTGGCCCCACAATTCAGTCTACCAGGAGCAATAGTCATCATCCTTCAAGCTACAGTTCATGCCTCGATCCTCGCACCTTCTTCGTACAATTCATGCCTGACATTACTGTGGACCCACTATTTTATGAAAGGTTTCAGTCAGCCTCCCTTCCAAAGCCTTCTTCTGAAGCTTTCAGACTTTGGGTAAAATTATTCTCTTCCAATTATGATTCTTTCTCTCCCATTGTTATTCCTAATAATTGGATGGCCTTCTTCATTTTTCTCCTCCTGCAGAGCCCAACTTTTAGCTGTGCCAAAGAATTCCTTCAGTTAGAGGCCTGGGATTTCTTCTCCAATAATCTGTAGGGTAATTCTAGTATCTTCTATCTGCCATCTTCTTGTCCTTCTATAAATTTTACTACATGTCCTCTTTTCCAACCTTCTTCTTCTGTCATTCTAGAGGATTTGGATGATCTGGAGTCTGAACAAGCCGCTGCTTCTACACCTGCTACACCTGCTAAGAAGCAGAAACTCAGCAAGCAAAAGCAGTCCATCCTCTCTAAAGCTGATCTTAGAAGGAGTGTGAGGCTCAAGAAGGTTCATAGGGGCTTCAAGTCAACTGCATGCAAGGACAAGAATTGTGTGGGTTGCTCTGCCACTCCTCCAGCTATTTCACCCTCCATCATCAAGGATTTGGTTTCTTCTTTCTGTGATATCAACCCTGATGACCTGACTGAAGAAAATCTGAGTAAGCAGCCTAAAGGGAAAGCTACTAATAAGAAGGTCATCAAGAGGAAAGCTAGTGGGCCATCATCTAGTAAGGGTGTTGGTCCTTCTTCTAGTAAGGGCAATGCTCCACAGTAGGCTAGTGCTTTGAACACAACCTTTCTTTTGTTTACTTGTTTTATCATGAATAATAGAACTTGGAATGTACTTTGTTGGAATGTCAGAGGTATAAACTCTAACAAGAAGTGGAATGCAATTAGAGATAGGATCTCTGAAAGTAACTCTGATGTAATCTGCCTTCAAGAAACAAAGAAAGAGCATTTTGATGCTATGTTCCTCAGAAATTTTTGTCCCCCAACTTTTGATAAATTTGAGTTTCTTCCCTCTGTTGGTGCCTCTGGTGGCATCATTGTTGTTTGGAAATTTTCTGTTTTCTAGGGTCACCTTGTGTATAATAATGACTAGGCTCTTTCAATTGAGTTTTCCTCTCTCCATAATGGTGCTATGTGGCTTCTAACAAATGTCTATGCTCCCTGTACTCAAGAAGGCAAGAGAGATTTTTTTGGATTGGTTTAGAAATATCCAAATGCCTGACCGTGTTGATTGGCTTATTTTGGGTGACTTCAATCTATGTAGAAGTCCTGCAGATAGAAACTAGCCTGGAGGTAACCATCTTGATATGTACATGTTTAATGATGCTATCAGCTACCTGGGTTTAGTTGATCTTCCACTCAAGGGTAGACGCTTTACTTGGTCTATTAAGTAGTTTTCACCTCTTCTTGAACATTGGATTGATTTTTCACTTTAGTATCTTGGGCCATCTCTTATCCTAACTCATTTGCCTCACCTCTCTCAATGGAAACCACTGACGATGTTCCTTGTGTCATTTCAGTTTCCACCAAAATCCCAAGAAAATCTATTTTTCGGTTTAAAAATTACTGGTTGGAATATGAGAGTTTCTTTTAGGTTGTTCAGCAGAATTGGGTGGCTCTTGCTCATTTGACAGATGCTGCTTTAATTTTGACTACAGTTTGGATATAAAAATATCATATTTTTCTGCTACCAAGAAAATAAATACGCGGGCGTGCCAGTGTACTAAAGTACACAAAATAAACAAAGAGAAGGGAACACTGAATTTATTCATATTTATAGAAAATACAAACAGAGGTTCCCTTATACAAATACGCGCTCCATAGTCTGCTGGCAGCGATCTAACTTAGGCGACATAGTCTTCATGGTTCCTGGGGCCTCGGGAGGCTCCCAGTTAATTATCCCTGTGAGTCAAGCTCACAGAGCACCTTCAATTAAGCTGCGTTGGTCGTCGTCTTCAATCTTCACTTCACGCCTCCATGCATGGTGTTGGTGTAGATGTGGGTGGCGTTGGCGTGTCCATGGCCTCGTCGGTCCATGAGCCGGTGTAACATGACTGGAATATGAGTCATGCCGCCTCTGTCGTTCGCCTCGTCGGTGTCGAACAGCACATAGTGTTGTGGTAGTAGCATTGCATGGTTAGTGTAGCTTGGACTGCTTTGGACTTTCTTGGGAACGTTGTCGTGGTACTTTGTGGAACTTGATCATGTCGAGTTGTTAAAGTTATAGTAGTTGATGAAGACTTGCATCCGGTGTAGTAGATGCATCTGATCCCAGGTGTACAGCCGGTTGCCTTGTCGGTGTCAGACGGTCGCCTCGTCGGTGCAGTAGATGGAGCCGTTGTTTATGGCATCCAGACTCACCTCGCCGTTTGATCGCATCAAGGATTGGCTCCTCGGTGTGGCGATGGCACGCCGTGCATGCTGTTAGCCCTGGGCAGCACGAACTGCACTCACGCGCTCACACACGAGAGGAGACGGATGTGGAAGATGAACAGTAGACACGAGTTTTGCTGGCGACGAACGCCCCGGCCGCCGGATAGCCTATATATTGGCTTTTATTAACTGGAAAATACAGGACTCGAGAGCTTCTCAGCTGTCATGAGTACACGGCTATTTGTAGCCCAGCGACGCACACCTGAGCAACAACCTGCTCGCCGGAACTCATGCGTGCGTGTGCACATGGACTCGCATGCACTGGCCACTACCTGATGCATGCACCACACAACTCATGCTCTACGATCCGCAGGATCCGGTCTCCAAATTGATAGCCGCATCTGCTACACTAGCGCTAACTAAAAATAGCCTACAAGCACCTACATGTAAGACTGAGTAGTACATGACATACTCATACCTGAACTCTGCAGACTCGACCTGAACTAAACATCGACACACGACAGACTCGACCCGGTCGATGGACTCTAACGCGAGCTCGAACACGTGCACCATCGACGACTCACACATCATGCACGAACATGACATGGTTTATTCTAACACATGCATGTGCTGTGTAACAAGACAAATAATCATTGGGCAGCAATCAATGGCCATGGTGTCCACCTTTGCTTGTAACACGCTAGCTACATGGCGCTTTGCGGCGGCTGCCATATTAGATGTGGGACATGCGCTGGCCGCGGCATCCACGACAGACGGAGTTGGTGCAGGTCGGTGTTGATGCGGACAGCACATACGCAGATGAGGTCTTCCCCTGCTAACCGGCCATCATGGTGGCTTGCGTGATGGAGAGCTCTCCTCCAGGAGGCCACGTCGATATAGTACGTGAGCACGCGGCTGCCCTGCTCATGTGTGCTGTGTGCACAGCAAGGTACTGGCGTGCATGCATGCATCGGTTGCCGCCATCGGTGCCTTCGTGGTGATCTTTGGCGCCAGCCACGGCTGCCTTCCTAGCGATCGTCCCGGCATCATGCACATCTGCAATCCGATCAGTCGACATGGAGGCGGTGCATCCTGGTGTGCAGGGATAGCGCCGTGTGGTGGTGGTGGACAGATCAGCTGGCCGTCCGTGTCTCGTCTGCCATGGCGACGACCTGATGCGTGCGTGTGCCATATGCAAATGTACAAGGTTGCCTCCGTCTCCTCCTAACGCAACCCTTCGGCCGGCGGCGCTAATGGAGTAGATGAATCGCTGTAGCGCTACCTCTGGCGCAGGAGTAGATGCTCCTTGGCGGCGGCGCAGCAGTGCGGTCCTTCTCCGTACTCTTCGGCGCACGCAGCAGGTGTGCAGCCATCTCCTCTTGGTACTGGGCGACGGCCGTTGGTCCTCTGCGGCGGCGCAATGTGATCAGCCGGTCCCGTCCATCCGCTCCGAGCGGCCGAGCCTACGGATGGATGGCGCCCTGATGCCGGCTGCCTTTCTCTATCATTCAATCGGCCGGGCGTGATTAGTCTGCCAACCTTCCGTGCGGCCATGTGTGCCGGAGCTGGCGCCTTGTAGGACGGCTGCCTTGGATCTCTGGCCGGCGGCGCGTATGCGTCTCCATGCTCGTTGGAGTCGGCGTACATGGACATGGGCTAGATGAAGTCAGCGCCCAGGGTCTTCTCGTGGCAACCGAGTTGGCCGCCTGGCCCTTCGTGTTGGTGCAACAGAAGTGCCGCCTCGTGTAGATGCAGGCAGGGGCGATGCAGGTGGCCACCGGTTCGACATGCCTCCGGCCGCCTCTGCGTCCGTCGTCGCCTTCTTGATGATGGCCTGCTCATGGATGGATCTTCGTAGAGTCCTTGGCGTCCTTTATATAGGCAGAGGCTAGGGTAGCGTTAGCGTCGGGGCTGTTGAGCCGTACGCACGCGCCGCCTGAAGTTTGTTAACGCGCGAAATATCCGCAACCGGCCCCTTGCTGCATGCGCCGCCGGAGTCAGTTGGGCGATGCGAAGATTTGGCTTGCCGAGCGGGCCGAGGCCATGCTTATCCAACGTCCAGGATCTCTCGTCATCATCCATCTAAAAAACTTTCCTTTACATGGATGGATAGGCTCATGCACGTCGACTCCGTCCTGGTTCGTGGGCGCCGTATGTCGCTCCGTGTATACGCCGCGTATGCATTTTTAGAGAAAAAAACATGGACGCATATATATACATACGTACAAGCTGTCCAGCATGATGAACTAGCTACTGCTAGCTTGCTTGCTTCTTGATTTTAGCACGCGTGAAGATGCATGCTCCTTTACCATGCATATACGAGTTAGCTCGTGCCACATATACATTATGATGTATATATGGTCTCGTTTATTTTCAAATATTTTGTACAAAATCTCGTCAAACAACTGCAAAGTTTAAGAATCTGAGAAGAGCCCTTAAAATTTGAAAGCATTCTTTGTCCAATTTAAAAGCTACAATTTCCAAGGTTAAGATTGTCCTTTCCTTTCTAAACGTGATTGAGGAATTTAGAGATCTATCAATTCATGAATGGAAAGAACTTTTGTAGCAAAAACTTCAAAGCTTGTTAAAGTAGCAGAAAACATATTGGAAGTAGAGGGGACAAATTAAATGGGTCACTTTGGGAGATGCTAGTACTAAATTCTTTCATGCTCTTGCTACAATTCGTTTCAGGAAAAATCTAATCACTCACTTGGAGAATGATTCAAGTATTTTGATCACAGATCACAAACAAAAGGAGCTCCTCATTTGGCAATCTTTTGAGGAAAGATTGGGGGTTAATGGTTTCACTGGTGTTCTTTTCAATCTTGATAATCTTTTGCATAATGACACTGATCTTTCTGCTCTTATTGCTCCTTTAACTCATCAAGAAGTTGATCAGGTTGTTAAATCTTTACCATCAGATAAAGCACCAGGGCCTGATGGCTTTAACACTGATTTTGTGAAAAAGTGTTGGCCTTTGATTTGTCATGACTTCTATAATCTGTGCTCATCTTCTTATGATAGAAATGTTTGTTTGAGAAGCATCAATGGCTCCAATATCACTTTAGTCCTAAAACATGATAATGCTCTCAAGGTTTCAGATTATAGACTGTATCTTTGCTTAATACTTCAGTCAAGATTTTAACAAAGATTTTAGCCAACAGGCTTGTCGGGTACCTAAACAAGGGGTACCCAAAACCAACGACTAAAAGGAACAAACCCCCGAGGAATCCACACCGCAAAACCACTTGAAAAACCACGCCAAGGCTCCGCCCGCGCAGATACGACGAGCCAAAACCACATACGTGTGAAGACGGGGCACCCTCGACTGCGTTCCGACTCGCACGAGGCCCGCTCCACGGGACGCCTCGACCCTAGGGAAATCTCTGACTCGCACGACCCTGGGTCGAGCCGGTCGACCCTTCCTCACCCACCTACTTACAGACAAAAGTCAAGGCATTTAATGCAACCGCCAACAACTTCCTACCCATGTGGCTACAACACCACCAGCATGGAAGCAGTATTGGTGTCAAATCCCGCTTTTTACTGCCCATCCCGGGATGGGCGGTGAAAACTTGTCACTGTACACGCCATGCCGGGTAATGTTCCACCATCGACACCCCCTCGAGGCACAACATGACGACCATTGTATCCTGGGATTTCTGGGGCCCGGCCTTATCCATTCCCCGTCAACCCCCCTCTGCTACGTCTCGACCCGGCCTCGACCAATCGCCGGTCAACAAAAGAACAATGCCTACACGTCCGCTCGCCACAGGGCCCAGGGTCTTTCACCGTCCCATCCCTAACGTCACCATGGTACCCCGGGGATGTCTGGCCATTCCTGGAGCACGTCGCTACAACAACCCCACAGCACCCGTCGAACCTTCACCGCTAAGGCACTTCCCTAGGGTTTTATCGACTCCTCTGCCTTCACTTGACCCTATAAAAGGGAAGGCAGGGGACTCTCCTAGGGAGAGAGGGGGCGAAGGACGAAACCACAATACACCTCCCCGCTTCTAAGATCAACATCTCAAGCAATATACTCTTTTTTCCTTTTCTTGAGACTTGGGACCGTTTCCCTCTGTCACAGCTTGTAACCCCTACGCAAGCATTGAGGTGCAAGGAAATACAATACTCCCCCCCGCTGGACGTAGGGCCTTCTTTGCCCAAACCAGGATAAACTCCCGTGTATTCTCTTTGCATCACCATCTGGATTAGGGAACACGCAGCACAAATTCACTCGTCGGCTTAGGGCCCTCCCGGGTCTGAACACCGACAGTTGACGCACCAGGTAGGGGTTCGCTGCGTGTCAACATCGTTTTCCCTCCATTTTTCCGGATGGCTGACCCCGAACGTCTACTTCCGTTGGCCACGGTAATCTGGTTTGGGAGCTTTGAGTTCATGTCCCTTGGCTACGGCTATGACATGGTCCTCCTCCCGCCCAGACACCCAACCGACGGCGACCACGAGCTCTCCCAGCCAGGAGGAGCGCTGCGCCAGTACCATCGCTCTCGTCGGGCTCGTGCAGCCAGGCGACGGCGTGCCCAGCGCATCCACTACCATCGCCTCGCGGGGGGTGACGGTGTTCCCCGATCCAGTGCCCCTCAGCCAGACGCCGACACAGATTTCCTCGCTAAGGACCTGTGTAGGATAAGCTTGGTTGAGGGTAAGATGCCGACGGGGCATCCCATCACCCCACCGTCCGGCACGGCGCCACCTCTAGCCGGATCGGGATCGATTGCTCCGACACCAGGGACGATGACTCCGTGGGCACTCCCGTATGGGCTGAACATGGCTGCCCGGGCATATGCTTCCTCTATAAGCACCAGCATAAGTGCTTACGAGGAGCTCCCCAGGCACCATCCACGTTCTGCCCTTGACCTCGGGGCATCCACGCCAGCTTCTAGTACCTGGACTCTACGGAGACCCCTGGTACGGAGCTCCATGCGATCACCTCTCGCCGCTACGACTCCACTAATCGAAGACCTCACATGCATCCATCGTACTACTACTTTGGCACCCCCAACTCCGACTCTGCCGACGACAGCTACGACCCGACCCGTGAGTGCTTCCAAATTGATAGGGCCATCGCGTCGGATTCGGAAGCTGAGTCTGCCGCTGGAGGGGGGAATGCCACACCACCCCATGCAGCGCACCCTGGCGCACGGGGCGGACCCCAACCTTTCGAAGCAGACCAGGGAGCGCAACTCGTTTAGATTCAAGAACTGCAGGCCAAGCTCAACGAGGAGCGATAACGCCTGTGCCTACTTCAGCAGACACTCGAGCGGGAGCATGCGGCGCGTATACATGGCGGAGGAGCTAGAGAGAGAGCTCGCGACGTCAATCGTCGCATCGTTAGGGATCGGGTGGGCAAACCCCCAGTTTTCAACCGTGCCAGCTAGAACGTCGTCGCCGCCGCCATGCTTCTACGCAATATGCCCGAGCCATCTACCCTCGAGACCCGACGGGCCCACGATGAGATTCGAGGTCTTCTCGAAACTACGGCCATGCAGCAGGCTGAGAGTTCCGCCTCGAGGCACCGCAGGCTTGCCTCAGAGCAACCTGCGGAGCCCTCCCGACAAGAAAGGGAGGCCTCGGTCCATCCCGAGCCTGCACCTTAAGGGAACAAGGCTGCCTCTGTCTGAGGACGTGTCGTCGACAACTGCAAGCCTCGAGCTGCCTGAGACGACATCGACGAGCACCACAGGCGCAAGAGTGGTGACGGTGCGTCTCAAGGCTACCACGAGCACAGAGGTGGGCATTACAATAGCGCCGAGGATTGCAGTCCATCACCTGAGCCACCGGGCCCTCGAGTCTTTAGCAAGACCATTCGAAACACCCAGCTTCCGGTCCGGTTTCGCCCCCCATCGACTCTCACCAAGTACAACAGCGAGACCAAAACCGAACTTTGGCTTGCTGACTTCCGCTTAGCTTGTCAGTTGGGCGACGCCACCGATGACCGAGTCATCATCTGACAACTCCCCCTGTTCCTATCGGACACCGCTCGAGCATGGCTCGAGGATCTCCCACCTCGACAGATCCACGACTGGAACGATTTGGTGAGAGTGTTCGAAGGGAACTTCAAGGGGACCTACGTGTGCCCCGGTAACTCTTGGGACCTCATGAGTTGTAAACAGAAGCCGAACGAGTCTCTCCGTGACTATATCCGGCGTTTCTCCAAACAACACACCGAGCTTCCCAACATCACTAACTCCGACGTCATCATGGCTTTCCTCTCTGGAACCACTTGCAAGGAGCTTGTCCGGGAGTTGGGCCGTAACACCCCCACCACTGCCAACGAGTTGATGGACATCATCACCAACTACGCCGCCGACGAGGAGGCGGTTGGTTCCATTTTTGGTGGTGACCAGGACAAGGGGAAGCACAAGAACGAGGAACCCGAGGGCTCTAACTAGGGCGCCAAAAGAAACAACAACAACAAGAAGAAGAAGAACCAACAGGGCAAGCGCGAGGCATTTTTGACAAAATGCTCAAAGAACTGTGTCCCCACCACAAAGGGCCCACGAACCACAACCTCGAGGACTACCACATGCTACGGAGATACTTTGAAAGCTTAGGCATCAAGAAAGATGACAAGAAGGAGGACCCCAAAGAAAAGGGTGACGACAAGGACGAGGGGTTTCCCGAGATCCATGACTGCTTCATGATATACAGAGGACCCTCGACACGTCTCTCGGCGCGCCAGCACAAGCGGGAGCGTCGAGAGGTTTTCTCCGTGCACTTGGCGGCCCCCCTCTTCCTTGACTGGTCCGACATGGCCATCACTTTCGACCGTGATGACCATCCAGACTACGTCCCCAATCCTGGAGTCTACCCGCTCATCGTCGATCCCATCATCGCCAACACGCACCTCACTAAAGTACTCATGGACGGGGGGCAACAACCTCAACATCATTTATACCCAGACCCTCGACCTTCTGGGGATCAAGAGGACCTACCTCTGACCCAGCGTCGGGGGCTTCCATGGAGTCATGCCGGGAAAATGAGCAGAGCCCGTCGGGTGGATCGACCTGCCCGTCTGCTTTGGTACCCCCACCAACTTCAGGAAGGAGACACTCACTTTCGAGGTGGTTGGTTTCCATAGGACCTACCACGCTATCCTTGGACGTCCTTGCTACACCAAGTTCATGGTAGTCCCCAACTACACCTAGCTCAAGCTCAAGATGCGGGGCCCTAAGGGTGTTATCACCATCGGGCCCTCCTATGAGCACGCCTATGAGTGTGACATGGAGTGCGTTGAGCACGGTGAGGCCATCTTGGAGTCGGCGACCTTGGCCGCGGACCTCGACGGTCTAGCCAAGGAGATCCCCGACCCCAAACGGCACGCCGGCAGCTTCGAACCCGCAGAAGACGTCAATCTCGTACCCCTCGACCCCGCCAACCCAGATAAAAGGGCGTTAAACATCAGTGCTGTAACAGAACCAACCAAATTATAAGAGCACAAGTACAAAAACAAGCGCTGAAACGCTCAAATTTTTGAACTTGAGCCCATATAATCCCGGTAGTCAATCGAAACCATGAAGGATTTCAAACCAACTCATTTACAACCAAGATCGCATCATTCAACATAACACATCACACATTACATTTCATAAGTAGTTCAGAAATTCACTTACAACACACGGAGTCGCAAATTATTACAAACCGAGTTCATAAAGTAGCTGAAGCATAACACACGCAAACTTAGTTCAAATACAACTGTCAGTCTTATAGATCAACATCCCACAAAAGCATTTAGAAAAGTAAACTAACAGATGATCACGACCGAGTGATCTAGTCCTCATCACCCGCGGGGTGGAGGCAGTTCTTGCAGAAGCACTGATAAAGCACGTCATCTGCAATAGGGGGGAATAAACCCTGAGTACTGGAATGTACTCAGCTAGACTTACCTGTCGAAATGGAAAATAAGAGACACCAAGGATTATGCAAGGCTTTCATAAGTGAAGCTGGCTGACATCACATTTGCGGAAAAGCATAAGTAATTGGAACTCTTTTAACCTGTACTAGCAGTTATTTTTAACATTAACCTATCATCTATCTTAGCACCTGTACTAAACATTCATTTGATTATAATCAAACAATAATATCCATATAGCAGGTATAAATTGCGGCATCATTATATCATTCGCTTAACCAACAAATTAATGAGATCTACGTTGCCGCTGCTCAAGTCAAGTGCTCACTAACCGGGAGCGACGGCGATTCGAATCGAATTCCTATCCAACTGGAGGGGTATTTCTATCACTCACCGCGCAGGCCCTAGCCAGGGTCACACAAGCCACCTTTCATACAATTCAGGAGTCGTGGGTTCGACTGATGCCGCATCCCCAAGGGCAACACTCTGCCATGTGATAGGGACTCTAACCCCCCTTGGTCTCACGCCAATGTCCCCAAGCACATCCTTACTACCTCCAAGATGCGACCTACCACTCGATTCCCGGCCTAAACTGTATTACTCGGCTTCGCGGTCGGAACGACTTATTCGGCCAACTAAGTGTTAGACTGTGTTCAACATGACTCAAGGACGTACAACGAATCGGTCCTTAAACGACTCAGACGGGCATAGCTCCGCACCAAAGACGTGAAGTGTCTTGCGGTTGTACTATCGAACTCCCGCCCGATCTCAAATTCATTTTAAGGCATGGTTCCATCCACAATAGCCAACATAGCCACTCGTGACCCATTCCTACATCTCGCGGATGACCGGAAATCACCCGACTTCTACCGGACTAAGCAGGGCTAAGCATTGACACGTGCCTAAATTTAATTTAGGATTTAAGTACGATATCTGGACAAGGATAGGTATAATGCAACAAGTGGTTTCACTCAACTCCTACAACTTAATGTAGTAAACAAGTAAAGTACTCAAGATTGATATATAAAGCAATTGGGTCAGCATGCACTAGGGCTTGCCTTTCAGGAACGAGGAAGGGCGATGATCCGGGCACTCAGATAGCTTGTCTACGGGAATTCCTTCGCCGGCTGGGTCCTCGGGCTCCCTCGGCTGCTCCTGATCCTCCTCTGGAATGGCTCCCTCGAACTCTAGGAGTGCTACTCCCTTCGGTACATCTATTGCATGAATGCACAATAAATCTCATGGATGCATAAGAAGGAATGCAGCATGCTCGGAATGAAATGCACTACAGCAATTCTAGTGCTCTATTCAAATTACTTCAATATAAGTGCAAATCTCTTCTCTGGTAGAGAAGTACTTACCTAATCTACACAACCTAATGTATAAATGTTCCTCCTCAGTTAAGACCCTAACACCTAACAATCACAAGAACAACATTACTTAAGGTTACCACCAACCAAACACAAAATAGCACAACAACATATTCTGGACAGCAGCTAAGTATTTCCATCACAACTATAAATTCCAAAATCCAAATGGCAAGATACAAGACAATCTGGAAAGCTTATAAAATGCTCTACAATTCACTTTCAGACCTCAACACTTAATTCCAAAGTTTACCTAGTCGAAATTCTAAATCTCCAGAAATCTTTCCTCTCCAAACAGAGAGCAGTCATTTCTGGACAGCCACTTTAAAAAGCTACAACTCCTAGACTACTAGGCCAAATACCACCAAATTTTGACACAAGTTAGTTTAACAAGTTTACTACCACATTGGTATTCACAAGTTTCCCAGCAAACACCTTTATCAAGGTTCAAACCCTAAAATGCTACCAGCTGTCCAGAGAACCTAGAAATGTGAAAATTAAATATTTATTCATGTGTCAAACTGGCATTATGACCAAACTAATGACACTACTGGTTAACACATGACCCAAAACCATCAGAAAGTAAGGTGTGTCAACCCAAGACATTTATTTTAACCCTTTTCTTAATTTACTTAATTAATTAAGTGGGAAATTAAACTTATATGCAAGCTGCTCAAAAAATTCTATAACAATTACAGGAGACTCTCTACCCTACTAGGAGGCAACTGTAAAAATTTGAACTAAAGTTATTTACAGAAACTCCCTACACAAAATTCACAAGCCAAAAAGGCTGATTTTTGCATAATTAATAAATCATATTGAAAAGTATCAAACAACAGAAACCATATTTGTCTTAGCAAGCTTAGGGTACCAGGACACTCTCCATAAAAGTTCATGAGCATTGCACATACAGAAAAATTATTAAAATTCATTCAAGTATCTTCTAATAGAACATGACAACATCATAACTTGAAAAGTACTCAAGCACTAATGCCCAAATTTTTATCGGAGCTAGTATAGATAGGAAATAACATACCCACCAAATTTCATAATTTTTAGAACACTACAACTCAATTTATCCATTTAACAAGTTTGCATTCATTTTAAAACACATTTCAAAGGCCTAATTAAATCTTCTAGAAAATAAACAGCACATATATATATTTGATATTTTTCCTAAATACTACACTTCATACAGAGTCCAACAAAATTTGAATCACCTCAAATGGATCTATAAAATGGGAGATATGAAATTTACAACATAGCATATAGATCTGTGAATTGAATAAAAGAAAAACACCAGAATGAACCCTAAACCGCTACTGGGCCGGCTACTCCACGCGCGGCCCGCTATCCCGCGTGCGGCTTCGCGCAGTTGACGCGGCCCAACCGCGTGCGCGGCCCACGATGGCCGTCCCGCCCACGCGCGCGTCTGCTAGGCGGGGCCCGCCCGTTAGGGAGAGAGAAGGCAGGGGAGGAGGGACGCTGGTTGGAGCTCGCTGCCGGTGGTGATTCTGGCGAGGCCGATGGCACCATCGCGGTCAGCACCTAAAACCGCGCTGGTAGACCTAAAGAACGTGAGGGCGGAGCTGCTCGTGGGGGCTCACCGTCGCGCATGTCGGCTCGACAGGGCGGTGGCGGCGCACCTCGCCGTCGGTGACCTCGACACCCTACCCTAGACCCTCGGTGAGCACTCCCGTGCTACCCTAGCCTCGATGCGTCAACAAGCTCTCGAAGAGGATGGCCCAGAGGCCCTGGCCACGGTGAGCCATCGCACGGACGAATGCCGGCGAGGCCTTGCGGTGGCGGAAAAAAGGCAATGCGGCCTTACCATGGTGCGGCTGAGGGCAGGGATGGGACGAGGGGGTAGAGGGGCTCAAGGCAGAGCGGTGGGCGAGATTTGGTGGATAGTGGTGCGGTGGTGAGCGTGCATGAGCTCGCCGGAGTAGGGGCAACAATGGCCGAAAATGACTGAATCAAGGTTCGCGATGACCGAGTGACAGGCGAATTTTGACGCCCTAGATCTCCCTAACCCGACCGAATTAGTGCAAACTATAAACAGCAAAGTTGGAGATGGATATGTGATCTACAACTTTGTCAATACTAGATCGACCTGGTTTGGCATGGTTTGAGAGTTATAGGTTTCCAAAGTAGGGTATTGTGAAACGGTTTTCAGTTTAAGACTTAGTCAAAAATTGCTAAGTCAGAAAACAGCCTCTAAGCCTGACTTGTGGGCCATTTTTGAGCATGTTCTGTTTATTTTCTTGAGATGGCCATATTAGAACTTTTGTTCCTTACGAAATTCTCTACAACTTTGATTAAGGTTGCTTCTCCATGGAAGATCTCTAAGCTGGACTTTTTAAATAGTCAAACCAAAGCATTCTAGGGTCAAAACCTAGTCAACAACACTTAGAAGGGCAATTTGGTTATTTTGGTCAACATGAACATTGCTCCACTAATTACCCTAAATGTAGTTAAGGTGTTATAGGATATAAATAGCCACTCTACATCTTGGTTACTCACAATTCCAAGTGTCACATAAGTTGAAACAAGCAAAACAATATTTCCACCAAAATGTTGCACCACCATGTTGCATATGTTTCAAGACCTTGTTGCAACAATTAAGCTTATCATGGTATACTAACAACATTGCCATGTTTCCAAGTATGAGACCCCATGTTGTATCTACAAATTGCACCACTCACATTTCATAAGCAAATCAATTATGAAACAAGCATATTAGATTATGTTGCATACTCATGTTGCAAGCAAAATAAAGACATGAATGAGATGACTGATGCTCATGCTTATGAAATGCAATGCAATTATGGAAGCCAAACACCTGAGGTGTTACAACCCTCCCCCTTATAAAAATCTCATCCCGAGATTTGGAAAGTGTATCATTGTTGATAGAATTCCTTATAACCCTCACGTAAATAGTCATCTCGCTCCCACGTAGCATCACTCTCACTACCCTGATTACTCCACATTACTTTATACCACTTAACCACTCGACTCCTAGTTACCCGCTCTCGAGTGTCAATCACACGGACTGGCTTTTCTTCGTAGGTTAGATCAGATTCTAGCTTGATATCCCCTAATGGAACTCTTTCTTTAGGAACTCGAAGACACTTCTTTAACTGAGATACATGGAAAACATTGAAAATGGCGCTCATTTCAGGAGGTAACTGGATCTTATATGCGACAGCTCCACTCTTGCCTATGATCTAGAAAGGACCCCTGTATCTCGGTGCAAGCTTCCGCTTCACACCAAAATGTTGTACACTCTTCATAGGGGAAACTTTCAGATATACGAAGTCTCCAACTTCAAACTCGATCGGTTTTCTACGGCGATCAGCGTAACTTTTCTATCTAGATTGAGCTGTAGCCATATGTACTTTGATGGTACAAACTTGTTCCTCAGCTTCCTTGACAAAATCAATACCATAATACCTTCTCTCGCCAGCTTCTATCCAATTTAGTGGGGTTCTACACTTACGACCGTATAATGCTTCGAATGGGGCCATCTTAATGCTCTTTTGGTAACTATTATTATACGAAAACTCAGCTAGAGGCAACCATTTCTCCCATGAACCCTTGGATGAAATAACACATGCCTGTAACATATCCTCCAAGATTTGGTTAACTCGTTCAGTCTGACCTGACGTCTGGGGGTGATATGTAGAGCTTCTCGCTAATTTGGTTCCCAGAAGATGATGCAAGTGCTCCCAAAAATGAGTAGTGAACTGCGGACCACGGTCAGAAACGATAGTACGAGGTATCCCATGGAGCCAGACTATCTGATTGAAGTACAACTCAGCATAGTCAGTAGGACGATAGTCTACTCGGACAGGAATGAAGTGAGCTGACTTGGTTAAACGATCTACAATTACCCAGATAGAGTTATGATTCTTGACAGTAGGAGGAAGTCCAACAATGAAATCCATACTTATCTCCTCCCATTTCCAACCTGGGATAGAAAGTGGTTGAAGCAATCCAGCTTTCATGTGCACAGCCTTAACCCTACAGCAGGTATCACACCTAGCAACATATGCAGCTATCTCTTTCCGCATTTTGGTCCACCAATAGTATGGCTTCAAATCGTAATACATCTTATTGCTACCAGGATCGATGGACAACTTAGAGGAATGTGCTTTAGACATAATATGATTCCTAAGCTCATGGTCCTTAGGCACAACTAACCTATCCTTGAACCACAGCACACCCTCTTCATCTACTCAGAAATGTTTAATTTCTTGCTCTTTCATCTTACGCTTGATGTGGAATATACCAGTGTTAGTCTTTTGGAGCTCAATAATTCTACTCTTGAGAGTGCAACTGACAGTGATGTTGTATAGAATTGCTGGGTGTAGAAGTCGAGATAGATGAAAATCACTTTCAACTAAGGAGTGGCAATGAGACTTATGGCTTAAAGCATCGGCAACCACATTTGCCTTACAAGGATGATAGTGCACTTGGAGATTATAATCTTTAATCAACTCAAGCCATCTTCTTTGACGCATATTCAACTCGGGTTGGGTGAAGATATATTTGAGGCTTTTATGGTCGGTATAGATATTGCAAACATTGCCCAATAGATAATGTCGCCAGGCTTTCAAAGCATGAACAACTGTAGCGAGTTCTAAGTCATGTGTTGGATAATTCACCTCATGCTTCCGAAGTTGTCGAGAGGTATATGCAATTACTCGGCCTTCCTGCATCAGAACACCTCCCAAACCTATGCCTGAGGCATCACAATACACATCAAATGGTTTCTCGATATCTGGTTGCGCCAAAACGGGAGCCGAGGTTAAGAGGGTTCGCAGTTTCTGAAAAGCCGCATCACACTCAGGAGTCTAGACAAACCTGGTGTCTTTTTGCAGCAACCGAGTCATTGGCTTGGCTATTTTAGAGAAATTCGAGATGAAGCGACGATAATAGCCAGCCAATCCAAGAAAACTCCGGACCTCGTGAACCAAGATAGGAGCCTTCCAGTTTAGTACTTCTTGTACCTTGGCGGGATCTACCATAATTCCCCCATCGGACAACACATGCCCAAGGAAAGGTACTTCACGAAGCCAGAATTCGCACTTACTGAATTTTGCATACAGTTGATGTTCACGCAGTCTTATGAGGACTATACGCAGATGTTCAGCGTGGTGTTCCTCATTTTCAGAATATATCAAGATGTCATCAATAAATACCACCACGAACTTGTCCAATTCGGGCATAAACACCAAATTCATCAAGTACATGAAGTGTGCGGGGGCGTTGGTCAAGCCGAAGGACATAACAAGATACTCATAAAGACCGTATCTTGTAGAGAAAGCTATTTTTGGAACATCTTCCGGACGGATTTTAATTTGATGGTAACCAGACCTCAGATCAATCTTGGAAAAGACTTTAGCTTTAGACAACTGATCAAACAAGATGTTGATGCACGGTAGAGGATACTTATTCTTGACATTGACTGCATTCAGAGGCCTATAATCTACGCACATTCGCAATGACTCGTCCTTCTTCTTTACAAAGATAGCAGGACATCCCCATGGAGACGAACTAGGACGAATCAGCCCCTTCTTCAAAAGTTCATTCAACTGCACCTTAAGTTCAGCTAGTTCATTTGGAGGCATCCTATATGGTCTTCTAGAGATGGGTGCCGTGCCAGGCAACAACTCTATTTTAAACTCCACATCTCGATTCGGAGGCAGTCCCGGCAAATCATCGGGAAAAACATCAGGAAACTCACTCACTACGGGAATATCAGCTAATGCCTTCGCTTGCACCGCATGAACTTCACTAGAAAGATCAATTTTCCTGGGAAGTTGCACTAGAAAACCTTTTTGATCAGTAGGATCCCTGAGCATAACTACCCGGGTGGATGTATCAATGAGTACCCCATTCTGACTCATCCAATTCATGCCCAAAATAACACCTATGCCTAATCCAGGCAAAACCACTAAAGTAAGCGAGTACTTTCGCCCTTCTATTTCAAATTCTACATCTTTTACTACTTGACTTGTGGAAATATTACCACTTGCCGCTCTAATGCAATAACCCCCATCTTCAACAGTATGTAATTTATGTGCAAACCTCAATGCAAACATAGGACTGATAAAGGAATGCGAAGCACCTGAATCAAATAGCACCACTGCGGAATGTTGGTCAACTAGGAACTTACCAGCAGTGACTACCTCAATAGATGGAATTTCTTCAATGCTATTATAATGAACATGCCCCTAACGGCCACCTTGATTTGCATTCTTCTTAGGATATGGGCAATTCCTAGACCAATGACCTGGTTTTTTGCAGTTCCAGCAAGGCATGTTGCTTGGAGGGACACTAGAGCTGCCTTGGCTAGAACTACCCATTGGTAGAGACACTATATATGCTTTACGAAACCTAGTCTTAGCTGGAGCCTTCTTCTGCGGGGGACGGAACTTAGCACTTGTGGCAGGAGGGCGAGGAGGAGCCCTCGGTGCAGCTGGAGCTCGGGACTATGAAGCACTCGCCTCAAGGGCCCTCTTGCGGCTCTTAGAAGCAGCATAGATAGAATTATTGTTCTCTTGAGTCAACGCATCACTGATAAAATCATTGAAAGTAGCACATTTGCTAGTGCCCATGGCCTTCATGAGCTTTGGACCGAGGCCACGCTTGAAGCTAGCAATCTTATAAGCATCAGTATCCACAAACTCAGTTGCATACCTTGCAAGGTTGTTAAAGGCTTGCAGGTATTCCGTCAAACTCTTATTGCCTTGGGTTAATCTCATGAACTCAGTGTGCTTCATAGCCATCAAATCTGGAGGAATGTAATTCCCACGAAAAGCCATTTTAAACTGGTCCCAAGTGATCGGGACATTAGGAGGCAATGTGGAGCAGTAGTGACTCCACCAAATACTAATCGGGCCATGCAGTTGGTGGGAAGCATACTCAGTCTTTAGCTCCTCAGTCAGACGAAGCAGACGGAACTTCTGTTCAAATCAGCTTGCAGAGGTTCCTCCGCCTCCTTAAAGAGCGGGGGCTTGGTGTCAAGAAAATCCTTGAAGTCACTATGCTGATTTGGTTTCGGTCCCTGACGACCGTGCCGAGCATCCCGGTTGACTAACTGGCGCATGGTGTCCGTTAACAGGCGCTGACCTTCAACCACCGTCTGCATCAGTTCCGCCGGGGTGGGTGGTGGCGGAGGGGGTGGTTGTTCCTCATCCTCAACGCTACGACCACGACGGAGGTTGTACGCCATCTGCAAAATGCATAGCCAATGAGCACCGATGATGTGGGAAATTTGTAGATGAATTGTGTAAATATGCCAAACTGATTTCATTAGAAATAAATTCGCAAACAACCGAGGCACAGTAATTCATCAGAACCACACAACCTCATCAAGCACATCAATTGACGCAATTATGCGATGGACATAACAAACAAGATATCTTCCGATGAAAAGATGGAATTTATTAAAGGCTCACATACAGGGAGCACAAACGTGACTGACAGGTTACATCCATATCAACGGGATTTCAACATTACATAATGGGATGTACGGATTCGATCTAAACTTCTAGCCAAATAGGAAAGGCTAACCAAGAAATGACCACGAGGAGACATCCCATTGGTAGAGTTCCATGGTGGATCATGACTAGCCACCTCGATACCAGCGCGTACCAAGCAGCATAGCCTTATGTCGCGCATCACAGGAGGCCCTCAGTTTCATCGTGACACCAGAGGGTGTTAATCGTGACACCATCACCGAACACAATACAATGAGACATCCATTTGTGACCGAAATTTAACATGTTCAAACTAACATCCAGGATACATAGGGTTCGATATTACATCCCAAAAGCTAAGTTATTACAAAGCCCCACTCCCACACATGGAGGGCACAAAAGATAACACTAGCGCCATAGCTATGCAATGACTACTCTAAGCATCGTCCTCGGAGTCAGTGTCGAAGATCTCCCCGCCATCCTCATCACTAGCAGGCTCTAGCTCCTCATCATCATCTTCTTCTTCTTCTGGTGGGACATCCTGTGGCCCATTGACCTTCATGTCGTCATCACCTTCAGCCATGAAGACTCCAGAGCACATCTCCTCATCCTCGTCGTTGTCATGAGGAAGCAGAGGATTGAGCTGATTGTTTAGGCGATGCACTTTCTCATGAAGATTTTCATTGTATTCTTCTGCAGCTTCTAACTGTTGCTCAAGCTCCACCTGACGAGCTCTCAGGACACATTCTCTTCGTGCCAGGCTTCATCCCGCTGGTTCATCACGTGGACCAGCATGTGCTGACAGTTGCGATGAGCCACAGTCAACCTCTGGACCGCAAGTGTCTCCTGATCTCTGTCATGTATCACGTGCTCCAGCTGTTGCTGAGCTGCATTTCTAGCATCACTCACCTTAGCCAACTCGGCCCTCAACCTTTCCGCCTCGGTGGGCTCAGGGCGGGGCTCACGTGGAGCGAGCTGGTGGTGAGGAACCCTGCCTCCAGTGGACTTGCGAGCGGTCCTCTTGGTGTGAGCCATCTGTAGCAACAAGATATAACTTAAAGTGAGGACAATTTAGGGGATACGAAATTTAATTTAGTCGCGACCATCAACATTTTAAGGAGGGAGTACAATGAAATGTATGACATGAATTAAACATGATGCATGCACGTTCCGTACGCCCTCTCACCCTAGTAGAATCATAAACTTCTAACGCTAGGCGGTGGCATACATATGCTCTCTCATATAGACGAAACTATCGGTCTACTCGTTTGCGCTGTTAGTGTACCTGTAGAAAATCTCATTTCAGCCCAACAGTTTCCCAATATAAGCACACAAGTAAGCAGTAAACTAAATACTTTCCATATACACATCCCCGATGTATATACTTCAGTATCACAACTACCCGACAGATATACCCACAATTAAGTACTTTCATAATTACATGGTTTGAACATGTAACTATGCAAGTAACCACAACTACTCTCCCCTAGACCGCTGGTTGGACGATCATGCTCTCACAACTCACACTTACCAGAGCGTCGAGGTGTTTGACCATACATTACCACCTAAGCGGATGGCATCCATACAATATCACACCGTATGGACGACGAAACAAAAACAAATAAGACCCCCAAGTTAGTCTTTTAATAAGCCACCTAAGAGTCCTTATTTGGGCTAAGAGATGTGATCATTGGCATACTTATAGAAATAAATTTCAAATTTTTACACTTTTCGCAAACAAACACTTTTGTTTTCAAATACTCGTATGATGTGTTTAATGTTGAATTCTGCTCCGATACCAGCTGTAACAGAACCGGCCAAATTATAAGAGCACAAGTACAAAAACAAGCGCCGAAACGCTCAAATTTTTGAACTTGAGCCCATATAGTCCTGGTAGTCAATCGAAACCACAGAGGATTTCAAACCAACTCGTTTACAACCAAGATCGCATCATTCAACATAACACATCACACGTTACATTTCATAAGTAGTTCGAAAATTCACTTACAACACACGGAGTCGCAAATTATTACAAACCAAGTTCATAAAGTAGCGGAAGCATAACACACGCAAACTTAGTTCAAATACCATTGCCATTCTTACAGATCAACATCCCACAAAAGCATTTAGGAAAGTAAACTAACAGACGATCACGCCCGAGTGATCTAGTCCTCATCACCCGCGAGGTGGAGGCAGTTCTTGCAGAAGCCCTGATAAAGCATGTCATCTGCAACAGGAGGGAATAAACCCTGAGTACTGGAATGTACTCAGCTAGACTTACCCGTCGAAATGGAAAATAAGAGACACCAAGGATTATGCAAGGCTTTCATAAGTGGAGCTAGCTGACATCACATTTGCCGAAAAGCATAAGTAATTGGAACTCTTTTAACCTGTACTAGCAGTTATTTTTAACATTAACCTGTCATCTATCTTAGCACCTGTACTAAACATTTATTTGATTATAATCAAACAATAATATCCATAGTAGGTATAAATTGCAGCATCATTATATCATTCACTTAACCAACTGTTCAATTTAATAAGATCTACGTTGCCGCTGCTCAAGTCAAGTGCTCACTAACCGGGAGCGACGGTGATTCGAATCGAATTCCTATCCAGCTGGAGGGGTATTTCTAACACTCACTGCGCAGGCCCCTGCCAGGGTCGCACAAGCCACCTTTCGTACAATTCAGGAGTCGCAGGTTCGACTAATGCCGCATCCCCAAGGGCAATACTCTGCCAGGTGGTAGAGACTCTAACCCCCTTGGTCTCACGCCAATGTCCCGAAGCACATCCTTACTACCTCCAAGATGCGACCTACCACTCGATTCCTGGCCTGAACTGTATTACTCGGCTTCGTGGTCGGAACGACTTATCCGGCCAACTAAGTGTTAGACTGCGTTCAACATGACTCAAGGACGTACAGCGAATCGGTCCTTAAACGACTCAGACGGGCATAGCTCCGCACCCAAGACGTGAAGTGTCTTGCAGCTGCACTATCAAACTTCCGCCCGGTCTCAAATTCATTTTAAGGCATGGTTCCATCTACGATAGCCAACATAGCCACCCGTGACCCATTCCTACATCTCGCGGATGACTGGAAATCACCCGACTTAATTTAATTTAGGATTGACACGTGTCTAAATTTAATTTAGGATTTAAGTACGATATCTGGACAAGGATAGGTATAATGCAACAAGTGTTTTCACTCAACTCCTACAACTTAATGCAGTAAACAAGTAAAGTACTCAAGATTGATATATAAAGCAATTGGGTCAGCATGCACCGGGGCTTGTCTTTCAGGAACGAGGAAGGGCGATGATCCGGGCACTCATATAGCTCGTCTGCGGGAACTCCTTCGCTGGCTAGGTCCTTGGGCTCCCTCGGCTGCTCCTGATCCTCCTCCGGGATGGCTCCCTCGAACTCTAGAAGTGCTACTCCCTCCGGTACACCTATTACATGAATGCACAATAAATCTTATGGATGCATAAGAAGGAATGCAGCATGCTCGGAATGAAATGCACTACAGCAATCCTAGTGCTCTTCTCCGGTAGAGAAGTACTTACCTAATCTACACAACCTAATGTATAAATGTTCCTCCTCAGTTAAGGCCCTAACACCTAACAATCACAAGAACAACATTACTTAAGGTTACCACCAACCAAGCACAAAATAGCATAACAACATATTCTGGACAGCAGCTAAGTATTTCCATCACAACTATTGATTCCAAAATCCAAATGGCATGATACAAGACAATCTGGAAAGCTTATAAAATTCTCTACAATTAACTTTCAGACCTCAACACTTAATTCCAAAGTTTACCAAGTTAAAATTCTAAATCTCCAGAAATCTGTCCTCTCCAAACAGAGAGCAGTCATTTCTGGACAGCCACTTTAAACAGCTACAACTCCTAGACTACTAGGCCAAATGCCACCAAATTTTGATACAAGCTAGTTTAACAAGCTTACTACTACTTTGGTATTCACAAGTTTCCCAGCAAACACATTTATCCTGGTTCAAACCAAAAAATGCTACCAGCTGTCCAGAGAACTTAGAAATGTGAAAATTAAATATTTATTCATGTGTCAAACTAGCCTTATGACCAAACTAATGACACTACTAGTTAACACATGACCCAAAACCACCAGAAAGTAAGGTGTTCCAACCCAAGACATTTATTTTAACCCTTTTCTTAATTTACTTAATTAATTAAGTGGGAAATTAAACTTATATGCAAGCTGCTCAGAAAATTCAACAAAAATTACAGGAGACTCTATGCCCTACTAGGAGGCTACTGTAAAAATGTGAACTAAAGTTATTCAAAGAAACTCCCTACACAAAATTCACAAGCCAAAAAGACTGATTTTTGCATAATTAATAAATCACATTGAAAAGTATCAAACAATAGAAACCATATTTTTCTTAGCAAGCTTAGGGTATCAGGACACTCTCCATAAAAGTTCATGAGCATTGCAAATACAAAAAAATTATTAAAATTCATTCAAGTATCTTCTAATAGAATATGACAACATCATAACTTGAAAGTACTCAAGCACTAGTGCTCAAATTTTTACCAGAGCTAGTATAGACAGGAAATAACATACCCAGCAAAGTTCATAATTTTTGGAATACTACAACTCAAGTTATCCATTTACCAAGTTTGCATTCATTTTAAAACACATTTCAAAGGCCTAATTAAATCTTCCAGAAAATAAACAACACATATATATTTGATATTTTTCCTAAATACTACACTTCATACAGAGTCCAACAAAATTTGAATCACCTCAAATGGATCTATAAAATGGGAGATATGAAATTTACAACATAGCATATAGATCTGTGAATTGAATAAAAGAAAAACACAAAAATGAACCCTAAACCGCTACTGGGCCGGCTACTCCACGCGCGGCCCTCTATCCCACACGCGGCTTCGCGCAGTTGACGCGGCCCAACCGCGTGCGCAGCCCACGATGGCCGTCCCGCCCGTGTGCGCGTCTGCTAGGCGGGGCCCGCCCGTCAATGAGAGAGAAGGCAGGGGAGGAGGGACGGTGGTCGAAGCTCGCTGCCGGTGGCGATTTCGGCGAGGCCAACGGCACCATCGCGGTCAGCACCTAAAACCGCGCTGGTAGACCTAAAGAACGCGAGGGCGGAGCTGCTCGTGGGGGCTCGCCGTCGCGCATGGCGGCTCGACGGGGCGGTGGCGGCGCACCTCGCCGTCGGTGACCTCGACACACTACCCTAGACCCTCGGTGAGCACCCCCGTGCTACCCTGGCCTCGATGCGTTAACAAGCTCTCGAAGAGGATGGCCCAAAGGCCCTGGCCACGGTGAGCCATCGCGCGGACGAATGCCGGTGAGGCCTTGCGGTGGCAGAAAAAAGGCAATGCGGCCTTACCGTGGTGCGGCTGAGGGCAGGGATGGGACGAGGGGGTAGAGGGGCTCAAGGCGGAGCGGTGGGCGAGATTTGATGGACAGTGGTGCGGTGGTGAGTGCGCGCGAGCTCGCCGGAGTAGGGGCGACAATGGCGGCTCGATTTCTCCGCTTTGACGTGGAGAGAGCGAGAGAGAAGGGCAGAGGCGTGAGTGAGGTGAGCGTCGGCTTCGTGGCGTCCTTGAGGACCTCGCAGCCTGACCGGTGGGGCCGCGGCCGACGTACACCTGCCACGGTGCGCCCACGCAGTGGCATGGGCCTGCGGCCGGTCAGCCACACTGAACTGGAATGTCTGAAAATGACTGAATCAAGATTCGCGATGACCGAGTGACAAGCGAATTTCGACGACCTAGATCTCCCTGACCCGACCGAATTAGTGCAAACTATAAATAGCAAAGTTGGAGATGGATATGTGATCTACAAATTTGTCAATACTGGCTCGACCTGGTTTGGCATGGTTTGAGAGTTATAGGTTTCCAAAGTAGGGTACTGTGAAACGGTTTTCAGTTTAAGACTTAGTCAAAAATTGTTGTCACAAAAGAGCCTATAAGCCTGACTTGTGGGCCATTTTTGAGCATGTTCTGGTCATTTTCATGAGATGGCCATATTAGAACTTTTGTTCCTTATGAAATTCTCTACAACTTTGATTAAGGTTGCTTCTCCATGCAAGATCTCTAAGCTGGACTTTTTAAACAGTAAAACCAAACCATCCTAGGGTCAAAACCTAGTCAACAACACTTAGAAGGGCAATTTGGTCATTTTAGTCAACATGAACATTGCTCCACTAATTACCCTAAATGTAATTAAGGTGTTATAGGATATAATTAGCCACTCTACACCTTGGTTACTCACAATTCCAAGTGTCACATAAGTTGAAACAAGCAAAACAATATTTCCACCAAAATGTTGCACCACCATGTTGCATATGTTTCAAGACCTTGTTGCAACAATTAAGCTTATCATGGTATACTAACAACATTGCCATGTTTCCAAGTATGAGACCCCATGTTGTATCTACAAGTTGCACCACTCACATTTCATAAGCAAATCAATTATGAAACAAGCATATTAGAGTATGTTGCATACTCATGTTGCAAGCAAAATAAAGACATGAATGAGATGAATGATGCTCATGCTTATGAAATGCAATGCAATTATGGAAGCCAAACACCTGAGGTATTACAAGCACCACCCTCGATCCCAAATACGAAGCAGTGCTCGTCGACTTTCTCCACGCGAATGTTGACATATTCGCATGGAGTCCCTCGGATATGCCGGGCATACCTAAGGACGTCGCCGAGCATGCCTTGGAGATCTGAGCCGGCTCCAAACCGGTGAAACAATGCTTGTGCCGCTTCGACGAGGAGAAGCGCAAGGTCATCGGTGAGGAGATCCACAAACTTTTAGAGGCCAGATTCATCAAGGAGGTTCATCATCCAGAGTGGTTAGCTAATCCTGTATTAGTTAAGAAAAAGAGTGGGAAATGGTGGTTGTGTGTAGACTATACTAGTTTAAATAAAGCATGTCCAAAAGTTCCCTTTCCTTTGCCACGCGTTGATCAAATCGTCGATTCTACTATGGGATGTGAAACCCTATCGTTCCTAGATGCGTATTTCGACTACCACCAAATTAAAATGAAGGAGTCCGACCAGCTCACTACTTCATTCATCACCCCGTTCGACATGTATTGCTATGTTACTATGCCCTTCGGTCTCCGGAACGCGGGGGCTACGTACCAGCGATGCATACAACACGTTTTTGGGGAACACATTGGGCCAACCGTCGAGGCCTACGTTGACGACATCGTAGTCAAATCCAAGAGGGTCAACAACCTGGTTGACAACCTCGACATTGCGTTCAAATGCCTAAAGGCTAAGAACATCAAGCTCAACCCCGAGAAATGTGTCTTCAGCGTTCCTCAAGGCATGCTCCTAGGGTTCATTGTTTTCGCGCGTGGCATCGAGGCCAACTAGAAAAAAAAATCTCTGCGATCACCTAGATGGGCCCCATCCGAGATCTGAAGGGCGTGCAAAGGGTAACGGGCTGCCTCGCGGCCCTTAGTCGCTTTATTTCATGCCTCGGCGAGAATGCACTCCCTCTGTACCATCTCCTAAAGAAATCAGAACACTTTTCATGGACCCTCGAGGCCAAAGAAGCTCTCACCAAGCTCAAGGCAACGCTGTCCAATCCTCCGATCCTCGTCCCTCCGGCCACGGGGGAACCCCTCTTACTCTATGTTGCCGCAACGACTCAAGTGGTCAGCGCGGCCGTAGTCATTGAGAGGGTGGAGGAAGGACACGCCCTGCCTGTTCAGAGGCCAGTCTACTTCATTAGTGAGGTACTCTCAGAAACCAAGGTTCGCTATCCACAAATCCAGAAACTGCTATACGCCATCGTGTTGACACGACGCAAGCTCCGGCACTACTTCGAGGGCCACCCGGTAACCGTGGTCTCTTCTTTCTCTCTGGGGGAGATAGTCCTGAGCCGGGAGGCCTCAGGAAGGATAGCTAAGTGGGTGGTCAAGCTCATGGGTGAGACCCTCTCTTACGCGTCGCGTAAAGCAATTAAATCCCAATTGTTGGCAGATTTTCTAGCGGAATGGACCGATACCGAGCTACCTCCCACTCAGATTCAGGCCGAGCTATGGACCATGTACTTCGATGGGTCATTGATGAAAGCGGGAGTGGGAGCGGGCCTACTCTTCATCTTGTCCCTCGGAGTTCACATGCGCTACGTGATCCGACTCCACTTTGCTGCCTCCAACAATGTAGCTGAGTATGAGGCTCTCGTTAATGTCTTGTGCATCGCCATCGAACTCGGGGTCCGACACCTCGATGTTCGTGGTGATTCCCAGCTCATGATCGACCAGGTCATGAAGGACTCAAGCTGCCGTGACCCCAAGATGGAAGCCTACTGCAATGAGGTGTGGCGCCTTGAGGACAAATTCCACGGCCTCGAGCTCAACCACATTGCGCGCAGATATAATGAGGCTGCCGACGAACTCGTGAAAATCACATCTAACTGAGCCACGGTTCCACCCAACATTTTCTCGAGGGATCTTCACCAACCTTCCGTTGACGTCAGGATGACTCAGGGGGCCGACAATCCATTACTCGACCCCCCACTTGAGGCAAAAGCCCCCTCGACCGGGGCTGACGTCATGCAGACGGAAGGCTCAACGCTACTAGCCGACCTCGAGCCCGACTGGCGCACTCCGTACCTCAACTGTCTCACCCAAGGGCAACTCCCCTTAGATGAGACCAAGGCTCAACAGATCGCTCGCCGGGCCAAGACCTTTGTGATATACGGCGACGACAAGGAGCTTTGTCGACGCAACCCTATGGTCATCCTACAACGTTGTATCACAAACGAGGAAAGCAAGAACCTGCTCAAGGACCTACACTCGGGGGCTTGTGGTCATCACGCGGCACCTCGAACCCTCATCGGAAACGTGTTCTGACAAGGTTTCTATTGGCCAACCGCAGTCTCTGACGCTATTAAGCTAGTATGCTCCTGTAAAGGATGCCAGTACTACGCAAGGCAAACCCATCTCCCAAATCACGCCCTGCAAACCATTCCCATTACATGGTCATTCACCGTTTGCGGGCTCGACTTGGTCAGACCCCTAAAGAGAACAACCGGGGGCTTCACCCACTTGCTCGTCGCTGTTAACAAGTTTTCCAAGTGGATCGAGGCCCATCCCATTACTAACGTCATATCGGAGCAAGCCGTGCTGTTCTTCACCGACATCATCCATCGCTTTGGGGTACCTAACTGCATCATCACGGACAACGGCACCCAGTTCACCGACAAGAAGTTCTTGGATTTCTACGACAGCCACCACATCCATGTGCTCTGGTCAGCCATAGCTCAGCCAAAGACAAACGACCAAGTAGAGCGTACTAATGGCATGGTTTTACAAGGCCTAAAGCCGAGAATCTTCGACAAATTGAACAAACATGGCAAGAAATGGGTTGCCGAGCTCCCCTCAGTCCTGTGGAGCCTAAGAACAACACCGAGTTGAGCCACGGGGTTCACTCCATTTTTCATAGTATATGCAGCCGAGGCCGTGCTTCCAACCGACCTAGAGTATGGATCCCCAAGGCTGAAAGCCTACAATGAGCAAAGCAACGATGTCGCAAGAGAGAACACCCTCGACCAGCTCGAGGAAGCTCGCGATATAGCTCTATTGCACTTGGCAAGGTATCAGCAGAATCTCTGACGCTACCACGACAAGCACGTACGCAGTCGAGACCTCAACGTTTGTGACCTGGTGCTCCGACGAAGCCAAAGCAACAAGGGACGACATAAGCTTTCTCTGCCATGGGAAGGACCGTACATCATCGTGGAGGTGTTGAAGCCCGGCACCTACAAGCTGTCAAACAAAAAGGGTGAAATCTTCACCAACGCATGGAACATTGAACAACTACGTCGCTTTTTGATGGGATATGGGGATGCTACGCTAGCCGAAAAACAAAAATTTTTTTGACCCCATAAACCATGAACTACTGCTAGTTATAGATCACGGAATTACCACTAGACACGCAGGTGCAGCGGAAGCGACTCGATGTAGTCGAACGCGTCGTAGCAGTGCCGTGCAGTTGCGTGGTCATCCGTCACGTCCACCCTCAGCTCATGGATCGTCCCTCTCATGCGGTTCGTCCTTGTGCTCCAGATGCAGCACCTCCAAGGTATCCCACACGTACGGGGAGAAAGCGTTGCGCCTCCGAACTGCTAGGTCCGTGAGGAGCAGTAGGTGTGAGCGTGGGGAGGGTGACGGCGGTGGCTGCTCAATCGCGTGATCCCTGGCCACGCCCCCTTCCCTCTCTTATATAGGCGCCTCTAATCAGCCCCAAATTGGAGGCCCAATTAGAAAACCCTAAGCCTAGTCAAATTCGGGTCCAACCCAAATTGGGCTTCCAACCCCTTAAGCGTGCGACCCTATGGGTTCATGTACAAATAGACGTGGCCCGAGTACTCCTACTCGGCCATTAGTTGATAGCGGTCTCTAGCAAGATGTGTCAACTCCTATGTGTACACAAAGATCATATCAGACGAACCACCACAAACCATATACATGTCATTCCTTTTGCCACATGATATTTGGTCCAACTCATAGGTTAACACTTAACCTAAGCACGGCTATGCATTTGTTGATCCAATCATTAGAGTGTTCCATTGATATCTCTCTCACATAGAGAGGGGCAAATTCCATCTTGATTGTCTATATCTCACAACATGTTTCTTGACAAACCCGAAGACCACCTTTATAACTACCCAGTTACGGAGTATCGTTTGATAGTCTCTAAGTAGGTCATTTCACATCTTGAGTACATACAATAATCTCAGGTCTAAGGACATAACGTACATGATGTGAATCGAGACAATAACAACATCTCACGTTGGGTCGGTCCAGCCTACATGTCACACATGTGCCCACATTATTAGTTTAACATCTTTATGTCTATGACTTGTGAAACATAGTCATCAACTAATAATGTGTTGATCTAATATTCATGTGCATCCTAACATGAACTCCGATCAAGGACCATTCTAGAATAATCATACAAGTAAAAGAGTTTCACAAACAATTCACATAATTGCTAATCGATACAAGTTGTCTTTAATGGATATTCAATGGACTCATTATATGTCATGGATACAAGGCAATACAATCATCTCTATGATAACCTCTAGGGCATACTCCCAACACTTTTACCCCTAGAGCCTCGAGGCTTTGTACCTTTGTTAACGCTCACGTGAATAACTAAAGAGTACATCTATGTTCAAAGTGTTCTTTCATAAAAAAATAGGTAGGCTCGACCCTATTTTCTCAGGGTCGACCCTCCCTCGGGGGCTGAAAAGGGGGAAACCCCCTGTGTCCCTAAAAAGCTCGCATTTTAGCTTGGATTTTTCAAGAAACTTTTACATAGTCAACAAGGCCGCGAGAGCACCCTAAGGTTCAAGGGCTGTTGAGCCGTGAGATCGCCTACGCCTCCAGGCTACGGCACATCCACTCACTCCCCCACGCCAAGGGGTGCAACCGCGTGCTAAGAAGACCTTGTAAAAGCATACGATCTCAAAAAATCGACGTCTGACGTCCCTATGCGCTTCGATTCGAGTTATTACATGATCGACGAGGCCGCAAGGTCATCCTAAGGATGAGGGGCAGTTGAGCCGTGAGACCACCTATGCCTCCAGGCTACGGTATCTCCACTCGCACCCCACGACAAGGGGTGTGACCGTGCGCCAAAAAGATCGCGTAAGAACGCGATCCGAACGAAAAGGGAACAAAAGACTCGAACAAAAAAGGGCATTTAGTTTACATCTAGATGTTTCAAGGCCCCTAGGGCCACGACGATGTGAGTCATGAATGCTAGCTAACTTATTACATGGGCCTTCATGCCCAAGTTTGGCTCACAGGCCCTCATCGTCGGCAGGCAGGAGCACCTCGTCTTCAAACAGCCTCGTGAGTCGACCCTCGGGCTCTTCCGCGGCCTCAATCAATCCTAGGCAGGCCGCCTCATTCTCCTCTTCAGTCCTATCCGGGTCCGAGATGAGGCCATCCACAATAAGGCCCATGTTATACTCGAACCCAGATGGGATGACCGCCATAGCCCTCTTCACGCCATGATGCAGCCCGTCTCGGATCTTCTTGCAGACAAGGCAACCCAGCGCCGTCATTCAGCGTACGAATGAGTTCCCTAGCACATCCTCCTTAGTCTTGGCATTAGGCTTGAGCCCTAGGCCATCGCACACCGAGGTGATCGCGCCCTAGAGCAGTTGATTCCGCCCGGCCTCGGCCTCGAGGAGGGTTTGAAATGAGGTAGCCATCGCCTAGGCCGCACGCTGCTGTTTCTCCAGCTCTGAAACACAAAGACCAAGTCAGCAAAAACACGGGAGCCCAAAGTCAAGGTCAAAGCTTGGCAAAGGCTTACCCTTAGCATGGATCTACCAACCCATGATCTCATCGCACAACTCGTCACACGCCTTCTCCGCCGCCTGAAGAGCCTCGTCTTTATCGCGGACGGTCGCCCTCAGCGTCTTGATCTCTCAACCGGTGCCCGAGAGAGCCTCGTCCCTCTCTCGGATGGTTTCCTTCAACGTCGTGACCTCGTTCTTCAGGGTCCTAACGTGAGCGGACACCAGCCTGATATGGACGTTGAGGGCATCGCGCTTGCCGCTGACAAGAGCGATGTCCTCCTCAAGCTCCTTCACACGCGTTAACAATGGCGCAAGATCCTCACGAGCCTTGGCCGCTTCCTCTCGAGCCTTGGCCACGTCCTCTAGGGCTTTGGCCGTAGTATCCTGTGCCTGTGTCGCCTCTTCCTTAAGTGCTGTAGTGACGACACGAAGCTCGTCCGCCTTGGTGCTCTTCTTGGATAGCCGCTGGTTGGCCTCCTTGACCAGAGACCGTTGGCGTGGAAGCGCCGCCCACACACCACTCTCGTGGCGGATGAATAACAACTTGTGGCGCGATCGCTCTTTGAGCTCCTAACCACGGCCAAACTCAAAGTCAGAACCAAGGCAAAAGGGGGTATGAGCCAAATAAAATAACAAACACGGCTCACCTCAAAGGACTCCGACATCTGCCGCACCAAGGTATCCGCGACCATCCGCAGGAATTGCACGGAATGCTTGTGGAGTCCCTCAATGTATTCCCAGTGCTGCACTTCATCCTTATCATCGAGGGCGAAGAAGGGCTCAGCGTTGGGGTTAGTCATGTCCCTAAACTCAAGGGTCGACCAACCCCAGCGCGGGAGCTCCTCCTCCGCCCGCACAAGCGCCAGCTCCACAAAATTGGGCCACTTGGCGGACGCCTCTGCCAGGTCGTCCTCTGGCGCTACGGAAGTCCCGGGCCGATCCGGGGCATCAACCATCTCGACGTCCGCCTTCTGCTTCCCCTTGTCGGAAGGGGAGCTGTCGACGGTGAGATCGATCATAGCCAGAGTCGACCCTTGGGGCGGGACTGGCCTCCCGTCAGCCGACACCTCCGCCTGCACGTTGGGTGGTGGCATGGCCACCTCCCGTTCTGCCTCGCCCACTGGCTCCCTTGGCTGATCCAGCTCGCCCCGCTCCGCTCCCAGCTGCGGCTCCAGTGGCCGCTCTCCCTGCTGTTGCTGCTGCGGCTGCCGTTGCGGCTCCTCCCACTCTATTTGCAGCTCCGGCTGCTCCTCTTTCCCTGCATCTTGTGGGGCCTCCACCACCTCTTTCGTCTTTTTAACATCCGTCTGCCTCGCATCGTGGACGGATGTTTCAACCTTACTAGCCTCGACGGTCTCCGGGGTCCTCGTGGTTGACCCCGGCTCTAGCCCACCGCTTCTAGACCCGTCGAGCCTAGTACCGCTCGGGGCCACCTCGACTTGTTCCGGCCCTCGAGCGGCGCCACCAACTCCGGCGCCCTCCTAGGCGCTTGCACCTGCCTTGGCAGCGGCCTCTTTTGCCTTGAGCTGCTCCGTGGCAGCTTGGCACCTTACGACAAAAGCGGCATCATCGGCCGGTGTCTGCATCATCAGGGCAGCGCCAGCTTTGAGCACCTTGATAGGAGTCATAACCGCAGGCTCCGCCTTACGCTTATGGCTGTGCAGCAAACAACCACGTCAGAACAAAAAGCGAGATAACTTTGTCAGAAAGATGAAGCGAAACACTTACCTAGACATGGGGATCAGGGGCTTCGTCCTCGGCTTCCCCGAGCCACTCGATGGCTTCTACGATGGCCCCTCCGTTGAGCCTTCGGTCGGCCTAGAGCTCCTAGGAGCCTGGGCTGACGAGGCCTCTGGGATCCTCTGCGCCGATGAAGCCGTCTGGCCATGGGTCCTCACGCCTGACGACGGTGCCCTGGTCTCAGGCGTCGACATCATTGGCCCACCTACCAACGAGGTCCGGGGCGATCGGACGTGTGGGCGCGGCGCCAGCGACATTGTCGGAGGGACCCCAGGCACGGTGGATCCCCTTTCTGAAGGCCCCTCTCGGGCCCTTCCTTCCGTTGGCTCTTCCTCCCCCTCGACGGGCGCCGAGGCTGCTCTCGACACCTGGGAGGTCGACCCCCTGCCGATGGGCGCCTGTAGGGACCGCAAGTCAAGGAGATGCACGAGAAAAGTCGCAGTGTCATACCGCGACTCGGCATCATTATCGTCACTATCCTCATTCTCATCCTCCTCCAAGGCCGTCTCAGAAGGGGACTCCTTGACGGGGAGACCCTCGAGCCTTTGCTGGCGGCGGCGCCTATTCAACGCCTCGCGCTCGAGGGCCTTCCTGATCTGATGCTTCTTCGCGGCGTCTTTCTTTTTCTTCTTTTGAGCCGCGGAAAGGCGTCTCACCTCTCGAGTCGGGACTGGTGGCCGCGAGTCCTTGACCGCTGACAAATCCTGCACGAAAGCCTCAATGGACTAAATCAAGAGAACCAGGAAGGAAAAAGACACAAGGCTAGCAAAACAACACTTACCAGAGGCTCGAAACCCTGGTTGGGTCGCATCGTGACCTTGTCGATGTCCTCCTGCTTGAAGCTACCCACCGTCCACCGCGGGCGCCGGGCAACCTCATCAAGGGGGAGGGTCTCGTGCGACATCCGACTCCCCTCCAATGAGACACCCAGCGTCATCTCGTCGATCCAAAGTCGGCACTGCATCAACGGCAGCACTCTTCGACAGTGGAACACGATGGCCACCATCCCCGCGGTCAATCCATGTTGACAAAGTCTCCTCAACACGTCGAGGAGCGGCTGCAGCGTCAGCTTCTCTTCCTCAATGACGTCGTACGACTAGTTGTCCTCGCATGACATCAGGACCTGGCCGGAGAACTTCGGTAGGTGGTTATCGTCATTGCACAGGTAGAACCACCCATCGTGCCATCCGCTGTTCGATGAGATGAGCTGCGTCACGATGTAGAGCTTGCCTCGACCCACCCGGACTTGAAGGGTGCAGCTACCGGCATGCACCGCACGCTGCACTCCCCTCTCGCCCACCTTCTTAGCAAAGTGCTCCACCTTGAAAAGGTGGAGCCACAGATTCCAGTTGGGCTCCATCCCCAAGTACCCCTCGCAGACTGCCGCAAAGATGGCGGCCTGCGAGACGGAGTTGGGGGCGAGGTGATGGAGCTCCACCTTGTAGTAATGCAGGAGCGCCCGCATAAACCAGCTCGGTGGCGTCCCGAACCCCCTCTCGTGGAAGGCGACGAAGCTCACCACGTAGCCCTCCGGGGGCGCCGGCTCCCGGTGGTTGGTCGGCGGCGCCCTCCACTCCGGCGGGCTCCGACTCGCCCTCGGTCGCAAGAGACCGTCGTGAACCAGCTCCTCCAATTTCTTCTCCATTATCGAAGAGTGGACCCACGCGTCCTGATACATCCGGCCCAGGTGGGGTTGGCCGAGGCCCAATAAATTAAGGTTGCCCAGACCCCAATAGTTCTTATGCACACCCACTCGGGGAAAGGCCCAATGTCCCTAAAAGACTAGTCCAATAGGAGAAGGGTGGCTCTCTCTTTTATGGTGATTTCCTCCTCCCAAGCTAAGAAGGTGGGATTATTCAGAGGCTAACACGGTCGTCGCCCGACTACAACTAGGCCACTTGGCCCTTTTTTGCTGCGTCTTTGCTAGCGGGTAATAGTGGAGGATGTCCTCATCACGTCCGCGGGGAGAACTTGGCTCCTTCCCGCCATGAATGTTGAGGTCAGCTTACGGTGGCGATGGGGGAAGAAATGCCAGCGGTGGCAGAAGAGCGGTTGATGAGGATGAGGGGAAGAAAGGGCAATCACAAAGGATTAGTGGGAGGCACGCAAAACCATGGGCTCCGTATGAATACCTCGGTAGAAGGGCAAAGGGCGAATCTGACGAAAAGGTAGGAACAGTTTCTGCATTCAATGCTCCTACCAAACCGCTCCCTTGAAACCAGCGCACACAGGCACGTGTTAGTCGTTCGCTCACCAACCGCCTACCACGCCGCCCACTACCGCGCCGTTCTCGCTCCCCTCCTAAAAAGACGCACCCCAACGGGTGGGAAGGGAGGCTCACAGATGGATACTTCCAGGTGAAGGAACCACGAGCTCCAACCCCGCTATGAACCTTGAGGGATCGAAAGCTAGCCCACGACCTGGGTTTGACAGCTGCCCTCGAGTAAACAGAGTCAGGGATGACTAAGGACGTGCCCGTACAAGGCTAGGGCTCGAGCCACTTTCTCGAGATGACCTCAGACATATTCAAGGCTAAAGGAGAGGTCGGTGGTGGAATCCCCTCCGAGAGAGGCATCGAGCCCTCGGATCCTACTGAACGGAGCCGAGATCCACACGACTACTCTTTGCCATCATTGGAGAGCGCCTCCGTGGCCGCTAGCTGACCCCTGTCAAATGGGGCACGAGCTCCCACTCGAATTCCCCACTAATAGCTCGCTAGGGGCCATCGGAACTCGCCCATTGAAGGTAGTACGGCGTTCCCACCCCTCCTCGTCCAAAGGATGCGTGAGGGTCGAACAATAAAAACAGAGATTTCTAGGCGAATGAACAACGGGCTCCGAGCCCGCTTCAAACCTCATGGGTACGAAAGCTAGCCCTCGACCAGGGTTCGACAGCTGCCCTCGAGTAAACAGAGTTAGGGATGACTGAGGACGTGCTCGTACAAGGCCAGGGCTCGAGCCACTTTTTGGAGACGACCTCAGACATATTCGAGGCTAAAGGAGAGGTCAGCGGTGGAATCCCCTCGGAGGGAGGCATCGAGCCCTCGGATCCTACCGAACGGAGCCGAGATCCACATGACTACACTTTCGCATCTTTGGAGAGTGTCTTCGTGGCCGCCAGCTAACCCCTATCGAACGGGGCATGGGCTCCCACTTGAATTCCCCGCTAGCAGCTCACTGGAGATTGTCGAAACTCGTCCGTCGAGGGTAGTACGGCGTTTCCCACCCCTCCTCCTTTCCTAAAGGATGCGTGAGGGTCGTATGACGAAGACGGGCAAGATCCTGATCGACCTCACGCGCGCGAGGCTCGGGGGCTTGACTGCAAAAAGCTAACCTCAAACGAAAGGGGACCAAGTGCACCACAGGGGCTCGAACGCAGGAGCGCCCCTCGACATAACATACTAAAGCCCTCGAAGGAGTCAAACACTCCTCCAAGGCCTCGGGGGCTACACCCGGCGGGTGCGCTCGCACGCACCCACCAGAAGAGCAACGACGCTACGACTCTAGTTCATGACTCGCTGAGCCTCTGCAAGAGTGTCCATACTCACACAAAGGCTCGGGGGCTACTGTTGGGTACCTAAACAAGGGGTACCCAAAACCAATGACTAAAAGGAACAAACCCCCGAGGAATCCACACCGCAAAACCCCTTGAAAAACCACGCCAAGGCTCCCCCCGCGCAGGTATGACGAGCCAAAACCACATACGTGTGAAGACGGGGCACCCTCGACTGCGTTCCGACTCGCACAAGGCCTGCTCCACGGGACGCCTCGACCCCAGGGAAATCTCCAACTCGCACGACCCTGGGTCAAGCCAGTCGACACTTCCTCACCCACCTACTTACAGACAAAAGTCAAGGCATTTAATGCAACCGCCAACCACTTCCTACCCACGTGGCTATAGCACCGCCAGCATGGAAGCAGTACCGGTGTCAAATCCCGCTTTTTACTGCCCATCCCGGGATGAGCGGTGAAAACCTGTCACTGTACACGCCATGCCGGGTACTATTCCACCATCGACACCCCCTTGAGGCACATGACGACGACCATCGTATCCCAGGATTTCTAGGGCCCGGCCTTATCCATTCCCCGTCGACCCCCCTCAGTTACATCTCGACCCAGCCTCGACCAATCGCCGGTCAACAAAAGAACAATGCCTGCATGTCCGCTCGCCACAAGACCCAGGGTCTTTCACCGTCCCATCCCTAACGTCACCATGGTACCCCGAGGATGGCCAGCCATTCCTGGAGCATGTCGCTACAGCAACCCCATAGCGCCCATCGAACCTTCACCTTTAAGGCACTTCCCTAGGGTTTTATCGACTCCTCTGCCTTCACTTGACCCTATAAAAAGGAAGGCAGGGGACTCTCCTAGGGAGAGAGGGGGCGAAGGACGAAACCACAAGACACCTCCCCGCTTCTAAGATCAACATCTCAAGCAATATACTCTTTTTTCCTTTTCTTGAGACTTGGGACCGTTTCCCTCTCTCACAGCTTGTAACCCCTACGCAACCACTTAGGTGCAAGGAAATACAATACTCCCCCCCGCTGGACGTAGGGCCTTCTTTGCCCGAACCAGCATAAACTCCCGTGTATTCTCTTTGCATCACCATCCGGATTAGGGAACACGCAACACAAATTCACTCGTCGGCTTTGACTCACCGACAAGGCTGCAGTTGTTATTGCCATATTTGATTCACAAAAATCAGTAGGGCTATTCAAGATTGTTTAGCTTGGGCTCTGGAATATGTTTATCTATGCCACCAATCAAGAAAAGAGATTCTTATCCTGAAATTGGACTTTGAAAAAGCTTTTGACAAAGTAGAGCACCAGCTTATGATACAGATCATGCAGAACAAAGGTTTCCCAAGTAGGTGGATTCATTGGATGAATTTGATTTTTAACTCTGCACTTCTTCAGTTCTTTTAAATGGTGTACCTGGTAAATTTTTTCACTGTAAAAGGGGTGTAAGGCAAGGTGATCCACTTTCTCCTTTGCTTTTTGTTGTGGCTTCTATTTTGTTATAGACACTACTCTGCTAAGCAACAAGGCCTTCTGTCTTTGCCCATCAATCTGGTTCATAATCAAGATTTTCCTATACCATAATATGCTGATGATACTTTGATTTTCATTGAGGGGGATGTCGGACAGCTGTTTTTCCTCAAGGCTATGCTCAACTCATTTGCTAAAAGTACTGGTCTGAAGGTCAACTATGATAAGTCCTTTATGGTTCCAATTAACATTCCTGCAGAAAGGTTTGAAATTCTTGCCAACACATTTGGATGTTCTAAAGGCTCTTTGACCTTCACCTATCTTGGGCTACCTCTTAGTCTGACCAGACCAACAGTTGCTGATTATTGGCCATTGGTTTCAAGATGTGAAAGAAGGTTGAGCAGTATCTCTAATTTCTTAAGTCAGGCAGGAAGATTGGAGCTAACAAATGCAGTGTTCACAGCTTTGCCTACCTTCATAATGTGCACTTTCCTTTTGCCAAGAACAGTGATCAAGCAACTCGACAAGTTTAGAAAACATTGTCTATGGAGGGATTGTGATATCAATAATAAGGCCCCTCCAAAAGCTGATTGGAAGAAGCTAGTTTGCATTCCAAAAGAAAGTGGGGGTTTAGGGGTACTGAACCTGTCCACACAAAATGAGGGGCTCCTTCTAAAGCATCTTCATAAATTCTTCAACAAGAGTGATATCCCTTGGGTACATTTGATATGGGAAAAGTATTATCAGAATGGCAGGTTACCTGGGTCTTGTAGAGCAGGCTCTTTTTGGTAGAGAGACATTGTGAAGCTTTTGAGCAGATATAAAGGAATGGCTAGAGTTTCAGTTAAAAATGGAGCCAGTTGTTTTCTATGGCAGGATTTATGGGCTGATCAGATATTGGAACAGGCATACCCAGAGTTACATTCCTATGTCAAAAATAAATCTATCACTGTCCGAGATGCATGTCAAATCCCAGAGATCCATGATCTTTTTCATTTACCCCTATCAGTGGAAGCCTTTCAGCAGTATCAGGAATTCACAAAACTCTTAGAAAGTTTGCATCTCTTGGCGGAGAAAGATATGTTGTCATACATCTGGAATTCTCCAACTTTTTCATCTCAGAAAGCCTATTCACACCTAATTGGAAGAAGGCAAGTTCATCCAGCTTATTCATGGCTCTGGAAAAGTTGCAGTCAAAATAAAAGGAAGGTTTTCTTCTGGTTACTTATAAAGGATAGGATAAGTACCAGAAACTTGTTAAGAAGGAAACATATGGCTCTGGATGATTATAATTGTGCCATCTGCAGCCTTGACACAGAGGAGACTCTTCTGCATCTATTCTTGGACTGCCCACTTGCAGTGAGTTGTTGGGCAACTTTGGGATTAGTCATTCAAAATTCCAATGACCCCAAACAAACAATTACTTCATTCAGAAACCAGCTGAACATTCCTTTTTCCATGGAAGTCATTATCTCTGTGTGTTGGGCTATCTGGTCATTTGGAAATGATGCAATATTCACAAACATTCAGCCATCCATCTCCAATGCAAAGAGGCACTTCAAGACTGATTTTGCTCAAGTTATCCTTCGAGCAAAGAATACTTATTTACCTCGAATTAGTCAATGGCTAGATGCATATGTGTAATTGCTTTGATTTTCTTTGTAACATTTTTTGTTTCATGAACACTGTTGTGAGAATTCTCAAATATTAATAAAAGCACAGTAGGGTCTCGCACCCTCTTGTTTTCCTCAAAAAAAAAAACTAAAAACAAAAGTAACACGGATGACTAGCCCGCTAATTTGAGTCTTGATTTAGGAGCATGGCCAAATGGAAATTGTTGCATGTCATTTTTGCATAGCATTGCGACTTTTGTTGACTGCAAATTTTTTGTGAAATTTTTTTCTATTTTGCTCTTTCCAAATTTTGCACCAGATGTAGATTATGAAGTCATCAAAATGTCTACTCTGGTTTTTGTCAAACTTGACCCAACATTTACGCCATAACTTATACAGGGGACTTCTCATGTTGACTGTGTCGAGAGTAGAAAAAAGCCAAACCACTATCTTACTATTACTAATTGGAGGCTCCATGTTAATTCTCACTAGATGTGATAGGAAAAAAGATAAATATTAGAAATTCTCACATTAATCAGAAACATCCAGCCATCAAATCGAAAGTGTGTAACCACTCCTGACCATTGGATCTATTTTATTATCTACTAGAAAATTACCCACATCTGCTATTATATAGATTAAAAGATAGATAAATATATCATTTTTAGGAGAAAAACAGATTCCGTCTTTTTTTTTTTGAGAAAGTCCATCCAAAGTACTGACGTGATATAGTTAATCAATAAGATACGGTGGTACGTCCATGGTTGGCCTCTGCAGCTCTGCCATATAGATTAAAATATAGACAAATATCTCTACGGTGCGACATCTATGGTTGCTTATTACATCCATGCTAACAAATCCAACCAACCGAGAACTAAATGTATTAACAAAAATTCTAGATAAAAGATATCGAAGGCAATATATCAACACCAACAAAACAGATATCTACTGGACTCCCTTTTTATATATTTTGTCAGCAACCACGTACAAATAGGAACCCATCTAGCTGAGATCTAGACTGCCTTTACATATTTTGTCAACCACGGCAAACAAGAGCCCATCTATTCACTGCTGGAATCCATCTATTCACACTGTTCGTCCAGTTGTTTCCATCATCACCATCGATCTATTCACGGCAGGAATCCATCTATTCACTGTTCATTCGGTTGTTTCCGTCATCACCAACCAAAGGTCTATTGTTTTCATCATTCAGCAACCAAAGGTATCGTTGTCTTGCTTAATCCATTTACAATCTAATCTGTCTCCTGCAATCTACATGAATCATTATTTTTTTAGTTTACAAGTTGCAATGATTAGCAAAACCTTAAGTGAGATTAGGCCAGTAAAGGAATTGTGGAAAATCAAAGCACGGGTCACTAGAATGTGGGATGCAATCTTGCTAGGTAGTGGCAAACAAATCAGTCTCGATATCATCCTTATTGACCATCAGGTATAATAATTCTTCACTATGTCTGCAATGGCCTCAAATTACTTCCGGTTTACATGCTAATGATAATAAAAAAATTGGGGGACCAAGATGCATGGAGTTATCAATAAGGCATGCATGGAAAAATTCAAAACACTGATCGAAGAAGGTAAAGTTTACTTCACTGCAAATGTGAGTCACAACAGCTGCACAAAAATATCGACCAGTGGAGAATGATAAGGTACTCAACTTCTTGCCGACAACTAATACTATGAAGAAGATCAAAGATACACAAGACATTCCAATGTATAGTTTCCAGTTCTTTGGTACAGGCATGCTTTCTAACAGAGTAAAAATAACGACATGTACCTCTCAGGTAAACTACTGCTAATGTTATATTTTTTATGCTTTCCTCATTTGATCACTATTTGATAATAAGAACTCATATTTATGTGTCATAGATATCATAGGAGTTGCAGCACACATTGGACCGATAGAAGAAGCCAGGACATACTTTGGAGCTGTCACACCCGGTTTTAAGGACAAAACCAGACATACACTATATGTGAAATAAAGAAGACAAATCTCACATATAGCCACAGATAAGTGTAATATCAAAAGACAAATGCTTAATATACATAACTCAATAGTATAAAGTATACCTTAGAGAATAACACAGCGGAAAAACAACTCTGAACACCGGGTGTAGACCTCACTCCAGGATCAAACTGACTGGTTGATCACAAGCCTAACAATTCCAGAATCTAACAGTCTGGTACCCTTCCTGAGATGTGGGGAAATAGCAAAAGTGAGTCCATGTCGAACTCAACAAATATAATATGGGGTTCATGAGGCTCAAAAGGTTTGACACAGGTTTACTGCGATAGCTTTTATTGAGTCATCTTTTAGCAATTGAGTAGCAACAAGTTTACCAAAATCCCAAATAACCTCATGATCATGTAAACAAGAATAATGTATAGCAAGAAACAATAATCATTAGTGAGCTTTAATATCATCAGTATTATCATTATCATCAGTGTTCATCATTTACTCTGTAAGGGTCCAAGGCCACTCGTGACCGTGAGCACGGCTGATATACCAGTTTTACACTCTGCAGAGGTTGTACACTTTCACTGTGAGTCGTGATTTACCCTTTCGCCCGAGGTAGCTAATCTCTTGACCCACTTCCAAGGAAGGTCGGCAGGGTTCACTATGAAGCCTTTCAAAGGTTCGTCTAACAAGTTAGGGCCATTAGATTCACTCGGCAAACAGATGTAGAGCCCCCCTTCCAAATGGCACAATAACGCGCAGCCTATACACATAAGGACAGAGGCCGCACTATACCCGATTCGTCAAGCCGTTCTTACGCCATGAAGGAATACCTCTAACAAGCTAGAAAAGGTCCTCATACTTGACTAAAGCCAGAGCCATATAGCCCTCACAGTTGTACTGTAAGTCCCGGATGTTCGCTTACAGATAAGTCCTTAAGGAGAGAAACTAGAGCACCATAAAAACAACAAAATATGCTCTAGCCCTCTTGAGCCATGTTCCTATAAAGCATCTTTTAAACGTTTATTGCATATACCATTAGTCAAGTTACAGATCATGGTTATTTATCTTGAGCACTAGCATAATACTACCCAATGCAATGTCCCATGGGTGTCAAGGTACAATATACAAAAACTAGGATATCCTTAGTGGTAACAAGGTAGACACATGCACATGAATTAAGTATATTAAAGGTGAATAGAAAACAAGGATAATCCCATGCTATACTTGCCTTAAACACCGATCCTTCGGTAAGCTTTAATCTTCAACATTCTTCTTCTTCTTCTTGATAACCACGTATATCTCACCGACTGGACTTGATCAATAAATCACCACACACACATCGAGCAATCATACACGAAGCAAACAATAGATCTAAATTAGAACAGTACACCAAACATATGAAACAATATGTGAAAAGATTTTAAAGAGGTTCTACGCATTGCTATGAACACACAGGCCAGGCGCGAAAAGCACACTAATCAGAGCTACGGTTGAAAAGATACATCTACCGAAAGATTTGCTCATAGGAGAAAATATAAAACTATTATCTTCATGAGTTTTAATTATATAATAACATATATAAAATATTTTATAAATACTATATACGGAATTAAGTCAAATTTAGATTCAAATTATGAAACTAAAGTAAAACAAATCATATTTTATTTACAAAACCCAGTTGCATAATTATTAATCAAGATATGATTTAAACCATAAAATTTCAGAATTAGTAATATGGTAAATACTGTCACTAACGCGTAGATCTCGTTGCTATGAATCTAACGCAACTCGAATGAGCTAAAACAGATCTAAAACGTAGAAGATATGATTTAAACAAGATCTACTTTATTAAAGTAATAGATTAAATCTCACATCGGAACTTAAAAATAGAAAACCTAACCAATAGTAGCACTAACAGTATAACAAGTTTGTAAAACTCTTCTACACATTACTACGATCACATAGACATAAAGATCACGAAATTTGGATTTAAAACGTAAAAGTTATGAGTTTTCTAAGATTTCCTATAGATAAATAATTACTTGAATATAAACTCGAAAATAAATTATCTCAAACCTACTGTACAGTTCTATCATCATGTAGAGCTCGCAAATACGAATCTAACGCAATTTGAATGGATCAAATCGGAGTTAAAATGGATAATTTATGACTAAAACAAACTCAGTGGCAAAACTGTAAATATCAGAAAACGTATTTTTCAATTACCGAAACGAATTACGTTTTCAATAAATCAAAACGTATTTTCCAGATTACGCTTTGGATTGCGGGTTAAGAACTTAAAAACTTCAGGGGCTCTTTAGCAAATGTGTCGGCCGAACCGGTATCTTTAAATAACGGCCGTCCGATTTAAAATGAACGGTCCAGATCGGATCTGGGGAGAAGGCCGGCGGCGCTCCGGCCGGAATCGGGCCCGACGGCGACCCTCCGCGGCGGCGCCATGGCCGGGAAACGCCATCTTGCTCTACGGTGCACGAAAACGCGAACGGAGAGCACCTGCAGGTAGACAACTCGAACACGAACTCACCTAGGGTAAAACCGTAGGCGAGGATGAAGCGAGGAACGCGTGCGGCTCGGAGGGGCGGACGGTGGAGGCGATGCTTCGACGGTGGCGCGTCGAGACGACTAGAGCGGCTCCAAAAGGATGGGATGGGGGCGGTACGATGCAGGGGTCTCGTTTTTATAGCCCGAAGGCGGCCACAAGAGAGGAAATAGGGAGATTGAGCCGCGGATTTGATCGGTGGAAGAAGGAAAGCGAATCCCGCCGTCGTCGGGAGGAGGAAGAAAGGAAAGGTGGAAAGAGACACTGACAAGCGGGCCCCTCGTGTCAGCGACTCAGAGCGACTGCGCGCGCGACTGGGCCAACAGGCCGCTGCTTGGGCTCGGCCCACGCGGAAGAAGGCGGGCGCGGGAGAAAACGGGCCGCTGCTAGCAGGCCGAGACGAGCGCTGGGCTGAAAACCGAAAGAAAATGATTTTCCTTTTCTTTTTCCTTTTCTAATTTTTCAAAGCAAATTTTCAAAAGATTTTCAAATCCAAATTTGAATTTAAATCAAACCACTCATCTCAAAAATTTGAATGCAACAGCATGAGTGCACAAACATGTTTCTACTCTTATATTTGATTTTAAATTTATAAAAATTATTCTTATTCTAAATTTTCATGCTCACAAAAATATACAAAAATCATATTTTTCCTATTTTTCTTCTTTTCAAATTTTTAGGGTGTTACAATTCTACCCCTTAAGATGAATCTCGTCCCGAGATTCGGAAGATGATGATAAAAGAGATAGGGATAGTTCGTCTTAGACGCTCCTTTACTTCATCGTGTAGTTCCATCGTCTTGATAAGAATTCCGTCTTACTTTGCATACATGTAACTAATTCCAAGATTTTTGACAAATGCTCCAAACAATACTCTGGTATCTCCAATCACTAGGCACCTTTCCTATAATATGAATTTTCTTCCGTAAAATACTTATCTTCCAACAGAGCCTGACGAATCTCTTAGTCAGAAGGAATTTCTACTACCAACCTTCAAAACATTAATGATTCTGGTCAAGTTGCTCAAATTTGGAATACGATTCTTAATCCTTGGTGTCACCCGAACCTTCTTAGCATTATTCTCCATTGCTAAGGGCATCGGCTGCGACTTTTACTTCTCCAAGTAATAGCACTTTTCCAAGTCCTAATCCATTTCATTCCAACGAGGATATCACAATTTCAGGACCAACTTAGCGAAGATGTCCTGTAGATTCTTGTGACCCTCCTATATGTCACTTTTCTTCCAAAAGACAGTACTCCACAGTGGAAAACTCCAGATAACACGTTAGGTAATTCAACCCACACTTCCTTAGTTGACTTAATGAACAAGGTACTATATTTTTCTTCTTGCATAAGGACACATCCCACACCTTGATAAAGTGCATCCTAGTGGACATAAAGCTCTTGTCTGGATCTGACAAAGCTAATACTTGGGTTTTACTTCAACCTTTTCTTAGACTCCTTCAAACATTTGCCTGAGGTCTCTTGATCTAAACGAACTTAAAAGCTTCTCCAAAGTTATTTGTTCCCCTGCTATGACTCCAGTAAACTCATGGTCCACTTTGCTATCCTTGGTGTACCTATCCTCTAATTGATCATTCTCGTCTCCCTCAGGTAAAAGTCGACCACCTTGATACTCAATTCTTTTCCCTGACGGTGTTGTTAAGAGCATTGTGCACCGAGTACCATGAATCACTCCTTTGTGTGCACAGAGCCATCCATTACCAAGAACCACGCGAATTTTAAGGGACTCCAACACAATGAGTGTCACGGTGAAGTTTTCTTTGTTTATGACAAGACTGACATTCAGGCATATCTGATCTGCCTGCATTTCTCCCACTGGGGTTTGAACTAGCAAAGGCCTCCTCATTGGACACTTCACCATCTTGTACGTCTCTACCATGTCGGCGGAAATGAAAGAATGCGAAGCACTAGGGTCCAATAAAGCAAAAACTTGTACTGAGCTTACTTGAATATAACCTCCCACTACTTTGGTAATTCCATGAATTTTATCCATATCCACATTGCTCAGTCTTCCATTGACATAGTTTAGCTGCGTTTTGCTTCCTTGAGCAGGCTTCTTATGGGCTTTCCTTTTTCGCTTTTGTTGTTGTGGATTCTGACTTAGTTCACTCCCAACTTGCTCTTCAACATTGTTGTTTTGATAGTGCTCAGCTTCATCATACCCATAACATCTTTCAATGGCAGAAACATCAGCCTTTTCCCACATATCAGTGCGAGACGTCATATAGGGCTCCTGAGTCATGAGACACTACACTTCCTGTCATCAAGTGACCAACATCAGCAACACGAGCAAGTATAGATGATCATAATCATGAACTATCCAAAAGGACAACTCTTGTCTCCATGGATCCAGAATTATCAACCTTGTTCACAGAACATTTTTGCTCAAGAGTGACAACTCAATCATGGAGACTAACCAATACTTCCAACTAAAGAGTTCAATCTTAATAATCCTTCTTTACATTGGCTACCCCCCTTAAAATAAGGGACACCAAATAGGGTAGCTTGAAACTTTTTCTTCTAGATGAGCTACTTAGCATAAAGTGTTCTGACATCCCAATAATACTCTTGTGCATGGGTAAGAACAAGAAATCTGAAATTTCGCACGAACAGAAAATCAGCAGTGCAGTAAAACAGCTGTAACTCTCATTCTGTTAATCCAATGAAGCTGTAGTTTACACTGATGGAAATCTTATAAAATTCTCTGCAACTTGCTTATAGAACACACTTCCAGATTCTGTAGTTAACTTGGTCAAAAACAGTACTTATCAGAAACTGTTCCAGGTTTATGACAGCACATATACATTGCCTTATGCTTTTTGTATCTCCCAAACCAAAACAGCTATGAGGGTAGTTCTTGCATTTAGAGAGAGATGTTGAAGTCCACTCTTGTCCAGAATTCTCTCATGATTTTTGGTCTTTCAAGAACAGAGATATAAGTTGATAAAGACAGGCTGCTCCGAAAGACAAGATATAGAAAGCAGGAGATAACCAAAACCCAGCTATTTATTTCATTAATCCTTATACCTTATACATATAAACTAAATGAAATCATGGTCAAAACCCACGAGATCATTCCACTCATTACAAAATTCCAACTCAAGCATAAACATAAGCACAAAACAACTAAACACTTAAATGTTCATTAGCCACACATTAAGATGACTCAACTTGGCTACTAACGGTTTTATTACACGGGACATAACTCCTATTCCTTAAACATGGTGTGATTGTAGCAGCTTCCAGAGTAGATAACGTCTCTTACATTCCTTATTGCTTTATATGGACATCTGAATCTCTGCATTTACCATTCTTATAACTCATACCTTAAGATGGGTCAACCTGGTATCCCTCAGGTGTAGATTTAATACCTTCATACTTAATCCTTTCTCCTGAAAGTGTAGTTAGAAACACTGAACATTGGGCATACTCAATCACTCCTTTACAAGTAGATAACCAGTCTATTCCAAGGATAACATCAATGCCCCTTAATTCCAAAACAATGAGGTTTACCTTAAAATTTACCCCCTTTATGTCAAGACTAACTTTTGGGCATACGCGGTCTGCCTTTATTTCACCTCTTGGAGTTTTAATCATCACTGTTTTCCCCCTTGGAAGCATAAGTATGTTATGATCTTTTACATATTGTCTAGATATGAACGAATGTGAGGCACTGGGGTCAAACAAAACCTTGGCATTTCCTGAACTTACTGGAATTGATCCAAACACGACCTCCTTAGCTCCGGGAATGGTGGAAATATCCACATGTTTCAACCTTCCATGGATGTAATTTCTCTTTAATTTATTTCCCTGCACATGCTCCTTTTGGACATCCTGTCCTGGGTCTTGCTGTTGTTGATTCTTCTGTGGGCAAGATTTGATATAATGTCCTTCCTGCTGGCAATGATAACACTTTCTCTTAGCTAGATCTTTTGTGATGTCATACTCCAAGGAACTGTTGTTTGGTATGCTGCTATCTTGCTGGCCATAAAAGTTCACCTTCGTCCCTTTGGCTTGTTTCCTAGCTTGTTTGGCCTTTCGGGGTTGATACTCCTTATAGGTAATTGTCCACCCATCTATGACTACTTCGTGGGGAGTAGTTTTAGCGGGAGGGGCTTCTAACTCTTCAGGGTTTGGATTTGTTTGACAGGGGATCAGGGCTGCATGTGACAATGTAGTATAACTCGCTTGCTGATTGCTTTCCACAAGTGGTTCTAATGAGATTGCCTTTCTCCTCTTGTCCATGTTGATCACAAAATTTGGATCCACCTTGACTTTCCCCTTATTAGACTCGTTTCGAAGACAGGGAAAACCATAATGCTTACAACAGTGACATTGTTCCTGCTCTCCAAATGCCTTATTATCAACATCTTTATTGGATTTCATATTCTTCCAAGCTTCTGCTACTTGTATCTTCTCTGACCCCTTGGATATGTTGGCTTGACCTTGAGATAAGCATCGTTGAGAATTCCCATGTTGAGCCATTTCTTCTAGTAATTGGTTTTGCATCGCTAATGGTTTCTTGTCAAAAGTGAGCAAGAGCGACACAATTCAGTCCTCTTAACCTCTGAAATCCACAGTCTTCTCGTCACGAGCCGTCTAATAGACAAGGAGAAAAGGTTCAAAATAGAGACAAGGTTTTTATAACAGAACGGGGATAGAATTAAGCATAACTTTGAGAAAATAACAAAGTTAAAGAGAAGCAAGAAATAGGCAACAATGAGAACATGCTAAACGTCCAGTTCTAACTAGGCTTGCGTCCTACAGTCAGCATTGCTCTGATACCAATCTGTCACACCCAGTTTTAAGGACAAAACCAGACATACACTATATGTGAAATAAAGAAGACAAATCTCACATATAGCCACAGATAAGTGTAATATCAAAAGACAAATGCTTAATATACATAACTCAATAGTATAAAGTATACCTTAGAGAATAACACAGCGGAAAAACAACTCTGAACACCGGGTGTAGACCTCACTCCAGGATCAAACTGACTGGTTGATCACAAGCCTAACAATTCCAGAATCTAACAGTCTGGTACCCTTCCTGAGATGTGAGGAAATAGCAAGAGTGAGTCCATGTCGAACTCAACAAATATAACATGGGGTTCATGAGGCTCAAAAGGTTTGACACAGGTTTACTGCGATAGCTTTTATTGAGTCATCTTTTAGCAATTGAGTAGCAACAAGTTTACCAAAATCCCAAATAACCTCATGATCATGTAAACAAGAATAATGTATAGCAAGAAACAATAATCATTAGTGAGCTTTAATATCATCAGTATTATCATTATCATCAGTGTTCATCATTTACTCTGTAAGGGTCCAAGGCCACTCGTGACCGTGAGCACGGCTGATATACCAGTTTTACACTCTGCAGAGGTTGTACACTTTCACTGTGAGTCGTGATTTACCCTTTCGCCCGAGGTAGCTAATCTCTTGACCCACTTCCAAGGAAGGTCGGCAGGGTTCACTATGAAGCCTTTCAAAGGTTCGTCTAACAAGTTAGGGCCATTAGATTCACTCGGCAAACAGATGTAGAGCCCCCCTTCCAAATGGCACAATAACGCGCAACCTATACACATAAGGACAGAGACCGCACTATACCCGATTCGTCAAGCCGTTCTTACGCCATGAAGGAATACCTCTAACAAGATAGAAAAGGTCCTCATACTTGACTAAAGCCAGAGCCATATAGCCCTCACAGTTGTACTGTAAGTCCCGGATGTTCGCTTACAGATAAGTCCTTAAGGAGAGAAACTAGAGCACCATAAAAACAACAAAATATGCTCTAGCCCTCTTGAGCCATGTTCCTATAAAGCATCTTTTAAACGTTTATTGCATATACCATTAGTCAAGTTACAGATCATGGTTATTTATCTTGAGCACTAGCATAATACTACCCAATGCAATGTCCCATGGGTGTCAAGGTACAATATACAAAAACTAGGATATCCTTAGTGGTAACAAGGTAGACACATGCACATGAATTAAGTATATTAAAGGTGAATAGGAAACAAGGATAATCCCATGCTATACTTGCCTTAAACACCGATCCTTCGGTAAGCTTTAATCTTCAACGTTCTTCTTCTTCTTCTTGATAACCACGTATATCTCACCGACTGGACTTGATCAATAAATCACCACACACACATCGAGCAATCATACACGAAGCAAACAATAGATCTAAATTAGAACAGTACACCAAACATATGAAACAATATGTGAAAAGATTTTAAAGAGGTTCTACGCATTGCTATGAACACACAGGCCAGGCGCGAAAAGCACACTAATCAGAGCTACGGTTGAAAAGATACATCTACCGAAAGATTTGCTCATAGGAGAAAATATAAAACTATTATCTTCATGAGTTTTAATTATATAATAACATATATAAAATATTTTATAAATACTATATACGGAATTAAGTCAAATTTAGATTCAAATTATAAAACTAAAGTAAAACAAATCATATTTTATTTACAAAACCCAGTTGCATAATTATTAATCAAGATATAATTTAAACCATAAAATTTCAGAATTAGTAATATGGTAAATACTGTCACTAACGCGTAGATCTCGTTGCTATGAATCTAACGCAACTCGAATGAGCTAAAATAGATCTAAAACGTAGAAGATATGATTTAAACAAGATCTACTTTATTCAAGTAATAGATTAAATCTCACATCGGAACTTAAAAATAGAAAACCTAACCAACAGTAGCACTAACAGTATAACAAGTTTGTAAAACTCTTCTACACGTTACTACGATCACATAGACATAAAGATCACAAAATTTGGATTTAAAACGTAAAAGTTATGAGTTTTCTAAGATTTCCTATAGATAAATAATTACTTTAATATAAACTCGAAAATAAATTATCTCAAACCTACTGTACAGTTCTATCATCATGTAGAGCTCGCAAATACGAATCTAACGCAATTTGAATGGATCAAATCGGAGTTAAAATGGATAATTTATGACTAAAACAAACTCAGTGGCAAAACTGTAAATATCAGAAAACGTATTTTTCAATTACCGAAACGAATTACGTTTTTAATAAATCAAAACGTATTTTCCAGATTACGCTTTGGATTGCGGGTTAAGAACTTAAAAACTTCAGGGGCTCTTTAGCAAATGTGTCGGCCGAACCGGTATCTTTAAATAACGGCCGTCCGATTTAAAATGAACGGTCCAGATCGGATCTGGGGAGAAGGCCGGCGGCGCTCCGGCCGGAATCGGGCCCGACGGCGACCCTCCGCGGCGGCGCCATGGCCGGAAAACGCCATCTTGCTCTACGGTGCACGAAAACGCGAACGGAGAGCACCTGCGGGTAGACAACTCGAACGCGAACTCACCTAGGGTAAAACCGTAGGCGAGGATGAAGCGAGGAACGCGTGCGGCTCGGAGGGGCGAACGGTGGAGGCGGTGCTTCGACGGTGGCGCGTCGAGACGACTAGAGCGGCTCCAAAAGGATGGGATGGGGGCGGTACGATGCAGGGGTCTCGTTTTTATAGCCCGAAGGCGGCCACAAGAGAGGAAATAGGGAGATTGAGCCGCGGATTCGATCGGTGGAAGAAGGAAAGCGAATCCCGCCGTCGTCGGGAGGAGGAAGAAAGGAAAGGTGGAAAGAGACACTGACAAGCGGGCCCCTCGTGTCAGCGACTCAGAGCGACTGCGCGCGCGACTGGGCCAACAGGCCGCGGCTTGGGCTCGGCCCACGCGGAAGAAGGCGGGCGCGGGAGAAAACGGGCCGCTGCTAGCAGGCCGAGACGAGCGCTGGGCTGAAAACCGAAAGAAAATGATTTTCCTTTTCTTTTTCCTTTTCTAATTTTTCAAAGCAAATTTTCAAAAGATTTTCAAATCCAAATTTGAATTTAAATCAAACCACTCATCTCAAAAATTTGAATGCAACAGCATGAGTGCACAAACATGTTTCTACTCTTATATTTGATTTTAAATTTATAAAAATTATTCTTATTCTAAATTTTCATGCTCACAAAAATATACAAAAATCATATTTTTCCTATTTTTCTTCTTTTTAAATTTTTAGGGTGTTACAAGCGAGTGACCAAAATCCGTGATATTGTGCTCCTGATCAAGTAGGATTTTTTTCCTTCCCAAGTGCTACTGCAGCAACCCTGTTGAACTGAAGATATATCCTTATTGTTTTCCACACTTTAAATTAGATTATTATCCCTAATGTTTTGGCAATCTTAGATTACATTATTTTTTACTTCGAAATTTGCAGTGGACAAGAAGTTAAGGTTCCATTTTATGGGGTCAAAGTTGAGCAAATTGATGAGAGTGCAAAATCTCATGTCATTGTAATAACATCTACAACCATGAAAAAAAATGGCAGTACGTCTTCACTTAATATAAATAATATTAGCCATTCAGCAAGCCTCTAAGCTAGGAAAGTAAATAATTCTTATCTTTGCAGAATATTCTTTGTCATCAACCAATGAAACACAAGTTTACGTAGATTTACCAATTCCTGAAGCTATGAATGCATGTAACAGGTAAATCAAATTAAAAATAGTGGTATTCTATTTTGTATATGTAGCTCACACCTAACATGGTAAAATTTCTTTGTATAAAAAAGCATATCTTCAAGTGGCATTAGCATAGAAGAGATTCATATTGATGACCATTTAAAAGGGAAATTGGAGGAGCAAATGCAGTACAATAGAAGAACATTAGAAGAATTGGGTTTGATTTTGTATGACTCACCAATTAATTATAATTTTTTTGCTTAACAGCTTTCATGACACACTAGGAAAAGCTAAATCCTAAAAATTATCAATATTAGCCATATGATATAGTATGTTTTATAAGAAAAAGAATCAGGTATGTTAAATGACTCTACCATTATGAACTACAATTCAAAGTAATCCTTAAATTTGTATCTAAATTATCCACATTTGTTATTAAAAAAAGATAATAATCTTAATATTGCTATACACACGGTTCAATTACTAAAGAGAGATATCCAACACGTCCAAATAATGTACAAAATCAGTTGGGGCACAAAACAAAAGAAAGAAAAGAAAATATCCAACCGTGGAAATGAACACTATTAGCAATGCCACGATGATCTCTCTCACACATACTAATGCCAATCTAAACATTTGTGTAACTTTGGATTCAAATAAAAGTTAACTGAATGAAGTATTTTTTTATTGAAACATATATTAAACATGGTTTTCTATTGCTGAGGTATTCTCAAAGTTAGCCTGTGTCGAAGAATCTAACCTGTGCGACAGCACGGTTTGATGGACTAGTTTAATTAATATCCATGCCCCTTTTGTAAAGGGGCAATCTTTACAAAGGTGGGTTGAAGTTTTCGAAAAGCTTATAGATCTGATCATTGCGTCATCCCCGCTTGATTAGTTTGCTTAGGTTGTTACGCGTATGAGCAGTCTGTTGCTCAGTTTATTCATGCATGAACCCTCGATTTGCCCATGCGCCTCCCTTCCACTTCCACCACAGCCCATCTGTCAAGCATTTAGGAATCAATCATATGCTTAGATGTGATTTACTTAGTACATCAAAGAGAGGAGATGTTAGGTGGGTAGAAAGCATTAGGTGGAAGGTATTTCCCAATTATTTTGTTCTTTTAAATAGTATACCAATGAAAGTTGTGTTGATGAAATGTAGCTAGGCCGCTAAAAGGTGTCCAGCTGAGGATATTAGAGGACAGAAAAGATCAAGGGATGCAACTAGGCTGGGCGTTTGAGTTACCCGATTTTTTGTTTCGGGTAATTCGAATAACTCGAAATTCATGTAATGAAAACTGTTACCTGATATTAGCCCCGAGAAAACACTACCACAACTTCAGGTACCCGATAATTCGGGTTCACGTTCGGGTATACCCGATATATCCAAATTCACATAAAACAACAAAGTGCACAAAATTTCAGCAGCAATTTATACATAATTTCAGTAGCAATTTGTATAAATTTCAGCAACAATTTGCAGAGAATAATATCTTCCATTCACTTCATATACTAATAAAGTGAAAAGTTCAAGTGTTGCATTGACAACACATCACAAACACAAAGATAGACACATCTTCAGGTAGTTCGGGTACCAGGGGATATTACTCAATTACCCAAACTAATTTTGGGTGATCAAAATCGCTATCCGAATTTGGGACCGGGTACCTCGGGTTTGGGTAATTCGTGCATGGATTCGGGTAATTTGGATTCGAGTCACTACCGGAGCCGGCTGCTTTGCCGAGGGCCCCAGGCTCTCGGCAAAGCCTCTAAGGCTCTCGGCAAAGCCTTTGCCGAGCGCAGCTCTCGGCAAAGCGCCCTCGGCAAAAATCCGATCGGCAAAGGCTTCTTTGCCGAGAGCCGTTTATCGGGCACTCGGCAAAGCCTTTGCCGAGAGCCCGACGCTCGGCAAAGCGCGAAATAAAAAAATGCGAAAAAAACCTGTAAAAATTTTTTCAATCGGGGGAGGGGGCCCACTGGCCAGTGCCCGCCCGTCTCCGTCGAAGTCGCAAGTCGCAGCATTTTTCGCGCAAAATTCGCGGCTACGCGGTCGGCGGGATTCGAACTCGTGACCTCTCCCTCACGCGATACCTCCTCTGCCACCTGCACTACACACTCACATGCGTCTATATGCCGTTTCAGTTACTCAAATATTATACTAAACCAAGTGAAAATTGATTGTTTGAGCCCCTAAACGAATTCAAATCAAAAAGTTGTCAACCACAAAGTTTCATAACTTTTCGAGCACTACATTTTTCATATAGAAAGTTTTTCCATCCGAGGTCTTTTGAAAAATTCAAATTTTAAAATTTTGAATTTCAAACGTAGTTTTGCATGACAAGATGAATTCAAATGAAAAAGTGGTCAACTATAATGTTTCATAACTTTTTGAGATCTACAAATTTCATTTAGGAAGTTTTTCCATCCGAGGTCTTTTGAAAAATTCGAATTTTAAAATTTTAAAATTTTGAATTTCAAACGTAGTTTTCCATGACAAGATGAATTCAAATTAAAAAGTGGTCAACTACAATGTTTCATAACTTTTTGAGATCTACAAATTTCATTTAGGAAGTTTTTCCATCCGAGGTCTTTTGAAAAATTCGAATTTTAAAATTTTAAAATTTTGAATTTCAAACGTAGTTTTCCATGACAAGATGAATTCAAATTAAAAAGTGGTCAACTACAATGTTTCATAACCTTTCGAGATCTACATACTTTATTTAGGAAGTTTTTCCATCCGAAATTGTGGTGCTAACATTGTTCACAAATCTTATATATCTCTCTTGTAGTTTCATGGAACTACATGAGAGACATATAGATTTTGTGAACAATGTAATTATTACTTTGTCGAATAAAGAAATGACCAATATAAAGTTTGTAGATCATGAAAAGTTATGAAACTTTGTAGTTGAAAACTTTTTTATTTGAATTCGTTTAGGGCACCAAAATGTGGTTTGGAAAATTGCTTTGCCGAGTGTTTTACTTTGGCACTCGGCAAAGAAGCCTTTGCCGAGAGCTTTTTTTTTTGCTCTCGGCAAAGAAACTTCTTTGCCGAGAGCCGTTTATCGGACGCTCGGCAAAGCCTTCTTTGCCGAGTGTAGAGGCTTTGCCGAGTGTTTTTTATTTGGCTCTCGGCAAAGCCTTCTTTGCCGAGCGCCCGAAAAAAAACGCTCGGCAAAGCCTCCGGCGCTCGGCAAAGAAGTGAATTCCGGTAGTGAGTAATGAGTAGCTGGTATTTTGCCTAGGCCTAGATGTAGCAGAAAAATGCACTTTGAAAGGGTGGCCAGTTAGGTTCTTTGTAGTAGAACCTATCCAGCAGAGTTTAAGTTCTCGATTTGACATGGGTGCTCTTATTTTTATAGGTTTATTTAATTTAGGATTTAATAGTGTTATTTTTAGCCGTCTAGTGATTTGGATCTTGAGATCTACTGAGACGTATACGATGGCTCTATCAATCTCAAGGTCTACTGGCCTGATCTTTAGGAGTGATCCTAGGGGTTGGATGTGCGTTCCTATGTTCATATAGGGTTCTAATCTTTTATTGGTGCTAATAGAGATCGAGTGTGTGTGCAAACAATTATAGGGGTGAACGTGCTTCTATGCATATGAGCAATCTACGTCTATATTGTGTTTTAAGAAAAAGCATTTCCAAAGGTGGATCCATTGATTGATGCGTCCTTGCCACGTTTTGGCCATGTTTGGATCCCATGCTCTAAACTTTAGAGATTAGTTTGGACTGGATTTGCATTAAACATGGGCTGGCTTCAGACTAACTGAGCCCGAATGGGACCTAGGTGGAAAATAATTAAGAAAATGTTTGATTGCTGCTTTGAGATATGTATATTTTTTAGAAGAAGGTGCACAGGAGTAGTTCTCCTCTTCTCTTGAGGCTCTAAACAGGAGGTCAAAAGTGTTGTCTAAAGTTTAGCTAACCTCATAAAAACTTTAGACCACACAAGTGAGCATAAATTTTAGCCCTCAACTTTAGTTAACTAAATTTTAGATCAGAGAATCCAAACAGGCTCTTAGTGGATTTCCTCGTGTCAACCTAATGTGAAGTTATCAAATCGATATTGGAATAAGATAACATCCAAATTATTTCTGCTCCTTTGTCCATGAGAATCATTATAAATTCACATTTGCTTGGTTTCAAGTGAAATATTGTTTTGTTGAGCCATACTTAGCTTCCGGATCGGATAAAGTGACCACCGGCTGAATAATTAGCACAACCTTTTGGTTTACAGCTCATCCATAATTAGAGGAACTTGTATCACTTTTCTTTCTTCAATAAAGTGGAAACTGGACACAGCGAAGTACATATCCACAGGTTCGTACCAACAGGAATTGCAGCTTCCAAATGTTTTATTTAAGGAAAGCACTGTGAGATGGTCCAGTCTCCTTAATGTCTTCCTCCGCCAATTCTTTCAGGTTTTTCATCCTCTCCCTAACGACTTTGCCTTCATTGTCACCCATTAGTTTCTCAATAGCAGCTTGGATCTTTCCTCTCTCGACCTGATTCTCCACTTCAACCTCTACTCCCACTCTCCAAACATCGCACACAAACCTAGCATTTCCATATTGGTCTCCCAAGAACGGACGTGATACCATGTGCACGCCCTCTGATATAGCCTCCATCGTCGAGTTCCAGCCATTGTGCGTCAAGAAAGCGCCAACAGCAGGATGAGCAAGCACCTCATCCTGCGGCGCCCAATCGACGATCCTACCTCGGTCACCGACCTCCACCCAAAACCCATCCGGCAGCTCACCAGGCTCGAAGCCGCGGATGAGGCTCGGCCTGTCCACCACTCCACCCAAACGAAGGGGCGCTTGCTGTCAGCCAGGCCCCAAGCCAGCTCCACGAACTCGTGCGGCTCCATGGCGGCGAGGCTACCGAAGCTCACGTAGACCACCGTGCCTGGCGCCTGCGTGTCCAGCCAGTCGAGGCACTGGCGGTCCTGCTGCAACCGGTACAAGCTGCTGCCTTTCACCGGTGGCGTGAACTTGTTCAGAGGCCCGATGGCGAACACAGGGATGTATTGATTATGAGGCCGGAGGACTGCCTGGCTCCGTCGACGGTGTGTGCCAGCACGCTGGCGAAGTCGATGAGGCTACTCGTTTCTATGCGTTGGAGGTCTCTCACACGGAACGGCGGCAGCAAAGCAAGTCGACAGGGTCATCCCGGCGCTCCTCTGCAGTCCATGGACGGAGGCAATAATAAAGAATTTGAGCTTGTTGGTACAAACATTCCGATTTTCTTTAGTTAATTATCACGTACCTTGGACGGGCAAGTAGCCCTTCTCAATCAGTGCCGGGTAGGCGATGAAGCTCCCGAAGCTGGCCGCGCTGCTGGTCATGAACCCCAGCGCCGGCACGTTGACCTCCCTCGCCGCAGCCTGCGCCGAGTACCATATGACGTCCGTGATCACGCAGCACACGCCTCCGTCGTCCTTGCCGCCGTCGGAAATCAGCTCCGCCAGCCGCTCCTTGAACGGCGCCGCGCAGCAGGCGTTCAGCGCCATCACGAGCCTGGCGATGTCCTCCGACGCCACGACCTCCGCAGGCACCTTGACGGGCACAGCGACGAAGCTGTAGTCCGCGGGGTCCGGCGCGCGGAGATCAGTGTGGAACACGGTGACCGCGAGACCGCGGGCGTGCAGAGCTCCGGCGAGGCGGAGCACAGGATTGAAGTGCCCTGGTATGGGAAAGGGAATACTACCACGCGGCGAACGGCTCCGCTGCACGACGACGACATTGCTGCGACCTCGATGTACACAACAACCTGACGGGGTTAAATAGAAGGAAATGGATTGGCTCCAGACCATTTGTAGCAACGGTTAGGTCAGCCGTTTCTATCTAACCGTTGCTACAAATGATCTATTTGTAGGAGCGGTTAGCCAGCCGTCTTAACAAATCTGATTTGTAGGGATGGCTACTGATAAAGCCGCTCCTACAAATTAATTTTTCGAAAATCATGATTCTAAGTTAAAAAATGGCAAAAAAAAATAGGAATTTTTTTTTCAAATCCGAGGAGGGCCCCACCCGACTAGCCACACACGCCGGCCAACCCCATGCTGGCCGCGGGACTTGAGCCTGCGACCTCAGATATACCACCGCCCTTTGCTGACAAGTTCACCCATTGGATGCTTGTGTTCAATATTCGTGCGTGTTATGTTATCTGTATCGGATACTAAAGTGAGTATTTAAAACTCTAAATGAATTCAAATGAAAAGGTTGTCAACTATAAAGTTTAATAACTTTTCGAGATCTACAACTTTCATTTTAGCAGTTTCTCCATCCGAGGTCGTTTACAAAATTTGAATTTCAAATTTGAGAAATTCAGACGTAGTTTTTCATGACAAGATGATTTTAAATGAAAAAGTTGTGAACTACAAAGTTTCATAACTTTTCGAGATCTACAACTTTCATTTTTGTTGTTTCTTCATCCGAAGTCAATAAAAATATTCAAATTTCAAATTTTTGGAAATTCAAACGTAGTTTTCCTTGACAAGATAATTTCAAATCAAAAAGTTGTCAACTATAAAGTTTCATAATTTTTCGAGATCTACAACTTTTATTTTGGTTGTTTCTCCACCCGAGGTCGTTTGAAAAATCCAAATTTCAAATTTGGAAAATTCAAACGTAGTTAACGTTGATAAAATGAATTCAAATAAAAAAGTTCTCAACTACAAACTTCTATAACTTTCTGAGATCTACAGCTTTTATTTTGATCATTTGTTCATCCGATATAGTGATAGTAACATTGTTCACAAATTTTACATACCCCTCTTATAGTTTATGAATCTATAAGAGGGATATATAAATTTTGTGAACAATTTTACTACCACTTCGTCGGATGAAGAAATGACCAAAATAAAAGTTGTAGAACTCGATGAGTTCTACAACTTTTAGTTTATAACTTTTGCAGCTCAAATCATTTAATGTTTCAAAATGACGTTTGAAGTTGCCATTTTTTGAAATTCAAAATAGATAAAACACAATCACATGAAAAGATGGACAAAATAATACCTGTAAGAACACAATAATTTGATAGAGCAAGATTTTTGAAAATTTTAGGGAAAAAATCAAGTAATTTGAAGTTAGTATGAGGGAGAAAGACTAGTTACAAGTTTTTGTCAGAGATTAAAAAGAGAAATCAGAGTTCTTCAACAATTTAAAATTGAATTTCAAACAACATTTTGAAGTATCAAATGAAATCAAATGGAAAAGTTGTAAACAACAAAGCTCTATAACTTTTCGAGATCTACAACTTTTATTTTGGTCATTTCATCATCTGAGGTCATTTTTGAAAAATTCGAATTTTAGTACTTGGTTTCTAATATTCGACATCTATTTGTAGAAGCAGCTCAATATAGAGCCCCCCCCCCACCAAATCGGATTTGTAGGGATGGCTGGATATTGAGCCGCCCTATAAATATGACCATTTGTAGGGTAAATAGATTTGCAGAGGCGGCTCGTTTTGAAACCATTTGTAGCGACGGTTCAATATAAAGCCGCCCCTAAAAAAAATGGCATTGCTACGAATCGTTTGTGTAGTAGTGAAATGGCCGGCATGGCTAGGTGAACCTGACCCTGTAGGACGGTTGACATACATTATCAACGAGTGGCCCGCCGCCCGGCGGCAGATGCAACTTAAACAGCAGTTTCTTAGTCTATATCTATCTATATTATGAAAGAGCCAAATAATTCGAAAATACCTCTCACCTAATGTATTCCTACCCATATATTATGTTATGTCTTATCCCTTATATGTTCTTTAGAAAGCAAATCTAACATCTAGAAATCATTCAACCATATACGACAGGCTGTCCCAAATTGATATGATCGATATAGTCATTTAGATGTAGTTCTATGGAGCCCATGACATCTAGTATTTTTCAACAAAAAAATTATATCATGTCTATTGTAGGGACCCGTACCTTCCAAGAGCCACCTCCCACTCTTTTTTAAGGCCTTGGCAAGTCAGGGGGACTATGAAAGTTGGACGCTCCATGTGAAAACGCACCCATGCACGGAGAAAAACATAACATAATATGGGCCACGCTTCATGCGCAAAGAGGCCCATGAATTAGGGAGGGGGACTAAATTGCTCACTTCAGCATCAAATCATGGTGAGATATTAAGGGCCTGTTTGTTTTGGCTCCCTGATAGTTTTAGGCCGGCTTCAGCTTTTGAACCTTCCAAAAGCCAAAAAAAACTCAAGGAAGCCAAAATCCAGAAGCTCATTACAGTGAGCTTTTAGGGTTTTGGCTTATGGGAGCTGTTTGGCTTTTGTAAAGTCCAAAAGCTAGTAGTCTAAAAGTGGCCAGAAGCTCAAGCAAACAGGGTCTAGACAAACATGTAGTTCAAACTGCAAGAGATTTATGGGTCATTGAATTTCTGAACATAGGGGAGGCTCCATTTGGCCTCCACTACCCTCCACCCTTGGCTGGGTGCACATGAAGCTTACTTGAAGCGCTAGGAACTAGGTGGGAGACCTTCATGGCTCAAGAATCAGGAGGTGATCACGTGCTTACAAGGGCAGCCTAAGCATGCAGACGTGGCATGAAGTTGGTGAGCCTAAAGACATCAACAGTAAATGCACCAGCAACACCTAATGTAGAGGGTGTCATCTGTAGCAGAACCTCCTAAATTATATAGCCCATATACACCTGTCATTGTCCCTAAGACCTCTGACGGCTATGCATGTACACCAGATAACCTAAGAAGATCTGTCGGGTGCCCTCACAGGACCCCGATTCAACTACATTTGACAACTCATACCAGGATCAACAAAGGAGTAACTACAACATTACAACATTTGTACAAAATTTTACATCAAAGTGCGGAAGAATAACAACAATGAATTTATAAATCAGGATTAAGTTAACTTTTTACAAACTTAACTTGTATTGCAGAAGTGGAGTAGAACTACAGAAGACAACTTAGGTGGAGCACCTAAGTTATGGGAAGACAACCAAATCATGTCGAGCCTACCGACATGACTTGATGAGCAGCAACGGTCAGCACCTGCAACAGGGGTTAACAAACCCTGAGTACTCAATTGTACTCCGCAAGACTTACCCGACGAAAAGAAAAGACTCCAAGGATATGCTGGCTTAAGGGAAGTAGTGAAGCTAGAAAAGAGAAGTTTTGCAGAAAAGCTTACTACCAGTGCATCCTTGCTTTCAAACTTTTAATTAAGTTTTTGGCTCCAGTTTTAGTATAGCCTAATTATAACTACTTTTGCACCTGTATCTATCTCAATCATAAATATAAGCATCACACTTGTTATTCATTTCTTTTCCATCTCAAGTTCAATAGTAACCATGTTCCAGTTATTGCTACGATGTGGTACACAGTCAAGACTCCTTTCTCGTGGAGCAACAACGATTCGAACCACTTGATCTACCCAGCTGGGGCTTCCTAACCACACGACATATGCAAGTCCTTGACCTACATATATCAACTCTTACTTGGGTCGCCAAAAACCAGAACGTGTCCATCGCCACCCGAGAGCACAATACTCCTCGAACCCGGCCCGATTCTAGCCCCGAGGGTACACGCTACTCTCGCCATCTCTCCACTCCTAGTGCGACGTTAGACGTTCTCGTGATGGAATAGCCGAAGTAAGGCTTACCCGCCATTGGGTATGTGACTAGTACTATCCAAAACTCCTTGACTCGAGCGCCAACAACGAATGGTCCTTAACCGACACAGACGGGACCAACCACCAAAGACGATTCCCATGCCCCGTCCGGTCTCAAGTTCATTCTCATATTCATTTCACATGCTCTCATGACCTGTCATTAGGTCAGGAGAAGCAAGTAATAAACCTGTTCTGGTGATCAAAGAAATATTATTCGACTCCTACCGAAGTCTAAGCATTACTAAGCATAAGAGATCGACCTACATATACTTGTGGGATATTATCTGGATATGGATGTATATCAAGGTAATCATGCAGTAACGGTATCAACCAACTCCTACCAACATAATGCACATTACACTAGACTCTAAGTGTAATAAAGCATTTATAAAATAGAAGAATGGTTATATGTCCGGGGCTAGCCTGCGTTGCAGCGGTGGTTAGTTCTCGTAGAAGTCAAGTTTGACACCAACACCACGGGTGGATCACCTTCTCTGAAGCTTGATCGACACGATCCAAAACACTCGTACAAACTACACGTATATAAATGATGCGATGCTTAACATAATGGAATGCATGCCATGATGCATGATAATGAACAAAGCATAGCATAAAAGAGACATTTAGAAAGGATAAACATTAGTTATCTACTTGAGTAAGCGGTACAGTTGCAAGCTAACAAGGTTAATTTAAAAGTTAACTAACCGTAACTTTGTTTTTACCCAAGAGGTTGCATCTAACAACAAGTAATCTTACCACAAGACCACTAAAGAGTAACATAAGTAAGTTAGTAAATATTAATGACCTAAGTTGATGACACTAACTAGTATTACAACTAGGGTCCATTAAGTGGTTAATCCTAATGACTTTGATTAAGTACATGAAATATTATTAACAAATTCAAGTTAACAAGTTTAATCATGAGCTCAAGTAACTCAATAAAATGCCATGAATCATTACATGTTAATGATCCAAGGTCAACAATTAATCCAAAAGTCACTCAAAACCCTAAATGATCAAACACTAATCATTTGATTAACTAATTAATTAATAAAGCATAAATTAAGCATAAAATTAGAGTTACCCAATTAGTCTCAAATTTTTATTTCAGGAAGCTTATATCATAACTAAGTGGCAAAACAATTTTCATAATTTTTGGATAATTATATAAGCCTAGAAAAATTATAGAAATTACATTTATTAATTGAAAGGCATATTTTTATTACATACAAAAAGTGCTCAAAATTCTAGTTTCATATTTTTCCCATGTAGAGCATCACACAAAGAGGCTACACAAAAAATTTCACAAATTTTGGAACTCTACAAAAATTCTATTGAAATAAACAAATAATAACACTATTTACTTTTTTCGAAAAAGAAAAAAAAACAAAAACGGTCGCTCGGGCTGACTTCCCTCTTTCCCTCCGGCTCGGCCCAACAACGCGGCCCACCCGCGCGCAGCCACCCACGCCCGTACTCACTCGCGTCGCGCGCGCTCAGCCCAGCAGACCGAGCCGGCCCAGCAAACGGCCTGGCCGGGCGCACCCGCACGCTCGTCTCCCTCTTCCTCCCTCCGCTCGCTGACCTGACGCTGGCGGCATTGACCAGCAGCGCAGCTCACCGACGGCGACACCAACAACGGTAGCGTCTTCACCAAGCTATTCTCCTTAACACGGCACATTGATTTGAGTGGCTAATGGTGCAATTCGGGCATGATCACGTGCACGGCGGCGTCCATGGCGGACACAACGGCACGACCATGGCCGGACATCACCAACAAGACACCTCAGATGCGGTAGAGTCTAAATTGACCAAGGAAAAAGCTTTAGGGGCTCACCGCGCAGATGATGCGCACTTTAGATGAAGCGAAAGGGCAACGGAGCGGGTTCGCCGACGTAGAGGGCGGATACGGTGGCCTGAACTGGGAAAGATGGCGGCGTCCCGTCGCGTCCGTGCATAACAACCGGAATCATGGAGGCGCATGAGCATCAGAGGAGCAAGAGGAATTTAGAACATGAAACACGAGAGCTTGCAATGCGCCATGGTGTGCTGCTCACGGTGAGGTGGCTACGGCGGCTCGTCGGAGACCTTAGGGAGAAGACGAGGGCGCTGGAGTTATGGTGATGGCGAGAGGGGCTGCAAGGTGGCTCTGGGTGCGTGCTAGGGCTAGGCGAACTCGACCACAAGACCACATGAGCCGAGGGCAAGGGAGTGGTGGTGAATTCCGGCTGGCACGCGAAGACGACGGCGTCGGCGGTGAAGTAGAGGAAACAAAGGAGAGCGCGAATGGTGGTGCCGGGGTTATAAAAAGAGACCAAGGAAGCTCGAAGACGGCTCAAGAAGGTGCGCGAGATCGGTGGCGACATCCACAGCGCTCTATAAGACCAGCACGACGCCGGTGGCTTACCGGCGCCCATGCCGCTCGCTGCCGTGCCCTGATACGTCGGTGAACTGTAGCACCCCCCACTAAGCTTTTGATTCCAGTCAGTTTTTCCAAAATTACTCTCAAAAACAAGTAGCAACTTGAAAAATTCCCAAGATATGAAATCTTCATAATTTCAAGCTCTACAACTTTTGTATTGAACACTTTTTCAAATTCTCACTGGATTTTGAAATTTGAGTTTAAATTCAAAAGGGGACACATTTTGGAGATTTGGTAATTTAGAAATTACTTTGGATTTTATATTGAAACTTCAAAATCTCCAAAAACCAAAGTTGTACATCTAGACAAGACCTATAACTTTTCTGTTCAAAACATTTTCAAATTCTGCCTCCATTTCGAAATCTTAGTTTGGGGACAAAAAGGGGTCAAATTCGGAATTTGCTTCTTTTCAAAATTGCTCCACATTTTACACTAAAACTTTGAAAACTCACAACACCAAACTTGTAGCCCTTGAAAAGATCTACAAACTTGGTTTTTAACTTTTTCCCAAATTTTGCTTAGATTTTCAATTATTTCAAAAGGGGTAAAACAAGGTTTTGGAAATCAGGGTTTTGAATTCATTTGATTATTCTTTTTAACTAAAACATGATTAATTATTTGATACTGATAAAACATTATTTCATGTGATAAGCAATATTTCATAAACACATATAAATCATTTTATTATTAAAATCAACATAACAATTTACTATTGAAACATTACTAAGTAACATGTGAAACATTTTATTAACAACCTCTGAAATATGTAAAACAGGGCATATTCATAACATGTGAAACACTTGTTTAATGCAACACATGAACCTCACATGAAAAACATTGCGTCAATAACACATGTAACATATGCAACATGACTAAAGTAACATGTGCAAATGAATGCATTTATGGCATGTCATTTGATGTTTATGCTTGATGATGCTTCATTATCACATTTTAATTATTTCTTAACATCTAGGATGTTATATCATCTATGTTCCAAAACTTTTAAAATGCATATTCAGAACCCTAAACTAGGCACACAGTACGTCATAGGTCCAAACAAGTCCAAAGTAGACCCGTTTATTCCTAACATGGCGGTCTACGCTGGCATCCGCAATGTCAAACTGGCCCCTAAACTTGGTACAAGGTGTCATCTAGGTCACTAAAAACCTTAAAGATACAGTCTTTGCTAAACAGGAAGATGGCATAGTGTCTGTCCGACATGTTAGGAAAAACCTTATATAAATTGACATAAAAGAGACGGGCGAGTAACATTAGTTCAGAAGAACTCATTTTGGTCGCTTGGGAAATATAGAAGCATCATAATGCTTGTGTGTTTGAAGAAGCTCCTCCAAATGTCCAATTAGTTCTACAAGATGTGGCTAATGAAAGTGCTTTGTGGTGCATCATAGCTGGAGCCTTTGCTCTTAATGAGCATTTCTTCGGCTCATGTGCATACATGACTTGATGACATGTACTGTTTTATTGTGCTTGGGAGGTTTTTTCCTTTTTTTTTTGGTTTTAAGTGATGGCTGTGGGAGTTAGTTTTTTTCTCCCATGTACTTGGAGTGAGAGAGGAAAGTGCTTTTCTTTCCCTAAGAGTCCTCGAGTACACACAACTATTGCTGTTTCTTTTCTTTTTAATAAAATGACATGCAATCTCCTACGTTGTTTGAGGGGAAAAAAGAACTCAAGTAACAATTGTATTATGCTGCGAACTAGACTAGCTCACTTAGTTGGGCTCCATGTGTTGGCTATGTAACTCTGAATTTTTCCTGAATGCAGTTATAGTTAACTGTTGGACTATCTGGACAGCCCGAAATGATTTAATTTTTAACGGGAGAGGACCTGATCACAATCCTGCAAAAGGGCCGTCAACAAAGAGATGGCCCTAACTTCATTCAGAGTAAAGGAAAATTGCTCGGAGAGTTTTCGTTCATGGATCCAAAATTGGTTATAATACAGAAAAAGAATAGCATTTTTTCCTTTCTTTTTTTGTCTCTTGATCTTTGGTGTAAACTCTTCCTGATTGTTACTTTAATATAAAGCCGTAGGGGCCTCGGTCCCTCTAGATTCATAAAAAAGTTGGGCTCCATGTGGTAGAGCTTGCCCACCTATTTTTGGCGTGGGGTTTATATTTTTCTAGATTTATTGTATTAATGCGGTTGTTTTTTATGATACATTCTTGTTGATAAGAGAGTTCAATAGCCCATGGATGCATTTAGCGAAATGAATTGTGTTTCTATTTAGTAGTAAAACAATTCCAGCGATGACACCGAACTGACTATGATTCATCGTGCCAAATGTGAAGGAACCGGTGCTTGTATTTGTTCCATATATCTTGTTGCTCCTCCACCTCCTCTTCTATCTTTTGCTTCTTTCATTTCAAGCTTTCGCTCCCAATTCTCCTCGCCGTCCTTGATTTTATAATTTTTCCATAATTTCTATAATATTTATTTATGTCAAATCAGGATTGTTATAATTCTCCTTGCTTTCAGTATAAAATGTTTGCTTGTGTTAAAAAATTGGACGATTTTCAGTCTAAACTCTTGCAGCCACAAGCCCACAACTGCGCTGAACCCAAGGCCTAGCAGTTGCTCCTTCATGTTCCGAAAAAAAAAGCAGTTCCTCCGCATCTAGAAGGGAAACACTGGCCTGTCGCCTGTCGCCTGTCGCCTGTTGCCGAGCTGAACTGGGCCTCAAGCGAAGGCCCGTCTCCGTGAAGCCTGTCTGCAGCATCCCCTCCTCCCGTTTGAGATGACTTCCTGCGCATTCGGCGCAGCGCCGGCGGCGGCCGTGGCGAGCCCCCTGTCCCCCTCTACCCTTCAGCGGCGCGGCTAACCTTCGAAGACTTGCGCCACTCCGAAAATCAGGTTGGTAACTTCGCCGAGCTTCATACGATGTGGCCGTTTGTTTTCAGTGCAGTTTCCACTGTATTTGCCAGTGTGCTAATGTCGATTTATTAGGGGTTCAGCAGTGCCTGCAGTTCCACATGTTGCATCCAGTCAGTTTTTCCCTTGTCAGTAGATAAATTTTTAACATTCAATACAGCGGTGTAGGACACAAGAACCATTTGTATGCTAAGTGCTGGCGCTGTGTGCCTCAATCAGTTAATTACTCGGACCATATTCCTAAACCTGATACAATTATCCAAAAAGCAATGTGCACTTCGTCGCCAGACCCTGTCAACCGAATATTTCTTTTTTGCTTTTTCTCATTGGATTCATGTGGAGTCAGGCTCGACGGTATGCTGATTTTATGGCACCCTCGGTTCAGAAAACTGTTTGTACAAAGGACATTTATGGCACAATCTTGCAGTGTTTCTGAATTATTGGATCTGGAAGAGATAGAGTCTAGTCACAATATAAATAGTTTATTACATTATGCAATTCAGTACACAAGGTCCAGGTTTTGCATGCAGATCAAACTACAAACCAAAAACCACACTATAACTTCAAAACAATGAGAAATTTAAGGGTTTATTGGAGCATTGCAAATCTAGATTATACTGACAATGCCAACAACCAATGACTTATTGAGGACTGAACAATTTGCGTTGTAGTTATGCCTGCGCATATGGAACCTAAGTCCCACTTCTAGATGCGGAGCTCTGGAACATGCTGCATTTTCTGCTGCATTGCGTTCATATTCCACTGAGCTTTGAAGTCCTGGTGCAGACCCAACAGCCATAGCTTCTTCAGAGAGCGAAGGGATTCGACGCCATGGGGGACCTTGTCAAGTTTTGGAAGTGTCACAACATATAAACCTTCAATCTGTGGAAGGGCACGATCGCTGATCTTCAGCTCGCTGACATCAGGCATGCGCTTCAAGACAAGCGTTTTCAGCTGTGGGAAGCACCCCTCATAAAGAACTAGGGTGTTTGCACTATGCACTCTGTTAAGGCTAAGATAGGTTAGGTTCGGCACATATGGAGCAAGCAACTTGAATGGGTCGTCCTTAAGTCCACACCAGCTTATAGCTAGGTACTTCAGATTTCTGCCATGGTCAAGAAATATTGGGCACTCTAATGTCTTGTCTGCCCAACACCCTCTGATTATCAACCTGTGGAGTTTATCAGATTCTGGCCTGAGAGCTTGCAGGTGAAGCTCCTCGTTCTCATCACTTGCAGAGAGTAGCAAGCTAGAAAGAAGTGGCATCATGGAAAGTGCAGCAAAAAGGTTTGCACAGTCAACAGCATGTATTTTGTCAATCCACACACTCTGTAGTTTTGTAAGTTTCGCTAGCTGCTCAGCCAAGTCCTTGCTCGCTTCCACAGTCTCAAGAGTCTGCAGATCCTCCAAATTGGATAGCTGTTTTGGTGCTTGCATTCCGATGAAATACCGGAACTTTGACTGCTCCTCATCATCATATCTATCAGCTAGAAGGTGCCGCAGCTTCTTGACCCTGACAATCCCTCGTGGCAACTTCTCTATTTTTGTTTGCTTGATGTCCAGGGTGAGGAGGTTTGAGAGCTTCCCGATAGACTCTGGGAGTGACTTGACCCTTGTGCGGCGCAGACCAATGTAGCGCAGATTAAACAGATTTCCTATGGATGCTGGCACTTCGGTTATTTCAGAATCTTGCAGCTCAAGAACAGTAAAATAGTGGGATTCAGATAAAATTGGTGATAACAACTGAGAAGGTGATGCAATTATTCCAAGTGCCACTAGGGTTCGAAGACGTGGGAATTTTGCTTTTACTGCATTTTTGTCTTTCCATCCACATGATGACAGGCGACGAACATCCTTGTCCATGTGGGACATGCTTGAAAAATCAATGGCAGAACCATACTTTTCCTCTTTGGCAATAGAAAGCATCAGGTCTCGCACAAGGTCATGCATCTTGCAGGTACTAACCCTGCCTAGCTCATCATTCTCCACAACTTCCAGCATATTTCTTTGAATCAGTTCTCTGAGATATCTGTCAGCCAGCTCCTCTGCTGTGCTTTGTTCTTTTGGAAATGCAAAACCTTCTGCAACCCACAGCCGGACAAGGCTTTCCCGTGATAATTCGTGATCCTCTGGGAACAGACCACAATACAAGAAGCAATTCCTCAGTTCTCCAGGTGTGTCATGGTAGCTCAGATTTAGAATTGCACGAAGATGATCATTATTTGCCAGCTCACCACGAAGTTGGTTGTATGTCTCGTTCCAGACGTATTCTGTTGCTGGCAGTGAAGACAACATACCACCTATGGATACAATTGCAAGTGGCAGGCCTTGACATCTATCCACTATAGCATTAGCCAGCTTTTCAAGGTTCTGAGGGCACTTGCATTCCATGCGGTTATAGAAAGCCTTTCTGCAGAAAAGATTAAATGCATCATTGTGTTCCAATGGTTTGAGTTTGAGTTGATGTCTTGGTTGAGCAAGTGTAGCCACATGCTCCTGTCGTGTTGTGATTATAACTCTACTTGCTTGGAGATTCTGGAATACATCCATTATCTGAGTGTATGCTTCTCGATTCCAGACATCATCTAATACAAGCAAACAATTTCCACCTGATAAACTTTCTTTTATTTTTACTTCCAAGTCATGGGTATCCAAATCTATTAGCTGTGAATGCTCTTGGTCTCCAATCTTCCTAAGCATTTTTCTCAGCAAATCAACCAAACCATAGGTCTGAGACACAACAATCCAAGCATGAGTGGTGAAGTTGACCTTCTCCCGCTCATACACATTTGCGACCAGGGTGGTTTTTCCCAGTCCACCCATACCAGACACTGTAATCACTGTGCTACCTTGCTTGTCAGAGTCAGAGTACAGCCATTCAGTCACCTGTCTCCTGTTGTCTTCAATCCCCACAATATCAGCTTGTACAACTTCCTGGAAACTGCTATGTGGTTGTTTTCTTTCAATGTCAGCAAGTGGATTAGGAATAAGGTGTGGCAGCTGCAGCCACCGATCTCGCCGCTTCACAACATTTTCAATTTTCTTCTCTATCTGGATAATCTCATCAGCAATCTCACTGAAAACTGTGACATAATAAGCTTTGGAGAAGAACTTCTTCATGGTATTTTCTTCCTCCAATTTAAGAGCATGATATGAATATTTATCCATTACATCCTCAACATGGTGGGCCAAATCCCGCACCTCTCCAATCCATTCTTTAACAAGCTCATTGCTATGACCTGGTGTACTAAATTGCTTTACAACAGTACTCATCATCTTAAATTCTTTCCCTATTTCCTCGACTTTCTCTGGTAATTCCTTCAGATTCTTAACTTTGTCTGATAGCTTGGCTATCACAGCCTTTGTGGTTTCCTCCGTTAATGTGGCACCAATCTTTGAAACAACATGGAGTAAGGCCTCCGCCATTTCTGCCGAGCAGCATAAACGTAGATCATGTTACATATTGCAATAAGAATTGAAAGAAATTGGCAGAAACTAAGCACAGTTGCATGATCGGAAATTTATGCCATGTAATTATCAGTAAGAAGACTAAAGCAAAATGGAAGGACAAGAAAAATATGCTTAGGAGTACATCTATATATTCGGTTTGATTCAAATTTGTTTCCTGGCTTCTGATTTGGAATTCAATATTTATAATTAGGTGTATAAATCTGGCCAGCGCATACAGAATTATGATGCAGTTAATTAAAACATTTTGTTAAGTTTATGTATGGAAGCAAAGTGTCAAATAAACCTCTCAGTATTAATAAACAATTATCCTTTTGTAAAGTACCTTCTGCTCTCTTTAATTGATTCACCAGTGTATTGTACCTCTTAAAGGTAAGCAATTTTCATGAGCCAAATAGTTCAAACTTTGTCTGCTTCATTGCTTTGAAAGTGTGTGTCATGTGGGGCACACTGTGGCATATCATCTTGGTAGCCATGGATGCTAGCAAAGTGCAGCAGTGGTGAACTGACTGATACCACGTTTAGTGTGAGCACTATGAGGCTTTCTTGGTCTCTCATGAAACATGGTGTCTATCCAAAGAGACAGCCCTTGGTAATCTTGCTTAACAAGTAGTCATTAGACAGTTGATTGTATATTACTGATTGGGTTAGGATCTTCTTTGCTAATGTTTGGATCCACGAGATTGAGAGTTCATTTAGTTCAACGTTCAGTGGGGATTCATACAGGTTGACCCTGCAGGAGATTGCCATTGCTCTGGGGTTTCCTCTAGTGACAGAGACTCATTGTTACCCTAGTGCCTATGCACCTCGTTGTGCTTTGGGAGGCGATATAGTTCCTCTAGCTGAGACTATTTCTGTGTTGTTCAAGTAGTTGTTTAATGCTAATTCTTTGAGGACTCCAACAGAGTTGACTAGTAGAAGCTGCCCTTCTTGTGTTCAAGAAATCTTTGCTTCCTAGAGCAGTCTATGACGCTATGGTGAGGTTGTTACAGTTGTTCAGCAGTGGTTGCTATCATTGGTAATGGGGTATATTCAGTTTGACATTGTGGACATGTTTATTGTGAGTGGGAGGAGGGGATGGCTGATGGGTTGGGTCATCACAGAATGCTATATGTTCACCTCATTTGTTTTATTTTGGTTTAATGCATTGGCTTCCCACTGCACATGGAGACCTTAGAGGCCAAGCCCCAATGGCTACTGACAAACACCGTGGAGGCCGTGCCATGAGAGCTCTACAGAGGCAGCTGGCAGAGGAGTTAGCTTAGGCCAACGTGGAGGATCTTGCTTTGAGAGCGGCTGGGGCTAGTGCTAGTCTTGCTGGGCTATATGGATCACTTGCCAGTGATGACAGTGATGAGGATGATGAGGACTATGTTAGGTGTTACCTTCGTCACCACCTCTGTATCCGAGGCCAGCCCATGATGATGAGGCTAGGGGATCTGGTGTTGCTAGAGAGGATACTTTGTTGCCGATCACCACCAGCCAGTCGACTGCTACTCCAGCTGTTCCATATTCTTTTGTTGAGATACAATGGCAGATGCTTGAGATGCAGGCCTAGCTTACAGCTTATACAGATGCACCAAGAGCAGGCTGCAGGCTGACCCGGTTTGAGGCTCAGCAGCTATGAGCTGAGAGACATAAGGAGGCTCTGACATCATCGATTCGAGGACAAAATCCCTTCTTGAGCAGATGAAATGAGGGAGGAGCAGACAGGACTTGCCCCTCCGCAGCTAAGTTCTCCAGTTTCATATCCACTAGTTGTTCAGCCATCACCGATGATTGAACCTAGTCAGAGAGCTTTCTTTCAGCAGCAGAGATTTTAGCAGGTGCTACCAGTGTCAGTGTTTTCTTAGGGGATGCTAGTTTGTTCAGGATTGCAAACTCCTCGGCCTCCCTCCCGTTTGGTGCACTCCCTTTCTATCGGGTAGTCTACAATTTGAGTGGGTCATCAATTTGCTACCTCGGCATCTTCACCGACTCAGAGGATTATTGGTTCTGTTCCTATGAACGAGTTGTTGTAGACTCCTCCGTCTCATGGTACTATAGCTGTTACATCTTTAGACCGTGAGTCGGTCTATGGATACAAGCTGGTACCTCTACTGCTCCAGGCATGTTAGTATCTCTACCAAGGCTACCACTGTCACCAGGGACAGTGCGAGAGACTATGTCAAAGACAGACACTGCAGAGAATGCATTCAGAGTCAGAGTACATCAGTTGGCACTTCTATCGACAAGGCTCTTGATCAGCTACACAAGGATGACAAGACCGATGCCTCGCTGTTCATCTTGACCCTCAGTGTAGCTTCTTGGTGTCTCGACTTTTTGGGTGCTTAAATACCAAAAAGGGGAGACTTAGTGGGAGAGAATGGGTAGCTAGGGTTTTAGTTCTTCCTTGCATGCTGCTTGTGTAACGTACTCTTTGTACATTTTGTGAAGAACCAAACTTTAGTTTAGGGGTTATCTGGACATAGGAAAAACTTGGAGGGAGTAACTTGAACTTTTTCCTTTTTATACTTTATAGTTTTTTTTTCATAAGCCACTTAGGTGTTTGATTTAAGAAACCACTGCATAGATAGGGTGGTATATTTTGTGTTCATCTACTGAATTTTTTTACGTTACTCTCTCTCATGCTTATACTAATATTATATTGTGAGGGGATAAGGTAGTGATGGATCCACTGATTTTATTTCACGAATCAAACAAAAGGTAAAGAGTAACGAGTGTGAAAATGAATTATCACATTTCTGAAACCAAATACCAAATTATTGTGTTACAACTTGTGTGTTTCCCATGTGTCAATCACACTGGCTCTTCGGGCTGTTTGTTAGGATGGAGCCCCTTTGTTTTTTAAGAATGTAGTACTCCCAAGGGCTGTAAAATGATTAGTATGTTTTTGTGATATACTTACATATGGGTCATGTTCATGCAGACTGGCCTTTGGGGCTGTTCCTTAGGTCGGTGCTCCTTTGTAACAAGAGGTCCGTATTCCTAACGGTTCAACTGGGGCAGCAAGAGCTACACTTGTAATAATGGTGGACTGATTCTTTGGTGAGGTATATTTGTAATCTAATGAGCTATCGGTTTGGTGTTTTTTTGCAAGATCTGGGAGTGTTGGCTCATGCCTATTTGCAGATTTGCTATGTCTGCCTACAAGCAGGGGGATAAAATCTCGAATTCTGATATGTGAGAAGAAAATTCGCTTGATTAAATCTGATAAACATGGCAATTCGTTATATCTCCTAGCAAAGAGAAGGGTATCAATGAAGATGGAAACATTTGGGTCTGATGATACCTGCTGGGCGCTGGGGATTGGAGCTTGAGAGGTGCTCAGCAACAAGAAGCCTGACACTGGAAGTCCAACAGTCTGATCTAAACCCTGCAGAAAAAAAGTGGATGGTGAATGGTGTTAAGATGCAGAAGCAAATTCATGCTGTGACTTTATAATGTTCAGCGTGATGCACTAGCAGTATGCTGTATGTAATCCTTCATGGATAAAATGCAGCTGAACCGAAACTGCACAAGGATTTACTGTCCAAAGAAAAGAACTACATATGCAGAATAATAGGAAGGAGCATTTGGTGGGTCTCAGACTCAGGTTCAGAGAAAATTGCAGGGGTTATTCAGCTGGCAACTTATGGCTGTCGATGTTCGAATCTGAGACAATCCAGAAGGAAAAACTCGGAGAAGCTAACCACTGGAAGATTATGCTTGAAGGCAGCAGCAGGTGAGAATCTAACCTCGACACTTGGGGTTGGGGAGCCGGTTGCCTCTGGTGAACTAGTTCATCGCAAAGCAGCAGCAAGCCAGCAAGCCGTGTGGTGTTTATTACTTTGATTTGATGAGCTGCTTATAGCTGAGGCTGCAAATTGCAATGGAGGTCGGCAGGTCGCTGGGGAGATCTAGGCGACCTGGACTTAGACAGAGCTCTAGTGACCCAAGCAAGGACAAGGGGGCAAACTATATACAAGACTTGCGTTTGGTTCCTTCAACAGCGCTCGCCTCTCCTCGCTTGGTGAGGAAATGAAGCCAGTGAGGGTGTTTGGATGGTTAGCTACTCACCTGGGAGCTCGTGCAAGCAAGTTTTCCCCTTGCTACCACGGGAGAGTGAGATCGGCTCGCCGGCTCAAGCAAGTTTCTTGGTTTCTGTGTAGGATGGGCAAGGCAATTCTCTCCTCAGAACCAAACGTGCCCAAGTCTTCTTGTTTTCTTGCACTACGCGGAGGACGACTTTGGCCAGGTCAAGGACCGAGTGCTCACAGGAGGCCCCACATGTGGGAAATGAATCAACGCAGAAACTACCTTTGTAGATTTTTTTTAATTTTTTCGATAAAATTGCCCTCTCTGGATTGTATGCTCTTTTTTCGTTCAAAGAAAAAAAAAGGGATTGTATGCTCTTTCTTGGAGACATTGCCACGCCAAACGCGGGCCTTTTGATGCAGCCTTTCTTTCTCATCAAGGTCCCTTTGAGCTTAGCTTTGCCTTGTCTGTACTCGCCACCAACCATGGCCGTGTAACATTAGTTTACCTTTGCATCATTTCGTCATCTCCTCAAGGTCATTTACATATCTTTTTATTCTCGTACAGTCATACGTCTGCGTCTCAGTGACAATATATGCTCTCTAGTATAAATCTGAACTAGGCTATGGACATATGATGACCTGATTAGCAAAATGATGTGACCATGACCTTGAGCAAATCCAAATCCATGGGAAGAGAACGGGAGAGAGAAGACCCTGTACTGGGTTTTGAGGCCACCCGCAACTACCCCGAACTGAAGCTGTAGCTTCCGAAAACTTGACCACTGGACAATTACCCTCAGGTCCCACACCGAGAGGGGACGCGGGAGAGAACGACATAAACAAATGCATATTTGCTTGAAATAATGTGTTTTTTTATTGTGGCCAAATACTAGTACACTCAAAATAGCCAAATTAAAATTTGGCGCTTATGATTAATTTTAGCTACCATTTGGTTATATCCTTAACTTCTTTATTATTAGGTGGCTAAAGTTGACTAAGTTGAGTGCCACTAATTTGGTGGTCGAGATTTAGCCATGCCAAAAATTAGCTTGGTTATTTAGTAGCACCTCTGATAAGAAAAACAAACAGGCTCTAAGGATCACAGATATCAGGCTCTAAGAAAAACAAACAGGCGGAGCTCACTCATCCGGTCATCCCCTGTCCTCAAATCGAGATCATATATAAACATGGTTCTTGCTTCCTATCATCTTAGATCCGGTCTAGATTACAGTTTCGAGCTATTTCCAGTTTCCATGCTAACTAGTTTGTGAGGAAACTTCTGATCGTTGGTCGCCGTCTGCCATTGTCTGGACCTGGACAGCATATTGCAGGTTCCAGAGAACTTCTTCGATGGAAGGTCGGGCTGAGCATTCAATGGACAGGCATTTTATCATAATTGAAACCACAATGGATAAGGAATCCTGTGAAGAAGTGCCAATAATGACAGGATCCACAACTTGATCGCGCTCTTCCAAAGTTGACATTGACACAACCTGCAGATACAGGCAATAGTTAGTTCGATTGTTTCGATCCTCTTTGTTTTTCTCTCCCACGGGCAGTAAATGTATCTGTAAGTATGGTCAGAACAATGATCATATCAGACTTCACAAAGGGATGAAGGTCAAGCTTAGATCACAGATAACTATTCCAGTTAATTAAGATGCATGGCCACTTCGTAAAAAAAAAGAAGGTAAGATGCATGGCCCTTTTTGGAAAATGGTGAAACCAAACGCGAGATGGTTTACTGGTATTTTGCATATGTACTGCATCAAATCACAAACACTGGGGAAAGTATGATGCTGAATGGAGTCAAATCCCAGCCAACACAGAAGGTATTTGAAGTGTTTTAAACAGCCTAAAATCCTCGTGAGATTAACTAAGCTACTCAGCATCAAACAATCTCTATCCAGTATCTATAAAATTTGTAGTATAAATTTGTAGCGCAACATACCAGATCTTTCAAAATGAAAGGGTCACCTTTCTGATGTAATTTTGGGCCCATAAGTACTTCCAGTAGAATAAAACCGAAAGAGCATACATCATCCTCCAAATTTTCCCTATAACACATATGTTATATGAGTCAGAACTAATTATGACACACTTGAATTTTAGAACAAGATTTCCTTTTTTTTCCATTTGAATGCACATGGTGTGCTGAACTCCTCTAAACGTTATTACCAAACTGTGCATGTGAAATTAAATACTCGATCTGCAGGGCTAAGATAGCCACCGAGCATTGCGTGATAGGGAAGACCGTCTCACACAGGTCGAGAAAACCCTCGAACCCCTCCCACCCAGGACATGAGGACTGCTACTAGAACCACCTAACCAACTCAGCTAGAGGCTTGTTTGCATGCATGTGAAATCAAACTTGCCCTTGGACTATGCATCTCAAATTAAACAAAGATACAATTTGTTTAGCAGGTACTTACATTTCTGCAGGATCATTTTGCAAGTATTTTTTCTTTTGTCCTATTACCTGAACACAGTAAATAATTTATGTTAAAATAAAGCAGCGTTGTCTGACCTTTAAGCTGCTTAGGGATAATTCTTTCAGAATGACAAGCCCACCTCATGTTTGTATATCTCCTCTGTGATTATGGATAATCCATAGTCGCTCAACTTTGCCATATGGTGTTCGTCAACCAAAATACTTGAAGATTTTAGCCGATTGGATAAGGAACCAGGAATTATTCCTGTATGTAGGAAATGAACAGCCTTAGCAATGGCAATCAACACCTGCAGCCTATCACACCATTTCAGAGTCTTCTCTGGACTAGAGGCTGCCAAAAAGAAAGTGTAAACATAAATAATAAATGGGATCCGAAAATTTATGTTGTTCATTTAATTTGACTTCATAGTCAAATTCAGATCATTACCAGAAAGATAAGAAGAAAGAGTTCCGCCAGGCACATATTCATATACAAGGAAAACCCTCTTCACAGTTGATTCATCAACCGCGCTGTCAATGCAGTGCCCCAATAGGCAAACAAGATTTGGATGGCGAAGCTTTGCAAGGAGATCTAAACGAAGCTTTAGATTCCTAATCGAATATCGCTGGTGCAATGCCAAACATCTTATGGCAATCAGAGTGCCATTCTCGAGTTTTCCCTTGTACAGCTGAAAATATAAAAAGTTGCGATCAATGGAATTAGGCTAGAAGAACTGTTATTGGTACAAGTGTAACCTAGAGCAATTGAAATACTCTACTTTGGTTCATTTGCTATCGTGTCATGTTTAGGGTAAAGCAAAATGTAAATAATACAAAAAACACTAACAAACCTTTCCAATTGCTCCCTCGCCTAAAAATGCTGACCGTTCAAAGCACTTTGTTGCTTCCTTGAGTTCTTCTAAAGAAAATATGCGATGTGATGGCTGCATTTGTGTTCCTAACTTGACAGCTTGAGATATGCACCCTGCAATTAAGGGGGAAATTGTTTGAATTGACAAGAAAAACACGTGTAAAGCATCTAATATAAATATTTATAATTAAGACATGTTAGGATTCATGCACAATAAGCAAACAGGTCCCTAGTGGTCACAGGAGCCTTAGTAGCACCTCAAGTCCAGTGTGACTTCCCATGGGAGCGAATTCAAACAGGTCTAGGTTAAAAAAAAAACACCCATCGTCGGCTGTCTTTCCCTCACAAACCAAGGTTTGCTTTTTTCGATTCATGCATACAAAGCACATTACTGTCACCCAAAGCACATTCACATACACATCATGACAGAGCATTTCTATGGTATGGCAAGACTGAGGATGCACTGTAACAATGTGGACCACCAAGCTAGGCTGCATTTGCTGATTCAGACATAGGTTAACTTCGGAGAGATGGATTATCTAATTCGACATCTTTTTTTTAACAATACATGTTCACTGTCACAAAATTTAATTACTCATGAAAGGAGGATCCAAAGAAGTTAAAGAAGCTGTCACACATATTTAACGCAATAAATGATTGAGAACTCTTACTTGCATTCACCAGCGGTTCAAAGGACATTCCTGAAATTGAATTATCTTGTGTATGCTTTTGCTGGAACTGTTGTTCTGCCAGAACTTTCTGACAGCTTCTTTTGTTGGAAGCCATTAATAATAGAGAAAGCACAAGCATAATAAACAATATGCCAACAACAGTGACTACAAGTCCAACATCCTTGTTTGATCCTCTCCCCTTATGAGATTGTTGGCAATATTTAGCTTCATGCTGGTGGGCAGGGTCAACACTAAAGCAATTCCCATCAAACTTAACGACCTTGTTATTCAAATTACCATTCAGACAGCTGGGCAGATCACCTGTGAGTCGGTTAGTGGACAAATCCACAAAGCCCAGGGTGCTGCTGCATGTTAAACTACTTAAGAGTGAACCACTAAGCATATTTGCCGCCAAATTCAGATAACTGATGTTAGGGAGAGCAAACAGCTCTGCAGGAGGACTCCCCACAAGGAAGTTGAATGAGACATCAAGGTGCTGAAGCCGGTTCAACTGACCAAACTGCTCAGGAATTTCACCCTTTAGTGAATTTTTGCTAAGTAAGATTGTTACCACTGATGTAGGCATCTCAGGAAGCTCACCGTCCAACTCGTTGTCCCTTAAATCCAGCATCTCAAGCTTATTTAGGCTGCCTAAATTTGGAACATCCCCCGAGATGCTATTGCCAGCAAGCGCGAGCTCTGTAAGCATGGCAACTTTGCCAATTGATGCCGGTATGGACCCCTTCAGCTGGTTACTCTGCAACCGAAGAACAGTGAGGTTCGAGAATGAGTCAAGCCAGTCTGGCACACTTTCATTGAAGTAGTTACCATCCAGTGTCATAGTATGGAGCTTTGACATGACTGACAGCTTGGGAGGGATCGATCCATAGAGAAAATTGGAGCTCAAATCAAGCACTTCAAGTGAAGATAAACGGTGAATCTTATCTGGGAGGGGACCCCATAGGCCCAAAGACACCAGGATGACAACTCTTAGGGTAGTTAGCCTTGTCAGTGTAGTGACAAATGAATCAAGAACAAAGGCTTCTGAGAGGGTGACATTGGGAACAGAAAAGCCACTGAACTTTGGTGGCTTGGTGATCCTGTCACCGATGATCTTAAGCTCTCTGATGGCATTTCCCTCACAGGTGACCGCAAGCACTGCAGTGGGTTTAGTGTAGCAGGGATCACTGCTTGGGCTGCCCCAAGCATCCAGCTGCCTGGGGTACTCTAGCTGCTTCCTGAGCTGCTGCAGCTGCTCGCTCTGTGAAGATTGCTCGCTTCTTGAGAATAAAATCAAACAGGTAGTGACCATGACAAGGATACTAAGGTGCCAAGCCATTGGAGCTCAGCTAGCACTATCCTTTCTCAATTGGCTTAGTGTCTTGCTAAACTTTATCACTTCCAAGCCACCAAAATCAGGAGCACTGCAGTTGAACAATGCTTCCTCGGAAAGAAACCTTGCCTTGCTTGCTCCCAAATATGAGTTTCCTGCAGAAGGTTACAGTACAATTTTCAGCCAATTTGGATGTAGCAAAACGTATAGTAACAACAGAAGTAGCAAACATGTCAGTAAACTGACTCATGTCCTTGTCTTATCATTAGAAAAACCACATTGGGGCCGTGTTTAGTTGCGCCAATTTGGGGCGCTGGAATTACTGTAGCGCACTGTATCGTACTGTACCATTTTGTTTTTATTTGGTAAAAATTGTCCAAACATTGACTAATTAGGCTCAAAATGTTTGTCTCGCAAAGTACAACAAAACTGTGCAATTAGTTTTTGATTTCATCTGCATTTAGTACTCCATGCATGTGCCGGCATTTTGATGTGACGTGGAATCTTCTTTTTGTATAGTGGAATTTGGGAAAATATTTGGGATCTAAACAGGGCCTGGATGCTGGACGGAAGAACCAGTGCGTCAGATCGAACGTAGGATGAGACAAAGAAAATAACAGACAAAGAAAATATAAATAATTTTGGAACCCGACAAAGAAAATGACAGACAGGTGTGGCTGGGCAGATTGTACTGCGAATGTGAATTCGGAATTCCCATTCCTTAAGACCCTGGTGGCACAAATACAAATTTCGAGTTGGAAACCTGTGGTTTGCAAGAACCCATGAGAGGGATTTGATAAAAAAATGGCAACAAATAAGAAACAAATCTGAGCTTGCAAGCAAGAATTGCAGTGAAACCTACCATGAAATGCAGCAGGCTTGGAAACGAATCCCACTAAGGGCTTGTTTGGATGTGCATGTATTCGTCGAAGTGGATTGAAGTGAAATTAAACTAAATTACATTCTATTCCACTGAACACACGTGCATGCATCAAACAAGGCCTAAGGTGAAAGATGAAATGCAGCTGAAGGGGAAAATGAGAGTTTAGCAAACTAGGAGCGCCCGAACCGGAAGCAACTGAGATTTGCAGCGAGGAACAACTCAGACTCTCAGAGCATACGAACTTAAAAAGAAGGCGAAAAACGAGGGGAAATTAGAAAGAAAAAAAAGAGAGAGTGTGTCTGCAAACAGAATCACACCGTAGTACAGAGCAGAGAAGGCACGCAGTCATATCTCATGTGGAACCGAATTAGCGTCAGAGGAGAAACGACATTCATAGCTCTAATTGGAAATGCAGCAAGAAATTTTGCGCTTCTGACCTGAAATGCAGGGAACGCAGGAGCAAGAATAACTGCAGAGCTCAGTTAAATCGCAAGAAGCTTCTCAGCTCCTGAACGCCGCGAATCCCCCAACGTTCTCTCCCCCATTCTTCCTCAACACCTAGCAAGCAGCCGGGGCAGGCAAGAATGGACACAGCAGCGGGAGGAGGGGAGGAGCGAGAGCGCCCCAGTGCACACGGGATTGATCTCTCACCTACGCAGCCACACTCCCCCCGCCCAACACAGGCAAAGGCAACAAGCAGCAGCGGTCCTGCTCCTGCTGTCCTGCAGGAGGACATTAATGGGCCCTGGACAGTGACCGGTGGGCGACACCAGCGGTGGCCGCCTCGGCTCGGAGCGAGTTATATAAATCACGGGCACGGGCATCCGTCCTCCATTGTTTACTCCTGCCGGTCAAGTACCAGTAAAAAAACTTAGCCGCAGGCATTGGTGACGGTGAAGGGCAGTGGTTGGCTGCCGGGCCCAGAAGCAGTGACACTGACCACTGGCCAGGAGGAAGAGGCCAAAGCGCCACAAAGCGAGCGGGGGAGTTGGTGGTGGAAATGTTTTTATGCCAAGTTTAACATGTCACTTGTTTACCACAAAGCATGGCTAACAGTTAGTGCTTATGCCATGTCACTTGTTTACCATGCTTTGTATGTTTTTTTTTGAAGGAACACCATGCTTTGTATGTTCACGCCATCTAGTGTGATCCATACTAAACAACATCTTTGTAGCCATTTCGTATCTTCATCGAGCACATATATGCTTATCCATTGGCCAAGCTAACTTTACCATTACCATACCTGTGTTCGATTTAGGCACTGGTGGACTCAATTTGGATTGAATCGAGCATCGTTGAGAGTGCACAAGTTTGATTTGGCAGGAAGCTTTCGTGTGCCGAGTGAGGAGATTGATTTTTTTTAATCAGATACAACTTGGACACACACAACGCACACACTCTATACTCACACCACACGTACACACGCGTGCGCGTATGTACACACGCAAAGAAAAGATTGAGAGACTCTCTAACCTCTAGTGTGCGGGAAACGTGCAAAGATAGAATTTTTAAGCATACCAAAATTACTTATTATGACCAACTAATATTTTTCATGGATAGAGCATATCATAACAAGGCTACACATAAAGTTTCACATTTTTATCACACTCCAACAATTAGTTATGAATTTCAAAATTTCAGCACATGTTTATATTTTCTGAAAAATCAAAAACCAGTTGAAAGCTTTTCTCACTCACTCCCCCGTGACCCACTCTCACTGACGCGCGGACCCGCGGTCAAACCTACCCTGCCCAACCTTGACTGTGACCGCGCCGGCGGGTACGTGGTGGAGCTCACCGCCGGTGAGGTCTCCGGCGACGACGCCTTCCCATCAACCCGCGCACACATCCCTCCTATCAGTTGAACGCTAAAGGGCTTGCAGCGGGCACGAGCGTGGCTATGGCGGCACGGCGGCGCGGAGCACAGCAACGCGGTGGCGGGTTTGCGGCTCCAACGGTTGGCTAGCCTAGCTAGGGCTCGAGGTGGCCTCAGGATGCTCACCTCGAACATCCTCGATGACTCAGGTGAAGCGGAGGTGGAGTGGAGATCGCTGTCGGTGGGAAGGGTGAGTGCGGCGGTGCGAACCGGCGTCGCGGCGGCGTTCCGACTCAGCGGGAGCTCATCTGCGAAAAGGGGTGAGCCGGTGAGCATCACAGAGTCACAAGGAGAACAAAACGACAAGAGAGGGGACAGAAGCTTCTCTAGAGTGAGCTGGCCACGGAGAGGGTGCACGCGGCGGCGCTGCGGACGGCGGGGAAGAAGAAGATGGCCTCCGGCCAGTTCCGGCGGAGATGGATGGCGCAGACGGGCTCCGTGGGTGTGCAGCGATGATGCGAGCCTAGCTGCGGAAGGAATTGGAGCGAGAGCGAGCAACAGTGATGAATTTCACCGGTGAGGGGAGTGGCCTGGTAGTGGAACGGGAAAGGAAGGAAGGAGAAAACGGCCAGTGGATCGCATTATACGGATGCGGATGAAGCTTCTGGGTGTGCCAGCAGCAGCTTGAGGTCGTCCATGGAAGCAGCTGCGCATCGCGTGCACAAGAGCAGTGAGGGAAGGCGGCGGCCATCAGTGAGCAGGCTGACTGCTTGCTGCCGGCGTTGACACTGCAGCTGCCTGACAGTGCCACTTCCTCTTCGATTTTCTCTTGAATCCAAACAGCAACTCGGTGAACTCCAAAAACCAAAGTTGTTCAAGTTGGTGAGGGCTCCAACATTGCTTACAGCCTCGAGTCCTGATTCTCACTGAATTAAGAAATCTAGAGCAAGGAACTAGGGTACATCAAAACTGAAAAACTGGGTTTAGTTAGGGTTTTGAAATTTATTTTGGTTAGCAAATTTTGGGAATTAAATTAAGAGCAACCAATAATCAAACATCACAACTAATAGCACAATATCAAAGCTCAAGTATAGGATCAAACAATGAAACAAAAGTTGTACCAATTTTGTTCATGAAAATTGATTTAATAAGTACCAAAAAATTGAACTTAAAAACTGATTTTCGAGGACTTAGGCAAAAATGGCTAAGTTAGAAAATCCAATCTTGGGGCTCCAAATTAAACATGTTTGACTTCAAAACTCAAACCAACTTTTATTTTATATTAAAGAGCACACTTCAAACTACAAAGTTTATTTTAGCAAAATTTTATTTATTTAAGCAAATTCACATATATAAAATCACAAATAACCTTAATTGATATTGTTGTTAACATTTTATGCAACATATGAGACATCATATATGAATTATATAATTGCTATATTTGAAACATGGAGGGCATTTATGACAAGATACTTGGTGATTATGCTTGATGATGCTCATGATCAAAATTTTATTTGGATTTTAACATCTAGGATGTTACAAGCACTTTCCCTTTAAGAAATCTCTTCCTGAGATTATGAAGTGACAAAAGACTTGGGTTAATAATGGAAAAGGAAATGTGTCAAGCACATTAATTTGTAAGAAGTTCATAAAACAATAATGGTTGGTTCATAATTTACAACCGAGATCGAAGGAAGGTTGTAATTTAACAAGGGATTAGTAACATTTAGGAGAAACATGGATGTGAATTCTAAAAGAGGTTCAAAGGAGGAAGAAAACACATTAATTGTGGGCTATAATGGATCATGATCGTAGACCCCGACAACAGCAAGTGCCCTGTATTTCCTTATGGTAGCTATCCACAAGAGATTCTAGGTTTCAACACTGTACCGTTGTCACTGATCATGGTACGACCATAGGGTAGAATTGTAGTAACTCTAAACCAACACATGTCAACCATCAAAGTCAAGGGAATAGCATGTGTCAGGGTAGAACAAACCAAGATAGGTCACATGTATAGGTTGAGAAGCCTAGGATTAGTTCCAAGTTTTCTTACTGAGTTGGCATAGTAAATAAGGTGCATCCAAAAGTTCTCAAGGATTAGAAACTTATGGAGCAAAGATCATTAAGAGATGGTAATTGGCAAAAACTTGGTACATGATGAGATTCATTGGAATAGAATAGCTATAAGGCAGAATAGTTGTCCCAGAAGAAAAAGGGAATCTAAATCATTTTATCCTTATATGGAGGATATGATGCATGCTAGTCCTATACATCTTCGCAACGTTAGTCAGGACATAACTTACTTATATAGGGCAATATTTTATACACTATCTTCACTGAACCAGCCGAGATGTTGAATGGCACTGGCAGAGCATTTATTGGAGAAGTTAGACTCTTTAAAGAAGAGTTGAAATCCTTTCGGCGTCTGAGTCACCAGCTAGCCTTCTCGAGACTTTGGCAGCAAGCATAAGGAAGATCAGAAGAACATTTTTAATTTGTTATTCTTCAAAAACTTTTAATTTGTAAGATTCTTTTGAAGTTTTTAAAGGTAATGTTATAGCAGATCCTTGTATGTGTGGTAGAAGCGTCTAATCTAATGTCCTCCCAGGAGCACTTGTCTTCTATTAGACACTAAGTACCCAAGAGAGTGCACTAAACTCTGTGATTCTGTCGAGCACACCTAATGGAGAACTCGAAAATCCACACCTTTACATCAAGATCATAAATGAGAGAAGAAAGCTTACAACATTTTTAGCCATTTCTTACATCACTTTATTTACAACATCAGAGTACTACACCAATTATTATTAGCAGCGGAATATAACAATGTTATCAGAGTTTCAATGAAAATACAAATTTAGTTAATGACAAGTTAAACATTAGCATGGTAAATTTATGTACATGAAATGATAATAGGTTATAAGTTTTTCCTTTGAAAAACATTTTTGTGGAAGCTTTATAAACTCTATGTCCGCACGTAAAGGAAATCCTCGCTGAGCCCACCAGGAGGTTTTCACACACTAGTGTCAGCTTTATAAACACTTATCACTTGCAATAGGGTAGAACAAACCCTGAGTACTAGATTGTACTCCGCAAGACTTACCCGTCAGGAGGAAAGAAAGGACTCCAAGGATATGCAAGACTATCTGGATTGTGGGTTATTGCAACTGCCGGAAGCATTACTAAAGGTGCATCCTTATATTCAATTTTTATTAGTAGTCATCATTAGTTCATTAACCAACCATTCTATGTAAGCACCTATGTTACTTTCTAGCAAGGGTTGAGCAATCAGAACCATTTTATCATCTTTCACATTCCAGTTCTTACTACAGTGCTAAATCATAGCCAAGTCATTGTCGTCTCCAAAAATGGCAATTCACTAATCAATGTATCCCAGCTGGGTACCCCAAAACACATGCCTCATCTATACCCCGGGCACAGACAAGACCAACCCGCTCCACTCCTGTCAAGGGGTCCAGGTCCCCGTCCAAACTTGGGCTCTAAGCCCCCGACACCTGAGGCTTGACCTCAGTGCGGTTCTTAGACCTCCACCAAGAATCCACCCTTAAAAGTCGGTCTAGAAAAGCCAGAACCTATGACAAGAGAGTAACAAGTCTTCCTGCTCTCATAAGCAAGTATGTGCTTAGGATAATAAGTCTGTGACCTGACTACCATCCGTAGCAATGGACGGTCCTCAATCGACACAGGCGGGATAAATACAACCAGAGCTTCACTCAGTTGCCAACCAGGTCCAAATCCAAATGTAGTCTCGCCCGGTCTCCAATTATTATCCATATATATATATTTCGTGTGATAGTAACATAATTATAGTAACAATAAGATCTTCCTATCTCTCGCAAGTGACAGGTAATCACTCGACTTCTACCGAGGTCCTATAGCATAGCGAGCTACACGATCCTGTCATACCAGTAAGACTCATAGGGTAAGATTATATATATGCAGGTGGATTTCATTCAACTCCTTAAAACTTAAAGCACAAGCATAAAATAAAGTGCAGAATAATAGGGGTTATATACCGGGGCTTGCCTAGGTAAAATGTAACCAAAAGTTAGTATTCCATCTTCATGACTTGTTCACCATGGCACCACCTTTTAGGTTTAACACCAGTTGATCCATCGATCCATCACCGTTTCTATTATGATATGCATAAATGCAATGCATGCTTCAGTCAAACAAGTATACACACAGGCATTGCAAAACTTAAAGAACAAGCAACACATCGAAGGGGGGCTAAGATAGCTAATCATCGATAAGAACCGCTCTCATACTCTCATCGGAACAATACTTGTGAATTCATTAATAACACATAACGCAAGCTATCAACACAACCATTTTCGCATTTAAACATCCAAACGCAAGACAGAGCAAACATGCTAAGCATATAACCATTACAAAACATAATTGAGTAACAATTACTTAGGTTACAAGTAAACAAGTAGCCTAGAAAACCTTAATCTAAACATCTAGTATATATAAAAGATTAATAAAAACAACCAGGGAATAAAAAGGTGATGCACCAAACATCTCTTTTGGATAAACATATTATTTACTAGCACTTAATTAAGATTTAATAACAATAAAAGTAGGTGACAAAGATAAATCAATAACTCAGCAACTATGCGTGAACTAAACATGAAATTTTTATCACAGATCAAGCATCACTTGAATAGCATACCATAAAAATTTCATTTCATTTGGAGCAACAAAATTATAGATATGAATTTCTCCATAAAAATCATAGGCAAAAATCTAAAGCAAGAATTTTCTACTAACACATGCAAGATTATACATCTACTGCATAGATCTAGTCACAAGGATTCCAAAATATCTTCATTTTCCTTTTTATGATTTTTCTATAATTTACTATGAATTTTTAAACCTTCAGCCGATTAAAACGTAAAAGAAAACAAGACGAGCACTTTGCATCGGGGCCCCTGAACTTTCCTCAAATCAACTCGTAGTACATCAGGCACTATGTGGCACTATTCACTTGAGTCAATAGATTTGCATTGAGAACCCTAGGAAAGCTTCTATTCTCACTCGAGGTCCTTCTCTTCTTAAAGCAGAGCAGAGGGCAAGGGAGTGGCCGGCGGCCGGTTCGGCCGACCAAGGCCACACCAGCAGCAAGGGCAGGCCGCCGAGGGGTGCCAGACCCACGTGCCATAGGGGGTGACTGCGCGCCCAACCGGAGGTCACCCGTAGCAAGCTGATCACGTGCTGAGGCGACGGACGGCAGCACAATGGCTGCCCTGCGTGGCGGCAGCGCGGAGGGATGTGGTGGCCGGCGAGGGCAAGCTATGCAGCACCGGGTGGACGTGGAGCACCTGCGACTAGGCCCTGCTCGTGCTGGAGCAGGGCGCAGCGGCGTGGGCGCGTGCGTGCGACTGGCAAACAGGGGCGGAGCGTGGCGCTCGGCGATGCGACAGCCAGGGCGACGCATGGCATGGACCTGTTACGCGTCGGTTGCGTGAGAACAAGGGCGAGGTGAAGCTCGTGGTGCTAGTAGTACGGGGTGAAGGAGCTTGGAGTGATGGGAACGGTAGCGGCAGCAGCTGCTGGTCACGGCGGCCATGGCGAGCGTGCATGTAGGCAATAGCGAGAGAGGGAGAGAGAGAGAGAGGCCGAGTGAGGGAGTAGCAGCGAGAGAGGGCAAGCCAATGAGCTGGTGAGCTAGGCAGGCAGAAGAAGGCAGGGAGAGGTAGGTGAGATGAGCGGCCGAGCTCGCTCACTACAGGGCGGCAAGGTGATAGGTGCAGCCCTGTGCGCGAAGCACACACGACGCGAAATGATGGCGGCCACCCCTAGCCTGGCGCACAGCCGGCCAACCCCGGGCAACCAGCGGCATGGCCGTGGCACTGAGCCCACCGCCGGCAACGTACCCGCGCATATGGTGATTGCGGACACAGGCCAAACGATCGAAACCAGTGTTGTGCACGTATTTTAAAGTGAGGCAAAAGCTGCTAACGATCATGGTTTGGGTTCAACTAATTCCCCTAACATGAAGCCCACACTACCAGCTATCTAGCGAAGCAAACGCCAAGGCCAAAGAGCAACTGGAGGAGAAGACACAAGGATGCCAACCTAGGCTCGTATTGACAGTGCCGGTTCACGAACAGAATGCCAACGTCAAGGTTCTAGCGTGTTCTAGCGAAGTTTGAGCAATTTTTAAGAGGGCAACATGACACCCAACACAACTACGACCTATACTATGCTCAAGTGCTCACTCAGATGCAATTGACAACGCAAAAACATGAAGCTAGTGCTTAAGCATTTTAGATAGAATTTAATGCCCAAATAGCATGGTCTAGTAGCATTTCAAATAATTCAAGGCTTCAGTTAGAACTAACATTCCTTATCACTTTTGCCTTAATTTTTGAAAGGTCCAAACCTTGTCGATTTCAACTAACAAACATATCATGACATAGCCCATACTTCATACTAGCTCATAGAAACAAAACATGTAGACATTGTTTAATTATTTTGCACAGAATAATCCTCCAAAAATGGCACTTTTTAATCCTAGGCCATATACACCTTGGTTTATAGAAATTGTTTTTCTTGCCAAACAATTAAAACATATTTTTCTTATTAGGATCTCACTAGCATATTTTCACCTAAAATAAACTAACTTATAACATTCATTTAGTTTTTCTTAACTACAGAAGTGAGTCATTTAAGATTTGTGTATCATTTCATGTGTGTGTAAAATTTTAAACCCGAGATCTGGGTTCATTAATTCCTTTTAAGCCTTAATCTAGGTGTTAAGCAAGATCGTAACACCAGGGGTGTTACAGTATGAGCTCCGATACCAGCTGTGGCAGAACCACCCAAATTATATGGCCCACGTGCACCTGTCATTGTCCTAAAGACCTTTGACTGCTGCACACGAGAGCTAAATAAATTCGGTAGTCTATCGGGTGTTCTTGGGAACCCCGAATCATCGACATTTTACAACTCATACAAGATCAACATGGAGTTACCACAACATTACAACATTTGACACAAAAATATCTTACATCGAAGTGTGAAAGACTTATAACATTTTGGTTACAAAACATTTTCAGGTAAACTTAACTTAAGTTCTAAAAGACGAGTAGAATTGTGGAAGCGACTTAGGTAAGCACCTAGGGTAGAAGAGAATGTCAGATTATGTCGAGCCCATTGACATGACCTCAATTAGCAGCGTAAGTTAGAACCTACAATAGGGGTTAACAAACCCTGAGTACTTGAGGGTACTCAACAAGTCTTACCCGACTAAAATAAAAGACTCCAAGGGCATGCAGACTTAAAGGAAAGTTGGAAGTAAGAATAAATTTTGCAGAAAAGTTTACTATAAGTGGATCCTTACTTTTAATATTTTAGCTTCGTATTAAGTCTTTATCGGTATCCAGTTTGCACCTATTCTAAATCAATCACTTCTTTAATCATCTCATCTCATCTTATCTCATATCCATAAGTAACCATGTTTCATTGATTAACTACGATGTAGAGCAGAGAACCGAGTCTTCTTCTCCGAGAAGCAGTGGCGATTCAAATCAATTTGGCCCAGCTAGCATATCCTTACCACATGACATATGCAGGTCCTAGACCTACATATATCAACCTTCACTCAGATTCTCCAAAACATGAACTAGTCTGTGAAACCTGAGAGTACAGTACTCCACCTCCCTGTGCCACTCCCGGTGGATTCACCGGATGTGTACACGCTACTCTCACCATCTCCCACACCTAGTGTGCAATTGTTTTTTCACATAATGGAATAGCCGATGTATCAGGTTTACCGGAGTATGTGGCCAGTATTATAAAGTCTTGACTCACAACAGGTCTACAATGATACAATCCTCAATCGACATAGGCGGGACGAGCACGACTAGGCAAACCTGTCTGCCCAAGGACACTTTCCATAACATCGAGTCCTACCCGGTCTCAATTTAAACATTATCATACTTATGGTATTCTCATGACCCAAAAGCAGAGCCTAGGTAAACCTATTTCTCATGAACAATGAAACCATCATTCAACTTCTATCGAAGTCTAAGCATTACTAAGCATTAGATATATCGACCTACACATACTAGTAGGGCACGACTAAGGATACCTGAGTATCAAGGTAATCATGCAGCAATGGTATTCGACTAATTCCTAATTACTTAATGCACATCTCACAAGACTTAAGGTGTAATAAAGATTTATAAATGCTAAAGGAAGGGTTTATGCTCCGGGGCTTGCCTGTGTTGTAGAGAAGGTTAGTTTCTTCAAAAGAACCACTGAAGTCAAACTTGGCACCAACACTACTGGTGGATAGACCTTCTCCAAAACTTGATCCACATGGACCTTCTCACTCTCTTGTATGCACTACACATAATAAATGATGCTTTGCTTAACATGATGGAATGCATGCCATGATGCATAATGAAAGACATACAAGTGTATAACAGAAGTTAAACAAAGTTAAGAAGGTTGAGTACAACTTTCCTTCACCAAAGAACTAGGGTTATTATTATAAAAGGTATTTTCATTATTTAACTAATAAGTTAATTAGTCGTTATCATGAAAGCAACACTTAATATATACACTAATGAAGCAAGACAAGCTATTTACTTGCATTGTATCAAGTTCAATCATGAGGGACCTATCCACATACATTTATTAATTAGTTATTTAAGTAAACTATTTTATTTATTAACTGGCAAGTTAATTATGAACACAACAAAGAGTTGTCAAGGAACAGCAAGGGATTGGGTGTTCCAAGGTCCACAAACAATGTTCAAGTCCACCCAAGCCATAAAAGCAACTACATAAATTATTTTGACATTTATTAAATAAAGAAAAGGCATTTAAACACACTTAAATTAATTAACCAAGTTAGAATTATCAAAATAGTACTGAACTTTTTGTGGAGGCAGATATTAGCACATAACATTTACACAAAAAGTTTCAACATCACAGGATTAATATTTTTGTCTACAAAAATTATAGAAGGAGCATTTTATAATTAAAAGATGGAATTTTTAAGCGTACAAAATTACTTATTATGACCAACTAATATTTTTCATGGATCGTGCATATCATGACAAGGTTATGCAGAAAATTTCACATTTTTATCACACTCCAATAATTAGTTATGAATTTCCAAAGTTCAGCATATGTTCATATTTTTTGAAAAATCAAAAACTAGTTGAAAACTTTTCTCACTCACGCCCCCGTGACCCACTCTCACTGACGCGTAGGACCTCAGGTTAAACCTACCCCGCTCGGCCTTGACTGCGACCACGCCGGTAGGTACGCGGCAGAGCTCACCGTCGGTGAGGTCCTCGGCGATGATGACTACACCGGCGTGCTCCCCATCAACCTGCTCACACATCCTTGCTACCGGTTGAATACTAAAGGGCTTGCAGTGGGAATGACTATAGCTATGGTGGCACAGCGGCGCGGAGCACGGCGGCACGCTGGCGGGTTTGTGGCTCCGACGGTCTGGCCTAGTTAGGGCTTGGGGTGGCCTCAGGATGCTCACCTCAACATCCTCGATGACTCAGGTGAAGCGGAGGTGGAGTGGAGATCACTGCCGGTCGGAAGGCGAGTGCGGTGGCACGAACCGGTGTCATCGCAGCGTTCCGACTCAGTAGGAGCTCGTCTATGAAAACGGGTGAGCCGGAGAGCATCACAGAGTTAAAGGGAGATCAAAATGACAAGAGAGGGGACGAAAGCTGCTCTAAAGTGAGCTGGCCACGGAGAGGGTGCACGCGGTGGCACTGCAGACGCACGAGGAAGAAGAAGGTGGCCTCCGGCCAGTTCCAGCGGAGATGGATGGCGCGGACAGGCTCAGCTGGTCCGCAGCGATGATGCGAGCCTAGCTGCGGAAGGAATTGGAGTGAGAGCGAGCAACAGTGATGAATTTCACCATTGAGGGGAGCTGCTTGGCGGCGGAACGGGAAAGGAAGGAAGGAGAAAACGGCTAGCGGCTTGCGTTATATGGATGCGGACGAAGCTTCTGGGTGTGCCAGCAGCAGCTTGAGGTCATCCACGGAAGCAGCTGTGCGTCGCGCGCACAAGAGCAGTGAGCGAGGGCGGTGGCTATCGGTGAGCAGGCTAAGTGCCTGCTACCGGCAATGGCACTGCAGCCGCCTGACAGTGCCACTTCCTCTTCAATTTTCTCTTGAATCGAAACAGCAACTCGGTGAACTCCAAAAACCAAAGTTGTTCAACTTGGTGAGGGCTCCAACATTGCTTACAGGCTCGAGTCTTGATTCTCATTGAATTAAGAGATCTAGAGAAAGGAACTAGGGTACATCAAAACTAAAAAACTGGGTTCAATTAGGGTTTTGAAATTTATTTTGGTTCTCCAATTTTAGGAATTAAATTAAGAGCAACCAATAATCAAACATCACAACTAATAGCACAATATCAAAGTTCAAGTATGGGATCAAACAATGAAACAAAAGTTGTACCAATTTTATTCATGAAAATTGATTTAATAAATACCCCAAAATTGAACTTAATCGAGGACTTAGGCAAAAATGGATAAGTTAGAAAATCCACCTTAAATCCAATCTTTGGGCTCCAAATTAAACATGTTTGACTTTAAAACTCAAACCAACTTTTATTTTATATTAAAGAGCACACTTCAAACTACAAAGTTTATTTTAGCAAAATTTTATTTATTTAAGCAAATTCACATATATAAAATCACAAATAACCTTAACTGATATTGTTGATATGCAACATATGAAACATATAATTGCTATATTTGAAACATGAAGTGCATTTATGACAAGATACTTGGTGATTATGCTTGATGATGCTCATGATCAAAATTTTATTTGGATTTTAACATCTAGGATGTTACATACGGCTAGATCCCCGGATAGATTGTGGTAGTTGGTAGGTGGTGACAGTCCTATCCTTCCTCTGTATTCCACCGTGTTGGGTCTAGTTATGAAAACATAGGGCTCATTTTGCTTCGTGCCTAATTGAATTTAGGGCAAGTAAGCTCCTATACTAAAGATGTTTCTCACTATCATTAATTTACATTTGTTGCTTAAGATTACTAGCTCTATCTCTTACACTTAGCTACACTACACTTCTAGCTACCGACCTTTGTGTGATCAACCTTTTTATCTTTTCTTTTCCATTCCTCATCCATCAACCCCGTATTGCTAAACCTACCTACCTAGTTTACCTAGCCACATTCCCTAACACGCCTATCTGCCTTCCTTTTGAAAAATATAAATTTGACACTTGGTTCTCACCAAGCGAAGTGCTAGACGATAGTTCTGTGCGCTTGTGGAATCCCCTTTCCTATATACACACATACAACTGTCAATAAGCTTGTGTCTTTTGCTTCCTACTTCTTGATCTTTTCCTTTTTACGCATCATTGTCTTGCCATGATTGCCAGTGACCTGATCATTCAAATGCCGAGTTGCGCAGTCCTACCCGAGGATCGACCCGCGGGGTTTAGTCTAGTGTGACTCCATTTTCATGACTGTTCCGTTTGTAAGATATGACTGGCAGCATCGCACCTTTCATCGATCTCTTTCCTTCGGGTCATGAGGGTGTTTCGGCCTTGCCCGGAGCTAGCTTCGAGGGTTTGGCTTCGTGTGACCGTAGGTGCGTGCCAATGCATCATGCGCTATAGTGTAGCCCCCGTGAGTGAGCCGTGTCGACTAACATGCGCCAATCAACATGGGTCACTTGGGATGGAATGCGTCGCCAGAGTGTCACTTTGACGCGCACTTCTTGAAGCATCATGGCGGCTGCACTACGATCTCTGGGCGTAGGAAAAGATTCACATGAATGATTATGTACAAGAATTTAGTTGGGGAGACTCGCATCTTGAGGTGACTTTTGATGCAAGCATTACATGTCCGCATCGCTAATCATGGCACTTGATGCCCGTGGTGTTCGGCACGACGAGGCCTGGAACACGTGGCTCGTCAAATCGAGGAATGCGCGGTGTCGCGAGCCCTTCGAGGCTCATCAATCGCACCATCCTCGTGCTGGGTCATCGTAGGTCTTGTCGCACACCATGGTTGAGGTCACAGGGTGTGCCCTCCACGTGCACCCCTATCACGTAGGGAAGTCATGTTCGGGCCCAACCCCTGGGGTTTGCACCTCAGACCTTAGCTCTGGCATGGCACCAATTGGTGCCGCCCAAGTGAGTCGGGGTTCCGGGGGTTGGCATGCGGCTATCATGATGTATCCCATTCACAGAGGTGGGCCTATTGAAGGTCGCCTCCTATGGTGATGATCCTATGAGGACCGGGCATCTTGAGCTTGAGGTAAGTGTAATTGGGGAGGACCATGAACTTGGCATAGCACGATCGACCTAGGATGGCATGGTAGGCGCCAGGGAAATCCGCTATTTTGAAGGCAAGTGTTTCCATGCGGATGTTGGCTCGACCTCGGAACGTCACGGGTAAGTCAACCTGCCCAAGGGGAATGGCTTGAAGCCTTGGTATAACTCCGTGGAGCAGGGCACCGGATGGCCGTATCACCGCTCGTGAGTCTCAGCATAGAGGAGGTTGAGGCTGCTCCCGCCGTACATGAGGACACGAGATAGGTTGGTCTTGTCGATGATCATGTCGACGACAAGGAGGAAGCATCTCGATTGTGGAATGTGATCGGTGTGATCCTTTCTGTTGAAAGTGATCATGGTTTTCGACCATTTCAGGAAAGCTGGCACAACTTCACCTAGAACGGCCGCATTGACCTCCTTGGCCGTGAGCTTTTGCCAATGCTTGGACTCATACGCCACTGGTCCATCAAAGATCATGAGGCACCCTTTCGGGTCAGGATACACATCCCCTTTGTCCTCATTGCCAGTGGATCTAGATGGCGTGTCTGTGCCAGTTTCCTTGTAGTTGCCTTTGAAGTAGTGTTTGATGAGGTCGCACTCCTCGAGGGTGTGCTTGACTAGATAGCTGTGGTTGCGGCATGACAACTTGACTATCTTGTCGAAACTGACAGTGGATCTGGACAGCACGTCCATGCCGGTTGCCTTGTAGCCGCCATTGAAGTGAGTTTGATGAGGTCACACTCCTCGAGGGTGTGCTTGACTAGGTATCCATGGTTGCGGCACGACAACTTGACTCTCTTGTCGAAACTAACAGTGGATCTAGATGGCACGTCCATGTCGGTTGCCTTGTAGTCGCCTTTAAAGTAGGGTTTGATGAGGTCGCACTCCTTGAGGGTGTGCTTGACTAGATAGCCGTGGTTGCGGCATGACAACTTGACTATCTTATCGAAACTGACATGGTTGTGCTTGCCAGTTTTCTGCCTGTGGAACCAGTCGATCGCCGTGATGAATTCGTTGTCACAGTGCCTCCAGCTGTCCTTCTTGCTTTTCCCTCACCGATTGTAGTCGTTAGCCATGTACATGGGCTCAGCTTGGGCCTTACCCTTGTATTTGCAAAAGATTGCCCGAACATCCTCCTCGTCAGAGGCATGGCTTGTCGCGAGGTCGAGAAGCTCCTGCGTCGTCTGTGGTTTGCTGCTTCTGAGCTCTTGGACGAGTGCTTCATTGGTCATGCTGGAGATGAACACCCTAATCACATCCGCATTGATGATATTGGGAAGCTCATTATACTGCTTGGAAAAGTGGTGGATGTACTCGCGTAGAGTCTCTCCCGCTTTTTGCTCATAGGCTTTGAGATCCCAGGAATTTCCCAGGTGCACGTATGTGCCCTAAAAGTTCCCTACGAAGATGCGCTTGAAGTCTTCCCACGAGTGGATGCTGTCCGCAGGGAGATGCTTGAGCCATGCTAGGGCGCTTTCTGGGTGGTAGAGTGGCAAATATTGGATGATGAAGAGGTCATCATCTGCCTCACCTGCTCAACAAGCGAGGCGAAAGTCTTCCAACCATATAGCAGGGTTGGTGTCCCTGGAGTACTTGATGACATTCGGTGGTGCACAAAAATGCGCTGGGAACAGCGTCTGCTGTATCCTCTTCCTGAATGCCTCTAGGCCGTAAGCGTCTGGGCTTGGACTATGCCGAGCATCTCAGATCCTAGGGTGTCGGCCATGGTTGTCTAGGTCATTGTCATCGTAGTATGGTAGGTCCTTGCTCGCTAGGTTCAGCCCATGGCATTTGGCGCTTTGAACGAGACAAGCGTTGTGGTCTCTGACATAGCGGCTGCGCACCGAGGATGGCTCCCGCCTATGTGCGACCACATCATCATAGTGTTGGACTATGCTTGGTGTGTGGTATCCCTCGGGGACACCACATGCAGAGGAGATGTGCACGAGGCTAGCCTCGGGCTACTACCTCTCCACAAAGCTTTGAGCCTGCTGTACCATCACGGTGTCTAGCAGGTCTCACAGCTCCTTGTGAATGCGCTTTCCTTTGTTGGTCAAGGGTTCAGGGGCCGTTCGCATGATCATGGTGGCCGCCGCAACATTCTGGCTAGCTCAAGGGAAGATGGGCATCTCCCTCTTGCCTTGCTGGATTTGGTCATACACGCAACGTGCCTGCGCCCACACGCCCTCAGCGTTGAGGTGTTGCGGGCTTGGGCATCTGTCGTCATGGCATTCACCGACCTGCTCGACTTCACGTGCTCTGGCTCGTTTTAGGTGCTCCTGATTGTACTCTGCTTATTCCTTGAGGGTACATGTAATCAGATAGGAATCACCCTCTACGCCTCCTGCCACCGCTGACCTATCCTTCGAGAGGTGCAGCATGCTGCATTCTCTCAGCGGATGACAGCTCCCCTCGAAATCGGACTCAGAATCTATGTTCCCTAGGGTCATCGACAGGAGGTCATAGGCAGACTACGGATCCTGCTCCATCATCCCCACAAACCTAGAGGAACTGGCTTCGTCGTATGGCCATTGCACCTTGCTAATTCTCACTCGAAGAGTGAGATCGCATCCCGCATTCTGGAGGGCAATGCGGTGCTGGGGTTCCAGAATTCGTCCTCTGGTGGCATGGGTCTGCTCCAAAAGAGCTAGGTGAATGCATTCACCAACATGTAAAAAATGCATCGACTTAGCTCTGGCTCGGGGTTCACTCCAAGATAGGCATCAATCCTGCATGCTAGCGCATCAGAATCAACGATCGCGGGACTGACGAGGGCCGATCTGTGATTAGGCATCGGGATGTGTGGCGAGGCCACTGTTGACGGTCGCTAACACTCATTTTTACCATCAACATTTCACCCAAAAGCATGGAAAATCATCATCACATGTGAAGATTTATGTTTAAATTTCACCTAATTCCACTTGTGCTTGTAGAATTATTTATGTGCAGGAAATATACAAAAAATAGGCCAAAATGGTGACAAACATGAACATTTGGACCAAGTGGACGTGACAGCAGGCTGAGGGCCCAAGGCAGGCACCGCCCTGCCCCACAAGGGCATCACCCAGCCCCACTTGTGGCCTTGCCACGTCACTGATTCTTGGGATCTCCTCCTTAGCCAATGGGAAGCCTCCATCCAAGTCAATTTGATCAAGGGACAAGATTTGTTCACGGTGGATTCATGGGCCCATTGTCATACACTTGGAATTCTCCACTGACTTAACCACTGACGTCTTGTCCAAATTTCACCACGTGCTATCTTCACAACCACCTTGGAGGAGCAACCAGCACCCTAGGATGCAAAGGCTGTGCATCCAAAGGCTGGCCGACACCCCCTGCCTCTTGCAGCCTACAAGTACCCCCAAAGCACTCTACACTATAAATAGAGGGGTGTGGTGCACGGTGGAAGTTGCCCCATTGAAGTCTCATTCAAGAGAAAAGCATTCTAAGCTTCTCTTAGCTCTCTAGCTTAGCTTAGCTATAGAGTAGTAGTCTTGTAGTGGAGTAGAGTGGGAGTTAGAGCTTCTCTTGGCATCTAGAAGAGTCTTCTCATTCTGGTATAGCTCCTTTGTAATTCTTTCATTTGGCATTTACTTTATTCAGTATTTATTTTAGTACTTTATTCTAGTATTGCTTGCTTTACTTTAAGTACTTAGTCATTAGTGTTCATCATTAGTGAACTTAGATGCTTATTGTTTAGCATTAGTAGCATAGGTTATCTTATCATTAGTAGTCTTTCGTTAGTACTAGTTCCACCGTCTAGTTAGGGTGGTTTGATCCCATTTCATCGGAGCTTGGATCGAAGTAGTAAGTTTATAGATTAAGCGTGGTGCTTAGGCTATAGATTACTTGTGGATACAGCTAGGCCACCTGATAGATTGGGGTAGATGGCAAATGGTGACAACCTTGTCCATCCTCTGTATTCCCCCATGATAGGTCTAGTTATTAAATCGTAGGGCTCATGGTAGACCTTGTCTATTTAACTCTCCTAGTTCATAGGCGGGCTGTGCCCTGAAGTACTATCGCAATTCTCCTAGTTATTTGTTTACCGTTAGTTACTAGAAAGATAAATCACTCACTCTCCCACCTAGCTATATCTAGATTAGCTTGTTAGTATTAGTTTAGTGTAGGTAGTTTACACTCATCCTTCATTATCGTTCACCTACCTAGGATCAACTTAGAACCTACCTATAGCAAATCCTAGTCCTATATAGATTCTAGGTTTCTGCCTTCCTGTGGGATAAATTATAAATTCGACACTCGGTACTCATCGAGCGAAGTGCTACGCGATAGTTCTGTTTACTTGCGGAATCCTCCAATAGACGTTAAGAAGTATCAACAAGCATTTCTAGCGTTGTTGTCGGGGAAGGCAACTGGCATCGAATTTATAAGGCTAAATTTGTTAGCTAGGTTGTTTTTAGTTATCCTAGTTAGTTTATCCTTTTTTCCTCATATCCTATCACTGCCCTACACGATCATGGCCGATAAGTCCATTCGTGATTTTTCTGCACCCTCGGATGCTAATGTAGCCACCGGTCCCAATGTTATCAATGGGCATGCAGACTTTTAGCTTAAGCCAGCATTAATTACGATGTTTCAAGCTAGTCCATTTTGTGGGAAAGCCCACAAGGATGCAAATGCTCTCCTCCAACATTTCTTGGAGATTTGTAGCACATTCACCATTAAGGGAGTGAGTCAAGAGGCTATACATCTTTGCCTTTTCATCTTCTCTTGGTTAGGGAAGGCTAAGCAATGGTTTTACTCTAACCACAATGCTATAGATACCTAGGACAAGTGTTTCAATGCTTTCCTAGTTAAGTTTTTCCCTATGGGGAAGACTAATGCTCTGCACAATTAAATGTCTAGTTTTCAACAACTAGCAGATGAGTCAATTCTCGAGGCTTGGGCATGAATGCAAGAGTACGTCTCTACATGCCCACATCATGGCATGGAAGACTAACTTTTAATCCAGAACTTCTACCATGGATTAGTGCCGTTATATAGGAGCCATTTAGATGCTACTGCTGGTGGTGCATTCTTTTCGCTAAGTGTTGCAAATGCAAAGACACTAATCAAGAAGATGGTCTCCAATCAAGGATAGAGCGATGATCGACTCCAACCCCATCAATGAGGTATGCATTCAATTAAAGAAATTGACATCCTTGCAGCTAAGATGGATCTGCTCGCAAAGTGAGTGGAACATTATGAGAAGGTAAGTGCTTGAGAGACACTCAAGGCCATGGATTCCCACATGACTTGCAAAGTCCATGGAGATGTTGGACATTCGGGAAATTCCTGCCCCGAAACCCAAGGGGACCTCAACTTCATCAACACCGACAATGGGTTTTGTCCATAACATCAAGGCTGGAATCAGCGCTCCAACAATCAGGGAGGTAACAATTATTACTCTTCTTCTCATTTGAATAATCAAGGTAATAATAGTTACGCTTTCTTGAAAGATATTGTTTATAGTCAAAGTAGGATGACTGATAGCATTACTAAAAAGTTAAATGCTCATGACAAGATGTTGGAAAACATAAATGCTAAATTGGATTAATTTTCTTCTTTCTTAAAGAACCAACTTAGTTTTAATAAGATGATAGAAACCCAATTAGCTCAAATTGCTACTGCTATCCCATCCTTTGTAAAAGATAGAATTCCTGGCAAACTTGAGGGAACAATGGAGACAACCAACCTTGTTACGGCAAGGTATGACTTCTCTGAGAATGGTTGGGGATTTCCTATTAAGAAAGGTGATCCTGGTAACCCCGTCATTACCTGGTCCATAGGACCCCATACTTTTCATAATGCCATGTGTGATCTTGGGTCTAGTATTAACATCATGTCTAAGGAAACTTATGATAAGTTGTTTTATATGCCCCTTGTATCAACCTCAGTTTCCTTACAATTGGCTAATTAATCCACACCATTATCTCAAGGGAGTAGCCACTGATTTATTAGTTAAAGTTAGGAGTGCTTATGTACCTACTAATTTTATGATCTTAGACATGGGTAACGCCAAGGATACACCCTTAATCTTTGGTTGTCCTTTCCTTAACACTGCAAATGCTTGCATATATGTGGCTTCTGGGCAAATCCAATTCCACTTTGCTGGAAGAAAAGAAATATTTTCTTTTGACTTTGGACAACCCCTCTTTGGTGAGAAACAGGAGAAGAAAAAGCATCCGAAGAGAATCAAGATGAAGAAACCAAAGCCGATTGAAGAACCGGAGAAGCCTGTCAAGAAGAAGAAGAATAGAAAGAGATGGTGTAGAAAGAAAGATCCTTCCTCAAACTCATCATGTCTTGATCCTGATCCTGACAAGGCCTCCGAGGTGGAACATGAGGAAAAATCTCCAACCAAGGACGAATGACCTTGAGCCTGACACGAAGGTATGTTTTCTATCCCTTTCATTTCTTTAGTTACATTGCATTTAAATTTCCAATAAAGTTGCTTTACATTGCATGATAGGTTAGTTGCATTTAGCTACTCTATGTTAATAAATAAAGTTTGTAGTAGCGAATGCTTGATAGGATAGATATGCATTAAAGCAACGCCTATAAAAAAGAAAAAAAATTAATATTAATGAATAAAATTCAGTAGCAACCCTGCTGAATAAGTTATCTAGTAGTTATAGGCTTAGTTGTTTGCTTGTATTCTAGTAGTCTTAGTTACTCAATGAATAAAAGAATCAAAAGAGCCGCCAAAAGATGTTCCAACCTATGCAAAAGGCAGGCTTGGGGGAGACATCTCTCCCCGCTCAGGTATGAAAATCTTAAACCCTCTCTTTACATTCATGTTTGCTTTATGTTTCAATATTCATGATCATAGAATATAGAGAGGAGTGCCTTCAAATTATTTTGAGAGAAACTCTGCTCTAATAAAATGATGATAAAATTAATTGGAGATGATGAATAGCTGCTCTATGATACTTTGCTAAAGCTTGTCATATAACCTTATACTTCTCAAGTTTTAAGTATGATAAACTTAGAGTTCATCTTAAGTTGAATGCTTTCATGGGTTGCAAACGCTAGAACCAAGAATAGGCTTTTGTGAGATGTGTTGTAGTCATTATTGAAGTAAATCTTTGAACCTATCTGAGGAATGGTAAAGACAACTTGGAGTTTTGTTTTGCAAAATGCTAAAACTCTCTTGCTAGAAGTTCCTCAATGGTGATAAGTTCCTACTAGAGCCAAATATTTATGCATACATAGTCATGCATCATTAAAGCCACAATAAAAGTTGCTTGTTTATTTTGAGCTTTTTCAAGCCTTATTGATCTGAGTAGAGAAACTTTTCATGCTTTTTGATCAAGATCATGTCAACCCACATGTTTATGCTATTCCTACACTGGGAATACGCAACCACATATACATTCCATTCATAATTGCTCTATGAGAATCAAAGCTACCTCTCTAGCTATCTCATATCAAAAGAGAGGCATGGGCTATAGAAGAAAAAAGAGTGAGAGAATAAAAGAGCAAAAAGCTCTAGTGTTCAAAAAAAGAAAAAGAAAAAAAGAGAGTGAGAAAAAGAATGTAGCCATGCCCTCTTAAAAGAAGCTAGAGAAGGAAAACTTCCCAAAGGAGTACCACTTCCACCAAATATACCACACACATGCACATCTTGATCAATTTGTTTGATTTGTTGCTCCTTGTGATTCAAGTGTTTGACTTAGCAATATATTCAATTCAAGTAAGCTATGCTTTTACCCCTACCTTGAGCTCCGCATAAGCTTTAGGATAGAAATTAAGGCTAACATTCATGGTCTTGGTAAGGATTCGAAACAACATTGAGTGACTTGAGTGTACCATTTGAGGAACTTAGGCAAGCTTTCTTTCAAAATCATTTGAAAACCTCTAGGAGGTTTGAGCTAAATCAAAGTAGACAAAAAGTATCTATCTAGCCACACTCTCTTGCACTTGCTTGTATCAAGGTGAAAGCTATAAGCCCCACATTGCTAAGACTAATGGTGAAATTTCTAAGTGCTAACATGTTCCATTCAAGAGATAGTATTTGTTTGTATATGAGTTTTTTCCAGGGCGTTACATTGTTACGCAACTCTTGATCCAACAACTTATTTTATGCTAAACCCACATCTTTGCTGAGGATAGCAAAGGGGTAGCTTGGGGGAGCTTGTTAACGGTCGCTAACACTTATTTTTACCGTCAGCATATCACCCAAAAGCATGAAAAATCATCATCACATGTGAAGATTTATGTTTAAATTTCACCTAGTTCTACTTGTGCTTGTAGAATTATTTTTATGCTGGAAATGTGGCAAAAATAGGCCAAAATAGTGACAAACATAAACATTTGGACCAAGTGGACGTGACAGCAGGCCGAGGGCCCACAAGTAGGCACCGCTCGGCCCCACAAGGGCACCGCCCGGCCCCACTTGTGGCCCTGCCATGTCACTGATCTGTGGATCTCCTCCTTAGCCAATAGGAAGCCTCCATCCAAGTCAGTTTGATCAAGGGACAAGATTTGTTCACGGTGGATCCATGGGCCCATTGTCATACACTTGGAGCTCTCCACCGACTTAACCACCAACTTCCTGTCCAAATTTCACCAAGTGCTGTCTTCACAACCGCCTTAGAGGAGCAACCAATGCCCTAAGATGCAAAGGCGGTGCATCCAAGGTCTGGCCGGCGCCCCCATGCTGCCGCCCAGTGCCCCTGCCTCCTACAGCCTACAAGTACCCCCCACACCACTCTACACTATAAATAGAGGGGTGTGGTGCACGATGGAAGTCACCCCATTTAAGTCTCATTCAAGAGAAAAGCATTCTAAGCTTCTCTTAGCTCTCTAGCTTAGCTTAGCTATAGAGTAGTAGTCTAGTAGTGGAGTAGAGTGGGAGTCAGAGCTTCTCTCGACACCTGAAAGAGTCTTTTGGGTCTGGTATAGCTCCTTTGTAATTCTTTCATTTAGCATTTACTTGATTCAATATTTATTTCAGTACCTTATTCTAGTATTGCTTGCTTTACTTTAAGTACTTAGTCATTAGTGTTCATCATTAGTGAGCTTAGGTGCTTGTTGTTTAGCATTAGTAGCATATGTTATCTTATCATTAGTAGTCTTTTGTTAGTACCAGTTCCACCATCTGGTTAGGATGCTTTGATCTCATTTCATCGGAGTTCAGATCGAAGTAGTAAGTTTATAGATTAAGCATGGTGCTTAGGCTATAGATTACCTAGGGATATGGCTAGGCCTCCGAATAGATTGGGGTAGGTGGCAATTGGTGATAACCTTATCCATCCTCTGTATTCCCACATGATAGGTCTAGTTATTAAACCGTAGGGCTCGTGGCAGGCCTTGTCTATTTAACTCTCCTAGTTGGTAGGTGGGCTATGCCCCAAAGTACTATCGCAATTCTCCTGGTTATTTGTTTACCCTTAGTTACTAGAAAGATAAATCACTCGCTCTCCCACCTAGCTATCTCTAGATTAGCTTGTTAGGATTAGTTTAGTGTAGGTAGTTTACACTCATCCTACACTATCATTCACCAACCTAGGATCAACTTAGAACCTACCTGTAGCAAATCGTAGTTTTGTATAGATTCTAGCCTTTCGCCTTCCCATAGGATAAATTATAAATTTGATACTTAGTACTCATCGAGTGAAGCACTACCTGATAGTTTTGTGCACTTGCAGAATCCTCCAATAAATGTTGAGAAGTATCAACAACCGCATTCCCTTTGCTGAGGCATAGTTGGCTCATGTGGTCAACTACAAGGTCTAGGTCCCTGAAGGGCAGAGCTTGACTAGGGAGAAGATCGTCAATGGGTGCTGGCCCGTCGATGTCAGTGAACTCGAGGCTTCCGAAGCAAATGTGGTCACCAAGGGCCGTGCCAAGAGCAAGTCTGACGTAGGTGCAGGGAGCCATTGCTTCCTTCTCAATAATCAAGAGTGTGTGACTATCCGCTACCTAGCGCGCCAACTATCAGTGTTTTGTAAACTGGCTAATAAATTTATACGGATGCCACGCTGCTCCCGGAAGATAATGGTAGCATCCAAAAGTCATGAGGAGTTATACTGGTTTAGGCCAGAGCCCTACATCTAGTCTCAGAGATGATCGAATGTGTTTTCCTCACTTGAATGCTCCGAAGTTCTTACAATGGGGGTGCAAGAATGGTGGAAGAAGTAGGAGAGCTGGAGCTAGGAGATGGGCTACCCGAAGGAAAGCTTTGACGACCCAGAGATTGTGAAGATGATCTAGGAAGGGTGCCCTTCCTAGATCATCTTCACATACAAAGAAGAAGGTTCTCCTAACTGAGAGGTCATGAGCCTGAGGGATGAGGCCTAGCTAACTTGGCTTGCAAGTAATGCCGTCTTGTGGTGCACATCCTAGCGTGCCTGTTGTCATGGTCTTGTGCCCACGTTGTGGCATGGTGTGACATGGTGCTACCGTGCGGGTCATGGCAGTACTATGGACACAGTGGTGTTGCGCCAGCCATCCTGCGTGATGTGGTCTCACCATTACCTTCATCATCACCTCCAAATCATCTGAGGGCGTCGTACAGGAGTTGGTAACTGCCCCTGGGTTGCTGTTTGTCTAGCTATCTACAGAGTTGGTGGCCATGATCCCGAGCTGAGGGGTCATGGTCCTTAGTGGCTTGGGTAACCTCTAAGTCAAGGCCACCATTGTGGTTCCCATCTCGTGGTGGGTGGAATTGTACACATGTCTTGTCGGGCCATATCTGGACAGTGGATCTCCATAATGGCCATCACCGCTTGGCAGTGTTGTCTTGTCTCTACTGCGTGTTGCAGGGATGGCGTCTGACTGGGCTGAGGTGACTGCTGTCCCCTTGGTCCTTGCGGGGTCAGTGCGGTGTGCCACCTCTTATCAGAGCAGACACGCTTAGCGGGCTCAATCTCTCCCCATTCCTCCTAGGGGTCAAGACGGTGAGAGGTCGTGAGTTGTTGCATAGTGTGCGGCTAAGGCGGAGGGAAGGGGTCGTGGCGGACCTCGGCCTTAGTGTTTGGCCCAACCTACTTAGCTTAGTTGGGCCATGATCATTTGGGCTTATACAGGCTGGCATACAATGGACTGTCTGGGCAGCTAACTAATTGATGTCTTGAGATACCCGGGTATCATAACCCCGACACAAAAGTAGCAACAAGCGCACACTAGTTAGGAGGAATGGACAATGTTGGGCCAGCAAGCCCATCCACACTACATCGCACACCAATAAGAAGGACAACACACCCAAATGCTTGCTACCAATCATTGGGAATTGGCCGGTTAAGAAGGTTAAAACAAGGCAGGACGAGAAATCATAAAGCGTATCGTCACAATGTGAAGTTTTGTGTGACCACATTTTATGTATTAAATTATTTAAAGATACACACCATCACTTGTTTGCCATGCGTATGGATGTCATACATTGTGCCACACATTTGTCCCTTGCAGTACATATTACATATTATTAACAAAAATGCAGTTTCTCTATCTTGAATCGAGAAATTGATGAATCAGCGAACATGCTAGTGGAGGATGCCGATGGAGGTTGATGGTTGTGGGAGGCAACAATAGGAGGAGACCCCACCAACAACTTTGCATATCCCAATAGCATTCAATGCCAAGATAGTGCACGTCGCCCCACATAACTGTTCATTATAGTTGTCAGATTTGGAGCACTGCTCTGCTCCTAACAGGGCATGACTGCCTTGGCTTCCTGGAATGGCCGAGGTAAGGAGAATCATCAGTAGCAAAACAATGACAATAGTGAGAGTCTTATTGGAACATACCCCATCCTCTGAGAGGTTGAACATGTTGCATTCTCTCAGCAGATGACAGCTCCCCTCGGAATCAGATTCGAAATCCATATTCCCTAGGGTCATCGACAGGAGGTCGTAGATAGACTTCGGATCCTGCTCCATCATCCCACAAACCTGAAGGAATTTGGCATCACCGTATGGCCGTTGCGCTGTTGGCATTTCTTAGCACAATCACCAAGTGAGGAGGTTTTATGTCCATCACCGGCAACAGCGCCAGAAATGCCTGTTGGTATATCTTAACACCATTACTAAGATTGAGTTAATCTTAGCAACTGTCACACCCCAAAAATTTTAGTTTTGGGATGTGACTAGAAAACACTAAAAACATAACAGAAGATTTTTACTATTTTCTAAAATATCCAACTTTACTTAAGTTGTCCACAATTTAGATGTTGGAAAATGTGAGTTTCTAACTTTTTTTTGGAATTTAAATAAATGGTTTGTTGCATTTCATGTCTTTGCATAGTGTCTTTGTATGAAAAATGAGTTTAAATGTTTTTAAACGCGCTTAGGGTTTGATTCAAATCAAATCTCTCAAGATCTTTGATCAAGTTTCCATAACCTCAGAACCATGATCAAATCCTTAGAAACCATTCATCTTGATCCTTGTTCCAAAAACCTTGGCGGGTCTTCAACTTTCATCTTGTCAAAACCCTAACTAGCCCGGTCTCTCTTTCTCTCTTTTCTCCTCATTTTAGAGCTTCTAATTATTTCCAACCAAGTTTTCTCCAAAGCACTAAATATATGCTTGATGGCTAATCATTGTATGTCATCACTCTCACACAATTCTACCATCACGTTCGAGTAAAATCACTCACATGTCACAATACCCAAGTTAATCTCATTTCTTCCTCTTATCAACCCAATGGCAGCCCTAACATTGTTCTCTGTTTCTAATGGGCTTATTCTTTTCCCTCCTTTCCTCACCTTGGGCAACGTCATCATGGACTCTTTTCTCTCTACCTTTTATCCTCTTGATCAAAGCCCACAATCCAAGAAAGACCACAAGCAACCAGCCCCGTATTACTATCATCGCTTCGGGCCAAACCCGGTCCAAACTTTGCCTTAGCTCTCGCCATGGGTCAAAGCCCAACCATCCTCCGCTCCTTTGGGGTCCAACATCAAGCCCAACCAGCCCTCTAACTCTTCCTCTCCCCTCTCCCACGCCATTCCTTGGAAGCTCCTCCATCATGCACAAAAATATCAACCAAGGCAATGAATATCAAGCGATGCCCTTTGCCTTTCTACCCCTTCACCTCCCATCACTTCCCCTTCATATATACCTCCCCCATCTCCCCCTCACGCCTCCCCCTTCATTTCCCACGTGAAGAACAGAGGAGGGACAACCCTACAGCTCCTCCTCCTTCCCCATGGCTGCCCCGATCAACCGCAACGCGAGAAGGATGCCCCGTTGTACTACATCGTCATCACCGGCCATCGTCGATGCATCTCCTCACTCCACCACACCCTTCCCCTTGGTGAGAACACTCCATCATCTCTCCCATCATGTTTTCATGTTCACCTCTGGATATCAAGTACCTTAGATGATGTATGGTTGATCCCCGGCAAAGTTTACCCGATGTATGTGTTGCTGTCCTCGCGGCCAGTTTTGCTGCTGCTGATGGAATTGGCGTTCCTCGCTGTTTCGTGACTCCTATCATCAAACCCTTTGGTCAAATTGTAGCTAACATCCTTGAACACACCTCTGTAAGATGGTTTTGCCATAGGAGTTCAGGAACTAGAGATATCATCATCACCGCGCCCGCTGTTCCTGCTGTTTGGTCAGATTGCAGCTCTGAGTGGTTTTGGTGTTCCCTGCTAATACACTGTCCAAATCATCAAGCCCTTGTACCTACATGTTCATGACATCCCTGCACATGATCCCACAAGTTGGTTCGGCTATGCAATCCCCGATGGCCGAGATATGGAGATCGAAGTGCCTACTACGCCTGCTGTCCAAACAGCAGACACCCTGTGTTTGGCAACGACATTCCCGTTGATCCAGTGAACCCCAGGATGCATTCTTTAACTATACCATCATCTATATAGTTGCACATGCCTGTACAAAGTTTCATGGCGATATGACCAAAGATGAAAGATATATGTTCCTATCTTGTGCTTGCTGTCCCTGCTGCCCCGCAGCCGTGCTGATGCCGGTTGGCATGCGTGTTCCCGATGTTTCGCCGCTCCGGTGGTCAAGCCCTTCGACCACAATGTGCATCATATACTTGCACACATCTCCGTAAGTTTTCTTGGTCATATGAACCACAACACTAAGGATATAAGCATCACCATGTCGCTGCTCCTGCCATGTCAACAGCCACGTAGTGCCACCTTGCAATCTTGTTCCCCGCCTAACCGACGGTCAAAACATCATGTCCTTTTGTCACAATATGTTCTATGTAGTGCCTTGCAACCCCATCCAATGAATCACTATTTTTCTTTGTTATAACCATGCAATTAGTCATCATAACCACCGCTGTCCGCCGACGTGTATGTTTTGGATAGCTCGGCAATTCGCCACGTTCCCCGCTAAACCACTACATGATTCGCTGAGCCCTCTACCATGACCGTGCGTTTCCTAGTTGCACATGATCCTACCAAGTTCTATGCCAATAAGTTCGATGCGTCTGTACCTTCTCATGGCTGCAGCCGCTGCTACCCGCCGCTATCCGCCACCGGTTACACTCAACCGATGCACAAATCACCATAATCGTGTTTCCCTTTGTTCTATCATCCACCTTAGTGCACTGGTTTATCATGATATGTTCCCAAGTAACCTATACACATGTCCAACTCTTTTTGTTTCGAATATGTATCTTCAAGTCCAAACACCACCTTCTCATATGAATTCAATCCTTCCCATTTATACCTTTCAACTATCACATCTTTTAATCCTGGCTCCTGTTTTGGTTAGTTTTTGCACTGTCGCGGTCTTAGAACAAGCCCTACTTGTTTAATAAACTTTATATCTTGTTTTATATATAATGATTGATGTAATGCTTCTAGGTTTGTCTATGATGCTTGTGATTGTTGTTGCTATCGTTAGATGAAGCTATACAAGGATGATCCAGAAGGAAAGTTGGACAAGTTTGAGCACTATTTGAGGCAAGTGTAACATGAGTTCCCTTGTTACCTGATAACCTTATAATCACTTCATATGCATGTGTCTAATATGATGCTAAGGACTTTACCTAGTACTTTTGTACCCTCTTCCTTGTTACCTTGGGTTCATGCATATGGGTAGTTTTGCTTAGCTTGGAGTCACCAAATATTATAATGTTAATCCTGATTAATGACTTATGAAATCATTAGATAAAATGGTGCTTTTCGGCAACATGGACAGAAAGGGAGTTAGAGCATTGGGCCTTGTTGGGTGCTCTAGTCTGCCCTCCGTCAGGACTGAATCTTAAAGCGGCAACCCAGGACTTTCGTACAGCCTTGAGAATCAAAATGGGCACGATCTTAGTCGTATAGCTAGTTTTCTCTAGCTTGTTAGTAGTTACCGAAAGTTTTCGGCGCAAGAGGGGGGACTAGGTTGCAGAATGGCTTCTTGCCTGTCAAGGTGAGTACTGGGCTGCGGTCATGGTGTGCCACTCTTGAAGGGGGGCTCCATTCGCCTAGACGCTGAAACCTCATGGCTACTAACTTGTTAGGGTAATTAGTGAAAGGCTTCGTAGTGAACTCTGCCGACTTACCTTGGAAGTGAGTCAAGAGGTTGGCCACCTCGGGCATAGGGGTATTCACGACTCAAGGTGAAAGTGTACACACTCTGCAGAGTTTGATCAAACTGATATATCAGCCGTGCTCATGGTCACGAGCGGCCTGGATCCTTTTCGAGATAGATGGTTCTATGGATGGTTTGGGATATGATTAATGTTGATGGTGATAACTAATTATATTCACATGGGAGCCATAAGCATAACTTAGAAACATAGGCATAATAAATAAAATATGACCAACTAAAAATGCTTACTGCAGTACAACCGAGTCAAGCCTTCTTGAGCCTTGCATAACCTCATGGTATACTTGCTGAGCATGGTGAGCTGACGCTTGTCATTGTCACCAATAACAAAAAAAAATCCCGGATGGGTACCAGATGGTGAATCAAGTGAAGAGTTTCTTACGGAGTCCATGAGTACTAGGCGAGTGCTTCCCCCAGTCAACCATCCCTATGGAGTATGGAGCTCCAAAGAGAAGATTAAGAATAGTTTCCGCTACGCTTTGTAATAGTTGTAAGTTTTGATGTAACTATGTTCGATATATAATAAAGCATTGTTCTTGATATTCTCCATATTTGTCGCTATATGTGTCGTGTGGACATCCTGGGCACACATATAGTTAGCGCTTGGTATTCTTTGGAAAACGGGTGCGACAGCAATGCTGCCAGAAACACCAACTATGATGTTCTTAATGATTATAGAGAATATCTGCAAGCGTACGGATCTATCATTGTAGCATTTCACCCAGAAGTATTCAGGGTATCGTTATTTATGTTTTCCCAAAGGAGGGCAAGGTATAAAGAGTCTAGCATGGATATGATTAAGATTACATACTTGCATAGTGGACCCTAGTTCATGACAGGGATAAAAACGGTATATCATGGATAATGGATACACATTTGGGCCAACCTCAAGGATAAAATGAAAACAAAGAATAAAAGAATGTTCTTACGTGGAGCCGACATGTTCTAATATAGTCATGCAAAGAACAGTTAATGATCATACGAGTTATATGAGTAGAGTTAGAGCTAACTTTAAGATGGATGGGGAGATCTCCAAGCACTCTGCCAGCAAGCGCGAGAGACTTTAAGACTCCTACACAATACTCGAACGTGGGGAATTACAAGGGACGGACAGGGCTATCATCACCTGTCGCCTACCCCTCAATCGTGGGATAATGTCATATCTGAAGGTTCCCATGTACCCGAGCACCACACCCATGTACAAAGAAACTACCCATATCCTCCCAGGACTCTGACCTTACGGATCGATAAGCAAGAATTTGGGCAAACCTGAAGGAACAACAAACCGCCACCCCTACCCTAGCTCTACTTCTACTCATACAATTCATATGAATAATTAAGCATACACTTGAACATGTTAAGATCATAACACAAACTATATGCTAGTTCATACATCATGATTATTGTAACACCCCAGGTGTTTATCACCAATTAAGTAGTGGGTTTAAGCTCAAACATGGTAGATTAGTGGAGATGACGATGTCAAGGTCAACCTATGGAGATGAGCCTAACTTAAAGTTGGATGCGGCACCATTGCTTTACATATAGGCCATTTTCAAAGATATATGCTTGGATGGTGTTATTGCCATATCATCATGTGTCTCACCTTGGTACCTATCTATATTGATCCCTGGAAAAGTTTCATGAAGTTTGGAATCAAAAAGTCACATGAAATGATAAGTCATATCCTTCTTGGAATGGCGTGATTAAGTGAATGGAATTATAGATCATCAACCAAACTTTGCAACTTTGCCCAAATGACTCTAGATGAACTCTACAACAAAAGTTATGAAGGGTTCATGTTGAGCAAATGTCAAGAAAATGCCCCGATTGGCCTAAAACCCTACTTTTGGCTTTATCAAGTTTCTATTTTGACCAAAGTGAAAGTTTGACTTCTGTACCAGTTATGAGGTTTGACCTTAAACAAAATTTGTAGTTCATCTTGTGTAGAACAAACTCTATTTAATGGTCAATAGCTAGTTTGGCTTCTAGTTTGGTCAAATAGAGCTCACAAGATTGTTTACGCTGCTGTTTTTAAAAAGGCAGAAATTTTTTCTAAGTCCTTGAGTGGCAGCAATAAGTTGCCATGTTTGGTAATGTTTATCTCCCTAACCATGCTGAACCAGTCCAAGGACCTTTAATAGAAGTTGTAGATCAAGTTGGGTACTACAAATTTTGTTCAAGCCTCAAGGCCTAGTACAGCTTCTAACCTAGTCATATAAGAAACCCAAGTTTGAATGTTGCTGTTATTTTCCAGCCCTTAAGTAATCCTATGTCCGTACATTGGCATGTCGCGTTCTCCAAATTTTACTAAATAACTTGAGTTGACCCAAAAGTAAAAGTTGGAGAATACACGATGAAGAAGAGCATACAAGGAGATGGCACCAGTTGCATTTCATTTCGACCATCAATTTTGGATGTTGCTTGTCACTATCAAATCGCTGACACTAGCAAGTTTGGAACTAATTATCTACTAATCCAAAGCCCTAATGTCTGTGGTCCCTTAATCAAAGTTGTAGAGCATCATTAGCACTTCAAACTTCGTTAAAAGCCCAAAGTCCAAATCAGCCCATAACAGGCCCAAAACCGTGTTCCATGACGGCCACTCCAGTGCCTGCCACCTGTTCGGTGGAATGCCCCAACGGGAGCCACGCGTCCGGGACGTGGCCTCCATGCGCCGCAGTGATCCCCACCTCCGCTGCTGCGCGTCCCGTGGACTGGGGTTGATGGGGAGGTACCAGGACGCTCACCCGAGCTCCACTCCGCGCTCCCACTCGTCCTCGAGCTCCTCACTGGCTCACTGCTCCCTCTCGCTGCCGAGCGCGGGCGCCATGGCCACGGCCACCATTGTCGAGCGGTGGAGCTCTGCCCAAACTGCTGCTGTGCTCTACCTCCGTCCCAACCAAGTGCATCACCGCCTCCGCCTCGCCGTGCTCCGCCCCGCACGCGCGCTCGCCCAGGCTCCTGGTCACCGGAGCACACCGCCGTCGTGCGCCGCCTTCCCTGTTGCGGCCGCGCGCGTGGCCATGGCAGCGTGTGCCATCTCTGATGGAGCCACTACCGCCCTTGAGTTCGCGCTAGCCCCAGGCATGCTCCGCCGCCACCGCTCGCCACTGGAGCGCCGCCCAGCTCGCCGGAGACTGGCTGGCTCCCTCCCCTGCTCGATGTTCTGCCGAGGAAGAAGGCATTCTCCCCCCTCTCTCTGTATTTCTCTGTGTATGCATGATAGGTGGGCCCCTCTGTGGGCGGGTCCCGCAGGTCAGCGTTAAGAATGGCAGAGATGGGGTACACGTCCGGGTGCACCTAGCATATCTAGGGTTAATCCTGTTTTTGAATTTCAGAAAATTTGTAAATCTCCTAAATTCCATATCTCATGCTAGGTAATTCCAAAAATAGCAAAAGTGGACTTTTTGGAATTCTTGTGAAATTCTATATGCAGTAGATCTATAATATGGCATGTTTTAGTTTGAAGTTTTCTCTGTAAAAATAGATTTATGCAGTTAGGTTTTAATGCTAGTTGAATTTGTTATTTTTCATAACTGCAAATCTAGAGCTCCAAATGATGTGAAATTTTTATGGCATGCTACCCATGTGATGATTGATGTGTGGTAATAATTTCATGAATTTTGGGTGCTGTATGAGTGAGTTTTAGGTTTAACTTACTCTCACATGATTTATTGCAGTAGCTAATTGTCTTTTTCATAGAAGTTGATATACTTGTCCAAATGGCTTGAAATTTGGACATTAGACTATTGGGAGCATATATAGGCCATTGTAATTTTGGTAGAATGTATTGTGCATTTTGATATGTGTTCATAATTCCACCTAATTATCTAGGTAAATTAAGAAATGTATTAAAATAATTTATTTAGCAATGGACATTATGTTTTCTGGTGTTCATTAGTCATGTGTGACATGTTGGTAAAGTTGGTTTTATCCAATTATATGTTTGCAACATAAGTTAAAAATTATTTCTTGCAAATGAGGTTTCTGGACAGATCTGGGAACTTAGCAAAGTTCTTCATGATAATATGCTTTGTTGTAAAACTTGTTTATACAAAAGTTGTAGATAATTTATGTATATAGCTGCTGTTAAAATTTGGTGGTATTTGGCCATGTGGTTTAGGAGTTATAGCTGTGGAAAGTTGGGTTACAGAATTGCTTGCTCTCTGTCTTGTTAGACCAGTTTCTGTGTTTGTATAAATTCGACATATTAAACTTTGGAATCATGCTTAGGTGATATTAAATGAATTATAGATAATTTCATAAGCTTTCCAGATTATCCTCTTGCATGTCATTTGGAATTATGTACCTCCTGGAATGATGTTATTTCTGACTGTTCATGCTGATTGCAAATCTGAACTTTTCTGTTAAGCATAGTTTGAGTTACATAAGTATGTTGGTGTCACTACTTGATATTTGGGTGGTACCCTGTGATGTTGTGAGACTTGTTTCTTGATTGATGTGCTTGCCCTCTTCTATGTTATGCCTTACTGAGGATTAAGTTAATTAGCTCTAGGTGTTTATGAGAACTTTGGTATGCTTGTTTGTTTACTCTGTTATTGCACTTCTATGCATTCATATATATGCATTATTGCACCTCATTTAGGTACGCTAGCTGAAGCACGTGAAGGACCTTACGTGGAGCCAAACCCGAAGATGGAGTTGGTGGATCCATCCCGAAGATAGAAGGACCGGACAAGTGATAGATTGGAGGATGCTCGCCAAGTGAATTCATCTGACATACTCTAACTTGAGTCGGATCCCAGGCAAGCCCAGGAGCATTATAAGCCTCCTACCTTCAAAGCAATTAATTCTATATATGTTATAAGTATTGTTGCATTAAGTGGTAGGAGTTGGTTGAAAACCTTGCTGCATTATATCATTCCTTGTCCAGATATATGAATCCTTGAATCCTACCTAGACTAGGATCGAGTAGATGCTTAGCCCTGCTTTAAGCGGTAGAAGTCAGGTGATTTCCTATCACCTGCGAGATGTAGGGATATTCATATATGGCACGGTTGGCTATATTTGCTATCGTGGAAAAGAACCATGTGTTAATAAAATGAAATGAGACCGGGCGGGATGACGATAGTGAAGCAACAAGGCATGGAGGTCTTGGGTGTGGATCTATCCCCGTCTGAGTCGTTTAAGGACCGATTCGTTGTATGTCCTTGAGTCATGTTGAACACAGTCTAACACTTAGTTGGTCGGATAAGTCGTTCCGATCGCGAAGCCGAGTAATACAGTTCAGGCCAGGAATCGAATGGTAGGTCGCATCTTGGAGGAGAGTAAGGATGTGCTTGGGGATATTAGCGTGAGACCAATGGGGGGTTAGAGGCCCTATCACCTGGCAGAGTGTTGCCCTTGGGGATGCGACATCAGTCGAACCCACGACTCCTGAATTGTACGAAAGGTGGCTTGTGCGACCCAAGCAAGGGCCTGCGCGGTGAGTGTTAGAAATACCCCTCCAGCTGGATAGGAACTCGATTCGAATCGCCATCGCTCCCGGTTAGTGAGCACTTGACTTGAGCAGCGGCAATGTAGATTCCATTAAATTGAACGAATGGTTAATTGGATAACGATGGAAAGGTTGCCTCAATTTATACCTGCTATGGTTAATATTGTTTGCTCCTAATAAAGTGAGTGCTCTAGTATAGGTTCTAATATAGATGACAGGTTAATGATAATTAACTTGATTCTTAAGCATTAATGATTACTTATCCCTAATAAGCTTTTATGCAAAATGTTGTCAAGCCAGCCCACTTCATATCAGTCTTGCATGATCCTTGGTGTCACCTTATTTCTGGTTTCTGACGGGTAAGTCTAGATGAGTACCTTCTTGTACTCAGGGTTTTATTTCCACTTGTTGCAGGTTGTGATGTATCATGGTGACTGCAAGAGTTGGTTGGCTCCTGCCTTAGAGGCGAAGTGTGATCATCGGCATGATCCTTCTTATTTATCTTGTCTCTAATGCTTTTGTTCGAAGTCGACCTTGGTACTGGCATGTATTTGAAATAAGATTAATGTTAGTTTCAAATTACTTTGCTTCCGCTACTTTTGAACTTAAGTTGTAACAACTATGTTGAACTCCGATGTATATTGAATTACTTGTGAAACTGATGTAACATGCGACTTGTTATGTTGAATCACTACGATCTTGACTTGTATGTTGGTTGGTTTGAAATCCCTCGTGATTTCATTGGACTACCGGAGTTATATGGGCTCAAGTGCGAGAATTTGATCACTTCGGTGATTGTTTTTGTACTTGTGCTCTTATAATTTGGACGGTTCCGTGACAATTATAACAAGACAACTATACTCTAATTCATATGCACTACTATATTCATAATATGAGAGCATGACTTTGGAAGAAATCTTCATAATATTCATACCAAGATGTATCTCTTCTTACAAGGAGCCAAGCCCTCCTTGATAGCTTTGCTAGCTCCAAATACTACTACTAAAAGCTAAAGAGTACAAGTAGAGAGAGGTGAGGTGATAGCTCCAAATGATGGAGTGTGAGAGCATGAGCTCCTCCTCTTCTTATATAGTGAAGCATGGTCAGTTTGCATAGAAAAATTAGGAAACACCCGGGAACCGCCTATGCATGGCGGCATGCAATCGCTAGAGGAAGCCAGGCCCAGGCGGCAGTGACAAGGGTGCGTCCACACCCCTGGTGCGCCAACACCCTGTTGCACCCGCCCAATGACCGCCTTTGCATAGTCGGTTCCTGGGTGGGCCTAGACCATGGCCATGTTGGTGCTTCGCCCAAATTCGATGTGTAGGTGGGCTTCTTCATGTATTTCCTTTGTGCATTTCTACATTACGCTTTCTGCTTTGCGCCTTTTGCTTGGTTTTGTTTATTTTCCACTTGTATTCGAATGTGTGACATGCAAAACATGTTTTCTCCAATACAAGTGGAACTAAGTCAATAGTATGGGCATATGTGCCAAAAGTATGTTTATTTCTCCTATTTTTGACTTGAATTGGTAGTCAGATTTGGTCATTAGTGACCGCCAACAATTCCCCCAAGTTAACCTTTGCTCATCCCAAGCAATTAGCTAAGTACTTGGTTGTTGATCAGGAGTTGCTACTATGCCGATACAATTCATAAGTGTCTTGTCTATAACAAAGTATTCTTCTGCAATTTAAATAAGTTAGCATTTTTATCCACCGTTTACCTTGATCCCTGTGGGGCATATAGCTTTTCCAAGTTATTGGGCGGTTGCAAGATAGAACAGTTATAATAGAATCACTTACTCCTCCTTAATAGCTCTTGCCTTACTCCTCTACTAATTCTACTCCTAAACTAAGCTAGAAGAGTGGAGAGGGGAGAGGTGGAGTGAGGTAGCTCCCAAGTGAGGTGTGTGTGAGTGAGGCACCCCTCCCCTCTCTTATATAGGGATAGATCAGGCGGTTCAGGGGGGAATATTCCTCAGCACACCCCGCACCGCCAGCCCCTGGCATTAATGTTGCCGACACACCAAAGCTGGGCTAGAGAGGAGGCAGGGGGCACGACCGCACCCCAGGCGTGGCCACGCTTGGGCTAGGGTCCCTCAGCCTCTCCTTCGCTCTAGGGCTCCCCTCTAGTCCTGGGCTTCGGTGCATACGTGGGCTTGGCCTAGTTCTGCTCTGGTTTGGCCCATTGCCCTTCTATTGCTTGTTTACGCCTTCCTGGAAAGCGTATTTCCTCCCTGTTTCACTTGTTTCCGGCGTATGTTTCTACAAAGTGTTGATTCTACTAGTACAAGTGGAAATAGGTTAGTAGTAAAGGTATATGTGTATAGAAGTGTATGTTTTCCTCCTTTTTGGAATTATGTTGGCGGTTTAAATGTGTTGATAACGACCGCCAACAAAATCCCCAAGCTTACCCTTTGCTCGTCCTCGAGCAAAAGCTAAGACGTTGCTTGTTGATCAGGAGTTGCTACTATGCCGATTACAATTCAAATATGCTAGGTTTATAACAAAGTTTTCTACCATAATTTGAATGAATTGGCATGTCGCCCACCCATTATTACCTTGTTTCCTGTGGAGCTTTTTGGCTTTCTCCAAGTCTTGGGTGGTTGCAAGACAGAACAGATGAATAGACATGTTTATCATTTGTTCTTTGATTGACTATCTTTCTAGAGGTTTTGAAAGTTTTGCAAAACAAAATGTAGTTCCTCAAATGATACACTCGATCACTCAAAAGTGTATGTATTCCTCACCAAAGGCTTTTGACTTTGCCTTTCTTTTATCCCACCATCTAATAAGGCTTTTGTGGAGTTAGGTAGGGCTTTTGACTTTGCTCAAAAGTGTATGTATTACTCAAATGATGCACCCATTATTACCTTGTCTCCTTGGAAGAAAGAGCTTCTTTGGTATGAATACTATGAAGAATTCTTCTGAGTTCAAGTTCTCATATCATTTATATAGCAATGCATATGAACTAGAGTATAGTTGTCTTCATGTTATAATCGTGATATATGAACTAGTATATGGTTTAGATGTCATGATGTTAACATGTTCAACTTCATGTTTCAACATTCATATGACTTGTATGAGTAGAAGTAAAACTAGGGTTGAGGTGGCAGTTCATTGTTCCTTCAGGTTTGCGCATATTCTTGCTTGTCAGTCCGTAGGGTTGGAGTCCCGGGAGGATCTGGGTAGTTTCCATGTACACGGGCGTGGTGCTCAGGTGCATAGGAACCTTCGAATATGACGGTGCTCCACAGTTGAGGGGTAGGTGGCAGATGATGACAGCCTTGTTCGTCCCTTATAATCCCCCATGTTTGGGTATTCGTGTAGGAGTTTGTAAAGTCTCTATGGCCTGGCAGACCAAGCCCAGGGATCTCCCCGTCTATCTCACACTTAGTTCTAGCTCTAACCATGTTCGTTGTATGATTATCAACTGTTCTATGCACGGCTATATTAGAACATGCCTGCTCCACTTAGGAATATTCTTTTTTCTTTGTTTTCCTTTTATCCTTGAGATTGGCCTAGATGTGTGTCCACTATCCATGAAATACCATTTTTACCCCTATCATGAGTTATGGTTCACTATGCAAGTGTGTAATCATGTTTATGTCTATGCTAGAACATTTACACCTTGCCCTCCTTTGGGAAAATATAAATAACGATACCCTGAATACTTCCCGGTGAAATGCTACAACGATAGCTCCGTACGCTTGCGGATGTTGTCTGTAATCTTTAAGGACTATCGTAGTTGGTGTTTCTTGGTGGCGTTGCTAAGATTAACTCAGTCTTAGTAATGGTGTTAAGAAATACCAATAGCCTTTTCTGGCGCCGTTGTCGGTGATGGACTTAAAACCTCCTCACTTGGTGATTGTGCTAAAAAATGCCAACAGCCAATCAAATTTTTGATGATATAGATTCATTCCATACAAATCTACCATGCATAGGCAGCTATTGGCTGCTAATACACCATATCAACTTTGATTACTGCTAATATTATATTTCTCATAATTAACAACACTTCAACACGATTTAAGTGTCTAGTTGGATCCAACCAGATAGTAATTATTAGCTGCTTAAATTAGTTGTGGTGGATCCAAATAGACCTAGCTAGTAGGTTAGCTAACTATTAGATGGACACCAAGCCAACAACTATCTCGTTACCTAAGCACACCAGACTAATAGCAGCTAATTAATGGTCAGTTGAGTAAAATACCTCCTCCTAGATCTTGGAGGTGGTTGAGGAGTTTTTACCTCAGATGAAGTTGTAGTAGGAATAAGATCAATTTTGATGCCTTTGATCTTCTTGAAAGGTTCCAGCCGATCCACTCTAAAGCACACTAGAAAATACTATAGATTAGTAGCAACTCGGGCCTATGCCCTCTTCTCTAGCATCTTGCAAATATCATCAAGAAGTTGATTGGCCAATGGCTTCATGATGTACATGGGATTGCTTGGATCAGTCGGACCGTCTTGCTTACCATTGGCCATAGTAGTAGATATATTTTCTTTCTTCCTTAGAAAAGTTGATAAAAGGTGTGTTTATATGAATTCTGGACACACACTAGCATGAGCTTGATCATCCTGGCTGCACATGTCCAAGATACGCAGCGGGTATAGATCTAAATGGTGAGGCTGACTAGCTTTTCATAGAGGGCGATTCAATGCTAGTTCTTTGCCGAAAAGACCCACGAAACCCTCTGTAACACCCTTGGTATTAGCCACTGGCTGGACAGTGAGCTTGGACTTAATTGAGCAATGTTTAGTAATGATCATGAGTTTGGACCATAATATTGGAATGGTGAAAAGTAAGTTGAAGCCTCTTCTCTTTGAAAGGAGTCCCAACTTAAGCTTGGACGATGCACCTTTGCTCACATGTTGACCCCTTTTCATATATATGCTTAAGTAATGGTAAACATGCCTCTTTCATGTGCATCACCTTAGGAGCAAGCTTTGTTGAGCATTGGAAAAGTTTCATGAAGTTTGGAATAAAAAGGTCACATGGAATGCCAAATCATATTCTTGCTTGGATTGCTTTGGTAAGTGAATGAGAACATGTGACGCAAACAAAACCTTGCAACCTTGCCCAAATTGACTCTAATTGAACTCTAAAACAAGGGTTATTAAGGGTTGATGTTGATCAAGTGCCAAGAAAATGCTCCAATGCATCGAAAATGGTAATTTAAGCTTTATCACGATGTTGTTTTGACCAAGATGAAGCAATGGTTTCTGTAGCAAATATGAAGTTTGACCCTTAATAGAACTTGTAGTTTAGTTTGTGTGCAACAAACTTTGTTTTTGGACCCAAGTCTAAATCAACCTCTAAGTACCCCAAATAGTGGCCTCAAGATTGGATACAGTGCTGTTTTGGTCCCTCATGATTTTTCTAAGTCCCATATCGACAGTATTGAGTTGACATTTTGCAACATTTTATCATCTAAATTCGTATGGCAACTCAATTGGATTTCTTAATATGAGTTGAAGTGCCCTTTCTGAGAGAAACAACAAAACAAGTCTCATTGCTTTTGGAGCTCGTTTGAATCTTCAAAGTTAGTTCCAAATTCAGCAAGGATTAACTATTTCCACGAGTTAACTAAATCTCGGTTTCAGTTTTGTGTACCCCACTATGGAGCATTGTATCTTCCTAACTAGGCTGAACCAGTTGAAGATCCTTTAATAAAAGTTGTAGTTTACTTTGTTTGGAACAAACTTTGTTCAAAGGTCAAGACCTGATTGAGTCTCTAACCTAGTATAACAGAGCCCCCAAGTTGGAACCCAGTGCTATTTTTAGGATCCCTTTTTGGCTGTCTGAGAACTGAACTTCGTCGGTTTTAGTTTCGATTTGGCTGTCTTAGGGAATTAATATTTTGCAACCCATTTCAATTTGGACCGAACTCCTTTAATCAAAGTTGTAGTACTCACGTAGCGCAACAACAAGGCACAATTGATTGTTTGAATCGTTGAAACGTTTGAGAAATATGGAGGAGAGAAGATGTGAGTTTCAGTCAGTTTTTGAACTGGTTTGCATTAGCTTTAGGAGCTGGTCGTGGCCGCTCGTGCCCAACCATGCGCAGGAGCCGCGCGCTACGTGGCCCGGACGCTTGCTCGCATGCGTGCCACTCGCCAACACTCGCGCCACGTGGAGACGGAATGGCATGAGTGCACGCCCCTCCTCCCTCCTGCTAGCCCATTCTCTCCCTCTCTCGTGTTTCCCTATCTCCTCTGCTCGTCCTCCATTGAAGATCAAGTAGAACTCCTTCACTACTGATCCTTCCTCCCCCTCCTCCGGTCGAGTTGGCCAACGCGTTGCCCTTTCCCAGCCAACCTCGTCGTCCCTCCCTTGTTTCGTGCTGCTCCGTTGCCCTAGGTCGAAGGCGCTGCTGCTATCGCGATCGGGCTGCTACTGGCTACATACAGTCGAGCTAGGGCTAGTGCTAGGCACGGCCATAGCTAGCCACGGCTGGAGCCCCCTCTGGCCCCTTCCTCGTCACCGCCAGCCACCGGCTGACCGGAGCACGGCCTCCTCGGCGTTCTCCTCCGTCCTCTACCGTCGGGAAGAAGAGAAGGGAGTGAAAATCAAAATAGAAACTCTTTCTTGGTTCTAGATGCAAAAGTACCAGTGAGAAAGATTTACATTTATGGTCTTAGTTAATTAGAAGAGAGTTTTGTGTTCACTTTGAAAAATGTTTTTCTTTTTCTTTTTTGGAATATTGCTTTTAGTTTAGCTGAGACTTTAGAAATTCATAGTAAATCATAGAAAAATCCAAAATAGCAAATGAAGACTTTTTGGAATCCTTATGAGTAGATCTACACAGTAGAGTCATAATATGATATGTTTTAGTAGAAAGTTTTCATTGTTTTTATTTATCTATGATAATTAGGGTTTTCTAGGAAGAAATTCATAACTAAAGTTGTGTTGCTCCAATTGCTGTGAAATTTTTATGGTAGGCTACTGATGCTGTGTTTGTGCTATGGTAAAAATTTCATGTCCATTGGATGCAGTATGATGGAGTTATTGATTTAATTTGATTAATGCTTGATAAATGGTTTTAAATGGTTTATAAATAATTTATCTATGCAAAAATGTGAAATGTCATTCCTTTGCCTTTGCATGATGATGTTGTGACCTAAGAACACTTAATATGGTCATGTATTTATAGAAAATATGGATCTTTAGATGAAATCAGTTGGTAGCACACAAGACACAAGAATTTATACTGGTTCAGGGCATGGTGGCGTGCTAAACCCTACTCCAGTGGTATTGCTCTTGTATTTGTATGCTCAGTTACAGGAGTTGTTGCTCCTAGCTATTTGGTAGATTGGAATGAGGCAATGGTGTCATGATAGACGTGCCGATCGTCGGATCCTTACCCCCCCTTTATATAGGCAGAGGGGTAGGGTTACAACGAAGACGATCAGCGCTACATATTGGATTCCTAGTTTGTCACAATAGATCAATCCTATCCTACCATAACTACGATGGCGGCTAATACGTCATGATCTCCAAGTTGATGGTTGCGCCTAATCCTCGTGGGCTTCATCCTCAGACGTCCTCCACTAATGGGCTAGATACATGGTCGGTGAGGGTACCCTGGGCCCATATATTTGAATGTAGCCCCATAGGATTTAACGATGGTCTCGTAGAGCTGTACAATCCCTCGGGTGTCGTTGATCCTGTAGCCTTCAGTTACCGTGGGTCCTGATGAGCGCTTCTCGGGTGCCGAGACATTTTGAATACAATCAGAGGATCCCGAGTATCGGGACAACTGTTAGCGTTGCGTTCGCTAGCAGTAATGCCTTCCCTAGTTTCGAGGGTCATTTCAGGTGGAAGACTTCCATCCATTTGAACACACTGTTTGTGCATCATTGAATCCTATAAAGAATAAGGATAGTGGTGCCTAGGAACCTGAACGGTTCCATTCCCCATGTTTTTACATTGTGGAACCCTCTCGATGACTAGATCTGTCTTTAATGCCAACCACCATCTCCCCCACTTCTGTCCTCTGGGTGCTTATTTAAGCCGAGGGTAGGGTGGCCGATGAGTTTCACCCCCTCCTTTCTTCCCCAAATCCCTTAGCCTTAGACTGAGTGAAAGAGTGGCAACCCTCCTCATGCGCCATGGTTCATGGCGCCTCTCGGTGGTCGCTCCATCGATGGGAGAAGGCTCTCAAGATTAGGTTCTATAGTGGCCTAGTGGTGGCAGTTCTCCTTGGGTGTTAGAGGAAGTTCTACGAAGATGGGGAGTGTTGGCATTTCTTAGCGCAATCACCAATTATGGAATTTTTAAGTCCATCCCCAACAACGGTGTCAGAAATGCTTCTTGGCATTTCTTAGTGTCACCACTAGCATTGGTGTTTCCTAGCAATGGCTCCAGAAATGCCTTGATGATATTTCTGGACACATGCAGAAATATTCTACAAGCGCATGGATATATCGTTGTAGTATTTCACCCAGAAGTATTCGGGTATCGTTCACTTATATTTTCCTAGAGGAAGGCATGGTGTAAAAGTCTCTAGTACGGACATGGTCAAGATATAGCTTGACTGTATACTAGACCAAAATTCATAACAGGTGTAAGGTAGGATAAATTTAGGATAGTGTGACACACACACTCAAGCCAAACTCAAGGATAAAGATAAAAGAAAGAATAAAGAATAAAAGAATAAACCTAAACTAGAGCATGCTTATCTTGTATAGCTATGCTAAGATTAGCATATCATACAAATACATGAATTTCTAATGGTAGAGATCCTAAGTTAAGATAGCTTTGGTCACTATAGACTTACTTCGGGCACTGGCTTTTGCTTTGCTAGGCGAATCTGACCTACACCTCTATGCCGTATCTGAACATGGGGGCTTACAAGGGATGGACAAGGCTACCACCACCTATCGCCTACCCCTTAACCGTGGGATACGAGGCAAATGAAGGTAACTTCTAACATAGACACCATGTCTACGCTATCGGTTACTATTCTAGCGGTGGCCTAGAACTTTCGTCTTTATCAGGAGTCCTCTTACTAGAGCATCCGCTACGGGGATGGACGACGAACCCAAAAGAATGTAATGACCAAAACTAATCTTAAAGTAGCATTCACTACCTCAATTTAGGCCTTGGTCTAAATATGTATCTATGAAAGATTAAGCATAAAGTTCTATGTGCACAAGACCTTAGCTCTAATTTCATAACATAGCTATATTGATATGATAAGAACAATAACATAGAAGAACTCTTCATATTGATCATACCAAGATTCCTTCTAGATGTTCAAGATCTGCAATGAAGCTTGCCTTGCTTCAAACTAAACTACTAAAAAGAAAAAAAAGTACAAGTGGAGAGAGAGAGCTCAAGTGTGGTGTGTTTGAGAGGAGCACCTACACCCTATATTTATACATGTTGAGGTCGGTTTGGCGCATTGAAAAATAGGAAACTATCCTATACCGCCTTAGCATGCCACCATGCAACCACTAGAGAAACGGTGGGCCGAGCTGTGCCAGTGGCGGTGGGTGCGGCTGCACCCCTGCTGACCTGCCTCACCACCGCCTTATGCAGGTGGGTTCTTGAGTGGGCTTGGGCTTTGGTTTTGTCAGAGCTTGGTCCGAATTTGCAAGGTGCATGGGCCTTCTCTTTATTCTTTTTGCATGGATTCTGCTTTATGCCTTCTCTAGTTGCGCATTTTGACTCTATTTCCATGTGTTTCATGTATATGTCCTTTAAACAAAGATTCTCCAATACATGTAGAAATAGGTCAATATAAATAACATATGTGTGTAAGTTATGCTAGTTCTCCTCTTTTTGTGTCTTATTTGGTGGTCAAATTTGGTCGATAAGGACTGCCAATAGGGAGGAAAATACTGTCGGTGGCTCGGCCCACTGAGGGCACGGCGGCTAGGCTCACCGGTGGTCGGCGCACTAGAGATCTCTAGGTTAGAATGTCTGTAGGAAATCCTAGAGTGCAAAGATTAGCTTGCTATGGCTAGGAAACCCTTTGTCCCACAGATCTTGAGCTAGGACCTCTCTTGTATAGATTCGGAGGCTTGAGGCTACCGATTCATCGCCGTTCACTCCTCCCCGATGTTGAAAAAGGTAGCATGGGCTGGCCTTCTCGCTGGGCGTGTCCTCCTCCTCCTGGATGTTAGAGGAAGCTCCGTGTGGCGGCACTCCCTAAGGCATCTTCCAGGTGTCGTCCCTGCTCGTGAAGATCCGAAGGCAAGGTGAAGGTCTTCGTGGGCCTTCGTCCGACTTCTATGCTTCATGAGATGTCCATCGCTGAGTGCGAGGTCGATGCACTCATAAGTCTATCATAACTATAGTAGTTTCTGATAGATTTTGGTTATTGTGCACCTGATAAATGTAAAGTGCAGCAGAGTTTAATCAAAAAAGGATGACTTTTGTTGATTTTGAACACAGCTACCTGTGTCCTGATTTGATCAAGCGTTTTGGAGATTTTCATTCAGTCAAACTGTCCTTGCATTTTTCGGGCCCCCTTCCCGACCCGATGGGTTGTTAGTCAGTTTATGCAGGTGATTCAATCTGAAATTTTACTCTGACCATGTGCAGTCATTCGTGGCTCCTGAAGCCAGCGATCCCGAATGCTCAAGGATCACTTGGGCAAATAGCGAACACATAAACCTCTGGGGCTGTAGCGTATGCTATTCTTCCAAGTCAACACTGGGTAGAATAGGTGAACATTTGCTATCACTAAAAGGAAGTGGCAGGACTAAGCCTGACCAGCTGGGGCACGTCATAAAACTTTTTTTCCAGATTCTAGGAGCTCATACTTTGGTTACATCCTCCGGCCAACTAGTTTTCCGATTTCCCACAAAGGGGCACAAATCTGCTGAAATAAGGTACTTCGAGCCCATTCGAACATTCAGGAGATTTTGATAGTACTCAAGGGATTTACATCACGCTCTTGAGTACTAGAGGTTTTAGGATTGGCTGGCAACCCTCCCGAACTTCCCCTCACTCTGAGATGGTAGGGTTCGGCTTTCACGGTTCTAGGCTAGAATCACCGACTGGCCTATCGCTTTGGTGGGCTATGCCGGGTTTTGGTGGGGGCCCAAGTGTTGGTCCACCTGGTTTCACCAGCAATTTTGGGCTTAGGCCTAGGGTCCATAAGGGTTTTGACTTGTTTTAGCCGCCCTTATAAGTAGCTGAGGGTGGAGATGGTTCGTCCCTTTGCTGCCGACAACAAAAGTAGTAGTGGTCACTCCTTTACTTACCTTGACCTAGCAGATGTTATCACATCTAGATCCCATTCTCGATAGTCGCAGTGATGGCACTGAGAAAGACCCTGGCCAAGAAAAGCAAAACCGTTAGTTCAGTAAGTGAAGAAGATATGAGCTTGAAGAGCAAGGGATGATGGAGTCCCGTCTGTAGTTCTCCGTGGGAGGTGTCGACGGCGATGGAGGAGGACATCAAGAGCCTTGTGGTTGTGGAATATCTGCCATCGAGGGAGCTCTTCGGGTACTAGTGTGCCATGGGCCAAGATGTCCATGCACCTAATTCCTGCAAGATCGTAGTCTTCGTCGACTTCTTTTGCCGGGTGTTTGTGTATAGAACCACATCCTAGACACTAGACAAGTGAATTTGTATCTACGCGTCTAGGCCCGGATGGTGTGCAAAGTGGACACAAGGGTTTATACTGGTTTGGGCAAGAATGACCCTACGTCTAGTGGGTGTTGTGGCTGCTTGTGTTGCCTTGCACCGAAGTGCTCATAGTAGGGGTTACAAGCTTTCAAAAGAGAAAGTGGATCCCAAGTCTCTTGGGTGGGGGTGTGTGTTTGATCAGTCCGCCCTCCCTGCCTTCCCTTTTATAGTTCTTAAGGGGAGGGCTCAGGTTACAGTCGTGGTAAATAGGTAAAACGGGGAAAGATGAAAGAGAAAAAACAAAAATGTGGCCTTAGGTGCGGCCGTCTTCCTCCTTATCCGGTGTGAGCAGCTTCCCCTGTAGTGCAGAGATATTATGGGTGTTAAGCTTTCGGCCTCTCCATTCACTGGTGTGATGCACTATGGCCATGCTTCGTCCTATGTGCTTCTGTGTCGTAAAGGATGGGCGGTTCGTGTTCCCGGATTTGCATAGAGTGGGGTTTAGGTGGTATAGTTGATGTGACCCCCATTGCTATAGAGGTATGGACATTGTTGTGGTGGAGTGACCGGAATCATGTTGGGTCAGAGCGTGGTTCCCTTGTTCCCGTTCACTGTGCACGGTCATGTCCATCCTATCGGTGGGAATGGGTACCGTGGTGGGGGTCCCTATGGCTCTCTAGTTTGCCAGAGGGCTTCCACATGTCCCCCGAGTGAGGCAAAAGTATGCCAAAGAGAGCTAGGTGCTCCCATGCTTATATCACAGGGGTTGGATGAGCCAGAGATTGTTCCCAATGGGGTGTAGGGATCGAGCGCTTTGATGATGTCATGGGGCTTGGGCGAGGCAGAAGGCGTCCCTAAGCCTCGGGCGATTTAATAGCGGACATGCTATTAACGCCCTTGGTTGGGTATGCCTACTATTAGTACCTGACAGTAGCCCTTGAGCCTATGAAGGAGTGGAGCACTCCTTCAGAGGCTTGTGGACGAGTGCCCACGTGTAGTTGTGGTTTGTTTGTTTTGAAGGAAGTTGTCCGGTGGGTGCACGCAAGCACACCCGTTGGGTGTAGCCCCCGAGGCCTTGGAGTGATGAGTTATCCCTTTAAGGGCTTTGAATCAAGTGGACCCGCCTAGGGAAGATGAGGCGTCGCGCGGGGTAGCAGTTATTGTGACGCTTCGCATCCTGATGCGTGGGAAGGTGGGGAGGTGCCTGGATTTTTGTGTACATGGATAGTTAGGCAACATGCGTCCGGTCAGTTGCCCTATATGACATCATAAATACAGGCACAGGTGGGGCGTAGGAGCCCATTTGTTTTTCATAGCGGCCTGCGATCTCTTTGCTCCCCTTTAACTGTGGCCTCCTCCCTCCACTTTTGTGATGGATCCAAGTAAACGCCCTATCAGTGATGCGTCTGGTGATAGGTGATCCACACAGCGCCACGTGACGTGGGTGGAGTCATCCTCTGTGGCGGACATGGGAGGTGCTTGCCTCTAGCCGTGACTACGGAGCTGGCACAACCATCGAATGTTGCATCAGCCGCGACGGCAGAGACAAAGGTGGAGAGACTCAGGAGGTACCTAGAGGTCTCCTAGGCTGCACTTGAGGTGGTGGAACAGGAGATGTAGGTTGTTTGAGACTAGCAAGTGGCTGCAGATAGCTAGGTGGCCAGTGAGTCCTCCGTTCGTCATGTCGATTTGAAGGATTGCATTTGTTCTTTGCACTCATCATGTGCATATGTGGGGCAGAGCTGGAGGCGGAGCTGCTGGGGATCTGGGATGTTGCAGATGCCACGACGAGGTACGTCCATGCCCGTGGTGTGAACCAGGAGGAGCACCTTCTGGTCATCCCCAACCACGTTCGGGACGTGGTGGAGCTTGGCATCCATCGGGGGGCAGCGGTGGCCTGATGGTGGTGTAGGTGCGCTCAGGGCACATGCTGCATCACCTAGTTGGGCTCCTGGAGGACCAGGAGCTGGCTGACCACAACGGGTCCTAGGAGGACTTCGACGAGGTAGCCGATGCCGTCATCGACCTGGTCCTCACCGAGGGGACCGTGGATGAGGCCACTAGGTACTTAGGACCCTGAGCGACGGCCAACACCAAGGTTGAGCCCTGCTGGCGGGCATTCTTTGCTCAATTGTAAGGGCGTCGATGCCGAGGCCACCTTGATCCCCTCTTAGGATAGGCCTTTCACATTTTGTATTCGCATTTCCCATTAGAAGCAATCTTATAAAAAAGACTCGTCATCATTTTAATGAAATGTGTCCTTTGTTGATGTGAGTTCTTATGTGGTTTTAGTAATGTTGTGGGGGTAACCGTCCGTTGGGTCGCTCATAGCCCCCGAGCCCATGCTTGACGTAGGGTCATGATCGTTCATTGGGTCGGGACATGAGTGCAGCCCCTGAGCCCTTGCTTGACGTAGGGGCATGACCATTTGTCGGGTTGAGGGGCCACCCGTCTTTGATTTGGCCCCTCGTGCATTCTTTCGGGGAACAGAGGGGGTGAGCCAAACCACACTATCCTCATTGGGCGAACCATGGTGCTCGGTGAGCTGTTAGCGGGTAAGTCTGAGTGGAGTCCCGGTCCCATCAGCTGGGCGTCGGCTAGTGGTCAAGCTGGTGATGCACTCCAAACTCCTGATGGCCAATTCATACAGTTCTTAGGGTTGTCCGACCGGTCCCGAGGGCTCGCTGCCTTCCTTCGAGGAATACCATGAATTGGATGTCCATCATGACTCAAACATGGGTCGAAATGCCCCTGGCACCCACGTGCGGGGGTATTGGCCGCTAGTGTGCCCATTCTTCGCCATCCCTAACTCAAGTGTCCTAGGGTGGCTATCGAACCCTCGGTGGGCCAGCCTTCGAACCCCTGGACCATAATTGGCCATAGGAGCGCATGTAGCTCCATATTCTTCTCTTACCTGCCGAGGCCTATGATCAGCCCACAGAGAGGGGAGGTGCTTGAGCCCCTCACAGTGATGGGATACCGGTAGGCGCGGTATGCGAGGCACACGATGCGAGGTGATGGGGTGGAATTGCGGTAGACATGCGCACAGTTACCGAGATATCTGGGATGTGATGAGTCATTTCTATAGCTGCATTTAATGCGGGTTGTTGGTGTCTCGAATCACCTCGTCATCTCCTCTTTTTAACCAGGTTGTTTCCCCCTGCCCTTGCACACCTCTGCTTTTTGCCTTCCTCGCGCTCGAGTTTCCTATCTACTCTGGCGGGTAAGCTATACAAAGAGAGAGAGATTGAGAAGTCACCCTGTAGCTATCGCCGTCGCCATTGCTGTCGGAGTGCTTTCTCACCCTTCTCAATGGATCTGTGGGGTCGCTCCAGCTTCACCAAGAGGATTGTGTTGCGGCTCATCGAGGATGGGCTCCTCCATCCAGAGACGAACGGTGCGTAGCCGGAGTGGATCGTCCCCGGCAACAAAGATGAGCCGAACCCCCCACTGGCTATGTTGTCAGCTTCGTGCACTTGCATGAGCGGGGGTTCAGGACGCCTACGCGTAACTTCTTCCATGGACTCCTGCATTATTATGGGATTGAGCTGCAGAATCTCAACCCCAACTTGATTCTGTAGATTGCGATTTTTGTCACCCTGTGCGAGGACTATCTAGGCATCAAGCCCAACTTTGCCTTGTGGAAATACTATTTCTATGCCATCGTCTTTCTCAAGACGGTGAGGAGGGGTGAGACGGTGCCGGTGCGAATCGGCAGCTGTGCAATCTAGCTCCGCCAGAGCCGGGCGAACGGGTACATCACCATGAAGGGGTCATCGTCCAACAAGGGGTCGCACCAAAGGTGGTTCTACCTCAGGAGTGACGCCGATGTGCCCCTGATACCATACACCGGTCGTTTCTTCGAAGAAGCACCGGAGCACTAGGGCTATGGTCCCGTCGCCATCGATAAGGGGAAGATCGACACCCTCCTCCAGGCAGTCAAGTGCCTGGTGAATGTAGATATAACCAGGGTTGGGGTCATCGCCACATTCCATGAGAGGAGGGTGCTGCCGTTGATGTGGTGGGCACGCCACCTAGACGAGATGGTGCCGAACACACCCCTCAACGGGACTATGCTTTTGATGGGGGAGCTTGATCATGAAGAGATCAAGAAGCACATCAAGTTGGTGCTTAAGAGTGTCCCTACTGACACTGCCCTCGACGTCCACCCGCCGATGCATCCCGATGATGGCTTCATCGAGATGGTGAGCCCACTCTTCCTCTCCTCCCCTTTCCCTTGGCTTCTTTGTGTTCCTCTTTTCTTGACCCAGGGCTCGGGTGGCTGCAGGGGAATCTCTGCTTGGTCCCCGACTTTGACCCATCCCTTCCTGAGGACGTGGCCCAGAGGATGCGGAATAGGGCTCACGCCGAGGGGGTGAAGAAGAAGAAGGAAGAGGGCAAGAAGAAGAGGGTTGAGAAGGCAAGGAGGAAGGAGGAGCGTGATAAGTGCCAGAAGCTGCAGCGGCAGGCCAAAGAAGAGGAGGAGTCATCGAGCATTGATGAGGATGATGATGATGACGACAATGAGGGTGACCACCCATATGATTGGCTAGACTCTATGGCCGAGGAGGGGGAGCAACCCAAGGGGCCATCCCTTAAGATCGAGGGGCGGTCAGCACAGACCCTGCCATCTCTTGGGGTCAGGATTCCTCCGTCCCCTTAGTACGGGCTAACCCCTATAGCCTCGAGGGTTCCTCTCTTCCGCCTGTCGCTACAGCTCCCCGAGGTCAGCGTCCAAGAGCTAGAAGGTTTGTACCTTTGCATGTCCATCGTTGGGTTTTCAAAATATGCCTTTTATCCCTTGTGATGATTAGGGCTAAAGGTTAAGCTTTACATGGTGGAGGCGGAGCTTCTGTCGGTGCAGGAGGCCCTGAACACAGAACAACACGAGCACTCTGAGCTGCGCACCACCACCGAGCTAATGTGTGACACCCTTGGGGCAGTCTAGGTGCGGCCCGGGGCGAGCTCACTGCAGAGTCATCTTAGGGTTGCCTTCGAGTGGGTTCAGACCCAAGTGAAGAAGGCGCTTCACCTTGGGATGCGATGTGCACTCGCCATCTTTAGGTCCCATTACTAGAAGATTGACCTTGAGGCGCTTAGTGAGGGCTACATCGACATCCCCATTGAGGAGCTCGACGCCATTGATGAGGAGGTGCTGGAGCCGACGAAGACCCTAGCGGCCAAGTTTGAAGAAGAGGTCATTCCCCCGTCTTTGGATCTATAAACAGTGTCAGGTAAGGTGCCCGTGTAAAAACTTAGAATGTTGAACAAGTCAGTGGTCCTTGGGGCCCCTTTTAAAACTTGTGTTTATCTTTTGTTCTATGTCTTTACGCATTCGTCCTGATCCTCTTAGTGCGGCTACGCTTGCGGCATTTAGAGTTGAGTCTAATGCCCTGAGTCGGGGTTAATGGGTGAGAGTACCATAGCTGTAGAGGCATAGGCTTTTCATAGTTCGATTAACTCGACCCGAGGGATCCTCATACTCTAACTCACCCACATTTCCCAGTCACTATCGGAGGGCTCAGGTGGATATCTTTTCATAAAGTTTTTTGAATGGTTGCCCGATCCCCACATCATGTTGAAGTTTACGAATTTTTTAGAAGTTCGAGTCAACCCCTTAGGCCCAGACTGGTGAGCAAAGGCATCGTAACCGCTAGGGTGTAGGTTTCTCGCAATCTAACCGATTCGTTCCATGGGGCTCTTCATTTTCTAAAATGTCCTCTTTCTTCAACAACACTGTAAGGGCTCGAGTATGAAATTTTTTTCAAAAAAGTGTCAAGAAATTTTCACACCGTTGGGAGGTTACACTCTTTTAGCCACCGAGGGAGGCCCGATCCTAACAAGAGGTAGGGTCAGGTCTCTCTCAAAGTTAGATAGAGAAAGAGACAGTGAGCAGTCTTCTTATTCTTTCGGGATTAAACATGTGTACAACTTGAAAATCTAAGGGTAGAAGCGATGTAGTTGTTCGATGTTCCAAGCGTTGGTGAAGACTTCACCGTCTGCGGTGGCCAGCTTATAGGTGCCAGGTCAGAGCACTTCTGTGATGATGAATGGGCCTTCCCATGGTGGCGTTAGCTTGTGGCGAGCCCTGTTGTCCTGTCTAAGGCAAAGTAACAGGTCCCCGACGTTGAATGCCTGACCCTGCACATGTCGATGGTGGTACCGGTGTAAGGCTTGCTAGTACTTGGTGGAGCGGAGTAGGATGACATCACATGCTTCCTCCAGCTGGTCCACGGCATCCTCAAGGGAGGCTTAGTTCCCTTGGTCGTTGTACAATTTGACCCTTGGCGCTCTATACTCCATGTTAGTGGGAAGGATTGCCTCGGATCCATAGACCATGAAGAAGGGTGTGAAGCCAGTTGCTCGGCTCTAGGTCATTCTCAAACTCCAGAGGACCACAGGGAGTTTCACAACCCATCGACAACCAAACTTGTTCAACTGGTTAAATATCCTTGGCTTGACGCCCTGCAGGATCATGCCGTTGGTGCGCTCGACCTGCCCGTTTGTCCGGGGGTGTGCCACGGCCACCCAATCCACGCGGATATGGTGATCGTCGCAAAAATTAAGGAACTTTTGCCAGTGAACTGCATGCCGTTGTCAGTGATGATGGAATTTGGGACCCCGAAGCGATGAATAATGTCGGTAAAGAAGAGCACCGCGTGCTCAGATTTGATTCACACGATTGGCCGAGCCTCAATCCACTTCGAGAACTTGTCGATAGCGACAAGCAAGTGGGTGAAACCCCCGGGCGCTTTCTATAGCAGCCTGACTGTAACACCCCTAGTGTTTTTCCTGCATTTGTGCATGTGCATTGCATAACATAAGCACATTCATCTCATTATCACATGTGCACCACTTTATGTTTCCAATGTTGCAACATAATGTTTCAGTAGTGCTTATGCATAAGGGTATCATTTGTGGTGTCCCACTATTATCCCTAGTACCCTAGAGGGGTTGAACATGCCTCATAGGCCATGTTGCAAGTGTTGCATGTCATTGTTTCCATGTTTCAATTGATTGTTTCGCTTGTTTCAATCGAATGTTTCATATGTTTCAATTCTATGTTTCAGTTAATTTGAGAAGCTAGAATACAAGGATCATGTGCAAATGAATGTGGTGACTCACCAAAAACACCCTAGCTACACTTAGGATGTCATTAGGAATAATGTTCATGAAGGTCATTAGCCCTATTTATGCTTCTAAGTGCTAGTTTGACTTGGGTTGGCCCTGGTAGTCTTTTGTTTGACTATTTAAAAAGTGCTATCAAAATTCAATGCATGATGGTGCACCCTTAAACAAAGTTATAGCAATTTTGTTATGGAACAAAAGTTATTTTATGGCCATCCCATGAAAATGGCTAGAACATGCTCAAACAGGGCCCACAAGTCAGGATCTCATGCTGTTTCTATACTTAGAAAAATTTCTAAGTCATTCACTGACTTACAGTTTCTTGAACCCGACTTTGGAGCCTTGTAACTTCTTAACTATACCAAACCAGCCCAAGCTCATATTGACAAAGTTGAAGCTCGTACATAGCTCTACAACTTGTATTACTATAGTTTTTGTAAACAATGAACGGTTTGGGCGCTAGAGGGTCGAGAAGGGGGTGGTTTCAGTCGGTCATCGCCATCTCTGATTCAGAACGAGCCGAACTCGGTGGCCGACTATGCATAGGCCACGGTTGCTGCATGGTCACGCCGTGGCAACCGTACGCCGGCGCTAGCCCCAACAGTTAGGTCACGAGTGGCCTCAAGGTGCCACGGTGAGCTGCTGCTGCCTCCATTCACTCCCTTCCTCCTCGCCCTCGCCTGAAGCGGAGAAACGCACCACCGCTCTTGCCGCGTGCTCCGGCGAGCTCATGCGCACTCGCCACCGCACCACCACCTACTAAATCCCGACAATAGCCCTGCCCTGAACCCCTCTACCTCCTCGTCCTCTCCATGCAACAATCCAAGCCTTGGTAAGGTCGCATTGCCTATTTTGCCACCGTAGTACCTCATCGGAGTTCATCCATGCGACTGCTCACTGTGGCTAGGGCTCTCCGGGCGTCCTCTTCTCTCGCTAGTGGGTACGTTGGGATCGGTGTGGTGCGGGGATGCTCACCGAGGGTTTGGGTTGAGTCCAGCAGCAACCGCCGGTGAGGTGCGCCGCCACGCGCACCGCCGAGCCACCATGCACGACAGCGAGCCATCCCTGGTGGCTCCGCCCCTCGTTTAGATAGGTCTACTGGTGTGGCTTGAGGTGTAGATCACGTTGGTGCTCTTGGTCTCGCCGGCCGACTCACCGGTGATGAGCTTCGCCGTCGTCTTCTCCCTCCCCTGCTCTCTGTCCCTCTAGTCAGCGGGCCCTGGTGTCAGCGAGGGTAGGTGTGAGAAGGTCGTGGGCCAAGCGGTTTGGCCGGGCCAGCCCAGTTAGGGTTCATATGGTTCTTCTTTTCTTTTTCTTTTTCCAGATTTTGAATGCAACTTTGAAAATGTGTAACTTGAGTTTGGTAGATCCAAATGAGTTGGTTCAAATTTTGTGATACTCCTTGTGCAGTATAGTTCTTATTAAAAATATAAAATATGCCACGTTTTCTGTAAAAATATAGAGTTATAATTTGTGCTTTTAATGCATGTGTAAATAGTTAAAAATCATATCTCTTTGTATACAGCTCCAAATAACCTAAAATTTTTATGGGGTGCTGTTTATGCCTTGAGGAGCTTGTAGTTTAAATTTCATCAATTTTGGATACTGTATGGTGGAGTTATGTATTTATCTTGTTTGCTTGGTTGGATCTTGTGTGAATTTTCATGAATTTTCTGTAGATCCAGTAAAGGTGAAATTTGGTGAGTGTTGATCTCATGTTAGTAAGGACCTAAGAAAAATATGAAATCTGTTGTTTGACACTTTTTGATAGGATTTCCTATTTATGCCAAAATCAGCCTTTTTGTCTGTTATTTTTAGTATAGGAAAATATAGTTGCTCAAATGCTATGAAAGATTTATGGTAGCCTCCTGGATGTATGTGGTAGCCACTGTAATTTTCATAGAATTAATTGAGGAGTTTTGATATAGGTTCCTTTCACCTAATTATCTAAATAAATTAATAAAGGGCATTAAAGAAATTATTTAGATGTTGGCACTACATTTTGTGGTGTTCTTTTGACATGTGTAACAAGTTGGTAAACTTGGATTAGCTCAATTGTGCTTTTGCTACATCATTAAATTTTGGTGAATGATGGTTCCACTCTATGTAAATGATGGTTCCATGTCTTGTGATCTATAACAAAGTTGTTGTGAATTTTATGAGCTAGTTGTTGTTAAATTTTGGTGGCAATTGGCCTTATAGTTTAAGAGTTATAGCTGTTCAAAGTTGGTTCTCAGCTTTGGTTGCTCTCTGTTTGCACAAAACAGATTCTGTGTTTGCTTTAATTCGACCTAGTAAGGTGTGGAATCATGCTTTGATGTTTATAAATGATTTGTAGAGAATTTCATAAGCTTTCCAGAATGTCCTCTTGCAAGTCAATTTAGTCTATAGAACTCCTGTTATGATTGATGTAATGAACTGCTCTTTTCTATGTTTCATCTGAAGCTTTGTGTTAAGTATGTCTCGGTTATACTTAAGCATGTTCATGGTGTTACTAGAGGCTTAAAGTGATTAAAGTGAGTTTAGGTGTAGGTGTTAGGCCTTTAACTGAACATGAACATCTTTATCTTAGGTTGTGCAAGTTAGGTGAGTTACTCTTGTTCTTTAGAAGAAAGATAGATACATGTTCTAAAGTGATTTGAATAGAGCTATTCGTACTCAGTAAACGAGTGTCCAGTAGTACTTCACTTACTCCTTACCTTCTGTTATTCATCCATCATGAGCATCATGTCATTCCTTATGCATCTATGATATTCATCTTGTGCATCTGCATGCAATAGGTGTACCAGAGGGCGTGACGTTGCTGGAGTTCGACGGGATGAGCCAGGAAGCTCCCGAAGTGCAAGAGCCCAAACCCGAAGCTCAGGACGTGTAGCTCGCAGCCGAGGAGCTAGGAGAGGTGGTGGTTGAGTGCTCGGATTACAAGCCTTGCAACTTTGTTAAAGGCAAGCCCCAGAGCATCGTAAGTCTCCTAATTTCTGAAATGCAATTAAAGTATTATGTTATATATATTGTTGCATTAAGTTATAGGTGTTGGATGGAAACACTTGTTGCATTGATATATCCAATCCTTGTCCAGATATTATCACCTTGAATCCTATGTAGTTCAGGTGATATTATCACCTTGAATCCTATGGACGTGCAGCTCGTGTTGTTGCTTAGCCCTACTTTAAGCGGTAGAAGTCAGGTGATTTCCTGTCACCTGCGAGCTATAGGGATATACATGTGGTACGGTTGGCTATATTTGTTATCATGGAAAAGAACCTATCTTAATTTGAAATAAAGACTAGGCGGAGGCTTGCCAGTTTGCAGTGACTCCATCTGTGTCGATTAAGGACCGATTCTTGGAGCCTTTCCTGTTCTTGTTGAACGTATGCCTCTCTCTTAGTTGGCCGGGTCTGGAGACCGACCACAAAGCCGAGTAGCTCAACTTAGGCCAAGCTCTGGCAAGTATATAAAGTGTGCCTCGAAAGGGAGCCATAGGAGTGAGTCCAAGGGCAGGTGAGTTAAAAGTCCTGATCATCCTGGCAGAAGGTTAATCCCTAAGAGTGCTGGCACTGACCGAACCTGCGAAGTTGGTTCCTGAGTTGTACCAAAGGTGACCCACGGCTACCCTTGCAAAGTATGCCAGGGTGAGAGTTAGGAATAGCCCTCAGTTGAGTTGTAATTCGATTCGAGTCGCCGTCTCTCACCGGTTAGTGAGAACTTGATAGGCATATCTCCACAGTAGATTTACTAAATAACATGATGGTTCTAGAATGATGATATGATGATGATAGCCTTATTATACCTGCTATGGTTAATATTGTTTGCTCCTAATAAGTGAGTGCTCCAGTACAGGTGCTAATATAGTTGACAGGTTAATGAGGATGAACTTGATGCTAAATTGGTTACTTATGCTCATAAGCTCTTTTATGCAAATGTTGTCAAGCTAGCCCCACTTATACCAGCCTTGCATGATCCTTGGTGTCCTTTATTTCTGTTTTTGACTGGTAAGTCTAGCTGAGTACCTTCTCGTACTCAGGGTTTATTTCTCACCTGTTGTAGATGACCTGTTCTATTCTGGGTGCTGCAAGTACTGTCTCCTCCCCGCCGGAGATGAAGACTAGATCATTGGGCACGATCTCCATTAGTTATCTTATCTGAAGTTGCTTTTATTGACATGACTACTATCTGACAATGTATTTAAACTTATGAAGTTATGTATCGAACTATATTGCTTCCACGAAATAAACTTGGTTTGTAATATTTTATTTCGAACTTCGATGGATGTAATCCGTATGCCACTTGTGAACTATTGTAATGAATGATGTGTTGTGTTGAATCACTACGATCTTGGCTTGTATGTTTAAAGTTGTTTGAAATCCTTTGATATTTCCAGACTACCGGGATTATGGGAGCTTAAGTACAGGAATTTGATCACTTTGGAGATTGTTTTTATACTTACGTTCTTATAATTTGGTCAGTTCTATTACACTGACAAGGTCCAGACCCTAGACCATGAAAGGCCAAGTGATGGGGATCGTCTAGAGCGCTTGGGCTGGTAAATTAGTCTACCGAGCATAGTGTTGACATCCTTCGCAGGAGCATACTACCTCAGTCACGTTAGCCACGGCAGTGGGCCAGTAGAAGCCCTGCCGGAATGCATTTTCGATAAGGGTGCGTGGTGCTGCGTGGTGATCGCGGATGCCCCCATGGATGTCCTGTAGTAGCTTCTTCCCCTACTCGGTGGGGATGCAACGTTGCAGGATTCCAGTGGGGCTCCGCTTGTAAAGTTCTTGATCCAGCAAGACAAATGACTTGACGCAGTGCGCAAGGCATCGATCCTCGGTCCTATCAGTTGGGAGTACATCATGGACTAAACAGTCAAGGTATGGGATTCTCTAGTCCATCTGGGGGTCAGGCCCTGTGTATGGTTCATCCTTGATTTGCATAATGTCAGGGTCGGTTGGGACCAGGGTCAGGTCAGCCCCCGAGGCTAGCGTGGGCAGCTCGCTACCGTCCTGCGCTGACCATTGGTAAGTGACCGAGGGCTTATACAGTTCGCTGGCGATGACACTAGTGGGAATTGGTGCCCAACTGGACGTCAGCTTCGCAGGCTCATCTGTTGCCTCATTAGATCGTCTTGTAATGTGGTTGAGCTCGAGGCCATCGAACTTGTCTTCTAGGAGGTGGACCACCTGGCAGTATGCCACCATCTTGGGGTCATGACACCTGGACTCCTTCATCACTTGGTCTATGATCAACTAGGAGTCACCTTGGACATAAAGCCATCAGATCCTAAGCTCGGTGGCGATGTGCAAACTGTTGACAAGTGCCTCATTCTCAGCAACATTGTTAGAGGCTGAAAAATGGATTCGGATCATATACCTTATGCGCACGCCAACGGGGGAGATGATGATGAGTCCTACCCTGACTCTGCTCTTCATCAGTGACCCATCCAAATACATTGTCCAATACTCCTGCTCCACTAGGGCTGGTGCCATTTGGGTCTTGATCCATTCTACAACAAAATATACCAGCACCTAGGACTTGATGGCCTTCTGAGGAGCATAGGTGATGCCCTCTCCCATGAGTTCAACTGCCCACTTGGCAATTCTTCCCATCACCTCACGACTTTGGATCACCTCCCTAAGAGGGAAGGATGACACAATCAAGTAGTGGCACAATTTTCTCCAGGCGATGAGGATAGCGTACAATAGCTTCTGGATCTGTGGGTAGCGTGTCTTGGTGTTGGACAAGACTTCACTAATGAAGTAGAGTATACTAGATGTTGGACCTTGAGGGTGTGACCTCCTCCTGCTGTTCCACTACGATGGCGGCGCTCACCACTTGAGTAGTGGTCGTGACGTATAGCAGGAGTGGTTCCCCCTCAGTTGGTGGCACAAGGATTGGGGACTTTGTTAAAAGTGCCTTAAGCCCGTCAAGCGCCTCTTGGGCCTCGGGTGTCCAGGCAAAGCAGTCTGTCTTTCTTAGAAGTCGGTAAAGGGGCAGGCCTCGTTCTTCGAGGCATGAGATGAAGCGGCTCAGCGCCGCCAGACACCTATGACTCGCTATACCCCTTCCAAATCCTGAATCAGGCATGTTTGTGATAGCAGAAATCTTCTCTAGGTTGGCTTCAATGCCGTGCTCAGAGATGATAAAGCCATGTAGCATTCCCCTCGGGATCCCAAAGACGCATTTTTCGAGGTCGAGCTTGATATTCTTGGCCCATAAGCATTTGAATGCCGGATCGAGATCAGCTGTAACGGAACCGTCCAAATTATAAGAGCACAAGTACAAAAACAATCACCGAAATGATCAAATTCTCGCACTTGAGCCCATATAACTCCGGTAGTCCAATGAAATCACGAGGGATTTCAAACCAACCAACATACAAGCCAAGATCGTAGTGATTCAACATAACAAGTCACATGTTACAATCATTTCACAAGTAATTCAATATACTGCGGAGTTCAACAAAGTTATTACAACTTAAGTTCAAAAGTAGCGGAAGCAAAGTAATTTGAAACTAACAACACCTTTATTTCAATTATATGCCAGTACTAAGGTCGACTTCTAACAAAAGCATTAGAGAGAAGATAACTCAGAAGGATCATGCCCGTGATCACACTCCGCCTCTACGGCAGGAGCCAACCAACTCTTGCAGCCGCCATGATACATCATAACCTGCAACAAGTGGGGATAAAACCCTGAGTACGAGAAAGTACTCAGCTAGACTTACCCGTCAGAAACCAGAAATAAGGTGACACCAAGGATCATGCAAGGCTGATATAAAGTGGGGCTAGCTTGACAACATTTTGCATAAAAGCTTAATATAGATGATCAATCATTAATGCTTAAGCATCAAGTCAATTATCATTAACCTATCATCTATATTAGAACCTGTACTAGAGCACTCACTTTATTAGGAGCAAACAATATTAACCATAGCAGGTATAAATTGAGGCAACCTTTCCATCGTGATCCAATTAACCATCCGTTCAATTTAATGGAATCTACGTTGCCGCTGCTCAAGTCAAGTGCTCACTAACCGGGAGCGACGGCGATTCGAATCGAATTCCTATCCAGCTGGAGGGGTATTTCTAACACTCACCGAGTCACGCCTGGCGAGGGCTGCTCAGGTCACCTTTGGTACAGTTCAAGAGCCACGGGTCCGAATGATGTCGCGACCCCAAGGGCGACACTCTGCCAGGTGATAGGGACTCTAACCCCCCCTTGGTCTCATGCCAATGTCCCCAAGCACATCCTTTCTCTCCTCCAAGAAGCAACCTACCATTCGATTCCCGGCCTGAACTGTATTACTCGGATTCGCAGTCGGAACGACTTATCCGGCCAACTAAGTGTTAGACTGCGTTCAACATGACTCAAGGACGTACAGCGAATCGGTCCTTAAACGACTCAGACGGGGATAGATCCACACCCAAGACCTCCATGCCTTGTTGCTTCACTATCGTCATCCCGCCCGGTCTCATTTCATTTTATTAACACATGGTTCCATTCCACGATAGCAAATATAGCCAACCGTGTCATATATGAATATCCCTATATCTCGCAGGTGACAGGAAATCACCTGACTTCTACCGCTTAAAGCAGGGCTAAGCATCTACTCGATCCTAGTCTATGTAGGATTCAGGGATTCATATATCTGGACAAGGAATGATATAATGCAGCAAGGGTTTCCAACCAACTCCTATCACTTAATGCAGCAATACTTATAACATATATAGAATTAATTGCTTTAAAGATAGGAGGCTTATAATGCTCCGGGGCTTGCCTGGGATCCGACTCAAGTTAGAGTATGTCAGATGAGTTCGCTTGGCGAGCATCCTCTCATCTAGCACTTGCCCGATCCTTCTATCTTCGGGGTGGATCCACCAACTCCATCTTCGAGTTTGGCTCCACATCAGGTCTTTCACGTGCTTTAGCTAACGTACCTAAATGAGGTGCAACAATGCATATGTATGAATGCATAGAAGTGCAATAAGCAAAGTAATCAAATAAGCATACCAAACTCACGTAAGCACCTAGAGCTAATTAATTTAATCCTCATTAGGGCATAACATAGAAAATTGCGAGCACAACAATCAAGAAACAAGTCTCACAAGATCACAGGGTACCACCCAAGTATCATCAAAGATATGAGTCACCCTTCAATACCCAAGCATGACAAAGTTAATCAAAGCACTAGAACAATAATCTGCTACTTTCTGGACATACATACAGTAGCTCAGTAAATAAATCATAACTGGAGATATCTAAATCCAAATGACTTGCAAGAAGACATTATGGAAATCTTATGAAATTATCTAAATTTCATTTATAATCATCTAAACCTGGTTCTAACATTTACTAGGTCGAAATACAGAAGGTACAGAATCTGTCCTAGAAGGACAGAGAGCAACCTAAATCTGAACCCAACTTAGAACAGCTGTAGTTTCTAAACCATATGTCCAATTGCCACCAAAATTTAGCATTAGCTAGATCATGAAATTCACAACAACTTTGTTATAGCACACAAGACATGAAAACATCATTTGCATAGGGTAATTAACAATATTCTTAAATCTGTTCAGAAACCTCGTTTACAAGAAATAATTATTAACTTATGTTGCAAACATATCATTGGACAAAATCAATTTTACCAACATGTCACACATGACTAATGAACACCAGAAAACATAGTGCCCAATACTAAATAATTTCTTTTAATATAGTTTCTTAATTTATTTAGATAAGTAGGTGGAATTATGACCACATCATAAAGATGCTCAATAAATTCTACCAAAATTACAGGGGTCTACAAATGCTCTCAAAAGTCTACTGTCCAAATTTCAAGCTATTTAGACAAGTAGATCAACCTCTATGAAAAAGACAAATAGCTATTGCAATAAATCATGTAAAAGCAAATTAAACCTAAAACTCAATATTTTCTGTGAACACATGGCCATAAAATGAACTAACATCAAAGAGCAGCATTATAATAAGGTGATGGAACAACATTTTCTATTTTATCATTTATATATTATTTATAAGCTATTTATTAGGCCATAAACAAGTTAACTCAATAACTTGAGCATACAATAAGCAATGACCATAAAATTTATACCACAGTACATCCATATCATGACAAACCTACCATAAAAATTTCACATCATTTGGAGCATCACAACTCAAGATATAAAAATGACAAGCAATATAATGTAGATTTTCCCTATTTATCAAGGTCAAACCAAAACCCTAAGAAAACAGTGAACAAATAGTGTGTTTAATATTTTTCCTAGCAAGTACATGTCATCACAAATTTAACAAAACAAGAATCACTATTTTTGGAGTTCAAAAACTTGAGATCTTGCTCTGGTTAGGTTTAAAGGCATTTTTAGAGCATTTTTAAAACTTAAGTAAAGACATTAGAAAATACCTACAAACATATATAATTTTATGACTCTACTGCATAGATCTCTTCTCAAGGTTTCCAAAAAGTCCCCATTTACTAATTTTGGAGTCTCCTAGCATAAGATATGCATTTTAGAAGATTTAACCAAATTCTGAAATTCAAAATCGGAATAAAACAACCCTAACAAGATTCGCTAGGCGCACCCGAACCGATACCTAGACAACCCCTTACTTAAACTGACAAGTGGGACCTGTTACCCAGCCGGGCCCGCCTGTCATACAAAGAAAAGGACACCCAGAGAGGGAGAGAGGGGAACGGGCTTGGCCTCGCTGCCTGCCGCCGGAAACAGGGGAGGGGGCCGTGCTCACGGCTCCGGCGAGGGGGTCGCCGGCGGCGGTGGCCAAGGACGGCGCGAGCATCCAGGGGCCTTTGCGCACCCGCGGAGCTACTCGGCTCTGCTCGAGGCGGTCCCCAGCACCGTGGCCACAGGAGCGGGTGTCGGCAACGGCGGCGGTCCGGTGGCAGCGGCCTCCGGTGAGGGTCAAGGCCGGGGAGGAGGTGCCGCGCGTGCGGCTTGGCGTGGCAAATGTGGTGTGGTGGTCCGTTCGGGCGGAGGAAGGCCGGAGATAGAGCGACGACGGTGGCCATGGAGCTCGGCCGCCGGCCATGGCGGCGACATGCTCCGGTGACGAAGGAAGGTGGAGGGAAAAAGCGCTCTAGGCTCGCGGGAATGTGGAGCAGGCTCTAGTGGTGCTGCTGAGGGCTCCAGGGGGATACGAGGATAGGCTTGGTGGAGGAACGACAGTGGTCGGCCATGGCGGTCATCGTGGCATGCGCGCGAACAGGATGGCGAGGCAGAGGGAGGGCGGTGAGGGCAAGTGGAAAGCTCGGAATGGAGCTCGGCGAGTGCCCTGGTGCTCCCCCATCGAACAAAGCGCAAGGTCACGCGTCAGAGAAGAGGACGCGCGGCGCCCATGGTGGAGGCTCTCGGGTGCATGGCCGCCACGCCCTTAGACACGCGTCGGCCTTTGTGGCATTTCAACGAACACCTGGCGAGTGATGGTGTAGGCGAAGTGGAGCACTGATTTGGGCCATCTACAGGCCGAATTAGGTCATGGGCCCAAAAGCTAAATTGAAGCCCACATAACCCTCTACAAAACTTGTTTAAGGGTCATGGTCATTAGGGAAAAGGATTAATGGGTAATTAAGCACCAAAGTGGCTGTGTCAGCGTGTTGACAGCGATCGACAAACTCCAAAAATTGATGGCCAAACTGACGTCAAACTGATGCCATCTTGTTGCATGCTCTTCCCCACAATGTATGCTCCAATTTTTATAAAAGGACCAACTCAAGTTACTTAGTAAATTTTGGAGAACGCGACATGTCAACATGTCAAGGCCAATTAGTGATAAAAACAACTTTTTGCTGTTTTGGAAGCTCTTATTGAAGGCCCAACTAAGCTCCATTTTGAGTGACACTTGATCCATGGTTTCCATCATGAAAAGTACTACAACTCATATTAAGGAACCTAATTGAACTACCATATGAAATTAGAAGATAAAATTGCATGAACATGGCAACTTTCTGCTGTTAATTCAGGACTTAGAATATTTTCTAAGTGCTGGAAACAGCCCTCAATCTGACTTGTGGGCCCTTTTGGAGTATGTTCCACGCATTTTCATGACTTGACTCTTAAACAAAGTTTGTTCCTTATAAAATTCTCTAGAACTTTGTAAAAGGGTGCACAGTCATGCAAAGCTTCTAGGTCACACTTTTGAAATGGTCAAACCAAAGGGCTCCAGGGTCCATACATGGTCAACCACCAATTAGAAGCATATTTAGGCAAAATGTTCAACATGAACATTGTTCCATTAAGTGTCCTAAGTGTAGTTAAGGTCTTGTAGAGTTTATCTAGTGTCATTTGGACAAGTTTGCAAGGTTTGGTTGGTGTTCTACAATTCCATTCACTTAATGATGCAAGTTCCAATAGGAATGGAACTTATCATTTCATGTGACTTTTTGATTCCAAACTCCATGAAACTTTTTCAGAGATCAATATAGATAGGTACTAAGGTGAGACACATGAAGATATTGCCATAACACCATCCAAGCATATATCTTTGAAAAGGGACCTATATGTAAAGCAATGATGCAACATCCAACTTTAGGTCAGGCTCATCTCCCTAGGTTGACCTTGACATTGTCATCCCCACTTAAGCTGTCATGTTTAAGCTTAAACCCACTGCCTAATTGGTGATAAACACCTGGGGTGTTACAGCCCTCACCCCTTAAAAGAATCGCGTCCCGAGATTCGGAATGGAAGACCTTTTAAGGAAGAGAGACACGCTATCTGGTTCACAACATTTGCTATAGCTTTTAGCTACAAAGCTTCAACATCGATGAACAATTTGGTCAAAGGCACTTTCTGGATACTTACTCTTTATGGTAAAATCTGTCGGAAGAATTTCCTTCATTGACTTCCATGAAGCATTGTTACTTTGGGAGGAATCCAAGATAGCACATACTGCATTCTCAGTGTACGGAGATCATTTGGTCCACGAGTGAACCACTCACAAGTATCTGATTCTTTAGTGAACACAACATCGTCCGTATGAACTTGACACTAGATCGAAATAATCACAAGTATACTCGTTAAATTGACTCTATGTGCACAAAGTTTGAAAAGCAATCCTCTACCAAAATGGCTTGAGCACAACCTTCCAAAAGTGTGAGACCATAGACGACAAATATACTCTGAGGCTATAGGATACTGACTAACCAATAGACAGGGTCTATATTGGTCGTAAATATTCAATCCTTTCGATATCAACTAATGGAAAACTACTCAAGGTTCCATGTGTGCAGTTCTCTTTCTCTGATGACAACACTGTATTATCTGAGTCTATCGAGGGGTCAATGAATGTGATGGCTGACTCTGTCGGCTTCGTATTCCTGCCAACAGCTACCTAATAAGATTCTTTTATCCAAGACAACCGTTATCTGGGTTGAACCAGATGCAACCTCTTGGGTAAAAACGTGTATAAGGTACCAAAGTATGTCATTATCGGAAAATAATTCCCAAAGAAAGATGTAACGAGGCCTTAAGGACAACAAAAGTTGTAATACTTACTAAACCGCGGGGAGTAGTCTACCGCCAAGCGATTGAGTAAAATTTTCCTTGGTGACATAGTTGTACTGTAAGTTGAGTTGACTTGCAGCATAACAACTTTGTCAGGCCAACTTTCACCTTGAGGCTTCCTTTTTAGGATCAAACAGCAGCTCTAAGACGGGAAATCTGTTGTTTGACGCTTTTCAAATTGCTTTTGATTCGCGATGGCATACATTGATTTGCAGAAACCAAGGCTGCTCATACATTAGGGATACGAGAAAGCAAAAACAATTAAAAGAGTGTAAACTAGTATCTGTGAGACCTCAAAAGGGTCATCCAACAGCAGATCTCGACTATTAAATTACATATCAATTCGAGGATGCACACGCTTTGAACTTGCGGGTTACTTTTGCAAGGCAAAACACATACTTTCTATACTTCTTCACCTTAACTGATAAAACACTTTGCACTATTTGTGTGATTGTCCAAGATGGAATTGACTTGGTCACAATGGCTGTGGAAGATAGGGTATCACTCAAGTTGTTGGCCAGTTGATTAACTTATTATTGGTTATTGCTTTGTAAGATATAGCCTTTATAGCTACCAAAGAGTCGTTACCTAGCTGGAGATTAACCTTCCTATTGGTAACTAATTAGTTGTCTCTCAACACTAAAAAGTTCCAATTCTTCATTCTCGACCACAACAACTATGGTTGATGCAGAATAGGTGGTTGCCATCGAAGTCAGTGGATAAGGAGTCACACCAAAGATGGTGGATTTCGACGGTATGGCCATTATGCATACAAAGGTTAAGATTTACATAATGTGACGATTGATTCTTATCCAACGAATGACTTGTCCAGTAGTAAGTGTTGCGTGTCCTTTTTATCCAACAGAGCTGAGATACGTGGCTCCCTAGATGCTGGTTGTCAATACTGGGCAACTATGTAGAGTCACTTGACTACCACATATTGCAGTCTGTTAAAGTTTATGTCGGTGACCTGTTCTTTAAAGGTTATCCTCTTAGCAACTTCAGAAGGAAGCTCCACTACTTTTGGTCTAAGATATGGATCTTACGATATGATATGGAGAGATAACCCAAAAGGAACACAAGAAAATAGCACATCGTCTGTCGTTTGATAATGGATCATGACTAGAAACCGTGATACCAGCGCGTGCCAGGCAGCCAGCCATGTGTCTGCAGCCACAGGAGGCCCTTGGTTTCGTCGCGGCACCATCAGCGACTACTCATAACACCATTACTAAACGCACAACGAAGGTGAAATTTCAAGTGGCACCAATGGGCTGTAAGAGCAAGCGCCATACAAGGAGGGACAGCAAGCAAAGGTAGTCACAAGGTTTAGAATCAACACGAAAATGATCCGAAGATCAAAATATAGCACAAGAGAACGTCACACAAATGCCAAGGATAACTGAGCAAGAGACTCTTGCTTAAATTCTACGTACGACTTGCGTCCACCGAGGTGAGTTCCAGATAGAAGATTAATAGGAGATTCATTCATGTTGGGCAACAACATGAGATCAAGATCGATAAACATCCTGAGACTTGGGAAGGTTAGGGATGGATTACTCAAACTTCAAGGACGAAAACCAATATGTCAATCATAGATTGAGTTGATAAGGTAGATACCCGAATTTACAAGCAACCGATTTTGAGATCAGACGACGAAAGATTACTATTGCACCAGATCACCTGTAGGAGAGGCAATCAGTAGGTCCAACATGGATTCAGTTAAGGGTCTTACAACTTGGCATCAAACAACTATAGCTAAAAGGAAGAGTTGGAGAGAATCTATCTTGGCTAGTAGATCAAACAAAGGTATTCACGTGCGGTTGCAGGACAACCATGGTATACACGCATATTTAATGGTCCAGACTTGGGCTCATAAGGAAAAGAACCTAATTGGGGATGACGCCAAGAGATCGTTTCGCGTAACTCGAGTATTGCTCTAAGATAAAGCTACTCGACACTCGTATACTTACCGAAGACAAACGAAGTGACAACTATGACACTACCAAGATAACAAGCATACATACAACATCACAATCAAGCAATCATTTAAGAAAATTCAAACAATGGGCTTAAGCAAACAATTCAAAGCACAAGGCTCACCTAATATAAGCATTCATCTCAAGCACGAACTAACTACAAGTTTAGCTCAAAACAAACGCTAGCTAAGGAAGCCAACTTAGCATGTGCCCAGAATCTGGACAGCAGCACAGTGGTTACTTGTTTCAACTATAACTGAGGTTGTAGACATCCCACAAAGATGATCCTAGACTTTATAGAACGTTTAGGAAGATGACTACACTTTAGTTATTCATACCAATAGCTAATTCATAGATTAACATGGTCAAACATGCTGATGTTTCAGATCTGTACCATTATGGACAGAAAACTGACAAGAACTTCAAAAATGCAAAACTGGAGTTTTAGGGACACAACAAGGCTAAGCCTTAACTTTGTGTAAAGCTTATTAAGTTGTCTATAACTTTCTTATTATCATATTAAGATGATTCTATATCTAACAAGGCCAAACAAGACAAAGAAGACATCTCTGCCCAGATTTGGACAGATTCTGTCATTCCACTTTATAAGCCTATAACTAGAGATTTAGACCACCAAAATTTGTGATATAGGACATTTTGGAAAGCTTAGAAAAAGTAATACACTTCTTCTATTATCTCCAAGACATGATTCCTTATGCACATAGGTCAAACAAACCAAACCTTCAGATCCGTTCTGAACATGAGCAGATTTTGATAACAAACTTCTAAAATTTATAACTCTCAAACCATAAGACCTAGGGTCATAAAATTTTAGGACAAGCTAGATAAGTAAGTTAGCTACAACTTTGGTATTCTCTATAACTACAGAAAATACCATTATGATCATAAAAGCATCACTACAACAGAAACCGCTCTAGCAGCCAACGTTTAATAAGCAAAACAAAGTTTGCCTTTGTTCTACTTAACAAGAGAGCACACAAACATATCATCCTAGTGGCTCTAAACATTGTTACCTTAGACCAACACCAATTTAATTCATTCACGAGAATTCCATTTACTTAAGTGAGGTCTAAAACATTTTCAAAAACTTGTATGACAACATATCCACCACTTGGCTAAACTAGAGGGCATCTATAGGTTCAAGCATGTAACCACAATTATTTCTAACAAAACTAAGCACACACCTTTCTCAAGCAACATGGAACAAGACATTTTTGTTTTACTTCACTCACAAGTTACTTACTGTAGAACAAGGGTGAGAGGAGCATAGTTATGTATTAAGCAACAACATGATGCTGCATGCTTCGTCCTATTCATCCTCACAAGATTGCCAATATAAGGTGGCGATCACGTTCTATGTCGGTGGCATAACACGCACTCTCTCGATATATGGCTAGTCGTCAGCTACATTCGACTTACGCATTCGTGGTTAGCGTACCTGCAGAAATTTTTCATTGCAGCCCAACATTTCCCAATATAGCACACAATGAAAACAGAGTAGTAAAATTCTAAGTACTCCCATGTACATATACCCCCGTATATATACATGTAGCACCAAAACTACCCGAATAATCAATCACCCACAATTAAGTACCTTCATATATACATGTGTGTAACATGTAAATAATCCAGTAACCAAAACTAGCTCTCCCCTAGACCGAGGGTTGTACGGTCATGCTCTCACAACTCACACTTACCTGAGCGTAGGTGCGACGTTGCATAAAAGTAAACTTAGCAACATATATGGCTATTTCATATATGAAGGCTACCTCTAATCTGACACACTGGGTAGCATAGTGTGGGAGAGTTATCACACATACATACCTTGGCCTGGGCGTAGATGCATAAATGAAAAACCCCCAAGTTAGTACTTATATAAGCCACCTAATAATCCTTATATGGGCATAAGGAAATTGACCACTGGCATACTAGGTTTAGAATTCAGATTTCACAAACCTACATATAGCTATAAGTTGATAAAACTGATTTTATAAAACAAAACCTTTGTTTTAAATACACATACGACAAGTTTAATGTTGAATCTTGCTCCGATACCAGCTGTAACGGAACCGTCCAAATTATAAGAGCACAAGTACAAAAACAATCACCGAAATGATCAAATTCTCGCACTTGAGCCCATATAACTCCGGTAGTCCAATGAAATCATGAGGGATTTCAAACCAACCAACATACAAGCCAAGATCGTAGTGATTCAACATAACAAGTCACATGTTACAATCATTTCACAAGTAATTCAATATACCGCGGAGTTCAACAAAGTTATTACAACTTAAGTTCAAAAGTAGCGGAAGCAAAGTAATTTGAAACTAACAACACCTTTATTTCAATTATATGCCAGTACTAAGGTCGACTTCTAACAAAAGCATTAGAGAGAAGATAACTCAGAAGGATCATGCCCGTGATCACACTCCGCCTCTACGGCAGGAGCCAACCAACTCTTGCAGCCGCCATGATACATCATAACCTGCAACAAGTGGGGATAAAACCCTGAGTACGAGAAAGTACTCAGCTAGACTTACCCGTCAGAAACCAGAAATAAGGTGACACCAAGGATCATGCAAGGCTGATATAAAGTGGGGCTAGCTTGACAACATTTTGCATAAAAGCTTAATATAGATGATCAATCATTAATGCTTAAGCATCAAGTCAATTATCATTAACCTATCATCTATATTAGAACCTGTACTAGAGCACTCACTTTATTAGGAGCAAACAATATTAACCATAGCAGGTATAAATTGAGGCAACCTTTCCATCGTGATCCAATTAACCATCCGTTCAATTTAATGGAATCTACGTTGCCGCTGCTCAAGTCAAGTGCTCACTAACCGGGAGCGACGGCGATTCGAATCGAATTCCTATCCAGCTGGAGGGGTATTTCTAACACTCACCGAGTCACGCCTGGCGAGGGCTGCTCAGGTCACCTTTGGTACAGTTCAGGAGCCACGGGTCCGAATGATGTCGCGACCCCAAGGGCGACACTCTGCCAGGTGATAGGGACTCTAACCCCCCCTTGGTCTCATGCCAATGTCCCCAAGCACATCCTTTCTCTCCTCCAAGAAGCAACCTACCATTCGATTCCCGGCCTGAACTGTATTACTCGGATTCGCAGTCGGAACGACTTATCCGGCCAACTAAGTGTTAGACTGCGTTCAACATGACTCAAGGACGTACAGCGAATCAGTCCTTAAACGACTCAGACGGGGATAGATCCACACCCAAGACCTCCATGCCTTGTTGCTTCACTATCGTCATCCCGCCCGGTCTCATTTCATTTTATTAACACATGGTTCCATTCCACGATAGCAAATATAGCCAACCGTGTCATATATGAATATCCCTATATCTCGCAGGTGACAGGAAATCACCTGACTTCTACCGCTTAAAGCAGGGCTAAGCATCTACTCGATCCTAGTCTATGTAGGATTCAGGGATTCATATATCTGGACAAGGAATGATATAATGCAGCAAGGGTTTCCAACCAACTCCTATCACTTAATGCAGCAATACTTATAACATATATAGAATTAATTGCTTTAAAGATAGGAGGCTTATAATGCTCCGGGGCTTGCCTGGGATCCGACTCAAGTTAGAGTATGTCAGATGAGTTCGCTTGGCGAGCATCCTCTCATCTAGCACTTGCCCGATCCTTCTATCTTCGGGGTGGATCCACCAACTCCATCTTCGAGTTTGGCTCCACATCAGGTCTTTCACGTGCTTTAGCTAACGTACCTAAATGAGGTGCAACAATGCATATGTATGAATGCATAGAAGTGCAATAAGCAAAGTAATCAAATAAGCATACCAAACTCACGTAAGCACCTAGAGCTAATTAATTTAATCCTCATTAGGGCATAACATAGAAAATTGCGAGCACAACAATCAAGAAACAAGTCTCACAAGATCACAGGGTACCACCCAAGTATCATCAAAGATATGAGTCACCCTTCAATACCCAAGCATGACAAAGTTAATCAAAGCACTAGAACAATAATCTGCTACTTTCTGGACATACATACAGTAGCTCAGTAAATCAATCATAACTGGAGATATCTAAATCCAAATGACTTGCAAGAAGACATTATGGAAAGCTTATGAAATTATCTAAATTTCATTTATAATCATCTAAACCTGGTTCTAACATTTACTAGGTCGAAATACAGAAGGTACAGAATCTGTCCTAGAAGGACAGAGAGCAACCTAAATCTGAACCCAACTTAGAACAGCTGTAGTTTCTAAACCATATGTCCAATTGCCACCAAAATTTAGCATTAGCTAGATCATGAAATTCACAACAACTTTGTTATAGCACACAAGACATGAAAACATCATTTGCATAGGGTAATTAACAATATTCTTAAATCTGTTCAGAAACCTCGTTTACAAGAAATAATTATTAACTTATGTTGCAAACATATCATTGGACAAAATCAATTTTACCAACATGTCACACATGACTAATGAACACCAGAAAACATAGTGCCCAATACTAAATAATTTCTTTTAATATATTTTCTTAATTTATTTAGATAAGTAGGTGGAATTATGACCACATCATAAAGATGCTCAATAAATTCTACCAAAATTACAGGGGTCTACAAATGCTCTCAAAAGTCTACTGTCCAAATTTCAAGCTATTTAGACAAGTAGATCAACCTCTATGAAAAAGACAAATAGCTATTGCAATAAATCATGTAAAAGCAAATTAAACCTAAAACTCAATATTTTCTGTGAACACATGGCCATAAAATGAACTAACATCAAAGAGCAGCATTATAATAAGGTGATGGAACAACATTTTCTATTTTATCATTTATATATTATTTATAAGCTATTTATTAGGCCATAAACAAGTTAACTCAATAACTTGAGCATACAATAAGCAATGACCATAAAATTTATACCACAGTACATCCATATCATGACAAACCTACCATAAAAATTTCACATCATTTGGAGCATCACAACTCAAGATATAAAAATGACAAGCAATATAATGTAGATTTTCCCTATTTATCAAGGTCAAACCAAAACCCTAAGAAAACAGTGAACAAATAGTGTGTTTAATATTTTTCCTAGCAAGTACATGTCATCACAAATTTAACAAAACAATAATCACTATTTTTGGAGTTCAAAAACTTGAGATCTTGCTCTGGTTAGGTTTAAAGGCATTTTTAGAGCATTTTTAAAACTTAAGTAAAGACATTAGAAAATACCTACAAACATATAGAATTTTATGACTCTACTGCATAGATCTCTTCTCAAGGTTTCCAAAAAGTCCCCATTTACTAATTTTGGAGTCTCCTAGCATAAGATATGCATTTTAGAAGATTTAACCAAATTCTGAAATTCAAAATCGGAATAAAACAACCCTAACAAGATTCGCTAGGCGCACCCGAACCGATACCCAGACAACCCCTTACTTAAACTGACAAGTGGGACCTGTTACCCAGCCGGGCCCGCCTGTCATACAAAGAAAAGGACACCCAGAGAGGGAGAGAGGGGAACGGGCTTGGCCTCGCTGCCTGCCGCCGGAAACAGGGGAGGGGGCCGTGCTCACGGCTCCGGCGAGGGGGTCGCCGGTGGCGGTGGCCAAGGACGGCACGAGCATCCAGGGGCCTTTGCACACCCGCGGAGCTACTCGGCTCTGCTCGAGGCGGTCCCCAGCACCGTGGCCACAGGAGCGGGTGTCGGCAACGGCGGCGGTCCGGTGGCAGCGGCCTCCGGTGAGGGTCAAGGCCGGGGAGGAGGTGCCGCGCGTGCGGCTTGGCGTGGCGAATGTGGTGTGGTGGTCCGTTCGGGCGGAGGAAGGCCGGAGATAGAGTGACGACGGTGGCCATGGAGCTCGGCCGCCGGCCATGGCGGCGACATGCTCCGGTGACGAAGGAAGGTGGAGGGAAAAAGCGCTCTAGGCTCGCGGGAATGTGGAGCAGGCTCTAGTGGTGCTGCTGAGGGCTCCAGGGGGATACGAGGATAGGCTTGGTGGAGGAACGACAGTGGTCGGCCATGGCGGTCATCGCGGCATGCGCGCGAACAGGATGGCGAGGCAGAGGGAGGGCGGTGAGGGCAAGTGGAAAGCTCGGAATGGAGCTCGGCGAGTGCCCTGGTGCTCCCCCATCGAACAAAGCGCAAGGTCACGCGTCAGAGAAGAGGACGCGCGGCGCCCATGGTGGAGGCTCTCGGGTGCATGGCCGCCACGCCCTTAGACACGCGTCGGCCTTTGTGGCATTTCAACGAACACCTGGCGAGTGACGGTGTAGGCGAAGTGGAGCACTGATTTGGGCCATCTACAGGCCGAATTAGGTCATGGGCCCAAAAGCTAAATTGAAGCCCACATAACCCTCTACAAAACTTGTTTAAGGGTCATGGTCATTAGGGAAAAGGATTAATGGGTAATTAAGCACCAAAGTGGCTGTGTCAGCGTGTTGACAGCGATCGACAAACTCCAAAAATTGATGGCCAAACTGACGTCAAACTGATGCCATCTTGTTGCATGCTCTTCCCCACAATGTATGCTCCAATTTTTATAAAAGGACCAACTCAAGTTACTTAGTAAATTTTGGAGAACGCGACATGTCAACATGTCAAGGCCAATTAGTGATAAAAACAACTTTTTGCTGTTTTGGAAGCTCTTATTGAAGGCCCAACTAAGCTCCATTTTGAGTGACACTTGATCCATGGTTTCCATCATGAAAAGTACTACAACTCATATTAAGGAACCTAATTGAACTACCATATGAAATTAGAAGATAAAATTGCATGAACATGGCAACTTTCTGCTGTTAATTCAGGACTTAGAATATTTTCTAAGTGCTGGAAACAGCCCTCAATCTGACTTGTGGGCCCTTTTGGAGTATGTTCCACGCATTTTCATGACTTGACTCTTAAACAAAGTTTGTTCCTTATAAAATTCTCTAGAACTTTGTAAAAGGGTGCACAGTCATGCAAAGCTTCTAGGTCACACTTTTGAAATGGTCAAACCAAAGGGCTCCAGGGTCCATACATGGTCAACCACCAATTAGAAGCATATTTAGGCAAAATGTTCAACATGAACATTGTTCCATTAAGTGTCCTAAGTGTAGTTAAGGTCTTGTAGAGTTTATCTAGTGTCATTTGGACAAGTTTGCAAGGTTTGGTTGGTGTTCTACAATTCCATTCACTTAATGATGCAAGTTCCAATAGGAATGGAACTTATCATTTCATGTGACTTTTTGATTCCAAACTCCATGAAACTTTTTCAGAGATCAATATAGATAGGTACTAAGGTGAGACACATGAAGATATTGCCATAACACCATCCAAGCATATATCTTTGAAAAGGGACCTATATGTAAAGCAATGATGCAACATCCAACTTTAGGTCAGGCTCATCTCCCTAGGTTGACCTTGACATTGTCATCCCCACTTAAGCTGTCATGTTTAAGCTTAAACCCACTGCCTAATTGGTGATAAACACCTGGGGTGTTACATCAGCAACCAGGTCATCAGCTCATTTTGACTTGACTACGATGTCATCTACGTAAGCCTCAATGGTCCACCCGATGAGATCCCCAAAAATGGTGAGCATACAGTGCTGATACGTAGCCCCAACATTCTTAAGGCCAAATGGCATGATCACGTGACAGTAGTTAACAGTAGGTCCTAAACGGGGTGACGAAAGAGGCTGCGAGCTGGATAGACTCTTTCATCATGATTTGATGGTAACCAGAGTAAGCATCAAGGAAAGAGAGAGCGGCACACCCCGAAGTGGAGTCAACTATCTGATCGATGCGTGGTAAAGGGAACGGATGTTTAGGACAAGCCTTGTTGAGACTAGTGTAATCAACACACATTCTCCATTTACCATTTTTCTTTTTTACAAGTATAGGATTAGCTAACCACTCGGGATGGAACACCTTGATGGACCCGGCTGCCAGTAGCTTGTGAATCTCCTCCCTGATAGCACTACGCTTCTCCTTGTCGAAGCGGCACAGTCGTTGCCTTACTGGTTTGGAGCTGGCCCGGATGTCCAAGGAGTGCTCGGTGACTTCCCTCAGGATGACAGGCATGTCGGAGGGACTCCACGCGAACATGTCACTATTCACACAGAGAAAGTCAATGAGCACTACTTCCTATTTGGGATCCAGGGTGGTGCCAACACGCACCGTCTTGCCGTTGGAGCTGCTAGGGTCGAGGAGGACCTCCTTGACTCCCTCGATGGGTTCAAAGGAGCCAGTGGACCGCTTGTGTCACAGAACCGTCCAAATTATAAGAGCACAAGTACAAAAACAATCACCAAAATGATCAAATTCTCGCACTTGAGCCTATATAACTTCGGTAGTCCAAGAAATCACGAGGGATTTCAAACCAACCAACATACAAGCCAAGATCGTAGTGATTCAACATAACAAGTCATATGTTACATCCATTTCCCAAGTAATCCAATATACATCGGAGTTCAACATAGTTATTACAACTTAAATTGAAAAGTAGCGGAAGCAAAGTAATTTGAAACTAACATTTCTTTGATTTCAAATACATGCCAGTACCAAGGTCAACTTCCAACAAAAGCATTAGAGACAAGATAACTCAGAGGGATCATGCCCATGATCACACTCCGCCACTATGGCAGGAGTCAACCAACTCTTGCAGTCGCCATGATACATCACAACCTGCAATAAGTGGGGATAAAACCCTGAGTACGACAATGTACTCAGCTAGACTTACCCGTCAAAAACCAGAAATAAAGTGACACCAAGGATCATGCAAGACTGATATAAAGTGGGATAGCATGACAATATTTTGCATAAAAGCTTAATATAGATAAGTAATCATTAATGCTTAAGCATCAAGTTAATTATCATTAACCTATCATCTATATTAGAACCTGTACTAGAGCACTCACTTGATTAGGAGCAAACAATATTAACCATAGCAGGTATAAATTGAGGCAACATTTCCATCATCATCCAATTAACCATCCGTTCAATTTAATGGAATCTACGTTGCCGCTGCTCAAGTCAAGTGCTCACTGACCGGGAGCGACGACAATTCGAATGTAGTTCCTATCCAGCTGGAGGGGTATTTCTAACACTCACCGAGACACGCCTGGCGAGGGCTGCTCAGGTCACCTTTGGTACCGTTCAGGAAAGCGTGGGTTCAACTGATGTTGCATCCCCAAGGGCAACACTCTGCCAGGGTGATAGGGACTTTAACCCCTCTTGGTCTTATGCCAATGTTCCCAAGCACATCCTTACTTCCTCCAAGATGCTACCTACCCTTCGATTCTCGGCCTAAACTGTATTACTCGGCTTCGCGGTCGAAACGACTTATCCGGCCAACTAAGTGTTAGACCGCGTTCAACATGACTCAAGGACGTACAACGAATCAATCCTTAAACAACTCAGACGGGGATAGATCCACACCCAAGACCTCCATGCCTTGTTGCTTCACTATCGTCATCCCGCCCGGTCTCATTTCATTTTATTAACACATGGTTCTTCTACGATAGCAAATATAGCCAACCGTACCATATATGAATGTCCCTACATCTCGCAGGTGACAGGAAATCACCTGACTTCTACCGCTTAAAGCAGGGCTAAGCACCTATTCGATCCTGGTCTACATAGGATTCAAGGTATGCTTTCTAGACAAGGATGGGATATCAATGTAGTAAGTGTTTTCATCCAACACCTATAACTTAATGCAACAATATATATAACATAATACTCAATTACATTTCAAAAATTAGGAGGCTTATAATGCTCCGGGGCTTGCCTGGGATCCGACTCAAGTTAGAGTTTGTCAGGTGAAACTCGCTTGGCGAGCATTCCCTCGTTCTAGCACTTGTTCGATCCTTCCATCTTCGGGATAGGTCCACTAGCACCATCTTCTGGTTAACTCCACATCACATCCTTCATGTGTTTCAGCTAGCGTACCTAAATGAGGTGCAACAATGCATAGGTATGAATGCATAGAAGTGCAATAAACAAAGTAATCATGTAAGCATACCAATGTTCACATAAGCACCTAGAGCTAATTAACTTAACCTCACTAAGGAATCACATAGACGACGGCAAGCACATGAATCAAGACACAAGTCTCCTGAGATTACAGGGTACCAAACCAAGTACCCTCAAAGATGTAAGTCACACTTCAATACACAAGCATGGCAGAGTGAATCAAAGCACTAAAACTAAAATGTGTCACTTTTTGGACATACATGCAGTAGCTTAGTAAATCAATCATAACTGGAGATCCCTAAATCCAAATGACTTGAAATAAGACATTCTAGAAAGCTTAAGAAATTGTATACAATTAATTTAATATCAACTAAGCCTGATTCCCAAGTTTAATAGGTCAAAAAGATAAAACTACAGAATCTGGTCTGCTCTAAACAGGGAGCAACCAAATCTGGGACCTGACTTTAAACATCTATAACTCAAAAACTACTTGACCAAATGCCACCAAATTTAACCACAAGCTAGATACATGAATTATATACAACTTTTCTATAGACAAGATGCTCAGAAGACATCATTATCATGGGGTAATTTACATTGCCCCCAGAACTGTCCAGAAACTAATAATTGCAAGAAATAATTATTACATATGTTGCAAACATATAATTGGACAAAACCAACTTTACCAATATGTCACACATGACTAATGAACACCAGAAAACATAGTGTCCATTACTAAATAAATTCTTTTAATACATTTTCTTAATTTATTTAGATAATTAGGTGGAATTATGAACACCTATCAAAAGTGCACAATAAATTATACCAAAATTACAGTGCCCTAAATATGCTCCCAATAGCCTACTATCCAAATTTCAAGCCATTTGGACAAGTATATCAACCTCTATGAAAACGAAAAATACCTATTGCAATAAATCATGTGAGAGCAAATTAAACCTAAAACTCAATATTTTCTATGAACACATGGCCATAGTATGAATCAAAATGATAGAGAAACATCATACTAAGGTAATGGAACAACATTTTCCATTTTATCATTTATAAATTATTTATAAGCTATTTATCAAGCCGTAAACAAGTTAAATCAATAACTTGATCATACAATAATAAATGACCATGAAATTTATACCACAGTACATCCATAGGATGACAAGCCTACCACAAAAATTTCACATCATTTGGAGCGTCACAGCATCAGTTATGAATTTCCCAAACAACATATACAAGAAATGCCTAATTAGCAAGATTAAATCAAAACCCTAAGAAACAGTGAACAACTAATAGGTTTAATATTTTTATTAGTTATTACATGTTATCACAAGATTAATAGAATAAGAATCACTATTTTTGGATGTCTAAAACTCCAGATCTTGCTCTAGTCAATGTTTATGGCATTTTTCAAGCTCTTTTCCAACTTAAATTAAAACACCAGAAAACTTCTACAAACATGTAACATTTTATGATTCTACTGCATAGAGATTTTCTCAAGGTTTCCAAAAAGTCTACATTTGCTATTTTTGGACTTTCCTAGCATGAAATATGGATTTTACAAGATTTAGCACAAATTCTGAAAAAAATAAAAATAGGAAACCACTTAACCCTTGATGTGCTAGGTGTACCCGACTGTGCACCCAAATCGGTCACCACTTAAACGGACATGTGGGACCCGCTGTTCCACTAGGCCCACTTGTCATCCACCAGAGAGAGAGACACACGGGGGACGACCTCCTTCTTCTTCTTCCTCCCGACAGCAGAGCAGGGGACGGAGGGCACCGACCGGTCATCTCGGCTCGGCCGGCCACAGAGGCTGTGGCTAGGGCATAGGGGAGGCCCCAAATGGCCTTCCCGCACCCACGGCGAGCCTCCACCGTCGCGGAAACAACGCCCAGCGACCCGACCGCGGCGATGGCAGCGCGAGCAGCGGCTATAGCCGCGACAGCAATCGACGATGCGGCGGCTAGGCGGTGGCTCTCTAGGGCGCCAGATGTGGCAGCGCGTGAGTGGGTCGAGGATGAAGAGGCGAACGCGATGGTCAGTGGCGCAGCGATGAACATCGACGATGAGCTCGACTCAGAGCTTGCGGCCATGGCGGACACTTGGCTCGTCAGGCAAGGGCAAAGGGACGCAACGTCACGGCCCGACAAGGACAGGCAGGCGGACGCGCGGTGCCGGTGTGCCCTTGCGACGACGGTGGCGTATAGCTAGGGCAGTGGCGGTAGGAGCTTGAGCTCCACTCGGCCATCCATGGCGAGCAACGGGCGAGGAGAGAGGGCCGAGGGGAGCAGAGGGCGAGCGCAAGGTGGCACTGGATGGCCGTGACCTCTCCCCAATGCGCGAAGGAAGGGCAGGGAACATGGCAACAATGGTGGGAGCATGCTCATGCATGGAGGCCACATCCTGGACACGCGCCGCCCGTTGGACCATTTTATCGAGCACGTGGCGTGCAGCGAGGTGGCCAAGGTGGAACGAGATTTGGGCTGGCTTTCGGGCTGATTCTAGACTTGGGCCAAATACAAAGTTTGCAGCCCACACATTACACTACGTTTTTCATTTAATGGTCATGGTCATTAGGGCAATAGATTAGCAGATAATTACCTCTCAAATTGCTACTGTCAATGACTAATCAAACTTTCATTTGAGCTCCATTTAGTTAGTCAAGAGGGGTCCCATCAATGCCAACTTTTTCCTAGACCTTCCCCATATGGTTACCTCCAACTTTTATTAAGGGGTCCAACCAAGTTGCTTAACAAAATCCCGAGAACGCGGCATGCCAACCACTAATGACATTGTAACTCCAGACTTAGCCAAATTTTGGACCTTGAAAACAGCACTAAGTTGATTCTTGTGAGCTCTATTTGACTAGGTTAGGGGCCAAACTAGCTCTTGACCATTGAATAAAGTTTGTTCTACATAAGATGAACTACAACTTTGCTTTAAGGTCAAACCTCATAACTAGTACAGTAGCTAAACTTTCACTTTGGTCAATGTAGCAACTCGATAAAGCCTAAACTAGGGTTTTAGGCCAATTAGGGCATTTTCTTGACATTTGCTCGACATGAATCCTTCATGACTTTTGTTGTAGAGTTCATCTAGTGTCATTTGGGCAAAGTTGCAAAGTTTGGTTGATGATCTATAATTCCATTCACTTAATCATGCCATTCCAAGAAGGATATAACTTATCATTTCGTGTGACTTTTTGATTCCAAACTTCATGAAACTTTTCTAGGGATCAATATAGATAGGTACTAAGGTGAGACACATGAAGATATTGCAATAACACCATCCAAGCATATATCTTGAAAATGGCCTATATGTAAAGCAATGGTGCAAAATCCAACTTTAGGTTAGGCTCATGTTTCTAGATTCGGCTTTGACATATTCATCACCACCTAACTTGCCATGTTTGAGCTCAAACTCATTCCTTGACCAGTGACAAACACCTAGGGTGTTATAGCTTGGGGTCAGGCGCCTCCCTAAGGCATGCTTCCAGGTCAACTGCAAGCAATGTTAGCCTAAACGTTAAACGGTGAACGGTCGGTCACCCATCGTTTAGCAAAAAGTCGGTATACACGGCCGTTTAAATGGCCTTTTAAACGGTCGAAATGGTTTTGCATGGCTTTACACGGCTAATCGGCTTACATGATTACCCATCGAGTAGCGTTTACACGCTGTGTAAATGGCCTACACGACCGTGTAGGCGAACAATGGCTGCAAGTGCCTCGGACTCAATGATGGCCTTAGCGTATTCGCAGCACTCAACATCGCACTCGTAGGCGTGCTAGTAAGTGGTGCATACGGTGATGACCCGATTGGGCCCTGGCATCTTGATCTTGAGTTAGGTTTAGTTCGGGATAGCCATGAACTTCACATAGCATGGCCGTCCCAGCTCGGCGTGATATGTGACACAGAACCCCACCGCCTCAAAGGTGAGTGTTTCCTTTCAAAAGTTGGAGGGATCTCTGAAGGTGACGGGTAGGTCGATTTGCCTGAGGGGCAGGGCCCGCTTCCCTGGTACGATGTCATGGAAAGGTGCTCCACAGAGCTGGGTCCGACCGATCCCCATGGCGTCAAGGGTTTCGGCGTACATGATGTTGAGGCCACTGCCTCCGCCATCAGTACTTTGGTGGGCCACATGTTGCCGATGATGGGGTCGACAACAAGCGGGTACCGGCCCGGCTGTGGGACATGATCCGGGTGATCATCACGGTTGAAAGTGATGGCAGACCCAGACTAGTTGAGGAAGGCTAGCATGGTTGGCTCGGTGGCATAGACCTCTTGGCGTTCCAGCTTGTGCTGGTGCCTAGAGTCATAGGCCACGGGGCCACCAAAGATCATGAAACGTTGTTGACGATAGGGAAGTCATCGTCCTTCTCCTTGCCATCACCCTTCTCCTCCTCAGGCCTCTTGCCAGGGTCACCTTTCCCCTGGGCACCCCAGAGAAGTAGCGTTTTATCTTGCCACACTCCTTAAGAGTGTGTTTGACCGAGCCCCGGTGGTATGGGCATGGTTTCTCGAGCATCTCGTCAAAAACTCCTAGGCCACCCTCGGGAGGGGCTTGGGGTTTCTTGTGCTCGGTGACAGCCACAAGGGAGGCCTTGTGTGACTGCTTAGCCTTCTTCTTCTTAGAGTTGCGGCTGGAGCCACCCTCGTTGGCACCTCCTACCGCTTCTCCTTGCCCTTGGTGTTGTGAAAGATTGCCCCTACCACCTCCTCACCAGAGGTAAAATTGGTGGCAATGTCTAGGAGCTCCCTGGTGGTGCATGGGCCCTTGCGCCCCAACTCATGGACTAGCTCTTTGCAGGTGGTTCCCAAGAGGAACGCTCCGACAACATCGGCATCAGTAACATTGGGCAGCTCACTAGGGCGCACATAGGTACCCTAAAAGTTTTGCACAAAAACCTTTATGAGGTCGGCCCAGTTGTGGATGAGATGGGCCAGGAGGTGCTCCAGCCAGGCTCTCACTAAGTCGGCCAGAAATAGAGGGAGATTGTGAATGATGAAGCAGTCGTCATCTATGTCGCCTAGCTGGTAGGTGAGGCGGTAGTCATCAAGCCAGAGCTCAAGGTTCATCTCCCCAAAGTACTTGGTGACATTGGCAGGTTGTTCGAACCGCACCGGGAACGACGCGTTATGGATGTCTTGGCTGAAGACCCATGGTCCCAGGGGTTCAGGTGATGGGCTTTGATCCTCCCCGCTGTCATAGCAACCGCCATGTCGAGGGTGGTAACCATGGATAGCACCATCCTCCTTTTGCCTTTTGCGCGCATTCAAGACGTTGCGCGCATCGTAGTTGTGGCCAATGCAGGCATGGACAGATGAGGGCTTGTTCCCCGCTTTCTGTTGCTCCGGGTGGACCGAAGCTTCCTTCTCGCGTGCCACTGATGGTGTGGGCTGGTCGATCCCGGGCCCATGTTGTTGAGACGTGGAGCTCTCGGCCTGTTATACCATGGCACACTTGAGAAGGGCCTGCAGCTCCTCATGGGCTTGTCGCCCCTCTAGAGTTGATGGTTCAAGCATCGTCCAAAGGAGGATTGCCGCGACAACAACATTCTAGCTCGCCCAGATGAAGAGTGGTGGATGATCACCACTGTCATCATTGTAGATGTGGCGGTGGACGTCGTGGGCTCTACGTCAAGCCACGCCACCATCGTCGTGACTCCCGAGCTCTTTCTCAAATGCCATGTGCAGTTACGCCAATTGCTGTTGCTCTTCCTCGAGCTTTCTTTCTAGGTCATGGAGTTACTCCAGCTGGGGCCGTGATTGCCCCATAGGTGGTGGCGTGGCTACACTGCCTATGCGCGCGGTGTTGCGAGTCACAACATTAGCCGGGGTGTGTTCGCCCTCATTCTTGTTGGGCGTTCCTTAGCGGAACTCCCCATTGCACATAAAGCACTCTCAAGATGGGTCATGGCTCTCATCGTCGAAGTCAAAACCCTTGAGAAGGTAGTTACTGCTAAAAAGGAACTGGCACATAGCCTCTGGGTCATTAAGCCCAGAGAAATTAGCATCAACCCAGCTGCCATCGTCCTCCTCGAAGTCGACACTTGATGATGTCGCGGTGGTCACGAGGAGCTCTGAGAGGGACTACAGGTGGTGGCGTGGCAAATCCACGGATGAATCTTCTGTGGGCAGTGTGAAATGGTTGTAAGTCTTTGTAGCATTGTGCAGCCCATAAGGCCACGCCAGTTGCGCTGGCATGACGCTTATCTTTGGGGAGAGTGGTGGTTCCCCTGAGAGCTATGACAAGGCATAGGTGGAGATGAAATAGAGGCCATGAAGATCTTCCTAGGACGGGCATGACCATAGGATGACATCAAGCTGATGCTCCGTCCTTAGGTAGTCGAAAGCATGGGGCTGAACACCCCCGAAAGTCTGTGCCTCGTTGGCATGCAGGGAAAGGCCAACCATCGACTCAGAGATGGAGTTGATGTTGGTAGGTGAGTTGAGTGACTCAGTAGGGGATGGCAGGACGCACTCCCCCTCCATGCCGGTGAGATCTAGGTCTTCAACGTGCTTGTTGGAACCTAGAAGGGACGCACGGTTGACAGGCACAGAGGAGGAGCAGGACCAGGTCGTGATCCCCCCATGCAGAGGAAGTCTAGGCTCCCAAACCAGATATGGGAGGCCAGAGTGAAGAGAACGCAATGATCGGCCATCCAAAGCTTTACAAAATGGATCATGACGCGCAGTAGGCCCCTACCTGGCGCGCCAACTGTCGGTGTCTAGAACCGCGTCCTAGACACTAGATGAGTGAATTTGTATCTACGCGTCTAGGCTCGGATGGTGTGCAAAGCGGATATAAGGGTTTATACTAGTTCGGGCAAGAATGACCCTGTGTCTAGTGGGTGTTGTGGCTACTCGTGTTGCCATGCACCGAAGTGCTCGTAGTAGGGGTTACAAGCTTTCGAGAGAGAAAGCAGATCCCAAGTCTCTTTGGAGTGATGTGTGTGTTTGATTAGTTCCCCCTCTCTGCAAGTCCCTACCTCCCCTTTTATAGTTCCCATGGGGAGGGCTTGGGTTACAGTCGTGGTAAAAAGGTAAAACGGGGAAAAGATGAAAGAGAAAAACAAAAAAGGTGGCCTCAGAGATATTATGAGCGTTAAACTTTTGGCCTCTCCATCCGCTGGTGCAACGCACTGTGGCCATGATTCATCCTATGTGCTTCTATGCCGTAAAGGATGGCTAGTGTGTGCGCCCGGATTTGCATAGAGATGGGGTTATGTGGTATAGTTGTCATGACCCCCATCGCTATAGAGGTATGGACGTTGTTGTGGTGGAGTGACCAGAGTCATGTTGGGTTAGAGCGTAGTTCCCATGTTCCTGTTCACTATGCACGGTCATGTCCGTCCCATCGACGGGAATGGGTGCCGTGGTGGGGCCCCCCGTGGCTCTCTGCTTTGCCAGAGGGCTCCACGTGCCCCCCAGGTAAGGCAGAAGTACACCAAGAGGGCTAGGTGCTCCCATGCTTATATCACAGGGGTCGGGTGAGGCGAAGATTGTTCCTAACAGGGCATAGGGGTCAGGCGCTTTGATGACGTCATGGGGCTCGGGCGAGGCGGAAGGCGTCCCTAAGCCTCGGGCAATTTAACAACTGACACACTATTAACGCCTTTGGTTGGGTATGCCTACTATTGATACTCGACACCAGGGATTCACTTTTCCAATCCACTGGTTTGATCAAGATCTCCTGCAATACCATGACACATAGGTACATCACCTGACCCTGAACAGGGTCGTGCTTCTGGCGATGTTTCATTTCCTATTGTAAGGAATTTGCGGGGATCGAACCCCACTGGGCATTGTTTTGCCGCTACTTTGACATCCTTCCTCATTCGGACCGAAAGATCGCTAGCAGCCTTTGGATCAAGGTGGCCAATAAGTCTACGTTCTTCTAGATTAATCTCCCTTCCAATGTCCCAAATTGGTGAAGAAGTGGTTTTATGTTTATGACTACTCTGACTCAGCTTTCTCCCACAAGCTTCACCCTCCTCTGCCCATAGCAGAGAAAGAGGAGGTGCCCAAATCTGAGTTGGAGGAAGTACATGAACACAAGAGTGACTTGCAAGATTATCATCGAAAGAGAGGAGTTACTGGTCAAGCTCACCTAGCAACATTCTTTTGAGGTGGATCCAACCCCTGAGGGAACATGTGTCCCTGATGTGTGATTCTCTCGATGCTGTGAGGCCATTGGGATAACCCATCGAACCGATGGCCATGCTTTAGGTTCTTATTGTAACTAACAAGGTGCTGGGTTTGAAATCCTAGCTCACAGGCTGGTGGAGCCCCTGAGTGCAAAACCTAGAGACAACGAGAACTCTATAATGTGCCATTTGCTGGTGATCAGTGGGTGGCCTATCCCAATTTCATGTAACCTATTTTGCTTTTTGCAGGCTCATCAAAAGTATCACTCAAGGGCCCCATTAGACATGGTCCAAGGGAAAGGGATCGATTGTGCCGAGGCACCACTAGTAATGGTGAGATGTCTGCACTTCGGGAGCAATTGAGCACTGTTATCCCCATGCTTCACCCAAGCTATACCAACCATGGTGCATCAGGTTTAGGCATGCAGACGAGTAGGCATAGTGCTGCAGTGGAGTCAGCAGGCACCAATGAGGGGGAAGGAAGCCCCGAGAGGAATTAGAAGAGGTAGCGCCGAGCATAGGCATCTGTGGTGCTAGGTACGTCGGGTGACTATAGCCAGTTATGACCTTGGTATATGTTTGCTTTGGCTTATCGTGACTGGGGTCACCCAGGCCTACCGATGAAAAGCTATCAGCTAGGACCGCCTTGGTCATCATTGACTTTGTCCCGAAGGTGGAGTATGTCCCCTTCGAGCAAGGTTCTGGAACCTCGCGTAGGCGGTTGAAGAAGCCCACTTTGTTGGATGTTCCAAGTGATGAGAACATGTGAGTTTTATTCCTTCACTTCCTCATTTTGCCAAGCAATGGTCTCTTGACACTTGTTTCTGCTTCGAGCGTAGCTCCCAATCGAACGTCTCATTGACCGAGAGGTTGCTCGTGGTGATCACGCTGGACAACGCTAGCCAGATCACAGTTTTAGGGGTTTTCCCAAACGACAGTGAGGATTTGAATTATTTAGAGAAGATTTGGGTCGATGATACCCTTAATGACTTTGTGGCTGGTTTTCACACACGCGTGTCGCCTTTGAATGATGCTCAGTAAGATGTTTCTCTGGTGATCTAGGGGGAGCCTGTGCAGCACAGGTTCCTAGTTTAGGTACTCGAGGGAAAGAGCCTATCATTGAACTGGTCCGCGGGCCTAACCCATCAAGGTCCTCCTTGGGGATTCTCCCAGGGGGTGACCTTGGGCAGGTGTTGCTATGGTTGACTCTCCTCTATAGGTGGACGACATCCACCTGGTCCCTCTTGGGTCTCAGACCGGCCGAGTAGGGGGAGGTCCATCATTGCAAGCTTTTGACACCTAGGGTGAGAGCTTGTTCGACGATGTCGAGGAGCGGCGTCGTCTTGACTGTAGCTACGAGGGTTAGATGGCTAGGCGGCCATGGGTCACTGCTGGCTACGCTGCGGCCAACCTTGGGAGCTCCCCGACGTCGCCAATGCACCCTGCTGCTTCCCCAACGCCGGCGACGACCTCACCGGCCAGGAATCGGTCGGCCGGCCGGCGACCCTCCTCTGTTTTCCTCTATTTTGAATCGAGAGAGGGACCACGCGCAAAAATAGGAGATCTTTTAGGGTGTTAAGTGCATGGTGATTGACTCAGATGAATAGTGCCTTTTGAACTGCAAGTTGGTTTGTGATAAGTTCAGGGTCTCAATGCAAAGATGCTTTCCTTTTTCTTTTAATCTTTTCTTGTTATATGCATAATATAGCTGAAACTTTGGAAAATCATAGTTATTCATAGAAAAATCTAAAAATAGGAAATGAAAACTTTTTGGAATCCTTGTGAGTAGATCTATGCAGTGGAGTCATGATATGACATGTGTTAGTAGGAGGTTTTTGCTATTTTTATTTATCTATGTTAATTAGGGTTTTCTAGGAATAAATTTATATCTAGAGTTGTGGTGCTCCAATTGCTGTGATATTTTTATGGTAGGCTGCTCATGTGATGCTTGTGCTGTGATAAAAATGTCAGATTTATTGGTGCATGTATGACTGGGTTATTGATTTAACTTGTTTGGTGCTTATTAAATAGCTTATAAATAATATACATGTGCAAAAATGGAACAATGTGGTCCCACTACCTTTGCATGATGTTGTTGTGACCCATGAACTCTTAATATGACCATGCTTTTATAGAAAATGTTGAGTTTTAGATTTATCTTGCTCTCACATGTTTGCAATAAAGACTTGTTTTTATTATAGTAACTAATTTATAAAACTTGAGCATGTGATATCTTTACAATAGCCATGTTTTGTCATCACCTATCATCCATAAAAATCTCAGCTCCAAATGAGATGTTTGTGATATCACCTATAATTAATATATATATTGTATTATATAGTTGGATAATGAAAGTTGCTAGTAAATGCATGTAATTAGGTCATGTGATGTTGTTAATGGTTGATGATGAGTAGCTATGTTAATAGTAGCTGTAAAGTGTTTGATTTGTGCCTAGGTGATTTTATTAGTAAACCAAGTGAAGAACTTGGTTATGCATGTGTGCTGAAATGCTGCTAGAGCAGTGTTTGTTGTGGTGATAGTTTCGTAATGCAAATGACGTCTTCTGTGAATGTGGTGAATAGAAAAGTTGTAGATAACTTGCTTATATTGCTTGTCCTAAAATTTCATGATTTTAGGCCTGATGGTTTAGGAGCTGTGGATTTTACAATTTCCTTGCCAGGTTTTGCATGCTCTCTGTGCAGATCTGAATGATTGTGTTGTTTGGCTTAGCTAAGCTTTGAATCACCTTTTAGTGATGTTATAAGAGTGGTAGACTTTTCATAAGCTTTCTAAAATGTCTAAGATCACTGCTTTTGATGGTCTAGAACTCTACTTATTGTTCAGAGTAGAATGGCAGATTCTGTCCAAATCTGGACAGAGATGCTTTCTTTGTGTTGTTTAACCCATTTTCTGTGAAATCACTGGTAGTTGATAATAACAAAGTTATAGCTAACTTAACAAGCTTTCTAAAAAGTTAAGAACCACATTTATTGGATGGATAGAACTCTGGATACACATCTCTGAAGTTTATATCAGTTTTCTGTCCATTGTTTGTGCAGACCTTCTTCTTGGTGTGTTTTGACTTGGTTAAATTTAGAATCAGCTCTGAGTGTAAATAAAAGAGTTGTGGGTAATTTCATTAGCTTTCCAGAAAGTCTAGGATCACCTTTATTGGATGTTAGGATCTCTGTTTATGACCGAAACAAGTGACTGCTATGCTGCTGTCCAGAAACTGCATGTGTGGGTGATTGCTTTAGCTTACTCTTGTTGCTTAAACATGTTAAGTTGACATTGATTGATGAATACTTGCCATGGCTACACTCAAGTAAATTGGGTGTCATGCTTGATGTGCTTGCCATCTCCTATGTTATGCTTGAGTGGTGATTAAGTTAAATAGCTCTAGGTGCTTATATTAGTTTGATACACTTTTATGAATGCTTTGCATGTTGCATTTCCATGCATTCATACATATGCATTGTTGCACCTCATTTAGGTACGCTAGATGAACCACGCAAGAGCTGAAGGATGTGATGTTGGAGCCGAACCAAAGACAGTGTATGGTGGACCTATCCCAAAGATGGAAGGACTAAGCAAGTGACCAGAGATGTCACCAAGACGATGCAAGTTAACTGAATTGACTTTGTGTCAGATTCTAGGTGAGCCCTAGAGCATTCTAAGTCTCCTACCCATTCTTTTTTATAGATGCACATAAGTATAACTTTTGTATGCTGTATTAGGTGAAAGGAGTTAACTCCGCCTATGTTGACTGGAAGACTTTCTTGAGTCATCTCAACATAGCCGGTCCCAAGTCCGGGTAAAGGAGGAGGGTGTGTTAAGGTCAGGCGAACCAACAGTAAAAAATAGCCACTCTCATGGATTTGAAACCCATAAGAGATTCATTGGGGCATAACCCTCTTAGTGACACGCTACATCGGAACCCGGGTGTGGTGTTAAATGGGCAAGGGCCGAGTCGTCATCCCCTTAGTGGCGCATCGTATCGTGACCCGGGTACGATGAAAAATGAGCAAGGCTCAGGCCATCGCAACCTTAGTGGCGCGCTACATCTACGCCCGGGTGTAGTGAAAAATGAGCAAGGGTCTTCGCACTTCCCTCGACGGGTGCGAAGGGTAAGGAAGCTAGCCGAGCCAACTAGGATTTGTCTAGGTAGCTGGAACGTAGGGTCCCTAATGGGTAAGCTAAGAGAGCTAGTCGATGCAGCAATTAGGAGGCGTGTAAATATTCTATGCGTTTAGGAGACTAAATGGAAGGGCCAGGAGGCAAAGGAGGTGGAGGATACTGGCTTCAAACTTTGGTACACAGGGACAACATCGGGTAGGAATGGTGTAGGCATCTTGATCGATAGGAGCCTTAAGGATGGAGTCATTGATGTTAGGAGGCAAGGTGACCGGATTATCTTGGTCAAGCTGGTAGTTGGAGATTCGGCTCTGAATATGATCAGTGCCTATGTCCCTCAGGTAGGTCTTAGCAAGGGCACCAAGAGACAGTTTTGGAAAGATCTTGATAGCATGGTTAGTACCATGCCTATCAGCGAGAAACTCTTTATAGGAGGAGACCTCAACGGCCATGTTGGTGCGACTAATGTAGATTTCGAGCGGGTGCACGGGGGGTTCGGGTATGGTAGTAGGAATCAAGAGGGGGAGGATGTTTTGAACTTCGCGTTGGCCTATGACTTGTTGATAGCGAACACCCTCTTTAGGAAGAGGGAATCCCATCTAGTGACCTTTCATAGTGGACAACACTCAAGCCAGATCGACTTTACCCTTGCAAGGAGGGAGGATAGACGTGCTTGCTTTGATTGTAAGGTGACTTGGGAAGTGTGTTGTCCCTCAACATAAGCTTGCAGTGGCAGAATTTCGCTTTCAGGTACGTGTCCACCGGGACAAACGGGCCAAGATTGCGAGAACAAAGTGGTGGAAGCTTAGAGGGGAAGCAGCGCAAACGTTTAAGGAGAGGATGCTAGACAAGGGGCCTTGGGAAGGAGAAGATGCTAATGACATGTGGCTAAAGATGGCAACATGTGTCCGGAAGGTGGCTTCGGAAGTGTTTGGTGTGAGTAGGGGAGGCAAACGGGAAGCAAAAGACACAGGTCATGGAATGACGAGGTGCAAAGGGCTATTAGGGAGAAGGAGCGTTTCAAGCGTCTCCACCATGACAAGAGTGCAGCCAACATCGAGGGCTATAAAATGGCAAAGAGGGTTGCAAAGCGAGCTGTGAGTGTAGCAAAAGGTCAGGCGTATGATGGCCTTTATCAGCGGCTAGGAACGAAGAAAGGGGAGAAGGACATTTATAGGATGGCTAGGATCCACAAGAGGAATACAAGGGACATCAACCAAATAAACGCATCAAAGATGGGACAAATCAACTTCTGGTGAAGGATGAGATCAAGGATAGATGGAGAGAGTACTTCGACAAGTTGTTTAATGGGGAGCATGAGGGTCCTACCCTTGAGTTGGATGACTCATTTGACGATACCAATAGACGCTTTATGAGGAGAATTCAGGAGGCAGAGATCGGGGAGGCTTTGAAGAGGATGAAGGGAGGTAAAGCGATGGGCCCTAATAGTATCCCCATTGAGGTGTGGAGATGGCTAGGCACCAAAGCGATAGTATGGTTAACTAAGTTTTTTAACCTTATTTTTCGGTCTAACAAGATGCCTGAAGAACGGAGGAGAAGTATATTAGTACCTATCTTCAAGAACAAGGGAGATGTTCAAAGTTGTACTAACTACCATGGGATTAAGTTGATGATCCATACAATGAAGCTCTAGGAGAGGGTTATCGAGCATCGCCTAAGGAGAGTGACACATGTGACCCAAATTCAGTTTGGGTTCATGCCTGGTAGGTCGACCATGGAGGCGATTTTCTTATTACGACAATTGATGGAGAGATATAGGGAGCAGAAGAAGGACTTGCACATGGCATTTATTGACCTCAAGAAGGCATATGACAAAGTACTGAGAAATGTCATGTGGTGGGCCCTGGAAAAGCATAAAGTCCCAACTTAGTACGTTACCCTCATCAAGGATATGTACAGGGATGTGGTGACGTTTGTCCAAACATGTGATGGCGACACCAGTGACTTTCCAATTAAAATAGAACTGCATCAAGGGTCAGCTTTATGCCCTTATTTATTTTCTTTGGTGATGGATGAGGTCACAAGGGATATACAAGGTGATATCCCTTGGTGTATGCTCTTTGCTGATGATGTGGTGCTAGTTGACGATAGTATGGCAGGGGTTAATAGGAAGTTAGAACTATGGAGGCACACGTTAGAGTCGAAAGGGTTTAGACTTAGTAGGACTAAGACCGAGTACATGAGGTGCAATTTCAGTGCGACTAGGCATGAGGAGGGAGACGTTAGCCTCGATGGGCAAGTGGTGGCCAAGAAGGATACTTTTTGGTATTTAGGATTGATGCTACAAAAGGATGGAGACATTGATGAAGATGTTAGGCATAGAATTTCAGTCGGCTGGTTGAAATGGCGTCAAGCTTCTGGCGTCCTCTATGACAAAAGGGTGCCTCAGAAGCTGAAAGGTAAGTTCTATAGGACGGTGATTCGCCCGGCGATGTTATACGGTGCTGAGTGTTGGCCTACGAAAAGGTGACATGTCCAGCAATTGAGTGTAGCAGAGATGCATATGTTGCGTTGGTGTTGTGGGCACACAAGGAGGGATAGAGTCTGGAATGATGATATTCGGGATAGGGTTGGGGTGGCACCAATTGAGGAGAAATTGATTCAACATCGGTTGAGATGGTTTGAACATGTCCAACAGAGGCCTCCTGAGGCGCCGGTGCGTAGTGGGGTTCTAAAGCGGGTCGATAATGTAAAGAGTGGTAGAGGCCAACCTAAACTAACTTGGGACGAGTCCGTTAAGAGAGACTTTAAGGAGTGGAATATCTCCAAGGATTTAGCTATGGACAGGAGCGCTTGGAGACTGGCAATCAACGTGCCTGAACCGTGACCTCTTTCTGTCTTGTGCCCTTTATGTCCCTTTATGTGTCCCTGTTTCTCGTCTCTTTTGGGTTTCATCTCTAGCCTACCCCAACTTGCTTGGGACAAAAGGCTATGTTGTTGTTGTATTAGGTGAAAGGAGTTGAATGAAACTGTTGGTGCATATTTCTTACTTTGTCAACTATATATCAATACCTGAACCCTTACTAGTATGAGTAGGACGTTCTATGCTTAGCCATGCTTAGACCGGTAGAAGTCAAGTGATTTCCGGTCACCTGTGAGATATAGGTGGATACTTGATCACATTTAGCTATATTTGCTATCGTGGAAATAACCATGTGGAGGTGTTATAATTGGGGACTAGGAGGAATCTTTTAGGTTGGTGTTGTTGTGACTTATAGTGATTCTGTCTGTGTTGATTAAGGATCGTACTATTGTTGGAACTTTTGTCAAGATTGAATGCATGCCTCTCACTTAGCTGGCCGGATAAGTTGTTTCGACCGCAAAGCCGAGTAGCTCAACTCAGGCCAGGACCCATTAAGTGAAAGTGCGCACATCGGAGGAAGTAAGCATGTGCAGGGAGCAGATCAATAGACCGTGGGCAAGCATGACCTGAGCGACCTAGCGTTGTCCGTGGGTAGGCATGGCTTGAACAACCTAGCTATCGTTGTATCCCTGAGGGTGCGGCGCTGATCGGACCCGCGACTATACCTGGGTTATACCAAAGGTGACCTAAGGCTGCCTTCATCAGGTAGGCCTGGGTTTGTGTTAGGAATAAATTCCCAGCTGGTTGAAATCGATTCGAATCACCGTCTCCCCCGGATAGTGAGAAACTCAACTAGCTTCAACATCGTAGTAACTTGATTATGGAATATGATGGTTATGATGATTATATGACAAACCGGATATGGTTACTATTGTGATGCTTATTAATCAAGTGATTGCTCTAGAATAGGTGCAAAGTTAGCTATAATAAGCTTTCGCTAAACTTGTTTCTAAAATATTGACAAAAAGATTGAAGGTAAGGACTGATGATAGTAATGCTCTTTTGCAAAGTTATACTATCCAACCAGCTCCACTAAATAAGCCTTGCATATCCTTGAGAGTCCTCCTATCAGGTAAGTCTAGCTGAGTACATTCTAGTAGATCATCGAAGGAGTTTCCAACAAGAAAACCTTGAGTTGTCATCGGGATATGCTGTGGAACTGTTTGTTCTAGAGGTTATGACGAACTATGAGGCATTGGTCTTATCATCGTTGTTAGAGAACTGATCAACATCTGCATCTATATGAGTCCCAACTATCGCATTATCATCCTGGTTCCCTCTGTAGGAGCCACATCTCCTTATGCCATAATTTCTAGCACCCTAACTATCACTGTGGCCCATCTAGAAATACAGGCAGTGCCAAAAGTAGCAACAAGCCCACACTAGTTAGGAGGACTCGACAATGCTGGGCCAGCAAGCCCATACACACTACGTCACACACCAACAAGAAGGACAACACATCCAAATGCTTGTTGCTAATCATTGGAATTGGGTTGCGAAGGCTAAAACAAGGCAGGACAAGAAATCATCAAGCGTATCGTCATAATGTGAAGTTTTACATGACCACATTTTATGTGTTAGATTGACTTAAGGATACACACCATCACTTATTTGCCATGTGCATGGATGTAATACATTGCGCCACACATTTGTCCCTTGCAGTACATATCACATATTGCTAACAAATATGCAATTTCTCTATCTTGAATCAAGAAATTGATGAATCAGCGAACAAGCTAGTGGCGGATGCTGATGGAGGTGGATGCTTTTGGGACGCAACAACAGGAGGAGACCCCACCAAGAACGTTGCATACCCCAATAGCATTCAACCCCAAGACGGCGCACGTCACCCCACATGACTGTTCATTGCAGTTGTCAGATTTGGAGCACTGCTCTGCTCCGAATAGGGCACGACTGCCTTGGCTTGTTGGAACGGCCAAGGCAAGGAGAGCCATCAGCAGCGGAACAATGACAATAGCGAGAGCCTTCTTGGAACACGCTATGAATCTCTAGGCTAGGCTTCCGTAAGTAGAGGCTACCTGGTCCCTTGATGATGCTCCAATGTTTTGTGGTCATTCGCTTATAAAGAATTGAGTGCCCCTATGCTTGTGGGTCTTTTCTTATATAGGCTTGGGCCACAACCAAATTAACCTTGAGCAATCAATTGTTGTCATTTTTTCCTTAAAAAATATCATATCTTGAGATTTTTACTCGTAGCACCAATATCCTCTAATATATTTTACCCGCTTAATGTTTACACCATAGGTAGCTATTTAAATCATATGTTTACAATTTCGCATTTTTCTTGATAAGTAAGCATATGCTGCCTAATAATGTCATATCTATTTTGATCCTTGCTAATCAAATTTTTAATGATATAGATTCACTCCATACCAATCTGCCATGCATAGGCACTTATTGGCTGCTAATACACCATATCAATTTTGATTACTGCTAATATTATATTAGTCGTAATTAACAACACTTTAACACGATTTGAGGGTCGGGTTGGATCCAACCAGATAGTAGTTATTAGCTGCTAAAAATTAGTTGTGGTGGATCCAATAGACCTGGCTATTAGGTTAGCTAACTATTAGATGGACACCAAGCCAACAACTATCTTGTTACCTAAGCACACCAAACTACTAGCAGCTAATTAATGGTCAGTTGAGTAAAATTCCCTTCCCCCAGATCTTGGACGTGGTTGAGGAGTTTTTACCTCAGATGAAGTTGTAGAAGGAATAAGATCAATTTTGATGCCTTTGATATTCTCGAAAGGTTCCACTCGATCCACTCTAAAGCACACTAGACCATACTATAGATTAGTAGCAACTTGGGCCTATGCCCTCTTCTCTAGCATCTTGCAAATCTCATCAGGCAGTTGATCGGCCAATGGCTTCATGATGTACATGGGATTGCTTGGATCAGTCGGACCATCTTGCTTACCATCGGCCATAGTAGTAGATATGTTTGCTTTCTTCCCTAGCAAAGTTGATAAAAGGTGTGTTGATGCGAATGCGGTCACAAACTAGCATGGGCTTGATTGTCCAGGCTGCACATGTCCAAGATACACAGTGGGTATAGATCTAAATGGTGAGGCCGACTAGCTTTATGGAGAGGCCCATTCAACGCTAGTTCTTTCCCGAAAGGACCCACGAAGCCCTCCAGGGATGACCCATCAGGAAATTAAACAACATGGCTAACATAAAATCGTCAAAGCCACCTATGATGTTGTCAGATCTCATAGAGAGATGCGCTGGACATCAAGGGCACTGGAGAGGTTTATGTGCAAAAACATTAAAAAGTTTAATAGATTATTTTTGTCGATTGGATAGATGGATCTCTCAATCACTCATGATACCCTTAGTAGGAAGCATATTATACACATCGTTTTCTCGTTTCCTAGTAGATCATCGGAGGAGTTTCCAACAAGAAAACCTTGAGTTGTCATCAGGATATGCTGTGGAATTGTTCGTTCTAGAGGTTATGACGAACTGTGAGGCATTGGTCTCATCATCGTTGTTCGAGAACTAATCAACAGCTACATCTATATGAGTCCCAACAATCGCATTGTCACCCTAGTGCCCTCTGTAGGAGCGGCATCTCCTTATATCACAATTTCTAGCACCCTAACTATCACAAAGGTGATATTTGTGGCCTATCTAGCAATACTGGCAGTGCCAAAAGTAGCAACAAGCCCACACTGGTTAGGAGGACTGGACAATGCTGGGCCAGCAAGCCCATCCACACTACATCACACACCAATAAGAAAGATAACACATCCAAATGCTTGTTACCAATCATTGGAATTGACTTGTGAAGGCTAAAACAAGGTTGGACGAGAAATAATCAAGCGTATCATCATAATGTGATGTTTTGCGTGACCATGTTTTATGTATTAAACTGATTTAAGGATACACACCATCAATTTTTTGCCACACGCATGGATGTAATACATTGTGCCACACATTTGTCCTTTGTAGTACATATCACATATTGCTAACAAAAATGCACTTTCTCTATCTTGAATCAAGAAATTGATGAATCAGCGAACAAGCTTGTAACACTTCAGGTGTTTGGCTTCCTTAATTGTACTTGCATTTCATAAACTTGAGCATCATTCATTCATGCATGAGCTTAATGTGTGAAACATGCTTTTGAAACATTGCAACATATGCTTATATTTCATGTGTGTTTATGAAATGAGTAGTGTGCAACACCCAAGTGCAACATGTGCAACTTCTTTTTTGAGACATGTCACCCACTTTAGTGGAACATGACTAGCCAATGCTATGCAACACACTCATGAAACATATGAAACATGGCTTGGAAACAAAAGTAGCAATTCACTTGTTTTTCCTTGTTTCAATGCATGTGATGCTTGATTTTGTGTGTAACCAAAGGGTACAGTGGTCAATTATGTCCTATAGCACCTTAATCACACTTAGGATCATTAGTGGAACAATGTTCATGTTGACCAAAATGACCAAAATACCCTCCTAGGTGATGTTGACCCAGTCTTGATCCCTAGAATGCTTTGGTTTGACTGTTTAAAAAGTCCAGCTTAGAGATCTTGCATGCAGGAGCAACTATGCACCCTTACCTCCACGCGATGGGCTCAAGCTAGAGGTGGAGGAGGTAAACGGACCCAAGGCGGAGCTGTGGCCGAGATTTGGTGGGCTGCGATGCGACGGTGAGCTCGCACGACCGCGGGGAAGTGCGCGGCGGCGAGGGTGGCTCGGGTCCTTCGCTTTGGCAAGAACAGAGGGACGAAGGAGGAGGAAATGGATGGAGAGGCGAGCAGTGGATGGCGTGGTAGCTTGAGGACCTCGCGGCCTGACCGGTGGGACCGTGGTCAGCGTACGGGTGCCACGGCGTGCCCACGCAGCGGCAACGGCCTGAGGCCTGTCGACCACAATCGACTGACGAAACTGAATCGAAGCCGTCATCAGCGACTGACAGGGATACTTTGGCGCTGATTATCTCCTAATCTAGCTCAAGTTAGCAAAAGGTGATAATAGCAATTTTGTAGAGCTATGTGAGGACTACAACTTTGTCAATTGGAGCTTGGACTGGTTCAGCTTGGTTTGTGAGTTATATGGCATCGAAGTGGGGTACTTTGAAACTGTAACTCCAAATTTCAGACTTAGAAATTTTCTAAGTGTTGGGCAACCCCTCAAACTGACTTGTGGGCCACTTTTGAGCATGTTTTGGTCATTTTCATGAGATGGCCCTATTAGAACTTTTGTTCCTTATGAAATTCTCTACAACTTTGATTGGCTTGTTTCTGCTCAGAGTTCACCGACGCGTCGCTGCCATCACGGTCCACCGTGGCTAGCTCACCTCCACCGCTCTCTTCTTTCTCTGACCTCCGTCCCCACTTCCTCAACCCATGTGGATGCTCGTGGTTAGATGTTACCACCGGGAACCGTCCGGGCGAACCGGAACGGGCCACGGGTGTGTCGTGCGCTGGCTGCGCCCGCCATGGCCGCCGATGGCAAACCTCCACGGCTAGCCTCGTCTTGACTGTCTCTGCCCTCCCTAGTGCGCGCATGGAGTGCGCCGTCAGTCGTAGCGCATCCTCCTAAGATGGAGTGCCCAGTTCCGTCGTAGCCTAGCCTGAATGTGGAGCTCGCTGGAGTAACCTGTACGCCGCCATGGTACGGAGCACGTGGCCCGGCCTCTCCGTCGAACCACCGCCCTTTAGGTGTACCTCATTTTCTCCGCCTATGCTCGCTGATCCTTTTCCCTCTCTGCCTTGCCGTTTTGGTCACCGGAGATGGCCGGAGCACGGCCGGAGCACGGCCGTCTGCCATCCCCATCGGTGAGCCGCCTCCGGTTGACCTAACCCCTCCATCCTACCTCAATCGGCTCGGGGAAAGACGGAGATCACGGTAGTGCCCTCGGTTTCGCCGGTCGACTCACCGGCGATGAGCTCACGCCGCCGCTTTCCCCTCCCCTGCTCCCTGTCTCTCTGGCTAAGGGGCCTGCCCTGTCAGTGACCGCGCGCGCGGGCGGGAGTTCAGAGTGGGCCGCGTGTGATCTGGGCCGCACTGGCGTGTCGGGCCGGCCCAGTAGCAGTAGAGCTTTAGGGTTTTGAATTTTGGTTTTTCTTTATTTGTTTCACATATTTTCTTGCTATATTGTAAATTCCATATCTCATGCAATATAGATCCAATTGAGGTGATTCCAATTGTGGTTAGTTCTAGATAAAGTGTAGTATTTAGGAAAAATATCAAATGTATATGTGCTGTTTAGTTTTGGGAAGATTTAAATAGGCTTTTGAAATGTGTTTTAAAATGAAGGCAAACTTGTTAAATAGATAACCTGAGTTGTAGTGTTCCAAAAATTATGAAATTTGGTGGGTATGCTATTTCATGTCTATACTAGCTCTGGTAAAAATTTGGGTACTAGTGCTTGAGTACTTTTCAAGTTATGATGTTGTCATGTTATATTAGAAGATACTAGAAGGAATTTTAATATTTTTTCTGTATGTGCAATGATCATGAAATTTTATGGACAGTGTCCTGGTACCCTAAGGTTGCTAAGAAAAATATGGTTTCTGTTGTTTGATACTTTTCAATATGATTTATTAATTATGCATAAATCAGCCTTTTTGGATTGTGAATTTTTTGTAGGGGGTTTCTTTGAATAGCTTTAGTTCACATTTTTACAGTAACCTACTAGTAGGGTATAGAGTCTCCTGTAATTTTTGTAGAATTTTTTGAGTAGTTTGCATATAAGTTTATTTTCCCACTTAATTAATTAAGTAAATTAAGAAAGGGGTTAAAATAAATGACTTGGGTGACCATACCTTACTTTCTGGTGGTTTGATGTCATATGTGACCTAGTAGTGTCATTAGTTTGGTCATAAGGGCAGTTTGACACATGAATAAATATTTAATTTTCACATTCTAGGTTCTCTGGACAGCTAGTAGCATTTTTGGGTTTGGACCTTGATAAAGGTGTTTGCTGGGAAACTTGTGAGTACCAATGTGGTAGTAAACTTGTTGTACTAGCTTGTGTCAAAATTTGGTAGCATTTGGTCTAATAGTTTAGGAGTTGTGGCTGTTTAAAGTGGTTGTCCAAAAATGGCTGCTCTCTGTTGGAAAGGACAGATTTCTGGAACTTTAGGATTTCAACTAAGTAAACTGTGGAATTAAGTGTTGAGTTCTGCAAATGATTTGTAGAGCATTTCATAAGCTTTCCAGATTGTCTTATATCATATCATTTGGATTTTTGGATCTCAAGTTATGGTGAAATTACTGATCTGCTGTCCAGAGCTATGTTATGTTGTATTCCGCTTAGGTTGGTGGCACGCTTAACTAATGTTGTTCTTGTTGATTGTTAGGTGTTAGGCCCTTAACTGAGGAGGAATAATTGTACATTAGATTGTGTAGATTAGGTAAGTACTTCTCTACCAGAGAAGAAATATGCACTTTTTGTGAAGTGATTTGAATGGAGCACTAGGATTGTTGTAGTTGCATTTCATTCCAAGCATGTTGCATTCCTTCTTATGCATCCATGAGATTTATTGTGCATTCATGCAATATGTATACCGGAGGGAGTGACACTCCTAGAGTTCGAGGGGGCAATTCTGGAGGAGGTTCAGGAGTAGCCAGGGGAGCCAGAAGAACCAGCCAGCGAAGGAAGCGCCAATGAAGAGTTACCTGAGTGCCCGGATCATCGCCCTTCCTCTTTCCTGAAAGGCAAGCCCCGATGCATGCTGATATATATATATCTAGTACTTTTACTTGTTTACTGCATTAAGTTGTAGGAGTTGGGTGAAAACACTTGTTGCATTATATCTATCCTTGTCCAGATATCGCACTTGAATCCTAAATTAAGTTTAGGCGCGTGTCAACGCTTAGCCCTGCTTAGTGCGGTAGAAGTCAGATGATTTCCGATCATCCGCGAGAATTAGGTGCAGTGGGTCACGAGTAGCTATGATAGCTATCGTGGATGGAACCATGCTTTAAAATGAATTTGAAACTGGGCGGGAGTTCGATAGTGCAGCCGCAAGACACTTCACGTCTTGGGTGCGAAGCTATGCCCGTCTGAGTCGTTTAAGGACCGATTCGTTGTACGTCCTTGAGTCATGTTGAACACAGTCTAACACTTAGTTGGCCGGATAAGTCGTTTCGACCGTGAATCCGAGTAATACAGTTTAGGCCAGGAATCGAAGGGTAGGTCGCATCTTGGCGGTAGTAAGGATGTGCTTGGGGACATTGGTATAAGACCAAGGGGGGTTAGAGTCCCTATCACCTGGCAGAGTGTTGCCCTTGGAGATGCGGCATCAGTCGAACCCGCGACTCCTGAATTGTACCAAAGGTGACCTGAGCAGCCCTCGCTAGGTGTGTCTCAGTGAGTGTTAGAAATACCCCTCCAGCTGGATAGGAATTCGATTCGAATCGCCGTCACTCCTGGTTAGTGAGCACTTGACTTGAGCAGCGGCAATGTAGATTCCATTAATTGAACAGATGGTTAATTGGATGATGCAGTACATGTTGCGGCTATGGTTATTACTATTTGATTATAATCAAGTGAATGTTTAGTACAGGTGCTAAGATAGATGAAAGATTAATGCTAAAAAAAACTGCTAGTACAGGTTAAAAGAGTTCCAATTACTTATGCTTTTCCGCAAAATATGATGTCAGCCAGCTCCACTTAAGAAAGCCTTGCATGATCCTTGGTGTCTTTTATTTTCCGTTTCAACAGGTAAGTCTAGCTGAGTACATTCCCGTACTCAGGGTTTATTCCCTCCTGTTGCAGATGACATGCTATATCAGGTCTTCTGCAAGACTTGCCTCCACCCTGCGGGTGATGAGGACTAGATCACTCAGGCGTGATCGTCTGTTAGTTTACTTTCCTTAATGCTTTTGTGGGATGTTGATCTTTAAGACTGGCAGTGGTATTTGAACTAAGGGTGTGTGCGTTATGCTTCCGCTACTTTATAAACTCGGTTTGTAATAATTGCGACTCCGTGGTGTTGTAAGTGAATTTCCGAACTACTTGTGAAATATAACGTGTCATGTGTTATGTTGAATGATGTGATCTTGGTTGTAAGCAAGCTAGGTTGAAATCCTTCATTGTTTTGATTGACTACCGGGATTATATGGGCTCAAGTTCAAAAATTTGAGCGTTTCGGCGCTTGTTTTTGTACTTGTGCTCTTATAATTTGGTCGGTTCTATTACAGCTGGTACCGGAGCAGAATTTAGCATTAAACACATTGTACGGGTATTTGAAAACAAAAGTGTTTGTTTGTGAAAAGTGTTAAAAATCTGAAAATTATTTCTATAGTCTGCCAGTGATCACATCCCTTAGCCCAAATAAGGACTCTTAGGTGGCTTAGTAAAGTACTAACTTGGTGGTCTTGTTTGTTTTTGTTTTGTCATCCATACGGCATGATATTGTATGGATGCCATCCGCTTGGGTGGTAATGTATGGATCAAACACCTCAATGCTCTGGTAAGTGTGAGTTGTGAGATCATGATCGTCCAACCGGCGGTCTAGGGGAGAGTAATTGTGGTTACTTGCATACTTAAGTGTTCAATCATGTAATTATGAAAGTACTTAATTGTAGGTATATTTGTCAGGTAGTTGTGTTACTGAAATATATACATCAGGGATGTGTATACGGAAAGTATTTAGTTTACTGCTTACTTGCATGCTTATATTGGGAAACTGTTGGGCTAAAATGAGATTTTCTGCAGGTACACTAACAGCGCAAACGAGTAGACCGATAGTTTTGCTTATATGAGAGAGCAAATGTATGCCACTGCCTAGTGTTAGAGTTTATGATTCTACTAGGGTGAGAGGGCATACGGAACGTGCATGCATCATGTTTAATTCATGTCATACTTGCATCTTACTCCCTCCTTAAAATTTCGATTGTCCTGACTAAATTAAATTTCGTATCCCCTAAATTATCCTCACTTTAAGTTATACCTTGTTGCTACAGATGGCTCGCACCAAGTGGACCACTCACAAGTCCACTGGAGGTCGGACTCCTCGACACTAGCTCGCTCCACGTGAGCCCCGCCCTGAGCCCACCGAGATGGAAAGGTTGAGGGCCGAGTTGGATGAGGTGACTGCTGCTAGAGATGTGGCTCAGCAACATCTGGAGCAAGTGATCATGATAGAGATCAGGAGACACTTGCGGTTCAGAGGTTGACTGTGGCTCATCGCAACTGTCAGCGCATGCTAGTCCACGTGATGAACCAGAGGGATGAAGCCTGGCATGAAAAGAACATCCTGAGAGCTCGCTAGGTGGAACTTGAGCAACAGTTAGAAGCTGCAGAAGAATACAATGAAAATCTTCATGAGGAAGTGCACCACCTAAACAATCAGCTCAATCCTCTGCTCCCTCATGACAATGACGATGATGAGGAGATGGGCTCTGGAGTCTTCATGGCTGAAGGTGATGACGACATGGAGATCAATGGGCCAGAGAATGTTCCACCAGAAGTAGAAGAAGAAGATGATGATGATGAAGAGCTTGAGCCTACTAGTGACAAGGATGGCATGGAGATCTTCGACACCGACTCAGAGGACGATGCTTAGAGTAGTCATCGCCTAGCTACTGCGCTAGAGTTATCTTTTGTGCCCTCCATGTGTGGGAGTGGGGCTTTGTAATAACTTAGCTTTTGGGATGTAACATCGAACCCTATGTTATCCTGGATGTTAGTTTGAACATGTTAAATTTTGGTCACAAAGGATGTCTCATTGTGTTGTGTTCGGTGATGGTGTCACGATTAGCACCCTCCGGTGCTGCGACGAAACCAAGGGCCTCCTGTGGCGCGTGACATAAGGCTATGCTACTTGGCACACGCTGGTATCGAGGTGGCTAGTCATGATCTATCATGGAACTCTAGCAATGGGTTGTCTCCTCGTGGTCATTTCCTTGGGTAGCCTTTCCTATTGGCTAGAAGTTTAGCTCGAATCTGGACACCCCTGTTATGTAAGGTTGAAAACCCGTGATATGGATGTAACTTGTCAAGTCATGTTTGTGCTCCTTATATGTGAGCCTTTAATAAATTCCATCTTTTCCTCGAAAGCTATAGTGTTTGTGAAGTACATCGCATAATTGCGTCAATTGATGCGCTTGATGAGGTTGTGTGGTTGTGATGAATTATTGTGCCTCGGTTGTTTTGTGAATTCATTTTACCAATGAAATTAGTTCAGCATATTTACACAATTCATCTACAAATTTCCCACATTGTCAGTGCTCATTGGCTATGCATTTTGTAGATGGCGTATCACCTTCATCGTGGTCGTGGCATTGCGGATGAGGAATAGCCGCCACCACCTCCACCACCACCTACCCCGGTGGCATTGACGCAGACGGTGGTTGAAGGGCAGCGCCTGTTAGCAGACGCTATGCGCCAGTTAATCAACTGGGATGCTCGGCAGGGTCGTCAGGGACCAGAACCAAATCAGAATAGTGATTTCAAGGATTTTCTTGACACCAAGCCCCGCTCTTTAAGGAGGCGGAGGAACCTTTGCAAGCTGATGAGTGGTTGAATACCATTGAGCAGAAGTTCCATCTGCTTCGTTTGACTAATGAGCTGAAGATCGAGTATGCTTCCCACCAATTGCATGGTTCGGCTGGTATTTGGTGGAGTCACTACCACTCCATGTTGCCTCCTAATGTCCTGATCATTTGGGACTAGTTCAAGGCGGCTTTCCATGGGAATTACATTCCTCCAGGTTTGATGGCAATAAAGCACACTGAGTTCATGAGATTAACTCAAGGAAATAAGAGTTTGACAGAATACCTGCAAGCCTTTAACAACCTTGCAAGGTATGCAACTGAGTTTGTGGATACTGATGCAAAGAAGATTGCTAGTTTCAAGCGTGGCCTTAGTCCAAAGTTGATGAGGACCATGGGCAGTAGCAAATGTGCCACTTTCAATGAATTTATCAGTGATGCCCTAACCCAAGAGAACAACAATTCTATATATGCTGCTTCTAAGAGCCACAAGAGGGCCTTTGAGGTGGGTGCTTCATAGTCCCGAGCTCCAGCTGCACCGAGGGCTCCTTCTTGTCCTCCTACCACGGGTGCTAAGTTCCGTCCCCCGTAGAAGAAGGCTCTAGCTAAGACTGGATTTTGCAAAGTGTATACAGTGTCTCTGCCAAAGGGTAGTTCTGGCCAAGGTAGCTCCAGTGTTCCTCCAAACAACATGCCTTGCTGGAACTGCAACAAACCAGTTCATTGGGCTAGGAATTGCCCATATCCTAAGAAGAATGCAAATCAAGGTGGCCGTCAAGGGCATGTTCATTATAATAGTATTGAAGAAATTCCATCTGGTGAGGTAGTCACTGTTGGTAAGTTCCTAGTTGACCAATATTCCACAGTGGTGCTATTTGATTCAGGTGCTTCGCATTCCTTTATCAGTCCTATGTTTGCATCAAAGTTTGCACACAAATTACATACTGTTGAAGGTGGGGGTTATTGCATTAGAGCGACAAGTGGTAATATTTCCACAAGTCAAGTAGTGAAAGATGTAGAATTTGAAATAGAAGGGTGAAAGTACTTGCTTACCTTAGTGGTTTTGCTTGGACTATGCATAGATATTATTCTGGGCATGAATTGGATGAGTTAGAATGGGGTACTCATTGATACATCAACCCGGGTAGTTTTGCTCAGAGATCCTACTGATCAAAAAGATTTTCTAGTGCAACTTCCCTAGAAAATTGATCTTTCTGGTGAAGTTCATGTGGTGCAAGCGAAGTCATTAACTGATATTCCCGTAGTATGCGAGTTTCCTGACGTTTTTCTTGATGATTTGTCGGGATTGCCTCCGGATCGGGATGTGGAGTTTAAAATAGAGTTGTTGTCTGGCACGGCACCCATCTCTAGAAGACCCTATAGGATGCCTCCGAATGAACTAGCGGAACTTAAGGTACAGTTGAATGAACTTTTGAAGAAGGGGCTGATTCATCCTAGTTTGTCTCCGTGGGGATGTCCTGCCATCTTTGTAAAGAAGAAGGACCAGTCGTTGCGGATGTGTGTAGATTATAGGCCTCTGAATGCAGTTACTATCAAGAATAAGTATCCTCTACCGTGCATCGACATCTTGTTTGATCAGTTGTCTAAAGCTAAAGTCTTTTCCAAGATTGATCTGAGGTCTAGTTATAATTAAATTAAAATCCGTCCTGAAGATGTACCAAAAACTGCTTTCTCTATAAGATACGGTCTCTATGAGTATCTAGTTATGTCCTTCGGCTTGACCAACGCCCCCGCACACTTCATGTACCTGATGAATTGTTGACACTTCTAACACCACTTAAGCTAAGTTGTCATCCCTAGCACGGCACCAGAAGTGTTTGTATAGAACTGCTCCTCTTAGAATAAGAATAGGATCTGCAAGCGTACAAATAAAATACCATTGTAGCACTTCACCGGGAAATATTCTAGGTATCATTAATTTATATTTAGCTCAAGGGAAAGAACTAAGGACTTAAACCTAAAGGGATGGATTTGCAAAATATGACTACTTATGAGGAATCAATCACACAGTCACTTACTTTGGCAGGGGGGATAAACCATGATAAATAAGTATAATTGAATTGTAAAGCATAGGGAATAAATCACGTAGAGATTAGAGATAGACTACTCATCATAAAGGTAGGTTGACGTCTGATTAGTTCAAGAGATTGAATTCTAGGTAGGTTCTAATCTACTAAGTCATTCATCTACTCTAGTAAACACACCATCATATATAGCATAAAAGACTCTTCATCTATGTATAAGGAATATTACTGAAGAAAGCCAGGACATAGCAAGACTTCCTACGTAACGTTGTTTTTGCCTGTCCTAGCAACGGAGGGTGGACTATATAAGACTCAATAGAACTGTCACTTCCACGAACTACCACACAACCCCGCTAATAGGATACATTTGTAGGTAAATAGCATCTAAGCACCACACTTACATGTGATCTACCACTTAACCCCCTCGCGAAAAGAGCTAAGCGCTTTGCAATCTTATACATAAACTCATTATCAATCATAACCATATCAAATGTACTACTAGAGAAAACTAGGAACATAATAAATAAAAACATAATCATATTAGAATAAAGTCATAGAGCAAAGATACAAAATAGTACCCATACTTTGATGATGAAGATCGGAATCCCGAGCACAAGTCGCCCGACTCTTCCTCTATCTAGTCTAAACCTATGTAGAAGTTGAAGATTTGGAGTAGCTATTCTAATTCTCTGGTGGAGAGAAACTCTCTAAACCCTAGCTCTGCTGATGGCTCCCTCTGCTAATGAATTAGGGTTTCTCCTGGGGTGAGGGGCCTTGCTTATATAGCCCACTAGGAAGCATCACAGCCCTCGGATCAAACCGACTTTGATCTACGGTTTTTATTCATCCTCAAAGGTGGTGGAGGCATAATCCACGAGGTGGAACATGATTGGCCACCTAGCCTGGGCGGCCGCCCATGAGGTGGGGGCGGACGCCCCACCTGTCAGCACATTCCATCTCCCGTTTGTTTGTAGAGTCTTCTCTTATCTTCCACATTACAGAAAAGTTATGTGTAGCCCCTTTGTCTCTATGTAAATCTAACATGTGGGTCTCCTTTGGTCTTTTCCTGATAACCCCCTACAGAAATAGACATTCACCAAAACTCATGGAAATTATTAGTTTAAAACCCCTAAGTCTAAGGTGAAACTCATTTTAATCCTTCATTTGATCCTTGTTGACTTATAAAGTTGATGGTTAACTACCGTCAACAAACTCCCCCAAGCTTACCTTTTACTCATCCCTGAGTAAAATAGCTAAACCCTAGATGGATCAGGAGTTTTAAGATTGCAATAACTCCTTAAAAGTACACATGCGTTCAAACAAGAATTCTTCTTTTGGACTAGAGTGGACTGCACTGACTTTCAAACTTACTCATGTTTCTTCCAACCATGGGACTTTTACCTGCACTTAGGTCTTGAGCAAATGAAAGACAGAACAATTAAGTCAAGCACTATGTCTCATGCTCTTTGTTCCACCTCTGTCCTGGAGTTTTCATAAATATTTGCAAATAAAACTCAGAGTTCCTTAAATATGACTCTCACAAGTCTCTCAATATGTGGTATTTTTGGATCCTCACTAAGGCATTTGAAAGGTTATGCCTTGTCTCTCTCCTCTCAAAATATGTAGTATTTTTGGCTCAAGGCAAATCTGGGGTATGCCTTCTCTCTCTCACCCTATAACTAATAAGGCTTATGTGGAGTTTATGGGTATGGAGATAGCTCATACATACTTGCAATGCATATATTGCCTAGTCAAACTATGGATCCAGAGGAACTCATCATACAATCAAATCAAGATGTGCATGTGTGGTTTGATATGGTGGCTAAAAATGATGGGGAATAAATGAGATAGAAAGAAAGAGGTGTAAGTCTAATTCTACAATGCTCCATACTTGAAAAATAACTTCTCTCTTCTGAATCTTGAAAATAAATGGAAACTTAGCTGCATAAATATCTTTCTTTTCTTTCTTCTTTTCTTCTTTTTTTATTGGGACCCTTGTCTATCTTTTTCTTTTGCTTTTGCTTCTTCTCTCTTTTTTCTAGCAGCAAGTCTCTTACATAGCAATATTTATATAAGAGGAATGATGATTAAAACTTGGAGCAATTATAAAGGTTTTTGGCTAGCAGAAAAAGGAATCCTATGGGGAATATTTTTGGCATTTACTCTCAGTGTAAGAGTAGAACATTTTTGGTGCATCTAAATAGGACAAATATGTGGTGCGTACTTCCAGGTTAGAAGTAGCAAGGACGCATGATGTGTGTGTGAATCTTGATTTTAACCGCATGACAAGCTCCTAAGGGTCAACACAGCTCAACCAAACTCAATACAATTACAAGCAGTAAATATATGGAAGGTTTCCTATTCTAATAATCATGTACGGCTGTGGTAGGAATTTAACACTCGTCATATAAGAAACTCATCATGTGGCATTTTAAATTTTCAAAATAAAACTCTAGAATTTAGTGTCACTAGGAACAAGATAAATAGCAGCTCAGACTATATCATATCATGTCCGTCAATTACCTAAACTTAGATTAAGCATATGCTCCCACAGGTTTAAAGTGTAGAGTAAATTCATGTGTCAATAGTTCATCCAATCCTTGGGAGAATTCTAGGTTGAAAACTAGGTACTTGAAAAGAATTATAACAGAGCAACTGTTTATTATTTCCATCATGCATTCTTCAAATCTAAAAACTTATTAACAAATTAGAGTAACAAGATTGAAAACACACTCTTTTTATTTAGTTTTTTATATTTTTAGAACAAACTAAAACAAGTATACTAAAAAGCAGTAAATATTTATTTTGTTTTTAGGTTTTGCTGATTTTTTTAGATGCATAACAATAACAAAAGGAAATTGTGAAAAGGAAAAGAAAACTTATCTTAGATAACGGGGGTCCTCCCCCAAACTAGATTTTGCTGTAGTCATTCAATTGAGAGAGAAAAATCCCAACAGTGTTTCAATGTCCTTGGCCTCTTGTTCTTGACTTTCTCGAATACTGGTTAAGGTCTGGGTGGTGTTGAAATTCCACTGGCGCTGCTCCTCCCACATCTGGTCATGGAGTGCTTGGCCTTGTTGGAGGGTCTGGAGAGCGTTGTCAGTGTGCTGGTAGTGTGCCCTATACTCTTCATGGTACTGCAGGGTGTAGTGGAACCCAGTAGCGTCAGACCTACGTCCGTGCTCGAATTCTTGACGTGCTCCACCAGATGATGTTCTTCCACCTTGATAATCAAATGAGTGCTTGGCACCTCCTGATGAAGTTCCCTCTCCATAGGGATGGAATGGCCCAGTTGATGGCGGCGGTTGCTCATAGCTATCATGCGGCTGATGAGGAGGATACTCCCACGGGTTCAAAACCCGATAGTGGTGATCCGTCCACTCATCATAGCTGGCATGAGCTGGCTGTTCTGGTTCAGGGTCAGCACCACGCCAAACTGGTTCTTGATGATGATGTGTGATTCTTTCAGAGGCGAGTTCTTTGGGGTACTCTAGTATTCACTGGTTGAGCCTGTAACTCAACATGAAAAGTTCGAACAGAATAAAGGGCCAACTCTAGGTTAGGTAACCGGAGCTTGGTCTCACCATATGTCATAAAAAGTTCATTGTTTATTCTTTTCAAAAGGTGAGCATGATAAAAATGTTCATAGCCAAAAGTATCATGATGATCTTCAATAAAATTAAGAGAGGCTCCTTGCAACATGTTTAAATTAGCAGCAATGCGAGTAACAAGTGAACAGATAGCAACAGGTCCTACTCGATAAGAGGGAACAACCAACCAATGGGCTACTAAAAGACGGACAGGCGAGACTTTGATCTTTTTAACGGCTGCATACAATAGTTGTAAGTCTGCCATCCTGACCTTGCTAGTATCATCACGTGGAAAGAAATTAAAGCCCAACCATTTATGGAAAAACCTAAGCGTTGGATGTTCTATGTCACTAGTACGATGCAAGTAAAAAACTATATGCTTAGAAATCTCAGTCCAAAACTTATTCTCAAAATCTCCTAAAGCTTCATCAATATCTACTAAAATATTGGAAGGAAAATTAAGGAGGTCACTAAGCTCTCTCCATGTGAGGTAAAACTCTTGTTTAAAGACCCTAAAGTAAACTCCCGACTCTGTGGTTCTTAGGGTGCAAAGAAATTCTATGGTTAACAACTTAGATCCTATTTCAGTGACATCCCAAGCAGAAGCCCATCCTAGTAATGAGAAAATAGTATCAAATTTAGAGCTCATACCTGCCTCTTAGAGTAGTGCTAGATCGAATGCAGGTGTATGGGTGAACTCTTTGTCCTTGATCTTCTTGTATATATCCTTCTCGCGGTAATCACGCAAGCCAAGCTGATTTGGCTTGAGAAGGATCTTGGGTACTGGTGATGAAGAGGAAGCAAGTGCAGGGGCAGTAGGAGGGTCGATGCTCATATCGGAGTTAGCTCTTGATGATGCTCGGGTCGAACTCCTGGTTTTGATGTTCTTGATCATCCCCACAGCTCCCTTGGCAAGCTTCTTTAATCTGCTCATCCTACAAAACTGACAAAGACAAAACTCGTGGAGAGAATTAGGGAAGGGGTTAGTTGGTTAGCTATCCAGAGTTAATGGTCCAAAGGTTATTTGTCCAAGAGATTATTTTTAGTTGGTTTTCTGACAGAACCTCCCCTCAAATTTTAATTGCTCTAGCTTTACTTGGGCAGCGTTACCACTAAATAAAAGATTATAGTAGCACTAAAAACCTTCCTTCTCTCAACTCTAAGCTCTAGGTCACTCTCCTCTCCTCCTTTCTTTCTTTCTTTCCACTCTCTTCCTTCTCTCCTATGCTCTTGTAGGAAACTCGAAACTGAAAACAACTTGTACACTAAAAATTCTGAATGTTGGTGGTGCATAGAAGCAATGGGAGAAAGGGTTTTTATAGAGGAGGAGATGGCTGGGCGGGCGCCCAAGTGGATGGGGCGGCTACCCCACCTCTGTCTCCTTTCTGGCTGAAATTTTTAGCACTCCACCTTGCTTATGTGCTAAGTATGTAAAAGTGGTGTGTGGGTGGATTTGGCGGTGGAAAAGAGAAAATGGTGGAGGTGAGTGGAAGTGGATGAAATAATGTGATGTGATGTATGTGAGGTGTAGTGTATGACATGTGGGTCCCATGGTGGTGGGTCCACTATACACTATATATATAAAATGCAGGATATAAAAGAGTAAAAACTAAAATGTTTCAAGATGCATGGAATAAATATTTTTGTACCACCACGGTAAATACTTTTAACGGGTTTTTACATACCATAAAAATTATTTACATGGGGCTAGAATTTTTATAATGTAATACTTGAGAATGTAAATATGCTTAAGAAAAATTATGTGGATAAATACCGAGTTACCTTCTAGCAAGGGTTCGAATTTTTAGAGTCCTTCGAACTGGACCTTCCAATATCTTATTCTTCTGATGATCCCAGAGATGATGGCTCTAATGATATTTCTTTCTTGTCTTGACTGACCATCTTCACAGAGGTATTGAGTTCCTATTTTGACTTGAATGCAAATTGTTCTTCTTGCCCATTTATGGTGAACTTGATTTCTCCTTTTCTGACGTCAATGTGTGCATTGGCGGTGCTCAAAAAGGGTCTCCCGAGGATGAGTGACACTTTTGAGTCTGGATGCATATCCAGTACCACAAAGTCTACTGGAATAAAGAATTCTCATATCTTGACTAGGATATTCTCGGCAATGCCCAATGGGTACCAAAATGATTGATCTGCTAACTGTAGGCACATTGATGTTGGCTCTAATACTGAGTGGTCAAGCTTGTGATAGACTGTAGACGGCATCACACTGACACTTGCTCCAAGGTCACATAGTGCATTGTTGAAATGTTGATTTCCAATTGAGCAATCAATAGTGGGGCATCCTGGATCTTTCTTCCTCTCTGGTAATTCATTCAGGATAGCTGCACTACACTCTTCAGTTAGCTTGATCACTTCAGTGGATGGCAGTGGTCTCTTCTTGTTCAAAATATCTCTGATATACTTGGCATATGTAGGGACTTGAATGACGTCCAATAGAGGTATGTTGACATATAGCTTTTGAATAACCTCCATGAACTTGCTAAATTGCTCATCCGATTGCGATCTTCTAATTCTACGAGGAAATGGTATATAGTTTGTGTCATGAAAATTCTGTCTCATCTCGTGATCTTGTAATATGTCTTGAGGTTGTACAGCTTGCTCAACTTTAGTATTATTATCTTCTTCTACCACTGGTAGTACTTCTGGTGCTCTTCTTACTCCTTTTGGATAGGGAGGATCCTTAGTGGATCTACCTCCTCTCGTAGTAATAGCTCTTACTTGCTCAGGATCAGTGGCAATAGGCAGTACTACAGCTAGCTGTTTTATCTTCTCTTCTATCTTCTTGTTAAACGTGAACTGATCTTCAATGGCAACTGAGAGATTGTCCATCTTGACATTTATATCCTCTAGGATTCTGTCATTAGTGGCAAGCTTTACCTTGATTTCATTGTTCATTCTGATCTGCTACCTGACTAAATCCCTTAATGTAGGATATCGAGTCGATTTCTGATTTGGCTGCTGTCTCCAATTTGGCTGATACAAAGGCTTCTTGTCTATGAGGTTTGTATCCTATTTGTATGCTGCTTCAATCGCCCTTTGATCTTCCTTGTATTTAGCCCTCTGGTCAAGCCAGTTGAGCAAATCATCCATCTTGGTAGACAATGCATTCACTTCTTCAACTATTTCTTCACTCTGATGACAATGTTGAGTGTGGTCTTGGGACCAGCCTTGATTTTCTAATATCTTCTCCATAAGTAACTTGGCTTTCCCAACTGTAAGTGACAAAAATGATCCTTCAGCAGTTGCATCTAGGTGCTCACGTGCCTTCTGAGTTAATCCATGATAAAAGCCTTGCATGAGTAACCATTCTTCCATTCCATGATGAGGACAATCTGAGATGTATTCTTGCAAATGCTCCCATGCTTCTGAAATGGTTTGTCTTCTACTGTTGAAAATTGGTAATCTTTCCTCTTAAGGCATTAGTCTTGCCTATTGGAAAGAATTTTGCTAGAAAGGCCTTTGAACACTTTGCCCATGTGTTTATGTCTTCTTTGTTGGCATAAAACCACTGCTTCGCTCTTCCCACTAGTGAGAATAGAAAAAGGCAAAGTAGTATGATATCTTGATTAACTTCTTTGATGACGATAGTGCTTCCAATTTCTAGGAAATTCTGCAAATGTGCACTTGCATCTTCATGAACCTTTCCACTGAATAGGGTAGCTTGCACCATATTAATGAGGCTTGGCTTGAGCTCAAACTCAAGATTATTTATTTCTAGTACTGGACCTGTACGGATATTCTTAATTGTAGGAGCAGAGAATTAACGTAGGGTTTTTGTAGCCATAGCTTCAGGAATTGGTGATAAGCTCCTTCTTAGGTTGATCCGATTCTGATGATAGAGATTTGAATGAACCAGAATCAATCCTGATAATACCCTGTATAAAATATAGACAAAGAAAAACTACAGGGGAGAACCTGCCAAAGCAGAGGTGCCTTGTTATGATTTCTCATTTCCTAAGTATCTATTTATGCAATTTTTCTCAAAGGTTTATTCCTTCCCCGGTGATGGCGCCAGAAATGCTTATTGACACTTCTAACACCACTTAAGCTAAGTTGTCATCCCTAGCATGGCGCCAGAAGTGTTGGTATAGAACTGCTCCTCTTAGAATAAAAATGGGATCCTCAAGCGTATAGATAAAATACCATTGTAGCACTTTACCGGGAAATATTCCAGGTATCATTAATTTATATTTAGCTCAAGGGAAAGAACTAAGGACTTGAACATAAAGGGATGGATTTGCAAAATACGACTACTTATGAGGAATCAATCACACAGTCACTTACTTTGGCAGGGGGATAAACCATGATAAATAAGTATAATTGAATTGTAAAGCATAGGGAATAAATCACGCAGAGATTAGAGATAGACTACTCATCATAAAGGTAGGTTGACGTCTGATTAGTTCAAGAGATTGAATTCTAGGTAGGTTCTAATCTACTAAGTCATTCATCTACTCTAGTAAACACACCATCATATATAGCATAAAAGACTCTTCATCTATGTATAAGGAATATTACTGAAGAAAGCCAGTACATAGCAAGACTTCCTACGTAACGTTGTTTCTGCCTATCCTATCAACGGAGGGTGGACTATATAAGACTCAATAGAACTATCACTTCCACAAACTACCAAACAACCCGGCCAATAGGATACATTTGCAGGTAAATAGCATCTAAGCACCACGCTTACATGTGATCTACCACTTAACCCCCTCGCGAAAAGAGCTAAGCGCTTTGCAAACTTGTACATAAACTCATTATCAATCATAACCATATCAAATGTACTACTGGAGCAAACTAGGAACATAATAAATAATAACATAATCATATTAGAATAAAGTCATAGAGCAAAGATACAAAATAGTACCCATACTTTGATGACGAAGATCCGAATCCCGAGCATAAGTCGCCTGACTCTTCCTCTATCTAGACTAAACCTATGTAGAAGTTGAAGATTTAGAGTAGCTATTCTAATTCTCTGGTGGAGAGAAACTCTCTAAACCCTAGCTCTGCTGATGGTTCCCTCTGCTAATGAATTGCTAATGAATTAGGGTTTCTCCTGGGGTGAGGGGCCTTGCTTATATAGCCCTCTAGGAATCATCACAGCCCTCGGATCAAACCGACCTTGATCTACGATTTTTATTCATCCTCAAAAGCGGTGGAGGCATAATCCACGAGGTGGAACATGATTGGCCACCTAGCCTGGGCGGCCGCCCATGAGGTGGGGGCGGGTGCCCCACCTGTCAGCCCGTTCCATCTCCCGTTTGTTTCTAGAGTCTTCTCTTATCTTCCACATTACAGAAAAGTTATGTGTAGCCCCTTTGTCTCTATGTAAATCTGACATGTGGGTCTCCTTTGGTGTTTTCCTGATAACCCCCTACAGAAATAGATATTCACCAAAACTCATGGAAATTATTAGTTTAGAACCCCTAAGTCTAAGGTGAAACTCATTTTAATCCTTCTTTTGATCCTTGTTGACTTATAAAGTTGATGGTTAACTACCGTCAACATGAATTCGGTGTTTATGCTCGAATTGGACAAGTTCATGGTGGTATTTATCGATGACATCTTGGTGTATTCTTAAAATGAGGAAGATCACGCTGAACATCTGCGTATAGTCCTCATAAGACTGTGTGAACATCAATTGTATGCAAAATTCAGTAAGTGTGAATTCTGGCTTCATGAAGTACCTTTCCTTGGGCATGTGTTGTCCAATGGGGTAAATTTTGGTGGATCCCACCAAGGTACAAGAAGTACTGGACTAGAAGGCTCCTATCTCGGTTCACGAGGTATGGAGTTTTCTGGATTGGCTGGCTATTATCGTCGCTTCATCCCGGATTTCTCTAAAATAGCCAAGCCAATGACTCGGTTGCTGCAAAAAGACACCAGGTTTGTCTGGACTCCTGAGTGTGATGCAGCTTTTCACAAACTGCGAACCCTCCTAACCTTGGCTCTGGTTTTGGCGCAACCGAATATCGAGAAACCATTTGATGTGTATTGTGATGCCTCAGGCATAGGTTTGGGAGGTGTTCTGATGCAGGAATGCCGAGTGATTGCATACACCTCTCGTCAACTGCGGAAGCATGAGGTGAATTATCCAATGCATGACTTAGAACTCGCTGCAGTTGTTCATGCTTTGAAAGTATGACGACATTATCTATTGGGCAATGTTTGCAATATCTATATTGACCATAAAAGCCTCAAATATATCTTCACTCAACCCGAGTTGAATATGCATCAATGAAGATGGCTTGAGTTGATTAAAGATTATAATCTCCAAGTGCACTATCATCCAAGCAAGGCAAATGTGGTTGTCGATGCTTTAAGCCGTAAGTCTCATTGCCATTCCTTAGTTGAAAGTGATTTTTATCTGTCTCGCCTTCTACACCCAGCAGTTCTGCACCATATCACTATTAGTTGCACTCTCAAGAGTAGAATTATTGAGCTCCAAAAGACTGACACTGGTATATTCCACATCAAGCATAAGACGAAAGAGCAAGAAACTAAACATTTCAGGGTAGATGAAGAGGGTGTGCTGTGGTTCAAGGATAGGTTAGTTGTGCCTAAGGACCGATAGCTTAGGAATCATATTATGTCTGAAGCACATTCCTCTAAGTTGTCCATCCATCCTGTAGTAGTAAGATGTATTATGATTTGAAGCCATACTATTGGTGGACCAAAATGCGGAAAGAGATAGCTGCATATGTTGCTAGGTGTGATACTTGCTGTAGGGTTAAAGCCGTGCACATGAAACCTGTATTGCTTCAACCACTTTCTATCCCAGGTTGGAAATGGGAGGAGATAAGTATGGATTGCATTGTTGGACTTCCTCCTATGGTTAAGAATCATAACTCTATCTGGGTAATTGTAGACCGTCTAACCAAGTCAGCCCACTTTATTCCTGTCCGAGCAGATTATCGTCCCACTGACTATGTTGAGTTGTACTTTAGCCAAATAGTCTGACTTCATGGGATTCCTCACACTATCATTTCTGACTATGGTGCGTAGTTCACTACTCATTTTTTGGAGCACTTGCATCATCTTCTGGGAACCAAGCTAGTAAGAAGCTCTGCGTATCACCCCTCGACGGTAGGTCAGACTGAACGAGTTAACCAAATCTTAGAGGATATGTTACGGGCATGTGTTATTTCATCCAAGGGTTCATGGGTGAAATGGTTGCCTTTGGTAGAGTTTTCGTACAATAATAGTTATCAAGAGAGCATTAAGATGGCCCCATTCGAAGCATTGTACGGTCGTAAGTGTAGAACCCCACTGAATTGGGTAGAAGCCGGCGAGAGACGGTATTATGGTATTGATTTTGTCAAGGAGGCTGAAGAACAAGTCCATACCATCAAAATACATATGGCTGTAGCTCAATCTAGACAGAAAAGTTACGCTGATCGCCGTAGAAAACTGATCGAGTTTGAAGTTGGAGACTTCATCTATCTGAAAGTTTCACCTATGAAGAGTGTACAACGTTTTGGTGTGAAGCGGAAGCTTGCACTAAGATACATGGGTCCTTTCCAGATCATAGGAAAGAGTGGAGCTATCGCATATAAGATCTAGTTACCTCCTGAAATGAGCGCCATTTTCAATGTTTTCCATGTATCTTAGTTAAAGAAGTGTCTTCGGGTTCCTAAAGAAAGAGTTCCATTAGGGGATATCAAGCTAGAGTCTGACCTAACCTATGAAGAAAAGCCAGTTCGTGTGATTGACACTCAGGAGCAGGTAACTAGGAGTCGAGTGGTTAAGTGGTATAAAGTAATGTGGAGTAATCAAGGTAGTGAGAGTGATGCTACGTGGGAGAGAGAAGACTATTTACGAGAGGGTTATAAGGAATTCTATCAACAATGGTACGCTTTCCAAATCTCGGGATGAGATTTTTATAAGGGGGGAGGGTTGTAACACCTTAGGTGTTTGGCTTCCTTAATTGCACTTGCATTTCATAAACTTGAGCATCATTCATTCATGCATGAGCTTAATGTGTGAAACATGCTTTTGAAACATTGCAATATATGCTTATATTTCATGTGTGTTTATGAAATGAGTAGTGTGCAACACCCAAGTGCAACATGTGCAACTTCTTTTTGAGACATGTCACCCACTTTAGTGAAACATTACTAGCCAGTGCTATGCAACACACTCATGAAACATATGAAACATGGCTTGGAAACAAAAGTAGCAATTCACTTGTTTTTCCTTGTTTCAATGCATGTGATGCTTGATTTTGTGTGTAACCAAAGGGTACAGTGGTCAATTATGTCCTATAGTACCTTAATCACAATTAGGATCATTAGTAGAACAATGTTCATGTTGACCAAAATGACCAAAATACCCTCCTAGGTGATGTTGACCCAGCCTTGATCCCTAGAATGCTTTGGTTTGACTGTTTAAAAAGTCTAGCTTAGAGATCTTGCATGGAGAAGCAACCTTAATCAAAGTTGTAGAGAATTTCATAAGGAACAAAAGTTATAATAGGGCCATCTCATGAAAATGACCAGAACATGCTCAAAAGTGGCCCACAAGTCAGTTTGAGTGGCTGCCCAACACTTAGAAAATTTCTAAGTCTGAAATTTGGAGTTACAGTTTCAAAGTACCCCACTTCGACGCCATGTAACTCACAAACCAGGCCGAACCAGTCCAAGCTCCAATTGACAAAGTTGTAGTCCTCACATAGCTCTACAAAATTGTTGTTATCACCTTTTGCTGACTCGAGCTAGATTAGGAGATAATCAGTGCCAAAGTATCCCTGTCAGTTGCTGATGACGGCTTCGATTCAGTTTCGTCAGTCGACTGTGGCCGACCGGCCTCAGGCCGTTGCCGCCGCATGGGCGTGCCGTGGCGCCCGTACGCTGGCCACGGTCCCACCGGTCAGGCCACGAGGTCCTCAAGCAGCCACGCCGTCCACCGCTTGCCTCTCCATCCATTTCCTCCTCCTCTGTCCCTCTGTTCTTGCCAAAGCGGAGGACCCGAGCCACCCTCATCGCCGCGCGCTTCCCCACGGTCGTGCGAGCTCACCGTCGCATCGCAGCCCACCAAACCTTGGCCACAACTCTGCCTTGGGTCCCTCTACCTCCTCCACCTCTTGCTTGAGCCCATCGCGTGGAGGTGACCTAAGCAGCCCTCACCAGGCGTGTCTCGGTGAGTGTTAGAAATACCCCTCTAGCTGGATAGGAATTCGATTTGAATCGCCGTCGCTCCCGGTTAGTGAGCACTTGACTTAAGCAGTGGCAACATAGATCCCATTAATTGAACAGATGGTTAATTGGATGATGAGTACATGTTGCCTCAATTTATACCTGCTATGGTTATTACTGTTTGATTATAATCAAGTGAATGTTTAGTACAGGTGCTAAGATAGACGACATGTTAATGCTAAAAATAAATGCTAGTATAGGTTAAAAGAGTTCCAATTACTTATGCTTTTTTGCAAAATATGATGTCAGCCAGCTCCACTTAAGAAAGCCTTGCATGATCCTTGGTGTCTTTTATTTTCTGTTTCGACGGGTAAGTCTAGCTGAGTACATTCCCGTACTCAGGGTTTATTCCCTCCTGTTGCAAATGACATGCTATATCAGGGCTTCTGCAAGACTTGCCTCCACCCCGCGGGTGATGAGGACTAGATCACTCGGGCGTGATCGTCTGTTAGTTTACTTTCCTTAATGCTTTTGTGGGATGTTGATCTGTAAGACAGGTAGTGGTATTTGAACTAAGGGTGTGTGCGTTATGCTTCCACTACTTTATAAACTCGGTTTGTAATAATTGCGACTCCATGGTGTTGTAAGTGAATTTTCGAACTACTTGTGAAATGTAACGTGTGATGTGTTATGTTGAATGATGCGATCTTGGTTGTAAGCAAGCTGGGTTGAAATCCTTCATGGTTTCGATTGACTACCGGGATTATATGGGCTCAAGTTCAAAAATTTGAGCGTTTCGGCGCTTGTTTTTGTACTTGTGCTCTTATAATTTGGTCTGTTCTGTTACAAAGCTAGTGGCGGATGCCAATGGAGGTGGATGGTTTTGGGAATGAGGTCACAAACTAGCATGGGCTTGATTGTCTAGGCTGCACATGTCCAAGATACGCAACGGGTATAGATCTAAATGGCGAGGCCGACTAGCCTTACGGAGAGGCCGATTCAACGCTAGTTCTTTGCCGAAAGGACCCACAAAGCCCTCGAGGGATGACCCATTGGGAAATTGAACAACACGGCTGCCATAAAATCATCAAAGCCACCTACGATGTTGTCAGATCTCATAGAGAGATGCGCTGGAAGATGTTTAGGTGCAAAAACGTTAAAAGGTTTGATAGATTATTTTTGTTGATTGGATAGATGGATTTCTTCATCGCTCATGACAGCTTTAGTAGGAAGTGTATTCTACACATAGTTTCCTCATTTCCTAATAGATCATCGGAGGAGTTTCTAACAAGAAAATATTGAGTTGTCATTGGGATATGTTGTGGAATTTTTTGTTCTAGAGGTTATGATGAACTGTGAGGCATTGGTCTCATCATTGTTGTTAGAGAACTGATCAACAGCTACATCTATAGGAGTCCCAACTATCGCATTGTCACCCTGGTGCCCTCTGTAGGAGCCGCATCTCCTTATATCACAATTTCTAGCACCCTAACTATCGCAGAGGTGATATTTGTGGCCTATGTGGCAATACTGGCGGTGCCAAAGGTAGCAACAAGCCCACACTGGTTAGGAGGACTGGACCATACTAGGCCAGCAAGCCCATCCACACAACATCACACACCAACAAGAAAGACAACACATCCAAATGCTTGTTACCAATCATTGGAATTGGGTTGCGAAGGCTAAAACAAGGAAGGATGAGAAATCTCTAAGCATATCACCATAATGTGAAGTTTTGTGTGACCACGTTTTATGTATTAAATTGATTAAGGATACACACCATCACTTATTTGCCATGCGCATGGATGTAATACATTGTGCCACACATTTGTCCCTTGCAGTACATATCACATATTGCTAACAGAAATACACTATCTCTATCTTGAATCGTGAAATTGATGAATCAGTGAACCAGCTAGTGGCGGATGCCGATGGAGGTGGATGGTTTTGGGATGCAACAATAGGAGGAGACCCCACCAACAACGTTGCATACCCCAACAGCATTCAACCCCAAGACGGTGCACGTCGCCCCACATGACAGTTCGTTGCAGTTGTCAGATTTGGAGCACTACTCTGCTCCTAACAGGGCATGACTTCCTTGGCTTACTGGAACGGCCGAGGCAAGGAGAGCCATCAACAGCGGAACAACGACAACAACGAGTGTCTTCTTGGAACACGCCATGAAGCTCTAGGCTAGGCTTCTGTAAGCAGAGGCTACTTGGTCCCTTGATGATGCTCCTATGCTTTGTGGTTGTTTGCTTATACAGAATTGAGTGCCCCTATGCTTGTGGGTCTTTTCTTATATAGGCTTGGGCCACAACCAAATTAACCTTGAGCAATCAATTGTTGTCATTTTTTCCTTAAAAAATATCATATGTTGAGATTTTTACTCATAGCACCAACATCCTCTAATATATTTTACCCACTTAATGTTTGCACAAATGGTAGCTATTTAAATCATATATTTACAATTTCGCATTTTTCATGATATGTAAGCATGTGCTGCTTAATAATGTCATATCTATTTTGATCGTCGCCAATCAAATCTTTATTGATATAGATTCACTCGATACCAATCTACCATGCATAGGCACTTATTGGCTGCTAATACACCATATCAATTTTGATTACTGCTAATATTATATTGATCGTAATTAACAACACTTTAACACGATTTGAGGGTCAGGTTGGATCCAACAAGATAGTAGTTATTAGCTGCTAAAAGTTAGTTGTGGTGGATCCAATAGACCTGGCTATTTGGTTAGCTAACTATTAGATGGACACCAAGGCAACAACTATCTTGTTACCTAAGCACACCAAACTACTAGCAGCTAATTAATGGTTAGTTGAGTAAAATTCCCTCCCCAAGATCTTGGAGGTGGTTGAGGAGTTTTTACCTCAGATGAAGTTGCAGAAGGAATAAGATCAATTTTGATGCCTTTGATATTCTCGAAAGGTTCCAGCTGATCCACTCTAAAGCACACTAGAGCATACTATAGATTAGTAGCAACTCGGGCCTATGCCCTCTTCTCTAGCATCTTGCAAATCTCATCAGGCAGTTGATCGGCCAAAGGCTTCATGATGTACATGGGATTGCTTGGATCAGTCGGACCATCTTGTTTACCATCGGCCATAGTAGTAGATATGTTTGCTTTCTTCCCCAGCAAAGTTGATAAAAAGGTGTGTTGATGGGAATGAGGTCACAAACTAGCATGGGCTTGATTGTCCAGGCTGCACATGTCCAAGGTATGCAGCGGGTATAGATCTAAATGGCGAGGCCGACTAGCCTTACGGAGAGGCCGATTCAACGCTAGTTCTTCGCCGAAAGGACCCACAAAGCCCTCGAGGGATGACCCATCGGGAAATTGAACAACACACCTGCCATAAAATCATCAAAACCACCTATGATGTCGTCAGATCTCGTAGAGAGATGCGCTGGATATCAAGAGCGCTGGAAGATGTTTAGGTGCAGAAACGTTAAAAGGTTTGATAGATTATTTTTGTCAATTGGATAGATGGATCTCTTCATCGCTCGTGACACCTTTAGTAGGAAGCGTATTCTACACACAGATTCCTCATTTCCTAATAGATCATTGGAGGAGTTTCTAACAAGAAAATATTGAGTTGTCATTGGGATATGCTATGGAATTTTTTGTTCTAGAGGTTATGACGAACTGTGAGGCATTGGTCTCATCATCGTTGTTAGAGAACTGATCAACAGCTACATCTATAGGAGTCCCAACTATCGCATTGTCACCCTGGTGCCCTCTGTAGGAGCCGCATCTCCTTATATCACAATTTCCAGCACCCTAACTATCGCAGAGGTGATATTTGTGGCCTATGTGGCAATACTGGCGGTGCCAAAGGTAGCAACAAGCCCACACTGGTTAGGAGGACTGGACCATACTAGGCCAGTAAGCCCATCCACACAACATCACACACCAACAAGAAAGACAACACATCCAAATGCTTGTTACCAATCATTGGAATTGGGTTGCGAAGGCTAAAACAAGGATGAGAAATCTTCAAGCATATCACCATAATGTGAAGTTTTGTGTGACCACATTTTATGTATTAAATTGATTTAAGGATACACACCATCACTGATTTGCCACGCGCATGGATGTAATACATTGTGCCACACATTTGTCCCTTGCAGTACATATCATATATTGCTAACAGAAATACACTATCTCTATCTTGAATCGTGAAATTGATGAATCAGTGAACAAGCTAGTGGCGGATGCCGATGGAGGTGGATGGTTTTGGGATGCAACAACAGGAGGAGACCCCACCAACAACGTTGCATACCCCAACAGCATTCAACCCCAAGACGGCGCACGTCGCCCCACACGACTCTTCGTTGCAGTTATTAGATTTGGAGCATTGCTCTGCTCCTAACAGGGCACGACTTCCTTGGCTTGCTGGAACGGCCGAGGCAAGGAGAGCCATAAACAGCGGAACAACGACAACAACGAGTGTCTTCTTGGAACACACCATGAAGCTCTAGGCTAGGCTTCTGTAAGCAGAGGCTACTTGGTCCCTTGATGATGCTCCCATGCTTTGTGGTTGTTTGCTTATACAGAATTGAGTGCCCCTATGCTTGTGGGTCTTTTCTTATATAGTCTTGGGCCACAACCAAATTAACCTTGAGCAATCAATTGTTGTCATTTTTTCCTTAAAAAATATCATATGTTGAGATTTTTACTCGTAGCACCAACATCCTCTAATATATTTTACCCACTGAATGTTTGCACCAATGGTAGCTATTTAAATCACATATTTACAATTTCGCATTCTTCCTGATAAGTAAGCATGTGCTTCCTAATAATGTCATATCTATTTTGATCCTCGCCAATCAAATCTTTATTGATATAGATTCACTCGATACCAATCTACCATGCATAGGCACTTATTGGCTGCTAATACACCGTATCAATTTTGATTACTGCTAATATTATATTGATCGTAATTAACAACACTTTAACACGATTTGAGGGTTAGGTTGGATCCAACAAGATAGTAGTTATTAGCTGCTAAAAGTTAGTTGTGGTGGATCCAATAGACCTGGCTATTTGGTTAGCTAACTATTAGATGGACACCAAGGCAACAACTATCTTGTTACCTAAGCACACCAAACTACTAGCAGCTAATTAATGGTCAGTTGAGTAAAATTCCCTCCCCAAGATCTTGGAGGTGGTTGAGGAGTTTTTACCTCAGATGAAGTTGTAGAAGGAATAAGATCAATTTTGATGCCTTTGATATTCTCGAAAGGTTCCAGCCAATCCACTCTAAAGCACACTAGAGCATACTATAGATTAGTAGCAACTCGGGCCTATGCCCTCTTCTCTAGCATCTTGCAAATCTCATCAGGCAGTTGATCGGCCAAAGGCTTCATGATGTACATGGGATTGCTTGGATCAGTCGGACCGTCTTGCTTACCATCGGCCATAGTAGTAGATATGTTTGCTTTCTTCCCCAGCAAAGTTGATGAAAGGTGTGTTGATGGGAATGAGGTCACAAACTAGCATGGGCTTGATTGTCCAGGCTGCACATGTCCAAGATACGCAACGGGTATAGATCTAAATGGCGAGGCCGACTAGCCTTACGGAGAGGCCGATTCAACGCTAGTTCTTCGCCGAAAGGACCCACGAAGCCCTCGAGGGATGACCCATCGGGAAATTGAACAACACGCCTGCCATAAAATCGTCAAAGCCACCTACGATGCTGTCAGATCTCATAGAGAGATGCGCTGGATATCAAGAGCGCTGGAAGATGTTTAGGTGCAAAAATGTTAAAAGGTTTGATAGATTATTTTTGTTGATTGGATAGATGGATCTCTTCATCGCTCGTGACACCTTTAGTAGGAAGCGTATTCTACACACAGTTTCCTCATTTCCTAATAGATCATCGGAGGAGTTTCCAACAAGAAAACCTTGAGTTGTCATCGGGATATTCTATGGAATTCTTTGTTCTAGAGGTTATGACGAACTGTGAGGCATTGGTCTCATCATCGTTCTTAGAGAACTGATCAATAGCTATATCTATATGAGTCCCAACTATCGCATCTCCTTATATCACAATTTCCAGCACCCTAACTATCACAGGGGGATACTGGATACATTGGTGTCGGATTGTGATTCAACAGTATCAACGAGTGATTGAGCAAAATATACCCATGATCACGTTGAATCATGAATATTCAATTTGCAAAATTCTCATGATTGCCTAACTATGAGATAATATTCATGTGATCAGACTAGAATCAAGAGAAATAAGTAAGAATCATGAGTTGTCCAGTGAGGGCATAATGGTCATTTGGCCATGATAGCTTGCTTAAAAGTAAAAGCAATATATTTATATTTTCAAAATGAAAGAATATGTTAGCATTGTTTTGAATTTTAATTAGTTTAAGATGAATTTATCAAAAGCAATTAAATCTATTTTATCTATTTCTCGGTTAAAGTTAATGTTACGAGAAGGCTCTAGGAAAATTTTCAAACGTTGACCGTTAACTTTGAAAATGTTACCGTCATTATCCTGGATGGTGATCACGCCATGTGGCGATGTGTTGATGATGGTGTATGGTACTTTCCACTTGCTGTGCAATTTTCCATCATCGAATAGCTTGACTTTCGAATTGAAGGGCAAGGCTTTGTCCCCTTGCTTGAATTCTTTTAGCTTGATTCGGTGATCGTGCCATCTTTTGGTTCTCTGTTTATAAAGCTCGACACTGTGGTAGGCCTTCTCTCTCCATTCTTCTAGCTCTGCTATTTGCTTTTGTCTATTTTTGCCGACTAGCTTGAAATCCATGTTCTAGCTTTTGATTGCCCAGTGAGCTCGATGCTCATGCTCAATTAGTAAGTGGTAGCTCTTTCCATAAACCAGCTGGAATCGTGACATGTCGATGGGGGTTTTGTAAGTCATCCTGTATGCCCATAGTGCATCAGGAAGCTTGTTCTTCCAACCTTTCCCCGTATCATTGATCGTTTTCTATAGGATATTTTTGATCTGTTTGTTTGAAGTCTCGGCCTGACCGCTAGTCTGAGGATGGTACGAGGTGGCAATTTTGTGCTTTTCCCCAAGCTCTTTTAGGAAGGCTCTAAATGTCTTATCGATGAAGTGAGATCTCCCATCGCTTATCACCATCCTTTGTGTTACAAAGCGAGCGAAGATCACTTCATGGAACATCTTCCTTGCATGCTTGGCGTCAGCGGCTCTACACGACAATGCTTCCACCCATTTTGACACGTAGTCAATGGCAACGAGGATGTACTCACAATCTTGAGACTTTTGGAACGATCCCAGAAGTCAATGCCCCCACATCAAATATTTCTATTTGAAGGTTGTAGTGTAGGGGCATTGCATTGCAAGCGTTGATGCTTCCTTGGAATTGGCACTTTTGACACCTCCGAATGAACTCCTTGGTGTCCACATATATTGTGGGCCAAAAGAACCCGCGCTACCAGATTTTGGCTTATGTGCGAAATACTTTGTAATGGCCTTCATACGATGATGCATGGCATCTTTCAATGATTTGCATCCCCTCTACTGTTGGCACACACTCCTCAACAAGCCGTCCGAGCATACCCGATATAGATTCGGATCATCCCAAAGGTGACATCGGCTTTTGACTTGCAACTTTCTCCTATTTTCTCCCAGTGGTATATAACATGCAACCACGAAGTTCACAATGTTTGCATACCACGAGTTGGAGTCTATCACCTTGAGTAGCATGTCGTCGCATAGGAAGTCGTTAATTGCTATTTCCTGCATGTTAGTGACTTGCATATTGTTGATGGTCATTAAACTCTAAATTTAACCATTATTTATTGCATGAAAAGACATGAAATGAATCACAAAATATAGCTATAGGGTTTGATTCTGACAAGTTCCACAAGTTTTGGTGTTTCCACTGTCTTGCAGGAATATTTAATTTTTCATCGAATATAAGTGTCTCAAATGATGAAATGGAGTACACCATTACATAAAGTCATCGCGATGATCGAAACGGATATATTACTTGCTATATTTGGAGCCTAGAATAAAAATATATAAATTTTGCAAATAAAAGAAAAACTCCACATCATGAGCTGCGGGATTAATTGGGCCCAAATCAGAATTAGGCCCATATGGCTGGGATCACAGGGGAATATTTTTTTATGATCCCATGGCAGTTCCTTGGCCTCTACTCTACCTCAGGCCTATATAAGGCCCCCCACCCCCTCTAGGAGGCCATCTCTCATTCAGATCAAGGCACAACACTAGGAGAATTAGGGCTAGACTCTCCAATGTAGTAGAGAGTTAGGGAGTGTCGAGCTACACTCAGGCTCTAGAGAATTCTTTAGAGATCTGGTATATCTTTGTATCTTATCTTTGCAAGACCTATGCTTTAATATATTTATCTTCTCTATTTACGTTTATGCCTTTCATGAGATTGGTTAGTATAGTTGTTATACATTGGCATGTGATCTCTGCTCGCATCAAGTGCTTTAGTGACTAGAGTAGTAATCAATGGTGTAGGCATGGTGTTTAGACTAAAGGTTACCTAAGATTGCGCTCAACCTTACGGATAGTTGTGGTAGCCCCAGGTGGTGACAACCCTGATGGCCGACGTATTCCACCACGTTCAGGTTGATGTTTGTAGGACCATAGTCAGAGCTTCCTAGCCCCTTTCTCATCTCTTTCTATGGCTAGTGTTCTGATGTCCCAAAGTGCTATTGTGTGATTGCTATATCTACCTATGTTTCAGTTATCATATAAGTAATAGAGAAGTATATAGGAACCTTGAACTCACCCATTATCCTCTCAGTAGTGCTAAACTGGTCATTTATTTTACCATGGAATTCTCCTATATGTGCGTCATTATGCACAACTCCTATCATTTATCATTTACCCCTACTTTAGTCTAGCTGGTGTATTAAGTTAGTAGATACGTGATGGTGAATTATCAGTCTCTTTAACCATTGCTTCCCTATGGATAAATATGATACTCTGGAATACTCCCGGGTAAAAGCTATGACGGTATCCGTGTGCTTGCAAAAATTTTCTATATGCGTTAATAAATACCAACATATACTCGACAAGTTATCAACAATAGTATTCTCTACTCCCTTTTTATCTTTTATTTCAAGATCAAATTCTTGGAGTTACATAATCCATCTTATTAAGTGTGGTTTTGCATCTTTCTTAGTGAGCAAATATTTTAATGCAGCATGGTCCTTATAAACAATAACTTTTGCTCCAATTAAGTAATATCTAAATTTATCAATAGCAAAAACTCTAAATTTATCAATAGCAAAAATGACTGCAAGAAGCTCTTTTTCAGTAGTAGCATAGTTAAGCTAGGCTCCGATTAGCGTTTTGCTAGCATACGCGATGGCATGATGCTTCTTATCTTTGGTTTGGCAAAGGACCACACCAACAACATAGTCGCTAGCATCACACATGACCACAAATAGTAGTGACCAATCGGGTGGTTGTATGATTGGCGCTGAGATGAGTGCCTTCTTAAGGGTGTGGAAAGCATTCAAGCACTCATCTATGAACTCAAAGGGTGCATCCTTAGCTAGTAGGTTCGTGAGGGGCCTAGACATTTGTGAAAAATCCTTGATGAATCATCTATAGAACCCCGCATGACCTAGGAAGCTATGGATCCCTTTTACGTTCATGGGGAGTGGTAGTTGCTTGATAACTGTTGACGGTAGTTATCATCCATCATAAACCGTCAACTTTGTGTATAGAAATGGTCACCAATAGAAACTTAGGAGTTTTAACTGACAATTTCCATAAGTTTTGGTGAATTTATATTTTTAGTAGGGTTATTCCAGAAAAAAATAAAATGAGGATTGAAATATCAAAAGGAATGAAACTTAACCATGATGAAATATGCACCAGAAGACTGTAGAAGACACCAGAAGACACCAAACCGAAGTAGAGGAGCAAAGGCTGCTAGGTGGGGCCGCCCGGCTCCACCATCAGGCCACCCAGCCCCCCATAGAGAGATATGGCCATGAGCTTCTGGAACATTCCTCCACTGCCTCCAAGGGTCACATCTACACCATTGCTTCAAGTTGGTTTGATCCGAAGGCTGACGTTCCATCCTCAGGACTATAAATATAGGCCCTGACCCCCCTGAGATATATCATTGTATTCTGCAATGCATTTGTCAAGAGTAGACCAGAAATTAGGGTTTCCAGAGATTAGAGAGAGCTCTAGTTGTTCAAGTTCTTAGTAAAGGCTTTCTAGCAAGTTCAAGTAGAGTTGGGCTATTTTGCTCAGGATTCTGGATCTGTTTGTCTGGAGACTGGTAATTAACCATTGTATCTAATTTATGACTTTGATCTATTTCATTATTCTGTTGCTATTTATTATGTTCTTAGTTTGCTCTAGTTGTATATTCAATATAGTTATAGTTGATGATGAATTTATGCATATGTTCATAGAGCGCCTAATTCAGTTCTCGAGAGTTAGGTGGTATGTATTATGTAAGCATGGTGCTTAGATATTATTTACCTGTGAATGCCTATTCATGGTGGATAACGTCAACAATTTATAGTTGAATAAACATGAGAAATGGTACAAATGAGAGAATATACTTAGGCCTAGGGTTTAAACTGACAAATTTCACGAGTTTTGGTGAATCTCTGTTCTCTGCAGGATTATTCCAAAAAACCACCTAGAGGGACCTATTCGTCAAAGGAAAATTTAGAATTAAAATACGGCATATATGCGAGAAGACTCTAGAAGACATGAGAAAACACCGGAATGAAGTGGGAGGCGAGGGGCTGCCAAGTGGGGCTGGCCGGCCCCACATGCAGGCCGCCCGACCCCCTTGGTGGATTCCTCCACGAGCTTCTGGAGTATTCTTCCACCACCTCCTAGGATGTATCTCAGCCGTACCTCAAGTCAGTTTGATCCAAGGGCGCACGTTGGACCCCCTAGGCTATATAAGGATACCCTAGCCCCCTGAAGGCATCAAGTCATCAAGTCATTTGGAGATCAAGACATCCAGAGCCAGAAACCCTAATTCCTTTGAGTTACCCTAGTTCTAGAGCTTTAGCTAGTTAGATTAGGTCTAGAGGAAGGCAAGCAGATTACAAGCCTGGATTCCTAACGTTGACACGAGTGTGGTTCGGTATAATTCTATGTACCCTTCTCTCATTGTATTCTCCACTGTTTTTGTGTGCTTGCTATAATGTTTATATCAACATTAATCTTCATCTTTTATATGTTCTTGATTGCAATGTTCATTGTTTACTTTGGTTATATGTCTAGTATAGTAAGTTTATTATTAAGTTCATGCATATGTTCGTATAGCGCCCATCCTAATATGCAGGATCCATGGGTGGGTGGTAGGCATTATGTAAGCGTGGTGCTTAGATATTGTTTATCTACGAATGCCCCCTACATGTCGGGACATGTGGTAGATCGCGGGTGTGCCAAGCCTGTTGAGTCCTATGTAGTCCATCCCTCGTGTGTAGGACTTGTAGAACATGGTCTCGAAGGAGTGGAGGACTATGTTTCCGATCTTCCCTAGTTGATGTTCCTTATGTATGGATACGATAGTAACATTAATGATGACTACTAGATGTAATTGCACTAATTGAAGCATTCATTGACTTGTAGTTATAGAATGACTTAGGAATTATTCCTCTAATATTCTGATTGGACTAATGTTATTGCCATAGTTAGAGTGCTCTGAGTAATTTATTTATTTATCATGATGCTTGATCAGTACTTACCATATATATCTATATTTATCTTGTGACTTACCCCTGTTTTGAGTAGAGCATGTGATATTGGTTCATTCTCTCATGCATAATCATAAATTATCAATACTACATGCATATTCATACCTTCGTAGTGGTAAAATTATAAATCGACAACCTAGTAATACTCTAGGTAAAATGCTATAATGGTATAATTATCTATCCGCTTCCAGAATTCTTTTCATTCATATCTTTAGATTCTTTATAGTCACATGAAATAATAGATTTCTGTTTAGTATTATTCTTGTAGTAATGCTAGATAGTACCAACAAACATTTCTAGTTTCATCATTAGGGATGAAAACCTAGTTTGATATTAGAGATGTAGGTAATCATAGGTGGCTACTATAAAAGTGACAAGTTAATAATTAGCGTGCCATTTCTAGTGTCATTGCTAAGAGTAGGATTAATTCTATTTTTAGTAGTGGTGCCAAGAAATGCCAACAATAGCCCCTATATGTCAGGTCGTGTGGTAGATCGCGGGTGTGACAGACCCGTTGAGTCCTATGTAGTCCATCCCCCATGTGTTGGACTTGTAGAACCCGGTCTCAAAGGAGGGGATGACTATGTTTCTGATCCTCCCTAGTTGATGTTCCTTATGCTTATTTTCTGATTTAGTTATGCTATAGATGAAAGTATATATGCTTGAGTGTGCAAAAGACTTAGTATTTAGGAATGACTTAGGAATCTTTTACTCCAACCGAATCTTGAGCTTAGCCATACTACATTAGTTGAGTCTCTGTTCTTTATCTCTGGAATACCATTATCATGCTGCATTCATTATCATTTATTTATCTTTTACTTGACTTACCCCTGCTAAAGTATAAGAGTGGATGGTTTATCATAGGTCTGCACATTTATAGTTAGCCATATGAACATTTGTCTCACGGTCCTTCCTTTGGGATTAAAATAAATAACAATACTCGGTATACTCTTGAGTAGAATGCTACAATGGTGATTTATCTGTGCACTTGAAGATACTTATGTTTCGATATTATTTAGAGTTTTCATGTGTAGTTATAATTACTAGCATTTCTGGCATCATGCTAGGGATGACAACTTAGTACATAGTGATGTAAGAAATGTCAACAATAACCTCGATCTTAGCCTTATCTACCGCAATCCCCTTTCAGACATAAGGTATCTAAGAACGATGCCCTCTTAGACCATGAAATGACACTTTCCCAATTGAGTACTAGGTCCTTTTCTTGTCATCTTTGCAAGACTTGTCTAAATTCTCCAGATAGTGGTCAAAGGTTTTTCCACAGAATGAAAAGTGATCCATGAAAACCTCTATGATTTCTTCTATCATGTCTGAGAAGATAGACATCATGCACCATTGGAACGAAGTGGGTGCATTGCACAATCCAAAAGACATGTCGATATGCATACGTTCCATACGGGCATGTGAAACTCGTCTTGCCACTACAACACAAACCCCCATGTTGCAACGTATGCCTCCCAACGCTAAAAAAATACGTTGCTAAGTGTTCCCACCTCCTCGGCTTCCATGATTTATAGTTGCCTCCCGTAGTCCTCGTCATGCCAGTCGTGGTAGTTCTATTTATGTCCTTTTATCCCCTACCCTCTACAACTCCTAGATCTAGAATCCCTATCAGTGGGCGTGGAGATATTTGCCTGGGGCAGATCACGGTGCGGTGAGGGCCGGTGGAGGAGGTGGTTCTACCTTCTAGAGGACCACGATGACCCCACGACAAGCGTGCTGGGGTCGTAAGAATGGCAAGCGTGCATAGGGGGGCGTGACGGGGAGAAATACGGCGGCGGCAATTAGCACGGGGAGTCATATCTGCTAATAACCAGGTATTCTGATCTCCTCAAGCCTTGGGGTCCCACACAAGATTAGTTCTGTTGCCCTCATCTGGTTAGATCTTGTAGACGATGCTGCCCTTCCTCTGATGAACTTCCAATCAAAGAGTACTCCCTAATCTGTACTATTTCAATCCTTGCCGATTAATTAATTCGTTCATGAATTTTGGTAAACTGATTATGAATGCAGCAGCCTCATACAGTCACCGTTCTTGTCGCAAGATTGAGTAGCAGTTAGCAGATTAGAGATGCACTGACCGGTACTCTTTAGAGATTGTGGCAATGGTTTGGTACGTCACGTAATCCATAATTTTTCTTTCTGCCATAATTTTTTTCATGATTTCTTATTAGAATTCCTGATATCTCCTTGTGATTACTGTGAGTGTTAGTTATCTTTTTGGGACTTGTGCAGACAAAGCTAAATCTTCTGAATTTCGTAATGTGATTATGTGATTATCAGATAAGGTAAGGGTCTCTTCTTCATGTATGGTTTGTTGTCTCTATACACATGAAAATCTCTAGTTTAATATTGTTTCTAGCTTTTTCTTTAGTTCCATGTACAAAATCTCTCAGGCTATCTAAATATCTTCTGACATGTTTCTAATGACAAGCCAGTCCCCGATGTACCGGAGAAAGGAGATAAGCCAGTCCGATGTACAGTCTAGTTTAATATTGTTTCCTTTAGTTTTAATTCCATGTACAAAATCTCTCAGGCTATCTGAAAACCTTCTGACATTTTTCTAATGATAGTCCTATGTACAGGAGATGTATATTAGGCATGAGTGCTTGACCCAAGACATGTGTACCTTCTTCTGTAATTTTAATATACACATATTTATGTAGCACGACGTCTGATGCATCGTTTATGCCTTTATGCAGCTCCACCTGTTTCAATTATTAGAGCACCTCCACCTGTTTCAATTTATTTTTGCTTGACTTTATTGGTTCTAATTAGCTCAGCTTCTATGTCAGCGTTGTGTTATTCTAGACAATGGGTATGAATGAAACAGTTGTGTTGCTACCCAGGAACAGGTATTGGCCCAGTTGTGTTGCTTCTAAGATTTATAAATTCATAGGAAAATCACATATTTCCTAAGTATTATGTTCTTAACAAAGCACTCTATATTTTCACACAGGACAAATATATGATGTGTTGATGTTCAGATGATTGAAGGATGAAGAATAAGATTCCCCTCAAGATTAGTTTTTTAGGAGTGGTGTTACACTACTGTATATTTATTTTTAGGATGAAACTTTGTAGTTAGTGAATCATTGTATACACTACAGATTGGGTCATTTTGTTTCTACAGAATCAGTTAATATCAATTATAATATTATCTTGAGTTCCAAAGATATATTGTTTTGTGCTTGTGGCTAATGGATGTAAGATGTCCAATTAATTTACTGAGCTATTTATATAAAAAAGCAGCATATAATTGTAATAACAAACCCTGGAAGCATGTGGCATATTCTGCCAGCAACACATATATGTGTTGCTATATATCCGTTGCTAGCTTGCAACACTTATATACCCCTCTTACCAACACATGTATGTGTTGCAGTAGATCCTTGCAACGCCACCTTTAGCAACGCATATAAGATGTGTTGGTATAGATCCTACCAACACTTATTCGGGCTTATAGCAACGCATATATGCGTTGCTAAAGGGGTGGTCCTCTTGTAGTGTGCTTTTATCATCGGGGTGGATGGGAATTTGATGATACCCCAAATACCGATCAAGGAAAAGAAGAAAGAATGTTTCACCAACCGCTCTAACATTTCATCAATGAAAGGTAGTGGGAAGTGATCTTTCTTTGTAGCCGCATTGAGCTTTCGGTAATCAATACACATTCTCCACCCTGTGACAGTACATTGTGGGATCAATTCATTTTTATTGCTTTTGACTACCATCATTCCACCCTTCTTTGGTACCACTTGGATGGGACTAACCTAGTCACTATGTGGTACAGGATAAATAATCACGGCGTGGAGAAGTTTAAGGACTTCCTTCTTCACAACTTCCTACATCGCATTGTTGAGCTTATGTTGAGGCTCTTGAGATGGTGTACTCGAAGGATCAATTGGAATGCAATGGGTGCAGAGTGTTGGACTTATCCCCTTAAGATCTTGCAAAGAATACCCGAAGACCAGCCTATGTTTTTCTAAGATAGCGATGAGTTTGGACGTCTCCTCATCAGTAAGCTTATCGCTTATGATTATAGGAGTTTCTTTGCTGCCATTCAAGAAAGCGTAATGTAGGCCAGCGGGTAGGGGTTTAAGTTCAACTAGAGGTCGTGCTGAGATGCTTCCTCCTTGGGAAGATCTATTGTTTCTCCTAAGTCATCCTCTACTTCTATGAAGAGTTTTGCATCATTTTCTATGGATGACTCAGGGAATTCAAAGGGTAGAACTGACATAACTTCCTCGGGCAGGTCAGGATAGGGGAGAGATTCTGCCACGAGTTTTTGGCTCGAGTGATTGGAATGGAAAATGTGTCTCTCCCCAACTTTACCCTTAGATCCCCTATTTTTGATGGTTCGACAAAGAGCTTTTCTAGGGGATGCCCAATCAAGATGTCAAAGTCCTGAATGTCAAAGACATGGAAGTCTAGGATAAACTCAACATTATTATGGTATAATGATATGTTGTGAAGAATTCATAGCCCTTCCAGTCTAGAACGAGGTGCAACCCTAAAGGTTTTAACTGTCAGAGCAATAGGTTCGTCACCTAAATAGGTGCATGCAAAAGATGCAGACATGAGGTTTGCCCCAACAGTTGGATTGTAAAGCATGTTCACCATGATCCTATTGATATGGCATTGGATGGTTGAAGAAGGGGTGCAAATCTAAATTTCATCAGAAGAATGCTCCACTTCTTCCACCCATTCACTGCTCATGATAGCAGTCAACCCCTTTATAGATTCCCTTAGAAAATCTTCATCTAATGGTTCAAGACGGGTAACAGGAATTGGTGGCCTCATTTGGCATGAGTATTTCAAGGTGTCTCTGAAATCTTTGAAAAAGTCATCCTCGAAATACAGAAGATCTGAAGGTTGGAAACCTTCCTCCAGATCTTCTGGTTCGGGCGAGGGTCTCTGGATAAGTGGTGCAGGTTGGGCCTCAGCCGAAGAGACTTCCTCATGGATTGGCTTAGGCTCTACATGGAGGGGTTCTAGCGGGGGAGTGTTCTCTAGAATAGGGTCTAGGAGAGCTTTTCCTTTTGCCGTGGTTTTGTGGGTAAATGAACCTTCGACAGCTATATTGAGTTGTAGGGTAGATTCCTTGCTAAGACCTAACCAAAAATGCTATAACAGCACATGGTTTGGTATAGACAAGTCTGGGCCAGATCTTGATAGGATTGGAAAATGGTCCCAGGCTACACCTATAGTTTCCTTCTCTTTTTGTTAGAAGTTGAGGATCTCTAGTTGTAGGGCAGCGATTTGGGATATAGGGAAGAACGTGAGACAGAATCTATTCCTTAGTTCTTCCCAATCTCCAGCTACCTTCCCTACATTGTGGGCATACCATTATTTTGCCGTCTCATCAAGTGAGAAAGGAAACAACTTCCACCGCAGTGTTTCTTGTGACATGCTTAAAATGGTCAGGCGGGCAAGAGCTGTTCAAACTACCTTAAGTGGTGATAGGGGTTTTCATAATCTTATCCCAAGAAGTTTTTTTTGGAACCATGGCTATAAAGCCAAGGTGGAGTTTGTAACTAGATGCTATGATTGGCTTCGATGATTGTGGTGGTTCTACGAACTCGCACTTGGGAGCACAAAGGTTTTGAATGGTTGGCTGCTCCATTGGAGAATAGTCAAAAGAAAAGAAAGGTAAAAAAACAGTGGATACACTAGCGAACTAGGTTTGGAGACTAAAATGACGACCGTTCCCCGGCAACGACGCCAGAAGTGCTTGTTGGTGCTTCTTAGTGTAAGCAGAAAAGTTCGCAAGCGCACAGAAGTACCATTATAGCACTTCACCTGGCAGTATTTAGGGTATCATATTTCCACGAGGAACGGAGGTGTAAGAAGCCTCTTAACTAGATCTCCCAGAAAGATAAGATTAAGAGTAGCTTGGGTAGTAAGGTTCTTCTAAGGATAGAAACCTTAAGTGAAGATAGCTATGTTGCTATAGACTTGCTTCAGGCATCGGAGATCACCTGGTCTGCCAAGTGATGCCAGCCTGTAGCTCTACGTTGAACCAGAACATGGGGGATTACTAGGGATGGACAGGGCTGCACCACCTGCCGCCTACCCCTCAACTGTGGGGAACAAGGCCAACAAGGGTAACTTCTGGCTTAGACACCACGTCTACGCTATCGGTTACTACTCTAGCATTGGCTAGGAACTTGTCTTTATCAGGAGTCCTCTACTAGAGTATCCATCATGAAAATGGACAACGAACCCACAAGCTTATAACGAATAAATATAACTTTGCTTAAGGGATCAATACCAAGTTGAACACGAACTTCTTACTCCAAGTAGTAAGACGTTCGTAGAGGTACAAGTGGAGGAGCCGTTTGCTCTGGCACTCCTTCCACTAAGTGCACCAAGTACACTAGTAGAGGTAGCCGACAACTCTGGTACTTCTCCAACTCTTCCCTCTCTCAATCCCTATGCTAATCTAGCTAGAAGCTAATGGAAATGTGGCTTGCCCTTCTTCTTCTCTTCCAATGTGTATGATGCTAATGTTGAGGGGGTGGTCTTCTTCTTATATAACTTGAGGAGGTCAATTTGCTGAGATAATTAAGGCAAGTCCCTAATGCAACCGTCCTCCTGGGCAATGAATGCACCGCCCTACTGAAGGTGGGCCCGAGAGGCAGCAAGAAGGGTGCGGTCGCACCCCTAGTTCACCACCGCCTTTGGTAGGTGGGCTGCTGGCTAGGCCTGGAGCGTGGCCAAGTGGGTTCTTGGGTCCAATTGCATCAGGTTTGTGGACCTTTGCTCCTTCTTCCTTTGGTTGCTTGGGCCAAAATGAAGAATGAACACTCCTTTTCTTCCTTTTTAGCCCAACTTGATATATTTTGATGTTTTATCCTGCAAAACATTATAAACAACAAAACTTTGTGGAAATGATCAGTTTTAAGACCTATGTCTAGGTTTGGTGTTGTTTTTAGTGAATTTCATATAAATTTTGGCGGCATATGAAATGAGTTAAGCACCGACAACAACAAGTAAGCATATGCTGCCTAATAATGTCAAATCTTTTTGTCAAAAAAATAATGTCAAATCTATTTTGATCCTTTCCAATCAAATTTTTAATGATATAGATTCACTCCATACCAATCTACCATGCATAGGCACTTATTGGCAGCTAAAACACCATATCAATTTTCATTACTACTAATATTATATTGATCGTAATTAACAACACTTTAACACGATTTGAGGGCCTAGTTGGATCCAACTAGATAGTAGTTATTAGCTGCTAAAAATTGGTTGTGGTGGATCCAAATAGAGCTAGCTATTAGGTTAGCTAACTATTAGATGGACACCAAGCCAACAACTATCTTGTTCCCTAAACACACCAAACTAATAGCAGCTAATTAATGGTTAGATGAGTACAATTCCTTCCCCCAAGATCTTGGAGGTGGTTGAGGAGTTTTTACCTCAGATGAAGTTGTAGCAGGAATAAGATCAATTTTGATGCCTTTGATCTTCTCGAAAGGTTCCAGCCGATCCACTTTAAAGCACACTAGAGCATACTACAGATTAGTAGCAACTCGGGCATATGCCCTCTTCTCTAGCATCTTGCAAATCTCATTAGGAAGTTGATCGACCAAAGGCTTCATGATGTACATTGGATTGCTTGGATCAGTTGGACCATCTTGCTTCCCATCGGCCATAGTAGTAGATATGTTTGCTTTCTTCCCCAGCAAAGCTGATAAAAGGTGTGTTGATGTGAATTCTAGTCACACACTGGCATGGGCTTGATTGTCCAGGCTACACATGTCCAAGATACACAACAGATATAGATCTAAATGGCGAGGCTGACTAGCTTTTTGGAGAGGCCGATTCAACGCTAGTTCTTTGTCGCCACGAAGCCCTCCCTGGATGACCCATCAGGAAATCAAACAATGGGGCTGCCATAAAATCATGAAAGACACTGTTGGTATTTGTTAACGCACATAGAATAATCAAGGAATGATCTGCAAGCGCACGGATACCGCTATAGCACTTCACCTAGAGGTTTTAAAGATCGTATCCACAGGGAAACGTGTGATGTTAACTATATTCTAACTTAACCCGAAGTAGCACAAGACTAGAGAAGGTCGGGAGTGTAGAGGAAACTGCTAAGATATTCACGTTCTAATCTCAGTAAGCTATGTCTTCTACTATTCTATCTAGCGACATTGCATTAGGAAAAAGACACCATATAAGATGCTTTAACTTAGCAATCGGGTCCTACTAGGCCTATATACGAGGTGTGGGCTATAAAGGACTTAGTAGGATTGTCACGCCCGTGATCTACCACACTTCCCAGCGTATAGGGTGCATCCATAAGTAACCTAGGCCTAAGCACCATACCTACACCTAGAATTACTACTTTAACCTATAGGGTCCTATAGATTAAAGCACTCAAAAGAATTGTAAACCAAAAGAACAATATAAACAATGTGCTTAAAGAAAGAAGAAGTTGATTACTAGAGAAATCTCAGATGTAGATTAACTTCACCAAGGTACAAGCCATAGAGAGAGCACCGACAAGCCGACATCTCCTCCAAAACTCTTCCCTCTCTCTACCTCTCTATTTGTAAACACTAATCCTAATGAGGACTAATCTTCTCTTGAATGCTGCTCTTGAGAGGTTGATCCTTTCGTGGGACCCCTCTCAGCTGATCCTCACCAGAGAATATGAATTAGGGTTTTTGGGATGATGTGAGCCAGGGGCAGGGTCATGCTTATATAGGCCGGTGGGATGAACGTGAGACCTCAGATCAAACAACTTGAAATAACAGATGAGATGCAATCCTTGAGGCGGTGGAAGATCATCATGAGAAGTCGGCTGACAAGTGGGCTAGACCTAGGTCGGTCAACCTGGAGGCTAGGTCGGCCGACCTGACACTATGCTAGGTGGGCCCTGCCTTCGGTGGCATGCCTTCCCACGTCTTCTAGATGTTTCTCAACTTGGTGTCATGGTGGAATATGCTTTTTAGCCTGACATCCTCCATATCTTTGGCTCTTTTCCTGTTTAATACCTAGAAAACAGTGATTCATCAAAACCTATGGAATTCTGTCAGATAACCCCCTATTCTATGTTGATATTTTATTATATTCATCCTTGTTATGTTTGGTTGATGGTTTATAATTAACGTTAGTGACCGTCAACAGCCACCTAGGATATCATTAGATCTCATAGAGAGATGTGCTAGACATCAAGGGGATTGGGAGAGGTTTAGGTACAAGAAAGTTAAAAAGGTTAATAGATTATTTTTGTCAATTGGATAGATGGATTTCCCAATTGGCAGTGATACCTTAGTAGGAAACATATTCTACACATAGTTTTCTCGTTTCCTGGTAGATCATCAGAGGAGTTTCCAACAAGAAAACCTTGAGTTGTCATCGGGATATGCTATGGAATTGTATGTTCTATAGGTTATGACGAACCGTGAGGCATTGGTCTCATCATCATTGCTAGAGAACGGATCAACAACTACATCTATATGAGTCCCAACTATCGCATTGTCACTCTGGTGCCCTCTATAGGAGCTGCATCTCCTTATATCACAATTTCTAGCACCCTAACTACCATGGAGGTGATATTCATGGCCTCTCTAGCAATACTGGCAGTGCCAAAAGTAACAACAAGCCCACACTGGTTAGGAGGACTAGACAATGCTGGGCTAGCAAGCCCATCCACACTACATTACACACCAACAAGAAGGACAACACATCCAAATGCTTTTTACCAATCATTGGGAATTGGGTTGAGAAGGCTAAAACAAGGCAGGGCGAGAAATCATCAAGCGTGTTGTCATAATGTGAAGTTTTGCGTGACCACGTTTTGTTTATTAGATTGATTTAAAGATACACACCAACATTTATGTTCCATGCGCATGGTTGTAATACATTGTGCCACACATTTGTCCATTGCATTACATATTACATATTGCTAACAAAAATGTAGTTTCTCTATCTTAAATCAAGAAATTCATGAATCAACGAACAAGCTAGTGGCGGATGCCGATGGAGTTGGATAGTTTTGGAATGCAACAACAGGAGGGGGCCTCACCACCAACCTTGCATATCCCAACAGCATTCAACCCTAAGACGACGCAAGTCGCCCCACACGACTATTTGTTGCAGTTGTCAGATTTGTAGCACTGCTCTACTCCTAAGAGGGCACGACTATTGTGGCTTGCCGGAATGACCGAGGCAAGGAGAGCCATCAGCAGGAGGACAATGATAATAGTGAGAGTATTGGAACACGCCACGAAGCTCTAGGCTAGGCTTCCGTAAGTAGGGGCTACTTGGTCCCTTGATGATGCTTGTATGCTTTGTGGTTGTTTACTTATAGAGAATTGAGTGCCCCTATGCTTGTGGGCCCTTTTCTTATATAGGCTTGAGCCACAACCAAATTGACCTTGAGCAATCAATTTTTGTCATTTTTTCCTTAAAAATATCATATTTTGAGATTTTTACTCGTAGCACCAATATCCTCTAATATATTTTACCCACTCAATGTTTATACCAAAAGTAGCTATTTAAATCATATATTTATAGTTTCGCATTTTTCTTGATAAGTAAGCATATGCTGCCTAATAATGTCAAATCTATTTTGATCCTAGCCAATCAAATTTTTAATGATATAGATTCACTCCATACCAATCTTCCATGCATAGGCACTTATTGGTTGCTAATACACCATATCAATTTTCATTACTGCTAATATTATATTGATCATAATTAACAACACTTTAACACAATTTGAGGGTCTGGTTGGATCCAACCAGATAGTAGTTATTAGCTGCTAAAAATTGGTTGTGGTGGATCCAAACAGACCTGGCTATTAGGTTAGCTAACTATTAGATGGACACCAAGCCAACAACTATCTTATTACCTAAACACACCGAACTAATAGCAGCTAATTAATGGTCAGATGAGTAAAATTCCCTCCCCCAGATCCTAGAGGTGGTTGAGGAGTTTTTACCTCAAATGAAGTTGTAGCAGGAATAAGATCAATTTTGATGCCTTTGATCTTCTCGAAAGGTTCCAGCCGATCCACTCTAAAGCACACTAGAGCATACTACAGATTAGTAGCAACTCGGGCCTATGCCCTCTTCTCTAGCATCTTGCAAATCTCATTAGGAAGTTGATCGGCCAAAGGCTTCAGGATGTACATGGGATTGCTTGGATCAGTTGGACCATCTTGCTTACCATCGGCCATAGTAGTAGATATGTTTGCTTTCTTCCCTCACAAAGTTGATAAAAGGTGTGTTGATGCGAATTCCGGTCACACATTAGCATGGGCTTGATTGTCCGGGCTGCACATGTCCAAGATACGCAGCGGATATAGATCTAATGGCGAGGCTGACTAGCTTTTCGGAGAGGCCGATTCAATGCTAGTTCTTTGCCACCACGAAGCCCTCCCTAGATGACCCATCAGGAAATCGAACAACAGGGCTGCCATAAAATCATGAAAGCCACCTAGGATGTCATCAGATCTCGTAGAGAGATGTGGTAGACATCAAGGGGATTGGGAGAGGTTTAGGTAAAAAAAGTTAAAAAGTTTAATAGATTATTTTTGTCGATTGGATAGATGGATCTCCCAATCGCCAGTGATACCTTAGTAGGAAATATATTCTACACATAGTTTTCTCATTTCCTAGTAGATCATCAGAGGAGTTTCCAACAAGAAAACCTTGAGTTGTCATCGGGATATGCTGCAGAATTGTATGTTCTACAGGTTATGACGAACTGTGAGGCATTGGTCTCATCATCGTTGTTAGAGAACTGATCAACAGCTACATCTATATGAGTCCCAACTATCGCATTGTCACCCTGGTGCCCTATGTAGGAGCCGCATCTCCGTATATCACAATTTCTAGCACCCTAACTATCACGGAGGTGATATTCGTGGCCTCTCTAACAATACTGCAGTGCCAAAAGTAGCAACAAGCGCACACTGGTTAGGAGGACTGGACAATGCTGGGCTAGCAAGCCCATCCACACTACATCACACACCAACAAGAAGGACAACACATCCAAATGCTTGTTACCAATCATTGGGAATTGGGTTGAGAAGGTTAAAACAAGGCATGATGAGAAATCATCAAGCGTATCGTCGTAATGTGAAGTTTTGCGTGACCATGTTTTATGTATTAAATTGATTTAAAGATACACACCATCACTTATTTGCCATGCATGTTGTGTCACACATTTGTCCCTTGCAGTACATATTACATATTGCTAACAAAAATGCTGTTTCTCTATCTTGAATCGAGAAATTGATGAATCAGTGAACAAGCTAGTGGCGGATGGTAGGTAGATGGTTTTGGGATGCAACAACAGGAGGAGACCCCACCAACAACCTTGCATATCCCAACAGCATTCAACCCCAAGATGTCGCATGTCGCCCCACACGACTGTTCGTTGCAGTTGTCAGATTTGGAGCTATAACACCCAGAATACGCTTTATGTGTTAGGAAGCCAACATGGTAAATAGTTGATTAGCAGTTTTTATGAGTGAGAAAAATAAATTTTTTACTAGTTGCTCAGATGGAAGATTAGAGACCGTAGAAGCATACATCTCATCGAAACGAATCCATTTGACTACTCATACACCTTATCTGAAGTTTGGATCACAAAGTTGTCAAATGGACACGTGAGATTGAGAAAAAATAGTAACGCTACAGTAACTCGCCCCCTCCCCTCCCACAGCCATCCTCCCCCTTTTTCCTCCCCTTCACGTGACCTCCTTCCCCCCACCATAGCAGCACCTTATTCCATCTAATCTCCCTCCCCAAAGGTGTAAGAAACTCTAGGGAGGATAGCAAAACGGATCGAGGGTGACGAGAAGATTAGGGAGAAGTACAAGATCGGTGGATTCCACAAGATCGAGGGTGACACCAAATCTCACTCTTCCTCAAGAGGAAACCCTAGGTGAGGTTTGATCCTTTGCCATAGAACTTGATTTAAGGTGGGTTTGGTGTGTTAAGTCATGATAGGAAAGGATTAGGGTGAAGTTTCAACGTTAGACCTCAAATCCATGTTTTTCTGCAGTTCTCAGACCTGGCAGTTTCTGTTGTTCGACAGTTTTGGATATCTTAGAGGACGAATTTATTTTTCACTTGAACTAAGAATTCATAGATCACTCAGAGATCTTTCCACGAAGTCCAAGTTCAAGATTTAGACTAAATGGTTTAGGATATATGAAATTCTGAACTCTGTTGTCTAAGTCTGTCGAAAATTCAGAGCAGTTTATATATAAGACATTTTACATACTACTCCTGGCCGAATTGAATATTGTAATCCGAATACAAGTTTTAGGTAATTTGATAAGATTTCCATATTGGTAACGTACATAACTTTTGGTTGAATATAACTCCAGATACGAAATTTTGAAGTTGACTGTCCGGTTTTACTGTCAGATTACAGTTTCATTTTCGACCTTCAGATTTGGCTGTTGATTTAGAGTTCGTTGAGGCCGAATTGATCTAGTATGCTATGGAGGTTTTCATAGTACTTTGTATGGTCTTTCCATCGAGTATTTAAACTCTGATTTGGATTGGATGGCTTGCGAGATATGGTTTTTGTTTCAAGAATGTTGCTACTATTAAAGACAGAACATGTCTGTCAGTTTGTAGGCTGTTCTAACAATAGTAGATGGCAAATTTTGAACTTTATTACCAAAGTTGTAGCTTGTTCTGTGTAGATACTTGTATATTATTTACTTGATATCATCGCTATTATGGTTTTAAAGATACAAAAATCACAAACAGCACTGCTGCTGTTTTACCGTGGTCAAGTGGGGGCTGTTTTCTCCGGTTGTTGGTTTGAACATTGGAACACATCATATATTGTTTATGAGTGATTTGGAGTATTTGTGCTGAGTTCATTGTTCTAAAACAGGTGGTGTGCTTTTGGATCATTCTTAGCTCACGTGTTTGGTCTTCAATGAAGGCAAGTAAATGTAGTGATGGTTGCTACAGCTTGACTTGTTGTTTATTGTACCTACACTTTATCTTAACATTAATTTAACCAAGATGATATACCTAATTATGAATTCACTTATCTTTTAAAGTAATGTATGACCATAACTGTTGAATCTCATTTGTCTATCATCTGAAGGTAAGTGATAATATGTTTTATTATTTGGTGGTATATGACAATGTGGTAACAATTTGTCCATCATCAGAAGGTAAGTGATATATTTTATGATTGTGGAGGTATATAACCTATGTGGTAAGTATTATTGCAGTTGCATCATCATATTGCATCATGTGCATTCTTGTCATGAGCATATGCATCAAGCCAGGTCGGTAAGAAAGTTATATGACTATTCCAGAGTGCTCCTGTGGATTATGTCGTTGACTATGGTCACAACCATACCAGTACAACATCATACGTTGCCTGAGGAGGGGTAAGATGTAGCTTCATACCTTGTTGGGTATGAAGGCAGTGGACATGCATATGCATTGCATTTGCACTCTTTGAGGTTTATTTGTATTGAAGTTTTATGTTGGCATGAAGTGGAGATGAGGAGTATTGTTATTATTGTGAGGAGTATTACTTTATTCACACATGGAGGTGGTTTATTTATGGTATATCATGCCCTTTACTTCTTTATGGAAATTTATTGGATATCTTGCATAATGTTGTTTACTTCTTTATGGCAATGTCATTGTGTCGGTGTTTGGTCCCGCGGGGGTCCTAAACCGACGAGTGAGTGCTGCGTGTCCCTAACCTGGATGGTGATGCAAGGAGAACACACGAGGGTTTATCCTGGTTCGGGCAAAAGAAGGCCCTACGTCCAGCGGGGGGAGAGAGTTTTGTATTTCCTTGCACCGAAGTGCTTGCGTAGGGGTTACAAGCTGGTGAGAGAGGGCGCCGAGCCCAAGTCTCAAGGAGAGAAAAAAGAGTACACGAGTGATTGCTTGAGATGTTGATCTCTGAGTTGGGAGCCTTTGCTTGCTGGCGATTGGCTTTGGACTTGAGTCTTGCCTTTTTTCTTTTGTAGAGCCCGGGCCTACCCTTTTATAGGGTAGGAGGAGGCCAGGACACCGGGGGACCTTGAGGTGAAGTTTTGTCGATCCCTGTAGAGGTGGCTGTAGCGGCGTGCTCTAGGAATGGCCGGCCATCCCTGGACGCCGTGATGATGTCGGGGACGAGACAGTGAAATGACCCTGAGTCCTATGTCATGTTGACCTTTCCTTCCTGTTAACCGGTGGTGGACGTCGAGACTAGGTCGAGGTTGGGTCGAGGTCGGACGGATAAGGCCGAATCCCCGAGATCGAGGGGTATGGACCTTGTCGTATCCTCCCTCGAGGGCGATTGGTGGTAAGGGTGATTGGTGGTAAAACAGTGCGTGGTAAGGGATGCACAGTGACAGGTTTCACCTCCTATCATGGGATGGGCGGTAAAAAGTGAGGACTGATACTGGCATTGCTCCCACGTCGGTCACGACCGTAGCCATGTCGGTGGGTGGTAGTAGGTAAGTGCATTGAATGCTCTGATTTTTGTCTCAGAGTAGGTGAATGGGGGGTCGAGCGTACCGACCCGGGGTCGTGCGAGTCGGAGATCCACTGGTGGCCGACCGAGCCTCGTGCGAGTCGGAGCGCAGCCGAGGTGCCATATCATACGGGCCTCGTACGGGACGGGGCGCGGTCGAGGCGCTCCCGTCGGGGGCGCCTTGTACGAGTCAGAGTGGGAGCGCGGTCGAGACGCTCCGTCGAGCCGAGCTCATATGAGGCGGACCCTGTACGCGGTCGAGGTGTACTGCCTTTCGTGGTGGTTTAATCGTTTCATTCTTTTTTACTGTTGGTTGTGGGTACCCCTATCCTGCAGGTACCGATAGTAGCCCCCGAGCCTTTGGGTGAGTGTGTGGTCACTCTCTCAGAGGCTCATTAGTAAATGAACTGGAGTCATAGCGTCGTGGCTTTTTCCGGTGGGGGCGCGCGAGCGCACCCGCTGGGTGTAGCCCCCGAGGCCTCGGTGGAGTACTTGGACTCCTCCGAGGTCTTTTATACGTTTTATTGGGGGAATGGCCTCGAATTGTAGCGTGATTCATGCCTTTTTGTTCGAGGTTTGGTCTGTTGCGGTCGAGCCCCCGAGCCCCGTACGCACGAGGTCGATCAGGGTCTTGGCCGTCTTCTGTCGTTCGACCCTCACGCTCCCTTTTCAGAAAAGAGGAGGAGGGGTGGGCCGTACTACCCTCGTTTGGGCGAGTCCCGACGATCTCCGGCAAGCTGCTAGCGGGGGAATTCGAGTGTGAGCCCGTGCTCTATTCGATAAGAGTCGGCTAGTGGCCCAGAGGCACTCTCAAAAATGCCAAGGAGTGGTCGTGTGGATCTCAATTCCCTGCGATGGGACTCGAGGGCTCGATGCCTCCCTCTAAGGGGATTCCTACGTCGACCTTCTCCTATAGCCTCGAATACGTCCTGGGGTGCCTCGAGAGCGTGGCTCGAGCCCTGGCCATGTATGGGTGCACCCTTGGTCGTCCCTAACTCTATCGCTCGAGGGCAGCTGTCGAACCCTGGTCAAGGGCCAGCTTTCGCTCCCTCGAGACTCATACCGGGCTCGGAGCCCGTTTCCCAGGTATCTGGGAATATCCGTCCGTGGATCCTTCCCCCGCCCGTTTTTGGGCGCGCCTTTTCAGGAGGGGAAGCGAGATTGGCGCGGTAGTGGGCGGCGTGGTGTGACGGATATGGCGTGAATAGCGGCCACGTGCCCATATCTGCGAGTTTCGAGGAAACGGTTAGGTGAGGGCATTAAATGCAAAAACTGCTCCTACCTTTTCGCGCGCCCGTTGGGCTTCCGTCGGGGCTATAAGAGCAAGGCCCGGGAGTCCGTTTTCTTCCACAGGACATTCACATTCTCACCTTCTTCGCCCTAGATCGTTTTCTTCACCCCTTTTCGCCTTTCATCCTTCATCCTGCGCCGCCGCCGTCGCCCTCCCTTTGTCCGCGTAGCTTCCCGGCGTCAATGGCGGGCAAGGGTCAGCTTCTCCCCGCTGACGATTGGGCTACCTCCTTGGTGATGGAGAGGAGGCTGGAGGAGCTGGTCGACGATGGATTGCTGTGGCCAAAGATGAGCTGGTCACAGCCGGAGTGGATTGCGCCGCCGCCCGACCACCGGGAGCCGGCACCCCCTGAAGGATACGTGGTTAGCTTCATCTACTTCCACGAACAGGGGTTCAGCGTGCCGGCGACCGCCTTTATGCGTGTGCTTCTCCACTACTACAAGGTGGAGCTGCACCACCTCGCCCCCAACGCCGTCGCGCAGGCCGCCATCTTCGCGGCGGTCTATGAGGGCTACCTAGGGATGGAGCCACAGTGGAATCTGTGGCTCCATCTCTTCAGGGCGGAGCTCTTTGCCAAGAAGGTGGGGGAGCGAGGGACGCGGCATGCGGTGCATGCGGGGAGTTGCGTGCTGCAGATTAGGTCTGGTCACAGCGACCAGTACATCCCAGCGCAGCTGATCTCCTCGAACAGCGGCTGGCACGATGGCTGGTTTTACCTCCGCAATGACGAGAGTCAGCTGCCGAGGTATATCGGCCGGGTGCTGGTGGCTCGAGAGGAGAGCTGGGCGTACGGCGTCGTGGAGGCCGAGAAGCCGTGGCTGGACCCACTGCTGGTCGTGTTGCAACAGCTTCGCCTGCGAGGGTTGACGGCAGCAGCGGTGGCCACGGCATTCCACCGGCGGAGGGTGATGCCGTTGTCACAGCGTCGACTCCGGCTCGACCAGATGATGCTAGAAGCGTCATTGGTGGGGAGCAGGATGTCGCACGAGTCCCTCACCCTCGAGGAGGTCCTCTGGTGTGCGCGCCGGATGGTGGAGAACTTCAAGCCAGAGGATGTCGACAAAGTGCCGATGCGGCCCACCCAGGGGTTCGAGCCTCTGGTAGGTGCTATTGCCAGTATATTTATTTTGTCTGCTTTCGGATTCTTTTGATTTAGTCGAGGTTGACGCGCAGGATTTGTCGGCGATGAGGGAGACGCGGCCGCCGCTCCCAGAGGACCAGCTGGCTCAGGAGGTGTGACGCCAGCAGGCGTCCCAGAAGAAGCAGGCAAAGGAAACTGCCAAGAAGCGGTAGATTCGCAAGGCCAAGGAGAAGGAGGCGCTGAAGAAACTTCGGTGTCAGCAGAGCCTCGACGGGCTTCCCCTCGAGGAGTCTCCCTCCGAGATGGTCTCAGGGGAGGAGGAGGACGATGACAGCGGCGGGGACGATGATACCCTGTCGCGGTATGACACCGCGACCGGCCTGGCGGACCTCCCTGATGTGCGCCCGTTCTTGGAGCCCATTGGGGGGTCGACCTCCCAGGCGTCAGGGTTGGCCTCGGTGTCAATCGAGGTGGTAGAGGAGCCAGAAGAGGTGGGGCCGGTTGAAAGGTCTTGATGGCTAGAGGGGGGTGAATAGCCTTTTAAAATTTTCTACAAAGACAAGCTAAACAAGTTTATCAATACAACAAATAGCGCGATGCGAGTTTTGCTTAGCCTACGGGGTGTTTGCAAGCCACCTATCCAATTCACAATTCTAGTAAATTTGCACTCAACCGCACAAGTCAAACTGAGAAGGTAACTAAAACTACAACTAGCAAGCTACACAAAAGAGCTACTCTAGCCAAGCTAACTAGCTAGCAAAGATAACTAAGAAAGTAATGCGTAGTTGAGTTAGGAGAGTTTCACCGAGGGGCGAAGTATTGAGCCAACCAATATGATCAACAATGAATACCAAGATAACCGAACACCGGGATCAATCAATCACAATTATGAAAGTGATGACACGAAGATTTATCCCGAGGTTCACGTGCTTGCCGGCACGCTAGTCCCCGTTGTGTCCCTTTTCACCACGTGGTTCGGTGGCTAATCGGTCTCACACCGAGCCTCTCAAAAGGCACCACAAGAACCTACCAAATGGCAAAAGGTTGCAATGACACGAGCAATTCACTAATGTTGCCTTTGGCGCTTCGCCGAGGTAGGCACAAACCCTTCACAATCACCGGAGGTGGCCAAGAACAATCACCAACTCTTGCCAACGCCTCCAAGCTGCTCCAAGCCGTCTAGGTGGCGGCAACCACCAAGAGAAACAAGAATCCCGCAGCAAATCAATCACCAAGTGCCAACTAGATGCTATCTCAAAATGCAAATGCACTTGGATCACTCAATCTCACTTCGAATATGCAAAGAAGCAAGAGAGATGAGTGGGAGGGGAGTTGCTTAGCTCAAAGTGCTCACAAGTATGTCAAATGTGCAAGAGAGAGAGCCTTGAGCCGGCCAATGAGTATTTATAGACGTACCCCTTCGAATATAGCCGTTAGAAACTTGAAACAGCCGAACTCGCATTGACCGGACGCGCTGGTCCAACTGACCGGACGCGCCGGTCGCGCAATGGCTAGTTTCGCGAAGCACCGACCGGACGCGCCGGTCGCAACGACCGGACGCGCCGGTCACGACCGGACGCACCGGTCCCGTAACTGACCGGACACGCCGGTCAACCCTGAGCCGCGCACAACGAACCAGCGACCGGACGCGCTGAAGAACTGACCGGACGCCACAGTGCCCGCGTCCGGTTGGAGTCCAGTAAGCTCCCTGGACGACCGGACGCGTCCGGTCGCCTGTGACCGGACGCGCCTCGCGTCCGATCAAACAACTGAAAAACGCGCAGACACTGGACACTGACCGGACGCGTCCGGTCACACCGTGACCGCGTCCGGTGCAGCGTCCGGTGCAGCGTCCGGTCACCACTGTGACCTCCGTTCGCCTCCGTTTCTTTTTCCGACTTCCGGCGCAGTAGAAAATAGGCATTTCACTTCTCTAAAAAGCGCCGAATCCCGCCTCGCAAGCTCGGCGGGAGGGAGAGAGGAACCCAAACCCCTCTCTACCGCTCAAACTCCACCGCCTTCGCAAATGTGCTAACACCACCAAGTGATCATGTCATGTGCGAGTGTGTTAGCATTTTCACAATCATTTTTCGAGGCGTTATTAGCTCTATCCAAATGCATATGATTATGAAATGCACATCTAGAGGCACTTAGGAGTTCAATAGCCGCGTCATTCCCCTCTTTATAGTACGGCTATCTATTCTATAATGTAACCACACCCACTAGGTGTCTTGGTTACTAAAACACAACCCTTAAGCATATACCTTTGCCTTGATCACGTAGGGTTGCGTCCAAATCCAAGTGTGGTCATCATGATCACCATGTCCATCTTGCCACCAACCTTGGAATGTACTAATCCTCATATGCTACATACAACTTAGGCATAGGATTAGTACTTAGGCATTGTCACTAATTACCAACACCAAACATAGGACTTTCAATCTCCCCCTTGTTGGTAATTGGTGACAACCCTTTTACAAAGATATTATGATAAAAATTTTATTGAACCCATGTCACATTGTCCAAGTATATTACCATGTGTAAGAATTATGGACATGTGATCATGAATTCAAATTGATAGCAATGGCTCCCCCTACATGTATGCTATATGTTTGGATGTAGGAAGCATACATGTTAGATAGGAAAGATTAGGAGCATTGACTATCAATAGGTGCTAAGTGTTCTAGATTTTAGACCTTTGAAGCGTGATACCATCGGAGTAGCGATAAACACCATCTTAGCACCTTGTGTAGTTAGATACCACTTGGAAAAGCACAAACATAACTAGAAGCCTCGTGAGATCAACATTATAAGCAAGACTCTAGTACCACTTTGAAAAAACATGAAGCACGAGAAATCTAACTACTTCCTATTCATGCTAGTACTTCAATTCATCATTCAAATTATACTAGCAAGTCACCACACAAGCAAAGTATCGGAGAAAAAGAAATGCATAACTATGCATCATACATATGAAGTGCACAAAGAAATGCACCATTCATATTTAAGAGCTTGCTCCTCCTACTTGTGTGCTCAAAATCTTAGTTGATCCCCTTCTTTTATCAAATCTCCCTTTTTAGAATCTATCTTGTGAACAACATTTTCTCCCCCTTTGAGGTCTTTGTGAACAATATTTTCTCCCCCTTTGGCACCAATGACCACAAGGGACCAATTTTAGATAGAATATCATGTTGAATTATGGGGTGAGGATCAAGTTTGTGATTCAACCTAGATTGCTTGCATAAATAAAACGCTTCGGTTTGATCCAAGGGCAAGCTTCTTCACACCTCACTAGAAGGGTTATCATGCACCATGTTGAAGCAAGTATTTAGACAAGTGATCTAGATTAAACACTTAGGATCACAAGCTACTCAAACAAGTTATATGCTACCACTAGATCATACAAGTCATGGAAACAATAGTGGCACCATATAAACTTCAAAACCATTTTATTTTTATGAATGAGCCTAGAACATAAGAAAACATGACTGGATGCACTAAACATGTCCTTAGTATAGAATGTATGACATGTCAAACAATTGTACCTTGGGGCTCGAAGGAGAGGCATGTCATATATGGGGGTGCATCAACTCATGTTGGAGAAGTCAATTATGTTCAACTCATTCTTTAGCTTGTGAAATCTCTTCTCATCAAGTGGCTTGGTGAATAGATCGGCTAATTGATCTTCGGTGCCCACACTCTCAATAGCAATGTCACCCTTTTGTTGATGATCTCTAATAAAATGATGACGAACATCAATATGCTTTGTTCTTTGATGTTGAACTGGATTCTTGGTTAGCTTCACGGCACTTTCATTGTCACATAGCAATGGCACATTCTTGAAATTGATTCCAAAATCCTTTAATGTTGCCTTCATCCACAATATTTGTGCACAACAACTACCCGCGGCGATGTATTCGGCCTCGGCGGTAGATAGTGCAATACTATTTTGCTTCTTGGATGACCATGACACAAGTGATCTTCCCAATAATTGACAAGTCCCGGAAGTGCTCTTTCTCTCCACTTTGTCACCGGCATAGTCGGAATCCGAATATCCAACTAGCTCAAAACTTGCACCTTTGGGATACCACAATCCAACATCTTGTGTATGCTTTAAGTATCTCAATATTCTCTTTGTTGCCTTCAAATGACTTTCTCTTGGTGAGGCTTGAAATCTTGCACACATGCATACACTAAACATCACATCGGGCCTTGATGCCGTCACATAGAGTAGGCTACCAATCATTGATCTATATAGCTTTTGATCCACCATGTTGCCACTCTTGTCACTATCCAAACTTCCACTAGTGCCCATTGGGGTTGTAATGCCCTTTGCATCTTCCATGCCAAACTTCTTGAGCATATCTTTGATGTACTTGGTTTGGCTCACAAATGTTCCTTCCTTCATTTGTTTGATTTGAAGTCCAAGAAAGAAACTAAGTTCACCAATCATTGACATTTCAAATTCATTTGCCATCATTTTCCCAAACTCATCACAATAATCTTGATTGGTTGAACCAAATATGATATCATCAACATATATTTGCAATATAAACAATTCTTTCCCAATCTTCTTGGTAAAGAGAGTAGTATCCACTTTGCCCATGACAAATCCTTTGGATAGCAAGAAGTCTCTCAATCTTTCATACCATGCTCTTGGTGCTTGCTTCAATCCATACAAGGCTTTTCTCAATTTGTAGACATGATTAGGTTTCTTGTCATCTTTAAAACCGGGAGGTTGCTCAACATACACCTCTTCTTGAATGTACCCATTGAGAAATGCACTCTTCACATCCATTTGATATAACTTGATATTATGAGCACAAGCATAGGCAAGTAAGATCCTAATTGCTTCCAATCTTGCAATCGGGGCATAAGTTTCACCAAAGTCAAGACCTTCTATTTGTGTGTAACCTTGAGCCACTAGTCTTGCTTTGTTCCTTACTACTATTCCATCTTGATCTTGCTTGTTGCGAAAGACCCATCTTGTTCCAATGACATTGTGATCCCTAGGCCTCTCAACTAGTTCCCATACTTCGTTTCTCTTGAAGTTGTTGAGCTCTTCATGCATTGCATTTACCCAATCCGGATCTCTTAATGCTTTATCAATGTCCTTGGGTTCTTCCATTGACACAAAAGAAGAGTGAGCACAAAAAGATGCCAATCTTGATCTAGTTTGAACTCCCCTTTGTATGTCACCAATGATGGAATCCAATGGATGGTCTCTTGCAATGTTAGTTGGTTGAAGCACTTGGACTTGATTGCTTGGATGTTGATGTTGATCATGAGTTGGAGATGATGAACTAGCCACTTGTTGATCTTGTTGTACTTGAGATGATGTACTAGCTTGATTTTGCATTAGAGACCCACTAGCTTGTGTAATTGGACTTTGGAGCACTTGATCTTTGTTGTCATCCACATCAATCACTTGCTTTGGCCTAATATCACCAATATCCATTTCTTTCATAGCATTGGTCAATTGAGTTCCTCTCACATCATCCAAGTTATATTCCTCATCTTGAGAGCCATTTGTTTCATCAAACTCAACGTCATGAACTTCCTCAAGTAAACCACTAGCCACATTCCAAACTCTATAAGCTTTGCTAGTAGTAGAGTAACCAAGTAAGAATCCTTCATCACATTTTTTCTCAAACTTACTCAATCTAGTGCCATTCTTTAAGATGTAGCATTTGCAACCAAATACCCGAAAGTATGCAATGTTGGGCTTTCTTCCATTTAAGATCTCATATGGTGTTTTCTCTAGAAACTTGTGGCAATAGAGGCGGTTGCTATAGAAGCAAGCCGTGTTGATTGCTTCGGCCCAAAAAGAATGACTCACATTATACTCATTCAACATTGATCTTGCCATATCAATCAAGGTTCTATTCTTTCTTTCAACTAAGCCATTAGATCGAGGTGTATACTTAGCCGAAAATTGATGCTTGATTCCAAGCTCATCACATAGCTCATCAACTCTTGTGTTTCTAAACTCACTTCCATTGTCACTTCTCACTTTCTTGATTGTGGTCTCAAACTCATTTTGCACCCTCTTCATGAACTTCTTGAATATGTCAAATACATCACTCTTGTCCACAAGAAAGAATACCCATGTATATCTAGTGAAATCATCCACAATCATAAAGCCATACTTGTTGCCACCAATGCTTGTGTATGTAGTTGGCCCAAATAGATCCATGTGCAACAACTCAAATGCCTTGGAGGTACTCATAATGCTCTTCAATGGATGAGTGTTGCCCACTTGCTTTCCGGCTTGACATGCACTACATAGCTTATCTTTCTCAAATGTGACATCCTTCAAGCCTCTAACTAAGTCATGCTTCACTAACTTGTTCAATTGCTTCATGCCAACATGACCAAGTCTTCTATGCCATAACCAACCCATACTTGATTTGGTGAGCAAGCATATTGAAAGTTGAGTGTCACTAGCATTGAAATCAACCAAGTATAGATTCTCATATCTAAAGCCCTTGAAGATCAAGTTGGAGCCATCAACACTAACTATCTCCACATCATCAACACCAAATATGCACTTGAATCCAAGATCACACAATTGAGCAACCGAGAGGAGATTGAAGTTCAACTTTTCAACTAGGAGCACATTGGAAATGCTATGATCATTTGAGATTGCAATCCTTCCAAGAGCCTTCACATCACCCTTGCTATTGTCACCAAATGTGATACTATCAATGCCACTATCATTTGATTTGAGAGAGTTGAACATTCTTGAATCACCAGTCATATGTTGAGAGCACCCACTATCAAGCACCCAATGCCTTCCTCCGGCCTTGTAATTTACCTACAAAATAAATTAATGTTTCTTAGGTACCCATACTTGTTTGGGTCCTTGGAGGTTAGTAACTAAGCTCTTTGGTACCCAAATGGCCTTCTTCTTTGGATCCACAATTGGTGTACCAACAAACCTAGCATGCACACCTTTCTCACCCTTGGTAAGCACATAACAAGAATCAAAAGGAATGTAATCCATTTTAGCATGAAACTTGTTATTCTTGTTCATTTTATTACAATTAATCTCTAGATGCCCAACTTGCTTGCATCTATTGCAATAACGACCATTGCTCTTCACAAAGCGAGACTTTGGAGTAGCAAAGGCCGCCTTGCCCTTCTTGGGAGTATAGCCCAAACCCTCTTTGTTAAGAGAGAACCTTTGGCTACCCAAGCATTTTAGCAAGCGGGCATCCCCACCATAGGCATTGCCTAGTGCGCGGGTGAGATCATCCACCTCTCTCTTGAGAGTCTCATTCTCAACCACAAGTGATGAATCACTAGTAGTAGAGGTAGAGTTGGTTGTGGTGGATGATGATGAGCTACATGAAGCATTAGTAGGACCAACAAATAAAGAATCATCAATAATATCACATGTTAGTCCAATATCACAAGTGATAGTCACTTGCTCCTCCTTAGCTTCCTTCATGAGCTTCTCCAACTTGAGATCCTTCTCCTTGATGAGCTCAAGTAGAGAGGAGTGGGCTTCCTTAAGCCTAGTGTGAGCAACTTCAAGGTCCTCGTGGTCTTCCTTTAGACACTCACGAGAGGCCTCTAGCTCATCAAAGGATTTCCTAAGAGCTTTGAGCTCTTGTTCAATTCCTTTGCACTCCTTACTCTTTTTGAGAGCAACAAGCTTCTCCATCAAGGCATCATTTTCATTGCACTTAGCAATGAGCTCTTGCTCCAAGATTTTGCACTTCTTGGTTGTCCTCTTGTAGCCCTTGCTCATTTGATCTATTACGCCCAATAGATCATCCTTGGAGTAGTCCTCATCCTCCTCATCATCACTCCTACAACCATCACTAGCGCAAGAATCATCATCACTATCATCATATTTTACCTTAGTAGGCTTGGCCATAAGGCATGTCGATGTAGTGTCGAAGATGGATGACTTGTTGGAGAGGGCGATGCTTGCAATGGCTCGCCGAGTGGTCCTCTCATCATCACTAGAGCTTTCATCATCATCACTATCGGAGTTGTCACTATCCCAAGTGACCACATAACCACCACCCTTCTTCTTCTTGTTGATAGTGAAGCTCTTCTTCTCTTTCTTGTCCTTCTTGTTCTTCTTGTTCTTTTTCAACTTCAACTCCCCATCATGATATCTTTTGTCTTCATAGGGGCACTTTGCCACTACATGATCGGGGCTATTGCAATTGTAGCAAAGCACCTCCTTTGCCTTCATGAAGTCCCTTCTCTTCCTTGCCCCATATCCTTTCTTCTTCATGAACCTCCCCATCTTGTGTACTAGGAGGGCCATGGTCTCATCATCGAACGGATCATCATCATCGCTCTCCACCTTGCTTTTGCCCTTAGAAGATGAAGCCTTGAATGCAATGGGCTTCTCTTGCTTGACCTTGGTCTCCATCTTCTCTTCTACCTCATCTTCATCATCATTGTATTGGGCATCGGTCATTATATCTCCAAGCACATCGGTTGGTTTGACCTTGTCCAATCCTTCTCTAAAGATCATTCTTCTCAAGGTGGCAAACTTCTTGGGTAAGCACATCAAGAACTTGTGTGAGAAGTCCTTATCCTCAACCTTCTCTCCAAGCCCCTTGAGATCATTGACAATGACTTGGAGCCTATAGAACATCTCCGGGATGGATTCATCATCCTTCATCTTGAAAGTGGAGAACTTGTCCTTGAGCATATATAGCTTGGCACTTTTTACCGTTGGAGTGCCTTCATATGTTTCTTCAAGCCTTATCCAAAGCTCATTTGCCTTTTCAAGATCTTTGACTTGCTCAAATACTTTGTCATCAATGGCACGGTAGATTATGTCAAGTGCCGCCGTGTTGCATTGCTTGTTGATGCGGTCATTTGGAGTGAGATTTTCTTCATCAAGAATGATGTATCCTTCTTTTGTCACATCCCAAACCTTCTCATGTTTATTGCCTAGATATTGCTTCATCTTCCTTTTCCAATGATCAAAGGAAGAGACGCCATCAAAGAATGGAGGCTTGCCATTAACATGATTGAACATAACTTGAGTCATCTTGCACCGAGGTTGTTAAGCCTTGCAAACGGTGACCACTGCTCCGATACCATTTGAAAGGTCTTGATGGCTAGAGGGGGGTGAATAGCCTTTTAAAATTTTCTACAAAGACAAGCTAAACAAGTTTATCAATACAACAAATAGCGCGATGCGAGTTTTGCTTAGCCTACGGGGTGTTTGCAAGCCACCTATCCAATTCACAATTCTAGTAAATTTGCACTCAACCGCACAAGTCAAACCGAGAAGGTAACTAAAACTACAACTAGCAAGCTACACAAAAGAGCTACTCTAGCCAAGCTAACTAGCTAGCAAAGATAACTAAGAAAGTAATGCGTAGTTGAGTTAGGAGAGTTTCACCGAGGGGCGAAGTATTGAGCCAACCAATATGATCAACAATGAATACCAAGATAACCGAACACCGGGATCAATCAATCACAATTATGAAAGTGATGACACGAAGATTTATCCCGAGGTTCACGTGCTTGCCGGCACGCTAGTCCCGTTGTGTCCCTTTTCACCACGTGGTTCAGTGGCTAATCGGTCTCACACCGAGCCTCTCAAAAGGCACCACAAGAACCTACCAAATGGCAAAAGGTTGCAATGACACGAGCAATTCACTAATGTTGCCTTTGGCGCTTCGCCGAGGTAGGCACAAACCCTTCACAATCACCGGAGGTGGCCAAGAACAATCACCAACTCTTGCCAACGCCTCCAAGCTGCTCCAAGCCGTCTAGGTGGTGGCAACCACCAAGAGAAACAAGAATCCCGCAGCAAATCAATCACCAAGTGCCAACTAGATGCTATCTCAAAATGCAAATGCACTTGGATCACTCAATCTCACTTCGAATATGCAAAGAAGCAAGAGAGATGAGTGGGAGGGGAGTTGCTTAGCTCAAAGTGCTCACAAGTATGTCAAATGTGCAAGAGAGAGAGCCTTGAGCCGGCCAACGAGTATTTATAGACGTACCCCTTCGAATATAGCCGTTAGAAACTTGAAACAGCCGAACTCGCATTGACCGGACGCGCTGGTCCAACTGACCGGACGCGCCGGTCGCGCAACGGCTAGTTTCGCGAAGCACCGACCGGACGCGCCGGTCGCAACGACCGGACACGCCGGTCACGACCGGACGCACCGGTCCCGTAACTGACCGGACGCGCCGGTCAACCCTGAGCCGCGCACAACGAACCAGCGACCGGACGCGCTGAAGAACTGACCGGACGCCACAGTGCCCGCGTCCGGTTGGAGTCCAGTAAGCTCCCTGGACGACTGGACGCGTCTGGTCGCCTGTGACCGGACACGCCTCGCGTCCGATCAAACAACTGAAAAACGCGCAGACACTGGACACTGACCGGACGCGTCCGGTCACACCGTGACCGCGTCCGATGCAGCGTCCGGTCACCACTGTGACCTCTGTTCGCCTCCGTTTCTTTTTCCGACTTCCGGCGCAGTAGAAAATAGGCATTTCACTTCTCTAAAAAGCGCCGAATCCCGCCTCGCAAGCTCGGCGGGAGGGAGAGAGGAACCCAAACCCCTCTCTACCGTTCAAACTCCACCGCCTTCGCAAATGTGCTAACACCACCAAGTGATCATGTCATGTGCGAGTGTGTTAGCATTTTCACAATCATTTTTCAAGGCGTTATTAGCTCTATCCAAATGCATATGATTATGAAATGCACATCTAGAGGCACTTAGGAGTTCAATAGCCGCGTCATTCCCCTCTTTATAGTACGGCTATCTATCCTATAATGTAACCACACCCACTAGGTGTCTTGGTTACTAAAACACAACCCTTAAGCATATACCTTTGCCTTGATCACGTAGGGTTGCGTCCAAATCCAAGTGTGGTCATCATGATCACCATGTCCATCTTGCCACCAACCTTGGAATGTACTAATCCTCATATGCTACATACAACTTAGGCATAGGATTAGTACTTAGGCATTGTCACTAATTACCAACACCAAACATAGGACTTTCACCGGTGTAGGCCCGTCAGCGAGAGGGGCCGCCTCGTCAGGGGCCCCGCAAGAGGGGTCGACGGCATTGCCCCCGCGAGCCCAAGCTCCGCGGGTTCAGCCGGTGGTTGGGACGGCGCCGCCAGCGTCGACATCCGGGGCGCCACCTACGGGTGTGAGGACCCAAGGCCAGCTGGCCTCGGAGGCGCCGAAGGCCTAGGGTGCCCCGCCAACTAGGGCCCCAAGGAGCGCCCGGCCTGCAGGAGGCCTGGCGGCAAGGCCACCGCAGGCGACGTCGGAAGTCCCCGACCTGCCAGAGTCGAGGCCCCTGCTTCCCCTTTCCGGGTAAGCTTTTCTGCCCCATTCTTTGGTTCTGATTTTTTTTTGATTTTTTTTTAATCTGACGTATTTACTTATCTCTTAGGCATAAGCGCAAGGCGGAGCTTGTGGGTCCGACTCCCTCGAAGGTGCTCCAATCGAGCGCCGCCGTAATGACGCTGACAGTGGCAGACGACATTGCCTGGGTCGAAAGACTCTAGGCCACGACGGAGCACCTGAAGCAGCGGGAGGCGGTTGCCTAGGCAGAAGCGGGTGCCCAAGAAGCTGTCGGTTCCGGCCCTGCCGCGCCGGGGTCGGGGCCATCAGAAGCGGCGGTGCCCAACGTGGGCGGGGCAGAGCCAGGGTCGACGTCGACCGCCCAGGCCTCCGTCGAGGCCATAGGGGTCGAGACATCTGCCCGCGACACAGGGGGGCGGATGTTGAAGAGGTAGTGGTGGAGGTCCCGCCGGAGGCGGGACAGGAGGCGGCGCAGCCGGGGGAGCCGCAGCCGCAGCAGGACCGACCGGCGGAGCCAGCGGTCGGGGTGGAGAGTGGGGCTGTCGCGCCCCCGCCCATGGTCCTAGCGTTGGTGCCGGTGAGCGAGGCGCCAGCCCTGGCGCAAGGGCCTGCCTCGGCGGTGGTCGACCTCACCCTTGACGATTCCCCTGTCAACAAGGGGAAGCAAGTAGTGGGCGTTGGGGAGGTCGAGGCCGTGGACCAGGCCGGTCCCTCTGCGGCGCCAGAGGGTGACCTGGCCAGGGCGCTGGCTGCATGGTCGGACCTTGCTGGGTTGGCCCTCGTGCGGGCTGAGGAGGAGCTGCCGCGCTGGGGGGTCGACCCTCGAGTTTAGGGATGCATCCAACCCTGGCGCGGAGCCTGTCTTCACCCTCGACGATAAGGATGAGGTGCACCACTGGGAGTACATCGAGGGTCTTCGGCAGCACATGTTGCGGTCTCTTCGTGTGGCTTCGGAGGCCCTGTCCCGAGGTATGCTAGACGCCCTTGAGGTAAGTCAAGTTTGGTAGTTTTTCATTTTCCTTTTATCCCCTTTCTCTGGTTCTAATTTCTTTGATTTTCAAACCATGGTCAGGAGCTTAAGGTGCGCTCCCGCCGCAAGTCGCTCTTCATCCGTAATGAGAGCGGTGTGTGGGCGGCGCTCGCCCGACAACGGGCTCTGGTCAAGGAGGCCAACTAGCGGCTTTCCCGTCAGAGCGCCGAGGCGGCCGAGCTTCGCGTCACCTACGCGGTGGTCAAGGAGGAGGCGGTGCAGGCCTGGGTGGCCGAGGTTGTGGCGCGTGGAGATGCGACAAGGGCCCGGGAGGAGGCTGCCAAAGCCCGTGAGGATCTCATGTCGTTGTCAGCACGCGTGAAAGAGCTTGAGGAGGACGTCGCCCTTGTCGGCAAGCAACGCGATGCCCTCAACGTTCAGATCGGGCAGGTGACCGCTCGCTTTGAGGCCTTGAAGAACGAGGTCACGACGCTGAGTGGAGACGTCCAGGAGAAGGACGAGGCTCTCTCGAGCGCCCGCCAAGAGATCGAGACGTTGAGGGCGGCCATTCGTGACAGGGATGGCGCTTTCCAAGCGCTTGAGAAGACGTGCGGGGGACTTCGTGACGAGGTCATGGGCTGGCAGACCCACTCCGAGGGTAAGTTTTTTGGTTACACAACGGTCTTGGTGTCAAGGTCCCGGACTTGCGCTAACTTGGTACTTGTGTTCCAGAGTTGGAGAAGGAACAGCGGGTAGCTTAGGCGGCGACCAACTCCTTCCAGAGCCTCTTCGAGGCCGAGGCCCAGCAGACTCAGTTGCTCCAGGGCGCGATCTCTTCCGTGTGTGATGGCCTGGGGGTCGAGCATGATGCCGATACTGAGGAGGATGCCCCGGGGAACTCCTTTGTTCGCCGGATGGTGGCACTGGGCCGCCTCATCCGAGAGAGGATACGAGGCAGCCTTCACCACGGCGTGAAGAGGGCACTGGCCATTGTTCGGTCCGGGTTCATGTACGACATGGAGCTCGTTGCTGATGGCTTCATCACTGATCCGGATTGGACGGATGAGGAGAATGAGGACGCCTGCCTGGGCCTGATCGGAGCTGCCGAGGAGCCTGGAAGTCGTCTGGCCAAGCTGTTCGAGGTCGAGGTGGTTCCGCCTGCTGACGACGAGGGCCTGTGAGCCAAATCTGGGCGCAGAGGCCCATGTAGTAAGTTAGTGTTTAAAACTTTGGTCGTGGCGGCCTCGAAGGCCTTGAAACACTCGAGATGTAAACTTGTACCGATTGTTAAGTTTTGTTTTGAGTTTTTCTTCCCTTTATCGCTTGAACCTCATTCTCGCATGATTTACTTAGCATGCGGTCGCGCCCTTTGGCATAAGGGAGCGAGTGGAGGTACCGTAGCCTCGGAGGCATAAGTGATCTCACGGCTCGACTGCCCTCGAGCTTCAGGGTGCTCTTGCGGCTTTGCAGATCGTGTAAGAACTTGATTCGAAGCGACCGGGGATGTATTCTATTTCAAAGTTACGAACCGTTACTAGGTCTACTTAGCGCGTGGTCGCACCCCTAGGCGTGAGGGGTGAGTGGAGGTACCGTAGCCTCGGAGGCGTAAGTGATCTCACGGCTCGACGGCCCTTTGAGCCTTAGGGTACTTCCGCGGCGTTGTGGACTTAAGTGACAGTTCTATTTTTTTGAAAAAGGATACGAATTTTTTCGGGGACAGGGGGTTCCCCCCTTGCAGCCCTCGAGGGAGGGTCAAGTCTGAGAAAACAGAGTCGATCCTACCTGGTTGTTATAAAAACAAAGCTTTGAATGTTGTTGTATTCTTTATTGAGATTAAAAAGAAATTACAGAGCCTCGAGGCTTTAAGGAAAAAAGCGACGTAGCTATTTGACGTTCCAAGCGTTGATAAAGATTTCGCCCTTCTCGTTCGATAGCTTGTAGGTGCCGAGCTTTAGCACTTCTGCGATGATGTATGGCCCTTCCCACGAAGGTGTGAGCTTGTGTCGTCCCTTGGTGCTCTGGCTTCGTCGTAGCACCAGGTCACCAACGTTGAGGTCGCGCCTGCGGACATGTCTGTCGTGGTAGCGTCGAAGACTTTGCTGGTACCTGGCAGAATGTAACAGAGCCACATCTCGGGCTTCCTCGAGCTAGTCGAGGGCGTCCTCTCTTGTGGCGTCGTTATTTCTTTTGTTGTAGGCCTTCAACCTCGGGGATCCGTATTCTATATCAATTGGGAGCATAGCCTCAGACCCATAGACTAAGAAGAACGGAGTGAACCCCGTGGCTCGACTCGGTGTTGTTCTTAGGCTCCATAGGACCGAGGGAAGCTCGGCAGCCCATCTCTTGCCATGTTTGTTTAGCTTGTCAAAGATTCTGGGTTTCAGGCCTTGTAGGACCATGCCGTTGGCACGTTCCACTTGGCCATTTGTTTTTGGATGAGCTACGGCTGACTAGAGCACACGGATGTGGTGGTGGTCGCAAAAATCCAAAAACCTTTTACCAGTAAATTGGGTGCCATTGTCCGTGATGATACAGTTAGGAACCCCAAAGCGGTGAATGATGTCGGTGAAAAAGAGCACAGCTTGCTCGGACCTGATGCTGGTGATAGGACGTGCCTCGATCCACTTGGAAAATTTGTCAATGGCAACGAGCAAGTGGGTGAAGCCACTAGTTTTCCTTTTCAAGGGTCCGACTAGGTCGAGCCCCCAAATAGCGAACGGCCACGTGATAGGGATAGTCTGCAAGGCGTGAGCCGGGAGATGGGTCTATCTTGCGTAGTACTGGCAACCTTTGTAGGAGCGTACTAGCTTGACAGCGTCGGAGACTGCGGTTGGCCAATAGAAACCTTGTCGGAAAGCATTTCTGACAAGGGTTCGAGGCGCTGTGTGATGACCACAAGCCCCCGAGTGTAGATCGTTGAGCAGGTCTCTGCCTTCCTCATTCGTGATGCAGCGTTGGAGGATGCCAGTAGGGCTGCAGTGGTACAGCTCCCTACTGTCGCCAAATGTCACAAAGGACTTAGCCTGGCGAGCGATCCGTCGAGTCTCGATCTTATCCGAAGGGAGGTCCCCTTGAATGAGATGGTCGAGGTACGGAATGCGCCAGTCAGGCTCAGGGTCAGATGGTGGGGTCAAGCCTTCCACCTGCATGGCTTCAGCCCCGGTCGAGGGGGCTTCTACCACAGGTGGAGGGTCGAGTGATGGCCCGTCGACCCCTCCGTTCGACCCGAGGTCGACGGACGGTTGTCGGAGAAAACGTCTGGTGGAACCGTGGTTCGATTGGACACGATTTTTGCTAGTTCGTCGGCGGCCTCATTATACCTGCGTGCGATGTGGTTGAGCTCGAGGCCGTGAAACTTGTTCTTGAGGTGCCACACCTCTTCGCAGTAGGCCTCCATCTTGGGGTCATGGCAGCTCAAGCTCTTCATGACCTGATCGATCATGAGCTGGGAGTCGCCTCGAACGTCAAGGTGTCGGACCCCGAGTTCGACGGCAATTCGCAAGCCCGTGACAAGTGCCTCGTATTCGGCAACGTTATTCGACATAGGAAAATGAAGCCGGATGACGTAGCACATGTGTACCCCAAGGGGTGAGATGAAGAGCAAACCTGCGCCTGCTCCCGTTTTCATCAATGACCCGTCGAAGTACATGGTCCACAGCTCAGCCTGGAGCTGAACCGGGGGGAGTTGAGTGTCGGTCCACTCTGCCAGGAAATCTGCTAACACCTGTGATTCAATAGCTTTGCGCGGTGCATATGAGAGAGTCTCGCCCATGAGCTCTACCGCCCATTTGGTGATTCTACTCGAGGCTTCCTGGTTTTGGGCTATCTCTCCCAGGGGAAAGAAGAAACCATAGTCATCGGGTGGCCTTTGAAGTAGTGACGGAGTTTGCGCCGTGTCAGGATGATGGCGTATAGCAGCTTCTGGATCTGTGGGTATCGGACCTTGGTTTCCGAGAGCACCTCGCTGATGAAGTAGACCGGCCTCTGGATGAGTAAGGTATGTCCTTCCTCAGCCCTCTCGACCACTAGGACCGCACTGACTACTTGCGTTGTCGTGACGACATAAAGTAGGAGCGGTTCTCCTGGGGTCGGAGGGACGAGGATCGGTGAATTGGAGAGCATAACTTTGAGCTTCGCTAGAGCTTCTTCTGCCTCGAGGGTCCATGAAAAGTGCTCTAATTTCTTCAGGAGACGATACAGGGGGAGTGCTTTTTCGCTGAGGCACGAAATGAAGCGACTGAGGGCTGCTAGGCAGCCCGTGACCCTCTGCACGCCCTTCAGATCTCGGATAGGGCCCATCTTAGCTATCGCGGTGATCTTTTCCGGGTTGGCCTCGATGCCACGCTCGAAAATGATGAACCCCAAGAGCATGCCTCGAGGAACGCCAAAAACGCATTTCTCAGGATTGAGCTTGATGTTTTTTGCCCAGAGGCATTTGAACGTAACGTCGAGGTCGCTTATCAAGTTATCGGTCTTTTTAGTTTTGACAATGATATCATCGATGTAGGCCTCGACGGTTGGTCCGATGTGTTCCCCAAAAACATGTTGCATGCATCGCTGGTACGTAGCCCCTACGTTCTGGAGACCGAAGGGCATAGTAACGTAGCAATACATGCCAAATGGGGTAATGAACGAAGTCGCGAGCTGGTCGGACTCCTTCATTTTGATCTGGTGGTAGCCGGAGTATGCATCTAAAAATGAAAGAGTTTCACACCCCGCAGTGGAATCAATGATTTGATCAATACGTGGCAAAGGAAAGGGAACTTTTGGACATGCCTTATTTAAACTAGTGTAGTCTACACACATCCTCCACTTCCCACTCTTTTTCTTAACTAATACAGGATTAGCTAGCCACTCGGGATGGTGAACCTCCTTGATGAATCCGGCCTCCAGCAGTTTGTGTATCTACTCACTGATGACCTTGCGCTTCTCCTCGTCGAAGCGGCACAAGCGTTGCTTCACCAATTTGGAGCCGGCTCGGATCTCCAAGGCGTGCTCGGCAACTTCCCTAGGTATGCCCAGCATATCCGAGGGACTCCACGTAAAGATGTCGACGTTTGCGTGGAGAAAGTCAACGAGCACTGCTTCCTATTTTGGATCGAGGGTGGCGCTGATGCTCAACGCCTTTCCCTTTGGATCAGCAGGGTCGAGAGGCACGAGCTTGACGTCCTCCGTGGGCTCGAAGCTACCGGCGTGGCGCTTGGGGTCGGGGATCTCGTTGGCCAGACCGTCGAGGTCTGCCGCCAAGGTTGCCGACTCCAAGACGGCTTCTCCGTGCTCGACACACTCGACGTCGCACTCATAAGCGTGTTCGTAGGAGGGCCCAACGGTTATGACACCGTTTGGGCCTAGCATCTTGAGCTTGAGGTAGGTGTAGTTCGGGACCGCCATGAACTTGGCATAGCATGGGCTTCCAAGGATGGCGTGGTACGTTCCACAGAATCTGACCACTTTGAAAGTGAGGGTCTCCTTTCTGAAGTTGGAAGGAGTGCCAAAGCAGACAGGCAGGTCGACCCGTCCGACAGGTTCTGCCCACTTCCCTGGCACGACTCCGTGGAAGCCCCCGACGCTGGGTTGGAGGCGTGTCCTCTCGATCCCTAGGAGGTCGAGGGTCTGATCGTAAATGATGTTGAGACTGCTACCACCGTCCATGAGTACCTTGGTGAGGCGTGTGTTGGCGATGATGGGATCAACAAGCGGGTAGACTCCCGGATTGGGGACGTAGTCGGGATGGTCATCACGGTCGAAAGTGATGGCTACCTCGGACCAGTCAAGGAAGTGGGGGATCGCCGGCTGTACGGAGAAAACCTCACACCGCTCTCATTTGCGCTGGCGCGTCGAGAGGCGGGTCGAGGGTCCTCCATAGATCATGAACCAGTCGTGGATCTCGGGGAACCCCCCATCCTTGTCGTCGCCCTTGGGATCTTCCTTCTTGTCGTCCTTCTTGATGCCAATGCCTTCAAAGTACCTACGAAGCATGTGACAGTCCTCGAGGTTATGGTTTGTGGGCCCCTTGTGGTAGGGACACAGCTCTTTGAGCATTTTGTCAAAGATGCCCCCGTTGGGGGCCCCTCGAGGTTTCTTGCGTTCAGTGGCAGCGACAAGCTCGTCGGCCGGGGCCTCGAGCTTGCCCTGCTGTTTCTTCTTCTTCTTTCAGTTGTTCCTTTTAGAGCCCCGGCTGGAGCCCGTGGGATCGTCGACCTTCTGCTTCCCCTTGTCCTGATCACCGCCAAAGATGGCGCCAACTGCCTCCTCGCCGGCGGCAAAGTTGGTGATGATGTCCATCAATCCGTTGGCAGTGAGGGGGGTGTTATGGCCCAACTCTCGGACCAACTCCTTGCAGGTGGTTCCAGAGAGAAAGGCCATGATCACGTCGGAGTCGGTGATGTTGGGGAGCTCAGTGTGTTGCCTGGAGAAACGCCGGATGTAATCCCGGAGGAATTCACTCGGCTTCTGCTTGCAGCTTCGGAGGTCCCACGAGTTGCTGGGGCGCACGTAGGTTCCCTTGAAATTTCCCTCGAACACCCTCACGAGATTGTCCCAGTCGTGGATCTGCCGAGGCGGAAGATCCTCGAGCTAGGCTCGAGCGGTGTCAGAGAGGAACAGGGGGAGTTGTCGGATGATGACCCAGTCATTGGTGGCCCCACCCAGCTGGCACGCCAAGCGAAAATCGGCGAGCCAAAGTTCGGGTTTGGTCTCACCGTTGTACTTGGTGAGAGTCGTGGGAGGGCAAAACCGAGCCGGGAGTATTGTTTCGCGGATAGCCTTACTAAAGACCTGAGGGCCCGGAGGCTCGGGTGAAGGGCTATGATCTTCTGAGCTGTCGTAGCGCCCGCCTCTGTGCACGTGGTAGCCTCGAGCTACACCGTCACCATGTTTGCGCGTGCGGCGCTCGATGATGTTGCCACGGGTGTCTTGAGGTTTGCGGTCGTCGGCGATGGGCTCAGGGGTAGGAGCCGCCCAGTTCCGTCGGGCAGGCTCGGGATGAACCGAGGCCTCCCTCTCCTATCGGGTGGGCTCGATGAGCCACTCCGAGGCAGGCTCGCGTCGCCTCGAGGTAGAGCTCTCGGCCTGCTGCAGAGCAGCGGTCTCGAGGAGTCCTCGGATCTCATCTCGAGCTCGACGGGTGTCAGGATTTGATGGCTCGGGCATGTTGCGGAGGAGCATGGCAGTGGTGACAACGTTCTGGCTGGCTCGAGCAAAAACTGGGGGGTCGACCGCCTGATCCTCGTCGATGCGGTGATTGACGTCGTGAGCTCTCTCACGAGCTCTCCCGCCATGTGCGTGTGCCGCACGCTCATGTTCGAGGGTTTGTTGGAGTAGGCGCAGGTTTTCTCGTTCCTCATCGAGCCTGTCCCACAGCTCGCGAATCTGCTCGAGCTGCATTCCTTCATTCGCAAGGAATTGAGCTTCATCTCACTCGACAGGGAGCACGACATGAGGTGGCGTGTTCCTTCCTTCAACTGGTGTCTCATCCTCCGAATCCGACGTGGTCGCCCCGTCGATGTTGAAGCACTCACGAGTCGGATCGTAGGTGTCATTGGCAGAGTTGGTGTCTGGAGCGCCAAAGTAGTAGTATGATGGAGGAATGTGAGGTCTTTGCAAATCGTCTCTGGGATTGCAACGTCGAGAAGTAGTTGCACGGGGTTCTATTTCTAGGGTCTCCGTAGAGTCCAGATACTCAGAAGCCGGCGTGGATGCAACAAGGTCCAGAGTGGAGCGTAGATGGTGCCCGGGGAGTTCCTCGTAAGCGCTCATACTAGTGCTTACAGAGGAAGCGTATGCCCTGGCAACCGTATCTAGCCCAAACGGGAACGGTGATGGAGACATCGTCGCTCGTGCCAGAGTGGTCGGACCAGGTAGCGGTGGTGTCACACCGGACGGGGGAGCAGCGGAACCCTCCATCGGCATCTTACCCTTAGCCAAGCTCATCCTACACAGACCCTCGATGAGGAAATCTGGGTTGGCGTCTGGCTGAGAAGCGCCGGATCAGGGAGTCCCACCGCACTCCGTGAGGTGAAGACGGCGGTTGCGCCAGGCTCGTCGTCGTCTGGCGGTTCACGCCTGTAACACTCCGGTGTTACGCAAGCATTTGCATTGCAATCATGAGCATAACATGTCATGGCCTTCATAATCATATGTGGTAAGTTTATAACTTGAGTGAAATAAAAGCTTGGACAAGTGTATTCGTAATGTAATATGTTAATGTGCTAATTACCTTTCATCAAAATGTGCAACCATAAATTTTATATCACTTAGAATTATAGGTCAAAATTTTGGAGCAACTAAATCACTCAAAGTTTTGTCAAAAACTCGTTTCAAAATTGTTATCTGAAAATATTCCAAAATACTCCCTAATTAGCTTTTATTCTCCAATTCAAAATCTGTTGAGAATTTTTAGTTGGCCCCTTAATCAAAGTTGTAGAGAATTAAATTCTAAGCAACTTTTATTTTTGGGTCATTTCCAGAAAAGGTCTTTTTCTTGTTCAAAATAGGGTTTGAAAACTGTATTTGAAATTGGTTTGAATTTAGAAATTTGAAAAATCAAAAACTAACCTAGCAGGCCGCCGTCTCGTTTTCGGCCCGCAGCCGGAAGCGGCCCGCCTCCACACACGCGCGCCCGCGCCTGCTCCCCGCCTCGGCCCGGCCTAGTCCGGCCTCCTCCTTCTCCCTCCCGCCATCGCGCGCGGCTTGCTGGCGCCCGTGGCAGGACGCGCTCGCCGCGTGGCGGCCGCATGCCGGTGACGCCCCCGCGTGGCCGCCCGTGGACCTCGCGCGCTCCGCCTCAAATCACCGCGCGCGTTCGGCCTCCATTCCACTCGCCCCCTCGCTCGCTCCCTTTCTCCTTCCTCCGGAGAACCCGAGCGGGAGAGCCGCTTGCCACCGCACGCCTCCACCTTCACCGTCGTGTTCCGACGCCGGTGGACCTCCACCATCCGATTGGTCGTGCACAAAGCTTCGCCCCCTTCTCCTCTCCTCCGAACGGGCACCACCATCACCTTGCTCGCTCCGGTAGGGTTCCATTTCTCCGCCCCCGCCGCGCCACCGCGTCGGGACCGCCGAGCTCGCGCCCCGCCCACCGCCTCGCTCGCTCCCTCTCCGTCCTTCCAAACCTCCCTCTCGAGTTCGCTAGTTCCTTGTGAACGTTGTGCGCTCACTCGACGGTCGGGACGTGGCCGGAAATGGCCGTTTGGCCGTCGGCCACCGCCGCGACGTCGAGGTCACGAACGCCGGCGAGGACGCCCTCTGTTCCTCCCCCTCGACTTCCACTGGGCCACCGCGCCTGTGGGCCGCGCCTCCGAGCGGGCCGGCTTGCCTCTTCTCCCGCGCACGCGCTCAGGCCGAAAACGTCCACGGGCCGGTTGACTTCCTCGGGCCGGCCCAGTTTCAATAATGAAAATCGTTTTCTGTTTTCTTTTATTATTCATGATGAAAAATATTGTGGAAAATGTTTTTGTATTCATTTGAGCTCCAAAAATTGTGAAATAAATTTCTATGGACTCATTGGAACCAGATCTACAATATAAAAATATTGCATGTCAATATTTCATTACTTTTCTGTAGTGTTTTATTTAATCCTTGAAATTGGTGTTTTCTTGAAAAATTGATAATAAATTATAGAAAAATCAGAAAAATGTGGTTCCAAGTTTGTTAATATTTTTGTGCAATACACTTGCTAGGAAAATTATATATCATGTTTGTTCTGTAGAAAAATTTCTAGGTGTAGTTCAAATGCTTTTTGTTACTAGTATTTGTTATTTTTGTTAATTAAATAAATGTGAATAAAACATGCATGTGATAATTTTTGTACAGTCATAGTATGCTATGAAGAACCTAGGAAAAATATTAATTCTGTTGTTTGACACTTTTCATAGTACAAAGTAATTTCATGCTCATTTTTATGCTATAGCTTGTCATTTTTGTGTAGGATAGTTTACTTATCCAAATGCCATGAAATTTTTATGGTGGTCTGTTTAGGGTAGTATTATGCTACTGTAATTTTGTCAGATTTTTAGGAGCATCAGAAGTATATGTTGTTATTCAAACCTATTATTATTTAGGGTTTAAGCAAGTGTTGCTTTAAGTGTGATTAAGAAATTAGTAAAGCTTTGGTGTATCCTTGAAGCATCTTAAGTGTCAGTGTGCCTTTGCATGGTAGAGATTAGTGGTGGTAGTTTTCGAGTACATGTTCTTGGATGACGTAGACTACCTTGTAGAAGAGTCGTAAGTTCCACATAATCCAAATAAAGTAACATGTTCATTACATCTCATGCATTCGTCATCATCATCTCATGTCATCCCTGCAATGCACCTAGGCATGAGCACTTATACTTCTGCATCATACAGGTTCGCAGGAAGTGATCCCGGTAGCAGTTCCCGAGGACCCGGAAGAGCAGTACGAGGTGCCAGAGCAGGAGGTGACCGAAGTCGAAGAGGAGGTCGGTGAAGATCTTCCAGAGTGCCCCGACCACCGTCTGAGCTCCTTTGAGCGAGGCAAGCCCCAGAGCATTTCTCTCCCGGTTTGCAAATAATTTATTATTAACTTTACTTAATTTGATGCATTACGTTCAGGAGTTGTTTGCAACCGTTGCTGCATTATACCTTGCTTACCTTTGTTATACTATATCCTTATTACCTGGTATCCGCAGTCGAGTCAATGCTTAGCTGGCTTAGACCGGTAGAAGTCAGGTGATTTCCTGTCACCTGCGAGCTATAGGTGGTTACCTGGATCTGCTTGGATGACTATGAAGTCATAGTATAACTAAGTGTGAAATGAATTTGAGACCGGGCGGAAACTTGCAGGGTTTCAGACTGTAGTGTTTTCCGTCTGTGTCAATTAAGGACCGACTGTTGTTGGGCCTCGAGTCATGTTGAACGCATGCCTCACATTTTGCTGGCCGAATAATGTACCTTTCGACCGCGAAGCTGGGAGATTATTCGGGACGAGTGGATTGCCCGCAACGCACTGTACCGGAGCAGTAGTGGCACGATACGGGGGCGCGATGATAAGGCCAAAGAGCAGTCGGGCGGCCCCCGGGTACATGTGGTTCCTGGCAAGCTCGTGACTTTACCAGAATGGTTGACTCGGTGACCAATACCTCACTTTAGCGGGTGAGTGAGGTTTATGTGAGGAATAAATTACCAGCTGGTTAATAATCGATTCGAATCGCCATCGTTCACTGGATAGTGAACACTTGACTTGAGCTACTCCATCGTAGTAATATTGATGAATCACTTGGATAGTTATGTGGAAGATGACATGATAACTATTGTTAATGATCAATGGTAATCCTTACTTGCTTAATTACATGTTACTCTAGCACCAGTGCAAACATAGTCGACAGGGTAATAAAGAGTTAATTACTGCATACTGTTAGAAAAGAATTATTAAGTTGAAAATGCTTTTCTTGCAAATGAGTCAGCTATCCCACCAGAAAGCCTATCATGATCCTTGGTGTCATTTTATTTTGGTTCTGTCGGGTAAGTCTAGCTGAGTACCTTCTCGTACTCAGGGCTTTGTTCCCACTTGTTGCAGATGGGTAGATGTATTACGGCTACTGTATCAACTGCCTCTATCCTACGATGGGCGAAGCTTAGGACCAAGGGCAATGGTCATTCACTACTTCTCGTCTGATGCTTTTGCTGGAGACGATCACAAGCTGGCACTTTATTTCAAAATGTTGTGTGTGTGCGTGATTTGAACTACCGCTTCCGCTACTTTTATTCGAACCTGGTTTGTAATAACTATGTTTAAACTCCGATGTATTTTATGCCGCGAACTTTTATGTAACTTATGATGGTGACCGCTAAACTTAGTATGATCTTGGCTGTTATGTGAAATGGTTTGAAATCCGTCGAGATTTCACGGACTACCGGGTTATACGGGCTTAAGTTTGTTAAATTGTCCTCCCATTGGATGATTTTCCTACTTAATCTCGTATAATTGGGCGGTTCTGTTACAGCTGGCATCGGAGCATGGTTTAGCGTGATTACTATTCATAAGTGTATTTAAAACAAAATTTTGTTTAAAAAGTGTGATTTTAAAACTAAAGGTGTGCCAGTGGTCATATCCTGTATGCCCAGTTAAGGACTCTAGGTGGCTATTTAAGTACTAACTTGGGGTTCTTGCACCATATTTCTCTTTTCGTTGCTCATACGGCGTGCTATTGTATGAGTGCCACTTAATTGAGTGGTAATGTATGGATCAGGTACCTCTACGCTTTGGTAAGTGTGAGCTGTGAGAGCATGATCGGATACACCGCCGATCTAGGGAGAGTGCTTATATGATACTAGAATAATTACATGTTTTACACATGTTTTTATGAAAGTATCGCATGTGTGGGTGTTCCGTCCGTTGAGGCGATACCGTCAATAGGACGATGTGTTTGGGTAGTTACTACCGTTGTACACGCACCTGGGGATTCATGTAGAGCGTGTAGGTAGATTTACTACTTTCATGCATTCATGGGGAATGGGCTGAAATGAATTTTCTGTAGGTACATAACAGCGTTTATCGTGTAGATCGAATTAGTTACGTATATGAGAGATCGTTTGTATGCCACCGAATTCATCGTTAGATGTCTTTATTTTCTAAGTTTGTGAGAACGTAAGACTCGCGCATGCATCATACTGCCTGTGCATTTCATTCATAACATGCATCCCTCCCCTTATAAAAGGATTATCCCAGTTTGATAAAAGTGACATCAACTTAAAATATGTTCTCACCGGGTATTTTAAAACTTGTGCTACAGATGGCCCGCACGAAGTAGACTGCCCGTAAGTCCACTGGCGGAAGAGCACCCCGTCGCCAGATGGCCCCGCGGGAGCGCCACAGCACGGACACTTTTCTAAGTGAGTTTGGCATGCCCACCTTGCTTTGAAGAGTGCTCCATGATGTGGGGTACCTAGAGGGTCAAGAGCCGGTGTACTCTTGGAGTGAGAGCCAACTAGCTGAGGATGGACTTGCGGTAGTGGAAATCACCGTCCCTGCTCTTGGTGATGCACCAGAATGGGATGGTTGGCATTTGGAGTTTGAAGGACGCACTCCAGTTGAGGGTGCAGAGGGCGCAGCCTTTTGAGTCATCCGAGACATAATGAGCAGATTTCCTAATGAGTTGGCAGCAGCTTTGGCCGGTACTTTCCCGAGAGATGATCCTCGTGATGCCATTTGGGTGCAACCGCAAGGGAGTGCCCTGGTTAGAGGCCCAAGTGAAGGACGGGCTAGCGACAACCACGCAATGAGTGCCATGTATGCAGCCATCAGAGCATACCAGGGTCTTGAGAGTACCTATTGGACCTTGACTGGTCTGCGTGGTGATGACCGGCTTGAAGCAAGGAAGCAGAAGAAGAAGCAAGCACGTGCTATAGCTAGCTTGCAGGAGCAGTTGGCCGACATGAGCTTGCAGCAAGACCGGGCTCTTGAGAGAGGTGAGAGTGCTATGCAGCAGGTGCAGACGTTGACTCAGGCCAACAGAAATGCAGACCGCATGATGGGACAGCTAGTGCAGGAAAGGAATGAAGCCTGGAACGAGAGGGACCTTCTGAGGCAGAGGGTCGAGGAGCTAGAATGGTATAATGCCAACTTGCATGAAGAGTTTCATGCCCTCTACAACGGGATGGGCCCGTATGCTCCTCCGGACGCCGCCCAGATGGACGTCGACGACGACGCCGCTACTGATGGTAGCGATGGTGACGCCTCCGACCTCGACGATGGCCCCGAGGAGTAGGCTAGTTGCCTTGCGTTAGTGATAGGCTCTATCGCGATGGCCTTCTTTTGGTTTTCATGTATCGTGTTGTATCTTGTTCGATCTTGAGACTGGTGATCTTTTGGATCTTGGTTGTGTATGCGATGCTCGAACGCATAAAAGTCCAGTGTATGTATGCTGGCAACGTGGTTGTATGGAACGCGATGTTGCATTCGAAGTAATTTGATTAGTGATGTTGTTTTAATTGGAATGTGATTATTGTGCCTCTGTTTTATTGCATGACTTGTTCTCTCCAATAAATTCAGTATGGCATGATTGTTCATTCGAATACAATTACTACAACTTCGCTCAATTATTACTTGTTGCTGAAATATGCAGATGGCAAACACTCGCCGTGCCACGTATGAGGCTGCTGAAACTGGTGGCAACGGTGCAGGGGCTGGTGGGGGTGGTACAAACAACGTCAACCACCAGGAGCCACAGCCAGAGCCACAATTGCCCCCTCCTCCACCGCTCACTGCAGAGGTATTCTTCGCACAGTTCCTTGGAAGCCAGCGCAACGCCGAGCAATCACAGAGGAATATGGAAGATTTTCTGCGTACCATCGCTGAAAATGTTCAGAGAGGAAATAATCAAGGTGGTGGCCATGGGGTGAACCAGTACAGCAATTTCAAGGATTTCATGGATACTAGGCCACCTATTTTTAAGGAAGCAGCAGAGCCACTTGACGCTGAAGAATGGATCAACACGATGGAAGATAAGTTCCGTGTGTTGAGGCTGACAGAAGTTCTAAAAATAGAATATGCTGCACATCAGCTACAGGGACCGGCAGGGATGTGGTGGAAGCATCATCGCACCACCTTTCCTCCCAATGCCTAGATTGCTTGGAGGGAATTGACTGAAGCATTTAGGGGAGTTTATATTCCCCCAGGGTTGGTTGAGATGAAGCTCGGAGAGTTCTTGGCCTTAAATCAGGGTACCAAGACTGTGACACAGTATCTGCATGCCTTTAACAGCTTGTGCCGTTATGCTCCAGACATGGTCGACACAGATGCAAAGAGAATTGCTAGTTTCAAGAGAGGGTTAAGTCCGAAGATGATGAAGCATGTGGGTACCAATACCCGCGCCAGATTCAATGACTTTGTCAGTGATTGTTTGAAATAAGAAAAGAACAACAACGCCTACACTGCATCCAAGAATCGCAAGAGGGTGTTTGAGTCAGGACCATCCCAGTCCAGAGTTGTCACTGCAAATCGTCCTTCTTATCGTCCGTCTGCACCTGGTGCAAGGTTCAGGCCGCCACAGCATAAAACCCAGAACTACAAGGGACCACAGAAGTCGTACAAGATGGCCGTGCCACCAGCAAAGATCACCGCAGCTGTAGAACAGAGCAACTCCAAGGGAGCTATAGGATCTGCTGGTACAGTGAAGGGGCCCTGCTACAATTGTGGTCAGCCAGGCCACTTTTCAAAGTTCTGCCCTTATCCGCCTAAAAAGAAGCAACAGACTTACACTGCCCGTGTACACCATACCACCGTTGATGAGATTCCTGAGGGAGAGCCTGTAACTGCCGGTAAGTTTCTTGTTAACCATCACCCTGCAGTTGTTCTATTTGATTCTGGATCCTCGCATTCTTTTATGAGTCAAGCATTTGCACGGAAGCATGAACAACTATGCACAGAATTGAGTTATGGTTATCGCATAAGTTTAGCAGGGGCTGATGTGTTAACCAATAAGATGGTTAGAGGGGCAACCCTTGAGTTAGGTAGTCGGAAGTTTCGAGTGAACCTGGTAGTTATGCCTGGACTAGTTTTGGTTATAATAATAGGAATGAACTAGATGAAGAACTAGGGGGCAGTCATAGATACAAGCAGTCGGTCGCTTACCCTTAAGGATCCCCAGGCAGAGGGTACTTTCCTGGTACCATTGCCTAGAAGAACAGACCTTGTGAGTGTAACCTGTGCCATGGAAGTTGTTCCTATCCACCAGATCCTGGTAGTGTGTGAGTTCCCGGATGTGTTTCTAGACGAGTTACCTGGTCTTCCTCTAGATAGAGATGTTGAGTTTGGAATTGAGTTGATCCCTGGGACAGCTCCTATTTCGAGGAGACCCTATCAGATGCCTCCGGATGAGTTAGCTGAGCTAAAGAAGCAACTAGAAGAACTGTTAAAGAAGGGGTTTATCCGACCAAGTAAGTCTGAATGGGGATGTCCTACCTTGTTCGTGAAGAAAAAGAAAGAGGGTACTCTGAGAATGTGTGTGGATTATCGACCTCTTAATGTTGTAACTATCAAGAATAAATATCCTTTGCCTCATATCAACGTTTTGTTTGATTAGTTGACTAAAGCTAGAGTGTTCTCCAAGATAGACCTAAGATCAGGGTATCATCAGATAAAGATTAGGCCGCAAGATGTCCCGAAAATCGCCTTTTCTACTAGATACGGGTTGTACGAGTATCTTGTTATGTCTTTTGGCTTAACAAATGCTCCTGCATATTTTATGTATCTGATGAATACGGTTTTCATGCCAGAGTTGGACAAGTTTGTAGTTGTCTTCATTGATGACATTCTAGTATACTCTGAGAATAAGAAAGATCATGAAGAGCATCTGAGAATTGTCTTGACCAGACTGAGAGATCATAAGTTGTATGCTAAGTTCAACAAATGTGAATTTTGGTTGAAGAAAGTTCCTTTCCTTGGTCATATTCTATCTGAGAATAGAGTTTCGGTAGATCTGAGCAAAGTACAAGAGGTTATGGATTGGAAAACTCCAACCACAGTGTCAGAAGTGAGGAGTTTCCTAGGGTTAGCTGGTTACTATCGCCGCTTTATCCCAGACTTCTCGAAGATTGCCAAGCCGATGACAAGTCTGTTACAGAAAGATCATAAGTTTGTGTGGACAGAGGAGTGTGAGACAGCTTTCCACACCTTGCGGAAACTGTTGACCACTGCTCCAGTTCTTGCACAGCCAGACATCGAGAAACCTTTTGATGTATTCTGTGACGCATCAAAAATAGGATTAGGCTGTGTTCTGATGCAAGAAGGAAGAGTCATTGCTTATGCCTCCCGTCAGTTGAGAAAACATGAAATCAATTATCTGACACATGATCTTGAGCTTGCCGCCGTAGTGCATGCCTTAAAGATTTGGAGACACTATTTACTTGGTAATGTGTGCAATATTTTCACCGATCATAAGAGTCTCAAGTACATTTTCACCCAACCAGAATTGAACATGAGACAGCGAAGATGGTTAGAAATAATCAAAGGTTACAACTTGAATGTACAATATCATCCTGGGAAAGCCAATGTGGTAGCTGATGCTTTGAGTAGAAAGTCACATTGTCTGAATATGCAACCCTTACTCGAAGATGGTTTTAATCTAATGCACCCTGCCGTGTTACATAGTATTCAGATCAGTTGCACCTTGGAGAGTAAGATAATAGAAGGTCAGAAAGCAGACAAAGGGATATTCCACATCAAAAAGAAAATTAAAGAAGAACCCTCAAAACACTTCAGAGTGGACGAGTAGGACGTGTTGTGGTTCGACAACCGTCTTGTTGTTCCAAAGGATAGAGAGCTTAAGAATAAAATTATGGATGAAGCTCATCTCTCTAAGTTGTCCATTCATCCTGGCAGCAGTAAAATGTATCAAGAACTAAGACCTCGCTATTGGTGGACAAAGATGAAGAAGGAAATTGTAGCTTATGTAGCCAGATGTGACACATGCTGTAGAGTGAAAGCTATTCACATGAAACCTGCCGGATTGTTGCAACCTTTGTCAGTACCTAGTTGGAAGTGGGATGATATAAGTATGGATTTCATCACGGGCTTGCCCACTACTCAGAAAGGCCATGATTCGATTTGGGTAATCGTGGATCGTCTTACCAAGGCAGCCCACTTTTTGCCTGTCAAGACAGATTATAGACCACCTCAATATGCCGAGAAATATATTGCGGAGATTGTGAGATTGCATGGCATACTGAAGACTATAGTGTCTGACAGAGGGTCACAGTTCACTGCTCATTTTTGGGAGCATTTGCACAAAGGTTTGGGGACTAGTCTGATTCATAGCACTGCCTATCATCCTCAAACAGATGGTCAGACTGAAAGAGTTAATGCTGTTTTAGAAGATATGTTAAGAGCTTGTGTGTTGTCTTCCAGAGGTTCATGGGAGTCGTGGTGTAGAACACCTTTAAATTGGATTGAGCCAGGGGAAAGAAGGTATTATGGTATTGACTTCGTGGAAGAAGCCGAAAAGAAAGTTCATATCATTCAGCAAAATATGAGAGCAGCTCAGTCACGTCAGAAAAGTTATGCGGATAAGAGAAGGAGACCACTTGTGTTCAAAGTTGGTGACTATGTTTATCTAAAAGTCACGCCAATGAAGAAGAAGCGGTTTGGAATACGCAGAAAGCTTGCCGCCAGATTTGTAGGACCCTACAAAATCTTGGAAAGGAAGGGTCCAGTGGCTTACAAATTAGAATTACCAGAATCAATGGGTGCTATATTTCTAGTTTTTCACGTATCACATCTCAAGAAATGTTTGCGCGTTCCAGAGGAAATACTTGAACCTCGAGGCATAAAACTTAAGTCAGATCTGGTGTATCGTGAGCAGCCAGTTCGAGTTTTGGATTCCAAAGAAAGGGCTACTCGAAACAGTGTGGTGAAAATGTATAAGATACAATGGAGTCATCACGATGAAGGGGATGCATCTTGGGAAACGGGTGAATACCTACAAAAAGCATACGAAGATTTTTATAATAAATGGTTCGTAACCCAAATCTCGGGACGAGATTTTTATAAGGGGGGAGGGCTGTAACACTCCGGTGTTACGCAAGCATTTGCATTACAATCATGAGCATAACATGTCATGGCCTTCATAATCATATGTGGTAAGTTTATAACTTGAGTGAAATAAAAGCTTGGACAAGTGTATTCGTAATGTAATATGTTAATGTGCTAATTACCTTTCATCAAATTGTGCAACCATAAATTTTATATCACTTATAATTATAGATCAAATTTTTGGAGCAACTAAATCACTCAAAGTTTTGTCAAAAACTCGTTTCAAAATTGTTATCTGAAAATATTCCAAAATACTCCCTAATTAGCTTTTATTCTCCAATTCAAAATATGGTGAGAATTTTTAGTTGGCCCCTTAATCAAAGTTGTAGAGAATTAAATTCTAAGCAACTTTTATTTTTGGGTCATTTCCAGAAAAAGTCTTTTTCTTGTTCAAAATAGGGTTTGAAAACTGTATTTGAAATTGGTTTGAATTTAGAAATTTGAAAAATCAAAAACTAACCTAGCAGGCCGCCGCCTCGTTTTCGGCCCGCAGCCGGAAGCGGCCCGCCTCTGCACGCGCGCGCCCGCGCCTGTTCCCCGCCTCGGCCCGGCCCAGTCCGGCCTCCTCCTTCTCCCTCCCGCCATCGCGCGCGGCTTGCTGGCGCCCGCGGCAGGACACGCTCGCCGCGTGGCGGCCGCATGCCAGCGACGCCCCCGCGTGGCCGCCCGTGGACCCCGCGCGCTCCGCCTCAAATCACCGCGCGCGTCCGACCTCCATTCCACTCGCCCCCTCGTTCGCTCCCTTTCTCCTTCCTCCGGAGAACCCGAGCGGGAGAGCCCCTCGCCACCGCACGCCTCCACCTTCACTGTCGTGTTCCGACGCCGGTGGACCTCCACCGTCCGATTGGTCGTGCACGAAGCTTCGCCCCCTTCTCCTCTCCTCCGAACGGGCGCCACCATCACCTTGCTCGCTCCGGTAGGGTTCCATTTCTCCGCCCCCGCCGCGCCACCGCGTCGGGACCGCCAAGCTCGTGCCCCGCCCACCGCCTCGCTCGCTCCCTCTCCGTCCTTCCAAACCTCCCTCTCGAATTCGCTAGTTCCTTGCGAACGTTGTGCGCTCACTCGATGGTTGGGACGTGGCCGGAAATGGCCGTTTGGCCGTCGGCCACCGCCGCGACGTCGAGGTCACGAACGCCGGCGAGGACGCCCTCTGTTCCTCCCCCTCGACTTCCACTGGGCCACCGCGCCTATGGGCCGCGCCTCCGAGCGGGCCGGCTCGCCTCTTCTCCCACGCGCGCGCTCAGGCCGAAAACGGCCACGGGCCGGTTGACTTCCTCGGGCCGGCCCAGTTTCAATAATGAAAATCATTTTCTGTTTTCTTTTATTATTCATGATGAAAAATATTGTGGAAAATGTTTTTGTATTCATTTGAGCTCCAAAAATTGTGAAATAAATTTCTATGGACTCATTGGAACCAGATCTACAATATAAAAATATTGCATGTCAATATTTCATTACTTTTCTGTAGTGTTTTATTTAATCCTTGAAATTGGTGTTTTCTTAAAAAATTGATAATAAATTATAGAAAAATCAGAAAAATGTGGTTCCAAGTTTGTTAATCTTTTTGTGCAATACACTTGCTAGGAAAATTATATATCATGTTTGTTCTGTAGAAAAATTTCTAGGTGTAGTTCAAATGCTTTTTGTTACTAGTATTTGTTATTTTTGTTAATTAAATAAATGTGAATAAAACATGCATGTGATAATTTTTGTACAGTCATAGTATGCTATGAAGAACCTAGGAAAAATATTAATTCTGTTGTTTGACACTTTTCATAGTACAAAGTAATTTCATGCTCATTTTTATGCTATAGCTTGTCATTTTTGTGTAGGATAGTTTACTTATCCAAATGCCATGAAATTTTTATGGTGGTCTGTTTAGGGTAGTATTATGCTACTGTAATTTTGTTAGATTTTTAGGAGCGTCAGAAGTATATGTTGCTATTCAAACCTATTATTATTTAGGGTTTAAGCAAGTGTTGCTTTAAGTGTGATTAAGAAATTAGTAAAGCTTTGGTGTATCCTTGAAGCATCTTAAGTGTCAGTGTGCCTTTGCATGGTAGAGATTAGTGGTGGTAGTTTTCGAGTACATGTTCTTGGATGACGTAGACTACCTTGTAGAAGAGTCGTAAGTTCCACATAATCCAAATAAAGTAACATGTTCATTACATCTCATGCTTTCGTCATCATCATCTCATGTCATCCCTGCAATGCACCTAGGTATGAGCACTTATACTTCTGCATCATACAGGATCGCAGGAAGTGATCCTGGTAGTAGTTCCCGAGGACCCGGAAGAGCAGTACGAGGTGCCAGAGCAGGAGGTGACCGAAGTCGAAGAGGAGGTCGGTGAAGATCTTCCAGAGTGCCCCGACCACCGTCCGAGCTCCTTTGAGCGAGGCAAGCCCTGGAGCATTTCTCTCCCGGTTTGCAAATAATTTATTATTAACTTTACTTAATTTGATGCATTACGTTTAGGAGTTATTTGCAACCGTTGTTGCATTATACCTTGCTTACCTTTGTTATACTATATCCTTGTTACCTGGTATCCGCAGTCGAGTCAATGCTTAGCTGGCTTAGACCGGTAGAAGTCAGGTGATTTCCTGTCACCTGCGAGCTATAGGTGGTTACCTGGATCTGCTTGGATGACTATGAAGTCATGGTATAACTAAGTGTGAAATGAATTTGAGACCGGGTGGAAACTTGCAGGGTTTCAGACTGTAGTGTTTTCCGTCTGTGTCAATTAAGGACCGACCGTTGTTGGGCCTCGAGTCATGTTGAACGCATGCCTCACATTTAGCTGGCCGAATAATGTACCTTTCGACCGTGAAGCTGGGAGATTATTCGGGTCAAGTGGATTGCCCGCAACGCACTGTACCGGAGCAGTAGTGGCAGGATACGGGAGCGCGATGATAAGGCCAAAGAGCAGTCGGGCGGCCCCCGCGTACACGTGGTTCCTGGCAAGCTCGCGACTTTACCTGAATGGTTGACTCGGTGACCAATACCTCACTTTAGCGGGTGAGTGAGGTTTGTGTGAGGAATAAATTACCAGCTGGTTAATAATCGATTCGAATCGCCATCGTTCACTGGATAGTGAACACTTGACTTGAGCTACTCCATCGTAGTAATATTGATGAATCACTTGGATAGTTATGTGGAAGATGACATGATAACTATTGTTAATGATCAATGGTAATCCTTACTTGCTTAATTACATGTTACTCTAGCACCAGTGCAAACATAGTCGACAGGGTAATAAAGAGTTAATTACTACATACTGTTAGAAAAGAATTGTTAAGTTGAAAATGCTTTTCTTGCAAATGAGTTAGCTATCCCACCAGAAAGCCTATCATGATCCTTGGTGTCATTTTATTTTGGTTCTGTCGGGTAAGTCTAGCTGAGTACCTTCTCGTACTCAGGGCTTTGTTCCCACTTGTTGCAGATGGGCAGATGTATTACGGCTACTGTATCAACTGCCTCTATCCTACGATGGGCGAAGCTTAGGACCAAGGGCAATGGTCATTCGCTACTTCTCGTCTGATGCTTTTGCTGGAGACGATCACAAGCTGGCACTTTATTTCAAAATGTTGTGTGTGTGCGTGATTTGAACTACCGCTTCCGCTACTTTTATTCGAACCTGGTTTGTAATAACTATGTTTAAACTCCGATGTATTTTATGCCGCGCACTTTTATGTAACTTATGATGGTGACCGCTAAACTTAGTACGATCTTGGCTATTATGTGAAATGGTTTGAAATCCGTCTAGATTTCACGAACTACCGGGTTATACGAGCTTAAGTTTGTTAAATTGTCCTCCCGTTGGATGATTTTCCTACTTAATCTCGTATAATTGGGCGGTTTTATTACAACGCCCAAGAACGGCGAAGCCGGCGCAGTGCTCCCTTGGCCTGGGAGAGATCGTAATCCTCGTCGGTCAGGTGCCTGGGTGGGAGGAGGACCATATCGTAGTCGTGGCCAAGCGACATGAACTCCAAACTCTCAAACCAGGTCACCGTGGCCAACGGGAGAGGGCGTTCGGGGTCAGCCATCTAGGAAAAAATGGCGAGAAAACGACGTTGGCACGCAGCGTCCCCTACCTGGCGCGCCAACTGTCGGTGTTCAGTCCCGCGGGGGTCCTAAACCGATGAGTGCTACGTGTCCCTAACCTGGATGGTGATGCAAGGAGAACACACGGGGGTTTATCCTGGTTCGGGCAAAAGAAGGCCCTACGTCCAGCGGGGGGAGAGAGTTTTGTATTTCCTTGCACCGAAGTGCTTGCGTAGGGGTTACAAGCTGGCGAGAGAGGGCGCCGAGCCCAAGTCTCAAGGAGAGAAAAAAGAGTACACGGGTGATTGCTTGAGATGTTGATCTCCGAGTTGGGAGCCTTTGCTTGCTGGCGATTGGCTTTGGACTTGTGTCTTGCCTTTTTTTTCTTTTGTAGAGCCCGGGCCTGCCCTTTTATAGGGTAGGAGGAGGCCAGGACACCGGGGAACCTTGAGGTGAAGTTTTGTCGATCCCTGTAGAGGTGGTTGTAGCGGCGTGCTCCAGGAATGGTCAGCCATCCCTGGACGCCGTGATGACGTCGGGGACGAGACGGTGAAATGACCCTGAGTCCTGTGTCGTGTTGACCTTTCCTTCCTGTTAACCAGTGGTGGACGTCGAGACTAGGTCGAGGTTGGGTCGAGGTCGGATGGATAAGGCTGAATCCCCGAGATCGAGGGGTACGGACCTTGTCGTATCCTCCCTCAAGGGCGATTGGTGGTAAAAACAGTGCGTGGTAAGGGATGCACAGTGACAGGTTTCACCTCCCATCATGGGATGGGCGGTAAAAAGTGAGGACTGATACTGGCATTGCTCCCATGTCGGTCACGGCTGTAGCCATGTCGGTGGGTGGTAGTAGGTAAGTGCATTGAATGCTCTGATTTTTGTCTCAGAGTAGGTGAATGGGGGGTCGAGCGTACCGACCCGGGGTCGTGCGAGTCGGAGATCCACTGGTGGCCGACCGAGCCTCATGCGAGTCGGAGCACAGCCGAGGTGCCATATCGTACAGGCCTCGTACGGGATAGGGCGCGGTCGAGGCGCTCCCGTCGGGGGTGCCTCGTATGAGTCGGAGTGGGAGCGCGGTCGAGACGCTCCGTCGAGCCGGGCTCGTACGAGGCGGACCCTGTATGTGGTCGAGGTGTACTGCCTTTCGCGGTGGTTTAATCGTTTCGTTCTTTTTTACTATTGGTTGTGGGTACCCCTATCCTGCAGGTACTGACACATTGGGTAAATAAATTGACTATTAATTATTATTTTCACATGTTGTACTCTTATGATTAAATCGATGTTTAATTAAATTATAGTTTGAATGATATGTTCAGGCAATTTGCTTGCTGAGATTTATTCTCACCCCTCTATCTTTCTAGGTGCTTGGTTGGATGCTTTGCTTGAGGGGATGGGATTAGTGGCACATCTTTACTGTTTCACCCACATTTAGAGATAATAATAAAACTTTTAGCATTCTTGTAATAAACTTAGTTTATGTGTCACAATGATCCTTTGTGTTTTAACAATAGCATCTGAGGAGGGAGTTTACTTAATTATAGTTTTGCTCTTGTTGCTTCTACGTTATATGTTGTGTAGGGGTTTTTGTTGCTGAGTTATATACTCTGGTATGAGGGAAGGGATGTTAGTGACTTCTTGGGCTTTTATGGCGCCTGGGGTGTTACAACCCAGAGGTGTGACGCCGAAGTTTTGTAGGTACAGCTACAGATAGGGTGACACGAGGCATGTCACGGGCTGCACAATTTGTGCAAGATGGCACCTCATGAGCTGCAGGTGAAGATGAAAAAGGTGGTGAGGAGGCAACATCAAGTGCCATGGACATATCAGGGTCGAGGGGCATGCCTCCTCCACGTCGACCACGCGCCTGCAGCGCACGAGCTTCCTTCTCGTCCACACGAGAAAGAGATCATCGTGGCCATTGGTAGGAGATGGATCAACTCACCAATGGGATGGGTGAACTACGCATTGAGCAGGAAGGCACCTTTGACGTGGTCCAACAAAATGCCCAACTCATTGAAGCTCTTGAAGAAGAACAAAACTATCAGTGGATGGGATGGTGGGAATTTTACCCACCACCACACCATGACAGTGAGCAAAAGGCTAGCTTGGGGGAGGTTCCCTCCCCCACTAAGGTAATTATTCTCTACCTTTGCATGCTGCATCTCGTTTTATCATTGCATTGCATTATAAAAAATGAATATGATAAAAAGACCAAAAATATTTACCTTTGCTTACATATGCTTCATGTATGTTTCTCTTCCTCATGGAAATGATGAATAGTTGCTCTATTAATGTTCCTCTAGTACCTAGTTTACAGCTTGATATTTCTCTAAGTATGGATTACTTGGCTTCATATGAAACCATCATGAACCTAAAACTTTGTGGGTTGCAAGTGTTGTAACTAAGTCTAGGTTGTTGTGAGACAAGAAATAGTGAGACAAGAGCTGCTATAATAATATTCCAAATATGTATGACTATCGAAGTTTTATTTCTTAAAATGATGAAAAACCTTATTGTTCCTCAATGGTGATAAATTCATAGCGAAGCCATATATGCTCTTTCATGACTTAAGCCTTCCACATAAGCTGCTTGCTTTGTGTTGAGTTTTGCCAAGTCTTCTTGACCCTTGTCGAGAGACTTATCATGCTCCCAAGATCAAGATCACATATACACCACATACATATGCTGCTTCTACACTAGAAGTATGCAAAACATGCTTTCCATTTTCCATCAAAATAAATGCTCCATGCTCTAAAAGTGTGATCTCTCTCTAAGTTAGAAAATTTTAGCAAAAGAGACATGAGCTATGCAAAAGTATTGAAAAAAATTGTGGACACATTAAGGTCCATAGAAAAAAAATGTGAGCACGTGAAGGCTCATAAATAAAAGGGATGCTAGCCATGTCTCAAAATAAAAAAAAGCTAGAGAGAGATCATATCAAATAAGAGGAGTATTATATTTACCATCTACCATGTTCCACACATGTGCACACCTTGACCTGAGAGTATTGCACTTCTCTCCTTGGATCCGAGATTTGGCTTTACAACATATGCAAGGTAAGTAAGCTACACCTTTCATCCCTACCCAAAGCTCCACATAAGCCTTTCTAGAGATAGGATGGAAAAGAAGGCAACTTCAAAAATTGTGCCTTGGTGAGGAATCATACACCATTTGAGCGACATGAGAGTACTATTTGAGGAACTTTAAGTTTTCTTTTGGAAATTATTGCAAAACCTCCGATAATAAACTTGCCTAGAATGAGAAAAATGGTGCTCAAGTCAAAAGTTGTTCTATCTCTCAACCGCCTAAGACAAAGGAAAAGGCCATATGCCCCATGAATGTAACACCCTAGGCCCCACAAAAGCCCAAGATGTCACTAACGTCCCTTCCCTCATGCCAGAGTATATAACTTGGCAACAAAGCCCATCATCAAAGCAAATCGCGGAAGCAACAACAAGAACAGAACTATAACTAAGTAACCAATTTAAATGTTTTTATTAGACCATGAAGGTAAACTAAGTTTATTACAACAATCCAAGAATGCCATTATTATATCTAGATGCGGGTGAAAAAGTGAAGATGTGCCGCTAATCCCATCCCTTCAAGCAAGCATCCAATCAATCACCTAGAATGATAAAGGGGTGAGAATAAATCTCAGCAAGCAAACTGCATGAACATGTCATTCAAACTAAAATTTAATTAGACAATGATGTAATCACAGAAGAATACATGTCATAATAAATAAAGGTGCATGATAAGAATATTTATCCAACGAAAATTCCAAAAACATGTAATGACCATGATATACAATAAGTAAACGATATCCACATGTGAATAAAACAATACTCCTCATATAAATGAAAAGAATACTCCTCATATCCACTACTTCATGCCAACATAAAACTTCAATACAAATGAACCTCAAAAGTGCAAATGCAATGCATGGCCACTTTTACATCACACCCCTCCTCGGGCAACGTACAATGCATACCGATACGGTAACAACCATAGGTTTGTGACAAACTTCCAATGCAAATGAGATGCTCATGCGTATGATATGCCATAAGTATTATTAATCATCCCACCACCACTTCAACGTCATCAATGATACATATGTGACAATAAAATATAGCAATAGGTAAAACCTCAAATAGATAGTCACAGGGCAAGGTAATAATAAGCCATAATTGCATAAACACCACAATATTCAGATTATCCTTCAAGGTAATATGGTTAGTGTAGGTAGAAAGAACAACAAGTCAAGCTGTAGCAACCACCGCTACATTTACTTGCCTTCAATGTCGAATTCATACAAGAAATCACTAAGCACGATCAGAAGTACCACCACCTAATTATTAACCACAAACTCAGTACACAGATATAAAAAAACAAGTATATACAACTCTAAAGCGATCCTACGGCCCAACCCGTCGACAAACTCAAGATAGTGATCATTGTGTTCTGCATATTGTAACAACGCTGCTTCTTTTCATCATATCTTTAATTTATAGTAGGTATGACAGAAAACAAATACATATTAGCAATCTACAGAAAAAACCTACAGCTTTTTTTTTAAATTACTTTAATTAGATTCTAGATGCTACAAGGCACAAAATGCAGCATAAAACAGACTATACCAACAGTGTGATAGTTTTAGGGAGCTGAGGAGAAAAAACCATATCTCCTAATCCACTTGTCCCAAAATTCTAAAACTTCACCAAACCATCTAACATTAGGTGAACAACAACTTTGTAGTTGTAATTATTCATATATTCGATCATTAAGGTCCCCTAAAACTGGACCATATCTCCATTAACACTTTCTGAACATTGACAAACAGCAGTCACTTCTACCAACCATATCTGAAGAAATAATCTGAGAAAATTTCTGAATTTTCTACACAAGAAATATAATTAAATTATCTACAAGTTTCTTATTATCCATCTTTGTAGGAAAAGTTGTTTTAATGGCTGAAACCATAGAAACAGCCACGCCAGTCAGGCTGCCAATCAGCAGAACCTACATCAGAACCCTAACGATCATTCTACCTCCTCTAAACAGCAAACCCCAAGATCAAGAAACATCTAACATGTGAATTACCAAGGATAATAGATAGATGATTCACCTTACCCAAGGTTTCCCAAATCTTCGGGCAGCAACAAAAGGGGTGGGGGGAAAGCTGATATGCGTCCAATATGCAACACTTCATCAATCCATCTTCTCTTCAATCCAATTTGCTCCTTTCCCTTGGTAATTTCTGTAGTGTGGGAGGTGCTAGGGAAGGAGAAGGCGCTGTGTGGAGAGGAGGGGGAATTACCAAGGATAATAGATAGATGATTCACCTTACCCAAGGTTTCCCAAATCTTCAGGCAGCAACAAAAGGGGTGGGGGGGAAAGTTGATATGCGTCCAATATGCAACACTTCATCAATCCATCTTCTCTTCAATCCAATTTGCTCCTTTCCCTTGGTAATTTTTGTAGTGTGGGAGGTGCTAGGGAAGGAGAAGGTGCTGTGGGGAGAGGAGGGGAGGTCAACGAAGGGGTAGGGAGCATACCTATCCTACTGTACCGGCCCCCTCCTAAGAGTTTAGATGGTTGAGCAATTTGGGCTTGGGATGGGCTGCCACTGAGCTTGGCCAAAGTTTACTTGGCCCCCACTAAAGCTATTTTTCCTTTAATTTTGTCTCTTATATTGGGTATTACACTTTTTTGTTTTGGGGCATTACAATGAAGAACTAAAGGTAATATGGGTGAGTTTTCATTGCTAATTTTTCCATTTAAAGAGAAGCATGTTTGTTGTATACTTGGTACTCCTGAAATATGAAGTATAGTAGCAACTCCTGATCCACCGAGGCTAAGTTTAATTGTTTGCTCGGGACAAGCAAAGGTTAAGCTTGGGGGATCTTGTTGACAGTGAAAATGTCACAAAATTACACACTCAAAATGTAACAGAACTGTCTAATTTATAAGAGCACAAGTACAAAAGCAATCACCGGAGTGATCAAACCGTCATACTTGAGGCCATATAAACCCGGTAGTCCAATGAAACCACGAAGGATTTCAAACCAACCTGTTGATGCAAAAGTGGATCTGCAAACACAAAGGGCTAATACCCGAAATTGATATCCAAAGCGTGCCAGTCGATTTGACCTGTTAATCGACAAGGATGAAGATACGAGCACTTTGGTCCTGACAACAGCGATACGCCTGGAAGTCACGGCCAAGAGGTACTCACGCAGAACTCGCGGATCGTCGAAGATTGCACTAGAGCAATGCAACTCGCCGAATCGATGAGAACTCATAAAAAGGAAAAAGTATGCAAATTGACGAAGTCGCCGAAAAGTAAATAGATGTAAATAAGAGTAAAAGCTGGTTTTTTTGATATTGATATTGATATTGATTACATTGCCCTTCACCCTATATTTATATCCTGATTTACAAAAACGTAACCAAATACGACTAGGATACTAAATCCAAATCTAAGGAAACACATGACTTTGATACAACTCAGACTCTAATAAACGTATACAAGGAAATTAACTCCTATTTTATTCCATAGTCCGCCTCAATCACGATGTTACTCTCATCGACCTTCTTTCCATCGGCACACTCCCTATTCCATCGGCAGCAACCTTCAAGTCTCTTCCATCGGCACACTCCCTGTTTCATCGGCAGCAGTCTTTAAGTCTTCTTTCATCGGCATCGGTAATAATACCCTTAACCTTATCGGCAACACCTCAATTTGAATCCACATACCACCACCACCACTCATAAGCAGCCTTCTTTACAAGCTCTTTTTCATCGGCTATCAATCTATACAGTAATCTTTCCTCTGCTGATTAGCCCTTCCTGACCATCTTGACACGTGCTAAAAAACGATGTCAACACATGCCCCCCAATTTCGGAGTATAAGATACTGATACTCTGAAATTTACTCCAGATAATGCTTGTTGTTACCTATTTTTCTCAACCCATTCTCCAAGCATAACACGATCTGTTACTAAATTTAATCAAATCTAGTTCTAATCCATGTATCTCAGTAAATATCGCACAATTTCCAACTGTTTTTGCCTCAATCACGGTTGAGATACCAAAATAACAATCCATCGGCAAGATCTTATCATAGCAACATCACCATTTTAGAACTGAAAGATCCTGTGTCAAGATCTCTTCAAAGTCATGATCACTTGCCATCAAATCTTCTGTACAATCCCTCGATTATCGTGCAAATAGTTACCATATCCATCTGAACCACCTCGATCCACCCGCGCACGGTATAGAGATAAGTCAAGAATACCCCTACCCCAAATGGCCTATAAATAGATTTCCCCAGACTGCTCATCTTCTACCTTCAAACCTCAACCTTTGGCATTCTCTCTCCGGCGGCAACCCTAACCAACAACTGCGTGTTCTTCAACCCACCAAAGCTCCTTCCATCGTCATCCCCATCTCGTGCCCTCATCCTTCTTGAAGCAATGGCGGTCAACTTCAACGTTCCTGTGGTTCGTTCTTCTTTTATTACCTTTACTTCGATCCTCCTGGTTCTTTGCGAGTTCTTACAGTTGGTATTTTTCTTCTTCCATTTTTTTTAATCTTCTAAACTCAGGAACTACGCAACACATTGGTTATTCCAACCAACCAACCTCCTCTCCATTGCCTAGGTCCAATGGGCGACCCAGATCCAACTAACTTGATCAATGCAGAGGCTAACCGAATTCCCTTCAAAGCTCAAAATTTCTCTTTGAATCTATGGAAGGATACATTCCGATCTTGGCCCAAACCCACCAAAGGGTGAAAAGATTGGTACTTGAGGGTCAATAGATCGATGCAAGTGTTCTGGGCAGAGCGGAAGATAGACCAATGCATCAGGCTATCCATTGCCGATATGCAAAAGAATGAATCTATGATGATAGCCGCCGCTCACTTCTGGTCAGATACCACAAATACTTTTATGTTTGGTCATGGCCCATGTGCCCCTACTCTTGCCGATGTATACATGCTCACTGGCTTGGATATCTCAACCGTCGATGAAGGCCATATCTATGGCAGAAAAGCTGAATACAGAGTGAATACACGCAACATCGGCGGCTGGACAGGATACATCCAGGAATACCAAAAGACTGGTACCGTCAATCAAAGGGAACACACCATATTTTTGAACATGTGATTGGAAAAGTTTATTTTCTGTGGCCGATCAGTAGGACCAACCAACGCCTTCCTCCCAGCAGCCGAACTCTTGGCCAATGGCGTCAGATTCCCGCTTGGCCGATACCTCCTGAGCTCGACCTACCACCTTCTCCACCAAGTGTCTCAGAAGCTTCTACTTGGTGAACCTATCGGTAATTTGGGAGGCCCGTGGTGGTTCATCAATATGTGGTTAAATGCTCATATGCATAAGCGTCTACAGTGGGATTTCTTCGCCCAAGAATTCCCATGAGAAATTGCCGAAGATTATGTTCTTGGAGACGAGGAATCGGCAACACGCCCTCCTCTCAACTTCGGTGAAGCCATAATTGTCCTCCCTGGAACAGAGGCTAATGAAGATCAAATCGGCAAGTTTTTTTAGAATTTCTACCATGGTCTCCCTCGTGATCTTAGGGCTTGGGTACCCTATATTGATGAGGATAACAAGTTCCCTCTTCTCTTCAATTTTGCCGATAGCGATTTGAACCAAGATAATGAGCTTATGATGGCCATTATTACTCCCAGGGCAATCCCAGTAAACACATTTGGCAGCGGGAAGAATTCCAATACCACTTATGAATTCTATAATCCATCAGCAGTATCTCGCCAACTGGCTTTTGGGCAACTGCCAATCAAGCTATGCTTTGCCGATGTGATCAAGCCCAGAGAAACCATCACCGCTGGAACTGAGTGGAGTAGGGTAGTAAGACTTGCCCCCGATGCCGATATTTCAAATGTTGATCTCTCCGCCTGGTCACCAGCGTCTTTCATCATAGAATCATATAAGCAATGGTGGCAAGAGTGGAAAGAACAGTTATTTTCAACATCTGTTCACACATATCGGCACATGATCGATCCCGATTACGCCATACCTGACGATGCAGTAAGTTCCTTTTAACTTCTTTTGTCTCTCTCCCCTTTTAGATATATATATATCGGCAGCTAATCTTTCCCGTAACAGGCCGATGATCCAGTTCCATCAGTAAGCAAGAGTGGGAGACCCTTCAACCTCCACCCTATTTCTCCAGCTTCAATAATCGGCTACAACGCCCCTACCTTAGACGCCTTAACCTTCCAGAGGACCTGTGCCAAAACTATCACCTCCAGACCAAGACTGGCAACATCCAGGGCCACTCCAATGGCTGCTGCTACAAGCCTAATTAAGGCTTTTAAGGTAATAACCTTGCTTATTTTGTTTTCTGCCGATACAAACTTTATTAACATATAACTATCAGGGTGTAAGAGCTGCAGCTGGATCATCATCGGCAACTCTTCCAACATCAAGCACCACGACCTCTAACCAGCCTTCAGAGGTATTCCTTTATTTTCATTTTTTTCCTGTTAAATATCCGATCTCACACCCATTTTGCAGCAACAAATGGGTACATCAGCAACACACCAAGCACTCAAGCTCCCCAATCAACAAGTGCCGATGCCCCCCAGTCAATTGTCGCTGAGACCCAAACAAAGCGCAAAGCTTTAACTAATGCCGAAGCTCAGCAAAAGCGACAGAAATCTACACCAGCCCCTGCGTCCACTCCAACAACTATTAGTCAGCCAACTGATGTAATTGAACAAGCTGACCCTCCTGCACAAAATATACCATCGGCCATCATACCCCAAGAGCCAACTACTGATGAGGCCGTAGAAGACATCCCATCGGCATCCTCTACCGATCCTTTGCATGACCCTCTTCAAGCTGCTCTCTCAAGCCAGGCCCAAGAAATTGCCCTGAAGCAGGTAAACTGATTGATTATTTGGTTTATAATAACCACATCTATCCTTAAATAGGATCTCTAACTTTCTTTTCTTCACACGAACAAGATTCTCCCGACAGCTTGTTTTCTTTTGCTATCGACGTCTCCGGTGATGACGGAGAAGAGGCGAGTTCTTCCCTGGCATTGGGAACAATATCGGCAGACATCTATGGCCAGCTAGAAGCTCTTCTGAATCTGCTGCAACAAGATACTGCTCAACTGGTAATCGATTCAGACCCCGCAAAGACTATCTTCAAAACGATCCGTGGCCAAGTTCCTGCCGATGTTGAAGAAACCATCTTCCCAGCAGTCCACCTAGAGAGTAGACAACTCCAATATCAACGGGCCGCTCATCGTATTGCCGACAGAGCAGCTCAAGCTCAACTCAAAGAAGAAATGCTGCAGCTGAAGCAAACTGCCGATGAGAAGCACAAAAGCATCAGCAACTTGCAAGCCTCCGGTACTGATCTTAAGCAGAAAATCCTAAATCTATCGGCAAAGAGAGCAGCTTTGCTAGCTGAACTGGAAGAGGTTGAAGCAGCTCTGACTCAAGCCAAGCAAGAAGAAGACCAGCTTCCTGACGTTATCAAAGACCTTCAACAGGAACGAGATGCTCAAGCTCGCAAGGCCTTGACCTTGAAAAAGAAACTCAAACCTGTGGAAGGAACTGCCGATGAAGATGCCAAAGAATTAAAGGAAGCCGATGAAATTCGCCTGCGTGCGATATCGGCTATCCAAACTTTGTTAAATTAGCGCATCGGCAACAATACATTGATACTTTGTTTTAACTCCAGCCGATAGGATTGTTATCGGCAATTACACTTTTATGCATCTATCCAGATACTAGGGTAATATTTCTTTAAGTATTTTCCATTTAATGCTCTAGGAAATACAACTCCTTCGAGAGTTTCGAGAATATATGCATTACCAGGAACAGATTGATTTATCCGATATAGACCTTCCCAATTAGGTGACCATTTGTCAAACTTAGAACTCTTAGTTCCAATCGGTAAAATCAACTTCCAAACCAAATCTCCATCGACAAACTCTTTTACTTTCACCTTCTTGTCATACCATCTAGCTACTCTTTTCTTATTCTCCTCAATGCTAGCTAAAGCTTTTAACCGATGACCTGCTACATCTTCCAACTCATCTTTCATAAGGGTATCATAGTCATCGGCTGTCAATTGATCTTGAGAGCGTATTCGCCTAGAACCAGTCTTAACCTCCCAAGGTAATACTACGTCATGTCCATACACCAACTGATAAGGTGTTACCTTAGTTGCACCATGACACGCCATCCGATATGACCATAAGGCTTCATTTAATATTGTATTCCACTTCTTAGGTTATTCTTTAATTTTGCGCTTAATAAGCTTGATAATTCCTTTGTTAGAAGCTTCAGCCTGACCATTAGCCTGGGCATAATATAGTGAAGAATTCAAAACTTTAATCCCCATACCTATAGCAAACTCATCAAATTCACCCGATGTAAACATGGTACCCTGATCGGTAGTGATGGTTTGAGGAATACCAAATCGGTAAACAATATGCTCTTTCACAAAATCAATCATATTAGCCGATGTCACCTTTTTCAAAGGAATTGCTTCAACCCACTTTGTGAAATAATCGGTAGCAACCAGAATAAATTTATGCCCTTTACTCGATGGTGGATAAATCTGACCGATGAGATCAATAGCCCAACCCCGGAACGGCCAAGGCTTAATTATGGGGTTCATAGCCGATGCGGGTGCCCTCTGAATATTACCAAATTTCTGATATTCCTGATATCCTTTAAAATATTTAAAATAATCCTCAAGAATAGTCGGCCAATAATATCCATTCCTTCTGATCATCCATTTCATCTTGAAAGCTGACTGATGAGCCCCACATACTCCCTCATGAATCTCACCCATCAACCCTTTTGATTCATCGATGCTAACACACCTGAGTAAAACTCCATCTATGGTACGGTAATATAATTCGTCATCGAGGAGCAAATACTTGGTAGCTTGGAACCTTATACGTCTTTCAACCTTTTTAGATGGATTCTTTAAATAATCAATAATTTCCTTTCTCCAGTCATCGGTATCAACTGTCGATGTTAACACTTCTTGAACAGGCTGATATCCTGAAGCATGCTGAGCCAATCGATTAGCCTCTTCATTATGCAAACACGAAGTTTCCCATTTTTCTTGTAAACAGGAACCACATTAGAAATTCACTCCGCATATCGACACTGCCGAATAAACTTTGCCTCAATCAATTTAGTTATTTTGGCCTTAATATCTGGAAGTATATTAGGATTGCATCGGCGCGCTGGCTGCTGATGTGGCTGAAATCCAGACATAATAGGCAACTGATGTTCAACTATCGATCGGTCTAATCCAGGCATTTCAGTATAATCCCAAGCAAAACAATCTTTGTATTCTTTTAAAAAATCGACTAATTGTTGTTTACACTTGGAATTTAACTTAGCACTAATAAAAGTAGGCCTTGGCCTATCGCCTTCACCAATATCTACTTCTACTAATTCATCAGCCGATGTAAACCCTTGGCCTAATTTTCCATCATCAGCAAACCTATCCATTAAAATTCTTCTTCAGAACTGACTGCTTGGATCGGTGTAATTTCGTAATCGGCAACCTTGAGGAACTCTTTTTCCCAAGCTTCTCCTGATATGCACTTTGTTCGTTCATAAGTGTCTGATTCTGCCGATGCGATGATATAAGAAGAATCACCAGGAACGACTTCAATTTTATCTCCAATCCATTGTACAAGGCACTGATGCATTGTAGAAGGAACACAACAATTAGCATGAATCCAATCCCTTCCTAAAAGTAGATTATATGCACCCTTACCATTAATGACAAAGAAAGTTGTCGGTAAGGTTTTGCTGCCGATGGTCAACTCAACACATACTGCCCCTTTAGCTGGTGATACATTGCCTTCAAAATCCTTTAGCATCATATCGGTTTTAGTCAAGTCTTGATCTCCCTTACCAAGCTTTTGATACATCACATAAGGCATGATATTAATTGCAGCTCCTCCATCAATAAGTATCTTAGATACAGGCTGCCCATCAACTCTGTCTTTTACAAATAAAGCCTTGAGATGTTGTCTCTCATCATCGGCAGGTTTCTCAAAAACAACCAACATTGGATCTAACGTTAATTGAGCTATCTGGTCAGAGAAAACAGCTTCTTCCTCATTATTAGAGAGTGCCAAAAATTCCATTGGCAACATAAACACCATATTAACATCTGCCGATAGGCCTTTATTTTTGTGCTTTATCCGCCACTGTTGATTACCAGACCTCTCATTGGAGGAATTCTCTTCTTGGTATAAGTCCTCTTGACGCTCTCGTTGTATTCTCCTTTTCTGTGTCTTTGTCAAACCTTCTGGACACCATTGAGGAAATTTAGTTTTCCACACTGGCTGGTAGGTCCTGGTTGACTCTACACGACGTATATTAGGGTCCCTATAAAATATTTCTTCATCAGGAACTCTCATGTTTGCCATCTCTTCAAGTTCCTCCTGGTTTCTTGGAAAATATGCAACGCGTTTACCAAGCCTTTCATGTACACTGAGCCTGCCCCCCAGTCGACCATGTACTGATGTTTTACCCCTGATCGGCTCATTGATGGACAAACCTTGACTACTAGATTGAAACCTTTCTTTCTAGACGATTAACCCCATAATAACCATTGCATTCTGGGCAATTTTCAACAGTAGATAACTTAATACCTTCTTCCTAACAATGAATAAAAAACAGACACCTCCAATGATCCTTATGCCGATTCCACTCCTCTCGGCGTCTTTCTTCTTGTTGTTGTCGATATCGGTCCCTTCGCTGACGCCAGCCTTCCTGTTGTCTTTGATGGGTAATCACAATGCCAGATCGAGGAGGCTTTCCAGAACTACCACCTTCTCTTAGTAGTCCCTTGCCTTTTGCATCATCGGTAGTTATCCGATGTTGGGGATCTACTGATGCGTTTTTCTCAGCAGCTTCCGATGTCAACACCTTAGTCTTTGCTTCAGCATCCAACACATTTGCTGGAAAAGGATGTTGATCAATTTTCATCGGCTTCTGAACTTTGGAATTACCAAATTTTATTCTCCCAGATTCAATAGCTAACTGTAACTGTTGTCTAAACACTTTGCACTCATTTGTACTATGTGAAGTTGCATTATGCCATTTGCAATACAACATTTTCTTCAACTCTTCTGCCGATGGGATCACATGATTAGGTGACAGCTTAATCTGACCCTCTTGAAGCAAAAGATCAAATATCTTATCGGCTTTGGTGATATCGAAAGTAAACTTCTCTGGTTCTTTGTGACCAAAGGGACAAGATATCAGTTTTTTATTCTTAACCCACTCAGCCAAACCGATAACTGGTTCTTCATCCGAATCAGAATCTTCTACCTCTCTGACAAATGAAACCTTCTTGTTCCAATTCCTTTTGGGTTCAAAAACCCTATTATCTTGATCAGAAATCCTTTGAACGAGATGACTTAGGCTTTCGAACTCCTGAGAAGCATATCTGTCCTTAAGGTGTGGCAACAATCCCTGAAAGGCCAAATCGGCAAGTTGCCGATCATCCAATACTAGGCTACAACATTTATTCTTTACATCTCGTAACCTTTGCACAAAGCCTTCCACCGATTCATCATTACGCTGTTTCAACTTTACCAAATCGGTAAGCTTATATTCATGAACTCCAGCAAAGAAATATTTATGAAATTGCTTTTCCAGATCAGCCCAAGTAATAATAGAATTTGGTGGTAATGAAATAAACCATGTAAATGCTGATCCAGATAGAGATGATGAAAACAAACGAACTCTCAATTCATCTCTACTAGCTGCCTCTCTACATTGAATAATAAAGCGATTAACATGCTCCATGGTTGATGTATCATCTTGCCCTGAGAACTTAGTGAAATCTGGCACCTTGTACCGATTTGGGAGAGGGATTAAATCGTATGCCGGAGGATATGGAGTCCGATAAGAATAGGTATTGACCTTGGGCTTCATCCCAAACTGGTCCTTCATAATTTCTGCTATTTTATCGGCCCAAAAAGCATCAACATCTTGTTGACGATACGACTGAATTTCCACTGGAGGTACTTGCTGATGCCCTTCTGCATATCTTTGTGGCCCACGATCTCTAGCAATTGGCATATTTGCTGCTATTTGTGGTCCATTAATCTGCTGGAAAGGATTCATCGGCTGAACTGCCGATGCTTGATTCTGAAAACTAGCATGCATGTGACCTTGATGAATACCTGCAGCTTGTTGACTTGACTGAACTGTACGCTGAGTGGGAAACTGCCCTGACCAATTATTACTAGCGTTCATCGGTATAAAATTTGCCGATGGCTGGTAACTTGTTGGCATTGCTGGATAATTACAACCAACTTGAGGTATAACCTGGACTCCAGGTTGACTTACAATAGGAGCCTTCTGTTGCATCGGTAACGAATTTGCCGATGGACTTGAATTAGATGTTTGACCTAAAGGCATCTGGAAACCTCCTAGAGTTGGTTGCACAGTAGTTGCTGTAGTATATTGAGGTACTTGAGCTATCGGCGAACCAGCCGATGTCATAGTAGCTTTTCCTGCTGTGTCAAATACTTGAGGTAATCCAGTGTTAAAAGCAGATGGCTCTGGAGGCATACCGTATCCCCACCAATTAGCAGGATTCTGATTACTCTGTGGCACAGAACCTGATAAAGCCGATGCCGATACATCTGTATTAAGCTGAACTCGTCCTGATAATGTTGAATCTGATCGCATCGGTGTAGACTGTACGTTAGATAAACCTGCTGATACTGGAGGGGAAGTAATCTCTGTACCCACAACAGCTGGGGGAGCCGATGGAGTAATAACAGATGCTGATTCTGGTTGATGATAAGCAGGCCCAACGTAATGAGGTGACGCTTGCCCTTCTTTGAAAGTTCGAATCACAGCATTATGAACAGTATTGGACAGCACATTGGAGTGATTAATTAAAACATGATTTACTGCAGAATTAACCATCTCTTGAAATTTACCCGGATTAAAATCGAAGGTAACTTGCCGAGGCAACGGCAAATCTTGCTTCTGGATGACTTGTCCACTCTTGTTCAAGCTGAATGACTTCAAGCAAAGCTGTCTATATTCTTCTATAGCCCTTTCCATAGCCTGCTTCTGTTCTTCCTTAAGATCTTCTTTTGTTACCGCGATGATGTTCCCCGCATCGATCTCAGGATTAAGCATATTGACTAGATCTATCCCACCGAGCGTGCCAAAAGATGTGTTGATGCAAAAGTAGATCTGCAAACATAAAGGGCTAATACCCGAAATCGATATCCAAAGCGTGCCAGTCGATTTGACCTGTTAATCGACAAGGATGAAGTTACGAGCACTTTGGTCCTGACAACAGTGATACGCCTGAAAGTCACGGCCAAGAGGTACTCACGCGGAACTCGAGGATCGTCGAAGATTGCACTGGAGCAATGCAACTCGTCGAATCGATGAGAACTCGTAAAAAGGAAAAAGTATGCAAATTGATGAAGTCGCCGAAAAGTAAATAGATGTAAATAAGAGTAAAAGCTAGTTTTTTATATTGATATTGATATTGATTACATTGCCCTTCACCCTATATTTATATCCTGATTTACAGAAACGTAACCAAATACGACTAGGATACTAAATCCAAATCTAAGGAAACACATGACTTTGATACAACTCAGACTCTAATAAACGTATACAAGGAAATTAACTCCTATTTTATTCCATAGTCCGCCTCAATCACGATGTTACTCTCATCGAGCTTCTTTCCATCGGCACACTCCCTGTTCCATCGGCAGCAACCTTCAAGTCTCTTCCATCGGCACACTCCCTGTTTCATCGGCAGCAGTCTTTAAGTCTCCTTTCATCGGCATCGGCAATAATACCCTTAACCTTATCGGCAACACCTCAATTTGAATCCGCATACCACCACCACCACTCATAAGCAGCCTTCTTTACAAGCTCTTTTTCATCGGCTATCAATCTATACAGTAATCTTTCCTCTGCTGATTAGCCCTTCCTAACCATCTTGACACGTGCTAAAAAACGATGTCAACACAACCAACATACAACCAAGATCATACATGATTCAACACAACAAGCCACATGTTACATCCATTTCACAAGTAGTTCGCAAGTATCTCACTGTCACACCCATTTTTAAGGACAAAAATAGGATGCATAAAAGACTCAAGTGCGCCCCAGGATATGATCGCACACACAAGTAGACAAATTACATAGTATCATCACAGTGCTTATTACATAGCGAATAAATATTTAACACATAGTCTTGAACAATAAATAATAGTAACTAGTAGTAGATCTTCAGATCTTCAGCAGAAACTCCAAACACAGGGACACGGTTGACTGGTTGACACCAAGACTAGTACTCATTACGATAATCTTCCTCACAATCTTCATCTGTTATGGTGGAAATAGCAAGGGTGAGTCCATGTCGAACTCAACAAGTATAACACAGGGTTTATGTGGCATAAAAGGCTAGACACTGTTTAACTGCGTTTAGCTTTTAATCATCATATATTTAGCCATTAGATAGCATCAAGATAATCCACTTCCCATTAATGAACCAATGATCATTTGTAATAAGGATAATAGATTACATTAACATGAGCATAATAATATCAACAGTAATTAAACATGATATAACAGTTATGATCATCTATCTGTAGATGTTCCAAGGCCACCCGTATCCGTGGGCACGGCTAGTATACCAGTTTATTAAACTCTGCGCAGAGGTGTACACTTTCACTGTGAGTCATGATTTCTAAATGCGTGGGAAGATCAAACCCGAACACTAGAGAACCATATAAAGCCATTCAAAAGTTCGTCTAACAAGTTAGGGCCATTAGATTCACTCGGCAGGCAGATGTAGAACCCCCCTTCCTAGTGGCACACAACTCGCAGCCTATGCACACAAAGGACAGGGGCTCGCCCTACACCCAACGTGGCAAGTCATTCTTACGCCATTTAAGGTAACCACTAACAAGCTAGAAAAGGTCTCTTGAACAACTAAAGCCAGAGCCATATAGCCCTCATAGCTGTACTGTATGTCCTGGATGATCACGTACAGATAAGTCCTTATGAAGAGTAACCAGAGCAACATAAAACAACATAGTGCTCAAGCACCCTTTAACAGTATTTAAATCATCTTAATGGTTGGTTGTTTAATCCATTAACCAAATTACAAGATCAATGTTCATAATTAAGCACTAGCAACAGCTACCCAATGCATACCCCAAGGTTGTCAAGGAATCAAGATAACAATCACTAAGTTATAATCTCTAAGGTTGTCAAGGTAGACACGTGCATATGATATTGATTATAGTGAATAGGTAACAAGGATAATCTCCTGTTATACTTGCCTTGATCAAAGTGATACTCCGGATGACTCTACTGGTCTGGCTCAAAGTAATACACCTGATCGTCCAGAAATTGCTCACCGTCTAAACTCGATCACCAATCAACAACATACATGCATTCGAGCAAATATACACGAAGCAAACAAAGAGATATAATTAGAACAGTACACCAACAGTAACAAAACAGTAATAAAAGTTTGTAAAACTCTTCTACATGTTCCTACGATCACACAGACGTAAAGATCACGAAATTTGGATTTAAAACGTGAAAGTTACGAATTTTCTAAGATTTCCTATAGATAAATAATTACTTAAATATAAACTCGATTATTGGTTTGCATAGTACCTCCAAGTGAGTTTACTAAGAGGGGTTCTTTCATGACAAGCATGGGTATACTATGCATTTTAACAAAAGTATGGGAAATGAATGTATGAGAAGCTCTAGAGTCAAAAAGAACGGTTGCAGGGGTAGAATGTACATTGAACGTACCGATCATAACTTCTAGTGCCTCATGAGCAGTATCTGAAGACACATGATTCACCCTTCCAGTGCCGGATTGCCTCTGGTTGCTTTTCTGGCTCTGAGTCTGCTGGTTCTGCTTCTCAGGACAATAGTAAGATATATGTCCCTCTTTACCGTAGATGTAGCATCTAGTAGGCGTGTTGGGAGCACTGTTCTTCATTGGAGTAGCATTGGAACTTCCAGTGCGAGAAGTCTGTTGTCCACTCTGCTGGTACTGTTGACGCTGCTGGTAGGAAGGACGTTGCTGAGACTGACTGTTCTGCCAATTCTAAGACTATTTCTGGTTTGAATTGCGATTCAACTGGCTAACTGGTCCTTGGAACTTCTGATGAAAGCCATGCTGAGGATTAGTACGCTGGCGGTTATTGCTTCCTGAACCTTGTCCTTTCATCTTTCTCTTCCTATCCATCTCATTGCGCTTATTATCAAGCACAATAGCTTTATTTACCAGCTCTTGGAAATTTGCATAATTATTGCCCTTCAGCTGCAGACGGAGATCATAATATATTCCCTTAAGAAAGAGATGCTGCCTGTCAGCATCTTCTCTCACTTCATTGGGAGCATAGCGAGCCATCTGAGAAAACTTATCATAATACTCACTGACACTCATATGTCACATCCTAAGGTTCCTGAATTCCTCCTGCTTCAGCTCAATCACACCCTCAGAAATATGGCGGGCCTTGAAATCTCTGACAAAATCATTCCAAGTGATAGGAGGAGCATTGTTGGGACGTGCAGCTTGATACGACTCCCACCAAGTCTAAGCTGTCCCCTGAAGCTGACCAGATGCATATAACACCTTTTCCAGATCATTACATTGAGCAATGTTCAATTGTTTCTCCACCGCACGCACCCAATCATCTGCCTCCAATGGATCAGCAGCATGAGAAAACACTGGAGGACGTCCCTTCAAAAATTCACCCCGCTTGTCTCTCACATGAACAGGTGGCGGTCCTCCTGCAGGGGGATTGTTTTGCATGTGTTGCATGAACATCTGCATCATCTGATTCTGTGTATTCATAAGTTCCTCCATAGTAATGGGTGGGTTAGCACCTCCACGACCCCTGCCGTGACCTCTGGCTGCCAACTGTTTTCAAAGCACAGAAAAACGAAGCTCAGTACTATCCAGGATGATGTATACAATAGATAAGTAACTCTGAATTCTCTGGGCAAATTCCAATTTCAGCGGCTCAGTAAAACTGCCATATCCCGAGATATAGACATCCGATTAAGGTGATCTTTATATGGCTGGAAAACTTACGAAATTATCTATAACTTTTATTCACAACACTTTTCCAGATTCGGTCAACAAATTTGTCAAAAACGGAACTTAACCAAAACTGTTTCAGAATTCCAGACTGCGCAGGTGACCCCAACTTGGAACAGGTATATCTCTTAGCTCATAATAGATAATAAGGTGATTCTTGTGGGGTTGGAAAGATACAGAAGTTTAATTATTCCCAGAAAAATTTCATAAATTTCCCATGAACAGATTTTAAGTTATTTCAAAAACATCCCAGACTGATCCCGAAATCAGCAAAAGGCAGAACCAAATTTGCCCTGACCCAACTTATATATTCATGATTATACTTGATATTCTTAACCATGGAACTTGTAGACATGTCTACAAAACTCCAGCACACATTACAAAAATCCAAATCACACATTATCATAATAACAATTCATCATCCACCCAATTGTTCACACCACAAACTAACACTCGACAATACCAAACTCAAATTGACTCGCAAACTAATATCGTTCTTATTACATAGGGATTTCCTAATCTTAATTAAGCTTCTCATAAATATTGGAATGACCTAGCTCAGCCCTTAGTTCGTCGATCTCCTTATAAGCTTGTTCTTTAAGTTCCTTTTCCTTTAGCAACTCATCCTTCAAATCCACCTCATGGAGAGCTAATTCACGAACCAGTCCCACTGTAGCTTGTAAAGTCAAAGATGAATCATCTGCAAGCGGTACGGTCCAAACACCCGTATCATGTAAGAAACAGGGAAAGTGCTGGAGTGCACCCTACAATGTCTTGTCCGAGCGAAGACCATGGTAGTAAACAAACGCATTGTAGACGACATCCTCCATGCTTGTTTCTACGGTTGCCCGGCTCACTCGGGTGATGAACTTTGACTCCACCTTAGGCTCCTTAGTGGTAGGATCCCTTGTCTTGACCCATAGCTCAGTCTCCCAGTAAGAGTCCATCAATGGATGACTATAGTCCTTGTAGCGATACTTCAACGTAGCTTCCCAATCGTAGTAATAATTATTCAAGGTTCTTGTCAGCATGTCATGGAAGAAAACATCGGCTTTAGGAACCATTATTTGAAGCTTCGTGGTCCACCCCATGACTGAATCTTCCATTGGTGTGTCACCGACTCTTGATTCAGCATCGGATATCTCTTGGTCACCATCTACATAGGGCTCCTGGGGTTTGAAATGGGCAATGTACTGTGCAGCGGACAAACAGGGATGAGGAGGCATCTACAAGAATTAGACATAGATTAGATGGAATCAATGTATTTTCATAATAGAATAAGACAGAAGAAGCATAAAAATTTAGCAATTAACAAGGTGAAAGCGGTAAGCATGAATTAAGTGAAGCAAAGATGCTATTAACGACCATTCTAACTAGGCTTGCGTCCTACAGTCAACACAGCTCCGATACCAATCTGTCACACCCATTTTTAAGGACAAAAATAGGATGCATAAAAGACTCATATGCGCCCTAGGATATAATCGCACACACAAGTAGACAAATTACATAGTATCATCACAGTGCTTATTACATAGCGAATAAATATTTAACACATAGTCATGAACAATAAATAATAGTAACCAATAGTAGATCTTCAGCGGAAACTCCAAACACAGGGACACGGTTGACTGGTTGACACCAAGACTAGTACTCATTGCAATAATCTTCCTCACAATCTTCATCTGTTATGGTGGAAATAGCAAGGGTGAGTCCATGTCGAACTCAACAAGTATAACATAGGGTTTATGTGGCACAAAAGGCTAGACACAGTTTAACTGTGTTTAGCTTTTAATCATCATATATTTAGCCATTAGATAGCATCAAGATAATCCACTTCCCGTTAATGAACCAATGATCATTTGTAATAAGGATAATGAATTACATTAACATGAGCATAATAATATCAATAGTAATTAAGCATGATATAACAGTTATGATCATCTATCTATAGATGTTCCAAGGCCACCCGTATTCGTGGGCACGGCTAGTATACCCGTTTATTAAACTCTGCGCAGAGGTGTACACTTTCACTGTGAGTCATGATTTCCAAATGCGTGGGGAGATCAAACCCAAACACTAGAGAACCATATAAAGCCATTCAAAAGTTCGTCTAACAAGTTAGGGCCATTAGATTCACTCGGCAGGCAGATGTAGAACCCCCTTCCCAGTGGCACATAACTCGCAGCCTATACACACAAAGGACAGGGGCTCGCCCTACACCCAACGTGGCAAGCCATTCTTACACCATTTATGGTAACCACTAACAAGCTAGAAAAGGTCTCTTGAACAACTAAAGCCGGAGCCATATAGCCCTCACAGCTGTACTGTATGTCCCGGATGATCACGTACAGATAAGTTCTTATGGAGAGTAACCATAGCAACATAAAACAACATAGTGCGCAAGCACCCTTTAACAGTATTTAAATCATCTTAATGGTTGGTTGTTTAATCCATTAACCAAATTACAAGATCAATGTTCATAATTAAGCACTAGCAACAGCTACCCAATGCATACCCCAAGGTTGTCAAGGAAAATCAAGATAACAATCACTAAGTTATAATCTCTAAGGTTGTCAAGGTAGACACGTGCATATGATATTGATTATAGTGAATAGGTAACAAGGATAATCTCATGTTATACTTGCCTTGATCAAAGTGATACTTCGGATGACTCTGCTGGTCTGGCTCAAAGTAATACTCCTGATCGTCCAGAAATTGCTCACCGTCTAAACTCGATACCAATCAACAACATACATGCATTCGAGCAAACATACACGAAGCAAACAAAGAGATATAATTAGAACAGTACACCAACAATAACAAAACAGTAATAAAAGTTTGTAAAACTCTTCTACACGTTTCTACGATCACACAGACGTAAAGATCATGAAATTCGGATTTAAAACGTGAAAGTTATGAATTTTCTAAGATTTCCTATAGATAAATAATTACTTAAATATAAACTCGAAAATTAATTTTCCCAAACCTACTGTACAACTATACTAACATGTAGAGCTCACAAATATGAACCTAACGCAATTTGAACGGATCAAATCGGAGTTAAAACGAAGATTTTATGACCAAAACAAGTTTAGTGGCAAAACTATAAATATCAGAAAATGTATTTTTGATTTACCGAGAAGAAATACATCTTCAAAACGAAGAAACGTATTTTGAGAATTACGCCAAGGGACTACGGGTTTTAATAAAGAAAAACTTAGGGTTTCTTTAGAAATTTTACCCCGCGAAGGGGTACCTTCTAATCTAGGCCGTAGATCCGGATTTGGACGGCTGTGACTAAATCAAGGGGGGAGGCCCGGCGGCGCTACCACAGGAGAGAGCGACCGTGCAGCGGTGCCATGGCTGACCTTGGCGAAAACTTGCCAGAACTTGTCGCTACAGTGACTCTGGCCACCATTCAAAGCGTGAACGGTACCAATCGAAAGAGGAGTCCATCGCAAACCCACCTAAGTAGAAGATGACGTCGAAGAAGATTCGGAGACGACGCAGGCCTCGGCGAGGCGGTCGGTTGCTTCCTACGAAGTTCAGCGATGCCACGGGTGAGCTACAGCACCAAAGAGATAGGAAGAGAGGAATCTACTGCTTCGTCACCATGACGTGGAGCTCGGTGGAGGGTGAAACGCTTCGACGGAGTAACGAAAAGTGGCAAGGATGGCGGTGGTTCTGCTCCTTGCGGCGAGATGCGGTGTGCGCGACGGTGATATCTAGGGCTTTGGGGCATCAGCCAGATGGGAAACAAAGACACGTTGGGGTCCTCTCCTTCTTATAGGGGTGGCTCGGCTTGCAGCACACGCAGGGAATCCCATGAAGATCGGGATCTGCTCCCACGATTTCCAACCGAAGGACAGAGGAAGAGTCCGACTCGGCTACGTGAGGAGGAAGACGCGGCTGACAGCGGGGCCCGGCCATCAGCGACACAAAAGAGAGAGAGAGAGAGAGAGAGAGAGAGAGAGAGAGAGAGAGCGGCCGCAGTTCTGGGCCGGCCCACGCGAGCGCAGGAGAAAAGGGCTCGGCCCCGTCGGCCCAGCAGCGGAAACCAGAAGCAGGCCAGCTCGGGTGGGCTTCCATGCTGCTGGCTACATAGGTAAGTTCTTCTCTTTTGTTTTTTTTATTTGTTTGTTTTCAAAACCATTTAAAGAGATTTGAAATTCCAAATCAAATAAAATAAAAACCACACCACATAATAAAATAAATGCAATAGCATGAATACATCATCAAGTATTTTATCTAAAATTTTAAATCTTAATTTCCCATTAATTATTATCTAAATTATTTAAACCCATACCAAAACTCTTCCAACTCTAATTTTTCTTTTAATTCTAAATTTTAAAATTTTTGGGTGTTACACTCACATACATCAGAGTTCACATAGTTATTACAAACCAAGTTCACAAGTAGCGGAAGCCAAGTAGTTTGAAACCATCACACACACATAGTTCAAATACAAGCCAGTTCCATAGTCATATCCAGCAAAAGCATCATGATAAGATAACATAGAAGATCATAGTCTTCATAACCAGTAGGGTGGAGACAATACTTGCAGTAACTGTTATAAAGCACGTCATCTGCAACAAGAGAAAATAAACCCTAAGTACAAGAATGTACTCAGCTAGACTTACCCGTCATAAACCAGAAATAAATGACACCAAGGAGTATGCAAGGCTTTATTGGTGGATCTCGCTTGACAACCTTTTTGCAAGAAAGCTTAAGTGATACAAGAGCATAATTTAATTCTTTAGCAACAAGTTACCAATATTAAACCTGTCATCTAGATTTGCACCTGTACTAGAGCAAGCACTTAATTAAGATGCAAAGATTAGTAACCATATCCGGTGTAATAAAGCCAACATCATCATCATCATCTTAACCATCATGTTCATTAAGTGTATCTACATTGCCGCTACTCAGTTAAGTTCTCACTATCCGGGAGAGATGGCGACTCGAATCAATTCCTACCCAGCTGGGGAATTATTCCTAACACAAACCCATGTGGCCAGACAACTACCACCTTAGATCACCTTTGGTACAACTCAGGAATCGCGGGCCTGATCAGTGCCATACTCTCAGGGACTCCACTCTGCCAGGACGTCAATCTACCCTCGAACTTACACCAATGGTTCCTCGCACATCCTTTCTTCCTTCAGAGTGAGCACTTTCACTTACCAGCTTTCGGCCTGAGTTGAGCTACTCAGCTTCGCGGTCGGAACAACTTATCTGGCTAGCTAAGTGATAGGCATACGTTCAACATGACATGAGAACGTACAACGAATCGATCCTTAATCGATATAGACGGAGATAGATCCACACCCAAGACCACCATGCTTTATTGCTTCTCTATCAACATCCAGCCTAATCTCGATTCATTATTAACACATGTTTATTTTCCACGATAGCAAATATAGTCAACCATGACCGGATATTTCCTATCTTGTAGGTGACAGGAAATCACCTGACACTACCGGTCTAAGCATGGCTAAGCAATATTCAAGCCTGAACCTAGATAAGATTCAAAGTGTATATACTAGACAAGAAGAGGATACATATGCAGCAAGTGTTTCCAACCAACTCCTATAACTTAATGCATCAAACATGTATAAATACTCAAAGTGATATTTGTAAAACATGGGAGGCTTAGAATGCTCCGGAGCTTGCCTTTGAGCAAAGAGGAAGGTCGGTGATCTAGGCACTCAAGCAGCTCTTTGTCGTTGGCCCCTCCTTCTAGGGCCTGCACCTCCTGCTCCTCCACTGGTGGTTGCTCCTCCTGATTTAGCCCCTCGAACTCTAGCAATATGACTCCCTCCGAAACACCTATTGCATGCATCTGCACAACATGAATATCATGTATGCACAAGAGATAAAATGACATGATGAGCACATGAACATGGACATGGTTAACAACAAAGGAAAATAGTAAGATTAACATTCATTGACCAAGTAGGTGCAACTCTATTCAAATCACTTTACGGAGCAAGTGCATATCTCTTCTCCAAACAAGAATACACACTCACCAAGCTCTAGCAATCTAAGGTACAACTTTTCATCATCGGTTAGAGGCCTAGCACCTGTAGCTAACAACTTATGTCAATTAGCCTATGCATCTAAAGTATCAACAACAAGCTTATGTAAAGAAATCAAGCCACTCAGTCAATTCAGCAAATCTGGACATGCAACCAGCAGCTAAGTAAATAAATTATAACTGGAGTTACACCACTCCAAAAGACATGGAACAAGACAATCTAGAAAGAATATAAAGTTAGCTATAAATCATCTTTAATCATCTCAACATGATTCCCAAGTTAGAAGGGTCAAACAAGCACATATTCCAAAACTGCTCCAGAAATTCTAAAGAGCAAGCACTTCTGAAGACCAACTTCAGAAGGCCATAACTCAAACCATAAAAGCTACAGCCATGAAAATTTAACACAAGCTAGATAAGTGAGTTAACTACAGCTTTGTTTAGCCAAGTCCCATAGCAAACATCATTTACATGGTGTAATTAGCTAAGCCTCAAAAACTGTACTAAAAGTCACTTTCAGGAAATAGAGAGAAAAATAGATTTCACTAATGTTCCAAACTTGAACCTGGGCAAAACCAAAGTTACCAACAGGTGACATACGTCAAATGGACACTAGAAAACATAGTGGCTATTCCAAAATAAATTCTCTTCATGCCTTTATTAATTTATTTAGATAATTAGGTGAAATAATAAATATATAGCAAAAGTACACAGTAAATTCTACAAAAATTAAAGTAGCTCATACATGTCCCCAATAGACTACTGCATAAATTTTATAGCATTTGAACAAGTAGAACGTCCTATGAAAAAATGACAAGCCAACATAGCTTATAATAGCATAAATAGGAAATCATAGTGAAAAGTGTCAAACAATAGATTTTGTATTTTTTTTAGCTTCAGCTGGATACAAGAACATTTTCCACTCAATTTCATGATCATTGGTTCTATATTTTTACCATGAAAAATAGCACAAGAAACTAGTATTTATTCAAAGCAAATCAATAACTCAAACACACAACACCCAAAAATCATGAGATTTTTACTGTAGCACTCATAAATCCTGACTAGTCTCCCATAAAATTTTCACATCAAATGGAGCACTACAGCTTGGGTTAAGAATTTCCCTTTGAAAACCCTAAATAAAAGAGATAATTAAAAACAGTGAAAACTTTCCACTTGACACCATCATATTATCACACTATCAGGTAGATCTACTCACAAGGATTCCAAAATGTTCTCATTTGTATTTTTTTATTTTTCTATCAATTTACAGGATTTTCCAAAGTTTGCATTCAAATCTAGAAAAAGGATAAAACAGAACCTAGACCTACAATCGCTGACAGCTGGGCCCCAGGGGTCAACCTAGACCCACGTATCATAGAGACCGAAGTAGGGGCGGCGCTTTGACCGGTGATTGCTCGCCGCCGGTGAGGTTTTCGGCGTAGCGTCACCGCCGTTGCGTTCCTCTCGACGAGACACGTTGATTGAGGTAGGTGGTTGTGCCTAGGGTTCACCAAAGCTTGCTCGCCGGCGGCGATGGCGTTACGACAGAGCTGCTCGGAGGTGCACTGGCCATCTCTAGGCATGATTAGGGCAGGCGAGAGGTGTTACGGCTTCAGGGAGGTCCGGCAAAGCTAATGAAGCCAGCTAGGTGTAACACCCTAAAATTTGCTCCTTTCAAAATAGATGCAAAGTGATTTAATTTTGTATTCTAGTGCTTATGAAAACATAGGAAAATCATATTTTTCATTACATTAAAATTTATCATAGGGTTTCGCAATATTGTGTGTATACATGCTGGTGCATATGATTTGATGTGATGTTTGCTTATTGTTTCTTTGTGTGTTGAGAGTGAGCAAAGCCTTTAAAATGCGTTTAGTATGTCGATCTTCCTTCTCTAGCAAGCATTTATCGTTTCCTGCAATCAAATTCCATGTTTCTCAGCTCATGTTTTCATTTGGAGCCTCTCAAAATCTTTTCTTTGTAACCCGAATCGCTCCTTTCAGTTTCTCGTCCATCAATCAATCTCTACAAACTTCTCGGGAATTTTTCCGGCTATTTCTGGAACTTGTTCTCACTTTTCTATGAGCATAATCTAATTTTTAGATGCTCTAAATTATCTCATCATGAGCTCTAAATACTTTATTTGGTTTCCTCATGTTCCATAATGTCTTTGGGAATTTTTCCTGAATTTTCAGAGCTTTCAGAGTATTTTTCGCGGCTTGAATAATAATTCTGTACTTTTCTGGAATTATTTTATCCACGAAAATAATTAATTCCAAAAATAATAAATCTCTCATTTTTTCCAACGCTTAAAGACCATGTGCAATAATCCTAATAAATCTCAAAGGCCCATACATTTATTTACTAATGAGCTTTAATAATTAATTAGGCCTATTATTAAAGACGGAGGGTGCAATATCAATTAATACTATATTGCTAATTGATGTAGATGTGGGGAGTTCTCCTCCCTATATATATATATATATATATATATATATATATATATATATATATATATATATATATATATATATATATATATATATATACTTGGGCAAAGCACAACAAAACTACCGTAAGAGAAGCTCCTAGTTTAGAAATTTCTCAGGTAGTAAATTAGATTTTTTTTTCCTCCTACCTCTGCTATTATACGTCGTCTCCGACGTCTCGACTACGCCCTTGCATCAGCATTGTCGATCCGTCGTCACCCTGATCTCCTCGTCTGCTGCCGCTCGGCCATCCAAACTCTTGAGCAACATCGCTGGGTTTGCATGAAGGTTAGACAACGCCCTGTGTATCTTGATCTCTCTCAATTCCTTTATGTTCTCCTTTGTTTGCTTCTCCTTATTGTTTCTGTCGCAGTCCACGTCGAAGCGCTGGCCTTTTCCCGCCGCAGTATGCCTAGCCGAGAGCCCTGCTGCCATTCAGACTCGCCTGCGCCTACTTTCCGTGCCTCTATGCCGCCTTGCCGTCGGCAAGCTCGTCGTCTCACTTGGTCTCGATCACGAGCAACAATCGTCACTCTACCTGGATGAACTCGCCATCACGTAAGTCGCCCAGCTGTTGCAGTTGTTCACCTTGCTTTGAAAGTTTAGTGCCCCATGCCTTTGCTGGTCCAGTATCGACCAAACAAGCCTCGCCTACGTCCTCGTCACAGAGCAAGCCTCCATGCATGGTCGATGCATGCCTAAGTGCAGATGAACATGCAAATCTGCACATGTACATAGCACATCTGCCCCACACATTTGCACGTACAGGTTTTTCTTGGTTTCTGCAATCTGCTTGTTAGTGGCGTATGAGCTTATTAATTTAAATGTTAATATGACTAATATTCATGCATAACATATTTTTCTAATTAAAACTAGTTTAACCTCGGCATTTTCACAAGACAAATGCCAATTCGATTAATACCAACTTAAACATGCTTTTAGCAATAATTTGCTTAGTTTAAACATGTTGCATATATGACAAACACGTTTAGATGTTTTCACATGCACTTTTCTTTTATAAAAGTTAAAGTTTAATTCGATTAAATGATACATGCATGTTTATATTTAAAATATGATTAGTTTAACTCGACTCTTCTGAAGTTAAAATATAATTTGACTAATCTGAATTAGTAGCTTTACATGGTTTTGCTTAATTACAATCAATCAAGTGTGTAGTTGTTTCTTTTGTTTTTGTAAACGAATGAGTCTCTGTTAGATATTCTCCATATGTTGTGCGTGATACAAATAGAGGTGTTGAGGCACTGCTGGCCATTGGTGCCTGGTCACCATGCCTACAATTGATGGGAGGCTCCCATGCACCAAGACTGGGTACTCACACACTAAGACCGGGTACTCACACACTAAACATAGGTAGTCTAACACACCCCCACAGTCGAATCGTCAGCCACTTTGCACGTTTAGACTAGACCTAAACTCTACGAACACTAAGGTAGGAAGTCCCTTGGTGAAGATGTCTACATATTGCGAGGAGGTAGGGACATGCAGAACACGAAGATCACCAATGGCGACTCGCTCCCGGACGAAGTGAAGATCAATCTCAATGTGCTTGGTGCGCTGATGTTGCACCGGGTTAGAGGTCATGTAGATGACACTGATGTTGTCGCAGTACACCAGTGTGGCGCGCCGAAGAGGGGCATGCAGCTCCAAGAGAAGCTAACGCAGCCAAGTCGCCTCTGCAACTCCGTTAGCCACCACGTGTGGGGGTATAAACCCCCGGTACCACAAGATGGTACATGGGCCGCACCATTTGAGGTGGCCTGGCCCGTAAGATGAAGACATACATCGCAAGATTATAGGCTATACTAGATATTATAATAGTACCAGATAGAATACTTTACTTGTAACCTTGTCCCTTCGGAGTATATAAGGAGGGGCAAGGATCCTATAGAGGACAGGTCATACATGACATAACTCAATACAATATAACAGAGCACAGGATGTAGGGTTTTATGTCATGCTGACAATCTGAACCTGTATAAATCTTGTGTCTTGTGTCTTGTTACCATCCGGTTCGTGTCTTGTGCACTTGTCTACCGACAAATTACCATCATGGGCATACCCCTCGATGGACTGCCGACCACATTTCGTCGACAGTGGCGCGCCAGGTAGGTGGTGTGCGTAAAGACTCCCAAGCGAGGCAGATGGGAATTTTTTTCGTTAATTCTCTACTAAAAACCAGGTGAATCGTTCTACGTTGTTGATTGGATCAGTCTTTTCTTCGAATATCTAATACATATTGATTTTTTTTTTCATGTAATGACTCATCTTCCTCGTTCGTGATCTACTTCGCTAACATTGCCCTGGAGCCCGCTGGGATTAATATCAAGAATTAACTCGACAACGATGGACTCGGCGGCTTCAGCGGCAGGAGAGCAGTTCCAACATGCTCTGACTATGACCACGACCTCTTGCCCCGACCACCTGCCACGTCGCAATAATAATCACCGCAAGGAAAGGCGCTACGACAACTTTATCGCCACCGACCAGATTTATATCCAAAGATAAGTATACTTCCAATATTCGTATTTAATACAATTTCTTTCAACCACTCTAACGTGCTTACCTGAAGATCACTTTCTATTAATATTTTATAAAAGACCAGTTGACAGAGTACCATCCTTTCTCGAGTTCTCAGAGCTAGCCTCGTCTCCGGCTTCTCCCTACGCGTGCACGGGACCCGCTCTCTACGCTCCGGGTGGTCGGCGGGCGCTCTTTGGTTTGACCTGTGCGCTCTTACGTGTGAACAGGCTCCGCGCCTCGCACTCGGACCATAGATCCGGCTAGGGCCGTACGGATTCTACAGGATGATGTGTCTACCAACTGATACAACTAAAACAGAACACTTATACGTTGTAACTTAGTTATCTTCCACACACTATACAAGCTTTAAACATTTTTCCACAAAAACACAAACAAGCTTACATTGTCACAACAGTACATTATTACAAACTTGCCTGATGATGAGGCACAACTTTACAATAAACTAAACTGTTCTACATATATGTTTTGCAGGATCTTCATCGAGCTCTCATCGCTCCTCGTCAGGCTCGTCGCTGACCACGTTGAGGACTTGTCGCCGAGCTCTCGTCCCTCCTCGTTAGGCTCATCGCCGAGCTCTCGCAGCTCGACCATGTCTCCGGCCACACCGGGGACTCATCACCGAGCTCTCGCCTCTCGTCGCCGAGCTCTCGCTCCGCTCGTCACCGAGCTCTCGCTAAGCTCTCGCCGCTCATCGCTGAGCTCTTGCTTCTCGTCGCCGAGCTCTCATCAAGCTCTCGCCGCTCGTCGTTGAGCTCTCGCTGAGCTCTCGCTGCTCGTCGTCGAGCTCTCGCCGCTCATCACCGAGCTCTCGCTGGTCGTCGTTGAGCTCTCGCCGATCCTCGCCGAGCTCTTGCCAAGCTCTCGCTGCTCGACCACGTCTTCGGCCACGCTGGGGACTCCTCGCCGAGCTCTCATCGCTCCCTGTTAGGCTCATCACCAAGCTCTCGTAGCTCAACCGTGTCTCCGGCCACACCGGGGACTCATCACCGAGCTCTCGCCGCTCGTAGCCGAGCTCTCGCTGCTCAACACTGAGCTCTCGCCAAGCTCTCGCCACTCATCACCGAGCTCTCGCCGAACTCTCGCTACTCATCGTCAAACTCTCGCCGCTCGTCGCCGAGCTCTCGCTGATCCTCGCCGAGCTCTTGCCGAGCTTTCGCTGCTCGACGACGTCTTTGGCCACGCTGGGGACTCCTCACCGAGCTCTCATCGCTCCTCGTCAGGCTCATCGCTGAGCTCTCGCTGCTCGACCATGTCTCCGACCATGCTGGGGACTCCTCGCCGAGCTCTCGTCCCTCCTCGTCAGGCTCGTCGCCGAGCTCTCACAGCTCGACCATGTCTCTGGCCACACCAGGGACTCATCACCGAGCTCTCACCGCTCATCGCCGAGCTCTCGCTGCTTGTCGCCGAAGCTCTCGCCGAGCTCTCGCCGCTTGTCGTCGAGCTCTCACTGCTCGTCGTCAAGCTCTCACCGGGCTCTCGTTGAGCTCTTGCCGCTCCTCGTCGACCTCTCGCAGCTCGTCGCCGAGCTCTCACCGAGCTCTTGCCGCTCATCGCCGAGCTCTCGCCGCTCCTCGCTGAGCTGTCACTGCTTGTCGTCGAGCTCTCGCCGCTCGAACCGTGCCTCCAGCCGTGCTCGGGGACTGGTCTAGAAAACACATCTTGTCTCAGACCACCGAACGTTATACTCCTCAACCACCCCACTAGTGCGCCTCCTCGACCACCCGACTAGCGCTCGGGGACTTCTTCCTCGACCACCCGACCAGCGCTCGGGGACTGCGCTTTCGACCACCCAACCAGCGCTCGGGGACTGCGCCTTCGACCACCCGACCAGTGCTCGGGGATTCGTCGACCGCGTCTCACGCTATGCTCGGGGACTGCTTCGACCACTCTCCGACCACAGCTTGAGGCCCATAGCTCGAGGTCTGATTTCCTCGGCTACATATGAAATTTCACTCACATACAGTTGAGAGGTCATTATTTTCTTAGACCTTGCTACAAGGATTATACTTCACCTTCCAGCAAGCTCGGAGACTACATTGGTACGATGCACCTGTTAGTGCATCTCATTATCGAATTTTTAAAGACTTTGGGCTCTATTCTTTTAGACCCTAGCACCACGTGCCTACGTCACCTACTACCAGGCTCAGGGACTAAGTGGGCACACTTCACCTTGCGGTGAATGTGCTTGTTTTTCGACCCCTATGCCTCTGATGATCACCGATGCTACGCTTCAAGACACGCTTACATTTCTTCATAGAAATCCAAGTGGGCACACTTCCTAGGAAGGGGAAATCTTTTTTCTTTTCTCAAGAGCACCATACATTCTTTGGACAACCTACTTCTCCGACAACAACGCTTGCAACAACTGCTCGGATGCCGCTTTGACTGGTCGAAGACGTCAAGGACACAAGCATCACTATTCGGAGAAGGTCAAGATGGCGTGTCGCATTAGAATATATGGCACCCGGGGACTAGCTATGGGGGTATAAACTCCTGGTACCACAAGATGGTACATGGGCCGCACCATCTGAGGTGGCCCAGCCTGTAAGATCAAGACGTACATCACAAGATTATAGGCTATACTAGATATTGTAATAGTACCAGATGGAATACTTTACTTGTAACCTTGTCCCTTCAGAGTATATAAGGAGGGGCAAGGATCCCCTAGAGGACAGGTCATACATGACATAACTCAATACAAATATAATAGAGCACAGGATGTAGAGTTTTACGTCATGCTGACGGCCTGAACCTGTATAAATCTTGTGTCTTGTGTCCTATTACCATCCGGTTCGTGTCTTGTGCACTTGTCTACCGACAAATCACCATCACAGGCATACCCCTCGATGGACTGCTGACCATATTTCGTCGACACCGCGTGATACTCGGCTTCAGCACTTGATCTTGACACTGTGTTCTGGCGCTTGGAGGACCAAGAAACAAGATTGTTGTCGAGGAACATAGCATAGCCCGAGGTGGACCTGTGAGTGTCCGGACAACCTGCCCAGTCAGTGTCGGTGTAGACAACAAGATCAGTTAAAGTAGACGGTCGCAGCAGGAGACCGAGGTGGAGTGTGCCCCAAACATAGCGAAGAATCCGCTTCAGAGCAGCAAGGTAAGGCTCTCGAGGGTCGTGCATGTGAAGGCAGACCTGCTAAACAGCATATGCAATGTTTGGGCGAGTGAACGTCAAGTACTGAAGAGCTCTAGCAAGACTGCAAAAGTCCGTAGCATCAGACACAGGGGCCCCCTCAACTGCAGCAACCGTAGGATTGGTGTCAACTGGAGTAGAGCATGACTTGCACTCAGTCATCCTGGCACGATCTAAGATGTCCAGCATGTACTGTCGCTGTGAGAGCAGGAGTCCATCACCACTTCGCTGAACATGCATACCGAGGAAGTGATGTAGTTCACCAAGATCTTTCATGGCGAACTCTCGCTGAAGTGCTAAGATGATCCGCCAAAGAAGATTGGGCGAAGAAGCTATGAGGACAATGTCATCAACATATAGCAACAGATAGGCTGTGTCTGATCCACGCTGGTAGACGAAGACTGAGGTGTCTGACTTGTCTTCAACAAACCCAATAGATAGCAAAAAAGTGGCCATCTGGCTATACCAAGCACGAGGAGCCTGCTTCAGGCCATATAACAATTTCTTCAAGAGGCAGACAAAATCCAGATGAGCTGGATCTTTGAACCTAGATAGCTACTGGCAATACACTGCCTCAGTTAGATTGCCATGAAGAAAGGCGTTCTTCACATCCAGTTGGTGAATGGGCCAGCGGCGAGAGAGCACCAGGGAGAGCACCATGCGAATAGTAGAAGGCTTCAACATAGGACTGAAGGTCTCATCAAAGTCCACACCAGGTCGCTAGGTAAAGCCATGGAGAACCCAACATGCCTTGTACCGCTCGAGGGAGCCATCGGACTGAAGCTTGTGCTTGAAGATCCACTTCCCAGTGACAACATTGGCCCGGGGCGGACAGGGCACAAGATCCCACGTGTGGTTCTACAGGAGAGGACTATGTTCTTCTTCCATAGCCACTCGCCAATTGGGGTCGGCAAGAGCGTTACAAAAGGTCTTCGGCACCAGAGAGAGAGGCACAACATCGTAGGCAGCGGGCATCCGAAAGCCGCTCTTTGAACGTGTGCCCATGGGGTGATGGTTGATTGCCGGAGGGGCAGCAACCGCGCCTTTGGGCAGCGGGGCGGCTGCTGTAGGCACCGGTGCTAGAGCAACTGAGGCGGCCGGTGCAGGAGCATCTAGTGGTGGTCGCGGCCATCACGAGTAGTAGTACGTGAATTCGCGAGCCGGTCGAAGAGGTGGAAACCTAGGTGGAGGCCCACGGGGCACCTGAGGAGGCGCTGGGGAGCCCGTGAACGGTGCAGAGGACATCGAGCCGACACAGAGTGCGCTCGAGAGGGATGCGCCTCTAGGCGCGCTGGGTGGTGCCATGGCCGCGCGTGGAGCGATAGGGGTCCCTGATGCCCGCAGCATAGGAGGGACATAGAGCACGAACGTCGAAGGACCATCAGCGTCCTCTCGAGGCTCCAAGGGCGCCCTAGGCACGGTCGAAGAGGGACCGGCAGGGCACTGGTGGCGTTGGAAGCGCTAGGTGGAGTTCCTACAAGCAAACACTTGTGCAACAGTCCAATAGGATTGGGCACAGCATTAGTAGTGTCATCGTCAAGAAACTCGAGGTCTGCCGGAGCACTAGGACCATAGCGTTCAGCAAAAGGGAAGGCCATTTCATCAAAGATGACATGCCGGGAGATGATGACTCTATTGGATGATAGGTCAAGGCAGCGGAATATCCTAGGAAGACGCATTGGACAGACCGAGGGGCGAGTTTATGAGGGGTAGTGGCAGACATGTTGGGATAGCATTTGCACCAAAAACTCATAGATGATCGTATGTGGGTGGTTTGCCGAGCAGGGCAAGGTGAGGAGTAGAGAACTCTAGAGTCTTGGTGGGCAATATGTTAAGGAGAACAGTCACCGTGGAGAGGGCATCCACCTAGTATGAGGGAGGCATAGATGCCTAAAAGAGTAGTGAGCAAACAAAATTATTGATAGAGCGAATAATGTGTTTAGCTTTACCGTTTTGAGGTGAGGTGTAAGGGCAGGACATGCAAAGGTGAATGCCCTGGGTGAGGAAGAAGTGTCGGGTGCTAGAGTTGTCAAACTATTTCCCGTTGTCGCACTGTACAGCTTTGACGCGGGCACCAAATTGAGTGGAGGCGTGGGCGATGAAGTGAGCAAGCGTGCTAAAACTGTCAGATTTAAGTCATAAAGGAAAGGTCCACAAATAATGAGTGCAATCATCAAGTATGACCAAGTAGTATTTATAACAAGAAATGCTGACAACTGGAGAGGTCCATAAACCATAATGAATAAGATCAAACTTGCTAGACGTATGAGAGGTGGACACATGAAAGGGCAAATGAACATGATGCCTAGTTGACAAGCATGACATAAATCTAAACAATCTTGAATAGGAAATGAAACACTAGGCGTGAGCTTCGACAAGGCCTCATGACCAGGGTGCCCAAGACGTTAGTGCCATAGTGGAGAGGAGCCCTGAGCGACAAAGGAGAGTGCTGGTGGAAGGCGAAGTGGGTATAGCGGCCCGGAGCTATCACACCTGATGATCTCTTTCTGAGATGGAAGAACCTTCACAGAACAACCAGTGGGGTCAAACTCAACAGAGCAATTATTGTCGATAGTAAATTGGAGGATAGAGATAAGATTCTTAATAATTTGTAGTGACACAAGGACATTATTAAGATGTAAAGTGGGTGATAACTTTGTGGAGCCAGTGGCAGTAATAGGAATAAGGGAGCCATTACCGACAACAATAGATGAAGGGTTAGGGTACCACGGGAATAAAGCATGTGAAAGTGAGGAGGACTGAGATGTCATATGTGAAGTAGCACCTGAGTCGAAGTACCACTCGTTGGTCGAAGGAGGGGTTAGCGACGTCATGCTGAACGCCACGGCGAGGTCCGTCGGGTCCCAGGAAGGGAGGCCGGTCATGGGGTTGTAATGCCCCGGAGTGACCCACTGTCCAGCACCATGGGGAGCGGGCTGTTGGTGGGCAACAAGCGCCTGCTGCTGCTACTGGGCGAGCAGGGCCTACTGCTGCGCCTGCTATTGTGCCTAGTGCCGCGCCTGGAGGTGAGGGGGCACCGGGATGGGCGCCAGGGGTGGATGAGGACCCCTGGCCACATCTAGATGGTGTCGGACCACGGGTTGTAGAAACTGGGCCAAGGGCACCCCCCGGTAGCTGGCTACTGCTGCTGTCCAGCAGCCTACTGCTGCTGTGTCGTGCCAGTTGGGGGTCAGGAGCCCTGTCCTGAAGAGCTGCTGCCGCCGTGGCCTTTGCCGCCACCGCTATGCTTGCTGCGACAGTTGTTCGGAGCCTTGGAACTCCCACCAGCACCCCAAAGCCCGTGCTAGAAGATGCAGGGGCCAGGGTTGGAGTGGTGGAGGCGGTGAGTGCAGCGGCTGGAGCATCCTTGCGGTTCTCCATGGTGAGTTCCTCGAGGATGAGGTCCTCACAGGCTTCTAGGAAGGTGGGGAAGGGTTTGGCCTAGCGGAGAAGCGCCCCGACATTGGTGAAGCGCTCGTTGAGGCCGCGGATGATGTTGAGGACGAGGGTGCGATCGGTGATGACCTCACCGAGGGCTGTGAGATCAGCGGCCATCTTCTTCAGCTTGCGACAGTACTCGGTGATGGAGAGGTCCCCCTAGACGAAGTTGCGAAACCACGTCTCTAGCTAAATGGAGCAGGCCTCCCGATTGCCGAGGAACTGTGACTCGACGGTGAGCCAGGCATGCCGGGCAGTGGAACCCCGGGTGGAGATGATCTCACCAAGATCATCGGTGAGCATGGCGACGATCTAGGACTTGACAACGCAGTCCATCCGGGCCTAATCAGGAGAGATCAGGTCTAGAGGATCCTCATGGACATGGCCCTGTAGCAAGAACTTGCCGAGGATGAGGAGAAGCTGATCACACTAGCAGTTGAAGTTACCGGAACCAACATCAAGGACGGTGGTGACATGGTTCCGGATGTTGCTAACGGCAACGACCTAAGAGTGGAGTTGGAGTAGAGCCACGTTTTCGTGGTGAAGCATTGCCGCACGGAGGTCAGTCGGCGTAGGCATTCCTCTAGATGGCGCCGAGGCGCCACCAGGTGCGGCCCCCAACGGCTCGGGAGCTAGGGCAGCAGCGGTGGCCGCCCGCTCCATGGCGGCATGCACGAGTGCATCGCTGGCATGCAGGGCTGCGTCATCACGCTCCTTGGCCACAGCAGTGGCTTCCTGCTCAGCCTCGAGGGCACGCGCCAGGGCGGCGTCACATGCGGCTATGCGCTCGCGCTCAAGGCACTGAGCAGCGACGGTGGCCTCGTTTGCCTGTTCCTGGGCGAGGCGCTGGGTGATGGCACCTCCTTGGACGGAAGCAGAGGGGTCAGGGTGATCGCTCCGCTTGGGAGTTGATGGAGGCGTCGTCATGTCGAAGGAGTGCACGACGCGGGAAGGGCGGCGCGGCGAGAGGCCTGCACGCACGGGAGAAGGCGGTGCGGCGAGGTGCCTGTGCTCGCGAAGGGAAGGCGGCGCGGTGATGAGCCGGTGCACGCGGGGAAGGCTGGGCAGCGGAAGACTGAACCTAAGCATGATACCATGTAAACGAATGAGTCTCTGTTAGATATTCTCCATATGCTATGCGTGATACAAATAGAGGTGCTGAAGCACTACTAGCCATTGGTGCCTGGTCACCATGCCTACAATTGATGGGAGGCACCCATGCACCATGACTGGGTACTCACACACTAAGACTGGGTACTCACATACTAAACATAGGTAGTCTAATAGTTTTATAATACAAAACAACGGTAGCCATTTCTTTTTAATGGTAATTCTGTTATTGACATTTCTTGCGTTGTCAAAACCACATCAACGAGCGCTCTCTCCTAGTACGTGTTTTAAAGCTTTTGCTAAGATTAGTGTATTGTTCTTAGTTTACTTTGCTTGCTTGCTTGTATGTTTCTTTGTGCTTGGTGTTTGCCATGAGTAGAAGAGAAACGTACGTAAGCACTGGAGATCAGAAGTTGAGTGCCCGAAGCTGCAGAAGCTGCAAAATGAAAGATAAAGTCGAGGCTTCTCAGAGCAAGTTGCTATGGGTGTAAAGCAAGTTTAAGTCAAGTATAGCTTCATATCTTCCTTGTTACCTATTCACATTAATGTCATAATAATCATATAGCATGTGTCTTCCTTGTTGCCATTAAAGATATCCTAGCTTTTGTACATTGTATTGGGTAGTATAATGCTAGTGCTCTTTTTGAATAATCATGATCTTTTAACTTGACTAATGGAATATGCAATAAACATTAAAAGATGACTTTTTGGTAACATACTTAAAGGGGGCTAGAGCATTGGGCTATCTTATGGTGCTCTAGTTTCTCTCCATAAGGACTCATCTGTAAGCGAACATCTAGGACTTACAGTACCACTGTGAGCGCTACATGGCCAATTGGGGTCGGCAAGAGCGTTACAAAAGGTCTTCGGCACCAGAGAGAGAGGCACAACATCGTAGGCAACGGGCATCCGAAAGCCGCTCTTTGAACGTGTGCCCATGGGGTGATGGTTGATTGCCGGAGGGGCAGCAACCGCGCCTTTGGGCAGCGGGGTGGCTGTTGTAGGCACCGGTGCTAGAGCAACTGAGGCGGCCGGTGCAGGAGCATCTAGTGGTGGTCGCGGCCATCACGAGTAGTAGTACGTGAAGTCGCGAGCCGGTCGAAGAGGTGGAAACCTAGGTGGAGGCCCACGGGGCACCTGAGGAGGCGCTGGGGAGCCCGTGAACGGTGCAGAGGACATCGAGCCGACACAGAGTGCGCTCGAGAGGGATGCGCCTCTAGGCGCGCTGGGTGGTGCCATGGCCGCGCGTGGAGCGATAGGGGTCCCTGATGCCCACAGCATAGGAGGGACATAGAGCACGAACGTCGAAGGACCATCAGCGTCCTCTCGAGGCTCCAAGGGCGCCCTAGGCACGGTCGAAGAGGGACCGGCAGGGCACTGGTGGCGTTGGAAGCGCTAGGTGGAGTTCCTACAAGCAAACACTTGTGCAACAGTCCAATAGGATTGGGCACAGCATTAGTAGTGTCATCGTCAAGAAACTCGAGGTCTGCCGGAGCACTAGGACCATAGCGTTCAGCAAAAGGGAAGGCCATTTCATCAAAGATGACATGCCGGGAGATGATGACTCTATTGGATGATAGGTCAAGGCAGCGGAATATCCTAGGAAGACGCATTGGACAGACCGAGGGGCGAGTTTATGAGGGGTAGTGGCAGACATGTTGGGATAGCATTTGCACCAAAAACTCATAGATGATCGTATGTGGGTGGTTTGCCGAGCAGGGCAAGGTGAGGAGTAGAGAACTCTAGAGTCTTGGTGGGCAATATGTTAAGGAGAACAGTCACCGTGGAGAGGGCCTCCACCTAGTATGAGGGAGGCATAGATGCCTAAAAGAGTAGTGAGCAAACAACATTATTGATAGAGCGAATAATGTGTTTAGCTTTACCGTTTTGAGGCGAGGTGTAAGGGCAGGACATGCAAAGGTGAATGCCCTGGGTGAGGAAGAAGTGTCGGGTGCTAGAGTTGTCAAACTATTTCCCGTTGTCGCACTGTACAGCTTTGACGCGGGCACCAAATTGAGTGGAGGCGTGGGCGATGAAGTGAGCAAGCGTGCTAAAACTGTCAGATTTAAGTCATAAAGGAAAGGTCCACAAATAATGAGTGCAATCATCAAGTATGACCAAGTAGTATTTATAACAAGAAATGCTGACAACTGGAGAGGTCCATAAACCATAATGAATAAGATCAAACTTGCTAGACGTATGAGATGTGGACACATGAAAGGGCAAATGAACATGATGCCTAGTTGACAAGCATGACATAAATCTAAACAATCTTGAATAGGAAATGAAACACTAGGCGTGAGCTTCGACAAGGCCTCATGACCAGGGTGCCCAAGATGTTAGTGCCATAGTGGAGAGGAGCCCTGAGCGACAAAGGAGAGTGCTGGTGGAAGGCGAAGTGGGTATAGTGGCCCGGAGCTATCACACCTGATGATCTCTTTCTGAGATGGAAGAACCTTCACAGAACAACCAGTGGGGTCAAACTCAACAGAGCAATTATTGTCGATAGTAAATTGGAGGATAGAGATAAGATTCTTAATAATTTGTAGTGACACAAGGACATTATTAAGATGTAAAGTGGGTGATAACTTTGTGGAGCCAGTGGCAGTAATAGGAATAAGGGAGCCATTACTGACAACAATAGATGAAGGGTTAGGGTACCACGGGAATAAAGCATGTGAAAGTGAGGAGGACTGAGATGTCATATGTGAAGTAGCACCTGAGTCGAAGTACCACTCGTTGGTCGAAGGAGGGGTTAGCGACGTCATGCTGAACGCCACGGCGAGGTCCGTCGGGTCCCAGGAAGGGAGGCCGGTCTTGGGGTTGTAATGCCCCGGAGTGACCCACTGTCCAGCACCATGGGGAGCGGGCTATTGGTGGGCAACAAGCGCCTGCTGCTGCTACTGGGCGAGCAGGGCCTACTGCTGCGCCTGCTATTGTGCCTAGTGCCGCGCCTGGAGGTGAGGGGGCACCGGGATGGGCGCCAGGGGTGGATGAGGACCCCTGGCCACATCTAGATGGTGTCGGACCACGGGTTGTAGAAACTGGGCCAAGGGCACCCCCCGGTAGCTGGCTACTGCTGCTGTCCAGCAGCCTACTGCTGCTGTGTCGTGCCAGTTGGGGGTCAGGAGCCCTGTCCTGAAGAGCTGCTGCCGCCGTGGCCTTTGCCGCCACCGCTATGCTTGCTGCGACAGTTGTTCGGAGCCTTGGAACTCCCACCAGCACCCCAAAGCCCGTGCTAGAAGATGCAGGGGCCAGGGTTGGAGTGGTGGAGGCGGTGAGTGCAGCGGCTGGAGCATCCTTGCGGTTCTCCATGGTGAGTTCCTCGAGGATGAGGTCCTCACAGGCTTCTAGGAAGGTGGGGAAGGGTTTGGCCTAGCGGAGAAGCGCCCCGACATTGGTGAAGCGCTCGTTGAGGCCGCGGATGATGTTGAGGACGAGGGTGCGATCGGTGATGACCTCACCGAGGGCTGTGAGATCAGCGGCCATCTTCTTCAGCTTGCGACAGTACTCGGTGATGGAGAGGTCCCCCTAGACGAAGTTGCGAAACCACGTCTCTAGCTAAATGGAGCAGGCCTCCCGATTGCCGAGGAACTATGACTCGACGGTGAGCCAGGCATGCCGGGCAGTGGAACCCCGGGTGGAGATGATCTCACCAAGATCATCGGTGAGCATGGCGACGATCTAGGACTTGACAACGCAGTCCATCCGGGCCTAATCAGGAGAGATCAGGTCTAGAGGATCCTCATGGACATGGCCCTGTAGCAAGAACTTGCCGAGGATGAGGAGAAGCTGATCACACTAGCAGTTGAAGTTACCGGAACCAACATCAAGGACGGTGGTGACATGGTTCCGGATGTTGCTAACGGCAACGACCTAAGAGTGGAGTTGGAGTAGAGCCACGTTTTCGTGGTGAAGCATTGCCGCACGGAGGTCAGTCGGCGTAGGCATTCCTCTAGATGGCGCCGAGGCGCCACCAGGTGCGGCCCCCAACGGCTCGGGAGCTAGGGCAGCAGCGGTGGTCGCCCGCTCCATGGCGGCATGCACGAGTGCATCGCTGGCATGTAGGGCTGCGTCATCACGCTCCTTGGCCACAGCAGTGGCTTCCTGCTCAGCCTCGAGGGCACGCGCCAGGGCGGCGTCACATGCGGCTATGCGCTCGCGCTCAAGGCACTGAGCAGCGACGGCGGCCTCGTTTGCCTGTTCCTGGGCGAGGCGCTGGGTGATGGCACCTCCTTGGACGGAAGCAGAGGGGTCAGGGTGATCGCTCCGCTTGGGAGTTGATGGAGGCGTCGTCATGTCGAAGGAGTGCACGACGCGGGATGGGCGGCGCGGCGAGAGGCCTGCGCGCACGGGAGAAGGCGGTGCGGCGAGGTGCCTGTGCTCGCGAAGGGAAGGCGGCGCGGTGATGAGCCGGTGCACGCGGGGAAGGCTGGGCAGCGGAAGACTGAACCTAAGCATGATACCATGTAAACGAATGAGTCTCTGTTAGATATTCTCCATATGCTATGCGTGATACAAATAGAGGTGCTGAAGCACTACTAGCCATTGGTGCCTGGTCACCATGCCTACAATTGATGGGAGGCACCCATGCACCATGACTGGGTACTCACACACTAAGACTGGGTACTCACATACTAAACATAGGTAGTCTAACAGTTTTATAATACAAAACAACGGTAGCCATTTCTTTTTAATGGTAATTCTGTTATTGACATTTCTTGCGTTGTCAAAACCACATCAACGAGCGCTCTCTCCTAGTACGTGTTTTAAAGCTTTTGCTAAGATTAGTGTATTGTTCTTAGTTTACTTTGCTTGCTTGCTTGTATGTTTCTTTGTGCTTGGTGTTTGCCATGAGTAGAAGAGAAACGTACGTAAGCACTGGAGATCAGAAGTTGAGTGCCCGAAGCTGCAGAAGCTGCAAAATGAAAGATAAAGTCGAGGCTTCTCAGAGCAAGTTGCTATGGGTGTAAAGCAAGTTTAAGTCAAGTATAGCTTCATATCTTCCTTGTTACCTATTCACATTAATGTCATAATAATCATATAGCATGTGTCTTCCTTGTTGCCATTAAAGATATCCTAGCTTTTGTACATTGTATTGGGTAGTATAATGCTAGTGCTCTTTTTGAATAATCATGATCTTTTAACTTGACTAATGGAATATGCAATAAACATTAAAAGATGACTTTTTGGTAACATACTTAAAGGGGGCTAGAGCATTGGGCTATCTTATGGTGCTCTAGTTTCTCTCCATAAGGACTCATCTGTAAGCGAACATCTAGGACTTACAGTACCACTGTGAGCGCTACATGGCTCTAGTTTTAATCATATAGAAGGACCTTTTCTAGCTTATTAGTGGTAACCTTCATGGCGTAAGAATGGCTTGATGAATCGGGTATAGTGCGGCCTCTGTCCTTATGTGTATAGGTTGCGCGTCATTGTGCCATATGGAAGGGGCTCTACATCTATTTGCTGAGTGAATCTAGCGGCCCTAACATGTTAGACGAACCTTTGAAAGACTTCATAGTGAACCCTACCGACCTTCCTTGGAAGTGGGTCAGGAGATTAGCTACCTTGGGCGAAAGGGTAAATCATGACTCACAGTGAAAGTGTACAACCTCTGCAGAGAGTAAAACTATTATAACAGCCATGCTCACGGTCAGAAGTGGCCTTGGACCCTTACGGAATAGATGATCACTGATGACTATAAATGTGTTTTTGCTATTCATTATTCACTTTATATGATCATGTGTTTATTGTGGGATATAAGACAACTTGTTGCTACACATATGCTAAAACTTTGTCAACTAAAAGCTACATGCAGTTAACCCGAGTTTAGCCTTTTTGAGCCTCATGAACCCTATGTTATATTTGCTAAGTACGACATGTGCTCACCCTTGCTATTTTCCCCACAACTCAGGATGTTTACTAGCCTGCTAGAGTTTAGAGGAGTTTAGGCTTGTGATCAACTAGTCAGTTTGTCCCTGTGGAGTGGAGTTTGGCCTGAAGACTGGAGTTGTCTATCTGCTGTTTGTTCCTAAGGTCATCTTCTTTGTACTAAGTACGTTATATATTAAGCATTGTATTTTGATATTACCCATTACTTGTAGCTATATGTGAGATTTGATTTCCTGGGCTCACATATGGTGTGTATCTGGTTTTGTCCCTAAAACCAGATGCTACACTAGGGTTTCAGAGGTGGCACCAATGATCTTGGCCGTGGGCGAGGTGATGCGGCGGTGAGATCACGGTGGCACTACGCTACGTGTTCCACTCCAGCAAGGTCACCAAAGGTCCACCGGTCATGCCTACGCCTAAACCCTGACCTATACTAGCCTAAACGAGAAGAGAGGGAGAGAGAGAGCACGAGTGAGCCGCATGAAGGTGAGCTTCCTGTGCCAGCGGCCATGGCGACCATGGCCATGGGGCGATGCAAACGTCCAATGCACCCTTACTGAAGCTCGAACGAGGCTACTAGCAGGACGAGGAAGTAGAGCGGCTTACGGCAAAGCTATAGGCGAGCTAGACCGAGCAAAGGTGCGGCAACTGCGGCGCTGCGCTATGGTGGAGGTGACGGCGGCGTAGTCACTGCGACGAGCACGAGGGCAAGCATGATGACGCGAAGCGAGCAAGGAAGGACGCGGACGCGGCGCGGAGACTTTGGAGCCCTTCCCAGCATAACCTGTGGGCCCAACACCAGCATACGGCCACCAAGTGGCGCGACCTGCCTGACCGGTGTCGGCCACTCTGGCTGCCAAGCTGGCCATCAAGCGTGAAAACGACGACTGACAAGCCATCTTCCTTCCCTTGTATCTCCTAAACCGACTTGATTCAGTGAAAACTCCATTAACATAAATTGTAGAGCTACATGATATCTACCAGTTGGCTTAAAAGAGTTTGGTTAGATTTGGCTTGGTTTGCAAAGTACAAAGCCCCAAACAGAGGTACATGGAAACTGAAAGCCACTTATGACTTGGACAATTTTCTAAGTACTAAAACAGCACTAAAATCTGAATTGTGGGCCATTTTTTAGCATGTTGTGCACATTTCTCGCTCAAGGTCATTAAACAACTTTTGTTCCTTATAAAATTTACTACAACTTTGCTTAAGGGTGCACAACCATGCAAACAATCTAAGCTATACTTTTTAAAAGGTCAAACAAAAGCATTCCAAAGGGATTTCTAGTCAAACCAAAACTTATAAGATGAATTAGTCAAAGTCATTAACATGAACATTGTTTCATTTTGCTTCCGAAGTGTAACTAAGGTGTTTTACTAACCAAACATCACCATTTGCATTAGCCACACATGATCATAAAGCATACATACAATGAAACAAAAGGACAATGGTATGTTTCACATGTTTCATAACAATGTTTCATATGAAAATGCTTATGTATGAATGAATGATGCTTATGCTCATCCAATGCAAGTGCAATAATGCAAGCCTAACACATAGGGTGTTACACAAAACACTGTCAACAGCCATGGTTCCAAAGGGAGGATAACATGTCATAAGCATATTTTATCAATAACAAGTTCCACTTGTACTTTTAGCATGTGTATGCAGGATGTCACAAAAACTAGAGACGATGAGCCTATGGAGCTCCATATAGAGGTCGCCCAACCTCTACTTGGGCCCACCAGGCCATGCCAAGTCACCATGATCCATGTGAAACATCCCAAAGTCATTCCCCACCCTTGGATCACACTTGTGTTTTCTCTCAAGGGTGGAGGATCAAGTCACATGGATCCATGGGCCCACAAGTGAAGCAACCCGATGTGACAAAGAAGAATCACACTTCATACACACTTACTTACATGTGGGACATGCTTCTAGAAGAAGGAAGGTGGGCCCACCTGTCATTGGAGGTCGGGCGACCTCACTAAGGAGCCAATCGACCTAAAATTTCACCCGCCACCTCTATGCATGTCTCCATGCATCCTCCTAGATCCGAATCATTGATCAAAGGTCGGTTCAAGGTCGGTGGATCCAAGGACCATGGTGAGGAAGCACACGGATCGCTGACGTGGCACCCCCTCTACCTCCATCTATAAATACAGGCTCACATCCCCCTCTCCATTCGTGGTGAAGAAGCCTACAAGCTCAAGTGAAGAGTAGTTAGTCCACTTTATCTTAGTAGTATAGTCTAGAGTGGGAGTTAGAGTTGAGTAGTGAGTTTGCTCGGGTCTTCCGGAGCTATCTTCTGGAGAGTCTAGTATAGCTCTTGTACCTTTTCCTTTCTTTTGTAAGACTTTACCTTATTCAATATATTACTCTTTCTTTACTTAGTCTTTACTTTGTGCAATATTATACTAGTTATAGTATTGTTGTGGCTTGTCTGGTCTTATAGTTGTTACACACTAGATTGTGATCCAAGAAACACACCTATATTGTGATCATCGCCTGTCATAGGGTGCTCTAGTTGGCCTCGTAATTACAGCTAGAATTGTGAGAGAAGGGGTAAGCGTGGTGCTTATACACATCTTGCCTTTGGTTACCACTTGTTGTACAGATAGTTTGTGGTAGCTAGTAGGTGGTGGCAGCCTAGTCTAGCCTTTGCAGTCCACCAAGGGTTGTAGGCAAGTTCTTAAAAAGTATGGCCCCCATAAAAGGTAGACGCTTCGGATAGGGTTTCATCCCCTATTGTCTCACCTATCGCCTAGCAGAGAATTCACGGAGAGTCTTATCAGCCATATCTTCAGAATTTGGTGTTGAGTTGTCTTCTTGATTGATTTCATGATTTCGATGATCTTCAATGAAAATTGAATCAATATGCAATACCCCGTATAAGATAAAAAACAGATATAGAACAAGGGTAAGCCTGCTAGAGCAGTGCTGCTTAGTTATGATTTATCAATAAATAATATTTATCAATTCTTCCATTGCCTTTATTCCTCCCCGACAATGACTCAGAAATGCTTGTTGGTATTTTATAGTGTAAATAAAAAATTAAGAATTCTACAAGTGCACATATATACCATTGTAGTATTTCACTGGGAGTAATCCAGGTATCGTTGTTTGTATTTTTACTACTAGGAGGAAAGATGGCAAGGATAGTATTGATAAATATTTATTTATGATAAAATCATTAACTTAAACACTTACTCTTATACAGGGGTAAGTTTAAGATATTCAATAATATAAGTTTATAACAATTCAGAGAGAAGCATATACTGATAAAAGATTATATAGTTAACTTAAATAATAAACAAATTAAAGAATTGTAAGTTATTTAATAAATATATTATGACAATAATCACTTCTTATTTATATATAAGGGACATCATTAAAAGAGATATATAAAAGTATAACTACTCAATTAATGACTCCGAGCCTACTAGGCCTGCACACTGAGCTTAGACTACAGAGAATCAATGAGAAAATATCACACACATTAATCTACCAAGTCTTAGAGTATAAGTAGTATGCACACGCAAAACTATGTCTAAGCACCATGCTTACACAAAGTTTGGCAACTCAACTCACTCGAGTACTGAATTGAGCGCTCTATGAACTCATATATAAACTCAAAGTAAACTAAAGTTATACTAAACATATACTTGAAATAAACCAAGAACATAATAAAGAGAAACACAATATAAATTAAGATCAAAGTCACAATAAGAAATAAAGGATGCATTGATGTTTACCAAGTCTTCTAGAGACAGATCCGGAATCCTGAGCAATAACACTAATCTTACTTAGCTAACTATACGAAAACTAATGATATCTGGAGTTCTACTTTCTTCTTCTGGATTGGATCTCTGAATGAATTGGGATGCCTTCCAGGAGGGGGGTCTGGGTGTCCTTTTATAGGGAGGATGGAGTAGTGGGCAAGTAATCGCCACGTCATTGATCCTCACCAATTCTCACGACCACCATTGGATCAAACCGACTTGAATAAAAGGTGGAGTTAAAGTCGGTGGAGAAACTACAGCGCCGACAGGTGGGTCTAGGGGGTTCGCCCGACCTACAGGTGGGGTCACCCGACCCCACCATACTCATTGAAAAGAATCCTATTCTTATGCTTATGGCCCCTGTCCACGTGGAATTTCGTCATTGGCCCATGAAGAATGGTTTGGGGCCTAGTAGAGTTGGTTTTGTCGCGAGTGGATCTGATCTCTTGTGATATTATGGCCTCCTTTATCTTATTTTCTGAGTAAATTTGCCTGTAATTATAAAATCACCAAAACTTGTGGAAATAGTTAATTTAAATCAGTGCACCTATGTTGGTGATTAATTTTGAGAATGAATTTAAGGTAAACTGAGGGGTTATAATCATCAATATTGATCATCAATAGAGCTCTCTAGCAATACTGGCAGTGCCAAAAGTAGCAACAAGCACACATTGGTTAGGAGGACTGGACAATGTTGGGCCAGCAAGCCCATCCACAACATCACACACCAACAAGAAGGTCAACACATCCAAATGCTTGTAACCAATCATTGGGAATTGGGTTGAGAAGGTTAAAACAAGGCAGGACAAGAAATCATCAAGCTTATCGTCATAATGTGAAGTTTTGCATGACAACGTTTTATGTATTAAATTGATTTAAAGATACACACCATCACTTGTACATTACATTTACTAATTTACCATTCATGCTAATACTTCTCAATTGCCATTTGCATTATTGAAAAGCAGCAGCAGCAGCAGAGATAAATATTTATGAAATATTCCTCCTTTTTTTGGCAAAAGAGAGTGCATTTACTGATTTACCATCCATGCTAATACTTCTCGATTGCCATTGGCATTGTTGAAAAGCAGCAGCAGCAGAGAAAATTATTTATGAAATATTCCTCCTTTTTTTTTGCAAAAGAGGGTGTTGGCCAAAATTGAACTCTGAATCCTGTTTTTTTTACCATGCTGTACAAACCTGTAAATTCTGGATTCTGCAGCAGTTCTCCACTAGTACAATGCTGCTAAGACAACCTGTAGATTTGCTTCGCTATCTAACTCAGTTCCTGTTAGGAAATTACCTTGTGCTACGCCGTATTTTGCTTCTCCTTTCCAACTCCAGTATACACATCATGCAACCTCCATGAACAGTTGCTGCTATGTGCAACAGTAAATAAATGCAAAGATATGGGCAAGGCACTACAATGTGGATGGAAATCATTTATTCAGAAATTGGGGACAATGCTGCTTTGTTGGTATGTAACTATGATATCCTCACTGAATTTGTGCGTTTTAGCTCCTAATAACAATATAACATGCATAATAGCATCACAGCATCCTACCTCACTGGTCACTGCTAGTTGCGTCATTGTAAAATTTATAGGTTATTTCATGGCCCAAGTCTTCTGTATTTATTTCAGTTTTACTTTATTATGACTGTTTGGAATAAATATGAAGGTATCTTTTGCTACAAGAGATAAATGCAACATATACATCATATAGCTGATGAAAAAAGTTTAACTTTTAAACATAAACTACATGCGGATAGCTGATGTTCACATTTAGCTAAAACTATAGTGATACGATATGGAGAGCAACAGTTTGTTTTAAAACTCCGTCCCTAACCGTAACCTGCTACTCATGTAACAGAACTGCAAAGTTTTTTTTGCAGCTCTTAATCAATCAAAGCTAGGGAGTACTCCTCCCCCCGTTTCCTTCCAAAAAAAAAACTATGTCCCTAAGCATAGACTCTAGTAATTCATAGTCTTTTTCGCTATGCTTGACATTACTTCCAATAAGAATAATATATCTAATGTTGTCTCTTATTTATAGATCTTTTTAAGAGAAAACACTGTCAACTTATCATAATAGGGTCCAAGAGCCGTTGAATTTGATGGAAAGCCAATATTCAACTTTGGCCAAATAAGTCAGGACACAAAACAAGAAACAAGGAACCAGGATGGAGCATTAACAAGGGTGTTTTGATGTATACATGTTATATATATGATAGGCCTGTATTGATCCTTCGCTTAATGTCAGCATATTGTTTTGTTACAAATATATATTCCTATGGTGCTTTGTTTGGCATAGAATCAGATTAAAACGAGCTCTGTCAACAATTTTGATCACTACAGGTCTTGAACAGTCTAGAAACTAGGAGAATGCTTTAAAACCAAAAAATTTATGTATAAGGCTGATGTCTTGCTGAATGACAAAACATTATATCTCTTCTAGGTTTACAAGCAAGTTTCTAAAATATTTGCTGCATTACTAAAGGAAGAATGTCAGTCTCGTCACTCGTGAATCGCAGAGTATGCTGGGCCACAATTTTAGCTCAATTTCCAGCAATGCCTAATAGTTTGTTATTTGTAAAAATGACAAGTGAATATGTAGGCTTAAGTTAGGGGGTTCATGTAACATCATATGCAATATCTACAATGATTCTCAAACTGCACATAAGCTCATAAAATTGTAGCATCTACTGCGCAAACCCCTCTTTGCCAACACATGCATGGCAACGGACAGAGCATCCGTAGCAATGGGCCGCGCCATAATTTTCTCAGCCCACCCAGCCTTTAATTAACTCCTTGACTCCCCACGACTCCACCCACCATCCCACACTTTTGCATACTCAGTTTTCTGATCTGTTACCGCGAGGGCTCGCTAGTCATGGCGGCGGCGGTTGGTACGGGAATCCTTCCTCCAGGCATGGAGATGGCGACAAGAGTCCCGTGCAATGGCAGAGCACCGGCACCAGCGATCCAGAGGGATTCCCTGGTGAGGCGGCGGAGCACCGGCACCAGCGATCCAGATGAGATCTTGGTGGCTAGGGCCTATTGTTGCTTCATCCACTCCGGCCAAGTTGCAACAACTTCGCACATACACCTCAACTTCCCCGTCATCAGCACAGCTCCGTGTCTCCTCTGGTTTGTTGAGTTACAGATCCATGTGAGTTCATCTCCTTCCTAGACCATTCTCTGTTGTTTAGATAAAAATTGGATCCTGAACATTCCAGATGTAGTGCCCAACGGCAACATTATTTTGTATTATTAATTCACATGCCAAATATTTCTTTATATTAAACTCTAAGTTGAACGGGGTTACTTTTGGAGTTCGTAACCGAACGTGTCACTGTACATCCAACCTGGATTCACAATCTTGGGTTCTACTCTAATTTATATTAATAGAGAATGGAAGAAAACCATTAGCCCAATTGAAATGTAGATGTGATTTTAACAGATAATTATTTTACAATCATAGGTTATATTTTTAAACCATGGGGTACGGTTCTTTCATTTGCCAAGTAAAGTAGCAAGTCTTTAGTTCTTTACGATTTGAATCTTATGATGCACTAGGAATTGATCTGCTTGAGAGATATAAACACAGGTACTGTCAATTCGAAGACCATAAACCAAATGTTTTGTCTGTGTACAAATGTTTTGCTCCAAAAAATTGTTCATTATACTGACATTGAACCCTTCTGGTCGATGAAACCATTCATGACAGTGAAGAAGCTGTGAAAGCATACGAGGATCAATTTAGAGGTAATAAGAATTCTGAACCGCCAAATATAAGCCCTTAACAAATATATATTTTTGTATGAAATATTTCCTTTGGTGCTAAAAAAATACACAGTCCAGTTAAAGTATAATCCTTCACCTTACTCATTTCTTTTTTGCTTATGTTTTCCAGACCTGACTAAGGAACTTACTCTTTGTTCTCGGCAGAAAGTTTTATCTGCACTGCTATACTGTCAACAATTTAAAACACTGAGTTTCAGTTAATTTTTGCATGGCTTTATTAGTTCTAATATAGTTCAACTTCTTTTATGTCAGGGTTGATATGTCACTGGAGACAAAGGGTACCAATGGAACTTCACTTCTAGAAGAGCTGCCCAGGTCTCCATATACATTGGCTCAGTTGTTTTCCTTGAAGGTTTATAAATTGATGGCTAAATAGCATTAGTAAATATGTTCTTAACGAAGTACTCTATATTTTTTCTCAGGAGAAATAAATGATATTTTGATGACATGAACTTTGATGTGCTATGAGCTGTGCAATTGTAAGATCATTTACTTGTTAATCAGGTATCGTTTCTGTCCTCTGCTATTGAAGTACAAGTCAATTGCAAATTGGACTGCTTTACTCGCATAAGTGGCAGTGATTCACAGAAATGATGAACATGTACATTATTATAGATGTAATTGCCTGAACTGTCATGTCGACAATATCTTGACTGTTTACACTCTGCTCCATAAGATTCTGCAATCTGTGCTTTCCTAAAAAGATTTGGAACCTACATAAGTGAATGAACTATATTACTGTATAGTTCACATGATATCTGAATTACATGTCCAATATACCCCTTATTATGTGTTTAGATACATTGATGCTTTAAGAAATTAGCATTGATACATTTGGATACTTACAGGATTGTGTTTGTTTTTCTTATTCAAGGTCACTGCTCAGATGAGTAAAGTTGCTTAAGCTTCGTCAACAAATATTTTATGTGAAGATTTGGTACTGGGGGAATATATATAGTACTATATCAGACAAGATTGGAGCTTTGTATTTCAGTTATCTGATTTAGAATGTATAAGATTGGAAGCAAATTTCGACCTTTGTTAGATTGTAGTTCAGAGATGGAAAATGATGCAGAATGACTATTCCATGAGAAATTAGACATATGTTAGTTATGATTTTTTTCTCTGGGATGTGTACTGACAAGATGCTTGTCAAAGCACTAACCTATGTATGGATGGTATTCATTGTAATGCAACAATTGATTTTTAATATGTCTAAATATTGTTATTTCTCATGTGCGAGTTCTCTAATTTCCAATCTTTGTTTAGTGATAGTTTATTCCAAGCTACACATATAAACGTTGCAACAATCCAAATCTTTGTGTTTCTACGAGCTATAGAAGTCATCGGTCCGCAATTGATACAAACACATCTAAGCGTTGTTATAGCCCATTAATATGCGTTGCAACTTTGCAACGGTTATTTGTTGGTATTACCAACACATATGTAAGTGTTGCAATAGACTCTTGCAACGCCACTTTTAGCAACACATAATTTATGCGTTGGTATAGACCCCACCAACGCATATATAGACTTTTAGCAACGCATATATGCGTTGCAAAAAGGGGAGTCATTTTGTAGTGCATGGCGAAAAATAACCTTTAAACCACCGGTGAATAAATCTTAACATATATTACAAATTTTGAAATAATAAGAACATTTCCCTTACATTTCATCCAACAACAAAGTTATGGACTAAAATCTTAAACTGAAGCAGTACTCATCAAGTCAGCGTGGCAACGCCGCGCCTAGAGTTTTCTAGTGATAAACTTAAAGCAAAGTTAGTCTCAAAGCTTACAACTTGTAGAGTAACCTCCCCCTAAAAGTGTGCATACAAGCATAGAATACTTAAAGGAGACATGCACATTGACTTTTAAGGTCAAAATACCACTTGAAAGATGACACCACTTGAAGGTGGGGATCATTTTCATGGATGATATTTGGGGTCAGTCATCTACAATTTGGACTTTGGCACACAAAGATAAATCAATGGAAAGCAGAGCTATGTGCTATACTCCTAAGCAATTTTTAAACCATGTAGGTTTTCTCCAAGGAATAAGAGTGAAACCGAGCAACCCTACCATACGATATACCTAGTGAATGCATAAAACAAGAATTTAAACATGCAAATGCAAATCTAGGCATAAAAGGAACTAGATGTCAATTGAAATTGCAAAGAATTTAATTAAATCTAGTTACCTAACATGGGAAGGGGAATTTGGGTCCATAATTTTCACTAACCAACTTGGCAATGACATGATCCAATGTGATGAACTCCATGATATGCACACTAACTTTGCCAAGTCTCCAAATTCTCCAAAGTCCATTGAACTTCTCACTTCCCCTTCGGGATCCAAACCTTCTTGGTGCCCTTCATGTTTGAAATGGTTTCCTTTGGCAACCAAACAAACTTGTTTGGCCCCTCTTGTGTTTTGGCTTGCTTGTTCACCTTGATGGCCACCACCTTGTCATTTTCTTCTTATTCAACAAGTATGGTGTAGTGGCCTTCTTGTCAACCTTGTTGGTGTAGGTGTTGGAGAGCTTGCTTGTTTGTCTTTTATTTTTCTCTTTCTTCTTTTCTCCGCCATTCTTCACCTTGAACTCATAGGACTTGTGGCCTTCCTTGTGGCACATGTAGCAATCCATGGTTGCTCCCTCATCAAGCTTCTTCACTTCCTTGATGGTCTTATCTTGATGAGGTTGGGCCTTGCTCCACCTTGCCTTTTACTTGAATCAAGTCATTGGTGAGGCGAGCCATTTCTAGCTTGAGTTGCTAATTCTCTATTGTAATCTCTTGTGAACATGTTTCTACAATGATATTCTTAAAACAAACTTGATCACAAAGGGGTGAGTCCAATTTAAATAAATCAGTGCAAGAAGTAGAGGCATCGTTTCTAATTGTTTCACACATTGGTTCTTCAATTTTAGGTTCCTCAGGGTACTACTGATAGCTCCAAGTTTGCTAGTTAGCTCATTATTATGTTCCTCAAAAACTTTTATTTTGATGAGCAAATTTTCATGTCCTTCTTGTGAGCTAGCTAGCTTAGTTCTTAGATTATCAATTACATGCATGAGCTCTTTATTAGTTGTGTCATCATAATTATTCTTTATTTCTTCCTTTGAATTAGTGTACATGCTTTCAAGTTCACTAATTTGTTTTCTTTGTTTAATGCAACTTTCAAATGGATAGTTTTAGCAAGTTCTTCATAAGAAGGTTTTTCATCATCATCACTATCACTCTCACCAAAGCTTGAGCATCCTATGTTACCTCGTGCCATAAGGCACATGTGAGAAGAGCTTGATGATGAATGCATGTGGTCGTGCCTCTTGTTTTGGGCTTCATCTTCACTTGTTGAATCATCTCAAGTCTTGGTTGATGTGAGGTCTTCAGCCTTGCATGCCTTCTTCTTCTTGTCCTTGGGTGTGGGCTTGTTTGTTAGACAATCTTCCACAAAGTGCCCTTTCTTTCCACAACCATAACATCCCTTCTTTATTTGCTCTCTTCTTTGGTTGGTGAAAATGCAATCTTCAATTTGAATGGGCACAACCCGAGGTGATGTTGTGTGTCGTGTCTAGTGTGTCATGTCTCAAGGTGATGTTGTCCTGATTATTGTTAGGGGAGAACTCAAAGCCATAGTTGCAGTTGACGATGTAGCCAAAGTGTAGTAGTTGTAGGTGTTGGGGCCAATGGTTAGTCCATGAGCTGTTCTAGCCGTGTCAAGGATGTCTCTTGGGTATAACACCCTATGTCAAAAAAACTACTTATATGGCTCAGTTCCACAAGTGGAATGGGCTTGCAAACACGTAGCACCTCTCTTACACTTCCATCCTCGCTTCATGTAAAAGGATTAACCCAGAGGTGCTACGATTGGAATGACGCTTATAAGGTGGCCCTCACCCTTATAACATCCAAGGTTGTACTAAACCCACCAACCACAAATACATATGTGCACTTGGGCCACATGGGCCAACTTCACAACTAATACAGGCTACTAATGGAGTGGGGTATTACATTCACCCCCCCCTTAAGGGCTGACGCCCTCGGCAGCTCACCACATATATGTGGCAGATGTCCAGGACCACCCCTTGGTACACTCCTCCACGGGCACATGCAACAATGGTTGATGCTCCGAATACCATATGTAACACCCTACGTCCAAAAACTACTTATATGGCTCAGCTCCTCACGCGTAGCACCTCTCTTAGACTTTCGTCCTCGCTTTGTGTAAAAGGGTTAATCTGGAGGTGCTACAATTGGAACGATAAGGCTTATAAGGTGGCGCTCACCCTCCTAAACTTTAAAGGTGATACTAAACCCACCAACCATAACTACACATGTGCCACTTGGGTCATATGGATCAACTTCACAACTACTACAGGCTACTAATATGCTGGGGTGTTACATTGGGATTACTGCATCGAAGGGAAGTGCATGCATCACCTTGGGGTCGAGGAAGATTGTATACCTAAGTAGTGTTCCCTAAAAAAGTAAGGCCTGATATGTGCAGACATAGCGCCATCGTTAGCCTTTTTTGGAGAGATGGTCACCTGGTGTTCCAAGGTGCCGAACCTGTTCGCTTGATCTTATCAGTCAGAATCAGCTAGCCATTTTAGCAGTGTTTTTCTCTCACAACAAATCAGCATCAATCAAAATCAGTCAGCCAGAAACCATTCAGCGAACAGGGCCCATGCTATACTCCAATGGTGAGATGAGGGGTTGTTCGGAGCTATGATTGTTGCTGATGTTGTCGAAGAAGACTACTTTTGCTGATGGCAGTATGCGTTGTGGCTAGTCTCTTGTCAGTAACATGCTAGTGTGGAATGTGTGTGTGGTTCCCCCAGTAAGTGATGATGGAAACATGTTGCCATTAGCCACGGGTTTTTCGTCTATAGTGACTCTAGCAAATCTGGCAGCGAAGGAGATGCCGCTGGTAAGTAGTAACATCCATTGTAGAAGATAAACATGGATAAAATGCAGCTGAATTGGAACTGCACAATGACTTACGATCGAAAGAATTACGTATACATGGGTTATTCATCTGGCAGCATATGGCTGTCGATGTTCATATTTGAGACAAATCTCAGAAGGAAAAACTCGGAGAAGCTAACCACTGGAACATTATGCTTGAAAACTGCAGCAGGTGAGAGTCTAACCTCTTTTTGCAGCATAGATCCTGCCAAGCTTACAGACGCCAATCTCAATGTCAAGTCTCAGAAAGGGGTCATTGACAAGCCCAAGAGCAAGAAGCCCAAGCTGGGAAAAGGTTCCGATGTTGGCCCTGCAAGAAAGGACAAAGTCTCCTCCAAGTCGACTAAGAAGCCCCATAAAGATGCAAAAGATGTAAGTGATCTAGACACTGATGCAGGCCCTTCCATGGGCGCCAAGAACTGATGTTTTTCCAGTTCCTTTTAGTCCCTTTAATCTTTTGTGTTAATGGCTATAAAACAGTGGAATGTTTTGTCATGGAACATCAGAGGTATCAACTCTGATAAGAAGTGGAATGCTATCCGTGACCGTATGGATAATAATAATTGTGATGTTCTATGTCTACAAGAGACTAAACGTGAAAGCTTTGATTTAGCTTATCTTAGAAATTTTTGTTCTCAGTCCTTTGACTCTTTTGTCTTTTTACCTTCGATTGGTGCATCTGGAGGTTCCATTATCATCTGGAAAAGTTCTGTCCTATCTGGTACTATGGTTTTCCAAAACTCTTATGCTACTTCTGTTGAGTTTACCTCTCTTCATAATAATGACTCTTGGGTGCTCACCAATGTTTATGTGCCTTGTACTCCTCAAGGCAAGAGAGAATTTTTACAATGGTTTAAACATATTCATATGCCAGATCATGTTGATTGGTTGATAGTAGGTGACTTTAACCTTTATAGGAGCCCTGCAGATAGAAACAAAGAGGGTGCAGATTATACTGAAATGTTTATGTTCAATCAAGCCATTAGTGCTCTTGGTTTAATTGAGCTTCCCCTCAAAGGTAAACGTTTTACCTAGTCTAATAAGCAATACCCCCTTTTAGAGAGATTGGATTGGTTTTTCACTTTGGCTTGCTGGACGCTAATTTATCCTGTGACTAATGTGTTTAGTCTTACCATGGAGACATCTGATCATGTGTCATGCCTTATTTCCATCTCCACTGCTATTCCTAAAAGCCAAATTTTCAGGTTTGAAAATTATTGGTTGCTACATGAAAACTTTATGGAGCAAGTCTCTTTAGGTTGGCACACTGATTTCTTCCATTTACATGCTGCAAAAATGATCACTGCAAAATTCAAGAATTTAAGGAAAGAGTTAAAAGTTTGGAAAAAAAAACCCTCTCTAATCTGAAGCAAAACATTACAAATGTGAAGCTTGTTCTAGACTTCATTAATTTTTTGGAGGATTTTAGGGATCTTTCCCTCACAGAATGGAATTTTAGATCTCTATTGGAAGAAAAACTCATTTCACTTCTTCAACAGCAGAAAATATATTGGAAACAGAGAGGAGCATTAAAATGGGTGACACTAGGTGATGCAAATACCAAGTTCTTTCATGCCAATGCCATTGTTAAGTACAGGAGAAATCTTATTACTCAGCTCACCAATGATCAAGGGGAGGATTTATTTAATCACGAAGATAAGGCAGCCCTCATTTGGCATTCCTTTAAAGAAAGGCTTGGCACCAACAATTATACAGGAACTACATTTGATCTTCCATCTTTGCTAGACAATAATGTTGACCTCTCTAGTCTGGTTTCTCCTTTCTCCCATGATGAAATTGATGCAGTGGTAAAGAATTTTCCTTCAGATAAATCTCCAGGCCCTGATGGATTTAACACAGACTTCCTGAAAAAATGTTCGCATATTGTTAAAGAAGACTTTTATTCCTTATGTGAGAATTTCTTCTCTGAAAATATATGCTTGCAAAGCATCAATGGTTCTCACATAACACTCATACCTAAGAAAGATGATCCTGTTAAGGTTTCTGACTATAGACCTATTTCTTTGCTCAATAATTCTATCAAGCTCATTACTAAGTTGTTGGCAAATACATTGCAAAAGGTGTTGCCCCCCTTGACACATAAGAACCAATATGGCTTTGTCAAAAATAGAACTATTCAGGATTGTGTGGCTTGGGCTTTGGAATATTTACATATGTGTCATCATTCCAAAAAAGAGATTCTAATTCTTAAGCTTGACTTTGAAAAGGCTTTTGATAAGGTTGAACATGGCCTTATGCTCAAAATCATGGAACATAAAGGCTTTCCCTTGAAATGGCTCAATTGGATGGAACTCATTTTTAATTCAGGAACTTCTTCAGTCCTACTGAATGGCATACCTGGCAAAACCTTTCACTGTAAAATAGGAGTAAGACAAGATGATCCCCTCTCACCTCTCTTTTTTGTTCTATCAGCTGATTTACTTCAAACAGTTCTCAATTCAGCAAGGAACAATAATTTATTAAACCTACCTCTTCCCATCTTAAATGACCATGATTTTCCCATCCTCCAATATGCTGATGATACACTCATATTCATGCAAGGAGATGAAAGTCAGTTGTTGCATCTTAAAAAGATCCTTCAATATTTTGCTGAATCCACAGGTTTGCAGGTTAATTTTGAGAAATCTTTTATGGTGTCAATTAATATTACAGAGGAAAGATTGAACACCTTGGCCAATACCTTTGGATGGACTAAACAAACTTTGCCTTTTACTTACTTGGGGCTTCCACTTAGTATTACTAAACCTTCAGTGGCTCACTTCTGGCCTTTGGTATCCAAATGTGAGAGGAGACTAGTTAATTTCTCAACTTTCTTAACTGAAGCTGGCAGGTTACAGCTTACAAATGCAGTGCTTTCAGCTTTACCCACCTTCACCATGTGTACCTTTCTCTTGCCAAAAACAGTAATCAAGCAAATTGATAAATTTAGAAAGCATTGCATCTAGAGAGGCTCTGATTTAAACAGTAAAAAACCTTCAAAAGTTGCTTGGCCCTTGGTGTGTTTGCCAAAGCTTGAAGGTGGACTTGGTGTACTAGATCTCATAACCCAAAATCAAAGTCTTCTTATGAAGCACTTGCACAAATTTTTTAATAAATTGCCTATCCCTTGGGTTCAGTTGATTTGGGATCACCACTATTCCAGAGACAATTTGCCAACTCCAGATAGGCCACCTAGAGCCTCCTTCTGGTGGAAAGATGTTCTAAAACTGTTGGAATCTTTCAAAAATATAGCAAGGATTAATGCTCAGAATGGCACTACTTGTTTCCTTTGGTTAGATCTTTGGGGTCAGTCTCTCTGTCAGCAATCCTACCCAGAACTTTTTTCATTTGCTAAGTCCCATTTCACTACTTTACGTGTTGCTACTTCCATTGATACCCTTCAAGATCTTTTTTATTTACCTCTGTCCATTGAAGCTTTTGATCAATTCCAAGAACTTTCTCAGTCACTTCAAAGCTTGCAGTTAACTGAGTCTAAAGATGTGTGGTCATATATATGGGGTTCTTCTATGTACTCATCTAAACAAGTTTACAAGCAACTCATTGGTCAGAGACAGGTTCATCGTTTATATAGATGGTTATGGACTTCTGCATGTGAAAACAAAAGAAAGGTTTTCTTTTGGCTAATCTTAAGTGACAGGTTGAGTACCAGGGCATTACTCAGAAGAAGAAGAATGCATCTTGATGACTATAATTGTGTTTTCTGCTCACTAAATATTGAAGAGGATTTACTTCATATGCTTTTCCATTGTCCTTTTGCAATGGCCTGCTGGTACACCTTACATGTGTTCATTCCTAACTCTGATGATATTGCCAATATTCTGGAAAGTATCAAAGGCCAGCTGCAAGTTCCTTTCTTCATGGAAATCATTGTCACAATGTGTTGGGCTATCTGGATGATGCGAAATGATATCATTTTCAGAAATATAGCACATTCAGTTCAGAGATGTAAGAATGTTTTCAAAACTGAATTTGCCTTAGTTATACTAAGAGCAAAAGCAAGCCTCCACCCCTACATAGATCAATGGCTAGACAACCTTGTGTAATCTTAGCTATTTTTTTTTTCTTACTTTCTTTGTCTCCTGAAGTTACTTTGTAAGGCTCTGTATTTACTAAATTTTTAATAATTTCCAGTAGGGGCTTTTGCCCCTCCTGTCTCATCAAAAAAAAAAAAGAGTCTAACCTCGACAGCACATGGGGAGGGAGCCGGTTGCCTCTGGTGAACTACTTCATCGCAAAGCAGCAGCAAGGCAGCAAGCCTTGTGGTGTTCGATGAGCTGCTTATAGCTGAGGCTGCAAATTGCAATGGAGGTCGGCAGGTCGCTTGGGAGATCGAGGCGACCTGGACTTAGACCAAACTCCAGCGATGCAAGCAAGGACAAGGCAGCGAATCTTGTTGTTTTGTTGCACAAGGCTGAGGACAACTTTGGCCAGGTCCAGGTAGCGCAATTACCGAGTACGTACACACTGGAGGCCTACATGTGGGAAATGAATCAGCGCAGAAACTACCCTTTGTAGATTTTTTTTGTTTACATAAAAATACCCTCGCTGATTGTATGTTCTTTGTTGGACACATTGCCATGTCAAACGTGAGCCTTTTGATGCAGCCTTTCTTTTTCTATCAAGGTCCCATTGAGCTTAGCTTTGCCTTGTTGTCTGTACTCGCCACCAACCACGGCCGTATAACAATAATTTACCTTTGCCTCATTTGACCATCTCCTCAACATCATTTAATGTGTGTTTAGGTTTAGGAACGTTTGGGATGGGTTGGAGCTGATCCAATTTTTTGGTTAGGTCGGACCCATCTCGAATTTCTGTTGATAGGGATAGGTCGGACCTGTTCCTTATTTGGTTTGAGAGCAAATGGACATGGGATGAGGTAGCTGACGTGTGGGTCCCACATGTCATTCTCTCTGCTTGTTCTCTTCTTCCTCTCTCCATCGTTGTCTCTCTCCCATGGTCGCTCCTCCGTCGGTGCTGCTCGGGGTGGCTCCTTGCTGCTCTCCCACCGAACGCCGCTTGCTGCACTTCTACGCCGTCGCCGGCACCAGACCAAGTGGCCTGCACGTCCTGCACCAACGTGCCATACCTGCCAGGGCCCGCGTACCGCCGCGCAGCTAGGGCCCGCACCACTCGCCAGGCATCGCAAGATGTGGGTTGGTGCAGTCCACTCGTTTTGGCCGGACGGGGTTGACCGAATGGAATATTCCACTATGGGTCCAACCCATTCCACAAGGTCCTCTAACCAAACACTAGCAAAAGTAAGTTCGCTCTAAAAGATATAATTATTAGCAAATAACTACTAGATCCAAATTAGCATGGCCTTATTCTCCTACAGTCATACCGTGATAATGTATGCATAATGCATATGGACATGTGAATGCAAAACTTGTAGCCATTAGTACCTGCTGACGACCGAGAAAAAGAAATTGTTTTCCTGAAAAAGAAGTGACAAGGACAGAAGGAAAGGAACCAAAATCCTAATTGAATCAGGCAAAATTATTGGAACTAAATAATTGCAACTGCAAAACACTTGAAGAAACCCACAAGCTCAAGCTACAATGTGATTGGTGATGTGATTTGCATAAATAAATCATTGAAGTGTTCCTTGATCAAATTCAAGGTGGTATGTATGTTGGTAATCAGTGGTCAAGTCTCCTTAGTCAATGGCCTTATTGACAGCTTGGAGAAAGCTGTCCAAACTGATGCTGCATATTTTCTCTCGTTGAATAATCCAACAAAACAAGAGGAGACTCGCGCAAGAGTGCCTCAACCCCGGTCCGTCGTCCTCCCCCTCGGTTGCCCTCGCCGGAGGAGGAGAGAGCAGCACACCGGAGATCCGTCATGGCCGCCGCCGCTACCGCCGACCCTCCTGGTACGTGCTGCACAGCCTTGACCTTCCATGCTCCCCTCCCCTGCCCGTCTCTCAAGCTGAACAAGCTCCTAAACAAGTTGCTTGTTTGATTGCAAAGTAGTACTATTTCTCGATCGTATCTCTCTTTACCGGATCTGCCGGTTACCTTGCCCCTGAATCGCCTCGTGTTTCCTTCCTCCCGTGGTCTCCCAGCACAGGCTATTTCGTCGGCCGTCCGTTGCACTACCAGGACCAGCAGCCACAGACGGTGCCGCCGCCGCAGGCTCCGCCACCGGCGGCGGCGGCGCCGGCCGTCGACGACCAGAACGCTGTGAACGCACAAGTCCCTGGTGCGTTCTTGTTTCAGTTCTTGCTTCCAGCTTCCAGCTTCCTTCCCTGATTTCTCTTTCTTCTAGTAATTTTTTTGCCATTGCATTTCGTGTTATTTTTTTTATGTAACTGGATCGGGATTTTTTTTCCCCGGCAAGAGCAGGTTACTATAAAGGGCGTGTGCAATCGAGACCAAGCGATGGCACTGAACACAACAACAACAACGCTGATGCTGCAGTTCAGCCGAATCGAGAACCAGGCTTCCTTGCCAAATTGTAATAAACAGTTTGATCGATGCATTGATTTGATTTGTGTAGAGACTATTCAGAGCTCAAATCTGCTAATTGCTGTCAGTTTCCACGGTTTGATGCATGGTTCTCCGTTTGCTGTGTTCAGATTCAGTTGCTTCTCTGGCAGCAGCGGAAATGCGAACTAGACCCAGACCCAGGACAGGACATATCCCTCTTGCAGTTCAGCGAAGGACATTTCTGGCTCAGCACGGCGTCTCGCATTGGTGGTTGTCTGGACGGATTGCAGTTGCAGGGATCTTCAAATTCGCTGTTTTTTGACACATGTTTTCAGGCAATTCTATTCTTAATTTGTAGCATCTACCTAGAGTCAATGAGATTGTTGTTACCATCGATTTTTGCTGTGCCTACATGGGTAAACCGAGGGTTTTCTTTCTATTTATATTTCTATTTTATATATATGTTGTACTTTGTGTAAAGTTGGAGCATTTTATGAGCAAGTTGGCAACCTTACCCTTTGTAAAGCTCAGTTGTCACAAGAGTTTTCACATCCAATGGTCTGTCCTTCCCGCAAATTGGGCAGCGGAGAATTTGAAGTATGCTAATTTAGAACGCCATATAAGAAAGCATTGAAGTGTGTTTGTGAAACATTAGAGCAGTTATTTTGCAACAGGACTTGTTAATAGAGTAAAGTGCATTTTTCGATCTTCAACTTGCACAGGAGTTCGATTTTCGACCCCAAACTATAAAACCAAATACTGGACACTGTCATAACTGGACAAGTTTAGTTCTTTATCTTGTTTCAAAGGTAGTTTTCTATTTTCTAAAGTCATAAAAAACTATTTTAATACATAAACAGTAATAACTTATTTATTTTAAATCAAAAAAATTGAAACTAACAACATTTTTCCTGAAAATGTTATTTATCTATTGGTACTCTATTTAGAGTTATTTGAATCTTTGTGTTCATGTTTCTAATAAACCAGACCACAAGCAATAAAACAATAGAAACAGGAAAAAAATAAAGTTACAAATAATTGTAAATAGATGTGCAACACTTAGATAACATTTTTAGAATAATATGACATTAGTTTCATTTTTTCTGATTTAAAATAGATGAATTAGTTCTAAATTTTTACAAGTTAAAGTATATTTTTTATTATTAAAATAAAAACCATCTATAAAAACCAACCAAATTACCAAATTTGTCCAGATTCTATAGTTGGAGGGTGACATACACGCATTTGTAGTTTAAAGTTTTTTTTTCTCTCATGTACCCAAAATATTTACATGTCATTGTAATTAAGAAAAGTTTAAGCATACAAATGACACGCTCCTGATGAGCGCCCTAGGTGGTCTTACAGCTATGACTGGACCATCCTAGTATACTATTTCAAACTTCAATATTGCATAAATAGTATACAACCGAACTAAGAGGGAGGGTCTCCGCTACTGGCTGTACAACCCTACTCCGCCATCCGAGAAGAGCGCTCTTCTACCAGCCCTATTGTTGGTCGCTGGGAACAGCTCATCCATAACTGTCACGTGGCTTAGCGTCAAGTTCCCTACGAATATGGTATCGTATGTCCCCTTAGACACGGATGAAACTGGAGCAGCCGACAGCACGATGCTCACTTCTGCATGAGGAGTACCATGCCCCGCTTGGAGGTCGGTATGTGCACCAACGGCTGAGCGGCAATCCGTCTACTCCTGATTGGCAGGGGTTGCCTTGTGGTTGTCTCCTTCTGCCTTTGTGGGCTAGTGATTAGTGACAACTATCGCTTGAGCTGCACTTCCTCAGTGAACCATGTGAGATGCCGAGCAGCATCATGTGGCGTGGGCATCGCGTCGCTGGGGTGGGCTCATCTACGACGCCGACTTTGTCCCACCGTGGTGGTACGAGCCGTGGGAGCCCCTACACTGGTGACAACATAGGCGAGTCCGTCATCCACTAAGCAGCCGTTGCCGGAGAATGGGTGGCCACCAATGGCGGTGCAAGTTGAGGTTTGAAAAATACACTTTACCCTTTTCAATAAACCCGTAGGAGTTCTAGGAAAATGGGAATCGAGCAACTGCCGAAAGCCTAATTAAAAATACAAAGGGTGATAGCAGCATTTCATCTTCCTTTTAGGCACTACTAGACTATTCCTCTGTATCTAAATATCTGTTGTTTGTGCTTTCCGAGAAACAACTTTGACTAAATATATATTAAAAAATATTAATATTTATGGTATATAATTAGTATCATTAGAAAGATCTTTGAATCTATTTTTTTTAATAAATTTATTTAGAGATATAAATATTATACATATTTTATACAAATCAAATTAAATTTACGGCACACACCAACAGCGACAATTATTCAGTGATGGAGGGAGCAGAGATAATGACCAATAGAAGACCAAGTCAGTCGCTACTACACTACTTTTAGTGATGGTGGCAGCAGTGGCCCCACTTGCAGAAACCGGACCCAGTAGCTCTACGACGTGGTAGGTGGCAACACCTTGCTTTCGTTTCAGGAACTGGACGACCGATGATGCCGAGTCTCCGCAGTCAATCCCTCCCTTGTATTACCAGCTCGACCGAAGCTGCATATACCTTGCCTAAAGCCAGTTCTTCTCCGTCCTGTCCTGTCCAACTCCAACAAAGACACGGGGAGGGAGACCTCCACAAGGAGAAGGAGGCCTCCAGCTCTCTCGTCTCTCCACCCTTTCTCCTCATCTCGCTCTCGGCACATACAGGCCCGCGGAGGAATCGCTCGCCGGAGCTCCGATCCTATCCGCCAATGGCTGACAGCAGTTCCGCTCCCGGTACGCTCCTCAACTACAACCATCGTGTATATGTATGCGTTTCAATTCCATGGCTTCAAACAAAAGCCTGCCAAAACGAAGTTTACAGCTAGATACGTGTTTAGCTTGCATGATAATTCACATGATTCTTTTTGCTCCCCGTTGTTGGTGTTGGTGCAGGCGGCTACTACTCCGGCCCTCCCGCCGCGCCGCACGACAAGCACAAGGCGCCGCCGTCAGGGCCCGAGCCCGCTGACGGGCAGGTCAACGCCTCAGTCCCTGGTGCGTGCACTACCTACAGATCCGGCGATCCAAGCGTTTCTTCTTCTCCTAAAAATTCCTCGTTCCGTTTCTCTCTCCAATCACGTTTGGTTTGCGCGGCTAGTGTCTGTTGACTGTTTGTAACAACGACCGTCGCCTTTGGCAAGAGCAGGCTACTACTCCGGCGGCCCTGCTGCGAAACCTGGCGCCGGCGGCGGCCAGGGCTCCGCTGCTCCTAAGGAACAGGGCTTCTTCGCCAGCTGGTGAGCATTCAGAGCTCAAATGATCAAATTAGAATCTACTAGTCGCTGTTGCCTGCTTTTGATTCCACTTGATTATTCCTTCGCTGATGGCTCTCCGTTTGTTGTGTGATGTATCAACAAGTTGTGCGTGCTTCTCTGGCGTCGAAACGGCAAGATAGAGTCAGTGTTGGACTTGGACCGAGGACCATGGATGGCAGGCACACGGCAGTGACTGTGTTGGGTCGATGCAAATTTGTTCAGATTTATTTTCTTTCAAAATTGAAATATATATTTTCGGCAGTGGCGTTGTCAATTGTACAAGCGTTGTATGCACTATGCAGAACCAGAGTCTGTGCTGTGCTTTGATATGAAAAGTACTCCGCATGATACAACTGTGCTGTGCTTTGATATGAAAATCAGGGAGTTTCTCATACAGTTTACCTTTTGAAGAAATTTGTTCAGATTTATTTTCTTTGAAATATATATTTTCGGCAGTGGCGTTGTCAGTTTGTACAAGCATTCTATGCACTATGCAGAAGCGGCTGCAGCTGCAGCCGAACGGCCCCAAAATCAGGTAGTCTCTCACTCTCTCATACAGTTTACCTTTTGAAGAGATGCTCCTAGCCATTCGCTTCGGCCCATAATAGTTTTAATTAACAAATTCACTTTGTATGAAGAGGCAATGATTCTACTAGTCGAGGCAATGTACCGCATTTACCTAGCTACCTGCATATAGTCATTATTCATGCAGCAAATGTTTTTCATTCTCCCTATCTTAGTTTGTCGTCCTACTGCACACATTAATGGATTCTTGCATATGATGCCGAAAGTGAAGAACATCCTTAAGAACACAAGAAATATTTAGTATATATTTCAGTAGGGGCTCCTGAGCCCCTCCTGTTCCCTCAAAAAAAATATTATATAGAAAAACCTTGGGGTTTCCACGTTTCTGGAGGCTTGTGTGAGGTCAGACATGCATGCTTATTATAATTTGGGTTCCTATGTTGAGTTGATAACTTAGGAGAGTCTAATGAACTTAGGGTCTGCTTGTTTGAGTTGTATGTTTTGAGCTTTTGGCTAAAAAGCTGACTTTCTAGCATTTATGTTTTGTTATTGGTTTTGTAATAAACTTTTAGCTTCTCGGCACAAAAAAAGTTACAAAAGCTTCTGTTAGCATGTTTTTCAACTTCAGTTTATCTTCTCCAAATCCAGCTTTTTCAAAAGCCAACTCAATAGAAGTGCTATTTGTTTCAGCTTTTGGCTTCTGGCTAGCAGAAGCCAGCAAAAGGCTGAAACAAAAGAGCTAGACCCTGTTTGGTACATGTTCTTTAGGAAGCACTTCTCAGAAAAGATGCACTAGTAGAGTAAGAGCAAGCGTAAAATAAGCATGTCTGATCTAGCTTATGTTTATTACTATAAAAATGGGGTGGTGGGAATAATCACGGTCGGACTAAGCTGCAAAAGAACATGGCAATTGACTATTAATTTTAGCTTATTTTGGCCATAAACAACTTACAAGCTGTACCAAATATGTATTCAGTGTACTTGCTTTTTGGTTGAAGCCAAAATCCTATGCGGTGTTTTTGCTCTGTTTAAAAATCTTCTGGTAGGGTCTCAACCAGAACAGCCCCTTAGAGAAGGAGCATTGTAGGAGCAAGGAGGCACCCTTTATTATTTCCCTTTGAATTTTGATAGATGTATTACATGTTTTTTTTCCCAAGAAGGTTCCTTCTGAAGCAAGTACCCAAAATCTTCTCACTCTAAGTCAATTTCATTTCCGCGTTAAGGAAGCTGCCTCCCCAAAACCCAAAGGCACCTGCTCTACTGTCTACTCCCACATCCCACTTCCATCTATCCAAGAAGCAGAGGCCGGCAGCGGAGGCGGTGCTCCACCGGCTTCCTCCTCTTCGCTCGTCGTCCCACTCTCTCCGGAGGAGGCTGCGCGCGGGAGACTCGCCATGGCCGACGCCTCTGGCAATCCTGCCGGTATGCTGATCAGCCTTGACATCTACCTTAGCATTTCTGAAAACACAAAAACAAGCTCGATCGATCGAAACGATTGGCAGTAGCGTGCAGACTACTCTCGTTTCCCTTGTGCGAATTGATCACTTTGATTGTTCACTGGTTTTCTGTGGCTGCAGATGGCTACTACAGTGGCCGTCCCCTGGGCCTGGAGTACGATCCGCAGCAAGCGCAGGCAGTGCCGGCACCGCCGCTGCAAGCAGCACAGCCGCAGGCAACCGCTGGCGAACAGGCCAACGGTGTGCCGGCGCCACAGCCGCAGCAGCCACGGCAGGATGTTGGCGAACAGGTCGCCAACCACACTCATGTCCATGGCGTTCCTGGTGTGTGTCAAACAGATCCAAACTTTTCTTCTCAAATCTCACTCCTAATCCCTCGCTTGGCCTTTTCTTTCAAAGTTCTCTTTGATGCTAGTAGCGTCTGTCTATATGCAGTTTCAAGTGCTCTGTTTGATTCCTTTGATTTGGTATACGAGCAGGATACTATAAAGCCCGCCTTAGCAACACGAACACTGCTGTAGCTCCTCTTTCAGCAGCTGCTACTGTTGCTCCTCCTGCTCCTGCTCCTGCAGTTGAACCTGAAAGGAAGCTGAGCTGGATTGACAAATAGTAAGTAGCACGCAACGCCTGCTTCAATTGACATAGAAAATGGCACCATCTAGAGATCAGAAGTATACTCACTGACACTGCTTTGTGTAACCAATTCTTTTGAATGGTGGCATGTGGTTCCTATCTCAAGCCTCATGTGCTTCACCGGCGGCAGAAACGTGAGGTAGCTCAGGAGTCAAGACACCCGTGGTCGGCCACGTTATTCACGAAGTTAGAACGAGATTGCACGGCTGGGTTTGTTTTGATGTATAGAAAAATGTTGAGATCTTTGTTAGTTCTTCCCCATGCTTCATTTGTGCAACTACATGCAGAATTGCAGATGCAGAGTCAGTGAATCTATTTATGATCCATCAGTTGTATTGTGCTTAATGATTTAAATCTGATCGTTTCACATGGTTTGGTATATATGATGAATAAATAAATACCACGGTGATGGGCTCTGTTGCTCTTCAGCAGCGGTTCGAGGATATGGGGTGATTAGTGCAATGAGGTTCAAGGATATGAGGTTTGAGAGTACGGTACATATATACCCTTGCTAGGGTTTCTTGGAGACTTGATTCTCTTGTAAGTCGACACAGGCGTGTAACCCAAAACTCTTGAGATAATGAGATTGTTGCTGGCTGGTGCCCGTGGTTTTTCCCCTTTGCATTGGAGGGGTTTTCCACGTTAAATCGTGTGTCTCCGCTGTGATTGATTTCGTTTTACTTCATATTCCATACGTCGTTCATAACAAGTGGTACCGGAGCTTCGGTTGCTGTAGGGTTCATGACGACGTCGATGAAGTTCGATCTTCCGCTGCTGAACTACGACACGCGGTTCTCGCTATGGCAAGTCAAGATGTAGGGAATTCTGGCGCAGACTCATGACTACGATGAGGCGCTGGATAACTTCGGCAAGAGGAAGGCCGATTGGACTCCTGAGGAGATCCGCAAGGATCAGAAAGCTCTCACCCTAATTCAGTTACATCTTCATAATGATATTTTGCAGGAGTGTTTGAAAGAGAAAATTGCTGTAGAACTATGGCTGAAACTGGAATTGATCTGTATGTGCAAGGATCTAACCAGTAAGATGCAGATGAAGATGAAGCTGTTCACTCTGAGGATGAAGGAGGAGGATTCGGTGATGACCCACATCGCTGAATTCAAGAAGATCGTGGCCGACCTAGTGTCAATGGAGGTAAAGTATGATGATGAGGACTTAGGTCTTCTACTGTTATGTTCTTTGCCAAATTCGTATGCAAATTTTCGTGACACCATACTTTTGAGCCGTGATGAACTAACCCTAAAGGAAGTTTATGAGGCTCTCCAGTCTAAGGAGAAGATGAAAGTTATGGTGCAGCATGACGGAACGTCGTCCTCAAAGGGCGAAGCTTTGCATGTGAGAGGCAGAACTGATAACAGATCCTCATATGATAGCATTGATGGTAGAAAGAACTACGAGAGGAGAGGCCGTTCAAAGTCCAAGCCACATGGTAATAAAAAGTTCTGTGTTTATTGCAAGCTGACAAATCATAATGTTGAGGATTGCAGAAAAGTACAGAATAAGGAGAAGAGAAAAAACAAGTCGGCTGGTAAGGTCTCTGTTGCTGCTGCTGCGTCTGATGATGATTCTGGAGATTGTCTGATAGTGCTTGCTGGTTGTGTTGCTGGTCATGATGAATGGATTCTAGATTCCGCATGTTCATTTCATATTTGCACTAACAGAAATTAGTTTAGTTCATATAAGTCTGTGCAGAAAGGGGATGTTGTGCGGATGGGAGATGATAACCCATGTGACGTCGTGGGGATTGGATCAGTTCAGATCAAGACTGATGATGGCATGACACGCACGCTAAAAAACGTCAGGTATATACCAGGGATGTCCAGGAATCTTATCTCATTGAGCACGCTTGATGCAGAAGGTTACAAATATTCCGGTTCAGATGGCATTCTGAATGTATCAAAAGGTTCTCTTGTCTGTTTGAAAGGTAATCTTAATTCTACAAAGTTATATGTTCTTAGAGGGTGTACTTTACATGGTTCTGATTCCGCTGCTGCTGCTGTTACTAATGATGAACCTAGTAAAACTAACCTTTGGTACATGCGTTTGGTACATATGAGTCACCATGGTATGGCAGATTTGATAAAGAGAAACCTACTGAAAGGCTGCACTTCGAGTAAGATAAATTTTTGTGAGCATTGCATTTTCGGCAAGCATAAGAGGGTATAGTTCAACACTTCTATTCACACCACCAAAGGTACTCTTGATTATGTTCATGCTGATTTATGGGATCCTTCTAAGAAGCCCTCATAGGTGGTGCTCGTTACATGCTTACAATTATTGACGACTACTCAAGAAGGATTTGACCTTATTTTCTAAAACAGAAAGATGATACTTTTGCTGCTTTTAAGAACTAGAAAGTAATGATAGAAAGACAAACTGAAAGGAAGGTAAAATTGCTTCGTACTGATAATGGTGGAGAATTTTGTTCGCATGCCTTTAATGATTATTGCAGACAGGAAGGCATTGTTAGGCATCACACCATACCCCATACTCCACAACAGAATGGTGTGGCAGAACGGATGAATAAGACCATTATCTACAAGGCCCGTTGCATGCTGTCTCATGCAAGGATGAGCAAGCGTTTTTGGGCTGAAGCTGCTAATACTGCCTGTTACTTGATAAACAGGTCACCTTCTATTCCACTAAATAAGAAAACTCCTATTGAGGTATGGTCTGGTACGCCTGCTGATTATTCACAGTTAAAAGTTTTTGGATGCACTGCTTATGCTCATGTTGATAATGGAAAATTAGAGCCTAGAGCTGTTAAGTGTCTTTTCCTTGATTATGGTTCGGGAATCAAAGGCTATAAATTGTGGAATCTTGAAACAGGGAAGACTTTTATGAGCAGGAGTGTTGTATTCAATGAATCTGTGATGTTTATTGACAGTTTGCCCTCAGATCATGTTCCAGAAAAAGAGCTGCAGAGTATGCGCATACAGGTGGAGCATGTTGATGATGATATAGGTGTGCAGGTGGAGCTTGCTGATGAGCAGGATGACCATAATAATAATGTTGCTGATGATGATGCTCATGATGATGTTCAGCAAACTCCTCCTAGTTTGCAGCTACAGGAGGAATTACCTATTGCTCAACGCAAGTCAACAAGGACAGTTGTACCTCCTAAACGTCTTATCGAAGAATGTAATTTGTTCTACTATGCTTTGAGTTGTGCTGAACAGGTGGAGAATGTTTATGAGCCAGCAACCTATAAAGAAGTTGTTCGTTGTGCTGATAGTGAGAATTGGATTTCTGCTATGCATGAGGAGATGCAGTCTCTTGAGAAGAACAGTACATGGGAGGTTGTTTCTTTGCCTAAGGAAAAGAAGACCATAAACTGCAAGTGGATCTTCAAGAGAAAGGAGGGTTTATCTCCAAGCGAGCCTCCAAAGTATAAGGCAAGGTTAGTTGCAAAAGGCTACAGTCAAATTCCGAGTGTTGACTATAATGATATGTTCTCTCCAGTGGTAAAACACAGTTCAATTCGTACTTTCTTGAGTATTGTTGCTTCACATGATCTTGAGCTTGAGCAGTTAGATGTGAAGACTGCGTTTTTGCATGGAGAGCTAGAGGAGGACATATACATGGACCAACCGGAAGGGTTCATAGTGCCTGGCAAGGAAAAATATGTGTGCAAGTTGAAGCGCTCCTTGTATGGTTTGAAACAGTCCCCTCGTCAGTGAAACGAAAGGTTTGATTCATTTATGTTGTCACACAGTTTCAAAAGATCTAGATATGATAGCTGTGTTTACATCAAGCATGTTAATGGATCACTTATATATTTGCTGTTATATGTTGATGATATGCTGATTGCTGCCAAGAGTAAGAATGAAATCACTAAGTTAAAGAAGTTGTTAAGTAGTGAGTTTGATATGAAAGATCTTGGTAGTGCTAAGAAAATTCTTGGTATGGAAATTAGTAGAGACAGAAAATCTGGTTTGCTATTTCTTAGTCAACAAAATTATATCAAAAAAGTTCTTTAGCATTTCAACATGCAAAATGCTAAGGCTGTTAGTACCCCTATTGCACCTCACTTTAAGTTGTCAGCTGCTCAGTGTCCTAGTACAGATGCAGAGATTGAGTACATGTCAAGGGTTCCTTATTCTAGTGTTGTTGGGTCTTTGATGTATGCCATGGTTTGCTCTCGTCCAGATTTGTCATATGCTATGAGTCTTGTTAGTAGATATATGTCTAATCCTGGCAAAGAACATTGGAGGGCAGTTCAGTGGATTTTCAGGTACCTCAGAGGCACAACAGATTCCTGTTTGAAATTTGGAAGAACTGATAAGGGTCTCATTGGTTATGTGGATTCTGATTATGTTGCTGATCTGGACATGCGAAGATCAATTACTGGTTATGTGTTTACTATTGGCAGTTGTGCTGTGAGTTGGAAGGCTACGTTACAGTCTGTTGTTGCTTTATCTACTACTGAAGCAGAATATATGGCTATTTGTGAAGCGTGCAAAGAATTAATATGGTTGAAAGGTTTGTACGCTGAACTCAGTGGAATTGAATCTTGCATAAGTTTGCACTGTGACAGTCAAAGTGCAATTTACCTCACTAAAGATCAGATGTTCCATGAGAGAACTAAGCACATAGATATCAAGTATCATTTTGTGCGAGATGTGATTGAAGAAGGTAAGCTGAAGGTATGCAAGATTAGTACTCATGATAATCCTGCTGATATGATGACAAAGCCTGTTTCTGTTGCTAAGTTTGAGTTATACTCAAGCTTAGTTGGTTTAATTGAATAGTCCAATAGACTATTGTTGGCACCAGTGGTTTTCTATCTTTTGTTGTTCAGGATGATTGGTTGATTTATGATACAAGATGAATTTGTCTCAAGGTGGAGTTTTGTTGGAGTTGTTCCAAATTCACTGCAAGATATAAGCCGGGCTTCTGACGGAGCGAATCGGAGGCCCGTAAAAGCCGAAGGCTGGGCCAGAGCGTACGGTACATATATACCCTTGCTAGGGTTTCTTGGAGACTTGATTCTCTTGTAAGCCGCCACAGGCGTGTAACCCAAAACTCTTGAGATAGTGAGATTGTTGATGGCTGGTGCCTGTGGTTTTTCCCCTTTGCATTGGAGGGGTTTTCCACGTTAAATCGTGTGTCTCCGCTGTGATTGATTTCGTTTTACTTCATATTTCATACGTCGTTCATAACACAAATTAGGCACATTTATCCTGCAGGTTGGTGTCACTTGGATCTGGCATTGTTTGCACAAGATACTTATGTACCTGATATAGTGCAACTTGGTCAACCGTCAACACAATGGTTTATTGTGTTGCCCTTCATCTTTGGTTGACTTAATGGCTGATCTCTGAATCAAGCTTGTAGAAATGTCATGAGGCACCCCCTGCTTTGAGTTCCCAGAGCAGTGGGATTTGATATTCCCCATCCATCCACACTACCTGAATATTTCAATCTTACCATGGTGCTCTAGAGTTTGGGGGAAGCAAAAAAAATGTTTCATTTTGCGCAAATAGATTTAACAAAAGGTGAAGTCATAACAACACTCCAATAATGGTATTTCTTATCACGTTTTTTCATTAAACATGGTGTTACTAAACTCAAGTTAGTTAAGTTTATTAGGATTAAAAGCAAACATATATTTTAACTACAAGGACAGTATATCACTCTATTTAAAAATGATAGGACTCAATGTCCTTGCAATATTTAAATAATAATGAATATAACTATGCAACGTTTTACAAATTACATTTATGCATATGTCCAAGCTTGCTTATAGTAAGTTCAGTTTGATAAAGGGTCATCAAGAATCAATATGGTCACATCATTAAAGGATGAGGCATCGATGGAATGGATCTTTTCATCGCATGATTTGAAACCATAAAGGTGATAATAACCCTAGTCAAGTTCTTGAATTACACATGGTAAAAGACAGTATAGAGTGTTGCACTAGACCGATACTTAAATGAGTTAAATTTAGTCCTTCAATGTGTTAGAACAATATGAAATCGTACCTATTGTCGTGTCATCCTATTTATAAAATGATAATCAATTTTTTACTTGCTTTGGTTTAAGAGGATGGAAGGGGGTATAGAGAGAAAAGGGTTAAGAAGATGAATGGGAGTTACATGAGACAGAAAACAGGTAGGAAAAAGGAGTAGGAGCACAATAAGATGGGGGAGGTAGGGAATAAGATGAAGATGGTGAGAAAGGGGGATGACAGCCATGTGCATGCTGACATTTATTTATAGAAATTGTGCAAAGATATTTTAAGTACCCTCATCTAATTTATATCTATAATATATGCTTTCTGTAGTACGAACAAAGGAGTTATGAACTTAGCAATACGTCATATCACACATAAATACTTGAATTATACCAGGATATGTTGACATACCCTATTGTATCACTGCAAAATTCAATTATTTATTATATAATAAATATGAATTGACTAGTAAACAAATTTATTAATATTTATTCATTATGTATGAAATTGTTTTTTTAACATAATAGGTGCCTATTAGTTTGTACAAACCAGTCCGTGCATATGCAGTAACCCTTTGGAGCACCCAAAAGTCCTAGCAAGCAAGTCAAATATTTCTTCTATCATGTTAATAGGTAGCATCATGGACTTTTGGAAGTTCACTCTTAGCCCTGTGGATTCAGTGACAGTGTTAATGACAGATTTTAGAAAAAAAAAAACCTGCCTGGCATCACCCTCAAGGATAATCAATGTGTCATCAGTATACTAAATGATTGGGAAGTCATTGTTTGATTCTAAGGAAATTGGTAATCTGAGTAGCCCTAGCTCTTTGCCTCGGTTTGCCAGTGACTGTAGGAAGTCGGCAGCTAGCACAAGGAGGAGAGGTGAAAGGGGATCACCTTGCCTCACTCTTAAATAATTGAAGGCTTTTCTAGGTGTCCCATTTAGGAGTACTGCTGAGGTTGCTGAAGAAAATTTTTGGTTCATCCATCGTAGCAACTTCTATCCAAAGTCTTTTTTTCTCCATTATAGTGAGCATTGCTTGATATTCCATCTTGTCAAAAGCCTTCTTAAAATCCATCTTTAGAATAACAATTTCCTTCTTTGAGTTGTGACATAAGTGCAAATATTCCGGTGACCGAGCTAGGCAGTCTTGGGTAGTCCTTTTTTTTAATAAAACTACATTGACTTCTGTGGACTAGCTTGGTGATCACTGTTTGCAACCTATTTGCTAGCAGTTTGGTCAAGAGTCTGACTGAAGAATTGAGTAGGGAAATTGGCCTATAATCTAATACAGTCCTGGCACCATCTATCTTTGGGATAAAAGTAATGAGAGAAGAATTGATGCTCCTCATACACAGATTGTTGTTGTGGAAGTCATTGCATAGTTTATAGAAAATCCTCCTTGATGGTTGCACAATAGACTTTTAGGAACTCATTATTAAAACCATCTGATCCTAGTGGTTTGTCATCTAGGAGGTTTTTGATGACAGGATCTATCTCACTGGTTAGGAATGGTTCCTCAAGAAAACCTAGATCTTCTCTTCTTTCTAGAATTTCAGTTGGATCAAGAGCAAACCCTCTAAAATCTGTCTGCCCCAATCTCTCCTTGAAACTTTCCCGAAGTAGCAGCTCTTTGTCCTTGCGTGCAGTAAGGATGGAGCCCTCTCTTTCTTCTAGATGAGTAATAAGGTTGCCTCTGTGTCTAATTGTAGCATTTGCGTGGAAGAACATTGTTGTTGCAACTCCTAATTCACCCATTTGATGGCTCCTCTTTGTCTCCAATAGGCCTTTTGTTGCTCAAGCAGAGGTAGCAACTTTGCTTTCATTACAATTCTGAAGTTCCATTGTGCAAGGCGAAGATCTCGGAATTCTTCCAGAATGTTTAAAAACTGGATCAGTGATTTTGAGTTGGAGGATATGTTGACATATATACCATATTGTATCACTGCAAAATTCAATTATTTTCTGTATAATAAATATGAATTGCCTAGTAAAAAATTTATTAATATTTATTCATTATGTCTGGAATGGTTTTTTATAACACATAGGTGTCTATTAGTTTGTACAAACCAGTCCGTGCATATGCACTTGTTGAAAAATAGTATACAAACATACAGATACTCTAGTAAAAGCAGACAATGGGTCGTCACACACATCTTGGTACAATACTGTGGCTTTTGGCTCCATCGAGATTCCCAAATTAAAACCGTGCTGCTCTGCAAAGGCCGCTACATCTTGACAATCAAGCTGCCAAAAACTAGCGCCGTGATGAAGCTAGCAAGCGTCCCTGCAATGTCGCCAATGGTGCTGCTAAACATGTTCTCAAGCACGCTGTCGACATTCAGGGCGTCGCCACCCACGTCGTCCTCCTGGTTACGGTAGTAGGCCTCCCAGCAGCGACGAGCCGTTTCCTTGAGGCACGCCACGTGCAGGTCAACAGCCTCGCCGTCGACGTAGCAGCGGTACGCCCAGAACCAACGGTGTTGGCCCTCATTATCTGGGCACAAGGCACACTGCCGCGACGCCCTCCGGTGGAGGTCGAAGGTACGGCCGTCATGGAGAAAGCGGTCCGGCAGGGACGCGCAGCACGGGTGGAGATCAAGGCCTTCTTCCAAGCTGTGGTAGACGAAACCCCTCGTGGGCTCGCCACAAGCGTCGCAGACCCTCCTTCCCTCCTCCTGGACAGGGGACGATGGGGCCTCCTGGAGGAAGCGGAACTCGAACTGCTTGCCGTAGCCGAACAGAGGATGCACCAGAGTGTGGAGATCGAACAGGGGATCATCTGCGACTGCGCAACGAGTGTGGAGGTCGAAGGTATGGCCCCCGCCGCCGCAATCGCACGCGTACCTGGGCCCGTAACCGGGCTCCTTGCAGCCGTCGCACAAGAATGGCGCGCCGGCGTCCGTCATCAGCTTCAGCTTGTGCTCCGGCTGGGCAGGATTGCTGATCTCCGACGGAGGATCCTTGTGCATATTTGTAGTAGATATCTGTTTCTTAGAAATGACTGGTTTGCGACTTGGTAGGCGCGACGATCCTGCCCACGGATCCATCTTCTACAGACAATCAGTTTGATTAATATTTAACCAACAAGAATAAGATTTCAAATAATTAATTAATACAGAGACCTAAGTCGTGCAGGCGGCAGTGGAAATAAATATAGTTTCTGCCCCCGCCGCAACCTTAGCCAATAACAACATCATTATCTATATTTATCAAAAAAAAACATCATTATCTATGCGCCTTTCTAATTTCTATATGGTACATACCCATTGGTTTTAAAATACTCTCTCTTTTTCAAACTCTAAGACGTTCTAGCTTTTCTAGACACATTGTTTTAACTAGGTATATAGACGTATTGAGGTAATATTTCAAATAAATCTAAGCCATTGATTTTTTATATTTTCTTAAATAAACAAATCATACCATAACTTAAGAAAAGGAAAATTCTTCCAAATCTAATAGCCACTGGACAAAAGTACTTGCCATTGGTCCCTTCTTCGTTGCGTCCTGGAGCGGCGGCATGGGATTCGTCCACACCGCGACCGCGTCCTGGAGTGGCGGCATGGGATCCTGGGCGGACATCACGGGATGAGCCGACAAGCAGGCATCGACATTAATTAAAATTTTATTTTGATGCATATTGGCACTATGGATTTTACTAATTGACTATAGATTAAAAAACACGTTATACAATCTTATATTTAAACGTTTTTAATTATGGTTTACTTCCTTGCTATGCAATGCCAATGCCAAGTTGCCAACGAATGAAGATCTCCAATGTCAATGCAACATTCTTCATGCATAAAAAAGTGTGTTGACATGCGCAACGGTGATTTTGATCTCCAGAACACCCACTCTTTCGTTTGAAAGCACGGAAGCTAATACAGCGTTCATCTCCAAAAGCAAGGTGACTTCGATGCATGCAACACATAATCACGCTGGCTCACATGCAAATTACATCCATGCGAAAACAAGTGTATCATTATATGGTAATCAAAATATGTCAAGTCCAAAATTGCAAAATAAAAAAGATTCACCATATCTGCCATATCACACATGCATCAATCAAATTTAGAAAAAAATCTTTTATATTTAAAACTTTCCTTATTTATCCTTGTTCACAAAATAAAAAACCAAATAAATATATGTTTCAACTATTATCTCTTATAGGTGATCATAGGCGTCTGATTAAATAAAATAAATAAACAGCTCAAGGTTATTTGGGAGTACCGTAGCAATGCCCAAACATCTTATATATAGTTTGGAATGGAGATAGTATAATGCATTGTCAATTGTCCAAGTCAACACATTAAGTTCGATTCAGTTTGTAGAAAAGAGTGTGACCGTCTACCACATCAAAGAGGTAAATTATGTACCTAATTAAACACACCTAGCTAGTATAGTAGATATTATTTCAAACGTTGGGTGTTTGAGACAACTAATAAAATTGCATTATGTTTCAGGTTGAGAGGGTAGCTCGAGGATTTTTGGTTCGCCTCTCGATCTGTTTTGAAGAAGACTGACTGTCTTTGAATGGAGGATGGAAAAAAAATCAATTAAGTGGCACAGTAGTAGTATTTTGTCATTTTTATATTTGAAAAAAAACTAGCATTAATTTGTTACATTGTTTCCAATGTAAATACTAAAAGACATGTATACTAGTTAGAGTCCAGTGGCATATGATGTACCAAAAGTTTTGTATTTTCTATGGACAACTTTTTTTTGGGAAAAATAGTATACAGTTGATAGTTTACATACAACATATTAATAATCGTACCATTTTCCTCGGCGGCAGCGCTTTATAATATGATGGGGCAAGCAGTTTAAAATTTTCCATGTCAATCTCATCCAATTGACTCACAATATCCTTGATTATAGGCCTTTTACGGCGATCATTCTCCATGCACCTTCTTGCAATTTCGATACATCTTTTCACTTGTTTGCAATCTACTTCAAGTGATTCATACCTGGGTATCTCTTGTAGACATTTTTTCCAGTTCTCATGAACCTTCAAAGTCAAAACACAGAGCAAAGCAGTACAGGTGCTGTTAACGTCAGTGAAAACTGGATTCATACATGGCAACAAAACATAGAACACTGCCCTATTGCAAATATGGGTTCAGGTTTTGAACACGTGAATTAATAACAAGAAACCCTAGGAATTTGCCACAATTAGATGATCCGATTATACGAGCCCTTGCAATACAAAATTCGAGTTTTTTCATTAGCTCTAATAACTAATTAAACAATATAAGCACACTTGAAGAGTCTGCACTATAATTTATCCCTTTGTTCTAAAGAGTAATGTGTTTTAGTTTGTCCTCAGCTAAACTTCTATATTTTTCTGAGTTTATAAGAAAAATACAGTAACTTACGATATTTAATTAGTTTAATGAGTTCACTATTAAATATGTATTGGTGCAACATTTATTTGGTATTCTAGATGTATTAGTCCAAGGATGACAAAGGCAACAACACTAACATGATTTTAGGCATTGCTGAGAGACGATTTGTTCAGCATCCTTACGATTCGATCGACGTTGCCATGGATTATTTATTTATTTATTTATTGCTTCCAAGGGATGGATGATTAATAATAGACTTCCGTTAATTTCTAAGTTCTTTCATGTAAGTTTGATTTCCATATGCAGCAGCTGGATAGCTGACAACTTTATAATATAAAAGTCAGGCTGCGTGCTTAAGCAGAGGACACCAACTAATCCTTTTTATTTCAAAAAGAACTATACTCCCTCCGTTTCAATTTATAGATCGTTTTGACTTTTTTAAATACATAATTTTTTTTATTATGTATCTAGATATATTGTATAGCCAGGTGCATAGCAAAAGTGATATACCTAGAAAAGCCAAAACAAACTATAATTTGGGACAGAGGGTGGTACAACATATGCAAAACTAACAATTGTAAATCTAAGAACATTTCGGTACTCTGTCACAAGCAGTGATGCGAATTTGGTGCAATGAGAAGCTCCTAATGGAACTCTAGTACGTATTGATGGAAAAACGTTAAAATAACATATTCTTACATGTTCAACCAATTCTTGGGCACCCATGTCGGCAACGTCTGAGTAGCCTGTAATTCCAGTGATTATTTTTGTAATTATAACACCTAAACTGTATATATCATACTCCTTTGAGATTACTTGAAAGTTAATGAATTCTGGCGGTAAGTATCCACTGCAGCAGAACATTATGGTAAGGTGAGATTTTGAGCAATGCAGCTGATTAAAAACTCTGTTCACGTGAGCATAACTCTTACATTGTCCCTAGAGGAGTCAATGTCTTTTTGGTATTCTCTTCACCAATGAGCCTAGATAAACCAAAATCTGATATTTTTGGCGTCATCAGTCGGCTTAGAAGTACATTATCCGGTTTTAGATCCAAATGGAAAATGATGGGAAACTCCAATCCCTCTTGAAGATACCTTAAACCCTTGCAGATTCCCTTAATTATTTTGTAGCGTATAGACCAATTCTTGCCAAGATTTTCACCTGCAAGAGCAAACACAACATTCTCAATGAATAATTTTTAGTCACATTGCAGGCAAAATATTTATTCAATACGGTAATCACCAACCAGTAAGGAGCTTGCCAAGGCTTCCTTTGGGCATATATTCAAGGCAGAGTGCCCTGTGTATCCTTTGACAAACTATTAGTTTACCATTGTACTCTACGAGTTCTTCTTTAGCTTCATCACAGAACCCAACTAGTCGGACAATATTGGGATGCTTGAGCCGCTTAAGTATTTCAAATTCGTTTTCGAACTGCTGGTCACTGACATTAGGCATGAAATGGAGCATCTTCACAGCAACCTCTTCTCCATCTTCCAGCACTCCCTGTTCGTTATTAAATTTCATAGTTACTTATTCATACAAGGCTTGTATAGTTTTATTACGCTCGTGTAGTAATACAATAATGTTACAAAGAAGCCACACATTAGCTGGCAGGGCCTAAAAATGATGAGATTGACCAGAAAAAAGAAAATAGTGTGCACCATTGGATTTTATGATAATCTGACGGTCTAGGTTTAACCAAAGAGTCCATACCCATAATGATTAGTATATAGGTAAATTAAGAATTAACAATTAAAAAAATATTAGCTAGAATTGTATATGAATATAGGATTCATATTGATGTAGGCCCAAGCTATAATTATCTAAATCTATCTCCATGGTAAAGTTCCGCATGTAAAAAAACAGATACAACTCTTCCATTGGACCATGTGTATATATATCTATTTCCTCACAACACTTAACATACAAGGTTAGCTACTGCATGTCTTGGTCAAGCAATCTCGCTAGACCTATTAGCAGAAACCCATGAAAAGATTTGAAGCTTGGGGTAATTAAATTTAGAATAAAAATAAGAGCAGTATTACAATTTGGTACAATCAATACATATGACAAAATATTTCCTATTCTGCTCTGGTTAGAAAGCAAAACAACTAAATTAAAACCATGAAAATAACTTATAATTAATAATGGTTAAAAAGGCTATGTATTATTGATTGTGTGGCAAAACTCTAATGGTTTAGATATGATACGAGAGATCGAACGAAACTAAATTGGAATACTACATCATCAAATTAAAAATGATAAGATCACATAAATGGATGACTAACCAACGCGCTCTCAAGATTGGATGAAATAGTCAACAAACTATATCTTTAGTTGAAGAAGTTGAAAGAGCATCGAAATTTTCTAGATTAATCAAAAAATTAAAAGAGTATCCACCATTGGTTTATGATGATCTAATGGTCTAGGTCTATCTAGAAAAATTATGCCACATACAATGTACATTTAAATATTTTTCTCCATGCATAACATGTTCCAGTTCAATAATAGGGTTCTCTCTCGGTCCTATCGTATGAGGCCCAAAAGGAAAAAAGAAAACAAATAAAGCAGCAGAATGAATCTGATTCTATCATGTATAATATGTTCTAAATTTAAACAAACAGCTGGGTAACCAAGTCTGACATAACTAACTATGACTCACGTATTATTCTCATTGCTTCTCGATTCTAAACATGAGCAAAGCACGTCTATAACCAAGAGCGGAGCAGTAGACAAGCTGCAGCAACGGGCAAGCACAACTGGCCATGGGCTAGCGCGGAGCATGGCTAAGAGAGGCCGCACGCGAGTCACAACTGTAGGAAAGGAGCGAATACAGATTTACAGGCGAGCTGTGTAGATACAAACAAGCATAACGACAAGCAAGTGTTGCCTGTAATATGCATCAACCAGAGACGGTATATGCCCATGTGCTGTGACCTAGGTTAGGTTTGGCAAGGATACTATGGGCAAAAGACTCATTTTCATATATGGATTAGATATGGGTCAATTAATAGTGTTTTTCTTCAAAGAAAATGAATGAAGTAAAAATAAAAAGATAGGTTTACGATCAGAATTGGACAATAGAAAATTTGGAAGCAAATGAGACATGGGATACGGCGATACAAAAATAACAGATTTGCTAATGGTCAATTTAATTGCTGCTCCTGTGCATAATTTGTGATCAATTTAATGACATTTGTGAACAATTTGACATATATTTCTCTGATGTTTGCAATCCATAAAAATAATTTGTAAATTTTTTTAAAAAAATTAGCATATATTTGTGTTATTCGCAAATTACATCGTTCTGTCCAATAAATTACACTGAAGAAATCATTATAAATATAATAATAAGACGGTGTAAATATAGCTACAATATAGTGTAAGTGCATAGGCAAAATCAAGTTGTTAGGAGGGGGCTAAAACAACCGGTTGTTGGCTAGATAGTTCCATAATAAAATCAAAACATGCCCCAACGTATGTAACGATTGCATTGGCCTAGCATGTAAGATTGACCAAAGGCTAGGCTAGACCGAAGGTAAGTTCTAACTAAAAATAGTATTTTGAAAACTAAAAAAAATACTATCCACTAAAAATTAAATGGTAGAAATGTTTTTTTGCGAAACAAATGGTAGAAATGTTAAGTACTAAAAATAAGAAACTACAGTAACTCATAAATAAGCACATAAGAAGTATAAAGAATATGCATTGTCCTAGATCATTAGAAAAAAAAATGATTTAAAATAAAACAAACTAAATAAATATGAATTTTAGATTATAAGAGAGTCAAGAAGCTAAACAATTTGTGATAGGCCTTGACATTAATTTAAGCTAATTAAAGAAAAAAATAAAGGCTAAACTTGAATTCACTAGTAAGAGGAGGTAGAGGCGACAATAGGATTAAGCCAAGAAATATATCGAAGATAGCTACATAAAGCTCGTGCAATAGGGCGTATGGAGAAAGGACCAAATCCAAATATATAATGAGAAAAACTAGCTACGCGTGTTATTTGCACGGGCCGGGCGTCTTGCTAGTTGACTGGATTTGAAACAAACAAAAAATAACTATAGGCACTATTTGTTTTGTCCACATGCATATACACGGGTCTTCATGTTTGGTCAGTTTTACCTTGAAGACTTGTCCAAACGCACCGCGCCCAAGCTCCTCGGAGAAATTATTTGTCATCAGTTTTATCAGTTCGAATGGTAGCTTCCTTGGTTCGTTACTTAATCGGTTGTGCTTGTTCTCCATATTGTAAGCGTTTACTCGTGTACAGCTTGTTGGCAGCTCCACGCTCTCTTCATTACTATTACCGCTGCTCTTGCTTTTGCAACAAATGATAGAATAATCAGTAATAAAATGACTTTTAGGCCTGTGTTTGATTCTTGGAATTAAAATTTTATTCTAATAATCATAATTTAACAGAGGAGCGAGCCAAAGAGCGCTATAAGTTATAGAGTAGAAACATAGCATGATGATCTATAAAATTAATTTCTATCTCTCACTATGAATTTAAGATAGGTTTATATCTAAAATTTGGAAAGTTATGGTCAAATTTCAAACCAAATAGCTTAGTTCATTAAGTGTACTATAATTCCCTAAAATAAAAAGATCCAAAAGGCCCCTTAGGGAATTTAGCAAATTGAGGAGATGCGCGTTCAGCAGCAGGAGTACCATTCGATGAAACTTCTTGTTCTCCTGAGCTCACCGGCCGGCTGTGCTGGTTCGGTTGCCGCCGTCGCCGCCTGCGGACGAAGGTTCTCCGGTGTCCCGACGAACCAATCTTGTTCGTGTCAAAAGGCCAAGTTACTATATACATATATATTCAACAAACTCCATAATGGTGTGGTGCGTTGCTGTGGGCCAGTGGAGCCTCCATGCATGTGGCGTAGTACCTCTGGGAGTCTGGGTGTTGGCAGGCTTGGGTTCAGCGGCAGCCACCTGTGGTTGCTCGTCCGCCTTGTTCCCCAGCCGGCCGATGAGGTATCCTATGTATTGTAGCACGGCAAACGAAAGATGATTAGAGAGAGAAGGAGAGGGATGGAGCGAGACAGTAAACCTTGTGGCACCACCTCCGGGAACAGGATCGCCCATGGCAGATGCTGGTGTCTAAAGGCCAAATCAACAGGCAACAGCGCAAACAAACTCGATAATGGTGTGGTGCGTTGCTGTGGGTCTGGGTCAGTGGAGCATGCATGTGGCGGAGTACCTCCGGGAATCTGGGTGTTGCCAGGCTTGTTGGGTTGCTCGTCCGATGGTAGTACGTAGCACAGGCAACGGAAGCTGATTAGAGAGAGAGGGATGGAGCGAGACAGTGAATCCTGTGGCACCCACCTCCGGGAACAGAGTCGCCCATGGCAGATGTACCGATTTAAAATATTTTATAGCCGAACAGCCTCCTCCTCTGCTCCGGCGGTGGGTGGGACGACGCCGAGTCGACGACCAAGACTCATGGGAAGCCGGCGGGGCGTGATTGGCCAATATGTGGGATAAGCGTCAGAACTCCGAAGAGACGCTTTCCACGCCCAGACTAGCAGCAGTCCTCACCAGCCGGAAGTAATAGGCGACGACGAGCCGACAACCAACGCTAACTATTTTAACTCTTTTTAATTAACCAATATATAAATATCTAGTTAATAGTTTTAAAAATACTTTTAGATCCGATCAATTTGTTACACCGGTGCGCCTAGCGCGATAGAAAACTATTATCGTGTCACATACACTGGCGACAAGGGCCGTCAGCCTAGGCACGTGCGGCTATATGGGACCAGCCCTGTCATTCCACACCGCCACGTACGACTATGGTCTTGCTTTGTTCCTCTTAAACTCCTGAATTTGGTACTGTACAAAAAGAAGATTCTTCGTCACATCAAATTTACGGTACATGCATAAAGTACTAAATGTAGACAAAATCAAAAACTAATTACACAGTTTGGTTGTACTTTGCGAGACGAACGTTTTAAGCCTAATTAGTCAATGATTGGACAATTATTACCAAATACAAATGAAATGCCACAATGCACTACAGTGCCAAACCATGAATTTAGCACTGTCGAATTCGAGCAACTAAACATGGCCTATACCTCCGTTTGAGATGGCTTCGGTTTAAGTGGAAACAAAAGAAAGAGCGTGCAATACTTGTCAAATAACAACGAAAATGCTACAGTAATGCTACGGTTACATTTTGCAAAATATTTTGAGAACTAAACAAGTGTCTAGATCAATGGAAAATCGGCACAAACAATTGCGCCCTTGTTATATCAAAAGATACGAAGAAAAAAAATTACGGTTCAAAAAACTATGGAAAGCAACAAATGGATCCACCACATATACCCCCCAAATTCTCAAAATGAGGTCATGGCATTTGTGAGCCTTTTGGAAGCCGTCAAGGATATTCAATTGAATAATGCCGTTGACGATGAGATTAAATGACGCTGGACGGGAACGGAGAATATAACACCAAAGTGCATATCGCATTCAGTTTGAAGAAATCTTCAATAAAATCAGAATAATGCCTATCTAGAAGGCAAAAAGTGAACCTAAGCGCAGATTCTTTGCATGAACTTGCTGCACAAGAAAATCCTCACATCTTAATTTAGTGAAGCGTGGATGGACTAATGACCCATATTGCAAATTATGTGGACTTGACCCGGAAACACCGATTCACCTATGTAAAGATTGCCTGTTCACTAAGGAAGCACGGGAGGAGACTCAATAAGTTCTGGCGAAGTTGCAGAAGGCAAGTTGATAAAAATCAGAGAAGAGCTTTCGACGGAACACTAATCTGTTTTTGTGGAATATCTAGAAACAAGGGAATAGACGAACCTTCCAGCAGGTTGCTGCGTTATGCGAGGATGATATTTTTCAATACCGTTTGGCAACAACCCCTGGACAAGAAGCAACTGATTTGCATTAATTTGGTAGCAGGTGTTGGCCTAATCGTTTCTGGATAGTTTGCGCCCTCTGTTCTTCTTCCTTTTTGTGTTGCTTCCTTCGAAAGTCAGGTTGTTTTCTCTGTTGTAGGGCGCGGCTGTATGGGTGTGTATAGTTATTTGTTTCCTTTTGTATAGCCCTTTTTTCTTTTGTATCTTTTAATAAAATCTGCAGCAAAGTTTTTGCCGTGTTTTAAAAAAAACAGCTAAACAGGTAAGAAAAAAAGGAGCAGGAGCAAAATAAGGAGGAAGGTAGGGAATAAAATAAATATGGCGAGAGAATGAGATGACTAGCATTTATTTCTAGAGGTTATGCTTATGCAAGAAATATTTTAAGTACACTCATCTAATTTATATCTATGGTACTCTCTCTTGTTCCTAATTATAAGATGTTTTGATTTTTTTTAAATACATAGTGTCGGAAGTATTAACTCCGGCAATACGTATCAATGTACCATGCACAAGGATTCAGATGGGTAGCACGCGAGACACGGGATTTATACTGGTTCATGTACGTGATACGCTACGTCAGTTTGAACTAGTTCTTCTCCTTGTTTATATGCTTGGTTACAAGAGTTGCTAATGAGAGCTATGCGCTATGGAAGTGAAGGATGAATCACTGCTACATAAAAACTTAACTAAGGCGTTTGGTTTGTAGGCTCCGAGGCGGGGCAGCTGGCCCAGCAACCACCTCGGTTAATGCTTAATCGAGGTGGGCAATGTAAAGGAATCGACTTGGTTAATACATTAACCCAGGCAGTTGGTAACTGAGGCGGTTGCGTTGGGGGGCAACCACCTCGGTTACGAGGCATTTGGTACTGCTTTGGTTAACATACGATTAACCGAGGCGGATGGCCTTATGTTGGCCGCCTTGGTTAATCCTGAGCTATAAATACAGTGACACCCACCCTTCTTCCCCACGGTTTCTTCTTCATTTTTTAGGTTCCGAGCTACAAACCCCCAAAAATTGAGCCTTTCCTAGGGGGAGAAGTTTTGTCCTTGGATTTGTTGAAGGAGGGCACCGCAAGAGATAGCTACTCGCCCTCCAATCCTCATTCTTCTCTCCTTTTCATCATTTGGGTATTTTTTCTCTAGAACTAGATCTAGATCTATATGGAGGAGAGAGAAATCAGATCTAGAGCGACCCGGCTGCATTTTTTCCATACTTCTCTACTTGTATGCCTTTTCGCTCTGTGTGTGCAAGGTTTGCGGCCATGATTAGGGAATGGATGTACAAGACGTCAAGGCTGGATCCGTGTCTTACATGGATCATGTGAGAAAGTTTGTTACCGCAGTGAAAAAGCATCGTCTAAGTCTGAAGCAATGACCGCGCATCATTTGTTCGTGTAATAGTTGTAAGAACAAGCTTGCCTAGGAAGATAACGTGATGCAATCTCACTTGGTCTGATATGGTTTCCTCAAGGATTACATCGTCCGGAAGTTTCACGGTGAAGCAGATCCGAGTGTCGGTGCATCTAGAGAAAACTCGTCGACATTGACGACGACAGTGAATGCAGAACAACAACCTTCATCAGCATCAGCAGCAGTAGCAGCCGATGGGGGTGGGAGTGGCGATGGGGATGGTGATTACATCACGATGGATTATCTGCTCCATGGCATGGCAGACGATGACAGTGGTGGGGGAGGCGATGGGGATGGTGAGGAGGCTACTGTGAGGGACCTTGAGGATGCAGAGCTTTTTGAGGGGCTTGCTAACCGTCTGGACCACGACAATGTTCTGTTTGGGAGCCCAAGGTGGCTAGAGAAATTCATAGAGATGAAGCAGGTGACAATAGATCCACTATATAAGGATTGTCTGAAGCAGTGGATGGCGCTGTGTTTTAACCTCCAGATGTTGAAGCTGAAGGCTAACCATGGGTGGTCCAACACTAGCTTCAACGACATGTTATGTATCCTTGCTTCCACATACCCAGAGGGTAACAAGGTGCCCGCCAATACCTATCGGGCGAAGAAGCTGATCCAACCAGTGGCAATGAAGCTTAAAAAATTTCACGCCTGCCCTAACCACTGTATCCTATATCAGGGCAAGTATAAGAACTTACAGATCTGTCCGCACTGTGGCACGAGTCGGTACAAGTGGAATGTCGGTTGTCGTATGGACGCTAATGATGAAAGAGCCTCAAGTGGGCCAAAGAAGAAGAAGACGACTAAGAAGAGTAGTGTGTAGCAGATCCCATCTCATGAGTACGAGGAAGAAGAGGGTTACACGCAGAGAAAAAGTTCAGTCCTGTCGATGTGGTACCTGCCCGTGATCGATCGCCTGTGTACTATATTTGAGAACCCCAAGGATGCCAAGCTGATGTCCTGGCATGCATCTGATGAGCACACGAAGGACGACGGCAAGCTGCGACACCCCGTTAATGGCAAGCAGTGGAAGCGTTTCAACGACAAGTTTCCAGAGTTTGGCAACAAGGCAAGGAACGTCAGGTTCACGCTGAGTACCAATGGGATGAATCCGTTCGGTGGCCTTAGCAGCTCGCGCAGCACTTGGCCGATCATCCTCACCATCTACAACCTACCTCCCTGGCTATGTCAGAAGCACATGTATCTTTTGTTGGCCACAGTTATTTTTAGACCGAAGTAGATGGACAATGATATAGATGTGTTCCTGGAGCCATTCGTGGAGGACATAAAGATACTATGGGAAGAAGGGGTCTGTTGATATTTCTTAACGCGACAGAAAGATTCCGCAAGTGTATGGAATTACCGTTGTAGCTTTCACTCAGTGGTATTCAGGGTATCGTATTTCCACAGAGAACGAAGGTACTTCTAACTAATTCGTCCAAGGATAACGCAAGGGTATAGTTGGAAAGGGTAGAGATGGATTCCTATGGCTATTGGGTCTAAGGATAGATAAACTTTACTCCTACTTAGTTGCTTTAGGCACCGGCTTACGCTTGGTCTGTCAGTCGTATCCGTCCTATAGTTCTATGCTCTATCCGAACGTGGGGGATTACAAAGGATGGACAGGGCTGTCACCACCTGCCGCCTACCCCTCAACCAGAGGATACGAGGCAAACAAAGGTAGCCTCTAGCCTAGACACCACGTCTACGCTATCGACTACTACTCTAGTGTGCATACAAGGGTTATCCGTCTTTATCAGGGCCCTTCTACTAGAGCATCCGTCATGGGGACAGATGATGATCCCGCAAATAAGTAAAAGTATAGCTTAACTAATCAAAAGGCTTTATAACCACAAGAACCACGAACACTTACTTAGCGGGAGAACCCATTGAGTTACATGGGTCCGTCGAGGTACAAGCTCGGGGAGACACCGACAAGTCTGACTCTTCCCCGTACTCTCCCTCACATCTCTCCCAACTAACTCTACTAGCTAGATAGGGCCTAAGCCCTTGGAATGATGCTCAAGTGTGGTGCTCTTCTCCTTATTGTGTTGTTGTCTTGAGGAGGAGAGAGGCCTCCTTTTATAGGTGGAGAGGAGGGGGTCATTTGGAAAAGTGCTTCCTCCCCACATGGAAGGTGCAAACAGACCTCCCATCGCCATTTAGGTGCACTGAACCTAGCCGTAACCTAGTGAACCACCTTTGGCATGTCGGTTGAGTCCACCGACCAAAGTTGGGGCCAAATGAGCTCGGTGGTGATGCGACCGCACCCTGATCGGCTCCAAATCAGCCCATCTTTGGTGGGCGTGCTCCTTTGAGCTTCCTGACTTGGGCCATGGCGGTGTTTTGTGAAGATATGATGATTTGGTTTGGGTTTGGCCTTATTTTTCCCTTTGTCCGGGCCCTGATTTGTCTGGTAAAGGGCCTCGCTCTTTGGGCTTGTGTAGAATGGTGTCTTATACTCTATTTCTTTGTACATTCTTAGCCCTTTACGTTTATTTCCACAATTGCCCTCCTGCAAATGGTAAATCACCAAAACTCATGGAATTCGTTAGTTATAAGCTCTGATTCTAAGTTTGGTGTCGATATCGGTTCATTTTATGAGATAATTGGCGGTTGAAAATATGAGTTAAGTACCGCCAACAGGTCAAGATGATGGATGTGTCCCTAAAGGAGGAGTTCACACTAAAGCCATCATCTTTGTCACTATCATCGATTAACCTGATCTTTTTTCACTATCAGGGCAGATCAAAGGTATGACCAGTTGCATAGTTTGAATTGATGGTACCTGCTACACTTACCTTAATGCATCCAAGAAGATGGTGTACATGAGATTCTTATTGCATCAAATTTTTTAGATGTATTACATCAACATGATTTTCATGCAATAACCTTTTTGCATCTCTCTATCATGATGCAAGAGACACCCATGGCCGATGCAACAGGGATCTCGCATCAAAACCATTTTGATGCAATAACCCTTTTGCATCTCTATTCTGGTGCAAGAGACAATGATGGTCGATGCAAATAGCAACTCTCGCATCGGTCACAGCAAATCGATGTGACAAGGCTATTGCATCGGCTCGCATCAAAGACGACATTGATGTGACACCAAGCTATGGCATATGTTTGTGATAGAGATGTGAGATTCCTGAGGAAAATATCATCTTGGAGTAGGCGTGTAGGCTAGCAAGATGATTGCACCGATGGAATTTTTTTATTGGGAAGGAGGAATATCAAGAGTAGTGATAGTTACAAAATCTGCACAAAGTAATCAGTTCACCCATATAAATAAATGTTTAAGGGACTGGAAGGGTGGGGGATTTGATCCGATTAATTGCCATTGACATGTAACTGAATATGTGCTTAATCGACAATTGCTGTTGACATCTAACTGAATATGTAGGATCAACATCTCCATATCGATTCCAAAAATGAAAAAAAAGAGAGACAGCATACCTGCGGTGGGGGCTACAGGGGGATGCCGTTGGTGCAGTTGCCATGCGAGGAGAGGGTAGAGACACTGGCGTTGCTGCTTCACGGTGGCGAGAGTGAGGTACTGCGCGAGGGAGGTGCCCGCAGGCGGAGGGCACGGGCGGGTGTCGACAAAACCTGGTCGGCAGTCTACCGAGGGGTATGCCCAAGGTAGTAGATTATCGGCAGACAGGTGTGCAAGCCATGAACGAGATGGTGCTGCAGGACAACACGCGGGTTTACCCAGGTTCAGGCCGCCGTGTGGGCGTAATACCTTACGTCCTGCTCTGCTTTGTTATTGCTGTCTCGAACAATGTATTACAAGATAGATTGCCCTAAAGTATGTTTTGATGTTTTTGAGGGGGGTCCCCTGCCCTCCTTATATAGTCCGGGAGGCAGGGTTACAGATCAGGAAACTAATCCTAGCCAGTTACAATTGCCATATAGAGCCGGATAAGAATTCCTAATCTAACCGACCAAGACCTTACTAGATTCCCAAGTCTGGTTTGATTTTGTTCTTGAACTATTGCTCAACTATTGCCCAAGGTTCAATTTTGTTCTTGAACTTCTAAAATGGTCGTTTCAATCCTTAAACTTTACTATTGGGCTCAATGTCATCCTAGTCCTATCAAATTAACCGTTTTAGTCCTCAAACTTTACATTTGGGCTTAGTTTCATCCATGCACTATCTGGTTCTCTGGGTCAAGCACATGAACACGGAGCAGACGCATAAACCATGACCATGAATCATTATTTTCCCCCTCCGCCAAAGCAAAAGCCATTGACACTATCTGGTTCTCTGGGTCTACAGCAGCAGCCATCATCAATGTGCCCCTGTATTTGCCGGTGAGGAACGTGCCATCAACAAGAACAACTGGCCGACAATACTGAAATGCATGTTTGCACTGATCGAAATACCAGAACACACGGTACAGAATATGCCTCAACGGGTTCTGAAGATACACCCCTCCTGTGTATATGAACGATCTCATGCCAGGGTTGAAGTGTTCCATCGCACACAAAATGCGTGGAACCCTGTTATAGGCTTCCTCCCAGCTACCCTAACGAATTGCTAGGGCAATTTGCTTTGCCCGCCAAGCCTTTCCATACGTGACCTCATACCCAACAAATGTGACTATGGTCTCCTGCAAGAAAGACACCGATACATCGTTGTCCTTATCTACAAGACCCAATATACGACGGACTAGGTACCGAGCCGTCAACTGCGGATGGTACCTTTTACCCTCATTAGTCTGGCATTTGTGCGGCTGTTCCACTGAAGTTACATTCCACTTACCATCACTCCGCCTCTTTCGTGCATTCAACTTCCACGAGCACGGGAATCCAGCCTTACATATATGTGGAATTTTACCTCCTTGTCAGAATGTCGAACCGTGTAAGGCCTATGATGATACACAGCATAGTCCTGAAGGAACAACTTCATCTTAGACATCGTATTGAAAAGCATTCCCTTCCTCAATATTAAATTTTTATGGTTGTACAATGATTCCTTACACATCTGCAAACCCGTGTCACAAACTGCCATATGCGACATACTTACATCGTTATAATTTGGCACACCGGTAAAGGGCAAGCCAGCCTCCCTCAGCTGTGTAAGCTCTGCCAATGTATAAGAGGGTGGTGCAACGTATTCTTGTGGCTCCCTAACCCTGCTCCATCCTTCATATTCCACTCCATCATCTGGATAACCGGTGGCTAATGTGCCCTGACTCTGCATGCCATGAAGTACCTCAAGCGGTACTCCTGTGGGCATGCCACGAACTGGTGTACACATGGCAGGTGCACCTCGAGAGGGCATGGCTTCAACCGGTGCTCGCATGGCATGTGGACCTCCTTCCTCATTTCCTGAATCGTCAGAATCAGTGCGGGGGCGCAGTGGCAGGGGACGTGGCGGCGGGGCCGCGGCGGCCGGGACGCGGGGGACGACGCGGCGGTGCGGACGGCGGCAGCGGCGGCACGACGGGCTCGGCAGCGGCGGCGGGGCGGCAGCGGCGGCGGCGGCAGCGGGGCGGCAGCGGCGCGGTGGGGCGCGGGGGAGGAGCTCTGGGCGACGGTGGCGGCGCTCGGGGCGTCGGTGGCGGCTCCGGCGGCGGTGAGGCGTCGGTGGGGCGATGGCGACGGCGGCGGCGGTGAGGCGGTGGTGCGGAGGACGGCCACAGCCGAGCGGGCGTGGCGGGGCGCGGCTTTTATTTAGGCCGTGCCCCCGCCATGATGGGCGGCGGGGTGTAACCCGCCTTGATGGGTGGCGGGTTCGGAGTACCCCGCCATGCATCATGGCGGGGTACGCCCGGGTGGCTTTGCCACGTCCCCCGCCACGTGGGACCTATACCCCACCACCATGCATGGCGGGGTTCAGTGCATTTGCCCCGCCATGCATGGTGGCGGGGCCAAACGGGTTAGATTTAAAAAAAATTCAAATGCGGGTTAAATTTAAAATTTGTTTCAAATTTGGGCTAAAAATAAAAAAAATTCTGGGTGTGCACCCACAAAAAAATTAAACACCACTGAGTAAATCAATTTTTCACCATGATTAAAGCTCAAGTTTATGCATCTATAAGGCAAATGCACCACCCTCTAATCTACTTTAGCTTCGGCACTGCTAATTGGTTCTAGCAACCCACAAAGAAACAAAGCCCAAAAATAGAGAAACCCATCGACTCGCTGTCTGCCTGTCTCGCTCTCCCTCCCCGGCTCCTATCCGTCGCTCTCGCTCGCGAGAGGCAAAACTGCGCCACCCCTGCTCTCGCCTCGCAGCGCGCTGCCGCCTGCGGCCAGGCCGGCCGACGTTCAGCTGTCGTCCGCCAGGCGCCAGCCACCACTGCGGCAGGCCGGTAGCCCGCAGCCAACACCTCCCCCACTCTCCCTTGCGGCCCTGCCCCTTTCCCTGCTGCCTCCTCTTGGTGCGAAGGAGCCATCCACCGACGGCCAGGTGGCGGCTTGAAGCAAGGTGAGTAGAACACCCTAGATCGATTCTTCAGTGTATGAAATTTGAACTATTGAAGATTTCTTTTTCTTATGTTTTGATTGTATTCTTGTAATGTAGATGAAGTAGCATATTGACATTGTGGGAAAAAGCTGCGAAGGCAAAAAAAAAAAAACAGCCTCCACATCCACACCAAATGCTACTTATGGCCTTATTTAGATTGAGCCAAAAGGTTGAAATTTTTTCACTCTCTTTCCATCACATCAATCTTTGCACGCATGCATGAACCATTAAATATAGATAAAAAAAATAATTAATTGCACAGTTTAGTTATAAATCACGAGATAAATCTTTTGAACATAGTTAGTCCATAATTGGACACTAATTATCAAATATAAACGAAAGTGGTACAGTTAGAAAATTCTAACTTCTCACGATCTAAACAAGGCCTATGATCCATTATATTACATATTTGCTTTGACTTTTTTTTTCTATACATGGCATAACCAGCTACAAATCCCTGGCTCCGCCACTGCCTTGGTTGCCAACCAAACATTGTAATAAGAATGGAAAGCATTGCCTACGGCAACAGATGCCGTAATTGGGCCGGTATCTAATTACGTCGTACTTGATTACGACCTGACCTTAACCAAATGCAAGTAACGCTTTCTATTCCCCTCAGTGAATAGATAATATTACATTTTTGCAAACCAAACAACATTGTATATGCTTGTTCGATTCAACTAGCAGGACGCAGGATGCGAATTGTTGTCCCAAGTCAACTGAGATGAGTAGGAACTAAAATCGCGCATGAATTGGCCGCCCGCGGATCGGCCATTCTTCGGCTGAAAAATGAACATAGCGTGGATATCGGAAGAAGCCCAAGCCAAATCTTGGCTCGCAACTAAATCACATCCTCGCCGACGGGAAACGACTGAAATTAGGTCCGGTTTCCTCTAGCAACAATCCAAACACGCTCTTACATACTCTCGGTTGGTGACATAAGACAGAGCAAAGACCACCTTTTACTCCTGTCTCCAGTTGCGAAGGGGTTTTGGAACTAGAATGGATGGTGCTAGCATGTTTCGGTTTGTATATCAAATGAAAGCCTGTTTTAAATAACAAGGATTTGATCTAGTATACTCCATCTGTCCTACTTTATTTGACGTTCTGCCAGCTCATTTGGAGGTCCAGATTCATTTAAAGCTCCATGCACGTGGATAGATCCCATGTACTGAGCTGGCGGAGGCCTGCTAATGATAAGAACGTGGTGTCGTGGTCACACACAGTGGCCTTGCAGTGTCCCGTCCCGGCCCCAACGCCTCAGTCTTGGTCGTCGTCAAGAGCTTTAGCACCATCAAGTTTGTGTTTTCTTTAGGGTACACATACATCTCATAAAGTTTAACATACATAGCACGCTGAACATGGCTACTTTGATTCCGCTCATACACCTATCACCTTTGCAGTGGTTGAGCGCGGCATGAGTGCACGATCAATCAGGGCACACCTGATGATTGCATATTCACCTTTGCTCAGGGCACACTTGGCCGGTGTTGGCCCCTGATGTTTTAAATACGTACTAATCTCGTTGTTATCGAACCACTAACAGCCTGCCGGGGGACTGACTGAGCTGGCGGAGGTCTGCTAATGATAAGAACGTGGTCACACACAGTGGCCTTGCTGTGTCCCGTCCCGGCCCCAACGTCTCGGTCTTGGTCGTCGTCTTCTCTCGCCTCAGCCTTGCCGGCAGAGGAGCGGCGGCGCAGGCACCTGACCGGCCACAGATCCACCAGCCATGGGCGACGCCCAGGCTCCCGGAGGTACGTACGTGTCATCTCTCCTCACCGCGTCTCTCTCTCTCTCTGTGCTGGAAGCCTAGAACAGTAGGTCAACGTCTTGAATCCGACATGGACGACGGCGGGCACATCTCAAGATTTTCCGGCTCCTCCGTGTCCTCAGACCTCAGATCTGCTGATCTGGCCTGCCCGCGATTCTTTGCGCTAAACCGCTCTGCCTTCTGCTACGCACAGGCTACTTCGTCGGCCGTCCGGCCAGCTACGGGGACAAGCAGCAAGATGCGGGCGATGCACAGAACAAAGAGAGCGCTCCTGCTGGTAGGTGACGCCGACGCGAACTTCACCGGCGATCCACGCCGATTCAGTTTGTTTTTGCTTTTCTATCGCTGTTGAGTTTGTGTTTTCCCCGGTTTTTGCTGCAATTCGTAATAATCCTCCCTTGATGAAACTATTTCGCGGGGCCTCCAGAGAACCTTGAGCTGCAGCAAGGCCAAGCGCCGGCGCCCGGTGGCCAGAAGAAAACCGGCTTCCTCGGCAACCTGTACTACTCCTGAACTGCTCCTTTATTGTTACCACACATGAGCAAACTAATTTCCTGGTAGCTTTGGCTGGTTGGTTAATCTGCTATTCCTCTGCTTTCTTCTTCCACTCCAGGTTTTCATGCTTCTCCGGCGGCCGAGTGGACAGCTAGCTGACCGGCATGGCCGGCCGTGCACAGCATTCACACTCTCCAAGATTCGAGTACCCTTTGTAATTTGTATGGAGTCAGTCAGGGAGACGCGGCGATCTAACTGTACCTCAAGGGCAACCTCTGCTGCTATCCGGAAAGCTGCTCTGTTCTCGTTTCCTACGATACCACTTGTTCATTATACTACCAGAAGTGCGATTAAATGTAACAATCCATTCTATATATGTTTCCAAGTGCCCATTTTGTTTTGAATCAGCATTATATTCCTCTGCTGTCAGTTTCTCATCAAGGTAGTAGGTGTTCTCCTACTGGAATCTCAGTTTGTGCTTTAACAGGCCCCCGTGCTTGAATTGCAGCTCTTTTTCCATTGGGAAGGTGTTTCTGCCCCTGCCATTAGTATTTGGCACCACTTCTTCACTATTGTTCCATTCTAACCCATATTTGTACATTTTACTCGATTTATTATAACGATATTCATGTCCATGTGGACTAGGAATCAACCAGTCATTTTGGCACCCAAGGTATACTCTTTCTCAGAACTTGGATGCTGGCCAAAATTGCAAAATGGTATAGTTAGGAACCCCATATAGTGCAATATTTACTTGTAAACCCAGGAAGTTATAAATGACCCAGCAGGTGGGAGTTATATTTGATTTCAATGGTACAGCTATAGTTATTTTGAGTGCTGACAAGTGACTATTTTGCATGAAATCCTGTGTCCGCCACTGCTCGTAGGATGTAGGAATGTTTACCTACTGGAAGTATGTACTTTGGAACTGGTGTTTTCAATTCTCTGTAGACTGTCCCCAACCTTTGTATTTAGGCATGTTTGAAAAACGTGACCTAGGGGGGTGTTCACTTCCTTCAAACTTCGGGTGTGTTTAGTTCCGCGAAAAGGTGTAAAAAAAGTAATTTAGCACGTTTTGGCTTTATTTGGTAAATAGTGTCCCACCGTTGACTAATTAGATTCAAAACGTTCGTCTCGCAAAGTACAACCAAGCTGTACAATTAGTTTTTGATTTCATCTACATTTAGTACTCCATGCATGTATCGCAAGTTTGATGTGACGGGGAATCTTTTGTTTGCACAGTACTTTTTTTGAGGAAGTAAACACAGCCTTCCAAAAATTTTATAAGATTCTCCGTCACATCGAATCTTTCAACGCATGCATGGAGCATTAAATATTGATAAAAAAAAATAACTAATTACACAGTTTAGTTGTAAATCACGAGACGAATCTTTAGAACCTAATTAGTCCATGATTGGACATTAATTGCCAAATACAAATGAAAGAGTTACTGTGCTTCCAAAAATTTTACGCCCCCATCTAAACACACCCCCAGTGAACCACGTACTATGTAAATTTGAAATGACGTGCTTTCCAGCAGGTGGAACAATCATCGGGTAAGAAAGTACAGCATGCAAAATTATGTATGGGAGAGATTAAGCCAAATTGCAACTTGTTAAAATCAAACGTCCCTCGTTAACTTCGGTTCGGAAGCAAATTTTAATCATGCATGTATAGCCAATGAACCATCTTCTGGTACATGTGACATTTCACATTTCACATTTTGCAGCTGCATAGCTGGGGATGGTGGGTGCAGGGCTGCTGGCGAATATGCCTTGTTTTTTTTACATATACGTTGGGTTGGCATGCATGTTTTCTTTTCCCATGTCACTTGTCCTAAAATTCAACCAAACTAACTAGCTCCAATTTCAAAGCAAGAAAATTGAAAAAAATGGACCAATGCAGCGACCAAGCGCCACCCACTGGACAACCGGTTGCATTCCTACATGAGCTCCAACTTGGATGATTAATCATTTTCTAAACCAAGTTTGTTATACATATAATTATATTGTAGGGCACCTCTCTCTACCCATCCTCTTGTCACCAATTTCTCTCTCACAAAATTGTACCGGGAGCATCTCCCTAGACCATCGCTTGTGGCGGAATCTGCTGGCTGGCAGCCAGCTAGCTGCTGCCTTGGCTGCCTCTTCCTGGCATCTTTTCAAGAAGAATGAGACGTACACCCCGGAGCGGCTCTCACTGTAGCCCCTCCGTGTATCGTAGCAAAAGTTGTTATCCTCTCTCCACTCAAAATAAACTACGAGCCAGCCGGTGAAGTAATTATTTTTCATTTCACTGACTGTGGATTCTTCACACAATGTAGCAAGAATTTCTTTAACACCATATATAATTAGAGAACATAGATTGTATCTTTGGGTAGATACGATTTCTTTTTATGCAGAAAACAAGAGGGGTTACCCTCTACTAGACTTTATTTAAAAAAAACTAAAGAGAGTGCAAGGTTTAAGGTAGATACGGTTGTGGAACGAAATCCAATATTTTGGACAAAAAAAATTATATGGGCGACGCCACAGCGCCACACACACCACACAGAAATGCCGACAAGCTCAGTGGAGTCAACCTTTACTTGCTTGTTACGCCCAGCGGTCTCACACTAGTGTGATGAGAGCTCGAAGCAACCGTGTGGACCCCTGATGGCGATGTAGTGGGCGATGAAAACATCCTTAGGTATCCGAACTGAGCCATTGCCATCCTGGGCGAAGGCATTCCAAGACTCCAACAACTTTCTTCTTCTCCCTGCGCTTCTCTAACTTCTGTCTCCGATCGTCCTCGTCCGGCTAATCTCCACCCGGCCGGTGGCGGCGTGGCGCTGCTCGTCTCCATCGTCAGCAAAGAGCAGTGGTGGGCTGGTGGCACCTGTGGCTAGCTAATCTCCCGGAGATCCACCATGAGCAACGGTTAGTGATCTCAGCTGTCTATCTACGATCGATCAGTCTCTCTCTCTCGTGATCTCGTAATGGCAAACTCGATCAACTAACTCATCTTAGTCATCGTATATTTGATCTGTCAACCTCTTTCAAGGAGTAATGATTGGCGCTTGTTGTTTGCTAATTTTGTTGCATTCTGATGAATTGGATGTGCCTTCTCGACTTGTATGATTGTATCCTGGGACTGAGCGTCTGAGCCATACATTTGTTTCCTTATCTGCCGTCTCTCTCTCTTCAGGCGACTACTACGTTGGGCCCCCAGAGACGTACACAGCGCCGGAACCGGCACCGGCACCGGCGGCGCCGGCAACCAAACAAGCACCTCATGTCACGGCCGGCGCTGCGCAAGCTCCTGGTCCGTACATGCTTTGTTTGCTCAGTTACTAAATTCATCATGTGAGATCGATTCGCTCTAACAGCTCTCCACTTGCTCAGTTTAAAACTCCAAACTAAACAGCGTACTGTACGTGTTTGCAGCAACGCACAATTATTTCGTGGGTCCCCCGGTGAACCCTGAGAAGACGCAACAACCAAAAGAGCCGCAGCCTCCTCCCAAGAACAGATCAAGCTTCCTGGCCAGATGGTAATTCGATCGATTCGCATCAGTCTACACTAATTAATTTATTTGTTCTTTTTCTACTATACTAGTACAACTACTGAATTGATTAGTGATGGCATAACATATAATCTCTTTCTTCTCCGTCTCCGGCTGCAGGTTCCCGTGCATCTGTGGTAGTCGAGCTTCCGAGCAATAGGATCCAGAGCTGTCGGAGCGGCGGAGCGGAGTCAACGGGTGAGAGGATTCAAGTAAACTGCACGACGGGGATGAGCTTCATTCTATACCTGGATTGCATTATTGTCCTATGATGAAAAAGCTGATATTTTTTTCCCTCTACACTTGATATAATTGATGCAGAGGTTTTGAAGCTTATTCAATGAAACTACAAATTCCATTACGCTGCTTCCTCTTTTCTTACAAGCGCCATCGACTTTTCTAGAATAATGCTTTAGCTATCAATATAATGCTTTTTGTGTTTTAAATGTGGATTTTCCTTAATCATGTGAGTTAGTCATAGAGAGACGAACCTGCATGGACGGATTTAGTAATTGTAGTTTAGGGGTTTCTTCCATTAAAAAAACAGTCGAATGGTCTGTTTGAATAGACTAGCAGGATTAGTTGTTAGTTCCAACTTCCAACTAGTTGTTACTCGTCTAAAAGGTAATCAACTAGTTGTTAGCCTTATACCTGTTTGTATCCTTAGGCAACCGGAGCCCGGAGGTACGTACGTGTCATCTCTCCTCACAACATCTGTTGCGAAATGTACTCTTGGGGATGGCTCTACTGTCTCATTCTGGGATGATCTTTGGACTGATAATATTCTTTCAGTGGAGTATCCCAGACTCTATTCGTTTGCAATAAACAACTCAACCTCGGTGCAGACTCTAATGACAGAACAAGAGCTGGAGGACATCTTCTTCTTACTGTTATCTGCCCAGGCTCATGAGGAACTGTTGTTGCTCCAGGATCGCCTACAAAATATACCATATGATGACAGTGACGCTGACATTTGGACGCCCTTTTGGGGATCCAAATACTCTTCCCGTCGTTTCTATGCGCATGCATTCAGTGGAGTGGATTCACACCCTGTTTATAAGATGCTCTGGAAGTCAAGCTGTACACCTCGGATCAAATTTTTTGCCTGGTTGATACTTGTTGATCGATTGAACACCAAGACAATGCTGAGAAGAAGACACCTGCACATCGAAGGCGATGTGCTCTGCGTCCTTTGTGACACTGGCCTAGAGGAGGATATTGATCATTTATTTTTTGAATGCCCATTCGCTACGCAATGCTGGAACACCATCAACTTCACCTGGGATACCAGTCTGCCGCTGATGGAAAGATTAGTGGCTGCAAATAGTTTGCATAATCTGGATTTCTTTGCGGAGGCTACCCTTATTGCGGCATGGGAACTCTCCCACTCATGCAATTTGGCTAGCTAATTTTTTAAAACCAATGTATTCTTCAATCTGTTAGATTCAAGGATGATCTTAGGTCATCTTTCTGTTTCTGGTTAGATGCCTTTAGTTAACTCAGGTTTGTAAGAACTTTGGGCTCTCTCGTTTAATTTTAACTAGGAAATATGCCCGTGCGTTGCAACGAGATGCATAACATGTTGCATGGTGCTCGCATGCTCGTGCCAATAAAACTGAGGTAGCTATTTTTATTTGACTTATGTGGACTTGGCCTAACCATATATCAATAAATTCCAAGGTAATAAATGCTAGTGCAATTAGTTATTAATCATGTGTCAAAAATTAACAGGATATTGACTTAATTTGAAAAGATAACTATTTGTAAGTACCTATTGTGAGTTTAAAAATGTATAGAAGGCAAGACATTAGTCGTGCGCCGTCGATAAACACATATATCCGTGTGTTACAAGAAAACGTACTCAGTGGTTATTCACCTTTTTGTGTGCCATGTATATTCTTGATCTAGATAGTATGCCCATCCAGATGATGCATACCAGATATGTTCAATATAAAAAAATAATAAACCATATATGCACAAAGAAGCGGTGGAATTAAACTACTCCTGTGCATACAGCACACCACCGGCCGTGCCAATACTAAATGGACTTTCCTGATATGGATACAGCATACCACCAGTAGCGAGCAAACCCAAAGCCAATACTATCGGGCAATTAGTTATTAATCATGTGTGGAAAATTAACAGGATATTGATTTAATTTAAAATGATAACTATTTGTATGTACCTATTGTGAGTTTAAAAATGTGCAGAAGGCAAGACACACTTTTATGCGTGTCACGATACGAACAGGCTCCAACAGCTAGGCCATCACATTAGTCGTGCGCCATCGATAACACATATATTCGTGTGTTAAAAAAACGTACTCAGTGGTTATTCACCTTTTTGTGTGCCATGTATCTTCTCGATCTGGATAGTATGCCCATCCAGATGATGCATACCAGACATGTTCAGTATAAAAAAATAATAAACCATGCACAAAGGATTTTGTACTTGATGGATCCGTAGATCAATAAGAATGTATAATAAGAATAGTGCCATATTTTTCCTGAACGAAACAGAGAAAAAAATCAATATTAAAGTAATTTTACCTAGATGCAATTCTCTTTTTAGGGTTTCAAGGCCCTCTATCCCACCTCCTATATATACATCTTGATGGGCATCAATCCTGACATCTCCATGATGTAGAATATCGGCTTCCGTCAGCCGTGCTCGCCCCGGGGTGGTAGATCTAGGTGCAGGTCTGACAGGGGACGCAGCGGCGGAGCGGGCTCGCCGGCCGGCGCTGGCCCCATCTCGCAGCACGGATTGCGGCCTCACTCGTTGTCACTGGTTGCAGGCTTCATCATATGGTTCAACGTTGACATCCATGATTTCGATGGAAATTGGAGGATTGTTGTCTATTGTTTTTTTATTCAGGTTGTTTTGGGTGCTCTCTAGGTCCGTATTTGTTTTTATTTTATAGTTGCAGGATAGTTGTATGCAGTCCTACTTTTTATTTTATAGTTGCAGGATAGTTGTATGCAGTCCTACTTAGATAAGGACCATAGTCCTAGACCAATAAGTACCCGGACTGCCGGAGTGGAAAAAGAGGCTACAAAGAATTCATAACTGACCACGGCTTACTGTTCATGTCTGACCACGGCTTACTGAAATCAACCTGTGTGGCCCTGTCCGATTGATTAAGGAATCAACCCACGTAGCTCCCTCCAACTCACATTAGAAAAGAGAAAGAAAAAAAGTCAGGTATGAGAACCAACGCATGGACGGAAAAAAAATAAACGAATTGGAAAAGGATACGTGGAGGGGACTTCCACAGAAAGGGAACTTCCACGGAAAAACGCAACTCATGTAGCTCCCTCCAACTCACATGAGAAAAGAGAAAGAAAAAAAATCGAGTAGAGAACCAACGTAATTTTCGGAAGTCTCTTTAGATTTAGACTAGACTGGAGGACAATCCGGACTGGAACAGAACCCGGAGTGGAAGAAAAAGAGGTGAAAAAAAATCTTGACGGAAATTTTACCTTATATATATATATATATATATTAGGTATCGATAAACACATATATTCGTCTTGAATCCGACATGGACGACGGCGGGCACATCTCAAGATTTTCCTTTTCCCGCTCCTCCGTGTCCGATCAGATCTGCTGATCTGGCTTTGCCCGCGATTCCTTGCGCCAAACCGCTCTGGCTTCTGCTACGCATAGGCTACTTCGTCGGCCGTCCGGCCAACTACGAGGACAAACAGCAAGATGCTGCCGATGCACAGAACAAAGAGAGCGCTCCTGCTGGTAGGTGACGCGCGCGAACTTCACCGGTGATCCACGCCGATTCAGTTTGTTTCTGCTTTTCTACTTTTCCATCGCTGCTGAGTTTGTGTTGTAATTTTTTCCCCGGTGTTCGGTCCAATTCGTAATCCTCTCTTGATAAAACTATCTCGCTGGGCCTCCAGAGAACCTTGGGCAGCAGCAAGGCCAAGCGCCGGCGCCTGGTGGCCAGAAGAAAACCGGCTTCCTCGGCAACCTGTACTACTCCTGAACTCATCCTTTATTGTTAGCAAACTACTCCTCCGTAGTTTCTTGGTAACTTCAGGTGCTTGGTTAATCTGCTGTTACTCTGTTTTCTTCCACACCAGGTTTTCATGCTTCTCCGGCGGCCGAGCGGGGAGCTAGCTGACCGGCATGGCCGGCCGTGCACAGCATTCACACACACTCTCCAAGATTCGAGTACCCTTTGTAATTTGTATGGAGTCAGTCAGGGAGACGCGGCGATCTGACTGTACCTCAAGTGCAGCCTCTGCCATCCGGAAAGCTGTTCTGTTCTCTCCTCCTACGATACCACTTGTTCATTATACTACCAGCAGTGCGATTAAATGCAATTATTCGTTCCACATATGTTTCTTTTTTTTTATTTGAATCAGCATTATATTCCTTTGCTGTTAGTTTGTCAACAATCCACTCGGTTTGTGCTTGAATTGCAGTTCCTTTTTTTCATTGGGGAGGTGTTTCTGCTCCTTCCATCGGTACCACTTCGCTCTTGTTCATTCCTCTCACAAGTTTGAATCTGATGAAATTGCCCATTCTATCACATATTTGTACAGTTTACTAGATTCCTTATATCGATATTCAAGGTCCTGTTCTGCTAGCCAAAATTGCTCAATCTAATATTTGTACTTCTTTCTAGAACCCAATATACCGTAATGTTTACTTGTATACCCGGGAAGTGTAATTGAGCCAGCAGATGCAAGTTATATTTGAATTCAATGTACGGCTACAATTCTCTTGACTGTTGAGAACTGACTATTGGCAGTAGGAAGTGGTAATATTTACCATAACTGGAAGTACTTTGGAACTCTGCAGTGTTTTTAATTTTCAGCAGATTGTTCCAAACCATTGTATATTTAGGCATGTTCGACTGGAAGCTATATTTAGTATGGTACGGACTGTGATCCGTATATAGGTTTTTAAACAGTATTATAGCAAATATGTTTGTGGGTTACGATGGAACATATAGCTTGTTATGCAGCGGTACCAATGTGAAGACAGTTCCCCGAGTTCATCGTCGCCGCACCAGATCCGCGGACGCTTCACGCTCCACTCACCGGACGAGAACAACAAGAGCTCGGCCACCTCCGTCGTCTTTGGTGTGTCCTTTCTCACCGCCACCATCTGGAGCTCCGCCACGACGACCTCGTCGTCTTCACCCCGGCGGCGGCGCAGGATGCCGGTGCCATCAGTACGCAGCTCTCGATTAGCAGGATCGCTGCGCCAGCGGGGACACCTGTCCTCGCTTTCACTGAGATAGTATGGCGGGAGCAGCAACAACGACGGCGGCCGCGGGGGGTCCGCGGCGGCGTCGCCCGCGTTGTAGACGAAGTAGTCAAGCGTGGACCCTGCATACCCTTGTTCCATCATGACCTCGATCAGCAAGGAGCCGTCGTGCGCAGCCACGGTGATACAATACTTCGGGCAGACACCGTGAGGAAACTTGACGCGTAGGACCGACGTCGCCGGGGGCTCTTGAAGGCTGAGGGAGACTTGGATCGGGTGCCCATTGCTGGTGCGGGCGGCGGCCAGTGTCTTGGCGACGGCCGTGGGGCAAGAGGAGTCATCGACCTTGCTCTTGCAGTGCCACTCGAGAATCACCCAGCGTGGGTAGGCGGCCGACGACGAACCGGAGCCGGAGGTGGGTCGCGCCGTTTGGACTTCCATAGGCGCCGCCACCGCTGGACGATTCTTTTCCTAATATATAATCCTAGTGTATTGTATCTGTTTCCGAGTTACAGTCTTACAGATGGCTTTCATTACGAGTTTGACTAGGTCTCCCGTCCCGTGGCAGAGAATTATACAACCAACCTTATTTAGGGCTTGATTGATACAAAGTATTTTTTTAAGCATCTCCAAGAGTTTCCAATAGATATTCTCAGTCTAGAATTTTTTGAAAGATTGAAAAAAAACATCTCCAACAACTTTCAACGCTAGCTCCCAATCTCTGTGCACTTGGAAATAAGAGAAGCCCATCGCGCGAAAAAATACGCGATGTTGTCACGCCGCGCCATCTTTGATAAACCATATCATTTTTTGGTCCATTGTCTGATGATGGTGTCGAAGCCTAGGTAGCTCCGGTATCTTCTCTACTTGTGATAGGAAATCAGTGAGGAAATTGAAATCAGCTGTAGTGTTTATTTAGGAAAACTTGGGAGTCGCAATACAAGATTCATGAGGACACGCATTCGTGAGATTAAGCATCATATCTGTTGTACTCTATGAGTATCTTGGAATTTAGGAGCTTAAAGATATGCTTATGATATGCCACGGGTGCGTCCGTCCCATCAGGACGGACCGCTCCACGTGCCCCGCCCGCGTCACCTGTGCCTGCTCCGTGCGCCCCGTCCATGTCGCCCGCGCTTGCTCCGTGCGCCCCGCGCCTCGCCCGCCCACGCACCCTTGCTCGCTCCCGCCCACGCCCTCATCCACCTGGGCCAGCGCAGAAGGGGAGGCAGGGGAGGCCTGCGCCTATGCCTCCATCCACCTCGCGCCGTCGGTAGGAAGGAGATGCTGTGTTTTCAAGTGTTTCAAGCATTTTTAGACTTGTTGCAAGCCTATGTTTCAAGTGTTTCAATTGTTTTAGACGTATGTTTCAAGTGTTTCAATTATTTTAGACGTATGTTTCAAGTGTTTTCATCTGGATGCTGCATATGTTACTATGGCTATATACACGCATGTTTCAAGTGTATGTTTCAAATGTTTCACGTGTTTTCAAACTTATGGTGCAAGTGTTTTATCTGGATGTTGTAAAAGTAAATTTAGATGTTGTATAGGTTGCTATGGCTATGCACACATATTTTTAAAGCATGTTTCATCTGTTTTCAAATGTATATTACAACTGTTTTATCTAGATGTTGCATATATTGCAAATGACTATGTTGTAAGTGCCTGTTTCAGACGTATGTTGCAAGCGTTTTTATCTAGATGTTGCATATGTTGCAAATGACTATGTTGCAAGTGTATGTTTTGAATGTTTCATCTGTTTCAGACGTATGTTGCAATTGTTTCATCTGAATTTTACAAAAGTAGATCTAGATATAGGTGTGGAGGAAGCCTGCTAAGCCTCAGTGGTCCAGCTGCTATGGCCACTGGTGTGGCGAAAATAGAGGTCACGGACACGAGAGCGGCGGGGATGGGATACCGCGGCGGGTCAATCACGATGTGGTGCAGGATGAGCGCGGGCACGGCCAGCGGGCGGGATGGGACGTGGGCCTCCATGCTGCATTCGTTGGGCGCAGGCGCGGGAAGCTTCGTCCGGACATACGCTGCCTCTGGAGCGGAGATGGGTGCGGGGCATCTGTTGGGCGTGGGTCTTGGCATGCATTGGGCACGGAAGCAGCGTCTGGACTGACACCACGTCCAGACGTCCGAGGGCTAGTCACTTTGTTAAAGATAAGTACATATCTAGAAATTGCTTCCTAGGGACAATTCGAAGAGTATGGAATCACCCAGCCCTTGGTGTGGATCAGCAATTGTGTATACTAGTGTCAGGGCGCGCGCCTTCGCGCGCCCGTGGTGCTGCGGATCATGTTGAGCTAGATAATATGAGATAGCGCCGCTCTAAATACAAACATCATATTCATATATGACTTGGACCGTGCGTAGTTGGGGCACAGTAAAAAATCAAACATAACCAAGTACTCGCGCGCATACGCAGGCACCAGTATACATGAATACAATTTAGGCATAGATTTCTTTGATCTATACTTGTTAAAATATGTTTTGGCAGACATTCAAATATGTTTTGTTTGACGTTGCAATAGCTTATGAGATTCCAAGTTCTGTATGCATTAATGCTTTTTTAATGGACTGGAAATGTAAAAAGAATATCATTTTTCCCCCAAAAAAACTCAACTGGTGAACTCCGAATATTGTTTTTTGTGTCAGGAAAATGAAATAGGTAAGAACTGATTAATCATTGGTTTTGATTATGTGAACGGTACTCTATGAACCATGTGCAGTGACTTTAGGCCGCCCATTCAATCAGAAAAACATGCACAGTGCATAGAAATAGATATGAATCTACATCACCAGGAAAAAAGAATAAGTAGAGGCCGCAGAGCGCTAAAATTGCATCGCTAAATTAGCAGTTCGTACAGGTCTATTTGGTTGCAGAAGTGTTGCAGTTTTCATGAATCCAACATATGTAGTACAAAATTCCACCAAAGAATATGTGGCATACGCAGGGAAAAAATATCTTGGATAGTAATTGTAGTAGCCCAATATGTGTAGTGGTAAGCAAATCCACACGATTAATAGTGTTGCAATGTGCACTGGAAAGGGAGTTCATAATTGAAGGAGATAAAAATACCTTGGTTTAGTGGATGGCTAAGAGAAGGCTAAGAATCAACGTACATTGGCAAATCACACCTGCTAAAAGAGAAGGGTAAATGAATATGGAAAAGGTTACTTTGCAACATAAAAGGGGGAATAATGCTTTGCTAATGCAATAGCTATTTAACATTCAGAAATAAGCGGGCGTATCCTACAAAGGCTCAACACACATATGTACATACCTTAAGCAACAGTGCTTTGCAAAGGAAAGTAGCCTTGTTCCTCCATGCTACACATGGTCAGTAACCCCTAGATAAACACGGTATGGTCAGAAGAAAAACAAATCTATGTTGATCCTTTTTTTTTGTCATCCATGAAAAGGTTTGTAAAGCAACAGTATGAATATTAGGGACCTGGAGTATAGCAGGCAGGTACGAAGCAGCAGTATGAACATCTCAGATTGCTAGTCATACAGTATCTAGATGCACACAAGAAGAACGTCACCGTGTTCTGAGGCATCGAGTTGAGCTGCAGTGGTTGGGCATGGTATGAAATCGAACCTGAAACAGGAAAAAAATTAAGAACAAAACCAAATAGATGAAACCACATGAAATTGATTTGGACAATCAATAAGGTAAGCCCGGTACATACCTCTGATGATCACGTTGAAGCCCGATCTGACACGGATGGTGAAAAAAAATCAATGCTTAAAAATCCCAATGGAATCTGAATCCATCATATGGCAAATGAGGCATCCGCTCAAGGAGGCATAGCGAGAAAAGAAAAGGGATAACTGATGGCTGGATCTGGATCGAGAGAGGTACCGTGGGAGACGAGCGACGCCGCCGGCCAGATGCAGGGTCCTCAACCGTTGCCGGTCGCGGTTGTGGAGAGAGCGCCGCGGGATCGACAAGGCCAGGAGAGTGCCGCCGGATGAACTGCCCTCGATCTGGAAGCTGTCGTGGGGCGTCATGTGGGTCGGGCCGCCACCAGTGATGGCTACCGCAGGGGCTGGCGCTGCCGTGCGCTCGGGGAGGGCTGTCGACGCAACCGGGAGAGTCAGGGCCGCCACCGTCGCGGTTCGTTGGGGGCAGAGCGACGGGATGGCGCACAGATTTCGGCACGGAGCTGCTCGGCGGGGACGGAGCTCGGACACTGGTGGGCTCTCGCAGGCCGGCACGCCTGCTGGACGATGGCCGCGCTCACAGCTCCGAGGGGGGTGTGGAAGAGAGGAGGAAGGGAAGAGGACGGCGGCGACTGCGAGATGCGACGGACGGGGGCTGAGATGCTCGTGGATGTGCCGTGTATGTTGTGCACAGTAACCTTTCGGTCGGAGGAAACTGGAGCGTTAACGCGGAATCGAATGGTTAAAATTTTTTCTGCTGTCGTAGCCATGCTCTCCATTCGGGAAGGCCTCGTGGCTCATTAGTGTTAAACAAGCATTTGAGTAATCAAGAAAAGCTAAGTTTTAGCCTATAGGCAAGAAACAGTAAATCATCTATGCAGTCCATAACATTTTGGTTCTAGCAAATATAACTGGCTTCAAGTATATGTGATTCTGCACCTATTTAAACCCTCATAAAGTTTTTTTTGGGACCAAACACAGATATTGCCATGCATCTCATTTCACTTACATGTAAAATTAGGCAGCTGTTATGTATGTAACAGGTACCAAATCTGACATAACTTGCAGATCCAGATGCGGCACCCACTGGACCACCACGGCTACACTTTGGTCATTGTTTAAAGCACACCTGGGCACATGGTAAGAAGTCATCTGTCTGAAATATGTATTTATAGAAATTTAAATAGGAGAATGACCATAGGCATAAACAAAGGTTACGGAGACAATAATAATGTGGCAGACAAAACCCTAATGAACTCAGAACTCTGAAATTATCACGAATAAAAATCAAAGAGTGTTTGTAATGTTGGCTGACTACAACATTTGTATCCATATTCATAAAAATGAATAGGGTCTAAAATTGGAAAACATAGCATTGTAAAATAAGAAGAACGTATGCCTTAAGATCTGAGAATCTATATAAATAGCTAGAATCCACCGAAGGCTCTGCATGTCAAGTTGAATTAGTCAAAATCTATTACAACATTTTTAGATAGGTTAATATTGAGAGACAGAAACTACAATGATTTCCGCCCTGTTTGCTGCAATGATAATGCAGGTAGTAGATCAAATCTATGAGAACAAAATCAATACAAAGAGGCATAAATTTGGCAGCACTTAGACTAAACCATTGCTTATATGCAATTGTAGAATGAAAATCTCTCTGTGCAATAATATTAATGAATGAATTTAAGGCTGCATAGTGTAGCAATGCAGGCTCACATGCCTGGGAAAACAAAAAAATCATGGAGAAAGGGAATAAGTGCAGAAACTGCTTCATTAGTTCGTTAGGAGATTGATAAAAAAATTGAATAGGTGCTTTAAAACTACATGGAGCCACAATTGCCAGGAGTGAGAACCCTGACCATGGATCTCTATGGACTAAAACATCTAATAGACAGCAGCACAATACATCAATAGGATCGATAAAAACAAAATCAATGCAGAGACGCATAACTGTAACTCAAAAAAAAATTGTAAACAAGATGGATGGCCGAGCTGACCTTAACTAAATAGACAGCTGGTAAGAAGGGGAAGGGAAGGGAGCAAATCAATGTCACACGAGGCGAAGAACAACGGAGCAGCCGGTACCAGGGCAAAGCGGAAGGCTGGGGGGCCGGCGGGCACCGATAGTGGCCGCCACCGCCGCGCCTTTGCCGGGGACGACGACGAGCAAGACCGAATCAGGCCGCGCGCACCCCAGGCCCCGCACGCCACGCGAGCGCTCCCCGCCGCTTCTCCGGACAGCACGTCGGGACGCGACGATTGGGAGAGGAGGGTGACGGCGTGCGCCGCCGCTGTACCTTAACCCTAACCCTAAGTCAGCCGCGACGATCTGCGCCGCGAGAAGATGCGGAAACAGAGAGAGAGGGAGAAGGGAGGGGGCCACCTGCGTCGCCGCGTCGCGCAACCCCCGCGCGCCGGCCAGCCGCCGCCGCCGAGTCGGCCGGCTGCCGCCGCCATCGTGCCTCCTGGCCGCTCCGCCCAGCCGCCTCCCCGCCTGGCCGCTCAGGCCGGCCGCCGCCCCACCTGGCCGCACGGGCGCGGCCCCCGCGCGCGCCGCTCGCCCACCGCCGCTGCCGCGCCCCCCGTGCGCCGCCGCGCCCCCCGGGCGCCGCCGCCCGGCCACCGCACCGCCTGGCCGCTCAGCCCGGCTGGCCGCACCGGCGCGGGCCACCGGGGCCGCACCCACGCCGTCGCGCGGCCGCACTGGCCGCGCGTGCCGCCGCGCCCTGTAATGTAGATGGATATTTTGGGGTAACTAGGCCTTATGCTTTGCCAAGAGCTTGAGAGATTGAGGGAGACTAGAATTGTTTCTTCATAATTCATTGCTTCCTTTCTCTTGTGCCCCATGGGCTGAATATAAAGGATACATAGGACTAACACCTCTTGTGCCTAGACAATATGGTACTATTCCTATAGATAAATAACTAAGAGAGACACTAATTAACACTAATGGGCTTAAGGCCCAACTAGGACACTTGCGCCCTACGGCGCCCCTCTTTATGCCCATGACATCTCCCCCGCCCTTGGAGACCCAGCTCATCCTCGAGCTGGATAGATTCCGCGGACTTATTTGACTCGACCTAAGGTTAAGCCTTTTACATCTCAGCTTACCATTTTTATTTAAGACGAAAATACAACTATATCCACCTGGATCCCATGGGAAGAGCGCCTCTGTTGGCTTCATGTAAGCTGAAGGGTGGAGCGTGAAGCAACCGGCTCTTATGCTGGATGTGTCTAGCACCACAGCAGGCACAAGGATGAATGAGATCGCCATAGCCTTTGATGCCTGATGCTGGATGGAGATGCGAGGTCGCTGCACTGGAAGCGCCCATACTTGGACCTCCCCTTCGATTGGAGCCGCATGATGTATGGAAGGGGCCGAGGAGACGAACAGGCATGACAGCGAGGAGCTGAGGAGCATGCGTATCTTCCGCACCATGCGACGGACAAGCAATCCTCGTACTGCTGCCTGGAGGCGCACCGTTGCTTGCTCCTTCAATGCTTTTGTGGCACGAAGAGCCCGCGCTCGGCGGAGTGCCAGGAGTCCGCGTGTGGCTGCCTGGAGGCGTACAGCCGCCCGGCATTCACGGTCCCTCTTGTCCCTCGCCTCGAGACACGCCCGGATGCGATCAAGTTGTGCGGACATCTTATCAAGGCGGCACATGGAGTTGTCGAGCAGGTCGGGGCCCGGGGGCGGTTTGAACCGCCGCGGCAGGAGCTCGGTGAAGTGACGCCACGCTGGGGTGCCTTCCTCCTCCTGGTATTGGAGGAACCAAACCCGGGCGTCAGCTTTCAAATTGCAAGAAGCTATCCAGACCCGTTCTTCCACCATGATGCGCTCCCGGCGGAAGTAGAGCTCGCACTGGTTGATGAAGGCCTCCGGATCAGAGGTTCCATCAAACTGCGGGAACTCCATCATGTACGGGCGTCGACGGACAGTGTCCCGCTGAAGCAGGGGATGAAGGTACACGCGTGGGGATGATCACCCGCGTGAAGACGATCGGTGCGGGAAAGACCCGCGTGCGTGGAGATGGCCCGCACGGAAGGAGATGGCCCGCGCGGAAGGAGACCGCCCGCGCGTGAAGAAGAATCGCGCGGAGTCCCAGCAGCGCCCGCACGTGAAGACCGCGCGCGCGTGAAGACGAATCGCGCGGAGGAGTCCCCGCGCGTGGAGATTTTGATCCGCGCGTGGACGGCGCAACTGAAGGAGGGCCGCGCGGATGGCGCGGACAATTCTCTGCCTTTCCTTCCCTCCTAAGCTTGGCGCTGTCCTGGACTGGTGCTTGGTGGTGTGGCTAAGAATAGAAGCTTGATGGTGCGGCAAAGAGGAGAAGAAAGGCGTGGTGCTTGGTGGTGGGGCTAAGAATAGAAGAAAGGCATGCGTTGGAGGAGTAGCATGCAGTGGTGGCCGGCGGATGGTGGTGGAGATCGGGAGGAAGTGATCTAGATCGAGGCTGCGCGGAGATGGAGGCGCGGCGGCTAGTGGAGACGGGGAAGAGGCAGCTAAAAATAGAAGAAAGGCATGGGCGGATGGTGGTGGGTTGTGGCTGCGGCGGCGCGTGGTGTTGTGGCGGCGGCGGCGCGTGAAGACGGCGGCGATGGTGGGGGTTGGCCTGGCGGCGGCGGAATTAGGGTTCTGCTGGATCGGATTTTTTTTTTTGAATGGAGAGGATCGACGATGAACTAGGATGGATGGATCGACAGGCTATCTGATACCAGATGTAATGTAGATGGATATTTTGGGGTAACTAGGCCTTATGCTTTGCCAAGAGCTTGAGAGATTGAGGGAGACTAGAATTGTTTCTTCATAATTCATTGCTTCCTTTCTCTTGTGCCCCATGGGCTGAATATAAAGGATACATAGGACTAACACCTCTTGTGCCTAGACAATATGGTACTATTCCTATAGATAAATAACTAAGAGAGACACTAATTAACACTAATGGGCTTAAGGCCCAACTAGGACACTTGCGCCCTACGGCGCCCCTCTTTATGCCCATGACACGCCCGCACGGCCGGCCCGAGGCGGGAGGTCGGGGTCGGGAGCAGGAGGATAAGGAGGTTGTGGTCCTGGCAGGTGAAGCTGAGTTTATATTGGTCTAGCCGGATTCTAGTCAGAAGTTGCGGCCCATAGCGGAAGTTAGTGGGGAAATCAGCTTCTCGGGCGGATTCTTGAGAAGTTGAAGATGGCGGAGCAAATCGTGGCCATCCACACGAAGATCCAACGGTGGGAGGCATTTCGGGTGACGTGGATAGGGTGCCTGCCCGAGGAGCGTGTCGCCCTTGTTGGGTTTTAATGATGTTTTTAATGATAAATCAGAAAACTAAATAAGGTATCACACAGCTTCATAGAGAGCGTTGCTACACTATCTTTGCAAAAACAGCAGGCACCTTATGTATCATTCAACAACTAAATATGAACAAAGAATATTTTTCAAAGAGTAAAGTCCATCACCGGTCCCTAAACTTGTTCGGTTGTGTCATCCCGGTCCCTAAACTCACAAATTGACCGTTTAGGTCTTCAAACTTGTTAATCTGTGTCATCTCAGCCCCTAAACTTGTTCAGTTGTGTCATCCCGGTCCCTAAACTTGAAAATCACCCGTTTAGGTCCTCAAACTTGTTCAGTTATATCATCCCGGTCCCTAAACTTGGTTTTGAGTCTCATCTGGATCAAAACAGGGCGATCTAAAAACTCTATATCAAAAATTAATTCATAACTTTTTCATATGGGCTCGAATGAAGACAAATTTTATATTAAAATTGTAGCCCTCGACGCGATCTACAACTTTGTAGTTGAAAAGTTTTGAATTAAAACTGTTTAGGGTCCCAAAATATTGTTGTAAGTTTATAGATTTTAAAATTTAAAATTTAAAATTTAAAATTAAATTTTGGGACACTAAATAACTTCAAATAAAAAACTTTTCAGCTACAAAGTTGTAGATCATATTGAGAACTATAACTTTCATATAGACTATGTCAGTATCTAAGATTGTTTGATAATTTTAAATTTTAAATTTCAAAATATATAAACATACAATAATATTTTGTGACCCTAAACAGTTTTAATTCAAACACTTTTCAACTACAAAGTTATAGATCGCGTGGAGGGCTACAATTTTGACATAAAGTTTGTCTTCATTCGAGTTCATATGAAAAAGTTATGAATTATTTTTTTATATAGAGTTTTTAGATCGTCTTATTTTGACCCAAATTAGACTCAAAACCAAGTTTAGGGACCGGAGTGACACAACTGAAAAAGTTTGAAGACCTAAACGGGTGATTTCTAAGTTCAGGGACCAGGATGACACAACTGAACAAGTTTAAGGACCTAAACGATCAATTTGCAAGTTTAAGGACCGAGATGACATAGCCAAATAAGTTTAGGAACCGATGATGGACTTTACTCTTTTTTAAACTTAAGGTTGAAAACTTGATATTACAATTAGGACACGAAAATGTATATGAAAAGGCTTTCTTATGGCAGCGTGATATCCTTTTGCACTGGACTGTGTTATCCAAACGAAATTGTTAATTACGTTGTTTAAAATATCTGTTTGACTGTATTGCTCAAGAGTAGTGGTAAAAATTTGAAAATTAGTTCTGATTTTGGTATGTACACACAAGTTATCTAGTCCTGGAATTAAGATGCTTAAACTTTTGATGAGGTGGATGATAAATTAATAGAATCTCTTTTTTATATTGGAGATAATAGGACTACTTAATTTAATGTTTATGATCCTTGATAATCAAGTTAAAGAAAAAGGTACTTTTTTTGTTGAAAGCAGTTATGCTTGTCAAAGTAGCAAAACACATGAATATGTAGGTATCGGGCACAGAAAAAAACAAAATAGGGGAAATATGTGTTCGATACCCGAACGAACAGAGTAGATGAGATATATTCCTCCTAATTAAGTGTTCAATTAGTGACATGACTGATGTTTCCAATCCTTTCTAATGCAGCTATCATACACATTTACATCACAAAGCATTCTGTGAAAATTAGCGAAGCAAAGGGCAGCAGTAGACACAATCAGCACAGAGCATAGCTCGACAACAAAGTCTATAATGCTTCTCGTCTCTCTTCCAAACTATTTTTTTCATGTAGATATAAAAGCAAGGAAGTTTGTCTTTCAAATCTAGAGAACAAATAAAGCACCCATAACGAAACATGCTCTAATGAAGCTATACACATAGCCAAAATCATGCAATTAAATTATTTGAAATTTCAGGACAGCAACAGTACAGTTAACTAAATAATTCATATCTAGAGTTCTAGTTCACCAAAATTTACATTATTTAACAATTTGGAAAGCTTATGAGATTATATACATCTTTTTACTTATCATAAGAAGATGATTCAGCAGTTATTAAGGTCGAAAAAGTACAAATATCTACTGCTGTGCGGAACCTGACAGGAAACTTCAGAAATTCATAACTCCCAAACCTGATGGGCAAAAAATGTAAAATTTCAGAACAGCAAAGATATGTAAATTCTCTACAGCTTTTGTTCACACCAGAACTGTACAAGAAAAAAATTCAGCACACCTGCTTTTCGCTATTGGTTTTGGCATCCACATAACTATTGTTACAGAATGTCTCCAGAAAGGTTAATAGTTAAGCTACTCTTAACCCTGCGCCGAGGCATTGGACCAACTCAAGATCATTGGAGAAAGGCACACACAACTTATTCAAAGCTCTTTCTACCATCCTTTGTTTATACTGCTGCATAAGGCAGTAAATCAATTACCATATTAACTCTAAAGGCAATTGCAGCATACGGGCCGGGGAAAGGGTTTCACGGTTGTGGATATTTTCTCATATAACTGACAGTCCAGCCAAGCTACTCAAAACTAAGTTCACAAATAATAAGGGCATGTGCAGCGTTTACGGATTATGCGTGTGAACTAGCCACTAAACAAAGAGGCCATATCTAGAGATAACTTGTACATAGGGGCCGTTTAGTTGGCAAAATTTTTGGCGAAACGCTACTGTAGCAGTTTCGTTGTTATTTGGTAAATATTGTTCAATCATGGTCTAATTAGGCTTAAAAGATTTGTCTCGTCCATTTCGTCTAAACTGTGTAATTAGTTTTATTTTTTATCTATATTTAATGCTTCATGCATGTGTTCAAAGATTCGATGTGACGGGGAATCTGAAAATTTTGGCAAAATTTTTGGCATCTAAACGGTGCCATACTAAAAACTATATGAACTGAATTGTACTTCAGAGACCTTTTAATACGTATGATATTGACATCATGGCGATTTGATCATGTGTAGGAGAAAATGATGGTCAAAGTACATCCATAAATGATTTTTTTTCTAAATCCTAATACGCGTACTTAAAAACAAAGGAGGAGATACCATTAGAGGCACATGAATCTATAGTGTCATTTTGCTATGGCGCGGCAATCTTGGACACGATGACACATTTTACTATTGACCGGGAGTATCCTCAGTGGAAGGTTTTTTTTCTCCTTAGCTTATGGTCCATCTTTATTTTCATTCTTGCCTACAACAAGTCAACAATCCCTATTGCTGAAAATATTATAGAACTTGGGCACCGTTTGGATGCCGAAATTTTTGGCAAAACGCTACTGTAGCGTTTTCGTTGTTATTTGACAAATATTGTCCAATCATGGTCTAATTAGGCTTAAAAGATTCGTCTCGTCTATTTCGTCTAAACTGTGTAATTACGTTTGTTTTTTATCTATATTTAATGCTTCATGCATGCGTCCAAAGATTCGATGTGACGGGAAATCTTGAAAAATTTGGCATTTTGGGGTGCAACCGAGCAGGCCCTTGGTATACGGATGTGAGACAGAAATGCCGAAAGAGGGGACGCGCGGGGTACCCCTCCTCGGGCGATCGATCTTGCGTGGAAGCAGCAGGCAGGGGCCAGCACTAAGCACCTGCAACTCCCATCGCCGGATGCTTTTGCTGCAACCCGCCGACAAAGTGTAGCCGGCCTTAGTTTCGGGCTGCGGTTTCACACTAGGGTTTGCAAAAAAAAATTTAAACCTGGTGAATAGTAACACTTTTGTCTTATTTGACAAATATTATCCGATCATAGACCAACTACGCTCAAAAGATTCATCTAGTGATTTCCAGCTAAACTGTGTAATTAGTTTTTTTATCTACATTTAATACTCCATGCAAGCGGCTAAAAATTGATGTAATAGAGAGAGTGAAAAAATTCTAACTTTTGGGTGCATCTAAACAAGGCCTAGGAAAGCCAAGACGAGAGAGAGCTGGAAGCTACCGTGTGGACGCAGACGGCGAACGAACTCGGTCCAGCTCCAGCCTGGACAAGGCGTCGTCGTCCGTCCCCTGTTTCTCCTACAAACTCCAGCCTGGGCGGCCGGCTGTCCCCTCGTCCACGGCCCTGCTCTGTATCTGCTGGTCGTCTCCTCCCGGCTCTGTCGCGCGCGGCTCGTAGTCATCGCCTATCGGCGAGGTGCTAGCGGTGGCACCTAGGACGACCTACTAGCTGATCGATCGCCTGGACACATCCGCCATGAGCAGCAGTTAGTGATCTCTCTCTATCTAATATATCCTATGATGATCGATCAGTCTCTCTCTCTCTCTCCCCCCTCATGATCTGGTCAACTCAACCCATCTGAATCACAGAGTTATATATGATCGATCTTATTTCCACCTCTTTAACAGACGAAATGAGCGCTAGCTAGGAGTGAATTTGTTGCATCCTGCGAGCGATGAATTGCATCGACTTGTATTTGTATCCCCTGCGACTAAAGCCCGCTCATTTCCTTCTCGTTCTGCTCTTCAGAGGACTACTACGTTGGCCACCCAGCCACGTACACGGCGCCGGCGCCCGGAACGAAGCAAGCACCTCTGCAGGTCGCCGCCGGCGGTGAGCAGACTCCAGTGAGCACCACCCAAACTCCTGGTCCGTCCGTGCATGATTGCTTGCTCACTTTGTTACTGACGATTCATTTGAGATCCATGAACTAGATAGCTGTGTAAAGCTCTCGCTCTCGACTTGCTCTGTTGTGAAATATTCGTGTTTGCAGGAGCGACGCACAATTACTTCGTGGGTCACCCGGTGAACCCTGAGAAGACGCCGACACCACATCCAGCTGCGTCTCCACCGCCTGCTCAGAAGAAGAAGAGAGAAAGCTTGCTGGCCAGATGGTAGGTAATTCGACTACTGATTGGCCGTCAGAGCAACTTTCCTACCTACGGATACCATTCGAGCTCGCATAGACTAATTCGTTCTTTTTTTTTCTACTGCTAGTACTGAATTGATTAGCGATGATACATAATCTCTCTTTCTTCTCCGTCTCCGGCTGCAGGTTCCCATGCGTTTGCGGTAGTCAAGCTCCTGAGCAATAGGGTCGAGAGCTGTTGCAGCGGCGGAGCGTAATCAGTCAACGGGTGGACGGGGAGGAGCTTCATTCTGTACCTGAATTGCATTATTGTCCTACGAAAGAAGCTGATATTTTTCCTTCTACGCTTGATAATGGATGCAGAATTATTGAAGATTCAATCAAACTGCAAACTCAAATACACTGGTTCCTTTTTTTTTCCCTTACAAGAGCCATTGACTTTTTCTAGAATAACGCATTAGCTATCAATATAATGCTTTTTGTGATTTAAAAATGTGAATTTAGTAAAAGTAGTGAAGCCAGAATAAAAAAAAATAGTGAAGCCAAACAAAGTTCTACACGAAACATTACATGATCTATACGTAGGAAAAAGATGAACGGGTTATTTTAAAAATTGGCTTTGAAAAGACTTATGATAAGGTCAATTGGACCTTTTTACAACAAACTCTTCGAATGAAAGGTTTTACACAAAAATAGTGTAGTTGTATGTGATCCTTTTATACAAGGTGGTAACGGGAATTAAGGTTAATGACAAAATAGGCCCCTGCATCTAAAAAAAGGCCTTAGGCAAGGTGATCCATTGTCTCCTATACTATTTAACATAGTGATCAACATGTCGGTTATCATTTTTGCCAGGGCCAAAGAGGATGGACAGATAAAAGGGGTAGTACCTCATCTGGTGGAAGACATTTGTCTATCTTGCAATACTTGGATGACACAGTGTTACTTTTAGATCTTGATATTGAACAAGCACATAACATGAAACTACATCTCTGCACGTTTGAACAATTATAAGGACTTAAAATCAACTTCCATAAGAGAGAAATATGTTGCTTTGGTGAAGCAAAAAAATAATGAAGAGGTTTATTCCCATCTTTTTGTCAGCAAGTTAGGTACTTACCCTTTTCGTTACCTTGATATCCCAATGATTTACCATAAGTTAGATAATAAAGACAGGATGAAAGTAGAAGAATGAATAAAAAAAGACTAAGCAATTGGAAAGGCAAGCGTTTGTCTGTCGGAGGTAGAATAGTGCTGATTAACTTAGTGCTAGTAAGCCTTCCGATGTTTATGCTCTATTTCTTTGAGATCACATGAGGTGTTTTGGAAGAAAATTGAGTACTACAGATTAAGATTATTTTTGGTGAAATGATTACCACAAAAGAAATTGAGTCCTACTGCTTTTTTAGCAAATCTGAAACCATTCGACATCTTTTTTTCAATGCTCGCATGCCTTATTTTTGTAGAGATCAGTCCATACGGTGCTAGGAATTAAACTACCTTGAAATGCCAAAAACTATTTAATGATCAGTATTCTTGAAAAGACAAAACTTTTCGATCTTTTCTAGAGACTAGTGTAGCTGGCCATTTTATGGTCAATCTGGATAACAAGGAATGAAGCTGCTTTTGACAAATGTCAATCCAGCTTCGGTGTGGGCCCATTTATAACCGTGTGAAAATCAACAAGGGCTCATGTTGGGGCTTGACGGAATTCGGAGACCGTAGAATTGAGCCTTTTTGCGTCCTCCAGATGGTCTTCAAAATCTAGAATTGGGTCTTGAGTTTATTTTAAAATTTTGTGAGTGTCTTAAAGAGCTGGGTTGTAATAAGTTGGTTTGATTCCTCTTTGACGGGGATAAAGTCGAATTCTTTCTGTTGTGTAAAAATAGACACTATATAGCATTCTAGGACAGAGGGAGTAGTCTATACCAATCTTTCCCAATAAGAAACCCATTGCACTTAAAAATTTAAAATTCTAAGTCTCATAAAATTCTTCAACTAAAGTAACAAGGCTTGGCTATTGAACAAAATTGTCTAAAAAAAGATCAATAATATTGGCCATACGCAAAATACACCGCAAAAATATTTAGAATCTGCCGTAATATTTTGTAACCACGGAGGATGTGGCTAATAGTAGTGGTCATCGCCCGTACGCAAGCGGTTTGACCGTGCAAGGATATTTTCGAAACTATACTAGGCCTAGTTTAGTTTCGGAAATTTTTTGGGTTTTACTATTGAAGCACTTTCATTTGTATTTAGTAATTAGTGTCTAATCATGGACTAATTAGGTTCAAAAGTTTTGTCTCGTGATTTTTCATCTAACTATACAATTAATTTTTTTATCTATATTTAATGTTCTACGCATACGTCAAGACTTCGATGGGATGGAAAATTTTTGGAACCGGTATGGTTGGTTTGTCGGAGGTCATCGATGCACCCAATAACCCGCTGATATTTCGGCCGATGCAATTGATGCTGATGCCTTGTTAACGTAGGCCCCTGTCGCCTGGACAAGGCGTCGTGTTGTGTCCATCCAAAGATTCTGCTGTCCAGACGCTCTTTGCCAATCTCAGATTCGCAACAGCAGAGCTAGTGGCAGATTCCACGGCTAGGCTGGGGGTGTAGTTGGATATTCATTATTTTTTGAGCCAAGGTAAAGGTTGTTTCGGATAATTGTGCCGGAGCTGAATCATTGCCAGTCTGGCGAGCTCTCTCTCTGTCCGACCGTCCCTCTTTGAAAAGTGTTTCTCTCCCTCTTCTTGACTTGAGCCGTCTCGGTCGTCTCGTCTGTCCTTCCTTGTTGGCATTCTTGGCCGGCTCGTCTTGCCAGTTGCTATCACCGGCGCCCGGAGAGGCTAGCTTGTGGGGAAGACCGGAAGAGGCCGCCGGCGGAAATATCAACTTCAAAAATTTTCTTCAATTGAAGCAATATATGGCTTGGCTATTGAAGAAAATTGTTTGAAAAAGATGAATAATGTTGGCCTTATGCAAAATACAACGCGAAAATATTCAGAATCGGCTGCAATATATTTTGTAACAACGGAGGATGTGGGTAATGGTAGTGGTCATCGCCCGTACGGAAGCAGTTTGACTGTGCAAAGATATTTTCGAAATATACTAAAACTGTCCAAACCACGTGCGCGATATATCGGTATTGATGGTTTGTCGGAGGTCAGCAATGCACCCAATAACCAGCTTGTATCACGGCCGATGCAATGCAATTGACGCTGATGCCTTGTTAGGTAGGCCCCTGTCGCTTTGTGTCCATCCAAGATTGTCCAGAAATCGTCAGTTGCAGTGTTTTAAATAGCCGGCTAACACATTTAGCTGTCTATAGCCCAAAACAGGTTATATCAGGCTATGGTAACGTTCGCTTGTCTTATAATGCGTACTTTTCAGCTTGTTTTTCTAGGTGAAACAATATTTTTCTCTCACAACAAATCAGCGAACGGTACTTTCAGCCATGACTTTTCAGCAAAACGAACGGGCTCATATATAGCGGTAGCTACAAGCTAAACTATACAAGAAAAAACTTAACTAAATTCTTCACAAACAGGTCGACGGTTGCCATCTCAAATTTGCAATAGCAGAGCTAGTAGTAGAATCCACGGCCAGGCCGAGGCCGTTGTTGGATGATTATTTTTTGAGCCAGGTTGTTTGGGATAATTGTGCCGGAGCTGAATCATCGCCAGTCTGGATAGAGAGCTCTCTGTCCCTCTTTGAAAAGTCCCTCTCTCTCTCTCTCTCGACTTGTAGCCGTCTCGGTCGTCTCGTCTGTCCTTCTGCCATTCTTGGCCGGCTCCTGTCTTGCCAGCCGCTGTCGCCAGCCGCGCCGGGACTAGAGGCTAGACCGGAAGAGGCCGCCGGCACATCCGCCATGAGCAGCGACCAGAAGAGCGATGTTGCTGGTACTCTCTCTGACTCTCTCTCTCTACAACTAGTCAGCTCTCTATTATCGATGATCCTTCCGCTTCTGCGAGAGATGAATACACAGAAGTCTGTTACCTTAATCCTCTGTCGGTGCAGGAGGCTACTTCGTAGGCCGTCCAACCAACCACGCCGCCGAGCAGACGGAACAACCACCGCACGCCGGCGGCGAGCAGAACCCGGCGACCGCGCAAACTCCTGGCGGTAGGTTCATTCTTTGCCTGTTCAACTCAATTCTTATAGCGTTGTTTTGTTCAGTTTGCTGGATTTCCCGTCCTCTTGCCAAATTAAAACTGGACACCCATTTAATTTATTTGTTTCTCCGAATGTAAGATTACTTCGTTGGGCGTCCGGGGAGCCATCACAAGCAGCAACAAGAGGCAGTGCCGCAGCAAGCCACTAAGCAGAGCACACCAAGCTTCTTGGCCAAATGGTAATCCTAATCTCTGATTAGCACTATATATATATAGTTATATACACAAGCAACTTACTTAATTAGGCACCATATATCGAGTTGATACTCCGTGAATGATAACTTCACATCGACGTTCTTACTACTCGTTAGTAGCAACTGCCGACTGATGAGTCCTTCTAATCTGTTTCTTTCTTCTCTGTCTCCGGTCTGCAGCTGTCCGTGCCTCGCCGGCAGTGGAGCTGCGGAATAGATCAACAACTGCCTCTCGCTGCCCTGCTACTCATTGTTCCACTTTTGATAATCTACACGCATCCTTCAACACTGCCACGTAGTGCAAATTCATCCAACCAGCTGATTTATTCCACCTCCCCCCCCCCCCCCCCCTGAAATGATACTTTCATTTCAAAAACTGTCAATTGTGTATTACTATTTACTTTCCTTGCGGTTATTGTGAACTTGTACTCATCTTGAATTGCCAATACCGTGTACAAATATATACATGCGTCAAGTTAACTTTGAAGCTCTTTCAGGTCTGTCTTGTACAGATGTTGTGTTAAAACATCTGGATTTCATTTAACCACTTATACTTAATTAAACCATACATAAATCATAAAAGGTGAGGATTTTTTTTAACATAATCAAATATATTGCTACTGCCTTCATGTAGCAGAAAAAAGGCTGAATCTTAGCAACTAAAATTTTTTGCTGTAGTAACAAGGTAGTTTTTAAGAGTTTGAACACATCATAACACGACACATGCATGTTTAGTAAAAAGGGTAGCTTATTTGTTTAACTTTAGATGTTATGGTACCTATTAAAAGAAACAAAATGGTACTACTTAAATATGAGGTAAGGTCAGTTACAGAATTGTGTTCTTGCACGATCTGTATGCAACGTCTGCTGACATGGGTCACGTTTAGATTGCAAATTTTTTTGAACCCGATGAATAGTGTCACTTTTGTCTTATTTAGCAAATATTGTTCAATTATGGACCAACTAGGCTCAAAAGATTCATCTCGTGATTTCCAACTAAACTGTGTAATTAGTTATTTTTTTACCTACATTTAATACTCCATGCAACCGGCTAAAAATTGATGTGATGGAGAGAGTAAAAAATTCTAACTTTTGGGTGTATCTAAACAAAGCCATGGTATCTGAATCTGTACTCAGACTTGATCAACGCAGATAAGACAGCTTGTTCCACTGCTGATGTGTTTGACAGATGCAATCTGCTAATCTGAACATGCATGAGACAGGCAGCTGTTTCAAAATATGTGTCCAGCTGGAATAAAGAACCTACCAAGTGACATTGTTACACAGTATATTGGCCCGTGTGGAACAGCTAAGGCTAACTGTTAGCTAAATTTAGAAATTAGCTAGCTAAAGTTAGTAAGCTAACTATTAACCAGTGCATGTGTTCCTTTTTTTCTTTTGGCGATGACTAAGTGACCCTTTTTTTTAATTAGCTTACCGAAGACCGTACCCCATGAACTTGTAGAAGCTCAATGAATAGAGTTTGATATGTTTAAGTGGTGTAAATTAAGAAAGTACCAGCAACAAAGCTGGCAGTTATGATTTGTGCTGACTTTACTTAGCAATTTGTATATCTCATGTTCTTGTAAGTTGGCTTACTGGCATAGGAAAGAAAGATAAATTAAATATGTTTGTGGATATATTGAAGTTGTTTCTTGGGGAAGTGAAACGATATTATTTTTGAGGAAAACAGATGAATATATTGATTGCGGGTCTAGACGTTGCTGCAACATGAAGTGGTTGGGGAGATCTTTCATTCAATAAGCTTGACCCTATAATAATTAATGGATGGCTAAGGGTCTGTTTGGATCCGATTCTCTAAACTTTAGAGCTAAAGTTTTTAAACAGGTGATCTAAAGTTAGCACTAAACTTTATCCCACCTCACATTAGAGTTTTAGATCTAAAACTGAGCTAAAGTGATATAAAGTTTAGAGAAGGGGTCCAAACAGTCCCTAAGTGCATAACTTATGCATTGACTAGAATAAAAAAATCCTTTTTTCTGAGAAAGATCTTTTTGCTGGATGGTCGAATAATAAAAAAACTATATTTTTTCTTATTACTTCATTTGTGTTCTCATTGTTCCTCTATTCTTAGCTATATGTTTATGAAGTACATATTTAAACCGAGCTGTGTGTTTATAATAAGGTTGGAAAGTTTTTCTCTTTTTTTCGTTAAAAAAATGCATGCGAGTAGCATGCGGGCAACTACTTTTTGAGGAGGACTACCTTTCAAGAAAAGAAGTTCCATGGTTTTGGTATATTGTTTTTTATATAATTTTATGTTCTCAATGTTGCAGATGATTCTGCTGGGAATGTGGTAACAACTAATATTTCTATAGAACTCCAACTGAAATTAGAAATATTTTGGCATTTTGAAGAGGCACTAACTATGTGCTTAATAGGGACACATAGAATTTTTACAGTTTGCTGCATGTATATGTTATGACATCGTATGTGTGGTTTTAAGAACGATTTTGTTTGCAAATTATTAAAGCCAATTCAAAGATAAAGGCACATGTGCCATTATTTTTACTCTGATACATGCACAGTGTACATAACAAAACTTTTGATTGATGCATATAGATAGTTTGTCTAGGCACTAATGCAAGTGGGTCCACCCATGGCTATCAACTAATTAACGTGATCTAGTTTTTTTTGCTCAAAAACAATTATAGGAGATGGTAATGAAATAAGTAAAAAAACACTTTAGTTGAGTGGGCTTGTTTAAGTGGCACATTTCACTACCACAAAACCTCTCTAATTAATAAATACTAGCGTGTTAAGATACCTGTTTCTGAAAATTGCTGTTAATAGAAGTGGCCATTTGGAGGGTCCATCTCTAAAAATATATTAATAGAGGTGGACATCTAAGGGGCTGTCTCTAAAAATAATTGCATCAAAAAACAACTCATAACTTTTTAATATGAAGTCAGATGACGACAAACTTTATATCCAAATTATAGCTCTCTATGAGATTTATAGTTTATAGTTTATAAGTGTTTGATTTGAAAATATTTTGAAATTGAAAGTTTAAAATTTTCAAACAAACTTGGATGTTGACATGGTTTATACTAAAGTTGTAGTTCTCAATAAAATCTACATCTTTATAGTTGAAAAGTTTTTATTTAAAGTTCTTTAAAGTACAAAATATATGTTTTGAGTTCATATATTTTGAAATTCAAAATTTAGAATTTCCAAATGACCTTCAATGTTCACAAGGTTAATAACAAAGTTGCAATGGTCGAGCTAATCTACATGTATACTATTGATAAGCTTTTATTTGAATTTTTCAGTGCCTCAAATATTTATTTTGAATTCTCAATGATATTCAAACTTTTGAAATTTTGAAACAATCTTGGATTGAGACACATCATATACCAAAGTTGTAGTACTTGGCAAGATTTTAAACTTTGTAATTAAAACTTTTTTCATTTGAGTTTATTCAGTAACCAAAATATTCAATACAAGATTATAAAGTGTTAATAAAAAAAGGCAACATCCTGTATATACTTACAAATGAGTGTGTGGTGTACAGGTAGGGGTTGTTACTATTTACTAGTAGACGATTGAACCCTGAGAAACACATAATTATTTATTTTTTTAGGAGTTCTAGAAACCATTAACAGAGGCGGGCTTAATATAGAGATGGAATTTTTTTATTTTTTAGGTTTTCTAGAAACCATTAACAAAGGCGGGCTTAGCACAAAAACATGAACTTTTAGATGGCTACCTCTATTAATCGATTTTCTGAGACAGGCATACTGATCGCCATTAAGAGTAATAATTGGTTAGAGGCAGTCGGCTTGCCTGCATCAGAAAATAGAAAAAACACCCATCTCTAAAAATCTTCTTTGTAGTAGTGTTGCCTCCATTCTATATTGTCGATCCTTTAGTTTCTTGTAATTGCGAGAAAGACATGCACTAACACAAAACACAAACCCATCACCTTCACATCACAAAAATGTGTACTCCATATCACAAACATAGGGACATGCATGCACATGCTGAACGCACTCTTGTTCCTGTAAATAGGTGGACATCTCAGTTTGTACATCAGTAATGAAATCATATTTCCACGGCTTACCTCCGAGGACGATTGTTCTGTTTGTCGACTAATTTTGGAAAATATATATGACAAGTGCAAAGTAAAAAAACACAAATCTGGCCTTCAAATGGCCCCAAGGAACCAAATTCTTGTATGCAATGTCAAATGTAACACCTCAGGTGTTTGTCACTCACTAAGCAGTGGGGTTGAGCTCAAACATGATAGATTAAGTGGAGATGAGCCTAATCTAAACTTGGATGTTACTCCTTTGCTTTGCATATAGGACATTTTCAAGATATATGCTTGGGTGGTGTTATGGCAATATCTTCATGTGTTTCACATCACATTCTATCTATAGTGACCCCTGGAAAAGTTTCATGAAGTTTGGAATCAAAAAGTCACATGAAATGATAAGTTATATGCTTGTTTGGATTATAACTGAAACATGCCTTACATCCCATGGGAACTAGTGCTTATGCAACATACAAGTGCAACATGTGCAACAAACCTTTGCAACATGTGGAACAACCTAGGAAAGCATGTGTAGCATGTACCTTACAACAACACATGAAACAATTGAAATATGGCCTTGAAACAAGCACTACAATTATAGTGACTTCTATGTTTCAGTGCATGTGAGGCCTACACTTTTGTGCAACCTATGCGAGGTGTGTATGTTTGGCCTCTACAACACCTTAACTACACTTAGGACACTTAATGGAACAATATTCATGTTGATCATTTTGCCTAAATATGCTTCTAAGTGATGGTTGACCATGTATGGACCCTAGAACACTTTTGTTTGACCATTTCCAAAGTATGACCTAAAAGCTTTGCATGACTGTGCACCCTTTTACAAAGTTATAGAGAATTTTATAAGGAACAAACTTTGTTTAGGAGTCAAGTCATGTAAATGTGTGGAACATGCTTAAAAAGGGCCCACAGGTCAGATTGAGGGGTGTTTCCAACGCTTAGAAATTTCTAAGTCTAGAATTCATCGCCTTCGACATTGGCATCTCACGTTCTCTGAATTTCGTTGAGTAACTCTAGTGGAGCCAAAAATGAAAGTTGGAAAAAATTTATTAAAGAGCAACATGTAAAAAGTTGGGATCAATTTGACCAAGTTTGGCATTGCAAAGTCCCAAAAACCGAGCCCTAGTTTAGCATGTTGACGCTAGTGATTTGGGGACCGATTATCTCCTAATCTATAGTCCTAATGATCTAGGTGCCTTAATGACATTTGTAGAGCGTGGTATGGGCTACAACTTTGCTTTTAGGCCCATAGCCCAGTTTGACCCATAGCTGGCCCAAACAGGGCCTCCAAGTCGGACTGATGCACGCACACCACGTGCTTGGTGATTTGCCTGCGTGGCGGCCATGCACCAGAGCTTCTTCGCCATGGACGCTGCATGCCCTCCGCATGTTCGCGCCCTTGCCTCGCTTGCATGGATGTGGAGAGTCCCGGGACGCTCGCCGAGCTCCATTCCGCGCTCCCCCTCGCCCTTCACTCCCTCCTCGCTCTCTGGTGCTCGTTCGCGCAGAGCGCGGCCACAGCCGCCATTGCCGAGCCGAGGCGAGCTCCGTGGCCGGCCGCTACAGGCAAGCCCGGCCGAGTTGAGCCCTTTCGTGCAGGGCGCGAGTCTCCTGGCACTCCACCGCCCTCGACACCACCGTTTTCCCTGGCTGTATCGCCGCTGTAACGGCCGCCGGCGAGCTGCGCCTCCGTGCGCCGCACATGCTCGTGGCCGAGCCACTGGGGTCCGTCCCTGGCCTAACTGGAGCCACCCCTGGGTGCGGTGGACCGCCCCCATGCTCCCCCACCATTACTCCACCGCCATTCGCCGCTGGAGAGCCGCCGTCGTCGGCACGGCCGCCGCCGAGCTGCCTGCTCGCGTGGACAGCAGGCCACAGCCCACCTCCGGTCACGATTCGGCCACCTACAGATGCGGGCTGGCATGGCGGTGCTCACGCTGCCCTTCCCCGCCGCCGGCACCGGCCTCACCGGCTAGAAGATGGCCGGTCGGCAAGCCACCGGCCGCCTCCCCTGTTTCCGGTGCCCGGGGGGGAATGAAGGCCGGCTTCCCCTCTCTCTGTCTCTCTGTGTGTGTGAGCATGACAGGTGGGCCCAACCGAGCAGCAGGTCCCGCATGTCAGCGTTATGAGAGGCACAGTTGGGGTACACGTCCGGGTGCGCCTAGCAGATCTAGGGTGAAGTAGTAAATTTCGTTTTTTTTGAATTTAAGAATTGTGTTAAATTTTCTAAAATTCATATCTCATGCTAGGAAACTCTAAAAATAGTAAATGTGGACTTTTTGGAAACCTTGAGAAAATCTCTATGCACTAGAATCATAAAATGTTACATGTTTGTAGATGCTTTCTGATGTCTTTATTTAAGTTTTAAAAATGCTGTAAAAATACTTATAAACTTGACCAGAGCCATATCTTGAGTTTTAGAACTCCAAAAATAGTGATTCTTATTTTGTTAATTTTCTGATGACATGTACTTGCTAGGAAAAAATATTAAACACACTATTTGTTCACTGTTTTCTTAAGGTTTTGATTTGACCTTGATAAATAAGGAAATCTACATTGTATTGCTTGTTATTTTTATATCTTGAGTTGTGTTGCTCAAAATGATGTGAAATTTTTATGGTAGTATTGCCATACTATGAATGTACTGTGGTATAAATTTCATGGTCATTTCTTACTGTATGATCAAGTTATTAATTTAACTTGTTTATGGCTTGATAAATATCTTATAAATAATATATAAATGATAAAATGAAAAATGTTGTTCCATTACCTTAGTATGATGTTTCTATATCATGTTGATTCATACTATGGCCATGTGTTCATAGAAAATATTGAGTTTTAGATTTAACTTGCTCTCGCATGATTTATTGTATTAGTCATTTGTCTTTTTCATAGAGGTTGATATACATGTCCAAATGGCTTGAAATTTGGGAAGTAGGCTATTGGGAGCATTTGTGGGCCACTATAATTTTGGTAGAATTTATTGTGCATTTTTTATATGTGTTCATAATTCCACCTAATTATCTAAATAAATTAAGAAAATATATTAAAAGAATTTATTCAGTAATGGATACTATATTTTCTGGTGTTCATTAGTCATGTGTGAAATATTGGTAAAGTTGGTTTTTGCACCATTATATGTTTGCAACATATGTTAATAATTATTTTTTGCAATTATTGGTTTCTAGACAGTTCTGGGGGCAATGTTGATTACCCCATGTTAATGATGTTTTCTGAGCATCTTGTCTATAGCAAAGTTGTATATAATTAATGTATCTAGCTTATGTTAAAATTTGGTATCATTTGGCCAAGTAGTTTTTGAGTTATAGATGTTTAAAGTTAGGTTCTAGATTTAGTTGCTCTCTGTTTGGAGCAGACCAGAGTATGTAGTTTCATCTTTTTGACTTAGTAAACTTGGGAATCAGGCTTAGGTGATATTAAATAAATTATAGACAATTTCATAATCTTTCCAGATTATCCTCTTGCATGTCATTTGGAATTGTGTAGCTCCTAAAATGATGTTATTTCTGGACTGTTCATGCTGATTGCAAATCTGAACCTTTCTGTCAAGCATAGTTTGGGTTACATAAGTAGGTTGGTGTTGCTACTTGGTACGCTGTAATCTTATGATACTTGTGCCTTGATTAATGTGCTTGTCTTCTTCTATGTTATGCCTTAATGAGGATTAAGTTAATTAGCTCTAGGTGCTTATGTGAAGTTTGGTATGCTTACTTGATTACTTTGTTTATTGCACTTCTATGCATTCCTATATATGTATTGTTGCACCTCATTTAGGTACGCTAGCTGAAACACGTGAAGGACATGATGTGGAGCTAACCAGAAGATGGTGTTGGTGGATCCATCCCGAAGATAGAAGGACCGGACAAGTGATAGATTGGAGGATGCTCGCCAAGCGAATTCATCTGACATACTCTAACTTGAGTCGGATCCCAGACAAGCCCCGGAGCATTATAAGCGTCCTATCTTTAAAGCAATTAATTCTATATATGTTATAAGTATTGTTGCATTAAGTGGTAGGAGTTGGTTGGAAACCCTTGCTGCATTATATCATTCCTTGTCCAGATATATGAATCCTTGAATCCTACATAGACTAGGATTGAGTAGATGCTTAGCCCTGCTTTAAGCGGTAGAAGTCAGGTGATTTCCTATCACCTGCGAGATGTAGAGATATTCATATATGGCACGGTTGGCTATATTTGATATCGTGGAAAGGAACCATGTGTTAATAAAATGAAATAAGACCGGGCGGGATGACGATAGTGAAGCAACAAGGCATTGAGGTCTTGGGTGTAGATCTATCCCCGTCTGAGTCATTTAAGGACCGATTCGCTGTACGTCCTTGAGTCATGTTGAACACAGTCTAACACTTAGTTGCCCGGATAAGTCGTTCCGACCGCGAAGCCGAGTAATACAGTTCAGACCGGGAATCGAGTGGTAGGTCGCATCTTGGAGGTAGTAAGGATGTGCTTGGGGACATTGGCGTGAGACCAAGGGGGTTAGAGTCCCTATCACCTAGCAGAGTGTTGCCCTTGGGGATGCGGCATCAGTCGAACCCGCGACTCCTGAATTGTACGAAAGGTGGCTTGTGCGACCCTGGCAGGGGCCTGCGCGGTGAGTGTTAGAAATACCCCTCCAGCTGGATAGGAATTCGATTCGAATCGCCATCGCTCCCGGTTAGTGAGCACTTGACTTGAGCAGCGGCAACGTAGATTCAATTAAATTAAACTGATGGTTAATTGGATAACGATGGAAATGTTGCCTCAATTTATACCTGTTATGGTTAATATTGTTTGCTCCTAATATAGTGAGTGCTCTAGTATAGGTGCTAATATAGATGACAGGTTAATGATAATTAACTTGATGCTTAAGCATTAATGATTGATCATCTATATTAAGCTTTTTATGCAAAATGTTGTCAAGCTAGCCCACTTTATATCAGCCTTGCATGATCCTTGGTGTCACTTTATTTCTGGTTTATGACGGGTAAGTCTAGCTGAGTACCTTCTTGTACTAAGGGTTTTATCCTCACTTGTTGCAGGTTGTGATGTATCATGACGACTGCAAGAGTTGGTTGGCTCCTGCCTTAGTGGCGGAGTGCGATCATGGGCATGATCCTTCTAAGTTATCTTCTCTCTAATGCTTTTATTGGAAATCGACCTTAGTACTGGCATGTATTTGAAATAAGTTTAATGTTAGTTTTAAATTACTTTACTTCCGCTACTTTTCAATCAAAAGTTGTAATAACTATGTTGAACTCCGATGTATATTGAACTACTTATGAAATGGATGTAACATGTGACTTGTTATGTTGAATCACTACGATCTTGGCTTATATGTTGGTTGGTTTGAAATCCCTCGTGATTTCATTGGACTACCGGAGTTATATGGGCTCAAGTGCGAGAATTTGATCACTTCGGTGATTGTTTTTGTACTTGTGCTCTTATAATTTGGACGGTTCCGTTACAGCAAACTTGTCTCGTATTAGTGAACATTACAGCCACAGAATGTGTGGCTACCTACCAAGCACTCATGACCCTATTAGCTTTAAGAAGTGGGCACAATCCATAGAATAATAAAAATACGTTTATAAATTGTGTTAAACTTTTCCTTATGATAAATAATAGCTGCTCAAATTTGAGTTGAATAGTTTAATAAAACATGTGTCATGGTTGAGCCGGTTTGTAAGATAAAATTGGAAGCATAATAAGAGGGAAATTTGGATTTTGAATTCTTGTGTTATAAAACAACAAAGTAACCGAATTGAAGAATCCTTTTAGAAGGACACGTACTAAATGAACCCACAAACCAAAGCTAGGAAATAAGGGACTGTTTGGTTGGTAACTGGCAGCCAGACAAAGATCTGAACCCAGGCTATCAAAATCTAGCAGCCCAGACATCTTGTCCGAGCTAGATAGCTTCTCTATAGTCCAACCAATATAACAAATACGAACAAAAGATCAATATTGTATACACAAGATAATTCAACTGTCGTAGAAATGTAAAGCCACTAAAGCACGTCCTAATCGATAAGAACAGCCAGTTGATTTTTAATAATACTTAAACCACTAAACCACATCCTAATTTTTCGAAAGCGCGCATTAGCACGTGTTTCATTAAGTGGAAATGAGAGTTTTACACGTTCCACGGACGACACGGCGAGAGTCCGTAGCCATCCGGGAATACACACAAACAAAAATCACCAACTAGTGGTGCAAAGGCTAGGTTGTCCTAAGTGATAACCACATCCTAATCAGTGGGTTGTTCCTGACAGCAACGGTTGGTAGGAGTGGTAGGACCCGGCCGGTTCCACCCACGGCATCACATCATTGGCCCCTACACCTGCGCAGAAAACGTGCCGACGGCGACTGCACCAGCACCACCCGGTTGGTGTGACCGTAGACTTTGCCAGGTCTTGATCCTAGACAATTCAGGATATTTTTTAGCTTACGATTACAAAATGGGAGTTGGGTGCAGAAGACTTGGCCCACAAATTAAAAAGAAAGAAGTAGAGTACGCAATGAAAGACTGTGTAGGTGCTGTCATATATGCATCTCCAAGTCATGGTCTTCGCTTCCCATCGTCCGTCGTCGTCCCACCGTCGCCTCACCACACCAGTGAGCTCCGACTCCAAGCGTGAGAGGCCCTGCTAATAGCTCTCCCGGCAAATCTGCTGCGATCAACTGCAGGTGCGTAGGACGTCTACTTGCCTGCAACTCATGCCTTAGTTTGTTTGTTTGTTGTTCTTAATTGGTCACGGCTTCAACGGGTCGTGTCTCCAGATCGACTCTGCTCTAATACTGTTCATCGTTCACTCCCCTAGCTACTCCTCTATGCAAAAGTCTGCAACTCTGCATATCACGGTCAACATTAGTTCACCGTACTGTATCTACTGTATCTCCGATTTCAAGATCACTGTCCTTACGCCCTTGATTGCAAACCGTAGCTGTCGTGCAATTAGGTTGACTTAATTAGCACCAGAGGTTCAGATTCAGGTTCTGACTCTTGAGTCTGTCCAGCCTACCTTTCTGTTACTTGATTCGGTATTAGTGTCTCGAATAAATCCTAAACTTCCCGTTAACTTCGACTTTGCCTGGTGGATTTTGGTACTTACGATGGTCCGCGGATCAGACGTGGTACTGGTCTCATCTCTCATGACCTTAATTAGAGCCGGCATGAGAAGTAGACTTGAGGGGGTGCTTGCTTCCGTCGCTATCAGCCGACAGCCACTGAACGAATAGCTAGCTATGCTTGTGCTAATAAAGTTTTATCATCTTCGATCAATCCATCATGTCCACTGGTCTGGTTCCTGAAAGAAGGATGTACTTAGGCACTGTTTCAAGACAAAGTTTATTTTTCTCATGATGGATTTTGGAAAATTATGACACATTTTAATAACAGAATTTCTAAAAAATACACACACACAAAATCTTACACCATTGAGAATCATGTCACTGTTAACAGGATTCTCTTAATTTTCTATGTTTTAGAAAAAAAAAGGAGTTTCCTTCTGCCTTTGTGTCCGCACACATCCGGTTTGTTACAATGTTTTTCAGCTAATCTACTCATAAATAGCACACATACATGTAGAAGGAAAAAAAAAGCATAATTTATTATTGCTTCTCCATCTATTATTGGTGCAAACATTCAAGGCAATGACCTCCAATGCCTTCCTCGCCATGCAAAACTTTATCCTTGGAGTGTTTAGGGTCTGCTGGAGTCGCTCTAATTTAAAGGGGCAGTTCTAAATTAAATTAGATTTTTTTATACTTCTAAATTCAATCAATTAGATAAATTCCAATTGTTTTTTTAAGGGGAAACAGTTAAATACCAATTGGTAGTGTGGTGTGGGAGTGCAGTGCACGCACCGACGCACGTTGCTGGTCAGATGTGGGCTGTGGCAGCCCATCTGTGGGCCGAATCAGCCTCTTGTGCTCTTTGCTGGCCCACATGATGACCATCCTTCCAGTTTCAGTCCATCCCTCCCCAGTCCCCACACCACTCCTTGCTGTCCTACTGCTGCGTCATCCCCTCACTCATCTCGACGAAATGCGCCGCCGAGATCAATGGGCTACGGCTGCGCGCCGGCACGGCCAAGCGCGGCAGCGGCGCGTGCGTCGAAGCTGGAGAGCCGGAGATGCGTGCATTTCTCATGCCCTAACCGCGTCTTACTCTTCTTACCTCTTACCTCTGCACTTTTCGCTGCCTGCTCACCTCCTCCGTCCTCTTGTTTAATGCCGCAGGTTTGCCGGATTCACCCCCCCGTCCCGCTCCGCTCTGGGCTAAGGTTCCAGCAGGTGCGCATTTGCTTGTCAAACGAGCCAACAGTGCTCACCACAGTGGTAGCCTGTTTTTTTTTGTGTGTGTGTGGATGCAAATGAAATAATTTTGATGGACATTAGGGACCATGTTCTCAGCAATCCTATTGGGCTAGTTTTATGCTCTCTGTCAGACACAACGTTAAGTTCAATTTTCCTGATCGCATATCAACTGAGTCTAGGCTCTAGGCAGGGAGCTGCTTCAGGAAACGTCGCCCTGAATCTGAAACTAGCACGGACATCAATTGATGGTCCTTCCATGGTTGCCCGGATCTGTTTATCCTTCAGAAAATTTACAAGCAAATAAACATATATGTTACAATTGTGGATGTCTAGAAAATGGGGTAGCAACTCTGGATCTTCTGTCCACCTGCCCTGCGTCCTGCCAGTGGCTCTTTATATGGTTTTTGCCTTGTTATGACCCGTTGGTTTCGCAATGTTTCATTTATAATACTATATGCTGGTAATTGCTACATGTCTTTTTATAGATAGATTATGTCTAAAAAATTAAGTACGTATTAGATTCCACTATTTTAATTACCTCTTCAGGAAAATGAGGCAAACATTTCTCTTCTATGCCAAATTATATTTGATGAGGTCCATTTAGCCATTTGGGAATTGCATACGGCACTGATACATGTGCAATACATTATACTTTAAAGTTTCCTGTCATATGTGCTTTATGATTTGCCAACACAAAACCCATTTGCTGAAAAATAATGAGGCAGAGTAGAATCAACAAGAACAGGGGGATTTGTTTTTTTTAACCTATGAGTGACTGCATGAGTTCAGCTGGTATCTTTCAATTTTAATTTGCTTTACCTACAATATGACCTGCTGTCTTTGTTGTTCAGCAGCAAACTTATGGCAGAAGCAGTGCTCCTTGCTGTCACTAAGATTGGTTCCGTTCTTGGAGATGAAGTTGCCAAGGCCATTATAAATAAGCTGTCTGAAAAAGTTCATGATCTGAAGGAACTCCCACGGAAAGTGGATCAAATAAGGAAGAAACTGACAATCATGAGCAAAGTTATACAGCAGATTGGCACAGTCTACCTTACAGATGAGCTTGTCAAGAGTTGGATTGGGGAGGTCCGGAAGGTGGCTTACCGTGTTGAGGATGTAGTAGACAAATACTCATACCATCTTCTTCAACTAGAGGAAGAAGGGTTCCTGAAGAAGTATTTCGTCAAGGGTACCCACTATGTCCGTGTTTTCAGTGAAATTGTTGATGAGGTAGCGGAGATAGAAGGGGAGATTCAGCAAGTTATTGAGTTGAAGGATCAGTGGTTGCAACCATCCCAGCTTGTCCCTCACCATGACCAACTCGCTGAGATCGAAAGACAGCGTTCCCAAGACAGCTTCCCAGAATTTGTCAAAGATGAAGATCTAGTAGGAATTGAAGAAAATAGAAAATTGCTGACTGGATGGATTTACTCAGAAGAGCAGGCTAGCACGGTGATAACAGTTTCTGGTATGGGTGGACTGGGAAAATCTACACTGGTTACAAATATTTATGAACGTGAAAAGGTCAACTTCCCGGTACATGCTTGGATCGTTGTGTCACAGATCTACACAGTCGAGTCTCTGCTGAGAAAGCTACTCTGGAAGATAGGGCATATGGAACCACCAATGCCAAGAGATATTGACAAAATGGATGTACATGACTTGAAGGAAGAAATAAAGAGAAAACTCCAAAATAGAAAATGCTTGATTGTATTGGATGATGTTTGGGAGCAAGAAGTATACTTCAAAATACATGATGTTTTCCAGACGCTCCAAGAAAGCCACATCATCATTACAACACGAAAGGACCATGTTGGTGCTATTGCTTCCTTTGGCCACCATCTTGAGCTCCAACCGTTGTGTGGGCCTGATGCATTTGAACTTTTCTGTAGAAGGGCTTTTCACAGCAAGAAGGACCACAAATGCCCCGAGGAGCTTCAGGAAATTGCTGGTGAAATAGTGAAAAGGTGTCATGGCCTGCCACTAGCAGTTGTTACAATCGGCAGCTTGTTGTCATCAAGACCACAAATAAACATTTGGAATCAAACATACAACCAGCTTCGGAGTGAGTTGTCAACCAATGATCATGTCCGAGCAATCTTAAATCTAAGCTACCATGACCTATCTGGGGACCTCAGAAACTGCTTCTTGTATTGCAGCTTGTTTCCTGAAGACTACCCCATGTCACGCGACACCCTTGTGCGGCTTTGGGTTGCAGAAGGTTTTGTTCTGAGTAAAGAAAAGAATACACCAGAGGAGGTGGCTGAGGGAAATCTCATGGAACTGATCCACCGTAATATGCTTGAAGTTGTAGACTATGATGAGCTTGGCAGGGTTAGCACTTGCAAGATGCATGATATCATGCGGGACCTGGCACTTTGTGTTGCCAAAGAAGAGAAGTTTGGTTCTGCAAACGAGTATGGTGAACTGATACAGGTGGACAAGAATGTTCGTCGCTTGTCCTTATGTGGGTGGAATGTTAATGCAGCACCTAAGGTTAAATTTCCATGTCTGCGAACTCTTGCGGCCCAGGGAATAATTTCATTCTCCCCTGACATGATATCCTCAATTATGTCTCAATCAAACTATTTGACAGTTCTTGAGCTGCAAGATTCTGAGATCACTGAGGTTCCAACATTTATAGGAAATCTCTTTAACCTTCGGTATATTGGGTTAAGGCGCACCAAAGTCAAGTCACTCCCAGAGTCCATTGAGAAGCTGTTCAACCTCCACACTCTGGACATCAAACAAACTCAAATAGAGAAACTACCACGAGGGATTGTTAAGGTCAAGAAGCTAAGGCACCTTTTGGCTGACAGGTTTGCTGATGAGAAGCAGACAGAGTTCAGATATTTCATCGGAGTGGAAGCACCTAAAGGTCTGTTGAACCTGGAAGAACTACAGACTCTTGAGACAGTGCAGGCGAGCAAAGACTTGGCTGAACAGCTGAAGAAACTGATGCAGCTCAGAAGCATATGGATCGACAATGTTAGTGCTGAAGATTGTGCTAATCTTTTTGCAACCCTTTCGACAATGCCACTTCTTTCCAGCCTCCTAATCTCTGCAAGAGATGTGAATGAGACACTTTGCCTCGAAGCCCTTGCGCCGAAATTTCCCAAGCTCCACAGACTAATTGTAAGAGGGCGCTGGGCTGATGAGACACTGGAGTATCCAATATTTTGCAACCATGGGAAACATCTAAAATATTTAGCGCTTAGCTGGTGTCAGCTTGGTGAAGATCCACTGGGGGTCCTTGCTCCACACGTGCCAAACCTCACTTATTTGAGCTTTAACAGGGTGAATAGTGCAAGCACTTTGGTTCTTTCTGCAGGGTGCTTTCCTAACCTGAAAACACTAGTCCTGAAGAAAATGCCTAACGTTGATCAGCTGGAGATTGGACATGGTGCTCTTCCATGCATCGAAGGTCTGTACATCATGTCCCTAGCGCAGCTGGATAAGGTCCCTCAAGGCATCGAATCGCTTCTCTCCCTCAAGAAGGTTTGGCTTCTGTACCTGCACGCGGAGTTTAGAACTCAGTGGCTGACGAATGGGATGCACCAGAAGATGCAGCATGTTCCAGAGATTCGCGTCTAGGACAGGGGACAGCCAGATGGTTATTTCTGCAGTACTATGCTTGTTTGGTGTGTCTGTGAAAGAACTATGTTTTTTTTGTACTTTTTAATCCCTTTTCTTCCATTAAGTCATGAATTGTTGCTACTGTTACACTTATATCTGGATTGTACTTGCAGACTCAAACGCGTTGTGTTGGTTCAGTTGCTTTAAGAATGTTTGTTCGTTCAAGACATTTGCCTTCTGTATTGAACTTCATGCAAATGATGTTATGAGCAAACTTGCATCTCCATGTATCTTATTTTTTTTATGGATTCCCATATCATCACATATCTGATCGGCTTAAAACTAGGTTGTATACTAGGTAGCGTGTCCGTGCGTTGCTACGGGACAACTGTACTTTTGTACTAAAAACACAAAGATCGCATGATAAGATAACAATACTGTGAAATTAAAACACCGATGTTAAAAGTGACATTTAATCCAAAAAACAAAGTTTGTACATGATTAAAATTACAATAATTCAGTCATACTGGACAGAATCAAGGATTCAAATGGTGCAAAAAATTAAATGAAGCAGCTTGCACTCGACTTTCTGCTCAACTGGAATAAATCATGCTTGTATTATGTAACTACTGAGTGCCGCCTCCGCTGCCTCAATACCGTACCAATGCCAATAAAGCTTTATATAGTATAAGGAGATGATTTGTACCTTCATGCAGTTAACCTTCTCATGCTAATAATTGCAGAAAATTGTATTTTTATACCTAATGCTTCCAACTTCCTGGCTTATCCTTTCATGCACGTCAACCAAGCAGAATCAAATATGTCTGACCACATAAAAGAGCAACCATAAATTGAACCAAAGCATCAAGCATCTGTCAACACAGAAGATAAATTGACCTATAACCCCACCGAATCGCATGAGAACTGACAGAGAACATCCTGAAATGTCATCAATCAAGAGGACCATAATGTGACACCATGATTAGCAGCAGCTTGATGCACACAGTATTGCACCTAAGTCTGGCAGCCTGACAACCAGGTTCCCAACGACCCTGATGGCGTCGATTACGTCATCCTTGGGCACAAGCAACCCCACGATGAGCAGGTTTAGGCACAGGCAGTCCCACGATGGGCAGGACAGGTTGTTCTGCGCCCACACGGACTTTCACAAAGCAATGCTTGTGAACGCAGGCTTCTTGATAGCAGCGGTAGCACGCTCCAACTCCTCCTCTGTGCCAATGGCTCCTCTTCACCGCGTATGAGTGACACCCCTAAGCAATGAGGCTGGTGCCTGGTGGCGTCAATCCCGGGCTGTAGCTAGTTGGCCTACGTGTGGACACACCAAGATCGTTTTAACATTTCCTATGTTTAGGAGTAACATCAGACATGACATATATAAGCAATGTATTTAATCTTGAAGTATAGAAATTTTTATCTTGGCACCAATTGCTTAACTCCCAGTGTCCCCACATGAATTAGCACACAAGTGATCTAATGAATCAGAAGCAGCAACACCAAGAGCGAGGAAGCACTCACAGCATCAGAGATGAACTATGGATGAAAAGAAACGTCACTACCGCCATTGATGAGGAGAGGGCCGCGCTGCAGATCTCTTGGCCGGAACTGGACATGACCAAAAAGGCGCCGCTGGCCGCCTTCACGGGGAATCCGCTGGTACCCAGTGTGGAGGATCCGCTGACTGCTACGAGCACGGCAGTGTCCCTGCATGTGCACGAAGAGCATGTAGACTATGGAGATGGAGAATATGAGACCAGCGAACGCGGAGGGGATAGATTATTAGATCTCTATGCTTCTACTCAGATCTCTATCACCCAAAAAAATTAGCATGGAATTAAACTAATCACCCAAACCAGTCAGAAACCACATCTAGGCTCACTAAACTGAATCAGAAAAAAGGAGAACAAAATTGGGGGAAGCATACCTTGACAGCGATAGTGGGACTCATAAATAATCTAGTAGTTAGCGAGCACCACCATGTTCTATTATCAGTGCTAAGGAAAATGAGATACATAATCAGCTCCGGTGAGGCAACCACATTGGGTCCTATACTAACAAAAAGGATCACAGCCCATAGCATCCAGAGCATGATCACAGAATTACAGAATTAAGGCCTGAACACTACTACCTTTCTCAAGGTGTTTGGTGACATCCTTATTTGCAGCATTCCAATGGAAAGTTGCAGAAACCACAATTTTTAATTCGCCAAAGGAGGTAGCCAGCTTTTTCTGGTTGTTAGAAGCATTTGAAGAGTGGACAAGTGACTCAAGGATTATACTGAATGGTATCTACAAAGAAAAAAAAATTAAATCACCCAAATATGAATTTTTTATGTCATATAAATCGTACTGTTGGGAGTAGCTAATGATCTGTATTTTTATAACCGCAAACCTAACATGCTGCTCTAAACATACTACAAACTTTTGCACACTCCACGGCGCCGCCCTACCAGTTAGATTGTGAACTACCATAATTTTTTTTTCCATCATAAACGAATCAAGCTATAACAATCCTGACAACATCTTTAAAAGATAAATCTCAGTATCAATATTCCTAAACATTTATATCAACTACTTTAAGTGTTGAATCCCAAAGATTACTGGGAAATATTGATTATTTAGCTGGTGCTGAGTAATTAACCAAACAAATTAAAGGTGCAGATAAACAAACAAACAAACAAATTGACTACTGGAATGTATCTCCTCTTTGGCAACTAACCCAATAAATTGTGTGTCCACAGTACACTTGATAAATGCAAACAATTAGAGGTGCAGATCCAATCATGCAATTATTGTTAACTGGATGGATAGACAACCAGACCAGAAATAAATAAACACATACATATCATAAACAAAGTTCATATGGATAGACAACCAACTCACAATTTCTAGTCATGGCAATTTTTATTTCAGCCATCCACTGGGCCTAACCTGAGGTACAAAATTACTGTTTTTGAAGTCGGACAAAGTGTGGACAATCATCTTGAGAAGTCTATAACTCCTACTTGACTCATCTAAATTTTGAAATATGAGTATAAACTCTTTGGAAGAATACGGAAATTAACTACAATTCTCTAATACACTGTATCACAATATTCAGAATGTAACAGCCCCAACTAATCAATCTTATCTATACTGTACAGTACCTCGACAGTACAAGCCTGGCAATTTGTAAGAACAAATCTACCAAACCTTATATGTTCTAAAAACATGAAATTTCACGAGGTAAGAAGTCTCTAAATCACCTACAACTTTTGTATTATCTCTTTTTGCAGGAAAAATCATTTGATGTACAAAATTGTCACCCAATTCAGAACAACAAGATCTGTAATTTCAGACTGCAGGGCAGGTGCAAACTTAACCAATGCAGCAAACTAATCCGTTTCATTTTACCTAGGCGAGCAACTTATCATTTTATCCAGGCCAGAACTCATCTAAAACAAGGCCAAACAGAGGTGTTAAGCCATGGGTTTTACCTTGCAGCGATAAAACAAAATTCTATCGTGAGTAGCCCCCTGCCCCTCTCCTTTCCCTTTCTTCACAGCCATCTCGCCTTTGATTTGTTGCATCTCCTGTCAATTTACAATGGAGAGCACCTTGCAATGATCAGGTAAGCAAGACATAAGAAATACTACACCATAGGTTCAGTGAAGGTATACATACTACCCCAGTAAGAACCTAAAATTTGGAATGGAGTAAAACAGTAGAACATCGATTCTGAAGTGTATCTCGATCAGCTGATTGATGCAGACAGCGCATACCTTCAAGGATGAGCCGCAGCCCGCAGCAATAGGAAGAATTCTAGGCTATGGTCTGATTCTGAAACTCTCCTTCAGGAGGGCGATGGCAGATAATGAATCATCTGATCATCTCCGAGCTCCTGCCTGTCGTCAGAACAAGGATGACAGAGGACGACGACGCTGCTGCTAAAGATTCCACCGTTGCTCTTCCATCATGTCAGAGGAGATCGCTGCTAGATCCCGGCCGCCATTGCTGGACGAGGGCGCGAGGAAGCGATGGCGAGGCAACGATGGCGACGACATATCGCAAGCCCGCGAGGACGAAGGCCTCGTGAATCGACGGCGGGTCCACCCAATTCTCCTCGCCAGGCACGGCGACACCCTCAGCAACCGCGGCGGCTGCCCGAGTTCAGCGTGAGGGAGATGGCCGGCGACGTGGAGGCCTATGATGCCGCGGGTGGCGCACGAGGGTTGAGCGAGGAGCCGCCGCCGCTGGACGCCGACACGGAGGCAAACGTGGACGGCCGCGACGTCGGGGTGAGAGGGGAGTCGCACGGGGCGAGCGCGGAGACTGCGGTGATTCCTCGGTGCCGTGATTTGGGGTGATTGGGATGATTTTGCGTTCGTCGAGGAGGCCCACCTGCTGCCGCGTGCGTGGAGGGTCACAGGGGAGGCAGGCGGACGAACTAAGGCTGTGTTTAGTTGAGAAATTCGGGCGAAAAGTTACTGTAGCACTTTTTATTGTTATTTGGTAAAATTTGTCTAACTATGGATTAATTAGATTCAAAAGATTCGTCTCGAACTTTACATACAAACTATGCAATTAGTTATTTTTTTTACCTACATTTAATGCTCCATGCATGCGTTTAAAGATTTGATGTGATGGGTAGAAGAATAAATATTTTGGGTTTGCATGACAATTAAACAGGGCCCAAACTAAAGTCGCACAAAAAAAAGTGTCTAGGTTTTGTTCTTTTTAGTCGTAGGAGATGAGAAAGGAAGAAAATCATATTGGTGATACATCGGCTTGGCTGCAGAGTGCTGACTGGTGTTTTATTGACCATTTTAAGTTTAAGGGAAAGCTTCCACTCTTCTTCTAATTTATTGAAGTACAATGCTGACCTTTTTTTTTTGTTTGAAAATGTACTGAAAACGTACAAACATTAGGATAATGCTGTATCCATATACCTTATGCTACAAAATTTTCAGACGAAATTTCAATGTTGGGTTTTCATCCGTATTAGAAAAATGTAGGAAAAGTCCAAATTACTCCCCTTAATATAGCATATATCCAGATAACCTCCTATACTAACATGTGGTTCAATTTATTCCCTCCAACTTTGGTCCAATTTACACCTGAAAAAGATTTTTTTTATTTCTCTATGTACAAATTATGTTTTAATTTCAAATTTTGTGAAGTGATAGAAGACATCATATTTTGTGTTAGAAAAATGCATTATGAAATTTTCAAATTATGTTTTGTACGATATTTTTCTCGAATACGCAGGAGAGCTGCGTATCATTGCATTAAGAAGAAGAGTTGTAAAATACAATACGCACACCACCCACACACACCCCTTAACTTTCATTTACATTCGCGCCTATCAAAATAAAACACGACCAACCACTAACAATGGTGATGGGCCTAACCGTTTGCTACAGGCAGCCGTGCAAGCTCCCTTGCTCCAGCTAAACACCACAGATGCGCTTCCTCTTCAATGTGTGTTAGGATTCTCGGCACGTTTGGCGACGCCCCATTGAACACACAATCATTTTGCTGCTTCCAAATCATCCACGCACCCAAAATAATCAGGGAGTTGATTCCCTTTCTGAAGACCGTAGGCGCCAGCTTGTCTATTTTGATCCACCAATCCTCAAATGAAGTGTCCGCAGCTTGAGGGGCTAGAGCTGAGAGTCCCACCTTACTAAGCAATTGAAACCACACTTGTTTAGCAAAAACACAACCAATCAGGATGTGTTGGATGTCCTCCTCGACTTGATCGCAGAGCACACAACAGGTTGGGTGGGGTAGTCCTCTTCTCGCTAGTCTGTCAGCTATCCAACAACGTCTGTGAACCGCCAACCAGATAAAGATTTGACATTTCTTAGGCGCCCAACTCTTCCATATTAGTTCTCATGGTTCAAAATGTACTGCTCCAATAAATAAGGTCTCATAAGCTGATTTTGACGAATATTGTCCAGAAGCTGAGAATCTCCATTGATGCTTGTCTGGGACGCCCGATCGTAGCTGCACTTCCTCCAGCAGGTCCACGATTCCTATGAACTCAGCAAGAGCAGCGACACTGAGAGCACCCCGGATGTCACACCCATTTTTAAGAACAAAAATAGGATACATAAAGTACTCATGTGCGCCCCAGGACATGATCACACACATAAGTAGACAAAATTACATAGTATCATCACGATGCTTATTACATAGCGAATAAATATTTAAAACATAGTCTTGAACAATAAATAATGATGACTAATAATAGATCTCCAGCGGAAACTCCAAACACAGGGACACGGTTGACTGGTTGACACCAAGACTAGTACTCCTTACGATAATCTTCCTCAAAATCTTCATCTGTTATGGTGGAAATAGCAAGGGTGAGTCCATGTCGAACTCAACAAGTACAACACAGGGTTCATGAGGCTCAAAAGGCTAGACACTGTTTGACTGCATTTAGCTTTTATTCATCATGTAATTAGCAATTAAGTAGCATCAAAGTAATCCACTTCCCATTTATGAACCAATGATCAATTGTAATAAAGATAATGAATAGCATTAATATGAGCATAATAATAACAATAATTAAGCATGATATAACAATGGTGATCTTCTATCTGTAAATGTTCCAAGGCCGCTCGTATCCGTGAGCACGGCTAGTATACCAGTTTTTAACTCTGCGCAGAGGTGTACACTTTCACTGTAAGTCATGATTTCCAAATGCGTGGGGAGATCAAACCCAAACACCGGAGAACCATATAAAGCCACTCAAAAGTTCGTCTAACAAGTTAGGGCCATTAGATTCACTCGGCAGGTAGATGTAGAACCCCCTTTCCAGTGGCACAACAACCGCAGCCTATACACACTAAGGACAGGGGCTTGCCCTACACCCAACGTGGCAAGCCGTTCTTACGCCATTTAAGGTAACCACTAACAAGCTAGAAAAGGTCCTTTAAGCAACTAAAACCAGAGCTATATAGCCCTCACAGCTGTACTGTATGTCCCGGATGATCACATACAGATAAGTCCTTATGGAGAGAAACTAGAGCATCAAAATAACACACATGCTCTAGCCCCCTTTTAACAGTAATAAAATCATCTTAATGGTTGATTGCTTAATCCATTAATCAAATTACAAGATCATTGTTCATAATTAAGCACTAGCAATAGCTACCCAAATGCATTCCCAAGGTTGACAAGGAATCAAGATAACAATCACTAAGTTATAATCTCTAGGGTTGTCAAGGTAAGCACATGCATATGTATGATAATTTTAATGTATAGGTAACAAGGATAGTCCTGCGTTATACTTGCCTTGATCAAAACTCTCCGAGTGATACTGCTGATCTGGCTCAAAGTAATACTCCTGATCGTCCAGATACTGCTCACCTTCTATACTCGATCATCAATCAACAACATATATGCATCTAATCAAACATACACGAAGCAAATAAGGAGATATAATTAGAATAGTACACCAACAGTACGAAATAGTAATAAAAGTTTATAAAACTCTTCTACACGTTCCTACGATCACACAGACTTAAAGATCACCAAATTCAGAGTTAAAACGTGAAAGTTATGAATTTTCTAAGATTTTCTATAGATAATTAAATACTTAATTATAAACTCAAAAATTAAATTGTCAAAACTGACTGTACAACTACACTAACATGTAGAGCTCGCAAATACGAACTTAACGCAACTTGAACGAATCAAATCGGAGTTAAAACGAAGATTTTATGACCAAAACAATCCTAGTGGCAAAACTGTAAAGACCAGAAAACGTATTTTTGATTTACCGCAAGAAAATATGCTTTCAAAACACGAAAACGCATTTCAGACAATACGCTAAGGACTGCGGATTCTATTATGAAAAAGTCCAGGGGCTCTTTATGAAGTTTACCCCGCGAAGGGGTATCTTCTAATCTCGGCCCTTGATTTAAAATCGGATGGCTGCGATTCATCCTATATCTCCACAGTGAACACCCGACCCCCTTCTCCAGGTCCGGCCGGCGGCCTCCATGGCCGGCGTGCTCCACCTCGCCGGAGATGGCGGCTCTCCCCATCTAGACCACCATTTGACCCGAAACTTGATCCAAACGGAAGAGAAACTCCGTGCGAACTCATCTAAGCGGTAAAAACTAGCTACAATAGACCGAACACGACTCACGGCAAGAGGGGGGCGGTGGCGCCATTACCGTCTCATCGGTGAACTTCAAAAACGCGATTCGAAGCATCTCCACCCAAAAGAAAAGCATAGGATGATAGAGGAGAGTGCGGTCTCACCAATGCAAAGAATACGGTCTCAAATCCACCCGAGAGCTCCTCCCACGAACAACCGCCGTGCTCCAACTATCTCAAACCCTAAACCTCGTTTTCTCGTGGTGAAGTTCACGGTTTAGATGAAAAGCGGAAATAGGAGGGTCAAGGCTTCCTATTTGTAGCTTCGATTTGCCGTGTTCGGGTAGGAATCTCCGGAGATCGCGAAATCAACCGATGTCGTCCACTTCGGTTCGGAGTCCGGCGTGTTCACGGAAGGTTGAAGACAACCGACGTCCGGCCCCCACCTGTCAGCGACCAAGAGAGGGGAGGCGCGGCCCGTCGCAGCGCTGGGCCGGCCCACCCGGTGGCGTGCGCGGAGGAAAACAGGCCGCAGCCCACCTATGCCAGCGCAGGGAGACAGCTGCCCCAACAGGCCGTCGGGCCGTCGGCTGCCAGGGAGGAGGTAAGTGATTCTTCCTTTTTTTTTTCTTTTCTTCTTTTCTTTATTTACTTGTTTTCAAACTATTCCAAATAAAATTTTCCAAGCCAAATCAAAATAAAATAAATCCACTCCACAAAAGAAAATAAATGCAGCAGCATGAATGCAACACCAAATATATTTTTTTAGAATTTTAATTTCCCATTAATTGTTATCTAAATTATTTGAAACCCACTAATTCTAAAATTTAAAATTTTTGGGTGTTACACCGGATGTCATGAGTCCATTAAAACTCATGCAATGCTTCACTAACTTTACGTCGATTCCGTTGCCGTTTTGGGACCTGGGTAAAAATGTGAGGAGCTAAGACAGCAAGGGACGTGCCGTGGAGCCAATTGTCGGTCCAGAACATAGTGGTATTTCCATCCCCCACAATTGTGTTCATGGCTGCAGCAAAGAGAGCTTTGACTGGCTCCTGCACTTGAATAGGGAAGGCAGCCCATGGTTTGTCCGGCTGAGTTTTTTCTAACCATAACCATCTCATTCGAAGTGCCTAGCACAAAGATTTTAGATCATGAATCCCCAGACCACCAAGTTCGAGTGGTCGAGTTACTTTTGGCCAAGCTAGCAAGCAGTGACCCCCTTTTGCATCTTTCCTTCCTCGCCAAAGGAACCCTCTACGAATCTTATCCATGGCCTTCAATGCCCAAGGTGGCAGGTCGACCGCCATCGCCAGGTAGATAACCATGGAGGTCATAACAAATCTAACCTGTACAGTTCGACCGACTCTATTCATAAGGTCTGCTTTCCATCCCAGTAACTGGTTTGCAAGGAAACTCTAGAATCTCGCATGGGATCCGCTGATGTACTAAATCCAATTCCTCGGTGGTGCAGCGAATTGGGGTGATGCTGCTCTTTTGAATATTCGTTTTCAGCCCCGTAGCTGCGCCAAACACATGTAAGATATCCATGACAAGGTCAATATCCGTAGCAACCGGACGGAGGAACATGACCACGTCATCTGCATATAGGGAAACCCGATGTTGGAGAGGTTGTCATGCTAAAGGTTGAAGCAGCCCCATGTCATTGGCCTTCTGTACAATCGCATTAAGAACATCCATGACCAATATGAACAACATAGGAGACAGCGGATCGCCTTGTCGCAGTCCCCGCTAGTGCTGGATTTCCTGTCCCGGTGAGCCATTAAGTAGAATCTTCGTGGAAGAGGAGAAAAGAATGCCGCTAATGACAGTGCACCATCTATCTCCGAAGCCCCGATGCCGTAACACCTCCAATAGAAAAGGCCATGACACAGAGTCGAAAGCCTTCGTTATATCCAGCTTGAGAAGAATGCGAGGGAGTTTTTGTTGGTGGAAGAATCGGGCGGTCTGCTGCACCAACATAAAGTTGTCTTGTATACATCTTTCTTTGACAAAGGCGCTCTGATTGTTGGCCACTAAATCATTGAGTTTACGGGCCAGCCGATTGGCCAAAATCTTGGTTACCAACTTAGCAAAGCTGTGAATCAACCTGATGGGCCGAAAGTCCTTGACCTGATCTGCTGCCTCCTTTGGAATGAGGGTGAGAAATGCTGAGTTTAGCATCCACAAGTTCTGAATATTGGCACACTGAACTGCAATTAGAGCTGCCATAATATCTGATTTGATGATGGGCCAACAACTCTTGTAGAAACGGCCGGTAAAACCGTCCGGACCAGGGGCTTTGTCGGAAGGCATATCTTTGATTGTTTCCCACACCTCTTCTTCGGTAAAGAAGGCATCTAACTCCTGAAGATCATGTGGCGGCAGCTCCAGCTGTTGAAGGTCAATTGTGATGTCACGCTGTTCAGCGGTTCCTAGCAAACTGTTGTAGAAATCAAACGCTGCCTGCTCCTTGTCTTCCTGTCTTGTGAGGATATTGCCATTTGCCACCAGCTTAGGAATGAAATTCTTTCTCTTCCGGTGCCGGGCATGGAGGTGGAAGAGGGCCGTGTTGGCGTCTCCATCTCTTAGCCAGTCAATACGAGAACGTGATCTTGCGATAGTACGCAGCAGCGATGATAAGGCAAGGCCATGCTTTTTTAGCATACAACGCAGATTGGCTTCGTCGCTGGATAGCTGTCGAGAGTCTTGTGCAATCTCAAGTTGGTGGACAATTTCTTTGGCTAAAAGAAGTTGTGACTTAATGTGTCCAACTTTCCTTTGACTCCAGCTTTGAAGGGCGCGAGTGAGGGCCCTCAATTTGAGAGCGAGAGTCTCTATCGGACAGGACGTTGCTTGTACTGATCCCCAAGCTGCAGCCACTTCCTCTGAGAAACCCTCAATGGATGGCCAGAATGCTTCAAAATGAAATCTCCTCTTACCAAGGCGAAGATCACTCAAACCCAGTAACAGAGGACAATGATCCGAGTCTTCAGTCGCAGCACTTTGCAGCAAGCATCGAGGGAATTTTTCCTCCCAATCCGAAGAGCAAAACACTCGATCCAGTTTTACCAAGGTGGGGGACTCTTGCTCATTGGATAAGTGAACTTTCGACCAATTAGGGGGATCTCTTTGAGCGCTGTGTCATCTAAACATCTTCTGAACCTGCCCATCATGGCCCTATTGATGTTGTTCCCGATAAATGAGGTTAAAGTCTCCAGCAACCATCCACGGACCGATGCATTGGGATCTGATATCTCGTAGTTCTTGGAGAAAAAGCAGCTTGTCAGCTGTGCTTTGTGGTCCATACACGCATGTCATCCACCATGGTGTTCCATCAACCGAAGCAAACTGTACCGAAACAGAGAAAGCATCCACCCGTGTAGCTAGAGCTGCTCCAAATCTATCTTTCCAGCACATCAAAATACCCCCACTAGCTCCAGCAGACGGTAGATAGATGTAGTTTGAGAAACTAGATCCATGCTGGGAGAGGAGCAACCTCTGACCAATCATCTCCATTTTTGTCTCTTGGAGGCACACTATATCAGCTTTAGTGGTTTCAACAAGGACACGGACAGAGTCTTGGCGCGCGACAGAGTTCAAACCACGTACATTCCACACCAAAATATTCGCTGGATCCATCAGCTACAAGTTACACAACGACCCAACACACCAAAGGACTGTGCATCGTCAGTCACAGTTCGGAGGATAAACCTTCCGTCGTTATAGCCAAAACATCCGCAGGCGCCCAACCAAACAAGGCCGCCAGGGCCTGGATGTGAACTTGCGTGAGGGGTTGGCTGAAGACTTTTTCATAATCAGTATCTCTAGTGTTTATTTATTATTAAATTTCTTAGCTATCAAAATAGTAACAAAAAAAGTAAGATAGATTTTTCTAATATAACAATCACCTCACAAAATTTGATATTAAAACTCAACTTATACATGAAGAAACAAAAATAACTATCATGTTAAGGTGTAAATTGGACCGACTAAAATAGTTGAAAGAAGTAAATTAAAGTTGCCCCACAGCAAAATAATTTCAGGAGTGGAGACGGAGGAGGAGCTCTTTATAGTAGTAGCCCCACAGCAAAATAATTTCAGGAGATGATAAAAAAAATTCAGGAGTGGAGACGGAGGAGGAGCTCTCTATAACATTGGATTTGAAGAAGAAACCCTCAAATCGTAAAGGGGCTGTCGAAATCTGAGGAGACGACGGCGTGGGGCGTCGGCGCACGGAGGATGAGGAAGACGCGGGGACGATGGGGTGCGCCACTGGCAGGATGCGGATTGCGGGCACATAGTTGTGGCCAGATTTTTCGTAGTCCGCCGCCGCCGGGCTGGCAGCAGGGGACTAGAACGACAGGCGTCCAAGAGTGCCGCATCGCCGCATCGTACATTCGCGCTGACGCTGAACCCCCATGGTTTGGACCTCAGGTGATTGCCAACTCCCATCTCTGATCACTCCAGTGTGATCCCTTTTGCGTTGGTTCCAATAAAAAACTATTCAACCGAAAACCATATCCCAAATGAACAGAAGAAATCTCCAAATCCTTGGCGGCTTTGCTCATGATTATGTTGCAGTGATTAGTAGTAATCAGTAGAAGGTCTCAAGCGTTTTTTTCCCATATATGTTCAGTAAATCATCAAATGAACCATCTTCATTTATTACATATTCTAAAGGGAAAAGGGAAAAGAGAGTTCAGACCTGCAGCAATATGTGCAGGAACGAATCCTGGTTTACATACCATTATTTTGAGTACTAAATTCATATACGATGGAAAAAGGATTGTTGTAACCATGACTCCAGAGTGGAGTCATTTAGACAGTAAAATAAACTTATTTGATTAGATAGTTTAGTGATCCATAATGGAGGAGATTTAGTGACTTGCATCAGGAGCACAATTTAGCTGGTGTCCACATAAATAGCTTTTCCTTTTTATTCCACCCATCAGGAAATGGAATATTCTTCACTGTTGTCTGATAAATCGAAGTAGCTACTGTACCCACTAAAGACAATCCTCAACTGAATGGTTCACCACATGCGGCAAAACAGAAATGGACATCATAAAACAATAGTGACTTGTCTCTTTGGGTAAAAGTACGATGAGCAATTTGTAGTAATTTTTATTTTCACATGTCTTTTGTTTGTAGTTATTTTGTTGTTGTAATAAGAAATCCAGGTAGCTACAAAGATAAATTACTAATTCTGGAACAACTGTTTTATAAGACAAACAAGAACTCCCACTTATACGTTATATCTGATGGGGGGGGGGGGGGGGGGGGCGGGATTACGACTTGCACATGAAGTTGGATAGTTTTTTTCGGAAAACGCAGGAGATCTGCGCATCATTATATTAAGAAGACAGTGGGTGTAAGAACCCAACACTCTTACAACACTCATCCCAACTCGACGCACTCACACATACAACACATCACAACACACATTTTGCTCTCCTAAGCTGGCTATCAAGGTGACCCAAACTGACCTAAGCAACTAATCTCCTCAGAGGCGAACAAATAAAAGAGATAGTCCTCGAGCCCCAGCCAAGGTCCACAGCCGGCGTTCCTCATCAGCCATGACTAAGGCCCCAGCAATACTTGGAGCCGCTCCATCGAAAACACAACGATTGCGATGGTTCCAAATAGTCCAAGCTCCCAGCATGATTAGGGAATTGACCCCTTGCCTTAGAAGCTTAGAAGTAGCACCATTAGCTCTGTCCCACCAGTCGAGGAAGGAGTTTTCACCAGGTTGCGGAGATAAGGCCTGGAGACCGACCTATCTTAGCACATGGAACCAGAACTCCCTAGCAAAGACACAAGCGACCAGAAGATGATTGATAGTTTTCTCCTCTTGATCACACAGTGGGCAGCAACCTGGGCGGGGCAGCCCCCGGCGTGCAAGGCGGTCAGCTGTCCAACACTTATTGTGAGCTACTAACCACATGAAGAACCAACATTTCGGTGGCGCCCAAGTCTTCCAAATCAGTTCCCATGGTGCAAATGGGGTAGCTCCCAAGAAAAAGCCCTCATACGCCGACTTGGCTGAGTACTGACCGTTAGAGGAAAGCCTCCAAATATGTTTGTCCTCCCTTTCTGGCTGTAGATCAGTAGCCGAAACAATATCCCATAGATGCAAATAATCCACTATTACGCCAACAGTTAGAGCCCCCTTTATATCTACAATCCAAGCACGGTTAGTGAGTGCTTCCTTGACTGTACGTTGCTTAGTTCGTCTTTTGGGGATGGCAGCAAATAAACGAGGAGCCAGCTCTTGTATACACTGACCATGCAACCATCTATCAGTCCAGAAAAGGGTATGCGCACCATCTCCGACTTCCGAACTTACAGCCACCGCAAAGAAGGCTTTTGCCTGTTCAGGAACTTGAATTTGGAGATGAGCCCATGGACGGTATGGCTCTGTTTTTTGCAGCCATAACCATCTCATTCTTAACGCCCAGCCAAAAGTTTTTAAGTCTGAGATCCCTAGTCCACCGAGTTCAGTTGGCCTGCAAACCTTTACCCAAGCAACCAGATAGTGTCCACCCCTTGCTTCCTTGTGACTGCGCCAGAGAAAGCCCCTCCGAATTTTGTCAACTAGATAAGCATGATTTGTAAGGTTTAGATTCCTGTCCCTGTTTTTGTAAGGTTTTTGTTAAATAAAATAATAACTTCTAGCAACTAATACTCAGTCACAAATAAGTGATTGTTTTGGCTTAGGAAGATATAGGGCAGAGACCATTTAGCTTCTAGCAGTGCCTGGAATATATCCCCCCTCTTCTTCCTTTTGGTCCTAGGACCAAAGTGTGTGGCACGGTGGATGCCAAGTGTACATAAACCTCTATTTTCCTTACTTAATTGAGTGACAAAGCTCCTGCCTTTCCTTTCAAAAAAACTGTTTTGGCTTAGTTCTGTCAACTATTTCAAATTATGGTTACCAATTTCTTATATGGAGTTTTGATATTGAAATAATACGAGTATATTGAACTCAAAAAGAAGTTTCACAAAGGTTCACCTTTTCTGTGTTATATGAACATATTTCACTAAAATGTCCTAGCCAAAAAGTCATTTTTTGATTGGAGGGAACATTTTCCTTAGTATAAAAATAATATTTTTGTAAAGAACTTTTATAAGATGATCATAGGCTTTTAGTTTTTCCTAAGTCAAACTATATTAAGTTTGACCAACCATATAACGAAGAGTACTAGCATCTATGACACCAAACAAGTATACTATGAAAATATATTTCATGGTGCATCTAATTGATACTAATTCCGTGTCATAAATATTTGTTTGACTAGGATAAAACTAGAGTGACCTGTAATTTGGAACATATAGAGTAACTATTACTTCTAATGGATCTAAACAAGTCCATGGTATATTGGATGTTTATAGGTGAAAAAATGGCTGGACATGATATGCAAAAGAGAAGGGACACAAAGCTGACCATGATGCTCCCTCGAGGATCCGATTGTCGTCATTCATGTAAGAAATGAAGAATTAAGAAGCCATTGTGCCATTGCCAGCAATGGACGAACCAGCCACACAAACCACTGGGTGTCCTACATTATTGAAAACAGAATTTGGTTCATCATGTGGAATTTGGGTGTTGGTTTCCTGTACTTGTCCCTCTGATAGAACAGAGCAATTTACAATTCCATTCTCATTTGTCCCAAATGAAGCAGAAGCTCCTCCAACATAAACTTCAGTTGGTACAGCCCTTTTAAGCAGAAGAACTTTTGGTTTGTTTGGATGTTCCTTAGCCACCCTCACCCAGTTCACTTTAGTACCATTGGTGACTCTAATATCAAGAGTTACTTCTCTCAGTCGTGTGAAACCTTTAATCTGGATTCCAGAGAGTCCATCCATATCTTTACACAGCAGCTGAAGAGACTCAAGAAATGGCAAGGCGCCTTCTTCGATCTTTGGGAATGTTGGATGCTGCAGCACAAAACATAGGCAGAGCAGCCTTGGCAATGCCTTGTTCTTAATGGTGATTTCTTCAAGTTCATCAGCAATCAGCTTCAGGTACTGCAGATGCTTCAAATTTGTCAAAGCTGAGAGAAGATCAGCTGTAAGTTTAGTTGACTGAAGGCATAACTCCCTGAGTCGGCGCAGTGCCGTGACAAACCCAGGGAGTTCCAGTAATCTGCCCTGTAATTTCAGCGACCTGAGATAGCAGGGAGCTTTCAATTCTTTCAGAAAGTCTTCAGAGCATCCGTCCAAATGGAGTGACAAAGAACGAGGATCATTGCTTGCATCCTTGTCGTCATGAATGAACTCCTGTATGGCCTTCTGAAGAGTGGTCAATTTACTACTAGTTGCAGATGGCTCACACCAGATCTTTACCTTCCGCAATTTTTTCATATGACCAATAAGTTCTGCAAATCCGTCACTTTCATCTACAAGAAATCCTGCCAGTGTCTGCACTTTACATTTTGCTGAAGTAAGAAATTTCTGCAGTTCATCATTTATGGCTTTATCTGGAAGCTTGAATTTTCCAAAGAGATGAATTATATGGGGCAGCTGAATAACTTCAGTTGGAAGTATCTTTACATTCGTTCTCCTTAGGTTGAGTGTCTCCAAAAGTTTCAGTTGTTTTATCTCTTTGGGAAGGATGGTAACATTTCCTCCTAGGCTCAGATATTTAAGAAGCAATAGGTTGCATATTTCCGTGAGATGATCATTTTGCAAGTCTGTACAGTCTTCAAGGTCCAAGACCCTTAGCAGTTGGTACTTGTTGAAATTCAACATAGTTTTACCTGCCTCCCCAAATACTATCAGAGATCTAACAAGAGAGAGATCAATCTTCAAAGTGGCACCATCTGAAATAGTGTTGTGACGGAGAGAAACACGACGAGCATTTTTAGGTTGGAGCTCCCCTCCATCGAACAAAGTGATGAAGTTTTCATAGAGAGACTTGAGCGTAATGTACTCATGCATCATGCCATAAGTTTTGCATGTTTTCACAATTGTGTTGTTGCTCACATCAATGGGTTCGATGATGTTCTGGTCCAAGAGCTTCTCGAAATTTTCAGCTGCAAGGTCAGTGCATAAATTTGTTGGCCGCACAAATCCTTCAGCTAACCATTGCCTCTTTAGCCTTTTCGCCCTTACTGGATGATCACTTGGAAACATAGCAAAATACAGAAAGCAAGTTTTGAGAGCATGGCTAGGCAGACTGGAGTAGTCATGGATCAGCACCTGATGCATTCTGTCCAAAGTATTGTCACCACTCTGCAGATGGTAAAACCGTACCTGGTTGCACACATCTTCACAGTCATGTCCTGTTGGCCAACTCTTTTTTCCCATGAATTGGCCCACGGTAGTCAGAGCGAGTGGTTGACCATCACATTTCTTCAAAATTGCTGCCAAATCAGGCCCCATGTACTCTGAATATTCCACCGGACAAGCTTCCTTCAGGAATAACTGCTTTGAATGTTTCTCGTCAAGTCTTCTCATTTTGTGAATATAGCCGTTGGTAGAGCTGCAAGTATTAGCCACTGACTTGATTTTCGTTGTCACCAATATTCTGCTGCTAACATCTCGAGGAAAGGCAGACTTTATAGTGCTCCATTGATCTGACCGCATGTCATCAATTACAATGAAATACCTGGAATATTGTGAAATGAGAATAAACAAATCAACAAAAACCTCCAACACCATAGTGATCAACGCGTGAAGGAAAGGTAATCATTTATTTTCGTTTGACATTGTTGTCCTTCAGAAATAAATACATGTTTTCTACAGCTAAAGAGTAACTGCACCTTATCTCAAAAAAAAAAGTAACTGCTCCTTATTGTGGTATATATATTAGCATGTGCAGTATATATGGAGCCCGGAATTCCAATAGTGGCTTTTGCAGTTCTTTTATTAATCTCCTTAGTTTTATAAGAGCTGTAGGCAAAACTACTTGAAATATTTGAATAATTTTACTAAATCATTTGTGAATCCACAAACACATTTTGTACCAAAAAATTATCTGACTAGGATCTCTTTCTCATAACTAAAGTCTCTGCATGCTGTCTACAGTTGGCTTTAGAGAAAGATTTTCTTAAAATTATTAAGTAGGCAACTGTCTTCTGTTGTCTAAGGGGTGGTAAAAAATTTCTTACCTCTTGTTATTTAGGAAGTTCCTTAGATCAGTACTAAGCTGGTAGACATCGGAGGTATCCGGTGGTGGTTTATGCAGTTCCTTGAGTATCTCTATTAAGAGCTTGCTCGGATCCCCATGCACTGCAGAAACCCATGCCCTTTCGTCGAATTGCTTGCCAATCATGCTGTTGTACAACTCCCGGGCAAGGATGGTCTTCCCCAACCCACAGAAGCCAACTATTGAGATCACTTTCAACTGCTTGGGTTGACCTTCAAATTCTGCCAACTGCTCCAGAAGCTCCTCAAGGGGTGGCTTGATGCCAACCAAATCAGCTGGAAGGATATGCTGATTCAAGGATGATTCTGCCAGCTGGAATGTGGATGGACGGGACACTGAATACCTCTGTTGCCGTTGGAGTGCTTCCTCCAATCTGCACCTTAGTTGCTGCATCTCTTCGCCTATCTGTGAACGTGATTTTCTCTTCTTCCCAGTTTTGACCATTTTACAGTACCATGGTTGTTGCTGTTCCCAAGCTGCATCATACACGATGTTGTCTATACAGTCCTCCATTTCATGAGCCACTTGGCGCAACTCTTCAATGGACAGACACAGTATGTGATCATCCTGCCCCAAGAGCTGCCCATCAATGGCACTAGTGATCATTTTAAGCTCACTCTTCAGAAAAGCCAGATCTCCTTCAAAGCCCTTGTAGAGCTTGTATTTCTCCTCCGCCAGCGAGAACAATCTTGACACGAGGTTGTCTAGAAATGCACTCAACAGGCCTGGGTCCTCCATCGATCACAATGGTTGTTAGGCGCTGACGGTTCCTAGTGGTGTGGAGATGAAGTGCACCCAGCTTTGCGCATACTGACGATGAGTTGAATAATACAGATAGAGAGGACATAAAACTTAAGGAGCATCTTGTAGCAGGGGAGATGACCACATCCGTCTTTTCATCTGACAGTAAACTGCACTTGTTAGCATATCTAATATTGTTTGCAGCACTTTTTACACTAAATATATCATATAGATGCAGAATACTAACATTAAATTACTAGTCAGTACTACCTTGAGAGTCCAGCACACAAATGAAAAGGTTATGCAGTGAACACTTCCAAAGAAATTAAAGTATATCGGTATGACCACTGATATTCACACTATACCCCTGAAAATAAAAAAATTGTGACAAGGAGAAATGATTAGATTCAAGCTCTGGGGATCAAAACTACTATATTTTTCTACAGACATGTGGTAGTAAGATGAAATAGTGCTATGTGGAGGGGGATGTAACTGAGACAAGCCCTGGTGGGAGATACTCCAGGATCTTTAAAAATCAATCACGGTGAGCTGAATCAAGGTGAAAAAAAATCCTTACTTTATTTGTGAGGAAAAATAAATGAAAGTCCCTCGGAAAGATGCAAACCAAGCAAAAGGACGTCGATTTCATGCCAAATGAATCTTAGATAGAAACTCTGATAACCAAATAGTGAGCTTGGAGATCTCGATCTAGATGAACAGCACGGCAGAGGACTCCACAACAGAGTAGTACTACACTACAATACACCCAAGATAAGAGCTGTGCTAGAATCAGACTAGGTGAATCTAAACCAGCTTATATGAAATAATTCAGCTACATGATGTTTAATTAGGCCTCATCGATTGAAAGCGGCATCTATTACGCACCTGACGTTGTGCTGCAGCTGGAGCTCGCTGGTGAGGGGAGGAGACTTTGACTGTGACTTGGGACTTTGAGAGAGATGAACTCATTTGTCATATGACGGTCTCGTGGTTGGTTATAAGGGATGGCTAACACCATTAATGTTTCAACAGACAACAATACCCCTGTCTTCTTATTTCCTCCCTGCATAAAAGAAACACAAGCACAGATTCTGTAGACAAGGGACTTCGACAAATATCCAAATCCAGCAACATCAGGGAAGTCATTGGTGTAGAGAGCCTGTCAAACTCGCTGGCGTCATCGGGCTCCCTCCTATCCGTGCCGGCGTGTGTGAGGGAATGGAGCACCAAGTCACTACCGGCGCGCTGGTGCCTCACTAGAGGAGGCAGATGGTCACCGGCTACCAGACCGTGGTCGCCGATCGATGGTACGTAGACAAGGATTCATGCCTAGGGATGGGAACGGAGGCTCCACTAGAGGCAAGAGAGAGAAATCGAGTTCTTGTTTATGGGGAGAGTTGCGGCAAGCGATAGGGGAAATTGAGATGGGAGGGGTATTATTGTCTTTTAGTATGCCATCTTCTTTTCTTTTATCTTCTTGATGAGTTTATTTTAATAACTGGGCAACAAAAACAATGCCTCATGGCGGCATCACGGTAATTCAAAATATATACTACCTCTTAATGCAATTTCTTGATTTGGAACCTATCAAAGTATCTTTAACTTTTACTAAATTTATTTATATAATATGAAATTAATATTTATAAATATATTATAAAATAACTGTATATATAGGAAGCTATAATCACATTTTAGAATTTAACGATGTGATTTTTTTAGGATAGATGATGATTTCGTTAATAACGAGGTATACTTGGTCAACCTCAAGATCTATAGGTCTAATTTTTTAGTTTTTTTAAAGGTATTTGTAAGGATATGGTGCATGCAGACGCTTGTGTTTGGTATAGCTTCTTTCTAACTTTACAAAGGTATTTTTTTTTATCTTTTCTACTCCCTCCGGTTTCCTAAAAGATATCATTTTAGTCTTCAAAAAATAACTTTGACTGTCACTTTTTGCTATAAAATATTTATAAAATATAGTTAATATATATACTTTTATATGAACTACATTTCGAGATGAATCTACTTACATCACTTTCATATTTTCAAACTTAACTAAAAAAAATATTTGCAGTTAAAGTTTAAATGTTTGACTTAAGACAACCTCAAAATGATATCCTTTGTACTAAACAAGTTCAGATGAAACAACTTCTTCCTAAAAGCTGTTTTTAGCTCCTCTCACCAAACATTTTTTAGAACAGCTTTAGCAGTGGGCGATGGTGTCCCTTTTCTTTGCTATCATTTTAATGAGATTTTCAATCCCTGGTAGGAGGTGGACGTTCAATTAAGAAGACGGCCGTTTTGGTGATGTAATCTTATTTTTTAGAGGTCATTTTGTGTCAAGTTATCGAGTATTTGTAATAGCTTTTGTTTTCCTTCGTATATACCCTCTGCTCATAAAAGAATATAATTATGGGAAGCATGTTAGTCAAACTAGCTTGTATTTGTAATAGCTTTTGTTTTCCTTGATATATATACTCTCTACGTCCACAAAAGAATGCAATTTTGAGAAGCATGTCGGTTAAATTAGCTCGTATTTGTAATAGATTTCGTTTTCCTTGATATATATACTCCCTCCGTCTACAAAAGAATGCAATTATGAGAAGTATGTCGGTCAAACTAGCTCAAGTTTGGCCAAGTTTATAATAAAACAGTACTAACACTTATGTCTCTAAATAAATTTATTATGAAAATATATTCTATAACTAATCTAATAGTATTTATTTTGTCTCATGAGTGTTAGTACTCTTTTACATAATTTTAATCAAAGTTTAAGATATTTGAGTCGAAATGTGAGAATTACATTCTTTCGTGGACGGAGGGGACTATAAGATACGAGGCACTCTTTGAGTGTCTTTGTCAAAATGGCTTTAGCTTCCTTGGTAAAGCCTCTTTATGGAATCAATGAAAAAAACTGCTTCAGGGTGAAGCTGAGCTGTACCTTACAGAGAGTTGGGTGGTGATTTGAAAAAAACATTTTATTAGGACGGACGGAGTAGCCTAAGCGACCGTCCCTTGTCTCTTTCTTAATTCATTTTTTTCCTGTCAGAAAGCGATCGTTGGATTAAATAGGAGTATTTATTCTTCTGGCTCTAGTGTTGGACCGTCTTTAAAGATAAAATAGAGTAAGAAAAAGTAGCGCAATGCCGCAATCAGACACAACTTTGGTGGTGAACCGCGGAGGTCATTAGCAGAGCCACAATGCCCAGAGATGAACTATATTCCCAGCTTCTCCGATTTGCGTCTGCGGACTGCGGTGTCAATTCCAGCCTTCCAGACGAGATGCCAGATGATGTGGAGTAGATAACTACGCCTCCTCTCGATGCTTTGGATTCTTCGCATCAGATATGGACGTATCTGCTTGGCATCCTGGGATGAGCTTGCCAGCGGCAGCTCAGGTGTCCTTGCCGGCCAGCCAGCGCTGTCAGCCACCGGCGTCCCAAATCAGACAACTGGCAGCCCTCCCTGCGCCAGGCAAATAGGCCCGGAGGTTGAGATCTTCAGTTCATCTCTGGGCGCCATGGTCTCCCTTCTTGCGAAGCTCCGTTCACTGTTCCTGTCTCCAGAGGATCAGCTGCCAGAGCCACTGAAGCTGCACAAGGACAAGCTCGAGCTCCTCAAACAAGATCTCGAAGCAATAAACACCTTCCTCGTGAATCTGTCATGGGTAGAAGCTCCCAACATGATGGTGAAGCACTGGATGAACGAGGTGCGTGATCTTTCCTATGATATTGAGGACTATATTGACAAGCGGATGCACCCTGGCCCCAATTTCAGTGAAGAGTCCCGCTCGGAGCCTGAAGTAGAAGAATTAAACACTCTTCTGAAGCAGGCCAAGGACGCCCTCGAACGACACAACAGGTACAATCTTGGGCGTTGGGCATCAAATCCTAGATTTGTGATCGATGGGCAAGGCCGGGTTCCAATGTTCAACGAGGACGCCACAGACCTTGTTGGTATCAGTGATTCCAAGTCTGAACTTATCAAGCGGCTTAACAGCGATGCCGAGGGGAGGCAAGTAGTATGCATACAAGGGCCTGCAGGTGTTGGTAAGACTACACTTGCTCAAGAAGTGTACCGTGAAATTGAAGGACGGTTCGAGTGTCGAGCTTTTGTTCGAGCTTCAAAGATGCCTGATACAAGGAGGCTTCTCAGTAGCATCATCTCCCAAATCCAGCGCGGCCATCAAAACCCCCCTCATGTTCTCCCGGTGCAAGAGCTCATTGACATCCTAAGAACACATCTCCTACAGAAGAGGTGCTCCCTCCTTTTCCAAAAAAACATGCAGTATGATTGGTTTTCCTTTTGGCCATTTGTATGATGAAATGGTTGATGTCACTGAATCTATCTACAAGGAAAAATCGTGAAAATGAAATAATGATTCATGATATATGAGTCGGTTTACTTATGTACTGAATTTCAGATTCAGGTTTCTGTTTTTGAGTGGCAACAATGAGAAAATCTGACAACTCATGAATTGTAAGGAAAAGGGAAAGTAATAAAAATATATTTTACTACTCATAAAAACTTATCATTTCTGTTTCTTCTAATCCAGTGGAGTTTGACATTGAAATTTTGAAATCGTGATAAATGTAGATAATAATATTTTGGAGCTTAAGCAGGCAAGCAAGTTTGTCAGGCCAAGTAAGAAAAAACTACAATTATCAGCAAAACTAGAAAGCCAATATGAAATATAATCCTATGTTCCATATTTTTCAACTTTAAAATTTTCCATTGTTTCATGTTCTGCAATTGTTATATTGCACCTAGACTGGCACAGAATATTTATATAACATTCTAAATTATGTGGCAGGTATTTCATTGTGATTGATGGTATGTGGGAAACAGCATCATGGGATATTGTTAACAGCGCATTTCCACAGGATACTAATTGTAGCAGAATATTAATAACTACAGATATTGAGGAAGTAGCCCTGGAATGCTGTGATTATGAATCTGATGCTATTTTCCAGATGGAGCCACTTAGTGGAAATTACTCCAAAGAATTATTCTTCAATAGAGTGTTTGGCTTTAAACATGAGGGCTCTAAACAATTGAAGGAAAACTCTGAAGAAATTATAAGAACATGTGGTGGCCTGCCACTCGCGACCGTTAGCATAGCTAGCATTTTAGCAATCCAACCAGATAACTTAGAGCTGTGGCACAATGTCAAAGAAGCATTATTTTCCAGATTGAGATATATCCGTACCTCTGAAGTCATGCTGATAGAAATAGTAGGTCTGAGCTACAATAGTCTTCCCTGCCATTTGAAGACATGCCTACTATATCTTAGTATGTATCCTGAGGGTTATACATTCTTGAAGGCTGACTTGATGAAACAATGGAGTGCCGAAGGTTTTATAATTGCAGTAGAAGACAAAAATTGTGATGAAGTTGCAGAGTGTTATTTTGATGAGCTTATCTGCAGGGGACTGATACAGCCCAATCATACCAATATCTCAGATGAGGTGATTTTATATACACTTCACTCTACTGTATTCGAAGTTATTAGGAGCATGTCCATAGAAGAGAACTTCTGCACTGTGATAGACTACTCCAATACCATCTCACAGCTTTCTGTAAAGGTTCGACGACTATCTCTCAGATTCAGTAGTGCCAAATATGCAACGAAACCAGAGAGCATTGTACTATCCCCTGTGCGGTCACTTATCTTCTATGGACTTGTTGAGTGCCTCCCTTCGATTATGGAGTTTGAGGTACTTCGAGTTCTTATTCTTGAAGTTTGGGGTAACCAAGAAGAGTTAGACCTCAGTGGTATGGACAGATTGTTTCATCTGAGGTATGTGCAAATTACAACTAATATCACCGTGAAGCTACCAGCCAAGATGATCGGGCTACAATATTTGCAAACAATGGAAATTTACGCAAAAGTAACTTCCACTCCATCTGATATAATTCATCTTCCGAGATTGTTGCATTTCTATCTTCATGGCATCAGTGAGCTAAACAAGGAATCTTTTGTTCCAGAAGTGTCGTTCAACAATCCAAGTTCAAAGGTATATATGTCTCATTCGTGCTATGTTTAACCATAAAATTACATCTATCTATCTAGTTAGATAAATCACAGACCTTAAGGTAATTTTCACATTAATTAGGAAAAGGAAAAGGGTAATGTCCAATTTATCTGTGGTTGAATTTAAAAAAAAACAGCCTCGAACTTGAAAATCAGACAACTTACCCACTTAACATTCAAAACAGGATAAAAGTACCCTCCTTAACCATTTCAAAGTAGTTTCTTGGGTGGTTTTATTAACGTGGCGGTGGGGCTCACATGTCATATGGCCTCTCCCTTCTGTTATATAAAAAAATCATATTTTTTCATATGAAGCTCGATAAATATAAACTCTATATTAAAATTGTAGAACTCGATGCGATATACAACTTTGTAGTTCACAACCTTTTCATTTGAGATATTTTAGATGCTCAAATCTTTGTTTTAAGTTATTAGATTTTAAAATTCAAAATTTTCAAACTACCTACGATGTTGGCATGGTCTGTAACAAAGTTGTAGATCTCAATGCAATATACAACTTAGTTTTTGACAACTTTTTTATCTGAGATAGTTTAGAGGCTCTAATATTCATTTTTAAGTTCTTAGATTTTGAAAGTCATTTTTTTAATTTTCAAACGACCTTGAATATTGACATGGTATATACTAAAATTATAGCTCTCAATGCGATTTATAACTTTGTTGTTGAAAACTTTTTTATTTGAGATAGTTTAGAGACTCAAATATTCATTTTTAAGCTTTGAGATTTTGGAATTCATTTTTTTTTATTTTTCAAACTACGACAGATGTTGACATGGTCTATACCTAGCTTTGAATGCGATCTACAAATTTATTGTTGACACATTTTTATATGAGATCATTTAGAGACCCGAATATTCATTTTAATTTCTCACATTTTAAAATTGAGTTGTTTCAATTTTTTGAAACAATCTTGAACATTGACATGGTCTATACCAAAGTTATAGTTCTCAATACATTTTATAACTTCATGGTTGAAAACCTTTCTATTTGAGATCGTTTAGATGTCCAAGCATTCGTTTTATGTTCTCTGATTATGAAATTCAATTTTTAAAATCTTTCAGACAACCTCAGATGAAGACATACTCTATACGAAATTTGTTGAAAAGCTCTAGAACCTTCTAGTTAAAAGATTTCATGATTAAAACACTGAAGATATATGGAGCCCGCATGCCACATGAGCCAAAACCACCATCGAAACCACATCAGCCCAAATATCCGGTTTTGAAAGTTAAGAAGAAGGTAAGTTGTCTGGTATTTGAGCTCAAAGATATCTTTTAAATTCACGACAAGTTTAAGGTGTAAATTGGCCTTTACTCGAAGGAAAAATACCTAGCCATTTGTTTACTGCAGAACCGAGTTTGTAGTGTTAAATTCAATTGATCAGTGGCCATAATATTTAGCCACTTTCTATCTAAGCACAGATTCTAGAAAACTTTCAAATTATTTGAAGAAAATAAGCCGATTTATCGATTTTTCTAGAGTTTATAAATTGATAACATATCAGCCTCTTCCCCTAGAGCAGTTATTTGCATCCTCTCCCTTTCAAACTAGATAAAGAGCCCTTCCAACGATAAAAAATGGACTATCTCGTCTCTTTCAGGAAGGGTTTATTTAGATGTACATGTCTTTGTCTCAATCGACATGTATTCAAATAGATTATGGTGGAAATTAAACTAAATTCTACCCCAATTCATTTTAACCCACATAAATTGAAGCGTATACAAGTGCATTCAAACAAGGCTGAAAAGAATAGAAAACCAATGATGCATGCCGACACGTGTTCTCTCCTTGAGAACATTACTAACACATTTTCTTCAAACACATCATCTGTACCGGATGCTAAGTCTCATCCAGTGGTGGATGCAGGATAAAATTTCACCTATGGCGAATTTTTTATTATATGTTTGTATGACAATGCACAACCACCATCCAAGACCAAATAAAGTTTTTTTTAGGAAACATGAGGGACCTTAGTCCCCACTGAAATTTATTAGCCAAGGTTCAAAAAATATACAGGGCACAAGGGAGAGAGGGAAATTAAGAAACAAAAAAGAAGAAGACCAAATAAGTTGGCATGCATTAGTATCGATTAATCGGGGACAAAAACAAATAGAGGCCAATACTAATGCATTAGTATCTGAAGTTTGCAACCTTCAGATACCGGGAATTAGATACCGGGACAAAAACAAATAAGTTTGCATTAGTATATGAATTAGTGAGTATATGTGCCTGCTTGTGATAAGGTCCGACGTCGATAGTTGCACCACTGCAAAACCGGGATTTTTTTTTTGAACTATAACAACCCTAGTCCATTTCTAGGCGAAAGGAACGTGACATCTAAGAGAAGAGTGAATTAGACTTTTTAAAACTAATCTTGGCCTCTAATTCTACTTGTCAAAACCTATGCAAGATACTATCTAAAAGTATACTATGCTTTTGCTAAGTGTTGCTATCTCTACTACAAAAGAGTTATGCAACCTAGCTTTCAATTCTATATATTAGCTTAGCAAGCCAAACTAGAAAGTTAAGCAGTAAGCACACAACCTAAATACATAATGTAAATGCGGAAGCATAAGTGGTAAAGAATGTAAACTCCCGTTGACAATGGTGATTTTTCCCGAGGCCTCGAGAAACTCGCGCTCCCACCTAATTTTCGTTGGAGCCCCTCGCAAGGATTCCCACGCGAGGGCCAAGCTCCCGGTTAGGTAACTTCGTGGATAACCCACGGTCCTTCCCCATGCACGAGTGAGTCTCCGTGATGGCCTTCTCTCGGGCCGCTCCCCGCCGTCTCCACTATTGTGTTTCTTGCCAAAACGCTGTGGATCACACGTTCCCTTGATTACACGCTCGGCGGCCTCTCCACATGTTGGAGGATCTTGCAAGACTACAAGCCCCTAATATACAAGCAATGGTGCGTGCAAGCACCGAGAGTATAAAGGTATGCAAATCTCACTAAATACTAGGCCTAAACCTAGAGCAAGCATATAAGCAGTGGTCTAACTAGTCTAAACACTTCACAAAAGCACCTACATTGATCACCGAGTGATTCCGTAAACAATATATATGGTGGCTAGAGCAACTAGAGATGAGCCTCAACTCACAAGAACACTTCCTCAGCTGCAACACACTTGAAATGGCTGGCTGGGGGTATATGGCCCCGACACAAGAAATTAGTCGTTGGAAAAGTACAGTAGATTCTGTGCACTCACTGGACATTCCGGTGGGGTCATCGAACATTTTTGGTGCCTCTCTAGCTACTAGCCATTAGCCGAACGTTGGCCACCCTTTCTCTGGTACTCTTCTTCGGTGCCTCCCTAGACTATTCCAGTGAGTCCCAGACACTTCTACAGAACTGTCCAGAGCACTTTGCTTTCTCGGTGCCCCTCATTGTCCATCACTGGAGAATTCCGGTGAAGGCTAAAACCTTCTGCAGAGCTCCTGCCCGATGCCCTAAGCTCTGGTGATCCCATGGTCATCACCTCTGGAGTTTTCCGGTGGCTCTATTGAGCTTGCCTCTACCTGTGTTGCGCCCTTTTCTCTGGTGTCTATGCAGAGGCACCACTAGTGTTATCTGATGCTATTGTGGAGCACTGGTTCACTCCGTTCCTTCACGTATTTGCATCCAGGCTTCTCATCCTTGATGTCTTGGACTTCTTACATAACTTGTGTGGATCTTCAACACAACTCCTTGGTCTTCCTTAAGGTGTTGATCATTTGGTCTTCACATTATCTTGTCCAAGTCCATCCTTGCATCCAAATGAACTAAACCTTATATACTGGCAAATCACATTAGTCCATTTGATCATGTAATCGATCAAGCATCAAAATCAACTGGGGCCCTAGCATAGATGCATTTTCCTTACATCACCAAGCCTTCTAGGTGATGCTGATCACTAAGAGTAACAAGCATAAATTCTCACTTGACCTAAACAAGCCTAATAAGGAAGATGGATGCACACTTGCTACTCCCTATGCACTAATGGAGTCCTTAGTCTTGTAATTAGCAAATCCAAATCATTCCACTAGCCTTGAGCTCTCCGTTGCTCTCCAATATGTGTAACCAACTGTTCTAAATGGCAAGAGAGCCTCCATGCCTGAGATAGAGGAGTATAAATACCCCCACTCCAAAAACTAGCCCTTTGAACTCCACAGAAGAAACCAACAACACTAGATGATCCGATGCCCCTTTGAACTGAGCACCGGACTAATCCGGTGCCTGTCCAACAGATATCTTCCAAACTAGCCGTTACTATGTAGGCCAGTAACGCATAGTCGGGTGCAAGGCACTAGACTAACCCCGTGGCTAGAAAACCTTTCTGAAACCTCTTTGCAGACCACCGGATCATCTATTACTCTAACACAGGACTAATCCGGTAAACTCTGCACAGGAAGCAAACCCTAGTCGTACCCTGAACACGTAGCTTATGATTCGATGCTGCCCTGACCAAGGCACGACTAATCCGGTGCATGCAATAAACCTGCATTCTCATCCATTTCAAACACCTTTTGAGAATGGTTTTGCTTCCAATTGATTTTTGGGCTTCATCTGAGCTACATAGTGCTAAGTTTGACAAGTGTGCACCACACCCACTCACTAGACTCACCTAGGTCAAGCTACTAGTTCATACCCCATTTATAGTACGGCCAAAGGAAAAACAAAGTGCTAAACTACTCTGAGTGTCTCTCAACACCAAATGACCTCGTCAATCATCCTTTGAAAATCAAAAAAAATCCACCAATAGGGCATAAAAACCATTGATTGCCTATTAATCAATCATTATTGTGACATAACTTATAATACATCTGCAAAACACACATTAGTCACAATAATTATGTTGTCATTAATTGCCAAAACCAAATTAGGGGTCTAGATGCTTTCAACTTTGACAATCATCCAGATGAAACTCTCTCCATCCCTCCCTACATAATTAACCTGCCAAGTCACCAAATCTACTGATGTATCACAATATTAAATGCAAATGAAACCTAGATGGAACCCCCCCCCCCACTGAGACTGGCCTTAGCCGTCTGGGTTTTAGCCTGCGTCCTGCGGTGGCATATATCTCGATTTTGTTGTCTAATGTGACCACAAAGATTCTACTTAATGGGAGGCCGGGACAATAGATTCATCCTACTATGGAAGTGCTCAACTGTCTCATCGGCTAGGCGGACTGTGAATGCTACTACACTAATCTGGTTAGCTGGGCCATCCGATGTTGTGCATCACTCTACATAGATGACTTGGTGCTATTTCTTGCACCTTGCAACGCTGACCTTGTAGTGCTCTGGACATTTTTTATGCCGCCTCTGGGTTCACCAATTTTGACAAATGCGTCTCCACACCTCTAACTGAACAAGACAGCAGCTGGAGCTTGTGCATGGCGTGTTGTCTTGTCACGGTTTGTTTGGATGCACTCATATCCACCTTAATTAATGCGTATTGGAGTGAATTGAGGTGGAAATTAAACTAAGTTCCACCCCAATAGACTTCAACACACATTAATTGAGGTGGATACAAGTGCGTCCAAGCAAGATCTAAGGTGGGAGATTCTCAGTTTATAAGCTACTCTGGAGTGACGAACAACCGCTGATCTACTCTATCACCAATCATATCCTGGGCTAGAAAGGTAACCCATTGAACCTATGCATCTTCCCATAGCTGTCTTCCTATCTCCTTGGGCCATCAACACAATTGACAAACGAAGGAGAGCTTTCATATGGTGTGGCTCGGACTCGGTGAGCGGCGGCCGATATCGTGTTGCATTGCAAATTGTATGCAAGCCTTGGGAACTTGGTGGCCTCAGTGTTTGGTGGCCTCAGTGTGATCAATCTGTGCAGATTTGGTTTAGCTCTACAGTTGAGGTGGGAATGGTTGTGGAGGATGGACAATCGGCGAACCTGGATTGACCTTTAGGCAAGAACTGAGAAGGCAGTGGCTGTGGTTTTCCAAGCGGCAGCACAAATGATAGTCGGTGATGGTGCCTCAACCTTCTTAGGTGGCTTGGGGGCAGGAGTATCCAACAAATTGCTCTATCTCTTTTCTCAGCCATCCCAAGGTTACAGTGCAAACAATACATGGCAGCCGCTCTGCTGAACCAATTGTGGGTTCTCTTGGTTGTGCTCTACGGATCAGAATTACTCGATCGGCAGCGTCGACTTATGGGACAATGTTCATTGGATTGACTAGGCCGTTTGGGGGCGAGGAAATCTGGAAGACTGAGCGTGCCACCTAGTCTAAGTCTTCTTCTGGTTGGTCATGCACATGCGCTGCTGGAGTTCCAGGAGAGCCTTCATGGGCTGCTGGACTCGAATAATTGCATACTTGGTGGGCAGGATTATAATCCGTCTTTTTCAGCTTGTTTTTTCAGCCAGAACAGTATTTTTCTCTCACAACAAATCAGCCAACAGTGTTTTTCAGCCGGCTTATCAGCATAGCCGAACGGGGCCATAGGAGACGATGGATCACCTGATTGTGGGCTACGTCTTTAGCCGGGAAGTTTGGGCAAGATTTTTGATCAAACTTGGGCTCGCTGATTTGATAATAGTTCAAGATGAAGACATCATGCTGTGGTGGTTGCGATTGAGGGAGAACATGCCCAAGCCGGTTCAGCACGGTTTCGATTCGCTGGTTCTTCTTGTTAGCTAGATGATCTGAAATCTGAAAGGAAAGTAACATCAGGACGTTCCATGATTCCAAAACATCACCAGTGGCTCCACCCATTTGATTGTGGACGAGGCAAATGCATGGGTCCAAGCGGGCTTTCTGCAGTTAAGGTTGCCTATGGTTCTCTTAGGGCACTCCCAACCAAAAAAAACTAGGATAGTTGTTCATTAATAGATGCCAACTAAGTAAAATGATGATGGGACATCGAAATTAAAGAAGAAAGATAGAGAAATGGTTTTTAGACAAGAAACTATGTATATACGAAAACCAAGATATCAAGAGATGCAATAGCTGAATTATGGAGAGAGAAGACATGTGATTGAACAAAATATTACTTTGAAGAAACTATCTATTGGAAATATAGTTTTTATGTGCAGTGTCTATAAGTATAGAAACTATCAAATAATTTTGGGTTAGGACTGCCCTTATGTGTGACAGTGTGTGTCTCGGCCTTTTGTGTAGAGTTTAGGTTGCAAATGTGTGATGTGTAATAGTTCTATTATCTAGTCTCAATAGTGAGTTTATGTTTGTGGCTATCTTTGGTAATCCATATGATTACCATTGAGGTTTTGTTTGGATACTCTCATATCCACTTCAATCCACATATGTTGGAGTGGATTGGGATAAAAATTAGCCACTCCAACACATGTGGATTGAGTTGAATACGAGAGTAGCCAAACAAGTCATAAGGGGGTTGTGTTTTAAAACTCTTCTATCTCCTCTTAATGAAAAACGTGCCAAGGTATAACCGCAGAAAAACATCAAAGGGTGAAAAAAATCATTTGTGCATCAGCCTGATTTGACACCTTCATGACTTCATCTTGATACAAACTCCGCGATACTGCCATATATCCTTCGACTCATCACCCCTCATATTTTGAGGCACTAGCCGGTAAAATCACCAATGCCTAGTTTTTTTGTCCTTTTGATTGCCATGTCAAATCAGTCTCAAAACGAAGAATCAAGCCTCCAAATAAAAGGGGCAAAGGAGAACTCGTGAAGAACAAGATGAACACAAGGCACAATCTTCACAAAATGAATCCCGGAGGACACAAGGTGGTTAGGGCCACCATTCCCATAGCAATCTCTCGAGTTTTCACACAATTCTCTCAAATTGTGGACCTCTCTCTCACAAGCACCTAAGGAGAGGGGAAACCCTAACAAAGGATGAAAGAAAATGCAAATGGAGGAGGCGAGGAAGATGGGAGCTCCCTCATCCTATTTAACAGGGCTATTACACAATTCCAGTTTTGCCCCTAGATACAATTGAGTCAAACCACTTAGCCTAAGGGCGTTATTGTCCAACCCGGTGTCATCTTCATCTAACGGCCACCGCGCCTCCTCATCGGTAGCTTTGCCTCGACACAAACTCCCTGCTGTCGCCACGTGCCATCCGTTCCTCGGAAACTCCGCCCGGGTTTTGAGGCCCAAACCCATAAACCCGCCACCGATGGTTTTGAGGCCCAAACCACCAAACCTGCTCATGAGTAACGTACTCCATACACGTCCCCCGCCACTCAACACATGTCACCGCCATCCTCGATTGGCCGACCGCCAAGTCCTCTAAGCCCCACTCGACTTACATGTCCTCCGTCTTGACTCGGTCAACACGGTCACTCCCATGTACACTTGCGCTTGTTGATATCCTAGATATCAGCCACCACGGCTGGTCACCCAGCCTCCTGGTGCCTTGGTCCAAGCCTCACGTCCGCCCTTCACCGCTCCTGGTCCGTCGGTGCAGCATGTCTCTACTTGACCGTCACCTCGGCGTCGACCACCGCCTCCGAGCTCCACACCTGCACAACACAAGTCAAGAGACATGTCGCACACATAGCTTTCGTCATGGTAGGGTTAGTCACCACTCAACCTACTTCGTGGATCACATTGACAATCACTCATCACAAAACGAACACACAAGGGTACTTGTCAACCTGTGTTTGCAATCTCCCCTTTGATGAGTGCATTGTCAACACCAATATATGAACAACTTGAGCAAAAGAAAAAGAAGAAGAAGAGAAAACAAAGAACTCACCCAAATTACCAAAAGCAAAAAAAAGCCAAAACCGGGTCATTTGAAAATGAGCAAAACTTGGTCCCCAAAGACATGGGCAATGGCTCGACGCAACCAAGTAAAACAAAACTAGCCCTCAAGAAGAGGCAACAGGCTCAACATCACTAGCAAAGCTCAAAAAGCTGAAAAACTACTAGACCCTCCAGAAGAGGCAAAAGCTCAACACATCTAGCAAAAGCAACTCAAGTGCAACTCCTCCTGAACAAATGCAATCTCTCATATGAATGCATGCACTTAACATTTAGATGGAATTTGGTAAGACATACTCCCCCTTGAGTATTCTCCCCTTGTGAGTGTGGAAACTTCTCCCCCTTGTTGACACATGCACTTATCAAGTTTTAGCTCGAAGAATGCAACTCCCCTCAAATTATGCTATGAAAATAGAAATGCACAAATGTAGAAGCTTCAAGATTATGGCAAGCAGATTGAAAAGATGCTCTAGTTGATGTTGTCATGTATATATATAGCAACACATACAAGTGCTAGCAAATGCTCAAGGTGACCAAATGAAATGAAATATGGCATTTAAGCAAGTTTGGTCAAGTTTGAACAATTTTAAAAGAGGGTTCACCACCAAAAGAGCACATAGCAAAGATAGACAGGAGATCGACCTTGTGCTACACATGTATGCAAAGTGAACTACCCCAAACAAAGTTCACACATCATGTCATGAGACAAACTTGTGGTTGGATTAAATTTTAGATACCAAATGAAATTTATCGGAGTTATGCAGCTTATCACCAAAGTTTGTCAAAACAAGTGTGTGCGGGAGGTTATCTGTGCCATCAAAACCTGACTTAGCGATCATATCAAGTCTATGCCAAAGGCAATCAGAAGCTTAAGACAATGATCTCGGTATCCAGAGCTCAAGTTCACCCGTAAGTGCAATTGATCGATACTCTGACATAGGATAGCACGGACCCATCCTGATCTTTTCAAATCACTTAGCTTGTTTTTCAAGTTTTAGCACAAAATCAAGTTTCTCAAGCAAGTGTGTAACTCAAGGTATGAGCCATAGCAACTAAGCATATATATGAAACAAAAGAGATCTTGACACATTCTACACATGCTGGTTGCCACAAGTAGTGGTGAACACATTTCATGTTTCAACAAGTTTTAATCAAGTTCACAGTTTGGAAAACAAGCTTAGCTCATAACATGTATCAATTGATCAAAAGGAGCCTAAGCCAAAAGCACATCATGTATATCCATAACATCCCCAATAAGAGCATAGTGTCAATCTAGCTACTATAAGGATGAAGCTTAGGATGCAATATGATACATGATGATATGATATGCAAGTATGATACAAAAGCAAAAGCAAAAGCTAAACCGCAAAGAAAAGCAAAACTAGAATACAACAACAAAAGTTCCTCTCCTCTAAAAAGGGAAACAAACTCCAAGCTCCCCTCGCAAGCGAGCAAACTGAGCTTGGTCAAGTGGTTTGGTGAAGATATCTGCTAGCTGGTTTTGGGTATCAATGTGGTGCAGATGAATATCACCTTTCTCATAGTGGTCATGCAAGAAATGAAAGCGGACTTCTATGTGCTTTGTCTTTGAGTGGAGTACTGGGTTTTGGCTACACTTATGGCACTGGTGCTGTCACAAAACAAAGGCACTCGCCTAAACTCTAACACAAAGTCTCTTAGAGTAGCTATCATCCAATGCAACTGGGAGCAACAAGCAGCAGTAGCAACATACTCAACTTTTGTGGTGGATTGAGCAATGGTAGACTGCTTGCGAGAAGACAAAGACACAAGAGAAGATCTAAGAAACTGACAAGTCCCCAAAGTGGACTTCCTCTCAACATGACAACCAACATAATCTACATCGAAATACCTGCAAAGGGAAAAAAAGGAGGCCAAAAACCAAAGACCAAACTCGGGTGTGAAACGAAGGTACCTGAGGATCCGCTTGATGGCTTGACGATAAGACGTGCGCGACGAAGACTGAAAGCGCGCGCACAAGCAGACCGTGAACTGGATGTCCGGTCTCATCGTCATCAAGTACAGGAGGGATCTGATCATGCTTCGGTATTCCTTCTGGTCCACAACTTCTCCCTTCTTGTCTTCGTCCAGGGCCGTCATGGTCGACATGGGTGTCAAAAGAGGCTTGGCCCCACCCATATCGAATATCTTGAGCACATCCTTGGTGTACTTGCCTTGATGCACGAATGTCCCCTCGCGAGTTTGCTTAATTTGTAGCCCAAGGAAGAAAGCCAATTCGCCCATCATGCTCATCTCAAATTCCTTGCTCATCGTATCTGAAAACTTGGCAACAAGAGTATGAGAAGAGCCACTAAAGATTATATCATCCATGTATATCTGAACCAAAAGGATGTCAGTGTCTTGCTTGAGGAGGAACAAAGTCTTATCTATGAAACCCATCTAAAACCCTTATCAAGCAAGAAAGCTTTTAAACGCTCATACCAGACTCTCAGGGCTTGTTTCAAACCATACAAGGCTTTGTGGAGTTTAAAAACATGGTTGGGGTACTTAGGATTTTCAAAGCTAGGAGGTTGCCTCACATAAACCTCTTCCTCTATGTACCTATTCAAGAAGGCACTCTTCACATCCATCTGATACAGCTTGAATCCTTTCGAAGCTGCAAATGCTAAAAGGATCCTAATGGCTTCTAGACGGGCAACAGGAGCAAAGGTTTCTTCATAGTCTATCCCCTCTTTTTGGCAAAAACCCTAAGCCACCAATCTCGCATTATTTCTCACTACCACCCAATCCTCACTCTGCTTGTTCTTGTAAACCCACTTTGTACCTATGGGGTGGCACTCTGGTAGAGGTGGAACTAAAACCCACACTTGGTTCCGCTCAAAGTTCTCTAACTCCTTGTGCATAGCATTGACACAATCGACATTAGATAATGCGTGTTGAGGCTCAAAAGAAGCTACGAAAGCAGAGTGAGCGAAGTGTGAGATTTGATGTGACCTGGACCATGTGACCCTTTGGTCGATGTCACCGATCATGGTCTGAGGCGGGTGGCAATGCTGAATGTGCTGAGGTACTTCTCTCGAAGAAGTTGCCTCCCCATCAACAACAGCTGACGCCTCCTTTGGTGTAGCCGACATAGACTGAGGAGGCAGCTTGTGCAGACCCTAGGTAGTGGAAGAAGATGGGTCGGGGCCATGAGCCGAAGTAGTCATCGCAGACTCAACTAGAGCAGCCGAAGAGGTTGGCTTGATATCTCCCCAATTAGCATCTTCCTTATTCTCCTCAATAAAGATGCTCTCACCGATCTCCTGATCACCTGCACTTTCAAAGACAGGAACAGAACAAGACATGGTCTCGTCAAAGGTAACCTCACAGGTCTCTACAACCTAGTTAGTTTCAAGGTTAAGTACACGATAAGCATGAGAATGTGAAGCATAACTAAGAAAAATACTATCAGAGGATCGAGACTCAAATTTATCCTAATTACCTTGTTTTAGAATAAAGCACTTGCATCCAAACACTCTAAAATGGCTTACCTTGGGTGGTCTTCTGAATCACAACTCATAAGAGGTCTTGATCAAGAAAGCTTAAAGGAAAATGCGATTGGAAATATGGCACGTGGTGTTGATCGCTTTGGCCTAATATCTCCTAGGAGTCCTATGCTCATCGAGCATCGTCCTAGCCATCTCAATAAGGGTCCCATTCTTGTGCTCAACAATACCATTTTGCTGAAGGACATGAGGAGAGAAAAACTGATGCTCGAGGCCCAAAGAAGCAAAAATAGTTTCAAAATGAGTATTCTTGAATTCTATGCCATTATCACTACGAATCGCTCTCATTGCATTATTAGAGAACTCATTTTGCAACCAAAGAATCAAATCCCGAGCATGTGAAAATGTCTCATCCTTACTCTCCATGAAAAACACCCAAGAGTAGTGAGAAAAGTCATCCACGATCACTAGAACATACCACTTCCCACCATCTGACCGAATCCGAGCTGGACCAACCGTGTCCATGTGAAGTAGCTTCCCGAGTTCCTCTGTCATGACTTGGTTCATAGGTGGGTGAGAAACAACAACCATCTTCCCGTGACAACAAGGGTGACACACCAAATCCTTCTCAAATTTTAACTTGGGCAATCCTCGGATTAGATCAAGTGAGCTCAACCTAGCTAGTAAGTCAAAGCTCAAGTGACCAAGTCTCCTATGTCACTTCCAAAGCTCAGAGTAGGATCCGGCCACCAAACATCGAGAAGACCCAAAGGAGTGAAAAAATCATCTCAAAAGACACGACCAAAAGGGACAATCTGGAAAACAAGATTTCTCTGAGAATCAAGAACTCAGGACAAGCCGGTCTTAAAGCATACTTCAAAGCCATCCTGAAGGAGTTGTGAAACTGAAAGCAAATTAAAATGCAAATTTGAAACCAAAGAAACATCCTTCAAGACAAAACTCTCGTTGACCCGAATGGTCCCACGAGAAAGCACCTTACCTTTGCTATTGTCCCCGAATGTGATGTACTCCTTACATTGCATGGGGTCGAGGTTGGAGAACCATTTTGAACCTCCAGTCACATGACGCGAACAGCCAAAATCAACGAGCCATGTGTTCTCCAGGCCTCCGTCCTGCATCAATAGAAGGACATGGGATGAGCAAATGGTGCAACACTAGGGTTAGTAAACTATGAAGGATACCAATGTTGGCCCATTTGCCCTAGAAAAGTGTTAGGAAAAACACCAAACATGCCACGTCCCTTTTGAGGAAAGTGAGCACCACGTGGGGGAAAACGTGGTCCACTCGAGCTGTAGGACTAAAAGCCACCGCCATGAGGTCCAAAGCCATATTTCTCATGACCTAAACCACGCCAGGCACGACCACCATGACCACCATGTGATCTCGCAACCTAAGGCCTAGCACCTTGAGGCATTGCATCTCTTGGCCTAGCATTGCGCCTCTGAATAGGCGGCACATGTACGCCATGGGGCGGGTGGTACATGTTCCGGTTGTTCAACTCATACTCTCGTCGCTCATCTCTCTTTCTCCTAAAGCAAAACTCAGCAAGGTGACCATCCCTATGGTAGTAGTCACAGTGATACCTTACCTCTCTCTTGGGTGGTTGTTGGCTCACTTTCTTATGTGTATGTGTCACTCTTGACGGCTTTTTGGCTTTAGGAAGGGGATCCTTAGAGATGTTTGATAGAGTGTCAAGTGGGTTCCTGAGATGGTTTGGTTTTAAAACCTAAATTTGTTTCTGGGGTGGAGCTCTTGGAGGTTCTTCAAACACTCCATCTTTCACAGTAGGTTTGGTAGGCTTAGGTGGATTGATCTTGATTAATTTAGGAGTAGTGAAAGGTTTCTCACTTGGGTTTAAACCACTGAACTCACCAACTTTGTCATAGACATGTTCACCCTTCCCACCTAGAGCAAAGCCTACTCCCAATGTCCTAGTTCCTGCCTGAACTGGCTTATCATCATGCCCAACTACGGCTCACTACAAGACACCCAATTCAAGATGGACCGAAGGTATGTGTTGTCTTCCCCGGATCTCATCTTGTCACACCTGCAAGACTCCAACTCCAACAACAAACTCTCACAACGTGCACACTCAACAACCGTGCTATTTGAACTAGCCTTCTCAAGAGCAAGGATCTTGGCATTCTTCTCTGCTAGTTCAGATTGCAAGCTTGAACAAGACTTGCACGCACCCAACAAGCTAGACCTAGCCTTCAGCTCATCATTCTCATCTAACAAGACAGCATACTTGGATTGTAATTCAGAAAATTTGGTCATATGAACAACATATTCATCGCACTCAACCTCATTAGTCACATGAACGATAAGCTTCTTAGCTTCTTCAAGCTCCTTCTCCATAACTTCTAGCTTTCCTTAAACTCTTTCCTCTCACGAGCAGCACGTTTTAGCAACTTATCTTGACTCATCAAAACATCGGTCATGACATTAAGCTTGGCAATAAGAGCATCAACGGTGGGTTTTACCTCGGTAGTGTCGTTGTTGTCAGGAAGCACATCCTTATTGGGCTTCATCCCTTTATCCATGGCCATGGTGCAGTAGCCTTCGTGGATGGACTTGGCGACGAAACAGAGCTCGGTCAACTTGTCCTCACGTATTTTCTTGGACTTATCATCGTTTGAGGAAGAAGAAGAAGACCGATCGTCATCAGTGTCATTGTCGAGGTCGCTGAGGGGGCGAGGAAGGCACGCTCTTGGGCCTTGGCCTTCTTGAAGTACTTTTTCTTCAGCGTCTCCTTGTCGAATCCTCCCTTTGACTTGTGCTTGGAGGTGTACTCGTGCTTGTCTTTGAGCTTGCTAGAGTCATACTTGTTAGAGGAGTGCTTGTTCTTCTTGGGGCAGTGGGCGACGAAGTGGTTGGGATCTCCACAGCCGTAGCATCCTTCCTTCGGACCATCACCACGCTGGTGATTCAAGCGATTGTTGTGAAACTACGAGAACCGACTGATGATCAACGCCAGCTCGTCGTCTCCAAGGGCCTCCAATTGCTCCTCTATGACAGACACTAAAGAAGACAAGGCAAATAACATCTATGAGGGGTTAGCCAAAAAACTTAAGCCGTTACCTAAGACCAAAGTCATAGTCGGTGCAGAGGGATTCTTGAGCTTGGCTTGGGTCTGGTAGTCGATCTCGGTGGACTTGAGCTTGCTAAAAAGCTCATCCATGGTGAGGGTCTCATACCCCAAAGACTCAATGATGGCAGTCACCTTCACATCCCATACCTTCCGATCTAGGGCATATAAAAGCTTGAGCGCCCTCTCGTGATCATCATAAGGTAACTGTGCCTTGTTTGCTCGCATCTTGTTGACGATGGTCTAAAAGCGAGAAAACATGGCATCGATGGACTCGCCATCAAGCTAGGTGAAGTTCTCATACTCCCTCTTGTATGTCTCATAGAGTCTAGTTTTGACCTGTGCGGTCCCCTCATGATAGCTCTGAAGCCTCACCTGGATCTCCCAAGCGGTAGTATAATCAGAGACTCTTGAACTCTTGAAGCGAAAGACTCGAGAAAAGAACTACGCGAGCTTTGCTATTAGCGTTGTGCCGATCTTTTTATCTTGCATAACACGAGCACGGGGTTTAAGCACAACATAGGTAGCATCCTCGCAAATCTCTCAAACAAGCCAATCAATCCTGTAGAGATGCGCGGACATGCGAATCTTCCAATAGGGGTAGTTTGTTCCATCAAAGAACGGTGGTTTGCCGAAACCACGCTCCATGTCGCCTTCGTGGATCACGGACCGATTAAGGTGAAATAATCCTTAACCGGCTCCGATACTAATTGACGGACCGAAAATGGCGACCAGAGAGGGGGTGAATGGGAGCCTCAAATTTCTTTTGAAATATATGGCCGTTGTCCCAAACTCAAACCCCAAGAAGCAAACACAAACACCGTGATGACCACGACAGTAGAGAAGGGTGAAAGTTCCCTCGAAACACAGTGGATCACCACAAGGCAAGCGGACCGAAGATAGAGAGCGCACCGAACAAAAAGACAAGAAAATGAGACACTCCACTTCTACAGAAAAGAAGCAAGGTCTCAAATCTCGGATACTCAAGCCAACCGATAACAAGAACACCTAGATAAGGTCTATGGAACGGTAGAAGTCCAACGCAACAGACGGAACGTAAAACAGAGCTCAAACGCATAAACTACGGAAGAAATGACTGCTGAAGTGAGTACTGTCAGCAATACCGGACCTGATACCGGACACGTCCGGTATGCATATCGGACACATCTGGAAATACCGGACCTATTACCGAACACATTCAGTATGCTAGACAACATAAAACAACTTTGGGAGAAAAATAAAAAACCATAGCAAATGGTATCCAAAATCATGAAATTTTAACCATAGCCTCTAGACACCATAAGTAAAGTCTCCACCAAATTTTGGCTCAAAACTCGAAAGTTGGAAATACCAGACATGTCCGGTATCAATACTAGACATGTCTGGTATTTACAAGCTGCTCTCGGGAAGAATCGATTTCAAATACAAAACTCAATCAAAACATCTTGAAATGACTTGAAACTTTGCAAAGAGGATCAATACCAAGTTGGTAGGCTACTTCTAGAAGATCATCACCTAAGACCAAGCAAATCACCGGGGAATCAAAGGGGAAGGAAAAACACCGGTTTTCAAACCCTAGACCATGATTCGACCTGATCTGTGATCTCGTGAGGAATTGATTAAATTCCTTCGGTGGAAAGACTCACTCACATCATAGATCAACCCAGCACAAAAGAAACGAATCGAATCGGTCTCAAAACAAAGAATCAAGTCTCCAAAGAAAAGGGGCAAAGGAGAACTCGTGAAGAACAAGATGAACACAAGGCACAATCTTCACAAAACGAATCCCGGAGAACACGAGGTGGTTAGGGCCACCATTCCAGCAGCAATCTCTCGAGTTCTTATACAATTCTCTCAAATTGTGGACCTATCTCTCACAAGCACGTAAGGGGAGGGGAAACCCTAACAAAGGATGAAAGAAAATGCAAATGGAGAAGCTGAGGAAGATGGGGCTCCCTCATCCTATTTAACAGGGCTATTACACAATTCCAGTTTTGCCCTGAATACAATTGAGTCAAACCACTTAGTCTAAGGGCGTTATTGTCCAACCCGGTGTCATCTTCATCCGACGGCCACCGTGCCTCCTCATCAGTAGCTTCGCCTCGACGCGAACTCCCCGATGCCGTCACATGCCGTCCGTTCCTTCTCGGAACCTCCGCCCGGGTTTTGAGGCCCGAACTCGTAAATCCGCCACCGATGGCTTTAAGGCCCAAACCACCAAACCCGCTCGCGAGTAGCGTACTCCATATGCGTCCCCCGCCACTCGACACGTGTCACTGCCGTCCTCGACCGGCCGGCCGCCAAGTCCTCTGAGTCCCGCTCGACTTGTGCGTTCTCCGTCTTGACTCGGTCAACACAGTCACTCTCATGTGCACTTACGCTTGTTGATGTCTCAGATGTCAGCCACCACGGTTGGTCACCCGGCCTCCTAGTTCCTCTGTCCAAGCCTCACGTCCGCCCTTCACCGCTCCCTGTCCATCGGCGCGGCACGTATCTACTTGACCTTCTCCTCGCCATCGACCACCGTCTCCGAGCTCCACACCTACACAACACAAGCCAAGAGATATGTCGCACACATAGCTTTCGTCATGGTAGGTTTAGTCACCACTCAACCATATTAACGAGCACTCATCACAAAACGAACACATAAGGGTACTTGTTAACCTTGTGTTCGCATATATAAGTGCTTTTGTGAGCACATTAATATAGGAAAATCTAATCAGCAAGAACTGTGATTATATCATGGCAATATTCAGGATGAACGGGAACTCAGGAAGCAAAGACAAAAGCAATCTAATAGAGAATCAGCACTCAGATCTCGGCGCAAGCAGGTGCTATGGAACACTTATGCTGACATCCTGCTACTTGAATTTCAACTTCTAAATTCCCAGAGAATTTTGTTCAATGCTTTTCGTGATCTTATTTGGTTATTCCAGGTTACGCTTGGGGAATATGCTGAAGCTTTGAGGTTGCAGAACTCCTCTCTCAGGGGACATCTTGAGCAGACCAGAAAGGCGTATGAACAGATAGTTTCAGAGAATGCTTCCCTCTTGCGCATCAGAAAGGAGTATGAACAGCTACTTTTACAGAATGCTTCCCTCAAGGTATCATTCGTTTGCTATCTTTATATTGTCATTTCATATTATCAGTCATGGTAGCTCAGATTTTCAGTTATGCTAGATCACCTCCTCAATTATGCAGAAACTGGCAATATCGTTGGTACATGTTGCTGTGCCTTGAATTATTGTGCATATTGCTAGGGTGATTGTGACTCTTTTCAGATGTTTTTTTTCCTGCAATAGTTGTTGGCCTCAGTTCAGTGTTGGTATGATATTTGCAGGAAAAGCTGGGGGGCACCAGTGATTCGATTCCTGATATGAATGAACAGAACGACGGCGACGGCAAGTCGGCAACGACAAAAAGCAACCTGATTCCGATGCCCAGCCTGGGAGCTTAGTCTTGACCCGTTTAGCTCAGGATTCTTGTAATGGACATTGGTATTTATTTTCTTGAACATTGTCGAACAGAACATAGGAAAGAGAGAATTGTTTATGCAATTCTACCTCCTCAACTGTCTAATATCTCTGATGGCATGTATATATATGCCCTCACTATTGTAAGTTGTTAATGGTAGAATTTTAATGAGTCAATTCTGTGGCTATCCTTTCAGATTAGCTGACAGATGAAATTAGATTGAGCGGGATAACATGACTCAGTTGATCATTCACCATTAGTATAGCATTATTAAGTTAAACTCTAGATTGTGCTGGTCTTGAAAATATTTGAAAGGTTTATGCCTGGAGCAATATCTCTTATGATAGCTTCTACCAGAGATGAACGGGTCCGCTCGTAAGTGAGAGACTCAATATATGAGACGTGAACCTTAATGAATCTGATTGTTTGTTTTTATTTTTTTTACAAATTTTATCTTATTTTGTATTTTACCATAGCGTTAGCATGTGCATACTACTAGTCACAGCAAAATCTCTGAGTCTTAACTTCAGCTGCCCATTTCCTAGGTTGGTTGATTTATTTTTTTTGACATAGAAAGATTTTATTAATTTTTAAGAACATCACATTGAGGTAATAAAATATCTTGAAAAAAAATTCTTCCGGAGCACACAGTCTTTTAACAAAAAGAAACCACCCACGATCTCGTGATACTCAATCCGAAGACTAGAACACTACCCAATGTGCCTGAGAGAATATAACCTTGGCCACCCGTGCCAAGTGTTGCGTAGCCTCCACAACCAAATACTGCGGCTTGTGAAAGATAGTCCATGTATGGAGCTGGTGTATAACCGAGTAGATAACCTGCGAAGGAGAGTAAATTTTTTCTTTTCAAAAACTAAATCATTCCTACATAGTCAAATAGACCAAATAGTGGCGGCGGCGCCTAACAGGACAATGGGCTTCAATACCGTGCTAATCCCTCCTAACCATGTGCCAAACAAGTGTGACATGCTACGAGGAACAGATAAGCTCGAAGCCAACTGTATTATTAACCAAATAGCCCTGGCAAACTGACAATCGAAAAAAGGTGTCTAATTGTCTCCTCTTTGTAACAAAAACAACAAGTTTTGGTACCTTGCCAGTTTCGCTTGGCTAAATTATCTTTTGTAAGAATGGCACCTCAGCATGAGTACCATAAGAAAATTTTAATCTTCAAAGGTGTTCTTAGTTTCCAAATACATTTGTTTATGTTGGGTATGTCTATATGGATTAAAGCTTGATAGTGTGATTTCACTGAAAATTGTCTATTTTGGTCAAACTCCAGTGAAACACATCAGGCTCATGTCCCAGAGCAGTATTAGTAATACGTGGTAACAGGTTGTGTAACACCCAGAATTTCAAGTTTTTGAAATAGATAACATTTGATTTAGATAAGCCTTAGTTTTGAGTCTAAATAATTTAGAAAATATGTTAATTGGAATTAAAATTTAAAATACTAGGTGAGATATTTGATGATGCATTCATGCTGTCGCATTTGTTTTATTGTGTGGTGTGGTTTTGGTTTTATTTGATTTGGTTTAAAAATTCATTTTGAAAATGGTATTGAAAAATAGAAAAAAATGAATAAACTCACCTTTCTCACCTTTGCGGCCCTGTGGGCTGGTTGGCCTGTTCTGCCAGATTGGGCTTGCCCACCGCGGGCCTGTTCTCCCTCTCTTCGCCGCATTCCAGTGGGTCGAGCCCAGCGTTGCCGGCCCAACCGAGGCTCCTGCGGGCGCGTCTCCTTCGCCTCTGTTTCACTGGAGGTCGGGGCCTGCTTGTCAGCGCCTTCCTCTCCCATGTTCGTAACCGGGCCGGAGTCGAGCACGGTGTTCTCCGATTCAATCCCGAGCTTCACGGGATTCTCTTCCAAGCCAAGGTGCCGTGGGACTATTTAAGCGAACCGCAGGTGATTGCTTACCTTTTCTACGTGAACTTCAGCGCCGTTTGCCCTAGCTCGTGGCCGCAAGCACGATAAACCCTAGGACGCCGCCGTCGGATTCAATTCGACGAGTACATCACTCCTCTACCACCCTAAGATCTTTTACTAGCTTTGTCATGGTCTTGCGAGCACGAGGGTGTCCTCAATTTGATTCGCTAGGTACTTAACTCGCTGCCCTTGTGAACAGCAACTCCGCCGTCCGCTTCTACGAGCCGCACGACTCTCACGAGCCACCTTCACCTCTGTATTCTCTTCAGGTGAGATCGCATTGAGCTCCGCGTTCGATTGATATCGATTCCCTTCCAAACGGTGTATGGGAACGCCCGGTTACCAACTCTGGTGAGCCGTCGGCCATGGCGCCACCGCGTGTGGAACTGTAGCCGGCCGGAATTTCCCCTCTCTCCTCCAACTCCTATCTGAGCTGTCTATTTGTTAACCAACGAATGAGATTAGAAGATACCCTTTCGCGGGGTAAATTTGTTAAAGAACCCCTGCATTTTTTGAATTAGAACCCGCAGTCCTATGGCGTATTCTGAAAATGCGTTTTCTTCTTTAGAAGACGTAATCTTCACCGGGTTAAATGAAACTATGTTTCGTATGTTGCAAAGCAATGTTTTGAAACTTTAAATGCTCGTATCTTGCTCGTTTTAACTCCGAATTGACCCGTTCAAGTTGTGTTAGGTTCGTATTTGCGAGCTCTACATGTTAGTGTTACTATATAGTAGGTTTATAGCATTTAAATTTCGAGCTTATATTAAAGTAATTATTTATCTATAGGAAATCTTAGAAAATTCATAACTTTCACGTTTTGAATCCGAATTTTGTGATCTTTACGTCTGTGTGATCATAGTAACGTGTAGAAGAGTTTTACAAACTTTTTATACTGTTTTGCTACTGTTGGTGTACTATTCTAACTATGTCTCTTTGTTTGCTTCGTGTGTGATTGCTCGGATGATTGTGTGTTGATGCTTGGTGATCGAGTATAGACGGTGAGCAGTTTTTTGACGATCAGGAGTATTATTTTGAGCTAGACCAGCGGTATCAACAGGAAAGCTTTGATCAAGGCAAGTATAACATTGGACTATCCTTGTTACCTATACACTAAAAATATTATTCATATGCATGTGTCTACCTTGGCAACCGTAGAGATTTATCCTAGCGATTGATACCTTGATTCCTTGTCAACCTTGGGGATGCATTTGGGTAGCTATTGCTAGTGCTTAATTATGAACAATGATCTTGTAATTTGATTAATGGATTAAGCAACCAACCATTAAGATGATTTTATTACTGTTGAAAAGGGGGCTAGAGCAAGGGGTTATATTGTTGCTCTGGTTTCTCTCCATAAAGACTTATCTGTACGTGATTCATTCAGGACATACAGTACAGCTGTGAGGGCTATATGACTCTGGCTTTAGTTGTTTAAAGGACATTTTCTAGCTTGTTAGTGGTTACCTTAAATGACGTAAGAATGGCTTGCCACGTTGGGTGTAGAACATCCTCTAGTCTATGAGTATAGCAGAGAAGGAATTGTGCCATTTGAAAAGGGGTTCCTATATCTGCTTGCCGAGTGAATCTAATGGCCCTAACTTGTTAGACGAACCTTTAAGTGGCTTTATATGGTTCTTCGATGTTTGGGTTTGATCTCCCCACACATTTAGAAATCATGACTCATAGTGAAAGTGTACACCTCTACGCAGAGCTAGAAACTAGTATACTAGCCGTGCTCACGGATATGGGCAGCCTTGGAACATCTACAGATAGCTGATCGCCATTGTTATATCATACTTAATTACTGTTGTTATTATTATGCTCATGTTAATGCTATTCATTATCCTTATTACAATTGATCATTGATTCATTAATGGGAATTGGTTCATCTTGATGCTACTCAATTGCTAATTATATGATGAATAAAAGCTAAATGCAGTCAAACAGTGTCTAGCCTTTTGAGCCTCATGAACCCTGTGTTATATTTGCGGAGTACAACATGTGCTCACCCTTGCTATTTCCACCACAACAGATGAAGATTATGAAGATGATTATTGTAATGAGTATTAGTCTTGGTGTCAACCAGTCAACCACGTCCCTGTGTTTGGAGCTTCTGCTGGAGAACTACTATTAGTTGCTATAATTATTGTACAAGACTATGTGATAAATACTTATTCGCTATGTAATAAGCACTGTGATGATACTATGTAATTTGTCAACTTATGTGTGCGATCGTTTCCTAGGGCGCACATGAGTCTTTTATGCATCCTATTTTTTTTCCTTAAAAATGGGTGTGACAGGTTGTTCCATGCTGCTATTTTGGGTCCTATAAGGTCTCTACACCACGGAAGGTTAGGTGGAGAAATGCTAAGAGCCATAGAAAGGGTAATATGTTTGGGTCTAGCTATGTTGTAGAGTCAAGGATATTGTTCTCACAGTGGTGTAGCACCCAGCCCACTTATCCTGTAACACCCTAGGTGTTAGGCTTGCATTTTGTACTTGCATTGCATAAGCATGAGCATCATTCATTCATACATTAGCATAGCATATGAAACATACATATGAAACCTATGAAACATGCAAGTGAAACAAAAGAAACATTGCTATGAAACATAACCATGTTATTCTATGTTTCAATGTGTGTATGCTCCGTGATCATGCTTATTAGTGTGAGTGGTTGATTTTTTGTCTCAAAAACACCTTAGACATAATTAGGATGAAAATGGGGCAATGTTCATGTTGATGGCATTGCCTAATTATGCTTCTAAGTGATAGTTGACTAAGAAGCCCCTCTAGAGTGCTTTTGATTGACCAATTTAAAAGTATGGCTTAGAGTGTTTGCATGTCTATGCACCCTTAAGCAAAGTTGTAGAAAATTTTATAAGGAACAAACTTTGTTTGACCTTGAGCTAGATCAGTGCCTAACATGCTCAAAAAGGGGCCACAAGGTGAAATTGGGGGCTGTTTTAAGACTTGCAAAAAATTTCTAAGTCATGAACTGTTTCCAGTTTCAAGGTACACCTCTTTGACAGCTTGTAGCTTGAAAACTAGGCTGAATCAGACCAGACTCATGTAAGCAAGGTTGGAGTACTCATGTAGCTCTACAACTTTGATTACTACGGTTTTCATTGAATCGCACTAGTTTGAGAGATAGAGGTAGGGAAAGAAGTGGGTTTCAGTCAGGCCAGCGGGGACTGAATTGGTTTGAACCGATTCAAATCAACTCGACATGGCCGATAGGGCTTAGGCTGCGGGCACCATCTGGTGGCCGTACGTCGGCGTTAGCTCCACCGGTCAGGCCGGAGGAGGCTCCAAGACCACCACGACGCACTCGCCTGCTCTCTCTCGCTCACTTTCTCTCCCTCGCTTGCTCTCGAGTTCGCAAAGGTGACACTGGGATCGCCATCGCCGCCGTGTAGTGCCACCACCACCACCACAGCATTTTCAAATTGCTCGTTCTCGTAGACTCACCTTGCTTTGCTCTACCTCGTCGACCCATTTGCAACCTTGTTCGAGCCAAGGTAGGGCATAAAAATGCATTTCTGCCACTGCTCGACATCACCGAAGTACCGCCGCGCTTGAGCTCACCGTGGCTAGCGCAACCTAGCACCACTCTGCTCCTCTCTTGTGTCTCGTCTTCCTCGTACTCCGTAGATGCTTGTGCCGTGACCCTACGGCCAATGCCGGCAAGCCGGAGTTGGAACATGGCTGCGCACCGCCGTGCCATCACCGCCGTGTCGCCATGCATGAGGCCGAGCTCACCGACGCCACCTCCAAACCCTAGGCCACCATCGGTAGCTTTGCCTGAACCCCGTGAAGCCGTAACCCTAATCACCAGTGCGTGTCATCACCGGGGACAGTGAGCTTGCCACCGTGCGCCGTCACCGAGCCACCATTGATGCTGCCACCCAAGCTAGAGACTAGTAGGGGTTGGGTTCTTGGTACTGTTGGGTGCGGGACATCGAGGAGAGCACATTGGTACTCTTGGTTTCGCCGGAGGCCTCACTGTCGGCGAAGAAACCGCCGATCAACCTCGTCCCATGTCCCACACTAACTAACGTGTGGGGTCAGTTGACCACCGGGCCCCACATGTTAGCGGCTGTAGTTTAGGTTTTTCTTTTTATTCTTTTCAAGAAATGCTTATGAACATTAGAAATTCATAATAAATCGGAAAAAAATTAGAAAAATGCAAATGAGGACATTTTGGAATCCTTATGAGTAGATCTACCTGATAGAGTGATAATATGATAGGGTCTAGTGGAAAGTGTGCTCTGTTTTTATTTATCTCTTTTATTTAGGATTTTTAAAAGGAAATTCATATACAAAGTTATAGTGCTCCAATTGCTGTGAAAATTTTATGGGAGGCTAGTGATGATATGTAAGTGCTATAGTAAAAGTTCAGGCTTTTTGGGTACTGTGTGTTTGACGGTTCGGACCCTAAATATTTATTTCGGAGGATTTGCTGCCAAGTTCCATCTGACGTAAGAAGCTTAAACAACCATTTGCCAAGTAAAGCTGTGTTCTTGATACCCAGATCATGTATGCCAAAACCTCCTTGATCTTTTGGTTGACATAGAACACTCCACTTGGCGAGATATATTTTTTCTTTTGCTCATCACCTTGCCAATAAAATCTGGAGCGAAAGTAGTCTAGCTTTTTCAAAACTCTCCTAAGAAGGACATCATATACGTTGGAAGGCTGCTGAGCACTGAATTTATTAGTGTCAAGCAGCCTCCATAGAGAGATGTTTGCCTTTGCAGCTGGTTAGCCGTTTCTCAAATCGCTCCTCCACCTTTCTCCAGTCTGAATTCCTTAATTTCTTGTAGTGAACTGGGATACCAAATAGTGATTGGGAATTCATCGGCTTTGCAGCCAAAAATCTCCTTATATTGGCCCATCTCCTCTTGGGCATTACCAAAGCAAAACAATGCGAGAGAAATAAAATGTTCCGAATGTAGACCTGAAATGTTTTGCTTCAGGTTGAGAGAAGGTTGGCATGCAGAGAGTCTTCTCGGATTAGTCGCGCGAGGAAACGCGCGCAGCAACAGGTGACCACAAGAACTTCACCACATCTTTTGGTGTTATCATGATAGTTTACATGTACCTTACATCTCACTCTTGGCGCTTATCTTTGTTGTTGTTCAATAGGCCTACATCCAGCTGCTAGAGTCAGACCGGATGAAGCTGGCCCAGACCAAACAGAGCAGGAGCTTCAACGGGTTCGATCGACTGCATTGGCTGCTCGAGCGTGACAACAGGTACAAGAGAGAGAATCTGTCGGTTATATTAAAGCCATTTCATCAGGCAGCTAGTGTTATATTGACTGATCGAGTGCATTGGCTGATCTGCATCCTGCAGGGTGCATATGCAAATGAGAACCTGGGAGGCTCAACTCTCGGATTAACAGGTTCAATACTTCAATATATCAACGTTCCGCTCTGCACTGATCATTCTGAAGAAGGAACACTACAGCACAATGTTCAGTAGCAGGAGCCGCACCCTGTGGTATGTACTAACTGCCGGCTTGTGTGTGTGGTTCGACTTCCACTGGCGTTGCCGGGTTCGAGATCAACTACAGCCACTGGGTGGACGAGCAGAAGAGTCACGGGGTCGAGCTGATGTCTGCTCTCCAGGGGCAGCAGACATCGGAACTGGAGCTCCGCTTGGTCGTCGAGACCGGTTTCAGCAACTACGAGCACCTCTTCAGGATCAAGGCCATGGCCACAAGCTCCGACGTGTTCTACGTCATGTCGGGCATGTGGAAGACCCCCGCCAGGCGGTTATTCCTGTCGATCGGCGGGTTCCGGCCGTCGGAAGTCCTCAAGGTGCACAGTGATGTCCCCCACCCACACGTGTGATTCGTCTTACATGATGGTGGATCTCGTTGTTGCTGATGCCAGATCTTAAGCCCACGGCTGGAGCCGCTGACAGAGATGCAACGTATGGCCATAAGCGGCCTCCAGCACAACTCGATGCAGGCAGAGGAGGCCCTTTCTCAGGGCATGGAGAAGCTGAAGAACCTCATGGATACCCTGACGGCTTCAGCCGACACGTTAGGTACTTAGGCCAGCGTTTAGGCCAGGGTTTCCTTAACCCTGGTGTTTAGTATTCCTCGAGAGCCCCCAAGCCCCTCGTGGTCTCTATAAGATATCATTAGGAGTCATGGCGAGGGGATTTTCCTTTTCTTCGTCTATTCATTTGGCCAGTGTAGGGCCCCCATTACAAATCAATGTCCTCGGTGGACGAGAAGGGTGCCACCCTGACTCCCTCTATTATACATATTGTCGATTGTAATTGTGAGAAAGAGATGCACTAAAGCAAAACACAAACTCATCACATTCACTTCACGGAAATGTGAACTCCATATCACAAACATAGGGACATGCATGGACATGCTGGACACATTCATGTGGCTGTAAATTGGTGGACATCTTCAGTTTGTACATCAGTAATGAAATCCTATTTCCATGACTAACCTCTCAAGAGGATTGTTCTGTACTTCTGTTTGTCGACTAATTTTGGAAAATATGACAATTCCAAAGCAAGGAAACACAAAAGTGGCTTTCAAATGGCCCCAAGGAAGCAAATTCTTGTATGCAATGTGAAACTTGTCTAGTATTAGTGAACACTACAGCCGCAGAATGTGGCTACCTGCCAATCACTCATGACCCTATTAGCTTTTAAGAAGTGGGCACAATCCATAGAATAATAAAACTAGGTCTTTAAATTGTGTTAAGCTTTGCCTTATGATAAATAATAGATGCTCAAATTTGAGTTGAATAGTTTAATAAAACATGTGCCATGGTTAATCCGCCGGTTTGTAAAATAAAACTAGAAGCATAATAAGAGGGAAAATTGAATATTAGCTTTCCTGATATAGAACAACGAATGAAACATCAGTGATGCAACCTCAATAGTCCAACCAAATAGCCCCTAAGTGATGCGAATCTGAAAGAGAATACACAAAAGATATAGGAATACAAATGAAACATCAATATTATATACACAAGATAATTCCCCTGTCGCAGAAATATAAAGGCACTAAAGCACATCCTAATCGATAAGAACAACCAGTTGATTTTTAATAATAATAATAATGAAGCCACTGAAGCACATCCGGGGGTTGTTTCTGAAAGCAACCGTTGGCAGGAGTGGTAGGACCCGTTTCCACCCACAAGGCATCGAACATCATTGGCCCCCTGCACATGCACAGAAAACGTGCCGACGGCGACTGCACCAGCAGCACCCGGCTGGTGTGGCCCGTAGACTTTGCCAAGTTTTCCTAAACAGTTCAGGAATTTTTTTATAAAAAAAACAGTAGAGTTCGCAAGACTCTGTAGGTGCTGTGTTGTCTTATATACATCTCCCATCTCCAAGTCATAATCTTCCCTTCCAATCGTCCCACCTCACCACTGAAGAACTCCGAGCGTGAGTGAGAGGCATCGCTAGATCTGCTGCCATCGGTGCGTACGTGTTCTTGCCTGCAAAGTGCAGACTCTGAGATATGATTCGCAAAAAAAAATGATTTGATATGATTAATATGTCTTAGAAAAATAATATATTTTTTCGAAATTAAATAAAGATAATTTTTATATGAAAATTGCAGATCTCGACGAGACCTACAACTTTCTAGTTTTAAGTTTTTTCATTTGAAATCGTTAAGATGCTAAAAAAAATTAATAACATATTTAGACCTAAGGGTATTTTCGACTTTTCACACCTACACTTTGACACCGTTAGAGCACAATCTGACGGTAGTGGCATGGAGGACAAAAAAGTTTGGAGTAGTGGCGCTGAAGTCCACCAAACTTTTTCAGTGGCACAGAAGGAATTACGAACTTTTATAATGGCATACACGGAAAAAGACTCAAACGAATATGTTACAGTTGCGGGTATCTAGAAAATGGGGTAGCAACTGGATCTTCTGTCCAAGTGTCTCTCTACAGTTTTACCTTGTTCTGATCCATTATGCAGTTGCATAATTTTTCCTTTCTAGATGCTGGTAATTGCTACATCTTTATAGATATTATATATAAAAAATAAAACTTATTAGATTCCACTATTTTAGTTACCTCTTCAGGAAAATGAGCGAAACTTCTCTGTTCTATGCCAAATTGTATTAGACGAGGTCCATTTGGCATGTGCGATACATTATATTTTAAAGTTTCCTATCATATATGCTTAAATTTTGCTGAGACAAAACCCCTTTTGCTGAAAAATAATGAGGCAGAGTAGAATCCTTGGGGACCAGGGGGAGTATTTTTTTTACCTATGAGTTCAGCTCATATCTTTCAATTTAAATTTGCTTTACCTACAACATGACAAACTGTGTCTTTGTTGTTCAGCACAATTATGGCAGAAGCAGTGCTCCTTGCTGTCACTAAGATTGGTTCTGCTGTAGGGAATGGACCTGCCAAGGCCCTTATAAATAAGCTGTCTGAAAAAGTTCAAGCTCTGAAGGAACTGCCATCGAAAGTGGATCTGATATTCATGGGCAAAGTTATACAGCAGATTGGCACAGTCTACCTTACAGATGAGCTTGTCAAGAGTTGGATTGGGGAGGTCCGGAAGGTGGCTTACCGTGTTGAGGATGTAGTAGACAAGTACTTATACCATCTTCTTCAACTAGAGGAAGAAGGGTTCCTGAAGAAGTATTTTGTCAAGGGTACCCACTATGCCATTGTTTTCAGTAACACTGCTGATGAGGTAGCTGCTATAGAAGGGGAGATTCAACAAGTTATTCAGATGAAGGAGCAATGGTTGCAGCCATCCCAGCTTTTTTTTTTTAGAGTAAAAGGGCCCAATGCCCCGGTCTTTCAATTAACATCAAAAGACCAAGAGTTATTACAATTCAGCGCAGTGAATTCAACATTCCCCGAGCATCCACCTGGACTTAAACGACAGTAAACAGAAAAAAGACGGAACAGTTAAGCCACCACTCGCCTGACCCTTACAGAAGACAGAGCCTCGACAAAGCATCAGGTAAACAAAAACACGCCCGCATCAAGGAGCCTACACAGATTTAGTTGAGCGAAGCATTCAGCGAGCTCCACCATGGGATGTCCCGGCCAGCCTTTGTCTCAGCAAGCCCAGGGCTCCTCCACACCTCAGCACCAGCTTCCCCACGGAAGAGCTTCAGGTGGTGTTCAGTTGTTCGTAAGGCATCCACATTGTCATCCTTGCTGCCGACTTGATCTTGCTGAAATATTCCCCCAACACTTCTCTCTTGTCTACAGGGCAGAGGACTGTCCAGTTCTCCAAAAGCCCAGATATCCTGCAGAGGAGCATTTCCATGCCTCTTCAGCCACATCTCTGAAAACAAAGATCATTTCTAAGCTTCCAAATAGACCATATCACAGCTGATGAAACCATATTGACAAGACAGCATTTCTTATTACTCAACCAATATTTCCCTACATCTAACATGCTACCACCAACATTATAACCGAGAATATCCGATATAATGCACCAGCACTGCTTGGCTACAGCACACTCAAAGAAAACATGTTGAATCGTCTCTTTTTCCAAACAGAAAAGACAATTTTCATCTTCTACTTTTCTACGCTTAGCCAAATTATCTCTAGTCAGAGATCTATTCTTAATTACTAACCATAAGAAAAAGTGGACTCTTGGAGGTATCTTAAGACTCCAAACTGCTGAGACTTGAACTGGCTTAATACCCCTAAAATTAATGATTTTATAGAGGGATTGAGAAGAATAAGTTCTGAGCTATTAAATTGCCAGATCATCTCATCGGCTTCATTAGTAAACTGGATGGTACCTACTAGCTCAACAACTTCAAGCCAGGATTGATAAAGATCCTCAGAGATACACCTCCTAAAAGTACATTTCAAACTAACACCATCGCACAACTCGGCAATTGTTTTGCCTTTCTCATTCACTATTCTATAGAGAAGCCAAAACTGTATGGCAAGACTAGAGGAACCTAACCAATTATCTTCCCACAATCTAATCTTCCTACCATTTCCTACTTTCCACTTATAACCCATCTTAGCTGCCTGAGCTGCCCACATAAAACCTTTAAAAAACTAGAAACCCCTACTGTATTAGCCTGGAAGATATTAGGATTAGCAGTATTATATTTATGGTCTATAAGCTCTTTCCAAAGCTTATCCTTATCCACAGAATATCTTTTAAGCCAAGAAGCGAGCAAACTTATATTTAAATCTCTAAGATTTGGGAGACCCAAACCCCCCTGTTCTTTACTCACGGAAACTAATTCCCAGTTAGCTAAATGATATTTGTGGTTATCAACCGAATCATTCCAAAGGTAATTGCCCATATGAGTGTTCATGATTTTAATTGCCCACTTAGGAAACTTGATAAACGACAACAGATACACCGGGATACTAGCAAGACAGGACTTAAGAAGCATGGCTCTAGCAGCTAATGACAATAATCTTCCTCTCCAGCCAGCTACTGTCTTTGAAATCTTATCAACCAACGGTTGTATATCTTCTCTACTTAGATTATCATAGTGAAGGGGAACTCCTAAATACTTAATAGGGAAGGATCCTAGAGGGCAAGAAATCACATGTGCAAATCTATGAGCTTCATCCATATCTAAATTTAACGGAACTAATTCACTCTTATGGAAATTAATCCTCATCCCAGAAATCTGTTCATACCACATCAACACACATTTCAAATTTCTCAAGGCCGAGTCCTCTGCCTTAGAGAAGAGGATAGTGTCATCCGCATATTGTAGAGCCACAATACCCCCAGGCTTAAAGTCTTGCATTAACCCCTTTATCAAACCATTATTGGTAGCTTTAGCCAACATTTTAGACAGACCATCACCAACTAAATTAAAAAGAAAAGGAGAAAGGGGATCACCCTGCCTTAGCCCCTTACCAGGCTTGAAAGAAGAACTATCTTCTCCATTGAGCATGATACCTATGGACCCTCCAACTACTAATTGTTTGATCCAATTAACAAGAACCGGATGAAAGTTTCTAGATACAAGCATATCAAAAAGGAAAGGCCAGCTTACTCTGTCATATGCCTTTTCATAGTCTAGTTTAATAACTGCACCCTTCTCTCCAGATTTGTTTATACTGTGCACAATCTCATGAGCTACAACTACACTCTCAAGAATATATCTACCTTTGATGAAAGCAGACTGAGTTGGAGCTACTATCTTTTGAACTACAGCACTCAGTCTTAGAGTCAGAATCTTGGAAAAAATTAAGCCATCCCAACTCGCTGAGATTGCAAGACAGCATTCCCAAGATAGCTTCCCAGAATTTGTCAGAGATGAAGATTTAGTAGGAATTGAAGAAAATAGAAAATTGCTGACTGGATGGATTTACTCAGAAGAGCAGAAAAGCACCGTGAATAACAGTTTCTGGTATGGGTGGACTGGGAAAATCTACACTGGTTACAAATATTTATGAACGTGAAAAGGTCAACTTCCCAGTACATGCTTGGATCGTTGTGGCACAGATCTACACAGTTGAGTCTCTGTTGAGAAAGCTACTCTGGAAGATTGGGCATATGGAACCACCAGTGCCAAGAGAGATTGACAAAATGGATGTACATGACTTGAAGGAAGAAATAAAAAGAAAAATCCAGAATAGAAAATGCTTGATTGTACTGGATAATGTTTGGGAGCAAGAAGTATACTTCAAAATACATGATGCTTTCCAGACGCTCCAAGGAAGCCGCATCATCATTACAACACGAAAGGACCATGTTGGTGCTGTTGCTTCCTTTGACCACCATCTTGAGCTGCAACCGTTGTGTGGGCCTGATGCTTTTGAACTTCTCTGTAGAAGAGCTTTTCACAACAGGAAGGACCGCAAATGCCCCGAGGAGCTTCATGAAATTGCTGGTGAAATAGTGAAAAGGTGTCATGGCCTGCCGCTAGCAGTTGTTACAATTGGCAGCTTGTTGTCCTCAAGACCACAAATAAATATTTGGAATCAAACATACAACCAGCTTCGGAGTGAGTTGTCAACCAACGATAATGTCCGAGCAATCTTGAATCTGTGCTACCATGATCTATCTGGAGACCTCAGAAATTGCTTCCTGTATTGCAGCTTGTTTCCTGAAGACTACCCCATGTCATGCGAAACCCTTGGGCGGCTTTGCATTGCAGAAGGTTTTGTTCTGAGCAAAGAGAAGAATACACCAGAGGAAGTGGCTGAGGGAAATCTCATGGAACTAATCCACCGTAATATGCTTGAAGTTGTAGGCTATGATGAGCTTGGCAGGGTTAGCACTTGCAAGATGCATGATATCATGCGTGACCTGGCACTTTGTGTTGCCAAAGAAGAGAAGTTTGGTTCCGCAAACGAATATGGTGAACTGGTACAGGTGGACAATAATGTCTGTCGCTTGTTGTTATGTTGGTGGAATGTCAATGTGGCACCTAAGGTTTAATTTCCATGTCTTTGAACTCTTGTGGCCCAGGGAATAATTTCATTTTCCCCTGACATGGTATCCTCAATTATGTCTCAATCAAGCTATTTGACAGTTCTTGAGCTGCAAGATTCTGAGATCGCTGAGGTGCCAGCATTTATAGGAAACCTCTCTAACCTTCGGTATATTGGGTTAAGGCGCACCAAAGTCAAGTCACTCCCAGAGTCCATCGAGAAGCTCTTCAACCTCCATGTTAGATTATCCTAGTTTACTGTGTTAGTATCTCCTTGGATACCGTGTTATTTACTACTATTCACCTCCTAGTTGTATGCGCAGCCTCCCAGGCTGGCCTGGCCCTTTGGGCTACCCTGTACCTCCTATATATATGTAAACCATCCTGTAAACACATCATCAATGAATATCATCTCAGCCTGTTAGGCTTCTATCATTAAACAAACTCAAATAGAGAAGCTGCCATGAGGGATTGTTAAGGTCAAGAAACTAAGGCACCTTTTGGCTGACAGGTTTGCAGATGAGAAGCAGTCAAGTTCAGATATTTCATTGGAGTGGAAGCACCTAAAGGTCTGCTGAACCTTGAAGAACTACAGACTCTTGAGACAGTGTAGGCAAGCAAAGACTTGGCTGAACAACTGAAGAAACTGATGCAACTCAGAAGTATATGGATGACAATGTTAGTACTGAATCTTTTTGCGACCCTTTCGACAATGCCACTTCTTTCCAGCCTCCTAATCTCTGCAAGAGATGTGAATGAGACACTTTGCTTCCAAGCCCTTGCGCTGGAATTTCCCAAGCTCCACAGACTAAGGGCTTGTTTGGAACAAAGGAATGCAAAACAGAGGAATAGGAAAAAACACAGGAATGGAGTAGGGTGAAAAGCGAAAAACTATAGGATTCTAAAACAGAGGAAAAAATACTTGAAGCTATTTGGATTGTAGGAATATGGTTGAATCATTGCATGTCGTAAATAACAGATCAGTTCTAGCTGTCACTGCATCCTAGAGTGATTTAGGGGCTCATAGAGTCATATATCACCTATCATATTATTATTATTTAATTCATAACTACCACATCTCTATAGCAGTTGCTGGCCGTTCTCTCTCATGGACGTTCTTATCTTCTTCTCTGTACTGTGTTCTCTCTCCTTAGCCGCTCCCTTCCCTATGCGTCTCTTTCCTCGTACTCTCTCCATCCTCAGCGCACGAGAGTTCAAGGAAAGGCTGCAGGCTCCATCGATGATAGAGACTCGTCGCAGCCAGGAAAGCTTCTCTTCTTCTCCTTGTTCCGTTCGTTGCCTAGCCTCCACGAATCGATGTTTTTTTCTCTGCTGGCAATGGTTGCGAACTTGCGATTTGTGAGTCAACCCCAGTAGGGAGGAGTGAAGAACACGCAAGCACGGGTTGGCGTGACGAGAGAGCGAGCAAGATTTCCATTGATTCGGAGTGGATGCTTTTTCTCCTGTGAAATGCACATAGCTCGGTCCCTTTCCTCCGGAAGGGAAATCTGTTTTCCTTTGTTCCAAACGCAACCAAAGGTTTCCTTTTCTGAGGAACTGTATCCTCCAAAATTCCTGTAAAAATCCTTGAATCCAAATAGGTCCTAATTCAAACTTGAAAATAAAATGTCACAAATCTACTGAACAGTACTACTAACATGTAGAGCTCGCAAATACGAACCTAACGCAATTTGAACGGGTCAAATCGGAGTTAAAACGGAGATTCTACGCATGAATTAACCTAGTGGCAAAACTGTAAATAAGTGAAAACGTATTTCTGAAGTTACCGTGATCAAACTACGCTTTACGAAAAAGAAAACGTAACCCGGGAATACGCCTTGGACTGCGGGTTCTATATTTAAAAATTACAGGGACTCTTTAGCAAAAGTGTCGGCCGAACCGGTATCTTTGATCCTCGGCCGTTGGATCCGATTTGAACGGATCAGATCTAATCAAGAGAGAGAAAAAGAAAAACGCCAACCGTCTACAGTGGTCCGACGGCGGTGCCATGGCCAGAATCGGCCCGAGCTCGCCGGAGCTCGACGAAACGGCTTCACCGACCACCAATCGACAAACGGGGAGTACCGGGAGGAGGAGCAGGACACGGCGAGCTCACCTAGGGCCAAATCAAAGCCGAGGATGTACCAAGGAAGACCCGCGGCTCGGAGAGGTGGCGGCTAGGGCTCCCGCACGCGGTGACCGGTCTCTCGAGCACCACAACAGCTTCAAGAGGGCGGGATGGATGCGGAGGGGTGCGGCACCCGGCTTATATAGCCCTGGAGCAGTTCCAAGAAAGGAAGGAGGAGATTGGGTCACGGATTTGGTCGGTGGCGGCTTTGGAAAGCACCGTCCCGATGGTGTGAGGAGGAAGGCGACCCTGAAACGTGGGCCCACGGCTTCAGCGAGAGACTGAGATGAGAGGGAAGCGGACACACACGCGCTGTGTTGGGCTCGGCCCGCAACATAGTGAGAGGGAAGAGAGGGGCCGCGTGTGTGGAGCTGGGCCGTGAAAGGAAGCTGGGCTCCTCCCATAGCTAGCAGGTGAGCGGGGCGACGGCTGCTGAGTTGGGGCAGGCCGTCAGTTGGGCCGCGCGCGGTTGAAAGACCAACAAGCCAAAAATGAAAGAGAGAAGAAGAGAGTAATGAAATTCCCTTTTTTTCTTTTTCTTTTCAAAATTTTCCAAAGCTATTCTTCAAAAGATTTTGAAATTCTATTTGAGTTTTCAAATGGAGCACATAATACAAAATATTATGCAACAGCATGAATGCTCAATCATGTAGCTAGCCTTATAGTTGATTTTAAATTAATAAAAAAATATTATTATTCTAAGTTTGTATGCTCACAAAAATATATAAAAATCATATTCACCTATTTTTAAATCATGCCAAAATTTTAGGGTGTTACAATTCTACCTCCCTTAAGATGAATTTCATCCCCGAGATTCGGAAGATGGTGATCCAAGAACGATGGATACTTTGCCTTTAGATCTTCTCTTGCTTGAGTAGCTCCTTTTTCATACCTTCATAACCCTCCTCCAAGTAACTCGCTCAATCATTTCCAAGATGTTGATAGGGACTCTGAACAAACCTTAAAGTAGCCCTATTTATTAAGCCACTTATCTTTCCAAACCATAATGTTCTTTGTTTGTCCCTTTAAAACCTGGTACCTTTCCATCCATGATAATCATAACTATCTCTTTTTTTCCAAAGACCTTTGTGAATCTCTTATTCCAATGTAGGCATTGCCACTGACTTCATAACATTAATTACTATATGCTTAGGTTGGGTTGCTCAACTCCTAAACATAATTCTTAGTCCATGGCGTCATTTGAATCTTCTTAGCAAAACTCTCCTTTGTTAAAGACATCGGCAACGACTTTTGCTCCTCCCAGTAATAGCACTTTTCGAAGTCATATATAATCAATTTTCGTTCCATTGACAATGTCACTAGCTCCACCACAACCTAGTAATGGTGCCCTTATAATCCATGTAGGTGTCACTCCTATAAATCGTGTAGATACCACACTTGTGTCTAATAGGATAATATCTCCACTTCCTTGTGTCAGGTAGTTCAACTCATGTTTCCCATGCATTCCTAATGCTCAAGCCATCACATTTTCCTTCTTGCATAAGGACACATCCCTCACCTTGACATGGTGCATCACGATAGATGGGACACTCTTGTCTTGATCTGGCAGATCTAACTCATAAGTTTTACTTCTTCAATGCCTTTATAATTTTTCTAAGGTTTACGAGTCCAAAGATACTTAATATCTTCTCTAGTAGCAATATTTTGAGAGTCTTGGATAAACCTTCTTTCATCTGCTAACTAAATGTCATCATTTTTAAAAGAAACTCTGAGTCACTCTTACATCCCTAGGTGAATTCCCCATCACCAACTTTCTTGAGCTCTTCTTCACCACTAGAGATAACTATCCAAATAGAGGACTTCCTTCCCTCATAGCTTACTTGCTAAACTAGTCATAATGTCGACATCCTCTGAACCTTCGTGGAATCAATTGTAGATGTCCAATCTCGATGCCAACTTATCTTGAGTAAGATTGGACTCCCAACTGATGATAGATCAGAGCGAAGACCAAGACCTGTCTTGACGATTACCCGAGCTCCTTGTAGATGTTCTAACAAGTCACCAATCCAAAGAAAATGATATCCACTCTTGATAGTGCCTTCTCAACCAGGGGGTTAACCGATACTTCCAAATAAAGAACTAGAACGTACAAAACCTTCTTTACTTTGGCTACCCCCCTTAAGATGAGACTAGGGGACACCAATGTAACTTGCATCTCTTTCCAGACAAGATAACTACCATAAAGTCCTTTTGATTTCCAAGAGAAACTCCTGTGTGTAGGTATGGACAGGTAATCTGAAATTTCTCGCGGGATGAAAAACAGTAGTGCAATAAAAACAACTATAACTCTCATTCTGCTACTCCAATGAAGCTGTAGTTTATACCGATGGAAAGCTTGTAAAATTCTCTACAACTTTCTTATAGAACATACTTCCAGATTCTGTAGTTAACTTGGTCGAAAACAGTACATATCAGAAACTGTTCTAGGTTTATGACAGCACAAATACATCATCTTATGAATTTCATAACTCCCAAACCAAAACAACTATGAGGGTGGTTCTTGCATTTAGAGAAAGATATTGAAGTCTACTCTTGTCCAGAATTTTCTCATGATTTTTGGTCTTTCAAGAACAGAGATATAAGTTGACAAAGACATGCTGCCCCGAAAGACAAGATATAGAAAGCAGGAGATAACCAAAACCCAGCTATTTATTTCATTAATCCTTATACCTTATACATACAAACTAAATGAAATCATGGACAAAACCCATAAGATCATTTCACTCATTACAAAATTCCAACTCAAACATAAACATAAGCACAAAGCAACTCAACACTTAAAAGTTCATAAGCCACATATTAAGATGACTCAACTTGGCTACTAACGGTTTTATTACACGGGACGTAACTCCTATTTCTTAAACATGGTGTGATTGCAGCAGCATCCGGAGTAGATAGCATCTCTTGCATTCCTTAGTCCTCTACAATTACATCTGAAATCCCTCATCCCTCTTTACCATTCTTAGTATTCATACCCTCAGATGGGTCAACCTTGTATCCCTCAGGTGTAGGTTTAATACCCTCATACTCAATCCTTTCTCCTGAAAGTGTAGTTAGAAACACTGAATGTTGGACATACTCAATCACTCCTTTACAAGTAGATAATCAGTCTATTCCAAGGATAATATCAATGCCCATTAATTCCAAAACAATGAGGTTTGCCTTAAAATTTACCCCTTTTATGTCAAGACTAACTTTTGGGCATACACGGTTCACCTTTATTTCACCTCTTGGAGTTTTAACCATCACTGTTTTCCCCCTTGGAAGCATAAATATGTTATGATCTTCTACATATTGTCTAGATATGAACGAATGTGAGGCACTAGAGTCAAACAAAACCTTGGCATTCCCTGAACTTACAGGAATTGATCCAAACACGACCTCCTTAGCTCCAGGAATGGTGGTAATATCCACATGTTTCAACCTTCCAAGGATGTAATTTCTCTTTAATTTATTTCCTTGAACATGCTCTTTTTGGACATCCTGTCCTGGGTCTTGCCGTGGTTGATTCTTCTGCGGACAAGATTTGACATAATGTCCTTCCTGCTTGCAATGATAACACTTTCTCTTAGCTGAATCTTTTGTGATGTCATACTCCACAGAACTGTTGCTTGGTATGCTGCTATCTTGCTGGCCATAAAAGTTCACCTTCGTCCCTTTGGCTTGTTTCTTAGCTCGTTTGGCCTTTCGGGGTTGATACTCCTTATAGGTAATTGTCCACCCATCTATGACTACCTCATGGGGAGTAGTTTTAGCTTGAGAGGCTTCTAACTCTTCAAGGTTTTGGATTTATTTGACAAGGGATGGCAACATGTGTTCGGAAGGTGGCTTCGGAAGTGTTTGGTGTGAGTAGGGGAGGCAAACGGGAAGCGAAAGACACATGGTGGTGGAATGACGAGGTGCAAAGGGCTATTAGGGAGAAGAAGGAGTGTTTCAAGCGTCTCCACCAGGACAAGAGTGTAGCCAACATCGAGGGCTATAAAATAGCGAAGAGGGTTGCAAAGCGAGCGGTGAGTGTAGCAAAAGGTCAGGCGTACGATGGCCTTTATCAGCGGCTAGGCACGAAGGAAGAGGAGAAGGACATTTATAGGATGGCTAGAATCCGCGAGAGGAAGACAAGGGACATCAACCAAATAAAATGCATCAAGGATGTGACAGATCGACTTCTGGTGAAGGATGAGGAGATCAAGGACAGATGGAGAGAGTACTTTGACAAGCTGTTTAATAGGGAGAATGAGGGTCCTGCCCTTGAGTTGGATGACTCATTTGACGATACCAACAGACACTTTGTGAGGAGAATTCAGGAGGCAGAGATCGGAGAGGCTTTGAAGAGGATGAAGGGAGGTAAAGCGATGGGCCCTGATGGTATCCCCATTGAGGTGTGGAGATACCTAGGCGCCAGAGCGATAGTATGGTTAACTAAGCTTTTTAACCTTATTTTTCGGTCTAACAAGATGCCTGAAGAATGGAGGAGAAGTATATTAGTACCTATCTTCAAGAACAAGGGAGATGTTCAAAGTTGTACTAACTACTGTGGGATTAAGTTGATGAGCCATACGATGAAGCTCTGGGAGAGGGTTATCGAGCATCGCCTAAGGAGAGTGACACATGTGACCCAAAATCAGTTTGGGTTCATGCCTGGTAGGTCGACCATGGAGGCGATTTTCTTATTACGACAATTGATGGAGAGATATAGGGAGCAGAAGAAGGACTTGCACATGGTCTTTATTGACCTCGAGAAGGCATATGACAAAGTACCGAGAAATGTCATGTGGTGGGCCTTGGAAAAGCACAAAGTCCCAAATAAGTACGTTATCCTCATCAAGGATATGTACAGGGATGTGGTGACATTTGTCCGAACATGTGATGGCGACACCAGTGACTTTCCAATTAAAATAGGACTGCATTAGGGGTCAGCTTTGAGCCCTTATTTATTTGCTTTGGTGATGGATGAGGTCACAAGGAACATACAAGGTGATATCCCTTGGTGTATGCTCTTTGCTGATGATGTGGTGCTAGTTGACGACACTAGGGCGGGGGTTAATAGGAAGTTAGAACTATGGAGGCACACGTTAGAGTCGAAAGGGTTCAGACTTAGTAGGACTAAGACCGAGTACATGAGGTGCGATTTCAGTGCGACTAGGCACGAGGAGGGAGACGTTAGCCTCGATGGGCAAGTGGTGGCCAAGAAGGATACTTTTTGGTATTTAGGGTCGATGCTACAAAAGGATGGAGACATTGATGAAGATGTTAGGCATAGAATTTTAGCCGGCTGGTTGAAATGGCGTCAAGCTTCTGGCATTCTCTGTGACAAAAGGGTGCCTCAGAAGCTGAAAGGTAAGTTCTATAGGACAGCGATTCGTCCGGCGATGTTATACGGTGCTGAGTGTTGGCCTACAAAAAGGCGACATGTCCAGCAATTGAGTGTAGCAGAGATGCGTATGTTGCGTTGGTGTTGTAGGCACACAAGGAGGGATAGAGTCCGGAACGATGATATTCGGGATAGGGTTGGGGTGGCACCAATTGAGGAGAAATTGATTCAACATCGGTTGAGATGGTTTGGATATGTCCAACGGAGGCCTCCTAAGGCGTCGGTGCGTAGTGGAGTTCTAAAGCGGGCCGATAATGTAAAGAGCGGTAAAGGTCGACCTAAACTAACTTAGGACGAGTCCGTTAAGAGAGATCTTAAGGAGTGGAATATCTCCAAGGATTTAGCTATGGACAGGAGCACTTGGAGATTGGCAATCAACGTGCCTGAACCGTGACCTCTTTTTGTCTTGTGCCCTTTATGTCCCTTTATGTGTCTCCCTGTTTCTCGTCTCTTTTGGGTTTCATCTCTAGCCTACCCCAACTTGCTTGGGACAAAAGGCTATGTTGTTGTTGTTGTTGACAAGGGATCAGAGCTGCATGTGACAATGTAGTATAACTCGATTGCTGATTGCTTTCCACAATTGGTTCTAGTGAGATTGGCTTCCTCTTCTTGTCCATGTTGACCTCAAAATTTGGATCCACCTTGACTTTTCCCTTATTAGACTCGTTTTGAAGACAGGGAAAACCATAATGCTTACAACAGTGACATTGTTCCTGCCTCCCAAGTGCCTTACTATCAACATCTTTATTGGGTTTCATATTCTTCCAAGCTTCTGCTACTTGTATCTTTTCTGGCCCCTTGAATATGTTGGCCTGACCTTGAGATGAGCATTGTTGAGAATTTCCATGTTGAGCCATTTCTTCTAGTAATTGGTTTTGCATTGCTAATGGCTTCTTGTCAAATGTGAGCAAGAGCGACACAATTCAGTCCTCTTAACCTCTGAAGTCCACAGTCTTCTCGTCACGAGCCGTCTAATAGACAAGGAGAAAAGGTTCAAAATAGAGACAATGTTTTTATAACAGAACGGGGATAGAATTAAGCATAACTTTGAGAAAATAACAAAGTTAAAGAGAAGGCAAGAAATAAGCAAAAATGAAAACATGCTAAACGTCCAGTTCTAACTAGGCTTGCGTCCTACAGTTAGCATTGCTCTGATACCACTCTGTCACACCTGATTTTAAGGACAAAACCAGACATACACTATATGTGAAATAAAGAAGTCAAATCTCACATATAGCCACAGATAAGTGTAATATCAAGAGACAAATTCTTAATAAACATAATGCAATAGTTTAAGATATAACCTTAGAGAACAACACAACGAAAGACAACTTCAAACACCGGGTGTAGACTTCACTCCAGGAACAAACTTACTGGTTGATCACAAGTCTAAACTTCTCCTGAGGTGTGGAAAATAGCAAGAGTGAGTCCATGTCGAACTCAGCAAATATATCATAGGGTTCATGAGGCTCAAAAGTTGACACTAGTTTACTGCGATTAGCTTTTATTTGTCACAATTTTATTACATGAGTAGCATCAAGTTTGCATTAATCCCACAATAAACATATGATCAATGTAAATATGAATAACGAATAGCAAAACACATATTAAACCAATAAATATTCATCTATTCTGTGAAGGTCCAAGGCCACTCGTGACCGTGAGCACGGCTGATATACCAGTTTTACACTCTGCAGAGGTTGTACACTTTCACTGTGAATCGTGATTATCCATATGCCCAGGGCGGCCAATCCCCAAAACACTCCCAAGGTGAGCAGGCATGGTTCACTATGAAGTCTTTCAAAGGTTCGTCTAACAAGTTAGGGCCATTAGATTCACTCGGCAAACAGATGTAGAGCCCCCCTTCCAAATAGCACAATAACACGGAGCCTATACACATAAGGACAGAGGCCGTACTATACCCGATTCGTCAAGCCGTTCTTACGCCATAAAGGTTACCACTAACAAGCTAAAAAAGGTCCTCATACTTGACTAAAGCCAGAGCCATATAGCCCTCACAGTTGTACTGTAAGTCCCGGATATTCGTCCATAGATGAGTCCTTGTGGAGAGAAACTAGAGCACCAAAAATAACCCCATGCTCTAGCCCTCTTTAAACAATAATAAAAAAGTCATCTTTTAGTGTTGTTGCATATTCCATTAATCATATTACAAGATCATAGTTTATGTTCAGCGCTAGCAAAACTACTCAATACAATATCATGGGTGCCAAGGTAATGGATCAAGACTAAGTCATCCTTAACAAGGGAATACATGCATAATGAATTTATTTATTTATTGTGAATAGGACAAAAAGGATAATCCCATGCTATACTTGCCTTAAACTGAGATCCTTCTTCTGTAGATTCGTAACCTCCAAAGAACCTCTTCTTGATCACCACATAAATCTCACCGACTAGACAGGATTATAAAGCACCACACAAGCATCCATACAATCATACACGAAGCAAACAATAGAAAGAAATTAGAACAATACACTCGCTAGGATCACACAGACGCGAAGATCACAAAAAACGGAGCTAAAACGATGAAGTTATGAATTTATGAAGATTTCCTATAGAAAAATAATTACTTTAATTCAAACTTGAAAATAAAATGTCACAAACCTACTGAACAGTACTACTAACATGTAGAGCTCACAAATACGAACCTAACGCAATTTGAACGGGTCAAATCGGAGTTAAAACAGAGATTCTACGCATGAATTAACCTAGTGGCAAAACTGTAAATAAGTGAAAACGTATTTCTAAAGTTACCGCGATCAAACTACGCTTTACGAAAAAGAAAACGTAACTCGGGAATACGCCTTGGACTGTGGGTTCTATACTTAAAAATTATAGGGACTCTTTAGCAAAAGTGCCGGCCGACCTAGTATCTTTGATCCTCGGCCGTTGGATCCGATTTGAACGGATCAGATCTAATCAAGAGAGAGAAAAAGAAAAACGCCGGCCAGCTATAGTGGTTCGACGGTGGTGCCATGGCCAGAATTGGCCCGAGCTCGCTGGAGCTCGACGAAACGGCTTCATCGACCACCAATCGACAAACAGGGAGTACTGGGAGGAGGAGCAGGACACGGCGAGCTCACCTAGGGCCAAATCGAAGCCGAGGATGTACCAAGGAAGACCCGCAGCTCGGAGAGGCGGCGACTAGGGCTCCCGCACGCGATGACCGGTCTCTCGAGCACCACAGCAGCTTCAAGAGGGCAGGATGGATGCGGAGGTGTGTGGCACCCAGCTTATATAGCCCTAGAGGAGTTCCAAGAAAGGAAGGAGGAGATTGGGTCATAGATTTGGTCGGTGGCGGCTTTGGAAAGCACCGTCCCGACGCGCGTGAGGAGGAAGGCGACCCTGAAACATGGGCCCATGGCTTCAGCGAGAGATAGAGATGAGAGGGAAGCGAACGCACGCGCGCAGTGTTGGGCTTGGCCCGCGACATAGTGAGAGGGAACAGAGGGGCAGCGTGTGTGGAGCTAGGCCGCGAAAGGAAGCTAGGCTCCTCCCGTAGCTAGCAGGTGAGCGGGCCGACGACTGCTGAGTTGGGGCAGGCCGTCAGTTGGGCCGCGTGCGGTTGAAAGGCCAACAGGCCGAAAATGAAAGAGAGAAGAAGAGAGTAAAGGAAATTCCCTTTTTTTCTTTTTCTTTTCAAAAGTTTCCAAAGCTATTCTTCAAAAGATTTTGAAATTCTATTTGAGTTTTCAAATGGAGCACACAATACAAAATATTATGAAACAGCATGAATGCTCAATCATGTAGCTAGCCTTATAGTTGATTTTAAATTAATAAAAATTATTATTATTCTAAGTTTGTATGCTCAAAAAATATATAAAAATCATATTCACCTTTTTTTAAATCATGCCAAAATTTTAGGGTGTTACAGCCTTCGTCGCCAGACCTTCTCCGCAGAACCTCCGCATTAGGACACCGTTGTAGAGCCTTCTCCGTAGAGCCTCTGTTATGGAGCCTTCTCCGTAGAGCCCTTGTACAAAATAATCATTAGGCCTTTATTCGGGACCTTCATTCATGGTCTTCGCCCCTGGCTTCCTGTAAAGTCCTAGATGGCTAGAGGGGGGTGAATAGCCTATAAAAATTCTACACAAGCCACTAAGCAAACTTGTTAGAATAACAAACGGCGTAAAGCGAGTTTTGCTTAGCCTACGGTTGTGATGCAAGCCTCCTATACACAAGTCTAGTAGATTATGATCTCTAGTTCACACAAGGGCTATGTCACTAAACTTACACTAGTGAGCAAGCTAACAACTACTAGCAAAGGCTACCACTAGAGCTACTGTAACACCCAAATTTTAGAAGTAATAAATTTTAAATAATTTAGAGAAAGTGAATTAAAATTTTGAAAACTATTTGGTAATGCATTCATGTTGTTGCATTTATTTTATTTTGTGGTGTGGATATATTTATTTTATTTGATTTGGTTTAGAAATTCTATTTGAAAAAGGTTTTGTAAAACAAACAAATAAAAAGAAGAATAACTTACCTGTTGGTGGACCGCGTGGGCGCCGGCCTATTTCTTTTTCCCCCGCGCTGGGCCGCGGCAGTGGGCTGATGCGGCGCTCTCCTCTGCATCGGTGGGCCGGCCCAAAACCGAGCCCGCGCGCTTCATCCTCTTTCGGCCACTGACGAGTGGGTCCCGGGTGTTAGTCCCTTCTTCCTTCTCACGTAGCCGAGTCGGTCTCTTGTGGATCTTCGGTAGGGATTGTGGGAATTGATCCCGATTGTTGCCGCGAGCCGAGCCCCCTATAAGAAGTAGAGGACCCTGGCAGGTATTTGCTTTTCCTCTAGTAGATGCCCTAAGCCCTAAGCCCTAGCTAGCACTGCCGCATCTCGCCGCAAGGGGATAGAGCCGCCACGGTGGGGTGTTTGCACGCCGCGCCTCCACTTTTCGCACTTTGTTGCCGAGGTTCTCGACGAGGTAATGATGATGTCTAGCGTTTCTTTCTTGTTTTTGTGTGCTCCTGTGCTTCGCTAAGCTATGCCGGACTTATAGGAAATTCTCACCGGTTGTGGGTTCGTCGGTTGTTGCCATTGTCGGGTCTTTGGCTCGGGTTGAGGTCTTAGGTGAGCCGCGAGGTTCTTTTCTTCTTCCCGCTATTTTTTTTTGAGGTCTGAGCCACCGGAAAACGTGTTTCTGAGGAGCTCCAGCGAGCTCATGGCGTCGGCCATGGTGGCCACCGGCCGGAGTTGATGTAGATGGCCGGTTTTCTTTCTCTCTCTCTTGGGGTGAAGGGCAGCCGTCCGTTCTCAGATGGACGCACGAGATTAGAAGATACCCCTTCGCGGGGTAGATTTATTAAAGAGCCCCTGGATTTCTTCATAATAGAACCCGCAGTCCTTAGCGCAATATCCTGAATCCGTTTTCGTGTTTTGAAAGCGTATTTTCTCCCGGATAAGTCAAAAATACGTTTTCAGGTATTTACAGTTTTGCCACTAGAATTGTTTTGGTCATAAAATCTTCGTTTTAACTCCGATTTGATCCGTTCAAATTGCGTTAGGTTCGTATTTGCGAGCTCTACATGTTAGTGTAGTTGTACAGTTAGTTTTGATAATTTATTTTTCGAGGTTATAATTAAGTATTTATTTATCTATAGGAAATCTTAGAAAATTCATAACTTTCACGTTTTAACTCCGAATTTGGTGATCTTTGCGTCTGTGTGATCATAGAAACGTGTAGAAGAGTTTTATAAGCTTTTATTACTGTTTTGTTACTGTTGGTGTACTGTTCTAATTATATCTCTTTGTTTGCTTCGTGTATGTTTGATTGGATGCATGTGTGTTGTTGATTGATGATCGAATATAGAAGGTGAGCAGTATTTGGACGATTCGGAGTATTACTTTGAGCCAAGTCAGCAGTATCACTTGGAGAGCTTTGATCAAGGCAAGTATAACACAGGACTATCCTTGTTACCTATACATTGAATTGTCATACATATGCATGTGCTTACCTTGTCAACTTTAGAGATTATAACTTAGTGATTGTTATCTTGATTCCTTGTCAACCTTGGGAATGCATATGGGTAGCTACTGCTAGTGCTTAAACTAAGAACAATGATCTTGTAATTTGATTAATGGATTAAGCAATCAACTATTAAGATGATTTTATTATTGTTAAAAGGGGGCTAGAGCATGTGTATTATTTTGATGCTCTGGTTTCTCTCCATAAGGACTTATCTGTAAGTGATAACCGGGATATACAGTACAGCTGTGAGGGCTATATGGCTCTGGCTTTAGTTGTTCAAGAGACCTTTTCTAGCTTGTTAGAGGTTACCTTAAATGGCGTAAGAATGGCTTGCCATGTTGGGTGTAGTGCGAGCCCCTGGCCTAGTGTGTATAGGCTGCGGTTGTTGTGCCACAGGGAAGGGGGGTTCTACATCTGCCTGCCGAGTGAATCTAATGGCCCTAACTTGTTAGACGAACTTTTGAGTGGCTTTATATGGTTCTCGGGTGTTTGGGCTTGATCTCCCCACTCATTTGGAAATCATGACTTACAGTGAAAGTGTATACCTCTGCGCAGAGTTAAAAACTGGTATACTAGCCGTGCTCACGGATACGAGCGGCCTTGGGGATTCTTATGGAATAGTTGATCATAACCATTATATCATGCTTAATTATTATTGATTATTATTATGCTCTTGTTAATGCTATTCATTATCCTTATTACAATTGATCATTGGTTCTTTAATGGGAAGTGGTTTACCTTGATGCTACTCAATTGCTAACATATGATTAAAAGCTAAATGCAGTTAAACAGTGTCTAGCCTTTTGAGCCACATGAATCCTGTGTTATATTTGTTGAGTTCGACATGGACTCACCCTTGCTATTTCGACCATAACAGATGAAGATATAGAGGAAGACTATCGGAATGAGTACTAGTCTTGGTGTCAACCAGTCAACCGTGTCCCTGTGTGGAGTTTCCGCTGAAGAATTACTATTAGTTATTATTACCTATCGTTCAAGACTATATCTTAAATACTTATTCGTTATGTAATAAGCACTGTGATGATACTTTGTAATTTGTCAACTTATGTGTGCGACTGTTTCCTGGGGCGCACATGAGTCTTTTATGCATCCTATTTTTGTCCTTAAAAATGGGTGTGACAGATTGGTATCAGAGCCGTGTTGACTGTAGGACGCAAGCCTAGTTAGAATGGTCGTTAATAGCCTCCATACTCCATTTAATTCATGCTTCCTCTTTTCACCTTGTTAATTACTAAAGTTTATGCTTCCTCTACTTTATTCTATTGCGAAAATACATTGATTCTATCTAATCTATGTCTAAATCTTATAGATGCCTCCTCATCCCCGTTTGTCAGCTGCACAGTACGTTGCCCGTTTCAAACCTCAGGAGCCGTATGAAGATGGTGATCAAGAGCTATCTGATGCTGAATCAAGAGTTGGTGATATACCAATGGAGGATGTAGTTATGGGGTGGACTACGAAGTTTCATATCCTGGTTCCTAAAGCTGATGCTTTCTTCCATGACATGTTGACAAGAACATTGGACAACTACTACTACGACTGGGAAGCTACGCTGGAGTATCATAGTGCAGAGTATAGTCATCCATGGATGGATTCCTATTGGGAAACGGAGTTATGGGTTAAGAAAAGGGATCCTACCACTAAGGAGCCTAAGGTGGAGTCAAAGTTCATTACCAGAGTGAGCCGGGCAACCGTGGAGACAAGCATGGAGGATGTTGCCTACAATGCATTTGTTTACTACCATGGTCTACGCTCGGACAAGACGTTAAAGGGTGCACTCCGGCATTTTCCTTGTTTCATACATGACAAGGGTATTTGGACCGTGCCGCTTGCAGATGATTCCTCCTTGACTTTACAAGCTACGGTGGGATTAGTTCGTGAATTGACTCTCCATGAGGTGGATTTGAAGGATGAGTTGCTGAAGGAAAAAGAACTTAAGGAGCAAGCTTATAAGGAGATTGACCAATTAAGGGCGGAGTTAGGTCGTCCCAAGATTTATGAGAAGCTTAATTAGGCAATAGGAAAAATCCCTATGTAATAGGAACGATAGTAGTTGCGAGTTAATTTTAAGTTTGGATTATTTTAAGAGTCAGTTTGTGGTGTGAACAATTGTGTGATTGATGGATTGTTATTATGATAATGTGTGATTTGGATCTTTGTAATGTGTGCTGGAGTTTTGTAGACATGCCTACAAGTTCCATGGTTAAGAATATTAAGTTTGATCAAAATATATTAGTTGAATATGAGGTTAACTTAGTTCTGTCCTTTGCTGATTTTTGGATCAGTCTGGGATGTTTTAGAAATAACTTAAAATCCGTTCATGAGAAATTTAAGAAATTTTACTGGGAATAATTAGACTTCTATATCTTTCCAACCCCGCAAGAATCACCTTAATATCTATTATGAGCTAAGAGATATACCTGTTTCAAGTTGGAGTTACTACACAGTCTGGAATTCTGAAACAGTTTCGGTTAAGTTCAGTTTTTGGCTAATTTATTGACAGAATCAGAAAAAGTGTTGTGAACAAAAGTTGTAGATAATTTTGAAAGCTTTCCAACCATGTAAAGATCATCTGAATTGGACGTCTGTAGCTCGAGATATGACAGTTTTACTGAGTTGCTGAAATTGGAGATAAAATCAATGTGGATGTAGCAGTGCAGAAGCAACCAACCGCTGTGGTGAATCAGCTTGAAAATACTATTAAGGAGAATTCAGTGATTGAGGAATTTCCGGATGTCTTCCCTGATGAATTGTCAGGTATGCCACCTGACCGAGACATTGAATTTCTTATTGAATTACTTCCTGGAACTGCACCTATAGCCAAACGACCATATAGGATGGGAGTAGATGAATTAGAAGAACTTAAGAAACAAATTAAAGAATTACAAGATAAAGGTTTTATTAGACCTAGTTCATCACCTTGGGGAGCACCAGTTATTTTTGTTGATAAGAAAGATGGCGGTCAGAGGATGTGTGTTGATTATAGATCATTAAATGAGGTAACTATCAAGAATAAGTATCCTTTGCCCAGGATTGATGATTTGTTTGATCAGTTGAGAGGTGCATGTGTGTTCTCTAAGATTGATTTACGTTCTGGTTATCATCAGTTGAAGATTCGTGTTTCTGATATTCCAAAGACAGCTTTTACTACAAGGTATGGATTGTATGAGTATACTGTTATGTCATTTGGATTGACCAATGCACCTGCATACTTTATGTACATGATGAATAAGGTGTTCATGGAATATTTGGATAAGTTTGTGGTAGTGTTTATTGATGATATACTGGTATTTTCCAAGACAGAGGTAGAGCATGCTGAACATTTGAGGTTGGTATTGCAGAAACTTAGAGAGCATAAACTGTATGCGAAGCGAAGTAAATGTGAGTTTTGGTTGAGGGAAGTTTCTTTCCTTGGTCATATTGTTTCTAATGGAGGGATATCAGTGGATCCAGGTAAAGTAAATGATGTATTAAATTGGAAACCACCTATTGATGTTAGCGAGATTCGTAGTTTCTTGGGATTAGCTGGATATTACAGACGGTTCATTGAAGGGTTTTCTAAACTTGCTAAACCTATGACATCTCTGTTAGAGAAGAATGCCAAGTTTGTGTGGTCAGATAAATGTCAAGCTAGTTTTGAGGAGTTGAAAAAGAGGTTGACTACAGCGCCTGTTTTGGTTTTGCCAGATTTGAGTAAGAAGTTTTCTATTTATTGTGATGCTTCTCGTCAAGGTTTGGGATGTGTTCTTATGCAAGAAGGCAGAGTTGTGGCTTATGCATCTAGGCAGTTGAGAAAGCATGAGTTGAATTATCCTACACATGATTTGGAATTAGCAGCTGTAGTTCATGCTTTAAAAATTTGGAGACATTATTTGATTGGACATAAGAGTGATATATACACTGATCATAAGAGTTTGAAGTATATTTTCACTCAGTCAGATCTGAATTTGAGGCAACGCAGATGGTTAGAGTTGATTAAGGATTATGATATTGAGATACACTATCATCCTGGTAAGGCTAATGTAGTAGCTGATGCTCTTAGTAGGAAAAGTTATGCCAATGAGATACGGACGTTGTCTATGACTAGTGAGTTATGTGCTGAATTTGAATATTTGAATTTGGGAATTGTTACTAATACAATGGAATTAGTGATAGAGCCTACCTTAGAGCAAGAAATTTACAAGGGGCAGTTGAAGGATGAGAAACTAAAGAAGATAGCGGAAGATATAGTGATTGGTAAGTCACCAGGCTTTCGAATGGATGATAATGGAATTTTGTGGTTTGGAAAGAGGCTGTGTGTACCTGAGGATCAAACTGTTAGACAGGCAATTCTTCACGAAGCTCATGAGTCAGCTTATTCTATTCATCCTGGTAGTACTAAGATGTATTTGGATCTGAAACAGAAATATTGGTGGGTTGGATTAAAGCGAGATGTGGCTGAGTATGTGGCATTGTGTGACACTTGTCAGAGAGTGAAAGCAGAGCATCAGAGACCTGCTGGATTGTTACAACCAATGAAGATTCCTGAATGAAAGTGGGAGGAAGTTGGTATGGATTTTATAGTAGGGTTACCTCATACTCAGAAAGGTTATGACTCTATTTGGGTGATAGTAGATCGGTTAACTAAAGTTGCTCATTTTATACCAGTTAAGACTACTTACCATGGACCAAAATTGGCAGAGTTGTATATGGAGAGAATAGTCTGTTTGCATGGAGTACCAAAGAAGATTGTATCTGATCGAGGATCGCAGTTTACGTCGCATTTTTGGAAAGCTGTGCATGAATCATTGGGAACAAAATTAAATTTTAGTACAGCATATCATCCACAGACAGATGGACAGACTGAAAGGACCAACCAGGTATTAGAGGATATGTTGAGAGCTTGTGCATTGCAATATGGAACTAGTTGGGATAAGAGTTTGCCTTATGCAGAATTTTCTTACAATAATAGTTATCAACAGAGTCTTAAGATGGCACCGTTTGAAGCTTTGTATGGACGTAAGTGTAGAACTCCATTGTTTTGGGATCAGACAGGTGAATCTCAGGTGTTTGGTACAGATGTTCTTAGAAACGCAGAAGATCAAGTGCGAGTGATTCGTGAGAATTTGAGAGTAGCACAGTCTCGTCAGAAGAGTTATGCTGACAATAGAAGAAGAGATTTAGTTTTTGAGGTAGGTGATTATGTCTATTTGAAGGTGTCATCTATGAAAAGTGTGAAGAGGTTTAACATGAAAGGTAAACTAGCACCAAGGTATGTTGGACCATTTAAAGTTATTACCAGACGTGGGGAAGTTGCTTATCAATTAGAGTTGCCTGAGAATTTATCTGGAGTACATGATGTGTTCCATGTTTCACAACTTAAGAAGTGTTTGCGTGTGCCTGAGGAGCAGATACCTTTAGAAGAGTTGACTGTTAAGGAAGATCTTACATATGAAGAGTTTCCGATCAAGATTTTAGAAACTGCTGAGAGAGTTACTCGAAGTCGGATTATTAAGATGTGCAAAGTGCAGTGGAATCGATATTCAGAGGCAGAGGCAACTTGGGAAAGAGAGGATGAATTGAGAAAATCATATCCGCAGTTGTTTGAGTAAGCAGTTCAATCTCGAGGACGAGATTCTTTTAAGGGGGGTAGAATTTGTAACACCCAAATTTTAGAAGTAATAAATTTTAAATAATTTAGAGAAAGTGAATTAAAATTTTGAAAACTATTTGGTAATGCATTCATGTTGTTGCATTTATTTTATTTTGTGGTGTGGATATATTTATTTTATTTGATTTGGTTTAGAAATTCTATTTGAAAAAGGTTTTGTAAAACAAACAAATAAAAAGAAGAATAACTTACCTGTTGGTGGACCGCGTGGGCGCCGGCCTATTTCTTTTTCCCCCGCGCTGGGCCGCGGCAGTGGGCTGATGCGGCGCTCTCCTCTGCATCGGTGGGCCGGCCCAAAACCGAGCCCACGCGCTTCATCCTCTTTCGGCCACTGACGAGTGGGTCCCGGGTGTTAGTCCCTTCTTCCTTCTCACGTAGCCGAGTCGGTCTCTTGTGGATCTTCGGTAGGGATTGTGGGAATTGATCCCGATTGTTGCCGCGAGCCGAGCCCCCTATAAGAAGTAGAGGACCCTGGCAGGTATTTGCTTTTCCTCTAGTAGATGCCCTAAGCCCTAAGCCCTAGCTAGCACTGCCGCATCTCGCCGCAAGGGGATAGAGCCGCCACGGTGGGGTGTTTGCACGCCGCGCCTCCACTTTTCGCACTTTGTTGCCGAGGTTCTCGACGAGGTAATGATGATGTCTAGCGTTTCTTTCTTGTTTTTGTGTGCTCCTGTGCTTCGCTAAGCTACGCCGGACTTATAGGAAATTCTCACCGGTTGTGGGTTCGTCGGTTGTTGCCATTGTCGGGTCTTTGGCTCGGGTTGAGGTCTTAGGTGAGCCGCGAGGTTCTTTTCTTCTTCCCGCTATTTTTTTTTGAGGTCTGAGCCACCGGAAAACGTGTTTCTGAGGAGCTCCAGCGAGCTCATGGCGTCGGCCATGGTGGCCACCGGCCGGAGTTGATGTAGATGGCCGGTTTTCTTTCTCTCTCTCTTGGGGTGAAGGGCAGCCGTCCGTTCTCAGATGGACGCACGAGATTAGAAGATACCCCTTCGCGGGGTAGATTTATTAAAGAGCCCCTGGATTTCTTCATAATAGAACCCGCAGTCCTTAGCGCAATATCCTGAATCCGTTTTCGTGTTTTGAAAGCGTATTTTCTCCCGGATAAGTCAAAAATACGTTTTCAGGTATTTACAGTTTTGCCACTAGAATTGTTTTGGTCATAAAATCTTCGTTTTAACTCCGATTTGATCCGTTCAAATTGCGTTAGGTTCGTATTTGCGAGCTCTACATGTTAGTGTAGTTGTACAGTTAGTTTTGATAATTTATTTTTCGAGGTTATAATTAAGTATTTATTTATCTATAGGAAATCTTAGAAAATTCATAACTTTCACGTTTTAACTCCGAATTTGGTGATCTTTGCGTCTGTGTGATCGTAGAAACGTGTAGAAGAGTTTTATAAGCTTTTATTACTGTTTTGTTACTGTTGGTGTACTGTTCTAATTATATCTCTTTGTTTGCTTCGTGTATGTTTGATTGGATGCATGTGTGTTGTTGATTGATGATCGAATATAGAAGGTGAGCAGTATTTGGACGATTCGGAGTATTACTTTGAGCCAAGTCAGCAGTATCACTTGGAGAGCTTTGATCAAGGCAAGTATAACACAGGACTATCCTTGTTACCTATACATTGAATTGTCATACATATGCATGTGCTTACCTTGTCAACTTTAGAGATTATAACTTAGTGATTGTTATCTTGATTCCTTGTCAACCTTGGGAATGCATATGGGTAGCTACTGCTAGTGCTTAAACTAAGAACAATGATCTTGTAATTTGATTAATGGATTAAGCAATCAACTATTAAGATGATTTTATTATTGTTAAAAGGGGGCTAGAGCATGTGTATTATTTTGATGCTCTGGTTTCTCTCCATAAGGACTTATCTGTAAGTGATAACCGGGATATACAGTACAGCTGTGAGGGCTATATGGCTCTGGCTTTAGTTGTTCAAGAGACCTTTTCTAGCTTGTTAGAGGTTACCTTAAATGGCGTAAGAATGGCTTGCCATGTTGGGTGTAGTGCGAGCCCCTGGCCTAGTGTGTATAGGCTGCGGTTGTTGTGCCACAGGGAAGGGGGGTTCTACATCTGCCTGCCGAGTGAATCTAATGGCCCTAACTTGTTAGACGAACTTTTGAGTGGCTTTATATGGTTCTCGGGTGTTTGGGCTTGATCTCCCCACTCATTTGGAAATCATTACTTACAGTGAAAGTGTACACCTCTGCGCAGAGTTAAAAACTGGTATACTAGCCGTGCTCACGGATACGAGCGGCCTTGGGGATTCTTATGGAATAGTTGATCATAACCGTTATATCATGCTTAATTATTATTGATTATTATTATGCTCTTGTTAATGCTATTCATTATCCTTATTACAATTGATCATTGGTTCTTTAATGGGAAGTGGTTTACCTTGATGCTACTCAATTGCTAACATATGATTAAAAGCTAAATGCAGTTAAACAGTGTCTAGCCTTTTGAGCCACATGAACCCTGTGTTATATTTGTTGAGTTCGACATGGACTCACCCTTGCTATTTCGACCATAACAGATGAAGATATAGAGGAAGACTATCGGAATGAGTACTAGTCTTGGTGTCAACCAGTCAACCGTGTCCCTGTGTGGAGTTTCCGCTGAAGAATTACTATTAGTTATTATTACCTATCGTTCAAGACTATATCTTAAATACTTATTCGTTATGTAATAAGCACTGTGATGATACTTTGTAATTTGTCAACTTATGTGTGCGACTGTTTCCTGGGGCGCACATGAGTCTTTTATGCATCCTATTTTTGTCCTTAAAAATGGGTGTGACAGCTACACAAGATAAACTAGTAAATGTAAATGCAAGAGAGAGGATTGTGAATCTTATACCAATGGTGGAGTGAAGATGTTGCCAATCACCAAGATAATATACCATCAATCAATATTGACAACAATACACTATAAAGAACAATCACCGGGAGACAAGAGACACAATATTTTTGTTCACCCGGTGTTCACTTGTGCACCGACAAGCTACGTCACCGGTTGTGTCGACCAACACTTAGATGGTTTCTCGGTGTGACCCTCAAGTCACTTGCCCCTCAAGGCACGCCCCGCAAGGCACCGCAAAACACCACTCTCAAGTGAGGTAACTCAATGACACGCACAATCCACTAGTGTTGCTTTTGGCGCTCCACCGAGGAAAGCACAAGAACCTCTTACAATCAACCGGAGGTGGCCAAGAACAATCTCCTTCTCTTGCCAATGCCTCCAACAATCTCCAAGCCGGCTAGGAGCGATACTCTCCAAGAGTAATAAGAAATCCACCGACTAAACCACCCACAAGTGCCACTAGATCCCCTCAAGCTATGCAATGCACTTTGGGATCACTCAATCTCACTTTAGATTTGCAATCAAGCAAGAGAGATGAGTGGGAGGAGAAGCTCTAGCTCAAAGGATGCACAAGAGTGTTAGAAATCACGAGAGACCTCCCCAAGGGCCGGCCAACAAGTATTTATAAGCATCCCAAATGAATAGAGCCGTTGTACCCCTTCACTGGGTCCTTTTCGGGACGACCGGATGTGCTGGTCGAAACTGACCAGAAGCGGTCAACCACGTCCGATCCTTCAACGGTCACTGCACCAACGGTCAAACCAATTGACCGGACACGCTCCTCAAATGACCGGACGCACCGATCGCACAGCACCATGAGCCCGTGAAGCAACGACTGGATGCGCCCCAGACAACGACCGGACGCACCGATCGCACAGTACCGCGCGCCCGCGAAGTAATGACCGGACGCGCTCTAGACAACGACCGGACGCGACAGTGCCAGCATCCGGTTGGAGCCAGTAAGCTCCCTCAATGACCGGACGCGTCCGATCACGTGTGACCGAACGCGCCATGCGTCCGATTGACCTTGCGTTCTGCAGTTCCCTCTAGGCGCCTGATAGGACGCGCCAGTTCCGCGAGTGATCGGACGCGCCGGTGCGAAACCCTAACACCCGCGCGCCTGACTGCCGCGAAGAACTGACCGGATGTGTCCGGTCAAACCAAGACCGTGTCCGGTCACCTCTGTGACCTTCGTTTGCCTCCGTTCCTTTTCCGACTTCCGGCATATTAGAAAATAGGCATTTCAACTCCTCAAAAACGCCTGAATACCGCGCTCGCAAGCTCGGTGGGAGGGAGAGAGAGACCCAGACCCTCTCTACCGCTCAAACTTCATCGCCTTCGTAAATGTGCCAACACCAACAAGTGATCACCACTTTGTGCACGTGTGTTAGCATTTTCATAATCATTTTCGAAGGTTTTCTAGTTAGCTCACTAGGCCCTACATGCAATGCACTTCATGAATTCACCTAGTGGCACCTGTGCATCGAATAACCGATAACACTTCCCTTCTTAATAGTTCGGCTATCGATTCTAAACCACTCACACCCTCTATGGTGTCTTAAGTGCAAAACAAAATGGCCCTATGGTTATACCTTTGCCTTGAGCCCATTTTGTTTTTCCAAAAGATATGATCCACTTCATATCATCACATGACCGTCTCGATCCATCGACCTTGACTTTACTTGCTTTTCACCGTTGCATCGGTCCGTCGACACCAAGTCTTGCTCAACCTTCACCATCGCATGGTCCTTCGCTTTGAAGCCTCGACTTGCCCTTCACCTTCACAACCAGTCCATCGAGCCAAGCATCATCTCAGTCTTCATCATCTTGGTCACATGAGTTAATGTCGTGTCTCATATTCAATGACCACCTTTATCTAAATCATCCACTTAGATACAAAGGTTAGTCCTAGGTTTAATCAATTAGCCAAAACCAAACTGGGGACTTTCAATCTCCCCATTTTTGGTAATTGATGACAACCCTCACAAAGATGATTTTGATAATAAAAGTTTTGAACTTGTCATACTTGTCCAATCATTTTGCTCGTAAGTAAAGTTTGGACAATTATCACGAGCTCAGTTTTGGTAGCATTAGCTCTCCCTACATATGTGTATAGAGTTTGGATTGAAAGCTTTGCACATATGCATGGATAGAAGTGTTGAGAGAGTAATTCTACTAAAATGATGCTAAGGTGTAAGAAATGGACCTTTGAAGCGTGATACCAATCGGAGTTGCCTTTTACACCATCCTTAGCATCATGAAGTAACTAGACATCCATCACAACTCAAGAACCCCATGAGATCAATATTATATGTAAAGGTTCTTGGACCACTTGTAAAGCTTTAAGCATGTCTAGATACCACATGTAAACTAATCCTATGCATGCTAGTAGATCATTTAATCATTCAAGTTATATACTAGCATTGCACCACACAAGCATGTATATTGAATTTAAATACATGTGCAATGAGCAAGTCATATGAGAATGCACAAACAAATGCAACAACTTTGTTTATGAGCTTGCTCCCCCTACTTGTGTGCATCAAAATTTTATTTACCCCTTTATCATGTTGAATCATCTTTTTCTCTCCCCCTTTGTCAACAACTTACCCAAAAATAGGATCAAATTGTGGAGAGAAAAACAATGTTTGATGAAGTAGGTTATAATTTATCAAATTTGGTTCAACCTAGAGCACTTGCCAAAGATATTTAATTTGATTTGAACCAAAGACAAGCTTCTTCACACCTCATAATAAGGGTTATCTTGCCTATGTTGAATTAAACACATATAGCAAATCTTCTAGATTCAACACTAGGTTTACAAGCTCACAAACATGTCATATGCCACCACTATATCAAAATAAGCATAGAAGCAATAGTGGTAACATATATCCATCAAATTCATTTGATTTATCATGAATGCTCATGCGTACCACTTATTATGTCTACATGCTCTAGCAAGTCCTTAGCATAGGATGAATGACATGTCAATCAACTTTACCTTGCAATGTTGAAGGAGAGGCATGTCAATAAGTGGATGGGGTGCATTCAACTCATGTTTGAGAAATCAAGAATGTTCAACTCATTCCTTAGCTTGCAAAACCTCTTTTCATCAAGTGGCTTGGTGAGAATATCAGCAAGTTGATCATCGGTGCCAACACTTTCAATGGCAATATCTCCCTTTTGTTGATGATCTCTAATGAAATGATGCCTTATGTCAATATGCTTTGTTCTTCCATGTTGAACCAGGTTTTGTGTCATCTTGATTGCACTTTTATTATCATATAGCAATGGCACATTCTTGAAGTTGTGGCCATAATCCTTCAAAGTTGATTTCATCCATAGCAATTGTGCACAACAACTCCCCGCACTCACATATTCGGCTTCGGCGGTAGAGATTGCCACACTATTTTGTTTCTTTGAGGACCATGACACAAGTGATCTTCCAAGTAATTGACATGTGCCACTTGTGCTCTTTCTATTGATCTTGCAACCCCCATAGTCGGAGTCTGAATATCCAATCAATTCAAATTTTGACCCCTTGGGATACCATAGTCCAACATCTCTTGTTTGCTTTAAGTACCTCAATATTCTCTTTGCGGCCGTGAGATGACTCTCTCTAGGTGAGGCTTGATATCTAGCACACATACAAACACTAAACATAACATTCGGCCTTGATGCGGTGACATAGAGTAGACTTCCAATCAAAGACCGATATTCCTTTTGATTCACCATTTTGCCATCAAGATCACTATCCAAATTGCCATTTGTACTCATTGGAGTTGAAATTGGCTTCGCATCTTGCATTCCAAACTTTTTCAACATGTCCCTTATGTATTTCCCTTGACTCACAAATGTCCCATTCTTCAATTGCTTGACTTGGAGACCAAGAAAGTAGCTAAGTTCACCAATCATAGACATTTCAAACTCTTTGGCCATCATAGCACCAAATTCTTCACAATAAGCTTGATCGGTTGATCCAAAGATAATGTCATCAACATATATTTGCACTATGAATAGATCATTCCCAATCTTCTTGGTGAATAGAGTTGTATCAACCTTGCCCATCTTGAATCCCTTAGAGAGAAGGAAATCCCTTAGCCTCTCATACCATGCTCTAGGTACTTGCTTTAAGCCATATAAAGCCTTCTTCAACTTGTATACATGGTTGGGTTTCTTGTCATCTTCAAATCCGGGAGGTTGTTCAACAAAGACTAACTCATTGATGATTCCATTGAGAAATGCACTTTTGACATCCATTTGATATAGTTTGATGTTGTGTGCACAAGCATAAGCCAATATAATCCTTGTTGCCTCCAATCTTGCCACGAGAGCATATGTCTCATTATAGTCAAGACCTTCTAATTGAGTGTAACCTTGAGAAACTAGTCTTGCTTTGTTTCTCACCACAATGCTATCTTAATCTTGCTTATTTTTAAACACCCACTTGGTTCCAATCACATTGTAGTCATTTGGCCTTTGTACCAATTCCCAAACATCATTTCTTGTGAAATTGTTAAGTTCTTGCATAGCCATGATCCAATCAGCATCCCTCAAAGCTTCTTCTATTTTCTTTGGTTCTGTGGTTGACACAAATTATGCATGCTCACAAAAACATAGCCAATCTTGATCTTGTTTGCACACCACTTCTAATATCACCAATAACACTATCAATGGGGTGATCTCTTGAAACATGTTGTGGTTGGAGTACTTGCACTTGATTGCTTGAGCTTGGTTGATCACTTGATGTATCTCGATGAGATAAACTAGCACCATGATCTTGCACTTGAGAGTCATTAGCTAGCTTGAATGGAGAATTGAGCACTTGATCTTTATCATCATCTTAAATATCAATTACTTGCTTTGCTCTAATGTCTCCAATGTCCATGTTCTTCATTGCTTCCACCAATTGAGTTCCACCAACATCATCTAGATTCTCTTCTTCATCTTGTGACCCATTGGTTTCATCAAATTGCACATCATGGACTTCTTCTAGAATGCCACTTGAATTGTTCCAAACTCTATAAGCTTTGCTTGTAGTTGAATAACCAAGTAGGAACCCCTCATCACATCTCTTGTCAAACTTTCCCAATTTAGTGCCCTTCTTCAAGATATATCATTTGCAACCAAACACCCTAAAGTAAGAAATATTGGGCTTTCTTCCATGAAATAGCTCATATGGGGTCTTCTCTAGCAATGGATGACAATATAGTCTATTGATGTAGTAGCAAGCGGTATTGATTGCTTCATCCTAAAAAGATTGACTCACATTGTACTCATGAAGCATTGATCTAGCCATATCAAGCAATGTTCTATTCTTTCTCTCAACTAGGCCATTTGATTGTGGAGTGTACTTGGCTAAGAATTGATGTCCAATGCCATAGTGATCACAAAGTTCTTCAATTCTTGTATTCTTGAACTCACTTCTATTGTCACTTCTCACTTTCTTGATTCTAATCTCAAACTCATTGTGAACTCTAGTGAGAAAGGTCTTGAAGATGTCAAACACTTCACTTTTGTAACTAAGAAAGAATACCCATGTGAATCTTGTGAAGTCATCCACTATGACAAAACCATACTTATTACCACCTATGCTTGAGTATGTTGTTGGGCCAAATAGATCTATGTGCATCAAATCAAATACTTTGCATGTGCTCATTGTACTCTTCTTTGGATGTGAGCTTCCAACTTGCTTCCCGGCTTGACATGCACTACAAAACTTATTCTTCTCAAATTCAACATCTTTCAAACCATTGACAAGATTGTGAGTTGTAAGCTTCTTCAATTGTTTCATGCCAACATGACCAAGCCTTCTATGCCAAAGCCAACCCATGCTTGATTTGGAGATTAAGCAAGTTGTCAAAGAAGTTTCTCTAGCATTGAAGTCAACTAGGTAGAGATTCTCATATCTAAAGCCCTTGAATGCCACATTTGAACCATCCATACTAATGACTTCCACATCATCAACCCCAAAGATACATTTGTAACCAAGATCACATATTTGTGCCACGGATAGAAGATTGAAATCCAAGCTTTCAACTAGCAACACATTGGAGATACTCAAGTCATTTGATATTGCAATCTTGCCCAAGCCAATAACCTTGCCTTTCTTGTTATTGCCAAATGTGATAGATTCAACACCACTATTATTGTCATTGATTGAGTCAAACATTCTTGATGTACCGGTCATGTGTTGAGTGCACCCACTATCAATAATCCAATGCCTTCCTCCAGCTTTGTAATTGACCTACAAGCAAATCAATGAAGCTTAGGTACCCATTTTTGCTTGGGTCCTTGTAGGTTAGTAACTAAGCTCTTTGGTACCCAAATAGCCTTCTTCTTTGGGTCAAGAATGGATGTACCAATAAACTTAGCTTTCACACCTTTCATACCTTTGGTAAGCACATAGCAAGAATTAAAAGGTATAGCATTAACAAGGTTCTTGCTTTGGTTCTTTTTATTGCAATTATGCTCTAGGTTCCCAACTTGCTTGCATCTATTGCAAAACCGACTATTGCCCTTCACAAAGCTAGGCTTTGGAGTTGCAAAGGCCGACTTGCCTTTCTTGGGGGTGTAGCCTAATCCCTCTTTATTAAGAGAGAACCTTTGGCTACCCAAGCACTTAAGCAAGCGGGCCTCACCACCATAGGCCTTGCCTAGGGCGTGAGTGAGCTCATCCACCTCTCTCTTGAGAGTCTCATTCTCAACCATTAGTGAGGCATCACAAGTGAAACCATCACTAGTAGAGGAGGTAGAGTCGGTGGTGGTGGATGAAGAGCTACAAGAAGGGTTAGCATTTGTCGTGATGATAGGTTCATAAGAGGATTCATCAATTATATCACATGTAACACCTATATCACATGATACAACAACCTCCTTCTTTGCTTGTTGCTCAAGTAGCAATGAGTGAGCCTTTTCAAGCTTGGAATGAGCCTTACCAAGATCCTCATGGTCTTCCACTAGACTCTCATGAGTGGTCTTAAGCTCACTAAGAACTTTCTCAAGTATTGCTACTTTCATTGAAAGCTTCTTACACTCCTTGTCCTTGGCAATAGCTATGTCTCTAGTTTGTTGCATCAAGTCATATAGTTGTTCTTTAGTTAGTTCATCATCATCATCATCATTATCATTATCATTATCATTATCATTATCATTATCATTATCATTATCATTATCATTATCATTATCATTATCATTATCATTATCATTATCATTATCATTATCATTATCATTATCATTATCACTATCATGAACATATTCCATTTCACTTTCATCATCACTCTCATCATATAATACCTTAGCTTCTTTGGCCATGAAGCATGAAGAGGATGAACCAAATAGTAAGGGCTTCTTGTTGATAGCAATGGAAGCAAAAGCCTTGTTGGATGATTCTTCTTCTTCTTCTTCATCACTTTCCTAAGTGACCACATAGGCTCCATTCTTGCCCTTCTTGAAAGTCATCTTGGCTTCTCTCTTTTTCTTCTCAAACTTGCCCCTCTTGTTCTTCTTCTTCTTGTCATAGGGACATTCGGCTTGAAGATGTTCGGTGCTATCACAATTAAAGCACTTCCTTTGTTGCTCATTGCTCTTGAGATTGTCATTTCTCTTTTTGAAGCCTCTTCTCTTAATGAACATGTGACCCATTCTCTTGACTACAAGAGCAAGTGTCTCATCATCAATTTCAAAATCTTCACCTTCATTATTGTCTTCTTCTTCTTCTATGATGATAGCTTTGCCCTTGGAGGAGGTGGCCTTGAATGCCACGGTCTTCTTCTTCTTTTCTTCCTCCTTCTCCTTCTCATCGGCATCTTGATCATACTTGTCATATGTCAAGACTTTACCAAGTAAATCATTGGGCTTCATTGCATCAAGCCCATCTCTTTGTAAAATCATGATCAACATTTTGAATCTTCTTGGTAAGCTCAACAAGAACTTGTGGCAAAGATCTTGGTCTTGTGTCTTGTGCCCTAAGCTCTTGAGATCATTCACAATGACTTGCAATCTATGAAACATTTCTAAGATTGTTTCTTCTTCTTTCATCTTGAAGTTCTCAAACTCACTCTTGAGCCCATATAGCTTGGCACTCTTCACAACCTTAGTGCCTCATATATTTCACTCAATCTTGCCCACACTTCACTAGCAAATTCCAAATCCTTGATGCCCTCAAACACCTTTGAGTCAATGCCATTGTAGATGGTATTGAGAGCCATCCGGTTGCAAGTGCGGTTGTCTCTATCATTGAGAGTGAGGTTGTTGGGATCAAGGATTGCATAGTCCTTCTTGGTGACTTCCTACACCTTCTCATGAATTGAGCCAAGGTACATAGTCATCTTTCTTTTCCAATAGTCAAAGGAAGAAACTCCATCAAAGAATGGTGGCTTGCCCCCAACATGATGAACACAATTTGAGCCATCTTTTCACACCGAAGGATGTTAAGCCATGATTAAAACGGTGACCGCGGCTCTAATAACACTTATAAGGTCCTAGATGGCTAGAGGGGGGGTGAATAGCCTATAAAAATCGTACACAAGCCACTAAGCAAACTTGTTAGAATAACAAATGGCGTAAAGCGAGTTTTGCTTAGCCTACAGTTGTGATGCAAGCCTCCTATCCACAAGTCTAGTAGATTATAATCTCTAATTTACACAAGGGCTATGTCACTAAACTTACACTAGTGAGCAAGCTAACAACTACTAGCAAAGGCTACCACTAGAGCTACACAAGATAAACTAGTAAATATAAATGCAAGAGAGAGGATTGTGAATCTTATACCAACGGTGGAGTGAAGATGTTGCCAATCACCAAGATGATATACCATCAATCAATATTGACAACAACACACTATAAAGGACAATCACCGGGAGACAAGAGACACAATATTTTTGTTCACCCGGTGTTCACTTGTGCACCGACAAGCTACGTCACCGGTTGTGTCGACCAACACTTAGATGGTTTCTCGGTGTGACCCTCAAGTCACTTGCCCCTCAAGGCACGCCCCGCAAGGCACCGCAAAACACCACTCTCAAGTGAGGTAACTCAATGACACGCGCAATCCACTAGAGTTGCTTTTGACGCTCCACCGAGGAAAGCACAATAACCTCTTACAATCAATCGGAGGTGGCCAAGAACAATCTCCTTCTCTTGCTAACGCCTCCCAATCTCCAAGCCGGCTAGGAGCGATACTCTCCAAGAGTAACAAGAAATCCACCGGCTGAACCACCCACAAGTGCCACTAGATGCCCTCAAGCTATGCAATGCACTTTGGGATCACTCAATCTCACTTTAGATTTGCAATCAAGCAAGAGAGATGAGCGGGAGGAGAAGCTCTAGCTCAAAGGATGCACAAGAGTGTTAGAAATCACGAACAAGTATTTATAAGCATCCCAAACGAATAGAGCCATTGTACCCCTTCACTGGGTCCTTTTCGGGACGACCGGACACGCCGGTCGAAACTGACCGGACGCGCTCAACCGCGTCCGATCCTCCAACGGTCACTGCGCCAACGGTCAAACCAATCGACCAGATGCGCTACTCAAATGACTAGACGCGCCGATCGCACAGCACCGCGAGTCCGTGAAGCAACGACCGGACGCGCCCTAGACAACGATCGGATGCACCGATTGCACAATATCGCGCGCCCGCGAAGCAACGACCGGACGTGACAGTGCCAGCGTCCGGTTGGAGCCAGTAAGCTCCCTCAATGACTGGACGCATCCGATCGCGTGTGACCGAATGCGCCGTGCGTCTGATTGACCTTGCGTTCTGCAGTTCCCTCTAGGCGCCTGACCGGACACGCTGGTCCCGCGAGTGACCGGACGCGCTGGTGCGAAACCCTAACACCCGCGTGCCTGACTGCCGCGAAGAACTGACCGGATGTGTCCGATCAAACCATGACCGTGTCCGGTGCAGTGTCCGGTCACCTCTGTGACCTCTGTTCGCCTCCGTTCTTTTTCCGACTTCCGACGTAGTAGAAAATAGGCATTTCAACTCCTCAAAAACGCCTGAATCCTGCGCTCGCAAGCTCGGCGGGAGGGAGAGAGAGACCCAAACCCTCTCTACCGCTCAAACTTCATCGCCTTCGTAAATGTGCCAACACCGACAAGTGATCACCACTTTGTGCACGTGTGTTAGCATTTTCATAATTATTTTCGAAGGTTTTCCAGTTAGCTCACTAGGCCCTACATGCAATGCACTTCATGAATTCACCTAGTGGCACCGGTGCATCGAATAACTGATAAGACTTCTCCTCTTAATAGTTCGGCTATCGATCCTAAACCACTCACACCCTCTATGGTGTCTTGAGTGCAAAACAAAATGGCCCTATGGTTATACCTTTGCCTTGAGACCATTTTGTTTTTCCAAAAGATATGATCCACTTCATATCATCACATGACCGTCTCGATCCATCGACCTTGACTTCACTTGCTTTTCACCGTTGCATAGTCCGTCGGCGCCAAGTCTTGCTCAAGCTTCACCATCGCATGGTCCTTCGCTTCGAAGCCTCGACTTGCCCTTCACCTTCACAACTGGTCCATCGAGCCAAGCATCATCTCAGTCTTCATCATCTTAGTCACATGAGTTAATGTCGTGTCTCATATTCAATGACCACCTTTATCTAAATTATCCACTTAGATACAAAGGCCAGTCCTAGGTTTCATCAATTAGCCAAAACCAAACTAGGGACTTTCACTTCCTCTGGGAGCCTTCTAATGGCCGGGCCTTCATCGGAGCCTCCTCCGACCGGACCTTCGTCGGAGCCTTCTCCGGGAAACCTTCTCCTAGCGGCCTTCTCTGAAAGACCTTCTCCCATGAGCCTCCTCTGCCCGAGCTTTCGTCGCTAGCCTCCTCTGCATGGGCCTTTGTCGGAGCCTTCTCCTGAGACCTTCTCCCGACTGCCTTCTCTGGAAGACCTTCTTCCGTCAGCGTCCTCTACCCGGGCCTTTGTCGCCAGCCTTCTCTGGTCGGGCCTTCATCGCCAGCCTTCTCCGACCGGGCCTTCATCGCCAGCCTTCTCCGGTCGGGCCTTCGTCGCCAGCCTTCTCCGGTCGGGCCTTCGTCGGAGTCTCTTCCACCTGGGCCTTCATCGCCAGCCTCCTCTGCCCGGGCCTTCGTCGCCAACCTCCTCCGGCCGGGCCTTCGTCGGAGCCTTCTCCAGGAGACCTTCTCCCGGCGGCCTTCTCTGGAAGACCTTCTCCCGTCAGCCTCCTCTGCTCGGGCCTTCATCGCAAGCCTCCTCCGGCCGGGCCTTCGTCAGAGCCTTCTCGGGGAGACCTTCTCCCAGCGGCCTTCTCCGAGAGACCTTCTCCCGCCGGCCTTCACCGAGGGACCTTCTCCAGCTAGCGTTCTCCGAGGAGCCTTCTATTCTCAACCCTGTTCGAGACGCTTGTCCCAACAAACTATATAGCCGACTCTGTTTTGTTTTCGTAGTATGCCTGGAGTCGTACCCTCATCTGAATTGATGTGCCTTTTTGTATGTGAATCGAGGTCTCCAAGCTGCTCGATATTTTCTTGACAATTGGCAGTTATTGTTTGCTGTAAGGCATAGTCTGTCCGCAACAACTTGAAAGAATCAATCCATGATTATGATCTCATAGAAGGAAAAGTAAAAGATGATGGATTACTAAGCTCGAGTAACCTGTATTGGTCGAAAAAAAAGCTCGAGTAGCCTGTGAAAGTTGCCGTCTAGGAGTAAGTAACTACTAGTACGACTTCTCCATAGTTTATTTTAGATCCAAATGTTCTAGTTCTATAACAATGAGTTTATACAATGCAAAAGTTTCAGATCTCAACTTGATTATTCTGCCACCAAAGGAAAGGTTCTCAGCCTTTTTCCCCTTATTATATATGCTACTGTATATATATGATGAAGGCCTTTATTTCACCTGGTATGATATTCTACATCTGCTTTTATCTTAATGGTGTTTGGCCGCTTTGCAATGCTCTCAGTCTCAGATGGCTTTCCTATTTCCATTGCAGATCTGCAATTACCACCATAGTTTCGGGTGCAGTCCATACAAACCCATCCATGTCCGACTCCCACTACCGTCCATCGATCACTGCCCATGTACAGGTTTCATCACGTAGGCGTGGTTGCGGGCGACCCAATTAACCAAGTCAGGTAGGTTCTCGGCGCAGATGTGCCTATGCCCAGTCGGATGCGCGTCGTGCATGAATGTCATACGCAAATTCATTTCATCTCTCTAAATCAAGTCACTACCACAATCCGGAATTGCCTTGAGTGCCAAAAACCGCCAAGGAAAGGGGTAAAACCGCCAAGGAAATGATCCTTGACTACAAACCGTCAAGCAAACGCACTCAAGGATAGAAGCTAAGGGAAATTAGTTTCCTTGGCGGTTCTGGCCCTCAAGGATGATTTCCTTGGAGGCTAGCCGCCAAGGAAACTACGAGCAGACTTAATTTGCCAAAGTGCCAAGGAAATGTTGTGACCGCCAAGAAAAGTAGTTTGCTTGAGGGCCAACAGCCTCCAAGGAAAGTAGTTTTCTTGAGCGCCAACAACCTCCAAGGAAAATAGTTTTTTTGAGCGCCAACAACCGTCAAGGTAATACATATTTTCTTGGCGGTTATAAACCTTCAAGGAAAGACATTTCCTTGGGGACAGCCAGCTGACAGGTTAATTATTATTCTTGAGTGCATGGCTGTAAATCCTTGGCTGCAAGAACCATCAAGTAAACTCTTATTTCCTTGACTGTACAAAACCCTCAAGGTAATCATTGTTTTTCTTGGCTGCCATTGCCGCCAAGTTTATTATTTTAGTATATACATATATAACCAGCATGGTAATTACTATTCAGAGAACCATATATAAAATATAGCCAGAAAGTCATCCATACAAATATATATTCCAGCCAACATCGTACAACCAACATCCATAGTGGTTCGTTACAACAAGTTCATGCCTACATGGCAATACTCCAGCCAACAAGTTCAGGCCTAATTGGCAATACGTTCGTGCCTATAAGGCAATACTCCAGCCAACACGTTCATGCCTAGATGGCAATACTCTAACAGTCTGCAAATATTACTAGGTCTAGGTGACAATATAGTATCATTCCAACATGTCAACACCACATGCATATGGAAACAATTGTCCGCAACTAAACGTTAGCAAAAGGTTAGCTGCACATCAGCCTAGTTTGTACCAAAATCTACCAAAAGAATGTCCATGCCTGCCACTTGGAGCTGTTGGCATTAGTTAGTTGCCCTTGTGCCACTTCCATCTGTAGGCATGTTGATCTCCCTGCTGCCTGTAGGACCATCTGATACATGGTCAATGTAGTGGTCTTCATCACTGGTGTCATCCCCATCCTCTTCAAGGTCATCGTCACTGTCTGCTTCAAAGTGGCCATCAACATCACAGTCAAGGTCATCATCATTGTCGCTACCACACCAGGTGTGGTCATCATCATCATCTTCTTCTAAATTAGCATTGTTGTCTTCGCCATCACATCCATGTAATGATCCAGTGGCCTACAAAATACACAATATATATGCACTTTATTTTCTGGATTCCTGTGACAAGCAAAACTGAAGTAATAACATGAAGCATCATTAAATATAAAGTGCTGCGATCTTTGAATTCACATTATTTGGGACAGACAATGTATCACCTTAAATCTACCAGTTATTAGATAAGACTGACAAAGTCGTTTCTAATCAACAGGAAGCCACCTGTTCACTGCTGCAACTCAAGTTGGCAGTCTGCCACCAAACAATAATTACTATCTAGATAAACATCCTCCAAGCACTAGATAAATTATCAAAACAATAATTCATTATACATAACCTGATGACGACGGGCATCAATATTTGCTAGACGTTGTAGCAGTTCAGGAGGTGGCTCTGTTCCCATTTGTTCAAACATATTCTGCAATTGAAAAGCATTCACATAAAGATGCATAGAGGCATAGAGCAAACTGATACATACAAGCAATGGAAAAATTATTACCATCAGCAGGTCACGATGAACACTATTTTCCTCAAGTAGTAACTCATTATTTTCTTTCAATTGAACATTTTCTTTCTTCACTTGTTCATATTTATCAGGACTGATTGGTATAACTCTCCTCGAATTGGCATGCCTTAGGACAGCTGCCTTTTCCACAGCACCGTCACCTATTGGAACACGTCCATGGGCCATGCCACGTCCTATTGTGTACAAAGCCTTTCCATCAAGTTGTTGTGAGGTTTCATCTGGAACTAAAGCCTTGTAGTCATCCTAAAACAAAAGCAAATAGATGTGGCAATTATTAGTTCCCACCATGTCATTGACATTCCCCTTTCTGCTAAGTAGCTCTAGAGATTGGCTATGGACACTACATAATATTTTGCTTTAAATATCACGAATTATGTGCCTCTACCTAATGAAAGTCAGCATAAACATATAATACTAAAATTGGCTGTGGACACTAGACACTACAGAATAGCATCCATTGATCATACTTGCAAGAATGGTCTCTTACTTGGAGTTGACAACAATTTCCCATATATTTCTACATTCACTTAAGGCTTACTGATTTATTATGCAGGTTTTTATGCAAATGCATTTCATGTGTGCTATAGCCAAGGACTAAATCTCTCATGCTCTATCGAGCGAAATCTATAACCATGCTGCAAGATATTGCACCAGCTTTGTACTTGGGTTTTATTTACTAAACACAATGAAATACTACATAGTGTCCATGCTGCAAGTTATTTTTCCTGTACAAATTTCAGTCCATACTGCTCATTGACTCATTGCACACACAAGATATGGACCAGCTAAACTAAAATAGAAAAGGGAAATTTCTAGGAAGGAAAGCTAAACTATAAAACAAAAAAAGGGAAATTTCTAGGAAGGAAAGATGTAATACCAAGCGTTTCTGTGCTTTCGCACTGGGTATTGGACCACTCCTTCCAGTGCTATCCACTCTTTTCATTCCAGATTTCATTACAGCATATGTATTTATGGTGCCGCTCTTCTCGGGGCCAAAAGCATATTCCTGTAAAACCAAAAAAAATGCATGAGAAAACTTAGTAGAGGGTCAATTACGTAAGCATGCAAGAGTCAAGGATTTTCCATACTAGGAATTGTTGTGTCTCTGTAAAATTCCTTGAACCCCCTCTATTTGGAGCAGGATCATCAGACCTCATGCGAGCATCTTGGGCTCTTTCTCTCTTTTGCTTGTATTGATCAGAAGTCCAATATTTGGAAAGCCATGCCCAAACTGCCTTATTGCACCATCCAATTCTACAAGTCAAGTATTGTTCTTCCGTAAGCTGAATGGTGCGTGCCCTTGTATCATCACAATCCTCACCCTGTTTGTTACAAAACATCTTGACAGCCTCCAAACGGACTTGGTACATCATATTTGTTACTCTTCTCACTAGATAGTTCTCTAGAACTTTTTCAGCATTTAGCCTATGTCGTGGATGACATGTAAACAAACTCTGTATAGAGATATATACATACATAAAGTAAATAGAATAGAACAGTAGAAGCCAACCAGCTGAAAGAAAATACTCAGATCATAAAATTGCATCTAGTCTAGATAGTTTGCTTACCCAAAACTCTGCCTTTACTTTTTTTGCATAGCAGATTCCATGCTCATCTCTTTTCCAATAATAATCATTCCATGAAAATGCCGGTTGTCGTTTGACAACTGTGCCATCGTCTTCATATACCTTGATAATACCAGGGTACTCGCGTTTAAGAATGACACCTACTTGTGAGGGATACTTGTAGCCTTTAGGGTTGTACCCAACATATTTGAATTGACTGCAGAGAAGTTGATATGTGCATTAGTCATCCCTAGATTTTGAATTAATTGTAGAAAATGACAAGCAATGTGGTATTATATGTAAAAGGGCTCATATATTTACTTACCTATGACCAACAGGTTCCAGCACCACCCTCCCACTACGAGGAGGCACCGCCAATTCTGTCCTTGCCATCTTTGCTCTCCCTCTTTTTGCAGGTGCTTGGCTACCCCGTTTGGAACCAATATTCAGGCTAGAGTTAACACCACCACTACCACCACTCAAACGGCTGTTAACATCAGTTGTAACCCTTCCACAAGCATCATCATCACCTCTTATAGCACTAGTCCTTTCAGAGGTAGATGCAACAATTCTAGAGTGAACACCAGCTGCACTAATCCTCCTTTCAGTGTTCCTAGCAGCACAACCTCCCCTTTCAGTGTTCCCATCAGCATTAGCACCCCTTGTTTCAGTGTTGTCAACATCAACATTAGCACCATTTGCTCCCCTTTCATTGTTGCCAGCAGCTGCAACTCTCTTTTCATTGCTTCCATCAACAGTAGCAAACATCCTTTCGGTGTTCCCAGCTACCTCATTGCTTCTTTCAGTGTTCTCAGCAGCAGCAGCACTGCCCGTTTCATCACCCCCAACAGCAGCAGTACAGCCCCTTCCAGCACTCCCAGCAGCAGTAGTAGCACTGCCCGTTTCATCACTCCCAACAGCAGCAGCATGACCCCTTCCAGTGCTCCCAGCAGCAGCAATACTGCCCCTTTCAGCGCTCCCAGCAGCAGCAGTACCACTCCTTTTAGTGCTCCTAGCAATATCATCAGCACTCCTCCTTTCGCTCTTCCTAGTATTAGTAGCACCCCTCCTTTTAGAGTTGCTAGCAGCAACTCTTTTGGACTGAATACCACCAGGACTACATCTTGTTTGGTTGCTCCCACCACTTCCTACATCCTTCTTGTGTATAAGCTTCTTGTGTCGAAGGCCATGCATCTCCTGGAAAGTGAACAAAAATAATTAGTACTTAGTACATCTCAAGAACAAAGGGGCATATTTTTTTAGAACATGCAAGAACAAAAGAAAAGAAATTTTTATCACATAATACAGACATGTAGCAGCACACGCAAAGACACTTCAGTAGGAATTGTTTAGTTCAACAAGGTACAAATTGGAAACAAAGATGAGAACTAAGAAAAACAATTCAATAATCATTTGGATCTAAAGCTAGATGTTCTTCATCTTGACTCTCTTCATCTTCTTCATCTTGACTCTCTTCATCATCTTCTTCTTCTTGACCATCATCCACATTCCCTTCACCTTCAGTGTTCAATTTGGACAGAAATTCTAACTCCTTAGGATCGATTATCTCATCTGACACAACTGCAGTTGTATCATCTAGCTCAATATTCAGATCAATGACAAATGTGCCTTCTAACCCCTCCTCTTGAAAAAATAACACTCCTTCTACTGGACCAGTATGAGGGTTCGGGTCATCAACACTGTCATCTACACTAACATAGCCATGTGGAGTAACCTGATATGTAACCCACCACTCTTGTAGATCTGATCTCTGACATGCATAAGGTAAATAATATACTTGTTTAACTTGGCTAGCTAAAACAAAAGGCTCAAAAACAGAAAGCCTAGCAGCATGCTTAATTTCCACCAGTCCCAAGTTTTCAGTGCGCCTTGTTCCACTAGGTGTTGGATCGAACCAATCACAATCAAACAAAACCATCTCTAGTTGCAATCGTCCTTCCCATTTTATTTTTATGATGTCCTTAATTACACCATAGTACTCTGTCTCATTGTTGTCATCATCAACACAAGATACACAAACACCAGTATTCACTGTTGCCAATCCTGATTTAGATCTCTCATGCTCTTTCGAGCGAAATCTATAACCATTCACATCATAACAACCATAGGTGGTAACTCTTTTGCGGAAACCATAAGATATTTGACATAAGGCTGTATCAATGCCAGGTGTTTGCATGCACTGCAAATTAAATAGATATAGTTTGATTTAGTTTTAGATGGAAAATAGATGGACATATAACTAAATGTGAAAGGTTGTAGAAGGATTACTTCTTCCTTGAACCAATCAAAGAAGTTTGGGCCACGTTTTCCTCGGCTACTCTTCCACCCATTTAACCTTAAGTCCCTAAGTTGTTCAGGTGTTGGTCTAATTCTGCTCTTCCATTGTTCCTTCTCAAATTTACTATAAGAGAGGAAAGTAAGTTAACATAGAGCTACCAAAATACAAAAAAGGAACATCTATGGTTTATAGGATGAAAGCATGTATTACTTGAAGTGCTCATCCATCTCTGAGATGTTTGTCAAAACATATAGGAATGCAGCCTCATATTCTTCGGTTGAAAGCGCACGGACACCGTGAGGGCTTGAGCACCGACCAGTGTACTGAAAAATTTCAATGTTGCATTGACTTTCAAAGGTAGAAGCACCGGAATCATATCGAGGTACTTTGTTCCTATTTGATGGGATATGTGGCCTGAAGTAAAGAGAGAGAAAATTTGTAGCCTCCTCAACTAATTCAGCCTCAACAATGCAACCCTCAACACGAGCCTTGTTTCTTACTTTCTTTCTAAGCTGCTGAATTTTCCTACAAGAAATAACTAGAATTGAGGAAAGAATTATAAAAGAAGCATAATATGGTTTTTTCTGTTTTATTTTTACCTCTCAAATGGATAGTTCCAACGAGCTTGGACAGGACCTCCTAGTCTAGCCTCACGAGGAAGATGAATAATCAGATGTTGCATAGGATTGAAAAAACCTGGAGGAAATATCTTTTCCATTTTGCAAAGAAGAACAGCAACTTGCTGCTCCAATGAACATAAGGCATCCTTGCTCAGCTCTTTGGAACACAGTTGACGATAGAAAAAGCTAAGTTCAGCCAAACATGTCCATGTGTTGTTTGGAAGGAAGCCACGGAATGCAACAGGAAGTAAGCGTTCCATGAAGATGTGGTAATCATGACTTTTTAGTCCCAAGATCCTCCTTGTAGTCAAGTTCACCCCTCTTCTAATGTTGGCTGCATACCCATCAGGAAACTTGAGTTCCTTAAACCACTGAAGGATTGTTGGCTTGTCTTTCTTGTCAATGCAAAATGGGCCACGAGGCCTATCCCAGTTGCCATTTGGTTTTTGCCTCAAATTCTGTGAGGGACGGCTGCAAATTTCAGCTAGATCTCTACGAGCCTTAGCATTATCTTTAGACTTCTCAGGTATGTCAAAACATGTGTTCCATATAGCTTCAGCTACGTTTTTCTCATTATGCATCACATCAATGTTGTGACGCAGCAACAATTTATGGAAGTATGGAAGTTGCCAAAAGCAACTAATATAGTTCCAATTGTGCAGTTTACCATAGTTATCGGTATCACCGACAAATGTGTTCATTTGGGCTAGGATTTCTTCCCCAGTTAAATGTCTTGGAGGCTCATCATGCACGACTGTGTCCTTTCTAAATGCATTAGCTTCAAATCTGAATGGATGGTCTGCAGGTAAGAAGCGCCTGTGGCAATCAAACCAGCATGCCTTGCGACCGTTACGGAGTTGGAATGATTTTGTATCACCCAAGCATACTGGGCATGCAAGCCTACCATGAGTGCTCCATCCAGAAAAGTTTCCATAAGCTGGAAAATCATGTATTGACCATAGATAGGCTACCCGCATTGTAAAATCTTTCTTCCTAGAAGCATCATAAGTATTCACCCCCTCCCACAAACGCAGCAGTTCATCAACTAAAGGTTGCATTAGTATGTTTAGATTCTTTCCAGGATGTTCAGGTCCAGGGACTACAAGGGCAAGGAATATGTACTCCGTCTTCATGATAAAACCCGGAGGAAGATTTAGTGGAGTAACAAAAACAGGCCAACATGAATATGGAGCTGCATTTATACTGAATGGTGTAAAACCATCAGTTGCCACAGCAAGGCGCACATTTCTTGGTTCGCTAGCAAAATCTTTGAAGTCTTCATCAAATTGTTGCCATGCTTCCCCATCACAAGGGTGTCGCATCTTACCAGATTTGGACCGTTTGTGAGACTGCATCAGCTTAGCTGTATTTTCATGACGATATAATCTTTCAAGTCTATCTTGTATAGGAAGGTACCGCAACACTTTGCGTGGGACTTTATTCTGGCCTTCCTCATAGCGCGAGAGACCACAGACATCACACTTGTCTTTATTTTTATTGTCTTTATAGTAAAGCATGCAATTGTTATAACACACATCAATTTTCTGATATGGCATGCCTAGACCTTCTAATAATTTCTTTGATTGGTAGAAATCCTTGGGAATCTTAGATTCTGGAGGCAGAAGTTCATTGATTAACTCTAGGTTTGCTTCAAAGTGTGCAATAGACATATTGTACTGTGATTTCAAAGCTAGCAGACGTGCCACAGCAGAAAGAGATGAGTGTGTTGTGTTCTCATGGACCGGTTGATCAGCGCTAGCAACCATCTTATAGAACGCCTGCGCTGATCCTGTGGGTTCCTCTTCAAAGGTCGGTGCATGGCCACCACCTAGGTCAACTAACATATCATCCATTCGATCAGCTTCATCAAAACTCTCATCACTTCCAACTTCCACATGACTCTCTCCATGTGATGTCCATATTCTGTAGTCATCTCTAAACCCATTTTTACACAAGTGCATCTCCACATCAAATCTTATATGCCTAACATAGTTTCGACACATGGCACATGGGCACTTAATGGTGCCATTTTCAACAAGATCAACCCTAGAGAACGCATGGTCCAGAAACATGTTTGTGTTTTCAATCCACTCATTAGTGGGAGCCTGCCCACGAGACCAACCACTATACATCCACTCACGGTCTGTCATTACTCTTTGTTCTGTTTAAAAATATATAGCAAGGAGATATATTTTAGTTTCATCACAAATTCACAGAACTAACACCCAAATCTGGCTATGCAGAAACATGTGCTTTCTAGTAAATATTGGTAGATATTCAATAGAATAACAACGTAGTGTGCAACCTACTAAACAGAAATATTGTAGCCAATGCGTTAACACACAAATGTAATTGCAAAGTTGTTAACACAGATATATGGATACTTACTACTATTTCAGAGTTCTGTTCTTCCTCAAATCCAATCAATTTTGCTGCTGTTGCGTGATAAACAGAGTATCTTCAGATAACCTTCTCAAATTTAGTCAATGTTACTGCTGGTACATGGAACTGCCTCCATATATCCTCAGATTGCCCCTAAAAAATCAAAGTGCTTCAGCTTGCTAAATTTAATGAACACATGCTCCCATAGATGTAACTCTAAAACAGATAAGAAACATAAGCAGCAGATGATAACCTTTCCACAGAGAATTGTATAGCAGCATTTTTAAGTGGCTACGCCCAAAGTATAAGGTGGTAGTACCAATATTTCAAAAGAAACATCATAATTAATTTGCTAGCTTTACTATCATCACAGTCCAATCCCCTATTTTATTTTACTAGTAAATTAACATACTGGTACTAATAGGACCTTCGATTAAGACCCAAACCTATGTGAATATGTGATTTAAATCCCCAGAAAATACAGATCTGTGCTAATAGCCATTTGATCCAGTCACACAACAGCAAGGTTACTTAAAGAGTTAAGATGGATCCGAATTTTTACCTCTGCCTAGTGACCTGATTGCAACAAGAAGCAAGGTGGATCCGAATTTCCGATGACTTGAGACCCGATTGCAAGGAGAACGAAGGAGGGTCCGACGTCCTGGACTATGCTCAGGCCTTAGTGTGGAGGGCGTCGGTCCGACGAAGCATGAGCACACATGACTGGGGGCGATGGATGAGGGAGGAGGAGGGGATGAGCAGAGGAGGGCGGACGAGCGACGGCGGAAGGGGTTCGTGCGAGGGGCGATGGATGAGGGCGGAGGAGGGCAGTGGAGTGGAGGGCAGACCAGCGCCGGCGGAAGGAGCTCGAGCGAGCAACGGTGGGAAGGGGTTCGGGCGAGCTGAGGAGGAGAACGGGGATAGCGGCGGGTGTGTGTTGTGTGGTGAGCTGGTGGCTGAGGCCCGTGAGTGGAGGCGGCTGGAGATAAGGTTAGGGTTTGGCCACGCGGGAGTCTACCAAATTTTGCCGCGCTCTGCGTTTTGGTAACACGCGGGGGAACCAGGAATTTGATGACCTGTACATTTGGACCTGAGTCCGACGGTGATACGTGATGCTGCGTGAGGTCTGATTAATCTATGAATAATCGTGCATGCACAAATCAGCAAATAGCAAATGTACATGCACGTGGCCAGCTAGGTGTCTTGGTCCTATACGTATCCAGCAAGGTAAAAATATACTTGCATTAAAAAAAGATTTTAATTAGGGGAGGACCCCGCCCGCCCGTCTCCGTCGAAGTCGCAAGTCGCGCAATTTTTCGCGCAAAAATCGCGCGCTACGCGCTCCGGGTGGGATTCGAACCCACGACCTCAGCCTCGCGCGGAGCCTCCTCTACCACTGCACCACACACTCACATGTGTCCATATATCCTTTCGGTTCCCCACATATTATACAAATCCGTGTGTAATTTGCTTGTTTGAGGTCCTAAACAATTTCAAATTAAAAAGTTGTCAACTACAAAGTTTCATAACTTTTTGAGAGGAACAACTTTCGTATTGATCATTTCTCCATCCGAGATCGTTTACAAAATTTGAATTTAAAATTTTAGACCATTCAAACATAGTTAGGTGGGACAGCAACGTACTTTCATAGTAGAAATTTACGCCAAGGCGTGGCGGACATATTCTCCGCCACAAGTCTTCGATGACGCCACAACTGAGTGCCTGGTGTGCGCTATGAACCAAACAACCTCTATATAGATATGCCATTGAAGCTATTGATTTTGACATTCTAGACCTCCTTAAAGCTTCATTAGTAAATCCCCCATATCGACACAAAAGCATATCTAGGGTTCGAGGGGCGCATCGGCAGAGGGAAGTGCCATTGGAGGGGCCGTGGCTTGCTACTCACGCTGCTGGAGGGAGGGGACACCCGCACCATCGAAGGGGCGCGCCGCTGGGGTTCTATCTCCAAATTATCATAAGATAATTAATAATATTTAAACTTTGTTAGAAAGTTCTACAAACTCGCATGACATCATGGTTTTTGGTGTATAATCTTTACATAAAAAATCAAAATGATTTAAACAAAGTGGTCTTATATATTGTTCACAAATGGATACATCTCTCACAACTTATGTAACTATGTGAGAGATTTATCTATTTATGAATAATGTGTAGTCCAACTTTGTTAATATGATTTGAAAATTTTATGGCAAGATAATACAACCATGTTATGATCTCATGCCAAATTTTAGGATTTTTAGACACCTTTAAGATATTATTGTATTTTTTCAGTCGGAGACACCAAAATACTTACAAGCATTTCCTTTGGTGCCGACCTCCAAGAAAATTAAATAACCCCCAAGGAAATGATAATTTACTTGACGGTTTCGAATAACACCCAAGAAAATGGGTATTTTCCTTGGCAGTTGAGAATAACACTCAAGAAAATGAGTCATTTCCTTGGAGGTTACTAGAAACCGCCAAGGAAAGCCCCATATTCCTTGGCGGTTTACCTAAACCTTCAAGGAATATATGTTTCCTTGAGTGTGGAGTACCACCGCCAAGGAAACTGACCTTTTCTTGGCGGTTTGATTTTGGCCCCCAAGAAAATTCTGGGCCGCCAAGGCAATTCTAGTTTCCTGTAGTGAGTCTAGCAATCTGTTGCAAAAGCAGGAGCAGTACGTACGTAGCACAGAAAATAAGACAGCTAGCGGGGTTCTGCTTACAAGTTGTTTTTGAGGAAATCTGCTTACAAGTTGTTCTGGCTGTTAGTTCATATATAGACTGGAGTAAACGCAAATAACATAGAGAAGAAGCTGGGTCCATTAAGTGAGGAACCAAGGAAGCTCCCATTCGAATTGATAAAACACATTACAAATAATTTCTCGGAGGAGATTGGGCGGGGTGCGTTTGGACAAGTTTTCAAGGTATGTAAATCCATTTCATGTTGGAGATATGTATCTTATTTTATTGTAGTTATCAAATGAAATATGACACAGAAATTAGATACTGTTTTATGATGAAAAAGTTTGCAGTCTTGTGGAATTGTTACTGATTAATAATATCACCTAGTATCCCCTAATAAAGTAAATTGTTTTAGAAATACTACCACAAGCTTCATAAGCTTTCTTTTACAACTACTCCCTTCATTCTCCTTTATTAGCAAATATGGTCGTACGTTGTAATGGAATTTACTTCTTGCATTATCTATTCTAATATGTTTTGAAATCAAGCTTCAATCGTATCATATGACGTGCACTATCCTAACTCGGACAACAAATCAATTAGGATCTAATCTCTAATCCATCACGTCCCAAACTCCAATACTATTATAACTCGGGCAACAAATCAATTAGGATCTAATCTCTAATCCATCGCGTCCTAATACTATTACTAAAACGGGTGTGGATTCTTATGTTCCACAAAGGGGAGGGACAGTGGGACACACCGACTGGAAAATAGTGTGATGGACCAAAATTTGTAGGTAGAATTTTTCACACTTTAATATTAGTATATATATAGTTTATAGATAAGGCGCAGTTTGAAAAACATGATCTCCTAAATTACATTTTAATCATTTATTTATTATATATTATATTGTTATACTATAAATTTATGATAATTGGATAATACATTTAATCATGAATCTAAATGTATCGAGTTTATATAAAAATTGTTAGCCAACTTATTGGTAAAAAATTTAGTGTTTAAATCTTGATATGTGTGTACACCTTATAAAAGATAGTGAAGAAAGTAGTAGATATACCTTCTAGAAATATGGTCTAGGCTATTTTCTCTTAGTATTTATATTTTGTCGCATCCTATCTCACCGCGCTCGCCGTCCTATCCGCTTTGCATCCGCATAGCCCAGACGGCTTGCATGCAACCACCTTGCTACCCTTCTTCTATTAGTAGTCGATTTGGCTAGACATGTTGTTACTAGTCGATTTGTCGTCATAGAAGAGGCATCTTACAGATGTCGGAGGATGCCATATGGTGTAGTCTTGCATATGTCATAGGATGTAATTACATTTTGCATATGTTAGAGAATGTTGTGCTGACACAATAGATGTTGTTGTCGGTGATGTGGTCGATGCCGTTGTTGATGAAGTGGTCGCTACTGTCATCAATGATGCAGTGATAGTTGATGTCATCTTTCATGAAGTGGTTGATGCCATCATCAGTGAAACGTCTTGCAGTCATATCTGTCAGAGGATAAGTCCTGTCGATCTTGTCGACTAAGTGGCAATGTTATGCCGATGAAGACTATTGGTCATGAAGTGTCATGATGTACTCAAATGTGTTGTTGATGTAGTTCTGACGAAGAAAATTACTAATGTAGTAGATATAGTTTTTTTAGGATGTGGGGGATCTAAATGAGCTTAGTAATAAGGTGAATTTTCATCATGGTTGGGAGGCAAACCAGAACCCACCTCCTATGGTTGAATTCAATCCTAATGGTTGGCCTAATTGGCCAGAGCAAGAAGGGGATGTCATGGGTGAGAATGAGTTGGCAGAAAATGCAGCTAATAATGCAATCCTTCAACATCTTGAGTAACCAAGGTCTTCTTCTTCAATGGGCATTGACACTAGAGAATTTTTGAGGGCTCAAGGACCTCCAATCATTTTGGAATCCCTCTTCCTTTCGCTGGCTGTTCTTTAATCCCAGCAAGCAAACTACTTATGTATGTGTCGGATATATGGGCCTGGGGTACCTTCACCGTCCGTATACCCGATCCATGCCTATCTACTGGACCGAAGATGACGAGGGATGAGGCTCACGAAAGCCAGGCGAATCCACAGTGTTAGGATAGAATCAATTTGCTACGCATTCTATGTAACAGATTAGGAATCCAATCTATTAGCCGAACGCATCTACTATAACCCTACCCCCTCGGAGTATATAAGGGGGTAGGGGCCACCAATCGGGATCCACTCCATCTCATTCCCATCTTCTGCATTCTAGTGCGTAGCTAGGAGCGACAACCCCTGTAACCAAGCATACGAATACATAGATCCATCTTCAAATTGGACGTATGGCATCCCACGTGCCCAAACCAGTATAAACTCTATGTCTTGTGTGCTACCATCTAATTCATCTTACCCAAGTAGCTGCTAGGTATTGCCAGAACTAATTCTTCCGACAGCTGTCACGTGGCAGGTAAGGGCCTTTCACTACAGATGGATATTTTCTTCAACTTTGGCGACAACGCAAAGAGGTAGCCGGGCGAAAAGATCTCCTTTGGCAAATTCGACTGCATCGCCGATCAACTCCCTCTTCAGTGTCAAGGGCGTGCACGGCGTCAGTCCTCATCATGTTATAACTTGGGTCAGATGCTGGGATCCGCTTAGTATTTTAGCAGTTTTAATGTCAAATAGGGGATTTTCTCAAATTGATTCCACCGAGTATCACAGGGTTAGATTTAGGTTTCAATATTTACCTAGTATGGCATCAGAGAATAGCATGAAATTGACACACTCTGAATCCCTGGACATAATTGGCGCAAGAATATGGACAACAGACCAGGTTATAACAAATTGCTACTAGTCAAAGTCATTTAAGCTTATCTAAAAGAACTTTGAAATTGAGCAGCTAAACATAGAACAATCTACAACAAAATGTTCATCTAATAAGCAAATTGCCTAGTGCTAGCACTTGCTTAGCAGGCCTAAGGTCAAATTAAAATTAGTTGATTAATCTGGTTCAGTTTATTTGTCCATGAAACGTTAATAAGTAAATTCCAAAGCAGAGCCCTATTTTTGTTGAATTCATGTTTCTTTGTACGTGCATTTAGTGGCAACTAGTGGTTATTAGGCCCTTGTTTAGAGCTTTGCATAGCCCCCCCCCCCCCCCCCCCCCCCAAAATTCCTGAGACACCCTTGCTTATAGTTGTTTTGTTTGTTTCAAACTCAATCACTTTGAGCATAAAAACAATACAAGCATAGTATGAGTAACCACAAATGCTAATGATGAATAGGGAGTGCTGGAAGATGGAGAACAGATTGCAGTGAAGATGCTCCGTTTCATGCCAGGTTTTTATGACCAGCAGTTCCAAAAGGAATTTGAAATCCTTAAGCAGCTCAAGCACCCTAATATTGTCCCACTGTTAGGGTTCTGCGATGGAGCTCAGGAAGTATATATGTATAGAGTACAATGGTAAACTTACAGTTTGTCAATGGATACACAGGGCACTCTGCCTTGAGTATATGCCCAAAGGAAGCCTTGCAAACCTCCTTTCTGATTGGTGCTTACGGTATTGAATGAATATTTTTTTCCATCACGTGAATAAAAAAATGTTGTTGGAGTTTATATATTGAGAATAACATGTTTGCTATTGCAGGTGACAATCTTGGCAATAATTGACCTTTATGCTACAAAATTATTAAGGGAATTTGCGAGGGTTTGAAATACTTTCAAGAGGGATTATAGTTTCCCATTTTTCATTTGGATCTAAAACCAGATAATATATTGTTAGATGAGAAGATCATGCCAAAAATATCAGATTTCGGTTTGTCTAGGCTCACAAGGGAATACGAAAAATGTGTTGAGTCATCTAGGGACAATGTAAGACTGATGCTCATGCGAACAGAGTTCATAATCAGTTAATTGTATTTATTTTTCAATCTCATCTTACCTATGTCATTTATGTTCTGCTGCAGTGGATACATCCCACCGGGATTCATTAACCATCAAGTAATCTCAAAGGAGTATGATATATATAGTTTAGGTGTTATAATTACAAAGATAATCTCTGGAAGTACAGGCTACTCAATTGTTGCCGACATGAGTGCCCAAGAATTTGTTGAATATGTAAGAATATAAGTTATTATCATCTTAACGTTTTCTTACTATCACATACTAAGAGATTCATATCAACTTCTCAGTTTACCAAGTTTGATGCAAACCATGTGACGAATTAACAAAAGATTTGCCATCATTGTATACTTTTATGAGTGAAGTGTTGTGCATCAGCCCTATTGCTTTTGTCCACCTTCGGGCAATGGAAATGTTATTTACCCTCGATGATTCAAAATATATTCTAAAATATATAGTGTCTTTCCATTTATCCTACTCAAACTTCTCTAGTCATAACAAAGTATTTAATATAATATATTAGCATCTATAACACCAAATAAATGTTGTATCAAGATATATTACATAGTGAATTAATTACATTGATTTAATATCGTGATATATATTTCTGAGCTTTTAAAAATTAGATAAGTTTAATTTAGGACAAAACTAAAATACATTACTACTTGGAATGATATAGTTACAGTTGATCAAAACACTCGACTTCAGTAGTAGTGCAAGGAGCTCCTGTATTTGGATCACATAGTTGTGTCAGTTTCCTATGATTTCCGTATAGTTAATTCACATGTTTCAAATTAAACAAAACCTATATTGGCAATAGGGCAAACTATGTTTTTTTGGGCAAACAGGAGGACTGTGCCCCTACTGAATTTCTTAGAAGAGTTTAAAACAGGCAAACAACAAAGTTTAACGAAATAAAGAAAATAAGAAAGATTACAACAAAGCTTCTAGCCATAACTTTCCAGGGCGACTCAGGCGGCGCCGCTCCCCTAGCCTCTAAGCCTCCCTCACACTCCCATCCCCAGCCACTGCCAGATATCAATGCCCTCCTTCGTCCTCCTCTCTCTCTCTCTCTCTCTCTCTCTCTCTCTCTCGGAGGTGCTCCCGAGGTAGGGTTTTTGACCATGGCGGAGGTCTGCACGGGGTGGTGTCCGGCGGTGGCATTATGGCTAGCCGTGACTAGATCCGGTGTCCCCTTGGCCGGATCTAGACCGTCGGCACGTAGATCCGTGGTGTGGTGGTGCGTTGGAGGGACAGTGGTGTAGCGGCGGCAGCTCCGTCCATGGCCCAGCTGCTCCGATGGCTGTGGCTCATGGAGCTGCGGGTGGCTTTGTGGCCGGACCATGGCGGTGCTGCGGTACGCGATGGCGTCAGCTTTGGGGACAACATTAGCGATGGCAGCCGGTAGCAGGAGTGGGGTTGGCTTCACTGGCAGGGCGGCAGCTGGCACAGCAAGTACGGACCTTGGCCACTGCCGCGCACTGTGTTGAGGTGCCATGGCAAAAGCTGTGTCCATTGGACCGATGGCGGAGACGCCTCCGGGTGCCGTATTCTTCCTTGGAAGCATCCATCGATCTGCCCTCTCCCCTTTGCGCGGCGTGCTCTTCCTGGGTGTAAAACCTTGACCTTTCTGGTCAGGCGCTGGTGGCATCGTGTCCCTCCTTAGAGGCGTCGTTTTGGAAGCTCATGCCTATCAGTATGTGATGGCCGCCACCATGTGGCGAGGAAGGTGGAGGTCTATCTGACGATTCAAGTTTCTGGTGTGCACTATGGCAGAAGGTTGTCGAGTGGAGGGCATTGGCGGCAATTGGAGGGTTTCACATCTATTTGGTAGGTTGGAGTTGCGACCATGTAGTTGGCGAGGATGCCGACGTGGGAGGCACCCCTGGAGTTGGCGAGGAGGCTGATGTGGGAGGTGGTTGCTAGCAGACTTGCATTGCCGAGGTGACCTATGTGGTGTGGCGGCGTGCCGTCCCGCTTAGCGGCGGCTGTTTTGGCGCAAGGAAGCCTCTGACTGACAACCGGAGGGCATGTGTGACACTTCTACCTTCGATAAGACAGTTAGGCTACTGGAAGCTGCAGTGTTTGCACGTGGATCTCGGCGGGCGGGGTCGGCTTGGTGTGCGCCTGAGGAAGCTTCTCTCATGTTGGTTTGGCAGCTCGTAGCGGGTAGACCTCCTTTGTAGTGATTACTTTGGTGTGGGACAATGTCTGGAGAGACGGTGCAATCGGAACTGATTGCGGAAGGGCTACACGACTTGCAGCGGATTACAGCGGCTAGCCCTGCTCAGCGGCGGGCTACTCGGTGTGGAACATCGTCGGCAATGACGGTGCAAGCGGTGACAAGGGCGTTTTCATCTTGACTTCTTTGTCTTTCAGGGGTGGCGCTGGAGTTGAAGGGTCGAGATGGCGGACTAGAGGGGGGGCGAATAGTCCTTTTCTAAAATTTAATTGCGTTGGCTAACCGAAACAAATGCGGAATTAAACTTATCGATCTAGCCAAGACTACACCCCTCTATCTATAACTCTAGCACCTTACAAAAGATCTTAAATAAGCAACTAAGGTGCCAAGCTTAGCCAGAGGTCACCTAATCAATTCTAAAGCAAGGTCACACAAACCTATGCACTAGTACTTACACCGGGAAGCTCCTACATAATTCTTAGTAAGCAAAAGCATAAAGCTCCTAGGCTCACTAGCAATGTTCAATAACAAAGCAACCAATGTCAAATTAGAGAGTGTAAATTACTTAGCTACACAAACTAAGCAATGTGACTAACAAGGTTATACAAACCAAATTAGCCACGTAAAGGGGATATTTCCAGCTACATAAGCAAGAATATATCTAGCTAGCTACACAAGCACAACTAGATTCAAGAGCAACTACACAAGCAAGATATATATGAAAGTAAATACAAGCTTGTGTTACACAAAGGCATATCACCGAGAAGAGTAGACAATGTTGACACGGTGATTTTCTCTCGAGGTTCACTTGGTTGCCATCAAGCTACATCCCCGTTGTGTCGACCAACACTTCATGGTTTGGCGACTAATCGGTATCCACAACCGAACTCTGCCAAAGAGCGCTGTAAGAACCTACCATCAAGTGTGGTAGCTCAATGACACGCTCAACTAGAGTTGCTCTTCACGATCCCCATGGGGTGAGCACAATCCCCCTCACAAAGCTTCTTCGGAGCCTCGCACAAACTTCTTACGAGCTTCGATGGAGCCTCAAGCCACCAAGTCATCTAGGAGGTGGCAACCTCCAAGAGTAACAAGCACCACTAGCTTGCAACACGATTACCTAGTACCACTCGATGCAACCTCACGTGCAACGCACTAGAATCACACTCATTCGCAATCGATTCGCACTCTTGCAAGCACAAATGAGTTAGAGGCTCTCCTAGCACTTCCAAAACATGGACACTAAATTCTAAGGGTGCCAAGCACCAGCCAAGGCTGGCCAAAGAGCTATTTATAAGCCGCTCCACAAAATAGAGTCGTTGCCCCTTCACTGGGCAAGAAACGCGAGCAACAGATGCGGTCACGCCAACCAACAGACGCGGCATCCCAGCATCCATCGCTCAAGATGATGCCACGTGTCACTAGCCGTTCGAACGCCAATGGTCAAAACACCGATCAATAGACGCGACTGACGCCTGGAGCTCACGCGTCTGTCGCTCCAATGGATGCGGTCCAAAGAGCTCTCAACGTCAGTTTTCTTCAATAGACGCGTCCTACGGGAAAGCAACAGACGTGCACTGTGTCTGTCGTCGCCGAGGACAGCAGAGCTACTGACATCGAGTCCAACCGACGCTGTTGCCCGGCGTCTGTCGCTTCAACACCACCGCGTTCGACGCCTCCTTCTAGCAGCGCGCGAATGAGGGTAAGCCACCAGACGCTGACGTCAGTGTCTGACGCTCCCGAGACCAGCGTTCGTCGAGTGTTTCTCATAAACACTCCCGCGACTTTGCCTCGTTTTCCATCCTTCGGCGCAATGGAAAGTAAGCGTTTTATCTCCACGAAAACGCCTGAATCCCGCCGAGCAAGCTCGGCGGGAGGGAGAGAGGAACCCAAAACCCTCTTAACCACTCAAACTCCACCGCTTTCGCAAATGTGCTAGCACCACCAAGTGAATATCACAATGTGCATGTGTGTTAGCATTTTCACAAACATTTTCTTCGAAGGAATTAGGCTCTCAACTTGCCACGCCACTTGATCCTTGCACGTATGCATAGTTAGATTACTCGAGTGGCACTAGATGCCCGATATGCAAACAAGTTTGCCCCTCTTAATAGTACGACCATCTATCCTAAACCCGGTCATCAACTTCTCTACACACCTATGACCGGTGAAATGAAAATACCCTAGGTTATACCTTTGCCTTGCGTATTCCATTCCATTTCCTCCGATATTGATGCAAAACATGCACCAACCAATCACCAAATGATATGATCCACTTCATATCATCACGTGACCGTATTAGTTCATCGATCTTGACCTTACTTGCTCTTCACCGTTGCCTCGGTCCATCGGCGCCAACTCTTGCCTAAGCTTCACCGTCACATGCGTCCCTCGCTTCAAAGCCTCCGACTTGCCCTTCACGCTTGCAACCGGTCCGTCGAGCCAAGTCATGCCTTGATCTTCTCTACCTTGATCACATGACTCAATGTCATGTCTCATATGCAATGGGCTCCTCCATCATCACATGTGCAAGTTTTTCAACATCTCCAAGTCATTTCCACTTTCATGGCATATGTTGCTCACACACATGTACCTGTGGACTAATCACCTGTGTATCTCATATAAACACAATTAGTCTACCTAAGGTTGTCACTCAATTACCAAAACTAAACAAGGACCTTTCAGCAGTGTAGCAACTAGTTCGTAGTGGTTTGGTGACGTTGAAGTGTGTGTTCTATGTTGAATTGTAGCTCGTGTCGATGTCCCATTCTGACCGCCAGAGTTTTTTTTTCTTCTTCCTTGAGTTGGGTTTCGGTGCGTGTTGATATCCCAATTCAACTGACCGGTGTCGTATTTGTTTTGTTTGTCCAGTTTGAGCTTCATCTGCTTTTTAATATAATCGGCAGCTCTCCTGCCCATGTTTCAAAAAAAATATAATACTGCACCCATCTCCAAATGTATGGTGTATTTTGTTTCGTCAGAATAAGTTTTTTAAGCAACAATTGCTCTATTCCAATATAACCATTTGTCACAAAACTTGATGTTATTAGATTTGTATTCACGATTAGTGGCTTACGAAGGAAATATAATACTGCAAGGTCCTGTGAATTTGCCCTTACCGTTTCCACTTCAGTACATTCCTTTTGACCTGTCAGTATGTCTTGGATTATAACACCAAGACTATATATATCCGACTTGAATGTCATCACACCATCATAGGATTCTGGTGCCAAATATCCCCTGCAAGAAAATTGTATAAACTGATAAATTAACAATTTCAAAAATATATAATGAGGTTTTTAGAGGCATAGCTAGCTTACAGTGATCCGAATATTTTAGACGTGATAGCCCGGCTTTGCTCTTCACCAAAGCGCCTGGAGAGACCAAAATCTGCAATTTTTGGCTCCATTTTATGATCCAGCAGTATATTAGCTGGTTTGAGATCTAAATGAACAATACGCTCCATGTGAAGGTAATGTAAGCCATTGCAAATGCCCTTGATTATTTGATAGCGCTTTCTCCAGTCAAGACCGCAAGATGCATCTGTAGAGGACAATAAATAAAGGGGCCTGGTTTCTTACATCCTCATGTACTTGTTATATTAACAAACAGCTAATACTAGATAGTTTAGCATGGACGTAGATAAATTTTGCAATATGTAATTTTAACAAACAGCTAATACTAGACAGCTAATACACAAGGGATTGATGCTGGGAACCATATGTAATTTTAACAAGAAAAACAAAGATGGAATGATATGCATGGTACATTATCCTACCGTACCGGTTATATACTCAACAAGACTCCGATTAGGAAGAAACTCAAAGCAGAGCAACCTCTGTCGGACATCTGCCATCACAAAGTTGCCCCCATAGTCGCACATTCTCCCCTGTGTATCAGCACAATATCCCTGAAACCGCACAATATTGTTGTGCTTTACCCTCATCAGACAACCAACTTCTTGGTTGAATTTCTTTTCTTCGATGTCAACCTCGTCGTTTAGCTTTTTGACAGCGACCAATTGACCATTTCCGAGAATTCCCTGCAGTCAAAATTACTCAATTTTGTTCTCAGAACTGAACATATATATATTTCTTTTTTTTGAAATCATCAACTGCGATGAAGATGGGTAGCTTAAGAGTTACTCACCTTGTAGACAACCCCAAACCCACCACTGCCAATGTTTCGATCAGGAGAGAAATTATTTGTGATTGCCTTTAGAAGTGATAAAGGCAGATCTGTCGGTTCTGCATTTGTATCAAGTAGCATGTCCGCCAAGAGCTTGTGGGTACTAGCTTGAGAATCCATTGGCACTTACATACAACTTAGCCTTCAAACAAGATCCAGAGGTAGTTGCAAGGGCATAAATTTTGGTGAAACCTGGAAAGAGAGAATTCCACAGCTATTAAAAGGACTTTGTTGAACCCGGTGCTCGGATGCAGGCTAAAAACCACGTTTCAATCCTACGTCCCAACTTCAAAAGAGATAGCACGTATTCGCTTACACCTCAGCGAAGGCTGGCAAACTGAAAAAAATCCGTCATCCTCCTATGATCCTATCGCAATGGGTTTGGGTTGTCGGATAAATTAAGGAGCCAGGCAGCGTCAGAACAGTTGAGGCGTTCGTCTTCTTCCTCTCCGGTTCTCTGATCCTCGCCCGTCTCGTGCTGCTGCTCTTCCCTAATCCTTATCCACCATCCCAGTATCCACAAATTGTACGTTTTCCAGTTACCACCTATCGCGTTGAATGAAGAGCACCAAGCACCGATCGAGGAGTGAAGGACATCTTTCCTTGTGGACTCAGGAGTTGGCCGCCCAAGATCGCAGGAGGAACAAGGAGAGAAAGGAATAGGGAACTTGGAGGCCTGATCGCCGACATCACATGCTAGCCAGCCGAGGAAAAATTAAACATGCACTGTAACTGTACTAAGAATAGTAGAATTTCTGGATACGTACATCCCTGCTCAAGTACAAGCTAGACTAGATCCGCTCAATTCCATCTTTCACTAGAAAGTTCATTACAGTGGGCAGCGGAGCCACACCAAAAATGGAATGACTTGATCTATAGAAATGTAAATAACCTAACAATGAGCAAATCAAAGTTCAGTAATAGCTTTTATGTCTGGTCGGCGTTAGCCTTTGCGTTAGATTGATTGGTCTGTTGTCTCTCTCGTTACAGGGGTGTCCACGGCCTCTCTTAATATCAATAGAGAAGGCTGTGATGCGATTACAATCCTAGTCGAATCCAAAAAAATTGTCTTGAACTAAATATAGAAGGTACTTTCTATACGAATCCTGCTAGTCTGGCCTATTCTACTAAGGTTCGGTGTAGCGGACACTACTCCTCTCCTTGCTTCTGTCTGAGGGTCAGGCCAGGGCTCACGGCTTGTAGTCACATTGCTGGGGAACCCTTCGGGTCCCGCATCGACAGGCCCCAAGCATTTCATAGTTGAACTCGAAAGCCTCCTTGTTTCTCCGGCTTTGCTTGGTGAATCAAGCTTGGTCCAGGTTCTTTCGATATGAAGCCTTGAAATGGTCCTGTCTTGAAGAAGTCTTTTGAGTGACGTGCGCTTTTTTCAAAGAAAAATGGCATTCACTGAGTGTAGCCCTCGAGCCTCTTGCTATTTAGAACAAAAAGTTAGAGGGTCTTAAATTTTTATCATCGAATAACTAAAAATCTTATATAAGGATATGTACCCTACAACCCCTGAGCATATATCCGGGTTCTTTTTATTCAAGAAGAACCGGATATAGGGTCTTTTATCATATTCTCAAGTAACCTTCTTTTTTCTGAGTGGTAGGTGGTAGTTGGCCATTGAATTGGTTAAATGATGCACAGTCATGGGTTGCACAGTGTTGACATATTCCTTTGGATATATTATCCTTGAGTACTGTGTCTTCATATGTGGTAGCTTCTACTTTCTGTCACTTCTCTGAATGCTTTATTAGGTTGGATTTGTTTGGCGCACTTGTTCTATGTACGCCGCTCCTTGGTCTATAAATACCTCTTTGGCGAGCTGCTCATACCGGCAAGGTCTTGTTGTAGTTCTTGAAGTCTTGTAGTTATAAATATGGTAGTTTGTGAAGTAGAGCAGCTCCCGGGCATAAGTTGTAAGTCTTGTTAGATCTTGTAGCAGATGGAAGAAGTCTTGTGAACGAGATTAGAGGTAGACTAATCTCACGGCGGCATTGCGCTGGGTAGTCCATCCTGGCAGGTGGAAGAAGTCTTGTGATGTGGGATGCGTTTCCTCATCCAGCAGTTCCGGATTGATCATTCCACTCTGCCTTGCGACTGTCCGGTGTAGATCAGCATATGATCTAGGATCACATCAGGCTTGGGTAGACAAATGCCTATGAGCCTCACCTGGTCCGTGTTGTCATGCTGTGACGTTGACACCAATCTTGGATGCCCTGCGCTCCTCCTTTGAAGAAAATAGTGTAGCTGAGTAGGGTGTATTCTGCCAAGTAGCGACTAGGGGCACGTAGTCGTTTCTAGAGTCGTGTTCTTTCTGTGCTTCTTGTTGTTAGCTTGTTCGTCATAGTTCCGAATTCGTAGGTCTTGTGAGATCTGTAATCTTGTATCTTTTGAAGATATTTGTAATAGAAAAAATCTCGCTTTCTGAGTTGTTGTCTCCTTTTTTTTTCTTGTCTGAGTGCTATTGAGTTTCATCCGGGTTGTTCTTGGAAAATCTAGGTTTTTTGTAGTGTTCTGTAATCTCTTCTGTGTATCTTGCGAATGGCGAGTTCTTTCTGAGTTTGTACGAGCTGTAACAATTCAGCATCGGCATAGTGTGAACGGATAAGTTTAAAATCTGCCCATTGTACTGTTCTGTTGCAAAAAGGCGTGCAATCCGTCATTTTCAGCTGTGTCAGTTATGGCAGGAAATAGACCGTTGCGTTCCCATGCCGTGTTAAATGGGTCTGGTGGGCCACATTTTTACTGTTATAAATCTATTTAACGGCCTTTCTTCTTCTTCTTTTCTCCTTGTCTTTGCCTTCTAGCATTTAGCCTTTACAAAACCCTAGCCTTTAGAGCTCTACCGCCGTCGTCGCCACCACCATCATTCAAGCACTGCTGTTGTTTATACTTTTGTCGTCACCTTAGAGCCCTGTCATTGCATGGGCAAGAAGTCATCAAGCAAGTCAAAGGGTGTCTTAGTGGATGAGGAGGCATCGCTCTCAATCATCGAGAACCAAGAGTTCATCGCTATGAGGGTTGCGGAGAAATTCTGGCCAGCTCTGGCCACGACGGAGGACCAGCTGCGCGAGTTAGTTAGCGACGACCTCATCCAGGAGAAGGGCTTCACTGACTGGAAGATCCCAGGCCAGCACCGGGTTTCTACTCCAGGTCCCTGGTGAGATTGTTCTGTTTATCTCTTTCGTTCGAGCCTGTCTCTGCCTACCTGCTTCTGCTTTTCTTCATCGTTTCCTTTATTATTTTGATATATCTCTGAACCACTTAACCCTGAACACTATCCTTCATCTATCAGTGTTCATCCATCTCTGTGAAGTTTTCCTTAGCATCATTCCTTCAATCTCTCTTTTTTGCTACTTTTTTCGTTTGAAGCCGCACCCCTGGAGTGACAATACTTCTCCGCTGGGTGGTTGTGGTATCCAATTCCGTCAAGGAAGAAAAATCTCTTTTTTGATTATGATTGTAACACCTTAGGTGTTTGGCTTCCTTAATTGTATTGCATTTCATGAACTTGAGCATCATTCATTCATGCATGAGCTTATAATATGTGAAACATGCTTTTGAAACATTTCAACATGTGTTTATATTTCATGTGTGTTATGAAGTGAGTAGTGTGCAACACCCAAGTGCAACATGTGCAACTTCCTTTTGAGACATGCCACCCACTTTAGTGAAACATGATTAGCAAGTGCTATGCAACACACTCATGCAACATGTGCAACATGATATTGCAACATTTTGGGGGAAAATTATGGTTTTGCTTGTTTCAACTTTTGTGACACTAGGAAGTGTGTGTAACCAATGTGTAGAGTGGCTAATTAGATCTTATAACACCTTAATTACATTTAGGGTAAGTAGTGGAGCAATGTTCATATTGACCAAAATTACCAAATTGCCCTTCCAAATGTTGTTGACTAGGTTTTGACCCCTATAGTGCTTTGGTTTGACCATTTAAAAAGTCCAGCTTAGACATCTTGTATGGAGGAGCAACCTTAAGCAAAGTTGTAGAGAATTTCATAAGGAACAAAAGATCTAATATGGTCATCTTATGAAAATGACCAGAACATGCTCAAAAATGGCCCACAAGTCAGCTTGAGGGGTGCTCAACACTTAGAAAATTTCTAAGTCTAGAATTTGGAATTTACAGTTTCAATGTACCCCACTTTAGGGCCTTGTAGTTTCAAATCTAGGCCTAATTAGTCCAAACTCCAATTGACAATCTTGTTATCCATACATAGCTCTACAATTCCGTTGTTAACACCTCTCGCTAATTCGGGCTAGGTTAGGAGTTTTACTCGGTTGAAATCGCGCTGTCAGTCGAATCCGTGGACACCGATTCAGTCAAGTCGAGCGACATTCAGTGAATGTCGTGGCCGACCGCGCGCAGGGCCGGGGTGCCGCGTGGCCACCATGCTTCAGCTCCATCCCCACTCGCGAGCGCGCTGGCGAACTCAAGCTGCCAGCATGCTGCTGCTGCCCTCCACCCACTCCATTCCCTCGCCCTTCTTCTCCAACTCACTGGTAAGGCGTCCGCACTGCCGTCGCCACTGCAACCATCTCCGCCAAGCTCGTGCGCTTGAACCATCGCGCCACCACATCCCTGAGCTTGACCACTGCACCACCGTGAGCCACAGGTGCCCTTGACCGCACCAAGTTGCCCTGCATTCACCAGGTAGCCCTCACCGCGAAGGCGCCTCCACCGGCTCGCCATGCTCGCCGCCGTCGAGCCGCACATGGCCGGGCCGCTTGGGCGCCTAACTACACATTCCTTTCTGTGCGCTAGATGCAATTAGGGTTAGAGATGCTCACGGAGCAGGCCGTTAGGGCCGAAACCCCGTGAGCTCGCCAGAGCCGCCATGGCCGCCGCCATCCTCCATAGCCGCAGCCTTGGCTTCAATTAGTGGCACCCCTAGGTGCGCAAGGGAGAGGCGAACATGCCTGTGCCCTTGGTCTCGCCGGAGCTGCCGCCGGCGGCGAGTTTCACCGTTGGCCGTTCTTCCCCCTGCCTCTGTCTCGCTGACCAGCGGGACCCGCTCGTTAGCCGCACGCGCGGGCGGGAGATCGAGCGCGGGCCGCGCGCGGATGATTGGGCCACGCTGCTTGACTGGGCCGCGCTGTCGCGTTAGCGGGCCACGCGTGGCGTAACCGGCCCAGTGACGGATTTTAGTTTTCGTTTTTGGTTTTTCTTTAATTGTTTCATAGATTTTCTTGCTACTTTGTAAAATCCATATCTCGTGCAATATAGATCTAAAAATTGTGATTCAAATTTTATTGGACTCTGTATGAAGTGTGGTATTTAGGAAAAATATAATATATAGATATATTATTTAAATTCTGGAAGGATTAATTAGACAATTGAAATGTGTTTTAAAATGGAGATAAACTTGTTAAATGGATAACTTGAGTTGTAGTGTTCCAAAAATTATGAAATTTGGTGAGTATGTTATTTCATGTATATACTAGCTCTGGTAAAAGTTTGGATCCTATTGCTTGAGTAGTTTTCAAGTTATGATGTTGTCATTTTATATTAGGAGATACTTGAATGAATTTTCATAATTTTTCTATAGGTCCAGTAAAGGTAAAATTTTGGGAGTGTTGTTCTTAGGTTAGAATGATACTAGAAAAATATGAAATCTGTTGTTTGACACTTTTCAATAGGGTTTCCTTTTTATGCAAAAATCAGCCTTTTTGGCTTGTGAATTTTGTGTAGGGAGTTGTTGTGAATAACTTTAGTTTAAATTTTTACAGTAGCCTCCTTGTAGGGCAGAGAGGTTTAATTTCCCACTTAATTAATTAAGAAAATTAAGAAAGGGGTTGAAATAAATGTTTTGGGTTGGCACACCCTACTTTCTGGTGGTTTTGAGTCATGTGTCAACTAGTAGCATCATTAGTTTGTTTATAGAGGAAATTTGACACATGAATAAATATTTAATTTTCATAATTCTAGGTTCTCTAGACAGCTGGTAGCATTTTTGGATTTGATCCTTGATAAAAGTATTTGCTGAGAAACTTGTGAATACCAAAGTGGTAGTAAACTTGTTAAACTAGCTTGTGTCAAAATTTGGTGGCATTTGGCCTAGTAGTCTAGAATTTATAGCTGTTTAAAGTGGCTGTCCAGAAATAGCTGCTCTCTGTTTGGAGATGACAGATTTCTGGAACTTTAGAATTTCGACTAGGTAACCTTTGAAATTAAGTGTTGATGTCTGAAAGTGAATTGTAGAGAATTTTATAGGCTTTCCAGATTGTCTTGTATCATGTCATTTAGATTGTTGAATCTACAGTTGTGATAGAAATACTAAGTTGTTGTTCAGTAGGTGTTGTTGCGATATTTTATGATTGATGGGTGGTAACCTAAGTAATGTTGTTCTTATGATTTTTAGGAGTTAGGGCCTTAACTGAAGAGGAACATTTATACATTAGGTTGTGTAGATTAGGTAAGTACTTCTCTACCGGAGAAGAGATTTGCACGTAATGTTGAAGTGACTTGAATAGAGTACTTAAATTGCTAAAATGCATTCCATTCTGAGCATGTTGCATTCATTATGCATCCATGAGATTTATTGTGCATTCATGCAATAGGTGTACCGAAGGGGGTGACACTCCTCGAGTTCGAGGGAGCGATTCCGGAGGAGGATTAGGAGCAGCCGAGGGAGCCCGAGGACCTAGCCGGCGAAGGAGTTCCCGTAGATGATCTGCCTGAGTTCCCAGATCATCGCCCGTCCTCATTCCTGAAAGGCAAGCCCCGGTGCATGCTGACCCAATTGTTTTAAATATAAATCTTGAGTACTTTTACTTGTTTACTGCATTAAGTTGTAGGAGTTGTATGGAAACACTTGTTACATTATACCTGTCCTTGTCCAGATATCTTACTTAAACCCTAAATTAGATTTAGGCACGTGTTAATGCTTAGCCCTGCTTAGTCCGGTAGAAGTCGGGTGATTTCCGGTCATCCGCGAGATGTAGGAATGGGTCACGAGTGGCTATATTGGCTATCATGGATGGAACCATGCCTAAAAATGAATTTGAGACCAGGCGGGAGTTCGATAGTGCAGCCGCAAGACACTTCACGTCTTGGGTGCGGAGCTATGCCCGTCTGAGTCGTTTAAGGACCGATTCGCTGTACGTCCTTGAGTCATGTTGAACGCAGTCTAACACTTAATTGGCCGGATAAGTCGTTTCGACCGTGAAGCCGAGTAATGCGGTTCAGGCCGAGAGTCGAATGGTAGGTCACATTTTGGAGGAGAGTAATATTGTGCTTGGGAACATTGGCGTGAGACCAAGGGGGGTTAGAGTCCCTAGCACTTGGCAGAGTGTCGCCCTTGGGGATGCGGCATCATTCGAACCCGCGACTCCTGAATTGTATGAAGGTGGCTTGTGCGACCCTGGTAGGGGCCTGCGCGGTGAGTGTTAGAAATACCCCTCCAGCTGGATAGGAATTCGATTCGAATCGCTATTGCTCCCGGTTAGTGAGCACTTGACTTGAGCAGCGGCAACATAGATCTCATTAAATTGAACAGATGGTTAAGCGAATGATATAATGTTGCCGCAATTTATACCTAATATGGATATAATAAGATTATTCTTTGATCTTAATCAAGTGAATGTTTAGTACAAGTGCCAAGATAGATGATAGGTTAATGCTAAAATAACTGCTAGTACAGGTTAAAAGAGTTTAAATTACTTATGCTTTTCCGCAAAGGTGAGGTCAGCCAGCTCCACTTATGAAAGCCTTGCATGATCCTTGGTGTCTGTTATTTTCCGTTTCGACGGGTAAGTCTAGCTGAGTACATTCCAGTACTCAGGGTTTATTCCCTCCTGTTGCAGATGACATGCTTTATCAGGGCTTCTGCAAGACCTGCCTCCACCCCGCTGGTGACGAGGACTAGATCACTCGGACGTGATCATCTGTTAGTTACTTTCCTTAATGCTTGTGGGATGGTGATCTATAAGACTGGCAGTAGTATTTAAACTAAATGCATGTGTTATGTTTCTGCTACTTTATGAACTCGGTTTGTAATAATTTGTGACTCCGTGTGTTGTAAACGAACTTCTAAACTACTTGTGAAATGTAACGTGTGATGTGTATGTTGAATGACATGATCTTGGTTGTAAAAGAGTTGGTTTGAAATCCTTCATGATTTCGATTGACTACCGGAATTATATGGGCTCAAGTTTGAAAACGTGAGCATTTCAGCGCTTGTTTTTGTACTTGTGCTCTTATAATTTGCTCGGTTCTGTTACATTGATCTGGTTGATTCTGTCTGGGACTGGCATTCCGAGTGGTTCTATGCCATGAACATACTGTACATTCTAATTCTGGACCCACGGTCAATGATCGTTGGGAAAGGAACCTTGTGATGAGTGAGGAGCTCAAGGCGATCCAGCCACTGATTGAGAGGATTTGGACTCTGAAGCAGCAGGGCTTGACTGGCTTTGGGATTATTGCCAACTACTTGCGTCGCCGAGTTCAACCCCTGAAGGAGTGGGAGCACTATGGCTTCGAGTATTCTAGGGCTGAGGACCCATCTCGGATGGTCCTAGCTCTTGAGTTGACTAAAGAAGAGGTTCTAGAGCGCCTGAAGAAGGTTCTGAAGGGGGTGACCATCGTCCCCCACACAGTTCCTGAATATCGCGAAGACAATCCGCCTCTAGCTATAAGTTGTCATTGCTTCTACGAGTGTTTTTTCTTCATAGTCTCTTCATCATGAGTTCTTTTTGTCTTCCCTTTCTTGATTAATCTTTCTCCTTTGGTTGTTTCACTTACTTGTAGGAATTGGGGCATAACTTTGTTGACCCGATCCCCTCTAAGGACAACCCGACAAGGGTGGGAGTCGGGGAGGACCTTGCTGGAGCGTCTACAATCAGAAAGTCTCAAGCCACCATAGTCCTTCCTGGTGTTTCCTCCATAGAACTCGCCCCATACGTTGAGTATGTTCATCGTCCAGTTCCTTGAGCTCCTCGTAGCACCAGCAAGAGGGCACGGGTGGACGATACCTCCATCAGTGCATCCGTTGTCAAGAAGCCTCGTCAACCGAGTACTCTTCCAAGTACTCAAGTTGTATGTAGCATGCTCCTAGGTGAGCATATTAATATATTTTGTCTTCTTTGTTGTTTGTTTGCATCTTTAATATTTTCTCTTTTCTCAGATGATACTGTGGTTGATTTGCTCGAGGGTGAAGAGGATGATGATGCGGCCCTCAACACATGTTGGTGAGTTGTTGTTGCATCCCTTTTTGTTTTCTCGTTGTTATTCCTCAGTACTTCTTTTGACTTGTCTTTGTCCTTTTTAGTAAACGTGGGTCGAGCCTGGGTTCTTCTAGGGCTCAGGCGCCAATCATGTTATCCCTGACGTAGGGTGGCGATGACATTTTTGCCGCCACCATGCCCCCACCGAAGTCATCAGTTCAGCTTGGGGGTGTTAGTCTAAGGAGGAAGATGGCAAGTAAGTGAATCTCGGTTAGGTTGTTTGTATCCGTTTTTCCTTCTTCTAGTTCATCTTCTTATTGTTGAGTTCTTCATCATCTTGTAGGTCATCGCCCTTGCCTTCCCCCAATCCCTAGTTGGTTTTTTCTTAGTCTGTTGGTGTGCCTCTGCGTACTAAGTCTTAGGACTCGAAGCGTATGGTCAGCGAGGTGGCTGTGGGGGAGATAGGAGCCCCTAATGATCAAGTTGCCACGGAGTTGCCAACTCCGGAGGTGACCGTGACTGTGATGGTGGATCCGGCTATGGAGGTAGCCGAGGCTTCTACTGCTGCAGTTTCGGCTCTGGTGGTGGTCTCCACGGCATAGTCGACTTCTTCCCCTGCTGGCCATGCTTCCAGCAGTCTTCGTCTGGAGGACGATGTGATGCTACAATTTGATGCCACCCACCGTCTCTCTGAGTTGACTGTGTCTTGGGGAAGGCTTGCAGCTGGCGCGACTTCTTTTAGAGAGCAACTCCAAGTTAGAGCTTCTTCTATTTATTTTTGTTCCATGGTCCTTTGACTTCTTCTGTTTCTTTTTCTTATCTTCTTATTATTCATGTTGGAGAAGTCATTCTCTTGGGATCACTCTAGCTTCTTTGGCTTGGGTGAGACTAAGAAGAAGTTGTCCTTTGAGGTGAGCAGTCTGAAGTTGGAGCTTGTCCTCCATCAGGCTGAGCTCGAATCAGAGCGCCAGGACCATTAGACGGTCGAACACATGCCCAAGTAGTTGAGGTGGGAAAGAGAAGGGACGATGCCATGGCCGTCGTGCAGGAGCTTCCGAGAAGGTGAATCCCTAAAGAGAGAGTGTGATGGTACTCTAGGTTCTTTGTGGACTTTTGTTGGGCTTTCGTATCTCTTCTTTGTATTTACTTTAATCTGTTGTTTTGACCAGCTCTCCGAAGGGATAAAAAGAAGCTCTTGGATAACATCGAGGAGATGAAGGTTTCTATTCTCCACAACCACAACAAGGCTGAGGAGGTAACTTCTCAAGCCAAAGAGGATCTTGCCCTTGCCACGTTGATTAGGTAGGGAGCTGACAAAGATCTTGTGCAGGTGCAGAAGACGATCGAGGATCTGACCAGCCAGCTGGCGGTGGCCAAAAAGCAGTGGACTTCTTTGTGGAGGTCCTTTCGCTAGGTGGCCAAAGTCTTGCGCACTCCGACGGATGAGGGGCAGTCCTGAGCTCAATTTATCCTGAACATCCCGGCTTGTCTTCAGGAGTTCCTCAGGAGGAGTGCCCAGGTCATCGTTAGGAATGTTTTGGCTCAGGTCCAGGTGCTTTCTCTAGATGTTCCCTTGGAGAGAGTGGCGGAGGATGGCAATCAAGAATTCCTGGATGCAGTGGCGCAGGCAAAGCCCGAGTTCGAGGAGTAGGCTGGGAGGGTCACTGAAAACCTTACTGTCACCTTTGCTTTTGATGATGAGGGAGATAACTAGGCCTCCTCTTTCTTGTAGTCTTTGTAATGGTGGTTTGCAAGAAACTTTTGTTCTTTAAATATTCTTGCTCCGACTTATATCTTTTTGAATGTTTCTTCTTTGACTTCTATTTGTCTTTGTCTATTGATGATGGAATCCTCTTCTTTTTGTGAATCTTGGCAAGTAACAACGTTTTGGGCTTGATAAGAGTAGATTGGACGAGTTTTCAGGCTTCTTCTTAGCCTTTTCTGTCCTTGTTTATGTTGAACAACTCTTTGGACGTGGTCGAGCACTATCTAGCTCTTATCTAGGCTAAGATAAAAACTTGATATAGGTTTAGTGTCAACTTCTGCGAGCCTTTTATTTCGTCTAAGCTTAAAGAGACTTGAGATAGGGTGAACTCAAGCGTTTTTTCAGATCTTTTGCTCTCATTCGGATTGAAACAATTCGGGGTCGATTGAGCTCTTTCGGGCTCTCATCCGGGCCATAAAAATGCCCCAAGATAGGTCGAGTCTTGTCTTGTTAGCCTTTTTATTCTCATCCAAGCCTGAAAAGACTTGGGATAGGTGACTTCAAGCATCTTTTCAGCTCTTTTGCTCTCATCCGGGTTGTGAAAACAACTCAAGATAGGGTGAGTGCTATCTGGCTCTCATCAGGCCGTGAAAACAACCTAGGATAGGTCAAGTGTTTGCTTGTCAGCTTTCTTACTCTCATCCAAACCTAAAAAGACTTGGGATAGGCGAGCTCAAGCATCTTTTCAGCTATTTTGCTCTCATCCGGGTTGAATAACTTCGAGATAGGGCGAGTGCTATCTATCTCTCATTCAGGCTATGAAAACAACCCAGGATAGGTCGAGTGTTAACTTGTCAGCTTTCTTATTCTCATCCAAGCTTGAAAAGACTTGGGATAGGCGAGCTCAAGCATCTTTTCAGCTCTTTTACTCTCATCCAAGTTGTGAAAACAACTTGGGATAGGGTGAGTGCTATCTAGCTCTCATCTAGGCCATGAAAATAACCCAGGATAGGTCAAGTATTAGCTTGTCAACTTTCTTACTCTCATCCAAGCCTGCAAATACTTGGGAAAGGCGAGCTCAAGCATCTTTTAAACTCTTTTGTTCTCATCCGGGTTGAATAACTCAGGGATAGATTTTGTAGATCTTTAGTAAGGCAAATGTTGATGAGGAAAATTATCTTTATTTCTTTGATCAGGAATCTTGATTGCATAAGGTTTTCTTGCTACATAAAATTTGTCTTGTCCTCTTCAGGCATAGAATTTTCTTAGTTGGCTGATGTGCCATGAATTTCTGACTTGTACCCCATCCTCGGTCATTAGCTCATATGTTCCTGGTCCGGTGACCTTGGCGACGATAAAAGGGCCCTCCCATGGCTAAGTAGTTTGTGATGTCCATCTGTCTTTTGTATTCTTCGAAGTACCAAGTCTCTGACTTGGATAGAGCGAGGTTGGGTACTTTTATTGTAGTGGCGTCTTAAACCTTGAAAATAACGAGCAGATTGTAGAGTAGCATTGACTCTAATTTCTTCTGTGCTATCTAGCTCTAGTCTTCGGGTGTGTTCGGCTTCTCCTTCTTCGTATTGCTCAATTTTTGGTGATGTCCAGATCGAGTCGGCTAGTAACACGGCCTTTGATCCGTAGACTAAGATGAAAGGTGAGTACCCAGTAGCTCTGCTGAGTTCATAGCCCCCATACTATTTTGGGCAATTTTTCAATCCATTTGGAGCCATAGTCCTCTAGCTCTTCATATAACCTTAGTTTTAACCTTGCTAGTATGAGTCTATTAGCTCTTTCTACTTGTCCGTTGGCTTTTGGATGCACGATTGATGTGTAATCTATGCTGATGACAGTCTTGTGCCTAACTTTTGAATTCTATAGCTATGAAGAGAGAACCCAAATCTGTGATGACTCGATTGGGTATGCCAAAGCGGTGCATGATGTCATAGATGAACTCGACTGCTTTGGCTACGTTGTATTTCACTAATGGCTTGTACTCAATTCACTTGGTGAACTTGTCAATAGCCACGAAGATGTACTCAAAACCACCTTTAGCTTTCTTGAGAGGTCCTACTTGATCCAGCCCCTAGTAGGAAAATGGCCAAGCGGGCGGGATGCAGATAAAATTATGTGCTAGCATGTGAGCCTATCTTGCAAACATTTGGCAACCTTTACATTTTCTAATGAGTTCTTTTGCATCTTTTAAAGCAGTTGGCCAGTAGAATCCGATGTGAAATGCTTTACCGACTAATGTTCTCGAAGTGGCATGATTTCCATAGCAACCTAAGTGGATTTCGTCTAAGATCTCTTTGCCTTTTTCTGATGAGACACATTTGAGGAGTACTCCTGATGATGCGGCTCTTTTGTATAGGTTGTCTCCCACAAGGACATAGTTTTTGCTTCTTCGAATTATCCGAGTGGCTTCTTCTATATTTGCTGGTAACTTGTTTTCTCTGATGTAATCGATGAAGTCTTGAGTCCATGACTGGGTGATTACCAAAATCTGAATAGCTAGTGCTGGGAGTTCACGGGTTATCTCACCGGATTGTTTGATAGAGGGTGCTAACAACTCCTCTATGAACACACCAGGTGGGACCTTCGCCCTATCCGATCCTAGCTTTGTGAGGATGTCTGTCGTGACATTTGTCACATAGAACATGTAGAATTTCTAATCCTTGAAAGTTTTTCTCTAGTTTACGTACTTTAGCACAGTAAGCATCCATGTTGTCTTTGGTGCAATCCCAATCCTTGTTGACTTGATTGACAACTACTGCCAAATTATCATAGATGAGAAGTCGTTTGATTCCAAGGGAGATAGCTACTTGGAGCACATGGATGAGTGCTTCATACTCTGCTTCATTGTTCGTGGCTTGCCATAATATCTGAAGGACATATTTGAGTTGTTTCTCATCTGGGGAGATGAAGAGAACGCCTGTGCCAGCTCCACCTAGTTTGAGTGATCCATCAAAGTACATCTTCCAATGTTCGAGGATGGCATCTGGCATAGGTCATTGGATTTCTGTCCATTCGGCAACAAAATCAGCTAGGGCTTGAGATTTGATCGCTTTTCATGGGGTGAAATCAACGTTGAGAGTGTCAAGTTCAACTGCCTGCTTAGATATGCGCCCTATTGCATCTTTATTATGTAGGATGCCTCCAAGTGAAAAATCTGTTACCATAGTAATCTTGTGGCTTTCAAAGTAGTGGCGAAGCTTGCGGGAGGTGATCAAGAGGGCGTAAAGTAGTTTTTGCACATGCAGATACCGGATTTTGGAATCTGATAGCACCTCACTAATGTAGTAAACTGGTTGTTGTACTTTGTACACGTGCCCTTCTTCTTCCCTCTCTACAACGATCGCTGCACTGACCACCGTAAAAGTCACCGCAATGTATAGCATCATGTCTTCATGCTTCTTTGGAGGCGTGAGTACGGGTGAGGAGGTGAGGTATGCCTTAAGGCTTTTGAAAGCCTCCTCCGATTCATCTGTCCACTTGAACTTACCTGTCTTTTTTAATAACTTGAAGAAGGGTAATCCCTTTTTGCCGAGTTGAGATATGAAGCGATTGAGTGCTGCCATGCACCCTGTCAACTTCTATACATCTTTAATGCTGCGTGGAGGACCCATCTCAGTTATGGCTCGAATTTTCTTGGAGCTTGCCTCGATTCCTCGATGGCTGACCAAAAATCCGAGTAGTTGTCCTGATGGTACTCCGAATACACATTTGTTTGGGTTCAATTTCCAATTCCACTTTTTCAAGTTTTCGAAGGTCTGTTTCAGGCCTTCAATCAACATATCTGGGTTCTTTATTTTCACGATGACGTCATCAACATAAGCTTCCGCGTTATCGCCAATCTGCTCCCTAAGACATGTTTGGATAGTTCTTTAATAGGTAGCGCTTGCGTTCTTGAGTCTAAATGACATGGTTTTGTAGTGGTAAGCGCCGAACGGGGTGATGAAAGATGTCTTGCTTTGATCTTCTTCCTTTAATGCGATCTGATGATACCTGAATAGCAATCAAGAAAAGATAGCAGGGCGGATCCTGCCATTGAATCGATAATTTGATCAATCTATGGTAACCCGAAAGGGTCCTTTGGGCAGTGCTTATTGAGATTTGTGTAGTTGACGCACATGCGCCATTTTTTTTTGTATTCTTTTTCTATACTAGAACATGATTTGCTAGCCTCTCTGGATGAAGAATTTCTCTTATGAATCCGGCTGCCATCAATTTCACAATCTCCTTTTTAATCGTTGCCTTCTTGTCTGGTGAAAATCTTCATAACCGTTGCTTGACTGGTTTGGAGCTTTCATTGACATCAATTCTGTGCTCAGCCAACTCTCTTGGGACACCTGGCATGTCAGCCGGCTTCCAAGTGAAGATATATTTGTTGTCCCGAAGAAAGTTAGTGAGCGCGAGTTCCTATTAGCCGAGAGGTGAGCACTGATGGTCATCGTCTTCTCGAAATCACCAGTACCCAGGTCAATTTTCTTCACATAAGCTTCTTTTGGTGGTGTAAGGATGCAAGGCTTCTTAGCCAGGATCTCTAGTTCCTCCAGGTTCATCTATGTAGCAACGATGGCTATTTCTTCTCTGCCATTGGCTGCCTATGATTTGGTTGCGATTTGGATTGCTTGTATGTCGCAATCGAAAGCGCGCTTCAAGTCACCCCGGAGGGAGAGTGCCCTGTGGGGTCTTGGCATCTTGAGCAGGAGATATGGGTAGTGAGGAATAGCCATCAACTTGGCAAGTGCTAGTCTTCCAAGAATGGCATGATATGATGTCTCGAAGTCTGCAACTTCAAGCTGAATGAATTCGGTTCGGTAATTGGTCGGTGTTCCAAATGTAACTGGCAGAGTGATTTGTTCGAGCGGCATGGCGACTTTGCTGGGTATTATTCCATAGAAAGGTACACCTGCTGGGGTAATCAACCCAGCAAGGTTTAGTCCCATCTTCCTTAGTGTTTATGAAAATATGATATTGAGTCACACTCCTCCATCGATCATAACCTTGGTGATTGTCATTCCCGTGATAGTTGGATCCAAAACAAGTGGATATAGGCCAGCGATCCCAACACTGGTCCATTGATCTTCTCTAGAAAACTAGATTGGATATTGTGACCAATTAAGGTACTTGGGACGGTTGGTTCTGCTGCCATGATGCTACAGAGAGCCAACTTGTCCTAGTGCTTGCTTCTAGAGCCTGGAACTCCTGAAAAGATGACCATGACTATCCCTTTTGATTACTAAAATCCCTTGTCTTCAATACTATCTTCTCCTTTTTTCTGGTCATCTTCTTTCTTATCTCCCTTGTTGCCCTTTCTTGTATACCGATCAATAAAGATACAACAATCTCCAGTTGTATGATTTCCCTGTGGATGCCATATACAATGCATATTTTTAATGTCTTCAAATCTTTTGAATTTCAAGAATTTCTTTGATTTGTTGGCCATGGCTACGGTGTTGTCAGACCTGTGCTTTCTGTCTTAATGTCTGTTATTTCAATAATTTTACCTATCCGAGTTGTCTCGGTTGTTATCTCGATTTTTTCTATCTAGAAATCTTTCCCGCATCTTCTCTTCTGCGGTGATCATCTTTTCTACTGTGCGTCTGAACTCTTCATTATTTCTCAGGTTTTCTTTGCAAAAGTCTTCAAACTGCCACTTGGCCATGATCCCATGGGAGAAAGCTTCAATTATTTCTCATTCAGTGATGTCATGTACTTGAGCATGTAGTTTGCCAAATTGACGATAATAATCTCTGAGGCTTTCCTCACCTTTCTATTTGAGTCCCTTTAGTTCTGCATGGGTGATAGGGTGTGTGATGATACCTACAAAATTTTCACAAAAAAATCTCTGCAAGTCCCCCCATCCCCTAATTGATACAGGGCTTAGCTTGTCAAACCATTGGAGAGGTATAGTCTCTAATGCCATAGGGAAGAAGAGCACTTTGATATCATCACCTCTGCCGGCTAGTTCAATTGACTGAGAGTAGATTCTGAGCCACTACTTGGGTTTGGTTTTGCCGTCGTATTTGGAGTGATTAGAAGGCTTGAATTTGTGAGGTAGCCGTACCAAAGCAAGTTGGCTTGCAAAGCAAGGGAATCTGTCGTGTGCTCTGGCTTCTCTATACTCTGATTCAGTCCCTTCTTCATGCCAGCTATCGTTTTGGTGAGAGTAGTTCCGTGGGGCCATTTGGACAGGTACTCTACTCCTGCTTTCCCTCGGTTGCTCAACTTGATTGATTTGACTATGGTAACTTCTGCTTTCTCTGTTATGGCTTCCGTTTGACCCTAATCTTTCGAAAGCGAACCTCCCTTGACTTTGATTTTCTTGTATGTGAGATGTTGATCTTGTGGGTAGTCTTGAGCGGGTCATCCTGTCGTGCGCTCTTAAGGTTGTCGACCAAAGAACCTTCCTGAGTCATTCTTGTTCTTCATTGGGGTGAGAAATAGCTTCGAGTTCTTCGGCTAGTTCTCTGATCCTGTCGTGTGGAGAGTTGTTTGTCTTCCAAGCTATGTATCTTTCTTCTGCTTCTTGTTCTGACTTCTTTCTATCATATTCATCCAGGTTAGACTCGTATCTTGTCTAGGCTTCTTTGTGTTGCTTTGCGCGGTGTCTGCGACCTTCTTTCAACTTATTCTTCCTTTTCCTGGTACGCTTCTGGCTATCAGTCTCACCATCGTATTCTAAAGCGTTGGGTGATATGTTGGATTCTGATTCGTTTAAAGATCTGACATCGGGTGCTCATGGTGAGATCAAAGGTGGTCACCAAATCATGAATACTTCTCGGGCATGCGTTGCTTCTACATCTGTGACTGCGCTATTAGAGTTGCTAATAATCTCTATAGAGGTGTCGGTGTTGTAAAGTGTACTCCCCTCTTGGTAGGGTAGAATGGCTGTCTTATCAACTAGTCGGGCATTGTTGCTTCTAGAAATAGAACCTGGCCAGTGGACGAGGTAATCTTTAGATGTCATGGTTAGTATGAGGCCTTCCTATGCTCTGGTCAGCCGTAGCCCTCGCACTGGTCCGGCTATTTCTTGGAGCAGGTCTTGGTAAGATCTTCCAATGTTGTTGAGTCCAATTGGGAAAGGACCTAACTTCATGGAAGGGTTCTGAAGTAAGCTTGAATTCATCTCCTGATGGATTGAAGCTGAATTCCGAAGACCTATCGAAAAAGAACCTAGTTTGTCATGAAAAGAACCTAAATTGGTTTTTGAGGTGGATACCGTTTCAGAGTCTGAGTTGAATTCGATCTTCAGCGAAACCTGAGCTGATTCAGACATCGCGAGACGCGAAAACCTTTCGACGAGTTCTTCTGTCGATCTCGCCGAAAGAGTGAGGTCTTCCTAGTCTTTTTGATCCTTGAGCAGGCGTCCTTGGAGCTTGCCTTGATTGTCCGCCTCGTAGATCCACGATCTGAAGGTGAAAGTTGATCTCGTCGAGAAAATCATGTTGTCGAGGTCCATCGAGCTCTCGATCGTAAATCCGCCGAAAGCCTATCACAGGAGTTACCCGGGACAGTTGTTCGGGCTTCAGCGTACGCTGGAACTCGATGGTGAACGCAGAGATAGTCGATTTATATTGGTTCGTGCCCTCGATCGTGATCGGGTAATAGCCTTTACGTCCCGTCGGCGTTAGCCTTTGCATTGGATTGATTGGTCTGTTGTCTCTCTCGTTACAGGGGTGCCCACAACCTCTCTTTATATCGATAGAGAAGGCTGTGGTGCGGTTACAATCCGAGTCTAGGGAGGCACAATCTAATTCCCGTTGAATTTAACCCTAGAAACTTTTCCCTACCAACAGGGCAGGCAGGTTCCTGCCCCCCCTCCCACCCCACAACGTTGCATAGCTTTCACTACTATTTTTTTTATTTCTCACTAATCACTAGAGATTATAAATAAACAAGCTTTACTAACTAATTTTAGATTGCTTTTCTCAAACACATCGTCTTGATTATCTAATGTTAAGTGGCTAAATAAAATAAATATGTGATGTGCATTGTTGATCTACAAAGAATGTCCCTTCAATTCTTATCTTCAATTTAGATATTTACTTCCCCCGTCCTATAATGTAATATTGTGCATTCCAAAAAAATTAAGACAATTTAAGGGAATCCTTAAATTACGCAAACTCATAGATTTAACTCAATAAAGATCGTCTCCAATGAAGATGTTTCTTCTCAAATTATGGTATCCTTTTTTCAACAAACTTTGTCAAATCTAAGCATTGACACCATGTATAATGCATTATATTTCAGTACAAATTTTTAAATTTATAATGCACTGTATATCCTGGGATGGAGGGAGTAACATTTTTCTAAGACGAAGAGATTAAAGACGATTTATTATAGTTTTTTAAACCAACATCAAATTCCACTATTTTTTTAAGCCGATATCAAATGCTGGCTCCGCCCCTGCCTACCAATAACCATAGAGAAGTACATTCTCTACATTTTTTTGAATCTTTTCCTGGAATCTTAACCTCATGCATTTCAGTAGTGTCAACCCGCTAACACAAGAAATATTTGTGTTGTTGAGATCTTCACACCCGTTCGTGTTACAAACTGGTTGTCATAGCACCTAAAGCATCACACAATTGGTTCTCGGTCAACTAGACCATTGCCCTTATGTTAGAGATTTATAGATACCAGTTACTATTGGACCTCAAATTAATCCTTCCGGACAAAGCTGACCTCAACCCTTCTGACTAAACCACAGTTTAGAGTACTTGCCGCAAAATAAAGTACCCGTTGATCTTGCAATTTGCAGGGCAATTCAACAGTTTTGGCGTGAGGTCAAGCAACGCGTCCACAACCCAGCAGTATGCCAGTATGCGTAGCTTTGTTTTAGGATAACCCACAAAAGCAGGAGTGAACTGATAATCTGTAGAAGCTAAGATGTTATAGGCTTCGATTAATTAAATTGCAGGTCGGTCATGTACTAAACTAGTACTAAAACACCCATGCGATGCGCATAAAATATCTGAATATTGGCGACCCGTGAGTATGCAATATAAATAAGGTGACATGTGCAAAGAAAGCCTGGGTTGGTCGGCCGCAGGATTTGCCACATAGCACTCAAAGGAGCCAGCTTTAGATTGCTCCAAACTTGCCCGGTTGCCTACTCCTGACTCGATGATCTTGTCCTCTTTTGTAGCTGCTTCGCCGTATTTTTTTTTCTTTTTTTGGAACGGTGCTGCTTCGCCGTATCATTGGAGGATGTTTTGTATTGTTTTGCTATCCTCCGCACGGAACCTTCAGTGCGCGTGTGGAGAGTGGAGACACGTTAACCAGCTATAATGGTGTACGTCGACGAGAGCAGTGGCGAAGCCACGTTGAGCCGTCGGGGTCGGACGACACCGATGATTTTCCCGTAAATAGTTAGAGGCACGAGAGTCGTTGTGAAGACCGTGCATTTTTTAGTTTTCTCTCTCAAGTTAAATCATTCCGACATCAATTTAAAGAGGCGTTATCGATAATAGTAGCAACATTTATGACACCAATGTATAATATGAAAATATATTTTATTATTACCACCACCACCTTCTTCCTCTCCAGTTGCTCGCCAACAAACAAAAGAGAAACCCAATCGAAGAAAAAACCCCATGCATGGAGGACTACCATTTCCACTGCTTCCACGCCTCTTGGGAGACCGAGCCCTTCCCGAATGCGGGGCTCCCAGTCCACGGCGCCTCCCACACCTTGAGCGCGCCGTCGTCACAGTGGCCACGCCGCCACCACCCGCCCCACGACAACGATACCACCGTCGGCGAGCGCGGCCACCACTTACTAGCTAGACGCCTGTGACCGGTGTGGCCGGCTGCTTGGCCGGAATAAGGGCATCTTCATGTACAGGTAAGATCCTAGCTATAGCTAGTGTCAAGTCCTTGTTTCTGAGTTCCGACTCTGGTGCGTGCGTTTGGACTACGCAGGGACGACACCCCGTTCTGCAGCGAGGAGTGCCGGCAGCAGGAGATGGACGCCGACGAGGCCAAGGAGAGGAGGAGGTCGTCCAAGCAGTCTGTGTTGGAATATGATCGGTCTGGCTAACACCAAGATTAATTTCGAGCTTAATTAAAAGATAAGTTTTTGTCCACCCATTTCTATCATTAATTCCAACTAAATAAGCACTGCCGTGATCGGCGGCAGCCCTTAGAATTCTAAGGGTTCGGCCCCTGGCCCACAGCTCTATTATAAATAAGAGAGGCGCCCCTGGCGTCGCACTGGTTCAATCCACGTGACTTTTCACATAACCGATCAATTAGGCGCTGGAGGGTTTTGGGAAGGCCGTCTACCCACGTTCGTCTAGGTATTACAAGATCTACCGCGTTCTTCACCGACTAGGAGCATCAAGCCTCAATCCGGTGAAGACTAAGATCTTCTTCATCTACATCAAGTACACGAGCACAGATGGCATCTTCTGACTCTGGTTAGTATCTAATATTAGTTTCCGCATTAAGATGAGTTAGTGATCATATCTAGTCTAAGATAAAGATCCTATTAATCTAAATTCTAATTCAACAGTCTGCTGCTGGCGCCAAGAGAGGGCAGGAGCAGAAACGGCAGACCACCATCGACCCGCAGACGATACGCGCGTGTGGGCGCTGTCGATCGTGTCTTATGACACACGATCACGCGCGAGGAGCGTGTGGCCGGGTTTTCTAGGGAATTTTCCGCATTACTGCAGTGTGCAGGTGTTTGTTGCGTTTCTCGGCGCAAGCCCTTGCAACTGGTATGTATGCCGTATGCGCATGCATGTGTATGCTGCATTGCGATGTATAGCCGCTTCGTCTACTCCAACATTTCTGTGGTATGAATTACGGAGTACGATTTACGATAAGCAATAGCAAATGTAATTTTGTGATCCAGTTTCCACGTGGACTGATTTGCAACAGGCATCAAGAGGTATATATGTGCTTCCGGCCGGTTGCTTGAATCAACCAAAATTCTAGCTACAATACGCTAGACATCGTGTGTGTGTATATATATATCTATCTTCACTTGTCGTATTTTCAAAGTAGACAATCGTATCAACAACGCTCTACAAAACTAACAATTTTCTAGTCATGGTACGCTACACATCATATCTTTGCCTGTCATTCTCAAAGTAGACAGTCATTTCTGCAATTTATAAAATTGTAGACATAATCGTGTCTCGATCACCAGTACAAAATGCATTTATATTAATAAAGGTGGCATCACGCCCAAAATCCGTCTGGATCAAATGGTCCTTGTAGGCTATCCATGTAAAATGGTTGACGTTGAGTATCGCAAGTCTTTTCACATGAATAGGCTCGCGTGCATTTTCAAAGATTTAAACGCATAATCTTAAGAGCCTCTTTGGATCCTCTCCTCTAACTTTAGAGCTTTAAAAAAATTTATCATTTTAGCTCAATTTTAAGATCTAAAGCTCTAATACGAGGTGATGGGTTAAAGTTTAGCACTAACTTTAGACCACCTATTTACAACCCTTTAACTCTGAAGTTTAGATGTCTAAAGTTTAGAGAAGCGGATGCAAACAGGCCTTAAATACTCTTGTGACTCTGCCCTTGTATACCACACCAAATGGAACGAGCACCTATATAGCAGATTTTGTACTTTTGTATTACCTTACACGAAATCTTTATTGAATATTTGGGTACCCAAATGAAATCAATTTCAACTACAAAGCCTTACACCTAATTATTTAATACAAGTTTGATATAGAGCGCATGTCTAAATTGTCATCACTAAAAGAACTAAAAAATTGGAGTTCAAAAGTATGATAATTTCAAACATATATTTGGGCCTCTAAAATACTCAAATTTAAAAAAAAAGTATCAACTACAAAGATGTATGTATATCGGTTTGAGAACAACAACATTAATATAGACCATATCCACGTTCAATATTGTTTGAATAAAGATATAAAAATTTGAATCTAAAACCTAAGAAACTAAAAAAACAAGTATTTATGTCTCCAAACAATCTTAGTTGCCGATTTGTAGCAACTAGCAAAGACACCGAGATACAGGAAGGGTCCCTAGCTAGTTAAAAAATTACTAAAATGTAAACCACGCGCTTCGTCCCCTGTTGTCCTCGTTCCTTTATAAACCACGTCCATCTATATCACCCACCGCAAAGTCGCAAACTCCATCACCACCTTCTTCCTCCTCCCGTTGCTCGCCAAGAAACAAAAGAGAGAACCCATGGAGGACTACCATTTCCATTGCTTGGCCAGAATAGGGACATCTTCATGTACAAGTAAGACCTAGACGCCAGGAAGCTAGTGTCAGTCAATAAATGTTGGCGATCGAGTAGCCGCCGTTCTGGTTTCTGACTCTAGTGCGCGTGTTTGGTTGACGCAGGGGGGACACCCCGTTCTGCAGCGAGGAGTGCCGGCAACAGGAGATCGACGCGGACGAGGCGAGGGAGAGGAGGTCCAAGCAGCAGCCTGCTGCTGCCACCGCCAAGAGGGAGCGGAAGCAGCAGTGGCACATGCACGTTTGTGTCCCGCCGCACACGCACATCGCCACAGCTGCGGCCGCGCCGCGTGTGCGGCGGACGAATCGTCCACCACGGCAAGCTGTGGTGTAAAAAATGAACCAGAGCGTTCGGCGGCTGCCAAACCTTTGGCGAGTTGCGGCGTGGCCGCGTGGGTGTTTGGCCGACGCATCATGCCGCACTTGTGGAGCGGGGAGCTGCGGCAAGCTGTGGACGCGAACCAAACACTTGTTTCTTTGGACCCCTAGGATCTTTAGGACTTGTCTAACATAACTTAACATACATTTAGCTAGTTCTAATGATTTGGTTGTCATCTAAGTCCCCCAAATCATGTACATGAGCAGATAATCATTACAAAGGCCTTGTATACTCTGTTCATATTTTCTTTCTTTCAAAATTTATAAAATTCAGTAGGGCCTTCTCATCTTGTTTGGTCAAAAAAAATGTTGTTCACATAACATGAGAAAAAACAAACAACAATTAAGCACAAAATTTTTTTAACAGGTTATGCATTCAGATTTGTCACACAAAAAGTACAATAACTCAAATCAAGAAGGAGCTTCCAAAAAAGTGACATGACACAAGGAACACACAATTCAAAAGAACATAATTGGTAACTGATACAATATAAAAAAAACTCAGGCTGCGGACGGGTGGACACTCCCAAGCTATTTTAGCCTAAGGTAGAGGACTTTTCACTCAGCTCGAGAAAACTCCTGAACTCTATACCACGCCCGCACACAGGGGCCCGTTACCCGGTGAGAGGGCCGATCAATTTTACTTGTGCTTTGGGAACACGAGACAGGCAAGGAGGTTTTTTTCTACACCGCTGACCAGAAATTCGCCTGACCAAGGATTCAAACACTAGTCACGGCGGACGCCACCCGGAAGCTTGACCAACTGGTCTAGAGCGCAAATTGGCATGGGTTTGCAACAGTCTTTTCACTTGCATACTATGCACTAGTTCACCATTCAGTGAGCATGCCTTTTCCATTGAGCTTGTCAACAATTTCCCGCAAAAAAAAACAATTTCAACTGTAGAAGGTCTTCCATTGTGCACGCATATGATGTGATAGTAGCTATATAGCAGATTTTGTACTTTTGTACTGCCTTCTACGAAACCTTTATTGAATATTTGGGTATCCAAATGAAATCAATTTTAACTACAAAGCTTTAGACCTAATTGTTTAATACAAGTTTGATATAGAGCGCATGTCTACATCCATGATCAGTAAAAAACTAAAAAATTGAGTTCAAAATAAGTATAGTAATTTAAAACGTATATTTAGAGCTCTAAAATGATCCAAATTAAAAAAAATCAATTATAAAGATGCATATATGTCGTGTTGAGAACAATAACATTAATATATATAGACCATGTCAACATTCAATATTGTTTGAAAAAAATAAAAAAATTGAATTTAAAAACCTAAGAAATTTGTTTTAAAGAAACAAGTATTTATGTCTCCAAACAATCTTCGATAAAAAAGCTGTCAGATACAAAATTGTGGATTGCATTGACCTAACTTAAACATAGACCTTGTCAGTATCAAGACTGTTTAATAAAAACCAAAACAATGAATATTTGGTATCTTGATGAAAGATCTATCAACCACAAAATTGTTGATCGTGTCCAGCTGTATAATTTTAAATTAAGTAAAGTTTGGTTTCATCTAACTTATTATAAAATAAAAGGTTATGAATTATTTACAAAGATAGACCTGCCTCTAAAAAATGGACTTAGAAAGACAAACCTTGCCCATTGGGCCCATATAGATGATTTACAAAGATGGCAGGTCGCTGGCTCTGTATTATTCTAAAATTGTTTATGTATATATAGTGCATGCACGGCATATAGTAATATGATAATATATGGGGTGCCATTTCTTGCTTTACATGAGCTACATAGAAAATGTTTCAGATAAAAATAAATGGGAGAACAAAGAAAGTTATTTTGTTTATATTTATAATAAGTTAAAATGAGAACCAATTCCTTCTTTCTGGAGCATTAATAATCCCAGAAGAATAACTAAGAGCATTTGAACATAAAAATGGGAGCTAGCACAAGTGCTTGTACGGAGGGCAGTGCATATGCCACCGGAATCAATCCCAAGCACGTAGTGCAAGATTGTACTTTATGAACAGAAATGGACAAAATGGTCGTATAATTAACCGGAGGTACAAGTAGAACAGGCCGACGACGGCACGAGAGGGTCATTCTCGTCTTGTGCCGGCGAGTGCAGTGCTGGTGGTTTGTCGAGGGCACACGGCGCACGCTCGCACGCGTCGATTGAGCGCCGATTGACGCTGGCCGACCGACCGTGCGCCGGCTGCTAGCTGTGTGCACGTGCCAGCACTACAAAACAAAATCAGATTTTGTCTTCTAGTGCACGTATATCTAAATTTTCCGTAGCCGCACGTAGGCCTCGTTTAGATCGATTTTTTTTTAACTTTGGTTACTGTAGTACTTTCATTTGTATTTGATAAATATTGTTTAATTATGGGCTAACTAGGCTCAAAAGATTTGTCTCGTAATTTATAACTAATCTATGTAATTAGTTATTTATTTTACTAATATTTAATACTCTATGCATGCATCTAAAATTTGATGTGATGAAGAGAGAGTGAAAAAACTTAGAATTTGAAAGGGAAAAGAACAAGAACAAGGCCGTAATGGCGAAGGCATCCTGCCATTGCTGTACTACTGCTGCTGCAATGGAAATGATTAATCCGTACTCCTATCCTATTGGAAATGTCTGCAATGCACGGATTGCACTCGTGCACCCAGCAATGCAGCAGCACCCGTGTCGCGCGCGCCTAAGCGTCGTTGCTCTCCTGAGCCTCTCTAGCTGGGGTTATGGATGAAAAACGGAAATGGATGGAAAAACCCTATTTCTATTTCTGTTTTTATATTTTTTGGCGGAAGCGGAAGTGGGTTCAAAAACAGAATCGGAATATGCGAACATACGAAAACGGATAAATACGGATGAAGAGCCGAAAAATTAAATGAAGATCACATAATCTAATATTCTCAAAATATACATATATATAAAGTCATGTAACAATATATACAAAGTTTAATATTCATTTACATGCTATGTACGTGAACATAACATGCATATTTGGTGATTCGTAGTTATATTAACATAACATAAAGACATGTAATTGTTGAATATGCTGAGCATAGATTGAAAACGGGTCTATTCCATATTAAAACGGGATTACTCGGAAACGAACAGAAAACACTATTTTCTACTTCCACAAATACAAAAACAGAATTTCACAAATACCGAAACAGACGAAAAAATATAAAAAAACAGAATGAGATGGTACGAAAAAAAAACTCCGTCCGTTTTCATCCCTACATGGGGCAATGCATGTCCGGGCGGGCTGTCTTAAGCTAGCAGGCCAATCGTGCCGTCCTCGTCCGGGGGCCCGGGGCCCGGAATGTGCATCGACACGTATGGAATCGGGACTCCTGCCGGTTACATTTGACATGGCCCACTCGGCCAACTTTATTCATCACTGTTCTAACTTAAAAACTTGTGAGGTACTAAAAGACGGATTTTTTCCATTTTTAATCTTTTTTTAACTTTTATTTTCAAAATAGCCCTACTTATTTTGTATTTTCATTTTAACCTTTTTATCGCCAACATGCCTGATGTAACAAAATCACGTTGTCACGTCATATGTGTTGGCACGACAAGGTCTGCCACAACGGACGGTGATTTCCACGTTAAAAACCTTGTCATGTCACTCTTGTTAGTACTTTTGTCATGCCAACGGAAATAACGTGGCAAGACTTACCTTTAGAAAAATCATGTCTTTTTGGTATGACGTCGGATGAAGATGATTTTTATACGAAAATTATAGACCTCGATGAAATCTACAACTTTCTAGTTTTGAGCTTTCTCATCTGAAGTTGTTAAGATGCTCCCAAAAATAAAAAAAAAGTTTTAGCAGCATAATGAAGATACTTTCTTGTATGGTGTCCAATAAAGATAACTTTTATCGATGAGATCTAAATTTTTTAGTTTTGAGGTTTTTCATTTGAGACTGTTAAGATGTTTAAGAAAATAATATAAATTCCAAGGGGCATATTAAACATGTGGGGGCCGTTGCGGCCCCTGTCCATACCAGATCTGACACTGAGTGAAAAAGGGGAGGTTGCGGGTGAAAGCCCTAGTTTAGTTTTGGTTAATTAATGAAACCTATGTACTGACATTTGTCACAAGTGGTGATTTGAGCAAGGTTGGTACAATCCAAGTGATTGAGCTAGATGATGGTCATGGAGATAAAGGTTGCATAAAAATGATCAAGTGCTTCACTTTTGGAAAAGAAAAAAGAGAAAAACAAAAAAGGGCTTAAGGCAAAGGTATTTTGATAGAAGCCATTTTTGGTTTGCACTCAAGACACCACAGAGGATGTGAGTGATTTAAGATTAATAGCCGTACTATAAAGAGGGGAATTCTTTGACTAAACGGCTTATCGAGTGCCACTAGGTGACATGATTCCTGCATATACATTAGGGACCTAGTGTGCTAACATTTAACCCTTGAAAAATGTTTGAGAAAATGTAACACATGTGCACACAAGTTCTACACTTTGTGGTTAGCAACTTGAAAGCAAGGGTGAAGTGGTTGTGGACTTAGCAAAAGAAAAGAAGATGAAAGTCCATGACCGAACACTGACTGCTGGGTGACCGGACTCACCCCGGTGCGTCCGGTCAATTATAGGCAGCGCAGCGTAGCTGGCCGAGAGCGAGGATAAAGGACCGGACGCTAGCCCTAACTGCACCAGTGCGTCTGATCACCTTTTATAGAGGAGACGAGTCAGCCGATCAGACGCGCAGGGGTCGCATCAGGTCAGCACTGATGTACGCTAGCGTAAGCTCGCAGGGGCGCGGAGAAGAACATTGAGTGGACCGGACGCAGGGGCGCATCAGGTCACCTTGGACCTGATGCGTCCAATCGTTGTTTTTCAGCTCTGGATCATCTCTAGAAACGATTGGACGCCACGGGCTCGAGCGTCAGGTGGCACAAGCGGCGCGTCCGGTCACGACTTAACCATTGGGGATTAGTTTCTAACCATTGAGATCGCGTGGCGGAGGTTGAATGGAGGGGACACGTGGGCGGCGATGGTGGACCGGACGCTCGGTGCGTGTGTCCGGTCACTTCCCATCTGCACGTCTGGTCGGCCCGAGAAGCAGGCAGTGGAAGACCAACGACTCTTTGGTGGTTGGCTCCCTATTTAAGTGTCTTGGCCGGTCCTAGGCTCATACTCTTGGCACTTTGACATACTTGACATCCTTGTGAGCCTAAGCAAACACCTCTCACTCATCTCCATCATTAATTCATCATTATAGTGAGATTAGGAGTGCTTCCTAGTATATTTGCTTGAGTGATTGCATCTAATGGCACTTGGGGATTGTTGTGGCTGCGGAGTTCTTGTTACTCTTGGTGGTGCCGCCACTATAAGGTCCAAATAGGCTAGAGGGGGGTGAATAGCCTAGTTAAAACTTCTACAAGAATTACTTAACCACACGTTAGTACGAAAGGTGGCGAAGCAAATGCACTAGCTCTAACTAATTAAGCAAGCCACCTACACAAGTCTAGTACAAGGCTATTCACTAAACACAACAACAACTACAAGCTAGAAACAAGAAGTAATACGAGAGAAGAGCTTTGAGTGATTATACCGCCGTGAAGAGATGAGAAGTACCAATCAATCAATCACACAAGAGAAGTCCTCGGGAAGAGAATGACACAAGAATTTATCCCGAGGTTCACTTGCTTCCCGGCAATCTACTCCCCATTGTGGCGATACACCCACTTGTCGATTCACGAGCTAATCGACTATCAAGAGTCGAGCCCTCGGCGGGCGCCGTACAATCGCACATAAGATGGGGATCCTCCAAGCCACGAGCTCCACTAGAGTATCCAATTAGTGAACTCCCGTGGGGAAGGATCAAGAACCCCTTATAACACTTGGTGAAGGCTCCAACAATCTCCAATTGTGAGCTCAATCACCTCCGCTGCTCTAAGCCGTCTACCGTGTCGGCAAAACACGGAAGAGTAATAAGAAATCCGTAGCAACTCAAAGATCAAGTGCCTCTAGAATGCAACTCTCAAGCAATGCACTTGAATCTCACTCAATCTCACTCAAAATGTGCAACTATGCAAAGAGATGAGTGGAGGGGTTGTTCTCTAGCTCAAAGTATGTCTTTAGGTCTCAAAATGTGCAAGAGTTGCCCTCAAACCCCGGCCAACGTCTATTTATAATGAAGGGGTACGCAGCTAGCCGTTATGGATGACGCAGTTCAAAACGTGTTGACCGGACGCACCGGTCAGGGTGACCGAACGCGTCCAGTCACTATAGGACAAGTGTGAACAGTGCGCGTCAGAAGTTACCGTTGCTATGACCGGACGCGCTCTAGCGTATGACCGGACGCGCCCTAGCGTATGACCAAACGCACCCTAACGTATGACCGGACGTGCCCTAGCTGGCGTCCGATCAGAGTCCAGTAAGCTCCCATCACGACCGGACGTGTCCGATCATACATGACCGGACGCGCCTCGCGTCCGATCATCACTCCTGCGCTCTCTGCCCCTCTAGACGCCTGACCGGACGCGCTGGTCCCGTGAAGGACCAGACGCGCCGGTCGCGCGCTATGCTTCTGCGCACAGGTGAACTGACCAGACGCGCTGGTCAGGCCAGACCAGTGTCCGGTCACTAACCCTTGGTGCACTGACCGAATGAACTGACCGGACGCGCTGGTCAAACCGTGACCGCGTCCGGTGCAGCGTCCGATCACCACAGTGACCTCCGTTCGCCTCCGTTTCTTTTCCAACTTCCGGCGCAGTAGAAAATAGGCATTTCACTTCTCGATAAAGCGCCGAATCCTGCCTCACAAGCTCGGCGGGAGGGAGAGAGGAACCCAAACCCCTCTCTACCGCTTAAGCTCCACTGCCTTCGCAAAAGTGCTAACACCACCATGTGTACACCACCATGTGCATGTGTGTTAGCATTTCACAATCATTTCTCAAGGCGTTATGTTAGCTCTTTTACTAGATCCTACTACATATGCTCAAGACAATGATCTAGTGGCACTTGATTCCCAAGCTAACCGTGATTGCCCCTCTTGATAGTCGACTATGTATCCTAAACCTGGTCAATCACTTCTCTACTCATCTTAGATCGGCAAAAGGAAAAACCCCTATGGTTATACCTTTGCCTTGTGCTCTTAGATCCTTCTCCTCCACTTGATCATCATGTCCTTCATTTTATGTGCATCTCCACCATGATCATCATTTCATGTCCATGCACCATCTCTTTGTGATCTTGTGGCCACCTCTCCTTGCCACATACACCTTCATCTCATGTGTTGCTTGTGCCTAACTCAAAACACTTAACACATGGCATTAGCAACTTGGTGTTATTAATTACCAAAACCAAACTTGGGCTTTCAATCTCCCCCTTTTTGGTAATTGATGACAACCATCACAAAGATATAAAATGAAATCAATTTTCAATTTCGATAGTATTAGCTCCCCCTACATATGTGCTTCCATGAGTTTGGTTCAATTGTGCACGTATGTATGGATTTAAATTTTGGGAGAGTTACTACTATCAGATTGATGCTAAGGTATATAGAATGGACCTTTGAAGCGTGATACCAATCGGAGTTGCCTTTATATACCACCCTTAGCATCGATGTAGCTAGACACCACTTGTAATACATCACTTGTAAAGATCACAAACACTAAAATACCCCGTGAGATCAGCATTATAAGCAAAGGTGTCTAGATACCGCTTGTAAAGCTACTCTCAACAAATCATCATTCAAGTTCTATTTCTAGCAAACACCATTCAATCATGAATATCGAAATTAAATTTGCAATGCAACACATCATGTTAGTGCACATACAAATGCAACAAATAATTCATGAGCTTGCTCCCCCTACTTGTGTGCTCAATTTTAATTGATCCCTTTCTCCCCCTTTGTAACTTAACTTTTTATCTTTGTGACTTTTCTCTCCCCCTTATTATATCTTTCTCCGTCTTTGCAATATTTTTGTGACTTTTCTCTCCCCCTTTTTATATCTTTCTCCGTCTTTGCAATATCTTTGTGACTTTTCTCTCCCCCTTTGTCAACAATCACCAAAAAGGTGCCAATTTTAGTGAGAGATAAGTCAATCAATATGAGGGAGTCCAAATTATGGTTCAATCTAGATCACTTGCCTAGAACATGTAATTCGGTTTGATCCAAGGACAAGCTTTTTCACACCTCATAAAGTATAAGGGTTATCTTGACCATGTTGAATTACACATCATGAGCTCGTTTACTAGATTTAACACTAGGTTTGCAAGCCCACAAACATGTCATTTGCTACCACTAGATCAATCAAACATAGAAGCAATAGTGGTACCATATATACATCAAAATTATTTGATTTTCATGAATGAGCCTATTTGTCATGCAAATATGTTTATATGTTCTAACCATGTCCTTAGCAAAGTATGAATGATATACCAAACAACTTTACCTTGCTATGTTGGAGGAGAGGCATGTCATATAAAAATATGGGGGTGCACTCATCTCAAGTTGGAGAAGTCAAGTATGTTCAATTCATTTTTCAACTTGTAAAATCTCTTTTCATCAAGTGGCTTTGTGAATATGTCGGCTAGTTGATCTTCGGTGCCAATGCTCTCAATGCTAATATCACCCTTTTGTTGATGGTCTCTTATGAAGTGGTGCCTTATGTCAATGTGCTTCATTCTTGAATGTTGAACCGGATTTTGTGTCATCTTGATAGCACTTTCATTATCACAAAACAATGGCACATTCTTGAACTTGATTCCAAAATCATTCAAGGTGGCCTTCATCCAAAGCAATTGTGCACCACAACTACCGGCACTAATGTATTCGGCCTCGGCGGTAGATAGTGCAACACTATTTTGTTTCTTTAATGACCATGAAACAAGAGACCTTCTAAGCAATTAACAAGTGCCACTTGTGCTCATTCTATCAATCTTGCATCCACCATAGTCAGAATCCGAATATCCAATCAATTCAAAGTTAGACCCCTTTGGAAACCATAATCCAACATCATGAGTGCCCTTTAGATATCTCAATATCCTCTTGGTTGCTTTCAAGTGACTTTCTCTAGGTGAAGCTTGATATCTTGCACATTTGCACACACTAAATATCACATCCGGCCTAGAAGCGGTGACATATAGCAAACTTCCAATCATAGACCGGTATTTCTTTTGATCTACCATGTTTCCACTATCATCAATACCCAATTGATCATTAGTGCCTATTGGTGTACTCATTTGCTTAGCATCTTGCAATCCAAACTTCTTGATCATGTCCTTGATGTACTTGCCTTGACTTACAAAAGTGTCATTCTTCATTTGCTTGATTTGAAGTCCAAGGAAGTAACTAAGCTCTCCAATCATAGACATCTCAAACTCATTTGCCATCATATTTCTAAATTCTTCACAAAAGTCTTGGTTAGTTGATCCAAAGATAATGTCATCCACATAGATTTGCAACACAAACAAGTCATTTCCAAGCTTCTTGGTGAAGAGAGTGGTGTCAACCTTTCCTATCTTGAACCCTTTAGAGAGGAGAAAGTCCCTCAACCTCTCATACCATGCTCTAGGTGCTTGCTTCAAACCATACAATGCCTTCTTTAGCTTGAAAACATTGTCAGGCTTCTTATCATCTTCAAAACCGGGAGGTTGCTCAACATAAACTTCTTCATTGATGTAGCCATTGAGAAATGCACTCTTGACATCCATTTGATAGAGCTTGATGTTGTGTGCACAAGCATATGCTAATAAGATTCTAATAGCCTCCAATCTTGCAACTGGTGCATATGTCTCTCCAAAGTCAAGACCCTCAACTTGAGTGTATCCTTGTGCTACTAATCTTGCTTTATTCCTCACAACCATGCCATCTTGATCTTGCTTATTTCTAAAGACCCACTTAGTACCAATCATATTGTAGTTCTTTGGCCTCTCAACAAGTTTCCAAACTTGATTTCTAGCAAAGTTGTTTAGTTCTTCATGCATGGCATTTATCCAATCGGAATCTATCAAAGCATCTTCTAATTTCTTAGGTTCTTCAAGTGACACAAATGAGTAATGCTCACAAAAGGATGCTAGCCTTGATCTAGTTTGAACACCACTTTGAATTCCACCAATGATTTGGTCCAATGGATGATCTCTTGCAATACTAGTAGGTTGGAGTATTGGGAGTTGATTGCTTCCATTTGCTTGACCTTGATCTTGCAGTTCATCATGAGAACACTAGAGCTTGCTTGATTTGTATGAAATTGCACATTTTGATTGATCACATGAATATCATCATCATCAACTTGTCTTGGCCTAACATCACCAATGTCCATGTTCTTCATTGCATTTGACAATTGATCTCCTCTCACATCATCAAGGTTTTGAGCTTCATTTTGAGATCCTTGGGTTTCATCAAACTCAACATCATGAACTTCTTCCAAGGTGCCATTTGTGAGATTTCAAACTCTATATGCTTTGCTTGTGGTAGAATAACCAAGTAAGAACCCTTCATCACATTTCTTTTCAAACTTGCTTAATCTAGTGCCTTTCTTGAGAATATAGCATTTGCAACCAAACACTCTAAAGTATGCAATGTTGGGCTTTCTTCCATTCAATAGCTCATATGGTGTCTTCCCAAGCTTTCCATGGCAATAGAGACGGTTGCTACAATAGCAAGCCATGTTGATAGCTTCACTCCAAAATGAATGACTCACATTGTATTCACTAAGCATTGATCTAGCCATATCAATCAAGGTTCTATTTTTCCTTTTAACTATACCATTTGATTGAGGAGTGTATGTTGGTGAGAATTGATATCCAATACCAAGATCATCACACAAATCTTCAATTCTTGTGTTCTTGAACTCACTACCATTGTCACTTCTAATCTTCTTGATGGTGATTTCAAACTTATTTTGCACTCTCTTGACAAAAGACTTGAATAGATCATAAACATCACTCTTGTCATAGAGAAAGAACACCCAAGTGTATCTAGTGTAGTCATCCACAATCACAAAACCATACTTGTTGCCACCAATGCTAGTGTATGTTGTTGGCCCAAACAAGTCTATGTGCAATAGCTCAAATGCCTTTGATGTGCTCATTTCACTCTTACTAGGATGTGTATTTCCAACTTGTTTGCCGGCTTGACAAGCACTACATGGTTTATCCTTCTCAAAGGTGACATCCTTCAAGCCTCTAACTAAGTCATGCTTCAAAAGTTTGTTCAATTGTTTCATTCTAATATGACCAAGCCTTCTATGCCATAACCATCCCATACTAGATTTGCTAAGCAAGCATGATGTCAATTGTGTCTCACTATCATTGAAGTCAACCAAGTATAAGCTACCATGTCTAAATCCTTTGAATATCAAATTTTGATCCATCAACACTTATGACTTCAACATCATCACTACCAAATATGCACTTGAAGCCAAGATCACAAAGTTGTGCCACCGATAAAAGATTGAAATCCAAGCTCTCAACTAGCAACACATTATATATGCTCATGTCATTTGAGATAGCGATTTTACCAAGCCCCTTGACCTTGCCTTTCTTGTTGTTGCCAAAAATGATAGCATCAAAACCACCATTTTGACTTGTATCAATTAATTTGAACATACAAGAGTCTCCGGTCATATGTTGAGTGCACCCACTATCAAGCACCCAATGCCTTCCTCTGGCTTTATAATTGATCTACAAGACAAGATCAATTCCTTTTAGGTACCCAAACTTGTTTGGGTCCTCCAAGGTTAGAGACTAAGCTCTTTGGTACCCAAATGGCTTTCTTCTTTGAGCCCATCCATGGTGCACCAATGAACTTAGCATGAACACCATTTGTACCCTTGGTAAACATATAGAAAGAATCAAACTTAATTGAGGATACATTAGCATTTGATTTCTTGTTCATGCATTGTTGCTCTATATGACCAACTTGCTTGTAACTTTTGCAATAGCTACCATTGTTCTTCACAAAACGAGTCTTGTGAGGAGCAAAAGCGGCCTTGCCTTTCTTGGGGTTATAGCCCAAACCCTCTTTGTAGAGAGAAGCTCTTTGGCTACCCAAGCACATAAGCAAGCGGTCCTCACCACCATAAGCCTTAGCTAAGGTGTGATTGAGCTCTTTTACCTCCTTCTTGAGATTTTCGTTCTCAACTATTAGTGTGGAGTCACAAGTGAAACCGTCACTACTAGATGAGGATGATGTAGATGAGCTACATGAAGGGTTAGTGGGAGCAACAATAATAGGCTTATGAAAAGTTTCATCAATTATATCACATGATATGCCTATGTTGCAAGTTTTAGCTTTCTCAACATTAGTTGGCATGTTTTCATATTTTTCAACTAGAGAGGAATGAGCTTCTTCAAGCTTGGTGTGAGACTTTTGAAGCTTCTTATGGTCTACCTTTAGACTCTCATAAGATGCCCTAAGCTCATCAAGTTCTTGCATAAGGTTTTTCTTTTCCTTAAGCAAGCCCTTGCACTCCTTTCTAGATTCTTTATAATGTTGAGTGCAATCTTCTAGCATAGTGATTAGTTTATCTTTAGTGAATTCTTCTTCATCACTATCACTATCACTAGCATTATCATGATCACTCTCATCGTCGGATGATACCTTAGCAGCCTTAGCCATGAAGCATGATGGAGTGTCGAAGAGGGAGACCTTCTCTTGGATGGCAATGCTAGCATGTCCCTTCTTCTTGCTCTTGTTGTCATCTTCATCATCACTTGAGGAATCATCACTATCCCAAGTAGCAACATGAGAATCATTCTTCTTCTTATGAGAGCTCTTCTTCTTTTCTTGCTTCTTCTTCTCCTTCTTGATAGCATCTTCATCATCACTATCATAAGGACACTTTGCAATGAGATGGTCCTTGCTATGGCATCTAAAGCATCTCATGGTATGCTCACTCTTCTTGGATGAGTTCTTCCTCCTTCTTGCACGATAGCCTTTCTTCTTCATGAATTTACCAAATTGCTTGACAAAGAGAGTCATCTTCTCATCAATGTCATCACTATCACAAGAGCTTGAGTCTTCATCACTTGATGATTCAATCTTGGATTTGCCCTTGGATGTGGTGGCTTTGAATGCCACACTCTTCTTCTTTTCATCATCTTTCTTCTCATTTTCCTTCTTCTTCTTCTTGACCAACTCATTCTTCTCATCATCTTCTCTATATGAATCATCGGTCATCACTTCTTAGAATATTTGTTGAGGAGTTGAATCCTTCAATGTAGTCCTCACTAGCACGGTGATCAATGTATCAAATCTCTTGGGTAGACTTCTCAAGAACTTCATAGAGAATTGATTATCCTTGACCTCCTCACCAAGTGTCTTGAGCTCATTGACAATGACTTGCAACCTATAAAACATCTCCAGTACACTCTCATCATCTTGCATCTTGAAGCTTGAAAATTTTTCTTGCAAGATATATGCTTTAGCGGTCTTTGTGCCTTCGGTGCCCTCAAATGTTTCTTCTAGCTTAGCCCAAGCATCATGAGCAATCTCTATGTTCTTTACTTGCTCAAAGGTCTTGTCATCTAATGCCTCATAAAGAGCACTAATGGCAATGTCATTGCATTGGAGCTTCTTCTCTTCCACCGGTGTAGGTGCTTCTGGATTAGCAACCTCAAATTTTGTTTCGGTGACCTTCCACACTTCTCTATTGATTGACTTTAGGTGTGCGGTCATTTTAACCTTCTAATATGCATAATTTATTCCATCAAAGTGAGGTGCCTTCTTGGTGTTGTTGATGTGTAAGCTTAATTGAGCAATTTCTTTTTCACCGTAGGTTGTTAAGCCTCAAATAAACGGTGCCTCGGCTCTGATACCACTTGTAAGGTCCAAATAGGCTAGAGGGGGGGTGAATAGTCTAGTTAAAACTTCTACAAGAATTACTTAACCACACGTTAGTACGAAAGGTGGCGAAGCAAATGCACTAGCTCTAACTAATTAAGCAAGCCACCTACACAAGTCTAGTACAAGGCTATTCACTAAACACAACAACAACTACAAGCTAGAAACAAGAAGTAATACGAGAGAAGAGCTTTGAGTGATTATACCGTCGTGAAGTGATGAGAAGTACCAATCAATCAATCACACAAGAGAAGTCCTCGGGAAGAGAATGACATAAGAATTTATCCCGAGGTTCACTTGCTTCCCGGCAAGCTACTCCCCGTTGTGACGATACACCCACTTGTCAATTCGTGAGCTAATCGACTATCAAGAGTCGAGCTCTCGGCGGGCGCCGCATAATCGCACACAAGATGGGGATCCTCCAAGCCACAAGCTCCACTAGAGTATCCAATTAGCGAACTCCCGCGGGGAAGGATCAAGAACCCCTTACAACACTTGGTGAAGGCTCCAACAATCTCCAATTGTGAGCTCAATCACCTCCGTTGCTCCAAGCCGTCTACCGTGTCGGGAAAACACGGAAGAGTAACAAGAAATCCGCAGCAACTCAAAGATCAAGTGCCTCTAGAATGCAACTCTCAAGCAATGCACTTGAATCTCACTCAATCTCACTCAAAATGTGCAACTATGCAAAGAGATGAGTGGAGGGGTTGTTCTCTAGCTCAAAGTATGTCTTTAGGTCTCAAAATGTGCAAGAGTTGCCCTCAAACCCCGGCCAACGTCTATTTATAACGAAGGGGTACGCAGCTAGCCGTTATGGACGACGCAGTTCAACACGTGTTGACCGGACGCACCGGTCAGGGTGACCGGACGCGTCCGGTCACTGCAGGACAAGCGTGAACAGTGCGCGTCAGAAGTTACCGTTGCTATGACCGGACGCGCTCTAGCGTATGACCGGACGCGCCCTAGCGTATGACCGGACGTGCCCTAGCTGGCGTTCGGTCAGAGTCCAGTAAGCTCCCATCACGACCGGATGCGTCCGATCGTACATGACCGGACGCGTCTCGCGTCTGATCATCACTCCTGCGCTCTCTGCCCCTCTGGACGCCTGACCGGACGCGCCGGTCCCGTGAAGGACCAGACGCGCCGGTCGCGCGCTATGCTTCTATGCACAGGTGAACTGACTGGACGCGCTGGTCAAGCCAGACCAGCGTCCAGTCACTAACCCTAGGCGCACTGACCGAATGAACTGACCGGACGCGCTGGTCAAACCGTGACCGCATCCGTTGCAGCGTCCGGTCACCACAGTGACCTCCGTTCGCCTCCGTTTCTTTTCCAACTTCCGGTGCAGTAGAAAATAGGCATTTCACTTCTCCAAAAAGCGCCGAATCCTGCCTCGCAAGCTCGGCAGGAGGGAGAGAGGAACTCAAACCCCTCTCTACCGCTTAAGCTCCACTGCCTTCGCAAAAGTGCTAACACCACCATGTGTACACCACCATGTGCATGTGTGTTAGCATTTCATAATCATTTCTCAAGGCGTTATGTTAGCTCTTTTACTAGATCCTACTACATATGCTTAAGACAATGATCTAGTGGCACTTGATTCCCGAGCTAACCGTGATTGCCCCTCTTGATAGTCGGCTATGTATCCTAAACCTGGTCAATCACTTCTCTACTCATCTTAGACCGGCAAAAGGAAAAACCCCTATGGTTATACCTTTGCCTTGTGCTCTTAGATCCTTCTCCTCCACTTGATCATCATGTCCTTCATTTTATGTGCATCTCCACCATGATCATTATTTCATGTCCATGCACCTCTCCTTGCCACATATACCTCATCTCATGTATTGCTTGTGCCTAACTCAAAACACTTAACACATGGCATTAGCAATTTGGTGTCATTAATTACGAAAACCAAACTTGAGCTTTCAGCCATCTAGACGGCTTGGAGCAGCGAAGGAGCATTGGCATAAGTTGGTGATTGTTCGTGGCTGTCTCCTGGTGATTGTGAGGGGTCTTGTACCTTCCTCAACGGAGTGCCAAAAGGTAACTCTAGTAAATTACTCATGCCAATGAGTTACCTCACTTGTGGGTAGGTTCTTGCGGTGTCCAATTATGTGGATAAGGTTTGTGCAACACCTCTTAGCTGTCGAACCACTAAGTTTTGGTTGACACAACAAGGACTAGCGTACCAACAAGTACGTGAACCTCGGGAGAAAAAACTTGGTGTCCATCTTGTATTTAGAGTTCTCCCGGTGATTGGTTTTTATCATATCTTGATTGGTTTATTCCTCGACACGGTGGTATAATCACCCTACTCACTCATTTATATTCTTGCAAACTAGTTGTCAAGCTCTTTAGTGTAGCCAGTATTTGAGAGCTTGTTAGTTTGGTTAGTTTGACTCTTTAGTTAGTCTTTGAGAGCACACTAGCTGTAACACCCTAAAATTTGCTTCTTTGAAAATAGAGCTAAAATGAGTTAATTTTGAATTTTTGTGCTCATGAAAACATAGGAAAATAATATTTTTTACTAAATTGAAATTTATCATAAGGTTTAGCAACTTGTTGATGCATTCATGCTGATGTATTTGTGTTTTTGTATTGCTTGGTTTTGACCAAAGATCAAAATGAATTCAAGTTGTTCTTTCAAAATACGTTTAGGTCGATTTTTCTTTCCCAATATACATATATCATTTTTTTACAATCAAATTCCTTGTTTCTCATCTGTCAATCAACCTCTACAAACTTCTCAGGAATTTTTTTGGCTTTTTATGTAACTTGTTTCCACTTATCTGTGAGCATAATCTAATTTGTAGATTCTCTAAAATATCTTATCATGAGCTCCAAATACTTTATTTGGGTTCCTCATGTTCCATAATGTCTCTGGAAAATTTCCCCGAATTTTCGGAGCTTTCGGAGTATTTTCCGTGGCTTAAATAATAATTATGGACTTTTCTAGAATTATTTTATCCACGAAAATAATTAATTCCGAAAATAATAAATTTCTTATTTTTTTTCTAACGCTCGAAGCCCATGTGCAATAATCTTAATAAATCTCAAAGGCCTATACATTTATTTACTAATGGACTTTAATTATTAATTAGGCCTATTAGTAAAGACGGGGGTGCAACATCAATTAGTACCATATTGCTTGTTGATGTGAATGCGAGGAGTTTTCTCCTAATAAGTATGGACCTATCCCTTGGCCAAAGCACATTAAAACTACCGTAAGAGGAGCCCCTAGTTTGAGAAATCTCTCGTGTAGTAAATTATATTTTCTCCTCCTTCTCTTGCCGCCGTCCGACGAAGTCATCAGGCTGCCTAGCACAAGCCGAAACTTCCACCATGGTTGCTCGTGAGCATACGTTCTACTCCAAGAAGAAGAAGAGATATTTACTTGAATTCCACCGTCTAGATCACATTAAAAACCAGATTTTGATTTATTTTCGAAATTAAAATTCTACAAAACTGCCACTATCTTGTTTAGGTCATATCTTCTACGTTTTAACTCCATTTTGACCTGTTCAAATTGCGTAAAATTTGTAATTTCATAATCTACATGTTAGTGCTACTGTTGGTTAGGTTTTCCACCTTTAAGATTCGATGTTAGATTTAATCTATTGTTTTACTAAAGAAAATCTGGTTTAATTCATAACTTATTTGTTTTAATTTCGAATTAGTCCGTTCAAATTGCAATGGATTTATAACAACATGAACTACGTATTAGTATTACTGTTTTCTTTATCAAAATCTCTGAAATTTCATAGTTTAGATCTAACTTGATTAATAACTATGCAACTGATTTATAAATAAAATATTCTTGATTTCTCCTTTAGTTTTCTAAATTTAAATGTAATTTAGCCTAAGTCACTTTTGAATATCTATAAAAGGTATTTTATCCTATATATATGATTTTATATAGTTAAAACAAATGAGACCTATAATTTTCCATTTTATACAATAAAATCTTTCGGTAGATGTATCTTTTCAACCATAGCTTCGATTAGCGTGCTTTTCGTGTCTGTGTGTTCGTAGCAATGTGTAGAATCTCTTTAAAACATTTTCACTTGTTATTTCATATGTTTGGTGTACTGTTCTAATTTAGATCTATTATTTACTTCGTGTATGATTGTATGGACGCTTGTGTAGTGCTTTATAATCATGTCTAGTCGGTGAGATTTACGTGGTGATCAAAAAGCAGTTCATTGAAGATTTCGATTTGAAGAAGGATCTAAGTTAAGGCAAGTATAGCATGTGATCATTCTTGTTACCTAATCACTTTTAAAGCACTTAAATCACTATGCATATGTTTTCTCGTTAAGGATGCCTTAGAAATTGATCTTGTACCTTGTCGCCTATGGTTTTGCATTGGGTAGTTATTGCTAGTGCTCAACATAAACTATTATCTTGTAATTTGATTAATAGAATATGCAATAACATTAAAAAATGACTTTTTAGTAACATAATGAAAGAGAGCTAGAGCCTTGGGCTATCTTTTGGTGCTCTAGTTTCTCTCCATAAGAACTTATCTGTAAGCGAACATCCGGGACTTACAATACAGCTGTGAGGGCTATATGGCTCTGGCTTTAGTCATATAAGAGGACCTTTTCTAGCTTGATAGAGGTTACCCGAAAGAACGCAAAAGGGGTGTTTCTCGGGTTGGGTGTAGTGTGGCTTCTGTCCTTATGTGTATAGGCTGCGCGTCATTGTGACATACGGAAGGGGAGCTCTACATTCGCAGGTTACAGAAACCTAGCGGCCCTAACTCGTTAGACGAACCTTAGAAAGACTTCATAGTGAAACCTGTTTGCCTATTGAGGCCTTGCAAACCTCGGGCTTACAGGGATTACGACTCACAGTGAAAGTGTACAACCTCTGCAGAGTGTAAAACTGGTATATCAGTCGTGCTCACGGTTACGAGCGGCCTTGGACCCTTACGGAATAGATGATCACTATTGATCTATAATATGATTATGTTTTTGCTATTCATTCTTCATATTACCTGATTATATGTTGATTCTGCGATTAAAGATAACTTGATGCTATTCATATGCGAAAACTTTGCCAACTAAAAGCTACATGCAGTTAAACCCGTGTCATTCCTCTTGAGCCTCATGAACCCCATGCTATGCTTGTTGAGTTCGACATGGACTCACCCTTGCTATTTTTCCCACATCTCAGGAAGGGTACCAGACTGCTAGATTCTAGAATTGTTAGGCTTGTGATCAACCAGTCAGTTTGATCATAGAGTGAAGGTTACACCCAGTGTTCGGAGTTGTCTTGCCACTGTGTTGCTCTCTAAGGTTATATCTTATACTATTGTGATATGTTTAATAAGCATTTGTTTCTTGATATTACACTTATCTGCAGCTATATGTGAGATTTGACCTCTTTATTTCACATATAGTGTATATCTAGTTTTATCCTTAAAACTGGGTGTGGCAGAGTGGTATCAGAGCAATGCTGACTGTAGGACGCAAGCCTAGTGAGAAATTGGCCGTCTTAAGGTTTTGAACTTGCTATAAAATCCTTGTTCTATAATCCTTGACATTTTCTTCTCTACTATATATCTACCCTTGATATTTGTCTCCTCCTTAATGCTTATTTTAAGCATTTCCTCTCATCTATACTCATTGCCTTGATATGCTTTTAGAATTTCTCTTACCACCTTCTTGCGTCATCAGAAGAGGAGATTTAGGATCCTTTGCCCTTAATATAAAGAGGATGGCAGTATCGCAAGTTGAGTCAATGTTTGCTTTGTGCACCTTTAATGCTTTGTTGAATGTCATTATACATGTGCTTTTTTTGGATCTTTGTATGATTGCAATGATCTTATGGAGTTTATCCACAATTTCATTTAGTCTATAGGTCTATAAGGTATAAGGATCAATGCAATATATAGTTGGGTTGGTTTACCTTGTTCTCTCGATTCTACCTTTTCTGGAGCAGTCTGTCTTTTCTTCAGTGCTCAGAAATATCTGCTTAGCAAAAGTTTGTGAAATTTTTATGGAAATAACCAGACTTGAACATCTTCCCAATGCCTCTAGAATCACCTTCATAGCTTTTATGGTTTCGGAGATACGAAAATCACAAGGTGTTACATCTGTGCAGTGTGAAGTCTCAAACAGTTTCTGTTGTGCACTGTTTATGACGAAGATAACCGCAGAATCTGGAAAAGCATTCTATACGAAAGTTGTAGAGGAGTTGATAAGCTTTCCAACGGTATAAAATACAACAGCATCGGACTTACAGAATAAGAGTTATAGCTGTTTTACTGCACTGCTGATTTTCTGCTCGCAAGAAATTTTAGATTTCTTGTTCTTACCCATACACCAGAGTATTATTGGGATGATAGAATGCCTTGATGTTAGTTAGATCATCTATAATAAGGTGCAATATACCCTTTTGGTGCCCCTTAGTTTAATTTTTTAAGGGGGTAGCAAAGTCGTAGAAGTTGCAAGATGAATGTTTCGTACATTTAGTGCTTCGCTTGGAAGTATTGGTTAAGACTCATGACTGAGATGTCACTCTCAAACACAAGTGTCCTCTGCTCGAGGTTGATAATTTGGATCATCTATGGAGAGCTTGGGTAATTATTAGGATTGGTCTTCACTTTGAGCTATCGTTAGTTGGGAGTTCAACCTTCAACATACCCAAGTTAAATTGGCATGGATAAGGTAGGAAGGCGATGTTGGAAATCTAGCGTTGGTTCTACAGAGACTTAGGAAACCTCACTACTATACCAAGCATGGCTAGTAAGTTTTGGATATGTTATCTCTAATGGTGGAATTATAAAGAAGAACACAAGAATTGATGCGTTAAGTTAGAACCCCAAGGATGAGGTGTGACTTAAAGTTACTTTGGGATAGTGAGTATCTATTAGAGGATTATTGGAGGTATTACAATGATGGACAAACATCTCGTCAAGATTTGGGATGAGCCCTACGCAAGAAAAATATGCATTAAGTGAGCTAACTGAGTTGGACCACCTGACACAGTTATATCTTATACTATTGTGTTATGTTTAATAAGGATTTGTTTCTTGATATTACACTTATCTGCAGCTATATGTGAGATTTGACCTCTTTATTTCACATATAGTGTATATCTGGTTTTGTCCTTAAAACTGAATGTGACAGAGTGGTATCAGAGTAATGCTGACTGTAGGACGCAAGCCTAGTGAGAAATTGGCCGTCTTAAGGTTTTGAACTTGCTATAAAATCCTTGTTCTATAATCCTTGACATTTTCTTCTCTACTATATATCTACCCTTGATATTTGTCTTCTCCTTGATGCTTATTTTAAGCCTTTGCTCTCATCTATACTCATTGCCTTGATATGCTTTTAGAATCTTCTCTTACCACCTTCTTGCGTCATCAGAAGAGGAGATTTAGGATCCTTTGCCCTTAATATAAAGAGGATGGCAGTATCGCAAGTTGAATCAATGTTTGCTTTATGCACCTTTAATGCTTTGTTGAATGTCATTATGCATGTGCTTGTTTTGGATCTTTGTATGATTGCAGTAATCTTGTGGAGTTTATCCACAATTTCATTTAGTCTATAGGTCTATAAGATATAAGGATCAATGCAATATATAGTTGGGTTGGTTTACCTTGTTCTCTCGATTCTACCTTTTCTGGAGCAGTCTGTCTTTTCTTCAGTGCTCAGAAATATATGCTTATCAAAAGTTTGTGAAATTTTTATGGAAATAACTAGACTTGAACATCTTCCAATGCCTCTAGAATCACCTTCATAGCTTTTATGGTTTGGGAGATACGAAAATCACAAGGTGTTACATCTGCACAGTGTGAAGTCTCAAACAGTTTCTGTTGTGCACTGTTTATGACCAAGATAACTGCAGAATCTAGAAAAGCATTCTATACGAAAGTTGTAGAGGAGTTGATAAGCTTTCCAACGGTATAAAATACAACATCATCGGACTTACAGAATAAGAGTTATAGCTGTTTTACTGCACTACTGATTTTCTGCTCGCAAGAAATTTCAGATTTCTTGTTCTTACCCATACACCAGAGTATTATTGGGATGATAGAATGCCTTGATGTTAGTTAGATCATCTAGAATAAGGTGCAAGATACCCTTTTGGTGCCCGTTAGTTTAATTTTTTTAAGGGGGGTAGCAAAGTCGTAGAAGTTGCAAGATGAATGTTTTGTACATTTAGTGCTTCGCTTGGAAGTATTGGTTAACCCTCATGATTGAGATGTCACTCTCAAACACAAGTGTCCTCTGCTCGAGGTTGATAATTTGGATCATCTATGGAGAGCTTGGGTAATTATTAGGATTAGTCTTCACTTTGAGTTGTCGTTAGTTGGGAGTTCAACCTTCAACATACCCAAGTTAAATTGACATGGATAACATAGGAAGGCGATGTTGGAAATCTAGGGTTGGTTCTACAGAGACTTAAGAAACCTCACTGCTATACCAAGCATGGCTAGTAAGTTTTGGATAGGTTATCTCTAACGGTGGAATTATGAAGAAGAACACAATAATTGATGCGTTGAGTTAGAACCCCAAGGATGAGGTGTGACTTAAAGTTACTTTGGGATAGTGAGTATCTGTTAGAGGATCATTGGAGGTATTACAATGATGGACAAACATCTCGTCAAGATTTGGGATGAGCCCTACGCAAGAAAAATATGCGTTAAGTGAGCTAACTGAGTTGGACCACTTGACACATGATATGGAGATATCCACTGTGGAACCTGATATGCTCTCTTCTTGGACATAAGAGAGATATCTACATGGAATATTAGAGTCTAGAAGGCATTTACACTAAGTTGGGTTGAGTTAGTGACATTATCATTGGATTTGAGTTGATTAAGACATGGAAGGTGCTATCATTTGAAAGAAGCAAAAGTCTTGCTGGTGCCCTTAGCAAGGGAGAGTGCTATGAAGATTTGGATGGCACCAAGGACCAAGCATTGTTCTTAAGTGTTTAACAACTTAAACTGGACATGAATGGACATATGTTTTCAAGATTGGTGATAGAACCTACTTTGGGCAAAGAAAGTAAGGAGACTATGTTGGAAGGTGAATGTATGAAGTAGGAGGTCTAATAGTATGGATTAAAAAGGGATATAGCCAATCATTGTGAAGAGTTATTGCAATGCAGTTTGGATCTATGGGGACAAGAGTTTGTTATACAAGTGATTGCAAGATGTTCTGTGTGAGAAGTGTAAAGAGTGTTGATGTGAAGAGTAAGCTAGCACCCCACCGCTATGGTTTATCAAAGGTACTAACAAGGAAAACAAGGAGTGACCTAATAGTTGGAAGTTACCCAAGAATTGGTTTGGAGTTATCTCAAGGCTGATTGGAATACCTATCAAATCTTAGGAATAGTGAGCCAATTACTCGAAGTAAGATTATCATGGTATGTAGAAACAATGGAGTGATGCTAAGAGGATGAGGCTACTCGATTAAGTGAAGAAGATCTATAGTCAGAGTTTTCATATATCTTGGATCACTATCTTCTAAATCTCGGGACGAGATTCACCTTAAGGGGGTAGAATTGTAACACCCTAAAATTTGCTTCTTTGAAAATAGAGCTAAAATGAGTTAATTTTGAATTTTTTGTGCTCATGAAAACATAGGGAAATAATATTTTTCACTAAATTGAAATTTATCATAAGGTTTAGCAACTTGTTGATGCATTCATGCTGATGCATTTGTGTTTTTGTATTACTTGGTTTTGACCAAAGATCAAAATGAATTCAAGTTGTTCTTTCAAAATACATTTAGGTCAATTTTCCTTTCCCGATATACATATATCATTTTTCTACAATCAAATTCCTTGTTTCTCATCTGTCAATCAACCTCTACAAACTTCTCAGAAAATTTTTCGGCTTTTTATGTAACTTGTTTCCACTTATCTGCGAGCATAATCTAATTTGTAGATTCTCTAAAATATCTTATCATGAGCTCCAAATACTTTATTTGGGTTCCTCATGTTCCATAATGTCTCTGGAAAATTTCTCCGAATTTTCGGAGCTTTCGGAGTATTTTTCATGGCTTAAATAATAATTCTAGACTTTTCTAGAATTATTTTATCCACGAAAATAATTAATTCTGAAAATAATAAATTTCTTTTTTTTTATGTCACACCCAGCCTAATTTGGAATTTGGCCCATAATGGCCCATGTAAATGTTATGAGATATTATGGAGAGTTTAGTCCCACCTTAGTTGTTTAGAGTGGGATAGACCAACATATAAGGCTTTTAGAGTCCATCTCACCATCCCCGGGTTAATCCTTTTACGCGAAGCGAGGACAAAAGCGTAAGTGAGATAGTGGTAGGTGTGGTTCATTCAGCGTGCAGAGTGGATCTAAGCCGTTTGGACTCTGAGGTGTTACACTAGCTTAGTGAGTAGTGACCTAGCTTGTTGTATGCCCAGTGATCATAGCTACTAGAATTGTTGGGATAGGTGACTTGCAACCCTTGTAGAGCTAGAGCAAAATTACATTACGCTGTTTGTTGTACTAATCAATTGCTCTAGTGCTTTGTAGATTTTTTAATAGGCTATTCACCCCCCTCTAGCCATATTAGGACCTTTCAGTGGACTGCCACCATTGCAACAAAAGGGTTGAACCTACACTGATGTCGCACCGTCCTCGCCGGGAGAGGTTATGGGGTGCCACCGTCGGCCCCATCCATGCTAGATCCATCCACAACGAGAAAGGGGAGGTGGTAGGCCGTCGCGATCATGCTGGAAGGGGGCGGGACCCTGCAACCACTACATCGTCTTTTCTGGGAAGGGACGTGCCAAGTTTGGTAGAGCAGGCAAGTGAGGGAAAGAGTGGTACCCAAGTATGGGAGAGAGTGGACGAGTGGGTAGGGTTTCTTGTTACATACTAAGGTTGACTGCTAGTTCATCGCTTGAAGTGTTGGCATAAACTAGTCCATTTTTCACTACCGGCTCAAGCTACGAATCGACGGTGATATAACATCACTGCCGGTTTTAATAGAAATAATGGTGAAAATACTGTAGGAGAAAACCAATTTATGTACTAGTGATTCTTGACCATCCCAAACTATACCTACCTAAAGCTAAAGATGTTAGGCCCTAAGAGGGTCATCATGCATCATGGTTTGTGAGAATCTCTAATAGGCCTCTAGCTACGATCGGAAGTGTTGTAAGCTTGCCATGGTTTGATTGTCTGCGGTCAAGCTAGACCAGCTTCGGCTGGATCTTGCCTCTCAACCAGTGGATGAACCCCATCCAAGAAGATAATGGGTCATCCATGCTCAAGCCAACAGAGGAAACAAAGAATGTGGGGGTTGACCTAGACGACTCCACCGTTACAACCCTTGTTGGGACAACGATCGATGAAAGATAGGAAAGCATGCTCTTAGCTTTACTTGACAAGAATGAGGACACCGTGTCGACACTCTCTAACATGCTAGGTGTCCCAAGGGAGGTGATCACGCGGAAGCCCACTGTTGTTTTAGGGAGAGACTAGCGCCTGGATGTGGCATTCGTCTAGATGCCCGCACCTGCTCCCCACCCGCTCGTATGGATGCAGCCCCTGCCCACCTGCCCACACGCTGCTGGCAGCTTGCTGCTCGCCTGGGCGCACGCTGCTGCTGCAGCGCCTGCCATCCCGGGTCTGCCTGTTGCTTGCACATTCAACATTGTTCCCATCCCCGTACATGCATGGTCCCATGCGCTCACACATTCATCAATGGAACGAATGCCCAAGCCTAGGACCAGGATCCATATGCATGCGCTTGTTGCATGCTGCGGTACGCATGCACGTGGGTGCTGCAATGCCCGCTTCGCTTACTGCACGCACACGGGGACCGCTACACCCGAGGGGAGCACCTCTACCTATGCCCCTTTCTCATGTCTGCTCATAGAACACTTACAACAAAAAATATTTATTGCAATGTATGTCCAAAACTAATGAAATATTTACAATATACGCTTGCAACATATGTGCATGGCCACTGCAACATATGCAACATCTAGACAAAACACTTGCAACATACGTTTGAAACAACTAAAACATTTGAAACATACACTTGCAACATACATGTATAACCAGTGCAACATATGCAACATCCAAATAAAACCCTTACAACATACATTTAAAATAGCTTAAACATTTAAAATATACACTTGCAATATACGTGTATACTCATTGCAACATATGCAATACCAGATCTTCTTTGGCAACATCCCGATGAAACATATGCAATATACATCTAAAATACATAAAACATATGGTTGAAATATGTGCTCATCTACTTGCTGCCCCCCAATGGACGCTCAATGACGCGGAGCTCGATGCCGGTACGGAGCTCGAGGTCACCCACGGTCGACAGGCGGATAGATCGCAACCGCGGCGGGAGGCGCGAGACACGGTGGCGCACAATGCAGCGCGAGGCACGAGCGAGGGTGCACGGTGTGAGGCACGAGACACGGGGCACGCGGCGCGAGGCAGGCGGGTCAGTCCCATCCAGAAAGGATGGACGCCCTAAGGGTATCATTATCGTTGTTCTAGGGAACGTGGAAACCTAGTATTCTGGGCTACTGTTAATCGTGTTAGGCTTCAGGCTATGTGAGTAACAATAGGATAGTTCAAATGAGAATAAGAGTGTTGAGGATGGTGATTTATGTCATGATGAAGAATGATGTCCTTCAATGATACTAGAAGCATACTCCGCACATTGCTATGGGAATTGCGGATAATTTAGAATGAAATTAGACTACATATATTTACTTATACGAAGGGATGAACTATTATAAGTTAATGTCAGCGGATGGCATGGCATGTGAGCAAACTAAATTAAATGCATGTTAGTGATGCTAGTGTAGTGTAATTGCATTTGATAGTGGATTGTTGAGGTAGGTAACTTAGATGTTGATACAGAACTCTAGTTAATCTGTCACCTTGAATCTTCTGTGTATCTACTGTGAAACATAATAACTAATAAAAACATAATTTTTGTAAGTGAACATGATGTTGGATATTGATATTGATATATTCTTCTTGATTTTGATTATTTTCTAAATTCTGCTATTAGTACTTAGTGCCTACAGTGGCACCCCTGATCTGCAACTTAACGTATCAAAATTAATCCGCTACCAGGCCCCTACGAGCTATTTCTTACCTTGGTGACAGATGACTGGGAAGGAAAATAGGTCAGCTGGACTGGTGGAAAGGTCCAAGACTTTTCATATAACCAAGGAACAGAAATTCTATTTTAAACTGAGGTCAAAGAGGCAGAAGTACTTCAATAATACAATGTCACATTGTTGCGAGACAGAGAAAATTGAAAAACAGGACCATAGTTCTGAACAAAAGCCATGTCATCAACATATATCATAGAGCAGGTTTCATTTCATCTTGGACATCGACTTATCCTTGGAAAGACAAGGTCATCTCATGCACGCTGCGAAGGGGATACCTGAAATTTCGTATAGCTTGTTAATTAGGACCACAAAGATAGCATAAACTCTACGGTTCTACTGATAATAGGATATTTAATAAGTTAAATTGTATTAAAAATCAATGGCAATCAATTACTTATGATACACACACTGATAGTTCGTTTGGTCTTCTGGTTTTGTAGAATCTAGCTAGTTCGGACTGTAAAGGAGTGTCATTGAAGGTGAAGAAAATGAAACCAAATCCAGACATTGACTCACCTTATTTGATGATGTTCAGAGTGTAATAATCCATGAAATTATTTTTTTCTTAATACATAACACGACACAATGAAACTGTAAGGATGTCTCAATTGTTCAGACCTGATCAAAAATTTGTACACGCTTCCCATTGAGCTTATCTACAATATCCGCTGTGGAAGGCCTCTTGTTCCGATCAGCCTCCACACACTTTAGTCCAATTATAATGCATGCTTTTACTTGCTGAAGGCCATTTGGATCCAGTAATGGGTACTTGTACATTATTTGCTCATCTGTCTTCCAATTTTGATGTATCTGCAGAGTTGGATTTAATCCTTAGTGATGAGGTATTAGCTGAATGCAGGGAAAGATTCCAAAATAGAAGTTTCAAAATTCAAGTCATCAAGTAGTAGAGTGCTGTCTTACGTTGTCGACAAACTGTCTTGCAGATTTGTCTTCAGAAGCTGAATAGTTCCTCTCTCTGGTCGTAATCTCAAGAATAATCATGCCTAAACTATATATGTCAGACATGGTGGAGATTTCACCTCTGTATAAATACTCAGGAGCTATGTACCCACTGCAATAGTTTATCAAAGAATCAAATGGCGTTTACTTATGGTAAATAGAATGAATATGTAATCATATATTTCACAGTTTGTTTCTGCTTACTTATGTCCCTTAACATTGACTGTATACATCCGGGTCTGCTCTTTGCCAAAGAGTCTCGAGAGTCCAAAATCAGCAATCTTTGGCACCCAATTATCATCCAACCATATCGAGTTAGGAACAAGATTCATATGAATAAGGGGCCCACCAACCAATTCCTTGTGAAGGAAATGTAAACCCTGCAGATCCCCTTAACTATCTTGAACCGTGTGTCCCAGTTTATTGATGTAGCACTGTCTGCTAAATAAGTAAGAAATAAATAAAGGAAGTACTAATACTGAGTTATAAGTATTCCAAAATAGTATTGTGCAAAAGTCTAAATTGCTTACATTGGTGGCAATAAAACAATGTCGGAAATAAGAACATAATAACACTTTTGACAATTGATTATATCTCTCAAGTATGAATAGTACACATAGGACAGGATATGTGTGTTGGAAAGTGCATTGCATACCATAAACATGTTTGTCAAGACTCAACTTGGGTAGATATCTGTAGCAAAGACAGCTTTCGATGACGTCCACAATCACATATCTTCCATTATGCTGAACGACTTTCTTCTGCGATTCGTGGCAATAGTGAACCAGCTCTACAATATTTTCGTGTTTAAGTGCCATAAGATTGGTAACCTCGGTTTCAAATGTTATGCCAGCCGGCACTGGTGCGTTTTCAGCAAGCCTCTTCACAGCAATCATGCGGCCCCCTTCTGGAAGAACCCCCTGTTTAACCTCTGTCAGTAAAACGGTTTTGTATGTAAGAATCTGATGTAAATGTTAGTGTCCACTCTTACCTGATAAACTGTTCCAAAAACAGATCGGCCAAGCTCTCGCTCAGTAGAGAAATCGCTGGTGATTTCCTTCATGAAGGTCACCGGTAGGTTTGTTGGTAATGTGCTCGCAAGACTCGGCTGGCTCTGCAGGTTCGCCATTTCTGACGGGCCTTGAAGGAGGCAAGGAGCTACAGATCTGAACTGCTACAAATCGAGTCTTCTGCTGTTTCCAAACAAGCAAGAAAGTTTGTTTAACCACATACATAAAGCAAGAACAAGATTGTTTCTAAGACATTCCAAGGTTAGACAGCTTAACTCAGCAGGCATAACACTGAATAGGTGCAGCAAGTGTGTAACACTCAAATTTTAGGAGTAATAAATTTTAAATAATTTAGAGAAAGGGAATTAAAATTTTAAAACTATTTGGTGATGCATTCATGCTGTTGCATTTATTTTATTTTGTGGTGTGGATATATTTTTTTATTTGATTTGGTTTAGGAAAATTTGATTTGAAAATGTGTTTGGAAAATTAGAAAAGAAAAGAAACAAAAGAAAAAAAAAGAAACAACTTACCTTCTCCCTGGTGGCCCGAAGGCCCGTCGGAGCAGCCTGCTTCCCCGTGCCTGCGCAGGTGGGCCGCTGCCCTTTTCTTTCCGCGCCCTCGCCGCGTGGGCCGGCCCAAGAAAACACAGCCGTGTGCCTTCCCTCCCTCCTTGTTTCGCTGACGGGTGGGGGCCACCTGTCGGTCTCGTCTTCTTCCCCTTGCCGTGACCGAGCCGGACTCAAGTGTTGCCGCCACCGATTCTTGCCGATTCGCTCGGGATTTTCTACTCGAATACGTTGCTGTGGAGCTATAAATAAGAAGCCGTGACCCTCCTCTTTCCGTTTTTCATCTAAACCGCGAGTTCCACCACGTGAAATCGAGTTCTAGGGCTTGAGGTTGTTGAAGGCCGGCGGTAGGTCGGTTAGGGAGTCTTCGGGTGGATTGGAGGTCAATTTCTTCACTTGGGTGAGTTTGTCACCTTCTCCTCTCCCTCTCAATGCTCTTCTTTTGAGTTTTTGTGCTTTGAATCGCGGGTTTGGAGCTCACCGCGGTCGGCAATGGCGCCGCCGTTTTCCCCCGAGCCGTGCTCTCTCCTCGGTTCGTCATAGCGCTCCTAAACCGCCTAGAAGAGTTCGGGTTTACTTCCTCTTTCGATTGGTGTTGGTGGCGGGGCGAGTTGTGGTTGGAAAAGGTGGAGCCGAAGCTCTCCGGCAAGCTCATGACGTCGGCCATGGCGACCACCGGCCGGAGTTGGTGTTGATGGCCGGCTTCATCTTCTCTCTCTCCTGGATTGAACGGTAGCCGTCCGATCTTGGATCAACGGCCAAGATTAGAACTTACCCCTTCGCGGATAGTTTTTCTAAAGAGCCCCTGGACTTTTTCAGATTAAAACCCGCTGTCCTAAGCGTAATTCCCGAACTACGTTACTGAGTTTTGAAAGCGTAATCTCTTGCAGTAAATCAAAAATACGTTTTTAGATATTTACAGTTTTGCCACTAGGATTGTTTTGGTCATAAAATCTTCGTTTTAACTCCGATTTGATCCGTTCAAGTTGCGTTAGGTTCGTATTTGCGAGCTCTACATGTTAGTGTAGTTGTACAGTTAGTTTTGATAATTTATTTTTCGAGTTTATAATTAAGTATTTATTTATCTATAGGAAATCTTAGAAAATTCATAACTTTCACGTTTTAACTCCGAATTTGGTGATCTTTGCGTCTGTGTGATCGTAGAAACGTGTAGAAGAGTTTTATAAACTTTTATTACTGTTTTGCTACTGTTGGTGTACTGTTCTAATTGTATCTCTTTGTTTGCTTCGTGTATGTTTGATTGGATGCATGTGTGTTGTTGATTGATGATCGAGTATAGAAGGTGAGCAGTATCTGGACGATTCGGAGTATTACTTTGAGCCAAGTCAGCAGTATCACTTGGAAAGCTTTGATCAAGGCAAGTATAACACAGGACTATCCTTGTTACCTATACATTGAATTGTCATACATATGCATGTGCTTACCTTGACAACCTTAGAGATTATAACTTAGTGATTGTTATCTTGATTCCTTGTCAACCTTGGGAATGCATATGGGTAGCTACTGCTAGTGCTTAAACTAAGAACAATGATCTTGTAATTTGATTAATGGATTAAGCAATTAACTATTAAGATGATTTTATTACTGTTAAAAGGGGGCTAGAGCATGTGTATTATTTTGATGCTCTGGTTTCTCTCCATAAGGACTTATCTGTAAGTGATAACCGGGATATACAGTACAGCTGTGAGGGCTATATGGCTCTGGCTCTAGTTGTTCAAGAGACCTTTTCTAGCTTGTTAGTGGTTACCTTAAATGGCGTAAGAATGGCTTGCCACGTTGGGTGTAGTGCGAGCCCCTGGCCTAGTGTGTATAGGCTGCGGTTGTTGTGCCACAGGGAAGGGGGGTTCTACATCTGCCTGCCGAGTGAATCTAATGGCCCTAACTTGTTAGACGAACTTTTGAGTGGCTTTATATGGTTCTCGGGTGTTTGGGCTTGATCTCCCCACTCATTTGGAAATCATGACTCACAGTGAAAGTGTACACCTCTGCACAGAGTTAAAAAAACTGGTATACTAGCCGTGCTCACGGATACGAGCGGCCTTGGGGATTCTTATGGAATAGTTGATCATAACTGTTATATCATGCTTAATTATTGTTGATTATTACTTGCTCATGTTAATGCTATTCATTATCCTTATTACAATTGATCATTGGTTCTTTAATGGGAAGTGGTTTATCTTGATGCTACTCAATTGCAAATATATGATTAAAAGCTAAACGTAGTTAAACAATGTCTAGCCTTTTTGAGCCTCATGAACCCTGTGTTATATTTGTTGAGTTCGACATGGACTCACTCTTGCTATTTCCACCATAACAGATGAAGATATAGAGGAAGATTATCGGAATGAGTACTAGTCTTGGTGTCAACCAGTCAACCGTGTCCCTATGTGGAGTTTTCGCTGAAGAATTACTATTAGTTATTATTACCTATCGTTCAAGACTATGTCTTAAATACTTATTCGTTATGTAATAAGCACTGTGATGATACTTTGTAATTTGTCATCTTATGTGTGCGACTGTTTCCTGGGGCGCACATGAGTCTTTTATGCATCCTATTTTTGTCCTTAAAAATGGGTGTGACAGATTGGTATCAAAGCCATGTTGACTGTAGGACGCGAGCCTAGCTAGAATGGTCGTTAATAGCATCCATACTTCACTTAATTTATGCTTCCTCTTTTCACCTTGTTAATTACTAAAGTTTTATGCTTCCTCTACTTTATTCTATTGCGAAAATACTTTGATTCTATCTAATCTATGTCTAAATCTTGTAGATGTCTCCTTATCCCCGTCTGTCAGCTGCACAGTACGTTGCCCGTTTCAAACCTCAAGAGCCGTATGAAGATGGTGATCAAGAGCTATCTGATGCTGAATCAAGAGTTGGTGATATACCAATGGAGAATGTAGTTATGGGGTGGACTACGAAGCTTTATATCATGGTTCCTAAAGCTGATGCTTTCTTCCATGACATGTTGACAAGAACCTTGGACAACTACTACTACGACTGGGAAGCTACGTTGGAGTATCGTAGTGCAGAGTATAGTCATCCATGGATGGATTCCTATTGGGAAACGGAGTTATGGGTTAAGAAAAGGGATCCTACCACTAAGGAGTCTAAGGTGGAGTCAAAGTTCATTACCAGAGTGAGCCGGGCAACCGTGGAGATAAGCATGGAGGATGTCGCTTTTGTAACACCCTAAAAATTTGAAAAGAAGAAAAATAGGAAAAATATGATTTTTATATTTATTTTTGTGAAGCATGCAAAATTTAGAATAAGAATAATTTTTATAAATTTAAAATTAAATATAAGGGTAGAAACATGATTGAGCATTCATGCTGCTGCATTTGAAGTTTTGTATTGAGTGGTTTCAATCAAATTCAAATTTGATTTGAAAATCATTTGAAAAAGGAATTTGAAAAATTGGAAAAGGATTTCTTATTCTCTCTCTGCTCTCGGGCCATTTCTCTCCGCAGCCCAGCGCGCGCGGCCTGCTCTTTCCTCTCTCCCGCGGCCTCCTTCTCCTTCGCGGGCCGAGCCCAGCAACCAGCCGCGGCCTGCCAAGCCAGCCGCCGCCCCGTTTTCTTCTGAGTCACTGACATGTGGGACCCGTCTGTCAGTGACCGTTCTCCTTTCCTTTCTTCTTCCTCCGGTTCTTTCCAACCGCGAGCTCGCTTTCCTCCTTCTCCGATTCGAATCTGCGGCTCAATCTTCGTTCTTTCCTTAAGTGTGACGCCTTCGGGCTATAAAAACGAAGCCCCCGCACGATTCCGCCCCATCCCAACCCTTTTGGAGCAGCCGCAATCGCCTAGCGCCACCACCGTTGAAGCACCGCCTCCACCGTCCACCACCGCAAGCACGCCGCCGTCTTCGTCCATCCCGTGCCCTAGTTCTTGCCTGGGGTGAGTTCGCCATGCTCCAAGCTACCTCCCGGTGTTTCCCTTTCGTCGAATGGTGGCCGGAGCCGTGTTTTGGCTTTTTCCAGTGATGGCGCCGCCGCGGGAGCTCGCCGACGGCCGGAGTTCGGCCGGAGCGCCGCCCGGTTTTCCCCGATCTGCTCTGGACCGTTCATTTTAGATCTAACGGCTGTAAATAGAAGATACCGATTCGGCCGACATTTTGCTAAAGAGACCCTGAGTTTTTATCTTTTCGAACCCGCGGTCCAAAGCGTAATCTGGAAAAATACGTTTTGATTTATTGAAAACGTAATTCGTTTCGGAAAAAGAAAAATACGCTTTCTGATATTTACAGTTTTGCCATTCAGATTGTTTTAGTCGTAGAATTTTCGTTTTAACTCCGATTTGGTCCATTCAAATTTCGTTAGATTCATATTTGCGAACTCTATGTAATTGTACAACTGTACAGTAGGTTTGGATTAATTTATTTTCGAGTTTTTATTAAAGTATTTATTTTTCTATAGGAAATCTTTGGAAATTCATAACTTTGTCGTTTTAGCTCCGATTTTCGTGATCTTCGCGTCTGTGTGATCCTAGCAAGTTGTAGATTCATTTTAAAGACTTTTTATTTTATTTTCTTACTGTTGGTGTATTGTTCTAATTATAGTCTTGTTTGTCTATGCATGATTGCCTCTGGATGTGTGTTGTTGATATTGGTTGATCGAGTATAGACGGTGAGAAATTCGTTGGAGATCAAGAGCTTTACTACGAGCAAGATCTTCAGGACCAGTTTGAGCAAGGCAAGTATAGCATGGGATAATCCTTGTTGTCCTATTCACCTTATGCAATTAATATCATTATGCATTTATTCCTTGTTAAGGATGACTTAGCGATTGATCCTTACCTTGGTACCTATTATATTGCATTGAGTAGTGTGGCTAGTGCTTAAACATGGACTATGATCATGTAAATTGATTAGAGGAATATGCAACAAATATTAAAAGATGATTTTGATTAATGTTTAAAGGGGATTAGAGCATGGGGGTTACTTTTGATGCTCTAATTGCTCTCCATAAGGACTCATCTATAAGCGACAATCCGGGATTTACAGTACAACTGTGGGGGCTATATGGCTCTGGCTTTAGTCATGTAGAAGGACCTTTTCTAGCTTGTTAGTGGTATTCCTTTATGGCGTAAGAATGGCTTGACGAATCGGGTATAGTGCGGCCTCTGTCCTCATGTGTATAGGCTGCGTGTTATTGTGCCATCAGGAAGGGGGGCTCTACATCTGTTTGCCGAGTGAAATCTAATGGCCCTAACTTGTTAGACGAACCTTCGAAAGACTTCATAGTGTTTACCCTGCCTGCTCACCTTGGTAGTGTTTTGGGAGTAATTAACCCGGGCATTTGGGTAACACGACTCACAGTGAAAGTGTACAACCTCTGCAGAGTGTAAAACTGTTATAACAGCCGTGCTCACGGTCACGAGTGGCCTTGGACCCTTATGGAATAGTTGAATAATTGTTTATGATTATGTTTTTGCTATTCATTAATCATTTCACATGGATCATATGTTTAATGTTTATATTGAGACATTTTGATGCTATTGTTATGCTAAAATCATGCTAACTAAAAGCTACATGCTGATAAACCAATGAATATGCCTTTTTGAGCCTCATGAACCCCATGTTACACTTGTTGAGTACGAGATGTACTTACGCTTGTTTATTTCTCTTACTTGGATAAAAATCCCGGATGGGTAACAGATGGAGGTAATAGTGACTACTACGCCTACTTCCCTGAAGATTACTAGTCTTGCTGTCAACCAGTCAATGTACCTGTGACTGGAGCTACCACGAGAGATTTTTATTTATACTTCCGCTACGTTTGTGTTATGACTATGAGTTTAAATATCGTGATGTAATAACATTTGTGATGATACTTCTGTTATAATTTGTGAACCTATGTGTGATTGATCTCTGGGCGCACATAAGGGTATGCATTCCATTTGGTTGATAAATGGGTGTGACAAATTGGTATCAGAGCTCTTGTTGACTGTAGGAAGCAAGCCTAGCTAGGAATGGTCGATTTAGTATCATCTTTACATTATTTTTATGCTCACTATCTTGCTCTTGTTATTTGATAAATTTTTATGCTTCTTATGTCACATTCTATTACGAAATTTTGCCTCTATTCTAACTTCATCTAAAAATTATGTAGATGGCCCGTGACCGTAAGACTGCCCGCATTAGCTCTGGAGGATACTACCCACCTCGTGCCCTGCATGCAACTGAAGAGCCACAAGAGCCAGAACCTCAGGAACAGGAGCAGACTCCTGTAGCACCAGTCCAAGCACCAGCACCTCCCTAGGAAGAGCCTGAGCCTGAAGAAGATCCAGAAATCGTCGAGATTGAAGATGATGAAGAGGAAGCCAATGGAGGAGTACAACCCCCGCCTCCACCACATGAAGCTCCTAAAGATATGCCACCTGCTCCAATGGGGTGGACTGTGAGGATCTACCACAGGAATGGAGGGAATGTTGTCTCTCATCTTCGCCTGGTGGGGATGCTCACTGCTTACTTCACTGATTGGCATCCAGCTGTGGAGTACGTCTGCTGGGAGTACACTCATCCACTGGAGGACACGTACTGGAAGGCAAGGGCAAGCATCTTTGCCCATAAGCAAGACAAGGGGGCATATCAGCTGGACAGGATGTTCTCTCACGTGGGACATCGAGCTACTATAGAGGATAGCATTGAAGATGCTGCTTTTGAAGCATGTATGGGTCTCCGCTATCTTCGCTTTAACCTTATGAAGCATGACATTCATCGCTTCTTTCCTCGTGCACACCCCGAACTTGGATGGGCTATGACAGATCCAGTGCAGCTAGAGCCACTACCTCGGGTGATGGTGAACTTTGTCTATGATATGATGGATAGGAAGCTGCAGCTAGAAGAGATGGTGAAGGCACAAGGGAAGACTATCAAGAGGTGCCAAGCAATCATTGATGAGCTCCGAGCAAACCAAGGCATGCCTAAGATTTATGAGACATTAGAGCATGAGCCACTTCCTTAGGAAGTAGGAGTCCATTATGTAATAAGAACGTTCTTAGTAACGTCAGTTGAGTCAGTCGAGTCTGTCGTGTGGTTTGAACCTTGGTGTGCTAGTTGTTTATTATTATGCTTATGTGTGAGTTGAATCTTTGTTTGAGTGTCGGGACTTGTAGGCATGTCTACAAGTTCCATTCTTAAGAATAATAAGTTTAATAGTCAAGGAATAATAGTTGGGTTTGATATTATCACGTTTCTGTCCTTGCTGTTTTCTGGAGCAGTCTTCAATGTTTCTGCTATAGTTTAAAAACGGTTCGTGCAACATTTATGAAATTTTTATGAGAGAAACTAGACTCAAGCATCTTTCAAATGCCACTGGAATCACCTTTTTATCTGATCTGGTTCGAGAGATATAATTTTTACAAGTTAAAGTTTCTGCACAGTCTGGAATCTGGAACAGTTTCTGTTACGCCTTATTTTTCATAGACTTAACGACAGAATCTGATCTTGAGGTCTGAATAGAAATTGTGGATAATTTCATAAGCTTTCCAACCATATAAGGCACGCCTCTTTTGGATTTCTGTAACTCGAGATATGATTGAAATACTGAACTGTCAACATTGCTACTCGTCCAGAACACTTTCAGATCTCATTCTTAATCTTATAAGTGGTTGAAATCATGGAATTCTTAAAGTTTGCATGTTTATGGGTGGCAGATGGCCGGAAGAGAAAGAGGCAGAGGTCGTGGAAACATTCCCCCAAATCCACCACCACCACCGCCACCAACTATCGAGCAACTGTTGGCGGTACAGACGCAGTTGATGCAGCAACTAGTGCAAAATCAGCAAAATCAGCCAGTTGCTGGGGCTCAACCACGTGATAAGCGTGGTGAGTTTTTGAAGGGTCGTCCCCCAGTGTTCACACATGCTGCTGATCCTTTGGAGGCCGATGATTGGCTTCGTGCTGTGGAGAAACAACTCACTATTGCCCAATGTGATGACCGACAGAAGGTGTTGTTTGCTTCTGGGCAACTTCAGGGAGAAGCTCAGGATTGGTGGGAGTCATATGAGTATGGTCGTCCTGCCAATGCTCCTGCAGTCACCTGGCAGGAGTTTAGGGAGAACTTCAGGGCTTACCATATACCTGAAGGAATGATAGAGTTGAAGGCGGAGGAATTCAGGAACCTGACCCAAGGGTCAATGACTGTAGCTGAGTACCGTGACAAGTTTGCTCAATTATCACGATATGCTCCACATGAGGTGGCCAATGACAATGATAAGCAGCGCCACTTCTTGAAGGGATTATATGATGGACTACAGTTGCAGTTGATGTCCAATACCTACCCTAACTTTCAGACGCTTGTGAACCGCGCTATCGTGGTGGATAGCAAGCGCAAGGAAATGGATGCAAAGAGGAAGAGGTTACAGGGACAAGCCTCCAATAGCAACACCCGTCCGCGTACTGGCTTTCAGCAGAATACTCAGCAGAGGCCTCCCTCTGGACAGTGGAATCGTGGTCAGGCCCCATTCCGTGGACAGTTCCCGCAACGTCCCCCATTCCAGCCACAGAATAGCAACCAACGTCCACCGCAGCATAATGGAAAATCAAGCGCAGCGTCAGGGTCCTTCCAATAACACTCCTACGAAGACTAGTGCTCCCAATACTCCCAACAGGTGTTTCCGATGTGGAAAAGAAGGTCACTTGTCTTACAATTGCCCGGAGAAGCCCAACCAGCAGACTCCCCAGAAACAGAGCAGCCACCAGAAGCCCGCACCTAACTCAGGAAGGGTGAATCACTTGTCCCAGGAAACTGCAGTGGAGGAGCCAGAAGTTATGCTTGGTACGTTCGATGTCCACTCTACTCCCGCCACTGTTCTTTTTTATTCTGGAGCATCACATTCTTTCATATCACAATCATTTGTTAGAATACATAGAATCCATTTGTGTGCCATGAAGAACCCTATCTTAGTAAACTCACCTGGTGGAAGCATGCCAGCATCTTATCGCTGTCTTCCGATTAGTCTCAACTTAAGGGGGGTAGAGTTTACAGTTAGCCCTATAGTATTGAGAACAGCTGGTATTGATCTTATATTGGGAATGGATTGGATGATGCAACAACAAGCAGAGATTCAGTGTAAGGATAAATCAGTTGTACTGACAACACCAAAGGGTGATAGAATCAGGGTTGAAGTAAAAGTGCAAAAACAAGAGACCGCTACAGTGAACCAGCTCAATGATGGTGCCAACCAGGGAGATCCAGTTGTGGAGGAGTTCCCAGATGTGTTTCCAGAGGAATTGCTAGGTATGCCACCAGACCGTGACATTGAATTTATTATTGAATTATTACCTGGAACTGCACCTATAGCTAAGCGTCCATATAGAATGGGAGTAAATGAATTAGAAGAACTTAAGAAACAAATTAAGGAGTTACAGGATAAGGGTTTTATTCGTCCTAGTTCTTCACCATGGGGAGCACCAGTGATTTTTGTGGATAAGAAAGATGGAACTCAGAGGATGTGTGTAGATTATCGGTCTCTTAATGAGGTTACTATTAAGAACAAATACCCATTGCCTAGGATTGATGACCTGTTTGATCAGTTGAGAGGAGCTTGTGTATTTTCCAAGATTGATCTTCGTTCTGGATATCATCAGTTGAAGATTCGTGCTAGTGATGTACCAAAGACAGCTTTTACCACACGGTATGGGTTGTATGAGTATACAGTGATGTCTTTTGGTCTGACTAATGCTCCTGCATACTTTATGTATTTGATGAATAAGGTATTCATGGAATATCTGGACAAGTTTGTAGTGGTATTCATTGATGATATTCTAGTATTTTCTAAAACTGAGGAAGAACATGCTGAACATTTGAGGTTGGTCTTGCAGAAGCTCAGAGAACACCAACTATATGCAAAGAGGAGTAAATGTGAGTTTTGGTTGAAGGAAGTTTCTTTTCTGGGTCACATTGTCTCTAATGGAGGAATATCAGTAGATCCTGGCAAGGTGAAAGATGTATTGAGTTGGAAACCACCCATCAATGTGAGTGAGATCCGTAGCTTCTTGGGATTAGCTGGTTATTATAGGAGATTTATAGAGGGATTTTCAAAGCTTGCAAAACTAATGACTGCATTATTGGAGAAGAATGCCAAGTTTGTGTGGTCCGAGAAGTGTCAGGCTAATTTTGAGGAACTAAAGAAGAGATTGACGACTGCACCCGTCTTAGTTTTGCCAGATCTGAGTAAACCTTTCTCTATCTATTGTGATGCATCTCGATTGGGTTTGGGATGTGTACTGATGCAAGAAGGTAGAGTTGTGGCATATGCATCGAGGCAGTTGAGGAAGCATGAGTTAAATTACCCTACTCATGATTTGGAATTAGCTACAGTAGTTCATGCATTAAAGATATGGAGACATTATTTGATTGGACACAAGAGTGATATATACACTGATCACAAGAGTCTAAGGTATATCTTCACTCAAACGGATCTGAACTTGAGGCAGCGTAGATGGTTGGAGTTGATAAAAGACTATGATCTAGAGGTGCATTATCATCCAGGAAAGGCCAACGTTGTTGCTGATGCTCTTAGTAGGAAAAGTTATGCAAATGAAATACAAGTAATGCCTATGCCAAAGGAATTGTGTGCCGAGTGCAAGCATCTGAACTTAGGATTTACTATCAATGCAGTGGAATTAGTATTAGAGCCTACTCTAGAGCAAGAGATCCGTAAAGGTCAGCAGAAGGATGAAAAGTTGAGAGAGATAGCTGAAAACATAGCGAAAGGTAAATCTCCAGGATTCCGTAAGGATGATAATGGTACGCTATGGTTTGGAAAAAGGCTGTGTGTGCCCGAAGATAAGGATATCAGAATGGCAATTCTGCGTGAAGCTCATGAGTCAGCTTATTCCATACATCCGGGGAGTACTAAGATGTACTTGGATCTGAAAGAGAAATATTGGTGGTACGGTTTAAAGAGAGATGTTGCTGAGTATGTTGCTTTGTGTGACACTTGTCAAAGGGTGAAAGCGGAACATCAGAGACCTGCAGGATTGTTATAGCCTATGCAAATACCCGAGTGGAAATGGGAAGAGGTTGGTATGGATTTTATAGTTGGGTTGCCATGGACTCAAAGAGGATATGATTCAATTTGGGTGATAGTGGATCGTCTGACTAAGGTTGCTCATTTTCTGCCTGTGAAGACTACATATAGCAGTGCGAAGAGAGTTGACTTTTGAGGTAGGAGATTATGTATACTTGAAAGTGTCACCCATGAGGAGTGTGAAGAGGTTCAACATGAAGGGTAAATTGACACCAAGATATATTGGACCTTTCAAGATTATAGAGAGACGTGGTGAAGTGGCATATCAGTTGGAATTACCTGAAAGTTTGGCAGGTGTACATGATGTGTTCCATGTGTCTCAATTGAAGAAATGTTTACGAGTACCAGAGGAGCAGATTCCATTAGAGGAACTTATTGTTAAGGAGGATCTTACATATGAAGAGTTTCCGGTTAAAATTTTAGAGACTGCGGACAGAGTCACAAGAAGTAGAACAATCAAAATGTGTAAAGTACAATGGAATCGGTACACAGCAGAAGAGGCTACTTGGGAGCGAGAAGAGGATTTGAGAAAAACCTACCCGCAATTGTTTGAGTAAGCATCGGTCGAATCTCGGGACGAGATTCATCTTAAGGGGGGTAGAATTGTAACACCCTAAAAATTTGAAAAGAAGAAAAATAGGAAAAATATGATTTTTATATTTATTTTTGGGAAGCATGCAAAATTTAGAATAAGAATAATTTTTATAAATTTAAAATTAAATATAAGGGTAGAAACATGATTGAGCATTCATGCTGCTGCATTTGAAGTTTTGTATTGAGTGGTTTCAATCAAATTCAAATTTGATTTGAAAATCATTTGAAAAAGGAATTTGAAAAATTGGAAAAGGATTTCTTATTCTCTCTCTGCTCTCGGGCCGTTTCTCTCCGCAGCCCAGCGCGCGCGGCCCGCTCTTTCCTCTCTCCCGCGGCCTCCTTCTCCTTCGCGGGCCGAGCCCAGCAACCAGCCGCGGCCTGCCAAGCCAGCCGCCGCCCCGTTTTCTTCTGAGTCGCTGACATGTGGGACCCGTCTGTTAGTGACCGTTCTCCTTTCCTTTCTTCTTCCTCCGGTTCTTTCCAACCGCGAGCTCGCTTTCCTCCTTCTCCGATTCGAATCCGCGGCTCAATCTTCGTTCTTTCCTTAAGTGCGACGCCTTCGGGCTATAAAAACGAAGCCCCCGCACGATTCCGCCCCATCCCAACCCTTTTGGAGCAGCCGCAATCGCCTAGCGCCGCCACCGTTGAAGCACCGCCTCCACCGTCCGCCACCGCAAGCACGCCGCCGTCTTCGTCCATCCCGTGCCCTAGTTCTTGCCTGGGGTGAGTTCGCCATGCTCCAAGCTACCTCCCGGTGTTTCCCTTTCGTCGAATGGTGGCCGGAGCCGTGTTTTGGCTTTTTCCAGTGATGGCGCCGCCGCGGGAGCTCGCCGACGGCCGGAGTTCGGCCGGAGCGCCGCCCGGTTTTCCCCGATCTGCTCTGGACCGTTCATTTTAGATCTAACGGCTGTAAATAGAAGATACCGATTCGGCCGACGTTTTGCTAAAGAGACCCTGAGTTTTTATCTTTTCGAACCCGCGGTCCAAAGCGTAATCTGGAAAAATACGTTTTGATTTATTGAAAACGTAATTCGTTTCGGAAAAAGAAAAATACGCTTTCTGATATTTACAGTTTTGCCATTCAGATTGTTTTAGTCGTAGAATTTTCGTTTTAACTCCGATTTGGTCCATTCAAATTTCGTTAGATTCATATTTGCGAACTCTATGTAATTGTACAACTGTACAGTAGGTTTGGATTAATTTATTTTTGAGTTTTTATTAAAGTATTTATTTTTCTATAGGAAATCTTTGGAAATTCATAACTTTGTCGTTTTAGCTCCGATTTTTGTGATCTTCGCGTCTGTGTGATCCTAGCAAGTTGTAGATTCATTTTAAAGACTTTTTATTTTATTTTCTTACTGTTGGTGTATTGTTCTAATTATAGTCTTGTTTGTCTATGCATGATTGCCTCTGGATGTGTGTTGTTGATATTGGTTGATCGAGTATAGACGGTGAGAAATTCGTTGGAGATCAAGAGCTTTACTACGAGCAAGATCTTCAGGACCAGTTTGAGCAAGGCAAGTATAGCATGGGATAATCCTTGTTGTCCTATTCACCTTATGCAATTAATATCATTATGCATTTATTCCTTGTTAAGGATGACTTAGCGATTGATCCTTACCTTGGTACCTATTATATTGCATTGAGTAGTGTGGCTAGTGCTTAAACATGGACTATGATCATGTAAATTGATTAGAGGAATATGCAACAAACATTAAAAGATGATTTTGATTAATGTTTAAAGGGGATTAGAGCATGGGGGTTACTTTTGATGCTCTAATTGCTCTCCATAAGGACTCATCTATAAGCGACAATCCGGGATTTACAGTACAACTGTGGGGGCTATATGGCTCTGGCTTTAGTCATGTAGAAGGACCTTTTCTAGCTTGTTAGTGGTATTCCTTTATGGCGTAAGAATGGCTTGACGAATCGGGTATAGTGCGGCCTCTGTCCTCATGTGTATAGGCTGCGTGTTATTGTGCCATCAGGAAGGGGAGCTCTACATCTGTTTGCCGAGTGAAATCTAATGGCCCTAACTTGTTAGACGAACCTTCGAAAGACTTCATAGTGTTTACCCTGCCTGCTCACCTTGGTAGTGTTTTGGGAGTAATTAACCCGGGCATTTGGGTAACACGACTCACAGTGAAAGTGTACAACCTCTGCAGAGTGTAAAACTGTTATAACAGCCGTGCTCACGGTCACGAGTGGCCTTGGACCCTTATGGAATAGTTAAATAATTGTTTATGATTATGTTTTTGCTATTCATTAATCATTTCACATGGATCATATGTTTAATGTTTATATTGAGACATTTTGATGCTATTGTTATGCTAAAATCATGCTAACTAAAAGCTACATGCTGATAAACCAATGAATATGCCTTTTTGAGCCTCATGAACCCCATGTTACACTTGTTGAGTACGAGATGTACTTACGCTTGTTTATTTCTCTTACTTGGATAAAAATCCCGGATGGGTAACAGATGGAGGTAATAGTGACTACTACGCCTACTTCCCTGAAGATTACTAGTCTTGCTGTCAACCAGTCAATGTACCTGTGACTGGAGCTACCACGAGAGATTTTTATTTATACTTCCGCTACGTTTGTGTTATGACTATGAGTTTAAATATCATGATGTAATAACATTTGTGATGATACTTCTGTTATAATTTGTGAACCTATGTGTGATTGATCTCTGGGCGCACATAAGGGTATGCATTCCATTTGGTTGATAAATGGGTGTGACAGCTTTCAATGCATTTGTTTACTACCATGGTCTACGTTCGGACAAGACGTTAAAGGGTGCACTCCGGCATTTCCCTTGTTTCTTACATGACAAGGGTATTTGGACCGTGCCGCCTGCAGATGATTCCTCCTTGACTTTACAAGCTACGGTGGGATTAGCTCGTGAATTGACTCTCCATGAGGTGGATTTGAAGGATGAGTTGCTGAAGGAAAAAGAACTTAAGGAGCAAGCTTATAAGGAGATTGACCAATTAAGGGCGGAGTTAGGTCATCCCAAGATTTATGAGAAGCTTAATTAGGAAATAGGAAAAATCCCTATGTAATAGGAACGATAGTAGTTGCGAGTTAATTTTAAGTTGGATTGTTTTGAGAGTCAGTTTGTGGTGTGAACAATTGTGTGATTGATGGATTGTTATTATGATAATGTGTGATTTGGATCTTTGTAATGTGTGCTGGAGTTTTGTAGACATGCCTACAAGTTCCATGGTTAAGAATATTAAGTTTGATCAAAATATAATAGTTGAATATGAGGTTAACTTAGTTCTGTCCTTTGCTGATTTTTGGATCAGTCTGGGATGTTTTAGAAATAACTTAAAATCCGTTCATGAGAAATTTAAGAATTTTTACTGGGAATAATTAGACTTCTATATCTTTCCAATCCCATAAGAATCACTTTAATATCTAGTAAGAGCTAAGAGATATACCTGTTCCAAGTTGGAGTTACTGCACAGTCTGGAATTCTGAAACAGTTTCGGTTAAGATCAGTTTTTGGCCAATTTATTGACAGAATCAGAAAAAGTGTTGTGAATAAAAGTTGTAGATAATTTTGTAAGTTTTCCAACCATGTAAAGATCATCTGAATTGGACGTCTGTAGCTCGAGATATGACAGTTTTACTGAGTTACTGAAATTGGAGTTCGCCCAGAAAAATCAGATTTTGCTTATCTATTGAATACATCATCTTGGATCGTACTGAATTTCAATTTCTGTGTTTTTGGAAACAGATGTCAGGCAGAGGACGTGGCAGAGGTCGTGGAGGTGCTAACCTACCCATTACTATGGAGGAACTCATGCAAACTCAGAACCAGATGATGCAGATGTTTATGCAGCACATGCAGAACAATCCCCCTGCAGGAGGACCACCGCCTGTGCAAGTGAGGGATAAGCATGGGAAATTTTTGAAGGGACGCCCTCCAGTGTTTTCTCATGCTGCTGATCCTTTAGAGGCAAATGATTGGGTGAGGGCAGTGGAGAAACAGCTGAATATAGCCCAATGCAATGATATGGAGAAGGTGTTATATGCATCTGGTCAGTTACAGGGGACAGCTCAGACTTGGTGGGAGTCGTATCAAGCTGCACGCCCTGACAATGCTCCTCCTATCACTTGGAATGAGTTTGTTAGAGATTTTCGAGCTCGTCATATTCCTGAAGGTATAATTGAGCTGAAGCAGGAAGAATTCAGAAACCTTAGGATGGGACAGATGAGCGTTAGTGAATATCATGACAGGTTCACCCAGTTGGCTCGCTATGCTCCTAATGAAGTGAGGGAAGATGCAGACAGGCAGCGTCTTTTCTTGAAGGGAATTTATTATGATCTTCGCTTGCAGTTGAAGGGGAATAACTATGTTAGTTTTCAAGAGCTGGTAAATAAAGCTATTGTGCTTGATAATGAGCGCAGAGAGATGGACATGAAGAGGAAGATGAAGGTACAAAGCTCAGGAAGCAACAACTGTCAGCGCACTAATTCTCAGCATGGTTTCCATCAGAAGTTTCAGGGACCGGTTAGCCAGTGGAATCGTAATCCGAATCAGAGGTGGTCCCAGAATTGGCAAAGTAATCAGTCACAACAGCGTTTATCATATCCACAGCGTCAACAGTATCAGCAGACTGGGCAACAGACTCCTCGCACTGGAAATTCCAATGTTACCCCCATGAAGAATAGTGCTCCCAGCACGCCTACTAGATGCTTTGTCTGTGGTAAAGAGGGGCATATGTCTTACCATTGTCCTGAGAAGCAGAACCAGCAGACTCCTCAGAGCCAGAAGAGCAACCAGAGGTAATCTGGTACTGGAAGGGTGAATCACGTGTCTTCTGATACAGCTCATGATGCACCATAAGTTATGATTGGTACGTTCAATGTACATTCCACTCCTGCAACTGTTCTTTTTGACTCTGGAGCATCTCATACATTCATATCTAACATTTTTGTTAAAATGCATAGTATACCCATGCTAGCTATGAAAGAACCTCTCTTAGTAAATTCACCTGGAGGTACCATGCAAACCAGTAATCGTTGTCTTCCAATTAGTATGGTATTAAGGGGGGTAGAGTTTAAGATAACTCCTATAGTGTTGAGGACATCTGGTATTGATGTGATATTGGGTATGGACTGGACGAAGCAAAATCAGGCAGAGATTCAGTGTCAGCAAAAAGTGGTAGTTGTGACTGCACCTAATGGAGATAAAATCAATGTGGATGTAGCAGTGCAGAAGCAACCAACCGCTATGGTGAATTAGCTTGAAGATACTATTAAGGAGAATTCAGTGATTGAGGAATTTCCGGATGTCTTCCCTGATGAATTGCCAGGTATGCCACCTGACCGAGACATTGAATTTCTTATTGAATTACTTCCTGGAACTGCACCTATAGCCAAACGACCATATAGGATGGGAGTAGATGAATTAGAAGAACTTAAGAAACAAATTAAAGAATTACAAGATAAAGGTTTTATTCGACCTAGTTCATCACCTTGGGGAGCACCAGTTATTTTTGTTGATAAGAAAGATGGCGGTCAGAGGATGTGTGTTGATTACCGGTCACTAAATGAGGTAACTATCAAGAATAAGTACCCTTTGCCCAGGATTGATGACTTGTTTGATCAGTTGAGAGGTGCTTGTGTGTTCTCTAAGATTGATTTACGTTCTGGTTATCATCAGTTGAAGATTCGTGTTTCTGATATTCCAAAGACAGCTTTTACTACAAGATATGGATTGTATGAGTATACTGTTATGTCATTTGGATTGACCAATACACCTGCATACTTTATGTACATGATGAATAAGGTGTTTATGGAATATTTGGATAAGTTTGTGGTGGTATTTATTGATGATATACTGGTATTTTCCAAGACAGAGGTAGAGCATGCTGAACATTTGAGGTTGGTATTGCAGAAACTTAGAGAGCATAAACTGTATGCGAAGCAAAGTAAATGTGAGTTTTGGTTGAAGGAAGTTTCTTTCCTTGGTCATATTGTTTCTAATGGAGGGATATCAGTGGATCCAGGTAAAGTAAAGGATGTATTAGATTGGAAACCACCTATTGATGTTAGCGAGATTCGTAGTTTCTTAGGATTAGCTGGATATTACAGACGGTTCATTGAAGGGTTTTCTAGACTTGCTAAACCTATGACATCTCTGTTAGAGAAGAATGCCAAGTTTGTGTGGTCAGATAAATGTCAAGCTAGTTTTGAGGAATTGAAGAAGAGGTTGACTACAGCGCCTGTTTTGGTTTTGCCAGATTTGAGTAAGAAGTTTTCTATTTATTGTGATGCTTCTCGTCAAGGTTTGGGATGTGTTCTTATGCAAGAAGGCAGAGTTGTGGCTTATGCATCTAGGCAGTTGAGAAAGCATGAGTTGAATTATCCTACACATGATTTGGAGTTAGCAGCTGTAGTTCATGCTTTAAAAATTTGGAGACATTATTTGATTGGACATAAGAGTGATATATACACTGATCATAAGAGTTTGAAGTATATTTTCACTCAGTCAGATCTGAATTTGAGGCAACGCATATGGCTAGAGTTGATTAAGGATTATGATATTGAGATACACTATCATCCTGGTAAGGCTAATGTAGTAGCTGATGCTCTTAGTAGGAAAAGTTATGCCAATGAGATACAGACGTTGTCTATGACTAGTGAGTTATGTGCTGAATTTGAATATTTGAATTTGGGTATTGTTACTAATACAATGGAATTAGTGATAGAGCCTACATTAGAGCAAGAAATCTACAAGGGTCAGTTGAAGGATGAGAAACTAAAGAAGATAGCGGAAGATATAGTGATTGGTAAGTCACCAGACTTTCGAATAGATGATAATGGAATTTTGTGTTTTGGAAAGAGGCTGTGTGTACCTGAGGATCAAACTGTTAGACAGGCAATTCTTCGCGAAGCTCATGAGTCAACTTATTCTATTCATCCTGGTAGTACTAAGATGTATTTGGATCTTAAACAGAAATATTGGTGGGTTGGATTAAAGCGAGATGTGGCTGAGTATGTGGCATTGTGTGACACTTGTCAGAGGGTGAAAGCAGAGCATCAGAGACCTGCTGGATTGTTACAACCAATGAAGATTCCTGAATGGAAGTGGGAGGAAGTTGGTATGGACTTTATAGTGGGGTTACCTCGTACTCAGAAAGGTTATGACTCTATTTGGGTGATAGTAGATCGGTTAACTAAAGTTGCTCATTTTATACCAGTTAAGACTACTTACCATGGACCAAAATTGGCAGAGTTGTATATGAAGAGAATAGTCTGTTTGCATGGAGTACCAAAGAAGATTGTATCTGATCGAGGATCGCAGTTTACGTCGCATTTTTGGAAAGCTGTGCATGAATCATTGGGAACAAAATTGAATTTTAGTACAGCATATCATCCACAGACAGATGGACAGACTGAAAGGACCAACCAGGTATTAGAGGATATGTTGAGAGCTTGTGCATTGCAATATGGAACTAGTTGGGATAAGAGTTTGCCTTATGCAGAATTCTCTTACAATAACAGTTATCAACAGAGTCTTAAGATGGCACCGTTTGAAGCTTTGTATGGACGTAAGTGTAGAACTCCATTGTTTTGGGATCAGACAGGTGAATCTCAAGTGTTTAGTACAGATGTTCTTAGAAACGCAGAAGATTAAGTGCGAGTGATTCGTGAGAATTTGAGAGTAGCACAGTCTCGTCAGAAGAGTTATGCTGACAATAGAAGAAGAGATTTAGTTTTTGAAGTAGGTGATTATGTCTATTTGAAGGTGTCACCGATGAAAAGTGTGAAGAGGTTTAACATGAAAGGTAAACTAGCACCAAGATATGTTGGGCCATTTAAAATTATCGCCAGATGTGGTGAAGTTGCTTATCAGTTAGAGTTACCTGAGAATTTGTCTGGTGTTCATGATGTGTTCCATGTTTCTCAACTTAAGAAGTGTTTGCGTGTGCCTGAGGAACAAATACCTTTAGATGAATTGACTATTAAAGAGGATCTTACATATAAAGAGTTTCCGATTAAGATTTTAGAGACTGTTGAGAGAGTTACTCGAAGTCGGATTATTAAAATGTGCAAGGTGCAGTGGAATCGATATTCAGAGGCAGAGGCAACTTGGGAAAGAGAGGATGAATTGAGGAAATCATATCCGCAGTTGTTTGAGTAAGTAGTTCAATCTCGAGGACGAGATTCTTTTAAGGGGTAGAATTTGTAACACTCAAATTTTAGGAGTAATAAATTTTAAATAATTTAGAGAAAGGGAATTAAAATTTTAAAACTATTTGGTGATGCATTCATGCTGTTGCATTTATTTTATTTTGTGGTGTGGATATTTTTTTTATTTGATTTGGTTTAGGAAAATTTGATTTGAAAATGTGTTTGGAAAATTAGAAAAGAAAAGAAACAAAAGAAAAAAAAAAGAAACAACTTACCTTCTCCCTGGTGGCCCGAAGGCCCGTCGAAGCAGCCTGCTTCCCCGTGCCTGCGCAGGTGGGCCGCTGCCCTTTTCTTTCCGCGCCCTCGCCGCGTGGGCCGGCCCAAGAAAACACAGCCGCGTGCCTTCCCTCCCTCCTTGTTTCGCTGACGGGTGGGGGCCACCTGTCGGTCTCGTCTTCTTCCCCTTGCCGTGACCGAGCCGGACTCAAGTGTTGCCGCCACCGATTCTTGCCGATTCGCTCGGGATTTTCTACTCGAATACGTTGCTGTGGAGCTATAAATAAGAAGCCGTGACCCTCCTCTTTCCGTTTTTCATCTAAACCGCGAGTTCCACCACGTGAAATCGAGTTCTAGGGCTTGAGGTTGTTGAAGGCCGGCGGTAGGTCGGTTAGGGAGTCTTCGGGTGGATTGGAGGTCAATTTCTTCACTTGGGTGAGTTTGTCACCTTCTCCTCTCCCTCTCAATGCTCTTCTTTTGAGTTTTTGTGCTTTGAATCGCGGGTTTGGAGCTCACCGCGGCCGGCAATGGCGCCGCCGTTTTCCCCCGAGCCGTGCTCTCTCCTCGGTTCGTCATAGCGCTCCTAAACCGCCTAGAAGAGTTCGGGTTTACTTCCTCTTTCGATTGGTGTTGGTGGCGGGGCGAGTTGTGGTTGGAAAAGGTGGAGCCGAAGCTCTCCGGCAAGCTCATGACGTCGGCCATGGCGACCACCGGCTGGAGTTGGTGTTGATGGCTGGCTTCATCTTCTCTCTCTCCTGGATTGAACGGTAGCCGTCCGATCTTGGATCAACGGCCAAGATTAGAACTTACCCCTTCGCGGATAGTTTTTCTAAAGAGCCCCTGGACTTTTTCAGATTAAAACCCGCTGTCCTAAGCGTAATTCCCGAACTACGTTTCTGAGTTTTGAAAGCGTAATCTCTTGCGGTAAATCAAAAATACGTTTTCAGATATTTACAGTTTTGCCACTAGGATTGTTTTGGTCATAAAATCTTCGTTTTAACTCCGATTTGATCCGTTCAAGTTGCGTTAGGTTCGTATTTACGAGCTCTACATGTTAGTGTAGTTGTACAGTTAGTTTTGATAATTTATTTTTCGAGTTTATAATTAAGTATTTATTTATCTATAAAAAATCTTAGAAAATTCATAACTTTCACGTTTTAACTCCGAATTTGGTGATCTTTGCGTCTGTGTGATCGTAGAAACGTGTAGAAGAGTTTTATAAACTTTTATTACTGTTTTGCTGCTGTTGGTGTACTGTTCTAATTGTATCTCTTTGTTTGCTTCGTGTATGTTTGATTGGATGCATGTGTGTTGTTGATTGATGATCGAGTATAGAAGGTGAGCAGTATCTGGATGATTCGGAGTATTACTTTGAGCCAAGTCAGCAGTATCACTTGGAAAGCTTTGATCAAGGCAAGTATAACACAGGACTATCCTTGTTACCTATACATTGAATTGTCATACATATGCATGTGCTTACCTTGACAACCTTAGAGATTATAACTTAGTGATTGTTATCTTGATTCCTTGTCAACCTTGGGAATGCATATGGGTAGCTACTGCTAGTGCTTAAACTAAGAACAATGATCTTGTAATTTGATTAATGGATTAAGCAATTAACTATTAAGATGATTTTATTACTGTTAAAAGGGGGCTAGAGCATGTGTATTATTTTGATGCTCTGGTTTCTCTCCATAAGGACTTATCTGTAAGTGATAACCGGGATATACAGTACAGCTGTGAGGGCTATATGGCTCTGGCTCTAGTTGTTCAAGAGACCTTTTCTAGCTTGTTAGTGGTTACCTTAAATGACGTAAGAATGGCTTGCCACGTTGGGTGTAGTGCGAGCCCCTGGCCTAGTGTGTATAGGCTGCGGTTGTTGTGCCATAGGGAAGGGGGGTTCTACATCTGCCTGCCGAGTGAATCTAATGGCCCTAACTTGTTAGACGAACTTTTGAGTGGCTTTATATGGTTCTCGGGTGTTTGGGCTTGATCTCCCCACTCATTTGGAAATCATGACTCACAGTGAAAGTGTACACATCTGCGCAGAGTTAAAAAAACTGGTATACTAGCCGTGCTCACGGATACGAGCGGCCTTGGGGATTCTTATGGAATAGTTGATCATAACTGTTATATCATGCTTAATTATTGTTGATTATTATTTGCTCATGTTAATGCTATTCATTATCCTTATTACAATTGATCATTGGTTCTTTAATGGGAAGTGGTTTATCTTGATGCTACTCAATTGCAAATATATGATTAAAAGCTAAACGCAGTTAAACAATGTCTAGCCTTTTTGAGCCTCATGAACCCTGTGTTATATTTGTTGAGTTCGACATGGACTCACTCTTGCTATTTCCACCATAACAGATGAAGATATAGAGGAAGATTATCGGAATGAGTACTAGTCTTGGTGTCAACCAGTCAACCGTGTCCCTGTGTGGAGTTTCCGCTGAAGAATTACTATTAGTTATTATTACCTATCGTTCAAGACTATGTCTTAAATACTTATTCGTTATGTAATAAGCACTGTGATGATACTTTGTAATTTGTCATCTTATGTGTGCGACTGTTTCCTGGGGCGCACATGAGTCTTTTATGCATCCTATTTTTGTCCTTAAAAATGGGTGTGACAAAGTGAAAACTTAAGGAATAAGCATCTTGTTAGAAGCACTGACCTGGAGAAGAACACTTGAAGGATCCTAGTCCTAGCTGCAGCGTGCAGGAAGGATCCTGGAGAAGGAGCATACAGATACAGGGGGATGAGGATGCCTCCATTATTGCTGCAAAGAATATATAAAGAGGCAGACAGCAGGCTAGAACCAACCGCGTTAACGAAGACAAGTTGACTTGACCAAGCTAATTACTAAATGCCCTGTCCAATGTGGTTCCCACGTGGTCACGCGCTTGGAAAAAGCAGGACAAGAAGTACTGCATCGATCCGATAAAATGTAACGTGGTGATGTTTTAGGATTGTTCTAAATCAAGCTATCTCAAATATAATTTGGTCTTATAAATATTAATATCTTGAAGAAAATTAACTATTTAGCCTCAGAATATGATGCGGTTACTTATTTAGCACCAAAGGATAAAATTTCCTCAATATAACTTAGGTTCGTTTTTTATTACCTATATAGCACTGTGATTAGATGTGGCCACTAACACCGTCAATGGGCAAAAAGACTATTTTACCCATGTTTCATATGTAACACCATCATCAACTTGTCAATAGTGATAATTTATTGCACTTTTTTTTGATAGTACCATTTTCTTACATTGAATATTTTTTGACAGTACAACTTTTTTGGACCGTGAATAGTTTTTGGCAATACAAATTTTTTTCCATAAATTATTTACGGCAGTATAATTTTGTGGACAATGACAATTTTTTAACAGTACCAAACGTACACTAAATTCACACAGATACAAAATTATGCATTTGGTACTCTAAGTGCTCCGGCTCACTAAGATTACAAGAGCACATATATCCAATCACTCAAGCTTTAAAGCTCTAATGCCTAACCATCACAAAGATGAACACTGTCCTATTATATATCTTGGATTGGATGTGATCAATATATGCCCTTGAGAGGATGAATGGAGTATAGAGTCATTTGCTCTAGCTTGGGAACCAACAATATCAGACAAGAGAGTGGAAACCCATATATATACCTATCCACACCCTAGTGGTTAGACAAATTCTGCCAGAAATGTAATTAGACGGAAGGTCGGGTGCCTACTGAATCTCACCAACGATCCATTCAGTTATAACTGTTGAACTAGGTGTTGCAAATTAGCTGATGCAGCTGGTCCAGAGCTCGCCATTTTTTGCTCGCCGGACTGTCTGACCTTCTATCCGGTGCTTCTCCGGCACTCACATTCCTTCTCACCGGAATGTCTGGCCTATACAAATAAACACTTTTCCCAACACAGCAGACTGCCGGACACCTGGGATTTTTGTCTGGCCTCTTCACTTTCCTAGCTGATTTGGATCGTTTGTCCAAGTCATCTTGGATGTTGCTTCACCAATCTTCATGCCATTTGTTTCTTTGGACCCCTAGGATCTTTTGGACTTGTCTAACACAACTTAACACGCATGTTAGTTCTAATGATTTGGTTGTCATCTAAGTCCCCTAAATCATGTACATGAGCACATAATCATTACAAAGTCCTTGTGTATTCTGTACATATTTTCTTTCTATGAAAATTAATAAAATTCAGTAGGGCCCTCCCATATTGTTTTGTCAGAAAAATGTTGTTCACAGAACATGAGAAAAAACAAATAACAATTATGCACAAACAATTTTTAACAGGTTTTTTTTGCGACCCAATTTTTAACAGGTTATGCATGCAGATTTGTGATACAAAAAAAATACAATAACTCAAATCAGGAACGAGCTCCCAAAAAAGTGACATGACACAAGGAACACACTATTCAAAAGAACATAATTGGTAACTGATACAATTATTCTGAATTATTCTGTCCATGATTCCATCTAGAGCAAATCGCCATGGGTCTGCAACAGACTTTTCATTTGCATAGTATGCACTAGTTCACCATTCAGTGAGCATGCCTTCCATTGAGCTTGTCAACAATTTCAACTATAGAAGGTCTCTTGTTCTGATCAACATCCACGCATTTTAGCCCAATTTCAATGCATGTTCTTACTTCCTGGAGGCTGCCTGCATCTAGTAGTGCTGAGTGCTTGGATGCAATGTGCTCATCTGTCCACGTTTCACGCACCTACAGAGTTAAGAGGTGTGAGCTTAAGTGACAACATTAAGCATGTAAAAAATGTTTTCCAGTCTTAGTCTTGCCTTATCTACAAAGTCCCTTGCTGACATGTCTTGTTTGCTTGAAAAATTCTTCTCACCTGTTGTGATCTCCATGATTACCACACCTAAGCTATATATATCGGACCGGGTTGAAATTTCACCCCTATATAGATATTCTGGAGCCATATACCCCCTCGGAAGTGTGAATGTCAAATGAACGACAAGGATCATAGGACAATGCAATTTGATTTGATTTAACATTTAGAATAAAGAATAATGATATTTATTGGGCTTACTTTTTCCCCACAACATTTATTGTATTTATTCGGGTTTGCTCTTCACCGAAGAGTCTTGACAGGCCGAAATCCGTGATTTTCGGCACCATGTTTTCATCCAACAATATGTTGCTAGGCTGAAGATCCAAATGAACAAGTGGCCTATCCATTTCCTTACGCAGGTAACGTAAGCCCTGGCAGATGCCCTTGATGTTACGAACGAACGTATGGAATATGAAGTAAAACGAAATCAATTACAGTGGAGACATACGATTTAACATGGAAAACCTCTCCAATGCGAAGGGGAAAAACCACGGGCACCAGCCAGCAATAATCTCACTGTCTCAAGAGTTTTGGGTTATACGCCTGTGGCGGCTTACCAGAGAATCAAGTCTCCAAGAAACCCTAGCAAGGGTATATATGTACCGTATCGCGGGGGCTCCGCCCCCCGCACCCCCCGTGTGTGCACGGGCGCGGCCTGATGGGCCGGCTTCAGACTCCGCTACGCTCCGGCCCAGCCTTCGGCATCTACGGGCCTCCGCTTCGCTCCATCAGAAAGTCGGCCTATATCTTGCAGTGAATTTGGAACAACTCCAACAAACTCCACCTTGAGACAAAATCATCTTGTATCATAAATCAACCCATCATCCTGAACAACAAAGATAGAAAACTACTGGTGCCAACAATAGTCTCTTGGACTATTCAATTAAACCAACTAAGCTTGAGCATAACTCAAACTTAGCAACAGGAACATGCTTTGTCATCATATCAGCAGGATTATCATAAAATACTAATCTTGCATACCTTCAGCTTACCTTCTTCAATCACATCACGCACAAAATGATACTTGATATCTATGTGCTTAGTTCTCTCATGGAACATCTGATCTTTAGTGAGGTAAATTGCACTTTGACTATCACAGTGTAAACTTATGCAAGATTCAATTCCACTGAGTTCAACGTACAAACCTTTCAACCATATTAATTCTTTACACGCTTCACAAATAGCCATATATTCTGCTTCAGTAGTAGACAAAGCAACAACAGACTGTAACGTAGCCTTTCAACTCACAGCACAACTGCCAACAGTAAACACATAACCAGTAATTGATCTTCGCCTGTCCAGATCAGCAGCATAATCAGAATCCACATAACCAATGAGACACTTATCAGTTCTTTCAAACTTTAAACATGAATCTGATATGCCTCTGAGATACCTGAAAATCCACTGAACTGCCCTCCAATGTTCTTTGCCAGCGTTAGACATATATCTACTAACAAGACTCATAGCATATGACAAATCTGGACGAGAGCAAACCATGGCATACATCATAGACCCAACAATACTAGAATAAGGAACCCTTGACATGTACTCAATCTCTGCATCTGTACTAGAACACTGAGCAGCTGACAACTTAAAGTGAGGTGCAATAGGGGTACTAACAGCCTTAGCATTTTGCATGTTGAAACGCTGAAGAACTTTCTTGATATAATTTTGTTGACTAAGAAATAGCAAACCAGATTTTCTGTCTCTACTAATTTCCATACCAAGAATTTTCTTAGCACTACCAAGATCTTTCATATCAAACTCACTACTTAAAAACTTCTTTAACTTAGTGATTTCAATCTTGCTCTTGGCAGCAATCAACATATCATCAACATATAACAGCAAATATATAAGTGATCCATTAACATGCTTGATGTAAACACAGCTATCATATCTAGATCTTTTGAAACTGTGTGACAACATAAATGAATCAAACCTCTTGTTCCACTGACGAGGGGACTGTTTCAAACCATACAAGGAGCGCTTTAACTTGCACACATATTTTTCCTTGCCAGGCACTATGAAATCTTTCGGTTGGTCCATGTATATGTCCTCCTCTAACTCTCCATACAAAAACGCAGTCTTCACATCTAACTGCTCAAGCTCAAGATCATGTGAAGCAACAATACTCAAGAAAGTACGAATTGAACTGTGTTTTACCACTGGAGAGAACACATCATTATAGTCAACACCCGGAATTTGACTGTAACCTTTTGCAACTAACCTTGCCTTATACTTTGGAGGCTCGCTTGGAGATAAACCCTCCTTTCTCTTGAAGATCCACTTGCAATTTATGGTCTTCTTTTTCTTAGGCAAAGGAACAACCTCTCATGTACTGTTCTTCTCAAGAGACTGCATCTCCTCATGCATAGCAAAAATCCAATTCTCACTATCAGCACAACGAACAGCTTCTTTATAGGTTGCTGGCTCATGAACATTCTTCACCTGTTCAGCACAACTCAAAGCATAGTAAGACAAATTACATTCTTCGATAAGACGTTTAGGAGGTACAACTGTCCTTTTTGACTTACGTTGAGCAATAGGTAATTCCTCCTCTAGCTGCAAAATAGGAGAAGTTTGCTGAACATCATTATGAGCATCATCATCAGCAACATCATTATTATGGTCATCCTGCTCATCAACAGGCTCCACCTACACACCTATATCATCATCAACATACTCCACCTGCATGCGCATACGCTGCAACTCTTTTTTTGAAACATGTTCTGAGGGCAAACTGTTAGTAAACATCACAGATTCATTGAATACAACACTCCTGCTCATAAAAGTCTTCCCTGTTTCAGGATTCCATAATTTATAGCCTTTGATTCCCGAACCATAACCAAGGAAAAGACACTTAACAGCTCTAGGCTCTAATTTTCCATTGTCAATATGAGCATAAGCAGTGCATCCAAAAACTTTTAACTGTGAATAATCAACAGGCGTACCAGACCATACCTCAATAGGAGTTTTCTTATTTAGTGGAATAGAAGGTGACCTGTTGATCAAGTAACAGGCAGTATTAGCAGCTTCAGCCTAAAAACGCTTGCTCATCCTTGCATGAGACAGCATGCAACGGGCCCTGAAGATAATGGTTCTGTTCATTCGTTCAGCCACACCATTTTGTTATGGAGTATGGGGTATGGTGTGATGTCTAACAATGCCTTCATGTCTGCAATAATCATTAAAGGCATGCGAACAAAATTCTCCGTCATTATCAATACGAAACAATTTTACCTTCCTTTCAGTTTGTCTTTCTATCATTACTTTCTAGTTCTTAAAAGCAGCAAAAGTATCATCTTTCTGTTTTAGAAAATAAGGCCAAACCCTTCTAGAGTAATCATCAATAATTATAAGCATGTAACGAGCACCACCTAGTGAGGGCTTCTTAGAAGGACCCCATAAATCAGCATGAACATAATCAAGAGTACCTTTGGTGGTGTGAATAGAAGTGTTGAACTGTACCCTCTTATGCTTGTCAAAAATGCAATGCTCACAAAAATTTATCTTACTCGAAGTGCAGCCTTTCAGCAGGTTTCTCTTCATCAAATCTGCCATACCATGGTGACTCATATGTCCCAAACGCATGTGCCAAAGGTTAGTTTTACTAGGTTCATCATTAGTAACAGCAGCAGCGGAATCAGAACCATGTAGAGTACACCCTCTAAGGACATATAACTTTGCAGAATTAAGATCACCTTTCAAACAGACAAGAGAACCTTTTGATACCTTCAGAATGTCATTTGAACCGGAATATTTGTAACCTTCTGCATCAAGCGTGCTCAATGAGATAAGATTCCTGGACATCCCTGGTATATACCTGACGTTTTTCAGCGTGCGTGTCATGTCATCATCAGTCTTGATCTGAACTGATCCAATCCCCACGACGTCACATGGGTTATCATCTCCCATCCGCACAGCATCCCCTTTCTGCACAGACTTATATGAACTAAACCAATTTATGTTAGTGCAAATATGAAATGAACATGCAGAATCTAGAATTCATTCATCATGACCAGCAACACAACCAGCAAGCACTACCAGACAATCTCCAGACTCATCATCAGACGCAGCAGCAGCAACAACAGAGACCTTACCAGCCGACTTGTTTTTTCTCTTCTCCTTATTCTGTACTTTTCTGTAATCCTCAATATTATGATTTGTCAGCTTGCAATAAACACATAACTTTTTATTACCATGTGGCTTGGACTTTGAATGACCTCTCCTCTCGTAGTTCTTTCTACCATCATTGCTATCATATGAGGATCTGTTATCAGTTCTGCCTCTCACATGCAAAGCTTCGCCCTTTGAGGACGACGTTCCGTCATGCTCCACCATAACTTTCATCTTCTCCTTAGACTGGAGAGTCTCATAAACTTCCTTTAGGGTTAGTTCATCACGGCTCAAAAGTATGGTGTCACGAAAATTTGCATACGAATTTGGCAAAGAACGTAACAGTAGAAGACCTAAGTCCTCATCATCATACTTCACCTCCATCGACACTAGGTCGGCCACGATCTTCTTGAATTCAGCGATGTGGGTCATCACCGAATCCTCCTCCTTCATCTTCAGAGTGAACAACTTCATCTTCATCTGCATCTTACTGGTTAGATCCTTGCACATACAGATTGATTCCAGTTTCAGCCATAGTTCTGCAGTAGTTTTCTCTTTCAAACACTCCTGCAAAATATCATTATGAAGATGTAACTGAATTAGGGCGAGAGCCTTCTGATCCTTGCGGATCTCCTCAGGAGTCCAATCGACTTTACTCTTGCCGAATTTATCCAGCGCCTCATCGTAGTCATGAGTCTGCGCCAGAATTCCCCGCATCTTGACTTGCCATAGCGAGAACCGCGTGTCGTAGTTCAGCAGCGGAAGATCGAACTTCATCGACGTCGTCATGAACCCTACAACAACTGCAGCTCCGGTACCACTTGTTATGAACGACGTATGGAATATGAAGTAAAACGAAATCAATCACAGCGGAGACACACGATTTAACGTGGAAAACCCCTCCAATGCGAAGGGGAAAAACCACGGGCACCAGCCAGCAACAATCTCACTATCTCAAGAGTTTTGGGTTATACGCCTATGACGGCTTACCAGAGAATCAAGTCTCCAAGAAACCCTAGCAAGGGTATATATATACCGTATCGCGGGGGCTCCGCCCCCCGCACCCCCCGTGTGTGCACGGGCGCGGCCTGATGGGCCGGCTTCAGACTCCGCTACGCTCCGGCCCAGCCTTCGGCATCTACGGGCCTCCGCTTCGCTCCGTCAGAAACCCAGCCTATATCTTGCAGTGAATTTGGAACAACTCCAACACTTGATTATCTCGAAAGCATGTCTTCCAATCAGGTCTAAACACATGCATCTGAAGAATGAAAACATAGGTCATGTATTTACATATATCTCAGAAATTTAATGACAAAACAAATATATGCATGTTGGATAGCGCGTTCTTATGCATACCGAAAATATACTTGTCAAGGTTTCCGTTAGGCACATATTCATAGTAGAGCACTAGAGCATGCTCTCAACCACGGTCTACAATGATGTATCTTCCACTGTGCTCGATCACTTTCTTCTGCGGTTCATGGCAGTAGCCGAGTAACCTCAGTATATTCGGATGCTGCATGGCCATAAGATTCCCAACCCCAATCGTGAACTGTTTCTCAGGTGCTACTGGCGCATTGTCTGAAAGCTTCTTCACAGCAATCTTCTCCCCATCTTGCAGAATGCCCTGTTACTTTGACCTCTTATCAGACACTGTGATCGGTGTGTGCTTATTGGACATTATTCTAAAACTGGAGAACATTGTTGTTGAGCATAGTAGTATGGTACCTCTGTTCCAAATGCACCTTCACCAAGCTTTCGAGCATCAGAGAAGCCATCCGTGATCTCTTTCACTGTGCTGGTGGGTTAGTCGGCAAGGTGTTCAGAAGACTCGACTTGCTGGCCATTCCTGACGATTTGACGCAGCTTCAGATGAGAGCTAACTAAACAAGATTTATTGCAACTTCGACTCCAGCAAAAATATGGCAATTGTTCATGAACATAGTACATATATATACGAGCATAACACAACACAGATTTTTGCACAAACTGGAAAGTTCTGAAACCAAACGAAAGTAAGCAGCTTGTTAGAAGCACTGACCTGGAGCAGAGAACTTGAGGGATCCAAGCTGGGGAGATCGAGATCGAAGAACCAGACGTACGGGATGAGATTGCTGGCAAGATGAAGGGGGGAGCTGCTGCGGTTTCAAGATTGTATATGATCCAGCCTGATGGGATCTGGATCAGAGACTAGGGCGTGTTTGGTTTGAGGATGAGGTGATTCATCTTCACACTCATCACTTTTTGTATTTGATTTAGGGAATAGAATGAGTTGATCCATTACCACCTTATTTCTTAAAAGCTAATAATTAGTATATGCATGAGGAATGAGTTGATTCCACCAAAATTCATAGAATAAACTCATGATGCATCACCTCATGAAGCATGGGGTGACTCCATAAACCAAACACACCATAAGAGAGGGAGTTACCCATGTGAGCTACTGGAGCGCATGGTGTGGGATGTGACAATTTTAGAAGGAATGTGAGAGCAGTTGCAAGGAGGTTAGCACTTACTCCATCCGTCCCAAAATAAGTGACGTTTTTACTTTTAAACTTCTTATTTGATCATTCATCTTATTTAATTTTTTGTGCAAATAATAAAATAAATAAGTCATTATTAAAGTATCTCTAATGATAGAATAAGTCATAATAAAATAAACAATATTTATATAAAAATTTTGAATAAGATGAATGGTCAAACAAGAACTCCAAAAGTCAAAAGCATCACTTATTTTGGATGGAGGAAGTAGCAGTGAGTGAGACCACGAGTGGGGATGCCTGGCCGAACCTTGAAATTGAAATAAAATATCTCCTTCACCCCTTGTGCTAGCTGTCACTGTCACCGTGTCTACACGACTACATCGTGTTCCAAGAGCAAGAGCGAAGTTGCGAGCGCTGTTCGTCTAAATAGTGCTTTAGTCTGTTCAAACACCATTTAAACTCTCTTTCTTATTGTTTTCATATTTTAAAATTTCTTTACCATGTTCGTTCTTATTTGGAACTTCTCCTTACGTTGTTCTACTCATGTTTTGAGAGCCGCCCTTTTTCGAAAATCTGTTTTCTTTTGAAATGTTTCCTTTTAGAAAACTCTTCTTTTCAACAAACTTTCTTTCGAAGTCTTATTTCGAACAACTTTCTTCTCAAAATCCTCTTTTTGAAAACTAGCTATATACCTCCTATGAGTCTTCCCTTTTGAAACATAAGCTTCTTCGATCCCCCACCAACTCTCCACCCACCTATAACATCCACTACTGGAGAAAAGGATATCCAAAAAGCCTAGCCTACCCTTGTTAAACCCCTCCTATGTTAGGGCCATATAAAGCATGCCTACAACCTACTACAATGGAAAAGAGGGAAAAGAAACAAGGTTCATGTTTGTTCATTTTTTTTAGTTGCAGACATCGTCGAACTATACCTGTCATTAGGGTGGGTTTAGACACATCAATGCTTGTCCACACCCAAACCCAAATCATCATATCCATTCCTTGTCCTTCCTAATCCAGCAGCTTCTTATTTTGATATTTTAGCAAAAAGAGAAAAAAGTGCTCGCTAACATTTTGGTAAAAGTGCTTCTTTTAAAAATAAGAAGTTGTCGAATATCCTCTCTAACCACTAAGTTTTCGTGGTCGAGAGGAACTCCTTATTCGCTCCCAGTATAGCGTTTTTCTCAGGAGATCAGAGTAAATTGGACACACGAGTAAATTAAGAAAATAAAGGATTCCATATGAGAAAGCAGTAAGAGACAAAGAAACTATCAAAAAAATGTTTGATTTGTTAGAAATAGTTTCGGGTTCCTAATGCAAAATCGTTTAAAAAACTACTATAAGAGACTTTACAAAATTTAAGATTGCTATTTATTATGTTAACTTGCTAGATCTATTAATTTAGCATGTAAACTATACCATACTCTTGGAGATGCTCTAATATCATCCATACTAATTTGCCAAATGCCCAAACCTAAAAGGTAATGATGATCAAGCTAATAGGATAGGGGTGTTTGGATTACAGTACCAATTGATCATCTTTGGGTACTAGTAAGTATTCTCATATTCTACCCATTTCTAAATCCATATCCTAGTCATTTGATTGATGTGGATGTGGGTACGAATATTGAATACCCATCAACTGTATACGTGGAACGATGAGTAAGGTCACTCCTACGGCCCTTGGGGCGCTTGTAGTGTAGGATCAAGATTAAGACAAGAGAAAAGTAGTCTTTTCTGCTACTAACCTAATTACCTAAAAGTTTGCCACGGGTGGATTCAATGACATTAACCAAAGTTGGAAATACTTGACTCAGGACAAAATTAAAACATCAAACATTTAGAGATGAAGGGAGTATCTCTTTGAAACAAACAACTAGTAACAATACTAATAATAGCAATATTGTAAATTGGCATCGGAGCCTTTGCAACCGTACTGGTGCTCCAGCATAGCAAAAGTTCAATACAGAATAACATTACGGTGTCATACATATACATCAAAATTTAGCAGGGATGAGATACAAGGGCTTTTTGAGTATTTGAGTTGCATACAGCTTCCAAATTCAACCCAAACATATAAGCTGATAAGAAAAATATGGGTGGTTCACTTATACTACAATATGGACTTTACTTTAGATGCAGTTCCACATAAAAAGATTGGCAGTCTTTTGATGGAGCTAATGTGAGAAATAACTGGAACAAGGCAGACTGACACAGGTAACTACTTCCTTAAGGCAAAGGCGGAGAGCCATGTTTTGGCAGTAATTATCGTGAACAACATCTGCCTATGATTCAGCTGAAAAGATGAATGTGATGCTAGACAATGTCAGTAACTGAAGAAAACACGGAATTTGAAAAGGATGAAACACACATGAGCAGATGGAACTTACAAGATTACTGCTGAAGAAATAGTGATAATCCCCCTAGATGCGGATCTCTGGAACATGTTGCATCTTTTGTTTCATGCCCTTATTGTTCCATTGAGCTTTGAAATCCTCGTGGAGACCAAGCAACCAAAGCTTCTTAAGACAGTGACAGTTTTCAATTCCTTGAGGGACTGTAGCTAGCTTTGGTAGCGATGTAATATATATACCCTCAATGACTGGAAGTGAACCATGTCCAATGTCTAGAAAACTCACATCATGCAAACCCATCAAAACAAGTGTCTTAAGGTGAGTGAAGGAGTCAGCAGGAACAACTAATTCTTGTTTACTGTTTATGTTGTTGAGTCTTAGATAGGACAGGTGTGGGGCATGTGATGCGAGGAACACCAATGGATCTTCTCCCCCAAGGTGACAACCGCTAAGAGCTAGATACTTAAGATTTGCCCCATGGTGCTCAAACATTGGGCACTTCAGTGTTCTGCCAGCCCAACAACCTCTGACAATCAACCTGTGGAGCTTTGTGGAAGTTGGTTTGAGATCCTCAAAAGAAAGTGGCTCGTTCACATTACTAGCAGAGAGAAGCAAGCTATCAAGAAGCGGCATCATTGACAAAACCTTACAAATCTTGCTACAATGGGCAGTAGTTATGTTTTCAATCCACACACTCCTTAGCTGCATCATATTCTCAAGCTGCTCGGCCAAGTAAATACTTGATTGCACAGTCTCAAGAGTTTGAAGTTCTTCCAGATTTGAAAGCCCTATAGGTGCCTCCACTCCAACAAAGTACCGGAACTCTGACTGCTTCACATCAGCATATCTGTCAGCAAGAATGTGCCTCAGCTTAGTGAGCTTCACAATTCCATGTGGCAGATTTCTAATATTGGTTGACTTGACATCAAGAGTCTGAAGATTGATGAGATTCTTTATAGATTCTGGCAGTACGCTTATTCCTGTATTTCTCAGACCAATGTAACGTAGATTAAACAGATGACCAATTGATGCAGGTAATGTGGTGACTTCTGAGTCTTGCAATTCAAGGACAGTAAGGTATTTGGATTCAGATAATATTGAAGGTATAGACATCACAATGGTTTCACTTGCCATTAGCGTCCGCAGGCGTGGAAATTTCATCTTGGATGCATCGTTTTTCATCTTCCTCCATCTAAATGCAGACAAGCGACGTACATCTCTATCCATTTGAATTACTGCACCAAAATCATTAACAATACCAAACATCTCTACTTTAGAGATTGTAAGGGCTAACTCTCTCAAGATATCATGCATTCTGAATGTACTCACCCCACCAAGTTCATCATTATCAACAACTTGCAACATGTTTCGATGGATCAGTTCCATGAGATAGCCCTCTGCAACTTCCTCTAGTGTACTGTTCCCTTTCTTTACTACAAACCCTTCTGCAATCCATAGTCGCACAAGCTTTTCCCTTGGCAAGGGATAATCTTCAGGGAACATGCTGCAGTACAGAAAGCAATTTCTAAGCTCTCCTGGCAAGTCATAGTAGCTCAGGCTTAGAATTCCACGAACCTGTGCATACTTCTCTAGTTCAGAGGGAAGTTGATCATATATCTGCTTCCAAACTGGCAGAATTAGCTTCCTTGTAGAAAGTAAGCTTCCTATAGATACAATTGCCAAAGGCAAGCCCCCACATTTCTTTACAATATTAACAGCTAGCACCTGCATCTCTAATGGGCATTTGGCAACTGGCAGGACCACACTTTTCTTTGCAATATCATTAGCTAGCTCCAGGAGTTCTGATGAGCTTTTTGCCATTGACAAGCCCTCACATTTCCTTATAGCATAAGTAGCTAGCTCCTGAAGTTCAGCTGGGCACTGCTCCAGCAATAGGGCCTCAAATTTCTTAGCAACACCAGTAGCTAGTTCACGAAGCTCTGCTGGACAGTTCACCAGAGATGATCCGTTACATTTATTTGCAGTATCAGTAGCTAACTCCATTACCTTTGATGGGTCCTCAGACTCGGAGTCGTTGTAAGGAAAAGCTTTAGTGCAGAGTAGGCAAAGAGCATCCTTCAGACCTAATGGACTAAGCTTGAGCTGATAATGCTTGGAAGCAAGAGCAGCCACATCCTCTTTCCTTGTTGTGATAACAATGCAACTTCCATTTTTAGAATCTTCAAACACATCTCGCATTGTTTCATACACTTGGGGGTTCCATATGTCATCTAATACAACTAAATACTTCTTTGCTCCAAACACTGCCCTTAACTCTGTTTTAACCTTGAGGATGTCCATGCTGTCAATGCCTTCTGATTTCCTCTTCCCCATTTCCATGTTGTCACTGTCAGCTCTTGTCATCTCAAGTAACTTCCTCAGCAATGCCTCCACGCTCTTGTATGTCTGTGAAATAGTAAGCCACAAAAGCACCTTAAAGTTATCCCTTTGCTTCTCGTATACATTTACGATCAGGGTGGTCTTTCCTATTCCACCCATACCACAAACTGATACCACCTTAAGATCTTGTGTATCTGACCTCAACCATTTCGTTAGCTGCTCGCTGTTTTTCTCAATCCCCACTAGATCTTCGTCTTTCATAAATTGGGGCACACTGTACTGAGGGAATTGTAGTTCGCTGTTGTGGACTTGAGTTGGAAGAAGCTCCTGAACTGGTCTCAACCATTGATCCTTCAGCATGGAAACATGTACAATTTCCTTCTCAATCTGAATTAGCTCATCAGATATTCCACTAAATATCGCAGTATAGTTTATTCCTTTGCTCAGTATTTTCAGGAATTGGTCATTCTTGTATCGAAGATAGTGATATGAAAAGTTATCCATTACATCCTCAACACGGTAGGCCAACATTCGTACCTCTGAGATCCATCCCTTCAGGAGTTCATCACTGAGATACAGCGCACCTGTCTTCCGTATGAAGAGATTCATCATCAAAAGTTGCCTTCGCACACGCTGCACTATGTTCGGCAGCTCTGTCAAATTAGAAAACTTGGTCGCCACAAAAGTTGCAGCTTCTCCTGCTAAATAGAAACCGATCTTTGAGAGAGCAAGGAGAGCCGCTTCAGCCATCCTGTTGAGAAAAACAGACAAGCATGTTTGAGATTACTATATGCAACCAAAAAAAAAGGAGGGGAGGCAGGCTCCATTTTTTTTGAGCGAAAAATACAGCAGGGGAGGTCCCCACTGTGAGAGGAGGCAGGTTCCATAGAGCATAACACTTTCCATTTTTCCATAATGTGGAAACTCCAACTTTTTTCATAAACAGAAACACTGTCTAGTTAATTTTAAGGAATTTTTTATAACTCCCATTTTCTGTATTCAATATCACAGTGCACACCTCTTTACCTACATTATACAATGGAACCTTATGCTAAGTGTATGCCAAAACTTTAAAGATGCTGTCATTCACAATTCAGAACCAGTAGAATAGTCATGAGACCATGTGCAAACGTTGTGATGCATAACCAAAACTATTCAGGCTCACCTCCTCCCAGGGGTGGTCAGAGTTCGAGTCTTGAGGGGCTCACTCTCGTGGCTTCGGCCACAGCGACCGGGGTGGGGGAAAAAAACTCTGTCGTCTGCCCCACATCCAAAGCATAAGTCTTTGGCCAGCTCATCTCACGGAGCTACGGTGTCGCTGTATATGGGTGGGGTAGGGGTTGGGGGGTTTCTCGATTTGCGTGAGAAGATCTTCTTAAGCCGGAATACCTGGGGCCTGGCTAGCCACCGTGGATCGATTTTTTTTTACCAAAACTATTTATGTCACAAACTCATGGAACAATAAACTACCATTAAATTTCAGTTCAAACAAAAGGATGTTGAGGCCCCAACCTACATGTCTAGGAGATTTAAAATGTCCACAGTTGAACAATCAGATAGCAGATGCTCCTTTTGGAAGTAGCAATTCTCTAGACATACTGATTGGCAAATTCCAATTGCCAATCTGCCGCCACGACCGTGATAAAACAGTGCCAGAGAACCAAGAATCCAAAATACGGCAGGAACGAACATTTTAGCCACGTATTGGGCACGGCAGCGCAGCAATTCGTCGAACAGGTCATATGCGAGGGGACCGACCTCTCACGCGAGGCCAAATCCCTCGGACGAACGGAGTATGAGGCCCTTCCAACATCCAAGGCGGAGGCCGGAGGCGGGAAGGGACCCAAGAACTCGGACGTGCTACGAAGAACAGCAACACAAGCTTCTAGTACAAGAAAAGATGAAGGAATCACCTACTTGATGATGCGGCAACGAGGACCGCAATGGTGGCAGCTCTCCGGGCGCTCGCTCTGGTCTCGTGCTCTGAAGCTCTACCCTGCGGATTGCAGCGCAGGTTCGAAAAGGGTATCTGCACTGAGATCCAAGGAGGCAAGGAACAAAGGTTTGGTGCAGATTCCCTTTGGATGTTTTCTCGGGAACTTCATGCGAAGAAATGTGTGAGCATTGGTGAATAGATGCCGCTGCCACGCTGTGTTGACTTGACTCCGCTTCCGCGCGTCAAGGTCGACGAAAAATAGTACTCACTCGCTTACGCTGAAATTTGGTATACGCCGATCCTTGTAATTGTGCAAGGAAAACACTGTTTTACATTGAAAAATAGCTCAAGCGAACAGAGTGAGAGTGAAAACCCTGTCTCTAAATAACTGTTCTAAACTTTGACAAAAAAATATATAAAAATATTAATATTTATGGTACAAAATTAATATCACTAAATAGATCGTTGAATCTATTTTTATAATAAATTTATTTAGGTATACAAATGTTGCACGTATATTTTTTTTATAAATCTAGTCAAACTTACGGTACGGAAATAAAAAAAAACAACAGTTATTTAGTGATGGAGGGAGTACTGTAGTGTACTAGTTGTGAAGTCTATTTCAACCTGAACACAAAGATTAAGCCGAATCCAGCTTTTAATACTTAGCTAGCTAATAGATCATAGCTAATATTAGCTTGCTAACTATTAGCCACTAGAAGACAGTTTGATTCTAGCGAAATAGTTGTTAGTTGAATATTAGCTAATAATTAGCTAGACCAGTTTGATTTATTTACAGCTCACTATTAGTTGTTTGGTTCAACTATCTATAAGTTATGAAATTAAAAACTTATTTTTTTCTCTTCTTAAATACATTGCCACATTATAAAAAAATGTCTACGTGGCAACCTATTTAATGCAAATGAGTTTGAAACTTCCACTGAGACTAGCCTTATGTATAGATAGCAACGAATTTTTTCCTGTTAGATAACCGTGAACATGATCGGGAAAGGAAAAAGTCTTTTTTATCCTCTTAACTCTTGACTTTAGTGGTTGTTTGATTTATTTTTTTTATCTAAAAATCAGAATTTTCGATCCCTTTCGGCTTCTGAAATTGTTTGTTTGGACACTAGACGACTTTTGACAATGACTTTGCTGATGTGATGCCATGTCAGAGAGGTAAATTGGATTCTTTTGAAAGTTCAGGGAAGTAAATCGAGCAGCAAATATTTTTTGGAAAAAATATCGAAAAATTTATTAAAAATTATTTTTCAGAAATTTATCTAAATATTTTTGCATGAAAAAAATAATACAATTTTAAATCCTAAAATTTGGTTTAGTCTTAGAAAATTCATAAAGTTTTGTTTTAGCTTGGAAAATTATAAAACTAGTTACAAATTTTTCTCTAAAATCATGCTCTATCTTTTGGTGCCTAAGTTGAAATCGTTTAGATCTCAATAGACTCATTTTTGTGCTTTGCTAGTAGTAGAATCTCTCGTTATCCATTATAATTAGTTAAGCGATAGTGGAACGTTGTTAGGACCATAGTAGGCGCTAATCCCCTGCCTTGGATAAATTTTCAAAGTTGTTGTGTTAGCCTATGTAGCTTCATGCACCGTACCACACATATGCATGCATGCAAACTTCCTTAGGTCACCAAGATGGTTACAACTAGTGGGAGGTTCTGCAAAGGTGGACAAGTCTATCCGCTACTGTGGCAAGACTATCCACTACTATGGCAAGACTGAGGCATACAAGGATGAACTCATGTGTGCGTTGGACTATCCGCTACTGTGGCAAGACTGAGGCATACAAGGATGAACTCATGTGTGCGTTGGACTACGTCATGGATAGGAAAGGGCAAGCACTAGTGTTCATGGACATGTGCGAGAGTGACAAGGAGCTATATATGGCTCAAGAGGTTCCTTGCCTAGCACTACAACTGAAGATGAAGACCATCTCAGCTCTAACAACTTCCAGCGCAACACAAGCAAGTACTTCTAGGCTCTAAATTTTGGAAATTTCATTTAAGTGTAATTCCACAATTACTCTTTTTTGGACATGTTAGGTTGAAAATGGCTTACAAAAACTTGTCATAATTGTGATGTTGGCATGCTGGGATTATAATTGTTTGTGTTGAAATGAGAAATATATAAATGTGGATAACTTGATATATTTGTGATCCGTGGTCCTTGTCTAGGAGGTTCCACATTTTATGCCTATGATGTGTGTGTTGTTTTGTTGTATTCCTGCCTTCAAGTTTCATATGTTGTATACCTACTTAAAGGAGGATCGAATTGGTTGGCAAATTTCAACTTTGCTCAATGATGTATTGTCACGCAAATAACATTTAATTTTTCTCCAATAATACTCCACATGTTAAGTTCATCAACAAAAGTCCTCCATCTATATCTATATCTATATCTATATCTATATCTATATCTATACCACCTAATAATAAAGAGGTAAAATTTCAGACTCTTTTTTTCATCCATCTATTTTTTTAGTTTGTCTTCCTCTATCTACCAAATAATAGAGAGCTTCTTGAGTTAGAGTCTTGAGTAACACGATACGGAGTCCGGTTCCAAAACGTATTGAGTTGTGTATGGTCTATGTTTAACCAAAGAGTCTATACTCCTACGAAAAAAAGTTCATACCTAATACGATTACTATATATAGTAAATTCGGTTTTTTCTTTTCCTATTCTGTCATCTGTTCAGCCTTTTCTCTTTTTTTTAGACTATCTCCGATCATTTACTATATCTTATCCTTTTTCATTTTCATATTCGTTCCACTTCTTTTCCTGATTTCCTCTTTTTGTTTTTTCTTCTTCTTACGATTACTATATATATAGTAAATTCGGTTTTTCCTTTTCCTATTCCATTATCTGTTCAACATTTTCTTGTTTTTTAGACTATTTCCGGTCATTTACTGTATCTGATCCTTTTTTTTATTTTCATATTCGTTCCACTTCTTTTCCTGATTTCCTCTTTTTGTTTTTTCTTCTTCTATTCTTTTTTTCTTTTCTGGACTATCAAGTCCGTTCATGCCCTTTCCCTTTTTATTTTGCATGTCATCTTTGTTTTCCTGATTTTTTCATGATTTTTCTATAAACAAATAATAATAATAAACACAATATTATGGTTCTTTGGATCCTTCATCCTTCCCTAATCCTTAATAATCAAATATTGCTACTACTAAATTATTGATGTAATTTGATTAAGAATAAAAAACATTTTTATTATAATCTAGATCAGATAATAGTCTAATTAATTAAATCATGAACAGAAAACTTGGACAGTTTATTCTCCAATCTAACCGGGAAGCGGCAGCTGGGGTTGCGCCTCCAACAGATGTGGCGCCGCGGGAGGCGATGACGCTCGGGCGGCCTGTTGAGGTGGGGAGGCGAGTAGAGAAGGTGCATGAGGTGGGGAGGAGGTGGCGGACGCCGGTGAGGTAGCTGCCACCGACGGTGGGTTGCCGGCAAGGATTCCTCTTTTTCACTTAACGTTTCTGCACTCTCATGGATAATTAAGTATGTTTATATATTTCTACTGATTTTGCATGACATAAGGAATTTTCTAATTTGGCTGGTATTATTCTAAATTGCACTTTTATAGATGATCAATATCCTAATACAATTTATTGCTTCATTACTAATGGATTAAATGCAAAATATACATATTAGTAACTAAGTAGAGATTTAAGTTTTGATTTTCTCCCGTTGCAACGTACGGGCATGTTTGCTAGTATATACTATAAAAGAGCGATGAATTTAAAATAGCCTCTCACCTGATGTCTCCTACCCACCTTAATTATTATCCCTTAGATCTACTTTAAAATCCGATCCAACGCATCCAAATTTTTCACCAAAATATGACAAGCGGTCCCGTCCAAAAAAAAATTTAAACGTTTACGTGTGTTTCTCTCTTGCGCGCAGTGCTCTCTCAAGTTTTTATTCACCGGCAATTTTCATACCCACCCACCGGTACCCGCCCGCTCCCGGTTTTGTAAAATCTAAGCTTGTTTCCTATTCCATCGCTTGCGGAAACATCAATCGCATCTACAACTTTGACAGCTGCCGAACTTGGTCAGCGCCGCCACCGATGGACATCGTCTCGATCCAGCAAGTTCGGAGGATCAAACCTCCACGCCTTGTGCCAGCGGGGCTCTCGCCGTTCGCAGATCGTCGACACTGAAGTTGTATCCCGTGACGTGGTACTTGTGCTTGTGGACGAACGGCCGGAGGACGTCTTAAGCGCGTCTTCAACGACGTCATCTCATGGCTCGAGGACAGATTGGGCAGGACAGCTACTCAAAACTAAACATAGGTGTTGCACACTTATATAATTTAATATATCAATGCTAGCAAGACTAAAAAATTATGTTGCCTGTATGCCTTATCATAAGTAGATGCCATTTGGAAGAAAATTAACTTCTTGTATTGGCAGATACTACAAAGGATATGAAGGATGCCCATGAGCAAAACATGAAATTGTCAAGATACTATTTGCTAAGTTGTCATGTCATTTAAAGATAGGACAATGAGATCAACTGGTCATGGGTCTCTTAGGACACCATATATATTGTCCCTGGTCTTCTATTGAGATCGCGATGGATGCCATACGAAAATCACAGTTAATTGCTCATATTTGATGTTTGCAACATTGCTACATATTTTAAGCTATTTTGGTATATTTTTTTCTTGGTTACTGTGCATTGTTCAGTTAGCCCATGCAAATTAAAACTGAATGCACATTATTCAGTTAGCCCATGCAAGTTAAGATTGAATGCAGATAAAGTACTTGCTCTGTTACACTTTCTATTGTTCTGTTCAAAGTTTGCCTTTCTGTTATTTATGTTGGGTCATAGAACTGAGAGTTTGCTGATGCCAACAAGCACAAGTACCATTTACAAAAATCAAAGTAAACAGTAACTATTTGGTGGTAAAGCTTCACCTTGCAAAACACTACTACAGAAGCAGGATAGAGAGATATTATAGGTAAACATGAATCATTGAGGCTAATTGATTGTTGATACTTGATCTCCCGGACTCCATTGAAATGGAAGCGAATATCAGCTTACCTATAAAATAGAAAGCAATAAAAAAAGTAATATGTGGCTTAGACGCTATTGCATTATATATATTTTGACTTCATTAGATTAAGCTCACTTCTCAAGGGCACTATATATATTTGAGTTTATTAGAATAAGCTTACTTCTCAAGAAAATTAATTGTTATTTGTCCACTATATATGAATTTGTTTCCATAGTGTGTCGTATATGTATTATTATTTCTTGAATTGAAAAACTATTATTATTTTTTCTTTTCAGATGAACTTTTTTTATAGACACGTGCATGTCGCATGTGTATGTCCACTAGTCTTAGAAAGATGCTTTGAATTGTGATGAAGTACGCCAATACGATTCAAATCCATAGATTCTAAAATAATTTAGGAAGAATAATTGACCAAGATAGATTTAAGAAGAAAGGAGGAAGACACATTCCATCAAGATAGATGTGATATATATATATATATATATATATATATATATATATATATATATATATATATATATATATATATATATATATATATATATATATATATATATATATATATTGCCAATGGCATCATAGCCTTTCATGACTAATTATAATTACATTCTAGCAAGTTAAAACCAACTTGTCAAACCTTATAACCAGCACTATACATTTGTGCATTGACATTTTCAAAGCCTTGCAAGGCTACAAGGTCACCAAAATCTAGCATTGCAGTATCCTTAGGCATTGATCAAAACATGTGCTAGCAGGGTCATCACCCAAACTCCACTTGATCATGAAACTAGTTCTTGAAAATATTGCCCAATAGCAAAGACAACAAAACCCACAAGACACCGAACACAACTACCCAAGCCTTCTTCATGTCTTCTACTTCACCCTAGGCCCTTAATTGGTAGTTGTTGTAGTTTGCGCTGTGCAATGGCCTTGAGAGTCACCACATGTTGCTGGTGATTCTCAATGAGATCCTAACTTTCTTGCAAGGCATCTTGGTGCAAGTTGAGAACTTGACACAGGGATTCCTCCGCCCTCTCCTTCCCCTCGTACTTTGATTCAACAAGTGCTTGGCTCTTGAGGCCATTGATCATCAACCCGGTAGACAAAGCAGCATTGATGATCCTCATCTTGAGCAAGACATTCCACTGTATTAGTGAAATAAAACATGTTAGAGACCAAGTTAACGAACACCAAGGTATTGAAGCACTTCACCTTCTTGGAGCAAGCAAGAAAGTGTCAGCTGGTGTGCTTCCCAACAAGGCAGACCTTGCAGCATGGCAGCTTCCCATGGAAGAAACATAATACAATGTGGTCGAGCGATCAATGCCCTTCTAGTTGGCACATTGCAGGATTGTAGGAGGAAATGTCAGGCCGACATGATCACGAACATGGAGCACAATGCAACGAAGACATTTTAATAGAGATCAAATATGGATGAAAAATTGAACAAATATCCATTGGTCGGTCTAAATGGATTTGAGTAACCATACACACTAGTCTAAGTCTACCTCGAGTAAGATTCACTATTCATTGAACAATGTTATAAAAGTGGTTAAACAAGTATCCATGAAGTGGAGTAAGTTTGGTTACTCAAATAACCATCTTAGTCTATCCTAAATGACCCTTACAAATGAAGAAATAGTCATAAAACACACATCAATAACAAATTGAGCCTACTTATACCTAATCAAGCGTGAGTAATACACCAAGATTACACCAAGATTCATTTTTTCACAAATCCAAAGTCTAGCCTAGGGGCTTTGATTTGAGTAACCAATCCCTAATCGTGGCACTTCCACCACTAGTGCTTGTCAAAATTGAAGAAATTAAGGACTTGACTTTGGGAAACTAAATCCTTAATGATCCGAACAAGAAACAAAGAATCGCACCTCAGTGGTGTTGGTCTTCTCCAAGTTGTTGGAGTAGTTGGGCTGGCTACTCTAGGTCCCGGACTCCAATTCACCGGCGTTGTTCACCCTACCACCAAGGTCACCACTCTCTACGCCACGAGAATACGTGCATCCAGAACCCAACCAAGAGGAGCGAGGGGAATAGGTGATGGGTGTTGCGTCATTGTTGGGGACGACCACTGCCGTCGCGCTCTAGGTTACCGCCATGGCAAACTAGGGGAGTAGCGGAGGGGTGGAGGGTTGCCACCGCAATCATGTCACCGTGCGTGATAGAAGGAGAGGCGTCGTGAGGTGGATGATGGTGTTGGACGAGTGAGGTGGTGCCTGGTTGCATCTTTTATATGTGATATGTTCACCCATATTGGAGTTAGAAAATACATTTGTTTGCATTCTCCTATATGGTTGAACCACATGCGCAACAAACCAATCAAATGGCCAAGGAAAAAAATGGCAAATTGCATTGGCTTATCTATAAACCATATAATACAATGCTAATGCAAGCGACAAATCAGACTCACATAATAGTACCTTGGGCCTGGCCTACGGGCGCTACTTGGTTCCATCGGAAACAACGCCTGCAGAACGTGTCCCATTTGCTAGTGGCTGCAGACCCTCGACGACTCTGCCAAGTCTTCAGAAATTTTGGTAGTATATGATTGGAACTTTGGAAGCGACAAGGGAGCACGACTTGACCCAAAGATAAGAATAGTGAAGACGCAGCTGGGCTGTCGGGGATCACCAATCATCATTGCATTACATTTGCATCTCCTCCCAAGTCCCGGTCAAGGTCGTCTCCCTACCTACCGTCATCCTCTCCGGCGGGCGGCGGGCGCAAGCTCCGTTGCTGCAAGCCTGCAAGCAGCAGGTGCGTACATCTTTCTGCTCCTAAACATCATGTCTCTGTTGTCCACCTGCGGCCGTGGCCTGTACTCTGTAGGGCGAATCAGTAGTAGTTAGCACTTCGCATGACCGCATGAGCCGTTTCACATCTTGTTTTCTCCTCAAGAACCATTCTAAGATTCAATGCTTCTCTGCGTTGCCTTGGATCGGCGTCTCACCGCTGGAAGCTAGCTCACAGCCTCTCTGTAGATAGATGTCACCAGTGATTGTTTTGTGGATTGCTCAAGACAATTTTTTTATGTCTTCACTACAGTCTTAGCGTATGCCACCAGTGGGTTTTTTTTTGTGATTTGCTCACTGATCTTACATAATTGTTCTGCAATATAGACTTCTAATAAACTAGCAAAGTTAAACAAAGTTAAACAAATTTGTGATCCGATGATCTCTCTTCATTACAACGCCTGAAATTTGTAAGTATTTTCATGTATAATATGACTATCAGTTTCTGTTACCACATGCCACATATACCATCAACTGTTCCAAAATTAATATCATATTAAAAAGATTTGCAAAATAAAAATCTATGGATGTGACTTCTTTTAAATCCTGAAACACCCTATAAAACGAAAGAAAAATAGTGGGGCAAAAGATATTTTTGTTTAACTTGACACATTTGTCCGCCATGATTCGACAAAAATTGAATGCATATGTATTCAAGGACTTAACCTAAAAATATATGTTCAAGAAATCTTATTCTCTAGTGAAAACATAGTAGTTTTGCCTCAAATTTTTTATAATAACGGGTCCAGGAAAAAGCTTTCCCCACCTAATATGTTGCTCTGGAACAGCAAAGATTTTTTATTTTATTTTATTGAGAAAGGAACAGCAAAGAAGTACGAGTAGTTCAACAACGGATAGGAATTTTTTTACAAAACAGAGGAATTGTCACAGTATTCAAGGACTTTCCTCTGGGCTGGGCTCACCTCCCTCCACGCGGCCCATAGTCCCTTGTCTCCAACCATTCTTATGTCGGGCCCATCTGTTGGGCTGCCGGCGCTACTGCAACCCGCCGTCGTCAAAGGCCGCCGACTGCACGCTGCCGGCAAGCGGATAGAGACGCGCTGCACAGCCTGCAGCCCTGCACTCATGCGGCGCTTACGTGATGCACAGCGATGGCGCTAATTTGATTTAATCCTATTTTTAACTTTTTATTTTTTATTAAAAAATTGACCATGTTCGCTTGAATTTATCAACAGTGTTTTTCTCTCACAATAAATCAGCAGTGTTTTTACGGCCAGCCGAACAGGGCAATCTCTTATACGTCATCTCTTCACCTTCAACATTCCTGTCTGTCTCGAGTCCACTTTCATCCCCTCTTATCTTCTTTACTATCGCAGGGTTTTTCGGTGAGCGAGGGCAGCTGGGCTGCGGCCCCATTTGTGTAATCCGGCAGCAAGTATCCAGCAGGTGAGCACCAGATCTATCTATCACACGAATCGCCAGTTGCGGTTACGACAGCATATAGATTAAATCTTAGGATTATTGCTTGGTGCCTTGTTGTTGGTAACTGGCAGGATTTTCTTGGACAATTGCAACCATGTTCCAGTTATTCCTACATGCCCATCTATGGATGACAGTTCATTTGTTAATGACATGCTGGTTATATTGTTCACTTCAATTCTCCCGCAATGGGACTAGCCAAGTGCGTTTAGCAACATCTTGCATCAAATAAAAGTGAGGATTTGGACGTTTAGTATTTCCCTAGGCGATAGTTGAATTGTCAAAGTTCCGAGACAAGTAATTAGGCTGGCCTAGGTGTTCACCTAGTAAAGTTGAGAGTGCAGTTTCAGAAAATAAGTGCTATCTATTGTGTAGTAGATGTAATCCTGGGCCTCGTGTTATGGTGTCAAGCAAGTTGTATTTGCAGCCAATGCTTTCCTTTCCATCCTTCACATTTAACTTCATTAAATATAATTTCATTCAACTGCTTCATCGTTATAAAAACTATGGCTAAACACCGGCATTTTTTTTCCACACAAGGCTAACCCCATTTCCATTCAGAAAACGGAAATACACGCTTCTGAAGAACAGAAGGTGAGAGACAGACCAAGACCAGCCCTCTAGAGCTACTGCACATCTGAAACTCTGTCTCAGAGCCAGGTAGCATCCAGAAAACTAGACTGATCCTTATCAGATAAAACTCCTAACAACAGACAAAAACTCAAAAAGACTGCTGCAGGCCGCACAGGCCCAACACAACCACCACAAAGTTATTACAGATTAACTGCAAAGAAGTCCACTGTCCACACAGCTCTTCCCTCCTTCAACCTACGCATTCCGATCATCATTCTATTGATGATCTCTTTCCAGCTGCTCCATTCTGCCAGTATTCTTGCTCTTGGATGTCAAAATCTCCGTAGCCACCCGCAGCATGGTGTTGATGCCGTTTATGAGCATCTCCCTGTCTACCTCTGCATATAGACCTGTCCAATAGCACATAAGAGTGCAAGCATAGCAAATTATCTCAATAGAGTTCTGAAACTTTTTCCCATCAAAGCACACTTTGTTTCTTGTCTTCCATATGGCCCAGCATATATCAGCCACCCCCACATGTGGCATTTTTTGCCCTGAGGCAGCCAAATGTCACACCATTTCCAGCATTGCATTAAGTTCCTGGGAACATTAGACACCCTGCCCATATTACTTTCGCAGTTGGACAAGTGAAGAATATATGTACTATAGACTCCTGATCACAGAAGTGACACATAGGATTGCCCATCCAATTCCTCTTGATCAAATTATCTTTGTTAAGATGGCTCCATTTTCCATAAGCCACATAAAAAATTTAATCACTTTTCCTCTCCATACTTATTTAAAAATTGGGCCAGCATCATTCTTAGTTAGCCCATTATACAAGGATTTAACCGAAAAACGTTGGTTTTTGTCAAGCCTCAAAGTTATGATATCAGGGCCCTCCTGAAGCTGAAACCTCTCCACATCAGCCCAAATTTTGTCCCAGCAGAAAGTCATCTAACAACCATCTCCTAAACTTAAGCTGCACGTCCCCATTTTTCACTTTTGCAACACTCACTTCCTTCTGTTCGCACAGAATGAAAAGAATTGGGGCAATGTGCATAAAGGTTTATCATATAACCAAGAGTCTATCCAAATTCTAGTGTTCACACCATTATGAATCTTAATACTTCTTCCTTGAAAGTATATACTTCTCACTTGGAGAAAATCATACCAAATAGGAGAGTCATTACGTCTATGTGATTCATAGAGAAAATGGATTTATTTTGAAGATATTTGGTTTAATAATTCTTGCCATAACCCTTCTTCCTGCTCTAATTTCCACCACCATTTACATAGCAAGCTACTCTTCATCTTCTTTAGGTCCTTAATGCCCAAACCCTTTTTTCTTGATCTTACATATCTTAGTCCATTTGACTAGGCGATACTTTCTTTTAGTACCACCACCTTGCCAAAAGAAAGTCCTCCTGATTTTATCAAGCTTTTTGACAGTCGTCTTAGGTAACGAGTACACAGAAGGAATTGTTAAGACTAGCATATATTAGAGTCCTCTGCCAGCGATCGACATAGTTCCCCCTTTCCAAATGATAGTCTCTTATTACTTTTGTCAACCAGGGTACCCAATCACTTAAATGCAGTCTACTAGGGCTAACTGGTACCCCAGATATTTGACTAGGAACTTGCCAACTTGGCAGCATAAATTGAGCCCCTGCTATTGTCATCATTAATCACCACAACTTCACTTTTATTCAAATTGATTTTCAAACCAGCCATCATTTCAGACATGTATAGGTATAGCAACAGCTTCATGTTTCTGGCTCCTTCAATACCATGTTTCATAAAAATGATAGTGTAGTCTGCATATTTGAAGAATAGCCACTCCATCAGGGATAATATGATCCACTAACCAGTAAAAGGACCATTACCTTGGGTATTTTCTACCATTTTTGTTAAGCAATCAACAACAAAGTTGAACAAATTGGGGATAATGCACTACTGGAATCTGCTGTTTTGCCGAGTGCCTAGAACACTCGGCAAAGCCCCAAAAACACTCGGCAAAGGCTTTGCCGAGTGTAACACTCGGCAAAGAGCGCTCGGTAAAAATCCTGTCGGCAAAGGGCTCTTTGCCGAGTGTTATTTATCGGGCACTTGGCAAAGGCTTTGCCGAGTGCCCGACACTCGGCAAAGACCGAAACGAAAAAATCATCAAAAAATAGCAAAAATTTTTTTTTATGAGGAGAGGCCCCCACCTAGGCCACACACGGCTGTTGCAACCCAGTTGAGCAGCCACAGCATTTTATTTTTTCCAAACTTTGCGCCCATCATGATTCGAACCACAGACCTCACGCATAGGTACGCACACGAGTCCCTCTACCACTGCGTCCCTCTTTCATTTGTGTCTATAAGACGTTTTTTATTCTTCATATATTGTACTAAAATAAGTGTAAATTGCTTATTTGAGGCTCTAAACGAATTCAAATTAAAAAGTTGTCAACTACAAAATTTAATAACTTTTTGAGATCTACAACTTTCATTTAGGAAGTTTTTCCATTCGAGGTTATTTAAAAAATTTTGAATTTCAATTTGAAAATTTAAACGTACTTTTGCATGACAAAATGATTTCAAATGAAAAACTTGTTAACTACAAAGTTTCATAACTTCTCGAGATCTACAACTTTCGTTTTGGGTGTTTTTCCATCCGAGGTCATTTGAAAAATTTAAATTTTAAAATTTTGAAATTCAAACGTAGTTTTGCATGACAAGATGAAATCAAATGAAAAAATTGTCAACTACAAAGTTTCATATCTTTTCGATATCTACAACTTTTATTTAGGTTGTTTTTCCATTCGAGGTCTTTTGAAAAATTCAAATTTTAAATTTTAAAATTTAGATGCAGTTTTGTATGGCAAGATGATTTCAAATGAAAAAGTTTTTAACTACAAAGTTTCATAAATTTTCAAGATCTACAAAGCTTATTTTGGTTGTTTGATCATTTGTATATCCGACATGGTGATTCTAACATTATTTACAAATCATAAATATCTCTCTTGTAGTTTCATAAACTACAAGAGAGATCTAAAATTTATGAACCAATTTACTTTTATTTTCTCGTATGAAGAAATGACCTAAATAAAAAATATTCATCTTGATGAGTTCTACAACTTTCTAGTTGAAAACTTTTTCATTTGAGTTAATTTACTGCTTCAAATTTTAATTTGAAATTTGTCTTTGTCGAGTGCATAAAAAAGCACTCGGCAAAGACCTTCTTTGCCGAGTGTCAAGAAAAAACACTCGGCAAAGAGCCTTCTTTGCCGAGTGTTTTGTTTTGCCGAGTGTTTTTTATTTGGCACTCGGCAAAGAGCTTCTTTGCCGAGTGCCCAAAAAAAACACTCGGCAAATCATTTAGCACTCGGCAAAGTTCCATTCTCCGGTAGTGATGGGTCCCCTTGTCTGACACCCCTTTTGTAGAAACAAAGGCAGGAGCTCTGCTGCTCAATTAAGATGAAAGAATATTATGTACATGAAGGTTAGCCAAACAAGATGCCAAAAGACACCAGAGGGGCTAACGACCCCACGCGACGCGGTTGAGCACAAACATAACACACTGCCATGGGTCATCGTTGCCGAGCATGGAAGCCAAGCTGCCAGCTGCTCCGACTTCCCATGGCAGGCCACCCACTAGTCACCTCTCGACGTGTCCGTAGCTAATGGCCACCACCGGTCATCGTTGCCAAGCTTGAACACCGAAGAGTAGCTCCGACTTCCAAATGTGAACCCTCGCCTCACATCGAAGCCGCGACGATAATCCAAATGCGACGCCTTCAGGAAGAGAGCGACGCCGATGGCGCCGGGATCGCACATCCAAAGTGGAAAGGGTTTTCACCCTTGGATGACATGCTAGAGGGTTAAACGTGACTCCCTGAACAGGGAAGCGGTGCCCAACGACATCGCCATTGCCAAGGCTTTCGCCCATGAACCCTCTAGCACGAAACGCTGCCGGACCCCCTGCCAGCTTTCACTACCATCGCCGCTGTCTCGCCGCCCCACGGGAGCTCTTTCAGAGGGGCATCGATGCGCTGGCTGCATGCAGCAGCCGCACAGCTATGTGGGCCGCCACCCCCTCCGACCAAGCCACGCAGAGCCGGACCTGACTCCACCGCTCGCGTCACACCGTCGCACGCCGAGCCCCCATTGACCAACGTCGTCGGCTCTAGCACTCGCTGATGTCGTTGCCAAAATCACCGCCAGCAGCCATAGTATGTGTGCCACCACCATCTCTGGTGTCGCCCCTGCCCTGGCATCGCCGGATCCGGATGCCAGGCCTCGAACCAGGTGCCCCTGCTGACGCCACCGTCTTTGTCTTTACCAGAATCGCAAGCACCGCCCTGAGCCAGCCTATCACCCTAGCCATTGCCCAGATAGCCAGACCAGCCGCCACGGGCAGGATAGCCTACAGGATGCCACCCTAGCCCCCAGCCAGCCCCAGAAGAGGCCCGGCCACCGCGTAGCAGCCCTGGTCGGTCGCCACCATAGAAACCAAGGCCGTGAGGGGAGGGGCATGCAGAGGAGATAGCGCCACACCCCAATGCCTGCACAAGCCCCAGCCACCACCGCCGCCGCCAGCCACCACTACACCCAACATCGGCCGGCAAGCCAGTTCCGGCCGCCTAGGGTCTGGATTCGGCTGTCCGGGCACCGGACCTATGGCCCTGGCCAGTGCCGTCGCCACCGTCAAGAAATGGAGGAGGGGACAAGTGGGGGAGATGAAGAAGGCCGTCGCCATCCCCTGCGCCTACGCAGGCACCAACCGATGTCACCGCAGTCACGGCAGCCACCCCCTCCGAACTCCACGCAACCCGCGCGGGGGGATGGACTGTCGGCCCGCTAGCGTATGCTGCCAACACGAGGAATGGAGAGCCCCGCCACAACCATCGCGGCTAGCCAGACTGCTATGCCGGTGGCCAGCTTTGGCAGCACGGCTGGAGAGGAGAGGAGTGGGAGGGCGGCGGGTCGTCTGAGAGCCACCAGAGTCTCACCGCGTGGGGGAGCGACGTGGGGGAAGCAGCCTTTGTTTGTACCTGTGTGACACCCTTATAACTTTTGATATAAGGCCAAATCGTATTATTCATCTTAATACTCACGGTAACACCAGAAACTACTTTTTCTATCCAACCACATAAAGGACTTACTTAACTATGCAGGGGATACCTGGTCCCAGGAAAAAAAGGACTTAACTATGCAGGGGATATCACATCATCGTCACCCATGCTTTTCTCAATATCATAGCATATCCTACCTGTGTAATTTACAGTTTCACTTTCTTGACAGTTAGCAGTTTGGCAATTCCACCAAACTAGTCTGCACATACATTTCCCATATTTAAAGAGTTGTTAACAATCCTTTGAATTCTTCTGTAAATAAACATTATAACTGTGCAATAGGTCTTCTTGGCCAACTTGTCACTGCATTTGAAATTTATAACTGTGCACTAGGTTTTCTTGGCCAACTTGTCACTGCATTTGCCATCAGGTTTGAGCTTGCAAGCTTTGCTATCCTGATTGCATTAGGTACAAAGATATATGTCCTACATGATGACACAAAAGCTACCAAAAGCTGAATGTGCTGCATGGTGTAACCATGATAGTTTTGTCCATCTTTTTGGTCTGAACTTTTTTGTGTTGCCTGACTGTTATTTCATTTTGTTTCTCAGAGATAATTTGGTCTGAAATTTTTTGTGCTACAATATATTGACGACATCAAGGCTGATTGTGCTAAACTCGTTGTATCATTCTTAGTTAGTCTGTTATGATTTTGAGTAAAATGGTTCTACTTTAAAGGCTACATTAGAGAACTCCATTAGCCACTTACTATCACCTATTAGATCTCAGGCAATGAAGTCCACTCATCTATTTTCTGTTGTACTAACACAGTGCACTCTAGTGCACTCTGTTGATTGGTATGGTTCTCTTTGGCATCATCAAGCGTAGCATTTTTGTAAAAAAAAAGGTTACACAGTCATGCATTAACTATTAGAATTAAATATCAAAGAGGCCACAAATTATCCAGTAAAACTGGCAGTTATGTTGATGACTTCATAGAAGAAATTGCTGTCTGGACATTCAATTCAAACTCAAACATGTATATTTCAATGATATTCATCATTATGTTCTGTAACAGGATTTGTTTTTGTTATTTTGTTCAGCAGAAATGGCAGAAGCAGTACTCCTTGCTCTCACGAAGATTGGTAGTGTTTTAGCAGATGAAACTGCCAAGAAAATGCTGGCCAAATTATCTGAAAAGGTTAATAATTTGAGGGATCTGAATGACAAGATAGAGTTAATAAGAATGCAACTGACAACCATGAACAATGTTATACAAAAGATTGGCACAGTATACCTCACTGATGATGTCGTTAGAGGTTGGATTGGGGAAGTGCGAAAGGTAGCCTACCATGTTGAGGATGTAATGGACAAGTACACATATCACACAGTTCAAATGGAGGAAGAATGGTTCCTGAAGAAGTACTTCATTAAAGCATCACATTATGTCTTGGTTTTTACTCAAATAGCAGAAGAGGTGATCAAGATTGAGAAGGAGATCAAGAAAGTTATTGAACTAAAAGAGCTGTGGTTTCAGCCTTCACAGGTTGTTGCTGATCAGCTAATTGAGATGGAAAGACAACGTTCCCATGATAACTTCCCACTACTCATTAAAGATGAAGATCTTGTGGGGATTGAAGATAACAGGAGAATGCTCATCGGATGGCTGTATTCTGATGAGCTTGATAGCACAGTCATAACAGTATCAGGCATGGGTGGACTTGGAAAAACTACCCTTGTTACAAATGTTTATGAACGTGAAAAAATCAACTTTTCTGCTACAGCATGGATGGTTGTGTCCCAGACCTACGCTATAGAAGCTCTGCTTAGGAAGTTACTCTTGAAGGTTGGCGGTGAACAGCAGGTGTCACCTAACATTGACAAATTGGATGTCTATGATTTGAAAGAAAAAATAAAGCAAAAGCTCAAAACTAGGAAATGTTTGATTGTATTGGATGATGTCTGGGACCAGGAAGTGTACCTTCAAATGTCTGATGCATTCCAAAATCTTCAATCAAGTCGCATCATCATCACAACACGGAAGAATCATGTGGCTGCTCTTGCTCACCCAACACGTCGACTTGATATCCAGCCTCTGGGAAATGCTCAGGCATTTGAGCTCTTCTGCAGAAGGACTTTCTATAACGAGAAAGACCATGCATGCCCCAGTGACCTTGTGGAGGTTGCTACTTCTATAGTAGATAGGTGCCAGGGATTGCCACTAGCAATTGTATCAATAGCTAGCTTATTGTCTTCGAGGGCACAAACATATTACATCTGGAATCAAATTTACAAGCGGCTTCGAAGTGAGCTATCAAACAATGATCATGTCCGAGCAGTTTTGAACCTGAGCTACCATGATCTATCAGGAGACCTCAGAAATTGCTTCTTGTACTGCAGCCTCTTCCCTGAAGATTACCCTATCCCACGTGAGAGCCTCGTGAGGCTTTGGGTTGCAGAAGGCTTTGCATTGAGCAAAGAAAACAACACAGCGGAGGAGGTGGCGGAGGGAAACCTCATGGAACTGATCCACCGCAATATGCTTGTAGTAATGGAAAATGATGAGCAGGGGAGGGTGAGTACATGTACAATGCATGATATTGTGCGAGATCTTGCCCTTGCTGTTGCGAAAGAGGAGAGGTTTGGCACTGCAAACAACTATAGAGCAATGATATTGATCAAGGATAAGGATGTACGACGCCTTTCATCTTATGGATGGAAAGACAGTACATCTCTTGAAGTTAAACTTCCACGCCTTCGAACTCTAGTATCACTTGGAACAATTTCATCCTCCCCAAACATGTTATTGTCAATTTTATCTGAATCCAGCTACCTTACTGTCCTGGAGCTACAAGATTCTGAAATTACCGAAGTGCCAGGATCTATAGGGAATCTGTTTAACCTGCGTTACATCGGCTTGCGCCGTACAAAGGTCAGATCACTACCTGATTCTGTTGAGAAGCTCCTGAACCTCCAGACTCTGGATATCAAGCAAACAAAAATAGAGAAACTTCCACGAGGAATCTCTAAGGTTAAGAAGCTACGGCACCTTCTAGCTGACAGATATGCTGATGAGAAGCAGTCACAGTTTCGGTACTTCATCGGGATGCAAGCGCCTAAAGATCTGTCGAACTTGGTAGAACTTCAGACTCTTGAGACTGTGGAAGCCAGCAAGGATTTGGCTGAACAGCTGAAGAAACTGATGCAGCTAAGGACTCTGTGGATTGACAACATTAGTGCTGCTGATTGTGCAAATATTTTTGCCAGCCTATCAAAGATGCCACTCCTTTCCAACTTGCTTCTTTCTGCAAAGGATGAAAATGAGCCACTTTGCTTTGAGGCACTCAAGCCAAGGTCCACAGGACTCCACAGGTTGATTATCAGAGGGCAATGGGCGAAGGGAACATTGCAGTGCCCAATATTTCAAGGCCATGGGAGACACCTCAAGTATTTAGCTCTAAGCTGGTGCCACCTTTCAGAAGATCCACTGGAGATGCTCGCTCCACAATTGCCAAACCTGACAAATCTGAGACTCAACAACATGCGTAGTGCAAATACATTGGTTCTTCCTCCAGGATCATTTCCCTACCTGAAGTTGCTTGTCTTGATGCACATGCCTAATGTCAAGAAGCTGGTGATTGGAAAAGGCTCGCTCCCATGCATTGAAGGTCTGTACATTTTGTCTTTGGGGGAGCTGGATAAGGTCCCTCAAGGCATTGAATCGCTTCACACCCTGAAGAAGCTCTCTCTTGTGAACCTGCACAGGGGCTTCCTGACTGAGTGGAACAAGAGCAGAATGCATGATAAGATGCAGCATGTCCTAGAGATTCGTGTTTAGACGTGGCAGATATGTTCTTTCTGCACTACTTCTATACGTGTAGCACTCGAAAGTTGCAACCCTCTCCAATAAGTACTCTGTCATTCACATCCTCAGCAGCTCCACATTTCAATTTCATTGTCGTGGGGAATCTAACCCTGCTTCCTGTTCATTGTCTTGAGGAAGCTGGGTTCAGTTTGTGGTGCCTTTGCAGTTTCCCTCTCTTGATTTTATTGTAAGAACATGTTCCATTTTAATTGAACTTTTCTATTTTGTCAATAATAATGCATTCAGTGTTTGTGTTTCTATCTCCAAGCATCCTTTTGCATGAATAGATTATGTTTTGTGTGTTGAGGAGGTGTTTATGTCCTCAATTCAGACAAATAGAGTTATACTAGTATTATTTCCGGTAGTTCGATTTTAGGGGTAGAACTAATTAGAAGCAGGAATCCAAATTACTCGCAATGAGGTAACACGTTTTTACCTTGCTTCCTAACCTGTAACAGAGCCATGATCAGAAAATTGATGTTTTGCAGATGCCATTGAAGTGCTGTAGTAATATATTTTTGTTTCCCGTCTAAACTCCCAAACAGTGAAGTATTATTGCCGAACAAAAGTATCAACCATGGCAGCAGTTAAACAGGTGAAAGATTTCAAAAGTTCATCAACATGTTTTTGGAGAATAGCAGGGCTGTGAAAATATTCGTGGTCATAAAAATGACTTTGAAATTCCTTCAGCTAAAATATTCCAAAATAATTAAACTTAGCATAGATACTCAATACTCACATTACTGTCCGCTATATCCTTTGGAAATAACAAGTTCGTATCCCGTTAGCGCAGCTGCTTTGGGAATTGGGATTCTAGGATTACAGCATCTCCAATAGTTCCCAAAATCCACTTCCATTCTTAGTTTTATTGGTAGGATTGAAAAAACTCTTCGACAGCTCCCAATCATTCTACACTGAGAAAAATCGATCGATATATGTGGGATCGATATGTGTGGGAATGTACACCGCGTGGTGCGACTTCCAATCTGTGTAGACATGACTTCTGATGTTTCTATTGTACGGTGACTCCAATCCTACTTGGACTAACACTCAAGACAGGTGTGCTATTAGGACTCCTAGTTCTATTAGAATTTGAGTGTACAATTTTACGAGTAGTAGGACTCCTACTTACATGAATGAGAGCTGATTTTTTTTATTTTTGACTATTTTCTAAAAAATATTCACAATTATATCCCTAGGCATTTTGGTTTCATTTTGGACCCAGGGGGTCGGCGCCGTGATCCATTGCACCAAGGTTGCCGAGGTAACACGTCTGCCTCCGTTAATGGCTTAATGCCATTTATGGAGACGAGCAGTTTAAAACGCCCGCCTCCGTTAATGATCTCCACAAAACAAAAAACTAAAAAAAATGTTTTGCAACTCTTGGGAATCGAACCCATGACCTTATGCTTAGCACTACATGTCTCTGCTATTGCACTGCACAGTCATTTGCATCAATATATAGTATGCTATTTTTTATATCACATTTCGTAACCTTATATTAGATATTTTGGCTACTAAATGAACTTAAATGAAAAAACTTTAAACTACAAAATTTTATATCTTGTCAAGTACTACAACTTTGGAATATGATGTATCTCCATCCAAGATTGTTTGACAATTTCAAAAAAAATGAATCTAAAAAATATATGAATTTAAAACACATATGTGAGACTCTAAACGATTTTAAATAAAAAACTTGTAAATAGCAAACATGTAGCTCGGCCGCTGAGGTTAGACATTACAACTTTCGTATTAACTATATGAACATTCAAGATTGTTTAAGAATTCTAAATATTTGAATTTCAAAATCTATAAATTTAGAACACTTATTTGGACTCTAAACGACTTCAAATAAAAAGCTTTTCAACTACAAAATTGTATAATGCTTTGAGAACTATAACTTTTGTATAGACCATGTCAACATCCGAGATTGTTTTATAATTTTAAATTTTAAATTTCAAAATTTGTGAACTTACAACAATATTTTGGGACCCTAAATAGTTAATTCAAAAACTATTTAACTACAAAGGTGTAGATCACGTCGAGCTAAGAGCTACAGTTTTGGTATAAGGTTTGTCTTCATCCAAATTAATTCATATGAAAAAGATGAATTATTTTTTGACGTAGCCATTTATAGAGGCGGATATCTTAAGACGTCAGCCTCCGTAAATCGATTTTAGGAGATGGAGGCTTAGAACGTCCGCCTCCGAAAATCTTCGATAATTAACGAAAACGATTGTCCACCTCTGAAAATCGATGTATAGAGACGGACGTCTTAGGTGTGCCCGCCTCCGAAAATGATTTGACCTGTCTCCTAAAATCATTTTTTATCAGTTTTTTTCCTAAAAGATCATTTTTTTCTTAAAAGATCAATTTTTCTTAAAAGATCAACTACACTGAGCTGCAGATCAATTTTTTTCCAGATTCCAAAATGGGCTTTATGTACCTACAGATGATTTGAGCGACTTCTCCTGCCACAACATTTGCAAATTTGAATGCTACTATCGTACTTTCTAGAGAATTAGCTTCCAAAGGTATTTATCCCATACTAGATCTTTAGATTCAACCTAAACTATGTTACAGCCTCGGATTATTGGCAACAAACATTATGAAACTGCACAAAAAACTTCAGGACATTATTGCAATTCTTGGATTGGATGAATTGTCAGAGGAGGATCATTTAACTGTAGCAAGTGCACGAAAAATTGAGTGGTTCTTATCACAACCGTTCTTTGTGGCAGAAGATTTTACTGGTTCTCCAGGAAAATATATTGGTCTTGCAGAAACAATTAGGGGATTTCTATTGATCCTTTTCGAAGAATTAGACGGCCTACCCAAACAGTTTTTTTATTTAGTGGGAAACATCGATGAAGCTAGTAATTTTTTTTAGATTCCACGGTGGACAACACCTACCAATTGAACACCACCGGAGGGCTTCCCAACATTCTCTTGCATCACAATCTTATAGCCCTCCTTTTACCATTTTAATAATTACATTGTACAGTTATTAACAGAAACACTACAAGTCTGACAGGATAGATTTGAGTAATAATCATGAACTTCATATATACCCAAAGGGTTTGCTAGCACTAAAATAGACATCCCGCGGCAACGCGTGGGTGGCCTAGTTATCATGATGTGCTCCTTACCACCCGTCAAGTTGTGTTTTAATGTGAATTATTGTACCTATCTGTCCATTCTTTCTGGACTGCATTTATGAGGTCCAATCTTAAGGCCCTGAGATTAGATCACATTAATAGTTACTGCTGCTGGACGTTTTTTTCAAATTGAAATGATGGGAAGGTTCAAATATCGTGGTACTAAGCATCTCCAACAGTTTGGCAAATTTTGTTTCCCAAATCTCGTTTTTGCCAACTCCCAAAATAATATAGGGAGAAAAAAGATCTCATTTCCAACAGTTTGGCAAATTTTGTTTCCAAAAACCCAAAAACCCGCTAATGAAACGAAAAGACCCGCGAAGTGAATGAAGAGCCCCGTTAAGCGAACGAAGAGTCCCATGCGTATATATGCGCGCAATCAACTGAGATTTACCAACTTGCCAAATATATCAAACCCAGATACCAAACTATTAGAGAAATATTTTTCTCATTTTGGCAAAAAATTTAAGATGCCAAACATATATGCCAAACTCTTGGAGATGCTTTCGTCATCTAGAATCTGTTGATCATAAGTTGTCTTTCCTGTCCCATGTTTGCCCTTATGTAGGGATGAAAACGAAAATGATAATCTCCGATTTTCCGAAATCGTTTTCGAGTTTTTTTTCCGATTTTTATGCCTAAACGAAAATGATAGCGGTAACCAAAAAAACAAAAATGATAACGGTAAAAATAATCGGAAACGAAAGCGAAAATGATTTTGCCCTTTTCCGATCGTTTTCGAAGATTCCCGTATTTAACCGGTAATTTACCGTCGGTAATTACCGATTCAAAGGCCTTTAACTAATGAATCCTTATTTATTTATAGATATACAATGCATTGCACACGCAAGCACACAAGACAATTTTTTTTGGAAAGGATCACATCTTAACACGCAAGCTGCAAGCACACAAGATAATTTTTTTTTGGAAATGATCACATCTACACACAAGGCAAATAATTTTTGGAAATGAACTATCTAACGGAAGTATTTCATGTGTATAACAAGAAGGCAATCAACATTCGAGGTTCTTTTTTCTAGCCTTTACCTTGTATATGATGTGTTGGCTGTGTTTGCTTCTTATTAGGTATGTGTTTCTCATATTTTTATTTCTTATTAGCACTATTGCTAATACATCTATTGCTTCTTATTAGCTTGTGATCTTGTCAATTATGGCTTTTATTTATTATTGTCATGTGAGATAAGTAGAGTTATATGGATCTTCTCATGTTCTACGGTTTGGCGTGTTTATCGTTTTTAGATACCGTTCTCATGGATTCCGATCGTTATCGATGTATTTTCCGATCGACTACTATCGTTTTCGAAATTACCGGAATATCGGCGCCGTATTCGTTTCCGACAATATCGTATCGATTTCGTTTTTGAGAAAAAGATGTGAAAACGAAAGTGATTTGGCCTCCTATCGATCGTTTCCGATCGTTTTCATCCCTACCCTTATGTTCATTTCAGAAATATTAGTTGTCATGCCTTTTCTAGATGCTCTACGTACAGCTGTCTAATCAAAACCTTAATCCACGAGCAGATTCTTCAAAATCTGTTGCATGGGATTCCACATTTGGCTCATTTATTGATTGATATTACACGCTCACATTTGCGGTGAGAATGGGATGCTCGTGGTGGTGGCCCCGGACACATTAGTGAAAGGCGAAATGATGTATACAGCAACAGTCTCAAGTGACGCCAAAGAAATGCCCGGCACATCCTGGTGAAGCCGATGGTTGGATAGGACCCCGGCCCGGAGAATGTGCCTCCGTTGAAAGTCGACGTGCTCGACTACGACACACTAACATCTCATTTTGCAATGTGCAAAGTGATTTCAGTTCTTTTTGTTTGGTTTGAGGACTCTAATCGGATACCATTTAATCAATTCTGCCGCTATAGTTAAGCAACACCATGGCGAGAGGAATTGGATCCCAAGCCAGTCCTGTCCGTTGAAAGGTCATTCATCTTTTCCATTCATGGACAACATCTGTGGTGGCGGCGGGGTCGGATAATGGACAAAGCTGCTACTGCTCCAACCATATTCAATGGCACATTAGCTTACTCTAATCGCCCATCATACCTTGTAAACCTTGAATATTCAATGGCACATTAGCTTAGTTTAATCGCCCATGATACCTTGTAAACCTTGATTGAAGATTACAAAAAGGGAATTCTGTAGAAGAGGTTACCCGCGCGTTTGTCTCCTTCAATTCCCGGCCGGTTCATTCGGCGGTTCTTCTCGTCGGTTTGCGTCTTGCATTTTGGTGTCAGAAAAGGAAGTGGCAACTGGCAAGTGGAAGCCATGGTAGAGACATACGGACGAAGAGGAGGACCAGAAGAGGGAGCAGTGAGCTGTAGTGGAGTGGGATGGCATCGCCGCCGCCGCGCCTGCGTGTGTGCCTAACCGGGGCAGCGGGTATCACTGCTACAAACTCTAGCTGCCTCTACAAATCGATAAAAATAGCAAAAACTTGTGCTTTCGTGGTTATAGGTATCGAACCTGTGACCAAAACAATACTTGTGTCCATATAGGATATTTGTCTTCCTCATTTTAATATTCATCTGATTTTGAAATGATTATTTAGAACCCTAAAACAATTTAAATAAAATTTATTAACTACAAAATTTTATAATTTTTCGAGATCTACAACTTTGATTTGGGTCGTTTCTCAATTTTTCGTCTTGATCGTTCGACTCGTTTGAATTTGCATCTGGCTCTCTGCTTCAAGTGATCCCAAGAACGCCCACCTACAGCTGCTGGCCGGGCCGGAGAGCTTGTTTGTAGTGATGTTTGTATGGACTTTGGTTTGTAATGCTTCATCTCTACCTACTAGGTATGGTTTTCTAATTATGATGTATTTATTATCAAATCATGTATGTGATGGCAGTGAGATATACGTGATGCATGAATAACATCAAATGCAAAATATTAGGCAGTAATTAACATGTATTTAAATGCATTAATAAAGTATATAAAAATTAGGAAGACAAAGGTCACCGACGGTCGAATCCTTTGGACTGGCAGTAAGTGTGAAACTATAACTGACGGGTACAGGGGCAGGGGCGGATCCCGTATATAAGCAATGCTGTCACCTGACAGCAATGTCTTATGTCACGGTCTGAGTATGTTTCTCTATTCTGAAGCGGATGACAGCAGTCCAATAAGTCTGATGACATCAGTGCTCCACTAAAATCAGCCACGCTAGAAGCCCAAAACTGATTGCCTGCCATTACTTTACCAAGAATCGCAGCACATAGTACATTAGGCCTTGTTTAGATGTCGAAAAGTTTTTGGTGAAAATATCAGATCGTATGTTTCGTGCGATGTTGGAAGGGTTTTTGGATACTAATAAAAAAACTAATTACATAGCTTGTCTGAAAACTACGAAACGAATTTATTAAGCCTAATTAATCTGTCATTAGCACATTTGTTACTGTAGTATTTTAGTGTCAAATCACGGACTAATTAGGCTCAAAACGTTCGTCTTGTAATTTACACGCAAACTGTGTAATTAGTTTTTTTTTATTTCGTCTATATTTAATACTCCATGCATATATCACAAGATTCGATACGATAGTTTTGAGTGAAAAGTTCTTGGATCTAGACGCCTGAGAGAAAACCAAACGATGCACTGGACTGAAACTCATGCATTCCTGCGTTCAATGCTAATCCATCACGAAAGTAAGCGACTTGGCCTCAATTGATCCTCTAGCTAGGCCTAGCTGGTAGTCTAGTCAACTTTATATTTTGCATGCACCTGTCAACCAACTGTTGATGGAGAAGTGATTGCTGGTAATCCCCCTCTTAAATTAAATCAACTTCAATATTTTTCTAAGTCAAATTATTTTAAATTTAACTAAATTTGTAATAAATAACACAAATATTTATAGGGAATTTTTGCCGTGGGACATCGCGAAAATGAGTATTTGGCTGGAACACACCGCCAAGCGTAGCATTTGCTGAGTAACATTCCAAATTCATGTTTATTTGCCAGTGGACACCGCGTCAATTAAATTAATTATTTCCAGAGATTGGGAGAGAGAAAATTTGTAAAATGACCACTGATGCCCCTTGGACCGCACTTGGTCGAGCCAGACTCGATTTGGTCGAACCGGACCACGTTTCGCAGCCCTGTAGGGGACCGCGCGTGGGGAAGACCCGGTCGGGGCTCTCCGGCCAGCCGGTCGGTGGCGAGCTGCGGTGGTGCGGTGGCCTGCTGCTGCAGCAGCGAGCGGCGGCAGCGTGAGGCGGGGCCGAGGTGCTGGCCTGCTGATGCGGCAAGCGGCGGCTGCTAGGAGGACGCCGCCGAACTGGTCCATGGTCTGGGAGACGAGCGAGAGCTGGCTCCGGCCGAGCCCCATGAGGCCAGACTGCTAGGCTGGCCGTGCTGCCGGGAGCTCTGCCCCTGGGCTGGCTGCGCCGCGAGGGAGCTCCGCCCCTGGGCTGGCTGCGCCGCGAGGGAGCTCCGCCCCTGGGATGGCCGTGCCGCCGGGGAGCTCACCCCTAGGCCGGCCGCGCACCTGCGCCGCTGGGGAGCGTGCCCATGGGCTGGCCGCGCCGTGGGGGAGAGCGCCCCTGGGCTGGCCGCGCCGCCGGGGAGCGTGCCCATGGGCTGGCCACACCGCCCAGGGAGCTCCGTGCACGTGCTTGTGCGCCACCGGCAGCGGCAGCAGCGGCATCGTCTTCTTCTCCATGGCCGGCCGACCATACCCCTGTTCCAACCCCCCACCGAAAATCAGTGAACCGGAGCGTGAAGACGGGGGTATAAACAATATTTTCCCTACTTTCTCTCTCCGCGAATACGAAAAATGAATAAAATAATGAACGCGGTGTGTTACGGCAAATAAACACGAATTTGGAATGTTACTCAGCAAATGCTACGCTTGGCGGTGTGTTCCAGCCAAATACCCGTTTTCGCGATGTCCCACGGCAAAAATTCCCATATTTATAATATCAAATTAGTATCACTAGATACACTATAAAACATATTTTTGTAATATACTTATTTAGTGTCATAGATATATAAAGTCAATCAAAATTAAGATAGTTTGAGTCAGGATAAAAAAAGAGTAATATCATCGATATCCGTCCGTATCTAAACCGTTGGCGCACGTCCTTCTGTCAGGCTCTGTTGGAGAGGTACTTTGTGGCCAAAAAAAATTGCAATCAGTAAATGCTTCTTTGAGAGGTAAATACCACTGATTTTTTAGTTTAGTTATTGTTTAAGTAGGAGTATCAAAAACATTTGACACATATTCTTTAGAACGGCTATTAAATTATATATTATGTATTCTTATCTGTTTACTATAGGTCGCAATAATCATTAGTTGACAAGTTTATTGTGACATCATTAACGTGAAATCCTAGATCCGCCCCTGGGTACAGGCTAGACTCTGGAGTGACCCTCACAATATCACTAGCGTCAAGGATAGACTCAGCTATGATATCATTCTGTCACTTACGGGTCTGGAACCGGCAGTGATAGGCAAGTCTAACACTGCCGATTACCTTCTATTCTGGGAATGATGCCAGGTTTAGACGCGATAGTGATCTAAGAATCTGGAGCAGTGACCACTTGAAATTAAAGCAAATTCTGTTTGTTGTATACTCCGATGAGAGAAAAGAAGAGAATACAATCTCGATCTAGCTACTCATCGCCACCTAAACCGCACACCATATATAAACCTCTCTTCGTAGGTAGTCACGCATACTCACATGACACAAGCGTAACTACGTACCTAGCCCTTTGGTTTCTGTCCTTGGAAGGTTCCTATATTTTCTCCCCTCTAAATGCACACGCAAGAGATAGAGAGCGAGCGAGAGACACAGAGAGATGTCCATGAGCTTCGTGTGCATGATGGAGGCGGAGTTGCCCCCAGGGTTCCGGTTCCACCCAAGGGATGATGAACTCATTCGTGAATATCTAGCACCGAAGGTCTTTGGCAGGATCAGCTTCTCTGGACATCGGCCGCCTATGGTGGACGTCGATCTCAACAAGGTTGAACCATGGGATCTCCCCAGTGAGTCTCTGTCTCCCCTCCTCTCCTTAATCGAGTACTGATTCTAATTCATAATAGTAAATGATCCCCATTGCATGGGATCTCACCACTTGCTGGTGTACGCGCGCTCACGCACACGCACACAGGGAGGGAGAGAGAGAGAGAGTTGTGCTGCTATGTATATCTAGATCTCTTCTTTCATTTCTTCTAAACCTAGGTAATCCCTTGATTGTCCCATGTCCTGTGAATCTCATTTGTATTTGTTATCCTCAATCGCTTCAGCAATCCACTGTGTATTGTGCACACACGTACATACAATAAACCTAACTACACCCTTTTTTTCATTATATATCATCAAGGCAAAATTTACCCTTAGTATCTAAACTTTTAAATATTTAAAAAGTTTCCACCAACATTTATGCTCCTTCATTTCAACTATTCTCTCATCTTAGTGTATTTTCTAGCTACTTCTTGTTTTTTTCCTTCAAATTTTGTTAATGAATTTCACAGCCCAAAAATGTATAGCATAAATAAAAATGTGACCTGGTTTCTTATATTTCAGTGTCCGATCGATCATTTTCCTGGTCAAATTAATTCTAATAGTGCAACTGATTCTATGATACTAAATTTATGAATACAAATAACAGACATCAGGAATTATTCTGTTGTTTTTAGAATAGTAAATTTTTGGTTTTTTGCTCGTATAAAAACACAGCATTGACTGCATAGATTAGTACGAATTTACATGATGCATGAATGTGTTACTTAATTAAGCTGAGCATGCAATAACGGTGTTGCCCCTACCCAAACTGGAGATCGATGACTACCACACGCCATGACAACTTTGTTTAACCACACCTGAATTATTCGTAGTTCTGGTTCAATATCAAGTACTTAAGCTGTTAAGCATCTTTCTGTCGCCGTATGTATAAACATCTTATATACGGGATGGATCTCAGATCCTGTAGACAAAATTGCCTCTTATTATGTTTATTTTCCCAAACGCTGTGATGCCTATATAGTATATACTACTACATTGTTAATACATATATAGTTTTTGCCGCTTTCCAATGCAATAGTTTTTTTCCACCAGTAAAAAAAAGACACTGGAAAATAAAGGGTGAAAAGGACACTCCTATCAACCAAGCTGTACCTGCGAGTTTACTATCAAAACAGGAGCCTGCATTTACACATAAAGGAAGCCATGCATCTCTATACATACGGACATATATTTGTCCTTTAGGATAAGTCAGCACAGTAAATGATGTTTCTATTTGTGTGCTCATCAGGAGCAGCATTGGTCGGGCCTAGGGAGTGGTATTTCTTCAGCCAAAGGGACCGAAAGTATGCAACGGGGCAACGCACAAACCGGGCAACAGCATCTGGTTACTGGAAGGCTACAGGCAAGGACCGTGTGGTGGAGTGTCATGGCATGCTGGTGGGGATGAGGAAAACCCTTGTATTTTACCATGGCAGAGCCCCAAAGGGAAGCAAGATGGACTGGGTGATGCATGAGTACAGGATGATGGAGGGCTCACTACATGAGCAATCCTCCAACCTTTCCAAGGTAATTTATGAAATAAAGTGTACCTAGCTAGCGGACATACTACTGATTGTTTACACATGTGCATGAAACAAGAAATTGTGTTGCATATCCAAGACATGGAACTAAAAAGGGGTAATAAGTCATTGACTTGTGATAGTTTGCAATGGTGATTGATTTGTTCGTAACCTAGGAACAAGTTGTCAGCACAATGAATTGCATTGTTGTATAATTTTCTCTATTAAACATGTTGGTATCATGGCTAATTGAAATTATGTGTATATACAATAGGAATCTATAGCGATCATGTTCCGTCCATATAAATTCAAGATTAACTTCATGTTATTAAGTCGCCTAAATAATGTTAGGGAAATACAGGAAATATATATACTATACCTCCACATGTTTATCCAGTCGTCCACATATACACATAGTAATTGTAAACCACGGAGTGGACAAGTAAATGGGGCAAATATCCTTGTGTTCATGATCAGTAATACTAAAATAAAAAATGATTAAAAAAAAGTCCCAGGCAGAAGAGGGCAATTCATTTTATGTTTTTAGTTTTACTTTAGACTTATGGATGCAACACATCACTTCCTCCGTGGTTTACAATTACTATGTGATAATATAGACATGTACTCCCTCCAGTTTCCTAAAGAATGTCGTTTTAGACAGCGACACGGTCTCCAAAAAATAACTTTGACCGATACTTTTTGCTATAAAATATTTATAAAATATAGTTAATATATACTTTTATGAAACTACATTTCGAGATGAATCTACTTACATCACTTTCATGTTTTCAAACTCAACTCAAAAGAATTTATTTGTAGTCAAAGTTTAAAATGTTTGACTTAAGACAACCTCAAAACGACATTCTTTATGAAACCGGAGGGAGTACTAGTAGACAAATATAATAAGAACTAATCTTCATTTTTCTTGGAAAAGAACAAAGATATAACCCATCTTAAGATATGAAATTATTCTTCTAGTGATGAAAAGAGAAAGTGATGCCAACTTGTTTGCAATAATAACTTCACTTCATTCTTCACCCAAAATGTGCTTGTCTAAAACAATTCAAAGAATTTATTATCCTTATCAAGTAGTAAGCTCTTCAATAATTAGCAAATAGTTTCATTTTCAGCCTCACATAAAAATACAAAATTTGGATCACTGATCACTTTATTTGATTGACCAAATTAAAGAAAAGTGTATGGCCCTGAAAAATAAAGTTAAAGTAGATACAAAATTTACACATGTATGAATCAGAGTTGTATAAAATGGAAAAGGTCCAATTACCCCCCTAGATAGGAACATCGTTCTGGTAAAACCTAAACTAATTTTTATGTTCAATTTACCCCTCTAGATCTTTTAGTTGATCCAAGGTAACACTTAATAATATTTTTTTGTTTTTGATATAATTTCAACTTTAAGTTCAACTTTTATAGGATGATATAGAGCACCGTAATTTATTTTAGAATATATATATATATATATATATATATATATATATATATATATATATATATATATATATATATTATGATCTTTTCTCATTTTTTTATATCTTAGGCATCTAAACAAAATTAACCCTACCGATACATGACTATAAAAAATTATGATGAAAAATAATATATTTTCTAATATATATAAGTTATGATATTCACTATCATCCTACAAATTTCAACTTCAAACTCAACTTGAACGTGGACAAACAAAAAAAAGAATCAAATCCTAATATTAATGGGTAGGTTGGACCAACTGAAAAATCAAGAGTAGAGCAATGAATTGAACAGAAATCCTAAAATGAGTGGGTAGGTTGGACCAACTGAAAACCCTAATTAATTTGGAGTTTTTTTCCTTTAAAATTGAAGTATTCACAATGTTGAGTCACACAATCAAAGCTAGTACAGCTACAACAGTTGCCAAGATTGCAACCAGGGCTACATTTATAATAATCAATGAGATGTTGACAATAGTCTATTTATTTATTATACGGGTTCTCAATGTCCCACCACCAGGAAGATTGGGTACTGTGCAAAGTCATCTGCAAGAAAAAATCAGGAGGAGGTGCCAACTTCAAGGCAAGAAGCCTAGCCACCGATGGCCATGGCACCACGACAGCCTCATCACCACCACTACAAACTCTCATGGGCATCACACTAGCGCAGGTCCAGGCTGCCATGGCAATGCCAAGGGCCAGCCTCAAAACCACCACAGCAAACTCTAATGGGCAAGAAGAAATCAGGTTGACACTGCAAAATGGTGCCAGCAACAACATTGTTGTCGATGGTGCTCAGCAACCAAGCTACCTTCCTGTGACGATCACAGACAATGCCAAGGGCCAGCCTGACGAAATGGGAAGCTACACTGATCCTACTATAAACTGTGACAAGGATTTGCTCACGGTGTTGTTGAGAGATCTGGGAGGTGAGGTGGTGCCAAGCCTGCCACCTGAAATGGCTGCATGTGTGAGCTCGACCTGGATGATGAATCACTTCTAGGGAAAATTACCGAAATGTTGAAGCTGGTATATTGGCACTTTGTTCGATCATCGTACAAAACATATATGTAAGACATAATCCTGTTTTGATAGTTCATGCATGCATGCCATGTGTGTCTTCATGTTGCACAAGTGAATAAACATCGTGGGTGTATTGTACTGTGTGTACTGCATATAGGAGCTTTGAAGTTATGTTGTACCATCCCAGTACAAATTAGTAAGGCCAGGAGCTGTGCCTAGAGAGAAGAGGAATGCAAGGTGTTAAAGCAAAGGGTGGATTAAGATTGTAATCAAGAGGGACAAAATACAGAAACAAAGACATTGTGTACTGTGTTCTTCTCGATTGTTTTGTTCCACCCCGGTTGGATCCAGTAACGTGGAATATATTTGTTGACCAGGCAGCATATCTTTTATTTCATCGAGCTGCAAGAAAAAATTAATTATTAGGAGCAATAATATCTAAAATGTATAAAGTGAATAATTTATAATTCGGTGAGCATATTTTCCACAATGAGTCGTTATCGATGTTATGGGATCGTAGCGTGATCCTTGTGTACTAATCTGCGAAGCATTCCTTTTATACCATGAGTATAACAACCAGCAACGTCCAAAATTCAGTCATATACTAGTACAGAAACGGGTCCACTGAGTTATCTGTTTTTTTTTTCACTCGTGGTACCTAAACAAAAGTGCGGTACTATTGTGTGTGTTGGGAGGGCATGCCCAATAATGGCCACAGGGAAAATAATTTCTAGTGGCAGTGTTTATATATAACACAGAGAAAACATGTACTTGTACCTCAATATTTGTGATTCATAATAAGATGCCTTGCTCCTTCGTTAGGCATAAGATCCCCCATTTGGCCAGTCTATACATTTTCTTATGTCTGTCTAGTTTCTTGATACTACCTTTAGGTACTTCAAATAAAGACATCATGTACATGCAAAGTCACCTAAAATTGAGTTTATCGAAGCTATTCGATTTCAATAGTTTATTTTCCACTCACTACTTTTGAAAACGATGTGACAACTTTTTGGTCTTTGTTATTGAGTTTTCTATGTTTAATGGGTATGTCGAAATATTTGAAAGGATATTGACATGTCCCACATACAAAATATGTGAGTATTGGTCACCACACACAGTCCTTTGCATCTCTGTAGCAAAACAATTCATTTTTGTGGAAGTTAATTTTGAAGCCTAAAAGTTGTTAGATGAAAAGGACCGTAATATCAGCGTACTGTAGAATTGAGTCCATCATCTACTAGATGTGTAACAACCCCAAATTTGTCAATCCTCTTCAACTCTAGCAATGACTTATAGCATGTTAACCAACATATCCAACACTAAATTGAAACGGATTGGTGGTAAAAAAATTCCTTGTCTTAGCACTTTTTCGTTTGAAAATAATATTCCACATCATTGTTTACCTTCGCTGCAACGCTACTCCTTGACGAATCCATTGACACTAATAAAAAGGTAAAAAAAAAACAAGTCATCCTGAGAGCTGGAGGAAAGACCTTTTTAGCTTTACCATAGGTCTTCTAAGATTCCACTATAAAGATAACCTCATTTAGCTAACGACTGCAATGGAGTCTGCGCAATAAGTCAGAATGCAGAGACTGCCATCCAACATTTCAATCATGGTATTTATCGATAAAATTGTTCATGACAGCCTTTTTGTACTACAAGCATGTATACCAATCAACAGTAAGATTGAATTGAAGCCGCCTTTTTTTCAATTTATTAGAAAAGTTTCTTATGAATTACCTCTGAGAAACTTTTCTAATAAAATTTTCAATTTACTAGAAAAATTCCTCCAATATGAACCAAACGGTCCCTTGGTAAATGCAGGGACTTTGCTTTCACTGTGCTGTTGTATTATGCCGCTAACCCATTGCGTTGTCCACACCACGTCCGTGTGCTTCACGGATGATGAGTCTCCTCTCTTCTAACTTAATAGGAGGAAGAACTGGTTTCACTGCACCATTTCAATTCTAGTGTTGTAAAAAAATATTCAATTCTAGTCCTCGTCTCCGTGTGGCTACAAGTTTTCTGCGCCTCTCTTTAATTAGTCCTCCCGTGAAGATGCTGTTATATTGCGAAAAAGAAAGATTTAATTAAGAGCAAGCTAGCATGGATAGATACTACTAGCTACTCCGATCCGTTCCAAATTGTAAGTCGTTTTGATTTTTTTAAAATACCTAAATTTTGCATCGCATCTAGATATAACGTATATCTAAGTGCATAACAAAAGCTAGGTTTCTAAAATAGCCAGAAAGACTTACGATTTGAAACGGAGGGAGTAGCACATTAGGAGGCAGCTGCTATAGAAGATTAATCGAAAGCAAAAAGATCAGCGATTGACATGATTGCATAAAATTGCTACAGTGCGTGATACGAAAATCCTCTTCCTGGGTTAAATAGAGGGCTACTAACTGGATAAAGCAAACAGTAGTCTACATTTAACCCTACAAGCCGGAGGCAGACCCGTGCGCCCCGTTCAGCCACGTCGCCCGAAATTCATCTAGCGCGCCACCTCAGCGCCGCCTCCCTCCATGGGTCCACCTCAGCTTGCCACCTCCAAATATATAGCTGGCCGCCCTTGTGTTGGAAAAAAAACCGAAAAAGACGACATAGGCCGGAGCACCTAAGACTTTCCGCACTCATGGACCTCTATATTCATCCTCTATATGTCCTAGTCAGCAAGATTCTCTCCTCTATACTTAATTCTCCCGCACTCATCCATCCTCTATATCATCCTCTATCCACTCTATCCACTGTGGGACCCACTTGTCACTTTATCTAAATATATCCATGTGTGATCTAGTTTTGAAGGATTTGTTGAGACGAATTTAATGGTGAAATCAAAATTTAATTTGGATTTTTGGTTTGTGAGTTATAGCATTTTTTCCTTTGTTTAGCTAGTGGGGCCCGTCACTATAGAGTATAGAGTAAGCACAGTACCACTCTAAATATAGAGTGAGAGAAAGGATAGAGTATCGTTTTAGAGTACCCAGTGCAGCAGTTTTTACTCTATATTCATACTCTAAAGCTTTAGAGTATCGTTTTAGAGTACCCACTGCGGCCAGTCTAACCACTCTACATTTGAGGCTTCATAACTTGCTACAGTGTGTGATACGCTGCGTCAGAACAGTGTGCAGGCCAGGTGTAGCTCAGTTACTATGTACCAACAAAGAACTTTCGACAGAGGAGGGCCCTGCCTGGTTTTTTTTTTTTTGAAAACTGGCCCTGCCTGGTTTCAATGTGCATCTATGTGCCATGGCCTGTTAAAATATAGGGTCAATTACATAACTGTCCTTGTTTTGAGGTCCAATTACGCGTTTGCTCTTGTTTTTTAAACTTTGCACGTTCGCCAAAATTTTTTAAAATCGAAGGTAGCATTTGCCCCTGCTTGATTACACCGTGAGCTGGTCGTAAATAATGGATTAAAATTTTTTTTGAAAAAACAAAAAATGGGAAAAGACCATACTACCCCTTATCCAAAACACACCACTCCACTCCTCTCTCCCATTCTCCTCTGTTCCCGTCCAGTCCACTCGGCTTCGACCAATGACCGACGCTAGGGTTAGCGGCGTGATTGGCTAGCGGCGCAGGGCGGCGGCGGGCGGATCTAGCAGCGCGGCCAGAGTCGCGGCGTCGGGCGGCCCAGCGGTGCGGTGTCGGGCGGGCGGCGCGGCGCGGCGTCGGGCGGGTCAAGAGACATTGCTGCGGACGGCTCAAGCAGCGCGGCCGTCGCGGCTGCGGGCCCAGTGGTGCGGCGCGCGGTGGGCGGGCCCAGCGACGCTTCGGGCAGCCGGGCGACGAAGCAGGAGAGCTGACGAGGCGGCGCACCACCTGAGTGGGCGGGCGGCCGACGGCTAGGCCCTGCCGCTGCTCCCTCGGGCGGCGGCACCTGCCACCCTCCCCGGCGGGCGACTCACCCACCCCCGCCCCTGCCTCCCCACCTAGAACCCTGCCTCCTCTAGTAGAGGGTGCGGCGGCCCCCGTGTCCCCAGCAGCAGCTGAGGGCGCGCGGATGCCTGCCTCAACGGCAGAGGGTGCGTGGCTCTGCCTCCCCAAGTAGCAACCGGCAGGGAGGCATCGCGTGGCCAGCCCCCGGCGGCCGTGCAGGAGGCAGCAGCGCGGCCAGCCAGCTGTCAGCGGGCACGCGGTGGCCATGGCTACCGGGGGTGGCGTCCAGATGCCTCGGCCTGCGGGTGCTCGGTCTCCATCAGCCGGGGGATCCGGCGTGGGGTTCTAGGAATCTCCTTCTCTACTGTTCTTCTTTCCTCTCCCGTTGGTTGATTTGGCATTAGAGCCGGTTGGTGTAACTCTGATTGGATGCTGTTACTCTGTATCTTGAATGCATGTGATATTAATTTGTGTTTATACGAATTTTTAGCTAAAATAATGTCAAATTTTTTTTCTAAAATTTGTATGTTTTGCACTAGTAACAGGGATAAAAATACAAAGAGAAAAATAAAACAGGCCGAGGCATTCATTGGTCATTCATGTTGAGGATATTTTTGTCTTTTCAGCTTGTACCTTAACACTGTTAACTCTTTTTCACGGAACAGGGAAACTGAAACCTTCAGATTCAAAAAAAAAAAACAGGGATAAACGTGCAAAGTTAAAAAAAAAATAAGGGCAAACGCGCAATTGGACATCAATACATGCGTTATTCTACACCCTAGGTGTAGAATACTATTCTACACCAAACTATTATACTGAACAGATTTCAGTATCGTTCAGTATTCGCGTTTCAGTATTGTTCAGTATTTTCGTGGTTCTGGGTGTAGTACTGACTGATACTGAACGTGGTTCAGTACTACTCAGTATTTTTTCAAATCAGTTTTGTCTTGCGGTGTAGAATAATATTCTACACCTAGGGTGTAGAATAGCTATATATATATATATATATATATATATATATATATATATATATATATATATATATATATATATATATATATATATATATATATATATATATATATGATTCTCCGTAGCTGGCTGCAAAATAAGCAAATCTGTAGCCAGGCCATCCGACCGAGCGGTACAGCGCTCTCCGGCCCACCAAACCAAATGAACAGCCGGCTGACCTTTCAGCTTGGCTCAACCATCAAGCCTTTCGGCTTGGCTTAGGCTAGCCCGACGGGCATTAGTGCAGTGAACCGAGTTGCGGCCTCGAAAGTTCCGCGTTGTCTGCTCCCGTCTCCATTGCAGACGACCTCGATCTGGTCTGCTCCCATCCCGTCACCGTCACAATCCACGCTCTCAAATCCCACGCCGGCCAGGGAAGTGGCGCTGCACCATGCGCCCGGCCGCAGCCTCCTCCAGGCGCCATCGAGATGTTGATCTGGATCCGCGCGGGGGAAGGCCATTGTTGCCGGAGATGACGAGAAGGGATCCGCGACCTGTTGACAAAGAAGATGCTGCCACCGCCGTTGGGGGAGGAGACCGCCGGTCGATGAATGGAGCCCCGCGATGCCAGTCGGGGACGGGTGGCCGCCGCCGGGAGGGAGAAGGGCCACCGCCGCCCGCGCCCCCACGGCCAAGGAGGCCATGGCCACCGGCGGGCGCAACCTCCCGCCACATCACCACCATCATCACGAGCACGGCGTTGGGATCGGGGTGGAGACAGCGCGCTGCTAGTGCTGCCTGCGTGGAGCCTCAAGGCCGCCAAGGAAGCAGCCTCGACGCCTCTTGATCCGCACTGCTCCTAGCTTCGGACGAACAGTTGTGAAGAAAAGGTATGCAGCCTATCCAGGTGAGCCGCTCCACACTAGCACTAATCCTGTGATGATTTTATTTTGTTCTAGATCTTTTTTGTTTGAACGAACACCTTTGTTTTAAATCCGTTCATGATTGTTATTGCGTAGCACGAGATGATAGAGATCCAACACAATACATGCACCTGCACATGCTATTTTAATTATTGTGAAAATTTGTTTATCGTAAATCAGAGAGAAATTTAAAATTTTTTATTAATTTGCTTTGGGTTCTGTATTTCTAATAGGTTCTTTCATCAGAGCCGGCGACTAATTAAACTGTATGGGATTGGAATGCAATCTTGATTTTGTAGGAGATTAACCTGAAATTTTCCTCCGCTTCAATTGGTCAGCAGCAGTGGATCCTATGCTTTGTAAGTAGTAGTACTCCTTCTCATGGAGTGATTATTTTATTCCTCACACTTTCTTGGGTATTGAAAATTGATTCGTCACCGGCAAGAGTTGTATGGATTTTTAGTCCATATAGTTAACTGTCATCTATTATTGCTTCACTGTAGATCAACTTTTTTTTAGTTTTTTTGGTGCTCTGGTTAGGCGTGAAGATTTAGGAATTGTTGTAGTAACCATACCATTCTCATAAATATTCTTAGTGCAAGTTATCGTAAATACTATCCCTTGGTTACATCAGAACATACACCTATCTTACTATAACTCATTGCATTTATGTGGTTATCGTAAATTGTGTTTCTTGTAAATCAATATGCAGAAATGACGATAACTGGTGCCTTCTTTATCGTAATTTGTCTGATGTGCATCCATTTTTTAGTGTTTTGTGATTTGTCTGACGTGCATCCATTTTTTCAGTGTTTTGTTATTTGTTTGATTAGCTGTGACGAGTTAAGAGTTCAGGTTTCTGTTGTATCCATTATTATACTGAATGTTGAATGCTTCTTATTTACCACCGTTTCAATCATTTTTCTTGCCATATAAGACCTGCAAATATCCATGATGGGTGATAGCAGTTGCACCTCTGAATGATATAATCAAGGCCTCCTGAGGCGCCGGTGCGTAGTGGAGTTCTAAAGCGGGCCGATAATGTAAAGAGCGGTAGAGGTCGACCTAAACTAACTTGGGACGAATCTGTTAAGAGAGATCTTAAGGAGTGGAATATCCCTAAGGATTTAGCTATGGATAGGAGCGCTTGGAGATTGGCAATCAACGTGCCTGAACCGTGACATTTTTTTGTTTTGTGCTCTTTTTGTCCCTTTATGTGTCTCCCTGTTTTCTCGTCTCTTTTGGGTTTCATCTCTAGCCTACCCCAACTTGCTTGGGACAAAAGGCTATGTTGTTGTTGTTGTATAGAATAATTGGGGTTTGTATTGCTGATTAGTAATTAGTCCATGCCACAAACAAATGGGGGAATTCCTGCTATTTTCATGTTTTTTTAATGTCAATACACCAGTTTCCCTCGCATTCATTCATCCTGTATACAAGCTGGGCAACTAGCAGTGTTCTGTTTCAATTTGAGGTGTTTATTTAGCTTGGTGCTGGTATTGTGCCATGAGAGAATCTTTAATCTCTAAATGATTTATATAATGCCTTTTGTTTCTCACACTCCATCAGTGTGTCCTGCTTGCTAGATTAGTCAAACTCCAAGTGGATTATCATAATTATAAGGGTAGAGAAACATTATAGATTCTAGTAATTCTGATTCAAAGGTAGATTCTAGTAAATCATGCATAAATAAAGTTATCGTAAACCATAATGTCAAATTCACTAGGGCGGGAAGGCATGCATTATAGTAGTTCACATTCAATATTCATTCTTGTAAATAATGCACTAAAATCTCGTAAATCATAGCTGTCAAATTCAGAAGGATCGCAAGACATAAATTTTAGTGAATCACATTCGATGGCATATATTTCCTAGTAAATCATTTACAAATATTCTACTAAAGTTTCATGATGACAAATTTTCTTAACTCCTATTTACTGTCTTTATACATTCTAATCATCATAGCGCTAAATTATCATACTATAAATAGTTACTAGAGAAAAGATTATGTTTACGCCCATCAACAATTTTTTTGTAAATATAATATTTACTATTCTTATCATGTTGTTTCAGGTGAGAAAGACATCTGACCCAATAGTAGGCGGCAATGTCTGCTTGACTTCATTATATTTGAGGACAGCCAATAGGTGCTCTGCATCTCAACTTCAATTTGATCACCAGCAATTGGTCTGCATATAGGGATGCTTATGCCTCTCAAATAGCCATCTAGATCCAGTAGGGATGCTTATGCTGCTGCACAGGATCTTGATTCGTCTCATGGTTCAGAATATGTGGAGGCATAGTGTCTTATTATGATGGAAAAATGTATCAATGTATATGTCTTCGGAAAGATATATTGTGGTTGTTTCAAAAATTTATTTAAACAGATGTAAAATTGTCGTAACTCCCTGTTCTGATTATCGTAATTGGTTCATGGTAAATTGGCCGAGTTAATAGTAAGTGGTACCTTATAGCACCATGCAACAAAATTGTGGTAACCACATACCATAATTATCGTCTCCAAACATACAAATTACCATGATTAGTAAATAGTAAATCTTCCTCTCTATATATGAGTGGTTCCTAACATAATTTTTGCGACCAATTCTAGTAACTTTGTTTCCTAATTACCATCTCCAAACTTTGTTTACTAATTACCATATTCCTCTTTATATGTGAGTGGTAATCCTTGCATGTGCATGTAAACTTCTGTGTTCTCGTAACACATTCACTGTTGTCCTGGTCGGTGTTAGCTTTACATGCATACGTGGTCAACGAGATTTTGAAATCACCGTAATGATAGGACTCATCAGTTACCTTCCAAAATTACCATGGCTGTGTTGCAGCTCGGCTCAATTACCTGGTCGGCTCAGCTCGCATGCAACCAGCTTCGGTAATCTAGGGTTGGTGGATGGAATTACGGGAATCCACGAGCGCGCGCCTACCTAGGCCTCGCTTGCGGTGCATGGCGCGGTCGGTCTAGCCTGGCTACAGAATAAGCTATTCTGTAGCTAGCTACAGAGTATACTCTAATATATATATATATATATATATATATATATATATATCCCACCCGCTCCGTCACCCTGCGCACGTACACACATGCACTGGGCGCGCACCCCGTATGCAGGGAATCTTTTTTTGTTTCGGATCGAAAAAATACAATATCTCCTAAACTGTAACGCCTATTTCAGATCCGTTTGCATCAGGTTGTTCAAAAAAGTGCATAACAAAACGAGATCCATGAATACTATATTTGATGAACTTTTTTGTATGTAATTGCAACTTCAATGTACTATGAGTTGCCATCATGATTACAACACAATTGCAACTTGGCTGTAGCGTAGTTAGCGCTTGTTGCAACCACTTAGAACGTTATTTTTACCCATTTTGCTACTACATGCAAGTAGTTACAACCTACTTGCAAATCTAGCTAGTGAACAACGTGCATTTTATATACCAAATGTGTGTATTCTCTACTAATTGCAACCGCGAGACTAGACCAATCACAACTATAACTTCATACTAATTGCAACAGATCTGATCCAGTGCAACTGGACCTGATGTAGTTGCAACCTGACGCGATCCAATTACAACTAGAATTAGGCCAGTTGCAACTGGGCAAGAACCAGTTGCAACCAGGGTGGGTGCAACATATTCTCTGTAGAAAATTCGCCAATTGCAACTCGGTGTGTTGTGGTTGCAACCTCCGTTGTGTTCTGGTTGCAACAGGGTGTGTGTCACAGAGGACAAGAGTGGGTGTGGGCCGCGCGCCCAGGTGTGTGCGGTGTGGGCCAAACCAGGTGTGTGCGGGGATGGTGCGAGGTGTGGTGCGCACGCCCAGGTGTGTGTGCATGTCCGGTTTGCTCGCCGGTCTAGGTGCATTCAATATAAAGAATGCACCCAGGTGCAATATATACATACAATAAATTGCAACTATGTGTGTATTGTGGTTGCAACCTCCGTTGTGTTCTGGTTGCAACAGGGTGTGTCACAGGAGGAACAACCAATATATACACACACGCGCACACACACGCACCAGGTTGTGCACGCACACATGCACACACGCACGAGGTTGCAAACCAGGGTGAGTGCATTCTGTGTAGAAAATACACTCAGGCCTTGTTCACTTCCCATCTCAACCTAAAATATTTCCTCTTCCATCCATCACATCGAATCTTTCGGACGCATGCATGGAGCATTAAATGTAAGTAAAAAAGATAACTAATTGCATAGTTTGTCTGTAAATGTTGGGACGAATCTTTTGAGCCTAGTTAGTCCATGATTGGACAAATTTTGCCAAATAACAACGAAAGATGCTACAGTAACTTTTTACTTACTTTTCGTGAAGTGAACACACCCTCAGGTGTATTGTACCTTAACACTATATATATATATATATATATATATATATAGCAAAGATGTCGCCTTTGGTACTCGTAAGCTACTGCCAACAACTTTCGCTGTTCAGATGTCCCTTGGGCCGTGTTCGCTTGTCTTATAAGTCGTATTTTTTCAGCGAGCGAACAGTATTTTTCTCTAACGATAAATCAGTGAATAGTACTTTCAACAATGACTTATCAGTCAAGCGAATAGAGCCTTAAGCAGTGAGTGCTGCAAGCAAATAGTCACAGTACGTACAGCTGACTAATAAACCTGACAATAAATAAAGCAACGTATATATACAAAAAGAAATGGGAAATACTAGAAAACATTGTCGTCCCAGATGCAGTACTATGTTGTAGTACAGGTATGATGGGCACGAATTGAAGGGTAGCGTATAGCTAAGTGTGTGGCTTAACTATTTGAACAGTAGAATCTATTACTATCTGTTTTTGCGTGTAGAACCTCATATTAGCTAGTACACTGCATTTTTAATACGGCAACTACTCGAGTTTACGGTAGAACTGATATTTGATCAAAAGCTCCTGACCACCAATCGCAGTTATGTGCCTGCTTGTACATCTCTGGCTAAGCTATAGCTCATCTCTGGCTAAGCTATAGCTCCACTGCTCGACCCAAATATTGCAATGCCTACACAAATAGACTATATATCTACTACAGTTACCAAGCATGCACCTACACAGCGTGCAAGGCTGCAAGCAAAGTTACCGCTCGAGGCCGCAAGCAGGGATGTGACACCACAAAATCGCTATATGTATTGATGGTCTATCCCTGATTATTTATTGGTTCACAAAAACTTTTTATGACTTGCTAGCATAGTGCAAACAGTGCTAGGTGCAGTGTTAGGCCCTGTTTATTGCTTAGGCTCGGGCTCCTCCTAAAAGGGCTTTGAGCTAACATGAGACATTTTTTCGGCTCTAGCTCCTCTAAAAAAACAGCTTCGGCTCCTCCGAGCTTTTTGCAAGAGCTGTTTTTTAGATGCCCGTTTGGCAGGACTTACAAGGAGCTGTACTGTAAGAATATGAAACCGGTGCTCCTGCTAAATGAGGCCTTAATGCCCACTGCTTGGACTAAAGATATCGATTGGCAGTATATATTATCACATCTATGTAACATCCCAGCCCAGGGCTTAATAGGATTAATAGGATACTCATACCAACAAGTTGCAACTTCTTTTCCGGAAGCCCATCTCGAAAGAACTCCAAAGTTAAGCGTGCTTGGCCTGGAGCGATGGGTGACCGACCGGGAAGTTCTTCCCGGGTGCGCACGAGTGAGGACAAAGTACGCAGAAAAGACTTTGTGCTGGTCTGTGAGGGTAGTCTATGTCCTAGAAAGTAGCCAGATGTAAGCGGGCCCGGCCTCGGAGAGGTGGAACGTTACAGAATGGTATCAGAGCCGACTCTCGCGGTTTCACGGGCGCGTGTGTCACAGTTGCGCAGGCATGGTGCGCATGGCTGGTGTGGATCCGTCGTGGTCACACAGCATGGCACATGCGCTGGCTCTGGACATACGGACGTGGCCAAGAGAGGACGCTCCTGGCTTGGGATTGATCGACGAGGACGTCGATCTCTTAAGGGGGTGAGGATGTAACATCCCAGCCCAGGGCTTAATAGGATTAATAGGATACTCATACCAACAAGTTGCAACTTCTTTTCCGGAAGCCCATCTCGAAAGAACTCCAAAGTTAAGCGTGCTTGGCCTGGAGCGATGGGTGACCGACCGGGAAGTTCTTCCCGGGTGCGCACGAGTGAGGACAAAGTACGCAGAAAAGACTTGTGCTGGTCTGTGAGGGTAGTCTATGTCCTAGAAAGTAGCCAGATGTAAGCGGGCCCGGCCTCGGAGAGGTGGAACGTTACAATCTATCACCAATACTAAAATGATTTAGCTCGATTCAGTACTATTATACTATTACCAATGATTATATTTCTTAATAATAAATCCATCACAACTCGTCATACCAATGAACAAAACTGTTTCTACTTGAAGCCATTTAGATAAAAAAATGATACTCCCTCGGTCTCAAGTATAGGAGGTTCCCAAAACATAACATTATCTAGATGCGTAGCAAAAATTATGAACCTAAAAAAGTCAAAATGTTTTATAATTTGGAACGACGGGAGTATGTAATGATACAAGAGCCAAAGAAAGAAATCATAGGTATAAGTAAAGAACAATCTATTTGAGGTGAGTTGGTATGCTAGATTCTCATGGAATCCGCTAGCGCGTAACCATGTGGGTTCTCGTCCGTCGTAATAGTGTCCATCTGACCGAGGATGCCACTGGACTTCTGCAAAACTCAACTGCTGATCCAATTTTGAAATGACCATAAAAATTGACTCGAAAGCTTCCATAATAGTGCTTTTCTGTGGTAGTAGTTTTTAATTAAAAAAACTTTTACTTGACATTTGGCTCATAAAAAAGGGTCTCATAAGATAACAAAATAAAAGTACTTAGAAGTATAAAAAAGGATAATGATACCCCTTAAGCGTCCGATGTTCGGACATACGCTCCGTTCTGAAATGCACGTGTAACTGCGCCCCACCCTGCCCTCCGTGTGCTGCCACCTCCACCTCCACCCCCACCCATCCTCTGCGTCAGCGCGCCTAGCTCATCCTGCCCTCTGTGCGTCGTCGCCCAGCTCCATGCGGCTCGTGCGGCATCGCCTTCTGCACCCCTGCGAGTTCCACGCAGCCGAGATCCTCGTTGCTGGCGAGGTCCACGCCGCCGAGATCCGCGCCACCAGCAAGCTCCACGCACCGCCATCGTGCTTTGTGTGCCGCTGAGCCTCCGTTCGTCCAAGTAGAAGGAGATGTTGATCTAAATACCTATATTGCAAGCCTATGTTTTGAATGTTTCAGGTGTTTCAAGTGCATGTTGCAAGTGCTTTAGGCTCATGTTATAGGTGTTGTGTTGCAAGGAGATGTTGCTCTAAAAGCTCCATGTTTCAATTGTTTTTAAATGTTTTGAGAGCATGTTGCAGGTGCTTCAAGCGTATGTTGCAAGTATTGTGTTTACGGATGTTGCAACAACGATATTATACATGTATCAACAATAATCTAGACATGTTTCAGTAATACATTGATGATGTTGTAGCAACAATATTGTACCTATTCCAATAGTAATCCGGCCATACTTCATTAGTATATATACATCACCGATGTTTGCCGCGGTGGGCCCCAAGGGCGTTTGTGCGGAAGCCAAAATCCTCTACACACCGCCACCACCGCCGCCCGTCCTCTGCATCGTCGCCGCATGCCCACCCCGCCCTCTCTGTGCATTGTCGCCCAGCTCCGTGTGGCACCACGTTCTACGCGCTGCAGAGCTCTGCGTCGCCAGCGAGCTAAACTTTGCCACCGAGATCAGCGCCCAGACGCTCCATCACGAAATGAGCGTGCTTCTATCCTCTGTGCACCGCTGCCACGCCCCACCCATCCTCTACGTTGTCATCCAGCCCCAAGAGGAAACAGAGCAGCTGCGGGGCGTCCAGACATCCGGGCGCTAGTCGTTCTGATAAAAAAAGACATTACTGAAATATATGGGAATATAGTACTAAAGTATATGAAATCAAATCTTATTTTTTATTACTTAAATTCCATAAAAGATCCACAAGTGGAAGAGTAAGGGTGGGCAAAATACCCGATACCCAATTCCCGAACACAGACCCGAATTACCTGAACCCGAAATACCCGATCACAATTTCGGATAATGATGGTAAAAACCCGAAATTAGTTTGGGTAATTCGGGTAATGTTTCCCGGTACCCGAACTGCCCAAATTACCCGAAAATATCTCAAATATTTTCTCTTGTATTCCTAATACGAAGACATGAAGTATTTCAATGCCATATAAATATATTATTTGGTATGAATTAATGTAGATTTATGCTAACTTGATAATAGATTTATTGGTAATTGATATAAAGACATTATGTGATTTATAGGACTATTGTTTATTGCTTTAAAATGGTACTTGAATTCTTCTAAAATAGTTGGTTTTGTCAATTTCGAGTATATCGGGTAAAACCTGAACTCGAACCTAAATTATCGGATACCCGAAATTTTAGGTAATGCTTTTTCAAGGTAAAAATCGAGTAACAGTTTTTAATACCCGAATTTCTAACTATCGAATTATTCGATCTGAATTTTTTAGGTACCGAATGCCCAGCCTTACGGAAGAGGCCGTGCCGGGCGGTGGACTGTGCAGGAATCTGTCGCGGGAGATGCGCATGCACACGGCGCAGAAAAGCGGCTGCCGCTCCGCGTCGTGGTGCAGGTGTTGCTGTCGGAGCAGGCAATGATGCCCAGCGTGCTCGGGAAGGTGGAGAGTGTAAGACTACCCGCACTCATGGACCTCTATATTCATCCTCTATACGTCCTAGTCAGTAAGATTCACTCCTCTATACTTAATTCTTTCGTACTCATCCATCATCTATATCATCCTCTATTCACTCTATCCACTGTAGGACCCACTTATCACTTTATCTAAATATATCTATGTGTGATCTAATTTTGAAGGATTTATTGAGACGAATTTAATGATGCAATCGAAATTTAATTTAGTTTTATGGTTTGTGATTTATAACGTTTTTTAGTTAGTTGAATCATTAGGATCGGTGCATGCTCTCACCTTTCTCTCTCCTCTCTCTCTTTCACAGGCTGATGGCGTAGCTCCTGGAAAAGGCGTGTCAGACGCTAAACTTGGAGGACCGGCCGTGCGTAGCGGTTGCCATCCAGGTTCCGCTGCAGGGCCACATCCAGTATATGGATGCTTTACCGGCTGGTATACAGGCAGCGGTGCAGATCGTCTAAACGCAAAGTACATGGAGCCACAGCACGAGGTGGAGGTGGAGGCTGGAGCTTCTGCAAGGGCAGGTGGAGGTGGAGCGCATGCTGCCGCCGACCGCGGCGGCCACGTGAAGTCCCGGTGCAGCAGCCATGCCACAGGCCCATGGACACGTGTGCACCTTCGAGCGGTTTAGGGCAGTCCCAATACCACATAGTTTCTATATCTATTAATTTTTATTGGCATTTTTTATAGAAATCATGGTTCTAATGGATAGTTTCTGCAGAACAATTATTTATCCAATCACGTACATTCTCTCTATTCTTTACCAATTACATCCCTTCATGTCTTGGTTCTCGTGTACACATAGTTTATAACTTATACACGATTTCTATGATTTTTCTCTCTCTTTAATAACTACCTTACCACATTAGCAAAACATTTAGGTGACAATACTATTAATATCTATAAACACTATGATAATTTCTACATTGGGAGTGTCCTTGCGACCGACCATGGGAGAGGAAGTCGGTAAAGATGGCTCGGGGTCCGAGAAAACCGACCCTCCGTGGCCGTGATAACCAGTTTACCACCATACCACGTGGTGAAAGAGGGACATAACGGGACTAGCGTGCCGGCAAGCACGTGAACCTCGAGATAAATCTTCGTGTCATCATTTTCATATTGTGATTGATTGATCCCGGTGTTCGGTTGTCTTGGCATCCATTGTTGATCATATTGGTTGGCTCAATACTTCGCCCCTCGGTGAAACTCTCCTAACTCAACTCCGCATTACCTTCTTAGTTACCTTGCTAGCTTGTTAGTGTAACTCTTAGCTTGTGTAGCTAGTTAGCTTTAGTTGTAAGCTAAGTTGTGTGGTTTGACTTATGCGGTTGAGTGCAAATATACTAGAATTGTGAATTGATTAGGTGGCTTGCAAACACCCCGTAGGCTAAGCGAAACTCGCATCTCACTATTTGTTATATTGATAAACTTGTTTAGCTTGTCTTTATAGAAATTTTTAAAAGGCTATTCACCCCCCTCTAGCCATCGAGGCCGCCATCCGAGCAAGACCGACTGCGTCGCCATCGGGGAGCGCCGTGCGAGCAGGGCGAGCCGCGTCACCGCAGGGGCCACCATCCATGCGAAACAGGGTCGCACGGTGGAAGCCCGCACCGCCGACGCCTAGGGCCACAACGCATGATGGAGCATGGAGCCGACATCTTCGGTGGTGCGCAGGTAGGGAGGGGCATCGGGGGAAGGAGGGTGTTGCCGTGCTGGATAGCCGCCGCCGCCACTGGGGTGCTGTCCGTGCGGGCATCATCGTCGCTGTGGGTGCCGTTCGTTCGAGATCCACCACCATAGGAAGAGAGCCGCCATGGATCCATCACGCACATTTGGAAAGATCGATGTCAAGAAAAAGGGAAAATGAGAATAAGAAATATTCCAGTAGCTTGTATGCAATGATCGTAGGAAGATATTTTGTAGTTGCTCACCACGAGAGCTGCCGCTGCAAGGGCGGATGGAACCAGGAGGGCGTGCGGGCGTGCGGCAGTGGCGCCGCCGTTGCTCACCGTTGATGGAACAGTGCGCCGTGCGGCCACCAGTCACCATGGCGATGGAGCTGCCCAAACATGCAAAGCTGAATCACGTTGAAGAGTAGGCGCGCTGGATCTAGGGGCCCCTGGTCATGGGCGGTGAAAGCGACCTGCCTAAAATGTCCACCGCCAGCCATGATTGAAACGGTCTCTTTTGTGGTCAAAGCGTGATTTGGGTCACAGGTCCTTAATTAACGCAATTAATGGAAACGAGCCTAGCTATCAATCGGAAGGCAAGGCAAGCCGAGCCTAGCAAGGCCTGATGCGGATGGAGCATTTGGGTTGGGTGGGACGCGTCGGATGCGCCTGTTCGGGTCTAGATATAGAATAAGTTATTCGGTAGCCAGTGTAATATATATATATATATATATATATATATATATATATATATATATATATATATCGTCATATTAAAATATTATAAAGGGCCCTTAGTGTTTTAATTGCTCAAGGACCCTAAAAATTATTGAGACGGCCCTGGTAATAAAAGAGATATATTTACCGGACAACTAATGTCCGGACATATGGAACGCTGCGTCCGTCCTGACGTAGCTCCCACACTCATGCCCGACGCATGCAACTCCCTTCGCCCTGCGTCAAATCCACAACTCCGGAGGCAGCGTCCGTCCGTTGAAGCTCTGCGCCTGCACTCGACGCCCGCCCGCATCGCATCCCGTGCCCGCCCGCATCGCTCACTAGCGTCTAAAACCATGCTCCCTACGCCCGCACCGGAACCACGGCGGCGCCCCGGCAGCAACACCAGGCCTGACGCGCCCGCACGTGGACCATGACAGCGCTCGGCAGTAGCACCAGCAGGCTACAGCAGGCCGCTGTCCGTCAGCCACCAGTGTGCATTTGCAATATGCGTAACATTCGATCTACTTTTAAAACATAAATATGAAACATTTGCAACATACAACTGAAACAGATGAAACATTTGAAATATGCTCTTGAAACATGCGTGTATAGCGTAGCAGCATATGCAATCCAGATCCTCTTTTGCAGCATAAGTCTCTAAAACACATGAAAACAAACACTTCAAACATGCGCGTGCAGCCATAGCAAATATATGCAACATCCAGATGAAAACACAAATATTTGTCTGAAACAACTGAAACACTTTGAACATATGCTTGAAACATGAGTATATTGTCATTGCAATATATGAAACATCCTAGATCTACTTTGCAACATCCAGATGTAACACTTGAAACATAAGTCTGAAACGCCTTAAACACACAGCGTCGCCAGCAAGCTTGGGTTAGGAGGACGTCGAGAGTAACGGTCTAGCGTACACCCTAGGCAGCCTCCTCTTCCTACCGACGGGCGCCTGGATGGAGGTGCAGGCGCAGACCTCCCTTGCCTCTCCTTCTTCACGGGCAAGGTGGATGGGGCATGGCGTGGGGCGCAGAGCAGCGCGGGATGTGGTCGGTGCGCGGCGGCGGAGAGGAAGGCAGGCAGGAGACATGGCGGAGCACGGGCGCGGAACACAGTTACAGACTCGTGGCGCTGTGATGATATTTTTTTAAGAAATTGCAGTGCTTGAAGGGAGCGGATATAGAAGTAGATAAAAAAGCCTCGAGCATTGCGACCCATCAACGGAACCGTCCGGATGGACGGACGTCACATGGCATTACCGATAGATTTATATCCTATATATTGAACACACAACACCTACGTTGGATATGCTCCCATGTCCGCAGGCCCATGAGCAGGCTAGTGGGCTGGAAGCGTGCTCTATCATTTGCCCGTCACAATTCACAAGCGACAAACAAATTGGCCCCTATGAAATATGGGCTATGCAAAAAAAAGCAAATCTGATTTTTTTACAAGGTAACAAATAAGATTGGTTTGTTATTTTATTTTCAGGAGGACAATAATGAGATGAATACGTTTTCTGCTGTTATTATTATAGCCACAAGGAGCAAGCAACAGCACTGTCTTCGCATTAGGTCGGGCTCACTTGGCAGACAGCACGTTGATCCAATCGAGCCCAAATACACGTGTGTTCTGCTTCCTGGACCTCTGCATCTTGCCTTGAATTGCTGCTTCATCATGTTCTGGCGCTACATCACCATCAGCTGGGCTAACAGAACTGGTGCCGAGAAGGGGCTGATAGCCCAGTGGTAGGAAGTGGCTGATCGCATCCTGCCCGCGAGGGTTCGAACCCCTGGCTCTGCACTCGTGTCTCACCGGCGTTTATCCTCAGGAATAAATTGTTACCTTCCACGCGTGATGCCACAAGGGTCAGTACAATGTGCATGTTATCTACCGGGCCAAGATGGTTCCACAAGGGTCAGTACAATATGCATGTTATCTACCGGCCCCATGTTATCTACCGGGCCAAGATGGTTCGGTCGATCTCATCAAAGACGCGGTCTTTAGTCTGTGTCGTGTGGTGTGAGTGCGCACATGGATGATACTACATCTTGTACTCAGCAAGGGAGGTTAAAAAAAAAACAGAACTGGTGCCAAACACCGCCTGTCAGGTGTGGTGTTCAGTTAGGATAACTTCCTTCATCGGAGCGTAAGGTGTTCCTTCCTAGGAATCCCAAATCTTAACCCTGTTCATCCAGTGCTTTGTTCAGTTGCCATAGCATGTAATGCCTTCTGCTGATTTCCTAGAGCTCAACGGGTTACTGTCATCTGTCTGGTGCTACTGCCTGTTGCTTCCGTCTGGTAATTCCAGCACTCCAGTGCATTGTTACGGTTTGCGATTTTTCTATTTTCCATCTGCACTGAGACCCCAAACTCACCCAATCTTTCGGGTTGCTAAATTCAGCCATCCAATGAGTTCTGAAAATTTCTATTGTGTCGCTTCTTTGTCTCATTCGTTGTACTTTGTTTCCACACTTCCCTTGAATTGTTCTTAGCATCAGGGCATTCGCTCTGACTATGTGATCTTAGCGATAGCCAAAAGAGAAACTCGGGCAAATACAGGATATAAAAGCCACATGGAAGTTGAAAAACCATAGTAATTTGTCAAGCATGGTCAATCAGACATGTTCATTAGAATGACTCCACATTGTTCATTTGATATGTTTTTATCTATGATCCTTGATGGGTTCCACGATCAACAATTATGTTACCCATATATCCCTACAAATGATACAAGATTATACATAATTCAGAGTAAAATCATAACACGAACAGTGAGCTCACAGGTATGTCACATTATAATGTCTTTTGTTCACATTTCACAGCTAAAGCGACACATAAAACTGACTGGGGGGACTACTAATTGCTAACCAAAACAAATGCCATTACTCAAGCAACATATTGTTCATAATTACATAAATTAGTCATTGATACAATTATTGTGCCCATGATTGCATCTAGAGTGTATCACCACGGGTGAACTCACTCTGTGCCACAGTTTTACCTTGTATAGCATACACTAGTCCACCATTCAGTGAGCATGCTTTCCATCGAGCTTGTCAACAATTTCAACTATAGAAGGTCTCTTCTTCTGATCGATATCCACACATTTTAGCCCAGTTTCAATGCATGTTTTTACTTGCTGGAGGCTGTCTGCATCTAGTGATGAGTACTTGGATGCTATGTGCTCATCTGTCCATGTTTGACGAACCTGCAGGATTAAAATTATGAGCATAAGTGATACTATACAAACAAAACAAAACTAAAATAAGCATCTAAAAATATATTTCGATCTTCAAATGCACTAGTAATATATATGTGGCCCTTGCCTGATCTACAAAGTCCCTTCCAGACATGTCTTTGTCATGCGAAGAGTTCTTCTGTCCAGTTGTGATCTCCATGATTAGTACGCCTAAGCTGTATATGTCAGACCGGGTTGAGATTTCTCCTCTGTACAGATATTCTGGAGCCATATACCCCCTGGAAAGCATGGGCATCAATGTTGTTACCAAAGATCGTGGGAGACACAAATGCAAAGCAACAAGGAAACAAAGCAATGGTACGAGGGAATTGTTACTGGACTTACTTTGCTCCCACAACATTTATTGTGTTTATTCGGGTTTGTTCTTCACCAAAGAGTCTTGACAAGCCAAAATCCGCAATTTTTGGTACCATGTTATCATCCAATAATATGTTGGCAGGCTGAAGGTCCAGATGAACAATAGGCCTATCCGTTCCCTTGTGTAGGAAATATAAACCCTGGCAGATGCCCTTGATTATTTTGAAGCATGTGGCCCAAGGAGGCCTAGAAGACATATCTGAAGAATGAGAACATGGGTCATGTAACATCCAGAAGAGCGCATTTCTTTCATATATACAAAACAGGTATGCTGGATAGGATAGTGCATCCTCATACCAAAAATACACTTGTCGAGGTTTCCCTTGGGGGCGTATTCGTAGCAGAGCATGCTCTCAACCACATCCACAAGAATGTATCTTCCATTGTGCTCTATCACTTTCTTCTGCGCTTCATGGCAGTAGCCATACAACCTCACTATATTCTCATGCTGGATCGCCATAAGGTTCCCAACCTCATTCTTGAACTGTTTTTCAGTAGCCACTGGGGAATTATCTGAGAGCTTCTTCACAGCAATGGCTTGCCCATCTTGCAGGAATCCCTGTCAGTTTGGCCTCTCAGATACTGTAATCGGCGTGCTTTTATTGAACTTTACTCTTTCTTTTTTTTTTTTAAAAAAAAGAAAGGGACAGCGTTTGAGCTTAACCATACCTTGTAAACAATTCCAAATGCGCCTTGACCCAGTTTTTGTTCAGCAGAGAACCCTTTCGTAATTTCTTTCAGAAAATCCGCTGGTAGTTGCTTCGGTAAAGTACTCAGCAGACTAGGCTTACCATCTCCGCTGGCGCCAGTGGCCATTTCTGGCGATTCAAGTAGCTGTACCTGTACACGAACAATGAGGAGATTGCTCAACAAATTATCGAAGTACAAGGCAGAATTTGCACGAACTTGAAAGTTCTGAAATCAATCGGAAATAAGCACCGACCTGGAGAGCACTGGAGGGATCCAAGCTGGGGAGAGACTGAAGAAGTGAAGATCCACAGGAGCTGTCGAGCTGAGAATCTTGAGATTGCTGGCCGGACGCGGGATGAAGCTTGAGCTGCTGGGCTTTGAAGTTGAAGATTATATAAAGCAACCCGACGGGATCTGGATCGAAGCGAGGAAAGTGAGCTGACTCGACTCTAGACCAAGACGCGCAATAGAAAGATAGGTGCTTTTTCAGCGCAGGTGAGCACGGTGTTGCTGCGAAGCTCCAAGCAGGGGATTCAGAGCAGAATTTTCAGGAGATTGTCCAAACTGAACACAGGAGATGCGAGCAAAATCAGTCAACGGCCGCGTTGTGTTGTGCAAGGGTCGCTGTCAGCCGGTCTACGCCGTGTTCAGAAGAATACTGTATTGTTTTTTTTTCCGGTAACTACAGTACAGGGTACTTTGTGCTTTGTCATACAGGTACCCGTACTTTTTTTTTGTCCGCAAATCCTGACCTTTTCTTTTTGATTTTGCGAATTGTTGTGGACATGCTACATAAGAAGTGACTTACAATAAATCAAGCATTGTTTGGGGACTTAAATGGAGATGGTAAGAAGTGATGTGCGTATTAGCATGTCTTCTCATTTCTCAACTTTTAGATCGAAATTTGCCTCCGGTCTCAAATCCTGGTACATCACAAATGCAATTCTAGATAATTGAGACAAATTATGGGTATGTTTGGTGCGCCTCTGTCACCGACTCCATGTGCGGCTCTGGCACTAGAGAAGACGAAGCCGCACCAAACAAGCACGTGTGAAGCGCTTAAGCCGACCAATGTGCGGAGGTGGAGCCATTTTGGTGTCTGGAGCAGAGTGCCAAAAACTAGCTCTATCCGAAGGGCTCTAGGTCCCCCGTGGAGCACGCATGGAGGAACACTACCAAACATGCTCTAAGTAGTACTACCATAGAGTAGAAATCAATGTTGGTTGGGTGTTCAGCTGCATTCAACCTTTTGGAGCTCTCAGCATAAAAAATATGTTGCAGAGGGTTAAGTGAATTGTCCATCTTTCTCTATCAGGTTGAGTTTTTTGATTGAATAGGTTAGTGCCCTCGAGTCAATTGGTGGTTGGATGTTCTTGGTGATGACCGAAGAATACAGCGGGACACTCACCACAGCAAAAAAAAAACCACGCGTAACACGGAAACACTCCAAAACCCAAAAATGGAGCTCTCAACTTCAATCACAATGAAGCAAGAGTCTGACTCAAAATCCTTTAAGCCAACTAGTGACTTAAGGATAGGTCTATCCCCTCTGCACCCCATCGGCCACCGCGTTGCCGTCTTAGGCGCGCCCCCTCCGCAAGCCCCTGTTGTGCCCCCTCTGCAACCCCTGTCACGCCCCCTCCGTAGGCCCTCGCCGCGCCTTGCAGCACCACGCTCCATCCCCCACCGTGCTACCTTCTTTGCGTCCCTAGACAGCTACTCCTCTGTCGAGGTCCGCACCAAGTCCTGTCATGCCCTTATCCGCCAGCCACTAGTGCCATTGCAACATGTGCAACATCAGATCTACTTTTGCAACATCCAGATGAAACACTTGCAACATACATCCAAAATAGCTAAAACATGTACAACATACACTTGCAACATACGTCTCAAACACCTGAAACACTTGAAACATATGCTTGAAAAATATGTATATAGCCATAGCAACATATGCAACATTCAGATCTGCTTTTATAACATCCAGATGAAACACTTACAACATACGTCTCAAACATATGAAACACTTGAAACATACTCTTGCAACATGTGTATATAGCCATTGCAACATATTCAATATCCAAATCTACTTTTGCAATATCCAAATGAAACACTTGAAACATAAGTCTGAAACACTTGAAACATACGTCTGAAACACTTAAAACATAAGCTTGCAACAACGCTTTTCAGTGCAACATGTACTTGTTGCTTGGACGAATGGAGGCTTGTCGACACGCAGAGCTCGACACCGGCGTGGAGCTTGATGACGTAGAGTATCGCAGAGGTCGTTGGTGCGGAGCTCATCGGTGGCACGGAGGTGTGAACCTCGCCGGCAACACAGAAACGGTTGGGGGCGCGGCGGAGAACGGAAGTCGCGCAATAGTCGGTGAGCACGGTGGAGAGGGAGAGAGGTGAGCAATGGCGGTCGGGGTGCAGTGGAGGATGGTGGCCAGTGGGCGGCCGAGGGCAATGGACACCCTGGCGGGGCGGTCATGGTGGAGCACGTTGCGGCGGTGCAGAGACCTTGGTGAGTAGAGAGTTGGTTCCGTTCGTAAACAGCGGCTGAAGGATTTCTCGGTAAGAAAGGCGAGCACAGTGGAGCACACCTGTTGGGCCATTTGGGTCGGCGTTGTGGCCTACCAACAGAAGCGTCCGAACGATCGAACGCCCTTATCTAAGCATTAGCATTATCTTATCCATATATGGTCCTACAAAATGATGCAACATAATTCATAACTTAGAGTAAAATCATAGCACATATACATTGAGCACCACGGGTAAGTCACATTATAATGGATTTATCGTCTTTGTTCGAGAACGTGCGAAGCACATGTTTCATTAAGAGATGGATTTATCGTTCACAGCTAAAGTGACACATAAAGCTGACTGGAGGGAGTACCAGTTGCCAACCAAAACAAAAAATAACATTACTCAAGAAACAAATTCTTCATAAGTACATAAATGAAAGTGATACAGTGGTTGTGTCCATGATTGCATCTAGAGCATATCACCATGGGTGAACTAGCTCGGCACACCACAATTTTCCCTTGCACAGCATGCATTAGTTTACCATTCGGTGAGCATGCCATCTATTAAGCTTGTCAACAATTTCGACTGTAGTAGGTCTCTTCTTCTGATCGATATCCACACATTTTAGCCCAGTTTCAATGCATGTTTTTACTTGCTGGAGGCTATCTGCATCTAGTGATGAGTACTTGAATGCTATGTGCTCATCTGTCCATGCTTGACGAACCTACAGGATTAAAATTGTGAGGATGAGCGATAGTACACAAACTAAATTAAAATAAGCATATATATATATATATATATATATATATATATATATATATATATATATATATATATATATATATATATATATATACACACGCTATTCTACACTCTAGGTGTAGAATACTATTCTACACCAAACTGTTAACAGAGTTCAGTATCATTCAGTAGGCGCATTTTAGTATTTGTTCAGTATTTCACGATCCTGGGTGTAGTACTGAGTGATACTGACCGTTGTTCAGTAGTATTCAGTATTTTTTTCTAGTCAGTTTTGGCTTATGGATTATTCTAGCGCTGCCGTGTGTGTGTATATATATATATATATATATATATATATATATATATATATATATATATATATATATATATATATATATATATATATATATATATATATATATATATATATAAAGCTCCTTGCAGACATGTCTTTGTCATCCGAAGAGTTCTTCTGTCCAGTTGTGATCTCAATGATTAGTACGCCTAAGCTGTATATGTCACACCGGGTTGAGATTTCTCCTCTGTAAAGATATTCTGGAGCCATATACCCTCTGGACAGTATGAACATCAATGTTGTTACAAAGATCATGGGAGACACAAATGCAATTTAATTCGTGGAAACGAAACAGTGTTATGCCAGGAATATTACTGGACTTACTTTGTTCCCACAACATTTATTGTGTTTATTCGGGTTTGTTCTTCATCAATGATTCTTGAGAGGCCAAAATCCGCAATTTTTGGCACCATGTTATCATCCAATAATATGTTGGCAGGCTGAAGGTTCAGATGAACAATAGGCCTTTCGCTTCCTTCATGTAGGTATAATAAACCCTGGCAGATGCCCTTAATTATTTTGAAGCATGTCGCCCAATTAGGCCTAGAAGATTCATCTGAAGCATGAAAGCATGGGTCATGTAATATCCAAAAGAATGCATTTCTTCATAACTGATGACAGAACAATTGTGTTCAATACTTCATTCTCATACCAAAAATGCACTTGTCAAGGTTTCCGTTCGCGGCATATTCGTAGCAGAGGAAGCGTTCAGACACCTCCACACGAATGTGTGTTCCATTGTGCTCGATCACTTTCCTCTACACTTCATAGCAGTAGCCATATAACCTCACTATATTCTCATGCTGGATGGCCCTAAGATTCCCAACCTCATTCCGAAACTGTTTGTCAGGTGTCACTGGGGAATTATCTGAGAGCTTCTTCACAGCAATGGCTTGCCCATCTTGCAGAAACCCCTGTCAACTTGACTTCTCAGATACTGTAATCGGCATGCTTTTATTGAACATCATCTTAAAAAACGTGGGGTGCGTTTGAGCCCTAACCATACCTTGTAAACAGTTCCAAATGTGCCTTCACCCAGCTTTCGCTCAGCGGAGAATCCATCTGTAATTTCTTTCAGAAACTCCGCTGTTAGATCCGGTAAAATACTCAGAAGACTGGGTTTACCACCTCCGCTGACGTCAGTGGCCATTTCTGACAATTCAAGTAGCTGTAGCTGTACCTGTACACGAGAGCTCTTCAGGAATTATTACAACTTCTACAAAATGAGGAAGTTGTTCAACAAATAGTTGCAATGCAACGATGCAAGACAGAATTTGTACGAACTTGAAAGTTCTGAAATCAATCGAACATTACAGAAGCAGCTTGTTAGAAGCACTGACCTGGAGAACACACCTGAGGGATCCAAGCCAGAGAGAGACCGAAGAAATGAAGAACCACAGGAGATGAGAATATGAGACTGCTGACGGGACGGGGGGATGAAGCTTGAGCTGCTGGGCTTTGAAGATTATATACTCAACCGGTTGGGATCTGGATCGACAACGACACGAGGAAAATGAGTTGATTTGACTCTAGACGAAGACTCGGAATAGAAAGTGGGGTGCTTGTTCAGCGCAGGTGAGCACGGTGTTGCTACCAAGCTGTCACTGTAGGAATTTTCAGGACGACCAAAGTAGTCAACAGGCGCGTTGTGTTGTGCAAGGGTCACACCAAACATCTCCATGCTCTAGTTGTCACTGTCACCGTGTCTGCGCCGAGTGCAGAAAGGGAGATTGCTTTGGTCATTTCACTTGAATACTGTATCATCCTTTTCGGTAACTACAGTACAGGGTAATTTGCGCCTTTTTCATTTTCAGAACTGAGGTGGACTCATTACCTATTGTTTCGGTAAACAGTGAAGTGCATTGGCATGCCGCATTTCTTCTCATTTCTCAACCTTCGGATCGAAATTTGCCTCTGATCAATTGCTGGTACATCACAAATGCAATACTAGAGAATTTATACACAACCATAACTAGCTAGTACTGGTAATACCACAGAGCAGAAATAATGTTTGCAGGCTATCCCGCTAAAATCTAGTTGGCCTAGCCACTACCAGAGATGCTATCACTATAACATCTCCATGGCTCAGATATCTCCAAAGAGGTGAATCAGCTTGAAGTTGGACCATGTTGATTGAATTCACCTGGTCATCCTATTATTTTTCCTTTTGAGCATGCTTCAATTTGATTTCAAGTGCATTCCATGGGTTAGCATCAAAATCACTTATATAGTTGTATGCTACTCCCTCCATTCGAAATTGTAATTCGTTCCGTCTTTTCTGGATACATAGCTTTTACTTATGTATCTAAACATAATATATATCTAAGTGCATAGAAAAAAGCTAGATACCTAGAAAAGCACTTACAATTTGGAATGAACTACTATAGTACCATGTGTAATAGAATTCCTGCCATCAATTAGCGGCCCATCAAAAAACTGTAGGAAACCAGATCAATATGAAGGAAAGCAGTAATACAACTACTAATAGGATTGTATATATCATACCGAAAACCAGTCAAAACAAATGTACACACAAACAAGAGAACATGGATGCCATAGCAAGATACACCACGAAATTACAATACAGGAGAGCAATAGAAAAGTACAACAGCAATTCACTGGTCCAACCTTCTCCCTATACATATAAACACATTTGCACACCATCAGTATCTTTTAGAAGAAATCCGAACTGGGACTTTGCAGTAGGAATAAATAAACCACATGCACAAGAAAAATAGACTGATCAGTATGTGGCCAAGAAGGAAGCTTTCAGGTTTCACAGTTTATTATTGGCACGATGGTTGCATAATCAATTTTTCTAATCAGTTAGACTGGATCGAGCAGCAGTGAAGAAATAAGAGGAAGCCAACAGCACCAGTCACTAATTCTTGATAACATTATGACAGGAAACTGACGTTCTAGAGCTCACAATCCCCAGTGGACGAAAGTACTTATTCCATCTTCAAAACAGGTTTCTTTTGATGCCTGGCAAGTTGTTCCTCCACGTTTTTTTTGAGTTTGTCATCATGGGAACCCTTAATCTGGACTTCCTTGAGTTCATATTCAGACAGTTTTTCTAGCCCAGAGAACTTCATTACCGACCCTGAACCACTACAGCAGGAAACTTTCAACAGCTCAAGATTGTGCAGTGCTTGTGATCCAAAAGTCACATCTAAGCTGGAGCTGCAAGAAATCTCAAGTACCTTCACTGTTTCATAGCAGCGTAATTGCTGTCCATGCAACATGACACAAAAATTGAGCTTACCATCAGGAAGCTGCTTGGCAATGAGATGTAGAATAGATACTTTAAGATCCCTGAGTCCACTGATAGTATCTTCGGTTAATATAGTCATCTCCAAAACTAACTTCCTGAGATTGTCAAGCTGATTGATCCACTCTGGAAACTTGTCTGCAAGGCCATACAGTTTAAAGCTCTGTAGGTTCTGGGGGGGAAGATACCCATCTGGGGTGACATACAAGCAGTCCTGATTGTCCTTCTTGAGCCTAACTGACAAGGATTCTAAATGCGCATGACTTGAGATGGCCACACAGAAATGTTTGCTGTTGTTCTTACTGATTCCAGACACTCCAAGCTTGCGCAATTGGGTGAGCTTCCTGAACTCTTTCAAGATGGCCCTCCCCCGAGCAGAATCGACATTAACAACACCGATGGTGAGCAATGCAGTCATTCTCTCTATCCCAGTAGGAACCTCAACACCCTCTAGTTGTCGACGTCTGCTGAACAAAGATGATGTCCATGATACAGAGGTATGTGGGGTTGGTTGTTTCTTTGTTGGTTTGGTTGTACCAGCAGCATCAGGTATTGGTTGTTCCTCAGTTGGTTTGGTGGTACTAGCACGAAGGTACTGCAGTTTCTTTAGCTTGGTGATGGTTGTTGGCATGGTTGCTATGGATGTATGTCTGACATCCAGAGTCTCAAGCTGCCTCAAACAACCCAATGAATTCGGCAGCCTACAGATCTCAGTGCATCTTCGTAGGGAAAGATACTTGAGGCGACAAAGCAGCTTCATCATTTGTTTGAGATCTTCATCTTTTAAACCGGATGCATCCTCAAGATCCAGAACCCGAAGTAACCTCATCCTATCAGAGATGAAGAATGACCTCCATTCTCCAAACACTGTCAAAGACCGTAGCCGTGAGAAGTCAATGCTCTCAAACACAATTATGTCTCTGTCCCAGCTTTCCAGTATGATGAGGTGACGCCCTGTGCGTTGAGAGGTTAGGGTGCAACTGCCTCCCAGTTCGAAGACAAGGTTCTCTTCCATTTGTCGTGATATGATATACTCTCGGACAAAACTGTTGACTTGGCACAAGGTCATTCTTCTGTCGCTGAATGCGGTGGTGACTGAATGTGGTTTCTGCATTATTATGCTCAGATCGAGGAGCCCACAGAAGAACTGCTCCCCTCTCTCCTCCGCAGACATTTTGTCAGTGTCCCTGGCATAGCCCTCTGCAATCCACCGTCTCACCAAACGCCTTCTCCGGATGCTGTGATCTCGAGGAAAAATTGACAGATAGAAGATACATGGCTTGAGGAAATCCGGGCAAGTTCGAAAGTAGGAGTGCAGCCAACCAAAGAGTGGCCGCAGGCAAGCAAACTCTGGGCTGCTCTCCAGTTCTTGCATAAATTTGAGATTCATAGAACTTGCACTATTCATCCATGTGACTGTTTTAGGTGCCAAAAAAATGGCTACAGCAACTATCACTTTGGGAAGACCACCGCACTTCAAAATAAGTTCTTGTAGCTCTTCATCTTTGGAGTCCTTTATAGGAGATGATGGTTTTTGCTTATGTACCTAAAGTTCAATTGAAGGACAAACGTTTTCAGCATGCTAAGCAAAATGCATTAGCTGTTTCATTCACAAAATGTATGCACATGGTGAACATACACTTCATACTGCAACTTGATATATGCATTAAGGGCCTGTTTGCTTAGCACCCTGAAAATCAGCCAGGCACACGATTTCGTCTGCCTGCAGTCTAGATTGCCGGGGTGCAAAGCTGCATGGGAGGCAGCATCCAAACAGGCCCTAAAATATAACAGAACAATGGAAATATACATAATTGAAATTGTTCATTAATTATTTTTCTCAAACACACAGGAGAGCTGTGTATCTTTATAAATTAGTGAGAAAACAAGGGAGAGACTCCCATACAAAGCAACCTCTCCACCACACTTAGGAGATACGAACAGGTTGCAAGATGAAACAAAAATGTTCATTCATAATTGTCTTAACTGCAAATGCAAAATGAAGTGGAAGGAAAGCAGAAAGATATTATTACTTTACTATTAGCGCCTTGCTTTAACAAAAACAAATGTTTTTTTTGGTATCTGGCAAAAATGTAATACAACGGTAGAATTTTCCATAAAAATATATCATTTGCTCCCTATTACCATAAAAATATATCATCTGCCCTTAAAATATTTATGTTCGATGTAAATGTCATTTTAGATGAATTCCATGTATACATATTGATCCTGAATTGCTGATAAAAAGACATATTAGCCAAATTTCTCTTATGGCAACAATGGCACCAACAAACATAGGAATACAATATCTAAAGCTAATATTAACATCTATAAATGTAATATTGGCCAAAATTTAATACTGACAGCTCTGACCATGCAGAGTCTGCCATACAACTTTTTTATAAATTTGAGATTTTAGGGCAAATTGGAGAAATGGTGAGAGGCTGCCGCAATCACTAGGCAACAGGCCCCTTCGCTTTTTCTGAATAAGCATACCTGCTTTTTGAAGAGCTCGAGGGCTGCTTTGTCTTCTAGACCTTTGACATTAAATATGACCCCTTCATTATCTGCACAATGTGAGGCGATGCTTGCTTCAGTTGTAATGACAATGATAATACTACTAGAAGGTCTAGACACCAAGGCAGCCTGTATTAAGTCCCATTCTTCCATGGACTCCAGATCATCAATAACAACAAGGCACCGGTTATCTTTTAGAATCTTATGACACTCTTGAGTAGGGTCTTTGATTCCCATGGCTTGAACAGGTTGTGAATGAAAATCCAAAAGCAAACTCCGGGAGAAGTCCCTTAAATTGAATGGGTGGGTTACATCGACCCAACCATACCTGTCAAATAATGAGTCATTTCGATGAATTCTGTCATAGTACATGTTCCTAACCAGGGCTGATTTCCCAACACCAGCTATCCCCCACACAGACAGCACTTGCAAACCATTGAGACGTGCCTTAGCAATATAGTTACCAAGTTGGTTCATTTCTGACTTGCGTTCAACAAGGTGAAAATTCTCCACCCAATCACAGGCAGCCTTCCATTTAGATGTTGGAATTCTAGGCAGAAAGCCAGTACCATGGGTTGCTTCATCCTCCATTGATATTTCATTGCTGTTGTCTACCACTCTATCAGATTCCATGCTTTTATCACCATCACCTTGCAGACTCTGAAACAAAAAATAGGTACAGAACCATATAATAGAGTTAAAAACCAAGAGAAGGGGATTTGCAGAGAGATGCAACAGGAAAAGAGCAGCAACGATGTTTCTGTGCTGAAGTCCTACATATTAATGGGATACTTTAGGAGGGGAAATTTAAGGTTGAAAGCATATGTGCAAGTTCTAAAGTTTTTCTTTTCCCAAAAGATTACAATATAGTTAAGATGAGATGCTGCTACCATACTATTTCGCTTGCAAGATATGGAACCGATGAGCAGCAAATGAATACTCCGTCCTCAAAAGAGTGCTTTTCGAGTTGTTATACAATCAGTTTCACCAAATCTATATAAAAGAAACTAACATTTATGATACCAAATAAGTATAATTAGATTAATCATGTAATATATTTTCATAATAAACCCATCTGGAGACAAAAATGTTGATACTATTTTATATAAACTTAGTGAAACTTAAAAATTGACTTAATTCAAATCTAGATTTGCACTCTTTTTGGGATGGAGGAAGTCGTGATAAAAACAGATAAGCAATACTAATGATAAACTTCATCCCTTCCAATTGAAATAGTTTAACCTTAAACACTAACATTCTTGCAGTTAACTGATGATGTTAAAGGTTTACCTCCTTCAAGAAGACACATATAGAGTGCTGTGCAGAGTACTGCTTCAGCTCCGAAACTTGGTATGAATGCCCAATGCACAAGCTTGCAATTTCACACTGCTGTGTGGATACAATGACCCAACTGCCATTCATCCTGTCTGGCAGGTACGTCCTGATGGTGTCCCAATCTCCAATTGTGGACACATTTTCCAGGACAACTAGGTATCTGTTCTCATTTACTTTGTCCATAAATGCCTCAATGAGTCCGCCTTCCATTGTCGCCATTACCTCAATCCTCTTCAGTTCATTCACATTTATAACGATTCCTTTTTGCAGGCAACTGTTTGTGTAGAACTGAGTCACCATACTACGGAGGAACTCGTGGGGATTGAAAGGATGTGTAAGCTTCACCCAGCCGCGGCATTCAAATTTTCGACAGAGTTCTGGGTCCTGGTAGGCCTTTCTGATGATTGATGTTGTACCAAGTTCACTACCTGTTCCCCAAACTGAGATTACCCCAAGGTCAGCTTGTTCCTTTGTGAGTAGCTGGGTGAGGTCCCTTAAGCCTTGCTGTTTTTTTGTGGTGTCCCTCGCCTCAACCAGCATGTCAAGTGCCATTGGGCCAAAAGCTGCGTTGGGTGCCGTCTGTTGCTGCATGGTGGGCTTGGATCCAGAGTCGCTGATGAGGCTGTAGCGTGAGTTCCTTCGACTCACATCCTCAACCCTAACCTTGAGCCGCTCTATCTCAGTTACAGCCTCGTCTAAGGGCAATGCTGATGCTGCCAGGCAAAGTGGAAGCATGCGGCGCCACCACCTTGGCTTGTTGTCCAGGTGGATGACAAACTCTATGCAGTCCTCCACATCATACGCCAGATCACGAACCTGCCTCACCCAGGTCCTCACAACGTTGTTCTTGACACGCTCCTCATTGGCAACGTTGAGGAAGGAGTGCATCATCTCAAACTCACCAGCAATGAATACAAGGTTGTGCTGCACACTTTGCTGCAATTTTGCCTCCTCCTCAATCGCTGACTGAGCCTTGGTCAGGGCCCCCTCCACCACTGTCTTGGCCAAGCCAACCACAAGGTCTGCCATTGCTCTTACAGTCTCTGATTCACTCCTTAGTGATAATAGCTAGCTAGGAATTGTCTAAGCACCTACGGATGGAGCTGTTAGCTATAAAAAAGCTAAATTGGACTTTGTTTAACAAGACTCCGCAAGAGTCCGATTCGAAAAAAAAAGAGTTTACCTGTACCTCGTGTAAAGGACGTCCCTCGCAGATAAACAGATCTGCACTGATGCTAATAACGTTATCATCTACATCTGCTTCAAAAAGGAAATTTTACATTAATAGAATAGAGACAGATTGATTGGCATATTTTGTAATGTGGGGGCAAAATGATCGCTTAAGTGCAAGACAACAGGTACGCATGAGGAAGAAAGATCAAAACAAACTTTTAAAAAGGGCAACTTGGTGGTAGATAAGCACATACTCACCACTTAAAAAAGTGAAAACGTGTTACTGATTAAGATCTACTTGTGAATTAGTTTGCTGTGAACCGAACACTTGGGTTGGGCCCTTCAAATGAGTTGGATCTTGTTGAAAAAAACTGAGCCTGATCGACCTTGGGCAGCCTTCCCCATACAGGTTGATTCATCAGTTAGGGCTTTCTTCTCATTGGCCATCATCTCAGAAGTTGGGAATGGAAAGAACACCCTTTTTGGACTAATAATTGGCCGCATGGTCAGTGCGTATCTCCCTGACTTGTTTGGACTGTTTTCTAAAAGGTAAGCAAAGCAAAGAACAGTTTGTGATGCTTTGGCTAAAATGAGTTGGATTCCAAGGTGCAGTCACTGTTATGGTCATTGCTAAATTTCTTGATTTATGGGACCTCTCAGAGGTGGAGCTGCAGCCCGAGGTCGAAGACTCCCCACTTATTTGGAAAAGTTGGGCGTCTGGCAAATGCAAATTCTTCATGTGGTTGGTCACCGATAATAGGTGGTGGACTGCAGATCGTCTTGCTACAAGGGGGTTACCTCATGAATTTTGCCAGTTATGTGATCAGGAGGAAGAAACAATTGACCACTTGCTTGTTTCATGTGTTTTCACTCGGCAAGTGTGGTCTCCAGCAGCAAGTGAGTTTGCAAGCCTTAACCTCCCAGCCCAATGAGATTTCCTTTGATGATTGATGGGCAACAACAAATGATAGATTGAGTGGTCCAGTTTGAAAAGGGCCAAATTCCATCATCATCTTAGGAGCATGGGCAATCTGGAATCACCGCAATCGCTATGTTTTTATGGGATTTTGCCAAGCTTGAATGAGGTCTTGTGTTCTTTATGGATGAGTTACACCTTTGGTGTTTGGCTGGCTCGAGGGGTCTCTATCTCCTTGTGACCTTGCCCTTGAGCCAAAAGACAATTGATGGATGGTTGAGCTCATCTAGTGTTTTATGTTTAGTGACGAGCATGGAAAAGTTTTTGGGGTGTGTGTCTGGCTGTTTGGTGTACGGGTTAAAAACTCTTTTTCATCTTCATAATATAATGATACACAGCTCTCCTATGTGTTCGAGAAAAAAAAAAGTGAACCACAGTCACTGAGATGGCGAATGCCCAACAGAGTCCAGTTGATTACCTGCCCATCAAAAATTACGTGGGGTAGTGCTAGATTTTGGTTGGGTTTGATTTGTAATTTCAGAGGAAGCAACCACCCTGTTCGGCAGGCTGTTTCTGCGGCTTATAAGCCGGCTGTGGTTGTTTTGTTGTGAGAGAAAAACACTATTCCACGGCTGATAAGCCGTGCTGATAAGCTCAGCCGAACAGGGCGAACAAATCCAAACGCAGGGGTGCAGACAGAGTGCAGTGAAGGAGCAGCAACCCAGCAGTACCAGGGTTTAGTGATGCTGGCGAGGTGCAAATGCTGCAGTTGTGCTGGAACACCAGAGACAGGGGCGGCAGGCGCAACCGTGCAAGCAAGCGGGCGCGAAATCAACCAAACAGAGCACAGTCTTCCACTAGGTAATTCTGTCAAGCACACACCGTGCATCTACTATTGGCTGCGACCCGCAGAAGAGGATGGAGAAGAGGACCTGCTACTGCTAGGGTCCTCCAGGAGCCGTTGTGGTAAGCTTGAGATGGGCGTATGGATGCCGGGCGGTGACGTGCGTGGCGGCCGCCCATGTTGGTCCGTGCCGCAATCTGCAAGCACACCAATGGTTTGTGGGCTGGTGGCCGAGTGCAGGGGTGATTTGGCGCATGCCAAGGTGTAAGCATTTACGAGGGCTATCCGAATCTCCTGGAACTAGAAGTGGTGCAAGAACTTGATGTACTCGGAAGAACACCAGCTGCAAGCCTGCAAGTTACCAAGTACGCAGCAGCAATGCATCATAAGCAACAAAGTAGTTACAAACTGCGCGAGCTTCACAAGTAGCCTCAATCTGAATAAGAGACTCTACTAATTCTTAGAGAAACTTGAATAGGAGATAGAACAGCAGAATCAAAGGCATCTACAGTTCCAGCCTTGTTATTTAGGTGGGCTCGTATTGATTAATTTGTCCTCCACAGACTGATAGGAGGGAGGGATGGAAATCAAAGGGAACAAGGATCCTATGTTCAGCACGAGAGGAGACATGTATAATCCAGATCCGTCCGTGAGCATCCAATCCAAAACTACACGACAAACAAAATTGGGATGCAAGCAGCAGCGATGTACCTTGAGATCGGACATGGCCGGCATGCGAGAAGACGTTGACGGCGTCGGCCGCACCGATTGGGAACGCGAGGGGGCCGCGCCGGGAATGCGAGCACGGCAGGTGGTGTTTTTAGGATGCTGCGCAGTGGAGGCAGTGGGGGAGGGCGACGACTTGACTCGCTAGTGAACGGCATGAACACATCGACTGCTCCTGCTCCACAGCGATGGAAACTGGGGACCCGGAAAGAGTCAGAGCGTCCCTCGCTCTCTAAAAAACATCGATAAAAATGTTTCTCATATTCTGCACTCTCTGAAAATACGATCGGTAAAAATTCAGATTCTTATTAAAAAAGTTTCGGATTTCGGTAATGCTAAGACGTCTGGTGCCTAGCTCTACTCACTCACGCCGCATGCTTCGCTCGTCTAAAAAAACACGTCTCGCCTAACAAAATTAACTCCCGCACGTCTCGCACCACTCCGCTCCGATCCCACCCTTACCTCTTCCGCGCTCCTCATCCCCTGCCGCAGCGCGCTAATGCTTGGCGTCCTCCCCCACCGGGAGCCCCAACACCCACAGATCCAGCGACTCTCCCCTAGCCGGCGAGATCCATGGAGCAGAAGCGAGATCCATGGAGGTGGCACGACAGTGTTGCAGGAGAGTGGGCGACTTTCCTCCACCCGGCGCGGCGCCCTCTCCACCCCTAGCAGCTCACTCTTTCACCCCAGCGACCGAGCTCCCCCCACCCCAGCGGGCATGGCGCTCCTCGACCCCCATCACCCACCGTCGCCGCACAAGCCAAGCCCGGTACTGATGGCGCTGGTGGTCATGCGACGCTACTCGCCGCCGGCTCCGATCCCGACGGCTGGAATCGACTGGCCTAGGCTTTCCCTTCCCTATGTTGCAAATGTATGTTTTAGGTGTTTCAGTCGTTTCAAAGGTATTTTGCAGTTGTGTTTCATGGATGTTGCAAAAGTAGATCAGGGGATGTTGCACATGTTGCAAACGTTTCAGAAGCATGTTGGAAGCATTTGTTCAAAATGTTTTATCTATTTCTAGACGTATGTTGCAATCGTTTTTATCTGGATGTTGCATATGCTTTCACACAAATGTTTGCAACGGTATGTTTCAAATGTTTCAGTCGTTTCAGTAAGTGTTTTTTCATGTTGCAATTGTTTATTTGGATGTTCCATATGTTTCACATATAGTTGCAAGCATATGTCCCAAATGTTTCATATGTCCCAGATGTTTCATATGTTTCAAATGTATGTTTCAAATGAGTGTTTCATGTTGTAAGTGCAAACCACTGGCGTTGGTGTCCATGAGGGCAGCCAGGGCCAAGCTGTGGCCACCGAGCGTGGAGCAAGCGCAGGCCGCCACCAGCAATGTGGGGAGGAAGCACAGGCCACGCGGCGCTGTTGTGGAAGAGGCGATGGAGAGTCTTTCCGAGTGGCCTGTAAGAGACGAGCGCAGCGCGCGGCATGGAAGAGGCGGGGGCGAGTCATCCGAGCAGCATGGGCAGATGATCTGAAGCGGGCGGTTCGGATGCGAGTGCGGGAAACGAAGCTGGCGTGGATGGCGCGTGAATCCGAGCGGACGGGGCGGAGCAGTCGCAGTCGTCCGAACGTCCGGGTACTAGTGCTGCCGTTCGGATTTAGATTCTCATTAACGAAAAATAGTTTTTCCAAAAATTATATAAATGAAAATATTCTTAAAAAATCAGAATTTTTTTGTGAGCCTACAAGGTTATTTCACTTCTTTACCGAGGAAAGTCATAATAGGTAGAAACGTTTTTTTACCTTCATGTTTGGAAGTGTTTAAGTGATTCTAGAGAGAAACCAATAAGATTCTAGCGTCCAAACGGCCCTAAAAAAAGATATGTAACACCTCAGGTGTTTAGCTCCTTAATTGCATTACATTTGCATGAGCATAAGCAAGCATCATTCATTTCATGCATAAGCTTATAATATGTTTATATTTCATGTGAAGTAAAAAGTGAGTAGTGTGCAACACACAAGTACCTTATGTGCAATTTCCTTTGTGAGATATGTCAACCACTTTAGTGTAACATAATTAGCAAGTGTGGTGCAACACACTCATGCAACATGTGCAACATGAGTTTGCAACATTTGGGTGAAAGTGTTGAATTACTTGTGCCAAAGTATGTGACACTAGGAATTTTGTGTAACCAATGTGTAGGGTGGCTAATTAGGTCTTATAACACCTTAATTACATTTAGGGTAAGTAGTGGAGCAATGTTCATGTTGACCAAAATTACCAAATTGCCCTTCTAAATGTTGTTGACCAAGTTTGGAACCCTAGAGTGATCTGGTTTGACCAATTAAAAAGTCCAGCTTAGAAATCTTGCATGGAGGAGCAACCTTAAGCAAAGTTGTAGAGAATTTCATAAGAAACAAAAGTTCTAATATGGCCATCTCATGAAAATGATCAGAACATGCTCAAAAATGGCCCACAAGTCAGTATTAGAGGCTGTTTTGGGACTTAGCAATTTTTGGCTAAGTGTGAAGCTGAAAACCGTTTCACTGTACCTCACTTTGGCAACTGGTAACTCACAAACTAGGCCGAACCAGTCCTTGAGCCAATTGACAAAGTTGTTGTCCACACATAGCTCTACAACATTGTCAATACCACCATCACCTAGTTCTAAATGGTTTAGGAGATGTGGTGTCTTGAAAATAGGGTTTCAGTCGGGTTCATTGACTGAAACTAAGTTTCAGTTTCCAAGTATGCCACTTTGGAGCTTTGTAGTTTCAAATCCAAACCGAATCTGTTCTTGAGCTAATTAGCGAAGTTGTAGCCCTCACGAAGCCCTACAACTTTGATGTTATCACCTTCTCCTAACTCGAACCGGTTTTGGAGATAATCATCGTTGAACTTTCTCTGTCAGTCGGTCTTTAAGGCCACGATTGAAACGCCGATTCAGTCATCAGTAGAGTGGCCGACCGGCCACAGACCGTCGCCGCCGCATGTCCCTCCACACGCCGCGTGTGACCTGGCGTCGCGGCCAGCTGCTCGACGTGTAGAAGAGGTCCCTGCTGCCTCGTCTAAGCCGCCTAGCCATTTCTTTCCTTCCCGTGTGCAACCGAGGCGGAAAAACGCCGCTCCTCCTCACCGCCACAAACGCCGACGTGTTCGACCGCCGTGGCATCATGGTCAAGTCCAATTCCCTCCGCTCGGAGCTTCCTCCCCTAACCCGCAAGCCATCCCACCACCTGACCTGGCAAGCCGGGCTGTGGTAAGCAACTGGGGCCGTCTCCGCCATTGCCGCCATGGGCGACCTCCTTGCCGGAGAGGGGCGCTCCGTGGCCGGGTTAGTTAGGACCCCTTCCAACCTCCTTTTTCAACCTCAATCGGTCCGCCTGGGCGTAGTGTAGCTCGTACCGAGCTTAGGTACGGCCGTGCGGCCTCACCGGCGGCAGTACACCGCCACCCGACCCTCACCGGCCGCCGCTCACGACGGCGAGCCCCTCCCACTCCAACCCGAGCCTTCCTTCTTGCACGAATCGAAGCACCTTGTGATGGAGAACGCGAGGGTGTGCTTGGTTTCCCGAGCGAGCTCCCCTCCGACGAGCTTGAGCTCGCCGGAGCTCGCGGTTCGCCGCCCCTCTGCCCTCTATCACTGACCGCGGGGACCCACCTGTCGGTGCCGCGCGTGGGCGGGAGCCCGAGCGGGCCGCGCGCGCGCGTCGTGGGCCGCGTCTTTCCGGGCCGGCCCAGTATAAAATGAGATCTTTTTCATTTTTATTTATCTTGCTACATAATTTTGGTTAAGTTTGGAAAATGTAGATCTAGGGTTTTACTTGCTCAAAAATCATGAGATAAATTTTATTAGAATCTACTTGATGTGTAGTATTTTAGAAAAATATGGGTTTGCTATGTGATGTTTAGATTTCGGGACATTTAAATAGGTCTTTGAAATGTGTTTTAAATCACATGCAAACTTGTTTAAATTATATCTTGAGTTTCAGTATTCCAAAAATTATGAAATTTGGTGAGTAGGCTAATTTATACTTGCTCTAGCTTTGGTAAAAATTTGGACAGTAGTGCTTAAGTACTTTTCAAGTTATAATGTCATCTTGTTATTCTAGGAAATAATTAAATGAATTTTAGTACTTTTTCTACATGTGCAATGTTCATATAACTTTTTGGAGAATGTCTTGGTACCCTAGACTGTCCAAGAAAATTAAGAAATCTGTTGTTTGACACTTTTTACTATGCTTTGTTATTTATACAAAAATCAGCCTTTTGGGCTTATAAATTTTGTTCAGAGAGTTCCTGTGAATAAATTGAGTTCAAATTTTTACAGTAGCCTCTTTTTGGGGCAGAGAGTCTCCTGTAATTTTTGTAGAATTTTAGGAGCAGTTTACATATATGTTGGAAATTCCACTTAATTACTTAAGTAAATTAAGAAATGGGTTTAAATAAAAATTCTAGGTGGGCACACCTTACTTTCTGGTGTTTTTGTGACATTTGTGAACTTGTAGTAGTATTAGTTTAGTCTTAGAGAATGTTTGCCATATCAATAAATATTTAATCTTTGCAATTTTAGGTTTCTGGACAGCTGATAGTATTTCTAGGTTTGACCTTGGATAAAGGTGGTTGCTGGAAAACTTATAAATACCAAAGTTGTAGTAAAATTTGTAAATGAGCTTGTGTCAAAATTTGGGAGCATTTGGCTTAGTAGTTTGGGAGTTATTGCTGTTTAAATTGCCAGTCCAGAATTGACTGCTCTTTGTTTAGAGAGAACAGATTCTGGAACTTTGGAGTTTCGATTAGGTAAACTTTGGAATTTAGTGTTGTGGTCTGAAAACATTTTGTGGTGCATTTCATAAGCTTTCCAGATTGTCTTAGATCATATCTTTTGGAGTTAGGAATCCTCAGTTATGTTAGAATCTTTGAGCTGCTGTCCAGAATAACTTACTGTGGTAACCTAAATAATGTTACTCTTGTGTTTATTAGGTGTTAGGGCCTTAACCGAAGAGGAACAACTATATCTTAGGTTGGGTAGATTAGGTAAGTACTTCTCCACCGGAGAAGAGATTTGCACGTACTAATAAAATAACTTGAATAGAGTATTTTATTTCTGAAATGCATTTCATTCCGAGCATGTTGCACCCATTTATGCATTCATGATATTTATTGTGCATTCATACAATAGGTGTACCGGAGGGGGTCACTCTCCTCGAATTCGAGCCTGTGATTCCGGAGGAAGTCCAGGACCAGCCAGAGGAACCAGCGAAACCAGTCGGCGAAGGAGACGCCGCTGAAGACTTGCCCGAGTGCCCTGACCATCGGCCCTCGACCTTTCTGAAAGGCAAGCCCCGGTGCATGCTGAACCTACTGTTTTATAAATTAATCTTGAATACTTTTAATTGTTTACTGCATTAAGTTGTAGGAGTTATATGAAAACACTTGTTGCATTATACCTGTCCTTGTCCAGATATCGTACTTAATCCTATATTAGGTTTAGGCACGTGTCAATGCTTAGCCCTGCTTAGTTCGGTAGAAGTCGGGTGATTTTCGGTCATCCGCGAGATGTAGGAAGGAGTCACGAGTGGCTTTATGGCTATCGTGGATGGAACCATGTCTTAAAATGAAATTGAGACCGGGCGGGAGTTCGATAGTACAGCCGCAAGACACTTCACGTCTTGGGTGTGGAGCTATGCCCGTCTGAGTCGTTTAAGGACCGATTCGCTGTACGTCCTTGAGTCATGTTGAACGCAGTCTAACACTTATTTGGCCGGATAAGCCGTTCTGACCGCGAAGTCGAGTAGTATGGTTCAGGCGGGGAATCGAATGGTAGGTTGCATCTTGGAGGAGAGAAAGGATGTGCTTGGGGACATTGGCGTGAGACCAAGGGGGGTTAGAGTCCCTATCACCTGGCAGAGTGTCGCCCTTGGGGACGCGACATTATTCGGGCCCGAGATTCCTGAACTGTACAAAAGATGACCTGAGCAGCCTTCGCCAGGCGTGACTCGGTGAGTGTTAGAAATACCCCTCCAGCTGGATAGGAATTCAATTCGAATCGCCGTCGCTCCCGGTTAGTGAGCACTTGACTTGAGCAGCGGCAACGTAGATCTCATTAAATGAATTGTGGTTAAGGGAATGATACAATTTTGCCACAATTCATACCTGCTCTGGATATAATGAGGATAATTGTTTGATTATAATCAAGTGCTTGTTTAGTACAGGTGCTAAGATAGATGATAGGTAAATGCTAAAAATAACTGCTAGTACAGGTTATAAGAGTCTCAATTACTTATGCCTTTATGCAAAAATGTGATGTCAGCTAGCCTCTTGTGAAAGCCTTGCATAATCCTTGGTGTCATCTTATTTCTGGTTTTCGACGGGTAAGTCTAGCTGAGTACATTCCAGTACTCAGGGTTTATTCCCTCCTGTTGCAGATGATATGCTCTATCAAGGCTTCTGCAAAACTTGTCTCCACCCTGCGGGTGACGAAGACTAGATCACTTGGGCGTGATCATCTTTTATGTACTTTCCTCATGCTTTTGCGGGTTGTTGATCATCAAGACTGGCAGTAGTTAACAACTGGTGTGTGTTATGCTTCCACTACTTTATAAACTTGGTTTGTAATAATTGCGACTCCGTATGTGTACCCTTATTTCAGAACTACTTGCGAAATGTAACGTATGATGTTGTATGTTGAATGATGCGATCCTGGTTGTAAGCAAGTTGGTTTGAAATCCTTCGTGTTTTCGATTGACTACCGGGATTATATGGGCTCAAGTTCGAAAATTTGAGCGCTTCGGTGCTTGTTTTTGTACTTGTGCTCTTATAATTTGGTCGGTTCTGTTACAGCTGGTACCGGAGCATAATTCAACATTAAAAACATCATACGAGTATTTAAAAACAAAAATATTTGATTATGAAAAAGGGTTAAAACACTAAAAATTATTTTTTAGGTATGCCAGTGATCACATCCCTTAGCCCAAATAAGGACTCTTAGGTGGCTTATTATAAAGACTAACTTGGAGGCCTTGTTTGTTTTTGTTTCGTCGTCCATACGGCGTGATATTGTATGGATGCCATCCACTTGGATGGTAATGTATGGATCAATTGCCTCGACGCTCTGGTAAGTGTGAGTTGTGAGAGCATGATCGTCCAACCGACGATCTAGGGGAGAGTAGTTTTGGTGACTTGCATACTTACATGTTTAAACCATGTAATTACGTAAGCACTTAATTGTGGGAACCCTTATATCGGGTAGCTTTGATACTGAAGTATATACATCAGGGGATGTGTATATGGAAAGTATTTAAATTACTGCTTTCTTGTTTGCTTATATTGGGAAACTATTGGGCTGAAATGAGGTTTTCTGCAGGTACACTAACAGCGTAACGAGTAGACCGATAGTTTCGCTTATATGAGAGAACGTATGTATGCCACCGCCTAGCGTTAGAACTTTAGGTTTCTACTAAGGTGAGAGGGCGTACGGAACGTGCATGCATCATGTTTAATTATATCATACATATCATTTACTCCCTCCTTAAAAATTTTAGTACTCCCGACTAAAGTAAATTTCGTATCCCCTAAATGATCCTCACTTTAAGTCGTATCTTATCTGTTGCTACAGATGGCACGTACCAAGAGGACCGCTCGTAAGTCCACTGGAGGCAGGGCACCGCGACACCAGCTCGCTCCACGTGAGCCCCGCCCTGAGCCTACTGAGGTGGAAAGGCTGAGGGCAGAGTTGGCTGAAGTGACTGCTGCCAGAAATGCAGCGCGTCAGCAACTGGAGCAAGTGATCTGTGATCGTGACCAGGAAACCCTTGCAGTCCAGAGATTGACAGTAGCAAACCGCAACTGTCAACGCATGCTGGTCCGTGTCATGAACCAGAGGGATAAAGCCTGGCACGAGGAGAACGTTCTGAGAGCTCGTCAGTTTGAGCTCGAGCAACAGTTGGAGAATGCTGAAGAATACAATGATAATCTTCATGAAGAAGTGCACCGCCTGAACAACGAGCTTAATCCCCTACTGCCTCGAAACAACAACGTCGATGAGGACATGGGTTCAGAAATCGTTATGGCTGAAAATGATGATGAAGTGGAGGTCAACGGACCCCAAGATGCCGAACTAGAAGAAGAACCAGAAGAAGAAGAAGATGAGGAGTTAGAGCCTGTTAGTGATGAGGATGGCGGGGAGATCCTTGACACCGACTCTGAGGACGGTGCTTAGAGTAGTTATCGCGTAGCTATGATGTTAGGATCGTCTTTTGTGCTTCCTAGGGTTGGAGTGAGGCTTTGTAATAACTTGACTTTTCGGATGTAAGGTCGAACTCTATGTGTTTTTGGATGTTTAGTTGGAACCTGTTAATTTCGATCGCAATTGGATGTCTTATTGTGTTGCGTTCGATGATGGTGTCACGATTAGTACCCTTCGGTGCCGCGACAAAACCGAGGGCCTCCTATGGCGCGCGACATAAGGCTATGCTGCTTGGCACGCGCTGGTATCGAGGTGGCTAGTCATGATCCACCATAGAACTCTACCGTAGAGAAGTCTCTTTATGATCAGTTTGAAGTAGCCTTTCTCAGTCAACTAAACACTTTGAAACTGAATCCAAGTACCGGGCAAAAGATCAAAAATCACGTCGATTTTAACGTAAACGGTTCAGTAACTGCTGTGTTTCTCGTGTGTGAGCCTTTATCAAAGTACATCTTGTTGGATTCTATCGCATGATTGCGCCATTTGATCCGCTTGAATGGGTTATGCGGTGGTGATGAATTATTGTGCCAAGAGTATTTTAAGAAGTCTATTTCATGAAGTCAGTTTGACATATTTACAATAATTCATCTACAAATTTCCCACATCGTCAGTGCTCATTGGCTATGCATTTTGCAGATGTCGTACAATCTTCATCGGGGTCGTGGCAATGAGGATGAGGAACAGCCACCCCCTCCGCCACCACCTACCCCGGCTGAGCTGAAGCAGACAGTGGTCGAAGGGCAGCGCATGTTGGCAGATGCTATGCGCCAGCTGGCTAACCGGGAAGCTCGTCCTGGCCGCCAGGGCCCAGAACCCAATCAGTACAGTGATTTCAAGGACTTTCTTGATACTAAGCCCCCGCTCTTTAAGGAGGCGGAGGAACCACTGCAAGCTGATGAATGGTTGAACACTATTGAGCAAAAGTTTCGTCTGCTTCGCTTGATTGATGAGCTAAAGACTGAATATGCTTCTCATCAATTGCATGGTCCAGCGGGTATTTGGTGGAGCCACTATCATTCCACACTGCCTGCAAATGTCCCGATTGCTTGGGACCAGTTCAAGGCTGCATTCTGTGGGAATTATATTCCTCCAGGTCTTATGGCTATCAAACACACAGAATTCATGAGGTTGTCGCAGGGAAATAAAAGCTTGACTGAATATCTACAATCTTTCAACAACCTGGCAAGGTATGCCACAGAGTTTGTGGATACCGATTCTAAGAAAATTGCTAGCTTTAAAAGAGGCCTCGGCCCGAAGCTGATGAAGACTATGGGCACTAGCAAGTGCACTACTTTCAATGAATTTATCAGTGATGCTCTGACTCAAGAGAATAATAATGCTATCTATTCTGCCTCTAAGAGCCGCAAAAGGGCCATTGAGGCGAGTGCTTCACAGTCTCGAGCTCCAGCTGCCCCGAGGGCTCCTCCTCGCCCTCCTGCCACAACTGCTAAGTTCCGTCCTCCGCAAAAGAAGGCCCCAGTGAAGACTGGGTTTCGTAAGGCATATACAGTGGCTCTGCCAAAAAGTAGTTCGAGCCAAGGCAGCTCCAGTGTCCCTCCTAGCAACATGCCTTGCTGGAACTGCAACAAGCCAGACCATTGGTCCAGGAACTGTCCTTACCCCAAGAAGAATGTCAACCAAGGTGGCCGTCAAGGGCACGCCCATTATAACAGCATTGAGGAAATCCCATCTGGTGAGGTTGTCACTGCTGGTAAGTTCCTAGTTGATCAACACCCTGCAGTGGTACTTTTTGATTCAGGTGCTTCACATTCCTTTATCAGTCCTAAGTTTGCATCAGAATTTGCACACAAATTGCATACTGTTGAAGGTGGGGGTTATTGCATTAGTGCAGCAAGTGGGAATATTTCCACAGATAAAGTAGTGGGGAATCTTGAGCTTGAGATAGAAGGGCGAAAGTACTCGCTGGCCTTAGTGGTTTTGCCGGGCTTAGGTATCGATGTTATTTTAGGCATGAATTGGATGTGTCAGAATGGGGTACTCATTGATACATCCACTCGGGTAGTTATGCTCAGAGACCCTACAGATCAAAAGGGTTTTCTGGTACAACTTCCCAGAAAAGTTGATTTGTCTGGGGAAGTTCATGCTGTGCAAGCAAAGGTGTTGACCGAAATTCCAGTAGTAAATGAGTTTCCAGACGTTTTTCCCGATGATTTGCTGGGGCTCTCTCCGGATCGGGATGTGGAGTTTAAAATTGAGTTGTTGCCTGGCACGGCTCCTATCTCTAGGAGACCCTATAGGATGCCTCCGAATGAACTAGCTGAACTTAAGGTGCAATTGAATGAACTTTTGAAGAAAGGGTTGATTCGTCCTAGTTCATCGCCGTGGGGATGTCCTGCTATCTTTGTAAAGAAGAAGGATCAGTCGTTGCGGATGTGCGTAGATTATAGACCTCTCAATGCAGTCACTGTCAAAAATAAGTACCCTCTACCATGTATCGACATCTTGTTCGATCAGTTGTCTAAAGCTAAAGTTTTCTCCAAGATCGATCTAAGATCTGGCTACCATCAAATTAAAATCCGCCCGGAAGATGTTCCAAAGACAACCTTTTCTACCAGATACGGTCTTTATGAGTATCTTGTTATGTCTTTCGGCTTGACAAATGCCCCCGCACACTTCATGTACTTGATGAATTCGGTGTTTATGCCTGAATTGTACAAGTTTGTGGTGGTATTTATTGATGACATCTTGGTATATTCTGTGAATGAGGAGGATCACGCTGAACATCTGCGTATAGTCCTCACAAGACTGCGTGAACATCAACTTTATGCAAAGTTCAGTAAGTGCGAATTCTGGCTTCGTGAAGTACCTTTCCTTAGGCATGTGTTGTCCGATGGAGGAATTATGGTGGACCCCGCCAAGGTACAGGAAGTACTGAACTGGAAGGCTCCTATCTCGGTTCACGAGGTCCGAAGTTTTCTTGGTTTGGCTGGCTATTATCGTCGCTTCATCCCGGATTTCTCCAAAATAGCCAAGCCAATGACTCGGTTGCTGCAGAAAGACACCAGGTTTGTCTGGACTCCTGAGTGTGATGCGGCTTTTCACCAACTGCGAACCCTCCTAACCTCAGCTCCGGTTTTGGCACAACCGGATATCGAGAAACCATTTGATGTTTATTGTGATGCCTCAGGCATAGGTTTGGGAGGTGTGTTGATGCAGGAAGGCCGAGTAATTGCATATACCTCTCGACAACTTCGGAAGCATGAGGCAAATTATCCAACGCATGACTTAGAACTCGCCGCAGTTGTTCATGCTTTGAAAGCCTGGCGACACTATCTGTTGGGCAATGTTTGCAATATCTACACAGACCACAAAAGCCTCAAATACATCTTCACCCAACCCGAGTTAAATATGCGTCAACGAAGATGGCTCGAGTTGATTAAGGATTATAACCTTCAAGTGCACTATCATCCTGGCAAGACAAATGTGGTTGCGGATGCTTTAAGCCGTAAGTCTCATTGCCATTCCTTAGTTGAAACTGATTTTCATCGATCTTGCCTTCTACATCTAGCAGTCTTGTACAACATCACTGTCAGTTGTACTCTCAAAAGCAGAATTATTGAGCTCTAAAAGACTGACACTGGTATATTCCACATCAAGCGTAAGATGAAAGAGCAAGAAACTACACAGTTCAGGGTAGATGAAGAGGGTGTACTATGGTTCAAGGATAGGTTAGTTGTGCCTAAGGACCGGGAGCTTCGAATTGATATTATGTCTGAAGCACACTCCTCTAAGTTGTCCATCCATCCTGGTAGCAATAAGATGTATTATGATTTGAAGCCATACTATTGGTGGACCAAGATGCGGAAAGAAATAGCTGCATATGTGGCTAGGTGTGACACCTGCTATAGAGTTAAAGCTGTGCATATGAAAGCTGGGTTGTTTCAACCACTTTCTATCCCAGGTTGGAAATGGGAAGAGATAAGTATGGATTTCATTGTCGGTCTTCCTCCTACTGTCAAAAATCATAACTCCATCTGGGTAATTATGGATCGTTTGACCAAATCAGCTCACTTCATTCCAGTTAGAGTGGACTATCGTCCCACTGACTATGCTGAGTTGTACTTCAATCAGATCGTCCGGCTTCATGGGATACCTCGTACTATCATATCTGACCGTGGTCCCCAGTTCACCGCTCGCTTTTGGGAGCACTTGCATCACCTTCTGGGAACCAAGTTAGTGAGAAGCTCTGCTTATCACCCCCAGACATCAGGACAGACGGAACGGGTTAACCAAATCTTGGAAGATCTGTTGCGGGCATGTGTCATTTCATCCAAGGGTTCTTGGGAAAAATGGTTACCTCTAGCCGAGTTTTCGTACAATAATAGTTATCAAGAGAGTATTAAGATGGCTCCATTCGAAGCTTTGTACGGTCGTAAGTGTAGAACTCCACTAAACTGGGTAGAAGCTGGTGAAAGGAGATTTTATGGTATTGCTTTTGTTGAGGAAGCTGAGGAACAAGTCCGTACCATCCAAAAACATATGGCTGCAACCCAAGCTAGACAGAAAAGTTATGCTGATCGTCGTAGAAAACCACTCGAGTTCGAAGTTGGGGACTTCGTGTATCTGAAAGTTTCTCCAATGAAGAGTGTCCAACGTTTTGGCGTTAAGCGGAAACTTGCACCAAGATACGTGGGTCCTTTCCAGATCATAGGCAAGAGTGGAGCTGTTGCGTACAAAATCCAGTTACCTCCTGAAATGAGTGCCATATTCAACGTCTTCCATGTATCACAGCTCAAAAAGTGTCTTCGAGTTCCTGAGGAAAGAGTCCCCTTAGGAGATATCAGGCTGGAATCCGATCTAACTTACGAAGAAAAGCCAGTCCGCGTGATCGATACTCAGGAACGAGTGACTAGAAGCAAAGTGGTTAAGTGGTATAAAGTAATGTGGAGTAATCAGGGTAGTGAAAGTGACGCTACATGGGAACGGGAAGACTATTTACGGGATGGTTATAAGGAATTCTATGAAAAATGGTACGCTTTCCAAATCTCGAGACGAGATTTTTATAAGGGGAGAGGGCTGTAACACCTCAGGTGTTTAGCTCCTTAATTGCATTGCATTTGCATGAGCATAAGCAAGCATCATTCATTTCATGCATAAGCTTATAATATGTTTATATTTCATGTGAAGTAAAAAGTGAGTAGTGTGCAACACACAAGTACCTTATGTGCAATTTCCTTTGTGAGATATGTCAACCACTTTAGTGTAACATAATTAGCAAGTGTGGTGCAACACACTCATGCAACATGTGCAACATGAGTTTGCAACATTTGGGTGAAAGTGTTGAATTACTTGTGCCAAAGTATGTGACACTAGGAATTTTGTGCAACCAATGTGTAGGGTGGCTAATTAGGTCTTATAACACCTTAATTACATTTAGGGTAAGTAGTGGAGCAATGTTCATGTTGACCAAAATTACCAAATTGCCCTTCCAAATGTTGTTGACCAAGTTTGGAACCCTAGAGTGATCTGGTTTGACCAATTAAAAAGTCCATCTTAGAAATCTTTCATGGAGGAGCAACCTTAAGCAAAGTTGTAGAGAATTTCATAAGGAACAAAAGTTCTAATATGGCCATCTCATGAAAATGATCAGAACATGCTCAAAAATGGCCCACAAGTCAGTATTAGAGGCTGTTTTGGGACTTAGCAATTTTTGGCTAAGTGTGAAGCTGAAAACCGTTTCACTATACCTCACTTTGGCAACTGGTAACTCACAAACTAGGCCGAACCAGTCCTTGAGCCAATTGACAAAGTTGTTGTCCACACATAGCTCTACAACATTGTCAATATCACCATCACCTAGTTCTAAATGGTTTAGGAGATGTGGTGTCTTGAAAATAGGGTTTCAGTCGGGTTCATTGACTGAAACTAAGTTTCAGTTTCCAAGTATGCCACTTTGGAGCTTTGTAGTTTCAAATCCAAACCGAATCTGTTCTTGAGCTAATTAGCGAAGTTGTAGCCCTCATGAAGCCCTACAACTTTGATGTTATCACCTTCTCCTAACTCGAACCGGTTTTGGAGATAATCATCGTTGAACTTTCTCTGTCAGTCGGTCTTTGAGGCCACGATTGAAACGCCGATTCAGTCATCAGTAGAGTGGCCGACCGGCCACAGACCGTCGCCGCCGCGTGTCCCTCCATGCGTCGCGTGCGACCTGGCATCGCGGCCAGCTGCTCGACGTGTAGAAGAGGTCCCTGCTGCCTCGTCTAAGCCGCCCAGCCATTTCTTTCCTTCCCGTGTGCAACCGAGGCGGAAAAACGCCGCTCCTCCTCACCGCCACAAACGCCGACGTGTTCGACCGCCGTGGCATCACGGTCAAGTCCAATTCCCTCCGCTCGGAGCTTCCTCCCCTAACTCGCAAGCCATCCCACCACCTGACCTGGCAAGCCGGGCTGTGGTAAGCAACTGGGGCCGTCTCCGCCATTGCCGCCATGGGCGACCTCCTTGCCGGAGAGGGGCGCTCCGTGGCCGGGTTAGTTAGGACCCCTTCCAACCTCCTTTTTCAACCTCAATCGGTCCGCCTGGGCGTAGTGTAGCTCGTACTGAGCTTAGGTACGGCCGTGCGGCCTCACCGGCGGCAGTACACCGCCACCCGACCCTCACCGGCCGCCGCTCACGACGGCGAGCCCCTCCCACTCCAACCCGAGCCTTCCTTCTTGCACGAATCGAAGCACCTTGTGACGGAGAACGTGAGGGTGTGCTTGGTTTCCCGAGCGAGCTCCCCTCCGACGAGCTTGAGCTCGCCGGAGCTCGCGGTTCGCCGCCCCTCTGCCCTCTGTCACTGACCGCGGGGACCCACCTGTCGGTGCCGCGCGTGGGCGGGAGCCCGAGCGGGCCGCGCGCGCGCGTCGTGGGCCGCGTCTTTCCGGGCCGGCCCAGTATAAAATGAGATCTTTTTCATTTTTATTTATCTTGCTACAGAATTTTGGTTAAGTTTGGAAAATGTAGATCTAGGGTTTTACTTGCTCAAAAATCATGAGATAAATTTTATTAGAATCTACTTGATGTGTAGTATTTTAGAAAAATATGGGTTTGCTATGTGATGTTTAGATTTCGGGACATTTAAATAGGTCTTTGAAATGTGTTTTAAATCACATGCAAACTTGTTTAAATTATATCTTGAGTTTCAGTGTTCCAAAAATTATGAAATTTGGTGAGTAGGCTAATTTATACTTGCTCTAGCTTTGGTAAAAATTTGGGCAGTAGTGCTTAAGTACTTTTCAAGTTATAATGTCATCTTGTTATTCTAGGAAATAATTAAATGAAATTTAGTAATTTTTCTACATGTGCAATGTTCATATAACTTTTTGGAGAATGTCTTGGTACCCTAGACTGTCCAAGAAAATTAAGAAATCTGTTGTTTGACACTTTTTACTATGCTTTGTTATTTATACAAAAATCAGCCTTTTGGGCTTGTAAATTTTGTTCAGAGAGTTCCTGTGAATAAATTGAGTTCAAATTTTTACAGTAGCCTCTCTTTGGGGCAAAGAGTCTCCTGTAATTTTTGTAGAATTGTAGGAGCAGTTTACATATATGTTGGAAATTCCACTTAATTACTTAAGTAAATTAAGAAATGGGTTTAAATAAAAATTCTAGGTGGGCACACCTTACTTTCTGGTGTTTTTGTGACATTTGTGAACTTGTAGTAGTATTAGTTTGGTCTTAGAGAATGTTTGCCACATCAATAAATATTTAATCTTTGCAATTTTAGGTTTCTGGACAGCTGATAGTATTTCTAGGTTTGACCTTGGATAAAGGTGGTTGCTGGAAAACTTATAAATACCAAAGTTGTAGTAAAATTTGTAAATGAGCTTGTGTCAAAATTTGGGAGCATTTGGCTTAGTAGTTTGGGAGTTATTGCTGTTTAAAGTGCCAGTCCAGAATTGACTGCTCTCTGTTTAGAGAGAATAGATTCTGGAACTTTGGAGTTTCGATTAGGTAAACTTTGGAATTTAGTGTTGTGGTCTGAAAACATTTTGTGGTGCATTTCATAAGCTTTCCAGATTGTCTTAGATCATATCTTTTGCAGTTAGGAATCCTCAGTTATGTTAGAATCTTTGAGCTGCTGTCCAGAATAACTTACTGTGGTAACCTAAATAATGTTACTCTTGTGTTTATTAGGTGTTAGGGCCTTAACCGAAGAGGAACAACTATATCTTAGGTTGGGTAGATTAGGTAAGTACTTCTCCACCGGAGAAGAGATTTGCACGTACTAATAAAATAACTTGAATAGAGTATTTTATTTCTGAAATGCATTTCATTCCGAGCATGTTGCACCCATTTATGCATTCATGATATTTATTGTGCATTCATGCAATAGGTGTACCGGAGGGGGTCACTCTCCTCGAATTCGAGCCTGTGATTCCGGAGGAAGTCCAGGACCAGCCAGAGGAACCAGCGGAACCAGTCGGCGAAGGAGACGCCGCTGAAGACTTGCCCGAGTGCCCTGACCACCGGCCCTCGACCTTTCTGAAAGGCAAGCCCCGGTGCATGCTGAACCTACTGTTTTATAAATTAATCTTGAGTACTTTTAATTGTTTACTGCATTAAGTTGTAGGAGTTATATGAAAACACTTGTTGCATTATACCTGTCCTTGTCCAGATATCGTACTTAATCCTATATTAGGTTTAGGCACGTGTCAATGCTTAGCCCTGCTTAGTTCGGTAGAAGTCGGGTGATTTCCGGTCATCCGCGAGATGTAGGAAGGAGTCACGAGTGGCTTTATGGCTATCGTGGATGGAACCATGCCTTAAAATGAAATTGAGACCGGGCGGGAGTTCGATAGTACAGCCGCAAGACACTTCACGTCTTGGGTGTGGAGCTATGCCCGTCTGAGTCGTTTAAGGACCGATTCACTGTACGTCCTTGAGTCATGTTGAACGCAGTCTAACACTTAGTTGGCCGGATAAGCCGTTCCGACCGCGAAGTCGAGTAGTATGGTTCAGGCCGGGAATCGAATGGTAGGTTGCATCTTGGAGGAGAGAAAGGATGTGCTTGGGGACATTGGCGTGAGACCAAGGGGGGTTAGAGTCCCTATCACCTGGCAGAGTGTCGCCCTTGGGGACGCGACATTATTCGGGCCCGAGATTCCTGAACTGTACAAAAGATGACCTAAGCAGCCTTCGCCAGGCGTGACTCGGTGAGTGTTAGAAATACCCCTCCAGCTGGATAGGAATTCGATTCGAATCGCCGTCGCTCCCGGTTAGTGAGCACTTGACTTGAGCAGCGGCAACGTATATCTCATTAAATGAACTGGTAGTTAAGGGAATGATACAATGTTGCCACAATTCATACCTGCTCTGGATATAATGAGGATAATTGTTTGATTATAATCAAGTGCATGTTTAGTACAGGTGCTAAGATAGATGACAGGTAAATGCTAAAAATAACTGCTAGTACAGGTTATAAGAGTCTCAATTACTTATGCCTTTATGCAAAAATGTGATGTCAGCTAGCCTCTTGTGAAAGCCTTGCATAATCCTTGGTGTCATCTTATTTCTGGTTTTCGACGGGTAAGTCTAGCTAAGTACATTCCAGTACTCAGGGTTTATTCCCTCCTGTTGCAGATGATATGCTCTATCAAGGCTTCTGCAAAACTTGTCTCCACCCTGCGGGTGACGAAGACTAGATCACTTGGGCGTGATCATCTTTTATGTACTTTCCTCATGCTTTTGCGGGTTGTTGATCATCAAGACTGGCAGTAGTTAACAACTGGTGTGTGTTATGCTTTCGCTACTTTATAAACTTGGTTTGTAATAATTGCGACTCTGTATGTGTACCCTTATTTCAGAACTACTTGCGAAATGTAACGTATGATGTTGTATGTTGAATGATGCGATCCTGGTTGTAAGCAAGTTGGTTTGAAATCCTTCGTGTTTTCGATTGACTACCGGGATTATATGGGCTCAAGTTCGAAAATTTGAGCGCTTCGGTGCTTGTTTTTGTACTTGTGCTCTTATAATTTGGTCGGTTCTGTTACAAGATATATCTGTTTTCTATCTTTGGCTAGCGAAAACACAATAATAGAGGTTGTCTACATTTATAGATGATTATACACCCGGCACAAGGTCAGGATCAGGGGGAAGAACTTCTAAATGTCCAACAACCAATCCTAGAAGACCAGTCTGATCCAGCCCCTGAAGTCTTAGCCAATCAAGTGCAGCTGCCAATTCTCCAGGCCTCACCTAAAAACTTTCTTCACTTTGAGATACCTGCAGATGACTTGATGGAGTTTGCTGATGATAACAATCAGATGGATGACCAGCAGGATGACAATCAGGAATTGCATGGACAGTTGGAGGGCTTGGCTGAACAGTAGGGCAATCTGGGTGATCAACAGGCAGATATTCAGGCACCGCAAAGAGATTTGGGTGGAATGGTGTTTCAAAATAATATACAACTTGGAATGGTGAGAACCTTTTTTTGTTAACACCCCTGAGTTGCCAAGGAATGCTCAGCCACTTTGGTTGGCGCCAATTGTTGGGTCTACCTCTGAAGGAAAGGACAAAGCAAATATTCAAATCCTAGCACAGTGGTTGGGCCTCTTTCAGGCTCTTTTGCTGGCCCCGGCCCAACATACCTGGGCCAAGCAGTTGCTTGAGACAGGCTTCCTTCAGCTGTTGCTTGCTGATGGACAGTGGGGTGCCTCCATTTCTTTAAGCGGCAAACCCTCCAGTACAAATTCTTGCAGTCTGCTCAGCATACAACCTGTAACTGCCAAGGAACTTGAAGAAGCACTTCCTGATGACTCTTTGAATGAACAATCCCCTAGCAAGAAGATAGGTAGGAAGGGCAAAGCAACTACTCCTATAGTGGCTCGGCGGTTAGGAGGAGCCCCAGGGTGAGAGCAAACAATAATGGTTTCAAGGCAAATGCCTACAAGGCCAAAAACTGCTTGGGATATAATGCTGACCTCCCAACCTTATCGACCTGAACTCTCAGGAGAATTGGAACCTCACTATGCAATCTTCAAGAGGAGCATTTGGATGATCAAGTTCTGCTGAACAAGAAAAAGATGGAACCTGTGGGCAAGAAGTAGAAGAAAGGAAAGGATGATAAGCAGAGCAAGAGCAGCAGCCAGGAGGACAAGGATGATGAAGAAGAAGGCCACCAAGCTTGAGATGATTGAGATGAAGGAGGCTTTTGCTTCTTTATTTTGTTTATGCTTTTGTATCCAAACTTTTATGGGTCTTAGCTTTTGTTCTGCTACTGTGTGGTGGGATTTGTCCCTTTCTATGAACTGGTTGTTAATGTTTAGTTTCTTTCTTTACTGGTGGTTTGGGTCCTGGTGACCACTTGTTTGGCTTTCCTTTTCTGCCATGCTGAGCCCTAGTTTTCCACTTCTAAGTGGATGTGTGTTGGTGTGTTGCCTATCTTCACACCACCTAGTGTCTTTTTACTACAAGTTTACCAATGTCACACAACAAACAGTGGAAAATATTGAATTGGAATGTTAGGGGTCTCAACTCTGAGAAGAAGTGGAATTCTATTAGGGACAAAATCATTGAGAGTAGGAGTGAAATCATCTGTCTTGAGGAAACAAAGAAGGAAACTGTGGATCTAAGCTTGTCGGTGTTCTAAACTTCCGACTAGTAGATTTATATCTACGCGTTTAGCCCGGATGGTGAAAGCGGAGGACACAAGGAATTATACTAGTTTGGGCAGAAGGTCCCTACGTCCAGTGCGATGCTACTCGTGTTACCGACTCTATGTTTGCAGTAGGTGTTACAAATGGGTGAGAGAGGGAAGAGGTCCCAAGTCTCTGGTGAGTGTGTCGAATGGGGTTCAGTTGCTTTCTAGCGGCTCGAGAGCGTTAGAAAGGCTTCAAAGTCTTCTGCCCCTAATAGGGCACCCGTCCTTCCCTTTTATAGGTCAAGGGAAGGGCCGGGGGTACATGAGAGAGAGAAAGAGAGAAGGAAGGAAAAGGAGAAAGAGACAAGGCGGGGAAGAAAAGAGCCCAGGAGCTATGTCGCTCCTCTTCCCCTATAGGCGGGTCCCATGAGTCCTGTAGATCATGGCGGAGGCGACTCCATGTCGTGGTCCTGTTTGTCGCTGGTGCTATAGGCGGGCGTCGTCAGCTGGTCATGGCGCTCCATTCTGTCCCTGTGCATGACATGGCCAATAGGCTCCCTTGACTAGGGCCGCATAAGGATTTGGTAACACAGTGCCGGTCCGCCCGGCGCTATAGGCGACGTGGGTACCTCGGTATGTCCCGTCGAGGCCACGGGTCACGTCGAGTTGTGCTTGCTCCCCTCATGACGTCAGGTGCATGGCTACGGGCCCGCGCCATCACACCTATAGTAGTTGGAGCCTACGTGGGCCTCCTGTGGGGGCCCGCGCTCCTGCCCGAGGCTAGACATGCTTTCAAGGATCGGGCGAGGCGGGATTCCCCCTCGGAAGGTCGAGCGAGATGGAGCCCACGCCCAAGGGGTCGGGCGAGATGGAGCTCGCTCCCTTGGGGTCAAGCGAGGCAGAGCCCGCACCCAAGGGGTTGGTCGAGATGGAGCCCGTTCCCTTGGGGTCAGGCGAGGCAGAGCCTATGCCCAAGGGGTCGAATGAAGTCGTGGTCACACCTTTGACCATTTGGGTGCGTTAGTGTTGATGACCATTAGTTCTCTCTCTTTGGGTACCCCAATACCGGTACCTGACAATAGCCCCCGAGCCTGTGGAGGAGTTGGATACTCCTTCGTAGGCTTTTCCGTATGGGGAGACTTCGGAGTGCTAGCTTGCTTGTTGCAGATCGTAGGGCTTCTTTAGTCAGGTTGTGATGGTCGATTTACTTATTCATATGCGACCGCGTATTGGGTCTCTTTGCGAGTTCGAGCCCCCGAGCCTCCACAGTAGCAGGGGTCCGGTCGAGGGGTCGGCTTGTCTTGTGATCGTTCTCCCTAAAGCATTTTCTGTAGAAAACAGAGAGGTTAAGTCGTGCCATGTTTTCCTCGTTGGACGAATCATGGTGCTCGATGAGCTACTAACGGGCCAGTTCGAGTGGGGCCCCAGTTCCCGTTCGTGGGGATCTAGCATGGGTCAGTTGGTGACCGATCCTAGATTCCTGACGACCAGTCCATATAGTTCTCAGGTCCGTTTGACTAGTCCCAAGGGCTCATCGCCTTTTTTCGAGGAAAAACCATGGACCTTGCGCGATCAAGACTTGAACGTGGGTCAGGATGCCCTTGGCGCTCGCACGCCTGGGTACTAGCCGCTAGCGGGCCCATCCTTTTCCACCCCTTGCTCTAAAAGGCACCCTGGAGTGGCTGTCGAACCCGTCGATGGGCTAGCCTTCGAACTCCTAGGCCTTAATGGGCCGTAGGAGCGTTTTCAACTCCATATCCCTCTTACTTGTGGCGGTTCGTAGCCCATTGGGTGAGCGAACCGTCATCCGGCGCATCCTTCGAGGGAGCAGCCAGGGGTGGCATGTGCATGATTCTCGAAGAGGCATGATGATAGGACACGACAGGCGCGTGGATCGAGGCAGACGGTTTGCCTCTCGTTCCACCTCCCCCTATAAATAGAAATCTTACCTCTCATCTTTGGTACACTGTGGCAGAACCGCCTAATCTAATGCCCTCCCAAGAGTACTTGTCTTCCCTTAGACACTAAGTACCCAAGGGAGAACACTAAACTATGTGATTTCGTTGAGCACACCACAAGGGAGAACTCGAAGATCCACATTTTTACATCAGGATTACAAATGAGAGAGTAAAGCTTACAATATCCTTGCCATTTTTTTGCATCACTTTTAGTACAATATCAGAGTAATTCATTATTCGATTCTAACAGTGGAATATAAAAGGTTATCATCGTTTAGCGGAAATAAAATAATTTAATGATAAGATAAACATTAACATGATAACTTTTATAAACATGAAATGAGAAACAATTGCAAGTACCTTCTTTGAAAAACTTTTGGTGAGAGTTTTTAACAAATACACTCTACTCCGCATCGTAAAGGAAATCCTCGCTGAGCCCACCAAGAGGTTTCCACACTCAAAGTCAGCTTATCAGCACCTATCACCTGCCATAGGGTAGAACAAACCCTAAGTACTCAATTGTACTCCGCAAGACTTACCCGTCAGGAGAAAAAAAGACTCCAAGGATTATGCAAGGTTTTCTGGCTTGTAGGTTTATTGCACTACAAGAAGCATTACTAAAAGTGCATCCTTACATTTCTTTTTATTAGCAGTCTTCATTAGTTCATTAACCGACCATTCTATGTAAGCACCAAAACTACTTTCAAGCAGGTGGTAAGCAATTAGAAACATTTTACCATTTCCATAGTTCTTGCTATGATGCTAGATTATAGTCATGTCGGACCATCAAATTGACGATGATTCACAAATCAATGTGCCCAGCTGGGTGCCCCGAAAATACACGCCTTGCTTGTACCCCGGGCACAAGCAAGACTAACCCATTCCACTCCTATCAAGGGGCCCAGGTCCCTGTCCAAGCTCAGACTCTAAGCCCCCAACACTGCAGACCCGCCCTCTGTGTGATGCTTAGACCTCCTCAACCCATATATATAACCACCTAAAAAGCTGGTGTGGAAAGAGCCGGAACCCATGACAAGAGAGAAACAAGTCTTCCCGCTCCCATAAGCATGTATATGCTCAGGACAAGTAGGTCTGTGACCTGACTATGGAATCCAATACAACGAACGGTCCTTAATCGATATAGGCGGAACAAATGCAACCAGAGCCCCGCTCTATTGCCAAACTAGGTCCAAGTCCATCCAAGCCCGTTCCGCCTAGTCTCCAATTATTATACATATTTATTCCATGTGATAGTAACATGATAATAGTAACAATAATATACTTCCTATCTCTCACGAGTGATAGGTAATCACTCGACTTCTACCGGGATCTTATAGCATAGCATGCTATACGATCCTATCATACTAGTACGACTCACAGGATAAGATATATATGCAAGTGGGTTTCATTCAACTCCTTTAAACTTAATGCACAAGCATAATTTAAAGTGTAGGATAATAGGGGTTATGCACCAAGGCTTGCCTGGGTATGATTTAACCAAGGTTAGCATTCCACCTTGGTGACACGATCATCAAGGTGCCATCTTTTCTACTACCTCCGGATGACTCCACGATCCATCCTCGCTCCTATTAAGACATTCGTGGATGCAAGGTAAATAGACAACGCTAAATGCCACTAGGAGAACATGATACACTTCGCAAGCTAATGAGCAATTCCTAATGTACTCGGCCATGTACCCAAGTTGTCTAATAAGACATTACTCTCCCAATGAGTATTTTAGTCATAAGAACCCAAAGTGTTGCTTTATCTATTTTATCGATTAGTTTTTATATTCTAACTAGAGCTCCTTAGCTCCCATAGAAACTAATTACCCTAGAGCTGCAAGGATTACAGTGAGCATGTACTAATACTTAAGAATTCATTGTAAAAATTTCTAGAACCAATATTATCACCGATTATTCACAAAAATTCCTATAAGTTCATGTTTGATAATACTAAACATCTCGAAGTACTTAGAGCAAGCCTAAAAATAGTATGGGACTATGTGGACCAATTACACCTTTATCTAGATCATGATTTTAGGAAGCTAATAAAATTGGTTTCACGATTTTTGGGCTTCTACACAATTCTATTTTGATTTTGCAAGTTTGCTTAGAAGCTAAATTAGAAATTACTTTATAAAACGGAAAAGGGCTGGTGATACTGATTCAGCCCAGCCACCTCATGCGGCCCGCGCGGAACGCGGCTGCTCCCGGTGCCACGGCCCAGCTATGGCCCAAGATCCGGAGGGCCCGTGTGCTCGCGCCCTTTTGCAAAAGAGGGCTCAACTTATTAGGTAAACAAATGGAGCAGTAGTTTACTATTACCCTAGACTCACGCTTTTCATTCACGACCTCCAAAAGTGCCATCTTTACAACAGGGCAGTCCCCGACGCCCCTGCCCACGACGACGCTGCTCCGGCCAGCGCTGCGCGGCCACTTCGGATGCCTAGGGACCGAAACGGCGCACCAAGCGAGCTGACGAGCACCACGGGACGCAAGCAAAACCCTAGGTGGTGGTTGAACAGCATACAGTGCCCTCTAGTACCCTGTCCCCGCTGGCGGACCATCCGCCAAGGTGGCGCTCCTATTCTGACGAGCCTAGATGGCGAGCTAGCGATGGGGATGGCGCGCGAGCCTGTATGAATTACCTTGGTGCTGGCCGAGGTGATGCTTGGAGGCGAGGGAGGCGGAGCAGTGCTGGCCACGCGCGGGCGGGCGGTACAATGGCACTCTGAGCATGGCGTCCTCACATCACCTCATCAGCAAAGGGCGGCCAGGTCAGGATAACGCGAGCATCAAATCGAGGGAGTCAAGGCGAATCTACAAGTACGCGCAATCGAACTGTTACCCACCATACGGGCCTTACCTCCCTCCTACGAGTTGCGGCGGCGCTCATGACCGACGGCGAGCATCTCTCCAAATTGCTGGTCACCGGAGCACGAACGGTCTTGAGGGGGAACGAGACGCCAAGTCATCCCCCCTAAACCACTGGCTTGCACGAGGAAATCAAGCTGTGCGGCCTGAACTAGCAAAAGGGGGAGGGAGAAAGGAAGACGGCTTGGCGCATGGTGCGGCCGGGCAGTGGACACGCGAGCAATTTGGGCAGCTTAAAATGGGGCAGCTCCGATCGTTAGTAGTAAACAAACTTGGGCGCACTGGTGAAGAGATAGGGGCTTGTCACGACGCACATGAAGGGAGGGCAAAGCCTGAGCGGGGCTCACCGATGGCGACTAGCGGGGGCAAACCAAGCAGAGCCGCATTGCATCGCCTCAGTGGCCAGGACCAGACAACCATACCGCAGCGACAGCGATGCAAGCACGGTAGCCTGTCTAGACAAGTGAACGGAGGGCGGGGCGGCGACGTGTTGACCCCACAGCGATGGCCGCGGCATCGACCTGGGTCAGCACGCAACCACGCAGACACGACAGAGCAGCGGGCCAGCCGACGCGACAGGCAGGCAGGTAGTGCCGGCCAGAGCGTGGCACGGCGCACACACGACGCAGCTAGAGTCGGCAGTGGAGCAACACACGTGGGGCCAACAAGCAGAGCCGGCCAACGCGAGGCCTCTGATGCCACGTGACATAGAGCGGACCCACGGGCAGTCCAGCAACAGCAGCCAGGCCACAGCTGGAGCCAGGCACAAGTAGCATCTGCGCACGTGCGGTGACCGCGGCCACCGGGCCAAACGGTCGAAACCCACGTAGTGCACGCTTTCAAGAGCGTCCCAAAAACTGAGCTAGCTCGGTCGACCCAAAACCAACCCGACACGGCTCAAGAAGGCACATACGACTACTAATAGGGACAACAAACTCAGACAAACGTGATCTAGAGAAGAAGTTAGAGACGCGCCAACTTGGGACTGCCACCTAGTGCCCAAGGTTAAGAACTAACTGGCCAACAACACCTTCTAGAGATGTTCCGGCAATTTATAAGACAGCAATGCGACCCCCAACTCAACCTCAACCTAGACTACGCCCAAGTGCTTACTTAGAAGCAATCGATAGAGTAAAAACACAAGGCCAATGCTTGAACGTTTTCGCTAGAATTTAAACGCCAAAGAAGCGCTGTTAATTGCTCCTTCAGACTTAGGACGGACTAGGGTTCAGTTCTGTAACACCCCAGGTGTTTGTCACTCACTAAGCAGTGGGTTTGAGCTCAAACATGATAGATTAAGTGGAGATGACGATGGCAAGGTCAACCTATGGAGATGAGCCTAACCGAAAGTTGGATGTTGCACTATTGCTTTACATATAGGCCCCTTTTCAAGATATATGCTTGGGTGGTGTTATTGCAATATCTTCATGTGTCTCACCTTAGTACCCATCTATAGTGACCCCTGGAAAAGTTTCATAAAGTTTGGAATAAAAAAGTCACATAAAATGATAAGTTATATGCTTGTTTGGATTATAACTAAAACCTACCTTACATCCCATGGGAACTAGTGTTTATGCGACATACAAATGCAACATGTGCAACACATCTTGGACACATGTGGAACAACCTAGTGGAACATGTGTAGCATGTATCTTGAAACAACCACATGAAACAACTATAGCATTTCACTTGAGTTCTATGTTTCAAGGCATGTGAGGCCTACACTTTTGTGCAACCTATGCATGGTGGGTATGTTTGGCCTCTACAACACCTTAACTACACTTAGGACACTTAATGGAACAATGTTCATGTTGATCATTTTGCCTAAATGTGCTTCTAAGGGATGGTTGACCATGTATGGACCCTAGAACCCTTTTGTTTGACCATTTCAAAAGTATGACCTAGAAGTTTTTCGTGACTATGCACCCTTTAACAAAGTTGTAGAGAATTTTATAAGGAACAAACTTTGTTTAAGAGTCAAGTCATGAAAATGTGTGGAATATGCTCAAAAAGGACCCACAAGTCAGAAATAGGGCTGATTTCAGCACTTAGAAATTTAAAACCCTGATTTCAGTGTCATCGACCTTGGCATCCCACGTTCTTGAGTTTTTGTTAAGTGACTTGAGTTGGTCCAAATACCAAAGATGGAGCTTATATCTTGGAGAAGGGCATGCTAGAAGCTGGCACTTGTTGGAATCCATTTTGCACCTCAATTTTGAAGGATTGCCAATTTTTGTCGACACATTGACAATGCTGCCTTGACACATCATTATATCCTAATTTAGGTCACCAATGACTATGACCCCTAAATAGAAAATATAGAGCATACTGAGATGAACAACTTTGCTATTTGACCCAATTCAAAAATCGGCCTGTATTGAGCCCAACATGGCGTATCCACCTGGCTTCGCTGTTTCCTGCCACCTTCTCGACATCTGCCCCTTAGGGGAGGGCGTGGCGGCCATGCACCCGTGCGTCTCCACCATGGACGCCGTGCGTCCTCTTCCCTGCCATGTGCCTGTGCCTCGCTCGTCTTGGTGGAGCACCAGAGCGACCAGCCCGAGCCCCTCCCTTCTCCTCACTCGCCTCGCCTTCCCGTTCCCATTCTCTCTGCACACGCGCGCAGAGCGTGGCCACGCCATGGCCACGGCCGCCATTGCCACGCGGTAGAGTTCCCCCCCAACTGCTGCCGTGCTCTCCTCCCGTCCCAATCAAGTGCACCACCATGTCCGCCTCCCCTCACTCCATCCCTCGCATACGCTCGTTGCCGCCAAATCCGTCGAGGTCAGGTCACCGCCGTGCAGCTCCACCGACGAGCCACGAGCTCCCATGGCCGGGTCACCTCGGACCGCTACCGGGTCAATTGAGCCCGCCATTAGCTTCACCGTTGCATGCCGACCATCCTGCGTCTCTTCCTTGGCCGCCTAGCCCGCCGGAGCGTCGTCGCCGTCGGAGCCGTGCCCCGACGTGTCACCGCGCACGCGGCTAGGAGGCCATGGGCCACCTCACGCCAAGCCGTGACCGCCTTCAGATGCGCCTCGACGCCGTGACCCTCACCGGCCCCTCCCTCACCGCCGGCGCCGCCCCCTGTCGGCCGGCCGGAGCCGCGGGCCGGCCACTCCTCTGTTTCCCGGCGAGTTGAAGAAGAAGACCGTCGCCTCTCTCTGTCTCTCTGTGTGGGTATGACAAACGGGCCTGGCTGAGTAGTGGGTCCCACATGTCGGGTTAAGTGGTGACTGAGATTGGGTGTATGTTTGGGTGCGCCTAGCAAATTCAGTTAGGGTTAGGTAATGCTGATTTTGAATTTCAGATTTCATGTAAATATTTATAATCCATATCTCATGCTAAGTAATTCCAAAAAATAGCAAATGTGGACTTTTTGGAAACCTTGAGAAGAGATCTGTGCAGTGGAGTCATAAAGTATTAGGTGTTTGTAGATGTTTTCTGATGTCTCTATTTAATCTTGAAAAGTACTCCAAAAATGCTTATAAACTTAACTAGAGCCATATCTTGAGTTTTAGAACTCCAAAAATAGTGATTCTTGATTTGTTAATTTTATGATAAAATGTAATTTCTAGGAAAAATATTAAAAACACTATTTGTTCACTTTTTTTATCAAGGTTTTGATTTGACCTTGATAAATAAGGAAATCTACATTATATTGCTTGTCATTTTTATATCTTGAGTTGTGTTGCTCCAAATAATGTGAAATTTTTATGGTAGTCTTATCATGCTATGAATATACTGTGGTATAAATTTCATGGTCATGGCTTACTGTATGATCAAGTTATTGATTTGACTTGTTTACGGCTTGATAAATATCTTATAAATAATATATAAATGATAAAATGGAAAATGTTGTTCCATTACCTTAGAATGATGTTGCTATATCATGTTGATTCATACTATGGCCATGTGTTCATAGAAAATATTGAGTTTTAGGTTTAATTTGCTCTCACATGATTTATTGCAATAGCTATTTGTCTTTTTCATAGAGGTTGATATACTTGTCCAAATGGCTTGAAATTTGGATGGTAGATTATTGGAGCATATTTAGGCCACTGTAATTTTAGTAGAATTTATTGAGCATCTTTAATATGTGTTCATAATTCCACCTAATTATCTAAGATAAATTAAGAAGTGTATGAAAATAATTTATCTAGCATTGGACACTATGTTTTCTGGTGTTCATTAGTCATGTATGAAATGTTGGTAAAGTTGGTTTTGCATAATTATATGTTTGCAACATATGTTAATAATTATTTCTTGCAATTAGTAGTTTCTGGACAGTTCTAGGGGCAATGTAGATTACCCATGATAATGATGTTTTCTGAGCACCTTGTCTATAGCAAAGTTGTATATGATTCGTGTATCTAGATTGTGTTAAAATTTAGTGGCATTTGGCCAAGTAGTTTTTGAGTTATGGATGTTTAAAGTCAGGTCCCAGATTTGGTTGCTCTCTGTTTGGAGCAAACTAGATTCTGTAGTTTCATATTTTCGACCTATTAAACTCGAGAATTAGGCTTAGGTGATTATAAATGAATTGTACATAATTTCATAAGCTTTCCAGAATGTCTTGTTGCACATCTTTTGGAGTTGTAGATCTCCTGTTGTGGTTAAATTACTCAGCTGTTGTTCTGATGTCCAGGTGGTGGCAATTTCTAGTTCTAGTGCTTTGATTAACTTTGCCATGCTTGTGTATTGAAGTGTGACACCTATCTTTGATGGTACTTAGTTTAGTACCCTGTGATCTTGTGAGACTTGTTTCTTGATTGATGTGCTTGCCCTCTTCTATGTTATGACTTAATGAGGATTAAGTTAATTAGCTCTAGGTGCTTACATGAACTTTGGTATGCTTACTTGATTACTTTGTTTATTGCACTTCTATGCATTCATACATATATATTGTTGCACCTCATTTAGGTACGATAGCTGAAGCACGTGAAGGACCTAAGGTGGAGCCAAACCCAAAGACGGAGTTGGTGGATCCATCCAGAAGATAAAAGGATCGGACAAGTGCTAGATTGGAGGATGCTCGCCAAGCAGGTTTCACCTGACATACTCTAACTTGAGTCGGATCCCAGGCAAGCCCCGAATCATTATAAGGCTCCTACCTTCAAAGCAATGAATTCTATATATGTTATAAGTATTGTTGCATTAAGTGGTAGGAGTTAGTTGGAAACCCTTGCTGCATTATATCATTCCTTGTCCAGATATATGAATCCTTGAATCCTACATAGACTAGGGTCGAGTAGATGCTTAGCTCTGCTTTAAGCGGTAGAAGTCAGGTGATTTCCTATCATCTGCAAGATGTAGGGATATTCATATATGGCACGGTTGGCTATATTTACTATCGTGAAAAAGAATCATGTGTTAATAAAATAAAATGAGACCGGGCAGGATGACGATAGTGAAGCAACAAGGCATGGAGGTCTTGGGTGTGGATCTATGCCCATCTGAGTCGTTTATGGAACAATTCGCTGTACGTCCTTGAGTTATGTTGAATGCAGTCTAACACTTAGTTGGCCAGATAAGTCGTTCTGACAGCGAATCCGAGTAATATAGTTCAGGCTGGGAATCAAAGGATAGGTCGCATCTTGGAGGTAGTAAGGATGTGCTTGGGGACATTGGCATGAGACCAAGGGGGGTTAGAGTCCCTAGCACCTGGCAGAGTGTCGCCCTTGGGGATGCGCATCAGTCGAACCCACAACTCCTGAACTGAACCAAAGGTGACCTGAGCAGCTCTCGCCAGGTGTGACTCAGTGAGTGTTAGAAATACCCCTCTAGCTGGATAGGAATTCGTTTCGAATCGCCATCGCTCCCGGTTAGTGAGCACTTGACTTGAGCAGCGGCAACGTAGATTCAACTAAATTGAACGGATGGTTAATTGGATGACGATGGAAAGGTTGCCTCAATTTATACCTGCTATGGTTAATATTGTTTGCTCCTAATCAAGTGAGTGCTCTAGTACAGGTGCTAATATAGATGACAGGTTAATGATAATTAACTTGATGCTTAAGCATTAATGATTACTTATCTATATTAAGCTTTTATGCAAAATGTTGTCAAGCTAGCCCACTTCATATCAGCCTTGCATGATCCTTGGTGTCACTTTATTTCTGGTTTTTTGACGGGTAAGTCTAGCTGAGTACCGTCTCGTACTCAGGGTTTTATCCCAACTTGTTGCAGGTTGTGTTGTATCATGGCGACTGCAAGAGTTGGTTGGCTCCTGCCTTAGTGGCGGAGTGTGATCACGGGCGTGATCCTTCTTATTTATCTTGTCTCTAATGCTTTTGTTGGAAGTCTACCTTGGTACTGGCATGTATTTAAAATAAGATTAATGTTAGTTTCAAATTACTTTGCTTCCGCTACTTTTCAATGTAAGTTGTAATAACTATGTTGAACTCCGATGTATATTGAATTACTTATGAAATGGATGTAACATGTGACTTGTTATGTTGAATCACTATGATCTTGGCTTGTATGTTAGTTGGTTTGAAATCCCTCGTGATTTTATTGGACTACCGGAGTTATATGGGCTCAGGTGCGAGAATTTGATCACTCCGGTGAATGTTTTTGTACTTGTGCTCCTATAATTTGGACGGTTCCGTTACAAGTTCGGTCTCACCACTATTAGCACTTTAACTCTAATTTTTAAAAGGTCTAACCCTCAATGGTTTTGCCCAACAAGCATCCCATGCAAGGTCCACACTTTATACTAATCTATGGGAACAAATAATTAAGCGCCATTTAATTAGTTTGCTCAATCTAACTAGCCAAAACAATAATACTTTTAAACATAAGTTCAGAGGTTTGCCGACTTAACAAAAAAGTTTAAGTTAATTCCATATTAACATTTTTTGTTTTTATAAAGATTGCTTTCCATGACAAACAATCAAATCTACCAGTTCTATATATACGCATATTTTATTCGGATTTTCATTAACAGTGGTAGGCACTAAATAATTTAACTTAGGTTTTGATTTGATTCCTCTTAGGTATTAATCTTGGTGCTAAGCAGGCTCGTAACACCAGGGGTGTTACAACCAACCCCCCTTAAAAGAATCTCGTCCTGAGATTCGGAGCAAGAATCAGAAAAGGAGAGACACGATTTCATTTCTTAGATCAGAGATTACATCGGAGGTTACACGACTTCGAATACTAAAACACTCTAGAATCTAGAGACAACACGGCTAAGAACAAAACTGGTAAAACTCACAACCTCTCTAGAAATCGATGAAGACGGGGACAGTGGAAGAGTAATAGAAAAACGATTATCCAGAACATGGCGAAAGACCAGCAAAGCCAGAAACAGGAGTCTATTAAATAGATCATTGCAAACCCTAAAACCTATGAACCAGAGGTGGACTTGAACTTCTCCAATGGAAACCAGATCCCTTCTTCTCGAGTTACACCATCACCTCTAACTGGCGACCCTAGATCTGCGAGCAATGATTGTATCTCATAGCTCTGCCCCAACTGCTTTCCGAGCTTATCCCACCTGAGCACTGATGGAGGGGATCGATCCTACGAGCTCTACTCTAGATCTGAGGTGGAATGGAGGAGAGGCAAGCAAGGGGCATTTATAGCCTGGTGGGTGGAGGTGGTGGTGCAGCGCACCAGAACGGAGGCGGCGTGGACGGGGAATCACTAGTGGGTCATGAGGTGGGGAAAAATGGCAGCCATGGTGCGCTCCCTGTGCGAGCTTGTGTGGGGAAAAGGAGAAGGGAGGGATGGAACTCGCTCGACGAGGAGGCGTGCGAGCGACGATGCCAACACGAAGAGAAAAGAGAGAGGGGGTCCAAAAAGGGAGCGAGGACAGAAGTCGAGAGCCGACAGGGGTGCCAAAAAAAGAGACGTACAGTGCAAGGGGCGAGGCGAGTGCGGCGCCATGTCGTGGCCACGTGAGCACGACACACGTGGGCCCCGCCACCGACGGCTTTCGTAGAACACGCAGTGACCATGACCCAGCAAGTGTAGAGCAGTCATCGGCACAGGGGCGAGGTCAAATCGGGTGTTCCAATTACTCCACACCACTAGTGGCTATCCTTTCCTTGTCGCTCTTTTCTCTCTTCCTTTTTCCTTTTGAATCCAACTTGCACCAGCCTTTCGTATAGACTGAGATCAGGACGTACGTGCTTCTTCCAAAACCCCGCTATCTCGGTCACATTTGTGAGAGCACTACTCCATCAACCCATTGTGGATTTCCCGTTAGAACACTAGGATATCTTTACTAAGGAGAATATTCGTAGCAAGAGCGATACCGCAATGTAATTTGGTAAAAATGCTTGGTCAACAACCTCGATACTAGCGCGTGCTGAGCGACACAGCCATGTGGTCGCGATCCACAGGTGGCCCTTGGTTCCATCGCGGCACCATAAGCTATTAACCAGGAAACTATTACCAACTTATTCGTAGTAAAAGCAGTGAGGTTATAGACCACAGAATTAGAAAAGGATTGCAAGGGAAGAATTAGGCAACAAGGGTTCCTTTCAAAGCAAGGAACAAGAAAATTAAATCCCAAGGTAGATTTAAATCAAGAGAGTTCAAGTGTTCTACTAGGACATCCACAATCAGTTGATACAATGCCCTCTGTCATCCAATCGTGGTTGATCCACTGTATCTGAATAATTGTTCCTCTTGTAGCCTGCTTGCGGTCGTCTCAAGAACCAAAAGGAAACTACAAGGCCTAAGGGAAGATTGACGTAACAACCACAACGGATAAAGCAAATACTCATTCCAGACAGCCTTACATAGGTGCAACAGACAGGCACTCACTCTCATACTCGACACATCACTTGCATCCTACAACTAGACGGCCTTAACAGCTGCGGACGAAAGACAACGGAAAGATTACAACACTGGAGGACAGCGATGAAAAACTCTATTCCTGGGCTCTTGGGGCTCTTCTGCTGCACTAGGCTGTGGATCCGCTTCTTCTCTTGGTAGAGGCTGGGTGAGAGGAAGGAAAGGTTGTATCTCCGATGCTTCCGTGGGAGGAGGTGCTAGCGGTACTACAATACCAGTCCCCCTTCTCACCAGTGGACGGATAGGGATTCCCTCCAAGATCAAGGGTTCTTGCCTTTCCGTGGCAAGCGTGTTACGCTTGGCCCTTGTGGCAAGATAGGCGTCCTCCAGCTCCTGGGCATGTTAGTCTTGGTCCACCTTGACGGCTTCCGCCATGGTAGTCTCCTGACTCTCAGCAGCTCGGCGGAGGCACTCCTTCAGCTTCGAGGCCTGCCGGTCGTATTGCTCATCTAGGGCAAGTAAGTACATGGTCAGGTGCACCATAGTAGGGTTGTCCTCTTGCACGTTCTGACCTAGCAAGGCCTCCATGTGAGCCCTCCATACCTGCCGATTCTTGTCCTAAGGTGGGAAGAACCGCATGGGGGTACGAGCAATGGGCCCTTCATAGATCTAGCAGAGATGCCACATGGCTTTGGGGGCCACAACTTGGTAGGTGTCGCCGAAGCGAAACCCGGTCACGGTCACATTCCAGGCTTCAGTGACGTCAGAAAACTCCTCACTCTTGCCAATGTAGACGGTGACCTTACATCACTTAGTGCCATGCTTCATATACTCATGGCCCTCATACTCAGGACGCTCCCGAACACTGAGTTTTTGTAGGGTGGCATACAATATTTTGGGAAAACCCTCGGTGTTCAGGCAGTAGCTGCTAACCTAGACTCCAGCCATCCTTGGTGGGTGGTGGTTGCAAGGAAGGCTTGAAGAGAAGTTGGCTCAAAGGAAAAGGGCTAACTGAGCTGGGATGCATCGAATGATGGTTCCAAGTGGCTAGGCCTGCCCTTAAGTAAAGGCAGAGCAGATCATGGTCCTGTCGCAGTCCACCCTCGAGCCTTGCACGGGGGCTAGTAAAAGTGAACAACAAGATCTTTATATGCACGTGACTAGCGGTGCCCGAGGTCATAAAGGGTTAGTACGACTATAGGGCAGAGGTTCGACAAGAGCGCAGAAGGGGGTATGACAATGTATGGGCCAGGCAGGCGTGAACCAATAGGCATGCATGACGCACGAGACTATAGTATTGTCGTGGCTCCACGGACAACAACTGGTCGACCTAACACAACTGCACAACCCGTGTATGCATGAATGCACACCCTATCCATCCTCACTCTGTTACTGACATATAGGGCAACCGTTCTCAGATTTTTTTGCACATCATGCTCTCCCTGTAGCTAGTCGATGCTATCGAACTAGGCTCGGAGTTAGGGTACCTATAGAAAACTTGATTAAGCCTAACTAAGTCAGCAGAGTGCCATCTATCCTGGGTACATAACCATAGTAATAGGGCTACTTATATAACTTCGCATGCAAACGCCCTAACTTTTTGGAAAGAATTTGTTGTCAAATTTTATTTTAGGAAAGATTTCGAAGCTTTATTGTCTCATTTATGCTCTGATACCACATGTGGTAGAACCGCCTAATCTAATGCCCTCCCAAGAGTACTTGTCTTCCCTTAGACACTAAGTACCCAAGGGAGAACACTAAACTACATGATTCCGTCGAGCACACCGCAAGGGAGAACTCAAAGATCCACATTTTTACATCAGGATCACAAATGAGATCGTAAAGATTACAACATCCTTGCCATTTCTTGCATCACTTTTAATACAACATTAGAGTAATTCATTATTCGATATTAACAATGGAATATAAAAGGTTATCATCATTCAGCAGAAATAAAATCATTTAATGATAAGATAAACATTAACATGGTAACTTTTATAAACATGAAATGAGAAATAATTGCAAGTATCTTTGAAAAACTTTTGGTGAGAGTTTTTAACAAATACACTCTACTCCACATCGTAAAGAAAATCCTCGCTGAGCCCACTAGGAGGTTTCCACACTCAAAGTCAGCTTATTAGCACCTGTCACCTGCAACAGGGTAGAACAAACCCTGAGTACTCAATTGTACTCCGCAAGACTTACCCGTCAGGAGCAAAGAAAAAGACTCCAAGGATTATGCAAGGTTTTCTGGCTTGTGGGTTTATTACACTGCAAGAAGCATTACTAAAATTGCATCCTTACATTTCTTTTTATTAGCAGTCTTCATTAGTTCATTAATCGACCATTCTATGTAAGCACCAAAACTACTTTCAAGTAGGTGGTAAGCAATCAGAAATATTTTACCATTTCCATAGTTCTTGCTACGATGCCAGATTATAGTCATGTCGGACCGTTAAATTGATGGTGATTCATGAATCAATGTGCCCAGCTGGGTGCCCAAAAACACACGCCTTGCTTGTACCCTGGGCACAAGCAAGACCAACCCGTTCCACTCCTATCAAGGGGACCAGGTCCCCGTCCAAGCTCGGACTCTAGGCCTCTAACACTGCAGGCCCGGCCTCAATGTGGTGCTTAGACCTCCTCAACCCATATATATCACCACCTAAAAAGCCGGTCCAGAAAGAGCCGGAACCCATGACAAGAGAGAAATAAGTCTTCCCGCTCCCATAAGCAAGTGTATGCTCGGGACAAGTAGGTCTATGACCTGACTGTGGAATCTAATACAACGAACGGTCCTTAATCGAGACAAGTGGAACAAATGCAACCAGAGCCTCGCTCTATTGCCCAACTAGGTCCAAGTCCATCCTAGCCCATTCCGCCTGTCTCCAATTATTATACATATTTATTTCATGTGATAGTAATATGATAATAGTAACAATAATATACTTCCTATCTCTCGCGAGTGATAGATAATCACTCGACTTCTACCGGGATCCTATAGCATAGCACTCTACACGATCCTATCATACTAGTACAACTCACAGGATAAGATATATATGCATGTGGGTTTCATTCAACTCCTTTAAACTTAATGAACAAACATAATTTAAAGTGCAGGATAATAGGGGTTATGCAGCGGGGCTTGGCTGGGTATGATTTAACCAAGGTTAGCATTCTGCCTTGGTGACACGATCATCAAGGTGCCATGTTTTCTACTACCTCCGGATGACTCCATGATCCATCCTCGCTCCTATTAAGACATTCGTGGATGCAAGGTAAATAGACAACGCTAAATGCCACTAGGAGAACATGATACGCTTCGCAAGCTAACGAGCAATTCCTAACGTACTCGGACACGTACCCATGTTATCTAATAAGACATTACTCTCCCAACGAGTATTTTAGTCATAAGAACCCAAAGTGTTGCTCTATCCATTTTATCAATTAGTTTTTATATTCCAACAAGAGCTCCTTAGCTCCCTTAGAAACTAATTACCCTAGAGCTGCAAGGATTACAGTGAGCATGTACTAATACTTAAGAATTCATTGTAAAATTTCTAGAACCAATACTATCACCGATTATTCACAAAAATTCCTATAAGTTCATGTTTGATAATACTAAACATCTCGAAGTACTTAGAGCAAGCCTAAAAATAGTATGGGACTATGTGGACCAATTACACCTTTATCTAGATCATGATTTTAGGAAGCTAATAAAATTGGTTTCACGATTTTTGGGCTTCTACACAATTCTATTTTGATTTTTTTGCAAGTTTGCTTAGAAGCTAAATTAGAAATTACATTATAAAACGGAAAAAGGGCTGGCAATATTGATTCAGCACAGCCACCTCATGCGGCCTGCGCAGAACGTGGCTGCTCCCAGCGCCGCGGCCCAGCTACGGCCCGAGATCCGAAGGGCCCACGCGCTCGCGCCCTTTTGCAAATGAGGGCTCAGCTTATTAGGTAAACAAACGTTGCGGTAGTTTACTGTTACTCTAGACTCACGCTTTTCGTTCACGACCTCCAAAAGTGCCATCTTTACAACGGGGCAGTCCCCGACGCCCCTGCCCACGACGGCGCTTCTCCGGCTAGCGCTGCGCGGCCACTCTGGCCGCCCAGGGACCGAAACAGCGCACCAAGCGAGCCGACGAGCACCGCGGGACACAAGCAAAACCCTAGGTGGCGGTTGAATAGCATACGGTGCCCTCTAGTACCCTGCCAGTCATGGAACCGTCCAAATTATAAGAGCACAAGTACAAAAACAATTACCTAAGTGATCAAATTCTCACACTTGAGCCCATATAACTCCGGTAGTCCAATGAAATCACGAGGGATTTTAAACCAACCAACATACAAGCCAAGATCGTAGTGATTCAACATAACAAGCCACATGTTACATCCATTTCACAAGTAGTTCAATATGCATCGAAGTTCAACATAGTTATTACAACTTAAGTTGAAAAGTAGCGGAAGCAAGTAATTTGACACTAAAATTTCTCTTATTTCAAATACATGCTAGTACTAAGGTCGACTTCTAACAAAAGCATTAGAGACAAGATAACTTAGAAGGATCATGCCTGTGATCACACTCCGCCACTATGACAGGAGTCATCCAATTCTTGCAGTATCCATGATACATCACAACCTACAACAAGTGGGAATAAACCCTGAGTATGAGAAGGTACTCAGCTAGACTTACCCGTCATAAACCAGAAATAAAGTGACACCAAGGATCATGCAAGGCTGATATAAAGTGGGCTAGCTTGACAACATTTTGCATAAAGGCTTAATATAGATAAGTAATCATTAATGCTTAAGCATCAAGTTAATCATCATTAACCTATCATCTAGATTAGCACCTGTACTAGAGGACTCACTTTATTAGGAGCAAATAATATTAATCATAGCAGGTATAAATTGAGGCAACATTTAAATCATCATCCAATTAACCATTCGTTTATTTAATTGAATCTACGTTGCCACTGCTCAAGTCAAGTGCTCACTAACCAGGAGTGACGGTGATTCGAATCGAATTCCTATCTAGCTGGAGGGGTATTTCTAACACTCACCGAGACACGCCTGGCGAGGGCTGCTCAGGTCACCTTTGGTACAATTCAGGAATTGCGGGTTCGACTGATGCCGCATCCCCAAGGGCAACACTCTACCAGGTGATAGGGACTTTATCCCCCCTTGGTCTTACGCCAATGTCCCCAAGCACATCCAATTAACCATTCATTCATTTAATTGAATCTACGTTGCCACTGCTCAAGTCAAGTGCTCACTAATCAGGAGTGACGGTGATTCGAATCGAATTCCTATCTAGCTGGAGGGGTATTTCTAACACTCACCGAGACACGCCTGGCGAGGGCTGCTCAGGTCACCTTTGGTACAATTCAGGAATTGCGGGTTCGACTGATGCCGCATCCCCAAGGGCAACACTCTACCAGGTGATAGGGACTTTATCCCCCCTTGGTCTTACGCCAATGTCCCCAAGCACATCCTTACTTCCTCCAGAATGCACACTTGACCCCCCAATTCCCAGCCTGAACTGTATTACTCGACTTTGTGGTCGGAACGACTTATTTGACCAACTAAGTGTTAGACTGCATTCAACATGACTCAAGGACATACAGCGAATCGGTCCTTAAACGATTCAGACAGGGATAGATCCACACCCAAGACCTCCATGCCTTGTTGCTTTACTATCGTAATCCCGCTCGGTCTCCTTTCATATTATTAGCACATGGTTCTTTTCCACGATAGCAATTATAGCCAATTGTACCATATATAAGTACCCCTAAAGCTTGCAGGTGATAGGAAATCACCCAACTTCTACCGCTTAAAGTAGGGCTAAGCATTTACTCGAACCTGAACCTAAATAGGATTTGAGGTATACTTTCTGGACAAGGATATGATATCAATGCAGCAAGTGTTTTCATCCAACACCTATAACTTAATGCACCAATACATATAACATATAATACTCAATTTCATTTTCAGAAATTAGGAGGCTTATAATGCTTCGGGGCTTGCCTGGGATCCGACACTAGTCAGTGTTTGTTAGATGACCCACGCTTGGTGACCATCTCCCATTCTATCACTTGTCCAATCCTTCCATTTCTGAGATAGGTCCACCAACACCATCTTCGGGTTAGCTCCACATCACATCCTTCACACGTTTCAGCTAGCGTACCTAAATGAGGTGCAACAATGCATATGTATGAATGTATAGAAGTGCAATAAACAAAGTAATCATGCAAGCATACCAAAGTTCAAATAAGCACTAAGAGCTAATTAACTTAATCCTCACTAAGGCATAACATAGAAGATGGCAAGCACATCAATCAAGACACAAGTTTCATAAGATCTCAGGGTACCAACCCAAGTACCATCAAATATATGAGTCACACTTCAACACACAAGCATGGCAAAGTGAATCAAAGCACTAAAACTAAAATTTGCCACCTTCTGGACATCAGAACAGAAGCTAACTAATTTAATCATAACAGGAGATATACAGCTCTAAATGACTTGCCAGAAGACATTCTGGAAAGCTTATGAAATTCGCTACATTTCATATAATATCATCAAAGCATGATTCATAAGTTAAACAAGCCAAAATTACAAAGTTCCAGAATCTATTCCTGACAAACAGAGAGCAGCCATCTCTGATCTCTAACTTGAAACATACATAACTCATAAATTACTTGGCCAAAGGACACCAAATTTTAACAGTGGCTAGATAAATGAATTATCTACAACTTTTATATAAACAAGTTTCACAACAAAGCATATTATCATGAAGAACTTTGCTAAGTTCCCAGATCTGTCCAGAAACCTAATTTGCAAGAAATAAATACTAACTTATGTTGCAAACATATAACTGGATAAAACAAACTTTACCAACATGTTGCACATGACTAATGAACACCAGAAAACATAGTGTCCATTCCTAAATGAATTCTTTTAATATATTTCTTAATTTATTTAGATAATTAGGTGGAATTATGAACACATATCAAGGGTACACAATCAATTCTACCAAAATTATAGTGGCCTACAAATGCTCCCAATAGTCTATTGTACAAATTTCAGGCTATTTGAGTAAGCATAGCAACCTCTATGAAAAAGATAATTTGTTATTACAAGAATTCATGTGAGAGCAAGATGAATCAATAACTCACTTATACTGCCACCAAAATTCATGAAATTTTTACCACACATCAAACATCACATGAGTAGCATGACACAAAAATTTCACTTCATTTGCAGCCCTAAATTTGCAGTTATGAAAATGACAAATACAACTAGCATTAAGAACCTAGATGCATAAATCTATTTTTACAGCTAAAACTTTAAACTAAAACATGACATATTATAGATCCACTCCATAGATAATTTCACAAGGATTCCAAAAAGTCCTCATTTTCTATTTTATGAATTTCCTATGATTTACTATGCATTATTAAAGTTTCACCCGATTTACCACAAATCAGGCCTTACAACACTATTCACATGAGTCTGCGGGTGTGCACTTAGACCCCTGTGTTTTCTCGAATTTGAGCGCAACGTCCCTGATGCGAATTAGAACAGAGGGGGTCGTCAGGATCGCGGTTTTCCAGCGAAGGGAGGCCACGCCGGTGGCGGGTGGCTGCGCCGGGAGCTTGCCCATGAGCAGGCGCACTTGTTGGTAGCAGCGGCATGGCCGGAGGTGGCCCCTGGCCTGTTGGCCATGGCAATAGCGGTAGCCGTGATGGCTAGCAGCGACCTGCTGTGCCCAGCCCGGTCGGCCGGCTGTGGCGTCTAGCGGCAACCAGCGGCGGTGACGGCTCGAGGACTCGGCGAGGTGGGAGGAGCAGTGAGCGGTGGTGGCTGCAGAGGAGGAGCAGCGCAGCAGTGACAGCTCGGGGCAGCCATGGATGTGGCAAGCACAAGGAAGAGAAAAAGAGACCGAGTGAAATAGGAAGCAGAGGGCGCCGATTTTCTACTTCGGCTTGACGACGCATGGGCGTGAGGTGGCAAGCGCTTGGACGAGGTGAGGGCCACGCGGCGTACATGGACTTAGGCCAGTCAGCCACGACGAGTCTTAGCCGTTTCAAAAATCTGAATGACTAACCAATACCATTGCAAAAGTTCGACCGAAAACACCATTTTCGTCCCCCACTATCTTCTAATCCAGTTGTCCATTGATTTTGGCGCAAGAGGAAAAGTTGTAGAGCTTTGCGAGGTGAACATTGATTTAAGGATCCAGAGGTAACATGGCCAAGATTGGGAGATATTGAGTTCCAAAGGAGGGTATCCCAAAACTAAATCCTGCAGTTTAGTTGCAAGCTGACTGAAAGTGCATTCTTCTCCCCCTTCTAACTCTTAATCCGATTAGTGTTAGCAAAACCTTCACTAATAAAATTTGTAGAGCTACATGTAGCCTCCAAATTTCCTTATACATGTTTGGTCTAGATCGCCATGGTTTTCATGCTACAAGGCTCCAAAGTTACGTACTCTGAAACTATATCAAAAGTTTCAGTTTGAAGCGGACTGAAACTGCTATCTTTTCCCACCTCTAATTCCCAAATAGATAAATAAAAAGCTAAACCAAATCACAGTGTTGTAGAACTATATGAGGATGACAACTTTGCTTAAGAAAGTATGGACAAATTTGGCATGGTTTGCAAACTAAAATTCACCAAATATAGCTTCATGAAAACTGAAAACCAAAACTGCAGTTCCAACACTTAGCCGATTTTTGGAGCTTCAAAACAGCACTGAGTTCAATCTTTGAGCCTTGGTTTGACTAGGTTAGAGACCAAAGTAGGTCTTGACCATTAAAAAAAGTTTGTTCTACAAAAGATTAACTACAAATTCTCTTTAAGGTCAAACCTCATAACTAGTACAAAAGTCAAACTTTCACTTTGATCAAAGTATCAACTTGATAAAGCCTAAACTAGGGTTTTAGGCCAAGTGGGGCATTTTCTTGACATTTGCTCAACATGAACTCTTCATAAATTTTGTTGTAGAGTTCATCTAGAGTCATTTGGGCAAAGTTGCAAGGTTTGGTTGATGATCTATAATTCCATTCACTTAATGGTGCAAATTCCAATAGGAATAGAACTTATCATTTCATGTGACTTTTTGATTCCAAACTTCATGAAACTTTTTCAGGGGTCACTATAGATAGAGAGTGATGTGAGACACAAGAAAGAAGTGACATCAACAATCACTTGCATCACCAAGCATGAGCATCTAACATACATACATTGAAACACAACTAACAAAGGTATGTTGCATATGTTTCAAGGAGATGTTGCAGATGTTTCAAGCACATTCCATACACATGTTTCACATGTTGCACTAACATGTTTCATATTTTTCACGAGTGCATCACATATGTTCCATGCTCATATATGAATAAATGATGCTTAGGCTCATGCAATGCAAGTGCCAAATGGAAGCCTAACACCTAGGGTGTTACACTGCCCCCGCTGGCAGACCATCCGCCAAGGCGGCACTCCTGTTCTGACGAGCCTAGATGGTGAGCTAGCGATGGGGATGGTGTGCGAGCCTCTATGACTTACCCTGGTGCTGGTCGAGGTGATGCTTAGAGGCGAGGGAGGCGGAGCAGTGCTGGCCACGCATGGGTGGGCGGTACGGCGGCGCTCCGAGCATGGCGTCCTCGTGTCACCTCGTCAGCAAAGGGTGGCCAGGTTAGGATAACGTGAGCATCGAATCGAGGGAGTCAAGGCGAGTCTACAAGTATGAGCAATCAAACTGTTACCCACCATATGGACCTTACCTCCCTCCTACGGGTTGCGGCGGTGCTCATGGCCGACGACGAGCATCTCTCCAAATTGCTGGTCACCAGAGCACGAACGATCTTGAGGGGGAACGAGACGCCTAGTCATCCCCCCTAAGCCACTGGCTTGCGTGAGGAAATCAAGTTGTGCGGCCCGAACTAGTAAAAGGGGGGAGGGAGAAGGGAAGACGGCTCGGCGCATGGTGCGGCCGGGCAGTGGACACACGAGCGATTTGGGCAGCTTAAAATGGGGCGGCTCTGATCGTTAGCAGTAAACAAACCTGGGTGCACTAGTGAAGAGATGGGGCTTGGCACGACGCACACGAAGGGAGGGCAAAGCCCAAGTGGGGCTCACCAGTTGTGGCTAGCGAGGGCAAACCAAGCAGAGCCACATTGCATCGCCTCGGCGGCTGCGACCAGACAACCATACCGCAGCGACAGCGACGCAAGCATGGTAGCCTATCGGGACAAGTGAATGGAGGGCGGGGCGGCGACGCGTTGACCCCAAAGTGATGGTCGTAGCATTGACCTGGGTTGGCACGCAACCGCATAGACGCGACAGAGCAACGGGCCAGCCGACGTGGCTGGCAGGCGGCCAGTGCCGGCCAGAGCATGGCACGGCGCACACGTGACATGGCCAGATCCAGCAGTGGAGCAACGCATTTGTGGCCAACAAGTAGAGCCGGCCAGCGTGAGGCCTCTAACGTCGCGTGACATAGAGCGGACCGGCGGGCAGTCCAGCAACAGCGGCCAGGCCACAGCTGGAGCCAGGCACCAGCAGCGTCCGCGCACGCGCGGTGACCGCAGCCACCGGGCCGAACGGCCGAAACCCACGTAGTGCATGCTTTCGAGAGCGTCCCAAAAACTAAGCTAGCTCGGTCGACTTGAAACCAACCCAACATGGCTCAAGAAGGTACATACGGCTACTAATAGGGACAACAAACTCAGACAAAGGTGATCTAGAGAAGAAGTTAGAGACGCACCAACTTGGGACTGCCAACTAGTGCCCAAGGTTAAGAATTAACTGGCCAACAACACGTTCTAGCGATGTTCCAGCAATTTATAAGAGAGCAATGCGACCCCCAACTTAACCTCAACCTAGACTACGCCCAAGTGCTTACTTAGAAGCAATCGATAGAGTAAAAACACAAGGCCAATGCTTGAACATTTTCGCTAGAATTTAAACGCCAAAGAAGTGCTGTCAATTGCTCCTTCAGACTTAGGACGGACTAGGGTTGAGTTCGGGCTAACCACTATTAGCACTTTAACTCTAATTTTTAAAAGGTCTAACCCTCAACGGTTTCGCCCAACAAGCATCCCATGCAAGGTCCACACTTTATACTAATCTATGGGAACAAAATAATTAAGCGCCATTTAATTAGTTTGCTCAATCTAACTAGCCAAAACAATAATACTTTTAAACATAAGTTCAGAGGTTTGCTGACTTAAGAAAAGTTTAACTTAATTCCATATTAATAATTTTTGTTTTTATAAAGATTGCTTTCCATGCCAAACAATCAAATCTACTAGTTCTATATATATGCATATTTTATTCGGATTTTCATTAATAGTGGTACGCACTAAATAATTTAACTTAGGTTTTGATTTGATTCCTCTTAGGTATTAATCTTGGTGCTAAGCAGGCTCGTAACACTAGGGGTGTTACATACACCTAACCGCAACCTCGCCTTTTTGCTCCGCTATCGTCAGCACTAGGGTTCCTTGCTCCCACCCCTCCGCTGCTGGCAAAGCTCTCGCTCCTCTGCCCCCACTTCCCATAGATTCATGGTACTGCACCACGTCACCCACCCACGCATGGAGGGCCTCATCAAGCGCGGGCTCCTCCACGCAAGGACCACGGCGATGGAGTGGCTCGTGCCCTTCCTCGAGCATGGGCTCATGAGTCCTCCCCATCTGTTCTTTCGGGGGTTGCTGCACCACTACAATCTTGAGTTGCAACACCTGAATTCGAACGGGATCCAGCACATCACGACCTTCATCATGCTGTGCGAGGGATACCTAGGGATCAAGCCCCACTTCGAGCTGTGGAGGTACTTCTTCACCATCTCCTTGTACAAGAAGACAGAGAAAGGTAGGCCAGACCAGGCAGTGCCGATGGGGTGCGTGGGCATCCATCTCGGAGGTAGTCGGGCCGACAAGTACATGGCGCTCCAGCTGTCTTGATCCAAGAAGGGGTGGCACACGCAGTGGTTCTACCTCAAGAACGACGCCACTTCCCCTCTATCGGAGTTCACCGATCGCCTCGTCGTGGAGGCGCCGCAATTGTGGATGTGGGAAGCCCCTGATAAGGAGAAGAGGAAGCTCGCCGACCACTTGAAGGCCATCACGCTCCTGAAGGACCAACGTCATCGGGGTGTACCACGTGAGGAGGGTGGCGTCGCTGATGGCGCGCGCCCTCTCGCTGTACGAGATGACACCCGATGCACGGCTTAGTGGGACGGTGCTTGTAACATCCTAATTTTTTTTATAATTATAAAATAATTAAATATGATTTATTTGCGTAATTAAGTGTGCATTTAAATATAGGGAATAATAAATTTTGTGAAATTAAAATTAATCATAAGGTTAACAATTTGTTTTTGCACTCATGCTGTTGCACTATATTTTTGTGATGATTGGTTTGAGTCAAAGTTCAAAAGATATTCAAAAACATTTGAAATTGGATTTGGAAAATCAAATAAGAAAAAGAAAACTCCTTTTCCTCTCCCTCCCTCCTTTCGGCCCAGTCGGCCTGCTGGCCATTTTCTTGGGCCGCCCGCGATTTTCCCCTCTCCTCCTTTCTTCCTTGCTGGGCCAGCCTGCGTCGGAGGCCACAACCGTCGTTGCCGCGCCCCCTCTTTCCTCTTGTGCGGCTGATGCGCTGGACCCACCTATCGGCACTCTCCTCTCCAACCTCCAGCCGCTCCCTCTGGTTCTCTCGCTCAGTCGTGACGGCAACTGCCGCCCGCGCCCACGTCCCACGTGAGTGGGAGCGTCGCCTCTGCCCCGGCCTTCAAAAGGAGTGTGTGACCCCGTCTCCGCCCTTCCTATCTCCAGTTCCCTCTCTCTTGCACTCATTTGAGCACCCGGAGAACCACCGCGGTGACTCACCGGAGGAGCTGTCCGCCCCGCCGCGTCGGCCACCGTTCTCAAGCCGCTTCAACTCTGTTTTTCTTCCCAGTGAGCTTCGCCTCGTTCCCCGCTCCCTCCCCATACTTCTATTTCCTTGATTTGTGGCCTCTAGGGCCGTGTCCGCGAGCTCCAATGAGCTTCTTGCCATCATCCATGGCGGGTGCCCCTCGGGCTTTTCCCCGGCTGCACTTGTGACGTGAACGAGATCCCTATCCCCTCCGCATTCTCCCCGTAGTCTCTATTTGGAGAATGGGGCTCCGTAGCGCCCAATTTCCTTGCTCCAGTGAGCTCTCCGCCGCCGGCCATGGCGGGCACGCCGCGTGGGTGACCCCGTGGCCGTGTTTTGCTCTGGGGCGAGTTCGCCTTCCTCCCCGCATCACCCCGGTGCTCTCGGTTTTGAAAACCGTGTACCATAGCATCGATTAGGCCAACTCCGGTGAGGTCCCATCGCCAGCCTTGGCGGCGCCTCCGTCTCCTCCCCAAAATCCGGCGACCCGGCCTCTCTCTCCTTTCCCCCATCTTTTCTCGGCCGTCCATCACTTGATCAATGGCCCAGGATCGCCCATACCCCTTCGTGGGTCCTTTTTCTTAAAGAGACCCTAGGTTTCTTGCTTATCCAACCCGCCATCCTTGGTGTACTTCCAGAGTACGCATTCTCTTTCGGAAAACGTAGTTTCTTTGGTTTATATGAAAATACGTTTTCAGATTAATTACAGAACTGCCACTGTAGTAAAACGTTTATAAAATCGTCGTTTTAGCTCCGATTCAACCCGTTCAACTTGCGTTAGTTTCGTAATTTCATAATCTACGCATTAGTGCCACTGATAGACCTGTTAGAAGCTTTTGAGTTTCTCGATTAAGTCTAGTTTAATAGCTAGTTTTGGAACCTTGTTTAGCGCGTAACTTTTGCGTTGTAGCTCCGTTTTTCGTGCTTTTCGCGTCGTTGTGATCGTAGCGAGACATAGATGATTTTGGTAAACATTTTATCCAGATTTATTTATTGTTGGTGTACTATTCTAATTGTAGTTATGTTTCGCATGTATGTCTGCTTCGAATTGCGTGTTGTACTTCGTGTCGTTCGAGTTTAGACGGTGAGGAATACGTCGGGAATCCAGACGCGTACGAGGAGCAGCAGGACCAGCAGCAGTTCGTGAACCAAGGCAAGTATAGCATGGGCCTACCTTGTTGTCCTATTCATTATATAACATACTCATTATGCATGTGTCTAATATTGCTCGACTATAAGGACTTCCTAGCAAATTGATGACCTGTACCTTGATTCCTATGGGGATTATTTGCATATGGGTAGAATGCTAGTGCTCTAATTAAACATGATCTACACTATGACTAATGGAATCAATGGATAAACATGATGATAATGCTGGAACTAAAGGGTGATGGTGCAAATGATGTTGATCATGTTGTCCTAAACTCTCCGTAAGGACTTATCTGTAGGGCAAAAGCTGGGACTTACAGTGCAACCGTGGGAGTTAAATGGCTCTGACTTTAGCTCAGTAGTAGGATCTTTTCTAACTTGTTAGAGGTTACCCGAAAGGGCGCAAGAGGGGCTTGCCACTTTGGGTATAGAACTGCCTCTGTTCTGATGTGTATAGCCTGCGGGAATTGTGCCATCGAAAGGGGGGTTCTCTATATCTGCCTGCCGAGGAAACCTCGCGGCCCTAACATGTTAGAAGAGGCCTATGGAAGGCTTCATAGTGTACCCTGCCTACTCACCTTGGGAGTGTTAGGGGGTCGACGGGCCCCGGGCAAATGGGCAACACGACTCACGAGTAAAGATGCACAACCTCTGTAGAGTGTTAAAACTGTTATAACAGCCGTGCTCACGGTCACGAGCGGCCCGGAAAACTCACAGAATAAATGGTTACTTGATACGTGGTTGAACTAAGATGATGATGATGGGATCACACTAATGCTTTCTCTTCTTAATTCTAGTAGTGGATCATGTGGGTTAAATGGGAGCTTGAGCATAACTTAATAATGATTAATAATGAAATGTGGATCTACTAAAAGTGCTAACTGCAGTCAACCGTGTCTATCCTTTTTGAGCCTCATGAATCCTCATACTATACTTGCGGAGTACAAGTGTACTCACACTTGTTGCTATTTTGTTTTTGGATAAAAAATCCCGGATAGGTAACAGATGATAGTTTCTATGAGGACTTCCCGGAAGATTTCTAGGTTTGGGTCAACCAGTCGTCCTTCCCTGTGGATCAGACGCTACACCTGAGAGTTGCTATTTACTTTTTCGCTTGTTATGTAAGAACTACGTGATGTAATAACGTTATGTATGTACACAGTGATGATACTTCTGTTAATTTGTCGGCTTATGTGTGCGACTACTCCTAGGGCGCACATAAGATGTATGCACTCTATATTGTCCTTTAATTGGAGTGTGACAAATTGGTATCAAAGCTGTGTCGACTATAGGACGCAAACCTAGATAGAAATGGTCATTTCTAGGAGTTTGACTTTATTTATTTACTTGCTACTATCTCCATCTTGATTTTTTATTAAAATTTTATGCTCTATTTCTTATTCTATTGCATAAAATATTGACTCTGATAGTATTTTATATCAAAACTATAGATGCCTCGCCTCAGTGCCGCTGCCTACGTCGCCCAGTTCATTCCAGCAGCACCTGCTCCACCAGCACCACCAGCAGTACCACCAGTGGAGCCAGAGGTCATCCACATCTCCGACGAGGAAGAGGAGGAACCCATGGAAGAGGAGTCATTTTCAGCGGCTGCATCTGATGGACCTGCTTCGACCCCCGTGGCTGCACCCATCCCACATGTGGATGCGCCAGTCCCCGCTGCTACACCTCCACCAGCTTCCCAGGCCGCTTCTGCACCAACACCAGTGTCCTCCCCAGCTGCTTCAGAGGAGCCAGAAGAGATAGGATGGACCACTAGGAATAAGTTTAAAGAAGCTCCCGAAGATGCCCATTACCACCACCTCCTTACCACCATGCTAGCCGAGTACTATCCAGAGTTTGCTGCCTCGGTGAAGTACTACTGTGCAGAGCACACGCATCTAGTGGAGGCGGCATACTAGAAGACCAATGTGATCATCACCGCCTGGAACAACACCGACCAATCTCAAGATGTTGTGACTACCCATAGCCACCGAGTCAGGCGTGCCAGTGCCTATGACAGCATGGAAGATGCTGCGCAGGCGGCGTACCTGCATTACCATGGTCGGCGTTTTGAGGACATGCAGAATGATCGCTACCGGTATCTTCCACTCTATGACCCGAAGGAGAAGACATGGGCGGTGTTGGCTTCCCCAGCTTCTGATCCCACCTTGGACACCACAGTGAGGCACCTCAGCGCCATGCAGGAGGCCAACGAAGCACTCAGGGAAGAGCTTCGTGCGGCGTAAAAATCTAAAAAACGCCTTCAGAACCAGATAGATGAGATGGCCGTTCAGCTAGGACAGCCTACCATTTACAAGAAGAAGGCCAGGGTGTTCACCATGGTGGATCGCGCTCCTTAGATGCTTGCAGCCCCGCCATAATGGATGCGTTCTAGATCGAAAGTCGTGTCAAGTTATGTGTGTATTGTGAACCTTAAATTGTCTTGTCAGTTGTGTTGATGAACTTGGATGATTTAGAGTTTGTGTGATTGCTGGAACAGTGTGGGCTTGTCCACATGTTCATTTTATCAAAACATTAAGTTAGAATTGTTTAACTTAGTTGGGTTTGAAAAGTTCGCTTCACTGCTGTACTGTTTTTCAGAGCAGTCTGCAATGTTTATCTCATATCTCTAAATCTCCGCATCCAAAAATTATGAAATTTTTGTGGAAGGAACTAGACTTGTGTATCTTTCATTTCCCGCTGGAATCACCTCATTATCGGTTTTGGTTTAAGAGATATGCCTGCTACAATCTGGCAAGTCTGTATAGTCTGTAACTTAGAACAGAAATTGTTTAGCTCAGTTTTTGATGATGTTGCCGTCAGAATCTGTGAAAAAGTTCTATATAAAAGTTGTAGCAGACTTCTTAAGCTTTCCAACGATGTATGCCACACCTCTGTTGCATCTCTGAAACTTGAGTTACACTTCAATTTCTGATCTGCTATTGTAGACACCCGTCCAGAAATTTTCAGCTATGTTATTTACCTTTTGTAAATAATTTGTAAATTTTTGGAAGATCTCTAAAAGTTTGCACATTGCTTGGAAGCAGATGGCCGCCAGAGGAGTACGTGGCAGAGGCCGTGGACGTGGACGTGGCCGTGGACACGGAGCTTTAGTGGATCCACCTCCGCCACCGCCGGTGACGATTGAACAGCTGATGGCAATGCAAGCACAGCTCATACAGACAGTGATAGACCATCTCGGTGAGCAACCAGCAGGAGCACCCCCACCTGTGCAGGTCCGTGACAAACGTGGTGAGTTTCTGAAAGGACGCCCACCTGTGTTCACACATGCCTCTGAACCTATGGAGGCGGATGATTGGCTGAGAGCTGTGGAAAAGCAGCTAAACATTGCACAGTGCAACGACTTGGAGAAAGTCTTTTACGCCTCAGGTCAACTCCAAGGAGCTGCTCAGGATTGGTGGGAGTCATTCCAGTATGGACGTCCAGAGAATGCTCCAGAGATCACGTGGAAAGAGTTCACGGAGAATTTTAGGTCCTATCACATCCCTGAGGGACTTATTGAACTGAAGCAAGAGGAGTTCCGGGCTCTCAAGCAAGGGTCCATGTCTGTGGCGGAATACTGCGACAAGTTTGCACAACTGTCACGATATGGCCCGGCTGAAGTGGCTAGGGATTCTGACAAACAGCGCCGTTTTCTAAAAGGGCTGTATGATGGACTCCAACTGCAACTAATGTCCAACAAGTATGCCAGTTTTCAAGAATTGGTGGATCGTGCTATTGTGATCGATAACAAGCATAAAGAAATGGACCTCAAGAAGAGGAAGCTCCAGGGACAGGCGTCGGGTAGCAACACTCGCCCGCGAGCTTTCCCGCAGCAAGGTTTTCCGCAGAGGAACCAAGGGCCACCCAACCAATGGAACAAAGGCCAGTATCCCCAGAGGAACCAGAACCAGCAGTGTCCCCAGTACCCACCGCAGTTTGGTAACCAGGGCCAGCAGCGTCCCTAGCAACAGCAAGCTACCAATCAGGCGCCACGTCAGGGAGTGCCCAACAATGCCCCAACCAAGAGTGGCACCCCAGGCAACCCCAATGCCTGTTACAACTGTGGAGAGGTGGGACACTATTCGTACCATTGCCCAAAGAAGCAGAACCGGTAGGCCCCGCAGAACCAGCAGAACAACCAGAGACCCAACGCTCAACCTCTGTTCACCGGCAAGGTGAATCATGTGTCGTCAGAATCAGCTCAGGAGGCGCCTGAGGTTATGCTGGGTACGTTTAGCGTCAACTCCATCTCCGCTACAGTACTTTTTGATTCTGGTGCCTCGCATTTTTTTCATATCCCAAGCTTTTGTTAGAATGCATAGCATACCCCTGTGTGCCATGAAGGATCCCATGCTAGTAAATTCACCGGGGGGTAGCATGCCAGCAAATTATTGGAGCCCTTCTACTAGTATATTTCTAAGGGGGTAGCTTTCAAGGTAAATCCAATTGTTCTGAGAACCGCTGGAATTGACCTCATCCTGGGAATGGATTGGATGAAGCAGCATAGGGCAGTGATACAATGTTAGGAGAAATCCATTGTTATGACATCTCCAAGTGGTGATAGAATTTGTGTAGAAGTGGAAGTGCAAGCTCAACCTACTGCCACTGTCAATCAGCTGAGCGATGTTGCTAACTAGGAGAACCAGGTGGTGGACGAATTCCCTGATGTGTTCCCCGATGAATTGCCAGGTATGCCACCCAATTGCGACATCGAATTCCTTATCGAGCTTTTACCTGGAACTGCACCCATAGCAAAGAGACCATATAGAATGGGGGTAAATGAATTAGAAGAACTAAAGAAACAAATTAAGGAATTGCAAGAGAAAGGTTTTATTCGTCCTAGTTCTTCACCTTGGGGAGCACCTGTTATATTTGTGGATAAGAAAGATGGCACACGAAGGATGTGTGTCGACTATAGGTCCCTTAATGAAGTCACAATCAAAAACAAGTACCCACTCCCTAGAATTGATGATTTATTTGATCAGTTGAAAGGTGCTTGTGTGTTCTCAAAAATTGACCTCCATTCTGGATATCATCAACTAAAAATTCGTGCATCTGACATACCTAAGACAGCATTTACTACCAGATATGGCCTTTATGAGTACACAGTGATGTCTTTTGGACTGACAAATGCACCTGCATACTTTATGTATCTGATGAACAAAGTATTCATGGAGTACTTGGATAAGTTTGTAGTGGTATTCATAGATGATATCCTAATATTCTCCAAGAATGAAGAGGAACATGCTGAACACTTAAGGTTAGTCTTACAAAAACTCCAGGAACATAAATTGTATGCAAAAAGGAGCAAATGTGAGTTCTGGCTAAAAGAAGTATCTTTTCTGGGACATGTGGTCTCTAACGGTGGAATAGCCGTAGATCCCAGTAAGGTGCAAGATGTGTTAAATTGGAAAGCCCCAGTCAATGTTAGTGATATCCGTAGTTTTTTGGGTTTGGCTGGGTACTATAGAAGATTTATTGAAGGATTCTCTAAGCTAGCTAAGCCTATGACAGCCCTGTTAGAAAAGAATGCCAAATTTGTCTGGTCAGACAAATGTCAGGCTAACTTTGAGGAGCTAAAGAGAAGGTTGACAACAGCCCTAGTATTGACCCTACCTGATTTAAGTAAGAGCTTCTCTATTTATTGTGATGCATCTAGCCTAGGCCTTGGATGTGTGCTTATGCAAGAAGGAAAGGTTGTGGCCTACGCATCCAGGCAGTTGAGGAAGCATGAACTGAATTACCCAACCCATGACTTGGAATTAGCCGCAGTTGTCCATGCTCTGAAAATCTGGAGGCATTATTTGATCGAACATAAGTGTGACATCTATACTGACCACAAGAGTTTAAAATACATTTTTACTCAGTCCGAGTTGAACTTAAGGCAACGTCGTTGGCTAGAATTGATTAAAGATTATGATCTGGAAGTGCATTACCATCCTAGAAAGGCAAATGTTGTTGCCGATGCACTTAGCCGGAAGAGCTATGCCAACGGACTTCAGTTGACATTTATACCAGCAGAGTTGCGAGCTGAAATAGAACATCTCAACTTGGGTTTTGTCAATAATGTAGTAGAATTGGCTATAGAACCTACATTGGAGCAAGAGATACGTAAAGGTCAGTTGGAGGATGAGAAATTAAAGGAGATTGCTGAGCATGTAGTGGTTGGAAAGGCACCAGGTTTTCGGTTGGATGAGAATGGTACTCTATGGTTTGGAAAAAGAATATGTGTACCTAAAGTGAAAGCTATCTGTGATATGATTCTGCGAGAGGCACATGATTCTGCTTATTCTATACACCCTGGAAGCACCAAGATGTACTTAGACCTCAAAGAGAAGTATTAGTGGTATGGCTTAAAAAGGGATGTGGCTGAGTATGTGGCCATATGTGATACTTGTCAAAGGGTGAAAGCTGAACACCAAAGACCTATAGGATTGCTGCAACCAATGAAAATACCAGAGTGGAAATGGGAAGAAGTTGGTATGGACTTCATTACTGGATTGCCCCGCACTCAACAAGGATATGATTCGATCTGGGTAATAGTGGATCGACTTACTAAGGTAGCCCACTTCTTGCCAGTCAAAACCACTTATAGTGGCGCAAAGCTAGCGGAGTTGTATATGGAGAGAATAGTGTGCCTACACGGAGTTCCAAAGAAGATCGTATCTGACCGAGGAACTTAGTTTACATCGCATTTTTGGCGTAAGATACATAGTGCTTTGGGAACAAAGTTAAATTTCAGTTCGGCATATCATCCCCAAACCGATGGACAGACCGAAAGGACCAATCAAATCTTGGAAGATATGTTGAGAGCTTGTGCTTTACAGTATGGTACTAGTTGGGATAAGAGTTTGTCATGCGCTGAGTTTTCATATAACAACAGTCACCAGAAAAGTCTCAAAATGGCGCCATTCGAAGCTTTATATGGACGAAAGTGTAGAACACCTCTATTCTGGAATCAGACAGGTGAAACCCAAGTGTTTGGACCAGATGTCCTACGCAATGCAGAGGAACAAGTGAGGATGATTAGGGATAATTTGAGAGTAGCACAGTCTAGACAGAAAAGCTATGCTGATATCCGAAGGAGAGAGTTGAGTTTCAAAGTAGGTGACTATGTGTATTTAAAAGTGTCACCAATGAGAAATGTGAGAAGATTCAATATGAAGGGCAAGTTAGCACCGAGATATGTGGGACCTTTCAAGATTCTAGAGAGACATGGAGAAGTGGCTTATCAATTGGAATTGCCAGAAAGTTTATCAGGTGTGCATGATGTGTTCCATATTTCTCAGTTGAAAAAGTGTTTGCGGGTACCAGAGGAGAAGATTCCCTTGGAGGAGCTTACTGTTAAAGAAGATCTCACATATGAGGAGTATCCGGTAAAGATTTTTGAAACTGCAGAAAGAGTTACCAGGAGCCGCACTATAAAGATGTGCAGAGTACAATGGAATCGATATTCAGAAGATGAGTCTACTTGGGAAAGAGAAGAAGATCTGAGAAAATCTTATCCGCAGCTTTTTGAGTAAGCATCACCCAATCTCGAGGACGAGATTCTCTTAAGGGGGTACAATTGTAACATCCTAATTTTTTTATAATTATAAAATAATTAAATATGATTTATTTGTGTAATTAAGTGTGCATTTAAATATAGGGAATAATAGATTTTGTGAAATTAAAATTAATCATAAGGTTAACAATTTGTTTTTGCACTCATGTTGTTGCACTATATTTTTGTGATGATTGGTTTGAGTCAAAGTTCAAAAGATATTAAAAAACATTTGAAATTGGATTTGGAAAATCAAATAAGAAAAAGAAAACTCCTTTTCCTCTCCATCCCTCCTTTCGGCCCAGTCGGCCTGATGGCCATTTTCTTGGGCCGCCCGCGATTTTCCCCTCTCCTCCTTTCTTCCTTGCTGGGTCAGCCCGCGTCGGAGGCCACAACCGTCATTGCCGCACCCCCCTCTTTCCTCTTGTGCGGCTGACGCGCTGGACCCACCTGTCGGCACTCTCCTCTCCAACCTCCAGCCGCTCCCTCTGGTTCTCTCGCTCGATCGTGACGGCAACTGCCGCCCGCGCCCACGTCCCACGCGAGTGGGAGCGTCGCCTCTGCCCTGGCCTTCAAAAGGAGTGTGTGACCCCGTCTCCGCCCTTCCTATCTCTAGTTCCCTCTCTCTCGCACTCGTTTGAGCACCTGGAGAACCACCGCGGTGACTCACCGGAGGAGCCGTCCGCCCCGCCACGTCAGCCACCGTTCTCAAGCCGCTTCAACTCCGTTTTTCCTTGATTTGTGGCCTCTAGGGCCGTGTCCGCGAGCTCCAACGAGATTCTTGCCGTTATCCATGGCGGGTGCCCCGCGGGCTTTTCCCCGGCTGCACTTGTGACGTGAACGAGATCCCTATCCCCTCCGCATTCTCCCCGTAGTCTCTGTTTGGAGAATGGGGCTCCGTAGCGCCCAATTTACTTGCTTCGGTGAGCTCTCCGCCGCCGGCCATGGCGGGCACGCCGCGCGGGTGACCCCGTGGCCGTGTTTTGCTCCGGGGCGAGTTCGCCTTCCTCCCCGCATCACCCCGGTGCTCTCGGTTTTGAAAACCGTGTACCATAGCGTCGGTTAGGCCAACTCCAGTGAGGTCCCATCGCCGGCCATGGCGGCGCCACCGTCTCCTCCCCAAAATCCGGCGACCCGGCCTCTCTCTCCTTTCCCCCATCTTTTCTCGGCCGTCCATCACTTGATCAACGGCCCAGGATCGCCCATACCCCTTCGTGGGTCCTTTTTCTTAAAGAGACCCTCGGTTTCTTGCTTATCCAACCCGCCGTCCTTGGCGTACTTCCGGAGTACGCATTCTCTTTCGGAAAACGTAGTTTCTTTGGTTTATATGAAAAATACGTTTTCAGATTAATTATAGAACTGCCACTGTAGTAAAACGTTTATAAAATCGTCGTTTTAGCTCCGATTAGACCCGTTCAACTTGCGTTAGTTTCGTAATTTCATAATCTACGCATTAGTGCCACTGATAGACCTGTTAGAAGCTTTTGAGTTTCTTGATTAAGTCTAGTTTAATAGCTAGTTTTGGAACCTTGTTTAGCACGTAACTTTTGCGTTGTAGCTCCGTTTTTCGTGCTTTTCACGTCGTTGTGATCGTAGCGAAACGTAGATGATTTTGGTAAACATTTTATCCAGATTTATTATTTGTTGGTGTACTGTTCTAATCATAGTTATGTTTTGCATGTATGTCTGCTTCGAATTGCGTGTTGTACTTCGTGTCGTTCGAGTTCAGACGGTGAGGAATACGTCGGGAATCCGGACGTGTACGACCTGGGGCATATGGGCAACATGACTCACGGGTAAAGATGCACAACCTCTGCAGAGTGTTAAAACTATTATAACAGCCGTGCTCACGGTCACGAGCGGCCCGAAAAACTCACAGAATAAATGGTTACTTGATACGTGGTTGAACTAAGATGATGATGATGGGATCACACTGATGCTTTCTCTTCTTAATTCTAGTAGTGGATCATGTGGGTTAAATGGGAGCTTGAGCATAACTTAATAATGATTAATAATGAAATGTGGATCTACTAAAAGTGCTAACTGCAGTCAACCGTGTCTATCCTTTTTGAGCCTCATGAATCCTCATACTATACTTGCGGAGCACAAGTGTACTCACACTTGTTGCTATTTTGTTTTTGGATAAAAATCCTGGATGGGTAACAAATGACAATTTCTACGAGGACTTCCCGGAAGATTTCTAGGTTTGGGTCAACCAGTTGTCCTTCCCTGTGGATCAGATGCTACGCCTGAGAGTTGCTATTTACTTTTTCGCTTGTTATGTAAGAACTATGTGATGTAATAACGTTATGTATGTACACAGTGATGATACTTCTGTTAATTTGTCGGCTTATGTGTGCGACTACTCCTGGGGCGCACATAAGATGTATGCACTCTATATTGTCCTTTAATTGGAATGTGACGGTGCTCACTGAGGGGCTGCTCTACGACATCGAGATCACACAATGTATCAAGGATGCGACCGAGGCCGCGTCATGTCCCAGGGACTTGGTGACGTCGGGCGACCTCGATTTCGTCTTCCCGATTCCCGGACACCCGCGATGCGGCCGGATGTGGGCTTCGTCGAATTTGTAAGTCCCTTTTGATTTTTTCCCCTCCCCCTTTTTTCTGACCTCCTAACCCCATGATTTGATGTTGAAATCTGGGATCCGCAGCTGGGTCTCATCTTTTAGCACATCGCCACGCCGTTGCCGGAGGACGCGGTTGTGAGGGTGGCAAATCGCACCGAGAATGAATGGAGGAAGAAGAAAAATGATGACAAGAAGAAAAAGGTGCAGAGGAAGGCAAGGGCGTAGCTAGACCAAGGTAAACGGCGCTAGGGGTCAGAGGAGGAGGAAGACAAGAAGGAGAAAGAGGAGGAAGAAGAGGAAGAAGAGAAGGGAGCCTATGGCTTTGGGTTGCCCATCCCATGGGAGGATCTGGTGGGCGAGGATGGGTCGGCGGGTGGTGAAGCGTCCTCACAGGCCGCACCAACACGTGGGGGAGGACAAGCCCTTGGAGCCGACGGAGACAGGCCGCACTGCGCCATCAGGGCCCTTCGAGTAGAGGGATGGCTCGAAGTGGCAATGCGCTAACGAGGTGTAGCCGGGGACAGGCGGGCCGGCCCTAAAACGTCGCCGTCCAATAGCGCCAAGGTAAGAGTTTTCTTCACTCTTTTGTTCTAGGCGAATCTCGCCCTAAGCTGACAACTGTATTCCCTTTGCAGTGCTGGCGGACGTGGGGCTCCCCTGTAGGTTGCATCGAGGAAGACCCTCACCCTCTAGTCAACACACCAGGGGTCGACCGATGCCGTGCCGAGCGGGAGTGGCGCTGGGACGGCCACGGCGCCCACTGGGGGAGCCCTGCCGGTGGTGATGGCAGCATCTGCGAAGGGGCAGACGAAGGAGGGTGCGCACAGGGCACCCACAGGGGAGCCGACACAGTCGGTCATGGTCACGACGCCGCAGGTGGAAACAGCGGCGCCCAAAGCGGATGAGTCACGACTAGGCGCGACCGTGATGCCACAAGCGGAAGTGGCGCAAATGGGGCCATCGCCTATGCAGACAGAGATGGTTGTGCCCATGACGAAAGCAGCACAGCCAGATGCGACATCATCATTACATACGGGGGCAGAGCAGCCGGGGTTGTCGTCCGTCCACGGTGGAGCAAACAGAGGAGAATGCGGTCGAGGCATCCTCGGTGACCGTGGTGGCAGGGTGGACTTCTGCATCTGCACCGTCCACTCCTCTTACCGCTGGAGGGGCCATCCTAGAGGTAGAGCCACCGCAGAAGGGATAGGCGTCGCTCGGGGCCAAAGCGGGGTCGTCCCAGGCTCTGGTACGTATGGGCGGTGACCTGCACGCGTCGGGAGGACCCACGCTCTAGTGGGCTGACAGGCAGAACCTGAGGGCGATGCTCTTCACAATTGATGATGTTGTGGAGGCGAGGGATTGGGAGAGAGTCAACACGGGGGTCGAGCTTGTGATTCGCGCTCTGAACATGGCACTAGGGTCACTGCACGACGTCGTCAACCTAGTTAGCCAGGTACGTCATCTCCACGCTTCTAGCCTTGGTTTCCTGTTTTTGTGCTTCTAACTTATGCCTTTTCTGTAGTCCCTCATGTCTCGTAGCCAAGAGAAGTCCTAGTTTCTTCAGCAGCAGAAGGACGCCTGGGACCGCCTTGCCGAGGAGGCACAGCTGCGCGGATGGCTGACCGAATAGCTCGACGTCGCTCATCAAAAGGTGGCCGAGCTTACTCCTGCCACTGAGGAGGTGGCTAACCTCTGGATCAGGGAGGGGGACACCCGTCGGCACACCAACGAGGCTGAGGAGAAGTTCATGGCTTTGGCCGAGAGGGCACGCTTAGATGCCATGGAGACCGAGCGGATTTGGAAGGAGCAGGATGAGCTGCTCCAAACCTTGGTGGGGCTCCACGCTGAGCATGATTTGGCCTGCCAGGAGCGTGCCGATGCCCATTAGTGGATCGACCATCTCCTAGGCGAGCTTGAGAAGGAGAGGGAGCTGAAGATCAAGGTCGAGGACATGGCTACCTCGCTCGCCGTTGAGGTGTCCTAGCAACACGAGGGGGCGCACAAGCTCTGCGAGCAAGTGAATGGTGAGACTCCTATTTTTCTTGTTGCCTTTTGTCCTAGAACCCGGGGTTGGCCTTCTGACGCGGCTGATGTGCGGCTTGGACAGGTGTCGATGATAGACTCATGGCGGAGGTGGTGAAGAGCCACGGCCTAGAGGAGCTCACCTAGGTGAAGGACATCCTCTAGAAAGAGAGGGATGAGCACGATACCCTGCGTGTCACCGTTGGGGTGGTCTGCGACAACCTCGAGCAGGCCCTGACGTAGGAGACAAGCTCGCTCATGGTCCGTGTTACCCGGATCATAGACTAGGCACACGAGATGATGCGGAACGTGCTTCGCTTTGGCATTCAGTAGTCATTCGCCATCGCTCGATCTCACTATGAGAACATCGACCTAGAGGCGATGGGCCAGGACTTCACATCTAGCTACGAGGACACCAAGCTGGATGAAATCGAGAAGACGGCGGCCGCCCCTACGCGAAACTTGGCTGATCAGATAGAGGGTGAGGTTATCCCCTAGAGGGGTTAACTAGTCAGATGAATCAGGCTGTGGTGCCCAAGAACTTGTAATGAATGAACAAGTTTTTAGCTTTTGTCATTTAAACACTTGTCCTTTTTAAGGTAAAAAAGGTATGAAGCGATCCAATCCCTTCCAGCGCTAAGTTTTCAAAGCTCGAGGTGCGGACAAAAACTTTGATCACGCTGGTGAGCAAAGGCACCGTAGCCGCTAGGGCGTAGGCTTCTTGCATTTCGACCAACTTTACTCAGCATTAGTTTCCACAACCTCTTGCTTCTAGGTCTTAATGTAAGAAGGGGTTGGATGCAGAGGGTGTTTCTGAGTATGCATACTCAGACGATCCCTTCTGACGCTAAGTTTTAGAAAGTTTGAGGTATGGGCAAAAAACTCTGATCACGCTGGTGAGCAAAGGCACTGTAGCCGCTGGGGCATAGGCTTCTTGCATTCTGACCAGCTTTACTCAATGTTTGTTCCCATGATTCTCACTTCTAGTCTCAATGTAAGAAGGGGTCGGGTGCAAAAAGTGTTTCTGAGCATATATATGCCCCTATCTGCCCCTGAGTGAGGCCTGACCCCTGGCCATTGCTGGGGTCAGGTGTCAATAAAAATCAAGGGGATGATGATGAAATCAATAAGGTCTAGTGCTTTTTTTATTTCAGAAACATGATTTTACACAAGCATGCTATCAACTTAGAAAAACTAAGGGTAAAAGCAACATTGCTGCTCAATGTTCCATGCGTTGGTGAAGACTTGGCCATCGATGGTCTTGAGCTTGTAGGTGCCCAATCGGAGTACTTCCGTGACAACATACGACCCTTGCCATTGCGGGGATAACTTGTGGTGGTCCTTGTTGCTCTGGATGAGACAGAGCACCAGATCACCGATGTTAAAGGTCTGACCCCGCACACGGTGGCTGTGGTACTAGCGTAACGCCTATTGGTACTTGGCCAAATGGAGGAGAGCGACGTCACGTGCCTCATCAAACTAATCCATGGCGTCTTCAAGGAACTCCTTAGCCTCCTGCTCTTTATATGCCATGATCCTCGGCGTTCCGTAGTCGAGGTCGGTCTGGAGGACTGCTTTGGCACCATAGACCATGAAGAAGGGAGTGTAGCCTGTCACCCGGTTGGGGGTCATCCTCAAGCTCCATAGCACCGCAGGAAGCTTCACGACCGATCGTCCACCAAACTTGTTTAGTTGTTGAAGATCCTAGGCTTGATGCCTTGCAAGACCGTGTCATTCATGCGCTCAACTTGCCCATTCATGTAGGGGTGCTAAACGACGGCCCAGTCGACACAGATGTGGTGGTCATCGCAGAACCTGAGGAATTTCTTCCCGGTGAACTGCGTGTCGTTGTCTATGATGATGGAGTTTGGGACTCCAAAGTGATGGATGATATCGAGGAAGAATAGCATGGCTTGTTTGGATTTGATCTTGGTGATCGACCAAGCCTCTATCCACTTTGTGAACTTGTCCACGGTGACAAGCAGATGCGTGTAGCCCCCGAGCGCCTTCTTGAGGGGCCCAACCAGATCGAGCCCTTAGACCGTGAAAGGCCACATGATGGGGATTGTCTGGAGCGCTTGAACTAGCAAGTGGGTCTACCGAGCATAGCATTGACATCCTTCGCAGGTGCGTACTACCTTCTTGGCGTCAGCCAATGCAGTTGCCCAGTAGAAGCCCTGTTGGAATGTGTTTCTAACAAGGGTCCTAGGTGCGGCATGGTGTCCACAAATCTCGCCATGGATGTCCCTCAGCAACTGTTATCCCTGCTCGATGGGGATGCAATGCTGTAGGACCTTCGTGTGACTCTTCTTGTAGAGTTCTCCTTCAATGATGACAAAGGACTTAGCATGGCACGCAAGCCATCAGGCCTCCATTTTATCCGCCAGGAGGACCTCATGGATGAGGCTATCGGGATAGGGGATCCTCCAGTCGGGCAGATGATCGGGCTCTGCTGCTAGGTCCTCGCCAATCTCCATGACCTCGGGGTCAGAAGGAGTCGATGGCGGGTCAGCCCCTGAGTCTAAGGCGAGTAGCTGGTCACCGAACCCAGCCCCTAAGTCCGAGGTGGGTGGCTCATCACCGGCCTATTTTGTATCCTCGTAGAAGATCAAGGGCTTGTACTGATCGTTGGTGAAAACGCCTGTTGGAACCGGCTCTTGGCCAGACGCCGCTTTCGCTAGCGTGTCGGCCGCCTCATTGAGCCATCTCAGGATATGATTGAGCTCAAGGCCATCAAACTTGTCTTCCAGCTTGCGGACCTCATGGCAATATGCGGCCATCTTAGGGTTGTGGCAGCTTGATTCCTTCATCACTTGGTCGATGACTAGTTGCGAGTCGCCCCAGATGTCGAGCCGTCAGATTCCTAGCTCGATGGCGATGCATAGGCCGTTGATGAGTGCTTCATACTTAGCCACATTGTTGGAGGTAGGGAAGTGAAGACGAACCATGTACCTCATGCATACCCCAAGAGGGAAAACGAACACTAGTCCTATGCCAGCACCCTTCTTCATAAGCAATCCATCGAAGTACATTGTCCCGTACTCCTAGTCGACGGCCGCCAATGTCAATTGGATCTCGGTCCATTCCGCAACAAAATCGGCCAGTACCTAGGACTTGATGGCTATCTAAGGAGCATATGTAAGGCCCTCTCCCATCCGTTCGAGTGCCCACTTGGTGACCCTTCCTGTGGCGTCCCAGTTTTGGATGACCTCACCGAGGGGGAACGACGTCACGACCGTCACTAGATGTGACTCAAAGTAGTGATGTAGCTTCCTCTTGGCAATTAGGATGATGTATAGGAGCTTTTGGATATGGGGATAGCGAGTCTTGGAATCAGACAAGACTTCGCTAATGAAGTAAATGGGGTGTTGCTCCTTGAGGGCATGCCCCTCCTCTTCCCGCTCAACCACCAAGGCGGCGCTGACCACTCGCGTGGTGGCTACAATGTAGAGTAGGAGCGGTTCCTTCTCGGCCGGTGGGACTAAGATCGGGGCCTTCGTCAGGAGCTCCTTGACCTTGTCAAGCACCTCTTGAGCCTCGGGTGCCTCGCAAACCGGTCGATTTTCTTCAGAAGTCAGTAAAGGGGAGGCCTCGTTTGCCGAGGCACAAGATAAAGCGGCTGAGTGCCACGAGGCACCCCGTGAACCGTTGTACCCCCTTTAGGTTTTGGATCAGACCCATCCTCATGATGGCTGAGATTTTCTCTGGGTTGGCTTCAATGCCGTGCTTGGAGACGATGAACCCGAGTAGCATTCCCCTCGGGACCCCAAAAACGCATTTCTCGGGGTTGAATTTGATGTTGTTCACTCGGAGCCTCTTGACAGTTTTCTCCAGGTTAGCCACAAGCTGGTCGGCCTTTTTGGATTTGAGTACGATGTCATCCACGTAAGCCTCAATGGTTTCACCGATGAGCTTTCTAAAACACTTGAGCATACGCCGCAGGTATGTAGCCCCATGTTTTTTAGCCCGAATGGCATCGTGACATAACAGAACGATCTGAACGGGGTGATGAAGGAGGTCACAAGCTGGTTAGACTCCTTCATCATGATCTGATGGTACCTAGAGTACGCATCGAGGAAGCAGATGGTTTCGCACCCCGAGGTCGAGTCGACTACTTGGTCTATACACGGCAAAGAAAATGGATCCTTCAGACATGCCTTATTGAGACTCATATAGTCAACACACATTCTCCATTTCCCATTATTTTTTCATACAAGAACAAGATTGGCTAACCACTCAGGGTGATACACTTCCTTGATGAATCTGGCCACCAAAAGCTTCGCAATCTCCTCACCGATGGTCCTGCGCTTCTCCTCATCGAAGTGATGCAGGCGCTATTTCACCGGCCTAGAGTATGGCCTGATCTTCAAGGTGTGTTCAATGACTTCCCTCGGAATGCCTAGCATGTCTGAGGGTTTCCATGCGAAGATGTCTCTGTTCGCGTGGAGGAAGTTGATAAGCGTGCTTTCCTATTTGGGGGAGAGCGAGGTGCCGATGCGCACCACCTTGCCCTTGGAGCTATTGGGTTCTATGAGGACTTCCTTGGTGCCCTCTATGGGCTCAAAGGACCCGGCCGACCGCTTGGAGTCAGGTGCTTCCTCGGCAGTCCCCTCCTTGATGACCGCGAGCTCCTCAGAGGCGACAGTCATCGTCGCGAGCTCGCAACACTCGACATCGCACTCGTAAGCGCGCTGGAAGGAGGTGCTGATGGTGATGACCTCGTGCAGGCCTGACATCTTGAGCTTGAGGTAGGTGTAGTTGGGGATAGCCATAAACTTCGCGTAGCATGGGCGTCCTACGATGGCGTGGTAAGTTCTATGGAACCCGACCACCTCAAATGTGAGGGTCTTCATCCTAAAGTTGGACGGATCCCCAAAGGCGATGGGCAGGTCAATCTACCCGAGAGGGTTGGCCTGCTTCCCTAGAATGAAGCCATGGAAAGGTGCCCTAGTTGGTCAGATGCGCGACTAATCGACGCCCATGGCATCGAGCGTCTCAATGTACATGATGTTGAGACCGCTACCTCCGTCCATCAGCACCTTGTGAGCCACTTCGTGCCGACAATCGGGTCAACCATGAGCAGATACCTGCCTAGATACAGGACGCTCTCCGGGTGGTTGGATCGGTCAAAGGTGATGGGGGACCTCGACCATTGGAGGAAGGTGGGTGTGGCTGGCTTGACCGTGTAGACCACATGGTGCACAAGCTTTTGGCGGCGCTTGGAGTCATAAGCCGCTACTCCACCGAAGATCATGAGGCAACCCGTCATCTCCAAGAAGGAGCCCTCCTTCTCCCCAGCGTCGTCCTCCGAGGGGTCGGGCTTCTTCTTCTGATCCCCCTCTTAGAGCCCCCTGACAGGAACTGCTTCATGAGGGAGTAGTCTTTGTACTGGTGCTTGACAGGGTAGGCGTGGTTTGGGCATGGGCCTTTGAGCAGATTTTCAAAGTGGTCAGAGGTGCCCTCAGTGGGTGCCCTCTTGCCCTTTCACTCTGCAACAGCTACGAGCGAGGCCCCGTGCCACTGCTTGTTCCTATTTTCTTAACCGAGCGGTCAGAGGTGCCTTCGCCGGTGCCCTCATCCCGCTTGGCCTTGCCTCGAGAACGATCGAAGATTGCCCTGATCGCCTCCTCACCTAAGGTGTGGCTGGTGGTGATATCGAGGACCACCTTGGTGGTCAAAGGGCCCTTGCGTCCCAATTTATGGACCAGAGACTCATAGGTGGTTCTAGATAGGAATGCTCTGATGACCTCAGCATCGGTGACATCAGGCAACTCGTTGCACTGCTTGGAGAAGCGTTGAATGTACTCATGAAGAGTTCCTCCTGACTTCTGCCCGCAGTTCTTTAGATCCTAGGGGTTCCTAGGGCGTGTGTAGGTTCCCTAGAAGTTTTCCACAAAGATCTCTTTTAGGTCCACCCAACTTTGAATCTTGTTAGGCGGACAATGCTCTAGCCAAGTTCGGGCTGAGTCAGCTAGGAACAAGGGGAGGTTGTGGATAATAAAGGAGTCACTATCTGCGGAACCGCCTTGACATGCAAGTCGGTAATCCTCATGCCATAGTCTAAGGTTCATTTCCCCGATGTATTTCGAGATGTTCGTCGATGGTTGGTACTATGACAGGAAAGGCACATTGATGATGTGTCGGCCAAAAACCTGAGGCCCCAGTGGAGTGGGGCTCGGGCTCCGGTCCTCAGCGTTGTCGTAGTCTCCGCCGCATGAGGGTGGTAGCCTTGGGTGGCCCCTCCTGCTCATCCCCTCGCCTGCGGGCATTCAGGGTGTTGCGTGCGTCACAGATGGGACCGACACGCTCGTGTATCGGGACCACGACGTGCTTCCCATCATCACGTGGCGGCTGGTGGACGGATACATCCAGATACATCCTTTTCATGTCGCCCTAAGGCTGCGCACTGGCTAGCGTTGAGCTCACGTCATCGGGAAATCGAGCTCTCTGCCAGCTATACCACCGCATGCTCGAACAGCGTGCAGATCTCGCGTTGGGCTTGACGGTCTTCATGTGTCGTGGACTCTGGTAGCACCCAGAGCAAAGCCACTATTGCAGCTATGTTCTGGCTCGCCTGGGTAAAATGCGAAAGGCCACCGTCATCCTCGGCGATCCTCTGGTTCACGTCGCGGGCCCTGGCGCGCGCACGCCCGCCATCTCTGCGGCGAGCGATTTCACGCTCGAGCTATGCGCGCTCCTCCTCTAGCTAGAGTCACGCATCCTCGAGCTCCTACTGTCACGCCCTCAGCTGCTCGCCGTGGGTTAGGTGGGGCCCTCCTATCCCCCTCAACTTCGTTGTTGGGGTTGGATGGAGGGGTAACTTCCCCCTCATAGATGTTGGCGATGTGCTCCTCGAGGGTTTCTGCACGGTGGGGGCCCTCCGCCATGAAGCACTCGTGCGAGAGATGATGGCTCCCCTGCTAGAGTCAGAGTCAGAGATCCCCTCAGGATCTCCCGTGAGATCATAGAAGGATTCCATGACATAGTCTGCCATCCCGACGAACTCATCGTTCGTGGGAGGCGGATGCATGCGCTGCGCCGTCAGGTGACCGACCATCCTCGCAGCATTACGCAGACCAAATGGGAACACTATCGGGGCATTTTGGGTGAGGTATGCCGGGGAGAGCGGCTCTCTCTCAACAAGCTGCGTCACCACATTGGCGAACAAGAAAGAGAGGTGACGTAAATCCTCTAGGGACGGCAGAGGTCCCAGGAAGACAGCGAGCTGGTGTTCCAGCTGCTCGTAATTGAAATCAAGGAGCTAGTCGTTCCCGGGGGCGTGAACCCCTAGGACATGCAGCTGCAGCTCCTCTAGGGCCTCGACCATCGTGTCGAGGCTGGTGGAGCGCGGAGGCTGGACGGGGCCAGGAGCCCACGCCAGCCCTCCCTCCATGGTGACGAAGAAGTCTAGGCTCCCAAAATGCACGTGTGCGCCTAGGGCCCAGCTGACGCCATGGCTAGCCATCCATGGCCTGATGTGGACAATGAAACATGCAAAAGGCCCCTACCTAGCATGCCAACTATTGGTGTTCTAAACTACCAACTAGTAGATTTGTATCTGCGCGTTTGGCCTGGATGGTGAGCATGGAGGACACAAGGAATTATACTGGTTCGGGCAGAAGGTCCCTACATCCAGTGCGATATTGCTCGTGTTACCGGCTCTATGTTTGCAGTAGGGGTTACAAACGGGAAAGAGAGGGAAGATGTCCCAAATCTCTGGTGAGTGTGTCAGATGGCGTTGAGTTGCTTTCCAGTGGCTTTAGAGTGTTAGAAAGGCTTCAAAGTCTTTCTGCCCTTGATGGGGCACCCGACCTTCCCTTTTATAGGTCAAGGGAAGGGCCGGGGGTACATGAGAGAGAGAGAAAGAGAGAAGAAAGGAAAAGTAGAAAGAGAAAAAGTGGGGAAGAAAAGAGCCCTAGAGCTACATCGCTCCTCTTCCCCAATAGGCGGGTCCCGCGGGTCTTGTAGATCGTGGCAGAGGTGACTCCACATCACGGTCCTGTTCATCACCGGCGTTGTAGGCGGGCGTCATCAGCTAGTCATGGTGCTCCATTCTGTCCTTGTGCACGGCATGGCCAACAGGCTCCCTTGACTATGGCCGTACAAGGATTTGGTAGCACAATGCCGGTCCACCCGGCGTTGTAGGCGACGTGGGTACCTCGGTATGTCCCGTCGAGGCCACAGGCCACGTTGAGTCATGCTTGCTCCCCTCATGACGTTAGGAGCATGGTTGCGGGCCCGCGCTGTCACACCCGAAGTAGTTGGAGCCTGGCCCGCGCTCCCGCCCGAGGCCAGACACGCTTCCAAGGATCGAGCGAGGCAGGATTCCTCCTCGGAAGGTCGAGCAAGATGGAGCCCACACCCAAGGGGTCGAGCGAGGCGGAGCCCGCGCCCAAGGGGTCAGGTGAGATGGAGCCCGCTCCCTTGGAGTCGGGCGAGGCAGAGCTCACGCCTAAGGGTTGGTCGAGACGGAGCCCGCTCCCTTGGGGTCGGGCGAGGCGAAGCCCATGCCCAAGGGGTCGAATGAAGCCATGGTCACACCTATGACCGTTTGGGTGCGTTAGTGTTGATGACCATTAGTTCCCTCTCTTTGGGTACCCTAATACCGGTACCCGACAAAGCTTCATTAATAATTTCTACCCACCTGAGCTTGACTCTTTCAATTTCCTGCCTTCTATTGGGGCATCAGGGGGAATTTTGGTTGCCTGGAAAAACTCGGCCTTTTCTAGGAACATGGTCTTCATTAATAGATTTGCTATCTCGGTTGAGTTTACCTCGACGATAAACAATTATTCCTGGCTGCTAACTGCCATCTATGCGCCATGTACACCAACTGGAAAAAGAGAGTTCCTCCAATGGTTCAGGGAGATTGACATGCCACCAGATATTGACTGGGTGATAGTAGGAGATTTTAACCTCATCAGAAGACCTTAGGACAGAAATAGAGATGGAGCTAACATTAATGAAATGTTCCTTTTCAATGAAGCAATTAACACTTTGGGGCTGATTGAGTTACCTTTGCATGGTAGGTAGTACACCTAGACAAACAAGCAGTTTCCACCTCTTTTGGAAAGGTTGGACTGGTTCTTCACCACAAATTCTTTGACAACAAAATTCCCTAACACCATGGTCAGAACTCTAGTGATGGAAACTTCATACCATTGGCCCTGTATGGTTGAAATTGCAATTGCAATTCCTCAGGCAAAGATGTTTAGGTTTGAGAACCATTGGCTGAATCATGAGGATTTCATACAAGTAGTGGTCAATGGTTGGTCTGCCCCTAGCCATGTTTCTGATCTAGCAAAAGTGTTGACAGCCAAATTCAAGAACCTAAGAAAGGACCTAAAAATTTGGAAGTTAAAACTCCCAAAGTTAGCCATTGCCATTCAAAACATCAAGTTGGTGCTTCACTTTCTAGAAACAATAGAACTGTTCAGGGACTTTTCTTTGCCAGAGTGGAATTTTAGATATCTGATTTCTGAAAAATTAATTTTCTTGCTGAAGCAACAAAAAACCTATTGGAAGCAAAAGGGAAAGATAAGGTGGGTGAAAGAAGGAGATGCTAGCACTAGATTCTTCCATGCCCATTCCACCATAAAGCACAAAAACAATACAATCACTGCATTGTAGGATCACCAAGGAAATATTTTGTACAACCATGAGTCAAAAGCTAAACTCCTGTGGACCTCATTCAAAGAGAGGATGGGAAGAATTGAGTTTAACCATATGATCTTCAATCTCAATCAACTCATACAACCTGCTCTGGATCTGGGACAACTAGAGGTACCTTTCACAAAAGAAGAAATTGATGGGGTTGTCTATGCTCTTCCAAACAACAAATCACTAGGTCCTGATGGCTACAGTAATGAGTTTTTAAAGGCCTGTTGGCCCCTAATTGCAAATGACTTCTACAGGCTGTGTGATGCTTTCTTCAGAGGCCAAGTTTGTTTGAGGAGCATCAATAACTCCTTCATTGTCTTAATCCCAAAGAAAGATGGCCCACAAGGAGTGGTTGACTATAGGCCAATATCTCTGCTAAACACATCTATCAAGCTGCTAACAAAGATACTAGCTAATAGACTTCAGCAGCCAATCAAGAAGTTGATACATAAAAACCAATATGGATTCATTAAGTCTAGAACCATTCAGGACTATTTGGCATGGGCCCTGGAGTATATCCACATCTGTCACAAATCAAAAAGAGATCTCATCATTCTAAAGTTAGATTTTTGAAAAAGCTTTTGACAAGATTGAGTATGGTGCTATCCTTGAAATTCTAAGAGCAAAAGGCTTTGGGCAAAGATGGGTTGATTGGATCAAAGTCATTCTAGAGTCAGGGACTTCCTCAGTCATACTAAATGGAGTGCCAGGGAAAGTTTTTCACTGTAAAAGGGGGGTCAGGCAAGGGGACCCCTTATCACCATTACTTTTTTACTAGCTGTAGATTTACTCTAGTCAGTAATAAACAAGGCAAAAGATCAGGGGCTGCTAAAGTTACCAATCCCACTCAATTGCACCAATGACTTCCCAATAATCCAGTATGTAGATGATACATTGTTGGTCATGGAAGCATGTAGCAGGTAGTTTTGGACACTAAAGGCCCTTTTACAAACCTTTGGTGACTCAACTAGGCTGAGGGTTAACTATGCAAAGTCTTTTATGGTCCCCATTAATACTGCACCTAGCAAATTGCAGCATCTGGCAAGAACTTTCAACTGTGAAATGGGCAGTCTCCCTTTTACCTACCTTGGGTTACCCCTTAGTCTATCAAAACAAGAGTAGTTGATTTTTCACCTCTGGTCAGCAGAAGTGAGAGGAGGCTTGCTACATCTCTTTACCTCAACCAAACTGGTAGACTGGAAGTCACAAACTTAATATTTTCAGCAATGCCTGCATTCTGCATGAGTACCTTCCTTCTGCACCAAACAGTGATTGAACAGATTGATAAGCTGAGGAAGCTCTATCTTTGGAGAGGAGCTGATACCAATGCCAAACAGAAACCAAAGGCTGACTGGCCTCTGGTTTGCAGATCAAGAGATCAGGGTAGGCTTGGTGTCTTGAATATCCAGTCCCAAAATGAAGCTTTGCTAATTAAACACCTTCATAAATTCTACAACAAAGAAGACATCCCTTGGGTACAATTGATCTGGGAAAGTTACTACAGCTCTGGTAAACTGCCAGACACTGCAAAGAGGGGTTCCTTTTGGTGGAGGGACATTTTGAAGCTACTAGACAAATTCAAAGGGATGGCAAGAGTTCAGATCAGTGATGGAAAATCTTGTTATCTTTGGGAGGATTTGTGGGGAAATGATATCCTTTCCCAGAAATTTCATGATTTGTTCTCCTTTGCAAAAAAAAGAAAAAGCTAGTGTTTGCTGAAGCTAAAGTCCAAGTACAACTGCATAGTTTGTTCCACCTGCCCTTGTCACAGCAGGCTCATGCTCAATTGCTACAGCTACAGGAAATTGTGGATGACCTAGACATCAGTGATGAACCTGATAAGTGGCTTTATATCTGGAACTCAAACCCCTTCTCAGTCAGAAAGGCGTATAAGCATCTAAGTGGCCAACAAACTCTGCATCCAGCTTTTGCTTGGTTATGGAATTGTTCCTGTCAACCAAAGCACAAGGTGTTTTTTTGGGTGTTGACTGTAACATCCCAGATGTTGAAAACAACTAAAACTTGGTCATGGGCATCACCACGCATACACATCAGGCATTGTTACATACCTGCACCATAAGTTTCAAGTATAGCATGCATATGTTTCACATGTTTCATATGTGATGTTTCTTATATAGTTTTGCTATGTTTCAATAGTAATATAAGAAGTGTTTCAAAGTAGCGTGTCAATGTTGCATACATAGTGTTTCACATAGAATCAAGGTCATGTTTCATATATGTATTACATGTTTCAAGTATCGCCTTTTACGTTTTAAGAATACCATGCTTATGTTGCTTAAGTGATATTTCATGTCCTCTCTATGTTACATATAAGATGTTTCATATGTTGCTTGGTAGTGTTCCTATGTTGCAAATAGGGAGTTTCACATGTTATCTATGCTATGTTTCACATGTTTCATGCAATAATAGTAGATAAGGTTCTTTATGATTTTATATATGAGTTATGCTTACCCAAATAAAATTTTGTAAAATAAACTTTGTGGTACAAAGTGTGCTCTTTTAGGTAGGATCAAAAAGGGATGATATTTATAAGGCAAATATGTTTAAAAATTGAGCTCCAATATTGGATCCTATAACTAATTCTTAGACTTAGCCATTTATGGTTAAGTGTTTGCTATTAATTATAAGGTTCAATATTTGGTGATTAATTAAGGGAAATTTCATAAATAAAATCTGTCCAACTTTTGTTTCATTGTTTGGTCCTATGTTTGAGCTATGAAGCTGTGTATTTAGTTGCTGTTAATAATCCTTGTTTTATCACTAATTAATTCTCAAAAGTTGTTAACTCAAATACAGTTTCAAAACCTGAACTGAACAGTTTCACTGTACTATCTTTTGATCACCCAAATCTTCAAAACCAGTTAGTGTTTGGTGTTGATCCTTTAACCAAAGTTGGAGATCAGTGATCAATGAGAAACTTTGTTTAAAGTCGATCATCGTGTTGCTTTGAAAAATCAAGAGAAAAAGGGAGAAGGAAGCTGTTTCAGTCTGTTCCAAAAATCTGAATGTCTGTTTCAGTTGCTTCTTTCTAAGTGGCTATGTTTGAAGTCAAAGATATTCAAAACCTTTTCGAGTTTGGTATTGATCCTTTACCCAAAGTTGGAGAGCTCTTATGGATTAACAACTTTTACAAAAATTTTACAAAAATGGGAGTTTGAAGGAGGTGAAGAAGTAGGTTTCAGTCGGTTTCAGTGGAAGGGGCAGCTGCCTGGTCGGCAGCTCACCGCTGATCGCCGCCGCCCTCGGTTAGCCGTTTCCGTGCGCATGGACACGCGGCAAGTGGCGTGTCGAAGCAAAGCAGGTGCTGGCGCTTCTCGTCGTTTCATCCCTCGTCGATTTAGCCTGAGCCAGTCGCCGCTTCCGCCTTTTCTCTGCTCTCAGCGCCGCCGCCGACAGAGTTTCCTTCACCGGCGCAATTCGCCGCCTCCTCTGCACCTCCGCTCAATAGCCCTTGCATGAACCTCCGCCCAGCTCTTGTACCTCTCCCAGAGCCGCTCGCTTCGCATCTCACCACCGCAAAACACCGCGCGCCATCATTCTTCCCCATGACCGAACAGAGCGCCGCCGCGTGAACCTCCGCCGTGGCCAGGCTTCCCTAGAGCACCTCCCGTCCATTTTCTTCTTGTTTTGGCTTTAGTTATGTACCGTGATGCTCATAGACCTCCGTGTTTCATCCCTACCCCTCAGGTTTCGTCGGAGCACCGCCGTGTCCGACGATTCGCGCCGCCGCCTTCATCCTCCACGCCGGCAACTCACCTCCGCTCCGCCTCAGCTCCTTTCAGTTAGCCTATGGGGCCTTGGTGAGAACCCGAAAGCTATCCGCTCCCTCCGTCCTACCTCTACCCTGCCGGAGCGGCGTTTCCGCCGTCGCACCGTCGCGCTGTGCACCGCCGGCAAGTAGCGTCGCCTCCCCGCCAGTGAGAGCGCGGTCTGGGCGGTTTGGGCCAAACGGCCACGGGCCGTTCAGGTCCGCAGGTTGGGCCAGTTGGGCCGAGTAAGAGAAAGGGAGAGGGCTGGGAAAAGAAAATTTGTTTTCTTTTTTCAAGAAAAGTTTTTATGTGTTGAATTTTGTTTAATTCATAAGTAAATAGTGGAACATGATAAATTCACAAACTTTTATGGTAGCTTTGTTATGGTATGTTTTATCATGGGAAAATATTAAATGGCCAATTCTAGTAATTTTTCTATGAGTAAAAAATAGCTCTTTTAATTAATAAATGCATGTTCTATGATTTTTATAGATTAAAATATTTATCCAAAAATCATGAAACTTTGTAGGAATGATTTATATACTTATATATACCTTCCCTAAATTTATGGTACTGTTTTGATGATGTTTAATTATTTGCTTAATAATATGCCCTTAATTAATTAGCTAATAAATGTTAAATTAGTTAGGATAATTCTTTGAATGACTTTGGGTATTTTGGAAATTGTTTGTAGACCTTGGGACACTCTACCCCGCTGTTCCTTGGCACCTTCCTTATATGATGATATGTCCATGGTTAACATGCTAGTAGTAAATAAAATAGTTATTTATCTAATTGGTTAATCAATGCATGTGATTAGATCATGTTATGATCCTTGCTTAATTTTCATGGTTGCACTTAGTATAATGTTAAGTTATACTTTGCCATGCTTAACTAGTATAATATGATAAGTGTTGCTCACATATTGATGGCTACTTAGCTTAATGTTTAATTAACTAAAATGCTTATAAAGTAATAGTGTTTACTGAAGGAAAGAGGTACTCAAGTAGATAACTAATGTTTATCCTTTCTAAATGTCCCTTTCATGCTATGCCTTGTCATCATCATACATCAGGGCATGCATTCCATCATAGTAAGCAAAGCATCATTTATTACGTGTAGTATGTACGGGAGCGAGAAGACTTGTGTTGATCAGTCTCGGAGTTAGTCCATCCACCAGAGGTGTTGGTGTCTATTGGACCACTCTGAGGAAACTAATTTCTCTGCAACGAAGGCAAGCCTCGGAGCATAATCCAATTCTTGTATTTTATAAAAGTTATTCACATAAGTCTATGTTTGATGCATTAAGTAGTAGGAGTTGAGTGCTATACCGTTGTTGATATCTTCCTTGACTATAAATTGTTATTCCCATGTCACACAATTAAATATGATAATGGTTATATGCTTAGCCTTGCTTAGAGGAATAAGTTGATAAAAGCAAGTTATCCTAAAACTTTGATAAACCTGAAGTATAAGGATGATCATGAATTATTTAAATACGAGACCGAGCGGGTGGTTTGACCACAGCTGGCTTGCACTGGGAATGGAGTCTCGATGTAGTGCCTCCGCTTGCATCGATTAAGGACCGATCATTGTAGAGTTGTCTGTGATCGTGACTTGTAGTACTGGCCACATATTCCGGTAAGCCTTTGCCCCGGTTTATCCTTAACTTGAAAAGACAACTGCGCACTGGGGGAATGGAGATGGTGGGAGTACCGTGTAACACACTTCTACGAATTCGTCAAGGATGAACGACGCAATGTAGTGGGTATTGTGCTCCCAAGTAGCGCAGACCGGTTCAGGTTTTGGAGGATTTGGGTACAGGTTGATATATGTAGGTTCGGGTCTACAGACCTAGACCTGCATATGTCATGTGGTAAGAAACCCCAGCTAGGCCAAACCGATTCGAATCGCCGCAGCTTCTCGGTGAAGAAGACTTGATCAACTGTGCTACATTGTAGTTAATCAATGAAACTATGATACCCATGATCACATGATGAGATGGTTTAAGAAGTGATTGGATTAGATCATTTGCCTATCTATAATGATGTTACTTAATAATCTTAAAGTAATAATATTGAAAGTAAGGATCCACTATTAGAAGGCTTTTCTGTAAAATATACTTACTCTACCCTACCTCAAAAGCTTGCATATCCTTGGAGTCTTTCCTTTAGTCGGGTAAGACTTGTTGAGTACCCTCAAGCACTTAGGGTTTGTAAACCCCTATTGCAGGATCTGACTTGATCAGTTTATGAAACGACCTCGATTTTCCTTGAAGGGAAAATTCAAAGATACGAAATATAATGTGGTAGTCCACGAGAGCAAACCATCACATTATCATTTATCAGATGATATCACAGTCATACATCGTAGAAATTACAAGTTACAAAGCTTTACAACACTGATTAACACACCTATTACATCGTATTCTAGCGGAAACACATGGTCTTCATTAGAGTCGTCGTAGCGCATTAGCAGGTGAAGGCTCCTCCTTCACGGGCAACCATCAGAGTTAGCGTAGAATGCCAGCGGCATGGACTTCATCTTCTGAACCAAACTTGAGCGTAGGAAGGAGACCACCTAATCCTTCTAACTTCGCTATTACTGGAAGTCAAGAAAATCTGCACACCGCCAGATGTGTGCAGGCCATGGTCAGCACCGATGAGCTTTAGTGGAATAGATAAAACAAGAGGATCTGGTGATCCTAACATTTGGCTATGGTTTGCATCCTTAGCGCATGGGAAGTAAGTAACAGTAGCAATGTAATAATATTATCCAGTTTTTAACACATTCCCAGCCACACACATCTACATCCATCCGTATCCATCCACCATCCCATCCCAACCATAACCACACCACCATCACCACATCTCATCTCACACACTCAGGTCGACAGGCCAACTCCCTCTCGGCACTTGTCTCAACGGCCCGCAGCCCCTGGCTCACGGCCGGAAAATACCCCAAACCTGGAGGGAGGAAAGAAGGACTCATCTCCTATCTAGTTTAAGCGAAACCCAGGAAAGGTCCATAGCCGATAAGTCAGCATACGTATCGATCGATCAACCAAACACTCTGCAGAGGTTTTACATACCCACAAGATAGCCATCCTCGATGGTGCCCCGTCTAGGCAGATTCCGGCCGCTTGCTTGCCTAGAACGATGCCACCCTACCTCTCAGCCCTGGTACATCCCAAGTCTAGTCTAGGATGGCTGATACTGTGAGTCGTAGACAGAGCCGGGGCCCTCCGGATGTCAAGAGCCATGTCCACAAGGCCTCCTAAAGTCTCGGAAGGGTGTGGGGGCAACCGCGCACCCCGTACCTCCTTGCACATGTTCGCCTAGCAGTAGTGGCATTGTTCTACCAAGTAGTCCGACCGTCCCGCACCATATAGGGCGAGTGGGATGTAAATGATTCCTGGTGAGTCTGAGTACTAGTAAGTCCTTAGGGATTGACCAAGCCAGAATGTCTTCATCAGGGTTTCCATTTTACGTGCCACCACATCACCTCTACCCCAGGCTCCACCTCTCTGAGGTTCACACCCAAGGACACCTCCAATTACCATTTTACCCACCACAGGTATTCCCTATCCAAGTGCCCAGGTAGCACTACATAGCAAGACTTGCCCCAGGCTCGTCATTATTCTAGCTCGGTCGACACAACCCTCACTCTCCACGCACCCAAGACACACACAGCACGCTCGCACACCACTAAGTCCAGCACCCATAGCTAAACCATTCCCAGGGGGTTCACCACCAGCATCACATCCCCGATATAATGCGAAGTGGAGTTAATAATAAGTATAGTGGTGTAATATGCAAGCAAGCAGGCAAGTAAGCATATATGAGCAAAAGCGCAAAGTAGGGTGACGTGGTAGAGTGGGTTGCATCAGGGTAATAATGGCTCAGGTAGTTGCATGCATCAAGGTACTATCAAAGGAATAATTATAAAGCGCTAGCAGTTCTAGATATTATGCAATGTCTAATAGGATTCTCTAAAAGAGGGTGCTGCCATGACACCTGCGATGTCGAGGTAGTAGTGGTACAAGTCTTCATCAGTTGGTGTAAATGTTCAGCGTGAACCTCCACCTCCAGGGTCAGCTCCACTCCATGGGCCCTCCTCCATAGTTGATGCACGTCCAAACGATAGCCTATAAACTACAAGTTATCACAAAGATCCAAAAGAACGAGGAAGACCCAAATTCACTCATACATGGTTGTGAACCTATGGCTTGACCTAAGCTTCGGTAGGCGCAAGGTGGCTTTAGGTCTAAGTTATGTGCCATGATGAGACTGGGTTTGTCAAGGACACAAGGGTGACGGCCCCTTATGACGGCATCAGGTCCTCAGGGCCACCAGGGTTGGACTGCCGGAGTTATGTCAAGCTAGGCTTGGGTAAAGGCGAAAGTGTCAAGTGGAGGTCTATCAAAGACAAGGGCTAGAATTAGGTCAGTCTTGGCATTACCACACTTGAATGCTGAGGTGGTCGCACGGTTGCAAGATGGGACTCTACTCGGTCATGTTGTGGCCGAGTCATGGTGGTGCACGTGTAGGCTGGTGATATGGCTACATCAGATCGATTCAGCCCCAACAATGGGACGACCAAGGCCATGGGCACTCGGATACTGTGACAGGACCAACAAAGGCCTTAGACTTGGCTTGGCTCAGCTCAATCTAAGTAAGCGTGGTTGTGCTCAGTGTGGCTACGTGGGGCAAGGCTTGCTTTGGTTAAGGGCGGCGACGTAGTTCCATTGGTTCGGTTTCGCCATGCAAGTGATAGCAGACGGGGCAAGGGTGGCGATAAAGGCTCGGCATGACCGTGCTTGGCATCCACAATCACGATGGCACGACACCGTGCATTGCGAGTGTTCTATGGTTACGTGGGATGTGCAAGGCGGTGGCTATGCTATGATGGCTAGGCAAAGAGAGGTCATAGGCTGGCGAGGGCAAGGGCGTGATTGTCCAGGCGGTGGCATCGACAATGGCCAGTTCATCGTCATGTTGCTCATGTGCGCCGCGAGCATCGAGCTATGGCGGATCATGCGTGAGCGTGGCTTGGCACACCGAACAACAACATGATGAGGCCGCGAGGTGTGGCGATGAGGCGAGGCATGGTAGGCTCGTGCGTGCGCAAGCACCATGGCAGCGCGTGTCCATGGCTCGTGGCGTGCGAGCATGAACAGCAATGCGCGCCTCCGTATGTGTTTGGTAAAGGTCCGAAAGGACTTGCCTTGTGCTCCGACGCATGGCTGCAACCGTGTGCAGTCCGCTATCGTGGAACTCGCGCGGTGGCGTGCAAGGCACGACCGGGTGTCACCGCATCCAGGTGTGCGTGCGCTGGCACCATGGTGTCCATGCTTGCTACGGGCTCACAACGGGGTTGGCAAGAGCCGCAAGGCTAGAAGGCGTGTGTGCCATAATGCCAGCCTTGCCGGAGAATGGTAACCATGGTTGCGGGGCTAGGTGGGTCTGATGGCCAGAGACGAACAGGTCCGGCTGTGCAAGTCATGGCCGACGCGAGGGTGTCGAGGGTGAGGACTGCGACTGCAAGGCCATGTCGAGGAGATGACACGGCGACGCTAGAGGCAGGGTCGCCAGTTGGTGTGGATGTGCTTGAGGTGGCGGCAAGGTGGAGTCCAGACCATTGCCCGTGGCGATGTCGTGCGACGTGGAGTAGAACAGGGTGCCGGCGCGGACCAAGCCGAGGTTCTCTGGCTAGCTCGCGGAGATGACCCGGCAAGGTGGCAGCTTGGCGCAACAGCATAGCCTAAGAAAGTGCCGCACCGCGACTTGTGCGTGTGCACTGGCCGCCGGTGTGAGCGGCGCGTGGCGGCAGTGGCAAGGCCAAACTGAGGCCACCGTTGTGCTATGCTACGTGCTGTGCTCCCGTGTGCGGCTGATGGCTAAGGGGGCATGTGGCCTTGACATGGCGGCGACGTCCAAGGTTCATCCGGCGTGCGTCGCGGCATGGCTGGCAAGGCAGTGGGGCTGGGGAGCGTGGCAGGTAAGTGTGCATGTGCAAGGTGTTCCGGCGATGCATGGTTGATGGCCAAGGCTAAAAATGGTGGGCGTATGCTAGGTGATGGACATGATGCCGAAGGAGTCCGGCTGTATCTGCGGCATGGCCACGGTGGTGTGGCGACGAAACAAGATGAGCTATGTCCGTGTGGGGTGTGCGAGCCGCGTCGTGATGTCAAGACCGCGGAGCTCGCAGCGCCTTGCTGGATACGGCGGACGTGTGTGTGCAGGTGCCGATGATCGTGCCCAGAGGCAGCCGTGGCTTGTGTGCTCGTGCTGGTGACCATGCGGCCAGCAAGGCGAGAGTTGCCCGCTGCTGTGCTGTGCGTGTGCGTGCATGTGTAGGTCCACGGGCAGTACGGCACGAGGGCCAGTCAGGCAGGCAACGTACAAAGGATGGGGCTTTCGGGGTTGAGTGCTCACCGAGGGCAGGCTGAACGCGTGCTGCCGGTTGAGTTCGGTGCAGGCAGGACGTCAGCGCTGGCGTGGTGCTGTCGAGGGCGAGGCCATGTCACCGATGCAGCCGTGGCGTGGCTCCCGTGCGCAGCGTTCACCGGGTCGCAGTGTCACCCTGACAGCTGAACTGGTGGTGGTGCAGGCTCTGACCCCGAGGCTATGTGCTGACGACGGGGCGTGGAGGTCCCTGCGATGGCCGATGAGGAGACATCGCTGGCCAGATAAGAAAGGTTGGGGCCTGGGTTGCCGGACAGCTCACCGGAGGCTCGAGAAGGATGGTCGTGGTCGAGGGTGTTAGAATAGATCTCAACCGAATTGGCCCAACGGCCAATTCGGACCATTTGACCACACCCTGATCGGGGGCATCCAATCCAACGAGGTTGGTGGGCCCCTATCGCACAGTGCCATATAAGAGGGAGTGGGGGCCACGGGCTCAAACCACGAGGTTGACTGCCCAGCCGTCACCCCACTTCAAACCCTAGCCGATCTAGAGGGCGGCACTGCCAGCGACGGGAAACCCACTGCCGGCGTCACTTCGCCACCACTGCGTCACCGGACTCTAGCTTCTCCGCCTAGCCCTAAGGTATGGTTCTTTCTTCATCTCCCATCACTTTCTCCCCTCTCGGTTAGATCTACAATGTTCTACGGGTTTATCCCAAATGGAAAGAAATGTACCCGCTAGATCCACACCAGTGATCCTAAAAGTTCAACATTGGTATCGGAGCCTACCTAGTGAGTGGATCTAGGTCGGGAAAGTAGAAAAGGATTCGATTCGGACCTATCAAACCCTAGTAGGGAAAAAGCAAAGAACAGTGAAACCGATTTTGAATCGGTCAAGGAATCCTAACTCTAACCCTAACTACCCGATGTCGGATCGGGCGGTGAGAGGAAAGAACAGATTAGGAAAAGGAGAGGACGAACCCGGGTCATCTTCCTGGCGTCACCACCGCCTTGTTGCGCTCGAAGATGACCGCGCGGCCGTTTCATCGGCGTGCGGGAAGAGAAAGCGAGCCGCGTCGTCGTCCACATGTCGCGTGGGCACAGGGTCAGGGCACCGACGTGGAGCCGCTCGACGGCGGCGCGCTCTACCTTTGGGGAGCGCTCGCGCCGGCGAGAGGGCCCACGGCGGCGCCGTTTCTTCCTCCGGTTGCCATGACGGCGGCCGCCGGTGCTCTGCTATGGGCTGACAGAAGGGAGGAGGAAGAGAAAGAATAGAGGTAGGGAGCCACCGGCGCGTGCTCCGGCGCGGCCGTCGACTCGCCGCTGCAGACTACCACCGCGGCTGCTGCCTTTCTCTGGGCCGCGGCGGTGAGAAAGCAAGGGACAGAAGGAGAAATGGCTAGGGTTTTCAGGATAGAGCTGCCGGCCTGCGTTTTTGTTCGCCCGATCTGCACGGAAAGCTGTCCGATCGCAGTGAATGGCCATGATCGGCTGGGCCTGGTTTTAGCCCAGGCGGGAGAGTGAAATCCCGGCCCAGGCCCAGGTTGCGGCCTGGGCGCGGGGGAGCGCGCATGTGCGGCTGGGCCACAGGCCGTCTTCGCGTCTGGACCGCGGGAGAGCGCAGCGCGCGACTGGACTTTCGGGCCGTATGAGCAGTACAAAGTTGATTTTGTTTTATTATTTTCAGAAGCAAATTTTGATGCAATTTGAATCGAATTTTAATGCAAACTTTCTATGCAATTTTATCCAACGATAATTTTGTTCAGTAAAGCATTGTAAAGTGCTTCTGGAAAATAGAATTATGTGATTTATTAAATGTTTTCCGCCGGCTGGGTTGTGCGTGCTGCCGGGCAGCGCGAGAGAAATGGGCCGCGAGTGCGTAATGGCCGTGGGCCGCAGCGCGGGCAGGCCGCTGGCATGTTGCTGGGTCGGGCCAAATGAGTGGCAAAGATCTGTTTCAAGTTTTACTGTTTTTCAGAAGCTATTTTGAATGAATAAAGTCGAGTTTAAATGTTTTATCTCTACTCAAGAGAGTAGATGAGTAAAGTGCTTCTGAATAAGTAATATTTTAAAAATTGTTCATGTTTCCGCTGCAAAAGTTAAAGTTTATTGTCTTCTCATTAAATCCGAACCAACGTGAGGATTTAATTTGAAGAGCAGTTATAGTATTTCAGTAAATGATGAAAAGTTTACCCTCAAGTTAAAATTGGAACCAACAAAAAAAAATCAATTGGAGGAATAGTCAGTTTATAGTTAAGATAAATTATAATATTGTTATAATCTGACCAACGTTGATGATAACAATATTATAATTCTATGAGTTTTATGTTTAAAGTTTAAATCTCTGATAAATTTTGCATCAAAGTGACCAATTTTCAGAGAATGGATAAGAAACAAGAGATGCTCCAGATCGAGCAAAATGTAATGTATTTTTATGTTTCCGCTGCAATAGTGATGATGATCTTCAAAATTAAATTTAAACCAACGGGAGAATTTAATTTTGAAGAGGGTTATAAGATAATTGAGTTTTCATATGTTAATTCCATTTCTGCCCAACGGTGATGTGGAATTAATGTTGAAGAAGGTTGTTTTATTCTATTTCTGCCCAACGGTGATATAGAATAGAACATCAAGTTTTTAAAGTTTAATGAGCATTATTGTTGATTATTGATTAATGTTTTCAGACAAAGAACTTCATGCCTTTATTCTTGAAGGGTGAAAAGAAAATGAGCTGGGTACTTATGACTCAGAAGATGAAAAGTGCAATTGTTTGCAGAAAGAAGACCATTGTGTAAGGGACTGCAGGTCTCTTTAAAGAATGGCTTCAAAAGAAAAAGAATTCTAGGATATTGATCCAAGAAATAGAATAATAAGAGTTTAGTTTAAGAGATGCCTTTATGAAGAAGAATTTAGTTTTTAGTTTTTATCATCATGATTTGAAATGTAATAAGTGGCATGCATGTTTAATTTGACCAACGTCGGATTAAGCATGAGTGTTAAAGAGTATTTGGATTTATTTCTAAATTTGATGATTGAATATGAGTCAATATTGACATTTATGTCCCTTCAAGAGAATTATCTCGCATAGCGGGAAAAAAAGTTTGTGATAGTGCCCGCATGACGGGAAAAGTTTGAGAAAATACCCGCATGGCGGGGTAAAGTTGACATAGTACTTGTATTAATCAATCATGCATGGCAGGAGAAGTTTGGCATAGTACTTATCCTACACGGCAGGAGAAAGTTGTGATGACTCATGTGCTTGACAGTGCTCTTTTATTGTGTCATAGTAATTAAGCACTCAATGAGTTTAAGGAGAACAGAAAGTTACAGACGAACCTCGAGATAAGAATGACATGCAAGTGTGACTTGTGAAAGTATTAATGATAAAAGACTCTATTGAGTTCTTAAAGTGAAATGAGGACAAAGTACTCCCATATGAATTAAGAAATAGATTCATTTGCATGATATAATCATGTGGATGAAGTAAGTAATCAAAGTTTTCTCATTCACAAGAGTTCTGAATAGTTTTCGAAACTGTGGTAGAAAAGTTTATACCACATTTCGAGGGGGAGAAATAATAAGAAAGACAATTAAGAAAGTTACTTCCCTATACTTCAGATAATGCGATGCATACTAAAGTGATCTATAAAAGATGAATGTGATCGTCGGGAGAGTAAGACGGTCATAATAACGATACCCGAAATAGCTAAATTCATGGACTTTTTACAGTTCCAATATAAAGATAGCATAGTCGGTCAGTATTCATACTGGACGCATTCAGAGTTATTAAGACGGTGCTAAACGTGTCATATGAGTTTTAGCATATTAAACCCAAAATAAGAAAGTTTAAAGATGGGACAATCTGGGGGAGCATGGTACAAAGAGACCTAACTCCACAAGGAGGATGAATAATATAAACAAGGATCTTGTTACACATGACCTTGTAGAATCAATTATCTTTTGGCAATAAAGATCAAGAAATGCTAGTAGCTAAGGCTCTAGAAAGTCTCAAAAAATAAGAAAATCAGATATTTCTGATGACTATAAAGTCTATGTTAGTGAAATTCAAATGGAGGGTAATCCCACCTCATTTGAAGAAGCCATGAGAGACGTTCACTCGTCCAAGTGGCAAGAAGCAAAGAAAGATAAAATGAAATTGATGATACCAATAATATTTTAGGATTCAGAATAAATTCCTAAGGAGCCAAAACAGTAGGCTATAATGGGTATACAAGACAAAATGTGACTCCAAAGGGAATATGTAAAGAGGTAGAGCGCGACTTAAATCAAAAGTTTTGCGCAAACCGGATGAATAGATTACAATGAGTGCTAGTGGCACATTATGATCTGAGTTACTGCCAAACACATTGACATTAAAGTTATACGTTGTAAAGGAGAAAGTCCGGAATCATACTAAAAGGTATTGAACATATAAGTAACAAGAAAGTGCTTATGAATCCGCTTACTAAAGGCTTACCACCCAGTGTGTTCAGAGAACACACAGTCGACATGGGTTTATGGTATAGTCTATGCTTTCCGGATAATAAAGGGCCCAAAAGTTCAAGAATATGTTTCAGAACAGAGACATGTATTGTAGCTGTTAAATCTATCGGTAATTGACCGTGACGATGAAGCATGCTCTATACACTAATATGTGATGGAACAAATAAAAGTGAAAGCAATTAAAGTCAAAGTTTAAAGTTAAATGATAAGTTGAGATCAAAGGGGAGAATGTTAGAATAGATCTCAACGAGGTTGGTGGCCCCCGTCGCACAGTGCCATATAAGAGGGAGCGGGGGCCACGGGCTCAAACCACGAGGTTGACTGCTCAGCCGCCACCCCACTTCAAACCCTAGCCGATCTAGAGGGCAGCACTGCCAGCGACGGGAAGCCCACTGCCGGCGTCACTTCGCCACCACTGTGTCACCGGACTCTAGCTTCTCCGCCTAGCCCTAAGGTATGGTTCTTTCTTCATCTCCCATAACTTTCTCCCCTCTAGGTTAGATCTACGATGTTCTACGAGTTTATCCCAAATGGAAAGAAATGTACCCGCTAGATCCACACCAGTGATCCTAAAAGTTCAATAGAGGGCGCTTGTTCCGAGGACGAACGGCAGTACCGTGGCGATCGCCGTTGGCCTTGGGGTTGGTGAGGTGCTGGTTCTGGTTTTTGGCTGGGGCGACACGAGAGCCGGGCGGAGCTGCGGACTGGCTTCGTGTCATGGCCTCAGCGACTCCTATGGTGCGGCCTTCCCTGCAAGACACCAACTCGGCACGTCGGACGGCCTTAAGCAAGATCATCACGGCGGCAAGGAAAAAGGAGGGGCTTTGCCGGGAAAGGGGCTTACCCAGGTTGGGGGCAGAGGCGCTCGGGCTTGGCATCGATGCAGGATCGACGGCGAGGTGCACGCTGGGGCGAACAAGACATGGCCGAGGCCCTCGGCGTGTCCGTGGCCACGGCGTGGCACTCCGACGGCGGCGGGCGAGGTCGTGGTGGCACGATGGGCAGGGCTTCTCCGCTCTCGCTGTGGTGGCTTGGGGCAGAGCTAAAGGTGGCATGGCCCTGGCGTTGCCGTCCTCAAGGTCGAGCAGGACGGAGAGGCGAGGGAGGGAGATAGAAGTGGCGGCGGCGGCTCATGAAGAAGAACGAGGCAGCGGCTCCTCCTTTTATAGCAGTTGAGCTAGGGTTCGCGGGGCAGGCGAGGTGCTCCGGCATCCATGTCGTTGATGTGACGGTCAGTGTACGTGGCTATCATCCGGGGACGCGGGCAGCTGTGGAGGGCTCGGGAAGCTTCTGGAGGACTCCAGAGGGGTTGCGGCAGTGGTCTGTGTGCCGTAAGGCATCACGCTTGCCAGCGCTTGGCTTCATCCGAGTTCGCCAGCTGTGGTCGACGTAGGCTGTGTTTAGTTGTGTAAAAAGGTGTAAAAAAGTATTGTAGCACGTTTTGGCTTTATTTGGTAAATAGTGTCCAACCGTTGACTAATTAGGTTCAAAACGTCCGTCTCGCAAAGTATCGTAAGTTTGATGCATGTATCGTAAGTTTGATGTGACGGGGAATCTTTTATTTGCACAATACTTGTTTTTGAGGAAGTAAACACAGCCGTACATCAGGAACGGCCTCTTGATCGGACGGAGAGCAGAGCGAATGCGGACGGAAAAGAAAGAGGAGCAGTCTTGGTCGCATCGGTCCAGGCGCGGCCAAGGTGACGTGAGGGTGGGGTCCGCGGCTGTGGCCACACCAGGGCATCCGAGGCCGGTTGGTTTGGCTTCGCTTGGACGCTGCCTGCCACCGACGAAAAAGCAGCAGCGACCATCTTTGATCCGATGGAGCGCAGGCAACGGAACAGGTAGAAGAAGGACGGACACGGTGATGCTGACGGTCGTGCGACGGAAGGGAACGGTGGCTTCGGCTCCTTCCTCCCGCTATCGCTGGCGAGTGGGTCCTGGTGACGGCGTCCGTACGGTAGCATGCACGAGACGGAGAGGCCGTCCGAGGAAAAGTGGCGGCGGCGGCTTCTGCGTGCTGCGTACGTGAGAAGCAAGGGAGGGGCAAGTTGGGCTGCAGCTGGCGTCGGGCCTGGAGAGAAGCTGGGCTCTGGTATTTTGCAGCACTAGTACGTGTATACACGTATAGAACCTTGCATGGGCTTGTGTCGTGCATGCTTTGCAAAGGGTGCTCACGTATTTAATTAAGGAAGCAAGGCACAGGACCATGCATGATCGTGAGACGTGCTGCTGCTTTGATTAGTCTTCACGTGCTTCACGTAACTTGGTAGCGGGACATAGAAGAATGTACGCCCGTGCATCCGGCTGGCCATGGGACTAAGGAGAGGTGATGTGCATGAACTGGCTCTAGGGTTCGGGCGTAGGTGCGGCCGCAACTTGGTCCTTCGACGCAAGATGGGGCTTGACAAAGGGCAGGGCGAGCCTAGCCAGGCTAGGCTATTGGTCCCGCCTTGGGCCGAAAGATGGGAGAAGGGCGGGGTAAGGAGCTAGGCTGGCTAGGAATTTCGGCCCAAGGGTGAGAGGGTGGCTTTTCCATTTCTAGATCCCTCCAAGCTAGCTAAGTAAACTACAACCAAACAACAAACTCCAACAAGAACCAACTCACGCCACCCAACATGCGACTAAACTATATGAGTGCATTATGTTTTATTGCGAAGTCACTTTAAAACAAGGGAAGGGGATAGAGTTAGGATTTTTATTTTGGATATAAATCGAAATCATGTGAGAGTTGACATGTTGAATTCGAGCGGAGCTGGAATTTCGCCAATGTTTATTTGACTTTGAAATATTTCGTTTTTGAAAGTAGCCCTTGTCATGATGTTGACTTAGCAAACACTATGATAAGTGGCATATTGTAAAAATGACTTTTAAATTGGGGTATTTGAAGTTTGGTCAGGAAGGGAAGGAATTGGCTTAGGTTCAACCTAGCGGCTATATGCAACACACATTGCAAGAAAAATTTTAAAAAGTTCGTATTTTTGGGTTGCACAAAAATCCGGGATGTTACAGTTTAGTGAGGTCATGTCGATGGGCTCAACATGGTCTGGCTACCTCTTCACCTTAGATGTTTTTTTTTCTCGGATGCTTCCCTCTACTCATCTTTTGGAGCTTAGGTTAAAGTTTACTTCTACATGTTTTGTACACTAATGTTATATTATCCCGCACTCTGATGTAAGATATTTTATATCAAATGTTGTAATGTTGTAACAACTCCTTTGTTGATTCTGTATGAGTTGTAAAACGTGGATGATTCGGGTTTCTCCGAGGACACCCGACAGACTACCAAAGTTGTCTGGCTTGCATGTGCAGCTATCAGAAGTCTGAAAGACAATGGTAGGCACATGTGGGCCATATAATTCAGGTGGTTCTGCCACATTGACGATGGATAGATTGAGCACTAGAGAACTGTTGAAAAGAAAGAACATGATCTTACAGGACTACTGCTGCATCCTTTGCAATGTCAACGCTGAAGAATCATTGATCCATCTTTTTCTGGGTTGCTCATTTGCTATTCAATACTGGGCTTTCATTAATATTCAGGTGGATGTTGATCTGGACCCCTTCCAAAACTTGCAGAGATTCAAGGATCAACTTCGTGTTCCCTTCTTCATGGAAATCATAATATTAATGTGCTAGTCAATTTGGAAGGCGAGGAATGATTTGATCTTCTGTCAGATAAATCCAAGCTTCCAGCTTAGGCTGTCCGCACTCATATTCCTCTATTTTCTTTCTCTAAAAGGAATATTTTATCCTGGTCATTGAGATTCTCTCTTCTATATCAAATTCTTCTGCACCCATCATACTCTATATCTCATCCTCTATATCCCAGTCATCCCTCTCTATACTGGCTGACAAGTGGAACCCACATCCCACCATCCTCTCCACCTACCCCCTCTCTCTCCCTCTCTCTTCCTCTCTCTCTCCCTACAGCAGTATAGCGGACGAACCCGTACTACGCCAGAGATGCAGGACTGCGCGCGGTACGCTTGCATAGCGCATGCCCTCCCAGTACCGCTGCAGCACTACTACTCCTACAGGAAGCTTTACCGGATGCTATAGAGGACCCAGTGCAAACAGTCTTATAAAGCAAAATTTTTTGAATGATCTCCAGCTTCTATTGCTGAGGGCCAAAAGAAGTTATTCCCCTGGGTTAAATCAATGGATTGCCAATCTTCTGTAGCCCAGCTCCTGGCAGTGACTGCTATACTTTTTTTTTATTTCCTTCTTTGTTTCCTGAGCTTTGTTTCCTATCTGTAGTTTCCTTCTTTAGCTCTTAGTTTTCTTTACTTTGCTTTGTAACTGTGAACCTACTCCTTTTAATTGATTTATGCTGTAGGGGTGCAAACCCCTCCAGTCTTTCTCAAAAAAAAACAGTTGATTTTCAAGGCCAACAATGGTCATGTCGGCTTATGGTAAAGCCGACAAGGCCTGTCAGCAGTTAGAGAGCCGACTAGTGTGTCAACAACTGAGTTGCCGACGTGCTTGTTAGGACCTTTTTTTTCTGTGAATGAATATTTTTGGACAGGTTTTTAGTTGTATCAGTCCAGTCATTCACTAGATCTATATTTTCTTCCTATTTTCGTAAAGTGTCATTCGTTCCTACAGCGTGTGAAGTCCGATGGAGCGCTGACTCTTTTCGGATGCCGTAAATAAACTAACAACCTACAATACAATATATAAGAAGTCAAAATCTAATATATAAGACATGTTTGGTACACCTCAGCTCCACTAGTGAAGCTGTTTTTTTTGGAAAACAGCTTCACAAGCAGCTGAGCTGTTTTGGAAAAGTGTTTGGCAAAATAGCTTCACTAACAGCTCATGAGGGAGAGAGCTGGAATAAGCTATTATTTTTTGCTTCATCTCAATTCATGTTTTTGTGAGAGAAGGAGAAAAGCAGCTTCACCCATAAAGCTATTTTGGAAATAAATGCTTGGCAAAAAAAAAAAAACTCACAACAGCTCATGTATATCGCCCTCTGATCCTCCATCAACAATCTAATCACGTCACGCTCACACTCAATCATCACAGGACATAGCCAAGCTGACCCCATCTTCAAAAGACTTTGGAAAACCTCTTGCCAAAGTAAGCACAAAGTGTTGTTTTGGTTAGCAATGAAGGACAAGATAAGTACAAGAAACATGCTGAGAAGGAAAAGGATTGTTGGTAGTGTACTCGCAGGACTCTGCTCGCTCTGTTGGTTTGCCATTTCTTAACTAGCAATATGGATAGGACCTGCTACAAAAGTCTTCTAAAATACCCAAAGGAGCAAGAAAATTTGTTCAACCGCACATACGTATAGCAAGATCGAATTGAACTGACTGTACATATACAGCATAAATCACAGGTGCAACACCGAATTCGTACTAGCATGATTGTAGTAGGCAAAACTGTTTTACAAATAACCTGATTATTAGGAGCACTAACCTGGAGAAGCACACTTGAAGGATACTAACTGCGGGGAAGGGAACAACACCCGACCGAAGGGGGCTGAGGTTCTGAGATGGATGCCTCCATTATTATTATTACTTTTTTGAAATACTGGTTTTGTGCTGCAAAGAATATGAAGAAGCAACCGCGTAAACAAAGACAAACTGCGCTGACTTGACCCAAGCCCTAAGATGCCCAATGACAATCTGATTATATTGCCACATGCTTTTGTGACGCATGGCATGTAGTAAGTACCATGAATCTTCCATTGCTATGTACACATATCTGAGATGCCCCCAGTGAACACATTAAAAAAAAAACTGACTCAGACATTTCCACTTGCTATGTAATAGGTGGCATCTTATATTTTATTTTATTATATTAAGAAGAAAGAGGACTTGAACCAAGGTGGTCTAGGCATACATCCACACCCTTAACCAACTGTCACAACTGTATTGTCAGGCCAGTTTCGACACGATCCCTCTGTTTGTTAGACAGAACATTCCTTCTATACATCCTAGTTGCCAGAAAACTTAGTTTCAGTAGATGGCCATTTGGGATAGGTGGTTTTTTTTACAAGTTTTATAAGAACTCTGGGAATCTTTTAAAAAATATAAAATGTATCTGCTTATTTACATAGGTCGCCAACACATCCAGATCATCTGTTCTATTACAAACAGCAAGCATAAAAACACAAGCAGCATTTTGAGTACTCCAATAATACATGACAGGAAAAGGAGGTAGATCTTTCTGTATTCATGGGCATGATGGTTATTTTGCCGGATGGGAAGGAGATGTAGGGGTGAAGGGAAATGAACATGTCTCGTCCTTTCCTGCAATTGATGCCTGGGCCGATGGATTGACTTCCCTCGTCGTCAAAGCAGGTTTGCTTGGATGCCCTTCAAAGTGGTTCTTCAAATCCCTCTTCTGTTCTTCATTAAGGGAGCCAATAACCTGAACTTCCTTCAGTTTCTTAAGATGATTTAGTGATCCAAACTGGGGCAGCGATCTGGTACTATAGCAGCCAGCCTTCAGTACCTCAAGATTTTCCATGGCTTCTTTTCCAATGCTTAAATGTAACATGGATCTGCTAGCAATCTCCAGGACCTGTATCTTTTTATAACAGCGGTCCTCCACCCCATTGGTCATGACACAGAAGCTGAGCATACCTAGAGGAACTGCTTCCTCTTGGGGGGACGAGTCTCCTCTGTAGTTTGTTCCCTGCAGTTGGGTCACTGCCCTCTCGGCTTGAGGCTCACTGGCTGGTGACTCAACTGCAGGTGCATCTTGAGGTGTGTTCACACGAAGGCGTAGAATACATAGTTCCTGTAGATTCCCAAGGACTCCTATGTCATCTTTAGATAATACGTCCACCTCTAAATTTAACTTTCTGAGATTACAAAGGTCTATGATCCACATAGGCAATTTTTCTAAAGGTCCATACAGCTTAAGGCTCTGAAGTTTCTTTGGTGGCCTTGAAGTCTCTCCAGTGATATCAGTGGGCATGCAATCCAAACAACCTTGATCACCCTTGTCAAGCCACACAGACAAGGATTGTAAATGAGAGTGGTCTGAGATGGTAGAACATAACTCCTTACTGTTATTCTTGCTCACTCCAGCCACTCCAAGCTTGCGTAATTGAGTAAGATTCTTGAGCTCTTCTAGGATGACTTTCCCTTTGGCAGCACTGATATTGACAACTCCAAGTGTGTGCAACAGAGTCAGTTTTCCCACCCCTGATGCCATCTGAACGCCAACCAGTTGAAGACATTTGCGATTCTCTAGTGGGGTGGTAGTACCTGCACGGATATATTGAAGCTTCTTTAGCTTGGTGATGGACACTGGCAATGCGACTATGGAGGTGTATCTGACATCAAGAATTTGGAGCTGCCTTAGCTTACTCACTGAACCTGGCAGATTCCTGATCATACTGCATCCTCTGAGTGAAAGGAACTTGAGGCGACGCAGAAGCTTAAGCATCTTATGGACGTCTTTATCGGTGACACCTGATGCATTCTCCAGATCAAGCACCCGAAGCACTTTCATACTTTCAGAAATGAAGAATGGTGACCAATCACCAAACACTGTGAGGGAACGTAGACGAGACAAGTCAATGCTCTCAAACACAATCCTATCTCGCTCCCAGCTTTTCTCTATGACAAGGTGCCGTCCTGTACGCCCAGTGGTCTGGCGGCAACATCCCTTCAGTGCAAAGACCTCAAGTGCAAAGGTAACATTCTCTTCTTTTGGTCTTGAGATGATATACTCATGGAAAAAAGCACTGACTTGGCACCAAACTAATCTCATGTTTGTGACGATTGCCCGCTCTGGTGGTTGGATCATGCTCAGCTCAGTGATCTTTGCGAAGAGCTCCTCTCCATTCTCATCTGCGCTATCACTGTCCTTGTCCTTCGAGTAACCCTCTGCAACCCACCTCATCACCAAACGTCGCCGCCGAATGATCTCTGACTTGGGGAAGATTGACAGATAAAAGATACAAGGCTTCAAGAAATCTGGGCAAGAACGAAAGTATGAATGTATCCAGCGAAACATATCCTGTAAACAAGCAAACTCATGCCTTGTCTCCATGTTATTTATAAATTGGCCATTCAAAATTTTGGCTCTTTCTATCCAGTTGAATATAGGAACCAAATAGTCAGCGATAGAAACTATTATTTTTGGAAGTCCACCACACTTTGAAATAAGTTGCTGGAGCACCAAGTCATTTTCAATACCATCTGAAAGCGAATATGGACTCCCTGCTGCCTACATGTCAAAAATAGCAATAACATTAGAGTTGGACGTTACTTCAAATTGAAAAATATGAAGTGTTCAACATGCAATACTAGTGTTACATGAATAAAAGGGGACATGATACACTTCAAAATAATATTGGGAAATTACTGATACCGTTGTTCTGTGGATGTAGCAGTGCTATCAAGACATTACTAGCAAAGGTGATAAATAGGAGTGGACATGCCACAGCTGCGAGGCCAGATAGATTTTTGTTTTCCATGAATGTGGTAAGCTGCCATGGGGGCCAGCCCTAGAGGAGGGGAGAATATAACACCCTGGCCCATTAGTGTTTCACTTTCTGCCGTTGTGGCATATGTGTAGCAGTATGGTGAAAGTAGTCCCATCTTGTTAGTTTAGATAGGATGGGGCAGCTTATAACATTTTGTACCAAAAATAGCACCTCCTGGTTCATCCTTTTAATAAAGAGAGGACAAAGATGCATATTAGTACAGCAAACGGCAAAATATTTACATCAACAAAAGCTCCCTTGTATCCTTCTTAAATTGGACATTCATTAGGCTTTTCATTTTGTTTCTGGGTTGTTCCTCTTAGGGGTAATGCAACATCATGGTTTTAGGCCGATTTAGCTGATCTGTAATCATGTGGCCCTATGGTCTGGCCTTTATCGGTTGGATTACGTGTGCATGTTGTTTTCTTCTTGAAGGAGTTGCTTTGTTGCCACGAGGAGAGTTTGTTGGTGTTGTGTATTGGGTGAGTTGAGACATCCTTGGGGTACTTGGCTGGAGTAAGTGTGAAGGGGACCTTCAAGTCTTGCCGAGCTAGGGGAGAGGACTTGGGTACATCCTGTGGTGGGTATACTATAGCTATTCTATGTGGACTCTGAGATGTTTGGAGATAACCTGTAATGAGTTAGCTTGGTTTTGTGCGCGCTTTGTTTCGAGGCAATGCTTGCTCTAGCCAATTAAGCACTGAGCTGGTTTAATCATATTTTACAGGACTATGTCAAACATGCATGCCACATTCCCTTAGACTGAGGGAGAAGACATGACCCCAAGATGCTTGTGTGCAAGGGGACACCTTAGACTGAGGGAGAAGACATGACCCCAAGATGCTTGTGTGCAAGGGGATGAGGATGCTCCTACTGCCCCAAGATCATGGTCCCCACTGGTCCTAGGAGAGGATTCACAGATCCAAAGTTACATAGTTGTGATGGTGGATGTCCTAAGCTTGGAGAAACAGGAGTCTGGGTAAGTTCTTCTGATGTTGTTCCTAGATAGCCATACAACATCATGGAACTTCATGTGGGTACAAGTGCACCTAGTTTGCAGAGTTAAAGCGAAGTTAAAACTATATGTATAGTTGTGTCCTCATTCATGGACATCCCCTATTGCCCTGACTAATAATACTGTGTGTTGCTTTTCTTCACCTGGGTTTGTAGGTTTAGTGTTTGCCATTGAAATGGGAAAAGGGGGATCTCCTCATCATCTAGTGAGTGTGAGTGTGGCGAGAATCTATTGCAATGGAATGTGAGTTGTGTGTGACTCTTTGATAAGGAACAGCCTTGGGATGAGATGATGTGGCATGGGCATAACTTCAAATTTGAGATATATCTTCTATGATTTGTTATTGGTACATTAAATAAGATAAGGAACCTCACAACCAAAAATAGGGTTCCCTGCATACCCATTTAAGGTTTTTTTTTTAGAAAAAAGTCTAATTGACCCCCCAACTATTGGGGGTGGTTTAGTTTACCCCCTCAACTATGAAACGGTCTAATTTACCCCCTGAACTTTGCAAAACCGGTCAAATCACCCCCTCGAGCGGTTTTGGACGGTGGGTTTTGCTACAGTAACAACGGTTTTGCTATAGTAACAGTGTTTTGTCCTTTTCTTTTTTATTTATTTCGTCTAAATCTTTGAAAAATCATAGTAAATCACAAAAAAAATCATAAAATGAAAAATCCAATTTTGTTGGACTCCACATGAGTAGATCTACACGGTGAACATATAATATAGTATGCTTTAGTACAAAGTTTTTGTTGTATGAATTATTCAAATTAATTACAGAAAAAAATAGATCAAAATTTACAGCAAAAATTTTGTACTAAAGCATACTATATTATATGTTCACCGTGTAGATCTACTCATGTGGAGTCCAACAAAATTAAATTTTTCATTTTATGATTTTTTTGTGATTTACTATGATTTTTCAAAGATTCAGACGAAATAAATAAAAAGAAAAGGACAAAACCACTGTTACTGTAGCAAAAACGTTGTTATTGTACCAAACCCACCGTCCAAAACCGCTCGAGGGGGTGATTTGGCCGATTTTGCAAAGTTCAGGGGGTAAATTAGACCGTTTCATAGTTGAGGGGGTAAAATAGACCACCCCCAATAGTTGGGGGGGGTCAATTAGACTATTTCCTTTTTTTATCATTTTTGGCAAGCATATTGGTGACATGGTCAATACATTTGCGGCATGCAGATATAGGTTTTGAACCCACTTACAACTTCAACGATTGTTGAGACAAGTAGGTGGTTAAATTCCTGGTCAAGGATGCCTGTGGAAGAGTTGCTGCAGTTTGCTTCTTTATGCAATGTTTTTTTGTTTGATCCAGTCCATGTGGACTTGTAACAAAATAATGTAATGGACAATACCCTGGATGTACTCTAGATATTTGGAATATTTATGTAACTTAACAATTTGGATGGATGTGATTTGCTTGAAATACTGTATGCATTGCGCAGGATAGCCGATGTGTCCAGGGATTATCATAGAGGTACAAAGGATCGAGATTTCCATTTGGAAATTCCAGTTTGTTTCACTTTATTTGTGGAATAACAGAAGACAACTGAAACATAGGTCAACCTAAAGCAGTGGCATCATGGCCAAGATGACTGTTATGTGGCTGCTAGGGTTGAGAGGGAGAGAGTTGAGGAGAGTGATGCTCTGCGCTACAGTATCCGCGATGCTACAGTACCCGCGGGCAGTGTTCACGGGCTAGGGCTGCGAGGGCGAGAGAGAGCCGGCCGCGGGGCGTTCGCCCACGGCCAGGCAAGAGGGAAGGTTTTTCCTTCTTAATTTTTGCTTGATTAGATTGATACATCTCCTCTTCTTATATAGAGAGAATTTCTTGACTTACAAGCAAGGCTTACTTGACCCCTAAGCAAGCGACCCTTATCTCTAATTAGCCCTAACACTAATGGGCTATGCCGCCAGCCCAGGCCCAATAGGCCCCTAACATACTCTAACAATGACCTACTGAACCACATTCAGTATCAGTCAGTACTACACCCAGTAAAATACTGAGTAATACTGAAACGTGACTACTGAACAGTACTGAATTGTGTTCAGTATAACAGCTTGGTGTAGAATAGTATTCGCGTGTAGGTGGCAGTGCCAAACTTTAGAAGACAACATGGAAGACACAAAGGCAGAGACTCTGATAGCGCGACAATGGAGGGAAAATGTCGTAGCTCTTTCAAAGGAAAGCCAACTGAGTCAAACTTAACAGAGCAATACTACAATTAAACAAGGGTGCACTCATGTTATTTCTTATCTAATGCAGTAAAGAGCAAAACTGTGATCATGCACCTATGGGTGATATTAAGTTTTGTATGATGCAGTACAGTAAAATAACTATAGTAGTCAACATTGTCTTTGTGTAAACGCACCTCCTTTTTGAAGAGATCAACAGCTGCCCTAATTTCTAGAGCCTTGACATTAAACACAAGATCTTTTCTGTCTGCACAGTGTAACGCAATTCTTTCTTCGTTTGTAATAACAATAATGGCACTTCCAGAACTTCTAAATGCCAAAGCATCATGTATCAAATCCCATTCTTCAGTGGACTGTAGATTATCAATAACGAGAAGGCACCAGTTATCTTTTAGAAGGCCGTGACACTCTTTGACAGGGTCTTCATTTGCTTTGGGAGAACGTGAATGAAATTGGGTAAGCAAGCTCTTACAAAAGTCCATTAAATTGAATGGATGGTGTATATCTACCCAGATACACTTTTTATATGCATTATTAGAGACCTCTTCTTTATGATTCTGTTTGTTGTGGTACAAATTTCTCACAAGAGCAGATTTCCCAACACCAGCTATCCCCCACACTGACATCACTTGCAAAGCATTCACACGTGCTGTAGCTAGATACTCAACAAGTTGTTTGATTTCTGACATACGTCCAACAGGAGTATCCTGGAAGCAAGAAACAGTTACAGGGTGTTGGCAAATAAAATCTAAGAATTAGACAATTGCAGAATTGGGAAATATGCAGTATGGATCCTATTTTTCCTAACCTGTATTCTACAAAAAAAACATTTGAAACAGAACATGAATCATACATTAGATACTGCAGGTAAAAAATTTAAACTGCAGTCATAGGACAAATGAATTTATTATTTTAATGAATTTACACTAGTTATTTACAAAATTAGTTTTGCAATTAAAATGTTCAGTAGATATATAAAATAACATTAGCCAAATTTTCATCTGCAGCTTCACATCAAATTTGCTGACATATGATTGGAAAGTAAGTGCATAATGGCTTGCTGACGTGACATCGAAAGAGGAAAGTTTTTGCAGAAGTGGCTGGTGATAATATTCCCGCATACCTCCTGGAAAAAAACCCAAAATGACTGATCAGCTGAGAACCACTGGAAGCATGGAATTCCTGTGCAGAAGCGGGCAACCGCGAAATACTGTGTCGACACAATAATGCGACTCCCCATGTTACTGTCTGGAAGGTACTTTTTGATGGTGTCCCACTCTTCCTTGGTGGGCATGTCTTCCAAGACAATGAGGTATCTTTGGTTGTTCACTTGCTCCATAAACTGCTGAACATTACTAAGGATTGCTCCTGGCTGTTCATGCAACAACTTTACCCAAGCACGGTATTTGAAATTTCTGCAGATTTCTGGGTGGCTGTAGGCCTTCTTGATGATGGATGCATTCCCAAGATCACTTGCTGACACACACACGGAGATCACCTGAAGCTTGCTGTCCTCCTTGGTGACAAGCTTGATGAATGTTTCCAATTCTTGTTGCCTCCAGGCAGTGGACCTTGCTGCGTCAAGCATGCCAGATGCGCCAGCAACGGACAACTGTCTTGTCTCCATAACAGGCTTGGCACCAGGATCACTGATAAGTTTATAGCGCTCGTTTCTCTGGCTCACATCATGGACTCTCGCCTTTAACTGCTCTATGATGCCGACCGCCACATCCAGGGGCAGCGGCCGCCGCAGGAATGGCGGCATGAAGCGGTGCCACCAGTCTGACTTTGTGTCCATGTGAATGACAAACTCGATGCAGTCTTCTACATCGTAGGCAAGGTCACGGACCTGAGTCACCCATGTGCTGACAACACTGTTCCTGACTTGCTCTTTGGTGGTGATCCTGAGAAAGGACTGCATCATCTGGAACTCTCCAGCAATGAATACCAGGTCACGCTGGGTGCTCTGCCGCAGCTTAGACTCCTCATCAATGGCTGACTGGGCCTTGGTCAGGGTCCCCTCCACCAGTGACTTGGCTACCCCAAGCACTAGGTCTGCCATCACTCTCGACCCTGTATCACCTTGTATGTTTGTTGTGTAGTAGCAGCTACCATGCGGTGATGATAATGTCGGACTTGTGCATCATTTGGGTAACTAGAAATGGCACCATTAAAGGCATGGTCAGCTATGGACATAGTTGAACGAGATTACCATTGCTTGTGACATGAGTGGGGTCAAACAAATTAAATTAGCTGTACCTCACAAGTTCTATATCACCAATTGAACCATCAACTCAACCAAGAGTGTAAATGCTGGTGCGCTTTGGTCAAGGGATCTTCACCAACCCAGATACCCCAATCAGGTAGACCTGCTTCAAAAGGAAAATTAAGTTAATCAAGTTGTCACAAACTGATTGACATGTTGTCATATGGGGGCAAAACTGTTGCTTTATAACAACACAGTTAGTACAACCCAGGAAGCTTCAGTGTAACAGTATGTTTCTAAAATCAAAACATGACCTGCAGTAGTTCATTGCATACCACAGTGCTTACCGCATAAACAAAATAAAAACACATATTGTGCTAATTTAGAAGTTATACGATACAACTGATGTTGGCCAGCTATGAATGAGATGGCCAAGACCAGATCAGGATTACTGAATGTGTTGACCTTCAGTTAGCACCCTATGCTCAACAGAACTTTTCTTTTAATTAAATGGTACTCAATTAACTAATAAAAAAGTGAATTACTGTGTGGTTGATAGATGATTAGTCATAGGGAAGGATTCCATTGATTGGTTCTGATCCTATAAAACAAACCCTAGTCTTGCCTATATATGTGTGTACCGTGCACCTCTCTAATCAATCAATTACTCCCGTGTGCAAATCCTGCTTACACTGGGGTATTAAAAGTTCAAAACAGGAACAAAAATCAGTCTCTAAATTTCTCACACACAGATGCACTTTTCCCATGTATAATTTCCATAAATGACTCTGAAGGCATGAGTTCATTTATTTACAATTTACAAAAACAAAAGATAAATTATCTTTCGAAAATGGGCTAACTTGATTGCAGTCATATGCTTAGCTCGAGATTGAGAAGTCATTAATTTAGCAAGTTGTTTAGATTGATGAATGATGATTTAACAAGATGGAGCCAAAGTTCATGTCCTGAACAATTGCTGCATGATGAAAGCGAAGAAACTGTCGTGGCGTTCTGGGGTTTAGGATGAACACCGCCGTGTTCACTGCCTCACCCCAGAACACCACGGGCATTTTCTTCGCCTTCATCATGAATTGTGCCATGCCGACTATGGTCGGATTCTGCGGGTCCACCACTTTGTTCTGCTGCGGTGAATACGGAGCCGAGAAGGTGGTCAAGTATGGCTGTGAATCGTCTAGGCGCACTGACGTGGACTCGAGTTGGTGGGTTTAGAGAGATTGAAGACCGTTATACCCGGAATGTACTTTGAATATACCCCAAAGGTCATGAGATTTATGTATTCCAGTGTTGTCTGTTCGTGTTCCCTATAAGTACGGACTTTGTAATCGCTAATGACATAGAGCGATACAGTAATTTGTTCCCATCTTTGGCATGTATGGACCGCTTAAAATCGGATCTGCAGTCACCCCACCGTGAGAATCGAGAAAATCCCACCAAACAACGCACCGGTACCGGTATCAATCATTCTTTGAACTGCCGGAGACACAGCTACCGCGAGATAGACCTTGCGTTTTCTGTACCAGGGGTGGAGGCCACGGTACTGACACCCAATGTTTTAAATAGCGGGCTAAGGTGTTTAGCGGTATATTTCTAAAACAGCTAATAGCGGAGCTGTATCGGGCTATAGCGGGATATAGCGGCTAAATTGTACATGAACACAAATAGCGGCACCCTACCTCAAAAGGCTATAGCGGCAGCTATAGCGGGAGATTTAAAACTATGCTGACACCGCACCACACCCTGGCCACACCGCGGTCCCAAACCCGCCCTTTGTCTCATTCCATTTTGATTCATACCTTCATCACTGTTTGGGGGTCAAGAGCCAACAGACCTTCGAATTCCTCCGAAGGTCACTTGTTATCCCAACACTGACTATGGAAAATGACCCGCTAAGTGCAATATTTTGGTTGGATTTGGTTCTTAACTGAGGAGGAAGCAGTTAATCCATACACAAAGGCGACAAGGGTGCAGACAGCGTAGTGATGGAGCAGCAGTGACGGAGGTATCCTAGCAGTGGCATGGGTCAACCGGGGGGGGGGGGGGGGGGGGGGGGGCGGGGGTGCTAATGCTTCTGCTCCTACAGCAGCATCCTAGCAAAGTGCTGGAGCACCACTGCAGCAGAGATCGGCCGGGACGGCAGGCAGAAGCAAACGGATGCGCGAGAAACCAAACAAAACGAAGCACTGGGTAATTACGTCGAGCAGTTACCGTGCAACTACTGCTTACCTGATGGCACGCGGTTGGCCGCTGCCAGTAGCAAGATCCACGGCGCCCGACGGAGTCTTGGAGAAGAGGAACACCTAGAGACCTTCAGGAGCCATTGCGGCGAGCTTGACCTTGAGAGTGCCGGCCGGCGACTCGCGTGGCAGCAACCACAGCCACAATCTGCAAATGCAGCAACGGTTGGGGTCACTTCAGCGGTGAGGGGGCATTTAAGTATTTAACACCTTGCTAAAATTGAAACTTACCAGAAGCACGAGTAAAGGAATCAAACCACTTTCGAAATGCTCGGCGACCAACGCTTCACAAGACTAGCTACAATCTGAATTGCTCTAATACTAAACTGCAACTTGGATAGGCAATTCCACTAGTAGTCCAGCAAAGAGATCGCCATGGGCAGTCTGCGTAGGCTAAATCGGCTTTGTTAGTAACAGACGGATTAGTTTGTTTTGCAAGAATTGGGAGAAACATCACCCAAGGGTTAGAGCATCCGAGAGAGGAGATATATGAATCATAATCCAGATCGGTGAGAATCTCAATCCGAAATCAGTCGTAAAGAAAGCAGGACGCTGGAAACAGAGACGGACCTTAAGCTCGGACATGGCGTGGGAGACGATGTCATCGTCGTTGGCAATGGTGTGTCTCCAGCCAAGCCTCCACCGAATGGTAGGCACCGGGATGAAGAAATGACGAGTGAGAGCTCGTTAAGTGGGCGGAGGGAGATGACTTGACTCACCAAGTCAATACTCAAAAGTTGTGTATGAACGAGTTGACTTGACTTAAGGATGCAAATACGCGTAATGGTGAAACGGTGGTGAAACGGTGGTGAAATTCCTGTAATATATGAAACATAAATAATCGAGAATTGAATTTATTTTTAGTAGAAATAAAATCATTGAAACAAATAACGAAGTTTAGAGCATCTTTAGCAATACTACACATTTCCATCGCAAAGTATGTACAGCACGCATGTACACAATGGTTGAATGAAAGTTTCTATAAGTTAATTCATATGTCATATAAGAATATACAATTGATTTTTTCCAACGATATAATAGGATACGACAACCTATCCAATCGCAACAGCTTCTAATATTTATTCATGACCACCATTCTTAGGTATGACACAATATATTACTGAACACGTACCTCCTAGGTTCTTATTATTAAGAAATATAAATTGTAAATATAAATTAAATGAGAATATATACTCCCTCCATACCTCAAAAGCAAGTCGTTTAGGACAGGAATGTACATACCAAAGAGTGTTTAATTAAGGGGTAATCTTCCAACCCATATTAAATAGGGCTGCGGGTGCATTTCAAACAAGAAACAAGCATAGCTGGAGTGGCAAGTGCAGCGAGCCACGAGCCCTGCGGTTCCGGGTTTGATACCTGCCTGGGGCGCATTGTTTTCGCTGGGGTTTTTTTTTTTTTTTGCGTTTGGGCCTGGCGCGTGAGCGAGGCTGTTGAAAATGCATGGCGCGTTTGGGCGTGCTTCGGCGCCATTTTTTTTTCAATCGTTTCGCACGGGCAGGAGATGGCGCCACGGCCTTCTATTTTTAGCGCTCCTAAGCTGCGACGCTTGAGTTCCAACATGCCTATTTAAACGGATGCATTGGCTCGTTAGCTTCTCATTACTGTGCTTCGTCTCCTCACTTTCTCTCTCTTTCATGTACCGTATGCAATGGCTGCGTTTGATCTAGCTGCGAGCGTCCGTGGCTCGAGCTAGCTGCTACGAGCGTCCATGGCTGGAGCGAGCTGCTTGCTGCTGCGAGCATCCCTAGCCGAAACCATGGCTGGAATCCTAAAGAAAAGCCAGCAGCGAGGAAGAGGATGGGAGGGGCTGCATGCGGGAACGGAAGGGTCGGGGCTGCATGCGCGGGCAGCGGACAAGAGCCGTGCTGCATGCGGGAACGGAAGGGGCCAGCATGCGCAATTACTACGAGCCTAGACGTGTGCGCGCGATTACTGCGGGAGAGTGCGGAGGCGCCGCGATAAATGCCTGGCGTGCGCGCCGCGGCGATGGCAGCCGAAACGCAGGGGCAAAGCAGTCCAGGACGCAGAAGGAAGGCCAGAACGACTTGCTTTGGCAAAAACACTTCCGAGCCCAGAACGACTAGCTTTTGAGGTACGGAGGGAGTATAATGTTTCTTGCACAGTCTATAAATAAATGTCAGCATGCACATGTTCGTTCTTTAGATTAATTTTAAATTCATAGGCCTTCTTCACAAAAATGTATGAAGCAAAATCTAAACCATCAAACACTACCTAAGGCCCTGTTTGGATTCATTATCCGCTAATAGTTAGATGGCTAATAATGCATCTTAATATGGCATCAAAGATAGATGTTTCGAGTTTAAATCCTGGTTAGTCCAATTAAATAAATATAATTGGTTGCTCACTCCTATTCCAGGTCTGAGGCCTAAGAGAGAATCATGAGTGGGCTGCATCTAATAGACCTAGTTGGGCTAAAACTAGGCATCTAATCATGCCTGATTGAAAGACCCTAATTTAGTTTTAGTAATTGAGTGACAACCTAGGTAGACTAATATGTGTTTGATATAAGATACACATGCGATTAGTCTTGTACACTAGTATCAGCAACACTTGAAGGCATGGTGGAGAGGTGGCTTGGTTAAGTTGCAAGTGCTCAACTAGTGCTTTGAAGGAGCTAATTGCATATGAGTCATAACATGGTGTCATCTGGCTGGTAGAGAAGATCAAGAGACATGGCTTGGCAACGAATGACCGAGTTGTTAGTGTGAAGGTCAAGTCAGAGGCTCGGGTGCGACGTACCGTGTGATGGTGAGGCTAGAGCAAGGACTTAGCGCTGATAGACCGGGTGCAACGATGAAGAGCACGCGAAGTTGATGGATGGACCAATAAGGCCATGTGATGACATGAAGTAGATCATATCATCTACAAGGTGTCAAGCCATGGAAGACTAGTGTTGATAACAAGCGGTTTGATGGAGGTTGGATTCTTGTGTGGCATCACCGATGGAGAAGATGAAATAGAATGTGCAAGGTAAAGGTATATTTGTAGAGCATTTAATTTCACTGGTTGAAGGTCGAGTAGAGAAGTACTTGACCGGGTTTAGAGCCATACTAGCAAGCGGGTTTTTCTTGTGAGCTAAATAACGGTTATCTAGTGCCACTAGGTGAGGTCTAACTCACTCTACGTTTAGATAAGTGGCGTAGTGAGAAGCAAGTGAAAATCCTTTGAAAAATGTTTGTGAAAGGCTAACTCACGTGCATAAATTGGTGGAACACTTGAGGAGTTAGCACAATTGAAAAAGGGTTTGAAACGAGACTTTGTGTGTTGTCTGTTGCAGAACCGGACGTGTTTGGTGCACCACCGGGCGTGACACCAGACACGTCGACTGTGAGAGCCGAGGAGTTTCAGAAGCATGCACCCGAGTGTCCGGTGTGACCTGGTTAAGCGCGGGAGTTTCAAAATCGCTCACTGGACATGTACGTTACGTGTGGGCACCGGAGGTCGCGCCGGACAAGAGTTTCAGAGAGGGTGTTGGAGGCGTTTTAGGCACCGGTGGTGTCTGGTGTGAACCGGACATGCACACGGGATGTGCTACAGTCCAATGACTAGTTTAAGAACCATTTGACCGTTGCAACACACATGTCCAGTGCGTGCGCAGAATCAGCACCTTTTGGGCAAATGCTAGCTTGGCTTGGTGGGCTATGTATATATATGGGTTGGATGGCCATTTGAATGTGCTGAGGTGTTTGTGAACCCAACCACATGTATAGGTGCCCAAGAGAGCTACTCGACTCACTTGCATAGTTAAAGTCACCCTGTCAACTTGTCTTCCCATTGGTTTGCAATTCCCTAACATAACCTTGTATTTACTTGTTTATACTCATGCTTGTGTTGTTGCTCTTGTAACTAGTTTGCCAGTGTAATTAACTAGTTGCTCTCTTAGATTGTATAGCTAAGTAGCCTCGCTTAGTTTGTATAGCTAAGTAGTGGTTGTTCTCAAGTTAAGTGTACCTTTTCTAGTTGATTAGTGCTAGTGTAGTGCTAGTTATGCTTGCTTTGTGCTTATGCTCACTAGTATGTGTAGGAGTTCTTCATGTTCTTAGTTGATTAGTTGCATAGGTTTGTATGATCTTACTAACTAGAATTGTTTAGGTGAGCTCCCACTAGCTCCACACCTTAATTGCTTAACTAGGATCTTTTGTAAGGTGCTTGTGTGATAGATAGAGGCTATGCAGCACGGATACGTGTATCAGTATCGGACGGATACGGATACGTGGATACGTTTTAGTATTTTTAATAAATAAATAAATAAATAAGAATAAAGCATATTAAAAATTCTAAAAGCAATAGCAGCCAAGGCTTGCATTCTTCTAAAAGCAATATGCCATTGCCCTCAAAAAATGAATGAATATTGAAAATAATAGTAGCAGTTCTTCTAAGACTAGTAGGAACAGTATAGAAAGAAAGACAAGCATGTTGGGTAGTTCATATTACATACCATAAATGTGATTGTCGAGACTTCCATTAGCTAGATATTCGTAGCATAGACAGCTTTCGATCATGTCTACAATTACATATCTTCCACTATGCTGAATCACTTTCTTCTGCGCTTCATGGCAGAATCCAACCAGCTGCACAATATTGTCGTGCTTAAGCGCCATAAGATTTGCAACCTCGTTATCAAATGTAGTGCCAGGTGCCACTGGCGCGTTTTCAGCAAGCCTCTTCACAGCAACCACGCCCCCATCCGGTAGAACCCCCTGTTCAGACACCAACTCACCACATGGATCACTAGTACAATGATTTTGTGTTGCAGAATGTCATGTTTTAGCTAGTTCTAGGGTCCAATCGCATACCTTATAAACTGTTCCAAAAACAGAACGGCCAACTTCTTGGTTAGCAGAGAAATCACTGGTAATTTCTTTCACGAAGGTTGCCGGTAGGTTCGTTGTTGGTAATGGTAATGTACTCGTAGGACTCTGTTGGCCCACCATTTCTGATAACTGAAGTAGCTATACGGTTAGGACCTGCTACAAATCAAGGCTTCAAAAACACACCCAATGATGCAGAAAAAAGATTTGCTCATCAACCGCAGATACATACAGCTGGAACACGATTTTTTTTTCTTCTAAAACCATTCTAAAGCAACCAAAGCTTCTTTTCTTTTAGAAGCTGAAAATGGGGACTGAACTGAATGTACATAAACAGCATAAATCACAGGCGCAAGCAACACTGAATTCAAATAACCGAACTATTAGGAGCGCTAACCTGGAGAAGAACGCTTGAAGGATACTAGCTGCAGGGAACAGCACCTGAAGGAGCACTAACCGAAGGAGGCTGAGGTTCTGAGATGGACGCCTCCATTATTGCTGCAATGTAGGAGTATAAAGAAAGCAGAGAGAAGCAGGTACCAACCCCGTACAAAGACAAGTTGACTTGGCCGAAGCCTCAGATGCCCAACGAAGTCAATGACAATATGAGAGTACCAGTCCATCAACCCGTGCTCTTGCACGGGCTAGAATTTTAGGAGATATAAGTATATGTTAATGTTTAATAATTTCTTCATTCTAAATTATAAGACATTTTGGGTTTTCTAGATATATTGTTTTTCTATATATCTATACTGTACATCTAAGAGTATCAAAAGCTATGTATTTAGAAAACTCGAAACGTCTTATAATTTTGAATGGAGAGAATACATCCGACTAATAAAGAATTACTTATATTAAATTGTATGTTTTCTCTTTGTTTATTTTCTAATATAGTAGACGTAATAGATACTTAGTTTATATATAGTTATAGTAAACTTATTAATTATTATTTCTTCAAGAAACTAATTGATATTTTTATCTATGTTCATATTTTTCTTCCCATGGCACCTCTATATATTTTAAATACGCAATTACTTTAAAACATTACCATTAATCATGGTGTCTCTTGTTATATCATGTTCATCTATCTTATGAAGTTATGAATCTAAATTTTGATTTTTCAAATTTTATTCTTATCGATTGCTATGGATTTTTCTCTTCTCATATTAAGTTGAAACTCTTATGCTTATCGTATATTTCATTAACTCTCCTTTTTTTGTACTTTTTAAAATAAAGATTTTAGATCATAGAGTATGTTCTTAAGTACTACAATATCATAAGCCATTATTTGAAACATGCACCATATATATATCGCTTAAGATAAGTCATAAAGCTTGAAGTGAGATCTCAGACTGGGATAGCAGTGCTAACCACAAGAGAATTTTAGTACTTAAACTTTATAATGATCGATTTTTATTCTAAAGTATTTTTAAACGTCCAGAAAAATAAAGCCACCAGTGGTCTCCCACACTTCTCATGATGATTGAATTGTACTATCAAGGAACCATATTTGCAGTTATGGTTATACTATCATCATAGACATATCAAATATTTAGTTAAAATACTTAAATATATCTAAAGTAACAATCTATATAAATTGTATTTTGTGGTTAATTATTAATATGGTTTCAAATAATTTGTTAGTACCATTAGTATATGAGTTATTAAGAAAATACTTTTATGTGATGAAACATAACATATGTATTTTATTGCATACATGTTGGCACAACGTATATATTTAATTTAATCAAATATTACTGTAGTAATATTGATAGAGGTGGGGTAATATAGAAACATATACATGCTCCATTTGTTATCTAAACATCTTTTTGGTAATAGGAGTTGTTTATAATTTAGATGCAGACTTGAGGGTGTATTTAATTTTTTAATAATTATATGAAAATAGAGTTATATGATTTTTCTTGTATTCTTTATCTTTTATTCAAAAATTTTCTTTTATTAAATCTAGTTGTATTGTTTTCCATGTAAATTGAAACTTGGCTTCCATCCTCACACTAAACATGTTGAATTTGTAATATCAAAGGATTTATGTGTGTACTATTAGTTATACATCATAGAGTGCAAAAGAATAAATTAATAATATTAATATGATAAAATGTTTTAATAAAAAAATATAAATTTATTTAAAATAATAACTTACAAAATTTATTATCATGGAATATTAATGTGGAGTGTTATTGCTTCCTGGTTTGTTAAGTGAACTAATATATATGTTTATTTGATATACATGGTGGAACATAACATTATATTTATTTTTATTTTATGATTATAGAAGTATGTAATTAATTTAGATATGTATATATATCGTACTTTATGGTATTGATTTAACTATAGTAATAATATACATAACTATTTATGTGTAGATTTGTAACACCCTAAAAATTTGAAAAGAAGAAAAATAGGAAAAACATGATTTTTATATTTATTTTTGTGAAGCATGCAAAATTTAGAATAAGAATAATTTTTATAAATTTAAAATTAAATATAAGAGTAGAAACATGCTTGTGCACTCATGCTGTTGCATTTAAACTTTTGAGATGAGTGGTTCGATTTAAATTCAAATTTGGATTTGAAAATCTTTTGAAAATTTGCTTTGAAAAATTGGAAAAAGAAAAAGAAAGGAAATTCATTTTCATTCGGATTTTGGTCCAGCCCGCCGCCTCGGCCTGCTCAGCATGCGGCCCGTTGTTCCTCCCGCGCCCGCATCTTCCTCCTGGGCCCAGCCCAAGTCGCGGCCCGACGGCCCGTCACCGCGCGCGCGCTCGCGTTCCGCAGCGGCCGCGTTCTTTCCGCCTGAGCCGCTGACATGTGGGTCCCGCTTGTCAGTGTCTCTTTCAACCTTCCTTTCTTCTTCCTCCGGTTTCCATCGACGAACGCCGTTCTTCACCGATTCGGTGATCCGATTTTCCTTCGAAAACTTCCTCCTTTCCATAACCGGAGATGCCTACGGGCTATAAAACGAGACCCTCACCTCTCCGCCCTCATCCCGTCTCATCGGTAGCTGTTTTGGTGCTCGGGAGCTAGGTCACCGCGAGCACGAGATCCACCGTCCGCCCCTCAAAGCCGCACGCGCTCATTGCTTCATCCCCGGCCACGATTCTGCCCTAGGTGAGTTCGCGTTGAAGTTATCTACCTGCCGGTACCTTTGCTTTGCGATTTCGTGCACCACAGAGCGAGATAGGCTCCACCCGGCCATGGCGCCGCCGCGGGAAGCTCGCCGTCGGCTGATTCCGACCGGAGCGCCGCCGGTTACCTCCTCGATCCGATCTGGACCGTCCGATCTAAATCCAACGGCTAGAATTAGAAGATACCGGTTCGTTTGTAAAATTGTAAAAGAAACCCTGAAGTTTTTAAGTATAGAACCCGCAGTCCTAAAACGTAAAGCTTAGAGTACGCTTTGATCGGTTGAAAACGTATTTCGTCTCGGTAAATGAAAAATACGCTTTCTGATATTTACAGCTTTGTCATTCAGATTGTTTTAGTTGTAGAATTTTCGTTTTAGCTCCGATTTGATCCATTCAAATTGCGTTAGATTCATATTTGCGAGCTCTACATGATGATAGAACTGTACAGTAGGTTTGAGATAATTTATTTTCAAGTTTATATTAAAGTATTTATTTTTCTATAGGAAATCTTTGGAAATTCATAACTTTGTCGTTTTAGATCCGATTTTCGTGATCTTCGCGTCTGTGTGATCCTAGCAAGTTGTAAATTCATTTTAAAGACTTTTTATTTTATTTTCTTACTGTTGGTGTATTGTTCTAATTATAGTCTTGTTTGTTAATGCATGATTGCCTCTGGATGTGTGTTGTTGATAATGGTTGATTGAGTATAGACGGTGAGAAATTCGTTGGAGATCAAGAGCTTTACTACGAGCAAGATCTTCAGGACCAGTTTGAGCAAGGCAAGTATAGCATGGGATTATCCTTGTTGTCCTATTCACCTTATGCAATTAATATCATTATGCATTTATTCCTTGTTAAGGATGACTTAGCGATTGATCCTTTACCTTGGTACCTATTAAATTGCATTGAGTATTTTGGCTAGTGCTTAAACATGGACTATGATCATGTAATTTGACTAATGGAATATGCAATAAACATTAAAAGATGATTTTATTACTGTTTAAGGGTACTAGAGCATGGGGTTACTTTGGTGCTCTTGTTACTCTCCATAAGGACTCATCTATAAGCGACAATCCGGGATTTACAGTACAACTGTGAGGGCTATATGGCTCTGGCTTTAGTCATATAGAAGGACCTTTTCTAGCTTGTTAGAGGTATTCCTTTATGGCGTAAGAATGGCTTGACGAATCGGGTATAGTGCGGCCTCTGTCCTCATGTGTATAGGCTGCGTGTTATTGTGCCATCAGGAAGGGGGGCTCTACATCTGTTTGCCGAGTGAAATCTAATGACCCTAACTTGTTAGACGAACCTTTGAAAGACTTCATAGTGAACCCTGCCGACCTTCCTTGGAAGTGGGTCAAGAGATTAGCTACCTCGGGCGAAAGGGTAAATCACGACTCACAGTGAAAGTGTACAACCTCTGCAAAGTGTAAAACTGTTATAACAGCCGTGCTCACGGTCACGAGTGGCCTTGGACCCTTATGGAATAGTGGATCATTAATAATGAATATATTTTTGCTATTCGTTAATCATTTCACATGGATCATATGTTTATTGATTATATTGAGACACATTGATATCATTGATATACTGAATTAATGCTATTTAAAAGCTACATGCTGATAAACCAATGAATATGCCTTTTTGAGCCTCATGAACCCCATGTTACACTTGTTGAGTACGAGATGTACTTACGCTTGTTTATTTCTTTTACTTGGATAAAAATCCCGGATGGGTAACAGATGGAGGTAATAGTGACTACTACGCCTACTTCCCTGAAGATTACTAGTCTTGCCGTCAACCAGTCAATGTACCTGTGACTGGAGCTACCACGAGAGATTTTTATTTATACTTCCGCTACGTTTGTGTTAAGACTATGTGTTTAAATATCGTGATGTAATAACATTTGTGATGATACTTCTGTTATAATTTGTGAACTTATGTGTGATTGATCTCTGGGCGCACATAAGGGTATGCATTCCATTTGGTCGATAAATGGGTGTGACAAATTGGTATCAGAGCTCTTGTTGACTGTAGGACGCAAGCCTAGCTAAGAATGGTCGATTTAGTATCATCTTTACACTATTTTTATGCTCACTATCTTGCTCTTGTTATTTGATAAATTTTTATGCTTCTTATGTCACATTCTATTACGAAATTTTGCCTCTATTCTAACTTCATCTAAAAATTCTGTAGATGGCCCGTGACCGTAAGACTGCCCGCATTAGCTCTGGAGGATACTACCCACCTCGTGCTCTGCATGCAACTGAAGAGCCACAAGAGCTAGAACCTCAGGAACAGGATCAGACTCCTGTAACACCAGTCCAAGCACCAGCACCTTCCCAGGAAGAGCCTGAGTCTGAAGAAGATCCAGAAATCGTCAAGATTGAAGATGATGAAGAGGAAGCTAATGGAGGAGTACAACCCCCGCCTCCATCATATGAAGCTCCCGAAGATATGCCACCTGCTCCAATGGGGTGGACTGTGAGGATCTACCACAGGAATGGAGGGAATGCTGTCTCTCATCTTCGCCTGGTGGGGATGCTCACTGCTTACTTCGCTGACTGGCATCCAGCTGTGGAGTACGTCTGCTGGGAGTACACTCATCCACTGGAGGACACGTACTGGAAGGCAAGGGCAAGCATCTTTGCCCATAAGGAAGACAAGGGAGCATATCAGCTGGACAGGATGTTCTCTCACGTGGGACATCGAGCTACTATAGAGGATAGCATTGAAGATGCTGCTTTTGAAGCATGTATGGGTCTCCGCTATCTTCGCTTTAACCTTATGAAGCATGACATTCATCGCTTCTTTCCTCGTGCACACCCCGAACTTGGATGGGCTATGACAGATCCAGTGCAGCTAGAGCCACTACCTCGGGTAATGGTGGACTTTGTCTATGATATGATGGATAGGAAGCTGCAGCTAGAAGAGATGGTGAAGGCACAAGGGAAGACTATCAAGAGGTGCCAAGCAACCATTGATGAGCTCCGAGCAAACCAAGGCATGCCCAAGATTTATGAGACATTAGAGCATGAGCCACTTCCTTAGGAAGTAGGAGTCCTTTATGTAATAAGAACGTTCTTAGTAACGTCAGTTGAGTCAGTCGAGTCTGTCGTGTGGTTTGAACCTTGGTGTGCTAGTTGCTTTATTATTATGCTTATGTGTGAGTTGGATCTTTGTTTGAGTGTCGGGATTTGTAGGCATGTCTACAAGTTCCATTCTTAAGAATAATAAGTTTACTAGTCAAGGAATAATAGTTGGGTTTGATATTATCACGTTTCTGTCCTTGCTGTTTTCTGGAGCAGTCTTCAATGTTTCTGATATAGTTTAAAAACGGTTCGTGCAACATTTATGAAATTTTTATGAGAGAAACTAGACTCAAGCATCTTTCAAATGCCACTGGAATCACCTTTTTATCTGATCTGGTTCGAGAGATATAATTTTTACAAGTTAAAGTTTCTGCACAGTCTGGAATCTGGAACAGTTTCTGTTACGCCTTATTTTTCATAGACTTAACGACAGAATTTGATCTTGAGGTCTGAATAGAAATTGTGGATAATTTTATAAGCTTTCCAACCATATAAGGCACGCCTCTTCTGGATTTTTGTAGCTCGAGATATGATTGAAATACTGAACTGTCAACAATGCTACTCGTCCAGAAAACTTTCAGATCTCCTTCTTAATCTTATAAGTGGTTGAAATCATGGAATTCTTAAAGTTTGCATGTTTATGGGTGGCAGATGGCCGGAAGAGGAAGAGGCAGAGGTCGTGGAAACATTCCCCCAAATCCACCACCACCACCGCCACCAACTATTGAGCAACTGTTGGCGGTACAGACGCAGTTGATGCAGCAACTAGTGCAAAATCAGCAAAATCAGCCAGTTGCTGGGGCTCAACCACGTGATAAGCGTGGTGAGTTTTTGAAGGGTCGTCCCCCAGTGTTCACACATGCTGCTGACCCTTTGGAGGCTGATGATTGGCTACGTGCTGTGGAGAAACAACTCACTATTGCCCAATGTGATGACCGACAGAAGGTGTTGTTTGCTTCTGGGCAACTTCAAGGAGAAGCTCAGGATTGGTGGGAGTCATATGAGTATGGTCGTCCTGCCAATGCTCCTGCAGTCACCTGGCAGGAGTTTAGGGAGAACTTCAGGGCATACCATATACCTGAAGGAATGATAGAGTTGAAGGCGGAGGAATTCAGGAACCTGACCCAAGGGTCAATGACTGTAGCTGAGTACCGTGACAAGTTTGCTCAATTGTCACGATATGCTCCACATGAGGTGGCTAATGACAATGATAAGCAGCGCCGCTTCTTGAAGGGATTATATGATGGACTACAGTTGCAGTTGATGTCCAATACCTACCCTAATTTTCAGACGCTTGTAAACCGCGCTATCGTGGTGGATAGCAAGCGCAAGGAAATGGATGCAAAGAGAAAGAGGTTACAGGGACAAGCCTCTAATAGCAACACCCGTCTGCGTACTGGTTTTCAGCAGAATACTCAGCAGAGGCCTCTCTCTGGACAGTGGAATCGTGGTCAGGCCCCATTCCGTGGACAGTTTCCACAACGTCCCCCATTCCAGCCACAGAATAGCAACCAACGTCCACCGCAGCAGAATGGAAATCAAGCACAGCGTCAGGGTCCTTCCAATAGCACTCCTATGAAGACCAGTGCTCCCAATACCCCCAACAAGTGTTTCCGATGTGGAAAAGAAGGTCACTTGTCTTACAATTGCCCGGAGAAGCCCAACCAGCAGACTCCCCAGAGACAGAGCAGCCACCAGAAGACCGCACCTAACTCAGGAAGGGTGAATCACTTGTCCCAGGAAACTGCAGTGGAGGAGCCAGAAGTTATGCTTGGTACGTTCGATGTTCACTCTACTCCCGCCACTGTTCTTTTTGATTCTGGAGCATCACATTCTTTCATATCGCAATCATTTGTTAGAATACATAGAATCCATTTATGTGCCATGAAGAATCCTATCTTAGTAAACTCACCTGGGGGAAGCATGCCAGCATCTTATCGCTGTCTTCCTATTAGTCTCAACTTAAGGGGGGTAGAGTTTACAGTTAGCCCGATAGTATTGAGAACAGCTGGGATTGATCTTATATTGGGAATGGATTGGATGATGCAACAACAAGCAGAGATTCAGTGTAAGGATAAATCAGTTGTACTGACAACACCAAAGGGTGATAGAATCAGGGTTGAAGTAAAAGTGCAAAAACAAGAGACTGCTACAGTGAACCAGCTCAATGATGGTGCCAACCAGGAAGATCCAGTTGTGGAGGAGTTCCCAGATGTGTTTCCAGAGGAATTGCCAGGTATGCCACCAGACCGTGACATTGAATTTATTATTGAATTATTACCTGGAACTGCACCTATAGCTAAGCATCCATATAGAATGGGAGTAAATGAATTAGAAGAACTTAAGAAACAAATTAAGGAGTTGCAGGATAAGGGTTTTATTCGTCCTAGTTCTTCACCTTGGGGAGCACCAGTGATTTTTGTGGATAAGAAAGATGGAACTCAGAGGATGTGTGTAGATTATCGGTCTCTTAATGAGGTTACTATTAAGAACAAGTACCCATTGCCTAGGATTAATGACCTGTTTGATCAGTTGAGAGGAGCTTGTGTATTTTCCAAGATTGATCTTCGCTCTGGATATCATCAGTTGAAGATTCGTGCCAGGGATATACCCAAGACAGCTTTTACCACACGGTATGGGTTGTATGAGTATACAGTGATGTCGTTTGGTTTGACTAATGCCCCTGCATACTTTATGTATTTGATGAATAAGGTATTCATGGAATATCTGGATAAGTTTGTAGTGGTATTCATCGATGATATTCTAGTATTTTCCAAGACTGAGGAAGAACATGCGGAACATTTGAGGTTGGTCTTGCAGAAGCTCAGAGAACACCAACTATATGCAAAGAGGAGTAAATGTGAGTTTTGGTTGAAGGAAGTTTCTTTTCTAGGTCACATTGTCTCTAATGGAGGAATATCAGTAGATCCTGGTAAGGTGAAAGATGTATTGAATTGGAAACCACCCATCAATGTGAGTGAGATCCGTAGCTTCTTGGGATTAGCCGGTTATTATAGAAGATTTATAGAGGGATTTTCAAAGCTTGCAAAACCAATGACTGCATTATTGGAGAAGAATGCCAAGTTTGTGTGGTCCGAGAAGTGTCAGGCCAATTTTGAGGAGCTAAAGAAGAGATTGACGACTGCACCCGTCTTAGTTTTGCCAGATCTGAGTAAACCTTTCTCTATCTATTGTGATGCATCTCGATTGGGTTTGGGATGTGTACTGATGCAAGAAGGTAGAGTTGTGGCATATGCATCAAGGCAGTTGAGGAAGCATGAGTTAAATTACCCTACTCATGATTTGGAATTTGCTGCAGTAGTTCATGCATTAAAGATATGGAGACATTATTTGATTGGACACAAGAGTGATATATACACTGATCACAAGAGTTTAAGGTATATCTTTACTCAAACAGATCTGAACTTGAGGCAGCGTAGATGGTTGGAGTTGATAAAAGACTATGATCTAGAGGTGCATTATCATCCAGGAAAGGCCAACGTTGTTGCTGATGCTCTTAGTAGAAAAAGTTATGCAAATGAAATACAAGTAATGTCTATGCCAAAGGAATTATGTGCCGAGTGCAAGTATTTGAACTTAGGATTTACTACCAATGCAGTGGAATTAGTATTAGAGCCTACTCTAGAGCAAGAGATCCGTAAAGGTCAGCAGAAAGATAAAAAGTTGAGGGAGATAGCTGAAAACATAGCGAAAGGTAAATCTCCAGGGTTCCGTAAGGATGATAATGGTACGCTATGGTTTGGAAAAAGGCTGTGTGTGCCTGAAGATAAGGATATCAGAATGGTAATTCTGCGTGAAGCTCATGAGTCAGCCTATTCCATACATCCGGGGAGTACTAAGATGTATTTGGATCTGAAAGAGAAATATTGGTGGTACAGTTTAAAGAGAGATGTTGCTGAGTATGTTGCTTTGTGTGATACTTGTCAAAGAGTGAAAGCGGAACATCAGAGACCTGCAGGATTGTTACAGCCTATGCAGATACCCGAGTGGAAATGGGAAGAGGTTGGTATGGATTTTATAGTTGGGTTGCCACGGACTCAAAGAGGATATGATTCAATTTGGGTGATAGTGGATCGTTTGACTAAGGTTGCTCATTTTCTGCCTGTGAAGACTACATATAGCAGTGCGAAGTTGGCAGAGTTGTATATGGAAAGAATAGTGAGTCTACATGGAGTACCTAAGAAGATTGTGTCTGATCGAGGTACTCAGTTTACATCTCATTATTGGCAAAAGATACATGAATCATTGGGAACCAAATTAAATTTTAGTACAGCTTATCATCCTCAGACAGATGGTCAAACGGAGAGAATTAATCAGATATTGGAAGATATGTTGAGAGCTTGTGCTTTACAATATGGTACTAGTTGGGATAAGAGTTTGCCTTATGCAGAGTTCTCTTATAACAATAGTCATCAGAAGAGTCTTCAAATGGCACCGTTTGAGGCTCTGTATGGACGAAAGTGTAGAACCCCGTTATTCTGGAATCAGACAGGGGAGAGTCAGGTGTATGGGCCTGATGTATTAAAGGATGCTGAAAAGAAAGTGAGAATGATTAGAGATAATCTAAAAATAGCACAGTCCAGACAGAAAAGCTATGCTGATACTCGCAAAAGGGAGTTGACTTTTGAGGTAGGGGATTATGTATATTTGAAAGTATCGCCAATGAGGAGTGTGAAGAGGTTCAACATGAAGGGTAAATTGGCACCAAGATATATTGGACCTTTCAAGATTATAGAGAGACGTGGTGAAGTGGCATATCAGTTGGAATTACCTGAAAGTTTGGCAGGTGTACATGATGTGTTCCATGTGTCTCAATTGAAGAAATGTTTACGAGTACCAGATGAGCAGATTCCAATAGAGGAACTTACTGTTAAGGAGGATCTTACATATGAAGAGTTTCCGGTTAAAATTTTAGAGACTGCGGACAGAGTCACAAGAAGTAGAACAATCAAAATGTGTAAAGTACAATGGAATCGGTACACAGCAGAAGAGGCTACTTGGGAACGAGAAGAGGATCTGAGAAAAACCTACCCGCAACTGTTTGAGTAAGCATCGGTCGAATCTCGGGACGAGATTCATCTTAAGGGGGTAGAATTGTAACACCCTAAAAATTTGAAAAGAAGAAAAATAGGAAAAACATGATTTTTATATTTATTTTTGTGAAGCATGCAAAATTTAGAATAAGAATAATTTTTATAAATTTAAAATTAAATATAAGAGTAGAAACATGCTTGTGCACTCATGCTGTTGCATTTAAACTTTTGAGATGAGTGGTTCGATTTAAATTCAAATTTGGATTTGAAAATCTTTTGAAAATTTGCTTTGAAAAATTGGAAAAAGAAAAAGAAAGGAAATTCATTTTCATTCGGATTTTGGTCCAGCCCGCCGCCTCGGCCTGCTCAGCATGCGGCCCGTTGTTCCTCCCGCGCCCGCATCTTCCTCCTGGGCCCAGCCCAAGTCGCGGCCCGACGGCCCGTCACCGCGCGCGCGCGCTCGCGTTCCGCAGCGGCCGCGTTCTTTCCGCCTGAGCCGCTGACATGTGGGTCCCGCTTGTCAGTGTCTCTTTCAACCTTCCTTTCTTCTTCCTCCGGTTTCCATCGACGAACGTCGTTCTTCACCGATTCGGTGATCCGATTTTCCTTCGAAAACTTCCTCCTTTCCATAACCGGAGATGCCTACGGGCTATAAAACGAGACCCTCACCTCTCCGCCCTCATCCCGTCTCATCGGTAGCTGGTTTGGTGCTCGGGAGCTAGGTCACCGCGAGCACGAGATCCACCGTCCGCCCCTCAAAGCCACACGCGCTCATTGCTTCATCCCCGGCCACGATTATGCCCTAGGTGAGTTCGCGTTGAAGTTATCTACCTGCCGGTACCTTTGCTTTGCGATTTCGTGCACCACAGAGCGAGATAGGCTCCACCCGGCCATGGCGCCGCCGCGGGAAGCTCGCCGTCGGCTGATTCCGACCGGAGCGCCGCCGGTTACCTCCTCGATCCGATCTGGACCGTCCGATCTAAATCCAACGGCTAGAATTAGAAGATACCGGTTCGTTTGTAAAATTGTAAAAGAAACCCTGAAGTTTTTAAGTATAGAACCCGCAGTCCTAAAACGTAAAGCTCAGAGTACGCTTTGATCGGTTGAAAACGTATTTCGTCTCGGTAAATGAAAAATACGCTTTCTGATATTTACAGCTTTGCCATTCAGATTGTTTTAGTTGTAGAATTTTCGTTTTAGCTCCGATTTGATCCATTCAAATTGCGTTAGATTCATATTTGCGAGCTCTAATGATGATAGAACTGTACAGTAGGTTTGAGATAATTTATTTTCAAGTTTATATTAAAGTATTTATTTTTCTATAGGAAATCTTTGGAAATTCATAACTTTGTCGTTTTAGATCCGATTTTCGTGATCTTCGCGTCTGTGTGATCCTAGCAAGTTGTAGATTCATTTTAAAGACTTTTTATTTTATTTTCTTACTGTTGGTGTATTGTTCTAATTATAGTCTTGTTTGTTAATGCATGATTGCCTCTGGATGTGTGTTGTTGATAATGGTTGATTGAGTATAGACGGTGAGAAATTCGTTGGAGATCAAGAGCTTTACTACGAGCAAGATCTTCAGGACCAGTTTGAGCAAGGCAAGTATAGCATGGGATTATCCTTGTTGTCCTATTCACCTTATGCAATTAATATCATTATGCATTTATTCCTTGTTAAGGATGACTTAGCGATTGATCCTTTACCTTGGTACCTATTAAATTGCATTGAGTATTTTGGCTAGTGCTTAAACATGGACTATGATCATGTAATTTGACTAATGGAATATGCAATAAACATTAAAAGATGATTTTATTACTGTTTAAGGGTACTAGAGCATGGGGTTACTTTGGTGCTCTTGTTACTCTCCATAAGGACTCATCTATAAGCAACAATCCGGGATTTATAGTACAACTGTGAGGGCTATATGGCTCTGGCTTTAGTCATATAGAAGGACCTTTTCTAGCTTGTTAGAGGTATTCCTTTATGGCGTAAGAATGGCTTGACGAATCGGGTATAGTGCGGCCTCTGTCCTCATGTGTATAGGCTGCGTGTTATTGTGCCATCAGGAAGGGGGGCTCTACATCTGTTTGCCGAGTGAAATCTAATGACCCTAACTTGTTAGACGAACCTTTGAAAGACTTCATAGTGAACCCTGCCGACCTTCCTTGGAAGTGGGTCAAGAGATTAGCTACCTCGGGCGAAAGGGTAAATCACGACTCACAGTGAAAGTGTACAACCTCTGCAGAGTGTAAAACTGTTATAACAGCCGTGCTCACGGTCACGAGTGGCCTTGGACCCTTATGGAATAGTGGATCATTAATAATGAATATATTTTTGCTATTCGTTAATCATTTCACATGGATCATATGTTTATTGATTATATTGAGACACATTGATATCATTGATATACTGAATTAATGCTATTTAAAAGCTACATGCTGATAAACCAATGAATATGCCTTTTTGAGCCTCATGAACCCCATGTTACACTTGTTGAGTACGAGATGTACTTACGCTTGTTTATTTCTTTTACTTGGATAAAAATCCCGGATGGGTAACAGATGGAGGTAATAGTGACTACTACGCCTACTTCCCTGAAGATTACTAGTCTTGCCGTCAACCAGTCAATGTACCTGTGACTGGAGCTACCACGAGAGATTTTTATTTATACTTCCGCTACGTTTGTATTAAGACTATGTGTTTAAATATCGTGATGTAATAACATTTGTGATGATACTTCTGTTATAATTTGTGAACTTATGTGTGATTGATCTCTGGGCGCACATAAGGGTATGCATTCCATTTGGTCGATAAATGGGTGTGACAAGATTTTAGATATTTTTTTGTTTATTTTGATAATGGCTAAGGTACATACAAATATAGAGGTAATACCTTATATTATCTTTCACGACGACATATATGGATAGGTTAAATGCAAACTTAGAATATTACTTTATATTATCTTTCATAATGATAAAGGTGAATAATTTATAAAATCTTTAGGAGGTATATTAAATTATCTTTCATAATGATAGATGTGCGTAATTTTTTTTGAAACCGGTAAATGTGGGTAATTTAGATAAAAGACAGAGGATTATTTTAAATAATCTTTGATAACGACAAAGTTGGGTAATTTAGACGCAATGTTAGAGGGTTATTTTAAATTATGTTCCATAATGGCCAAAGTGGGTAATTTAGATGCAAATTTAGGGGGGGTTTAGAATTTTTTTTCATAATAGCAGATGTGGGTAATTTATATACAAATATAGGGTGTTATTTTGAATTATATTTTGTAATGGCAGAGGTAGGTAATTTACATGCAAAATTAGGGGGTTACTTTATGCATTTTTCATAATGGCAGTGGTGGTTAATTTTCTAATAAATTACAATAGATCCAATGGCTAATATCTTTGATGATGATTAGAGTCTACCAAATTAAAGGCCAGATGTTTCTAATTATTGTGAGAATTTATAGGACTTATCTTTTTTCCTAGCGCGTCTGGTGAGAATTAACGTGGTGCCTCCGTTGAAGCCTCTAATTAGTAATAGTAAGATATCGTCACGCGCTTTTGTGAATTTGAACCTTCCGCTGCTATGTGCACATACCTGAAATCCCCAGCGAAGACATCCATAAACTGACCTGTGATGAGACTAATGATGGATATCCGATATTATCTGTATTTGTGAAATTATACATCATTTATATGTCCCTGTGACTAATGGACTAATAATGATATTAGTTTTTTTTCTCGAATACGCAAAAGGTTTGCATATCATTGTATTAAGAAGAATTTGAACATACAAACAACGCACTTCTGTCAAGCGCCGAAAGAGGTCGACTTAAAATAGCTGTAGCTGGACCATCCTAGCAAAAGAACTCACATTTCAATATTACATAAATAGAGGTGGGTACGGGCGCCGGCACCGCTAGCAGCGGCATCGCCCCGCCAGGGGCGGCTAGGTTTCGGGGCTGAGTTGCGCTCGTGAGCCAAATTTGAGGACTAGTCCTAACCATATATTTTAAGAACTTATTTGTTTTTTTTTCTAATTATATTAGTTTTAATAATTTTATGATTAATAATGACATATAAGATTGACCTAATTAACTTTTAATGTCCCTGAGATAATAATTATAAGTCGCTCAGACGTGCCTACTGAAACTATTTACAGGTAATGGCTTATGATAATAATTTTAAGATTAATAATGACACATAAGATTGACCTAATTAACTTTTAATATAATTAATGACATTAACTTTAATATGGATTATTCAATTCAAATTATATGACCAATATTATATAACATAGTTGTCGGAGAGCAGACATTCCACTTTTAGAGGTTGAAAGTATTCAAATTTATGTCTATGATTAATTAATATTTTTTTGAAGTATTCAAAGTTATCTCTATGGATAACAATTGAATTGTTTGCAACTATTTAATTTTTAGATATAATTAATGTGATTTTAATGATGTATAGCCCTGTTGTATTTTTTAATGACCAGTGATGTACTCGTAATTTATAGCTTACATATTTATTAACAATAGTAAAAAATGTACTTTATTATTGTTCACATGAATGGAGTATAGTATACTCATATTTTCATATCTGCTATATTATTTTTACCTAAAACTACTGAAGAATGGATGAGGTCCTGAAACTACTGAACAGTGTCCAAACAGTGCATGAGGTCCTGGATGGTTTCCATTTTATTCAAGGTTGAGGGACTATATTATGCATCGTTTCTGCCATGCTAAACGCTGGTGCAGAAACAGTGATGCTCGTGAAACCTCTAAAGACCGGCCAACATGATGCCAAGATGGCAACACATTAAGATTGTCACCATCTACCAAGCGTTGTTTTCTAGCAACTATTGTTGCCACGTTTTTGCTGGTCCTCCGAAGAACATAATCGAAATGTTTTGGATATTCAGAATCACCATCAAGTCTTATTTCCAATGAAAGGAAAGACAACTTAATTTGGAGGTTCCTATGAGCCGTTATGGCCAAATCCTTGAGCACTGTTCGTGCTGAAACATGCTCTTGACATTAAGCAGCGCCAGAGTAAAACGGCAAACGGGGAAAACTCCCTCATCTGGTATCCAATTTGGGTGAATGACCCAACTCGTTGGAAAGGTAATTTAATAATATCTTCATCAGAGCTATGATTTTGCATATGTTCTGTTCTTGACACGGGGAATCCACAAGAAAGATGATGGCAATGGAGGAAGGCTTGGGCAACGCTTCGTCAAGATTACATTATAAAATGCAGATGTTTAACACAACAAAATCTCTAGAACATAAAACTCGACCTGAAGGGGTTAAGACTGCCCCCACAACATTCCAAATAAGAAGATCTTCTCACCAGACCGAGAAAATCTCCGAACCCCTGTCCGACCCTTACACGGTGGCTTTCCTTTGCCCAAGTGAGAATTGAGCCGGTGCCCGGTGCCTCCAGTGCTTTGGATATGGGATGGACGATGGGATTTTTTTTAACCTTAGCCTGAAATTCGCTTTCACGGGGAGTTGAACTCAGGACCTGAGGAGTGCCGCCGGGGTACTTTGACCAACTGGACTAGAGGCCCTTTGGCAAAATTCTCTAGAACATTAGTACAAGAAAACACAAGTGGAGTAAAGGCCGGATTGTGTTTTCCTTTATCTAAAAAGCTATCTAAATTTTGGAACATTAGCACAAGTAAAACACAAATTTATTTTAAGATCGGATCAACAAAGACATCATTACTTCAACATTGTCACAACTCGAACAGAAAGAAAGATAACTGGAGAGGCAGTTACTTTGTTCCCAAAAAGATAGATTCGGAAAGGATCTTAGTTTCAAGGAAAATTGATGTCATATACGGATGCCAGAGCAGGTTTTACTTCTTCTTGGGCACCTAATTCTCCATGGAAAGATAATATTTCACGCATGCCGGAAAGGGGAGTCCTGAAAAGGTCATATAGGATGTTAGCACCCAGAAAGAAAAGATAGCATAAACTATATAGTTCTAACCATATTAGGCTATTTTAGTAAAAGCTGTCCTTAATTGATGGCAGCAAGTTACAAAATGAATTCTGATAGTTCAATTGCAATGGGTCCTTCATTTTTTTTTGAGGAATCAATGAGACCTTCAGTTTTGAAAGAATATAGTTTGGACCGTAAAGAAGGAATGCCATTGCGCTTGAAAAAAAAGGGCTGAAAGCATTTAGACATTGAATTTAACGTGTGCCTCCGCTTCTTTACAAATGCTCCGTGCGACCAAAGAAATTCAGTTAGTTTTAGTTGACAACCTTTGCAACTATAAAAACAAATAAACTCTACTTGAATATCGAAAACAGAACATAATGAAATTAGATGATCTGAACAGAGATCATCGGCGTGACAATGCCTAAGTATTCATACCTGGTCAAAAATTGGTACACGTTTCCCATTGAGCCTATCAACAATATCCACTATGGAAGGCCTCTTTCTCCGATCAGCCTCCACACACTTTAGCCCAATTTCAATGCATGCTTTTACTTGCTGGAGGCCATTTGAATCTAGTTGTGGGTACTTGTATATTATTTGTTCATCTGTCTTCCAGTTTTGATGTACCTACATAATTGGATTTAATCCTTAGCGATAGTATATTAATCGAATGAATGGAAAGATCCTAAACAAGATGTTTCAACCAAGTAAAGCTGTGTTACATTGTCCACAAATTTCCTTGCAGCTTTGTCTTGAGAGTCAGAGACTGCACAGTTCTTCTCTCGAATCGTGATCTCGATAATAATCATGCCCAAACTATATATGTCTGACATGGTGGAGATTTCGCCTTTATATAGATATTCCGGAGCCATGTACCCACTGCAAGAGTTTATCAAAGAATCAAATATTCAAATCTCAATTACTTTATTTAATTTGAAGGAAAATCATATATCACTGTTTGTTTCGACTTACTTTTGTCCCCTAACATTGACTGTATACATCCGGGTCTGCTCTTTGCCAAAGAGTCTCGAGAGTCCAAAATCGGCAATCTTTGGCACCCAATTATCATCCAACCATATAGAGTTAGGCACAAGATTCATGTGAACTAGGGAGCCATCCAATTCCTTAATACTATGAAGGAAATGTAGACCCCGGCAGATCCCCTTAATTATTTTGAACCGTGTGTCCCAGTTAATTGAACTAATCTCACCTGAAGAAGTACAAAGTAAAGAAAGTACTAATGAATTGTAAGTACCTAAGATATATAGTATTCTGAAAAGTGTGTATTTCTTACATTACCAGCAATAAATGAATATTGAAAATAATAGCTCTTTTGACAATTGTATATATCTCTCAAGAAGCAATGTTGGATAGTTCATTACGTACCACAAATGTGACGGTCGAGACTTCCGTTGGGTAGATATTCATAGCATAGACAGCTTTCGGTTATTTCTACAATTACATATCTTCCATTATGCTGAATCACTTTCTTCTGCGATTCGTGGCAGTAGTGAACCAGCTCTACTATATTTTCGTGCTTAATCGCCATAAGATTTGTAACCTCAGTATCAAATGCTTTGCCAGGTGCCGCTAGCGTGTTTTCAACGAGCCTTTTCACAGCAAGCATGCGCCCATCCGCCAGAGCTCCCTGTTTAGTCACCATGGATCACTAGTATAAGGATTTTGTGTTGTAGAATTTCATGGTCTAGGGTCCAATCGTATACCTTATAAACCTTTCCAAAAACAGAATGACCAACTTCTTGCTTAGCTGAGAAATCATCGGTAATTTCCTTCATAAAGGTCGTCGGTAGGTTTGTTGGTAGGCTCGGCAGGCTCGCCATTTCTGATAATTGAGGTAGCTATATGGATAGGACCTGCTACTAATCAAGTCTTATAAATAAAACACCCAAAGAAGAAAGAAAATCTCCTCAACCACACCTATATATACATGTATTCTTCTGAAACCATTTGGAAGCAACCATGCTTCTTTTCTTTTAGACTCACAAGGTGAAAAGAGGGACTGAACTGGATGTACATTTTTTAGATAAAGGATAGTATATATCCGGCATCATCTATCAATCGATAGAATCAGGCCAATTATTACAAAAGGTAACCCAAAGGGTAGCACACGAGCTGTAAAAGGTTCCGAGTTTACATCGAGACACAAGTATAAAACAAACGAATAGAGTTTTGACTAAGAGAGGCCAATAAATCTTGTTGAAAACCATCCATTGGAACCGAAGAAATGCAAAGCTGACGACTCTAGATGTTGGCCAGCTGAGATCAACTGGATGTACATAAACAGCTTAAATCACAGGCGCAACACCAAATTCGCACAAGCATGATTTTAGTAAGCAAAACTGTTTTAAAAACAACCAGATTCTTAGGAGCACTGACCTGGAGAAAAACACTTGACGGATGCTTGCTTGCTGCAGGGAACATCACTTGAAGGAGCACTAACCAAAGGAGGCTGAGGTTCTGAGATGGATGCCTCCATTGTTGCTGCAATGTAGGAGTATAAAGAAAGCAGAGAGAAGCAGGTACCAACCGTGTACAGAGACAAGTTGACTTGACCGAAGCCTCGGATGCCCAATGAGTCAGTCAATGACATGAGAGTATTATCGTCACGCGCTTTTGTGACGCAAGGTTGGTAGTACCTACCATGAACCTTCCATTGGTATGTACACATACTGAACGCTCCAGTGAAGATATCCATAAACTGACGTCAACTGAGACAGACATTTTTTTACTTGCTTACTGGGTCACACAACCTTCCTCGTAATCAAAATGAAGACTGACATAACTTTTTTGTGGGGCCAGTTTCGGCTTGTACAACCTAGGTGCTGTTTAGTTCCCAAAATTTGCAAATTTTTTCAAGATTTCCCGTCAAATCGAATCTTTGGACACATGCATGAAGCGTTAAATATAGATAAAAAAATAAAACTAATTACACAGTTTAGACGAAATTCACGAGACGAATCTTTTAAGTCTAATTAGACCATGATTGGACACTAATTGCCAAATAACAACGAAAGTGATACAGTACCGTTTCTCAAAAAAATTTCGTGAACTAAACAAGGCCCTAGTTGCCTGAAAACTTTGTTTCAGTGGACGTCCATTTGGGAAAGGAGGTTGTTTCCAGGGAGGGTGGCAACCGTTGTGGGGAAGCAGAACGTGATAGATTGGTAGAGAAGAAAATTTTCTTGAACTTTCTATTAACAAAACACCTTTTCAATTATTATTAATAATGAATTCATTAGGCTAATGCATAGTTGAAGGACCGAAAACAGTGACCAAAGATGGGGTGAATGGGAGCCAACCCTCGCTCCTTTGTCTTTGTGCCCTTCTGTCAGTTGTCCGCGGGGATCGTTGCTGTCCATTCCTTGTCGCGTCGTTGGTCCTTGTTGGAGCTACCTGGTGTGCCTGTGTGTGCTTATTGTTTGTCTTCGCAACGGTTCGTCCTACTGGATCGTCGTTTGGATCATCCTGGCGGATGCTTTGCAGCCGTCATTGCTTTTGTGGTGGATACTTGGTGTCACTGGTTTCTCCCCTGGCAGATACTTTGCTGCCAGCGTTGCTTTGCTCCTGGAGGATACTTTGCCGCCAAGTTCGCGTCCTTGTGGCAGAGGCTTTGCCGCCATGGGTTATGCGGAGCTCCCCTCCTGTGGATACTTTGCTATCGGTCTTCCCTGGCAGATACTTTGCTGCTAGCGTCGCTTTGGTCTCAATGGATACTTTGCCGCCAAAATCATGTCCCTATGGCGGATGCTTTGCCGTCATGGGTTTTGCGGGGCTCCTCTCCGGTGGATACTCTGCTACCGGTGTTAGTGGTTGCTCGTGTCGTCTCCTTGGGTGGATGCTTTGCCACCACGGATTGGCTTCTTTGTTGGCAACTGTCGCGCTGATGTAATTATTTTTCTCAGGTCCAGTCTTCTATTGGGTGCTGTAGCCGGGGGCTCCCCCTGCTTTTTCTTCGTGTTTTTGCTTTCCGTTGCATCTTGTGGTAATCCTTGGATTACCTAGTCTCGTCTTGTCCTGAAACTTCTACTTCTTAATGAAATGCGTGTCCTGATGACAGGGTCGCGAAAATATAGGATCAGTCTGGTACACTAGCAGTGTAGGATATTATTATTGTAAATTAATGGCATGTTAACTAAGGCGTATCCTGCAACATGGTCTGCATTATTGGTGTTGATATTTGCATTGCTTGTGGACTTATTCAGAGGGAGAACTCAATTTTAACCATCAAACTATCGTTGGAGTTCAATTTTGACAATGAAACCCCAAAACCTGAAATCTTTGAAATTAAAACTCATATATAAGCCTATGTTTTTAGGGACATAAACTCTTATATAAGTCTGGGTTCACATATCCAACTTATTAGTTGCTAGGTTCGATTCTGAAACTACAACTAAATTCATTTCCTGCTGATTTTTGTAAGTTGTTTGGTCCTTCTTTGGCCATTTTCACAGCTATTTTCTTGCTACTATAAATTTCTGAAGCAATTGATTGTTTAGAAAGGGATAAACGGCTTTGTTTTCACATAAGCTCCGTTAGTGTTTAGGGTTGGGGTGAGATCTGTTTTTTCATGAAGCTAATTCTACACACAAAAATATGCCCACTTAGCTCCATCGTGTTCTTTTTTTTGCAATTACACATTACAACGCAGACACTCACAACACATGCTGCATATTCAATTGATAAGATTTTGTGGATTGATCTGATTTCGATATGGCTAATCCTATTAGAATTTAAGGCACATTTTAATCCAAAAAAATAACAAAAGATTTGTCACATCATATATGTGCTTGTGTGATCTACTTGCATTTCGCAAACATGATGATCAACATACTGAGAACAAATGCAAAACCAGAAAAACTAGAGATGTACCCTAAGGGGGACCAGTGTCGAGGGCCCCTTTTATGCAGCAACGGAGGAAGATGAAGATAAAGAGCCAAGCGCATGAAGAGATAGTGACCATCATGCATGGTCTATTACCAGTAACTTAAGAAACTGACAAATCAATTGTCTGTTTCTATAGAAACCATTAAGACATAGTGGTCATCATGGTCCACTAACACACAATGGTCATCATAGTCACTAAGACATATGTAACACCCTAAAATTTTGGATATTAAAAAAAATAGGAAAATATGATTTTTATACAATTTTGTGACCATGCAAATTTAGAGTAATAATAATTTTTATTAACCTAAAATCAAATATAAGGGTAGAAACATGCTTGTGCACTCATGCTGTTGCATTTGAATTTTTGTGATGAGTGGTTTGATTTAAATTCAAATTAGGTTTCAAAATCATTTGAAAATGCTTTGAAATAATTGAAAAGGAAAAAAAAAGAAAAGTTCCTTTCTTCTCGCTTTCGGCCCGGCAGCCCACTTCTTCATCGCGGCCCGCGTTGCTTCTCCTTTCCCCGCGGCCCGTTACTCCCGCGCGCGCGCCGTTCCCCGCATCCCGCCTTGGGCCGAACCAGGCCGTTGGCCCAGCTCGCGAGCTGCCGCGCTTTCCTTCTCCGTTGCGTCGCTGACAGCATGGCCCCGCGCGTCAGGCATCTTCTTCCTCCCCAAGCCGCCGTCGGATCTTCTCTTTTCAAAAACGCCGAAGCTGAATCCTTCCTTCCAATCTTCCCTTTCCTTCCTTGGAATCGCCTTCGGGCTATAAAAACCGAGCCCGTGACTCCTTCCGCTCCATCTTCTCTCGACGCGGAGCATCAAAACCATCTCGAGAAGGCATTGCTCGGAGCACCGCCGTGACCGCCCGCCATTCCGAGCCGCGCGCCTCCTTTTGGTCCGTCCTCGGCTCCATTCTTGCGCGAGGTGAGATCGCCTTGCCATGTACTCCATCCCGGTACTTTTTATTCGTCGAATGGTGCTCGGTTTCGAGTTTTAGCGAACTCCGGCGATGGCGCCGCCGCGGACATGGTCGCCGGAGCGTTTTCCCGACCGGAGCGCCGCCCCGCTCACCCCGAATAGATCTGAGTCGTTCATTTGATACCCAACGGCCGTAGATGAAGGATACCGTTTCGGCTGCGCATTTTGCTAAAGAGACCCTGTGATTTTCAATTGTCTAACCCGCAGTCCAAAGCGTATTTCAGAATCGCGTATTATCCTTTTGAAAGCGTAGTTTGATCTCAGTTAAGTCAAAATACGTTTTCAGCTATTTACAGTTATGCCACTGAGTTTGTTTTAGTCATAATTTATTCGTTTTAACTCCGATTTGACCCATTCAAATTGCGTTAGGTTCGTAGTTAAGAGCTCTACATATTAGTAGAACTGTTTAGTAGGTTGGTGATATTTTATTTTCGAGTTTGAATTAAAGTAATTACTTTTCTATAGGAAATCTTCGTAAATTCATAACTTTATCGTTTTAGCTCCGTTTTTCGTGATCTTTGCGTCTGTGTGATCGTAGCGAGTTGTAAATTTGTTTTAAAAACTTTTTATCTTATTTTATTACTGTTGGTGTACTGTTCTAATTATAGTCTTGTTTGTTTATGCATGATTGTTCTGGATGAATGTTGTTGCTATTATTGATCGAGTATAGACGGTGAGCAATTCGTTGGAGATCAGGAGTTTTTCTACAAACAAGATCACCAGAATCAGTTTAAGCAAGACAAGTATAGCATGGGATTATCCTTGTTGTCCTATTCATATTAAGCAAATAATATCATTATGCATATATTCCTTGTTAAGGATGACTTAGTGTTGATCTTATTCCTTGATACCTATTATTTTGCATGGATTAGTATTGCTAGTGCTCAACATGAATTATGATCATGTAATTTGACTAATGGAATATGAGATAAACATTAAAAGATGATTTTATTACTGTTAAAGGGTACTAGAGCATGGGTTACTTTGGTGCTCTCGTTACTCTCCATAAGGACTTATCTGTAAGCGAAAATCCAGGATTTACAGTACAACTGTGAGGGCTAAAATGGCTCTGGCTTTAGTCATATAGAAGGACATTTTCTAGCTTGTTAGAGGTATTCCTTTATGGCGTAAGAATGGCTTGACGAATCGGATATAGTGTGGCTTCTGTCCTTATGAGTATAGGCTGCGTGTTATTGTGCCATTTGGAAGGGGGGCTCTACATCTGTTTGCCGAGTGAAATCTAATGGCCCTAACTTGTTAGACGAACCTTCGAAAGACTTCATAGTGTTTCCCTGCCTGCTCACCTTGAAAGTGTTTTGGGAGTAATTAACCCGGGCATATGGGCAACATGACTCACAGTGAAAGTGTACAACCTCTGCAGAGTGTAAAATTGTTATAACAGCCGTGCTCACGGTCACGAGTGGCCTTGGACCCTTATGGAATAGTGGATCATTAATAATGAATATGTTTTTGCTATTCGTTAATTATTTCACATGGATCATATGTTTATTGTTACGTTGAGACACTTTGATATTATTGATATATTGAAATAATGCTAATTAAAAGCTACATGCTGATAAACCTATGTTATGCCTTTGAGCCTCATGAACCTCATGTTACATTTGTTGAGTACGAGATGTACTTACGCTTGTTTATTTTTCTTACTTGGATAAAAATCCCGGATGGGTAACAGATGGTGCAAGTAGTGACTACTTCTACTTTCCGGAAGATTACTAGACTTGCAGTCAACCAGTCAATGTGCCTGGGATTGGAGCTACCACGAGAGTTTTTTATATTTTACTTCCGCTACATTATTATAAAGACTATGTGTTATTAATCGTGATGTAATAACATTTATGATGATACATCCTTTATAATTTGTTAACTTATGTGTGATTGATCTCTGGGCACACATAAGATTATGCACTCCATTTGGTCATTAAATGGGTGTGACAAATTGGTATCAAAGCTATTGTTGACTGTAGGACGCAAGCCTAGCTAGAAATGGTCGATTTAGTATCTTCTTTTTACTATTTTTATGCTTATTATCTTGCTCTTGTTATTTGATAAATTTTTATGCTTCTTATGTCTCATTTTATTACAAAATTTTGCCTCTATTCTAATTACATCTAAAAACTCTGTAGATGGTTCGTGGCCGCAAGACTGCTCGCATCACCACTGGAGGACACTACCAACCTCGTGCTTAGCTTGCACCTGAAGAGCCACAAGAGGAAGTACCCTAGGAGAATGAGCAGACCCCTGAAGCACCAATCCAAGTGCCAGCACCTCCTCAGGAAGAACCCGAGCCTGAAGAAGACCCTAAGATCATCGAGATTGAAGATGATGAAGAGGAGAAAGCCAATGGAGAAGAGCAACCCCCGTCTCCACCACCTGATGCAGCTGCTGAGGATGTGCCACCACCTCCAATGGGTTGGACTATAAAGATCTACCATAAGGTTGGAGGAGATGCTGTCTCTCACCATCGACTTGTGGGAATGCTCTCTGCCTACTTCGCTGATTGGCACCCAGCTGTGGAGTACGTCTGTTGGGAGTACACCCATCCGCTGGAGGACACTTACTGGAAGGCAAGAGCGAGTATTTTTCCTAAGGATGAGGAAAAAGGGGCATACCAGCTGGACAGGATGTATGCTCACATGGGTCGTCGAGCTACCATGGAGGATAGTATTGAAGATGCTGCTTTTGAAGCATGTATGGGCCTTCGCTACCTTCGCTTTGACAGCATGAAGCATGATATTCACCGCTACCTCCCTCGTGCACACCCCGACCTTGGATGGGCCATGATGGATCCAGTGCAGTTGGAACCACTTCCTCGGGTGATGGTAAACTTTGTCTATGATATGATGGAGAGAAAGCTGCAGTTAGAGGAGATGGTGAAGGCACAGGGGAAGACCATCAAGAGGTGCCAAGCGATGATTGATGAACTTCGAGCAAACCAAGGCATGGCCAAGATTTATGAGACATTAGATCATGAGCCATGTCAGTAGAAAATAGGAGTCCTTCATGTAATAAGAACGTTCGTAGTAACGTCAGTTGAGTCTTCGAGTCTGTCGTGTGGTTTGAACTTTGGTGTGATAGTTGCTTTATCATTATGCTTATGTGTGAGTTGGATTTTTGTTATGAGTGCTGGGGCTTGTAGGCATGTCTACAAGTTCCATTTTTAAGAATAAAAAGTCTATTAGTCAAGGGAATAATAGTTGGGTTTGGTATTGTCACATTTCTGTCCTTGCTGTTTTCTGGAGCAGCCTGCAATGTATCTGATATGGTTCAAAAACGGTTCGTGCAACATTTATGAAATTTTTATGAGAGATACTAGGCTTAAGCACCTTTCAAATGCCACTGGAATCACCTTTTATCTGATCTGGTTCGAGAGATATAATTGTCACAAGTTAAAGTTTCCGCACAGTCTGGAATCTAGAACAGTTTCTGTTGCGCCTTAATTTTCATTAACTTAACGAAAGAATCTGGTCTTATGGTCTAAATAGAAGTTGTGGGGAATTTCATAAGCTTTCCAACCATATTAAGCACGCCTCTATTGGACTTCTGTAGTTCGAGATATGATGGATGTACTGAACTATTATCATTGATATTCGCCCAGAAAACTTTCAGATCTCATTCTTTATCTTATAAGTGGTTGATAACATGGAAATCTCAAAGTTTGCATTCTTATGGATGGCAGATGGCCAGAAGAGGAAGAGGCAGGGGTCATGGAGGTGTTCCCCCGAATCCACCACCACCACCGCCACCAACTATTGAGCAACTTCTGGCAGTGCAGACGCAACTTATGCAACAATTGGTGCAGAACCAACATAATCATCCAGTTGCTGGGGCACCACCACGTGATAAGCGTGGTGAGTTTTTGAAGGGTCATCCCCCGGTGTTCACGCACGCCGCTGATCCCTTAGAAGCAGATGATTGGCTTCGTGCCGTAGAAAAGCAACTCAACATAGCTCAATGTGATGACCGGCAGAAGGTGTTGTTTGCTTCTGGACAACTCCAGGGAGAAGCTCAGGACTGGTGGGAATCATATGAGTATGGTCGTCCTGCTAATGCTCCCGCAGTCACTTGGCAGGAGTTTAGAGAGAACTTCAGAGCTTATCATATACCAGAAGGGATAATAGAACTGAAGGCAGAGGAATTCCGGAACTTGACCCAAGGGTCATTATCTGTAGCTGAGTATCGTGACAGGTTTGCCCAGTTGTCATGATATGCTCCACATGAGGTGGCCAATGACAATGATAAGCAACGCCACTTTTTGAAGGGATTATATGATGGACTACAATTGCAGCTGATGTCTAACACTTATCCTAATTTTCAGACGCTTGTGAACCGCGCTATCGTGGTGGACAACAAGCGCAAGGAGATGGATGCCAAGAGGAAAAGGCTTCAGGGACAGACTTCTGGTAGTAACACTCGTTTGCGCACTGGTTTCCAGCAGGGTAATCAGCAGAGGCCTCCTTCTAGTCAGTGGAATCGTGGTCAGGTCCCTTTCCGCAATCAGTTTCCGCAACGTCCCCCATTCCAATCGCAGAATGGCAATCAACGCCCTCCGCCGCAGAGTGGGAATCAGCCTCACCGTCAAGGTCCTTCCAATAATACTTCAATGAAGACCAGTGCTCTCAATACCCCCAACAAGTGTTTCCGATGTGGGAAAGAAGGTCACTTATCCTATAATTGCCCTGAGAAGATCAACCAGCAGACTCTACAGAGGCAGGGTAGTCACCAGAAGCCTGCATCTAATACTGGAAGGGTGAACCACTTGTCCCAGGAAACCACAGTGGAGGAACTAGAAGTTATGCTTGGTACGTTCGATGTCCATTCCACTCCCGCCACTGTTCTTTTTTATTCTGGAGCATCACATTCTTTCATATCACAATCATTTGTTAGAATACATAGAATTTATTTGTGTGCCATGAAGAACCCTATATTAGTAAACTCACCTGGTGGAAGCATGACAGCATCTTATCGTTGTCTCCCGATTAGTCTCATTCTAAGGGGGGTAGAGTTTAAGGTGAGTCCTATAGTATTGAGAACAGCTGGGATTGATCTTATCTTGGGAATGGATTGGATGTTGTAACAACAAGTAGAGATTCAGTGCAAGGGGAAATCAGTAGTACTGACAACACCAAAGGGAGATAGGATCAGAGTTGATGTGAAAGTGCAAAAGCAGGAGACCGCTACAGTGAATCAGCTTACTGATGGTGCCAACAAGGAGGACCAGGTTATAGAAGAGTTCTCCGATGTGTTTCCTGAGGAATTGCTAGGTATGCCGCCAGACCGTGACATTGAATTTATTATTGAATTATTACCTGGAACTGCACCCATAGCTAAGCGTCCATATAGAATGGGAGTAGATGAATTAGAAGAACTTAAGAAACAAATTAAGGAATTGCAGGATAAGGGTTTCATTCGTCCTAGTTCTTCACCTTGGGGAGCACCAGTGATTTTTATGGATAAGAAAGATGGTACTCAGAGGATGTGTGTAGATTATCGGTCTCTCAATGAGGTTACCATCAAGAATAAGTACCCATTGCCTAGGATTGATGACTTGTTTGATCAGTTAAGAGGTGCTTGTGTATTCTCCATGATTGATCTTCGTTCAGGATATCATCAGTTGAAGATTCGTGCTAGTGATATACCAAAGACAGCTTTTACCACACGGTATGGGTTATATGAGTATATAGTGATGTCTTTTGGTCTGACTAATGCTCCTGCATACTTTATGTATCTGATGAATAAGGTGTTCATGGAATATCTGGACAAATTTGTAGTGGTATTCATTGATGATATTCTAGTATTCTCCAAGACTGAGGAGGAACATGCTGAACATTTGAGGTTAGTCTTGCAAAAGCTCAGAGAACATCAGTTATATGCTAAGCGGAGTAAATGTGAGTTTTGGTTGAAGGAAGTTTCCTTTCTTGGTCATGTTGTCTCAAATGGAGGAATATCAGTAGATCCTAGCAAAGTGAAAGATGTATTGGACTGGAAGCCACCAATCAATGCAAGTGAGATACGTAGTTTCTTGGGATTAGCAGGCTATTACAGGAGATTTATAGAGAGATTTTCTAAGCTTGCGAAGCCAATGACTGCACTATTGGAGAAGAATGCCAAGTTTGTGTGGTCTGAGAAGTGTCAGGCTAATTTTGAGGAATTGAAGAAAAGATTGACCACTGCACCAGTATTAGTTTTGCCAGATCTGAGTAAACAATTCTCTATCTACTGTGATGCATCTCGTTTGGGTTTAGGATGTGTTCTTATGCAAGAAGGAAGAGTTGTGGCATATGCATCGGGATAGTTGAGAAAGCATGAATTAAATTATCCTACTCATGACTTGGAATTAGCTATAGTGGTTCATGCACTAAAGATATGGAGACACTATTTGATTGGACATAAGAGTGATATATACACTGATCACAAGAGTTTGAAGTATATTTTCACTCAATCAGATCTGAACTTGAGGCAGCGTAGATGGTTGGAATTGATAAAGGATTATGATCTGGAGGTGCATTATCACCTAGGAAAGGCTAACGTCGTTGCTGATGCTCTTAGTAGAAAAAGCTACGCTAATGAAATGCAAGTAATGCCTTTGTCAAGAGAGTTATGTGCTGAATGTGAGCATCTGAACTTAGGGTTTACCACCAATGCAGTAGAATTGGTACTAGAACCTACTCTAGAGCAAGAGATACGCAAAGAGTCAGATGAAAGATGCAAAATTGAGAGAGATAGTGGAGAATATAGTGAAGGGCAAATCACAAGGATTCCATAAGGATGATAAAGGTACGCTATGGTTTGGAAAAAGACGATGTGTGCCAGAGAATAAGACTATCAGAGAGGCAATTTTGAGTGAAGCTCATGAGTCAGCCTATTCTATACATCCTGGGAGTACTAAGATGTATCTGGATCTGAGAGAGAAATATTGGTGGTATGGTTTGAAAAGAGATATTGCTAAATATGTTGCTTTGTGTGACACATGTCAAAGGGTGAAAGCTGAACACCAGAGACCTGCAGGATTGTTACAACCTATGCAGATACCCGAATGGAAATAGGAAGAAGTTGGTATGGATTTTATAATTGGATTGCCACGTACTCAGAAAGGGTATGATTCAATTTAGGTAATAGTAGATCGTCTAACAAAGGTTGCTCATTTTCTACCAGTTAGGACTACGTATAGCAATGCAAGGTTGGCAGAATTGTATATGGAAAGAATAGTGAGTTTACATGGAGTTCCTAAGAAAATTGTGTCTGATCGGGATACCCAGTTTACATCTCATTATTGGCAAAAGATACATGAATCACTAGAAACTAAGCTGAACTTTAGTACAGCCTACCATCCACAGACAGATGGATAGATAGAGAGAATTAATCAGATATTGGAAGATATGTTAAGAGCTTGTGCTTTACAATATGGTATTAGTTAGGATAAGAGTTTGCCTTATGCAAAGTTCTCTTATAACAATAGTTATCAGAAGAGTCTTCAGATGGCACCGTTTGAGGCTCTGTATGGACAAAAGTGTAGAACCCCGTTGTTCTAGAATCAGACAGGGGAAAGTCAAGTGTTTGGGCCTGATGTACTCAAAGATGCTGAAAAGAAAGTAAGGATGATTAGAGATAATCTGAAAATAGCCCAGTCTAGACAGAAGAGTTATGCTGATACTCGGAGGAGAGAGTTGACTTTTGAAGTAGGGGATTATGTCTACTTGAAAGTATCGCCAATGAGGAGTGTGAAAAGGTTCAACATGAAAGAGAAATTGGCACCAAGGTATATTGGACCTTTCAAGATTGTAGAGAGACGTGGTGAGGTGGCATATCAGTTGGAATTACCTGAGAGTTTGGCAGGTGTACATGATGTGTTTCACGTGTCTCAACTTAAGAAATATTTGCGAGTACCAGAGGAGCAGATTCTGTTAGAAGAGCTCACTGTTAAAGAGGACCTCACATATGAAAAGTTTCCAGTTAAAATTCTAGAGACTGTTGAAAAAATCACGAGAAGTCGAACTATCAAAATGTGTAAGGTTCAGTGGAATAGGTACACTGAGGGTGAGGCCACCTAAGAAAGAGAAGAGGATCTGAGGAAAACCTACCCGCAACTGTTCGAGTAAGCATCAACCGAATCTCGGGACGAGATTCATCTTAAGGGGAATAGAATTGTAACACCCTAAAATTTTGGATATTAAAAAAATAGGAAAATATGATTTTTATACAATTTTGTGACCATGCAAATTTAGAGTAATAATAATTTTTATTAACCTAAAATCAAATATAAGGGTAGAAACATGTTTGTGCACTCATGCTGTTGCATTTGAATTTTTGTGATGAGTGGTTTGATTTAAATTCAAATTAGATTTCAAAATCATTTGAAAATGCTTTGAAATAATTGAAAAGGAAAAAGAAAAAGAAAATTTCCTTTCTTCTTGCTTTCGGCCCGGCAGCCCACTTCTTCACCGCGGCCCGCGTTGCTTCTCCTTTCCCCATGACCCGTTATTCCCGCGCGCACGCCGTTCCCCGCATCCCGCCTTGGGCCGAATCAGGCCGCTGGCCCAGCTCGCGAGCTGCCGTGCTTTCCTTCTCTGTTGCGTCGCTGACAGCATGGCCCCGCGCGTCAGGCATCTTCTTCCTCCCCAAGCCGTCGTCGGATCTTCTCTTTCCAAAAACGCCGAAGCCGAATCCTTCCTTCCAATCTTCCCTTTCCTTCCTTAGAATCGCCTTCGGGCTATAAAAACCGAGCCCGTGACTCCTTCCGCTGCATCTTCTCTCGACGCGGAGCATCAAAACCATATCGAGAAGGCATTGCTTGGAGCACCGCCGTGACCGCTCGCCATTCTGAGCCGTGCGCCTCCTTTTGGTCCGTCCTCGGCTCCATTCTTGCGCGAGATGAGATCGCCTTGCCCTATACTCCATCCCGGTACTTTTTATTCATCGAATGGTGCTCGGTTTCGAGTTTTAGCGAACTCCGGCGATGGCGCCGCCGCGGACATGGTCGCCAGAGCGTTTTCCCGGCCGGAGCGCCACCCTGCTCATCCCGAATAGATCTGAGCCGTTCATTTGATATCCAACGGCCGTAGACGAAGGATACCGTTTCGGCTGCGTATTTTGCAAAAGAGACCCTGTGATTTTCAATTGTCTAACCCGCAGTCCAAAGCATATTTCAGAATCGCGTATTATCCTTTTGAAAGCGTAGTTTGATCTCAGTTAAGTCAAAATACGTTTTCAGCTATTTATAGTTATGCCACTGAGTTTGTTTAAGTCATGATTTATTCGTTTTAACTCCGATTTGACCCGTTCAAATTGCGTTAGGTTCGTAATTAAGAGCTCTATATGTTAGTAGAACTGTTCAATAGGTTGGTGATATTTTATTTTCGAGTTTGAATTAAAGTAATTACTTTTCTATAGGAAATCTTCGTAAATTCATAACTTTGTCGTTTTAGCTCCGTTTTTCGTGATCTTTGCGTCTGTGTGATCCTAGCGAGTTGTAGATTTGTTTTAAAAACTTTTTATCTTATTTTAGTACTGTTGGTGTACTGTTCTAATTATAGTCTTGTTTGTTTATGCATGATTATTCTGGTTGCTATTATTGATCGAGTATAGACGATGAGCAATTTGTTGGAGATCAGGAGTTTTTCTACGAACAAGATCACCAGGATCAGTTTGAGCAAGGCAAGTATAGCATGGAATTATCCTTGTTGTCCTATTCATATTGAACAAATAATATTATTATGCATATATTCCTTGTTAAGGATGACTTAGTGTTGATCTTATTTCTTGATACCTATTATTTTGCATGGATTAGTATTGCTAGTGCTCAACATGAATTATGATCATGTAATTTGACTAATGGAATATGCGATAAACATTAAAAGATGATTTTATTACTGTTAAAGGGTACTAGAGCATGGGGTTACTTTGGTGCTCTTGTTACTCTTCATAAGGACTTATCTGTAAGCGAAAATCCGGGATTTACAGTACAACTGTGAGGGCTAAAATGGCTCTAGCTTTAGTCATATAGAAGGACATTTTCTAGCTTGTTAGAGGTATTCCTTTATGGCGTAAGAATGGCTTGACGAATTGGATATAGTGCGGTGTCTGTCCTTATGAGTATAGGCTGCGTGTTATTGTGTCATTTGGAATGAGGGCTCTACATCTGTTTGCCGAGTGAAATCTAATGGGCCTAACTTGTTAGACGAACCTTCGAAAGACTTCATAGTGTTTCCCTGCCTGCTCACCTTGAAAGTGTTTTGGGAGTAATTAACCCGGGCATATGGGCAACATGACTCACAGTGAAAGTGTACAACCTCTGCAGAGTGTAAAATTGTTATAACAGCCGTGCTCACGGTCACGAGTGGCCTTGGACCCTTATGGAATAGTGGATCATTAATAATGAATATGTATTTGCTATTCGTTAATCATTTCACATGGATCATATGTTTATTGTTACATTGAGACACTTTGATATTATTGATCTATTGAAATAATGCTAATTAAAAGTTACATGCTGATAAACCTATGTTATGCCTTTGAGCCTCATGAACCCCATGTTACATTTGTTGAGTACGAGATGTACTTACGCTTGTTTATTTTTCTTACATGGATAAAAATCCCGGATGGGTAACAGATGGTACAAGTAGTGACTACTTCTACTTTCCGGAAGATTGCTAGACTTGCAGTCAATCAGTCAATGTGCCTATGATTGGAGCTACCACGAGAGTTTTTTATATTTTACTTCCGCTACATTATTGTAAAGACTATGTGTTATTAATCGTGATGTAATAACATTTGTGATGATACATCCTTTATAATTTGTTAACTTATGTGTGATTGATCTTTGGGCACACATAAGATTATGCACTTCATTTGGTCGTTAAATGGGTGTGACAACATACTACCTCCGTCCCAAAATAAGTGATGTTTTAGGTTTGTCCTAAGTCAAACCATTTTAAGTTTGACCAAACTTATACAAAAAAGTACTATTGGCTATGATACTAAATAAGTATTACTAGATTTATCATGAAATAAATTTTCAAAATCTACCTATCTGGTGTCATAAATATCTATACTCTTTCCCATAATTTTGGTTAAACTTGAAATGGTTTGACTGAGGACAAATCTAAAACGTCACTTATTTTGGAACAGAGGGAGCAGTGGTCATCATGGCCTCATCAAACCGTCAGTTACAAGCTGCAAAAGGAAAAGCCTATGCATATTGCACGACTGAGCTATGCCACGCCACACCTCTTGTCTGTTTCCGGACTAACTATTACACCTAGCATTACCTACTGTCTTGGAATTTTCTTTGATTTAGTTGCTAAATAAAATGGATACTGAAAGGGTCTATGGCAGGCTAGAGGGGGTGAATAGCCTATTAAAATTGTTACAAGACAAGACACCAGGCAAGTGTATTAGTATAAGAGATAATCGTAATAGCCACTATGTACCTAGCCTATTCAATGCAATGCAAGCCTCCTACACGATTCTAATTGCAAGCTTAAATTACTAGCACACAACACACAAGCAACTAAAGGCTCTACCAAACTAGTGAGTTGACATAGAGAGAAAATAAATTACACTACTCACTAGGAGACTAAAACTAAACTAGCAATTAAACAAGCTACTACTAGAAAGTAAGCTGTCACTTTACTCAAGAAACTGCACAAGTACAAGTATTGAATTGGATTCACAAGTATAGAGATAACAAACCAATCAGGGCAAGCGACACAATGATTTATCCCGATGCTCAGTTGCTTGCTGACAACCTATGTGTCCCCTTTGAGGTGGATTTTATTACCTCACTACCTCACTAGCCTCGCGAGCACACAAGCTCAGTCCCTACGACATGGGGCACTAATGTTGAACTGGTAGAGAACCAAGAACCACTTGGAGCCTTGATGATTCCACTAATGTTACTCTTTGCAGGTCTCCCGTAGAGATGAGCACAAAGTGCCTCATAGGCAAGGATCGGAGCCCCCGCACAATCTCCAAGCGGAACAACCATATCAAAAATCATAACACTCCATAATCAAGAAGCATTCTAAAAAGAGGAAAGATAATTTTCATTCACAATTCAACCAAAGGAACAAGGAAGGAAATTAAAGGGTTGCTATTTACCAATCTTAGAACAAGGAAGTGGTGTTCATTGTTTGATAATTGAGAACCTCCACGAGCAACACAGTGAAGAACGATCACCAAAAATGGTGGGAGTCATAGGTCAAGAAGTTAAGGGAGTGATAGAGAAGAGGAGAGAAAAGGAGTTTTGTTCCAGCCGATTACCACTGCCGGATCAAACAGAATACCGACAGTGATACTTGTTTTCACCGTGGACCATAGTAAGTGGACTTCAGTGCCCGAGTAAACCGGTGGTGAAAATTCCTATCACCATCGGCACGACAGGCAATGTGGCGGTTAGAACCATGGTTATTTTCACTGCCAGATCATATTGTGAGCCAATGGTGATACCGATTTTCATCACTACCTCTAATGTGCACTGCGTCCTTCTACATTCAAACCAGCGATGAAACTTCTTATAATCGCTGGTTTGTAGGTGCGTCGCGCATTGGGTGACTAACCGGCGGCGCTAAATGTTTTCACCGTTGGTTCGGCTGCAAAGATCGCCACCGGATCTTACACTGAACTAGTGGTGAAAACATTTATCATTGCTGGTTACTCATGCTACAGTGCTCCCTCTGCCTTCGAACTGGCAGTGAAATGCGTCACCGCCGGTTCTCACATAAACGGCAGTGAAAGTCCCAGCGGTGATCAAACTTTATGTAGTAGTGTTACATTCACAAACTACGCAACATTGGACCTCAGTTAAAAGGATATTGCGGTACCTCAGTTATACCTTATGTTTTGGACTCAGAATCAAGTGTTCCAGGTCAACTCGTGTTAGTGCTTACTTAGATGCAGATTGGGCTGGGTGCACTGACAATAGAAAGTCTACTGGTGGTTCTATCATATTTCTGGGATTAAATTTTATTTCTTGGACTGCGTGAAAACAGCCCACAATAGTCCTTTTTTGGATGTTGTCGGATCGCTTTTTGTGGAACCGACCCAGCTACTTTTCTCCACCTCAATCCACATGTGTTGAGGTGGATTGAGGTGGAATTGAGTTCAAGTTCCACTCTAGTCCACCCCAACACATGTGGATTAATGTGAATGCGACTATATCCAAACAAGGCCATATTGGAGTCGCAAGTACCGAAGCCGAGTAGAAGGCCATGGCTAATGCTACAGCTGAAGTTATTTGGGCACAAACCTTTCTTAGTGAGCTGGAATTCAGGGTCTAAAAGCTGCGTGCCTATGGTGTGATAATATTAGTTGCCACTTTATCTATCTGCTAATCCAGTCTTTCATGCTAGAACAAAGTATATTGAAGTTGATTATCACTTTGTCCAAGAAACAGTATCAAGCAAATTACTGGAGATTAAACTTATATCCTCAGCTGATCAAATTGCTAATGGTTTTACTAAAACTTTGTCAATTAAATTATTAGAACAAATTAGACGCAATCTTGATTTAGGAATGTATGATTGAGGGGGCATGTAAACAGAAAGTATCTTTTCCTTAATCCGAGGTTGATTGATATGGTGCCTAGTCACACATAAAGTGAATATCAATGTTGTATCAATCTTCTATGGTATAAGATAGACAGATCAATCAATCTCCGATTATGTGTTGCCGTGTAATGCCACATCAAGGGCTTTTCTTGACTATAAATAAACTCACACAGCCTCCCATGGGAGGTGAGAACACATTTACGATAATAAAGTAATTGGATTGCTACATCAATATGCATAGGTCCAACATATATACACTTAACGTATTCGCATCAGAGTAAACAAACTCAAGTCTATTTAGCATATATGTTCACTCCTTATTTTTTTCCACCTATGCATAGATTTGACATTGAAGAAGCAACAATTATCTTTACATTATCATGAACGCAGATGTTTCAGTTCGAATGCCTAGAGTAGGATGAAAAAGGAAGAGGGAAGGTATGAATGAACAGCACCAGACCTGGAGAAGCCCAAATCAGCAGACGGATCGTCAGCTCAGTCATGACCTCAGTGTCCATCAGAACGAACATGGTTCAAAGCAGGTTTCTTAGGATGGTTGTTGAGTTGAGTCTCCATGTCCTCCTTATTTTTGTCGTCAAGGGAACCCAAATACCTCACCTCCTTGAGTTTTCCTACAGAGAGATTATTTAGCTCAGTGAGCTTCAACACTGACCCACTACAGCATCTAGCTGACAGAAACTCAAGATTTTCCATTGAATGTGATCCGAAGGTGACAGTTAAATTGGATCTGCAAGAAATCTCGAGGACCTTGACCTTAAGATAACATCGATCCTGCACACCAGCCACCGAAACACTAAAATTAAGAGTACAGTCACCATCTTGAAGCGATTTGGCACAGAGACGCAGAATACGCAGTTCTTTAATTTCCCCCAGGACTCTGAGGACATTATTTACTTCAACTCGTACAGACATGGTTACCTCCAGTTCCAATTCCAACTTTGTGAGCTTGGGAAGATCTTTGATCCATGCAGGCACTGATCTTAGAGGACCATAGAGCTTAAGGGTCTGAAGTTTTTCGAGAGGGTTCTCCTGAGTCGAGAACATGTCCTCCGAAAAATGTTGATTATTGCCCATGCTGAGCCACAGTGACAAGGATTCCAAATGAACGTGGTCTGAGATGGCAGAACAGAACTCATTGCTGTTTTTCTTGTTGATGCCGGTCACTTCGAGCTTGTGCAATTGGGTGAGCTTCTTGACCTCTTTCAGGATGGCCTTGCCCCCTGAAAAACCAACGTTGACAGCACCAAGAGTGTGCAAGGCTGTAAGTTTCTCAATCCCTGCAGGCACCTCCACACCACCTACAGGACAAGCTCTGCAGCATCTAGGCAACCAAGACAAATGAGCACATGGTACTGATGGCTCCTTGGCTGTGCCAGCACGGATGTATTCCAGCTTGGTAAGCTTGGTGATGGATGGTGGCAAAGTGGCTATGGATGTGTCCCTGACATCCAGAGTTTCAAGCTGCCTCAGAGCAGCAAATGAACTTGGCAGATGGCAGATCTCTCTTATTCCTCTTAGAGAGAGGAACTTGAGGCGAGGAAGCAACTTCAGCATCTGCTCCAGGTATTTATATGTCACACCTTTTGCATTCTCGAGATCAAACACCCGGAGCACCCTCATAGTTTCACTGACGAAGAAGGGCTTCCACTCCCCAAATACAGTGAGGGAGCGCAGTCTTGAGAAGTCAATACTACTGAACACGATCTTGTCTCTGTCCCAGCTTTCCTTTATGACCAGGTGCCGTCCTGTGCGCTGACTGGTCAATGTGCACCTGCCCTCCAGTTGGAAGACAAGTTCCTCATCCTTTCGCCTTGATATGATGTACTCACGGAAGAAGCCATTGACCTTGCACAAGACCATTCTTGTATCTGCAGTGGTGACTGAATGTGCTGTCTGCTGGATGATACTCAGATCAAGAAGCATGGAGAAGAATTTCTCCCCATTATCCTCAGCTGTCCTGTTGGACGTGTCCCTTGAGTAACCCTCTGCGATCCACCGCCTCACTAGACGCCTCCGGCGAATGCTTTTGCCTTGCGGAAAAATGGACAGGTAGAGGATACATGGCTTGAGGTAATATGGGCAAGTACGGAAGTAGGAATGCATCCAACCAAATAGTCCACGCAAGTTATCAAATTCTGGTTTAGTCTCCAAATCATGCATAAATCTGTCACTCAGATTGACCGCGCTGTTCATCCAGCTGACTGACATGGGTGCCAAAAAGTCGGATACAGCAACTACTAGTTTGGGAAGTCCACCACACTTTGAAATAAGTTTTCCCAACTCCGGGTCTTCAGAGTCCCTTAAAGCAGACGAATCTGGAAATATGTCTACCTATATTATTGAAAAAGAGTTACATCAGTAGTATTAACTGTTCTTTCAATCGCCAATTAGATTTAGTTTTAGCTAGTGCAGTTAGCTAGCAAATATAAAATCCATTCATTGAAAAAATGGAAACAATTACATGTGCATGTGGATATGTTTGTTTTAACTTAAAATCTGTGGATTTCAGCTTCTTGTTGTTTGTTATAATCTGTGTAAGTTGTAATTTTTTTAAAAAATTAAATATTATGACAGATCTATATAGACTGTATGATTGTTAGTACTCTAATGTTTATAAAATCAATACTGCTACAGATATAGTTTTCCAACTGAGTAAAAATTCTATATAAGTGGTCCTGGAATTACTGAGATTTTCATGATACCATTTGGATAATGAGTTCTGTTAAGTATTCTAAAGTACATTTCGTGAAGATTTGGATAAGATGATTCTGTGTCTTTAAGAAGTTGGAATTGAGCATATATAGAAAAAAAAACAAGAGTTGGATAAAACTACTTTGGTCAAAACCCCCATTTTTTCTGTATTGCAAAACATAGTTCAGTCTCCTAGAGTTCAGGGGAGGGGGTGGGGGGGAGTACCAAGAGAAATCATACAATGATTTTTTTTTTCATGTTTTGTGATAGCTTTTGCACAATCAAGATGTAAGTATCTGTTAAAATTAGATTTAACAAGACAGAGAATAGGCAGGTATCTTGCGAGAGAGAAAGCACACCTCCTTTTTGAAGAGATCACGTGCTTCATCATCTTCTAGACTTTTGACATTGTACACGGCCTCTTCTCGATTTGCACAACAATGTGTGGTGCTTCTGTTGTAATCACAACGATAACGCTTCTAGGATGAGTAGATACCAAGGAATCTCGTATTAGATCCCACTCTTCTGTGGATTGCAAACAATCTATGACGACAAGGCAGTGATGATTTGCCAGAAGCTCACGACACTCTTGAATGGGATTGCTGATTCCATTTTGCTGAGAAGAATCTGATTGAAGTTCTGAAAGTAAGCTCCAAGCGAAGGTTGCTAAATTGAACGGATGGGATACATCCACCCAACCGTACATGGTAAACATTTTGTTCCCTCTGTTGTCACGCATTATGCTGTAGTATAAGTTCCTGACAAGAGCTGATCTCCCAACACCAGCTATCCCCCACACAGATACCACTGCAAAACCCTTGACACGCGCCCTGGCTATATAGCCACGAAGATCATCCATCTGTGACTTGCGTACACCAACTAAGGGGAATCGATCGATCCACATATCAGCATTGTTTTTTGAGGTGGGGACGCTGGTATACAAGGCGTAGCCACCCTTATGTCTGACTTCATTCATTGATGATGATGCCTCATTATGGTTGGGGATCACCATAGTGGTTTGCTTGTTTTTATCTCGGTGGTTGCCTTGTGAACCCTGCAAATACACAAAAATGAAGAAAAATATGTCGCTAGCGCTTGAAAGCTTTCACTGATGAGCAACATAAGTAATTTGTTACTTAAGAACTACTAGTAGAACATTTTTAATCAAAGTACTTCCATATGGATTGGATAGTTATTTTAGTTCTTTTTGGAACTTGGAAGCAAAAGATTAGAATATATAATCAACGAAAAGAAAACCATAGATGTCGAAAACAACAAGAGAACAGGGATACTAAAGCCTTTTTTTTTTGGCTGAAAATTACTCTGTATATTGTAACTCAGCAGGGATTACCTCCTGGAAGAAGACACATACGGAGTGTTCAGCAGAGTTCTGTTTAAGCTCGAACATTTGCCATGGATCTCCCACACACAGCCTCGCCACTTCAGATTGCTGCGTAGAAATGATGATCCAACTGCCATTTTTCCCGTCAGGCAGGTAAGCTCTGACGGTGTCCCAATCTACCATGCTGGAGATGTTTTCCAGGACAATCAGGTACCTCTCCTCTTTCATTATCTTCATGAAGTCATGCACAAGTTCCCCTTCAGAGGCCGCCTCCAATCTCTGGAGGATATTAACATATTCGTCGGTCTCATTTTGTATGCAAGGCTTGGTGTGGAACTGAATCAGTAAACTCCGCTGGAACTCATGGGGACTGAAAGGATGCGTCAGCTTTGCCCAGCCACGGCATCCGAAGCTTGCACATATTTCTTGTTCCCCATAGGCCTCCCTGATGAGGGGTGTGGTATCAGCAGCATTGCCACCTGCTGCCCACACTGAGATCACTCCAAGATCTCCACCAGGTTTCTTGGTGATCAGCAGCTTGGTCAGATCTCCTAATCCCCGCTGCATCTTAGTGGCATCTCTTGCTTTGTTCAGCATGGCAAACGTTGTGGCACCGACAGAAGCAACACCAGGCACCAACTGTTGCTGCGTGACGGGCTTGGAACCTGAATCACTGATGAGGTTGTAGCGCATGTTCCGATGGCTCACCTCCTCAACCCTGCCTTTCAGAAGCTTTATCTCGGCGACCGCCTTGTCCAGCGGCAGCTGCGGCCTGATGAATCTTGGGATGCAGCGGCAATACCAGTCTGGCGCCTTGTCAAGGTGGATCACATACTTGATGGTCGATGCAGTCCTCCACGTTGTAGGCGAGGTCACGGACCTGTCTCACCCAGGTCCTCACCACGCTGTTGCTGGCGCGTTCCTCATCTGCGACATTGAGGAAGGATTGCATCATTTGGAACTCACCGGTGATGAACGCCAGGTCGTTCTGCGTGCTCTGCCGCAGCGCTGCCTCCTCCTCCATCGCCGCCCTCCACCACCGACTTGGCCAAGCTCACTGCAAGATCCGCCATTGCTTCTCCCCTGCCTGTCTCTCCTCCTAGATACTCCAGCTTGTTTGTCTGTAGCTGCAGGGAACAGCACTTGAAGGAGCAATAACCGAAGGAGGCTGAGGTTCTGAGATGGATCATGGATGCATCCATTATTGCTGCAATGTAGGAGTATAAAGAAAGCAGTGAGCAGCAGGAGTCAGTCTTTGTACAAGTTGACTTGACCGAAGCCTCGGATGCCCAACGAGTCAGTCAATGACAATACGAGAGTATATCGTCACGCGCTTTTGTGATGCAGGGTTGGTAGTACGTGCCATGAACCTTTCACTGATATGTGCACAACATATCTGAAATCCCCCAAGGAAGATATCCATAAACATAAACTGACCTGTACTGAGACTAATGCATGATGGATATCCGATATTATCCGTATTTGTGCACATACCCCCAACGAGTCAGTCAATGAGGTCACGCGCTTTTGTGATGCAGGGTTGGTAGCACGTATCATGAACCTTCCCACTGCTATGGCACATTATCTGAAATCCCCCAGTGAAGATATCCATAAACTGACCTATACTGAGACTAATGATGGATATCCGATATTATCCGTATTTGTGAATATACAGTACAAGGTGAAATTATACAACATTTACATGTCCCTATGACTAACGACTAATAATCATATTAGTTTTAATATTACTGAGATGTACCTACTGAAACTATTTACAGGTAGTGGTGAAAGTCTCTAGTTTGGTTTTGGCTAATTGATGAAACCTAGGACTAACCTTTGTATCTGAGTGGATGATTTAGATAAAGGTGGTCATTGCATATGAGACATGACATTGACTCATGTGACCAAGATGATGAAGACCAAGATGAGGCTTGGCTCGATGGACCGGTTGTGAAGGTGAAGGGCAAGTCGAGGCTTTGAAGCGAAGGACCATGCGATGGTGAAGCTTGAGCAAGACTTAGCGCCGACGGACCGATGCAACGGTGAAGAGCAAGTGAAGTCAAGGTCGATGGATCGAGACGGTCATGTGATGATATGAAGTGGATCATATCATTTGGAGAAACAAAATGGGCTCAAGGCAAAGGTATAACCATAGGGCCATTTTGTTTTACACTCAAGACACCATAGAGGGTGTGAGTGGTTTAGGATCGATAGCCGAACTATTAAGAGGGGAAGTCTTATCGGTTATTCGATGCGCGGGTGCCACTAGGTGAATTCATGAAGTGCATTGCATGTAGGGCCTAGTGAGCTAATTGGAAAACCTTTGAAATTGATTGAGAAAAAGCTAACACACAAGCACATGGAGATGTACACTTGATGGTGTTGGCACATTTGCAAAGGTGGCGTTGGTCGCGTTGTGGTTTGCGGGTAGAGAGGGGTTTGGGTTCCTCTCTCCCTCCCGCCGAGCGTGCGAGCGCGGGATTCAGACGATTTCGGGAAAATGAAATGCCTATTTTCCACTACGCCGGAAGTCGGAAAAGAAACGGAGGCGAACGGGGTCACTGAGGTGACCGGACGCTGCACCGGACGCGGTCACGGTGTGACCGGACGCGTCCGGTCAGTACAGCGCGGTATCGGGCGCGCGGGCTAGGGTTTGCAACCGGTGCGTCCGGTCACTCGCGGGACCGGCGCGTCCGGTCAAGTGCCCAGAAGGAACTGCGGTTCGCAAGGACGATCGGACGCGGGGCGCGTCCGGTCACACGCGATCGGACGCGTCCGGTCGTCGAGGGAGCTTACTGGACTCCGACCGGACGCTGGCACTGTCGCGTCCGGTCGTTGCGAGGAGCGCGTCCGGTCGTTGTTTCGCGGGCGCGGGTGCTGTGCGGATCGGCGCGTCCGGTCGTTGCGAGGAGCGCGTCCGGTCGTTGCTTCGCGCGCGCGGTGCTGTGCGACCGACGCGTCCGGTCGGTTGAGCAGCGCGTCCGGTCATAGCGTTTGACCGTTGGCGCGCAGTGACCGTTGGAGGATCTAACGGTCGCATTTGAAATTTGAGGGACACGTGGACGTCGCAGGGCGACTGGACGCGGTTGAGCGCGTCCGGTCAGTTTTGACCGGCGCGTCCGGTCGTCCCGAAAAAACGGTCAGTGGAGTGGCAACGGCTCTATTTGTTTGGGGTGCTTATAAATACTCGTTGGCCGGCCCATGGGGAGGTCTCTTGGCATTTCTAACACTCTTGTGCATCCTTTGAGCTAGAGCTACTCCTCCCACTCATCTCTCTTGCTTGATTGCAAATCAAAAGTGAGATTGAGTGATCCCAAAGTGCATTGCATAGCTTGAGGGCATCTAGTGGCACTTGTGGGTGGTTTAGCCGGTGGATTTCTTGTTACTCTTGGAGAGTACCGCTCCTAGCCGGCTTGGAGATTGTTGGAGGCGTTGGCAAGAGAAGGTGATTGTTCTTGGCCACCTCCGATTGTTTGTAAGAGGTTCTTGTGCTTTCCTCGGCGGGACGCCAAAAGCAACTCTATTGGATTGCGCGTGTCATTGAGTTACCTCACTTGAGAGTGGTGTCTTACGGTGCCTTGCGGGGCGTGCCTTGAGGGGCAAGTGACTTGAGGGTCACACCGAGGAACCATCTAAGTGTTGGTCGACACAACCGGTGACGTAGCTTGTCGGTGCACAAGTGAACACCGGGTGAACAAAATATTGTGTCTCTTGTCTCCCGGTGATTGGTCTACATATTGTGTTGTTGTTAATATTAATTGATTGTATATCATCTTGGTGATTGGCAACATCTTCACTCCACCGTCGGTATAAGATTCACAATCCTTTCTCTCGCATTTACTTTTACTAGATTATCTTGTGTAGCTCTAGTGGTAGCCTTTTCTAATAGTTGTTAGCTTGCTCACTAGTGGAAGTTAGTGACTTAGCACTTGTGTGAACTAGAGATCATAATCTACTAGACTTGTGGATAGGAGGCTTGCATCACAACCTTTGGCTAAGCAAAACTCGCTTTACGCCGTTTGTTATTCTAACAAGTTTGCTTAGTGGTACTTGTAGAATTTTTATAGGCTATTCACCCCCCCTCTAGCCATCTAGGACCTTACAAGTGGCTTATGAAATAATTTTAAGATAAATAATGACATATAAGATTGACCTAATTAGCTTTTAATATAATTAATGACATTAAGTTTAACATGGATTATTCTAATTCAAATTATATGACCAATATTATATAGCATAGTTGTCAGAGAGCGGACATTCCACTTTTAAAAGTTGAAACTATTCAAATTTGTGTCTATGGTTAATTAATATTATTTTTAAAGTATTTAAAGTTATCTCTATGGATAACAATTGAATGGTTTGTGACTATTTAATTTATTCAGGATTTTGGAGCAACATATATTTTTCAATGAATTTTGCAAGATGGTGAACTCAAGTATGCCCATTGTGCCCTGACAAATTCCATCTTCATCACTATCCCACAATTATTTATGTGCACTTTCACATTGTACTTAAAAGCTTTGTGATCGATGAGGTGGAAACTTTAAAAAACATTGTCTTTGAAGTGGTTTACACATCAATAACAAAAAAAGAAAATTCAAAAACAGAGGGAAAATGGTCAGTAACCGAAGGTAGGAGGTTGGAATTATTAACTTAAAACACTGAATAAGGCTTTGCTAATGATGTACTTTTAATTTTTTAACAAATAAAATGTGACATGGGTTTATCTTTGTTCTTCACCAAAAGCATATAAATCTTTGACCGGGTAGTCTGTAATTCATCATGCCTATAATTGGATTTAAAACCATATTGCCAACATGAACACAAAGTTTCCTTCTTCTTTTTTGACAACAGACAAAGTTTCCTTCTTGCTGAAGTTAAGACGTAGAACAAGAGAATTTATGAGAAGAAAAAAATATGTGCCCTCATCATTTGTTTTTGTATTAAGTGGACAGAACCGCTGAGAAACTCTGCCCCATTTGTGTGCACATGATGATTTGTCACAAGGATTCTGGCACTTTTGAATCTTTTTATTCGAGTAACATTCTTTGAGCAAATCGTCATACTAGTTTGTTGGAGTACTCATGAACCTTACAAATCGACCTAACCATTAGAGGAATTCATCCAAAACTGGACCATGGCTAGTTGCTTTTCAAGAGAGAATTTGCTCTGGTTTTACCGAGATAAAAGGAAGCATTTCCCACTCATTGAGCAATGGATAGCAATTCTTTGCAGTATACCTCATTTTCTTTATTTATGTCTTTGTTTCTTGATTGTAATACCTTTTAAAGTCCGAGAACATAGCAAGCACTAAACTTCCTTGGACAGATAAAAGAAGAGTGATAAAAGATCTAATTTTCCCTTGATTGTATTAAGTGAGTAAATTATATGTTCGCCAGCGTCTGTCACTACTAGACTATCGATTTTTGACTCATGCATTTTACTTACAGCAGAGGCGGTGCAAATGCCGCACCTTCTCTCAAAATGCAACCCGATGTTCAGATACTCTACTGACATTTATACCATAGATCTCTCGGCCACCACACAAGACACAACCCTAATAACCCACCCAGCTGCCACTAGTCTTTCTCTCTCCGCTTGCTTCTGCATTGCAAGCGCCCACACAACTCTCCTCTCCCTTTCGCATCCCAATCCTCAAGCATCATTGTTCTCACACAAATCCGGTGCCAAAGTCCCGTCCCACACCTGACTTGTAGTCCCCTCGACGCCCCGTGCCCATGACCTCTCTCCTTCCATACGTCTCCTAGCCATCCCGGTCAACCAAAGGTGACGCATCGAGGAGCTCGACGGACAACCCTATCACCTTCCCAGCTTGTAGCTCAACAACCCTGACACCAAAGGGGGAGAATTTATGGCACCAAAAGCAAGCCCGGCTCATAATAAATACCAAAATCACCAAATTAATTGTGGTATTTTGTGGGGGAGAACTTGAAAAAGAGGGAGAATCGGTCCTAGAAAGCACTACAACAAATCTTAGGATCTATGACAACCTGTTGTCATCATAAATTCTTGTATTTTTGTCATAGCAGTTGTACTTATGACGACTGCATGACGAAGAACCATCCATCATAGATCATGCATGGTAAACCTTGTTTAACGACGACAGCACGATTTTTCATCATAAATTTTATGACAACCCGTTTACAAAGTCGTCACTAAATGTCTTATGGCCTAGCTAGGCCCATGTACTAAGCAGAATATTACTGTGCCAAATACAATCGTGGGCCTAATTTATTATATGCTAAGCCCATTTACACAAATAAAATTGACACCAACTTTTAGGCAAAAATCTATTTTGCAGCTTATATATTTAATGGGCCAGAAACAGTCAAGCCCAACAACAAATAGGTTGTATATTTAGTTACGAAAATGTACCTCATATATTTTTTCAGCCCATACAACTTTTTCAAATTGACACCAACTTTTAGGCAAAAATCTATTTTTGCAGCTTATATATTTAATGGGCCAGAAACAGTCAAGCCCAACAACAAATAGGCTGTATATTTAGTTACGAAAATGTACCTTGTATAATGTTTCAGCCCATACAATTTTTTCAGCCCCCAACAGGTAGCATAAAGACATGCACCGGAAAGCGAACCGATCCTACATCAGTTAGTTGGGTTCTTTGTAGTGGAACCTGCTCACCCGGATTTAAGTCTTCGACTTGGCACGGGTGCTCGTATTTTTCTAGATTTATTCTAGGAATTAACAACGCTATGCTTTCAGTGGTAGGTGACGTCTCCATTGACAACGAGACGCCTGTGGTGACTTCGTGATTTTCAAGATTTGTCGGCTCAGTCATTTGAAGATGCTCATAGAGGTAGGGTTTGCGTACGTGTGTTTAAAGAGGTGAGTGGCGTACGTGTGTGGGTGTACGTCTGCGTTGTATGGTGTAATTCTCAGAAAAAAAGACATGCACCGGAGAAAGCGTTGGGCGAGCACTATTTTTGCACAAGGTTTTTTGAGGGACTAGAAAACTCCATTGGTTCCTATGGACAAGCACCAGAGAATAGGCTGCGGCCAGAGCAGTTCTCCAGAAGCATTTGGAGACAACCGGAAACCTCCAATGATAGCAATGGAGAAGCACGGGAGGAAGAATCCTCCAATGGTCGGCAACTGATATAGACAACGGCTTGTTCATGTAGCAGCACCAAAACTCCATCGGTAGGCACCAAAACTCCATCGGTAAGCACCAAAGCTCCATTGGCAATTTGAGTAGTGTTGGAGCTCAAGGAAGTGTAGCGTGAGTTGAGGCTCATCTCTGGTTTCTCTAGCCACCAAAGTGCTTAAAGAATACTACTTAGGTGATTAGTATAGGTGCTTTGTGAAGTGCACAGCCTAAATAGACCATCGCTTTAGCATTTGCACTAGGCTTAGGTCTTGTGTTTAGCGAGATTTGTAGACAAATCTCCTACGCTCTCTTCTATTCGAACCTGTAGACTCTTGGGGTGGGCTGTAGACTCTTGGGGTGGGCTTCATCGACCTCTTGGGCCTCTCTTCTCCTTCTGAGCCTTTCTTGCTCCAGGTCTGCTCTTGTAACGTTCCTGCCTTGCCTCTGCTGCGCCCCTTTGCCATCAGCTTCAGAAACACCTGCTGTCAGGTTCCTGACAGATAGTTATTGTTTTTTGTTTTTGAATTAGAACATGGATATTGTTACATGTGTCAAAAATACAGATCGAATAGATAGTCTGGTACTAATAAATACTACGTATATTCGTATCAAATATCCAACTTTGGGTTTCTGTATTCGGATTTGGTTATGAAAACTGAATATCTACATTCGGATATAGACGGCTCTGCTAGAAGGGGCATTAGTATTCTGTGGTTACAGATAAGTCCAAACCCTTTGAACCGACGGACGTGAAGAAAATATATTCATGCCACATCTCATCCCTATGTGCCGACATACGATCGAGCGTGCTCGGAAGCTCGGGTGCCTTGGACCCATAGCCCAAGTTTCCATTTTACTAAGAAGCGTTTGGTGCTGGGCTCATGGCTTATGTCCATCCACACACTGAGAAGGCCGGCCACCGCACGCGTGCAGTGTGCTGTCCAATGCAGAAGCCCACTAACTAGACGGTTTTTCAACTAATCAAGTGATGGCCACTCACTAGCCAAAGTGGAGACAACACTACCACTACTCGAGTGCTGTCGCACGATGCAATCAGTGAGTGCCAGGTGGTCACTCCATTTAGCCAAGAGCGGTCATGAATTAAATGTAGAGTCACTAACCCTCAGTGTCAGCGCTATATAAGCACCACCAGCCTTATAGGAGAGTGCAGCAGCAGACTGATCTACACTACTGGAGTAGAGCTTAGTAGCTCAAGAGCAGAACGCATTATCACCAATGAGGCCGCTCCTCGTGCTTGCTCTGATTTTTGTGATTGCCGGTGTGGCGCATGGCGCGGGGGAGTGCGGGAGAGCCTCCGCTGACAGGGTGGCGCTAAGGCTGGCGCCATGCGTCTCGGCCGCCGACGACCCGCAGTCGACGCCGACCAGCAGCTGCTGCTCGGCCGTGCACGCCATCGGGCAGAGCCCCAGCTGCCTGTGCGCCGTCATGCTGTCCGGCACCGCCAGGGCTGCCGGGATCAAGCCGGAGGTCGCCATTACCATCCCCAAGCGCTGCAACATGGCCGATCGCCCCGTCGGCTACAAGTGCGGAGGTACGTGGTGTACATATTTCTCACCTACAAAACTGTGAACAATATACATACATTTGTGCAGTTCGTTCTTACCTGAATCTGATTTGACTTCCACAGATTACACGCTGCCCTGACGACATCCGTCAGCGAGACCGTGCGAGTGATTATGACAAGCTGATGAACGCGCCATGCAAGGCGTTGTGTTGGAAAAATCGAATCCGCTAGAATAAATTAGTACACGTGGACGACGGGCTTTTGCTGTATCACTACTGGACTTTGCTTGTGTTGTATGTAAAAAATAATAAATATGTTCCGTTTCTCTAAAATAAGAAAAATATGTATTGTTTGTTAAGCTCAGTGCATTTTACACCATGCCTCATTTGTTTCAGCTTCCTGATTGTTTTAGCTTCCTGAGAGCTTTTGGACCTTTAAAAAGTTAAAGAGCTCTCACGAGCCAAAAGCCCGAAACCTCACAGCTTTTGGCTTTCGGCTTCCGGAAGCTTTAAGGTCCAAAGCTGAGGTCAAAAAAGTTCTAGTAAGCCTAGACAAATAGGGCCTATAAAGGGCAGATTTGGTATCGCCAAAGATCCTCCTAGCGGCATAGTGCACACTATCTGATGGGACTTACATTACAGCCAGCATAAATTTAGCCATCAAACATCAAATCCAAAGAGATTTATGGACCGACGACAGTCTGTCGATTCAGTATTAACCATTTTTGGTTCGATAATGAACAGGGCCATCTATTTTTTCTTTGGCACAGAGATGAACTTTCCAGTCGACCATAATATCAAGCAGTACAGGCCTATTTGCCTGCTAAATGTCATTTATAAAAATTTTACAAAAGCTCTAATGCTAAGACTTGAGAAAGTCACGAGTAGAATCATTAATAAGAGCCAGTCTGGATTCCTGAAAAATAGAAACATTATGGATAGAGTTATGGCTTTGCATGAAATCTTGCATGATACTAGACTCAGAAAGAAAGATGGCCTGGTGTTAAAACTAGATTTTGAGAAGGCTTATGACAAACTTAACTGGGAATTCCTCTTTGAATGTCTTAGGCAAAGGGGGTTTGGTGATAAGTGGTGTGAATGGGTTAAGATTGTGATGACTTCTGGAACTGTTAGTGTTAAAGTTAACAATACAAATGGGAGTTATTTCAAATCTGGCAGGGGAGTTAGACAGGGTGATCCTTTGTCCCCTTTCCTTTTCAACATTTCTGCTGACTCTCTTGCTAAAATGATGTGTCTTGCTCAGAAAAATAATTTGATTAAAGGTCTTGTACCTGAATATGTGGAAAATGGGGTAGCAATATTGCAATATGCAGATGATACTATCCTTTGTATCCAGGATGAAAAAGAACAAGCCTCTCATCTAAAATTGACGTTGTACCTTTATGAAGCCATGTCTAGGTTGAAGATTAATTTTCCTAAAAATGAGGTCATTATGATTAGTCAAGATGAAACTAAAAGCATAGAATTCTCTAACATGTTTAACTATGCTGTGGGGAGTTGGCCAATTAAGTATCTTGGGGTCCCTGTAGCTGGATCCAGGTTGCATGTAGTGGACTGGTTACCCATTTGTGAAAAAATGCTGAAAAGATTGGATGGTTGGAAGGGCAGTGCTCTTAGTTTGGGTGGCAGATTAGTGCTCATCAATTCCTGTTTGAGTAATCTCCCAATTTATGTCATGTCCATGTATTGGTTACCTGTTTCAACCTTGAACAAAATAGACACTGCTAGAAAAAGATTCTTTTGGCAAGGGGGTAATTTGAAGAAGAAATATCATTTGGTAAAATGGACTAAAATCACTAAACCTAATAGCAAGGGGGGTCTAGGGGTGAAGGACTTAAGGAAGATGAATATCAATCTGCTTTGCAAGTGGTGGTGGAAGGCTGAGAATGGGGATGGCATCTGGCATGAAATTATAACTAAGAAGTGTCTGAAAAAAAAGGTGGTATAGCTCAGGTGAAAAAAAGCAGCAGGAAATCCCCTGTGTGGAATGACCTGCTGAAAGTTAGACACATTTATTTGAAAGGCAGATCTATGGTGGCAGGGAATGGCAAAAACACCAGATTTTGGCATGACAAGTGGTGTGGTTGAAAGGATCAAGATGCCCAAGAGAGGGGGGGGGTGAATTGGGCTTTTCTACAATTTATTGCGAGAATTAAATCCTACTAAGCCATAATTCACCCCTAGTGCCTATAAGTGTTCCTAGTGATTCTATCGATAAAAGTTTTGCACCCTAAGTTCCAATCATAGTCTAGCATGATAATTCTAGGAAAGTAAACCAAGCAACAAAAGTAATACGAGAAAGTAATTCCTTGAAAGTAAAGGGTTAGGAACACGACGATGTTTTCCCGAGGAATCGGAGAGTCGCAACTCCCCACTAGTCCTCGTTGGAGCACCTGCGCAAGGGTGTAGCTCTCCCTTGATCCACGCGAGCATCAAGTGCTCTCTACGGGCTAATTCTTTGACACTCCGTCGTGGTGAATCGCCCACAAACGCTCACAAGATGAGTTGGGTCATTCACAAGCTCCACCGGATGATCACCAAACTCCCAATCACCACCAAGCCGTCTGGTGATGGCGATCACCAAGAGTAACAAGCAAGAACTCTCACTTGACCACAACAAGCCTAATGAGAAGATGGATGCACACTTGCTACTCCCTAGTCACTAATGAGAGATCTTAATCTTGGATTCTCAAATCTCAATCCTCACTAGAGCTCTTGCACTTCCTTGCATATGAAAGGTGTTTCTCAGCTGAACAAATGAGCAAGAGACCTCAAATAGAGGTGTAGGGGATGTATTTATACTCCCCACAGTCAATTCCAACCGTTATATGCCAACTCAGCATTTTACGTACTGACCGGACGCGCCGGTCGACGTGACCGGACGCGTAATGTCGGTGGCAACGGTCGAAATGAAAACCAATGGCGCTGAGTGACCGGACGCGTAGTGAGTCCGATCAGGAGTGACCGGACGCGTCTGGTTGCTCAAAACCCTTTCTGTACTTTGACCAGACGCACGGACGAGTCCGATCGGTGATGACCGGACGCGTCCGGTCAACTAAGTTCCTCCCTGGAACTAGACCGAACGCACTGTAGACACGTCCGATCAATTTCCTGGTCACGTCCGATCACGACACTTAACCTCTCTGACTCTAGTCAACACGATCTACGTGCCCGGTCCATGGGAGGACCGTGTCCGGTCGATCGAATTGAAACTGCGGTGACTGCCAGTACTGACCGGACGCGTCCGGTCAAGGCAGAGACCGCGTCCGGTCGAGAATAAATGGCTCAAAAGACTTCGAATCGCGACGCAACTTGAACCGAGTTTCTTCCAACTGAACTTTGGGCTTCACCTCAGCTACCTAGTGCTAAGTTTGACAAGTGTGCACCACACCTAAACAAATACACTCACCTAGGTCAAGCTACTCGCTCATGCCCCCCTTTATAGTACGACCAAAGGAGAAAAGCGAAGATCCTAACGACTATTCCGAACGTAACTCAACTCCTCGACGTCCGGAACTAACCGTCCTTAATCTTGATGTTAATCCTTTAAAAACCGAAACGATTTCCATCAAGGGGCATGAAAACTATAGTGCCCAAACAATCACCATTCCCATGACCTAACTTACCAAATTTTCTGCAAAACACACGTTAGTCATGGTAATGTTGCGTTGTCATCAATTGCCGAAACCAACTCTCAGGGCCTAGATGCTTTCAATCTCCCCCTTTTTGGTGATTGATGACAACACCTTGATTAAGTAGATTTAAGAGATGAGGTTTTCGATCATGCTTGGTTCACATAAGCAAAAGGCAATAAGAACACGGGGTTTAGGATTCCTTATGTGCTCCAAGCCAACAGGGTGTACTCATAAGATGAAACAAGAAGAGTTAGTACACAAAAACATAGCTCATATGAAATCGGAGCAAGGCACGGAAGCAAAACCTTATGAGCTAGAACCAATCATGTGACATGATATAATAGAGACAAGATAATCATCATATTACTCAAGTATCTCACAAGCACACATGTCACATAATGCAAGTGCGGGAATATAAACATGATGCATAAAAGTAGCACACAAAGAAATCGAAACCCTCTCTCACAACTCTCCCTGAATCTACTCTCTCTCCCCCTTTGGCATCAAGAGCCAAAAAACTAAGGGTCCAAAGGAGGAATGGAAGCAGTCGAGTCGGGTGCAGAGGAGCGTGGAGTGATCAAGAACTGAGAAGTGTCCTCCTCTGACTCTGAGCTATCATGCTGACCCTCTGTAGGTACATGTGGAGGTGAAGAGGTCTGGATCTGCTCAATGTGTGGGTTGGCAAGCTGTAACTCAGGAGCAGGAGCTGATGAAGTAGTAGCAACGAGAGCCGCAGTCTCTGTCACCTGAGCCTGAAGAGTACCAATCGTGGGAGGATCAGTCGAAGCAACCAACAAAGGAATTGTCTCCGTAGTCCCAGTCCCTATCACTAAAGGAGCCACTGTCTCTGAAGCTCACATCTCTGTAGTGGTCAGAACTATGGTCTAGGAGGGTGTCGGCTGACCGGTCAACTCGCTGTAGGACGCACTCAAGTCAGTAGAGAATGGAGTGCCAGTCAGAAGGTGAGGCCTGAGCTGAACCGGTGGAGTGAATCCTGTCCAAATAGGAGTGTAGCCTGGGGACTAAAATGTCTGAGGCACCTGCTGCTGAGGTGAGGCAAATTAAAAGCTCGGCTGTGGTCCCTGACTTTGAAGTCCACTAGACTGTAAAGCTGGAGTAAGGACTGACGGAGGTGGAGGGACCCCAACAGTAACAAGGTGTCTCAAGAGCTTAAGGTACTGCTACTGGATAGCTGCCTGCTGCCTCTGTATCTCTAGCTGCTACCTCTGAAACTCGTCCTGACGAGCCTGAATCTGTGCAAATGCAGTTGCGTTGTCTTGAGCCTGTCTCTGTAGTTGAATCTCCTATCTCTCCTGAGCCTGAGTTAGCCTCTCAAGTATAGCAACCATGGCTGGGTCTGAGCATGAGGCTGAACCGGAACCACTGTCCTCATGGTCGTGAGAATGAGGAGAGCGGTACCAAGGAAGTGGCTGATAGTCATCATCAGTGTTGTTGGTTGCGTCGTCCTCGTCTGGATCAGCTGGCTGAGCATCTAAGTCCTGCTCAGCTATAGTCTCAGGTACCTCTGCTCTCTGACACTGACTCTGTCTAGGTGCTTGCTCTCGGGTGATAGAAGCCCACAGCTGTCGTATATCATACTCAGGGAAAGCTGTCGTGGTGTCAGAGATCTCCGCTCGAATCTCAACTGGAAGGTCACAAGCACACCGAATCAGAAAGCAAATCCAATGGGCATAGCGTAGCTGACGGTGACCCTTGAAGCCCTCTGCCAAAGTATCCTCCATCTCACAAAGCATCAAATCCCAAATATCAAACTGAGTCTGAGAGATAAGGTGATGAACTACCCAAAGCTGCATACGTGTCAAACCCTCTTGGTATCCCAACCTCGGAAGCAGTATCCTCCTCACAATAGCATCCAGAACTCTGGCAATAGGAGTCAAACTGGCTGGTGTACGTCTGGACCCCTCACCAAACGACTCGCGAAAGCATAGTCTGACCAAGTCTGTAGGTGGCACAGTGCCGCCGTGTGGACACCTCGGTGGTGGTGTCTGACCAAAGCATAGCTGGAGGATCTTCATCTCTAAAGCTGGGAGCCTAAGAATCTCTCGTACCCTGGTGCTATATAGCCTGCGGTCACGACCTCTGAATGCAAAGTGAATGAACTCATGACGGGGTCTATCCAAAGTGAAGAGTAGAACTCCCTGACCCATGTGCCGTAGTATGCTCCTGTCCGACCCAGAAGATCTGACAATCCTGGTAGGAAAGAAATATGAGGATGAAGCTGCTCGCCAATGACTGCAACAAGTGACTCTAGTCGACAAACCCTCTGCAGTCTGAAGGCAATCCCACTGTCAACATAAGCTCTATAAAAGTCCTCGTGCAGAGGTGTGTAGAATCCCTCTGAAGCTCTAGTGTCCCACTGAGGTGGGAACCACCGACCAACCTCGACGAACCAGAGAGCCTAAACCTATCGTGCTGTAGCACCCCTCAGGTCAAAGTGCTCAACAGGGGGCTGACCACGAGCTCTGGGAGGTGGACGACCTTCACGTCTCTGACCCTCTAGCCTAGGAGTCACCTGAGCACGCGTTCGTCCTGAGCGACGACATGGTGGAGTCTACAGTGTCTGCTCCTGTGTCTCCTCTATCTGCTTTGCAGGCTGCTCCTCTATCTACTCTGCGGGCTGCTCCTCTGTCTCCTCGGTGGCCTCAGTGCCATGCTGTCGTGCCTCAAGGTGAAAGCGACACTTGCCAATTTGAATACCACTGCCTCTGCCTCCTCTCTCAGCTAGATCAGCAGCGTCAGCCACTGCCTGTGCTACCTCTGCCTCTGTGAGCATCCTCTTTCTTTTCTTGGCGGCGATCTTCTTGCGCTTGCCACAGGCAACCTCTGTCAAACGCGGAGGACTTCCGTCCCTGTCACTCGGAGCTCCACCAACATTCTTGCAGCGGGCCATGCTAACAAGTCACTGTGACTGAGAACAACTGACACTGAAAAGAAGAACTGCCAAGCAAGAATTCCCCTAAATCAACTCACGACTGCACAAGATCAAGATGATGAACTGATTCTTGTTAGGCTTGGACTTAATCCGTATTCGCAGGCTTGGCCTCGGATTCAATACTGACAAAAGTGCCAACTGCCACACAAAGCACCGACAAGACTCACTGCAAAGATGGAATAGATAGAGCTACTTGTAAGCAACATATTTCAACTAATAGATGAGCGATGTCCTTATGAGAGCAAGCAGAAGAGATAAGAAAAGGATAGAACAAGACATGCTACCACAGAGGAGTGAGACTTCAGTGAAAAGGTGAGAGACCTTGACGTGCGGGGGCTCCACGGGAATGATGGACGAGCACTGAAACGTCGAGACAGGAAAAAAGTGAATCAGAACTTTGCGAGATGTCATTGGCAAACCATCTAGGTCAAGGTCACGGTGAAGAAACCTCACGGTGAAAGCCGGAGATTGACGCCGCGCGGAGATGGCCAGAGACTGAAGGTCAATGGCGGTGCAGAGGGGCCCTCTCGGCCGAGATCAAGGGCGGCGCGGGGTTGGCTGCCTGGCCTTCTCTGTGGGTGGCCAGAGAGGAGAGGGACGGCGGCTCACGATGGCGCGGTGGAGAGGAGCGGTGGTGCTCGGTGGCTACGGTGGAGGAGGAGCGGCGGTGCAGCGGCTGCTACGGTGGAGGAGGAGGAGCAGCACAGCGGCTGCAGTGGAGGAGGGGCGGTGCACTATGGCTGCGCGGACGAGGAGCTTGACGGCGGTGGGTTAGGGCAAGGGAGCGATGGCATGCGTTGAAGAGGAAGAAAAGAAAAAATCACCGATGAATCGGTGAAAAAGAACTCAGATCCGCTTTTCAAGGGCTGACCGGATGCGCTGCAGAGGCATCCGGTCAGAGTCCAGTAAGGTCCTTCACGGACCGGACACGTTCGGTTAGAGGTGACCAGACACGGACAGAGTCTGGTCAGAGGTCCACCCGAAAACCAACTCCGCGTGACCGGACGCGCAGATGAAGTCCGGAACTGGACGCAGTGGTCGCAGCGTCGTGTTCGGTCCAGCGTCCGGTCAGAGGACACCGAGAACCACCTTCTCATGACCGGACACCCTAGTGATGTTTGGAACCGGACGCAGTGGTCGAGCAGCATCGCGTCCGGTCCAGCGTCCGGTCACTGATTTTCACCTTTTCCATCTTTGACCTTCGACGCGACTTCTCCTAATCAAGTTCCAATACAAAAAGACACAAATAAACACCAATTGGAACCTGATATGAGTGACCTCTCTCAAGCCCTCAAATTTTTCAAAATATTTCACCTTAGGCTAGTATTATTTTTAAGAAAATATGCGATAAACACCTAAGGAGCAACGTATGGCTATGCAATAGAGTTTATAAACCCTTGGGAGCGTCAAATGCTCTCTCTATCCATGGACGAACATAGAGGTTGCTCAAAGCAAAACCGAAAAGAAACGACAAAGCAACAAACATGCATATGCAATGCAAAGCAAGAAGGTAAAACTAGGTTGCTTGTCAAGTTTGATCCACGATTAGGCTTCTTCACTCCTCCAAAAGAGGGTTATCATAACCGTGTTAGACAAATCCTAGATGCATTGCGGAAGTTTAAACATGACATATATTACAATGCAATGCAAGGGACAACACAAGCTCATTTTTTAAAATTACTAGAATCAAGCACATTTAGCTCACTTCTCAACCTACAAAAGGTAGCCTCATCCAAAGGTTTAGTGAATATATCCGCTAATTGATTTTTACTTCTTGCATCTTCTAGTGATATATCATTTTTAGCAACATGATCCCTTAGAAAGTGATGACGGATATCAATGTGCTTGGTGTATGAGTGTTGTACCGGATTATTAGCAATTTTAACGGCACTCTCATTATCACATAAAAGTGGCACCTTATCAAGAACAACACCATAGTCTAGAAGAGTTTGCTTCATATATAAGATTTGTGCACAACAAGCCCCCGCGGCAATGTATTCCGCCTCGGCGGTGCACAAAGCCACACTATTTTGCTTTTTAGATGACCAAGATACAAGTGACCTCCCAAGCAAATGGCACCGTCCGGATGTGTTTTTTCTATCAATTTTGCAACCGGCATAGTCCAAGTCAGAATAGCCAACTAGTTGGAATCTAGCTCTTTTAGGATACCAAAGGCCAATGCTTGGGGTGTGCTTAAGATATCTTAAGATTCTTTTCACGGCACTTAGGTGAGGTTCTTTAGGACACGCTTGAAAGCAAGCACACATGCACACACTAAACATGATATCGGGCCTAGATGTGGTAAGGTACAACAAGCTACCAATTATAGAACGGTAGAGAGTTTGATCAACCGGTTTACCTCCCTCATCTAGGTCGAGATGTCCATTAGATGGCATTGGGGTCTTAATTGGCTTACAATCCTCCATCTTGAACCTCTTGAGAAGATCCTTGGTATACTTTTCTTGAGAGATAAAAATCCCTTCTTTCATTTGCTTGACTTGAAAACCAAGGAAGAATGTAAGTTCACCAATCCTGGACATCTCGAACTCCTTCGACATCAATTTACCAAATTCCTTGCAATAATCTTCATTTGTTGAGCCAAAGATAATATCATCAACATAGACTTGACAAATGAAGATCTCCCCATTAAGCTTCTTGGTGAATAGTGTGGTGTTGACCTTCCCAATAGTAAAGCCCTTCTCAATGAGGAAGTCCCGGAGGCGCTCATACCACGCTCTAGGGGCTTGCTTGAGCCCATATAGCGCCTTGGACAACCTATAAATATGATTAGGATATCTAGGGTCTTCAAACCTGGGAGGTTGATCAACATAAACTAGTTCATTTATGAAGCAATTTAAAAACATGCTTTTAACATCCATTTGATATAATTTCATTTCATGATGTGATGCATATGCAACAAGGATATGGATGGCTTCAAGTCTTGCAACGGGTGCAAAGGTCTCTCCAAAGTCAAGGCCTTCAACTTGAGAATACCCCTTTGCAACTAGTCTTGCCTTGTTCCTCACAACTACACCTTGGTCATCTTGCTTGTTGCGGAACACCCACTTGGTTCCAATGACTCTTGCACCTTTTGGATGCTCCTCAAGTGTCCAAACTTGATTGCGGGTGAAGTTGTTCAATTCTTCGTGCATTGCATTCACCTAATCCGGATCTTGAAGAGCTTCTTCTACATTCTTAGGTTCAAGGCAAGAGACAAAAGAGTGATGTTCAATAAAAGAAGCAAGCTTTTGAGATCGAGTCATTACACCCTTTGTAGGACTCCCTATGATGAGATCTTGTGGATGTGCTTGAAGTAGAGGTGAGTGTCTTCTATCAACCACTTGAGGAGGAGGTTGGGGAGCATCAACATCTTGAGCTTGTGCCTCGGCTTGTTCATGAGAGACATGAGTGTCTTCATTTTCAATTCTCTTATTCTTGTCATCATCTTGAGGCACATATGATGAAGATGGTGGATTGACCATTTGAGCATTGTCTTTATCATCTTTAGGCTTGATGTCTCCCACCAGCATGTTCTTCATTGCCTCCCTCAATGGTTCATCACCTACATCATCACAATTCTCAATTGCTCCTTGGGAGCCGTTAGATTCATCAAATTCCACATCATATGTTTCTTCAACCAAACCGGTGGTATGGTTAAATACTTATATGCTTTGGACTTTGATGAGTAGCCAACAAGAAAACCTATATCACAACGTCTTTGGAACTTCCCTAGGTGTTGCCGCTTCTTGTAGATGTAGCACTTGCAACCAAACACCCAAAAGAATGAGACGTCCGACTTCTTCCCATTTAGCAACTCATAGGGGTCTTGCCAAGAAAGTTTTGTAGGAAGAGGCGATTTGATGCATAGCATGCGGTGTTGATTGCCTCGGCCCACAATTTTTCCGGTGTGTTGTACTCATCTAGCATTGTTCTTGCAAGGGTAATCAATGTCCGGTTCTTTCTCTCAACTACACCATTTTGTTGAGGAGTGTAGATTGATGAAACCTCATGCTTGATCCCAATCTCATCACAATAAGCTTCAATGTTTGTGTTGTCAAATTCTTTGCCATTGTCACTTCTTATCTTCTTTATCTTGACTTCAAATTCATTTTGAGCTCTTTTTGCAAACTTCTTGAAACAAGTGGCCACTTCGGATTTGTCATGAAGAAAGAATATCCAAGTGTATCTTGAGTAGTCATCCACAATCACAAGACAATAAAGATTTCCACCCAAGCTCTTGTAAGTTGTAGGACCAAACAAATCCATGTATAGAAGCTCTAATACTCTTGATGTTGACATGTAAGCTTTTGTTGGATGAGTATTTGCAACTTGTTTACCGGCTCGACATGCACTACAAGGTTTGTCCTTCTCAAACTTGACATCTTTCAAGCCTCTCACTAACTCTTTCTTCAATAATTTGTTGAGAGTATTCATTTCAACATGAGCAAGCCTCCTATACCAAAGCCACCCAAGTGAAGTTTTGGTGAACAAGCATGTCATCAAATTTGCATCTTCGGAGGTGAAATCAACAAGATAGAGATTGTTATATCTAAAGCCTTTGAAAATCATTTGCTTGTCTTCTATCTTTGATACTACCACTTCATTTGGAGTGAATAAGCATTGATATCCAAGGTCACAAAGTTGCCCAACGGATAGTAGATTGAAACTCAAGGAAGCAACATAGAGCACATTTGAAAGAGAGTGATCATTTGATATTGCAATCTTGCCTATACCCTTGACTTTGCTCTTTGAATTGTCCCCAAATGTGATCTTCTCTTGACATTCCCCATTTTCTTCAAGTGAGGTGAACATACGAGGATCACCAGTCATATGTTGAGTGCAACCACTATCAATAACCCAATGAGATCCACCGGTCTTGTAGTTCACCTACACACAAGAGATCAAGCTTTTTATTTAGGGACCCAAACTTGAGAGGGGCCATTGACTTTCTCAACTAGTGACTTGGCAACCCAAATTTTCTTAGGCCTATTCTTGTTTGGGGGACCCAAGAACATGCCTTTCATCTTTCCACTAGAATCTCTTCTAAGCATATAGTGAGCATTGAAAGCAAAGGGTCTAGCATGCTTGGGCAAGGGTTGTGGTGGTGGAGTTTCACACTCATGAGCAAAATGGTCCTCTTGTCCACACTCAACACATCTCTTAGGCTTGGGCTTTGATTTGCTTTGTTGTTGTTGAGTTTTGACCTTCTTCTATTGATTTGCCAAGTAACCAATACCACTTCTATCCGTCTTCGTGATGGTGTTCATGAGTAGCTCACTTTGCAAGTATTGACCTCTTGTAAACTTGCTTAAACCGGTCTTGAGATGCTCTTTCTCTTGCTTTAGCTTTTTGTTCTCCTCAATGAGTGACTCATTTGATGTTTGCTTTTCAAGAGACATCAACCCTTTTAGCTTCTTGTTCTCATCTCTAAGCATTTCATTTTCACTCTTGAGCTTGACATAATCATCATAATTGTCGGATTCAACCACTCTCTTGCCTTTGCCACTAGAGCCTTGCTCAATGCTCTCAATAATCAAGTCATCACATGATGTGGCTATATCAATCTTAACAACTTGGTTAGTAGCATCATGTGTCTCAAGAGAGAGCTCATTAGCAACAACAAGACTATCATAATTAATTTTCAATGAAGTATATTTGTCTTTTAGCAAGTTGTGCCTAGTGTTGAGCTCATCATGCTTCTTCTCAAGTATATCATGTTCATCTCCAAGCTCTTTGTTGAAAGTTTTGAGCTCCTTGAGAGTAGAAGTCATAATTTCATTTTGATCTTTAAGCTCATCACTAGTCTTTTGTGCAATCTCAAGCTTTGATGAAAGTGATTCATTTTCATTTTGAAGCTCATGATTTTCATTTCTAGTCTTTCTTATGACTTTAGAGTATTTGTTGAGCAACTTTACAAGTTCATCATAAGAAGGTGCATCAAATTCAGCATCACTATCACTATCATCATCATCACTTTCATTATTTTGTACCTTTCGTTCACCCTTGGCCATGAGGCATAGGTGAGTAGTGGATGATGACGGTGAAGATGGCGGTGAAGGTGGTGGTGAAGATGTCGATGAAGATGATGATGGCCCAATCACAAATGCGGTGACCTTCTCTTTCTTGTCATCGCTTTCATCACCGGAGGACTCACATGATGACTCAATGTCAATGAGCCAATCACCAATAATGTAAGCTTTGGCTCCCTTCTTCTTTTTGTGATATTCTTTCTTCTTGCCATTCTTCTTCTTGTATGGCTTGTTCTTCTTCTTCTCATCTTCTTCATCACTAGATTCATTTTTCTTGTCCTTGTTCTTGTTCTTGTATTTGTCTTTTGGAGGCTTAGGGCATTGATGACCTAGATGACCAAGTTTACCACAATTGTAGCAATCCATTTCGGATATAGGCTTTCTTTTGCTATTTGTGAAGAACTTCTTCTTCTTGCCATCGAACTTGATGCCACTCTTATTAAGCTTCTTTAGCGTCTTGGTGGTCTTTCTCACCATGAGAGCAAGTGATGCATCATCAATGTCACTCTCACTTGAGCTTTCATGTACGATCATGGCTTGGCTCTTCTTCTTTTTCTTGTCATGGCTAGCTTTGAAAGAGAAGTCCTTCTTCTTGGAAGATGATGAGCCCTCTTCTAGAGTGAAATGCATGTATATCTCATGAGCATTAATCTTTCCCAATACTTGTGTCGGTGTTGCGGTGGAGAGATCACTTTGGTGAAGCACGGTGACAATGTGGCCATACTTCTCAATGGGAAGAACACTTAAGATCCTCCTTGCAACATTCGATGGACTCATTTGAGTGAGCCCAAGAGCATTGAGATCCTCTACAAGAACATTCAAGCGAGTGTACATGTCATTAGCACTTTTCTTGGGAAGCATCTCAAATGAATTAATCTTCTTCAAAGCAATATAATATCGTTCCTCATGCTCACTCTTAGTTCCCTCATGGAGAGCACAAAGGTTTTCCCACAATTCATGAGTATTTTTTACATTACGCACATGATTGAAGATATCCTTACCAAGGCCCCGGTAGAGTGCATTTTTTGCCTTTGCATTCCACCGGTCGTACTTCTCCTCGTCACCAATGGGGTTAGCGGGATCCTTGACTTCCGGAAGCCCTTCGGTGGCGGCTCTAAGACACCCGACATCTATGGCTTCGAGGTACGCCTCCATGCAGATTTTCTAATATGGAAAATCATCTCCCTCAAAGATGGGAGGTGATCCTTCCCCATTAGACATCTTGCTCTAAGCGGTAAAGCTTAATTTAGGAGCAACTCGGCTCTGATACCAATTGAAAGGATCAAGATGCCCAAAAGGGGGGTGAATTGGGCTTTTCTAAAATTTATTGTGAGAATTAAATCCTACTAAGCCATAATTCACCCCTAGTGCCTACAAGTGTTCCTAGTGATTCTATCGATAAAAGTTTTGCACCCTAAGTTTCAATCCTAGTCTAGCATGGTAATTCTAGAAAAGTAAACCAAGCAACAAAAGTAATACGAGAAAGTAATTGCTTGAAAGTAAAGGGTTAGGAACATGGTGATATTTTCCCGAGGTATCAGAGAGTCGCCACTCCTCACTAGTCCTCGTTAGAGCACCCGTGCAAGGGTGTAGCTCCCCCTTGATCCACATGAGGATCAAGTGCTCTCTACGGGCTGATTCTTTGACACTCCGTCGTGGTGAATCGCCCACAACCGCTCACAAGATGAGTTGGGTCATCCACAAGCTCCACCGAATGATCACTAAACTTCCAATCACCACCAAGCCGTCTAGGTGACGGCGATCACCAAGAGTAACAAGCAAGAACTCTCACTTGACCACAACAAGCCTAATGAGAAGATGGATGCATACTTGCTACTCTCTAGTCACTAATGAGGGATCTTAATCTTGGATTCTCAAATCTCAATCCTCACTAGAGCTCTTGCACTTCCTTGCATATGAAAGGTGTTTCTCAGCTGAACAAATGAGCAAGAGACCTTAAATAGAGGTGTAGGGGAAGTATTTATACTCCCCACAGTCAATTCCAACCGTTATGTGCCAACTCAGCATTGTACGTACTGATCGGACGCGCCAGTCGACGTGACCGGATGCGTCCGGTCGGTGGCAACGGTCGAATTGAAAACCAACGGCGCTGAGTGACCGGACGCGCAGTGAGTCCGATCAGGAGTGACCGGACACGTCCGGTCGCTCAAAACCCTTTCTATACTTTGACCGGATGCACGGACGAGTCTGATTGGTGATAACCAGACGCGTTCGGTCAACTAAGTTCCTCTCTGGAAGTGGACCAGACGCACTATAGACGCGTCCGATCAATTTCCTAGTCGCGTCCAATCACGACACTTACCCTCTCTGACTCTGGTCAACACGATCTACGCGTCCGGTCCATGGGAGGACCACGTCCGGTCGATCGAATTGAAAATGCGGTGACTGCTAGTACTGACCGGACGCGTCCGGTCAAGGTGGAGACTGCATCCGGTCGAGAATAAATGGCTCAAAAGACTTCGAATCGCGATGCAACTTGAACCGAGTTTCTTCCAACTGAACTTTGGGCTTCACCTGAGCTACCTAGTGCTAAGTTTAACAAGTGTGCACCACACCTAAACAAATAGACTCACATAGGTCAAGCTACTCGCTCATGTCCCCCTTTATGGTACGGCCAAAGGAGAAAAGCGAAGATCCTAATGACTATTCCGAACGTAACTCAACTCCTCGACGTCCGGAACTAACCATCCTTAATCTTGACGTTAATCCTTTGAAAACCAAAACGATTTCCATCAAGGGGCATGAAAACCATAGTGCCCAAAACAGTCACCATTCTCATGACCTAACTTACCAAAGTTTCTGCAAAACACACTTTAGTCATGGTAATGTTGCGTTGTCATCAATTGTCGAAACCAACTCTTGAGGCCTAGATGCTTTCAGTGGTCTTGTCTCCTTTGCGGACTTGTTCCCACAACTTTATGAAATTAGTGAGGACCAGGAATGTTCTGTTGAAACTCTGAAATGAAGAGATTGGAGATTGAAATTTATAAGATGGCTATATGAAGATTTTCAAAATCAACTCAAACGCTTATACGACATGGTTCATCGTTTCAATATTAACAGTGAAAAAGACCAAGCTAAGTGGGACTGGGAGAAATCTGGGGCCTTTTCTGTTCGATCAGTTTACAAACATTTATGTAAAGATGAATATGGCCTAAGTTTCAAGAGAATGTGGAAGGCAAAAGTGCTGTTGAAAATCAAAATTTTCATGTGGTTGGTTTCACAGGAAGCCATTCTGACAAAGGATAACCTATGTAAACGTAAATGGAAAGGAAACACGACTTGTGCTTTTTGCACAGAGCAGGAGTCTGTTCAACATATTTTCTTTGAGTGCCTAACAGCTAAGTACATCTAGAGCTTGTTAGCATACTCCTTAGGAGTTGAATGCAGACCGGGTAACATGAACCAATACTGGATCTGGATAAACAATATACTCCCCGAGTGCCCGCAGATGCAGGCAGTTGGGCTTGCTGCAGTATGCTGGGCGGTGTGGAAAACTTGTAATGTTGTTTGCTTCGATGATCGAAGGGTGAAATCTCCTACTGAGATTATTTGTACAATTTGTTCTTTTCTCACATATTGGGCAGGCCTGTTGAATGAAGACTTGAAGTAGCAGGTAATCCAGGGGGTGGAGGCGCTAAAGACGACAACGCTCATCTTCCACAAGCAGGATACTCAAAGGCAAATTCAAGATGAACGTCACCGAAAGACCTGATGAAAACTCGATGATGGAAGTTTGATGACTGCGTTCTGGAGTTCGGCATTCAATGCTATGTGGTGTCTGGAGTAGTTTCTTTTTTAGCTTAAAATCTGATGGCTGTCGGTTACGATGTTCTTGGTGGAAACCCCTGTTGAGGTGCGGGGTCGTTTTGGGCTGGCGCTTCTTAGCCGCTTTTGGGAGTTTGTGGTAGTTGGGTCTGGGCATGTGTTCCCTTTTGTGATCATTTGCCTAGATCGGTTTATATCCTGGTGATCGTCTTTTCTTTTTGCATTTGAAACTGTGAACGCGATGTAATTTCATTGCTTTGGTAATGAAATTTGGTCTTACCGTTGTGGAGATAATGAATAGGGCCAGCTATTTTTGCTTTGGCACAGAGATGAACTATCCAGTCGACCATAATATGAAAAGGTGATAGAAAGAAACTAGTCTCAAGAAAGGTCAACAAAGTTTTAGCTATTTCGGCGTCTAGTTTTTTTTCTCCATATCACTAGGGATGAAAACGGATCGGATACAGACGGATATCACTGATATCGTATTTGTTTTCGTATTTATGTCCAGATTCGGATTCGAATACGGATAGTATAAAAAATAGGGACTTGCTATATCCCAGTCGCCTAGGTTTTTGGGAAAAACCCAGGCGACGTCCTTGACCATTGGATGAAGATCCAAGGGTCATATCTGTTTCTATTGTCTCTGTCCCTGTTTCTGTCACCCTGTGTACAAACGGGTCCGCGAATAAACCCGCAAACCCACCCCAGCCAGATATCGGGCCCGCCAAACCATAACGGGCGCATGATCCGATACCCGTTAGCTCCGGTTGGTGCTCATTTAAGCCAAAATGATACTACCAGCCCAATAAACTGACATAAAAGCACACGCAGAAAATTACAATGGTGCCATTGCACCCTCTAGCAAGAAACACATGCTGATTGAATCTGGATCCAGAAAATTACAAAACAAGAGTATGAAAATTGCACCTTTCAAATACTGCAAATACTACATGTTATCACTGCAATTATACTGTATATGTATATAATTAGAAAAACTAGCTCATGCATGTGAACCCTGGTGCAAGTTTACCACTTATAATCATCTTAGGTGCATCTTCTCATTTCAGCTATTAGTTGTTCTTGTACCCTTCCATTATAGCCCTATGTTGTCAAAACATCCACAAACTTCATAGAACTCGAAGAAGTATTCAGTTCTGTAGATTGCAAAGAATGGTACAGAAGTTAAGTAAATGAAAACCTATAGGACAAGTGAAGAACTAAACCTAGCATCAAAGTGCCTAATAAGTTACAAATTGATGTAAGGACTTACACTAAGTCCAGCATTTTCTAGTCATACTATTAAAAACAGAAATCACAATTAACACTAAACCAAGCCTACGAGTAGTGTTGAAAGTCAAATTTAGACAGACACGATACTGAAATTTAGGAACAGAGTGGGTGCTGTGAGAACTGTCAGTGTGTGACTGTGCATTACTAGTGATTCCTTTTGTTCAACACTGAAAATATACCCAGAGCCAGAAAAAAGGTACGTTACCAAGGATAGAGAAGAAAATCATGAAGCCTGTAGATATCTGGACCACTCTCTGGCTACAAACATGTGTCAAAGCAAGCAAACCAGCATTCTCACTGCAAATATCAAAACAAATGATTATTGATTAGAGAAGAACAGTATCCCAAGCAATTAGAGCTAGTTTCACTACATAGTTACATTACACTTACACTGACACTACAATTCCATTAGCTGTCCCAAAAAATGCACCTAGAAAAGTACCAATGCCCTGTAGAATTGCAAACAATGATACAGATTTATGGCCATGAAAAAAGTAACAAAATGATGATTCTGGTTGACGAAAATCAAGTCAGTTACATGCCAACCAAAGCCACAACCAAGAACTGAAGGAGGTATCATATTCGCGCTTGCACATCTTGACACAGCAATGAAGGTCCTAGTTGACACTTATTTTTCAAATTTGGGTAAAGTTGCAGAGACAAATCTCTACAAGAGCAATAAATGCAGCCATCATCACTACAAATGATTCGCCGACATCAAATGTTGGGGCCCCCATTGGAAAGGGTATGTGACACTAATCCTACAAAAAATAATATTGTTAGTACAGTCAGAATGGAGGTACAAAAAATGTTATTGGTTCTGCAACTAAATTGGCCAAAAAAAGGTTATTGGTTATTGGCCAAAAAAGGTTATTGGCCAAAAAATTGTTAGTACAGTCAGAATTCAGCATGTTATTGGTTCCTACTTTCTATTTGTGCATAATAGGGACAAAAAAAGGTAAATATCAATCAGATTGATCCATGCATATAGAACTAAATTGCAGAAATTGCAACCTATTGTTCAAGCAAGCACAAATTGCAGAAGAAAATGCATCAATTAGTAGTTTGTAGAACTGCAATTCAGTTCTGCAAGCAACACTCTTTTGACACAGTATAATTGTAACATGAAATGTTCTTAGAAACTATTAATTTACCATAATAAAACAAGAGCATTTGTTTGTCATAATTTTAACATTCACCCTGTGTACCTAAAGAACAGAAATTATGCCACACGTAATGATTCATGAAGATATTTCTGACAGTTTAAAAAAGGATATATATGAGAGCGTAAAAGGGAACAATCCAGCAGCTATGAACTTTTCACCTCATATATGCACTTGACAAATGCCACTGCCATTGTCAATTCGTTATTATATTAACCGCGCCATGCCTATGGCTATGAGACTATGGTAGAATGTGCCCCTTAGTCAGCACTTGGTAGATATGACGAAAAGGCACAAAATGGAACAAACCCAAAGGAGAGTTCTGCATAAACCCCCAATGTGGTCACTTGGATTTTGAAAGGGTTCAACAGTAAAATGCAGAAAATTTCCTTTTCTGACAATCTTTCTAGAATAGAATACAATGCAGAGAAACCAGGAAAGAGAGGGGGGCTGACATATATGTGACACAAGAATTAACTTATCAACTGCAATCTGCAATTGTATAACCATCAGGCCTTATCAGAATTCACTATTTCCTTAGCACGATAAAGAAAATCAACCAGACCAATCTCAAGGTATCCAGATTTTTAGACAAGCAATATGAATTCTAGACAGCCTGAGACCCTCATTTTCACTTGACACTCAATCATCATAGGAGGAACACATAACCCAACCATTCTCCCAGTACAATCAAGTGGGCATCAACAGACCGCGTCACCCATGCATCCACACGCACCACAAACCACAATAAATAAAAGAAAAAGGTGAGTTAGCACAAATCACAAGAGACAATTTTTTTTCTATGGAAGGACAAGGACAAAAGCTTGGTGTGGACAGACACAAATCACAATAAACAGATGAAAATGTGTGTCAGCACAAAACATAAGAAACAATTTTTTTTCTATGAAAGGACAAGGACAAAAATGTGGTTTGTGCTGGCACAAATCACAATGAACAAAGGAAAATGTGTGTTAGCACAAATCATAAGAAATAATTTTTTCTATGAAAGGAAAAGGACAAAAATAAGATGTGTGCCGGCACAAATACAATAAACAAAAGGTACCGAAAAGGGGGAAACAAAATGTCTATTCACAGTTAAAACCTATTTGTAGTGGGCATAACAGGCATCAGCCACAGCCCACAGTCACTAGAGTTCTATTAGGAAGACGAGTCTTCGTCGAGGTGAATTTGGGTGCCTATTTTCTTCTTAATATAAAGCCACATAATTCCTCCTAGGCTGGTCCTTTTTTTAAGAGGAACATATCCAGTAGACCAGAAGGGAATATAAATATTGTGAAGCACTCATGTAGCTACAACAAACATCCTTTTTATTTTCTATTAGCGAGCTAAATAGAGCACGTGAATAGACAAAGTTAAAATGTTACACTATTAGTTATAGTAAATAAGAAAGTAGCAGTTTATAATTTTGGCTACACCAATGATGAAGAACGAAAAGTTGTACTCTTAGCTAATATACAAATTGCAAGTCTCAGAACAAATAGCCCGAGCAAATTGCTTGAAGCTTGAGAATACATATATTACTCTCTCTTTTCTTAAATATATGATGTTTAGGACAAACTAATAATTAGTTCAAAAGCTAATTAGTTCATTTTTGAACTAATTAGCTTCTCCTAAATGCCATATATTTAACAACAGAGGTAGGGATTTTCTATAATAATGTGACTCGCTTTCAGAATCAGTTCAAACGGGTGCAGATCATTTGCATATAATGATGGATTTCCAGAAGACAGGCAAAACTAAGCAGTTTAATGGCATTCAAGAGCAACTCCAGTTACAAATACAAAAAGGCAAAGCTCAAAACTACTTTACTCACCTCCCATACTAATTGAAAAGGTCCTCAAGATCCTGTGTCCAGGTATGTGGAGAAATTTGGCCCACGTACTGCTTGGTGTTACTTCCATGGCGATCATATGGATCGTTGTAATAATATCGATCATCGTATCGAAGCATTTTGCACTGCAAGACAATTAAATTTCAGGTTGCAATACCTGCACAGAAACATGCAAATAAACTTGCATGGACCTGATTGATACAATAGACCTCAATATTGGATTAGTTTTCTCTAATCATGCTCCTACTGTGGAAGATCCATACATAACACATATGAATATATTTCTATAAATTTGAAAGGCCCCGTTTCACAATTAGTCTCCCTGCTAGGAACAAATTTGCGTTAATCCTAGAATGCTCTTGTCCAATACGCAGAAACTAATCAACTCTCATTTCAGAAAAATCAATCCAAAAGACAAATTTTAAATGATCAGACACAAATAAAAATCTCAGAGAGCACATAAACTAATCAGCTCTCATTTCAGATAATCCCAGAAATAGCAGAGACTACACGTGCCGCAAGCCCGTGACTAAACTAGTGGAATGGAACAATGATCATGTGACAATGTGACAATACAGATGTGCAAACTCAGTAATGACTTACAAAGCAACAATTTAACATGCATTATTTGGGAATACGTGTGACAATAGCAGGAAAGTTATATATAAAGACTGGAAATTGCACATGTTAAACACCATAATTGCAGTAACTTAAATGTGCAATTTACTACTTATAAATGTGCAATCAAGAAATTGATACTAAACATGCCTTTTTTGTACAGTATATGCAACACACAGTTAATATTACCTTTTCTGGTGGCACTGAGTCATACACACATAATGATCCACCATAGAAAATTGTAAGTTGTGCTAAACATGTCTTTTTTTGCTTCATATCTTCGGCAACTAAACTAAGCGTCCTAAATAAACGAACATGTAATCACATTTTTCCTGTAAATGTTGTTGCCAAACAGCTTGGTTTGGGCAGGCAAAAATCACAAAAAACAGAGAAAAAGGTGAGTTAGCACAAATCACAAGAGACAATTTTTTTCTATGAAAGGACAAGGACAAAAACTTGGTTTCGGCAGGCACAAATCACAATAAACAGAGAAAAAGGTGAGTTAGCACAAATGATAAGAGACAATTTTTTATATGAAATGACAAGGACAGAAACTTGGTGTGGGCAGGCACAAATCACAATAAACAGAGAAAAAAGTGTGTTAACTCTGGGTTGATAAAAACAGACCAATATTGAGTGAAAAGTCCACTCTGGGATGTATGAAAACAAGAATGAAACCCTCTACAGCCCACTACACCACCACCCAGGTCAACAAAGTTGGAAGGATTGTTAACAGACCTGAAGATGATGACTTGGTCAGGCTTTCTTTTCCTAGAACTGGTGTACAAGTCAATCAGACACTCCCTGAAACAACATCAAATTCCAACTAGTAATGGGAGAAAGCATGTGTCATTAGAATATAGAGGACATTCAGCAAAGTATACCATGCTCAAACTTAACAAAAGTAATGCAGGTAAGATCACTTACCGGATCAGACTGTCTTCGGTTTCCCGTGACTTAAACAAGTCAATCATTTCCATTTTAGGTGATTGGGTGCAGATAGAGGCTCTGTATTTCGAGATAAGAGGCCATTCACGACAACTAACAACCTAAGAAAAACAAAATAAAAATAGTTATAGGAGCTACTATTTATTATTTATCACAGAAAATGACAAAAAAATACTTACAGCAACGTCCTTGGGCCTTTGGGCCTTTTGTCGCAGAAAAGATTAATAGGAACAAAGATTATTTATCACAGAAAAATGTTGCACACTGCTCCTGGGCCTTCTGTGTTAAGTTCATTATTCTGGCAGTGACGTCTTGCACAAAGATTCAGTGACATCAAAAGCAATGTCCTGCAAACATCAAAGCAGCTAGAATGGCTGCAAATATATACGCAGGAAGGACAGATTGCAGAAAATGCAAAACCAACAGCCACTTAGATCATCTAGCAGAAAAAAGACAAAACGACGAGGCAAATGGTTCAACACCAGCATATTGCATATACTCAAAACTAAAATTGCGCGGTTGGATACTTGCAATTTACATTATTACTGACTGCAATTATGTAACTGTACCTTTTATTTGTTTAGTTTTCATGAACACGAAAGATTAATAGTAACAAAGTAATACATCTACCATGCAGAAGAACAACAAGCAAATAAAATTCAGTAGCATACTGACAAACATACAACAAGGTCCTAGGCACAAATCAACAAAAATAGATTACAGTTGTGGTAGTGTGCTAGCACAAATCATAAATCACAAAAAAAATCTATGAAAAGACAAGGACAAAAATATGGTGTGTACTGGCACAAATCACAGATAACAGAAAACATTTTTTTCTACTGAGGTAATAACATTCAAATGTAGTAGCAGCTTAAATGAGTTACTAGATTGTAATTTGGCAGCCTTAGAGGTTGGCCAGATTCATCACGGTGATCATGCATTCATGCTGAAATTGAATTAGACAGGGAAGGAGCAACAACAAATGTATCAGAAATGTGAGGTAATCTTATGTGCCTCTGTTTCACTGTGAGCTCGAATAAGGAACATGATCCACATACAAGCATCAGAACTATAGACGAACAAAATTTGCTCCAGACTGTGCAGTAACTCCAACTTGGAACAGGTATATCTCTTAGCTCATAATAGATATTAGAGTGATTCTTATGAGGTTGGAAAGATATAGAAGTCTAATTATTCCCAGTAAAGTTTCTTAAATTTCTCATGAACGGATTTTAAGTTATTTCTAAAACATCCCAGACTGATCCAAAAATCAGCAAAGGACAGAACTAAATTAACCTCATATTCAACTAATATATTTTGATCAAACTTAATATTCTCAACCATGGAACTTGTAGGCATGTCTACAAAACTCCAGCACACATTACAAAGATCCAAATCACACATTATCATAATAACAATCCATCAATCACACAATTGTTCACATCACAAATTGACTCTTAAAACAAACCAAACTTAAAATTAACTCACAACTACTATCGTTCCTATTACATAGGGATTTTTCCTATTGCCTAATTAAGCTTCTCATAAATCTTGGGACGACCTAACTCCGCCCTTAATTGGTCAATCTCCTTATAAGCTTGCTCCTTAAGTTCTTTTTCCTTCAGCAACTCATCCTTCAAATCCACCTCATGGAGAGCCAATTCACGAACTAACCGCACCGTAGCTTGTAAAGTCAAGGAGGAATCATCTGCAGGCGGCACCGTCCAAATACCCTTGTCATGTAAGAAACAAGGAAAATGCCGGAGTGCACCCTTTAACGTCTTGTCCGAGCGTAGACCATGGTAGTAAACAAATGCATTAAAAGCGACATCCTCCATGCTTGTCTCCACGGTTGCCCGGCTCACTCTGGTAATGAACTTTGACTCCACCTTAGACTCCTTAGTGGTAAGATCCCTTTTCTTAACCCATAACTCCGTTTCCCAATAGGAATCCATCCATGGATGACTATACTCTGCACTACGATACTCCAACGTAGCTTTCCAGTCGTAGTAATAGTTGTCCAAGGTTCTTGTCAACATGTCATGGAAGAAAGCATCAGCTTTAGGAACCATGATATGAAACTTCGTAGTCCATCCCATAACTACATTCTCCATTGGTGTATCACCAACTCTTGATTCAGCATCAGATAGCTCTTGCTCACCATCTTCATACGGCTCCTGAGGTTTGAAACGGGCAACGTACTGTGCAGCTGACAAACGGGGATGAGGAGGCATCTATAAAATTTTGACATAGATTAGATAGAATCAATGTATTTTCGCAATGGAATAAAGTAGAGGAAGCATAAAACTTTAGTAATTAACAAGGTGAAAAGAGGAAGCATGAATTTAAGTAAGATATGAAGGCTATTAACGACCATTCTAACTAGGCTCGCGTCCTACAGTCAACCTGGCTTTGATACCAATCTGTCACACCCATTTTTAAGGACAAAAATAGGATGCATAAAAGACTCATGTGCACCCCAGGAAACAGTCGCACACATAAGTTGACAAATTACAGAGTATCATCACAGTGCTTATTACATAACGAATAAGTATTTAAGACATAGTCTTGAACGATAGGTAATAATAACTAATAGTAATTCTTCAGCGGAAACTCCACACAGGGACACGGTTGACTGGTTGACACCAAGACTAGTACTCATTCCGATAATCTTCCTCTATATCTTCATCTGTTATGGTGGAAATAGCAAGGGTGAGTCCATGTCGAACTCAACAAATATAACACAGGGTTCATGAGGCTCAAAAAGGCTAGACACTGTTTCACTGCATTTAGCTTTTAATCATATATTAGCAATTGAGTAGCATCAAGATAAACCACTTCCCATTAAAGAACCAATGATCAATTGTAATAAGGATAATGATTAGCATTAACATGAGCATAATAATAATCAACAATAATTAAGCATGATATAACAGTTATGATCAACTATTCCATAAGAATTCCCAAGGCCGCTCGTATCCGTGAGCACGGCTAGTATACCAGTTTTTTTAACTCTGCGCAGAGGTGTACACTTTCACTGTAAGTCATGATTTCCAAATGAGTGGGGAGATCAAGCCCAAACACCCGAGAACCATATAAAGCCACTCAAAAGTTCGTCTAACAAGTTAGGGCCATTAGATTTCACTCGGCAGGCAGATGTAGAACCCCCCTTCCCTGTGGCACAACAACCGCAGCCTATACACACTAGGCCAGGGGCTCGGACTACACCCAACATGGCAAGCCATTCTTACGCCATTTAAGGTAACCTCTAACAAGCTAGAAAAGGTCTCTTGAACAACTAAAGCCAGAGCCATATAGCCCTCACAGCTGTACTGTATATCCCGGTTATCACTTACAGATAAGTTCTTATGGAGAGAAACCAGAGCATCAAAATAATACACAAGCTCTAGCCCCCTTTTAACAATAATAAAATCATCTTAATAGTTGATTGCTTAATCCATTAATCAAATTACAAGATCATTGTTCTTAGTTTAAGCACTAGCAGTAGCTACCCATATGCATTCCCAAGGTTGACAAGGAATCAAGATAACAATCACTAAGTTATAATCTCTAAGGTTGTCAAGGTAAGCACATGCATATGTATGATAATTCAATGTATAGGTAACAAGGATAGTCCTGTGTTATACTTGCCTTGATCAGAGCTTTCCAAGTGATACTGCTGACTTGGCTCAAAGTAATACTCCGAATCGTCCAGATACTGCTCACCTTCTATATTCGATCATCAATCAACAACACACATGCATCCAATCAAACATACACGAAGCAAACAAAGAGATATAATTAGAACAGTACACCAACAGTAACAAACAGTAATAAAAGCTTATAAAACTCTTCTACACGTTTCTACGATCACACAGACGCAAAGATCACCAAATTCGGAGTTAAAACGTGAAAGTTATGAATTTTCTAAGATTTCCTATAGATAAATAAATACTTAATTATAACCTCGAAAAATAAATTATCAAAACTAACTGTACAACTACACTAACATGTAGAGCTCGCAAATACGAACCTAACGCAACTTGAACGGATCAAATCGGAATTAAAACGAAGATTTTATGACCAAAACAATTCTAGTGGCAAAACTGTAAATACCTGAAAACGTATTTTTGACTAAACCGGAAAAGAATACGCTTTCAAAACACGAAAACGTATTTCAGACAATACGCTAAGGACCGCGGGTTCTAATCTGAAAAAGTCTAGGGGCTCTTTAACAATTTTACCCGCGAAGGGGTATCTTCTAATCTCGTGCGTCCATCTGAGAACGGACGGCTCGTGTTCATCATCAAGTGCACAGTGAAAAATCCGGCCATCCCTATCAAGTCCGGCCGGCGGCCGCCATTGCCGGCGCCATGAACTCGCCGGAAAAGTTCGGCCTCGTCGTTCCCGACCACCAAACAACCCGCCACCAACTCCAATCGAAAGAGGAGATGAACCCGATCTATCCTACGCGGTTTAGGAAGGCTACGACGAACCGAGGAGAGAGCGCGGCAAGGAGAGGGACGGCGGCGCCATTGTTGGCCACGGTGAACTCCAAACCCGCGATTTAAAGCACAAAAACTTAAAAGAAGAGCATTGGGAGGGAGAGGAGAAGATGACGAGCTCACCAATGCAAAGAAGAGAGGCACGGGATGAACAACAAGCTCCACCGATGGAAGGCAGCGAAGCCTAGGGTTCTCAACTCCCTAAGCTCGAGTTGACGGTGTTTGGCTCGGAGTTATGATAGGAAAAGAGAAGAGGGGAAACACGGGTATACTTTTATAGCCCCAAAACGTGACGACTATGGATGGAAATCCCAGATTACTCGGGTGGATTCGGTTGGGGACGAACTCGTCTCCGGCTCGGTCACGACGGGAAGGAGAAGACGCGGCTGATAGTCGGGGTCCACTCGTCAGCGACTCCAGAGAGAGAGGCGCGCGCGGCTTCGCCTGTCTTGGCTGCTGGGCTCGACTGCTGGGCGGCCCACGCGAGCAAGCGCGGCGCTGGCGCGGAGAAGGAAAACAGCGGCCCACCGTGCGGCCCAGGCGGAGAGGTAAGCGGGCCGGCGGCTGCCAGGTAAGTAGGTAAGTTGTTTTCTTTTTTTTTTTCTTTTGTTTCTTTTCTTTTCAAATTTTCCAAACACATTTTCAAATCAAATTTTTCTAAACCAAATCAAATAAAACAAAACCAATATAACCACACCACAAAATAAAATAAATGCAACAGCATGAATGCATCACCAAATAGTTTTCAAAATTTTAATTCCCTTTCTTTAAATTATTTAAAATTTGTTACTCCTAAAATTTGGGTGTTACAAATTCTACCCCCCTTAAAAGAATCTCGTCCTCGAGATTGGACTGCTTACTCAAACAACTGCGGATATGATTTTCTCAATTCATCCTCTCTTTCCCAAGTTGCCTCTGCCTCTGAATATCGATTCCACTGCACTTTACACATCTTAATAATCCGACTTCGAGTAACTCTCTCAGCAGTTTCTAAAATCTTGATCGGAAACTCTTCATATGTAAGATCTTCCTTAACAGTCAACTCTTCTAAAGGTATCTGCTCCTCAGGCACACGCAAACACTTCTTAAGTTGTGAAACATGGAACACATCATGTACTCCAGATAAATTCTCAGGCAACTCTAATTGATAAGCAACTTCCCCACGTCTAGTAATAACTTTAAATGGTCCAACATACCTTGGTGCTAGTTTACCTTTCATGTTAAACCTCTTCACACTTTTCATAGGTGACACCTTCAAATAGACATAATCACCTACCTCAAAAACTAAATCTCTTCTTCTATTGTCAGCATAACTCTTCTGACGAGACTGTGCTACTCTCAAATTCTCACGAATCACTCGCACTTGATCTTCTGCGTTTCTAAGAACATCTGTACCAAACACCTGAGATTCACCCGTCTGATCCCAAAACAATGGAGTTCTACACTTACGTCCATACAAAGCTTCAAACGGTGCCATCTTAAGACTCTGTTGATAACTATTATTGTAAGAAAATTCTGCATAAGGCAAACTCTTATCCCAACTAGTTCCATATTGCAATGCACAAGCTCTCAACATATCCTCTAATACTTGGTTGGTCCTTTCAGTCTGTCCATCTGTCTGTGGATGATATGCTGTACTAAAATTCAATTTTGTTCCCAATGATTCATGCACAGCTTTCCAAAAATGCGACGTAAACTGCGATCCTCGATCAGATACAATCTTCTTTGGTACTCCATGCAAACAGACTATTCTCTCCATATACAACTCTGCCAATTTTGGTCCATGGTAAGTAGTCTTAACTGGTATAAAATGAGCAACTTTGGTTAACCGATCTACTATCACCCAAATAGAGTCATAACCTTTCTGAGTACGAGGTAACCCTACTATAAAATCCATACCAACTTCCTCCCACTTCCATTCAGGAATCTTCATTGGTTGTAACAATCCAGCAGGTCTCTGATGCTCTGCTTTCACTCTCTGACAAGTGTCACACAATGCCACATACTCAGCCACATCTCGCTTTAATCCAACCCACCAATATTTCTGTTTCAGATCCAAATACATCTTAGTACTACCAGGATGAATAGAATAAGCTGACTCATGAGCTTCGCGAAGAATGGCTTGTCGAACAGTTTGATCCTCAGGTACACACAGCCTCTTTCCAAACCACAAAATTCCATTATCATCCATTCGAAAGCCTGGTGACTTACCAATCACTATATTTCCCGCTATCTTCTTTAGTTTCTCATCCTTCAACTGCCCCTTGTAAATTTCTTGCTCTAAGGTAGGCTCTATCACTAATTCCATTGTATTAGTAACAATTCCCAAATTCAAATATTCAAATTCAGCACATAATTCCCTAGTCATAGTCAATGTCTGTATCTCATTGACATAGCTTTTCCTACTAAGAGCATCAGCTACTACATTAGCCTTACCAGGATGATAGTGTATCTCAATATCATAATCCTTAATCAACTCTAACCATCTGCGTTGCCTCAAATTCAGATCTGACTGAGTGAAAATATACTTCAAACTCTTATGATCAGTGTATATATCACTCTTATGTCCAATCAAATAATGTCTCTAAATCTTTAAAGCATGAACTACAGCTGCTAATTCCAAATCATGTGTAGGATAATTCAACTCATGCTTTCTCAACTGCCTAGATGCATAAGCCACAACTCTGCCTTCTTGCATAAGAACACATCCCAAACCTTGACGAGAAGCATCACAATAAATAGAAAACAGCGGCCCACCGTGCGGCCCAGGCGGAGAGGTAAGCGGGCCGGCGGCTGCCAGGTAAGTAGGTAAGTTGTTTTCTTTTTTTTTTCTTTTGTTTCTTTTCTTTTCAAATTTTCCAAACACATTTTCAAATCAAATTTTTCTAAACCAAATCAAATAAAACAAAACCAATATAACCACACCACAAAATAAAATAAATGCAACAGCATGAATGCATCACCAAATAGTTTTCAAAATTTTAATTCCCTTTCTTTAAATTATTTAAAATTTGTTACTCCTAAAATTTGGGTGTTACACTTCCTTGGACAGATAAAAGAAGAGTGATAAAAGATCTAATTTTCCCTTGATTGTATTAAGTGAGTAAATTATATGTTCGCCAGCGTCTGTCACTACTAGACTATCGATTGTTGACTCATGCATTTTACTTACAGCAGAGGTGGTGCAAATGCCGCACCTTCTCTCAAAATGCAACCTGATGTTCAGATACTCTACTGACATTTATACCATAGATCTCTCGGCCACCACACAAGACACAACTCTAATAACCAACCCAGCTGCCACTAGTCTTTCTCTCTCCGCTTGCTTCTGCATTGCAAGCGCCCACACAACTCTCCTCTCCCTTTCGCATCCCAATCCTCAAGCATCATTGTTCTCGCACAAATCCGGTGCCAAAGTCCCGTCCCACACTTGACTTGTAATCCCCTCGACACCCCGTGCCCATGACCTCTCTCCTTCCATACGTCTACTAGCCATCCTGGTCAACCAAAGGTGACGCATCGAGGAGCTCGACGGACAACCCTATCACCTTCCCAGCTTGTAGCTCAACAACCCTGACACCAAAGGGGGAGAATTTATGGCACCAAAAGCAAGCCCGGCTCATAATAAATACCAAAATCACCAAATTAATTGTGGTATTTTGTGGGGGAGAACTTGAAAAGGAGGGAGAATCGGTCCTAGAAAGCACTACAACAAATCTTAGGATCTATGACAACCTGTTATCATCATAAATTCTTGTATTTTTGTCATAGCAGTTGTACTCATGACTACTGCATGACGAAGAACCATCCATCATAGATCATGTGTGGTAAACCTTGTTTAACGACGACAGCACAATTTTTCATCATAAATTTTATGACAACCCGTGTACAAAGTCGTCACTAAATGTCTTATGGCCTGGCTAGGCCCATGTACTAAGCAGAATATTACTGTGCCAAATACAATCGTGGGCCTAATTTATTATATGCTAAGCCCATTTACAGAAATAAAATTGACACCAACTTTTAGGCAAAAATCTATTTTGCAGCTTATATATTTAATGGGCCAGAAACAGTCAAGCCCAACAACAAATAGGCTGTATATTTAGTTACGAAAATGTACCTCATAATGTTTCAGCCCATACAATTTTTTCAGCCCCCAACAGGTAGCATAAAGACATGCACCGGAAAGCGAACTGATCCTGGATCAGTTAGTTGGGTTCTTTTATAGTGGAACCTGCTCATCCGGGTTTAAGTCTTCGACTTGGCATGGGTGCTCGTATTTTTCTGGATTTATTTTAGGAATTAACAACGCTATGCTTTCAGTGGTAGGTGACGTCTCCATTGACAGCGAGACGCCTATGGTGACTTCTTGATTTTTAAGATTTGCTGGCTCAGTCATTCGGAGATGCTTATAGAGGTAGAGTTTGCGTACATGTGTTTATAGGGGTGAGTGGCGTACGTGTGTGGGTGTACGTCTGCGTTGTATGGTGTAATTCTCAGGGAAAAGACATGCACAGAGAAAGCGTTGAGCGAGCACTATTTTTGCACAAGGTTTTTTGAGGGACTAGAAAACTCCATTGGTTCCTATGGACAAGCACCAGAGAATAGGCTGCGGCCAGAGCAGTTCTCCAGAAGCATTTGGAGACAACTGGAAACCTCCAATGATAGCAATGGAGAAGCACGGGAGGAAGAATCCTCCAATGGTCGGCAACTGATATAGACAACGGCTTGTTCATGTAGCAGCACCAAAACTCCATCGGTAGGCACCAAAACTCCATCGGTAAGCACCAAAGCTCCATTGGCAATTTGAGTAGTGTTGGAGCTCAAGGAAGTGTAGCGTGAGTTGAGGCTCATCTCTGGTTTCTCTAGCCACCAAAGTGCTTAAGGAATACTACTTAGGTGATTAGTATAGGTGCTTTGTGAAAGTGCACAGCCTAAATAGACCATCGCTTTAGCATTTGCACTAGGTTTAGGTCTTGTGTTTAGCGAGATTTGTATACAAATCTCCTACGCTCTCTTCTATTCGAACCTGTAGACTCTTGGGGTGGACTTTAGAGTCTTGGGGTGGGCTTCATCGATCTCTTGGGCCTCCCTTCTCCTTCTGGGCCTTTCTTGCTCCAGGTCTGCTCTTGTAACGTTCCTGCCTTGCCTCTTCTGCGGGAAAAAGTCTATTTTTCCTCCCCCAACTCTCACCAAAGTCCACTTTTCCTCCATCAACTTCAAAACCGGACAAACCAACTCCCTCAACTTTTCAAACCGTGCATTTTACCTCCCTCGAGTGGTTTTGAAGGCGGTTTTGCTACAGTAAACGGCGGTATGCTACAGTGCCTGTTGTTTTTGTCTTTTCCTTTTTTTATTTATTTCGGCTGAATCTTTGAAAAATCATAGTAAATCACAGAAAAATTATAAAATAGAAAATCTAATTTTGTTGCACTCCACATGAGTAGATCTACACAGTGAACATATAATATGGTATGTTTTAGTACAAATTTTTTGTTGTAGCTTTAGATCTATGTTTTTCTATAATTAATTGCAATAATTCATAGCCGCAGCTTCTATAATTATTTTGTTGGACTAAAGCATACCATATTATATGTTTACTATCTAGATCTACTCATGTGGAGTCCAACAAAATTAGATTTTCTATTTTATGATTTTTCTGTGATTTACTATGATTTTTTAAAGATTCAGCCAAATAAATAAAAAAGAAAAGAACAAAACCTTCATAGCAAAAACTTTGTACTAAAGCATACCATATTATATGTTCACTGTGTAGATATACTAACGTAGAGTGCAAAAAAATTGAATTTTCTATTTTATGATTTTTCTATGATTTATTATGATTTTTTAAAGATTCAGTCGAAATAAATAAAAAAGAAAAGACAAAAACACGGACACTGTAGCAAAACCACCGGTCACTGTAGCATACAACCGTTTTACTGTAGCAAAACCGCCTTCAAAACCGCTCGAGGGAGGTAAAATGCACGGTTTGAAAAGTTGAGGGAGGTGATTTGTCCGGTTTTGAAGTTGGGAGGAAAAGTGGACTTTGGTGAGAGTTGGGGGAGGAAAAATAGACTTTTTCCTCTTCTGCGCCCCTTTGCCATCAGCTTCAGAAACACCTGCTGTCAGGTTCCTGACAGATAGTTATTGTTTTTTGTTTTGAATTAGAACATGGATATTGTTACATGTGTCAAAAATACAGATCGAATAGATAGTCTGGTACTAATAAATACTACGTATATTCGTATCAAATATCCAACTTTGGGTTTCTGTATTCGGATTTGGTTATGAAAACTGAATATCTACATTCGGATATAGACGGCTCTGCTAGAAGGGGCATTAGTATTCTGTGGTTACAGATAAGTCCAAACCCTTTGAACCGACGGACGTGAAGAAAATATATTCATGCCACATCTCATCCCTATGTGCCGACATACGATCGAGCGTGCTCGGAAGCTCGGGTGCCTTGGACCCATAGCCCAAGTTTCCATTTTACTAAGAAGCGTTTGGTGCTGGGCTCATGGCTTATGTCCATCCACACACTGAGAAGGCCGGCCACCGCACGCGTGCAGTGTGCTGTCCAATGCAGAAGCCCACTAACTAGACGGTTTTTCAACTAATCAAGTGATGGCCACTCACTAGCCAAAGTGGAGACAACACTACCACTACTCGAGTGCTGTCGCACGATGCAATCAGTGAGTGCCAGGTGGTCACTCCATTTAGCCAAGAGCGGTCATGAATTAAATGTAGAGTCACTAACCCTCAGTGTCAGCGCTATATAAGCACCACCAGCCTTATAGGAGAGTGCAGCAGCAGACTGATCTACACTACTGGAGTAGAGCTTAGTAGCTCAAGAGCAGAACGCATTATCACCAATGAGGCCGCTCCTCGTGCTTGCTCTGATTTTTGTGATTGCCGGTGTGGCGCATGGCGCGGGGGAGTGCGGGAGAGCCTCCGCTGACAGGGTGGCGCTAAGGCTGGCGCCATGCGTCTCGGCCGCCGACGACCCGCAGTCGACGCCGACCAGCAGCTGCTGCTCGGCCGTGCACGCCATCGGGCAGAGCCCCAGCTGCCTGTGCGCCGTCATGCTGTCCGGCACCGCCAGGGCTGCCGGGATCAAGCCGGAGGTCGCCATTACCATCCCCAAGCGCTGCAACATGGCCGATCGCCCCGTCGGCTACAAGTGCGGAGGTACGTGGTGTACATATTTCTCACCTACAAAACTGTGAACAATATACATACATTTGTGCAGTTCGTTCTTACCTGAATCTGATTTGACTTCCACAGATTACACGCTGCCCTGACGACATCCGTCAGCGAGACCGTGCGAGTGATTATGACAAGCTGATGAACGCGCCATGCAAGGCGTTGTGTTGGAAAAATCGAATCCGCTAGAATAAATTAGTACACGTGGACGACGGGCTTTTGCTGTATCACTACTGGACTTTGCTTGTGTTGTATGTAAAAAATAATAAATATGTTCCGTTTCTCTAAAATAAGAAAAATATGTATTGTTTGTTAAGCTCAGTGCATTTTACACCATGCCTCATTTGTTTCAGCTTCCTGATTGTTTTAGCTTCCTGAGAGCTTTTGGACCTTTAAAAAGTTAAAGAGCTCTCACGAGCCAAAAGCCCGAAACCTCACAGCTTTTGGCTTTCGGCTTCCGGAAGCTTTAAGGTCCAAAGCTGAGGTCAAAAAAGTTCTAGTAAGCCTAGACAAATAGGGCCTATAAAGGGCAGATTTGGTATCGCCAAAGATCCTCCTAGCGGCATAGTGCACACTATCTGATGGGACTTACATTACAGCCAGCATAAATTTAGCCATCAAACATCAAATCCAAAGAGATTTATGGACCGACGACAGTCTGTCGATTCAGTATTAACCATTTTTGGTTCGATAATGAACAGGGCCATCTATTTTTTCTTTGGCACAGAGATGAACTTTCCAGTCGACCATAATATCAAGCAGTACAGGCCTATTTGCCTGCTAAATGTCATTTATAAAAATTTTACAAAAGCTCTAATGCTAAGACTTGAGAAAGTCACGAGTAGAATCATTAATAAGAGCCAGTCTGGATTCCTGAAAAATAGAAACATTATGGATAGAGTTATGGCTTTGCATGAAATCTTGCATGATACTAGACTCAGAAAGAAAGATGGCCTGGTGTTAAAACTAGATTTTGAGAAGGCTTATGACAAACTTAACTGGGAATTCCTCTTTGAATGTCTTAGGCAAAGGGGGTTTGGTGATAAGTGGTGTGAATGGGTTAAGATTGTGATGACTTCTGGAACTGTTAGTGTTAAAGTTAACAATACAAATGGGAGTTATTTCAAATCTGGCAGGGGAGTTAGACAGGGTGATCCTTTGTCCCCTTTCCTTTTCAACATTTCTGCTGACTCTCTTGCTAAAATGATGTGTCTTGCTCAGAAAAATAATTTGATTAAAGGTCTTGTACCTGAATATGTGGAAAATGGGGTAGCAATATTGCAATATGCAGATGATACTATCCTTTGTATCCAGGATGAAAAAGAACAAGCCTCTCATCTAAAATTGACGTTGTACCTTTATGAAGCCATGTCTAGGTTGAAGATTAATTTTCCTAAAAATGAGGTCATTATGATTAGTCAAGATGAAACTAAAAGCATAGAATTCTCTAACATGTTTAACTATGCTGTGGGGAGTTGGCCAATTAAGTATCTTGGGGTCCCTGTAGCTGGATCCAGGTTGCATGTAGTGGACTGGTTACCCATTTGTGAAAAAATGCTGAAAAGATTGGATGGTTGGAAGGGCAGTGCTCTTAGTTTGGGTGGCAGATTAGTGCTCATCAATTCCTGTTTGAGTAATCTCCCAATTTATGTCATGTCCATGTATTGGTTACCTGTTTCAACCTTGAACAAAATAGACACTGCTAGAAAAAGATTCTTTTGGCAAGGGGGTAATTTGAAGAAGAAATATCATTTGGTAAAATGGACTAAAATCACTAAACCTAAGAGCAAGGGGGGTCTAGGGGTGAAGGACTTAAGGAAGATGAATATCAATCTGCTTTGCAAGTGGTGGTGGAAGGCTGAGAATGGGGATGGCATCTGGCATGAAATTATAACTAAGAAGTGTCTGAAAAAAAAGGTGGTATAGCTCAGGTGAAAAAAAGCAGCAGGAAATCCCCTGTGTGGAATGACCTGCTGAAAGTTAGACACATTTATTTGAAAGGCAGATCTATGGTGGCAGGGAATGGCAAAAACACCAGATTTTGGCATGACAAGTGGTGTGGTTGAAAGGATCAAGATGCCCAAGAGAGGGGGGGTGAATTGGGCTTTTCTACAATTTATTGCGAGAATTAAATCCTACTAAGCCATAATTCACCCCTAGTGCCTATAAGTGTTCCTAGTGATTCTATCGATAAAAGTTTTGCACCCTAAGTTCCAATCATAGTCTAGCATGATAATTCTAGGAAAGTAAACCAAGCAACAAAAGTAATACGAGAAAGTAATTCCTTGAAAGTAAAGGGTTAGGAACACGACGATGTTTTCCCGAGGAATCGGAGAGTCGCAACTCCCCACTAGTCCTCGTTGGAGCACCTGCGCAAGGGTGTAGCTCTCCCTTGATCCACGCGAGCATCAAGTGCTCTCTACGGGCTAATTCTTTGACACTCCGTCGTGGTGAATCGCCCACAAACGCTCACAAGATGAGTTGGGTCATTCACAAGCTCCACCGGATGATCACCAAACTCCCAATCACCACCAAGCCGTCTGGTGATGGCGATCACCAAGAGTAACAAGCAAGAACTCTCACTTGACCACAACAAGCCTAATGAGAAGATGGATGCACACTTGCTACTCCCTAGTCACTAATGAGAGATCTTAATCTTGGATTCTCAAATCTCAATCCTCACTAGAGCTCTTGCACTTCCTTGCATATGAAAGGTGTTTCTCAGCTGAACAAATGAGCAAGAGACCTCAAATAGAGGTGTAGGGGATGTATTTATACTCCCCACAGTCAATTCCAACCGTTATATGCCAACTCAGCATTTTACGTACTGACCGGACGCGCCGGTCGACGTGACCGGACGCGTAATGTCGGTGGCAACGGTCGAAATGAAAACCAATGGCGCTGAGTGACCGGACGCGTAGTGAGTCCGATCAGGAGTGACCGGACGCGTCTGGTTGCTCAAAACCCTTTCTGTACTTTGACCAGACGCACGGACGAGTCCGATCGGTGATGACCGGACGCGTCCGGTCAACTAAGTTCCTCCCTGGAACTGGACCGAACGCACTGTAGACACGTCCGATCAATTTCCTGGTCACGTCCGATCACGACACTTAACCTCTCTGACTCTAGTCAACACGATCTACGTGCCCGGTCCATGGGAGGACCGTGTCCGGTCGATCGAATTGAAACTGCGGTGACTGCCAGTACTGACCGGACGCGTCCGGTCAAGGCAGAGACCGCGTCCGGTCGAGAATAAATGGCTCAAAAGACTTCGAATCGCGACGCAACTTGAACCGAGTTTCTTCCAACTGAACTTTGGGCTTCACCTCAGCTACCTAGTGCTAAGTTTGACAAGTGTGCACCACACCTAAACAAATACACTCACCTAGGTCAAGCTACTCGCTCATGCCCCCCTTTATAGTACGACCAAAGGAGAAAAGCGAAGATCCTAACGACTATTCCGAACGTAACTCAACTCCTCGACGTCCGGAACTAACCGTCCTTAATCTTGATGTTAATCCTTTAAAAACCGAAACGATTTCCATCAAGGGGCATGAAAACTATAGTGCCCAAACAATCACCATTCCCATGACCTAACTTACCAAATTTTCTGCAAAACACACGTTAGTCATGGTAATGTTGCGTTGTCATCAATTGCCGAAACCAACTCTCAGGGCCTAGATGCTTTCAATCTCCCCCTTTTTGGTGATTGATGACAACACCTTGATTAAGTAGATTTAAGAGATGAGGTTTTCGATCATGCTTGGTTCACATAAGCAAAAGGCAATAAGAACACGGGGTTTAGGATTCCTTATGTGCTCCAAGCCAACAGGGTGTACTCATAAGATGAAACAAGAAGAGTTAGTACACAAAAACATAGCTCATATGAAATCGGAGCAAGGCACGGAAGCAAAACCTTATGAGCTAGAACCAATCATGTGACATGATATAATAGAGACAAGATAATCATCATATTACTCAAGTATCTCACAAGCACACATGTCACATAATGCAAGTGCGGGAATATAAACATGATGCATAAAAGTAGCACACAAAGAAATCGAAACCCTCTCTCACAACTCTCCCTGAATCTACTCTCTCTCCCCCTTTGGCATCAAGAGCCAAAAAACTAAGGGTCCAAAGGAGGAATGGAAGCAGTCGAGTCAGGTGCAGAGGAGCGTGGAGTGATCAAGAACTGAGAAGTGTCCTCCTCTGACTCTGAGCTATCATGCTGACCCTCTGTAGGTACATGTGGAGGTGAAGAGGTCTGGATCTGCTCAATGTGTGGGTTGGCAAGCTGTAACTCAGGAGCAGGAGCTGATGAAGTAGTAGCAACGAGAGCCGCAGTCTCTGTCACCTGAGCCTGAAGAGTACCAATCGTGGGAGGATCAGTCGAAGCAACCAACAAAGGAATTGTCTCCGTAGTCCCAGTCCCTATCACTAAAGGAGCCACTGTCTCTGAAGCTCACATCTCTGTAGTGGTCAGAACTATGGTCTAGGAGGGTGTCGGCTGACCGGTCAACTCGCTGTAGGACGCACTCAAGTCAGTAGAGAATGGAGTGCCAGTCAGAAGGTGAGGCCTGAGCTGAACCGGTGGAGTGAATCCTGTCCAAATAGGAGTGTAGCCTGGGGACTAAAATGTCTGAGGCACCTGCTGCTGAGGTGAGGCAAATTAAAAGCTCGGCTGTGGTCCCTGACTTTGAAGTCCACTAGACTGTAAAGCTGGAGTAAGGACTGACGGAGGTGGAGGGACCCCAACAGTAACAAGGTGTCTCAAGAGCTTAAGGTACTGCTACTGGATAGCTGCCTGCTGCCTCTGTATCTCTAGCTGCTACCTCTGAAACTCGTCCTGACGAGCCTGAATCTGTGCAAATGCAGTTGCGTTGTCTTGAGCCTGTCTCTGTAGTTGAATCTCCTATCTCTCCTGAGCCTGAGTTAGCCTCTCAAGTATAGCAACCATGGCTGGGTCTGAGCATGAGGCTGAACCGGAACCACTGTCCTCATGGTCGTGAGAATGAGGAGAGCGGTACCAAGGAAGTGGCTGATAGTCGTCATCAGTGTTGTTGGTTGCGTCGTCCTCGTCTGGATCAGCTGGCTGAGCATCTAAGTCCTGCTCAGCTATAGTCTCAGGTACCTCTGCTCTCTGACACTGACTCTGTCTAGGTGCTTGCTCTCGGGTGATAGAAGCCCACAGCTGTCGTATATCATACTCAGGGAAAGCTGTCGTGGTGTCAGAGATCTCCGCTCGAATCTCAACTGGAAGGTCACAAGCACACCGAATCAGAAAGCAAATCCAATGGGCATAGCGTAGCTGACGGTGACCCTTGAAGCCCTCTGCCAAAGTATCCTCCATCTCACAAAGCATCAAATCCCAAATATCAAACTGAGTCTGAGAGATAAGGTGATGAACTACCCAAAGCTGCATACGTGTCAAACCCTCTTAGTATCCCAACCTCGGAAGCAGTATCCTCCTCACAATAGCATCCAGAACTCTGGCAATAGGAGTCAAACTGGCTGGTGTACGTCTGGACCCCTCACCAAACGACTCGCGAAAGCATAGTCTGACCAAGTCTGTAGGTGGCACAGTGCCGCCGTGTGGACACCTCGGTGGTGGTGTCTGACCAAAGCATAGCTGGAGGATCTTCATCTCTAAAGCTGGGAGCCTAAGAATCTCTCGTACCCTGGTGCTATATAGCCTGCGGTCACGACCTCTGAATGCAAAGTGAATGAACTCATGACGGGGTCTATCCAAAGTGAAGAGTAGAACTCCCTGACCCATGTGCCGTAGTATGCTCCTGTCCGACCCAGAAGATCTGACAATCCTGGTAGGAAAGAAATATGAGGATGAAGCTGCTCGCCAATGACTGCAACAAGTGACTCTAGTCGACAAACCCTCTGCAGTCTGAAGGCAATCCCACTGTCAACATAAGCTCTATAAAAGTCCTCGTGCAGAGGTGTGTAGAATCCCTCTGAAGCTCTAGTGTCCCACTGAGGTGGGAACCACCGACCAACCTCGACGAACCAGAGAGCCTAAACCTATCGTGCTGTAGCACCCCTCAGGTCAAAGTGCTCAACAGGGGGCTGACCACGAGCTCTGGGAGGTGGACGACCTCCACGTCTCTGACCCTCTAGCCTAGGAGTCACCTGAGCACGCGTTCGTCCTGAGCGACGACACGGTGGAGTCTACAGTGTCTGCTCCTGTGTCTCCTCTATCTGCTTTGCAGGCTGCTCCTCTATCTACTCTGCGGGCTGCTCCTCTGTCTCCTCGGTGGCCTCAGTGCCATGCTGTCGTGCCTCAAGGTGAAAGCGACACTTGCCAATTTGAATACCACTGCCTCTGCCTCCTCTCTCAGCTAGATCAGCAGCGTCAGCCACTGCCTGTGCTACCTCTGCCTCTGTGAGCATCCTCTTTCTTTTCTTGGCGGCGATCTTCTTGCGCTTGCCACAGGCAACCTCTGTCAAACGCGGAGGACTTCCGTCCCTGTCACTCGGAGCTCCACCAACATTCTTGCAGCGGGCCATGCTAACAAGTCACTGTGACTGAGAACAACTGACACTGAAAAGAAGAACTGCCAAGCAAGAATTCCCCTAAATCAACTCACGACTGCACAAGATCAAGATGATGAACTGATTCTTGTTAGGCTTGGACTTAATCCGTATTCGCAGGCTTGGCCTCGGATTCAATACTGACAAAAGTGCCAACTGCCACACAAAGCACCGACAAGACTCACTGCAAAGATGGAATAGATAGAGCTACTTGTAAGCAACATATTTCAACTAATAGATGAGCGATGTCCTTATGAGAGCAAGCAGAAGAGATAAGAAAAGGATAGAACAAGACATGCTACCACAGAGGAGTGAGACTTCAGTGAAAAGGTGAGAGACCTTGACGTGCGGGGGCTCCACGGGAATGATGGACGAGCACTGAAACGTCGAGACAGGAAAAAAGTGAATCAGAACTTTGCGAGATGTCATTGGCAAACCATCTAGGTCAAGGTCACGGTGAAGAAACCTCACGGTGAAAGCCGGAGATTGACGCCGCGCGGAGATGGCCAGAGACTGAAGGTCAATGGCGGTGCAGAGGGGCCCTCTCGGCCGAGATCAAGGGCGGCGCGGGGTTGGCTGCCTGGCCTTCTCTGTGGGTGGCCAGAGAGGAGAGGGACGGCGGCTCACGATGGCGCGGTGGAGAGGAGCGGTGGTGCTCGGTGGCTACGGTGGAGGAGGAGCGGCGGTGCAGCGGCTGCTACGGTGGAGGAGGAGGAGCAGCACAGCGGCTGCAGTGGAGGAGGGGCGGTGCACTATGGCTGCGCGGACGAGGAGCTTGACGGCGGTGGGTTAGGGCAAGGGAGCGATGGCGTGCGTTGAAGAGGAAGAAAAGAAAAAATCACCGATGAATCGGTGAAAAAGAACTCAGATCCGCTTTTCAAGGGCTGACCGGATGCGCTGCAGAGGCATCCGGTCAGAGTCCAGTAAGGTCCTTCACGGACCGGACACGTTCGGTTAGAGGTGACCAGACACGGACAGAGTCTGGTCAGAGGTCCACCCGAAAACCAACTCCGCGTGACCGGACGCGCAGATGAAGTCCGGAACTGGACGCAGTGGTCGCAGCGTCGTGTTCGGTCCAGCGTCCGGTCAGAGGACACCGAGAACCACCTTCTCATGACCGGACACCCTAGTGATGTTTGGAACCGGACGCAGTGGTCGAGCAGCATCGCGTCCGGTCCAGCGTCCGGTCACTGATTTTCACCTTTTCCATCTTTGACCTTCGACGCGACTTCTCCTAATCAAGTTCCAATACAAAAAGACACAAATAAACACCAATTGGAACCTGATATGAGTGACCTCTCTCAAGCCCTCAAATTTTTCAAAATATTTCACCTTAGGCTAGTATTATTTTTAAGAAAATATGCGATAAACACCTAAGGAGCAACGTATGGCTATGCAATAGAGTTTATAAACCCTTGGGAGCGTCAAATGCTCTCTCTATCCATGGACGAACATAGAGGTTGCTCAAAGCAAAACCGAAAAGAAACGACAAAGCAACAAACATGCATATGCAATGCAAAGCAAGAAGGTAAAACTAGGTTGCTTGTCAAGTTTGATCCACGATTAGGCTTCTTCACTCCTCCAAAAGAGGGTTATCATAACCGTGTTAGACAAATCCTAGATGCATTGCGGAAGTTTAAACATGACATATATTACAATGCAATGCAAGGGACAACACAAGCTCATTTTTTAAAATTACTAGAATCAAGCACATTTAGCTCACTTCTCAACCTACAAAAGGTAGCCTCATCCAAAGGTTTAGTGAATATATCCGCTAATTGATTTTTACTTCTTGCATCTTCTAGTGATATATCATTTTTAGCAACATGATCCCTTAGAAAGTGATGACGGATATCAATGTGCTTGGTGTATGAGTGTTGTACCGGATTATTAGCAATTTTAACGGCACTCTCATTATCACATAAAAGTGGCACCTTATCAAGAACAACACCATAGTCTAGAAGAGTTTGCTTCATATATAAGATTTGTGCACAACAAGCCCCCGCGGCAATGTATTCCGCCTCGGCGGTGCACAAAGCCACACTATTTTGCTTTTTAGATGACCAAGATACAAGTGACCTCCCAAGCAAATGGCACCGTCCGGATGTGTTTTTTCTATCAATTTTGCAACCGGCATAGTCCAAGTCAGAATAGCCAACTAGTTGGAATCTAGCTCTTTTAGGATACCAAAGGCCAATGCTTGGGGTGTGCTTAAGATATCTTAAGATTCTTTTCACGGCACTTAGGTGAGGTTCTTTAGGACACGCTTGAAAGCGAGCACACATGCACACACTAAACATGATATCGGGCCTAGATGTGGTAAGGTACAACAAGCTACCAATCATAGAACGGTAGAGAGTTTGATCAACCGGTTTACCTCCCTCATCTAGGTCGAGATGTCCATTAGATGGCATTGGGGTCTTAATTGGCTTACAATCCTCCATCTTGAACCTCTTGAGAAGATCCTTGGTATACTTTTCTTGAGAGATAAAAATCCCTTCTTTCATTTGCTTGACTTGAAAACCAAGGAAGAATGTAAGTTCACCAATCCTGGACATCTCGAACTCCTTCGACATCAATTTACCAAATTCCTTGCAATAATCTTCATTTGTTGAGCCAAAGATAATATCATCAACATAGACTTGACAAATGAAGATCTCCCCATTAAGCTTCTTGGTGAATAGTGTGGTGTTGACCTTCCCAATAGTAAAGCCCTTCTCAATGAGGAAGTCCCGGAGGCGCTCATACCACGCTCTAGGGGCTTGCTTGAGCCCATATAGCGCCTTGGACAACCTATAAATATGATTAGGATATCTAGGGTCTTCAAACCTGGGAGGTTGATCAACATAAACTAGTTCATTTATGAAGCAATTTAAAAACATGCTTTTAACATCCATTTGATATAATTTCATTTCATGATGTGATGCATATGCAACAAGGATATGGATGGCTTCAAGTCTTGCAACGGGTGCAAAGGTCTCTCCAAAGTCAAGGCCTTCAACTTGAGAATACCCCTTTGCAACTAGTCTTGCCTTGTTCCTCACAACTACACCTTGGTCATCTTGCTTGTTGCGGAACACCCACTTGGTTCCAATGACTCTTGCACCTTTTGGATGCTCCTCAAGTGTCCAAACTTGATTGCGGGTGAAGTTGTTCAATTCTTCGTGCATTGCATTCACCTAATCCGGATCTTGAAGAGCTTCTTCTACATTCTTAGGTTCAAGGCAAGAGACAAAAGAGTGATGTTCAATAAAAGAAGCAAGCTTTTGAGATCGAGTCATTACACCCTTTGTAGGACTCCCTATGATGAGATCTTGTGGATGTGCTTGAAGTAGAGGTGAGTGTCTTCTATCAACCACTTGAGGAGGAGGTTGGGGAGCATCAACATCTTGAGCTTGTGCCTCGGCTTGTTCATGAGAGACATGAGTGTCTTCATTTTCAATTCTCTTATTCTTGTCATCATCTTGAGGCACATATGATGAAGATGGTGGATTGACCATTTGAGCATTGTCTTTATCATCTTTAGGCTTGATGTCTCCCACCAGCATGTTCTTCATTGCCTCCCTCAATGGTTCATCACCTACATCATCACAATTCTCAATTGCTCCTTGGGAGCCGTTAGATTCATCAAATTCCACATCATATGTTTCTTCAACCAAACCGGTGGTATGGTTAAATACTTATATGCTTTGGACTTTGATGAGTAGCCAACAAGAAAACCTATATCACAACGTCTTTGGAACTTCCCTAGGTGTTGCCGCTTCTTGTAGATGTAGCACTTGCAACCAAACACCCAAAAGAATGAGACGTCCGACTTCTTCCCATTTAGCAACTCATAGGGGTCTTGCCAAGAAAGTTTTGTAGGAAGAGGCGATTTGATGCATAGCATGCGGTGTTGATTGCCTCGGCCCACAATTTTTCCGGTGTGTTGTACTCATCTAGCATTGTTCTTGCAAGGGTAATCAATGTCCGGTTCTTTCTCTCAACTACACCATTTTGTTGAGGAGTGTAGATTGATGAAACCTCATGCTTGATCCCAATCTCATCACAATAAGCTTCAATGTTTGTGTTGTCAAATTCTTTGCCATTGTCACTTCTTATCTTCTTTATCTTGACTTCAAATTCATTTTGAGCTCTTTTTGCAAACTTCTTGAAACAAGTGGCCACTTCGGATTTGTCATGAAGAAAGAATATCCAAGTGTATCTTGAGTAGTCATCCACAATCACAAGACAATAAAGATTTCCACCCAAGCTCTTGTAAGTTGTAGGACCAAACAAATCCATGTATAGAAGCTCTAATACTCTTGATGTTGACATGTAAGCTTTTGTTGGATGAGTATTTGCAACTTGTTTACCGGCTCGACATGCACTACAAGGTTTGTCCTTCTCAAACTTGACATCTTTCAAGCCTCTCACTAACTCTTTCTTCAATAATTTGTTGAGAGTATTCATTTCAACATGAGCAAGCCTCCTATACCAAAGCCACCCAAGTGAAGTTTTGGTGAACAAGCATGTCATCAAATTTGCATCTTCGGAGGTGAAATCAACAAGATAGAGATTGTTATATCTAAAGCCTTTGAAAATCATTTGCTTGTCTTCTATCTTTGATACTACCACTTCATTTGGAGTGAATAAGCATTGATATCCAAGGTCACAAAGTTGCCCAACGGATAGTAGATTGAAACTCAAGGAAGCAACATAGAGCACATTTGAAAGAGAGTGATCATTTGATATTGCAATCTTGCCTATACCCTTGACTTTGCTCTTTGAATTGTCCCCAAATGTGATCTTCTCTTGACATTCCCCATTTTCTTCAAGTGAGGTGAACATACGAGGATCACCAGTCATATGTTGAGTGCAACCACTATCAATAACCCAATGAGATCCACCGGTCTTGTAGTTCACCTACACACAAGAGATCAAGCTTTTTATTTAGGGACCCAAACTTGAGAGGGGCCATTGACTTTCTCAACTAGTGACTTGGCAACCCAAATTTTCTTAGGCCTATTCTTGTTTGGGGGACCCAAGAACATGCCTTTCATCTTTCCACTAGAATCTCTTCTAAGCATATAGTGAGCATTGAAAGCAAAGGGTCTAGCATGCTTGGGCAAGGGTTGTGGTGGTGGAGTTTCACACTCATGAGCAAAATGGTCCTCTTGTCCACACTCAACACATCTCTTAGGCTTGGGCTTTGATTTGCTTTGTTGTTGTTGAGTTTTGACCTTCTTCTATTGATTTGCCAAGTAACCAATACCACTTCTATCCGTCTTCGTGATGGTGTTCATGAGTAGCTCACTTTGCAAGTATTGACCTCTTGTAAACTTGCTTAAACCGGTCTTGAGATGCTCTTTCTCTTGCTTTAGCTTTTTGTTCTCCTCAATGAGTGACTCATTTGATGTTTGCTTTTCAAGAGACATCAACCCTTTTAGCTTCTTGTTCTCATCTCTAAGCATTTCATTTTCACTCTTGAGCTTGACATAATCATCATAATTGTCGGATTCAACCACTCTCTTGCCTTTGCCACTAGAGCCTTGCTCAATGCTCTCAATAATCAAGTCATCACATGATGTGGCTATATCAATCTTAACAACTTGGTTAGTAGCATCATGTGTCTCAAGAGAGAGCTCATTAGCAACAACAAGACTATCATAATTAATTTTCAATGAAGTATATTTGTCTTTTAGCAAGTTGTGCCTAGTGTTGAGCTCATCATGCTTCTTCTCAAGTATATCATGTTCATCTCCAAGCTCTTTGTTGAAAGTTTTGAGCTCCTTGAGAGTAGAAGTCATAATTTCATTTTGATCTTTAAGCTCATCACTAGTCTTTTGTGCAATCTCAAGCTTTGATGAAAGTGATTCATTTTCATTTTGAAGCTCATGATTTTCATTTCTAGTCTTTCTTATGACTTTAGAGTATTTGTTGAGCAACTTTACAAGTTCATCATAAGAAGGTGCATCAAATTCAGCATCACTATCACTATCATCATCATCACTTTCATTATTTTGTACCTTTCGTTCACCCTTGGCCATGAGGCATAGGTGAGTAGTGGATGATGACGGTGAAGATGGCGGTGAAGGTGGTGGTGAAGATGTCGATGAAGATGATGATGGCCCAATCACAAATGCGGTGACCTTCTCTTTCTTGTCATCGCTTTCATCACCGGAGGACTCACATGATGACTCAATGTCAATGAGCCAATCACCAATAATGTAAGCTTTGGCTCCCTTCTTCTTTTTGTGATATTCTTTCTTCTTGCCATTCTTCTTCTTGTATGGCTTGTTCTTCTTCTTCTCATCTTCTTCATCACTAGATTCATTTTTCTTGTCCTTGTTCTTGTTCTTGTATTTGTCTTTTGGAGGCTTAGGGCATTGATGACCTAGATGACCAAGTTTACCACAATTGTAGCAATCCATTTCGGATATAGGCTTTCTTTTGCTATTTGTGAAGAACTTCTTCTTCTTGCCATCGAACTTGATGCCACTCTTATTAAGCTTCTTTAGCGTCTTGGTGGTCTTTCTCACCATGAGAGCAAGTGATGCATCATCAATGTCACTCTCACTTGAGCTTTCATGTACGATCATGGCTTGGCTCTTCTTCTTTTTCTTGTCATGGCTAGCTTTGAAAGAGAAGTCCTTCTTCTTGGAAGATGATGAGCCCTCTTCTAGAGTGAAATGCATGTATATCTCATGAGCATTAATCTTTCCCAATACTTGTGTCGGTGTTGCGGTGGAGAGATCACTTTGGTGAAGCACGGTGACAATGTGGCCATACTTCTCAATGGGAAGAACACTTAAGATCCTCCTTGCAACATTCGATGGACTCATTTGAGTGAGCCCAAGAGCATTGAGATCCTCTACAAGAACATTCAAGCGAGTGTACATGTCATTAGCACTTTTCTTGGGAAGCATCTCAAATGAATTAATCTTCTTCAAAGCAATATAATATCGTTCCTCATGCTCACTCTTAGTTCCCTCATGGAGAGCACAAAGGTTTTCCCACAATTCATGAGTATTTTTTACATTACGCACATGATTGAAGATATCCTTACCAAGGCCCCGGTAGAGTGCATTTTTTGCCTTTGCATTCCACCGGTCGTACTTCTCCTCGTCACCAATGGGGTTAGCGGGATCCTTGACTTCCGGAAGCCCTTCGGTGGCGGCTCTAAGACACCCGACATCTATGGCTTCGAGGTACGCCTCCATGCAGATTTTCTAATATGGAAAATCATCTCCCTCAAAGATGGGAGGTGATCCTTCCCCATTAGACATCTTGCTCTAAGCGGTAAAGCTTAATTTAGGAGCAACTCGGCTCTGATACCAATTGAAAGGATCAAGATGCCCAAAAGGGGGGTGAATTGGGCTTTTCTAAAATTTATTGTGAGAATTAAATCCTACTAAGCCATAATTCACCCCTAGTGCCTACAAGTGTTCCTAGTGATTCTATCGATAAAAGTTTTGCACCCTAAGTTTCAATCCTAGTCTAGCATGGTAATTCTAGAAAAGTAAACCAAGCAACAAAAGTAATACGAGAAAGTAATTGCTTGAAAGTAAAGGGTTAGGAACATGGTGATATTTTCCCGAGGTATCAGAGAGTCGCCACTCCTCACTAGTCCTCGTTAGAGCACCCGTGCAAGGGTGTAGCTCCCCCTTGATCCACATGAGGATCAAGTGCTCTCTACGGGCTGATTCTTTGACACTCCGTCGTGGTGAATCGCCCACAACCGCTCACAAGATGAGTTGGGTCATCCACAAGCTCCACCGAATGATCACTAAACTTCCAATCACCACCAAGCCGTCTAGGTGACGGCGATCACCAAGAGTAACAAGCAAGAACTCTCACTTGACCACAACAAGCCTAATGAGAAGATGGATGCATACTTGCTACTCTCTAGTCACTAATGAGGGATCTTAATCTTGGATTCTCAAATCTCAATCCTCACTAGAGCTCTTGCACTTCCTTGCATATGAAAGGTGTTTCTCAGCTGAACAAATGAGCAAGAGACCTTAAATAGAGGTGTAGGGGAAGTATTTATACTCCCCACAGTCAATTCCAACCGTTATGTGCCAACTCAGCATTGTACGTACTGATCGGACGCGCCAGTCGACGTGACCGGATGCGTCCGGTCGGTGGCAACGGTCGAATTGAAAACCAACGGCGCTGAGTGACCGGACGCGCAGTGAGTCCGATCAGGAGTGACCGGACACGTCCGGTCGCTCAAAACCCTTTCTATACTTTGACCGGATGCACGGACGAGTCTGATTGGTGATAACCAGACGCGTTCGGTCAACTAAGTTCCTCTCTGGAAGTGGACCAGACGCACTATAGACGCGTCCGATCAATTTCCTAGTCGCGTCCAATCACGACACTTACCCTCTCTGACTCTGGTCAACACGATCTACGCGTCCGGTCCATGGGAGGACCACGTCCGGTCGATCGAATTGAAAATGCGGTGACTGCTAGTACTGACCGGACGCGTCCGGTCAAGGTGGAGACTGCATCCGGTCGAGAATAAATGGCTCAAAAGACTTCGAATCGCGATGCAACTTGAACCGAGTTTCTTCCAACTGAACTTTGGGCTTCACCTGAGCTACCTAGTGCTAAGTTTAACAAGTGTGCACCACACCTAAACAAATAGACTCACATAGGTCAAGCTACTCGCTCATGTCCCCCTTTATGGTACGGCCAAAGGAGAAAAGCGAAGATCCTAATGACTATTCCGAACGTAACTCAACTCCTCGACGTCCGGAACTAACCATCCTTAATCTTGACGTTAATCCTTTGAAAACCAAAACGATTTCCATCAAGGGGCATGAAAACCATAGTGCCCAAAACAGTCACCATTCTCATGACCTAACTTACCAAAGTTTCTGCAAAACACACTTTAGTCATGGTAATGTTGCGTTGTCATCAATTGTCGAAACCAACTCTTGAGGCCTAGATGCTTTCAGTGGTCTTGTCTCCTTTGCGGACTTGTTCCCACAACTTTATGAAATTAGTGAGGACCAGGAATGTTCTGTTGAAACTCTGAAATGAAGAGATTGGAGATTGAAATTTATAAGATGGCTATATGAAGATTTTCAAAATCAACTCAAACGCTTATACGACATGGTTCATCGTTTCAATATTAACAGTGAAAAAGACCAAGCTAAGTGGGACTGGGAGAAATCTGGGGCCTTTTCTGTTCGATCAGTTTACAAACATTTATGTAAAGATGAATATGGCCTAAGTTTCAAGAGAATGTGGAAGGCAAAAGTGCTGTTGAAAATCAAAATTTTCATGTGGTTGGTTTCACAGGAAGCCATTCTGACAAAGGATAACCTATGTAAACGTAAATGGAAAGGAAACACGACTTGTGCTTTTTGCACAGAGCAGGAGTCTGTTCAACATATTTTCTTTGAGTGCCTAACAGCTAAGTACATCTAGAGCTTGTTAGCATACTCCTTAGGAGTTGAATGCAGACCGGGTAACATGAACCAATACTGGATCTGGATAAACAATATACTCCCCGAGTGCCCGCAGATGCAGGCAGTTGGGCTTGCTGCAGTATGTTGGGCGGTGTGGAAAACTTGTAATGTTGTTTGCTTCGATGATCGAAGGGTGAAATCTCCTACTGAGATTATTTGTACAATTTGTTCTTTTCTCACATATTGGGCAGGCCTGTTGAATGAAGACTTGAAGTAGCAGGTAATCCAGGGGGTGGAGGCGCTAAAGACGACAACGCTCATCTTCCACAAGCAGGATACTCAAAGGCAAATTCAAGATGAACGTCACCGAAAGACCTGATGAAAACTCGATGATGGAAGTTTGATGACTGCGTTCTGGAGTTCGGCATTCAATGCTATGTGGTGTCTGGAGTAGTTTCTTTTTTAGCTTAAAATCTGATGGCTGTCGGTTACGATGTTCTTGGTGGAAACCCCTGTTGAGGTGCGGGGTCGTTTTGGGCTGGCGCTTCTTAGCCGCTTTTGGGAGTTTGTGGTAGTTGGGTCTGGGCATGTGTTCCCTTTTGTGATCATTTGCCTAGATCGGTTTATATCCTGGTGATCGTCTTTTCTTTTTGCATTTGAAACTGTGAACGCGATGTAATTTCATTGCTTTGGTAATGAAATTTGGTCTTACCGTTGTGGAGATAATGAATAGGGCCAGCTATTTTTGCTTTGGCACAGAGATGAACTATCCAGTCGACCATAATATGAAAAGGTGATAGAAAGAAACTAGTCTCAAGAAAGGTCAACAAAGTTTTAGCTATTTCGGCGTCTAGTTTTTTTTCTCCATATCACTAGGGATGAAAACGGATCGGATACAGACGGATATCACTGATATCGTATTTGTTTTCGTATTTATGTCCAGATTCGGATTCGAATACGGATAGTATAAAAATAGGGACTTGCTATATCCCAGTCGCCTAGGTTTTTGGGAAAAACCCAGGCGACGTCCTTGACCATTGGATGAAGATCCAAGGGTCATATCTGTTTCTATTGTCTCTGTCCCTGTTTCTGTCACCCTGTGTACAAACGGGTCCGCGAATAAACCCGCAAACCCACCCCAGCCAGATATCGGGCCCGCCAAACCATAACGGGCGCATGATCCGATACCCGTTAGCTCCGGTTGGTGCTCATTTAAGCCAAAATGATACTACCAGCCCAATAAACTGACATAAAAGCACACGCAGAAAATTACAATGGTGCCATTGCACCCTCTAGCAAGAAACACATGCTGATTGAATCTGGATCCAGAAAATTACAAAACAAGAGTATGAAAATTGCACCTTTCAAATACTGCAAATACTACATGTTATCACTGCAATTATACTGTATATGTATATAATTAGAAAAACTAGCTCATACATGTGAACCCTGGTGCAAGTTTACCACTTATAATCATCTTAGGTGCATCTTCTCATTTCAGCTATTAGTTGTTCTTGTACCCTTCCATTATAGCCCTATGTTGTCAAAACATCCACAAACTTCATAGAACTCGAAGAAGTATTCAGTTCTGTAGATTGCAAAGAATGGTACAGAAGTTAAGTAAATGAAAACCTATAGGACAAGTGAAGAACTAAACCTAGCATCAAAGTGCCTAATAAGTTACAAATTGATGTAAGGACTTACACTAAGTCCAGCATTTTCTAGTCATACTATTAAAAACAGAAATCACAATTAACACTAAACCAAGCCTACGAGTAGTGTTGAAAGTCAAATTTAGACAGACACGATACTGAAATTTAGGAACAGAGTGGGTGCTGTGAGAACTGTCAGTGTGTGACTGTGCATTACTAGTGATTCCTTTTGTTCAACACTGAAAATATACCCAGAGCCAGAAAAAAGGTACGTTACCAAGGATAGAGAAGAAAATCATGAAGCCTGTAGATATCTGGACCACTCTCTGGCTACAAACATGTGTCAAAGCAAGCAAACCAGCATTCTCACTGCAAATATCAAAACAAATGATTATTGATTAGAGAAGAACAGTATCCCAAGCAATTAGAGCTAGTTTCACTACATAGTTACATTACACTTACACTGACACTACAATTCCATTAGCTGTCCCAAAAAATGCACCTAGAAAAGTACCAATGCCCTGTAGAATTGCAAACAATGATACAGATTTATGGCCATGAAAAAAGTAACAAAATGATGATTCTGGTTGACGAAAATCAAGTCAGTTACATGCCAACCAAAGCCACAACCAAGAACTGAAGGAGGTATCATATTCGCGCTTGCACATCTTGACACAGCAATGAAGGTCCTAGTTGACACTTATTTTTCAAATTTGGGTAAAGTTGCAGAGACAAATCTCTACAAGAGCAATAAATGCAGCCATCATCACTACAAATGATTCGCCGACATCAAATGTTGGGGCCCCCATTGGAAAGGGTATGTGACACTAATCCTACAAAAAATAATATTGTTAGTACAGTCAGAATGGAGGTACAAAAAATGTTATTGGTTCTGCAACTAAATTGGCCAAAAAAAGGTTATTGGTTATTGGCCAAAAAAGGTTATTGGCCAAAAAATTGTTAGTACAGTCAGAATTCAGCATGTTATTGGTTCCTACTTTCTATTTGTGCATAATAGGGACAAAAAAGGTAAATATCAATCAGATTGATCCATGCATACAGAACTAAATTGCAGAAATTGCAACCTATTGTTCAAGCAAGCACAAATTGCAGAAGAAAATGCATCAATTAGTAGTTTGTAGAACTGCAATTCAGTTCTGCAAGCAACACTCTTTTGACACAGTATAATTGTAACATGAAATGTTCTTAGAAACTATTAATTTACCATAATAAAACAAGAGCATTTGTTTGTCATAATTTTAACATTCACCCTGTGTACCTAAAGAACAGAAATTATGCCACACGTAATGATTCATGAAGATATTTCTGACAGTTTAAAAAAGGATATATATGAGAGCGTAAAAGGGAACAATCCAGCAGCTATGAACTTTTCACCTCATATATGCACTTGACAAATGCCACTGCCATTGTCAATTCGTTATTATATTAACCGCGCCATGCCTATGGCTATGAGACTATGGTAGAATGTGCCCCTTAGTCAGCACTTGGTAGATATGACGAAAAGGCACAAAATGGAACAAACCCAAAGGAGAGTTCTGCATAAACCCCCAATGTGGTCACTTGGATTTTGAAAGGGTTCAACAGTAAAATGCAGAAAATTTCCTTTTCTGACAATCTTTCTAGAATAGAATACAATGCAGAGAAACCAGGAAAGAGAGGGGGGCTGACATATATGTGACACAAGAATTAACTTATCAACTGCAATCTGCAATTGTATAACCATCAGGCCTTATCAGAATTCACTATTTCCTTAGCACGATAAAGAAAATCAACCAGACCAATCTCAAGGTATCCAGATTTTTAGACAAGCAATATGAATTCTAGACAGCCTGAGACCCTCATTTTCACTTGACACTCAATCATCATAGGAGGAACACATAACCCAACCATTCTCCCAGTACAATCAAGTGGGCATCAACAGACCGCGTCACCCATGCATCCACACGCACCACAAACCACAATAAATAAAAGAAAAAGGTGAGTTAGCACAAATCACAAGAGACAATTTTTTTTCTATGGAAGGACAAGGACAAAAGCTTGGTGTGGACAGACACAAATCACAATAAACAGATGAAAATGTGTGTCAGCACAAAACATAAGAAACAATTTTTTTTCTATGAAAGGACAAGGACAAAAATGTGGTTTGTGCTGGCACAAATCACAATGAACAAAGGAAAATGTGTGTTAGCACAAATCATAAGAAATAATTTTTTCTATGAAAGGAAAAGGACAAAAATAAGATGTGTGCCGGCACAAATACAATAAACAAAAGGTACCGAAAAGGGGGAAACAAAATGTCTATTCACAGTTAAAACCTATTTGTAGTGGGCATAACAGGCATCAGCCACAGCCCACAGTCACTAGAGTTCTATTAGGAAGACGAGTCTTCGTCGAGGTGAATTTGGGTGCCTATTTTCTTCTTAATATAAAGCCACATAATTCCTCCTAGGCTGGTCCTTTTTTTAAGAGGAACATATCCAGTAGACCAGAAGGGAATATAAATATTGTGAAGCACTCATGTAGCTACAACAAACATCCTTTTTATTTTCTATTAGCGAGCTAAATAGAGCATGTGAATAGACAAAGTTAAAATGTTACACTATTAGTTATAGTAAATAAGAAAGTAGCAGTTTATAATTTTGGCTACACCAATGATGAAGAACGAAAAGTTGTACTCTTAGCTAATATACAAATTGCAAGTCTCAGAACAAATAGCCCGAGCAAATTGCTTGAAGCTTGAGAATACATATATTACTCTCTCTTTTCTTAAATATATGATGTTTAGGACAAACTAATAATTAGTTCAAAAGCTAATTAGTTCATTTTTGAACTAATTAGCTTCTCCTAAATGCCATATATTTAACAACAGAGGTAGGGATTTTCTATAATAATGTGACTCGCTTTCAGAATCAGTTCAAACGGGTGCAGATCATTTGCATATAATGATGGATTTCCAGAAGACAGGCAAAACTAAGCAGTTTAATGGCATTCAAGAGCAACTCCAGTTACAAATACAAAAAGGCAAAGCTCAAAACTACTTTACTCACCTCCCATACTAATTGAAAAGGTCCTCAAGATCCTGTGTCCAGGTATGTGGAGAAATTTGGCCCACGTACTGCTTGGTGTTACTTCCATGGCGATCATATGGATCGTTGTAATAATATCGATCATCGTATCGAAGCATTTTGCACTGCAAGACAATTAAATTTCAGGTTGCAATACCTGCACAGAAACATGCAAATAAACTTGCATGGACCTGATTGATACAATAGACCTCAATATTGGATTAGTTTTCTCTAATCATGCTCCTACTGTGGAAGATCCATACATAACACATATGAATATATTTCTATAAATTTGAAAGGCCCCGTTTCACAATTAGTCTCCCTGCTAGGAACAAATTTGCGTTAATCCTAGAATGCTCTTGTCCAATACGCAGAAACTAATCAACTCTCATTTCAGAAAAATCAATCCAAAAGACAAATTTTAAATGATCAGACACAAATAAAAATCTCAGAGAGCACATAAACTAATCAGCTCTCATTTCAGATAATCCCAGAAATAGCAGAGACTACACGTGCCGCAAGCCCGTGACTAAACTAGTGGAATGGAACAATGATCATGTGACAATGTGACAATACAGATGTGCAAACTCAGTAATGACTTACAAAGCAACAATTTAACATGCATTATTTGGGAATACGTGTGACAATAGCAGGAAAGTTATATATAAAGACTGGAAATTGCACATGTTAAACACCATAATTGCAGTAACTTAAATGTGCAATTTACTACTTATAAATGTGCAATCAAGAAATTGATACTAAACATGCCTTTTTTGTACAGTATATGCAACACACAGTTAATATTACCTTTTCTGGTGGCACTGAGTCATACACACATAATGATCCACCATAGAAAATTGTAAGTTGTGCTAAACATGTCTTTTTTTGCTTCATATCTTCGGCAACTAAACTAAGCGTCCTAAATAAACGAACATGTAATCACATTTTTCCTGTAAATGTTGTTGCCAAACAGCTTGGTTTGGGCAGGCAAAAATCACAAAAAACAGAGAAAAAGGTGAGTTAGCACAAATCACAAGAGACAATTTTTTTCTATGAAAGGACAAGGACAAAAACTTGGTTTCGGCAGGCACAAATCACAATAAACAGAGAAAAAGGTGAGTTAGCACAAATGATAAGAGACAATTTTTTATATGAAATGACAAGGACAGAAACTTGGTGTGGGCAGGCACAAATCACAATAAACAGAGAAAAAAGTGTGTTAACTCTGGGTTGATAAGAACAGACCAATATTGAGTGAAAAGTCCACTCTGGGATGTATGAAAACAAGAATGAAACCCTCTACAGCCCACTACACCACCACCCAGGTCAACAAAGTTGGAAGGATTGTTAACAGACCTGAAGATGATGACTTGGTCAGGCTTTCTTTTCCTAGAACTGGTGTACAAGTCAATCAGACACTCCCTGAAACAACATCAAATTCCAACTAGTAATGGGAGAAAGCATGTGTCATTAGAATATAGAGGACATTCAGCAAAGTATACCATGCTCAAACTTAACAAAAGTAATGCAGGTAAGATCACTTACCGGATCAGACTGTCTTCGGTTTCCCGTGACTTAAACAAGTCAATCATTTCCATTTTAGGTGATTGGGTGCAGATAGAGGCTCTGTATTTCGAGATAAGAGGCCATTCACGACAACTAACAACCTAAGAAAAACAAAATAAAAATAGTTATAGGAGCTACTATTTATTATTTATCACAGAAAATGACAAAAAAATACTTACAGCAACGTCCTTGGGCCTTTGGGCCTTTTGTCGCAGAAAAGATTAATAGGAACAAAGATTATTTATCACAGAAAAATGTTGCACACTGCTCCTGGGCCTTCTGTGTTAAGTTCATTATTCTGGCAGTGACGTCTTGCACAAAGATTCAGTGACATCAAAAGCAATGTCCTGCAAACATCAAAGCAGCTAGAATGGCTGCAAATATATACGCAGGAAGGACAGATTGCAGAAAATGCAAAACCAACAGCCACTTAGATCATCTAGCAGAAAAAAGACAAAACGACGAGGCAAATGGTTCAACACCAGCATATTGCATATACTCAAAACTAAAATTGCGCGGTTGGATACTTGCAATTTACATTATTACTGACTGCAATTATGTAACTGTACCTTTTATTTGTTTAGTTTTCATGAACACGAAAGATTAATAGTAACAAAGTAATACATCTACCATGCAGAAGAACAACAAGCAAATAAAATTCAGTAGCATACTGACAAACATACAACAAGGTCCTAGGCACAAATCAACAAAAATAGATTACAGTTGTGGTAGTGTGCTAGCACAAATCATAAATCACAAAAAAAATCTATGAAAAGACAAGGACAAAAATATGGTGTGTACTGGCACAAATCACAGATAACAGAAAACATTTTTTTCTACTGAGGTAATAACATTCAAATGTAGTAGCAGCTTAAATGAGTTACTAGATTGTAATTTGGCAGCCTTAGAGGTTGGCCAGATTCATCACGGTGATCATGCATTCATGCTGAAATTGAATTAGACAGGGAAGGAGCAACAACAAATGTATCAGAAATGTGAGGTAATCTTATGTGCCTCTGTTTCACTGTGAGCTCGAATAAGGAACATGATCCACATACAAGCATCAGAACTATAGACGAACAAAATTTGCTCCAGAAAAACAGACCAAGGCGGTTAGCTGCAGACTGACTATAGGACTATTAACCCCCTCTTTTTTCTTTTTTCCCTTGTCTTTGTTCTTTCTTTTACTTAGCCCTTCTCTTTGTTCTTTCTTTTACTTAGCCTTTGGCCTACTGATTTGTAACACAGATGTTTGCCCCTGAGTTACAAAATATAATGGAATCCATAACTCGATACTACCAGATTTGAATCAAGTGATTTTGTAACTCATTTCAGTTATAAGAGGACAGCTATGACAACGTCAAAACAGGCCATTGAAGACATCTGAAAGTGACGGAAATAACTTACTACAACATAACTCACTATAGGATTATGCAGAGAACGGACTCTTAAGAATCAAAACAAAGTTGGCAGCTAAACAAAAACTGACACTTGAGGGTTGCCAACAATTGACAATTCATAAATGATGCAGCATCAATACAACTAAGACAAATACAAATCTGATCGGAAATGTTTTCAGGACTCAAGTACACACGCACATGAACATCAGAAAATCCCTGCTGACTTAACTAGTGCAGTCCATGAACATAAATTCATGGCACGGGAAACACATATACATGATGGAAATGGAAACAAAGATGTATCATCATCATGACTCTGAAAACCAGATCCACGCATTCCCCTGACTGCAGGAATCAGGATGGATCGATCTGGACGCCCCATCCCCATCCCTGACGACAACTAAGTCTCAGAAGCACTTGTCAAGCATGCAACAGCAGTAGAGCACGGCCAAGCTGCAGATCGGAGGCACAAATCATAATAAATAGAGAAAAAGGTGAGTTAGCACAAATGATAAGAGACAATTTTTTTCTATGAAATGACAAGGACAAAAACTTGGTGTGGGCAGGCACAAATCACAATAAACAGAGAAAAAGGTGTGTTAACTCTGGGTTGATAAGAACAGACCAATATTGAGTGAAAAGTCCACTCTGGGATGTATGAAAACAAGAATGAAACCCTCTACAGCCCACTACACCACCACCCAGGTCAACAAAGTTGGAAGGATTGTTAACAGACCTGAAGATGATGACTTGGTCAGGCTTTCTTTTCCTAGAACTGGTGTACAAGTCAATCAGACACTCCCTGAAACAACATCAAATTCCAACTAGTAATGGGAGAAAGCATGTGTCATTAGAATATAGAGGACATTCAGCAAAGTATACCATGCTCAAACTTAACAAAAGTAATGCAGGTAAGATCACTTACCGGATCAGACTGTCTTCGGTTTCCCGTGACTTAAACAAGTCAATCATTTCCATTTTAGGTGATTGGGTGCAGATAGAGGATCTGTATTTCGAGATAAGAGGCCATTCACGACAACTAACAACCTAAGAAAAACAAAATAAAAATAGTTATAGGAGCTACTATTTATTATTTATCACAGAAAATGACAAAAAAATACTTACAGCAACGTCCTTGGGCCTTTGGGCCTTTTGTCGCAGAAAAGATTAATAGGAACAAAGATTATTTATCACAGAAAAATGTTGCACACTGCTCCTGGGCCTTCTGTGTTAAGTTCATTATTCTGGCAGTGACGTCTTGCACAAAGATTCAGTGACATCAAAAGCAATGTCCTGCAAACATCAAAGCAGCTAGAATGGCTGCAAATATATACGCAGGAAGGACAGATTGCAGAAAATGCAAAACCAGCAGCCACTTAGATCATCTAGCAGAAAAAAGACAAAACGACGAGGCAAATGGTTCAACACCAGCATATTGCATATACTCAAAACTAAAATTGCGCGGTTGGATACTTGCAATTTACATTATTGCTGACTGCAATTATGTAACTGTACCTTTTATTTGTTTAGTTTTCATGAACACGAAAGATTAATAGGAACAAAGCAATACATCTACTATGCAGAAGAACAACAAGCAAATAAAATTCAGTAGCATACTGACAAACATACAACAAGGTCCTAGGCACAAATCAACAAAAATAGATTACAGTTGTGGTAGTGTGCTAGCACAAATCACAAATCACAAAAAAAATCTATGAAAGGACAAGGACAAAAATGTGGTGTGTACTGGCACAAATCACAGATAACAGAAAACATTTTTTTCTACTGAGGTAATAACATTCAAATGTACTAGCAGCTTAAATGAGTTACTAGATTGTAATTTGGCAGCCTTAGAGGTTGGCCAGATTCATCACGATGATCATGCATTCATGCTGAAATTGAATTAGACAGGGAAGGAGCAACAACAAATGTATCAGAAATGTGAGGTAATCTTATGTGCCTCTGTTTCACTGTGAGCTCCAATAAGGAACATGATCCACATACAAGCATCAGAACTACAGACGAAGAAAATTTGCTCCAGAAAAACAGACCAAGGCGGTTAGCTGCAGACTGACTATAGGACTATTAACCCCCTCTTTTTTCTTTTTTCCCTTGTCTTTGTTCTTTCTTTTACTTAGCCCTTCTCTTTGTTCTTTCTTTTACTTAGCCTTTGGCCTACTGATTTGTAACACAGATGTTTGCCCCTGAGTTACAAAATATAATGGAATCCATAACTCGATACTACCAGATTTGAATCAAGTGATTTTGTAACTCATTTCAGTTATAAGAGGACAGCTATGACAACGTCAAAACAGGCCATTGAAGACATCTAAAAGTGACTGAAATAACTTACTACAACATAACTCACTATAGGATTATGCAGAGAACGGACTCTTAAGAACCAAAACAAAGCTGGCAGCTAAACAAAAACTGACACTTGAGGGTTGCCAACAATTGACAATTCATAAATGATGCAGCATCAATACAACTAAGACAAATACAAATCTGATCGGAAATGTTTTCAGGACTCAAGTACACACGCACATGAACATCAGAAAATCCCTGCTGACTTAACTAGTGCAGTCCATGAACATAAATTCATGGCACGGGAAACACATATACATGATGGAAATGGAAACAAAGATGTATCATCATCATGACTCTGAAAACCAGATCCACGCATTCCCCTGACTGCAGGAATCAGGATGGATCGATTTGGACGCCCCATCCCCATCCCTGACGACAACTAAGTCTCAGAAGCACTTGTCAAGCATGCAGCAGCAGCAGAGCACGGCCAAGCTGCAGATCGGAGGCACCAACAGAGAAGTAGGACAGATCGGTGGGGTGGGGGGCTCTGGCCGACCGACGCTCCTGTGGCCCGCGCGTGGCGTTGAGGAAGCTCTCCGGTGGATCGCTTGCTCATCCCAACATCAAAACAAAAACACCACCAATCTCTAACCCTATGACCTCCTCACGCTAGAAGATTTTACCAATCGAGCAAATCGACACCACATCAGGAAAGGGGATCGAATACATCATGCAATAGATCATACCGAAATGCGGGAAGACTGAGGGAAGCACCGCCGCTGAGGGACGACCGTCGCGTGCACTGCTCCACCGCCGCTGCCCTGCGCGCGCTGCTCCACTGCCGCTGCCGCGCATGCGCCGCTCCACCACTGGTGGCCACTGTGGTTCTGAAGGGAAGGAGAAAGGGATGTGCCAGTGCCACCGCAGCCGGTGCTCCACGCGCGGGAGGCTGCCAGGGAGCCGGAGGAAACAGAGGAGCGGCCAGATCTGGGACTGGGTCACTGGGAGGGTGGGAGGGAGAACCAGAGAGGAACGGCTGCTCGAGCACTCGAGTAGGGCGGCGGTGTTAGCGGGTGAGTTCTCCAGACCCAATAACAAACATCGGACCCAATACAAAATAGACCAGGCGCACGAATCAACGGACAGAGCGTCGCCTGAAGACAAGCCCAGAATTCAGGCGACTGATGAATAGGAAAAGTGTAAAAAATAACGGATAGAATACGATTTGATATCGACATCATAAATATGTGATTTAAATATTCGGATACGGATACGATATCGGATGTTAAATATCCGGACTCGGATACGGACGGATTAAAACCCCCCTAAACGGATTCGGTCTCAAATACGGTCGGAAAATATCCGTACCGTTTTCATCCCTGCATATCACACTACAATAATACAGGTTAATTTGAGGCAGGCAAAAAGAGTTTTGAGATGCAGATGCGGAGACATCTGTTACATCTGTATAGATCCAGATTTACACATGTGGTCAACGCTCACCTCTGCAATTGAAATTTGAAAAAAATAGATTTTTGGACCAGGATTAGAGTAATTTAATATAGTAGGGATGTAATTCCATAATTTTGGGATTTGGAGCAGGTTTAGAGACCGATCGTGCATTTATAAGCTATGGATCCATAGATTGGTTTCACACTGAAGCACCAAATTAGCTAATGACTTATGATGTGGCTATTTTGGACCATGATTGGGGTACTTAAATAGTATAGCGACTTTTTTAAGGGTCAGCGGGGGAGGCCCCTACTTAAATAGTATAGCCTTCTACTTAATATACCATGCTTGTAAAGCCAAAACAGGGGAAAAAGTTGTTTGGGCTTTAGATGTGCAATTTCACAGTTCACGGACCAGAATGAGAATGACGTAATAGTTTAGGGATCACTAGTGTAATTTACTCTTTATATTATATGGCTAAAAAAGCTGAATTCAACAAGGGGAGGTGCTACATGAGGAGCTTTAGATTGAATAATTTCACTTTGTTTGAGATATCAGGTAGTCAATCAATTACAGAGGGTCATTACAGACATTTCATATTTTTTCTATTCTACTAGAAGGCTAGAAGAAGCCATTTTACCAAATGCTTTTCTAAAAAGCTTTAGCTCTACTAGAGACACTGCTTCTGTAGAGAAATCAGAGCCATTTTGAAGGAGCCTTTGTCAGTACAGATCAAAATTGGCTACATCTTCTTGGTTTTTATATTCTTTTACAATAAATAGTTATCAATATGCTTAAATATATATCTATTGAGGTTAGCACTCTTTGTTCCTTCTAGATCTCACACTAAACTGCACCGTCGATCTTGAGCACCGTAGTGTATGCTTAAACGAAGGGGGAAGCTAGAATTTTATGTCACCGGGGTGACTCCTGAAGTTGCAATGCTATTTTATTGATTAGAAAGAGAGGTTTATAAATGTTAATGAGATTGTTGATGAGCCCATGGCTCCTCAAATTATTCAGTTTGGTTCATTTTTATTTGATGCAAAGAAAAGCAAGCTGAAGAAAGAGTTTCTAGCCAATGTTTCAGCCTCCAAGACCAAACTTATTTTTCAAGGAAATAACTTTTGCAAAGAAGAGAATAATGAAAATAATAAATCAAGCAAATATATATTTATTGGCACCATGCAGGTGGACATCACGTGAAGTTCATTGGCGTGGAAGAGTATTTGCTAATCTGGTAATCTGAGTACACATCCACGCATGCTGCTAGTAAGGAAACCAGAGATTCCAATGACGTGATTTGTATCCAAAGCTGGACTATTAAATAATGTGTGCTAGCTTCATTATTTGTGCATCGGCATGGTAGGTAGGCAGGTGTGTCTTTTTTTTTACTAGCAAATATGCACGTGCGACACGCACGTGTGTATGAAAAACTATAAGAAAAATCTTGTCAGACATTCTAAAAAAGCAGTGCATGGTCAGCAAATTAGCATGTATGATAAACATATTTCTGTAATACGAACTGAAGTTTGTCCACCTTGCGCAATTTCAGAAGCTTTTAGAGCTTTATGTATGCCTTGCTTCTATTTGCACAAACTATCAATGGAGCTAACGCATATTTATCTATTAAAATCAATATTATATGGTTGGTAAGCGTGCATGTTTCGATCAATAAAATGCGGCCGGTAAATCCGCCTTGCAAAAACTGACAATGAAGCTACCATTTACTAAAGTTACTCCCAAATCTGGTATGATTTTATCAACTATATAAGGTGACGGTGGCCGTCGGATTCATATATCCCTCTTAAGCTAGCTAGTCAAAATTGGATAGTCTCAACTGAAAACATCATGTTTAACGTATCCTATTGATTTATTGTTTTGGTGATAGAACCTTTTTTTCCACAAAATATGTACGTCATTAATGTTCTCTAGTATTAAGTATTATATATGCCGACGCGCTAGCAGTGCAGTCTGTGAAGACAACGACACGTAAAGTGTCCCTTCGTCGTTGGAGTTTTCTATTTTTCCTTTTTTCTATCAAATAATTTTTTTCGGATCTTTTCTTTGCGTATCGCGCTAGGAGTCATGTAAGATGTAAGATCACGTATAACGGAGGGCTCATATAGCACGAAGTCCAGATCGAACGGTTATTACGCAGGGAGATCCATTAAAAAAAACTCGTTCTTTTATAGTAGGATTATGGTTGAGTCTGAACCAAATATGTTTGGCGGGTTTGAGTCAGAGTCTGGTCTAATTGGTCTTAGAGTTGGCTGGCCTGCATGCTATAAAGCCTGGGCGATGGCCCTGTAAGATTTAGATTGGATTTTATTTGCCGAGTTTATTCCTTGTGGAGCCACTGCTCGTGAAATCTTAGATTGGATTTTATTTGCCGAGTTTATTCCTTGTCGAGCCACTGCTCGTGAAATCTTAGATGGTGTTCACATCAGGTTCTTCGTCTTGAAGAATATCTTTCGGAATTTTACGGATCTATGTGGAGTGCATGATCAAGCTGCTTCAGCTTGGGTGCATCGCTTGGAATTCTTGGAATTCCTCATCTTATGATCGTGTTCTTTGGAAGCACGGGTGGAAGAACGTCGCTGTTGCTCGGATTGCATCTACACCCAAGTATTTGTAAGCTGAGATTTATTTAATCCTCCGCCTGCTACTCTTTTGGTCATCGAATTGAGTTTCCAGGCTGCGGATTTGTGTTAGTGCTCTGTTCGGTTCTTGGACCAAATCAATTATTATAATATATTATATTTGCCGAGAATTCGAGCTGCTACCTTGATTGCCTACTGTGGTCAGGCCTATATTGATTTGTCTGACGTTTACTGCCTGTTGCGGATTGACCCTGCTGCTGGCTTTGTCAGACTATTTCTATTGCTAATCTCGATATTACTGAATTAAAGAACCTTGCTGCTGTCCGAGAGCATATATAATTGTTAGCTGCTGTTACTGTGCATTCATGTGTGATAAGATCAGCTAAAACTATTGTCATGCGGCACAGTACATAGAGGTTATATAATAATTATTTTCTGGACATAAGAAAATAATCAGAGAAGCTAATTTCTGTGATCTTGTACCGTGAAAAATTGGGATAAATTCTTGGACATCATAGACGTGTCCTTATCAATTGCAGTGGGAATAAGAAAAGCTATTGGGCTTAGCTGACCACAATAGAATTATGCCCTCCCTCCATTCTAAATTATAAGACATTTTGACTTTTCTACATACATAACTTTTGTTTTGCACTTAGATATACACTAAGCAATGTATTTAGAAAAGTCATAATATCTTATAATTTAGAACAGAGAGAGTACCTCTATACTTAAATGATTGTTTATGCCATAGTAACAATAAGAGTGCAGCCTGCATGCAAAAATTATCATTTTTAATAGCACACAAATGATAAGACTATTTTATACCATATATGTCATGTAACGGTGCATTTAGCAAAACTATTTTTCCGTAGGCTTTGGTCAAATAATATTTTTATTTAAGATAAAACTAAAATAATATAAATTTTTAGAACCAGTAGAGTATGAAGTGGCGTTCTTTTAATTATTATTATGAAAATGTTCTTTCCATGAAGCACACATAACACATACCGATCAATCTGTCTCCACTTGACAAGAAATATCTCTTTTCCAAACAGGTTATAGGTCCACGTCATTAAGGTATGACATAGTTGCAGAAACACCATTACACCTCCCTTGACGCCCGCCGGGTGGCCCTGAGGTCGGCCAGGACCCATCTTGGGCCTCTCCTGACCCGTTTGGCCCAATGTGGGGGGTTCAAATCGGACGTGTGACATGCAATAATTTTCTTTCCACTCAATCTCCTTGGTTGTGTGTTTGTGAGTGCAGGTACTTCGTGGACTTGGTACTGGACATCTCCAAACACGTCCAGACGTTTGGTTTGAGCTTGATCTCTATATGCTTAGTGAACTCTGTGTTATTCTATTTTGTGCAGAAGTTCCACAAAATTGCGGCGAAGTTTCGCACCCTAGTAACCAGTTGCGAAGTTTTATTTGTTTTTAATTGTCAGAAACGCCTATTCAAACCCCCACCCCCCAGGCAACATCAAGGTCCTTTCAACTAGGATTTATCTTTGTTTGTAGCGTGTCTTGAGAAATCTATGATCATACACCCTTGCTCTTAAATACAGGGGATGCTTCAATAACTCACCGTTATTCAAATTTGATTTGGGTTGCTTATTAAGAGAAGGGTTTGTTGATATAGTTAGGGGTATTTAGCAAAGTGTGCATGAGGGTCATACATCTTTAGAGAGTGGTAGGGGAAATTAGACGCCTGTGTTAGTACTTAAAGGGGTGGGCCAAAAAATACAAGTGGGGCTTACAAGAAAGAAAAGAAAATGTTGTTAGGTAAATTTGGTGAACTAGATAGGATGGCAGAAACAACCTTATTAGATCAAATTGAAGTGAATCTTAAACATGATTTAAATGAGAGATTGGCCAAACTTTTAAGAGAGGAAGACTAAAATGGTAACATCAAGAAAGGTGAAAAAAATATTGGAAGGGGATGCAAATACAAAGTACTTCCAACTAGTAGCAAATGGTAAACACAGTAAAACCAGAATTTTTAGGTTCGAACAAGAGGAAGGGTTGATTCACAAGCTTTTTGGTCTATATTATTGCAACAATTTGGTGATGGATGAGTCATACCGTGATGATATTCCTATGTTACATCGATCCAAGAAAATGAACATCTAGTTGCTGAGTTTACAGAGGAGGAAGTTGGAGATGCAATGTTCATATGAACCATAATACTGCTCCAAGACCTAAGACCCAGGTTGGAATATAATTAAGGATGACCTAATGTCCTATCTGTTTGTTGAATGCTAGCTTTAAGTTTTTTACAAAGGTAGCCACTATTAGGATTGTAAAGGTTGCTTAGCAGATAATAATTAAGGTATGACAGCTGCACTCCACGAGCCAGTAGAGTATGACAAGTGGCATTATTTTAATTATGAAAATGTTATTTTTCAATGAAGCACACATAACACATACAGATCAATCTGTCTAAAAAAAATGTCTCCACTTGACAAGGAATATTCTCTTTTTCAAACAGGTTACAGCTCCCCACATCCTTAAGGTATGACATAGTTGCAGAAACACCACTGCACATATGTTGAAGTATGTGAAACTGAAAGTTGAAAGGCTCAAGGGGGGAGACTGTGTTTTGCTAGTCAACGGCTAAGTAGATATATCAGAGATCCAACTCAGCTCACGGATCTAGCCAGGCAAGACTTAGCTTTGCAATGTCCCAATCTCCCAGTTGACTGTTCATGCCAAGCTGATATCCCCCATCTGTTCCCATCTCTAGGTGCGTGTAGGTTGCACAATTCCTCCGAGCATTAGCATCACCAATCAGTAGCCTGCTACCACAGACAAACAAGCTAGAGTATCTAGGAGAGGCAGGCAGGGGAGAAGCAATGGCAGACCTGGCAGTGAGCTTGGCCAAGTCGGTGGTGGAGGGGGCTGTGACCAAGGCCCTGAAGGCGATTGAGGAGGAGGCAACGCTGCGGCAGAGCACGCAGAACGACCTGGTGTTCATCACCGGTGAGTTCCAGATGATGCAGTCCTTCCTCAATGTTGCAGATGAAGAGCGTGCCAGGAACAACGTGGTGAGGACCTGGGTGAGACAGGTCCGCGACCTCGCCTACAACGTGGAGGACTGCATCGAGTATGTGATCCACCTTGACAAGGCGCCAGACTGGTATTGCCGCTGCATCCCAAGATTCATCAGGCCGCAGCTGCCGCTGGACAAGGCGGTAGCCGAGATAAAGCTTCTGAAAGGCAGGGTTGAGGAGGTGAGCCATCGGAACATGCGCTACAACCTCATCAGTGATTCAGGTTCCAAGCCCGTCACGCAGCAACAGTTGGTGCCTGGTGCTTCTGTCGGTACCACAACATTTGACATGCTCATCAAAGCAAGAGATACCACAAAGATGCAACGAGGATTAGGAGATCTGACCAAGTTGTTGATCACCAAGAAACCTGGTGGCAACCTTGGACTCGGAGTGATCTCAGTCTGGGCGGCAGGTGGTAATGCTGATACCACACCCATCATCAGGGAGGCTTATGGCGAACCAGAAGTATGTGAAAGCTTCGGACATCGTGGCTGGGCAAAGCTGACGCATCCTTTCAATCCCCACGAGTTCCAGCGGAGTTTGTTGATTCAGTTCCACACAAACTCTTGCCTACAAAACAAACAGGGTGTAGACATAGGTACCCTCAAGAGATTGGAAGTGGCTGCAGAAGGCGAACTTATTGAAGAGTTCATGGATCAAATGAAGAAGAGGTACCTGGTTGTCCTGGAAAATGTTTCCAGTATGGTAGAGTGGGACACTGTCAGAGCATACCTGCCTGAAGAGAAAAACGACAATTGGGTCATCATCTCCTCGCAGCAATCTGAAGTCGCCAGGCTGTGTGTTGGAGATCCATGGCAAGTGTTTGAGCTTAAGCAGTCCTCAGCTGAACACTCTGTATGTGTCTTCTTCAGGGAGGTAAGTAGCTGAAACACGATCGAATAACTTTCCAGAAAAAATGGCCTTAATCTCTTTTGCTCTTGTTGTTTTGGACATCAGTAGTTCCCTGTAAACAACTTTGATTTACATATTCTAATCATATGCTAGAAAAAATTAATTTAAAACTATTGATAGATATAGAAGTACTTTGATTAAAAATGTACAGTAGCAGTTCTACTTATGTTGCTCATCACCAGTGAAAGTGAAACTGTGAAAGGCTTGAAGGGCTGGCTGTGCAAAAGTGCAGACAATGGTAGCCACTGGTACATTTATCATTAACAAAAGCAACCCCCTCACCACCATCCCCCCCCCCACCCCACCCTACACAGACGAGCGCACACACACAATGAGACTGATTCCCCCATAGGGAATAACAGAGATAGGTTTAGGAGAAAGTAGTGGAATAAACTCTTATATTTGTTCAGCGAAATCAGCAAATCCCAACTCATAATGTAACACTTGGCACAGGATTCAGAAACTGTGCCATCCCTCAAATGTTTGTTGCATGTTGCATTAATTCCTCCTCCGAAGTGCACATGTCCCCCTCTCTTGAGGTCTCCTTGATCACCCCTCTCCTTAAATTTTCTGTATTTTCAGGGTTCTCAAGGCGACAGAGATAAAAGCAAGCAAACCACTATGGTGATGGCTAAAAATAATGAGGCGTCATCATCAATGGGTGTCCAAAACAATGCTGATATGTTGATTGGTCGATTCCCCCTAGTTGAAGTACGCAATTCACAGATGAAAGATCTTCGTGGCTATTTAGCCAGGGCATGTGTTAATGGTTTTCCTGTGATATCTGTGTGGGGGATAGCTGGTGTTGGGAAATCAGCTCTAGTCAGGAACTTATACTATGACAGAATGAATGACAGTGCCACCAAAATATTTACCATGTACAGTTGGGTGGATGTATCACATCCATTCAATTTAAGGAACTTGGCTTGGAGCTTATTTTCAGAACTTCAGTCAGATTCTCATCAGCAAAATGGAATCAGCAATCCCATTCAAGAGTGTCATGAGCTTCTGGAGAAGCATCGCTGCCTTGTCGTTATAGATGGTTTGCAATCCACAGAAGAGTGGGACCTAATACGTCATTCCTTGGTATCTACACATTCTAGAAGCATTATCGTTGTGATTACAACTGAAGCAAGCATAGCCATACATTGTGCAAATCGAGAAGAGGCCATGTATAATGTCAAAAGTCTAGAAGATGACGAAGCATGTGATCTCTTCAAAAAGGAGGTGTGTTTTCATACAAGATACTCGCCTATTCTCTTGGTCTCGAATCTAATTTGTCAGATACATGTTGATGCTCAAATGCAATAATTAGTCTATGATTTCTCACAACACCCCCCCCCCCCCACCCTTCCCTCCACCAGGAGATTAAACTATGTTTTGCAAAACATGAAAAATGGTGTCAACATTTTTTTTTTGCATCGATGTAGTTTTATCCAAGATTTTTTTCCTGTTGTTATGCTTATCCCGACTTCTTATAAAAGACACAGAATGATCTTATCCAAGTCTTCAGAAAATGTACTTTAGTATGCTTAACAAAACTCCATATCCATATGGTATGATAAAAGTTCAGAACAATTCTAGGACCATGAATACAAAATTTTCTCTATTAAAGAATTATGTCTAGTAGTATTGGTTTTATAAACAAATAGACAAATTACAATCATACTATCAATATGGATATGTCACAATATTTCAACAAAATTATATTTTTCTAAATAAAAACTGACAGATTATAACAGACAACAAGCTGAGATCCACAGTTTGTAGGACAAAACAAACAGGGCCTGATGCACATGTAATTTTTCCGATTTTTCAATGCATAAGTTTATGCATGTTAACAGTACAAACTAAAACCAAATCTAAAGTGTGATTAATTGATACAGTAATTATTACTTTTCTTTTTCTCAAACAATGCAGGAGAGCTGCATGTCATTTCATTAAGAAGGAAAATACAATAATTAATACTAATACAACTTCTTTTCAATAATATAGGTAGGGATATTTCCAGATTCATCTGCTTTAAGGGATTCTGAAGATCCCGAGCTACGAAAACTTATTTCCAAGTGCGGCGGACTTCCCAAAGTAATAGTTGCAGTAGCTGACTTTTTGGCACCCATGACAGTCAGCTGGATGAAAACTGCAATGAATCTTAGTGACAGATTTATGCATGATCTAGAGACTAAACCGGAATTTGATAACCTGCGTGGACTATTTGGTTGGATGCATTCCTACTTCCGTACTTGCCCAGATTATCTCAAGCCATGTATCCTCTACCTATCCATTTTCCCGCAAGGCCAAAGCATTCGACGAAGGCGTCTAGTGAGGCGGTGGATCGCAGAGGGTTACTCAAGGGACACATCCAACAGGTCAGCTGAGGATAATGGGGAAAAATTCTTCTTGATGCTCCTTGATCTGAGTATCATCCAGCAGACACCACATTCAGTCACAACTGCAGATACAAGAATGGTCTTGTGCCAAGTTAACGGCTTCTTCCGTGAGTACATCATATCAAGGCGAAAGGATGAGGACCTTGTCTTTGAACTGGAGGGCAGGTGCACATTGACCAGTCAACGCACAGGACGGCACCTTGTCATAAAGGAAAACTGGGACAGAGACAAGATCGTGTTCAGTAGTATTGACTTTTCAGGGCTACGCTCCCTCACTGTGTTTGGACAGTGGAAGCCTTTCTTCATCAGTGAAACTATGAGGGTGCTCCGGGTGCTTGATCTGGAGAATTCAACAGGTGTGACATATAAATACCTGGAGCAGATGCTGAAGCTGCTTCCTCGCCTCAAGTTCCTCTCTCTGAGAGGAATAAGAGAGATCTGCTATCTGCCAGGCTCATTTGCTGGTCTGAGGCAGCTTGAAACTCTGGATGTCAGGGGCACCTCCATAGTCACTTTGCCACCATCCATCACCAAGCTTACCAAGCTGCAGTACATCCGTGCTGGCACAGCTAAGGAACCATCAGTACCGTGTGCTCATTTCTCTTGGCCATCTAGCTGCTGTAGATCTTGTCATGTAGGTGGTGTTAAGGTGCCTGCAGGGATTGATAAACTTACACCCTTGCACACTCTTGGTGCTGTCAACGTTGGTTTTTCAGGGGGAAAGGCCATCCTGAAAGAGCTCAAGAATCTCACTCAATTGCACAAGCTCGAAGTGACCGGCGTCAACAAGAAAAACAGCAAAGAGTTCTGTTCTGCCATCTCAGACCACGTTCATTTGGAATCCTTATCAGTTTGGCTCTGCATGGGCAATAACAAACCATGTTTGAATGAAATGTTCTGGCCTCCGCAGAAACATCTGGAAAAACTTCAGAGCCTTAAACTATATGGTCTTGCAAAAGTGGTGCCACCATGGATCAAAGATCTTCCTAAACTCACAAAGTTACATGTGAATATGGCCATATCAAAAAATGTTAACATAAGTGAAGTTCTTGGGGAAATAAAAGGACTATGTATTCTACGTCTTGATATCAGGCCACTTGAAAATGGTGATGGTGACCTTAACTTCTGTGTCAAGGTGAATGGAGTAGAGCAGCGCAGTTATTTGAACGTCAGGATACTTGAGATTGCTTGTAACTCTGACTTAAATGTATCCTTTGGATCATTAGCAATGGAAAATCTTGAGCTGCTGATAGCTAAATGCTGTGGGTCGGCAGTGAAGTTTGCTGAGCTAAAGAGTCTCTCTAAAGGAAAACTCAAGGAGGTGCGGTATTTGGGTTCCCTTGACAACACAATTAAGGTGAACATGCAGAATCAACTTAACCAGCATCCTAAGACACCTGCTTTGAAACTGGAGGAACCATGTTTGTCCTGATGCATACTGACAATCTGTCTGCTGTTTGCTGATTCTGGCACCAGAGCAGAACCAGGACTAAATGACTGGTGCTTTTCATTTATACCTTCCTGATTCCTTTTCCTACACTCTAGGCGTTTGAACTGAAACATCTGCGTTCATGGCAGTGTAAAGATAATTGTTGCTTCTCGATGTCAAAATCTACTCTGTACTGCAAAAGTTTTATCCATCTGTGGTATATAATGGACCTGTGCATTGGCACCGTAATTCAATTATCTTATTTTCATTTCGTGCTTGTTGTCCCCTGATTCCTTGCGTGATATTCTGTAGATGCCATCTCTCATAGTCTCGTATTATTGGCTCATGTTAATTCCAGGTCTCATGGAGTTGATATGTCATATGTGCCTAAAGTCTTGACCAGTTGTAGGGACCGATCTTTCTCCATTAGAGTACACGATCTCCTGTGCTAGGTGCTATGTACATCTGATTTGTGCTAGTCCATCAAAACATGCTCCTGCATGGGCAAGTAATCCTAAGCGACAAGGATAAATGTGATACCCATAGCTAACCAGAATTGCATATCTTTGTTTTTTTTACATTTGTTCTTATTTTAATAGTTTCTCATCTTTGTCTGGTTGTAATAGAGTTTAGTACCAACTAAATATATGTTTTCCTATGCCCATTCATAGTGTTTCACTTTTCTATCACACATCCATGCATGTTTGACATATGTTTAGTTCAAAACTTTACGTTACATCCATTGCTTCATACATACAAGTATACATGGTCAGTATGCTTCATACATACAAGTATACATGGTCAGTATGGTGTGACACAGATCATAAATGTATGTATTGAGTTAGTTTTTTTACTATATTAACAATGGCTGAAGATGGTAAGTAAATTACTTGGGGACATTTTCTTTATAATGATGAGGCAGGCATTTAGATACATATGTCTTCCTTTATTTAATTTATTTTTACTAATGGGGGAAGCTAGTGACTTATACGAGAATTTAGAAGACTACTATAGATTATTTTTCATAATTGTATATGTTAGAGATGAACATTAGGGGTACTTTATATTATTTTTGAATGGTAATCGTGGGTGATTTAGATATAGATTAGGTTTACTTTGCACTTTTCAATGATGGCAGAGTTGGGTAATTTTTAATGGCATAGTTTCATAGTTTAGGAGGAGGTTAGGGGCCACTTTAGATTATTTCTCACAATGACAGAGGTAGGTATATTTTAAGAAAAAAACATGATGAAACCAAATAGCAGTGGCAGACACAAAGCTAGGTCATACGGGGTCTACTTTCTTTTGCATACAACATCTTCCCTTATTGAGTTATTTCCTTCTTCCTTCTCATCCTCTGCTAGCTCAAAGCTGCTCATGCATAGGAGTGCCAGAGCAAGCCCACCCCATGTCCATCACTGCTAATGGGTATCATTGCTAAACATTATTAATGTCTACCTTACTGATGGCATGATGTTTTAGTTTTTTTTTAGAATATCTCAGATTTTTTTTCTAGGAAGTCTTGTGAGGATCAGTATGGAGGCTAGAAAGGATTCTCTAATTAGTAATAGTTCTAGGAAGTCTTGTGAGGATCAGTATGGAGGCTAGAAATGATCCTCTAATTAGTAATAGTAAGTTGCTAAAAAATCCAATAACCTATGGGACATCTTCAAAATGATTATAGGTTTATATTCCGTACCATTCATTTAGAACAAGTCACAATTATCATATCAACTGATGCACAAAATTTTATGCCCATGACAAAAATCTGAATTTTAACTTGCACTATATATGAAATCAGTTCCGGCAGAGGTAAAAGTCTCTACTCTTTGGTCCTAGAAGTCTTGGGTTTCAACAGTAAATTTTAATTTCCAAGGACAACGCTATATAGAATCTAGAAATTCCCATCTTTAGACCTTTTGCCTTATGCTGGAGCTTTTGAGCACTGGCCCAGTAAATTGCAACAAATGTGACTCAGAGAAGCAATAAGCAAGGTTGCAAGTTAGGCATCAACAGGTAATGAGGTAAACTAGATCTAGAATGTACAACAGACCCTCTTATCGACGAAGCACGAAACAGAGGAACAGATTTGAATCCGCAAATCCCATATCCTGTGCCTTGCCCTGCTTGCTTTGTAAAAAGAAAAAAGAATTTATTGTACCTTGGGCGGCTGGGCCAGAAGGACGTATTGGGGCAAACAGGAAGATGAGACAGGGGCTGCAGTCTGCTACCGGTTCGAACTCAAGCTCAAGCCGCAGTCTGCTACCGACCGGTTCGAGACTTCGAGGTCGATGGAGTGGACAGGGGCTGCAGTGTCCTGGCTTTGTGGTCGGCGGTGGTGGGGATTCCGTGGACTAGCGCGAGCGGAATCTGGGAATCAGGCGGCGAGCTGCATCGTTGGCGGGCGCTGGGGCTGTGGGAATGCCGACCGGCGGCGGGCCCTGTGTTGCTCGTGTATGGGCATTCCAAATTATAAGTCGGAGAGTCAAAGCAACATCAAGTTTAACCAAATTTAATAACATTTATGATAAACTAAGTATTATTAGATTCTTTATTAATTATATTTTCATAGTATATCTATTTGATGTTATAAATTTTTGTAATTCTTTCTATAACTTTAGTTAAACTTAAGATGCTTTGATTCTCCAAGATTTGTGTAATGACTTATAATTTAGAATGGAGGGAGTATAAGTCAACTTCTTTAATATTACTAATTTTTAGCATAGCTTCCCACATGACATTTTCACGTCACCTTAAAATGTGAGTTTTTTCTTTCTCTTCTATTAAAATATAAAAAAATGCTTAGAGCTAACTTTAAAACTAATTATTAGAGCTGCCCTACATGGCCTGGGCAGCAAGTCCAGCAATAGCAACGCTGCAAGCCCATGGACCGGGGTGGTGGATGTAACTACAGAAGAATTCTGGTCAACTCGGTCAACTAGAATGAGAAAGATTTGCTCAAAAGAAAAACTAGAATGAGAAAGGACTTAGCACAAAAGTTTCGTTTTTTTAGTCACAATTTTGTTACAGTAATCATACGGTCTATTTGATTCCAATTAAATTATAGAAATCAATAGTGTGAATTAAGAAAAAGATTATAATGATTAGAGTGTTTAGATCCCTTGACTAGAGGTGGATTACTGTTCACTGAAGTAGAAATGACCTATCTGGTATCCATGAGTCTCCTAGGCTCATGTTGCTCCCACACTTGTGATCTCCTTGTGATGTTTAATTTGGCTGTTACATGACCAATGTTTAGACCTCTTTTTCAGGTAACACTACAACACACGTTTGTATATATATGATATCGTAGCATTGTTTTTTCTCGTCGTTCGCAGTATTACCCATGTGATAGGCACTAATATTTTACATATATATACTTGAACCTGTATACATGATGGTATATATGGAGATGCGGTGGAACTTATTCATAGATTTATTGGTGCACGAAGGAAATTGATATCGGAGATTTCTTCATGTCGATATAAAAACATTATTTAGCCGCATTACAGAAAGATCTATACAGTAGAGTTTGTGAGCCTACGACGTTGCGCTCTACGTGACTTTGTTAATTTCATGAACTTTGCCTTTTGGATTAAATATTACTTTAACGTAAGTATTTAATTTCATAGTATTGTTATCTTATCATGCGATCCGTGTGTTTTTATTACAAAAGTTTAACTATCCCGTAGCAACGCACGGGCACGCTACCTAGTAATCTCAAAAAAAGGACGTTGGAGATTGATCAAGGGTTATTATAGTCCGGTGGTTGAATTATCATAATCCAACTCATGATATAATATGCAGTGTCTTGATCATTTTCAGATTATTTTATGGTGACTTAAAAATATTTGAAATGTCACAAATGCAAGTTTGTAAAATCAGAAAATTGTATGGTGACTTGCCACGCGCATAGGTTTCAGCCAGGGTGGAGCTCGCCCTCGTGCAGCTCATGGCAGTCCGGGTGGAGGCTGCCCGCACACATCTCGCGGTCCGCTTGCCTAGCTCACCATGGCTCGAATGGAACTCACCCACGCTAGCTCACAGCTAGCGGACCTCACCCCGTACAAAAGCTTGCGCTCCACCCGCACAGGGTGGAGACCGCCATAGCCTTCTTCACCGGACCTGCCGCGACCTTCTCCACCAGAGCGGCGAGGTCCGCACCACTAGCGAGCTCTACACCAGTGAACTCCATACGACGACGAGCCTCCATTCACCCAAGTAGCAAGGAGATGTTGCACTGAAACTGCATGTTGCAAGCGTATATTTCAAATGTTTTAGAGGTATGTTGCAAGTGTTTCATATGGATGTTGAATAAGTAGATCAGGATGTTGCATATGTTGCAATGGTTGTACACGTATGTCACGAGCGTCTGTTCCAAATGTTTCATCTGTTTTTTTCATACGTATGTTGCAAGTGTGTTTATTTGGATGTTTCACATGTTTTACACATATATTACCAGTGTTTTATATATTACCAGTATTTTTATCTGGATGTTGCATTTGCAAGGGCTTTTTCAAGTGATTTCGTATGTTTTTTTTGCAAGTGATTTAGACGCATGTTTCAAGTATTTCATCTGTCTTTGGACGCATGTTGTAAATGTTTCATCCGGATGTTTCAAAAATAGATAAGGTGTTGCATCTTCCTCTCGCTTTCTGCTACCTTGTCTCGATGTCTCCTCCTCCTGACGCTGGCTAGGCATCTGCCACCCCTCCCCCTCTTTCTCGACATTGGTAACGTTCGGAGCGGCGTGGGCCTTGCATGGGTGCACAAAACGACGCGAGAAATGGCTGCAGATGCCCTCTCCGTCCGGACGTCTAGGTAGCACAAAAGTTCCTTCTTTTTAGGCAAAAGCCAAACAGACTTTCGTGGCATTATTGTTACACTAAACATAGACTATTTGATTCGAATTAAATTTTTGAAATCTATATTGTGAACTATGAATAAGATTATAATTATTAGAGTGTCTAGATCTCTTGACTAGAGGTGGATTACTATTTGCTGAAGTAGAAATGACCTATAATCTCAAAAAAGGACGTTAGAGATAGAGTAAGGGTTGAATTATTATAATCCAACTCATAATATAATATGCAGTGTTTTGATCATCTTCAGATTATTTTATCTGATCACTGCAATAGTTGGCATCCAAACAACCCTAATTCTTCATGTATTCAATAAAAATATTTGAAATGTCACAAATGCACGTTTGCAAAATCAGAAAATTCATTCGAGCATAGGTATCAACCAAAACATCGTCATGATATATGTACTAGTACTAATGTACGCCTCACAAGATGATTCTACTGCCTCCTGACTGTATATATGTCACATCTATTTTTAAGAACAAAATGGAATGCATAACCTTATATGCGTCAAGAGATCAATCACATATAAGTTGACAAATTAAAGAAGAGTATCATCACATTGTTTATTACATCACGATTATTAACACATAGTCTTTACACAAATAAAGCAAAAATAAAAAAGATAACTCTCTCTCATGGTGACTCCAAACATAGATAAGTTGACTGGTTGACATCAAGCCTAATATTCATCACGATAATCCTCTTGTCAATCCTGTTCATTTGCCATCCTGATGTGTGGGGAGATAGCAAGAGTGAGCACATATCGTACTCAACAAATATAATATGGGGTATAATGAGGCTCAACAAAGGCATGACATGGTTCAACTGCACGTAGCTTTTAATTGTCACAATTTTATCATATGAGTAGCATCAAGTTTACAATATTTCCCACAATAAATATATGATCAATGTAAACATGAATAACGAATAGAAAAACACATATTAAACCAATAAATGTTCATCAATTCTGTGAAGGTCCAAGGCCGCTCGTGTCCGTGAGCACGGCTAGTATACCAATTTATTAAATTCTACGCAGAGGTGTACACTTTCACTGTGAGTCATGACCTCCAAATGCATGGGTTCGTGACTCCCCAAAACACCAGAAATCATATAAAGTCAGTCAAAAAAGTCTAACAAGTTAGGGCCGCTAGGTTTTTGTAACCTGCAAATGTAGAGCCCTCCTTCCCTATGACACATAACCGCAACCTATACTCATAAGGACAGAAGCCGCACTACATCCATCCTGAGAAACACCCCTTTTGCGCCATTTCGGGTAAAATCTAACAAGCTAGAAAAGGTCTTCCAAACAACTAGAGCCAGAGCCATGTAGACCTCACAATTATACTGTCAATCCCAGATGTTCGTCCACAGATGAGTCCTTATGGAGAGAAACTAGAGCACCAAAACATAACCACATGCTCTAGACCTCTTTTATCTATAAATAAAAAGATCATCTTTTAGTGTTGTTGCATATTCCATTAATCATATTACAAGATCATAGTTCATGTTTAGCGCAAGTAAAAGCTATCCAATGTAAAGTCCCATAGGTGACAAGGTATAGATCAAAACTAGAAAGTCCTTATTGACAATTCAAGGATAGACACATGCAATATGATTTCATATGAATAAAGTGAATAGGACAATAAGAAAATCCCATGTTATACTTGCCTTGATCAAGGTATAGCTCCTGCTGGTCCTACTCTTCAAAATACTGCTCCTGATCACCCACGAACTGCTCACCGTCTATACTCGATAAAACATCAACATACAAGCATCCACAGGCAATCATGCATGAAGCAAACAAAGAGATATAATTAGAATAGTACATCAACAGTACCAAAACAGTATAAAAGGTTTATAAAACTATTCTACACATTGCTACAATCACACAGACGTAAAGATAAAGAAAAACAGAGTTGAACCACGAAAGTTATGAATTTACTAAGATTTCCTATAGATAAATAATTACTTTAATACAAACTCAAAATTTAAATATTACAAACCTACTGTACAATAGCACTAACATGTAGAGCTCACGAATACGAACCTAACGCAATTTGAATGGGTCAAATCAGAGTTAAAATGAGCATTTTATGGCTAAAACAAAATCAGTGGCAAACTTGTAAATAGAGAAAACCTATTTTAAATTTACCGAGATCTAACTACACTTTCAAAAGAAGAAAACGTATTCGAGATTTACATTTTTGGATCGTGGGTTCTAAACTAGAAAAACACAGGGTCTCTTTAGCAAAATTGCCCCCGAACCGGTATCTTCTAATCCTGGCTTTTGATCTGTGATCCGACGGTCCATACAAGAAGATGAGGACGACGGCGACGTTTTGGTCGCCAACGGCGAGTGGCTCGGCGGTGCCATGGTCGGAAATCGCGAAAACACGATTTCAGGCACCATCGGCAGCACCATGGTCAGAAATCACGAAAACTCGATTTCGTGCAGACGGTGCGACGGAGCGAGGGGTGCCCGCAAGGCCTGCTGGGCCGGCCCAAGAGCGAGGACGGAGGGTGGCTTCGCGGGAAATGGAGAAGTGGGCTCCCGCGCTTGCTGGGCCAGTAGCACAGTGGGGAGGAGACTGGCGGGCCAGACCAAAAGGAGGAGGGGAGCGGCCCCCGGGGAAAAGAGGCTGAGCAGCTAGGCCAAAAGCTGAGAGGAGAGGAAAAAATCCTTTTCTTTTTCTTTTCCAATTTTTCAAAGCCATATTCCAAAAGATTTTGAATTCTCTTTTGTATTTGAATCAAACCACTCAATACAAAAAAATTATGCGGCAGCATGTATGCACAAACATGTAACTAAACCTTATAATTGATTTTAATTCTAACAAAAGTTATTATTTGTCTAGGTTTGCATGCTCACAAAATACATAATTGAATTCAAATTCATCTATTTAAAAATGATGCAAATTTTAGGGTGCTACAATTCTACCCCCTTAAGATGAATCTCGTCTTTGAGATTAGACTTTGCTTACTCAAACAGTTGTGGGTAGGTTTTTCTCAGATCATCTTCTCTTTCCCATGTTGCCTCAGCTTCTAAATACTGATTCCACTGAACCTTGCACATCCTGATAATCCGACTCCTAGTGACTCTTTTAGCAGTCTTTAAAATTTTAACCAGAAACTCTTCATAAGTGAGATCTTCCTTAATAGTAAGCTCCTCTAATGGGATCTGCTCCTCTGGTACTCACAAACATTTCTTAAGTTGAGACACATAGAATACATCATGTACTCCTGCCAAACTCTCAGCCAATTCCAACTGATAAGCCACTTCACCACGTCTCTTTATAATCTTGAAAGGTCCAATATACCTTGGTGCCAACTTTCCCTTCATGTTGAACCTTTTCACACTCCTCATTGGTGACACTTTCAAGTAGACATAATCGTCTACTTCGAAAACCAATTCTCTTCTCCGAGTGTCAGCATAACTCTTCTGTCGGGACTGTGCTATCTTTAAATTATCTCTAATCATTCTCACTTGCTTCTCAACATTCCTAAGCACATCTGGTCCAAACACTTGAGTTTCTCCCGTTTGATTCCAAAACAACGGGGTTCTACACTTCCGTCTATACAGAGCCTCAAACGGTGCCATCTGAAGGCTCTTCTGGTAACTATTATTATAAGAGAACTCCGCGTACGGCAAACTCTTATCCCAACTTGTATCATATTGTAATGCACAAGCTCTTAACGTATCCTCCAGTATCTGATTAATTCTCTAAGTTTGTCCATCTGTCTGTGGATGGTAGGCTGTACTAAAATTCAACTTAGTTCCTAAAGATTCGTGTATCTTCTGCCAATAATGAGATGTAAACTGAGTACCCCGATCAGACACGATCTTCTTAGGGACTCCATGTAAACTCACTATTCTTTCCATATATAATTCAACTAATTTCGCACTAGTATATGTGGTCTTAACTGGTAGAAAATGAGCAACCTTTGTTGGACGATCTACTATCACCCAAATCAAATCATACCCTCTCTGAGTACGTGGCAAACCAACAATGAAATCCATACCAACTTCTTCCCATTTCCATTCGGGTATTTGCATAGGCTGTAGCAATCCTGCAGGTCTCTGATGTTTAGCTTTCACTCTTTGACAAGTGTCACACAAAGCAACATATTCAGCAATATCTCTCTTTAAACCATACCACCAATATTTCTCCTTAAGATCCAAATACATCTTGGTACTCCCAGGATGTATGGAATAGGTTGACTCATGAGCTTCATGCATAATTGCCTCTCTTATGGCCTTATCCTCAGGCACACATAGCCGTTTTCCTAACCACAGAGTACCATTATCATCCATACGAAATCCTGGTGATTTGCCCTTTACTATATTCTCCACTATCTCTCTCAACTTTTCATCTTTCAACTGGCCCTTGCGTATTTCTTGCTCCAAAGTAGGTTCTAGTATTAATTCTACTGCATTGGTGGTAAAACCCAAGTTCAGATGCTCACATTCAGCACACAACTCACTTAACATAGGCATTACTTGCACTTCATTAGCGTAGATTTTCCTACTAAAAGCATCAGCAACGACATTGGCCTTTCTTGGGTGATAATGCACCTCCAAATCATAATCCTTTATCAACTCCAACCATCTACGCTGCCTCAAGTTCAGATCTAATTGAGTGAAGATATACTTTAGACTCTTGTGATCGGTATATATATCACTCTTATGACCAATCAAATAATGTCTCCGTATCTTTAGTGCATGAACCACTGCAGCTAACTCCAAGTCATGAGTAGGATAATTCAATTCATGTTTTCTCAACTGTCTCGATGCATATGCCACAACTCTACCTTCTTGCATAAGAACACATCCAAGACCCAAACGAGATGCATCACAATAGATAGAGAAGCTCTTACTCAGATCTGGCAATATCAATACAAGTGCAGTGTCAACCTCTTCTTCAGCTCCTCAAAGTTAGCCTAACACTTTTCAGACCACACAAACTTGGTATTCTTCTCCAATAGAGCGGTCATAGGCTTAGCAAGCTTAGAAAACCCTTCTATGAACCTCCTGTAATATCTAGCCAAACCTAAGAAGCTACAAATTTCTCCCACATTGGATGGTGGTTTCTAGTTCAAGACATCTTTCACCTTGCTAGGATCCACTGCTATACCACCATTAGAAACAACATGGCCTAGGAAAGAAATTTCCTTCAACCAAAACTCACACTTGCTCCGCTTAGCATACAACTTGTGCTCTCTAAGCTTCTGCAAAACCAACCTTAAATGTTCAACATGCTCTTCTTCTGTCTTAGAGAATACTAGGATATCATCAATAAACACTACCACAAACTTATGAAGAAACTCCATGAATACCTTGTTCATCAGATACATAAAATAGGCAGGAGCATTGGTCAACCTAAAAGACATCACTGTATACTCATACAAGCCATACCATGTTGTAAATGCTGTCTTTAGTATATCACTGGCTCGAATCTTAAGTTGATGATAACCCAAATGAAGATCAACCTTAGAAAAGACACAAGCACCTTTCAATTGGTCAAACAAATCATCAACTCTAGGCAAATGATACTTGTTCTTGATAGTAACCTCATTGAGTGACCGGTAATCAACACACATCCCCTGGGTACCATCCTTCTTATCAACAAAGATCACTGGTGCTCCCCAAGGTGAAGAACTAGGATGAATGAAACATTTATCCTGCAACTCCTTAATTTGTTTCTTAAGTTCCTCTAGTTCATCTACCCCCATTCTATATGGACGCTTAGCTATAGGTGCAGCCCCAGGTAATAATTCAATAATAAACTCAATATCATAGTCAGGTGGCATACCTGGCAGATCATTGGGGAATACATCTGGAAACTCATCCACAACGGGGTCCTAATTATTAGCCTCATCATCCAGTTAGTTTACTATGGCCGTGGGTGGAGCTTGCACTGCAACTTCAACACTGATTTTATCTCCCTTTGGTGTTGTCAAGGTTACCACCTTCTCTTTGCACTGAATCACGGCTAGGTGTTGTTTCATTCAATCCATGCCCAGAATCACATCAATACCAGAGGTTCTCAACACAATAGGACTGACTGGGAAGTCTACCCCCCTTAAAGAAAGACTTGTTGAGGGGCAACAATAAGAAGCTAGCATAGTCCCTCTCAGTGAATTCACTATCATAGGGTTCTTCATGGCAACTAAAGGTATGCTATGTTCTCTAATAAATACTTGAGAAATAAAAAAATGCAAAGCTCCAGAATCAAATAGAACAGTAGCGAGGATAGAGATGATGTTGAACGTACCCAGCATAACTTCTAGTGCCTTTTGAGCTGTATCTAAGGACACATGGTTCACCTTCCCATGCTGTGGTGGCTTTTGGTTGCTACTATACCTCTGAGGTGTTTGCTGGTTCTGCTTCTCAGGACAGTTGAAAGACATATGTCCCTCTTTTTTCCACAGTGGAAACACCTGGTTGGAGTGTTGGGAGCACTATTCTTCATCGGAGTTGCATTAGGATTCCCTGAACGAGGCATCTGCTGACCACCCTGCTATTGATAAGGGGAACGCTGCTGAAAATGCTAGCGCTGATTTCCCTGTCGCACCTGATTCTGAGGACGCTGAGGATATGGTCCACGATTCCACTGACTAACTGGTCCTTGGAATCTCTGCTGCGAGTTAGGACATTGACGAGTGTTGCTCCCAGAGGCCTGTCCTTGTATCCTCCTCTTTCTATCCATCTCCTTGCGCATATTATCAAGCACAATGGCACGATTCACTAGAGCTTGGAAATTAGGGTATGTGTTGCCAGCCAACTGTAGTCTAAGGTCATAGTAAATACCCTTGAGGAAAAGACATTGCTTATTTGCATCTTCCCTCACTTCGTTAGGAGCATAGTGAGACAGATGGGCAAACTTATCATGATACTCACTGACAGTCATAGATCCTATCCTGAGGGACTTAAATTCCTCCTGTTTGAGCTCTATTACTCCATCTGGAATGTGATGTGTCTTGAAGTCTCTGACAAACTCTTGCCAGGTGATGGGAGGAGCATTGTTGGGACATGCTGGCTGATAAGATTCCCACCAAGTCTGGGCTGGCCCTTGTAACTGACCAGATGCGTATAGCACTTTCTCAAGATCGTTGCACTGTGCTATATTCAACTGCTTCTCCACAGCTCGCACCCAACCATCCGCCTCTAGCAGATCAGCAACATGAGTAAACACCGGAGGGCGCCCTTGCAATAATTCACCACGCTTGTCCCTCACTTGGACAGGCGGTGGTCCTCCTGTAGGGGGGTTGTTCTGCAGGTGCTGCATGAACATCTGCATCATTTGGTTCTGTGTGTTCATGAGTTCCTCTATAGTGATAGGAGGAGGTGGGTTGGGAGCACCCCTACATGTCCTCTACCTTTGCCTCTTGCTGCCATCTTTCATCCAACACAAATGTGCATAATTTAGAGATTTCCAATATATAGTCACTTATAGGGATAGAAATCAAAATCTGAAAACTTTCTGGATGAGTTTCAACATCAGCAGTTTAGAAAAACAGTCATGTCTCAAGATACAAAAATCCAACAGAGGAGTTCTTTACATGGTTGAAAATCTTAAGAAGTTATCTACAACTTTTGTTTAAGTCACCAGACCAGATTCTGTCGTTAAGTTAATCATAATTAAGTCACAAGTGAAACTGTTATCAGATTCCAGACTGCGCAAAAACTCCAACTTGAAACTGTTATATCTCCCAAACCAAATCAGATAAAAAGGTGATTCTAGTGGCATTTGAAAGGTGCTTAAGTCTAGTTTTTCTCATAAAAAATTCATAAATATTGCATGAACTGATTTTGAGCCATAGCAGAAACATTACAGACTGCTCGAGAAAACAGTAAAGACTGAAACAGGATATACCAAACCCAACTACTAATTCTTGACTATTTAAACTTATAATTCTTAAAAATAGAACTTGCAGACATGCCTACAAGCCCCAAAAATCATAACAAAATCCAACTCACACACAAACACAATGACAAAGCAACTATCACACAAACTCAACTGACGTTACTAAGAACGTTCTTATTATATAAATGACTCATATTCTCTAAGGACGTGGTTCATGCTCAAACGTCTCATAAATCCTTGCCAAGCCTTGGTTTGCTCTGAGGTCATCGATCATCTTCTGGCATCTCTTGATGGTCTTCCCCTGAGCTTTCACCATCTCTTCTAACTACAGCTTCCTCTCCATCATGTCATAAACAAAATTCATCATCACCCGAGGAATTGGTTCCAACTACACTTGGTCCATCATTGCCCATCCAAGGACAGGGTGTGCATGAGGGAGGTAATGATGGACATCATCTTTCATACTATCAAAGTGAAAGTAGCGGAGCCCATACATGCTTCAAAGGCGGCATCTTCTATGCTAGCCTCCATGGTAGCTCGACAACCCATGTGGGAATACATTCTGTCTAGCTGGTATGCCCCTTTTTCCTCATCCCTAGGAAAAATACTTTCCCTTGACTTCCAGTAGGTGTCCTCCAATGAATGCGTATACTCCCAGCAAACATACTCCACAGCTGGGTTCCAATCCGCGAAATAAGCAATAAGCATCCCCACAAGTCGATGGTGAGAGACAGAGTCTCCCCTAGCCTTGTGGTAAATCTTCACAGTCCACCCTATTGGAGGGGGTGGTACATCATCTTCAGCAGCTTCATCATGTGGCAGAGACGGGGGTTGCTCTCCTCCATCAGCATCATCTTCTTCTTCATCTTCAATGAGGATGAGCTCAGGCTCTTCTTCAGGCTCAGGCTCTGGCTGGGGAGGGACTGACGCCTGGACTAGTGCTTCAGGGGCTTGACCTGTTCCTGGGGTGCTTCCTCTTGTGGCTCTTCAAGCACAAGCAAGGCACGAGGTGGGTAGTGGCCTCCCGTGGTGATACGGGGCAATCTTGTGTGTACGAACCATCTATAGAGTTTTTAGAATGTAGAAAGAATATAGACAAAAGTTTCATAATAGAATGTGACATAAGAAGCATATAAATTTATCAAATAACAAGAGCAAGATGATAAACATAAAATAAATGAATAAGAAGATGCTAAATCGACTATTTCTAACTAGGCTTGCGTCCTACAGTCAACAATGCTTTGATACCAATTTGCACACCCATTTTTAAGGACAAAATGGAATGCATAACCTTATGTGCGCCCAGAGATCAATCACACGTAAGTCGACAAATTAAAGAAGAGTATAATCACATTGTTTATTACATCACGATTATTAACACATAGTCTCTACATAAATGAAACGGAAATAAAAAGATAACTCTCTCGTGGTGACTCCAAACACAGGTAAGTTGACTGGTTAACATCAAGTCTAATATTCATCATGATAATCCTCTTGCCAATCCTGTTCATTTGCCCATCCTGATGTATAGGGAGATAGCAAGAGTGAGCACATATCGTGCTCAACAAATATAACATGGAGTATAATGAGGCTCAACAAAGTCATGGCATGGTTCAACTGCATATAGCTTTTAATTGTCACAATTTTGTCATATAAGTAGCATCAAGTTTGCAATATTTACCACAATAAACATATGATTAATGTAAATATGAATAACGAATAGCAAAACACATATTAAACCAATAAATGTTTATCTATTCTATGAAGGTCCAAGGCTGCTCATATCCGTGAGCACGACTAGTATACTGGTTTATTAAACACTGCGCAGAGGTGTACACTTTCACTGTGAGTCATGACCTCCAAATGCATGGGTTCTCGACTCCCCAAAACACCGGAAATCATATAAAGCCATTCAAAAGTTCGTCTAACAAGTTAGGGCCGCTAGGTTTCTGTAACCTGCAAATGTAGAGCCCTCCTTCCCTATGGCACATAACCGTAGCCTATACTCATAAGGACAGAAGCCGCACTACATCCATCCTGCGAAACACCCCTTTTGCGTCCTTTCAGGTAACCTCTAACAAGCTAGAAAAGGTCTTCCAAATAACTAGAGCCAGAGTTATGTAGCCCTCACAGCTGTACTGTCAATCCCGGATGTTCGTCCATAGATGAGTCCTTATGGAGAGAAACTAGAGCACCAAAACATAACCCCATGCTCTAGACCTCTTTTATCTTTAAATAAAAAGGTCATCTTTTAGTGTTGTTGCATGTTCCATTAATCATATTACAAGATTATAGTTTATGTTTAGCGCAAGCAAAAGCTACCCAATGCAAAATCCCATAGGTGACAAGGTATAGATCAAAACTAGGAAGTCCTTATTGGCAATTCAAGGATAGACACATGCAATATGATTTCATATGATTAAAGTGAATAGGACAACAAGGAAATCTCATGTTATACTTGCCTTGATCAAGGTATAGCTCCTGCTGGTCCTGCTCTTCAAAATACTGCTCCTGATCACCCACGAACTGCTCATCGTCTATACTCGATAAAACATCAACATATAAGCATCCACAGGCAATCATGCACGAAGAAAACAAAGAGATATAATTAGAACAATACACCAACAGTATCAAAATAGTATAAAAGGTTTATAAAACTATTCTACACATTGCTAAGATCACACAGACGTAAAGATCACGAAAAACGGAGTTGAACCGCGAAAGTTATGAATTTACTAAGATTTCCTATAGATAAATAATTACTTTAATACAAACTCAAAATTTAAATATTACAAACCTACTATACAGTTGCACTAACATGTAGATCTCGCGAATACGAACCTAACGCAATTTGAATGGGTCAAATCGGAGTTAAAATGAGCATTTTATGGCTAAAACAAAATTTGTGGTAAACTTGTAAATAGAGAAAACGTATTTTTGATTTTACCGAGATCAAACTACGCTTTCAAAAGAAGAAAACGTATTCGGGATTTACGTTTTGGATCGCGGGTTCTAAACTGGAAAAACACATGGTCTCCTTAGCAAAATTGCCCCCGAACCAGTATCTTCTAATCCTGGCGGTTGATCTGTGATCCGACGGTCCATACAAGAAGATGAGGACGACGGCGGCGTTTTGGTCGCCGACGGCGAGCGGCTCGGCGGCGCCATGGCCGGAAATCATTAAAACTCGATTTCGGGCACCATTCGATGAACGGAAAGCACAGGGAGAGAGTGCAGAGCACGGCGAGCTCACCTCGGTTGAAATCGGGGCCGAGGATGGTCCACGAACGGCGCGCAGCTCGGGATGGCGGGCGGCTAAGGCTCACGCTTCACGGTGACCGTGCTCACGAGCACCACAGCGGCTACAAGAGGGCGAGATGGATGCGACTGGGCGCGGCACCCGACTTATATAAACCGAAGGCGCGCGAAAACAAGGAAAGTCGAGATTGGGAGAAGGATTTCGGGCGGCGATGATTTTGGAAAGAAGGAAGCCGGCGTTGGCGTGGGGAGGAAGGAGATCCCGACGTGCGGGCCTAGGGTGTCAGCGTCACAAGGCGCGGGTTGCGCAGACGGTGCGACGGAGCGAGGGGCGCCCGCAAGGCCTGCTGGGCCGGCCCAAGAGCGAGGACGGAGGGCAGCTTCGCGGGAAATGGAGAAGTGGGCTCCCGCGCGTGCTGGGCCAGCAGCACGGTGGGGAGGAGACCGGGCGGGCCAGACCAAAAGGAGGAGGGGAGCGTCCTGCGGGGAAAGGAGGCTGAGCAGCTGGGCCAAAAGCCGAGAGGAGAGGAAAAATCCTTTTCTTTTTCTTTTCCAATTTTTCAAAGCCATATTCCAAAAGATTTTGAATTCTCTTTTGTATTTGAATCAAACCACTCAATACAAAAATGTTATGCGGCAGCATGTATGCACAAACATGTAACTAAACCTTATAATTGATTTTAATTCTAACAAAAGTTATTATTTGTCTAGGTTTGCATGCTCACAAAATACATAATTGAATTCAAATTCACCTATTTAAAAATAATGCAAATTTTAGGGTGCTACAATATATACTATATAACTCAAGAATATTTTCACAAGACAGAAGTCACGATAAACCACATCCTTTCAGATCCGACTGAAACTTTGTTGTAAACTTAAATTCTTGCTATATTCGTTATAGTGTTTGAAATATCCCAGTCTCTAGAGAGAGAAGAAATCGATTCTGCCACTCGTGACACTCAGAATATTTTCACATGACACAAGTCACGGTGAATCTTAGACGTCCTTTCAGGATTCCTCTGCCGATGGTGGCGTGTCAAAAACAACCATGACATTCACCTTATCAACCACATTACGGTCCTTGCCAGTGAATATGTCTCCTCCTCCATTCATAGCAGCAAGAGCTCCATCTACCTTGGTGCTCAGCACGGTGATCTCTCTCTTGTAGTGATCATTTGGCGGTTTGTCGACCTGTGTTTGCATTTTTATGGTGACACTGCACTTGGATCGTGGTGGGACAATGCCCTTGTTTGGCTCTATGCAGAAGTGGCATGAAGGCAATGTAACCATCCGTATCATTGCTCAGCTCTATTGAGTGTGATATCTGCTGGTCAAGTTCAAAGGGAAAGTGTATTTCCAGCAGTTCAATCCCAAGCATGTCCTCCAAGGGAGGGATTACCTGTGATGGAGAAATTAAAGACACTTAGCTTTACCACACAGCTTATCAGAACTTTAGGGATCTTGAGGTTCAGGAAGCACATATGGGCTTACCTGGAATTGGTCATCCTTACTATCCATTTCGATGAGCTCTTGTATTATGTCTACTATGTCAGGTCTTTTTGTCGGGTCGTTTTGGATGCATCTTTGGGCCAGCTGGAGGCATTTTGTCACTTGTTTATAACCCAATGCTGTATGTTTGGATGCTGTAATCCACTGTGCCTCCATCTTCTAAGAACCTGCATTTACACAGAACCATTTAAATTGGCACCAAAATATTTAATGCAAATGACATGTATATGTTATCAGCTTAATATTACAACTAAAGTGACGACATTGGCTATAGTATTCACAGGTTAAGAATATGTCAAAGTATCATAATCCTGCAACTAATTTCATTCAAGGTTTTTTATATTAGCATCATGATGAAAAGGGATCATGTCCATGCATCGGTGACATAATCACAACTCTTTAGTAAGATCAGGCTCCTTTTTACTTCCTGTCACCAGCTCTGTGACCATTACTCCCAAACTGTATATATCTGACTTGCTGGATGATTTGTCTTTGAATAAGTATTCTGGAGCACAATATCCTCTGCATGATAAGAACACACATATCAACACGCTATGACATAAGGACCTTGTAAGAAAACAAGTGTCAGAAACAACATTGCATTATTAGTAGGTTACGGTGACATAAGACGTGATGTGGTCACTGCTTGTGAATTATTGTCAAGTCTCGATAGACCAAAATGTGTAATTTTGGGCACCATGAAATCATCTAGTAGTATATTGGCAGGATTGAGATCCATGTGGATGATATCCTTCTCCTTGTGAAGATAGAGCAAACCCTTGCAGATCCCCACAATAATTTCATAACGTGTATGCCATTCAAGGCCCCTCAATTCATCTTCAGAAGTATATGAAGAATCAAGAGTGCTTTAGAAGCTGAAAATCATAAAATAATAATGTGCCCAGTGTATATGCAAGTGAGCATTCAACAAAATGTTGGCCTTTTTTTTTTATCTGTACAGAATGTCCATGATTATTCATCAAATGCACTTTAAAAGTTAGGATTACAATTAGTGAAGAAAGTAACCAGATCATATGAAAATGCAGTTGCACGCTTTGGTCACTGGACTGAATGTAAGCAAATGAATAGAAGAATATTGATAGCGTTTAATTGAGTATTTACAAATTTGTTTTAAAATTCAGGAAGTGGTCATGATTAGGGAATTGACGCTTCATCAGATTATTTCTTTGTTGTGCTCTTTAATTTAATTTCAGTGTTGATGAGCTTAGTTTAATTTGATGTTTGGCATATTTTCAGGTGCAAGCACTGTGTTAGATTGATGTTTATTTGATCTGCTGTCTTCTAATGTGAATTGGAGAGCTTCTCATACCTGTTAGATGGTTCTCAAGGTTTCAGTTGCTTATGTACTCAAAACAGAGCAACATTTCCCGTATATCGGCCATAATTGTTCTTCCTTCAAATGTTGACACGCGTTCTTCTGTAAAAGAACAATAACCCAGAAGCCGTACTATATTTTCGTGCCTAACCATGGTCAAACTTTGAACCTCCCGATGGAACATCTTGCTTTTAATTGTTCAGCTGTTGAAAAGCCTTTTCACAGCAACAATTCCATTTCGAAGGGGCCTGTTTATAATATCCTTATGAGCAACGCCATCACCATTATGTCAAGTAATGCTATGAAATGAGCAAACATGAAGCTGTGCTTCCATGCATAAAAACAGCAGTTACCTTGTAAACCTCTCCACATCCACCAACACCAAATTTTCTCTGCTCAGAAAAATTTTCCGTGATGCTCTGTAGAAGTGACAAATCTAGATGGCTCGGTTCCTCACTTCCAGCTACTACACGCTCTAATATGTTGAGCTCCATACTCTGTATCGATGCAGGCTAATGGTGCATTTTTTGTTTATGAAATACAAATTCAGTGTTATTGACAATGTTAAAAAAAATGGGAACAGATGCTATAAGGAAAAAAACACACTATGATGCAAAAAAAGGTTAACTGTCAATATGCTACACTTATCAAACAGTTGGACTACGAGGTTCTAATTAATAAATAGGAATTTCTACCTGGCAAGGCACACATGAGGCTTCTATAATAGTACAAGTTGGTCTAGCACCTCATCAGGCCAATGTGGTTCAGTGTTATGTTGTTACGGCGCCGGTGGTGTGGTGAATGGAGGGGAGAGTGGAGCAGGAGGCTGGACTGGGAACTGTAACGCAGAGGGTGGCGAGGAATGTCGGCGGTGGGTTCTTCTCCGGTGGGCGCGGCTGAAACACCCGATGCCACTATCGAAGGAAAACTCCCACCCTGAAACAAGGAGAGTTTATTCCTTCTTTGATAAAGATTACAATCTCCTAAGGTGCCCTTTATAGTATAGATGCACTTTCCTAAACAAACTCCAATCTAATCTCTTAACAAATATCACCCTAAAAGCCTAGCCACGGCTTGGGCCCGCTAGCTGGCGTGGTCGACGACTATAGGTGCGTCCAACAAAGGAGTCTATAACATTTCTCTCCTCCCCAACAAACATCTCGTCCGCGAGTTGGAATGTCGGATAATGCTTCTTGAAGTCATGAACAGGCTCCCAAGTTGGATCAGCAGCCAGGCATTGAACCAGAATCTGCCACTGACCCCTGTTCGAGCACGAACCACTATGGAAGGTGTTGGAATCACACGACCATGCAGAAGAGGAGGCAGCAGCATAATAGCACCTGGGGGATCACCAACATACTTCTTCAACAAGGCCACATGGAAGACGTCATAGATACGAGCCTTGGGAGGAAGTTGTAGTCGATAGGCCACAGCACCAATGTGTTCCGTAACCTGATACGGACCAAAGAAGCGAGGCGCAAGCTTGGATGGAGAAGCAGCAGTGATGCCAACAATGGTGTGATGATGCAGGCGCAGCAATACCCAATCACCCACTGAAAACTCCACATGACGACGCCTCTGATTTTGATGCTCCTTCATCACATCCTGAGCAAGCAAGAGACGCTCACGGATCTCCTGTAGGAAGAGACATCACGGTCACGGAGCTGCTGATCAACCGCGACTACCTTAGCTGTCCCAGGTGCATAAGACAGCAAGGCAGGAGGTGTTCAGCCGTAGACAACTTCAAATGGAGTGGCGCGGAGGGCGGACTGGTAAGGGCTGTTGACGCAATATTCCACCCAAGGCAGCCACGAACGAGGGCGATCAACAGCGAGACATCACAAATACATGACAATGATGCGATTAGTCACCTCGGATTGTCCATCCCTCTGCTTGTGAAAAGCTGAGCTGCGAAGCAACTTCACCCTAGCCAAACGGAACAACTCTTCCCAAAAACTGCTGGTGAATACAGTGTCCCGATCACTGACAATGGAGCACAGGAACCCATGGAGACAGATGATATTCTCGAAGAAGGTGCGAGCAACAGACTGAGCTGAATATAGATGACTGAGGCCAATAAAGTGCGCCATCTTGGAGAAGCGATCCACAATGGTGAGCACCACGGATTTGCTGCCAACACGTGGAAACCCCTCCACAAAATACATGGAGATATCATTCCACACATTGTTTGGCACAGGTAGTGGCTATAGGAGTCCAGCCGGATGCAAGCTCTCAATTTTGTTCCTTTAGCAAACTGAACAGCTGTGAAAGAAGTCACGGACGAACCGGTGGAGATAAGCGTTGAAGAAGGACGCTCGCAGCCTGTGCAAGGTCTTCTGGGTACCCTCAGGACCCGCATCATGGGCCTCATGAAGCAGCTGCGGCCACAACGTCTATGAGTCTGACACAAAGAGGCGGCCCCTGAACAGCACCATGCCATCAACCAGAGACCAGCCCTCTGGCGCTGTTCCGGCCTGCAGGTGAGCGTGAATGGCTTGAGCCTGCAGGTCGGTACTGAGCTCATGCCGCAGGATGTCGTAGACAGCGAAGATTGGCGAGGAGAGGGCACGAACTGCAGCGCCGTCCTCATCACGTCAGGACAACGTATCATCCACAGTGTTCAGCTTGTCAGGCCAGTATTCAACAGAGAGATCATACCCGAACAGCTTGGACACCCATATGTGTTGAGGAATTGTCGTCGGGCGTTGACCTAGCAAAATTTTAGGCTCCAATGGTTGATGTGGATGGTGAAAGCGTGACCCTAGAGGTAGGGCTGCCAATAGCACACTGCCTTGACCAACTGAAAGGTCCTAATTGACTAGAGGGGGATGAATAGCCTAATTTAAAATCTACAAAACACTAGGCAAACTTGTAAGACAACTAATTGGCTATAAAATTTTTTGCACTAGCTCTAACAAGTGTTGCAAGCCACCTATCCCAATAATTCTAGTTGCTATAATCTCTAAGTCAATCAATGGCTAAGTCACTACGAGCTCTCAAAAGCTAGCTACACTAAAGAGCTCACCTAGGTGAGAAGCTACACTAGCAAGGGTAAGACAAGCTCTCAAAAGTAATTACACTAAAGAGCTTATTATAACTAGTTTGCGGGAATGTAAATAAGAGGAATGTGATCTTTATACCACCGCGTCGAGAAATGAACCAATCACAATAAGAAGAAGACCAATCACAAGGAGAAATCCAATGAATCAATCACAATGGAGACACGATTTTTCTCCTGAGGTTCATGTGCTTGTCGGCAAGCTAGTCCCCGTTGTCAACCAACACTTGGTGGTTCAGCGACTAAGAGGTGTTGCACGAACCTTGTCCACACTTTAGAAACCGCAAGAACCGACCCACAAGTGAGGTAACTCAATGACACGAGAAATTTACTAGAGCTACTTTGCGGCGCTTCGCCGGGGAACGTGCAATACCCCTCACAAGATCACCGGAGCCGGCCATGAACAATCACCAACACGTGCCGGACCTCCACCGCTGCTCCAAGCAGTCTAGGTGGCGGCAACCACCAAGAGTAACAAGAAGACCCGCAGCCAACACGATCCCAAGCGCCACTAGATGCTCAAACACAATGCAAATGCACTTGGATCACTCCCTATCTCACTTTGGATGATCAAATCACAAGCTAGATGAGTGGGAGGTGTGGGAGTATGCTCACAAGGTGTATCAACAAGTCAGAGAGCCAAGAGAGTGAGCAAGAGCTGGCCACCATGCTTTTATAGAACCCTAACAACTCAACTAGCCGTTATACCCCTTCACTGGGCTGTCTGCGAACTGATCGGGCGCGTCCGGTACTTGCTGCCACGTGTTTTTTTCAAACGGATATAGCCGTTGGCACCCAGTGACTAACTCAGCACATGTGTCAGTGAACGATTGGACGCACCACAGAAAAACGATCGGACTCATAGAGGAGCAGCATCAGGTCAAGTCTAGAGAGCTCCCAGAGCCGCTCTGGGCCGACTGGACGCGCCTGGTATTACTGGACCGGACGCACCCTGCGTCAGGTCGCTGTCCTCCTCGCGCTGCTCTCTCTCTCACTTCCACACCGGACGCAGAACAACAACCACTGTGCGTCCAGTCACTTGTTGCACAGAGCGTCCGGTCAACCATGCCTCAGCTTCTCACGTCGGGGTCAAATATCGGACGCGTCTGGCTGTAATTCTGGACGTGTCCGGTCTCGTCTGAAACTCACCGTCAAGTCAAATACCGAACACGTCCGGTCCCTATGTCGGACGCGTCCGGTCTCCCCGAGACCAACACTTTCAACATGTTTCTCAACACCCTTGTTTCTATGTGCCAACACCAAAGTGACTCACCACATGTGCATGAGTGTTAGCATTTTTCACAAGCTTTTTCAAGGGTTAATTGTTAGCACACTAGGTCCTAATGCATATGCATAGAATTCAATCACCTAGTGGCACTTGACAACTGTATTAACCATGAGAATTTCCCTCTTAATAGTACGGCTATTGATCCTAAATCACTCACACCCTTTATGGTGTCTTGAGTGCAAACCAAAAGTGGCTCCTATCAAAATACCTTTGCTTTGAGCCCATTTTTGTTTTTCTCTTTCTTCTTATCCAAGTTAGAGCTTGATCATCATCATTTCATGTCCACCTTCATCATTATGGAACTCATCTTGCTCTATCAATTGGGTTGCACCAACCTAGCTCATATCACAACTCATGACAAAGGTTAGTGCTAGGTTTCATCAATTATCCAAAACCAAATTAGGGCTTTCAATCTCCCCCTTTTTAGTAATTGATGACAACCTATTTACAAAGATATTCAATTAATTTTTCTTGGATTCATGTTGCTTAGCCAAGCATATTACCATGTGTAAAAGATATGGACAAGTTTCATAAACCCGAATTTGTAGCAATTGCTCCCCCTTCATATGTGCTAAGAGTTTGAATTTGAAAGCTTGCACATATGCTTAGATAGGAAATACATGAGTCAATTTCTACCAAATGATGCTAAAGTATAAAGAATGGACCTTTGAAGCATGATACCAGTCGGAGTTGCCAATATACACCATCCTTAGCACCATTAGTAACTAGCCGTTCACAAAAACTAGAAAGCCCCGTGAGATCAACATTATATGAAAGGGTCTAGTTTTTACAAGATATGCACTTAGTCTAGTTACTTTACCTATGCATGCTAGTAATTCATTTCATCAATCATGTTCTACGACTAACATACACCACACAAGCAAGGATATGGAATTTTAAGAACCTATGCCATGCAAGTAAGCATATGTGATGCACATATAAATGCAACATACAAGTTTATGAGCTTTCTCCCCCTACTTGTGTGCTTCAAATTTTAATTGATCCTCTTACAATGTCAATTCATTTGTTTCCTCCCCCTATCACACTATCTTTGTGAATTCTCTCTCTCTTTGTCATCAATGACCACAAAAGGTGAGCTCAAATCTTAGATTGGTTGGGGTGAAACCATGTGAAGTGAGGATTATTTGCTCAATTTAGTTCAATCAAGATCACTTGTAAAAGATATTTAACTCAGTTTGATCCAAGGGCAAGCTTCTTCACACCTCCAAGAGAGGGTTATCATGCACCATGTTGAGTTAAACACTTATAGCTCATTTTCTAGATTAAACACTAGGTTCACAAGCCCACAAACATGTCATATGCTGCCACTAGATTATTTCAAGCATACAAGAAATAGTGGTACCATACAAGCATCAAATTCATTTAATTTTCATGAATGATCCTAAGACATGATAGGAATGACTAGATGCACTAAACAAGTCCTTAGCAACGGATGAATGACATGTCAATCAACTTTACCTTGCTTTGCTCTAAGGAGAGGCATGTCATATAGTGGGGTTGCATCAACACATATTTGAGAAGTCAAGTATGTTCAATTCATTCCTTAGCTTGCAAAACCTCTTCCCATCAATTGGCTTGGTGAAGATATCGGCAAGTTGATCATCAACGCCCACATTCTCAATTGAAATGTCCCCTTTTGTTGATGATCTCTAATGAAATATTGGCGGACATCTATATACTTTGTTCTTGCATGTTGAACTAGATTGTTGGTGAGCTTCATGGCACTTTCATTGTCACCTAGAAATGGCTCTTGTTTGAACTTGATTCTAAAATCATTCAAGATGGCCTTCATCCAAAGAATTTGTGCACAACAACTACCGGTGGCTACGTATTCGGCTTTGGCGGTTGAAAGTGCAACACTATTTTGCTTCTTTGATGACCATGAAACAAGTGACCTTCCCAATCGTTGACATGTACCAGATGTGCTTCTTCTCTCAACTTTGCATCCCGCATAATCAGAATCTGAATATCCAATCAACTCAAACTTTGCACCTTTGGGATACCACAATTCAACATTTTGTGTATGCTTCAAGTACCTTAATATTCTCTTGGTTGCCTTCAAATGACTTTCTCTTGGTGAGGCTTGAAATCTAGCACACATGCATACACTAAATATCACATCCGGTCTTGATGCGGTCATATAGAGTAGGCTTCCAATCATGGACCGATACATGTTTTGATCCACCATATTGCCACTTGTATCACTATCCAAGCTTCCATTTGTCCCCATTGGTGTACTAATTGCCTTTGCATCTTCCATGCCAAACTTCTTGAGCATGTCTTTGATGTACTTGCCTTGACTTACAAATGTACCATTCTTCAATTGCTTGATTTGAGATTAAGGAAGTAACTAAGCTCTGCAATCATAGACATCTCAAACTCATTTGCTATCATCTTTTCAAACTCCTTACAAAAATCTTGATTGGTTGATCCAAAAATAATGTCAACATAGATTTGCAACACAAACAAGTCCTTTCCAATCTTCTTGGTGAAGAGAGTGGTGTCAACCTTGCCCATGATGAACCCTTTAGAGAGTAGAAAATCCCTCAACCTCTTATACCATGCTCTAGGTGCTTGCTTCAAGCCATACAAAGCCTTTCTTAACTTGTAAACATGGTTGGGCTTCTTGTCATCTTCAAAACCGGGAGGTTGCTCAACATACACAAGCTCATTGATGCACCCATTAAGAAATGCACTTTTCACATCCATTTGGTATAACTTGATGTTGTGGGCACAAGCATAGGCTAGCAAGATCTTAATTGCTTTCAATCTTGTAACCGGTGCATATGTTTCTCCAAAGTCAAGACCTTCAACTTGAGTGTAACCTTGAGCCACTAATCTTGCTTTGTTCCTTACAACAATCCCATCTTGAACTTGCTTGTTGCGAAAAACCCATTTGGTTCCAATCACATTATGTCCCTAAGGCTTCTGAACTAACTCTCATACTTGATTTCTCTTAAAGTTGTTAAGTTTTTCATGCATAGCATTGACCCAATCAACATCCTTCAAAGCTTCATCAATCTTCTTAGGTTCAATAGATGACACAAATGAGAAGTGTTCATAAAATGATGCCAATCTTGATCTTGTATGTACACCTCTTGAGATATCACCAATTATGGAGTCCAATGAATGATCTTTTGCAACATTAGTAGGTTGGAGCACTTGAACTTGATTGCTTGCACTTGGTTGGTTATTTAGTTGAGATGATGTACTAGCCATTTGTTGATCTTGCACTTAAGATGATGAACTAGCTTGATTTTGATCATGAGAACCACTAGCTTGCACATTTGAGTTAGAGAGCACTTGATCTTTGTCATCATTAACTTCAATCACTTCTCTAGGCCTTATATCACCAACATCCATCTTTTTCATTGCATTCGCCAATTAAGTGCCTCTCAAGTCATCTAGATTCTCATCTTCCTCTTGGGAACAATTGGTTTCATCAAATTCTACATCATGAACTTCCTCAAGAGTACCACTAGCTAAATTCCAAACTCTATAAGCCTTGCTAGTAGTGGAATAACCAAGCAAGAAACTTTCATCATATTTCTTCTCAAACTTGCTCAATCTTGTGCCTTTCTTCAATATGTAGCATTTGCAACCAAAAACCTAAAAATATGCAATGTTGGGCTTTCTTCCATTCAAGAGCTCATATGGTATCTTCTCCATCATAGGATGACAATAGAGTCGGTTGCTATAGTAGCAAGCCATGTTGATTGTTTCGACCCAAAATGAATGACTCATATTGTACTCACTCAACATTGATCTTGCCATGTCAATCAAGGTCCTATTCTTCCTCTCAACCAGGCCATTTGATTATGGAGTATACTTGGTCGAGAATTGATACCTAATTCCAAACTCATCACATAAATCATCAATTCTTGTGTTCTTGAACTCACTTCCATTGTCGCTTCTCACTTTCTTGATGGTGGTCTCAAACTCATTATGAATTCTCTTGATGAATGCCTTGAAGGTTGCAAACACATCACTCTTGTCAACAAGAAAGAACACCCATGTATATCTAGTGAAATCATCCATAATCACAAATCCATACTTGTTGCCACCAATACTTGTATATGCAGTCGGCCCAAACAAATCCATATGCAACAACTCAAATGGCTTGGATGTGCTCATCATGCTCTTCTTAGGATGTGTGTTGCCAACTTGCTTCTGGTTTGACATGCACTACATAGCTTGTCCTTCTCAAATGTGACATCTTTCAAGCCTCTAACTAGATCATGCTTAATCAATTTGTTCATTTATTTCATTCCAACATGACCAAGCCTTCTATGCCATAACCAACCCATGCTAGACTTAGTGAACATGTTGACAATTGGGCTTCTCTAGTATTGAAATCAACCAAGTATAAATTCTCATATCTAAAGCCTTTAAAAATCAAATTAGAGCCATCTACACTTATGATCTCCACATCATCAACTCCAAATATGCACTTGAAACCAAGATCACAAAGTTGAGCTATCGATAATAGGTTGAAGTTCAAGCTCTCTACTAGTAGCACATTAAAAATGCTTAAGTCATTGGATATTGCAATCTTACCAAGACCTTTGACCTTGCATTTGCCATTATCATCAAATGTTATACTTTCAATCCCATTGGCATAAATCTCATTGATTGAATTGAACATTCTTGAATCACCGGTCATCTATTGTGTAAACCCACTATCAAGCACCCAATGCCTTCCTCCGGCTTTGTAATTGACCTATAAAAGAGGATCAATTCTTTTTAGATATCCAAACTTGCTTGGTCCTTGAAGGTTAGTTACCAAGGTCTTTGGTACTCAAATGACCTTCTTCTTTGGGCCCACAATTGGTGTACCAATAAACTTAGCCTTTACACCATTCACACCCTTAGTAAGCAAATAACAAGAATCAAACTTGATTGAGGATACATTAGCATTCTTGTTCTTGTTCTTGCAATATTGCTCTAAGTGCCTAACTTTCTTGCATCTATTACAAAACCGACCATTGCTCTTCACAAAGCTAGCTTTGGGAGTAGCAAAGGCCACCTTACCTTTTTTGGGGGTATAGCCTAATCCCTCTTCGTTAAGAGAGAACCTTTGGCTACCCAAGCACTTTAGCAAGCGTGAGTGAGCTCATCCACCTCTCTCTTGAGAGTCTCATTCTCAACCATTAGCGAGGCATCACAAGTGAAACCATCACTAGTAGTAGAGGTAGAAGTGGTGGTGGTAGTGGATGATGAGCTACATGAAGGGTTAGTGGGAGCAATAACAATTGGTTCATAAAAAGATTCATCAATCAAGTCACATTTTCCTTATCTTGTTCAATAAGCAGGAGTGAGCTTTTTCAAGATTGGTGTGAGCTTTGCCAAGCTTCTCATGTGCTTTCTCTAGCCTCTCATGAGTAGCATTGAGCTCATCAAAGGATTGCTCAAGAGCATCAAGCTTCTTTTGCAAATCTTTGCATCTCTTGCTCTTCTTGTTAATTATTGAATTAGCTTGTTCTAGCATATCCATGAGTTGTTCATTAGAGAATTCATTATCATCATCACTATCACTTTCATATTCACTCTCATTATATTTTACCTTCGAGCCCTTGGCCATGAAGCATGATATAGTGTCAAATAGTGAAGGCTTATTGTTAATAGCAATACTTGCAAGAACCTTCTTCTTCTTGGATGCCTTGTCATCATCACTAGTCATCATCATCTGAAGAAGCATCACTATCCCATGTCACCACACAGGAGCCACCCTTCTTCTTCTTGAAGGTCATCTTCTTTTCTTTCTTCTCCTTCTTTTCTTTCTTGTTCTTCTTCTTCTCATTCTTCTCATTGTCACTATTGTAGGGACAATCTGCTACAATGTGATCAGGACTCTTGCACTTGTAGCACAACCTCACATATTCCTTGTTCTTGGAGTGATCTCTTCTCTTTCTTGTATGATAGCCCTTCTTCATCATCATATTGCCAAAATTGCGCACAAAGATAGCTAGAGCTTCATCATCACTATCATCATTGGAGCATTCCTCATCACTTGAATCTTCCTTCTTTCCTTTGCCCTTGCTCTTGTTCTTGGAGGATGAAGCACTGGCTTTGAATGCCACACTTTTCTTCTTCTTGTCTTCCTCCTTCACAACCTCATCATCATCATCATCATCATTGTATTGATCTTCGGTCATGACATCTCCAAGTACCTCATTAGGAGATACATTCTTCAATCCACCTCTAAAGATGATAGTTCTCAATGTCTTGAATCTCTTGGGCAAACACGTCAAGAACTTGTGAGAGAAGTCCTCATCTTTTACCTTCTCACCTAAACTCTTGAGATCATTGATGATGACTTGAAGCCTATAGAACATTTCTGGAATGGACTCATTATCTTTCATCTTGAAGTTAGATAACTTGTCTTTGAGCATGTAGAGATTGGCACTTTTTATCGTTGAAGTGCCCTCATATATTTCTTCTAATCTCACCCAAACTTCACTTGCCTTCTCAAGATCTTTGATTTGCTCAAACACTTCGAATCAATGCTATTGTATATTGTGTTGAGTGTCATGGTATTGCATTGCTTATTGATCTTGTCATTGTCGGCGAGATTGGTAGGGTCAAGAATCACAAACTCATTCTCTACCACATCCCACACCTTGTCATTTATTGAACTAAGGTACATCTTTATCTTTCTCTTCCAATAGTCAAATGATGTGCCATCAGAGAATGGTGGTTTATCCCCAAGATGGTTGAACACAATTTGAGCAATCTTTTGTGCACCGAGGTTGTTAAGCCTTGATTAAACGGTGACCACAGCTCCGATACCACTCGAAATGTCATAATTGGCTAGAGGGGGGTGAATAGCCTAATTTAAAATCTACAAAATACTAGGCAAACTTGTTAGACAACTAATTGACTATAAAGCTTTTTGCACTAGCTCTAACAAGTGTTGCAAGCCATCTATCCCAATAATTCTAGTTGCTATAATCTCTAAGTCAATCAATGGCTAAGTCACTATGAGCTCTCAAAAGCTAGCTACACTAAAGAGCTCAACTAGGTGAGAAGCTACACTAGCAAGGGTAAGACAAGCTCTCAAAACTAATTACACTAAAGAGCTTGTTATAACTAGTTTGCGGGAATGTAAATAAGAGGAATGTGATCTTTATATCACCGTGTTAAGGAATGAACCAATCACAATAAGAAGACCAATCACCAGGAGAAATCCAATAAATCAATCACAATGGAGATACGATTTTTCTCTTGAGGTTCACGTCCTTGCTGGCACGCTAGTCCCTATTGTGTCGACCAATAGTTGGTGGTTTGGTGGCTAAGAGGTGTTGCACGAACCTCGTCCACATTTTGGACACCGCATAAGTGAGGTAACTCAATGACATAAGCAATTTACTAGAGCTACCTTGCGGCACTTCACCGGGGAAGGTGCAATACCCCTCACAAGATCACCGGAGCCGGCCACAAACAATCACCAACATGTGCCAGACCTCCACCACTGCTCGAAGCCATCTAGGTGGTGGCAACCGTCAAGAGTAACAAGAAGACCCGCAGCAAACACGATCCCAAGTGCCACTAGATGCTCAAACACAATGCAAATGCACTTGGATCACTCTCTATCTCACTTTGGATGATCAAATCACAAGCTAGATGAGTGGGAGGTGTGGAAGTATGCTCACAAGGTGTATCAACAAGTTAGAGAGCCAAGAGAGTGAGCAAGAGCTGGCCACCACGCTTTTATAGAACCCCAACAACTCAACTAGCCGTTATACCCTTTCACTGGGCTTTCTGCGAACTGACCGGACGCGTTCGGTACTTGCGGCCACGTGTCTCATTCAAATGGATATAGCCGTTGGCGCCCAATGACTAACTCAGCGCATGTGTCAGTGAACGATCGGACACACCATAGAAAAATGATCGAACTCACAGAGGAGCAGTGTCAGGTCAAGTCCAGAGAGCTCCTAGAGCCGCTCTGGGCTGACCAAACGTGTTCGGTATTACCAGACCAGACACACCCTCTGTCAGGTCGCTCTCCTCCTCACGCGCTGCTCTCTCTTAGTTCCACACCGGATGTAGAACAGTAACCACCATGTGTCTAGTCACTTGTTGTACAGAGCGTCTGGTCAACCATGCCTTAGCTTCTCACGTTGGGGTCAAATACCGGATGTGTCCGGTCGTAATTCGAACGTGTCCGGTCTCGTCTAAAACTCACCGTCAAGTCAAATACCGGACGCATCTAGTCCCTGTGTCAAACACGTCCGGTCTCCTCGAGACCAGCACTTTCAACACATCTCTCAACACCCTTGTTTCTATGTGCCAACACCAAAGTGTCTCGCCACTTGTGCACGAGGTTAGCATTTTTCACAAGCTTTTTCAAGGGTTAATTGTTAGCACACTAGGTCCTAATTCATATGCATAGAATTCAATCACCTAGTAGCACTTGGCAACTATATTAACCATGAGAATTCCCCTCTTAATAGTACAGCTATCGATTCTAAATCACTCACACCCTTTATGGTGTCTTGAGTGCAAACCAAAAGTGGCTCCTATCAAAATACCTTTGTCTTGAGCTTATTTTTGTTTTTCTCTTTCTTCTTATCCAAGTTAGAGCTTGATCATCGTCATTTCATGTCCACCTTCATCATCACGGAACTCATCTTGCTCTATCAATTGGGTTGCACCAACCTAGCTTATATCACAACTCATGACAAAGGTTAGTGCTAGGTTTCATCAATTATCCAAAACCAAACTAGGGCTTTCACCAGCCCAATGAGTTCCCGCTCGTATGCTGGTAGCGTAGCTTGGTGAGGAGCAACTACTCGGCTGAAGAAGGTGACAATGCTATCCCCTTGGTGTAAGACAGCGTAGAACCTAGCACTATAAGCGTCATAGTCGATGACAAAACATTTGGTGAAGTCCGACAGTTGGAGTATGGGCACGGAGGTCAGCGCACTCTTGAGTGCTAGGAACGCCTTGTCCACCTCTGGCATCCAAGCGAATGCCTCACGCTTGAGGAGTGCCGTCAAGGGCTCAGCCACACCACCATAGCCCGCAATGAACTTCCGATAATAGCAGGTGAGACCCAGGAAGCTACGAAGAGCACGAGCCATTTGTGGTCACGGCTAGGCCTCCACCGCCTCCACCTTGGCTAGGCCCATGGTGACACCCTCAGTAGTGACAATGTGGCCGAGGTATCTCACCAAGGTTTCACCAAAGAAGCACTTTGAGCGCTTGGCGAAGAGGTGGTGCACACACTTTTGCTATAGGACGGTACATACATGTGGTTCCACCTAGGAAGAACTGAAGATCAAAATATCATCAAAAACTAGAAGCACAAAGCGATGGATATGTGGCTTCAAAATGTCATTCATTAGTGCTTGAAAGGTAGCAGGAGCATTGGTGAGGCTGAAAGGCATGACGAGGAACTCGAAATGACCATGGTGTGTTTGTAACGCGGTCTTGGCATTGTTGTCGGGGTGCATGAGCACTTTATGGTACCCGCTGTGGAGATCAATCTTGGTGAAGAAGGGGGCGCCCTTGAGCTCATCAAGAAGCTCACCGACTACCGAAATAGGAAACTTATCCTTGACGGTGCAGTCGTTGGGAGCCCGATAGTTGACGCAAAAGCGCCAACTGCCATCATGCTTGCGCACTAGGAGCACCAGGGAGGAAAATGGCGATGTCGACTCCTGGATGATCCCTTGTGAATGCATATCATCACACTGCAGCTCAATCTCGTCCTTGAGAAGCTGTGGGTAGCGGTAGGGATGTACGGAAACAGGAGGCGAGCCTAGAGCAAGGTGAATACAATGGTCGTGATGGTGCTCGGGAGGCAAGCCATGTGGCTCCTCAAAAATATCCACGTAGGACAGCAGCAGGTCTTCCAGGATGGTGCGAGGATCGGCAATAGCGCTAGCCATGCCCCAACTGCCTAATTCTCTCTAGTGATGGGTGCAACCGTTGAACCAAAAGGCCATTGAAAGGGCATTGAAGTCCCAAACAATGGGCCCCAAGGTGTGCAGTCACTAGACACCGAGTACGAGGTCGAACCTGCCTAAGTCAAGGGCGAAGCAGTCGACGGAGAAGTGCAGGTCATGGATGATGACGCTCGTGGTGAGGCACATGGTGGGGCTGCACACATGATCGCCATTGGCCACCATCACCGACAGCCCAGCTCACTCGGTGATGACTAGGCCCAAATGAGCAGCCACCTCAGAGTGAATGAAGGTGTGCGTGGAGCCTATGCCCACAAGGGCCTTGAGCTAGACACCATCGATCACCACCAGCAACATCATGGAATTAGTAGGCCCAAGGCCAGTGAAGGCGTGTAAGCATATCTCCCGGTTGGTGACGTCGTCGCCGAGCGGGTCCTCCTCGCCTTCCGCAAGCTCCATGAGGAATACGCCCTATGTGGCACACTTGTGATCCTTGGAAAGGCTCTGGGCAAAAATAACACTGCCTGTTCTGCCGCATCTCTTACATCACGACCTACGTGAGGCAGCGAAAGTGAGAGTGCGGCCCGTCTAGCTTGCATGCCATCCTGCAGCACTGGTTGAAGCACTGGTACAGTGGGTAGAAGACTTGGGTGTAGTCGAACTATTGATGGTGGAGGCCTCCACTTGGCGTTGCTCGTACGCCAGCGCCAAGCTCATAGCTTGCTATAGGTCGACAAGATGTTGCTCTTCCACGTCGGAGGCCAGTGGCTGACCCAAGCCACCAGCGTAGAGATCAATCTTGGTCCACATGGTGATGTTGCCGCAATGCGAGAGCAATGCGAATTAGCACCGCGAGTACTCCTCCACTGTGCCCGTACAAAACAGGGCCTTGATCTCACCGAGAGAGTTGGAGCGGATGGGTGGCCCAAAGCAAAGGTTGATGAAATCAACAAAGCGCGGCCAGGAGACCATACCGAAGTCACGCTCCATCTGATAATACCACTCGGCCGTGGTGCTGTCCAGATGCACTGACACCATCCACACCTTCTCATCCTCCGAAATGTGATGACCGCAGAAGTAATTGTTACACTAGTTGAGCCAAGTCAGCGGATCCACCACCCCGTTGAAGTGGGGGAAAAGGATCTTAGGTAGCCGATGGGGCTCATGACGGCCATTAGAGTTACCGCGGATGCGATCACCACGGTCATGGTCAAGTCCGCCGCGGTCAAAGTCACGGCTGCCGCAGTCGTGCTCATAGTTGCAGTCATAGCTACGCTCATAGTCGTGCACGGAATCGCAGTTGTAGCCGCGTGCGTAGTCACGGTCGGAGCGTGGTCTCGGTCATAGCGACCCAGTTCGCGATAACCAACACAATCGCACGAGTCCAAGAATCGCTCCTGATCGTGAATAGCCCAATCGTAGAACTCCACCCAGGAATGATCCTAATCAAAGTCGTTGTCGTCATGGTCATGGCCGCCGCGGTTGTCATCCCTGCCACCAGTGTTGTCGTCCCTAGCGCCACCCTTGCCGGCATGCCTGTATCAACGTGTGGGAGCCAGGTGTCATGGGAGTTGAGGCGGTTGTTGATGGTGGTGAGTTGGCCCAATATGCGATCCAGTTTGGCATCCATGGCTGCAGGATAGGGAGGGGTGCCAGACATGGTGGTCGATGCACCCGTGGAGGTCTCCGATACCAAATTGTTACGGCGCCTGTGGTGTGGTGAATAGAGGGGAGAGTGGAATAGGAGGCTAGAATGGGAATTGGAACACAAAGGATAGCGAGGAACGTCGATGGTGGGTTCTTCTCTGGTGGGCGCGGCCAAAACACCCGACGCCACCGTCGAAGGAAGACTCCCACCCCAATACAGGGAGAGTTTATTCCTTCTTCGATAAAGATTACAATCTCTTAAGGTGGCCTTTATAGTATAGGTGCACTTTCCTAAACAAACTCCAATCTAATCTCTTAACAAATCTCTCCCTAATATAATCTACTAAACTGCCCAGCCTAGCCACAGCTTGGGCCCGCTGGCTGGCGTGGTCGATGCCTATAGGTGCGTCCAACAAAGGAGTCTATAACATATGTAATGAGGCCCTTATGTAATAGTGAGATCATTTTATTAGAACATTGTAGCTCTCAACGAGATCAGGAACTTTATATTGACATTTTTTTTGACATTATCTAGATGGCCAAACCTTATTTACTTTAATTTGACAACAACAAAAATATGAGATACAATTCTTTTTCCTACTGACTCACTCATGAAGTCATGATAATATGTAGTACTCCTTAACGATATGAAAAAGGATGAAGATGTTAACAACATGATTAAATGATAATACTTGCAATGCTTATGTACTAAAAATGTTAACTGTTATGGTATATGAAATTCACTAATATAAGCTTCCCTAGTTGAAAGGTTTGCGTAATAATACAAAAATATATGTTGGATAAAAACTTGATGTCTAAGAGTAGGCATTATATGGTGAAAAAGATAATGTATGCAATGCTTAAGTTTTCTTGTCGAGGTTGCAGAAAATAAGAGCCAGCTTACATGTTTGTAGTGAGGTATTGACAGAAGAAATTATTTAATGAAAATTGTTGCTCTCAAATAAGATATAAACTTAGTAAATAACTTTTTTTGTGTGACCTGCGACTAGCTATAGCACAAAGGTTCGTCCACTGACATTTTTAACATAAGATCCTGGATGCATGTTTAGGGAGCCATCATAGACATGAGAGTTGCAAATCAAAGAGTATGGTATGAAGCTTTAATTTAGAACCATGTGCATTAACTATTATTATCTCTACTCCTAAAAAGAGGAAACAGGACCCGTTCCCTCCCCGTGGTGAAGCCGCTACACTAGGCACACCTCCATAACTCCATTGTGCCAACATGTGGGCCACGCACTCGACCCCGCGGCTACACCCCACTTAGCACCCCGCCACAATCACATGCCCTCCGTCCTCCCAAGCGCACCGCCGAAGCTGGCACTCCGCTCTGTCGCCTCACCGCCTCCTTGGTTGCTGGCCTGCTGCAACTCCACCACCCCACTCCACTCCACCGGCCCCCTACCTCCGCAAGGGGCACGACCTGAGAACACCACCACCACCACCACCATGCTCCGCCTCCAAACCCTAGCCCCCACGCTCTGTCGTGACGCCGCATCGTCGTCCCTGGCCTCCGGCCACGCCACACCCCTCTCCACGTCGCTGGCGGCCACATTCCGGCGCACATCGCCTCTCCTCTCCTCTCCCGGTAAGCCCCCATCCTGCCCCGACCCTCAGATCTCCAGCACCACAGCAGCAGTTACTTCCTTGCTCCCTCGAGCTGATGGGCGTGTTCTGACGCATCGGAGGGCTGGCCGCGCGGGCGACAAGCCGGCACCCATCAAGGTCGAGGATGTTGCAGGCAAAGCTCTAGGTGACAGGTCACTTTGGGTTTCGGAATCTTCACGTGATTCCGGTGGCATTTTCCGTGGGTTTTGATGCGTTTTCTTGAGGGGAAGATGCGGTTCCACATGGATCCTTTCGTCGGCCCCTTCGGTACTTAGGTGAGGTGCCTGGCTGCCTTCTACCCTGCGATTTAGCTGGCTTTGTGAGATCACGCCGGCTGTTTGGTGTGGTTTAGAAAAATATGCACATTAGTTTCTTCCTCAAGCTGAGTTTTGTTAGAACTGTGTAATTCGATAATTAGTGGTACATTTAGAATTTCCCAAAGAGTACTTACTCCAGACACTGTTTGCAATTGCTCAATAGAAGGCAGTGCTGTGAAATTGTCCATGTGACATTGCCTCACTGTTGTGTTCGGGTCTCCACATTTCAATAACTAGCAAATGCCCATGTGCTGGGTACGGGAACCCTTACATTTTCAATGCAATTCAACACAATAAAAGTAAGAAAAAAATAGTAGGTTAGGACTCTCAAATTTTCAACGCAGTAAGACTATAAAAAATAGTTAGTCGAAATCAAGACAAATAAATTTTTACTTGGCTTAGCAACATACTGTTTCGAACCACATTCAAATAAATAAGCGTCAAATTTAGTAATAATGTCAAAATAAGTGCATGATAGATAAGTCCTTCACAAACTGGGAATATTTTTATGCCTGTAGCAACGCTCGACACTGGAAATATTTGAGTAGCATGTGACTGTCCCTTATAACCCCACAATGTAAGGGTAGAATGTTGTATCAAAATGTGACTATCAACTGAATGTCTCAGAAATATAACTTGAACTTCAACAATAAATTAGTCTTCTAAAATATTTTTAGCCTTCAGAAGGGAGCCTGCTTGAGAGTTTTTGAGCTAATATTTGACCTTGAAACTATGGGATTAGAATTACTATACTCTAAAATGCCATGCCTTATTGATATTACCCAATCTGTGTTTTCTATGCATTTATATGCCAATGGTTGTTAGGCTTCTCCAATTGGACAATGAAGCAGATAACTAGATGAGATGGTTCCCATCAACAAAGATGCAACGAAGATTCAACAAGTTGCTAAATGACATCATCACTGATCTTGTCAATCTGTTTCCAAGTAAGTCTATTTGGGCAAGGTTTGATAGACTGCCTATGGATTATTGAATGACACCAGTTATTTGGTTATTTGCAAGGCCTAGAAACTAGAGGTTTCTCAACTGTCCCAATTCTAGTGGAATCTCCCCTTGTAGATTGTTCTCATTGAGGTTGAACAAAAGCAGGGTGTGGTTGCTCAGTCAACTGGGATCATTCCAGTCAGGTTATTCATTGACAAGGATATTGCAGTAAGGTATGAAAGTGTTGCCAGTCATAACAGCACAGAATAAGTGAAATTATTCACAGCAACTTAGAGTGTGTCAAGGTTCTGACATGCAGAAAGTCCTAAAGGGATGGACCTGTTGAAATGGTTTCTGGATCAGCATTTGCAGAATAGGGAGGTGAAAGCTCTCATTTCCAGGAATGGGAAATGAGATATTGTTCCATCCGACAGATAGTGCTTGAAGCCGGGAAAAAATGGACAAAGAAGGTGGCATGGAGCTCTGAGTTTTTTTTCCAGGACAAGCACCTGCAGCTTTAGTAAAGAGCTGGCACTATTAAGAATTGCTTCTGTCAATCTATTCGGGCCAAGACATATTTCACTCAAATTGGGTGTGTTGTTGAACAAGCCCTGCGGAATTCGTCCACTTGGGAGAACACAAACAAGCAGAACTCATTTTGCTGAAAAAAGGGCATCTCATGGCATCGTATTGATGACCAAACATTTCATAAGAGATCCTCCATTGCAGTTACCCGATACCCTACACTGCTGATTTGTCACCGTGTAGTGAGAATTGGAAATAATACAAAAAAGGCCTTTACAGCTGTGCATTGCAGAGAGATTAATTGCTTAGCATGGAGGAGGCTATACAAAACTACTAGCTGCGTTATAGCATCGATAATGTAAGGATTCTATTTGTTACTGCTCTATTCTCTGCAATTATGAAAATTTGAGAGCACTTGCTGAGGGCTGCCGCCTAGGGCGAATTGCAAGTTGCTACTCCGTGCAACGAGGCTGGCAGCTGTAGTAAAATCTGCCTTCACTATGTGAATACTCGATGTACTCCATACTGGCATCCAACACTGGCACACCATCCTCATGTTTTTGTTCGCTAGCATTTAGCTACTTCTTTGCATACGCCATGTAGTAACTATTATATATTCAGCCATTTGTATTTGACTTTCCAAACTTTAGGAGTAGATCTTAATGCTTAACGACCTAGATTGACCGCTTAAATACACATGCTCTAATGAACTACTCATGCAAGTTTTGCAGCTGTGGATTGACCCATGTTATATATGTATATATATCATTTGGTTAAATTTTCATTTTCACTTATACCAGTAATGTTATGGGAGCAACAAATTGGATTACCATAGTTTTGTCACCCGTAGCCATGCACGGGCATTGGCTAGTTAATGTTATATGCCCAAACTCCAGGAGATGTGGTTTGGTGACCTGCATCACCCTGGATAAACTGACCTGTGCATCAGATTCAGTAAACTCGTCCACACTTTCCATTTCATCCGGTTTGGTAAACTCGTCTGTACTTTATTTCATCCGGTTCAGTAAACTCGTCCATACTTTTCCGTTTCAACAAGCATCTCGATTATATGCTCTGCATCTGGTCTCTTCTCAGGGTCATGCTCCAAGCAACTTTTGGCAATCTCAGCGCATACTCGTATTTGTTCCAAGCGCGTGTCTTCTAGTGACGTTCCAAATCTGTCACCCCAGCTTTCGAGTATCTACGAAATGGCAATGATTAATTGCTTTTAAGGGAATTGAAGGTATCTTTTCATATGAAAAAAATCAATAATCATGTGGTATCCCATAAATAAAAGCCATATGTCCCAAAATAAATAAAGAGTTGGCCAAAGTCAAACTATTTTAGGTTTAGGTAAACTTTTAGAAAGGAGCATAAATATTTATGACAAATTAATATATAGCACTAAATGGATCATGAAATATATTTTCATAATATATTTATTTGGTGTCATATGTGTTGTTACTCTTTCCTATAAACTTGTTAAAGTTAGATAGTTTGACTTTGGGTGATTATAAGAGTTAACTTATTTTGAGATGGAGAGAGTAAATGCTAGCATGCAAATCATGCATGTCAATTCAAGCATCAAACTAGCAAAACAACAAAGGTTCTCCAAAAATGAAGGTATTTAGGAGGAAAAGTTTCTCATAATAATAAACTATCATTAGATTGCTTATGGTACATGTTTTAAAGTGCTATCACCTATCACAGCTAAAGTTTGCTTTCACTACTTGGATTTTCACCTAGAGTTATGCGCATCTTCAAACAGGAGTAGAGGACATAATTATTTCATTATAGAAACTTCATCTGGTATAGTCACGTATTTTAACTGTTCTTACATTCTCTACTACGGAATAATAATCCAATCGCCCGATCAGTATCTGTGTGATTAGAACACCAAGGCTGTATATGTCTGCCTTCAATGTGATCACTCCATTTCTTATGAATTCAGGGGACATATGTTGCCTGCATGAAAATTTGTACCCCATGACTAATTTGTCAATAGAAGCGTAACATGATCTTTGCCTAACTAGTAGGGAAAAGACCATGTTGAGAATCAAGCTTGCTTACCCTCTTATCAACTCGTCAGGGTGGTCTGGGTCACAAAAAACAAGAATTTTTGGCACCTTTTTTTCATTCGACCATATGTTGGCAGGTATAAGATCTGAGTGAACAGTAAGGTTTTGATGAAGGTAACATAAGCCATCACAAATTCCTTTGATTATTTTATAGCGCTTTCTCCAGCTAAGTCCATGAGAGGCATCTGTAAAGGGCGAGAATAAACAAACTAGAGAAGTTAAACCTCCATAAACAGAATTTGATTACTAATCGTTATTGTGCTCTTAATCTCCAATATACTAGCATTGATATTTATATGTATATACAAAGTAATTGAACTAATGGTACTTACTGTTTGTACAGAGGAAATAATTTAAAACAGAAAGGGCGACTATTATTACGTGTCGTGTGACACGATCCTCCTACCAGTGATATACGCATCAAGTGTCCCTCCAGTTGGGTATTCCAAGCAGAGCAACCTATGAAGTTCATCCTCCTCGACTAAATTTCCCTCGGGTTGTATCTCAGCACAGAACCCCAGAAACCGAACTATGTTCTTGTGATTCGCCCTCATCCTCATGAGGCAACGAACCTCATTGTCGAATCTTTCCTCATTCATTTCTCGCGATTGATCCAGCTTCTTCACAAGGACTTTTCCATTTCGAAGCACACCCTGCCATCACATTCACAGCAGCTTTGAAGCAAACAATTAATAACCCAAAACAGAGTGTAGTAGTCTGCAGTGACACATACGGTACCTGGTAAACCGTGGACAGTACGTCTTCACCAATTATCCGAGCATTATCGAAATTATTTGTGATGGCTCTTAGAAGTGATAGTGGCAGTTTTCTTGGCTCTGCGCTTTCATCATGCAGCAAGCGCTCCAGGACACCGTGCATACTGCTTCATAATCCATCTAATTCTGTTCGTAGTTAATTATAAACGCGCCCTTTGAACAAGAACCAAAACGAATATAATTATGCAGCAGATGTGCGAACACAAGGTTGATATGTGCCCTTGTGGTTTGATTTGTGATGAGTAATTATCAATGTGATCCACGACCGAGGTTGAGTTTGTGACCGAACCATGGCGTGAGTTAGGTTGTGCGAAATGTCTCCTGCCTTGTGGTGTGCAGGTGTGGAGCTCGGAGACGGTGATCGATGGCGAGGTGAAGGTCAAGTAGAGACGTGCCGTGCCGACGGACCGGGGGCGGTGAAGGACGGACATGAGGCTTGGACTGAGGGACCAGGAGGCCGGGTGGCCAGCCGCGGTAGCTGACATCTGCGACATCGACAAACGTAAGTGTACATGGGAGTGACCGTGTTGACCGAGTCAAGACGGAGGACGTGTAAGTCGAGCGGGGCTCAGAGGACTTGGCGGCCGGCCGGTCAAGGACGTGGTGACACGTGTCGAGCGGTGGGGGACGCATATGGAGTATGCTGCTCGCGAGCGGGTTTGGTGATTTGGACCTCAAAATCATCGGTGACGGGTTTACGAGTTTGGGCCTCAAAACCCAGGTGGGGGTTCCGAGGAGGAACAAACGGCATGTTGCGGCATCGAGGAGTTCACGTCGAGGCGAAACTATCTCATAAAGGGTGCGGTGGCCGTCGGATGAAGATTACCTCGGGTTAGACTATAACGCCCTCGGGTTAAGTAGTTCGACTCAAAATATATAGGGGCAAAACTGAAATTGTGTAATAGCCCCGTTAAATAAGATGAGGGAGCCCCCATCCCCCTCACCTCTCTCTTCCCACTCTCATTGTTCTCTTTCTCTTAGGGTTTGCTCTTCTAGGTTTTCTTGAGAGAGGTCCACAAATTTTAAATTTGTGTAATAAACCTGTGATTTTGGAATGGGAATGGAGGCCCGAATCCTCTAGTTGCCCTCTGGGATTCATATTGTGAAGCTGTGATTTTCGTTCTCATCTTGTCTCTATTTTCATACTTGGCTACGATCTATTTTTCCTAGAGTTTAGGTAAACCCTAAACGATGATTTTTGGGGATTAGGTTCGTAGTATGGTGAATTTCATCTGTGTATTTTTTAGAAGCATTTTGTTTTGTTTGTTTTGATGGGGTTTCGATCGATTTTTGGTTGAGTGGCTCCGCTGTTCGTAGCGCTCGGCCTTACCCTGTTCTTGGCACTCTAACTCTGCGTCGCGGTGTGCTGCCCTTCCGCGTGAGCTCTCTCTTCTCTGTGTGTTGTTTTTGGGATGGGAAGGACACCGGTGAGGACTGGTGCTGAGCGCCCCTAGCAGTGCTCGTCCCGCTCAATCCTGTTGTGCGAGCTAAATTTCAGCTAGCAGTCTAGCACTGTTGCTTCCAAAGTAGTACAGGGTGGAGCACCAGTAGTCCAATCAAGACAAAGACAGCTCGTTCTTGTTTCGTGTCTTTAGTTCTTGATTGGTCATCAGCTTTCTTGGAATCGTGAATTTTTAAGAGCAATTCTGAATGCCGTTCGACTTGTGTCTCTGTCCGTTTCCGATCTGACCGTGGACGTTCAATCTTGGGCACAGGAGATCAGTGCCAACGGCGCCCAGCACCCCGCGTGCTCTCCTGCAGGTTCAAGTGGCCGGTCGCCAGTGCTCTGCAGCTCTGCTGCTCGTCCTGCAGTTGTGCAGTATATTTTCTCTCTTTGTACTAGAATTTTAGGTGGTTTTTTGGTCTATTTTTCAGCCCTGATTTTCTATTTCTTCTGCAATTTGGTCTTTTTTACTCCGAATCGTATTCCGTCTTTTTGCATTGGTTTTCAACTATTTCGTGGAATCGATATAAGTACTCTCGTCACCAGTTGGCTTGGGTATTTTAGTTGTACCAACTCACTTGTGTTTGGCGGTGATTTTGGGACAACGGCCTAAAGTTTCGTGAGAAAATTTACGGCTCCCATTCATCCCCCTCTGATCAACGTTTTCGGTCCTTCGAGATGGAATTTTATGTAGTTAAGAAAGATAAAATTTACCGGAAGTTGGTTAGAGCAGTATAACCAACACTACCAACAATGGAGACGTCCTAGCACTTGGGTCCGTGGCACTGGCACAGGCAGAGGCAATCATAATGTCAAGAACGGCAGTTGAAGCTAAAAGAAAGAATATCTCAACACTGTAATGATGCGAAATCACAAGGCCTGTATACTTATCCTCAATGTAAGTACCAATTAGTACCCTGCTACTATCGCTTGTTTATTAGATCCAGGCCGAGTGAGTTACCATCAATAAGACAAAGGGTCGGTCAAGTCCGGTGGAACAGGACACATCTGAACTGTGAAGAAGGTTCAATCAGAAATGACGAACAAAGAGAAGACAGCAAGTGAGCCCTCAAGCTGATCTGAATCCATGTCCAGATGACTCGAGTGGAGTCAATGGAGCGAGGAGGTTACGGTTATAGGAAGCCGAGAGAAATTCCTTTGCAGCTCAGCTGATCGATTCAGGGAGGAAGAAGAGGAAGAAACACAATCAACAAAGATCAAAACAACCTTCACGTTGACGATCCAGATTCACAGTGTAGACTAATTTCAACGGACTTTTGCCTTTTGGGAATATTCACAGATTCGGGGAATAGAAACTTAGAAAGTAGAAACCGCAAAGGACTATACTGCAAGTCTGAATCTGCTCAAGTACACAACGTGTACCATGGATGCAGCAGGAAAAATCAATATCCGCTCGAGTTCAGTAGGAAAATCGATACAACAGGAGAAGGAAACTGAGGAAAAAAATAGCACTACTATTTTATTTTATTCAAACATACTTAAAGGCTAAAAAAAGTAATGACTATTTTATTTTATTCAAACATTTTAAAGGAATAACGAAGAAGGAAAAAAATAATCTCTGTGAAGAGAATAAATTTACATCAACTATAAATCCAGATTTAGCGATATCAAACTCTTGGTCCCACTTGCATTGTCCCATCTCTCAAGGTAAATTATAATAAATATAGAGATTATATAGTCTTGCGAAGCAAAAGTGATGTGAAATCACAAGAACTGTATGCTTATCCTGACTATAAGTAACAATTAATTAGTATCCTGCTACAGTCGCTTGTTTACATCCAAGAGAATGACTTACCGGAAATATAAGACAAAGGTGATGAAGATGGCAGTTTTGGCTGATGGTGAGCTCACTCCAGTACGGCATAGTAAGCGGAATGCGATGGTGGCGGATGTGGACTCGTTCGAGAGGGCAGGGAGAAGAGTTGTTGTAAAGAACCTCGAGGAACCCCAAGGTAATTTAGATGTTCATTCCTTTTGTTCATTTTCTAATGTTCATATTGAGGAGAACCTAGGGGGAGTGGGCATCAGCTTGGGGGGCAGTGATAAATTTATTCATGGGTCTATTTCTTTAATAAAAAAATATTGAAGAAGAAAGATTGAAAGCTCCTAAGTATGTTAATAAACCTGACAATGATTGTGATCATGATGACGATGAGACCGATCTTGACACCTCCACTATTAGTCGACTCTGTGGCGACTTAACAGAGGAAGTGATGGACGATAGTATTGCGGACCCAGATGGTGTATTGGTTAATGTGCCCATCAGGGTGGCAAAGAATAAAAAGAAATTGAAAATTCTTAATAAGAAGACAGCCAAAAAGAAAAACACAAAACTCCTTTTCTCATGAAAGGTGTTTTCTGGAATTGCAGAGGGCTGCGTAACTTAGCCAAACACACCTTTTTATATGATGTGACTGTAGATAATAGACTTGATGTTATAGCTTTATCAGAAACCAACAAAAATAGTTTCTCAACTCAGTGTTTAGAAAATTTTTGTGGGGGAGCTGATTTTGTTTGGCATTGGCGATGCCCTCTAGGAATGTCTGGGGGAATGCTAATGGGGATAAATCAAGAATCTTTTGTTGTAGAAAACATTGAGGATGGTGATTTTCATATCAAGTTTATCCTAAAAAATAAGGCGGATGGATTTCGGTAGGCACTTTTGTCTGTCTATGGTGCAGCACAAGATGAACTTAAAGAACAATTTCTATCTGAGTTAGTACGAGCTTGTTCTAATTGTGGGAATCTACCCTTCCTGGTAGGGGGATTTCAACATTATTAGGAATCCATCGGAAAAAAAACAATTTGAGATGCAATGATAGGTGGCCACTTCTGTTTAATGCCATTATTGAAACTTTAAATTTAAGAGAATTGGAGATGACCAGAAGGAAATACACTTGGGCTAACTATGCGGAGGTTCCAACATTTGAAAAGTTGGATCGTATTTTGATTACAACAGAGTGGGAGCAAAAATTTCCACTTGCTTCTGTTCCGGCTCTGACAAGAGAGATCTCGGATCGCACACCTCTACTACTAGATACTGGCACACCGTCCCACCGAGGTAATGCTAGGGTTTTTAAATTCGAGCTAGCATGGCTAACAAGGGAAGGTTTTTTTTATCTAGTCAAAGGGGTTTGGGAAACTGAAAATAGAGGTCGGTCACCAATGGAACAGTGGCAAAATAAAATTAGAAGGCTGTGACGTTTTCTTAGAGGTTTGGCTAGGAATTTGGTATCCCAAAATAGAAAAGATAAATCCAATTTGTTAGCTAAGATAGATACTTTGGATAGAAAGGCAGAGACGGTATTGTTGTCATCTCAAGAAGTGGAGATTAGAAATCATCTCAAAGGGCAATTAACTAAGTTGCTAAGAGAGGAGGAAATTTACTGGTTCCAACGATCTAAAGCAACAAAGTTATTACAAGGGGATGATAACACTAAGTACTTCCATATGGTGGCAAATGGCAGAAAACAAAAATTGTACAATTAGAACAGGAAGAGGGAACTATTGTTGGAGATGACAATTTGAAAAATTATATTACCGATTACTATAAAGGACTATTTGGACCTCATACTCAAAATTATTTCTCAATGGATGAGACTGTGAGGTATGATAGACCTCAGGTGTTGGAGGAGGAGAATGAGATATTGACGGCTCCATTCAGCGAAGAGGAGGTTAAAATGGCTATCTTTGACATGGAACATAACAAGGCTCCTGGTCCGGATGGTTTTCCTTAATTTTACCAATTTTTTTGGGAGATTGTGAAGCCGGATTTAATGAAACTCTTTTATGAGTTCCATGCGGGGAGACTACCGATTCATAGCCTCAATTTTGGAGTAATCACTTTACTACCAAAGGTTGATGATGCGGCACGGATACAATATTACGTACCTATATGCTTATTAAATGTGAGCTTTAAGATTTTTACGAAGGTGTTGAATAATAGAATTTTGAAGGTGACAGACAAATTGATAGGACCTTCACAGACAGCTTTTATTCTGGGTCGCTATATCATGGAGAGAGTTGTTGTCTTACATGAAACAATTCATGAACTGCATAGGAAAAAACAGGACGGAGTGTTACTAAAGCTAGACTTTGAGAAGGCATACGGTAAATTAAAGTGGCCTTTTGTGCAACAGGTTCTCAGGATTAAAGGATTCTCACCAACATGGTGTGAATGGATTTCAAAAGTCTTGACTAGAGGGTGTGTTGCAGTTAAGGTCAATGATAATATAGGACATTTCTTTTAAACCAGGAAAGGAGTACGGTAAGGGGATCCGTTATCTCTTATCATGTTTAACATAGTGGTTGATATGTTATCTGTCTTTAGCTCACGGGCTAAAGAGTTGGGACAAATCTGTAACACCCTAAAATTTGCTTCTTTGGAAATAGAGCTAAAATGATTTAATTATAAATGTTTTGTGCTCATGAAATATAGTAAAACAAAATTTTCATTGAATTAAAATTCATCTTAGGATGTAGCAACATTGTTGTGCATACATGCTGATGCATTTGTGTTTTTGTATTGCTTGGTTTTGACCAAAGATTAAAATAAATTCAAGTTGTTCTTTCAAAATGCGTTTAGGTCGATTTTCCTTCTCCGATATACATATATCATTTTTCTACAATCAAATTCCTTGTTTCTCACCTTAAGTTTTCGTTGAGAGCTTCCTCAAATATTTTCGCTGTAACCCAAATCACTCCTTCCAGTTTCTCGTCCGTCAATCAACCTCTACAAACTTCTCAGAAAATTTCCGGCTTTTATGTACCTTGTTTCTACTTATCTGTGAGCATAATCTAATTTTTAGATGCTCTAAAATATCTTATTATGAGCTCCAAATACTTTATTTGGGTTCCTCATGTTCCATAATGTCTATGGAAAATTTCCCCGAATTTTCGGAGCTTTCGGAGTATTTTTCGCGGCTTAAATAATAATTCTGGACTTTTCTAGAATTATTTTATCCACGAAATTAATTAATTCTAAAAATAATAAATACCTCATTTTCCACCAAGGCCGTGTGCAATAATCCTAAATTCCCATACATTTATTTACAAATGGGCTTTGATGATTAATTAGGCCCATTAGCAACATCAATTAGTACTGTATCGCTAGTTGACGTGGGGTAGGGAGTTTTCCTCCCTATATATATGTACCAACCCTATGGGCAAAGCATACCAAAACTACCGTAAGGGGAGCCCCTAGTTTGGAAAATCTCTCGTGTAGTAAAATAGAATTTTCTCTCTTCTTGTCGCCGTCGGCCAACTCCAACGACTTCTCCGGTGAGCTCTTTCCGGCCACCTGCAGCATCTCAGACGAAAACCACCACCACGAGGTTCTTCCCATCATCCTCTACACCGTGGTATTCTCCTTTTCGCAAATCCATCATCGTATGACCAATTCCCTTGCTTTTCTCTTTTCCGACGTGGTTTTCCGGCGAGGTTCTGCATGGACGGCGCATGCTTCTTTCTGGGGCCTACCCTGCGCGACACTGCCGTGCGCCGCCCGCATGCGCATGCGTGGCAGCTCGGTCGGAAGCCGCCCTGCCAACCTAGCAGCCGAGCCAGCCCCACCTCACCTTGCCTGTTCGGTAGAAGGTTCCTAGGGCCGGAGCTCCAATTGGCCAGGGTCATGTTCGTTCCGTACCTACAACACAAGAAGAAGGTGCACGTTCAGCAGCTAAGCTCATTATTTATTCTATTCATTCTATCGTTCCACAAATCCGTACCATCTTAATCGTGTGCTGTTTAGTCGTTCTAACTCCGTTTTAATCCATTCAAATTACATTAGATTTTTTACTTAATCTACGTACTAGTACCGACGTTTTCATATGCTATACTTGTGAACTTTATAATTTAAAAATATTAAATTGATCAATGTTTATGCAAACACATTTTTAAATAAAAGCAAAATAGGACAACATCGATCTTTTGTAATTGACTGTTAACTTGATTAATTTCATATTAAATGAGTTTCATCATAATTTGTTTAGGTTAAACGTGGTCAAATAAAAACTCGTTTAGATGCTCTAAGATGTTTTTTTTTCTTTTGCAAAGATAAAGTTTAACTAGCATAATAAATTATGTGATAATATATAATAAAATATGATTAGCTTTAATTTGACTTTTGAAATTAAATATTTTATGACTAATATGAATTAATACTAATCACATAGTTTTTCTTAATTAAAATAAATAAAGCTCGTAGTTGTTTCCTTTATAATATAAAAACTCTCGATAGTATTATTGTTTAGTATGTTTTAATTTATGTGTTCAAATAAAATATTAATCTATATGCAATTAGTTTTCTAATTAAAAGCAACTTAGCCTTTCCACTTCGATATTAAGTAAAAATTAGATTAGATCCATTTTAGTTTTCCAAATCAAATATAGTTTGGCTTAATTCAATTCAAATACTTCTATGGAATATCTTATATTATACACAATTAAAATGAAGATTGAAATCTTCTTTCTCTATTAAGAAGTAAATTTTACGATAGACATTTCTTGCTCACCGTAGCTTCGATTAGAGTGCTTTTCACATCTATGTGTTTGTAGCCTACGTAGATTATTTTTCAAGTATTTTATTGGTTGGTGTATTGTTCTAATTTAGTCCTATTGTTTGCTTCGTGTGTGATTGCATGGATGCTTGTGTGGTGCTTTATAATCATGTCCAGTCGGTGAGATTTACGTGGTGATCAAGAAGCGGTTCATTAAAGGTTTGGATTTGAAGAAGGATCTAAGTTAAGACAAGTATAGCATGGGATCATCATTGTTACCTAATCACTTTTAAATCACTTAAATCACTATTCATGTGTCTCCTTGTTAAGGATGTCTTAGAAATTGATCTTGTACCTTGTCGCCTATAGTTTTGCATTGGGTAGCTATTGCTAGTGCTCAACATAAACTATGATCTTGTAATTTGACTAATGGAATATGCAATAACATTAAAAGATGACTTTTTAGTAACATAATGAAAGATGGCTAGAGCCTTGGGCTATCTTTTGGTGCTCTAGTTTCTCTCCATAAGGACTTATCTGTAAGCGAATATCCGGGACTTACAGTACAGCTGTGAGGGTTACATGGCTCTGGCTTTAGTCATATAAGAGGACCTTTTCTAGCTTGTTAGAGGTTACCCGAAAGGGCGCAAAAGGGGTGTTTCTCGGGTTGGGTGTAGTGCGGCTTCTGTCCTTATGTGTATAGGCTGCGCGTTATTGTGCCATACGGAGGGGAGCTCTACATTCGTAGGTTATAGAAACCAGCGGCCCTAACTTGTTAGATGAACCTTGGAAAGACTTCATAGTGAAACATGTCTGCCTATTGAGGCCTTGCAAACCTCAGGCTTACGGGGATTACGACTCACAGTAAAAGTGTACAACCTCTACAGAGCGTAAAACTGGTATATCAGCCGTGCTCACGGTCACGAGCGGCTTTGGACCCTTACGAAATAGATGATCACTATTGAACTATAATATGCTTATGTTTTTTCTATTCATTCTTCATATTACCTGATCATACGTTGATTCTGGGATTAAAGACAACTTGATGCTACTCATATGCTAAAACTTTGCCAACTAAAAGCTACATGCAGTTAAACCTGTGTCATGCCTCTTGAGCCTCATGAACCCCATGTTATGCTTGTTGAGTTCGACATGTACTCACCCTTGCTATTTCCCCCACATCTAAGGGTACCAGACTGCTAGATTCTGGAATTGTTAGGCTTGTGATCAACCAGTCAGTTTGATCCTGGAGTGAAGGTTATACCCGGTGTTCGGAGTTGTCTTGCCACTGTGTTGCTCTATAAGGTTATATCTTATACTATTGCGTTATGTTTAATATGCATTTGTCTTTTGATATTACACTTATCTGCAACCATATGTGAGATTTGACCTCTTTATTTCACATATAGTGTATATCTGGTTTTGTCCTTAAAACTAGGTGTGACAGAGTGGTATCAGAGCAATGCTGACCGTAGGACGCAAGCCTAATTAGAAATCGGCCGTCTTAAGGTTTTAAAATTGCTATAACTTCCTTGGTCTATAAACCTTGATATTTTCTTCTCTACTATATCTCTACCCTTGCTATTCATCTCTACCTTGGTGTTTATTTCAAAGTTTTTGTTCCCATCTACTCCTTGCTTTGATATGCTTTTAGAATCTTCTCTTACCGCCTTCTTGCGTAATCAGAATAAGAGTTTTAGGATCCTTACCCTTGGTATGAAGAGAACGATAGTATCGCCAATTGACTCAATGTTTGAAGTGTGAACCTTCATTGTTCCGTTAGTTGTCATTATGTTTATGCTTGATTTGGATCTTTGTAATGATTGCAATGATCTCGTGGGATTTCCCATAATTTCATTTAGGTATAATCGTAGGGCATATGGATTAATGAATAGATAGCCGGGTTTTGGTTTCTCCTGTTTTCTCTATCCTATCTTTTCGGAGCAGCATATCCTCAGATTATATCTCTTTTCTTGGACGACCAAAAATGATGAAAAAATTTTGGACAATAGTAGACTTTGATATCTTTCTCATACCACAAGAACGACCCTCATAGCTATTTTGGATTGGGAATTATGAAATTCTCAAGACAATGTATTTGTGCTGTCAAAAACCTAGGACAGTTTCGGTGGTGCACTATTTTTGACCAACTTAACTGCAGAATTTGGAAAAGTGTTCTATAAGTAAGTTGTATAGAATTTGATAAGCTTTCCAATGGTATAAGGTGCAACTTAATTGGATTAACGGAACTCGAGTTATAGCTGTTTTCTGTACTGCTATTTTTCTTCTCGCAAGGAATTTCAGATTACTTGTTCTTGTTTGTGCACACGAGTTTTTATTGGATATCAGAAGGTCATCATGATAGTAAACTTACTTAGGAGAAGGTTCAGGCTACTCTTTCGTTCTCCTAGTTGATCTTTTCTTAAGGGGGGTAGCCGAGTTAAAGAAGTTGCAAGTTGAAGGATTCAAACATTCGAGTGTGTCACTTGGAAGAATCGGTCATCCCCAAGGTGGAGAAGTCACTATCGAGTGCGGACATCTTTTCCTAGGATTGATGATTTGTTGGATCATTTACACAGAGCTCGGGTAATCATCAGGATTGGTCTTCAATTCGAGCTATCATCAGTTGAGAGTTCAACCTTCAACATACCTAAGGTAAATTGGCATGGATAATGTAGGAAGGCGATGTTGGAAATCTGGGGTTGGTTCTACAGAGACTTAGGAAACCTCACTGCTATACCTAGCATGGCTAGTAAGTTTTGGATAGGTTATCTCTAACGGTGGAATTATGAAGAAGAACACAAGAATTGATGCGTTGAGTTAGAACCCCAAGGATGCAGGTGTGACTCGGAGTTACTTTGGGATAGTGAAAGTCCTATGTTTGGTGTTGGTAATTAGTGACAATGCCTAAGTACTAATCCTATGCCTAAGTTGTATGTAGCATATGAGGATTAGTACATTCCAAGGTTGGTGGCAAGATGGACATGGTGATCATGATGGCCACACTTGGATTTGGACGCAACCCTACGTGATCAAGGCAAAGGTATATGCTTAAGGGTTGTGTTTTAGTAACCAAGACACCTAGTGGGTGTGGTTACATTATAGGATAGATAGCCGTACTATAAAGAGGGGAATGACGCGGCTATTGAACTCCTAAGTGCCTCTAGATGTGCATTTCATGATCATATGCATTTGGATAGAACTAATATCGCCTCGAAAAATGATTGTGAAAATGCTAACACACTCACACATGACGAGATCACTTGGTGGTGTTAGCACGTTTGCGAAGGCAGTGGAGTTTGAGCAGTAGAGAGGGTTTGGGTTCCTCTCTCCCTCCCGCCGAGCTTGCGAGGCGGGATTCAGGCGTTTTTGAGGAATTAAAACGACTATTTTCCACTACGCCGGAAGTCGGAAAAGAAACAGAGGCGAACGGAGGTCACAGAGGTGATCGGACGCTGAACCGGACACGGTCTCTGGATGACCGGACGCATCCGGTTAGCGTTCAGTGTCTGCGCGTATTTCAGTTTGATGATCGGACGCGCAGCGCGTCCGGTCACTGACGATCGGACGCGTCCGGTCGTTCAGGGAGCTTACTGGACTCTAACCGGACACTGGCACTGTGGCGTCCGGTCATTTCTTCAGCGCGTCTGGTCGTTGTTCCATTGAGAGCTGCTCAGGTGACCAGCGCGTCCGGTCATTCACGGGACCGGCGCGTCCGGTCATCTCCAGCGCGTTCGGTCTGCGCGATAAGCACGTCCGGTCGTTGTTTCGCAGTTAGCCGTTGGGCGACCGGCGCGTCCGGTCAGTTGGACCAGCGCGTCCGGTCAGTGCTTCGTGACTTAGCCGTTGTGCGACCAGCGCGTCCGGTCAGTATGACCAGCACATCCGGTCAGTGTGACCAGCGCGTCCGGTCAGTTGGACCAGTGCGTCCGGTCATCACGATTTCGGCTGTTTAAGTTTCTAACGGCTATATTCGAAGGGGTACGTCTATAAATACTCGTTGGCCGGCTCAAGGCTCTCTCTCTCGGATATCTCTTGAACATTTGACATACTTGTGAGCACTTTGAGCTAAGCAACTCCCCTCTCACTCATCTCTCTTGCTTCTTTGCATATTCGAAGTGAGATTGAGTGATCCAAGTGCATTTGCATTGTGAGATTGCATCTAGTTGGCACTTGGTGGTTGATTTGCTGCGGGATTCTTGTTTCTCTTGGTGGTTGCCGCCACCTAGACGGCTTGGAGTAGCTTGGAGGCATTGGCAAGAGTTGGTGTTTGTTCTTGGCCACCTCCGGTGTTTGTGAGGGGTTTGTGCCTACCTCGGCGAAGCGCCAAAGGCAACGTTAGTGAATTGCTCGTGTCATTGCAACCTTTTGCCATTTGGTAGGTTCTTGTGGCGCCTTTTGAGAGGCTCGGTGTGTGACCGATTAGCCACCGAACCACGTGGTGAAGAGGGACACAACGAGGACTAGCGTGCCGGCAAGCACGTGAACCTCGGGATAAATCTTCGTGTCATCACTTTCATATTGTGATTGATTGATCCTGGTGTTCGGTTATCTTGGTATTCATTGTTGATCATATTGGTTGGCTCAATACTTCGCCCCTCGGTGAAACTCTCCTAACTCAACTCCGCATACTTTCTTAGTTATCTTTGCTAGCTAGTTAGCTTTGCTAGAGTAGCTCCTCTGTATAGCTTGCTAGTTGTAGTTATAGTTACCTTCTCGGTTTGACTTGTGCGGTTGAGTGCAAATATTCTAGAATTGTGAATTAGTTAGGTGGCTTGCATACACCCCATAGGCTAAGCAAAACCGCTACTTGTTATATTAATAAACTTGTTTAGCTTGTCTTTGTAGAAATTTTTAAAAGGCTATTCACCCCCCTCTAGCCATCAAGACCTTTCAGATAGTGAGATTCTATTAGAGAATCATTGGAGGTATTACAATGATGGACAAACATCTCGTCAAGATTTGGGATGTGCCCTACGCAAGAAAAATATGCATTAAGTGAGCTAACTGAGTTGGACCACTTGACACATGGTATGGAGATATCCACTGTGGAACATCTTCTTGGACATAAGAGAGATATCTACATGGAATTAAGAGTCTAGAAGGTATTTACACTAAGTTAGGGTAGAGTTAGTGACATTATCATTGGATTTGAGTTGATTAAGACATGGAAGGTGCTATCATTTGGAAGAACCAAAAGTCTTGCTGATGCCCTTAGCAAGAGAGAGTGTGCTAAGAAGATTTGGACGACACCAAGGACTAAGCATTGTTCTTAAGTGTTTAACAACTTAACCTGGACATGAATAGACATATGTTTTCAAGATTGGTCATAGAACCTACTTTGGGCAAAGAAAGTAAGGAGACTATGTTGGAAGGTGAATGTATGAAGTAGGAGGTCTGATAGTATGGATTAAAAAGGGATACAACCAATCATCGTGAAGAGTTATTGCATTGCAGTTTGGATCAATGGGGATAAGAGTTTATCATACAAAGTGATCACAAGGTTGCCTTTATGAAAAGTGTAAAGAATGTTGATGTGAAGAGTGAGCAAGCTTCCCGCCACAATGATTCATTTAAGGTTGCTAGCAAAGAAATGAGGAATGGCCTAACAGTTGGAAGTTACCCAAGAATTAGTTTGGAGTTATCTCAAGGCTGATTGGAATACCTGTCAAAATCTCAAAAATAGTGAGCCAATTACTCAAAGTAAGATTATCAAGGTACGTAGAAACAATGGAGTGACACTAAGAGGATTAGCCTACTCGATCAAGTGAAGAAGATCCATAGTCAGAGTTTCCATATATCTTGGATCACGATCTTCCGAATCTCGGGACGAGATTCATTTTAAGGGGGTAGAATTGTAACACCCTAAAATTTGTTTCTTCGGAAATAGAGCTAAAATGATTTAATTATGAATGTTTTGTGCTCATGAAATATAGTAAAACAAAATTTTCATTGAATTAAAATTCATCTTAGGATGTAGCAACATTGTTGTGCATACATATTGATGCATTTGTGTTTTTGTATTGCTTGGTTTTGACCAAGATCAAAATGAATTCAAGTTGTTCTTTCAAAATGCGTTTAGGTCGATTTTCCTTCTCCGATGTACATATATTATTTTTATACAATCAAATTCCTTGTTTCTCATCCGTCAATCAACCTCTACAAACTTCTCAGGAATTTTTCCGGCTTTTTATATAACTTGTTTCCACTTATCTGTGAGCATAATCTAATTTTTAGATGCTCTAAAATATCTTATCATGAGCTCCAAATACTTTATTTGGGTTCCTCATGTTCCATAATGTCTATGAAAAATTTCCCCGAATTTTCGGAGCTTTCGGAGTATTTTTCGCGGCTTAAATAATAATTCTAGACTTTTCTAGAATTATTTTATCCACGAAATTAATTAATTCCGAAAATAATAAATACCTCATTTTCCACCAAGGCCCGTGTGCAATAATCCTAAATTCCCATATATTTATTTACTAATGGGCTTTGATGATTAATTAGGCCCATTAGCAACATCAATTAGTACTGTATCGCTAGTTGACGTGGGGGTAGGGAGTTTTCCTCCCTATATATATGTACCAACCCTATAGGCAAAGCACACCAAAACTACCGTATGGGGAGCCCTAGTTTGGGAAATCTCTCGTGTAGTAAAATAGAATTTTCTCTCTTCTTGTCGCCGTCGGCCAACTCCAACGACTTCTCCGGCGAGCTCTTTCCGGCCACCTACAGCATCTCAGACGAAAACCACCACCACGAGGTTCTTCTCATCATCCTCTACACCGTGGTATTCTCGTTTTCGCAAATCCATCATCGTATGACTAATTCCCTTGCTTTTCTCTTTTCCGACGTGGTTTTCCGGCGAGGTTCTCCATGGACGGTGCAAGCTTCTTTCTCGGGCCTACTGTAACACCATAAAATTTGCATCATTTTAAAAATAGGAGAATTGGATTTATTTACGCAATTTTGTGAACATTTTAACCTAGAGAAATAATAATTTTCAATAAATAAAATCAACTATAGGGTTAGATACATGCTTGTGCATACATGCCGCTGTATATTTTATTTGTGATTGATTGGTTTTTATTTCTAGAAGAAAATGATTTCAAAAACTATTTGAAAATGCAATTGGAAAATTAGAAAAGGAAAAGAAAAATGGAAGCCTTCTTCATCTCTGCTTTGGCCCGCAGGCCTTCTCCTCTCCTTTCCTGGCCCGCTCGGCGTCTGGCCCGGAATCCCGCAGCCTAGTTGCCTTCTCTGCCATGCGCCGCGTAGTGGGCCGGCCCAACCGTCCGTAGCCGAAGCTGCCTCGCCCTTCGCTCTTTCTCCTTGTGTCGCTGACGTCCGGGCCCGCTTGTCGGCATCGTCGTCATCTTCTTTCTCCCGCTCGTAACCGAGCCGGTCACCGCTCGATGGAATCCGCCTCTGCCCCGACCTCCGCTTGCCTTGCACCGCACGCTGAGCCTCTCATCATAAGTAGCCGCGGTCGCGCCGCCTCTCTTCCCAACCTCATTCGCGAGCCACGTCCTCAATTCGAGCTCCAGCCGCCGCAACTCGAGTAGTCGCCGCCGCTCATGATCGGTTTGATGAGTTCGTCGACTCTACTGCCACCGTAAGCTTTCCATGGATTTCGTGAAGCTACTCCGAAGTCGCCGAGCCCCTTCTTCTCTTTCCTTTTTGATTTGGTTAGCTAATTAAGCATCACCGCCGTGTACAGGAGTTCACTGTCGCCATTGGAAGCCGCGCGTCGTCCTCCATACGTCTCCGACCCCGTTTTCGCCCTTGGTGAGTTCGCGGGCATCCTCTCTATCTCCCTGTGCTTTTGGTTCATCCAATTACATACTGTAACGCAAGATTGCTCAACGCCGGCGAGATTTCTCGCCGCCGGCCATGGTCTCCGCCGTCGGGCTACTGTGCCAGCCGGAAATCCCATCTCTCTCTCCCTCAGTTTAATCTTAGCCGTCCGTTTCAGATCCAACGACACAGATCTCATGATACCCTTTCGGTTGTCAGTTTTGCTAAAGAGCCCCTCTATTTTCTATAAATCTAACCCGCAGTCCAAAACATGTTTTCACATTTCGTTTTCTTCATTTGAAAGCGTATTTTGTTTCGGTTAAGAATAAATTACGTTTTCAGCTATTTACAGAATTGCCACTGATTTTGTTTTAGCCCTAACTTCTCCGTTTTAACTCCGATTTAACCCGTTCAAGTTGCGTTAGGTTCGTAATTTCATAATCTACATGATAGTGCTACTGTTTAGTAGGTTCTCCACTTTTAAATTTTGAGATTAGATTTAATCTAGTACTTTAATGAAAAAAGCTTATTTAAATCATAACTTTTTCGTTTTAGCTCCGATTTGCGTGCAATTCGCGTCTGTGTGATCCTAGTGAGATGTAGATTCGTTTTATAAACTTTTCATCTTATTTTGCTACTGTTGGTGTATTGTTCTAATTGTAGCTTTGTTTGCTTTGTATAATTGCTCTTGGATGATTGTTGTTGGTGTGTTAATCGAGAATAGACGGTGAGCATTTCGTTGGTGATCAAGAGTACTATTACAACTAGGTCAACAGGATCAGCTAGATCAAGGCAAGTATAGCATGGGACTATCCTTGTTACCTATTCACTTTAATTCACTTAATTCATTATGCATGTGTCTCCTTGTTAAGGATGCCTTAGTATTGATCTTATTCCTTGAATCCTATGGTTATGGCATTGGGTAGTATGCTAGTGCTCACATAAACAATGATCTTGTAATTTGACTAATGATATATGCAATAACACTAAAAGATAATTTTTAGCAACAAGGAACAAGAGGGCTAGAGTTTTCTCTAGATTCCTCTCCATAAGAACTTATCTGTAAGCGAACATCCGGGACTTACAGTACAGCTATGAGGGCTACATGGCTCTGGCTTTAGTCATATAAGAGGACCTTTTCTAGCTTATTAGTGGTTACCTTTATGGCGCAAGAGGGGCGTGTTCCGGGTCGGGTGTAGTGCGGCTTCTGTCCTTATGAGTATAGGCTGCGTGTCATTGTGCTATACGGAAGGAGGGCTCTACATTTGCAGGGCACAGAAACCTAGCGGCCCTAACTTGTTAGACGAACCTTGGAAACACTTCATAGTGAAACTTAACCATCCAATGGGGAGTCATGACCTCGGACTTTTGGGGATCACGACTCATAGTGAAAGTGTACAACCTCTGCAGAGTGTAAAACTGATATATCAGCCGTGCTCACGGTCACGAGCGGCCTTGGACCCTTATGGAATAGAGATCACTATTAATTTACATGTTCTTGCTATTCATTATTCTTTTACATGATCATGTGTTTATTATGGGAATATCACCTATTTGTTGCTACTCAATTGCTTAAAACATGATCAACTAAAAGCTACATGCAGTTAAACCAGTGTCTACCCTATTTGAGCTTCATGTACCCCATGTTACACTTATTGAGTACTTTTGTGCTTACCCTTGCATTCCCCCACACCTCAGGATGGACTTCTGAATGTACAAATAGTGACTACTACTACTACTACTTCCCTGAAGATTACTAGACTTGTGGTCAACCAGTTGACGTGCCTGTGCTATGGAGCTAACTATCATAAGAATTATCTTATGTTTCCGCTTAGTTATGTGAAGACTCTGTGATATTATTCGTTATGTAATAAACATCTGTGATGATACTATTTATATTTGTCATCTTATGTGTGATTGATCTCTGGGCGCACATGAGATTATGCATTCCATTTGTTCCTTGAAAATAGGTGTGACAGATTGGTATCAGAGCCATGTTGACTGTAGAATGCAAGCCTAGTTAGTAATGGTCGTGTTAGTTCCCTTTTCTTCACTTGTTTCATGCTTATCACCTTACTCTTGATAATTGCTAAATTTTTAGGCTCCTTTTGCCTTATTCTATTGTGAAAATATTGCTTCTATTCTAACTTACCCTTGGACTAAATTCTTTAGATGCCTCATGCCCGTAAGACTGCCCGTATCACTACTGGAGGCTACTTTCCACCTCGTTCCCTGTATAAACCAATGGAGCCTAAGGAGGAACCAGAAGGCACTGCACCAACCCCGCCGTCTTCACCAGTTCAGGCGCCAGAACCAGTTTGGCCTCAAGAAGAACTTGAACCTAAAGAGGAGGTTGTATACTTGAGTGATGATGAAGATGATGAGCTTGCCCAAGATGGAGAACAGCCCCCGTCGCCTCCACAAGATGGTTCCGCTGAAGTTGGTGTGCCGTCCTTTCCTATGGGTTGGATTACAAAGATCCATCACAAGTCAAGCTGTGATACTCCTTCACACCATCGACTGGTTGGTATGCTTAGTGCTTACTTCACGGATTGGGATTCTGCGTTTGAGTACGTCTGCTGGGAGCACAAGCATCCTTTGGAAGCTACTTACTAGAAGTGCAATGTGCGTGTCTTCGTCAAGAACGAGGAGATGTATACTTATCTGCTGGACCGGTGTTTTTCCCATAGTGGTCATCATGCCACTATAGAAGATGGCATAGAAGATGCAACCTTTGAAGCATGCTTGGGACTTCGTCACCTCCGCTATGATGTTATGCAAGATGATCAATATTGCTATTTTCCTCGTGGAGACCTAGAGCAATGATGGGTAATGATGAACCCTAGGAATTTGGAACTAATTCCTCGAGTCATGGTGGATTTTGGTCATGACATGATGGTGAAGAATCGTCGGTTGGAAGCCATGGTTAAAGCCTTGGGAAAAGATGTCAAGAGGTACCAAGAGGTGATAGATGGTCTAAGGATTGATCAAGGCATAGAGGCGATCTATGACTACCATGAACATCAAGCCCGTCCCTAGGAGTTGGAATACCATCTATGTAATAATACGATAGTACGAATAGTGTCGAGTTAAGTTGAGTTTTGTGGTGTCGTGTGAACTTTGTGTGGTTAGTTGAGTTATTATTGTGCCTTTGTGTGAGTTGGTTTTTCCATATAATGAGTGCTGGAGCTTTGTGGCCTGGTCTACAAAAGTTCCTAGTTAAAGATACTAAGTTTAAGTATGATAAATAAATAGTTTAGTTGGGTTAACCTTTTCTATCTGTTCTGTATTTTCTGGAGCGGTCTGTCTTTCCTTTTATGCCCGAAATTAACTGTTCAGCGAAAAATTCTGAAATTTTTATGCGAGAAACTAGACCCATGTACCTTTCCAATGTCTCTGGAACCACCTTTTTATCTGTTCTGGATCATGAGATATAATTGTTACAAGATGAAGTTTCTACGCAGTTTGGAAACCAGAAACAGTTTCTGTTGGGTCCTATTTTTGGTTAACTTTGTGATAGAATTTGGGTTTGTGAATTAAAGAAAAGTTGTAGATAATTTCATAAGATTTCCAACCATGTAAAGTACACCTCTACTGGATATCTGTAACTCAAGATAGGTCAGTTTTACCGAAGTACTGGAATTAGGATATGTCCAGAAGGTTATCAGATTCCGTTTGCTATCTCTAGAATTGTCTATAATGAGGTAATCTCTAAGATTTGATATTGTATTGGATGACAGATGTCTGGAAGAGGACGAGGTCGAGGCCGTGGTCGTGGAGCTGGTCCACCACCTACTATTCATGAGCTTTTGGCAATACAGACACAGTTGATGGAGGCTCTGGTGAATAATCAGCAAAACCAGCCAGTTGGAGGAGCACCTGCGCGTGATAAGCATGGTGAATTTATGAAGGGTCATCCCCCAGTGTTCACCCATGCCACTGATCCATTGGAAGCTGATGATTGGCTTCATGCGGTGGAGAAGCAGCTCAACATTGCTCAGTGTAATGATCAACAGAAGGTGTTATTTGCTTCAGGACAACTTCAAGGAGCAGCTCAAGACTAGTGGGATTCATATCAATATGGTCATCCTGTAAATGCTCCTGCCGTTACTTGGCAAGAGTTTACAGAGAGTTTTAGGTCCTATCATATATCAGAGGGAGTGATGGCGCTGAAGGCAGAGGAATTCCACAACCTAACACAAGGATCTATGCCTATAGCTGAGTATCGAGACAAGTTTGCTCAGTTGTCACGTTATGCGCCGAATGAGGTGGCTAATGATGCCGATAAGCAGCGACTTTTCTTGAAGGGTCTACATGATGGTCTTCAATTGCAGCTGATGTCCAATGCTTACCCAGATTATCAAACATTAGTGAATCGCGCTATTGTGGTGGATAACAAGCGCAAGGAGATGGATGCCAAAAGGAAGAGGCTTCAGGGACAGGTATCTGGAAACAACACTCGCCAGCGCACTGGTTTTCAACAAGGCTATCAGCAGAGGTATCCGCCTAACCAATGGAATCGTGGTCAACTTCCTCCACGTAATCAGTTCCTGCAACGTCCTCCTTATCAGTCGCAGAATGGTAATCAACGCCCTCCGCAGCAGAATGGGAACCAGAGTCAGCGTTAGAGTACCCCCAACAACACCCCAATAAAAACTAGTGCTCCTAATACTCCCACCAAGTGTTTTCGTTGTGGAAAAGAAGGTCACATGTCTTATAACTGTCTTGAGAAGGTCAATCATCCAACCCCCCAGAAGCAGAATAGTAACTAGAAGCTACCATACTACGGAAAGGTGACTCATGTGTCTGAAGAAACCGCGATGGCGGAACCTGAAGTTATGCTCGGTACGTTCGATGTCCACTCCATTCCTGCCACTGTTCTTTTTGATTCTGGAGCTTCGCATTCATTCATATCTCAATTATTTGTTAAGACACATAGCATTCCTTTATGTGCAATGAGAAACCCCATATTAGTCAATTCACCTGGGGGAAGTATGCAAGCTTCCTACCAATGCCTCCCTATTAGTTTAATTTTAAGGGGGGTAGAATTCAAAGTGAGCCCTATAGTGTTGAGAACAGCCGGGATTGATCTTATTCTGGGACTAGATTGGATGAAGCAAAATCAGGCAGTGATACAGTGTAAGAAAAAGGCAGTAGCCCTGACAACACCGAAGGGAGATCGAATTAGTGTGGAGATCGTAGTGCAGAAGCAGCAGATAGCTACAGTGAATCGACTTGATGATAATGTTAATCAGGAGGATCCAGTTGTGGATGAATTTCTGGATGTGTTCCCCGACGACTTGCCAGGTATGCCACCCGACCGCAACATTGAGTTTATTATTGAATTATTGCCTGGAACTGCACCTATAGCTAAGCGTCCATATAGAATGGGGGTTAATGAATTAGAGGAACTTAAGAAACAAATAAAAGAGTTGCAAGAGAAAGGTTTCATTCGTCCTAGCTCCTCACCCTGGGGAGCTCCAGTGATCTTTGTTGACAAGAAGGATGGTTCTCAAAGGATGTGTATTGATTATCGGTCACTTAACGAGGTAACTATTAAGAATAAGTATCCACTGCCTAGGATTGATGACTTGTTTGATCAGTTGAGAGGTGCTTGTGTGTTTTCTAAGATTGATCTTCGCTCTGATTATCATCAATTGAAGATTCGTGCTACTGATATACCAAAGACAGCATTCACAACACGGTATGGTTTGTATGAGTATACAGTAATGTCTTTTGGCTTGACTAATGCTCCTGCGTACTTTATGTACCTGATCAATAAGGTATTCATGGAGTATCTCGACAAGTTTGTAGTGGTGTTCATCGATGACATATTGGTATATTCCAAGACTAAGGAAGAACATGCCAAACATTTAAGGTTGGTCCTGCAGAAGCTCAGAGAGCATAAGCTCTATGCTAAGCGTAGTAAGTGTGAGTTCTGGTTGAAGAAAGTTGCCTTTTTGGGTCATGTGGTCTCTAATGGTGGAATTTCAGTGGATCCTAGCAAGGTAAAGGATGTGTTGAATTGGAAGCCACCAACCGATGTGGGAGAAATTCGTAGTTTCTTGGGATTGGCTGGATATTATAGAAGATTTATTAAAGGGTTTTCTAAGCTTGCTAAGCCAATGACAGCATTGTTAGAGAAGAATGCTAAGTTTGTGTGGTTTGATAGGTGTCAGGTTAATTTTGAGGAATTAAAGAAAATATTAACAACAGCCCCGGTGTTAGTTTTGCCAGATTTGAGTAAGAATTTCTCTATCTATTGTGATGCATCTCGTTTGGGTCTTGGTTGTGTGCTTATGCAAGAAGGCAAAGTAGTGGCCTATGCATCGCGACAGTTGAGGAAGCATGAGTTAAATTACCCTACTCATGACTTGGAGTTAGCAGCAGTGGTACATGCTTTGAAAATATGGAGGCATTATCTGATTGGGCATAAGAGTGATATTTACACGGATCATAAGAGCTTGAAGTATATTTTCTCCCAGTCGGATCTAAACTTGAGACAACGACGATGGTTAGAATTGATTAAGGATTATGATTTGGAGGTACACTATCATCCAGGCAAGGCTAATGTTGTCGCTGATGCTCTTAGTAGGAAGAGCTATGCTAATGAGGTACAAGTAATGTCTATGTCAAATGAGTTGTGTGCTGAGATTGAGCATTTGAACTTGGGTATTGCTATTAATGCAGTGGAATTGGTAATAGAGCCTATATTGGAGCAAGAAATACGCAAGAGTCAGTTGATAGATGACAAAATAAAGGAGATAGTTGGGAATATACCGAAAGGTAAGGCACCTGGATTCCATTTGGATGATAAAGAAACTCTATGGTTTGGGAAACGATTATGTGTGCCTGAGGACAAGGCTATAAGAGAAGTAATTCTACGTGAAGCTCATGAGTCTGCTTACTCTATTCATCCTGGAAGTACCAAGATGTATATGAATTTGAAAGAGAAGTATTGGTGGTATGGTTTGAAAAGAGATGTTGCAGAGTATGTTGCACTATGTGATACGTGCCAGAGGGTTAAAGCTGAACATCAGAGGCCTGCAGGATTGTTGCAACCGATGCAGATACCTGAGTGGAAGTGGGAAGAAGTTGGTATGGATTTCATAGTAGGGTTACCCCGCACTCAGAGAGGTTTTGATTCAATATGGGTCATAGTGGATCGTCTGACTAAAGTTGCTCACTTTATACCGGTCAGAACAACATATTCTAGTGCAAAGTTGGCTAAACTGTATTTGGAAAGGATAGTAAGTTTGCATGGGGTTCCAAAGAAGATAGTGTCAGATCGAGGCACTCAATTCACATCATATTACTGGCAGAAAGTTCAAGAGTCATTAGGGACTAAGCTGAATTTTAGCACAGCATATCATCCTCAGACAGATGGGCAGGCTGAAAGGATTAATCAGATATTGGAAGATATGTTGAGAGCTTGTGCTTTGCAGTATGGTACTAGTTGGGATAAGAGTTTGCCATATGCAGAGTTTTCCTACAATAATAGTTATCAGAAAAGTCTACAGATGGCACCTTTTGAAGCTTTGTATGGTAGGAAGTGTAGAACTTCGTTGTTCTGGAATCAGATAGGAGAAAGTCAAGTGTTCGGTCCCGATGTGCTTAAGAATGCTGAGAAACAAGTAAGAATGATTAGAAACAATTTGAAAGCAGCTTAGTCACGACCGAAAAGTTATGCTGATACTCGACAGAGAGAATTGACTTTTGAAGTAGGAGATTATGTCTACTTAAAAGTGTCACCTATGAGAGGTGTGAAAAGGTTTAACCAGAAAGGAAAGTTAGCACCCAGGTATGTTGGTCCTTTTAAGATCTTAGAGAGACTTGGTGAAGTAGCATATCAATTGGAATTGCCTAAGAGCTTAGCAGGTGTGCATGATGTGTTCCATGTGTCTCAGTTAAAGAAGTGTTTGCGTGTGCCGGACGAACAGATACCGCTAGAGGAACTCACTGTTAAGGAAAATCTCACTTATGAGGAGTACCCAGTACGGATCTTGGAGACAGCGGAAAGAGTTACTAGGAGCCGAGTTATAAGGATGTGTAAAGTTCAGTGGAGTCGGTATTCGGAAGCAGAGGCTACATGGGAAAGAGAGGAAGATTTAAGGAAAGCGTACCCTCAGTTGTTTGAGTAAGCATCGTCCGAATCTCGGGACGAGATTCATTTTAAGGGGGGTAGAATTGTAACACCCTAAAATTTGCATCATTTTAAAAATAGGAGAATTGGATTTATTTACGCAATTTTGTGAACATTTTAACCTAGAGAAATAATAATTTTCAATAAATAAAATCAACTATAGGGTTAGATATATGCTTGTGCATACATGCCGCTGCATATTTTATTTGTGATTGATTGGTTTTTATTTCCAGAAGAAAATGATTTCAAAAACTATTTGAAAATGCAATTGGAAAATTAGAAAAGGAAAAGAAAAATGGAAGCCTTCTTCATCTCTGCTTTGGCCCACAGGCCTTCTCCTCTCCTTTCCTGGCCCGCTCGGCGTCTGGCCCGCAATCCCGCAGCCCAGTTGCCTTCTCTGCCGCGCGCCGCGTAGTAGGCCGGCCCAACCGTCCGCAGCCGAAGCTGCCTCGCCCTTCGCTCTTTCTCCTTGTGTCGTTGACGTCCGGGCCCGCTTGTCGGTGTCGTCGTCATCTTCTTTCTCCCGCTCGTAACCGAGCCGGTCACCGCTCGATGGAATCCGCCTCCACCCCGACCTCCGCTTGCCTTGCACCGCACGCTGAGCCTCTCCTCATAAGTAGCCGCGCTCGCGCCGCCTCTCTTCCCAACCTCAATCGCGAGCCACGTCCTCAATTCGAACTCCAGCCGCCACAACTCGAGTAGTCGCCGCCGCTCACGATCGGTTTGACGAGTTCGTCTACTCTACTGCCACCGTAAGCTTTCCATGGATTTCGTGAAGCTACTCCGAAGTCGCCGAGCCCATTCTTCTCTTTTCTTTTTGATTTGGTTAGCTAATTAAGCATCACCGCCGTGTACAGGAGTTCACCGCCGCCATTGGAAGCCGCGGGTCGTCCTCCGTACGTCTCCGACCCCGTTTTCGCCCTTGGTGAGTTCGCGGGCATCCTCTCTATCTCCCTGTGCTTTTGGTTCATCCAATTACATACTGTAACGCAAGATTGCCCAACGCTGGCGAGATTTCTCACCGCCGGCCATGGTCTCCGCCGTCGGGCTACTGTGCCGGCCGGAAATCCCCTCTCTCTCTCCCTCAGTTTAATCTTAGCCGTCCGTTTTAGATCCAACGGCGCAGATCTCGTGATACCCTTTCGGTTGTCAGTTTTGCTAAAGAGCCTCTCTATTTTCTATAAATCTAACCCGCAGTCCAAAACATGTTTTCACATTTCGTTTTCTTCATTTGAAAGCGTATTTTGTTTCGGTTAAGAATAAATTACGTTTTCAGCTATTTACAGAATTGCCACTGATTTTGTTTTAGCCCTAACTTCTCCGTTTTAACTCCGATTTGACCCGTTCAAGTTGTGTTAGGTTCGTAATTTCATAATCTACATGATAGTGGTACTGTTTAGTAGGTTCTCCACTTTTAAATTTTGAGATTATATTTAATCTATTACTTTAATAAAGAAAAGCTTGTTTAAATCATAACTTTTTCGTTTTAGCTCCGATTTACGTGCAATTCGCGTCTGTGTGATCCTAGTGAGATGTAGATTCGTTTTACAAACTTTTCATCTTATTTTGCTACTGTTTTGTACTGTTCTAATTGTAACTTTGTTTACTTTGTATGATTGCTCTTGGATGATTGTTGTTAGTGTGTTAATCGAGAATAGACGGTGAGCAGTTCGTTGGTGATCAAGAGTACTATTACGAACCAGGTCAACAGGATCAGCTAGATCAAGGCAAGTATAGCATGGGACTATCCTTGTTACCTATTCACTTTAATTCACTTAATTCATTATGCATGTGTCTCCTTGTTAAGGATGCCTTAGTATTGATCTTATTCCTTGAATCCTATGGTTATGGCATTGGGTAGTATGCTAGTTGTAACAGAACCGACCAAATTATAAGAGCACAAGTACGAAAACAAGCACCGAAGCGCTCAAATTTTCAAACTTGAGCCCATATAATCCCGGTAGTCAATCGAAATCACGAAGGATTTCAAACCAAACTGCTTACAACCAGGATCGCATCACTCAACATACAACATCATACGATACATTTCACAAGTAGTTCTGAAATAAGTTTACACCACGGAGTAGCAAATATTACAAACCAAGTTTGAAAGTAGCAGAAGCATAACACACACACCAGTTATTTAACTACTGCCAGTCTTGATGATCCACAACCCGCAAAAGCATGAGGAAAGTACATAAAAGACGATCACGCCCAAGTGATCTAGTCTTCTTCACCCGCAGGGTGGAGACAAGTCTTGCAGAAGCCCTGATAAAGCATGTCATCTGCAACAGGAGGGAATAAACCCTGAGTACTGGAATGTACTCAGCTAGACTTACCCGTCAAAAACCAGAAATAAAGTGACACCAAGGATTATGCAAGGCTTACACAAGAGGCTAGCTGACACCACATTTTGCATAAAGGCATAAGTAGTTGAAACTCTTATAACATGTACTAGCAGTTATTTTTAGCATTTACCTGTCATCTATCTTAGCACCTGTACTAAACATGCACTTGGTTGTAATCAAACAATTATCATCATTATATCCAGAGCAGGTATGAATTGTGGCAACATTGTATCATTCCCTTAACCACCAGTTCATTTAATGAGATCTACGTTGCCGCTGCTCAAGTCAAGTGCTCACTAACCGGGAGCGACGGCGATTCGAATCGAATTCCTATCCAGCTGGAGGGGTATTTCTAACACTCACCGAGTCACGCCTGGCGAAGGCTGCTTAGGTCATCTTTTGTACAGTTCAGGAATCGCGGGCCCGAATAATGTCGCGTCCCCAAGGGCGACACTCTGCCAGGTGATAGGGACTCTAACCCCCCCCTTGGTCTCACGCCAATGTCCCCAAGCACATCCTTTCTCTCCTCCAAGATGCAACCTACCATTCGATTCCCGGCCTGAACCATACTACTCGACTTCGCGGTCGGAACGGCTTATCCGGCCAACTAAGTGTTAGACTGCGTTCAACATGACTCAAGGACGTACAGCGAATCGGTCCTTAAACGACTCAGACGGGCATAGCTCCACACCCAAGACGTGAAGTGTCTTGCGGCTGTACTATCGAACTCCCGCCCGGTCTCAATTTCATTTAAGGCATGGTTCCATCCACGATAGCCATAGAGCCACTCGTGACTCCTTCCTACATCTCGCGGATGACCGGAAATCACCCGACTTCTACCGTACTAAGCAGGGCTAAGCATTGACACGTGCCTAAACCTAAAATAGGATTAAGTACGATATTTGGACAAGGACAGGTACAATGCAACAAGTGTTTTCATATAACTCCTACAACTTAATGCAGTAAACAATTAAAAGTACTCAAGATTAATTTATAAAACAGTAGGTTCAGCATGCACCGGGGCTTGCCTTTCAGAAAGGTTGCAGGCCTGTGGTCCGGGCACTCAGGAAGGTCTTCAGCGACGTCTCCTTCGCCGACTGGTTCCTCGGGCTCCTGCTGCTCCGGGTTCTCCTCCGGAATTACCGGCTCGAATTCGAGGAGTGTCACCCCCTCCGGTGCACCTATTGCATGAATGCACAATAAATATAATGGATGCATAAAGGGGTGCAACATGCTCGGAATGAAATGCATTTCAGAATAAAATACTCTATTCAAGTTATTTTATTAGTACGTGCAAATCTCTTCTCCAGTAGAGAAGTACTCACCTAATCTACTTAACCTAAGATAAAGCTGCTCATCCTCAGTTAAGGCCCTAACACCTAACAATTACAAAAGTAGCATGTCTTAGGATATCACACCATATCAATCAGCAAAGCACCACAGTAAGCATTCTGGACAGCAGCTACTTGTTTTTATCACAACTGGAGATTTACAATTCCAAAAGATATGATCTAAGCCAATCTGGAAAGCCTAAGAAATGTACTACAATTCATTTTCAGACCTCAACTCCAAACTCCTAAGTTTTCCATGTCAAACTTCACAAGTTCCAGAATCTGTCCTCTCCAAAACAGAGAGTAGCAGATTTTTAACTGCCACTTTAAACAACAGTAACTCTCAAACTACTAAGCCAAATGCTTCCAAATTTTAACACAAGCTAGTTCATCAAGTTTACTCCAACTTTGGTATTTACAAGTTGTCCAGCAACCAATTTTATCAAAGCCAAATTTAGAATTACTACTTAGCTGTCCAGAAAACCTAAAATTACAAAGGTTAAATATTTATTGATGTGGCAAACATTCTCTAAAACCAAACTAATGCTACTACAAGTTCACAAATATCACAAAGACACCAGGAAGTAAGGTGTGCCCACCTAGAATATTTATTTATACTCATTTCTTATTTTACTTAATTAATTAGGTGGAATTTTAAACCTATATGTAAACTGCTCCTAAAATTCTACAAAAATTACAGGGGACTCTCTGATCCAAGAAGAGGCTACTGTAAAAATTTGAACTAAATTTATTCATAGGAACTCCCTACACAAAATTCACAAGCTAATAAGGCTGATTTTTGCATAAATAGGAAACCCTATTGAAAAGTGTCAAACAACAGATTTCATATTTTTCTTAGACACATTAAGACACCAAGACATTCTCCAAAAATTTATAAGAACATTACACATGTAGAAAAATTACTAAAATTCATTTTAGTATTTCCTAGAATAACAAGATAGCATTATAACTTGGAAATTACTTAATCACTGATGCCCAAATTTTTACCAGAGCTAGGGCTAGCATAGAGTAACCTACCCACCAAATTTTATGATTTATGGAACAATACAGATCAAGTTATAAATTTAACAAATTTGCATGCATTCCAAAACACATTTAAAGGATCTATTAAATTCTCCTAGAAATTAAACATCACATTCCAGATTTATATTTTTCTAAAATACTACACATCATGTAGACCCTAACAAAATTTATCTCATGATTTTTGGATCATTAAAACCCTAGATCTATATTTTTCCAACTTGTACAAAAATCAGTGACAAAATAATAAAAATGAATTTCATTTCGGACGACTGGGCCGGCCCGGAGAAAATCGGCCCACACACTCGCGCGCGCGGCCCGCTCAGCGCTCCCGCCCGCGCGCGACACTGACGGGCGGGCCCCCGCGGTCAGCGACCGGAGATAGGGGAGGCGGAGACCCTCGAGCTCCGACGAGCTCGAGCTCGCCGGAGAAGAGCTCGCTCGGCCAATTGAGCACCGCCTCGTGTTCTCCGTCACCCGGTGCGTCGATTGGTGCCCGTGGAATGGATGGGGATGGGGTGGAAGGGGCTTGTCACCGCGAGCGGCGGCCGGTGATGTCCGGTGGCGGCGCACCGTCGACGGTGAGGATGTACGGTGCGGTCTAGGCTCGGTACGAGTTTCACCGAAGCTAGGCGGATCCATTTTGCTAGGAAGGGAGGATGGAGAGAGACCCGAAGCACCCCGACCACGGTGAGGTCCCATGGCGGGCTCCGGCGACCTCTCGGAGACGGGGAAGAAAGCAATGCGGCTCACCTTGAGTCAAATCGCTGGTTTCGGTGGGTCAGGGAGATGGAGGGTGGTGAGGCGGAGGGATTGGCGAGGTCAAGCGGCCGGTGATGCGGTGTGGCACGCGCTTGAGCTCGCCGGAGAAGAGCGGCAATGGCGGCTCGGTTTCGGTGTTCTTGGCAACTGGAAGAGAGGGGGCGGAGGAATGGAGGCCGACTCGCGCGTCGTGGCGTCTTGAAGGCGTCGCGGCCTGACTGGTGGGGCCAGGGCCGGCGTACGGGCGCCACCGCGCCTCCACGCGTCGACGACGGCCTGCGGCCGGTCGGCCACTCTGACGCTGACGAACTGAATCGGCGACATCAATGACCGACTGACAGAGCGATTTCCACGATGATTATCTCCCAAACTGGTTCGAATTAGTCGAAGATGATTACACCAATTTTGTAGAGCTACATGAGGTCTACAAGTTTGTCAATTGGAGTTTGGGCTGGTTCGGCCTAGATTTGAAACTACAGAGCTCCAAAGTGGTGCCCCTGGAAACTGAAATGCAGTTTCAGAGATCAATGCCGACTAAAACCCTAACTTCTTGACACTATATCTCCTAAACTATTGAGAACCAGGTGATGGTGATATTGACAATGTTGTAGAGCTATGTGTGGACAACAACTTTGTCAATTGGCTCTAAGACTGGTTTGGCCTAATTTGTGAGTTACAAGTTGCTAAAGTGAGGTACAGTGAAACTGAAAAGTCCAATTTCCAGACTTAGAATTTTTCTAAGTGTTGATTCCCACTCAAGCTGACTTGTGGGCCATTTTTGAGCATGCTCTGGTCATTTTCATGAGATGGCCATATTAGAACTTTTGTTCCTCATGAAATTCTCTACAACTTTACTTAAGGGTGCTCTTCCATGCAAGGTCTCTAAATTAGACTTTTTAATTGGTCAAACTAGAGCCTTCTAGGGTCAAATGGTGGTCAAACTTCTCTTGGAGGGCAATTTTGTAATTTTGGTCAACATGAACCTTGTTCCAAATGTTACCCTAAGTATAACTAAGGTGTTGTAGGTCATGATTGGCTACCTTACCTTTTGTTACACCAACTATCAAATACTTCATGAGATAAATCAAACAAACCCTAGAATAGTTACATGTGTTGCATCACATAAAATAACAAACATGAATGATGCATGCTTATGTTTATGCCATGCAAATGCAATGCAATTATGGAGCTAAACACTTGAAGTGTTACACTAGTGCTCACATAAACAATGATCTTGTAATTTGACTAATGATATATGCAATAACACTAAAAGATGATTTTAGCAACAAGGAACAAGATGGCTAGAGTTTTCTCTAGATTCCTCTCCATAAGGACTTATCTGTAAGCGAATATCCGGGACTTACAGTACAGCTATGAGGGCTACATGGCTCTGGCTTTAGTCATATAAGAGGACCTTTTCTAGCTTGTTAGTGGTTACCTTTATGGCGCAAGAGGGGTGTGTTCCGGGTCGGGTGTAGTGCGGCTTCTGTCCTTATGAGTATAGGCTGCGTGTCATTATGTCATATGGAAGGGGGCTCTATATTTGCAGGGCACAGAAACCTAGCGGCCCTAATTTGTTAGACGAACCTTAGAAAGACTTTATAGTGAAACTTAACCATCCAATGGGGAGTCATGACCTTGGACTTTTGGGGATCACGACTCATAGTGAAAGTGTACAACCTCTGCAGAGTGTAAAACTGATATATCAGCCGTACTCACGGTCACGAGCGGCCTTGGACCCTTATGGAATAGAGATCACTATTAATTTACCTGTTCTTGCTATTCATTATTCTTTTACATGATCATGTGTTTGTTATGGGAATATCACCTATTTGTTGCTACTCAATTGCTTAAAACATGATCAACTAAAAGCTACATGCAGTTAAACCAGTGTCTACCCTATTTGAGCTTCATGTACCCCATGTTACACTTGTTGAGTACTTTTGTGCTCACCCTTGCATTTCCCCACACCTGAGGATGGACTTCCGAATGTACAAATAGTGACTACTACTACTTCCCTGAAGATTACTAGACTTGTGGTCAACCAGTTGATGTGTCTGTGCTGTGGAGCTAACTACCACAAGAATTATCTTATGTTTCCGCTTAGTTATGTGAAGGCTCTGTGATATTATTCGTTATGTAATAAACATCTGTGATGATACTATTTATATTTGTCATCTTATGTGTGATTGATCTCTGGACGCACATAAGATTATGTATTCTATTTGTTCCTTGAAAATGGGCGTGACACCTACCCTGCGCGACACTGCCGTGCGCCGCCCGCATGCGCATGCGTGGCACCTCGGTCGGAAACCGCCCTGCCAACCTAGCAGCCGAGCCAGCCCCACCTCACCTTGCATGTTCGGTAGAAGGTTCCTAGGGCCGGAGGTCCAATTGGCCAGGGTCATGTTCGTTCCGTACCTACAACACAAGAAGAAGGTGCACGTTCAGCAGCTAAGCTCATCTATTTGTTCTATTCATTCTATCGTTCCAAAAATCCGTACCATCTTAATCGTGTGCTGTTTAGTCGTTCTAACTCCGTTTTAATCCATTCAAATTACATTAGATTTTTTACTTAATCTACGTACTAGTACCGACGTCTTCATATGCTATACTTGTGAACTTTTAAATATTAAAAATATTAAATTGATCAATGTTTAGGCTAAACGTGGTCAAATAAAAACTCGTTTAGATGCTCTAAGATGTTTTTTTTCTTTTGCAAAGATAAAGTTTAACTAGCATAATAAATTATGTGATAATATATAATAAAATATGATTAGCTTTAATTTGACTTTTGAAATTAAATATTTTATGACTAATATGAATTAATACTAATCACATAGTTTTTCTTAATTAAAATAAATCAAGCTCGTAGTTGTTTCCTTTATAATATAAAAACTCTCGATAGTATTATTGTTTAGTATGTTTTAATTTATGTGTTCAAATAAAATATTAATCTATATGCAATTAGTTTTCTAATTAAAAGCAATTTAGCCTTTCCACTTTGATATTAAGTAAAAATTAGATTAGATCCATTTTAGTTTTCCAAATCAAATATAGTTTGGCTTAATTCAATTCAAATACTTCTATGGAATATCTTATATTATACACGATTAAAATGAAGATTGAAATCTTCTTTCTCTATTAAGAAGTAAATTTTACGATAGACGTTTCTTGCTCACCGTAGCTTCGATTAGAGTGCTTTTCACGTCTATGTGTTTGTAGCCATACGTAGATTAGGTTTTAAGTGTTTTATTGGTTGGTGTATTGTTCTAATTTAGTCCTATTGTTTGCTTCGTGTGTGATTGCATGGATGCATGTGTGGTGCTTTATAATCATGTCCAGTCGGTGAGATTTACGTGGTGATCAAGAAGCGGTTCATTAAAGGTTTGGATTTGAAGAAGGATCTAAGTTAAGACAAGTATAGCATGGGATCATCCTTGTTACCTAATCACTTTTAAAGCACTTAAATCACTATGCATGTGTCTCCTTGTTAAGGATGCCTTAGAAATTGATCTTGTACCTTGTCGCCTATGGTTTTGCATTGGGTAGCTATTGCTAGTGCTCAATATAAACTATGATCTTGTAATTTGATTAATAGAATATGCAATAACATTAAAAGATGATTTTTAGTAACATAATGAAAGAGGGCTAGAGCCTTGGGCTATCTTTTGGTGCTCTAGTTTCTCTCCACAAGGACTTATCTGTAAGCGAACATCCGGGACTTACAGTACAGCTGTGAGGGCTACATGGCTCTGGTTTTAATCATATAAGAGGATCTTTTCTAGCTTGTTAGAGGTTACCCGAAAGGGCGCAAAAGGGGTGTTTCTCGGGTTGGGTGTAGTGCGGCTTTTGTCCTTATATGTATAGGTTGTGCGTCATTGTGCCATACGGAAGGGGAGCTCTACATTCGTAGGTTACAGAAACCAGCGACCCTAACTTGTTAGACGAACCTTGGAAAGACTTCATAGTGAAACATGTCTGCCTATTGAGGTCTTGCAAACCTCGGGCTTACGGGGATTACGACTCACAGTAAAAGTGTACAACCTCTGCAGAGCGTAAAACTGGTATATCAGCCGTACTCACGGTCACGAGCGGCCTTGGACCCTTACGGAATAGATGATCACTATTGAACTATAATATGCTTATGTTTTTGCTATTCATTCTTCATATTACCTGATCATACGTTGATTCTAGGATTAAAGACAACTTGATGCTACCCATATGCTAAAACTTTGCCAACTAAAAGCTACATGCAGTTAAACCCGTGTCATGCCTCTTGAGCCTAATGAACCTCATGTTATGCTTGTTGAGTTCGACATGGACTCACCCTTGCTATTTCCCCCACATCTCAGGAAGGGTACCAGACTGCTAGATTCTGGAATTGTTAGGCTTGTGATCAACCAGTTAGTTTGATCCTGGAGTGAAGGTTACACCCGGTGTTCGGAGTTGTCTTGCCGCTGTGTTGCTCTATAAGGTTATATCTTATACTATTGCATTATGTTTAATATGCATTTGTCTTTTGATATTACACTTATCTGCAATTATATGTGAGATTTGACCTCTTTATTTTATATATAGTGTATATCTGGTTTTGTCCTTAAAACTGGGTGTGACAAAATCCTTGGGGTTGTTTCACATTTGGTAGATAAGGGACTCTCGATCTTTCAATATGCAGATGATACTATAATCTTTATGGATAATGATCTTGAGAGAGCCAAAAACATGAAGCTTTTAATTTATGCTTTTGAACAATTATCAGGATTCAAGATCAATTTCCATAAAAGTGAGATGTTTTGTTACGGAGCAACTAGAGATAGACAATCTGAGTATAGACAAATTTTTGGGTGTGATTTGGGGTCATACCCCTTTCGTTATCTAGGAATTCCTATGCATTATAAAACACTCTTGAATAAAGATTGGAAGCATGTAGAAGAAAGATTTTAAAAAAGATTAAATTGTTGGAGAAGTAAGCTGTTGTCGGTGGGAGAAAGACTGGTTCTAATTAATTCTGTTTTGAGTAGTCTTCCCATGTTCATGCTCTCCCTTTTTGAAGTACCTAGAGGGGTTCTGAAAAAGTTGGATTACTTCATATCAAGGTTTTTTTTGGCAAAGTGATGGTCATAAGAAAAAATATAGATTAACTAGATGGGAGGTAGTTTGTACTCCGAAAGACCAAAGAGGGTTGGGTGTCCTAAATCTAGATGTCCACAACAAATGTCTTCTGAGTAAATGGCTTTTCAAGTTGATTAATGAAGATGGGGTCTGGCAACAGATTTTTAGAAATAAATATCTAAGGGACAAAATATTGACACAGGTTCAACACTTGCCTGGAGATTCTTAGTTTTGGACTAGCCTTATGAAGGTCAAGGAGGAGTTTCTCTCACTTGGCAAGTTTGAGCTAGGTGACGGGTCTCAAGTACGATTTTGGGAGGACTCGTGGATAGCATCGCGTCCACTAAAATCTATCTTTCCTGCCCTATATAATATTGTTAGGGAAAAAGCACGTCTGTAAGAACAGTGTTATCCATGACACCGTTAAATGTAGCCTTTAGGAGATCCTTGGTTGGTGTTAATTTACAAGCATGGCATCCGGTGGTTGCAATGGTTGTCAATGTGCAATTAACAAACCAGAGGGATCGCTTTGTGTGGGGGTATTGTTCATGTTTCCTTTAATTTATTACCTCCAACTAGCGTTTATAATTTGTTTACAGGCTGGTTAGATGGGATAAATAGGAAACTGAAATCTAAAATCCTAGCGGGGGTAAGTGCAATTTATTGGGCGATTTAGTTAACTCGGAATGATATAATTTTTAACAAGGCCGCAGCACCATCTTACTTACAGATTATCTTCAAGGGGACTTAATGGATCAGGTCATGGTCCCTGCTACAGAAGGGGGAGGATCGCCAATTTATAAAGATGGAATGCAGTAATATTGAGACAACCGCGATGGAGATGTCTGCGAAACACAGTTGGAGATTTAGTAATAGAATTGCTTGGGAACTTTTCCTTTCGTTTTTTTGACCTGAACTTTGTGTTTGTGTGGACCGTTTTATTGATGACTGTAATAAGGAACAACTATATATATTGATCGATGCAGGGGCTAGGATATTTTTAATATATTCCCTTTTCTAGAAAAAAAAAAGACAAAGGTTCGGTCAACTCTCCGGTGGATCTGGACACATCTGAACTGTGAAGAGTGTTCAATCAGAAATGATGATGAGACAAAAAAAAAAGACAGCAAATGAGTCCAGACTACAGGCGAGTTAAGAGGAGTCAACGGAGCGAGGAGATTATGTTATAGAAAGGCGAGAGAAATTCCTCTGAAGCTCGGCAGATTCAGGGAGGACGGAGGGAAAGCAACACAATCACAATCGACAAAGGTCAAAACAACCTTGACGGTCCAGATTCACAGCGCAGACTACTCTCCACGGACCAGATTAATTCACAGAATAGAAAGTAGAAACCTCAAACGGATACACCAAAGCAAAGAAAAAAAATGGATATCCGCTCGAGTTCAGTAGGAAAATCGATACAACAGGAGAAGAAAACTGAGAAAAAAAAATAACACTGACAACAGCATACACACAACCTGCTACTGCCTGAATAAACTTGTTAGGATGGGCATGGATTGGAACTGGACACTGTGCTAAGCAAGGAGGTCGCCCCTGAACTCCCTTGCTAATTTCATTCATTGACTGGAAGACTTCAGAGTCTGAACGTGTGCGTGCATGATGGCGAGCCACCTACGTAAATTATTTCTTAATGTCTGCTTTTATAAAATTAATTAATATATAAAAAGAATGTTCCCACTAGAGGCAGGGAAAAAGACAAAAGGGGAAGACAAGACATCCTAGTGTTTCGATCTGAATCTTTTTAATCATATCAAGAAAAAAAGGGAGGTTAGGTGGTCTTTACTTGTGCATCATTGATAGATTATTAAACTATAATAGATATATATCATTGGTCATATTAATTGGAATTAAGATAATTATCCATATTAAACTAATGTCATTGAGTATATTAAAATCAAATAAAATTCACATTATATGGAGTATATTATTATTGATATTGAAATAATATTATCAATATAATCAGTCATTAGTCATAGGAATAATTTTAAATAGTTTCACCTAGAACTATATTCTTCATGGATGCACAGATCCATCCATATTCTCAAATATGAATGCAGAATCGGATAGAGAAAAATAATAAAAACCCGATACGGATACATCTATTTAGTATCTATCTTTGAAGCCAATATAAATTCAAATATCCACACTATAAGTTTTAACAGATATAGATTCAGATAATTTAAATTTCCGGACATCCATCTCCACCTCCATGACCCGCACTCAGACAAGACCATGGGCAGTGCTAAACCAGCGCAAGCATGCAAGGAGCTCTCTAGTGGCCTAGGACGCATGCAGCTAGCACACATGGGTGAGTGGCAATGGTGGGCGAGACCTTGCCCACGCGACATGTGCTCGACAAAATTCCCTAGCCCACACATGCTCGACAAAATGCCCTAGCCCACAACATGCTCGACAAAAATGCCCTAGTCTACAGTTGTCACACGGAGACCAGTCAACATGCGATATCAACGCTTAAAGTTTACAACATTTGTGGGGTATGAACTTGTCATGACCCAATGGTCGTTCCCAATTTAAACTTTTTAGATACCCCCTTGGAAGCACTAACCCCAGCTCTAACCCCATCTCTACTGCCCGAACCGGTTTTAGCTAATGATCTCCATAGACATCTCCGATCAGCCCAAGTCAACTCAATCAATTAACTTAGGCCAAGATCCTAGAGATATCGCCTGGAAGGTTCTCCGTATGCTTCAATGGGATCTACAAACTCTTATGAGTAAGGCTCAACCCCAACCTTGATCCCCTATGTTGGAAATTGTGACCCTATTGATTTGGGCTAACCCTAGAAGGGTAGCTATATAGTATTGCATACATGGGCCTCATGGGCCTAATACTCCTATACTCCAACACCCCCACAGTCTGAACTACCGGCACAGCAGAGTTATAGACTGGACATGAAAAGAAGAACACACACGAGCCCCCCACAGACGCAACTAGCCACTGGTGATGTTGAGGCTGGAGCGAAACTCGGTGAAGGTCGAGGACGGGAGGCCTTTGGTGAAGATGTCGGCGAACTGGGAGGTGGTCGGTACGTGAAGGACCCGCACCTCGCCGATGGCAACCCGATCACGGACAAAGTGTAGGTCGATCTCGACGTGCTTCGTCCGCTGGTGCTGAACGGGGTTGGTGGAGAGGTACACCGCACTGACGTTGTCGCAATAGACTAGCGTGCTCCGGGAGAGAGGAGTGTGGAGCTCGGCGAGAAGCTGCCGGAGCCAGGAGGCCTCAGCCACGCTGTTAGCGACAGCGCGGTACTCCGCCTCGGCACTGGAGCGGGAGACCACCGGCTAGCGCTTGGACGACCAGGACACCAGGTTGCCACCCAAGAAGACAGCGAAGCTAGAGGTGGAGCGCCGAGTGTCCAGACACCCGGCCCAGTCGGCGTCAGTGTAGACGACAAGCTCGGCGAAGGACGACCGGTGAAGGAGTAGGCCGTAGTCGACAGTGCCGCGGAGGTAGCGGAGGAGGCGCTTGAGTGCAGTGAGGTGGGGCTCTTGGGGATCATGCATGTGAAGACATATCTGTTGAACTGCATAGGTGATGTCCGGCCGGGTGAAGGTGAGGTACTGAAGGGCACCAGCAAGACTCCGATAGGCAGTGGGATCTGTGACTGGGTTGCCCTCGGCTTCTGACAGCTTGCCTTGTGTGTCAACCGGAGTGGAGCAGGGGTTGCAGTCAGTCATCCCGGCTCGCTCTAGGATATCAAGAGTATACTGCCGCTGGTGAAGAAGTATGCCGGTAGGATGAGGCTCAACAGTGACCCCGAGGAAGTGGTGGAGCACACCCAGATCCTTCATAGAAAACTCCTGCTGAAGAGAGGTGATAATGCGGCGGAGGAGTGACTGACTGGAGGCTGTAAGGACAATATCATCAACATAGAGCAGCAGGTACGCAGTCTCAGCTCCATGGTGATAGATAAACAGGGACGTATCTGACTTAGCCTCCATAAACCCCCAGTGTCAGTAGGAAAGCAGCAAACCGAGTGTTCCACGCCCAGAGGCCTGCTTGAGGCCGTAGAGAGACCTGTTGAGCCGGCAAACCATGTCGAGACGGAAAGAGTCAACAAACCCTGTCGGCTGACTGCAGTAAACTGTCTCAGTGAGAAGACCGTGTAGAAAGGCATTCTTGACGTCCAGCTGATGTACGGGCCATGACCGAGCGAGAGCCAGCGACAGCACCGTGCAGACGGTGGCCGGCTTCACCACTGGGCTGAAGGTCTCATCATAGTCGACCCTAGGGCACTGAGTGAAGCCCCCGGAGAACCCAGCGAGCCTTGTACCGCTCGAGAGTGCCATCAGCCCGACGCTTGTGTGTCCAGATCCACTTTCCGGTGACGACGTTGGAGCCCGGCGGACGGGGCACCATATCTCATGTCTGGTAGGCGAGGAGTACCGCGTACTCCTCTTCCATCGTGCGGCACCAGTGAGGTTCCAACAAGGCCTCACGGACAGAAGAGGGTACTGGAGATACATGCGGGTCATCGGGCATCACCGCGAGAGCCCGGGACCGTAGGGTACCAGCCGCGTGCCACGTCACCATAGGGTGAACATGCCACGGGTGTTGGTGAAGGAGCGGTGGGTGGTACACTGACAGCACGACATGGGCAGCCGGGTACTATGGCGGTGGTGTTGGTGTCGCCGGCGGAGAAGAGGCTTCCGGTGGTGACGGAGGCAGCGGAGCAGCTCGCACACGTCGCTGGTAGACGCGCACTGGCGTGGCGAAATGCGGAGGAGGGGCGGTACCCGATGTCCCCAGACCCTCGTCGATCGGAGGCGCCGGGGCAGGATCGGAGGACGACGCCCCCGGAACCTCATCGGGCGGAGATGCCGGGGCAGCACCGGAGGGCGACGCCTCTGGACCCGTGCAGGGCACAGGGCCAGGGGCGTCGCTGGCTGGCGTCGAGCGGGGACATGAGCCCGGCAAGGAGCCCGGTGGAGCAGTACCTGCAGGAGACCACGGCAAAGGTGGCTGGACCACCGTGTCAGTAGAAAACAGAGAGAACAGTTTAAGGTCAGGGGTGGTAGTGGGTGTGGTGGTGGTGGAGAAAGGGAAGACGGACTCATCGAACACCACATGGCGAGAGATGAGGACCCGACGAGAGGTAAGGTCAAAGCAACGGTAACCCTTGTGATCCGGGGAGTACCCGAGGAAGACACAGAGGGTCGAACGGGGTACCAGCTTGTGGGGAGCTGTGGCTGTGGTGTTAGGGTAACACGCACACCCGAAGACTTGAAGGTGATCGTACCGAGGAGGGGTACCGAAAAGAGCGTGGTGTGGCGTGGGAGCTGGGCAGGTAGCGGAAGGAAGACGGTTAAGGAGATAGGTGGAGGTGTGCAAGCTCTCAGCCCAGAAGCGAGCAGGAAGCGACGCCTGAAGCAGAAGAGTGTGCATGGTGTCATTAGTGGTACGAATCATGCGCTCAACCTTGCCATTCTGAGAGGAGGTATAGGGGCAAGACATGCGCAACTGGACACCGTGAGAAAGGAAGAAGGCACGGGAGGTGGAGTTATCAAATTCACGACCATTGTCACACTGGACAGCCTTGATGGTGAGGCCAAACTGTGTGGACACCCAAGTGAAGAAGTGAAGAATCGCGGGGAAAGCATCTAACTTTGCACGTAAGGGAAAGGTCCATGAATAATGAGAAAAATCATCGACCACCACAAGATAGTACTTATATCCAGAAATACTGATGACAGGAGGTGTCCATAGGTCGCAATGTACAAGATCAAACATGCAGACCGCATGTGAAGAACTATGAAAAGGAAGACGAACATGTCGGCCTAACTGGCACGCATGACACAAATGCTCATCATGAGCCCGAGTACATGGAATGTTAGAACTACGACTGAGCTGCATTAGGGCATCACGTCCAGGATGGCCGAGGCGCCGGTGCCAAGTAGTGGAGAAAGTAGTGGCAGTGAAAGCAGCTGACAAAACGGACGGCGAAGAAGATGAAGTAGCCGTCGGGAAGTGAAGAGTGTAAAGAGGCCCCGTGCTGTCACATCGGAGCAGAGAACGTCGGGAAGCCAAATCCTTTACAGTAAGACCAGAAGAGTCAAACTCCACAGAACAGGAATTGTCAGCTGTAAAACGACGAATAGAAAGAAGGTTGTGAACTATAGAAAGGGCAACAAGAACATCAGGAAGACGAAAGGAGCCATGAGCACCGACGGCACCCACAGATGTGACTGGAAGACACGAACCATTTGCGACTATGATGGACGAAGGGAGAGAAGAAGAGGAGAGTGAACGGATGAGAGTATACCAGGGTCAGGGGTGGTGTGGTAGGTAGCACCCGAGTCGGTGATCCACTCAGGACCGACAGGAGGTGTCAGGCCCATAGTGCTGAAAGAGCGTGCCAAGGCCGCCTGGTCCCAACAGGTAGGCCCGGGCGAGGCGCCGGAAGGTGTAGCCCACAGAGACGTGGTGTAGACGCCGGGAGGTGGAGCACCAGCGAGCATGGCCGCCGGCGGGTGAGGCTCACCGCGGGGAGCCTAGAAGGGCCACATAGAGATGCGCCCTGACCACGGGTTGTGAAAAGAGGGCCATGGTGCACCCTGTGGAGCCGTCGGCGCCTGGTTGCTCCCGTCACCCCCCCCCCCACGTCTAGCGCCACGGTGACGGCGACCGCCACGGTCCCCCCACCCCTGCTCGGCCCGGAGGAAGGGGGACCAAGAAGAGACGACGGCAGCGGAGTGGACGGACGCGATGGAGCGAACGGACGCGGCGGAGTAGAAGCAAGGGCCATCGAGGAAGTCGAGGACCCCGGCGTGGAGGTAGACCCTGGCTGGATGCCCTGAGCAAGCTCCTCCATGACAAGATCGTCACGGACCTGCAGGAAGGTGGGGAAGGGGCGCTGGCGGGTGATCCATGTCCTGAGGTGGGCGAAGCGGTCACTGAGCCCACGAAGGACGTTGAGGACCAGGATGCGGTCCTCCACGGGCGAGCCAAGGTCGCCGAGAGAGTCCGCCATGGCCTTCATCTTGCGGTAGAACTCTCCAACAGCAAGATCACCCTGCACGAAGGTGCGGAAACTCGCATCGAGCCGCAGAGCCCGGGCCTCAGTATTGCCCAGAAACTGGCCCTCGAGCGCCAGCCATGCCTGGCAAGCGTCAGCCGTGTTGCGGACGAGGTCGTGGAGGTCAAGGGAGATCATCCCGATGATCCAGGAGAGCACGATGCTGTCAAGGCGCAGCCACGAGGGGGTCTGGGCCACGACCGAGGCATCGACGAGGACGTGGTCGTCGAGGGCGTAGTGGCAGAGGGTGAGGAGGACTAGGTCCCGCCAACGGGCGTAGGAGGGCGACTCGGGCTCGAGGACGACCGGAACGAGCAGGCTGATGTTCTGAACGCCCCCGACCTGGTAGTGAAGCTGCGCCACGAGGGGATCGGCGGGATCATGCCAGATGACCGCGGTGGTGGACGCGCGGTGACCCGTCGAGCTAGAGGAGGTGGGCCCGAGGTCGTGGTAGGCGGGAAGGACGAGACACTGCTCCGCTTCGGCGATCTAGTGGGCCTGGCCCTCGGCTGCCGCAACACGTGCAACAACAGCAGAGGAGCAGATGGCGGCATGCCCAGGACGGCCGCTATGGCGGCGGCAACTGCCCTGACGCCGGCGGTTGAGGCGGCCGGAATCCCATGGGCCGGGAGAAGGACGCCCTCTGGTCCGGCGGCGTGCCCAGTGGCGCCAGGGAGGACCGCGCCCTCTGGGCCGGCGGCGTCCCCAGCAGCGCCAAGGAGGTCCGCGCCCGCGGCCGCGACCCGGGCAGCAGCGGCGCCGGGAGGAGGCGCGGCAGCGCCGGGAGGGCGTTGGCCAGCGGCGGCGGGAGGAGGCGCGGTGGCGCCGGGAGGGCGCTGGCCAGCGGCGGCGACGGGGCCAGCGCGCGGGCTAGCAGCGGCGGCGGGAGCTCCAGCCACCTGCGCCCACGAAGAGGTGGGTAGAGGAGGAAAGGTGTGGAAGTAGGAGGGAGGGGGAGGAGGACGGCAGCGGCGGCGCGCCTGCTGGCGGCGGCTGGATCGGCCAGGGAAGGGATGGGGAAAGGAAAGGAAACCCTAGGCTGCTAATACCATGTTGGAAAAATTGTGACTCTATTGATTTGGGCTAACCCTAGAAGGGTAGCTATATAGTATTGCATACATGGGCCTCATGGGCCTAGCCTCATGGGCCTAATACTCCTATACTCCAACACCCCCATCCATGGGAGGCGAAGAACTTCAACCTCTTGGCAATGTGTCCCCTAACCATTGCATGTAATTTTTTTTTCGATTGACTTAAATACAGAATCAATTCTTATGAGCCAAATAGCCCTAGCCCCGTGCTTCCGCTGAGCCAATCACCAAATGACGGAGTGAAGACAAATCCATTCTATTATATCTCCTGTCCATTCTCATTCCACTAACTGAGTGCAGATCACAACAGCCGTCGTTTCGCTCCGAGTGACTTGGCCAAGCATCAGGATGGGATCACCATCTCCCAGCCGCCAAAAAAAGATGACTGTCATGGAAGTTGCTGGTGATAAGATCCATCGTATTGTGCAATGTAGATGAGGGTTTAATTAGTACATTCACACCAGCCGGCATATTATAATAATAACAGCTCGTTTAAAAGTTGAAGTGGACGGACAAAGTGACAAACGTAGTTGGTTCCAAATCGAAAATTATTGACTTGACTTTGTACATATGTAGTGAGTGATGACACGGCAACTTGGAAGTTGCAACCATTTAATTAGGTTCATCACATCACATGGAGCCGTTTGAATACATAATTGCAGACCAACTGATAATACTCTGTCTACTTATCCTGTCAGTGGACATATAGCACCTCTACAGCTCTTCACCTATACTGCTATTGTTCCGCTGACAGAGCAACTCACCTAATGATGCAGTAAACACCGTTGTCATGTGTGGCACCATGGACAACATATCAAGATCTCCTTTCCCACTCGAGAACATTAGATGTGCCCTCCAGTTCCTCCAGCTGGATAGATTGCTCTGTCAAGGTGAAACTTCCGTGTGACTCGAGAACACTATGGAGCCGTTCAGCTGGAATTATAAGCCGGCTGAAAAACACTGTTGACTGATTTTTTGTGAGAGAAAAATATTATTCCGGCTGAAAAAACAAGCTGAATAAGACGGATTATAAGCCAGATGAACAGGGCCTATGACTGCACATGGATTCCAATAGTACACGACATGTAGGTTGTACAGATCCAGGTTAGATCGGCCATCGATTTTGTAGATTAGCGGGATAGCGGTAGCATCCTAGCAAGCAGTTATGCTAAATTGGTGGCCGACGAAACAAGAAAAACTTTTATTCCTGCAGTACACACTTGGAACAAATAACAATGCATCCGAACAATTTACATGCCTCCCACCTTCCATTTTTGCATTAGAAACGGATCCATATCATTCTGGCAAGTTGAAAGTTCATGACAAAAACAAACTACAGTGTTGATGCTTTTATGCTACACCGTAATGGGCTCACTGTTAACAGTACGTCAACCACCATTGAACTTAAGCAGCAAACTTACCAACAATACTAAATGCACAGACAATATTATATTTAGATGAAAATTTGCGACTAATAAGAACAATAAAGCCATCCAAAGAACATTACAAAAGGAGCAAAGAGAAAATTCAGGATTCAGTTGGTATTATCGTTACACAAAATTACAGAACGATTACAACACCAACGTAAAAGTCAAATCCATAAACATGCACACAAACAAGAGAGCATTCTTTATGAAGATACATAAGCTCAAGCTCAACGTTTGAGTACAGAGTAAATGAACGGAACTGAATGTCTTCTCCTAGCGATGTTTCACATAGGATAAGTGCAAATTATTTTGACACCTTGAAGGAAGCAGATGTTTCAGTTTCCACTGGCATGAGAGATGTATTGCGATACTGGATCACTGGATCAATTGGTAGGTAGAAGAAAGAAAAATAAGTGAACAGAGTTCTGTAGATGCCTGGGACGACACAACATTGATCACTGTGAGCTCAGCATCCTTCCAGTTCCTCCAGCTTCAAAGGGGGTTTCCTTGGATGCTCCTCCAGTTGCTTCTCAATGTCATCCTTGAGTGCAGTGTCATGGGAACCGATAAGCCGTACTTCCTTGAGTTTTTGTTTAGAGAGATTCTTTATCTCCATAAACTTCAATGTCGACCCACTACAGCAGCGAGCTGTCAGCAGCTCAAGATTTTGCATTGCTTCTGATCCAAAGGATATATTTAACTTTGAGCTGCAAGTAATCTCGAGGATCTTGAGGTTTAAATAACAGCACTGCTGTATTCCATTCACCCAGACACAAAAATCAAGCTTACCATCACCATCTTGAAGAGGCTTGACACAAAGACGTAGAATACATAGTTCTTTTATTTCCCCAGGGACTTTAATTATGTCAACTTTTGCTGATATGGTCATATGCAAATCCAACTTTGTGAGTTTGGGAAGATCTTTCATCCAAGCTGGCACCTCACTTCCAAGACCATATAACTTAAGGCTCTGAAGGTTTTGCAGAGGCTTATCCTGAGACGAGAATTCATTCAGACAACCTTGATTTCCCTTGCTAAGCCACACTGACAAGGATTCCAGGCGGACATGACATGAGATGGCAGCACAGAATTCCTTGTTATTTTTCTTGTTAACACCAGACACTCCAAGCTTGCGCAATTGGGTAATCTTCTTCAGCTCTTTTAGAGTGGCCTTGCCCCCTCCAATACCAGCATTAACAACACCAAACGTGTGCAATGGTGTCAGTTCATCAATCCCTGATGGCACCTCAACGCCAACTAGTTGACAAGATTTGCACAGGTTTGGCAACCTAGATATTGATGATTCCTTTGCCAGGGATATTGTACCAGCACGCATGTACTGCAGCTTCTTTAGCTTGGTAATCGATGCTGGCAATGTCGCTATGAAGGTACCCCTGATATCCAGAGTCTCAAGCTGCCGTAGCTCACCTAATGAACTCGGGAGATGGTAGACCCCAGTACTTCCTCGCAAAGACAGGAACTTGAGGCGAGGAAGAAGCTTCACCATCTTCTCCAGGTCTTTATCTGTCACACCTATGGCATTCTCCAGATCAAGAACCCGAAGCACCTTCATACTTTTAGAGATGAAGAATGATTCCCACTGACCAAACACTGTCAAAGACCGTAGGCGCGAGAAGTCAATGCTCTTGAACACAATCCTGTCCCTGTCCCAGCACCTCTCTATTACAAGGTGCCGTCCTGTGCGTCCAGTAGTTGGACGGCAACGCCCCTTCAGTGCAAAGACCTCCAGTGCAAATATTATATTTTCTTCCTCTGGACGTGAGATGATGTATTCATGGAAGAAAGCACTAACTTGACATAGGACCATTTTCATGTGGGTGATGACCCTGCATGTTGGCGGTTGAATCATGCTTAGGTTGACGAGCATTGAGAAGAGCATCTCCCCTTTCTCCTCTGCAGTGATGTCTTTTGTATCCCTGGAGTAGCCCTCTGCAACCCATCGCATCACTAAACGCCTCCGCCGAATGATTTGGGACCCAGGGAAGATTGACATATAGAAGATACACGGCCTTAGAAAATCCGGGCAAGCACGGAAGTAGGAATGCATCCAAGCAAACAGGTCATGCAGACCACTAAACTCAGGGTTGCTCTCAAGCTCGTGCATAAATCTGTGATTCAGAGTTTTTGTGCTCCCCATACATGTAACTGTCTTTGGTGCCAAAAATTTAGCTACAGAAACTATCACTTTAGGAAGTCTCCCACACTTTAGGATGAGTTGTTCTAGCTCCTTGTTGTTTGAATTCATTAGAGGGGATGTTCGGCTTTTCTTTTGTACCTATTGTTCCAGCAATTTAAGATGATCTTAATCAATATTGTAAACACTAATTGCTGTGTGAACATAATGATTGTTTACATAAAAAGAATCAGCATGAGCAGAGAATGATTGGAAAATAACAAAAACTTTTCATCGTTTACGAAATAATGTGATATTATGACTAACTTAAATTGTTTGCAACACAAGCGGTTGTATGCAATTTTTTTTTACAAATGGCATATGCAGAATGATGATATGCCTTTATGTTTTTCAAATTGTTTGAACACAAGTGCACTACAAGGGTTGAAAATGGTTGTATTGTGGCTGGCTGTCAATAACTCTATGCCAGACAGGCCCAGCCCAAAGTCGTGGCTAGTTAGGTGTAGAGCAAGGATGGACACGCCCTCGTGGGCCCATAATAACATTCACTATGTAGTTCCTTTACTTCCTACAAGAGTCAAGACTACTGTAAACAAACTAGATTCCATCTATTAGGATCCAATCTTTTCTTAAGTTGCTTGAGTCAAGTATAATCTCCTCGACACAATGAGGTGATTGTTTCTTTTTCTTTGCGGTTTGTCTATCTCAAGGACCTAGGGGTTGTCTTGTAGCCTGTAAAGGCAGTCAGCCGTTAAGGCAAAACTTCGTATTCTGTTATTTCCCTTACTTCAATGTAAGACAGAGCTCCTGCCACATTCTTCCAAAAAAAAGAAGGGAAACACACTCTGCACTCTTGCTCTGCAGCCCAAGGCACCAATCTCCTGGCCCCCACCAGCGCCACCAGGCACCCCTCCTCTCAGTTTGCCCAGTTTCTTCCTGAATATCTCACTCAATCCAGACATGACAATTCAACCTATTGATGATCACACTTCCATTACTTCTCCATTTTTATAGCAAAGTTCTTCTATAATCCACCCAAAATTGCAGATACAGTAAAAAAAAAGAAACAAAAAGTTTGTGAATTCGAGGTTCAGACCATAATGCTATGGACAGAAAGATTGTTCAGAGCTTTTTTTTTATCAGAAACAGTAGGGGACACCTACTTGTGATTTTTCAAAGCTTATGGGGTTGGAACAAAATCATGCAAGCCCTGTTTGGTTTGTAATGCTGGTGAGCCAAACCAAAAGTTGGTGTCGCTAAATCCTGAGCACGGCCAAATTACAGGGAATAAAAGTGTTTCAATCATGGCCATTGCCAAAGTGTGTGATGTTTGGATTGTTCATGAGCCAAATGTTACCAAAGTTGGAAGTCATGAGTCAAATGTTTCGTTTCTATATTTTTTAACGGAAACAGGAATGGGTTTGGGAAAGCTGGGCTCGAAAATGGGATAAGGTTATGTGGACATACGAAAACAAACCAATACGGGTGGAAATTCAACAGAAATGAACAGAAACCAGAAACTTAAGTCAGGACTAGACATCCACTACACAATCGGCAAGATTATAGCAGCGGAAAATGGATAAAGCATCCTTCTGTCTAGTCTAAATCAACAATGAGTAATCAACTATGCAAAAAGCAAATATGACATAGTGCATTTCTGTTAGTCTGCTACTGCCCTACTATGATAATATCTACTACTGCTAGCCCCACTACTCTCACATGGCCACAGTTCTCCTACTCCTATCCTGGCATCCTGCGTTCTTCTGCAGTTTTGCTACTCCTAAGGTGGCGTTTGGTTCATGGGAAATGCGGTCTGGGATAGGGAAATCAAGAGTGGGATAGAATGTATCCAGTGTTTGGATGGAGGGAAAGGGAAATAAATCTAGATTGGGAAAGGGAAAAGATTCAGCTATATCCCAACGATTTCATCCCAACCAGATAGGTGGGTTAACATCCGGAAACAACAGAACGGGCGCTGGCGGATGTGAAGCTGGAGTGCATGCGCTCCTCGGGGCGGTACTCGTTCATGAAGCTGAGACACTATTGCTAATTTGATATTGCCAATATTATCTATTGTCTACAGTCTACTGATACAAGTACCAACAACCAAGTTTGCCTCCAGGCTCCAGCGTGGGCGCACAGCGCACGTGCAGTGCATTGCCACTGGGGAAGCACTGTGGCAGGCTGGCAGTGGAGCGTGGCCTCGCCACACTGTGATGGACACAAGGGCGAATGCTTCGAGCAATATTGGCAACGAACTGCACTCTTGAGGACCGCCTGTGGTAGATTGATCTTCACTTCTTCAGCTCAAGACGGATGGCAAGCAGGCGTGGGCGGCAGCGCTGAGAGGATAGAGGAGTCGAGAGCGAGCAACATACTGCGGGGTACAGCGGAGATGGAGGCTAGTTGAGCTGTGTGTTGTGCCCAAGCCTTGGGCAATGGAGTGCTGGGTGCATTGCATGTTGGACTATCCCAGAAGAAAAACGGATAAAATTTGGGATCCGGTAAATACAGGGGGATAGAGCCTCTCTCATTTTTGTATCGGTCCTGACCACCTCCGTCCTGTATCCCGTCCCGTTTTTGGATTTTTCAAGAAATATGGAAACAGATAGGTCAAATGTTGAAACAGGGCAGGTCAGGAGGGGATTTAACCCGTCCGTTTTCAACCCTAATGACAAATGTGGTCTGTATCATTAAACTTTATTTAAACAAAACGTATCCAATTGACACCTTGTTTTGTAGATTCAATTACAAGAAAAACATCGATGCATATATTTATCAAATTAGATGTATGGAGTATAGTATATGAGATAATTTGGTTCCAAGGTTACTCAAGAATATAACAGTTTTGTGCCTAGTTCAGGTTGCTGCCAGCCTGCTACATAGGCACCATCATCTTAGTCTCCCTCCTGCAAGAATGTGGCCACCAATTTTGCAGCCCAAGCTCTGGCCAACAAAGGCAGTGGAATGTAGCTGAACCAGCCAAAATTTGGCTTTTCAAATCAAATACCAGCCAATTTCTCAGGGCCGACCAAATTCTGGCTTGCTTATTCAGGCCCCAAACCAAACATGCCTGCAATCCCAATCTGGTAGTCCCTTGCCCCATCTCACAACCAAATCACTCTAGGGAGAGGGCCTCACCAATCCACTCCATCCCTCTCATTCCCAAGCAACGACAAACTGGTGCTGACTAGCCCATCTATTGACACCACACCTTGACTGGAAATCAGTATTTACCATACTAGGGTTCACAATATCACTGAAACTAAGGTTGTTAGCGGTGGTTACGAGATTTATTTGTGGCTGAACCTCTGCTGTCAAATTAGACTCACAGATAATCAGATAAAATTGGATAAAACTAGACTCATAGGTAATCAGATAAAATTGGATCTAAGAAGTTTTAGTTGATCTCATTCAATTTAAATTTAAAAGGTTTCAGTTGAGAACTTTTAAATTTGAATTAGGATCATATGAATTGTAATTTTTTAGAGCAGAGGCTTTTGGTCAAGCCGTACAGAAGGCAAGAGAATATATAAAACTAGGTGAATTCCCCGCGCGTTGCTGCGGGAATGCAAGAGTAATTTGAATTGAGTTAGGAGAAATAGGATGTAGAAGAAATCTCGTTGGTGTATAATACATAAGTATATATGCGATATAAGCAGAGAACAGATTTAGTTTTTTTGTTAAAGATGTAACTAAAGACAACAAAAACCATATCAAAGAAAACACGGTCACTAACCTATAGGATCGACCAGTACGGGAGACTAATCTCATCCACCCTCACCCCTCACCCCTCACCCCTACTATACCTGAGGGTCATCCCCTCTCCCAAAAGTTTTAGGAGTTTTCCTTCACAAAATCATGTATGTTTCGGAGGACCACATATAATCCACGTGATATGTAGTTTTGCTAGGTTTTTGCTTAGAAACAGACTTTTGCTTAGAAACAGTTATCAAAGAAAACACGGTCACTAACCTATAGGATCGGCCAGTACGGGAGGCTAATCTCATCCACCAGAACCCCTCACCCCTACTATACCTGAGGGTCATCCCCCCTCCCAAAAGTTCTAGGAGTTTTCCTTCACAAAATCATGCATGTTTCAGAGGACCACATGTAATCCATGTGATATGTAGTTTTGCTAGGTTTTTCTTAGAAACGGGCTTTTGCTTAGAAACGGTTATCAAAGAAAACACGGTCACTAACCTATAGGATCGGCCAATACGGGAGGCTAACCTCATCCACCCTCACCCCTCACCCCTACTATACCTGAGGGCCATCCCCCCTCCCAAAAGTTCTAGGAGTTTTCCTTCACAAAATCATGCAGGTTTCGGAGGACCACATGTAATCCATGTGATATGCAGTTTTGCTAGGTTTTTCTTAGGAACGGCCGTTTAAATGTTTGCAAAAAAAGTTATCGAAATATATCCATGTGGGGTCTTGTTTTGAAGAGTTTATTGCGAGGAACACCATGGTGCAATTGGATTTTAATTACGATACTTGGTTTAGGTGCTACGACTTTTTTTCTATTTCAAAAGAAATAGCTAGTGGAAGATAAATGAGGCTTAGTGGGCGGATGACGTCACTTAGTGGGCGGATGACATCATTTTGCTGATGTGGCCCAATGAGAAGCCAGAGAAATAGGCTAGTGGGTCTTTGCTTTATAGGAGGTATAGATTTAATGAAAAAAATTATGATACTTGAATTAAGATTTGCACTCTTACAGAAAACAGTCCAAATTTGAATCTTTTTTAATTCATAAGTGCATACTTAAATCATATTTAATCTGCTAAGCACCTAAGAATCCAAGGTTGTTTTTACGTGTGTAATAGCTGCAGAAAATATGGAACATATGTCTACAGGAAAAGGGAATGAATGTTTGAGTAGCTTTGAAACGTGGTCTGTCGGCAGGTGATCGCTAGGTAGCTATTTTCTTCTCTTTTGCTTCCTGCATCCAAACCTATTCATCCTCTAACTAGTGTATGGTGAAGCTACTGCTTGCCTAGTGAGAGTAGCTGTGCTCCAGCTCCTACTGTCAGGGGCGGAGCGTGGTTACAACCAAGCTGTGCTATGGCTGCCCGCCCTGGCCAATGTAATCACCACTGTCATCTAAACATTAATTTTGGTACTGTTCATGGGTGCCCCCCCCCCCCCTTCTCCCTCCCCCCCCCCCCTAATTATTTGGTAAAGCTCCACCACTGCCTACTGTATCAGCACCCCATCCATTCCTCATGTGCCCAAACTTGGACGGTAGTGATGTGGGGCAGAGGCTTCCTTGTTCATATCATTTATCTTGTTTAGATTTGGGGATTCGATTTTTTTTGGGTTCAGATATAGATATTAGTAATTTATCATATTTGCTATATTTGTATCTGGTCGCAGTCTGTTAGGATATAAATCATGGTGCAACTTTTAATTCCAAAACTAACAAAAAAGTGTCTTTCGATGAACAATAGAGGTGTGCTAGTGAACATAACTATGAACAATAAAATTTAAGATTCTAGTCGCCTTTGCTACTCATGACCTATGAAATTATTTATGAGGAACTAAACTTGCATAATGTATCAGTTTAAAAAAAAAACTTGCATAATGTAAATATGTTTAAGGAAGACAAATTCAAGTGTGCAACTTTACAAGGGTTTACGGTTTTAGCATTGCTAGATTGTTTGAGCTCTTATTTTGATATCCCTAAACAAAGCTTGCAATTATGTTTCATGCCTCCTTTCTTCAAATTCAAAATTTTTGGTCAAGCAGACAGCACGTAGTTCACAATAATGATTTTCTTACACATTATTAATTTGAAATGACGCTGTTGAGAAAAAACTGAAATATAAGTGGACATTTAAATGGCACTTATGACATTCATGGTCCAAGAGCATATCATTCACGAGCAGAAAACTAAAATAAAAAATAGACATGCCTCTTTTCTGGTTTACTCTCCTATCTGCTGTAATTCTTTGTAAAGCAAGTACACTTTCATACTTAAACTTTGCCTTTCTTGGAACCACTGGATGAATTGTTAATTACACTATAGTTTCGGACCATGGTTGAAGGAGAAAAAGCAGGTACTTGTCAATGAGATGTTATCTTTACTGCAGACCCATGCAGGAAAACAGATTCAAGGAAGCAATGCAGATGAATATTCTTGTGGTTAAACATACCTCTTTTTTAAAGAGATCAAAGGATGCTTCAGTTTCTAGACATTTCACATTAAACACGACCTCTTCATCGTCTGCACAATACGTGGCAATTCTTTCGTCGGTTGTAATGACGATGATAACACTCTTGGAATGTCTAGATACAAGTGCAGGTTGTATTAAGTCCCATTCTTCCACAGACTGTAGATCATCAATAACAACAAGACACTGATGTTCTTTTAGAAGCTTATGACACTCCTCAATAGGGTCTTTGATTCCCATGGCTTCTGAGTGAATATCCAAAAGTAAGCTCCGAGAGAAGTCCCTCAAATTGAATGGATGGGACACATGGACCCAACCATACTTGTCAAACATTCGGTCCTCTTTAAGCATCCTTTCATAGTACAAATTTCTAACAAGATCTGATTTTCCAACACCAGCAATTCCCCACACAGACATCACTTGCCAACCTTTGAAACGGACCCTGGTCTGACAGTCACGAAGTTCATTCTTTTGTGACTCGCGTCCAACAAGGGTAGACTGGTCCATCCAATTGCTGGCTACAGCCTTTCTACAGGTGGGAATCCTTTCATAAGTAAGGCCTCCCCTGTGGCTCATTCCATCCTCTAATATTTCACTGTTGCTTGATATTACTCTTCCAGTCTTCTTGCTCTGAGAATATTGATAATAGAAACAGTTACAGAGAGAAGGGAGAAAACTGATATTTACTATGAGATGTGGGCGCTCCCAAACCCATCAAAATTATTATAATCTGATTCCTGATCCTAGTTCTCATATTGCCTAGAGATTACATCAATCTTCAGTATATCGAACTGTTCCTTCAATATCATGTAACAGACACAGAAAAATATATTAATACGAAGTATCTATGCACCACTAGTGACTTATAAGTACTCCTTTCATTTTCTTTACTGGCAGCCATTTTAATGTATGCAATTGTGGCCTAAATGAGTAAATATGTGAGATCTATTGAAACCCCAATTTTCATGATTTATCTAACACATCAGAAAACATAATGTCCACACGTATCAGAGACAATGAATCAAAATAAAAAGTTAGATATTATAACAGAGAAAACAGTAACTGTTTTCATAAAAGTAATTGACTCTGTTCCAGGCTAACCTCCTTGAAGAAGACACATACAGGGTACTCAGCTGAGTACTGTTTAAGCTCCAACACTTGGTATGAATGTCCAACACACAAACTTGCGATTTCACGTTGCTCGGTGGACACGATAATCCAGTCGCCCTTATTCCTGTGAGGTAGGCATGCCCTGATAGTGTCCCACTCTCCCATCGTGCACACGTTTTCCAGGACGAGTAGGTACCTCTTCCCATCCACTTGCTTCATGAATTCTTCAATGATTCCTCGCTTAGCTACCATCCTCTTCAGTTGGGTTACATCTACAGTGGTTTCTTGTTGTAGACAGGAATTCGTATAGAACTGAGTCACCAAGCTCTGGAGGAACTTGTGGGGATTGAAAGGATATGTTAGCTTGATCCAGCCTCGGCATCCAAAGTTTTGACAGATTTCTGGATCTTGGTATGCTTTCCTTATGATGGATGTCTTACCAAGATCTCCACCTGCCCCCCACAACGAAATTACTCCAAGGTCACTGCTTTCTTTAGTGATGAGCTGTGTGAGATCACCTAAGCCTTGCTGCTTTTTCATGGTGTCCCTTGCCTCAACAAACATGTCAAGCGCTGTTGTGCCAATAGTAGGCCTGGTAGCTGGTTGTTGCTGCATTACTGGCTTGGATCCAGAGTCGCTGATGAGGCTGTAACGTGAGTTCCTCTTGCTCACATCCTCGACCCTGACCTTGATCTTCTTTATCTCTGCGACCACTGCATCTATGGGTAGTGCCGATGCTGCCATACATGATGGTATGAAGCGGCGCCACCAGTGGGGCCGGTTATCCAAGTGAACAACAAACTCAATGCAATCCTCCACATCGTATGCTAGGTCACGGACCTGCCTCACCCATGTCCTCACCACGTTATTCTTGGCACGTTCTTCATTGGCGACGTTGAGAAAGGAGTGCATCATCTCAAATTCACCTGTGATGAACACAAGGTCCCTCTGTGCACTCTGCCGCAGCTTTGACTCTTCCTCAATAGCCGACTGGGCCTTGGTTAATACCCCCTCCACCACCGACTTCGCCAATCCAACCACAAGATCCCCCATTGCGCGCACTCCCTCTCCCTCTTGCTCTCTCCCTCCCTCTCTCCTTGTGCTTCTGTGTCGTAGCAGCTAGCAAGTGATGCTGCTAATGTAGTAGAATTGCATATTTTGAGTACCCAGAGATGGTACTATCAAAGGAAAGACCAGCTCCAGCTGCGAAACAGATAGTTTGGACATTATTGTTAATCAAGGCTGGCAGGAACTGTGAGATGAGTTAGGTCAACAACAAAACAATCTAGCTGTACACTCAACAACTTTGTCACGCCAAGTGAGCCTCTTGGTCAAGGGATCTGCACTTAACCCAATGTCTTAATAAAGAAGTCCTATTGTAGAAAGAATAATTTGATAAAGTTGGAATGTGGGGCAACTGATTGCGCATGTTGTCACATCTGGCCAAAATGACCTCTTAAGAACAATGCAGTTGGTATGCCTCCGGAAGGAAAAAAAACAACACAACAATGTTTTTTTTTCTACAAGAGAAACCTAACCCGGAATGGTTGATTAGACACAATTTTTCTTAAGCAAAACGAAAAGCACATCATACTATGTCAGAAATCCTTTTTATTATGAATTGGTTGCAATCAGCTAGCTGCAACCTGCAAAGGAGGTAGAAAACACCGTGCTGGCACCATTGATGATGACTTCGTTCTGCATATGTTTTGCTAAACCAACTTTTCTTCTGAGGAACTGTACTCACCTAACCGACTAATAAGAACAACGTATGGTTACCAAAACAGGTTTGTACATTGTTTTGCACAGGTAAGATTTCAAAAATTGCCAACTCAATGGCATATGGAGCAGTAGCATCAGGTGAATCCTCTGTACTGATATGCTCAGCTGTATTTGCTCTCCACCAAGGGTATTTTCTTTAGAGAAAAACTCTAGACACCCTATAGTTTGTTAATCTAAGCGATGTATTTGTCCTAAACATGATCCAGGTTCTACACCCTTTGGTCAAACACAGCTCCCATCACCCATTTATGCATTACTTTGTTAGTTTAATACTAATTAACAAGGCTACTAATGTTCAATTTGAAACTAATTCAAATACGCACACTACACTGAAGTAATTTCGGATCTAAACTAAACGGATGGGGAACAACCAAGTAATGCCCTATCTGCATGTACAGGTCTGCATCTACAGCCAAACAATCTGGGACAGCTTGGACCAGAGCTCTACACTGCTGAACTGCGCCCCACTAATCAGGATTTGGAATCGACTACTCCAGCAGTCAGTCAAACAAGAGAAACACAGTGCGTTTCCATACCCCGTACCTTGCGCAGGAAGGAAGGATGGAAACGAGGAGCGGCAGTGGCAGCGCCCGGGAAGGACAAGAACCAGAAGCCCTTTGGATCAAGCCGCCACATGATTCGTCACACTGGCTGCTATTGCAGCTTGCTTCTCCTCTTCGGGTTTCGGGGCCAGTCGACTCGGGCGGCAGTGCCTAGGCTGGGCTTGTTGGGGCCGGCGGTGGGGCGGGGCACCTTGTGGAGGTGGAGCGGCGGCGAGGGAGATCCGGTGGGGTCGAGTGGTGGGTACTACAGGCAGGCAATCAGGAGGGAGAGCGGGGATGCGGACGCCGGCGCTGCCATGGATTTGGGATTTTGGGGCCTGTGGCGCGGTGGTGGTAAGGAGCGGCAGCGGGCCAGCGGCGTGAACACAACAGACAGGAGACCATTCACCAAGGAATTTCCTTGCTCTTGCTCTACTTGCACATATACTGATATACTTTAGATCGTTTTTCTGTTTGGCTCTTTTTCCACCTTTTCAATTTCCTTATTGTTATTTTGTATCTTCTCAGCAATTGCTGATGGACAGAAAGACTATTCGGTTCTAAGCTACCCAGCGTAAGCCATCTAACCTTAGAGGCTTCAAAGCCTTAGCGCAAGGAATTTCCTTGCTAGCACCAGCATCTCCAGCAATATTACATAAAACACACCTTCTATTTCTGTATTTAAGTAGCCATCTATTTCAATACTACCCGCTCGCGTCAGGGAAGGTCGCCTGGGCACTGGGAATGGGATGTCCTCCCGCGCCACCGGAAAGACCGCCGCCACGCCGACCCTGGCTAGCTGCGCCCGAGGCCACGCTGGGGAAGGGGATGGACGCTTGTGCTTGGTGTCCGATGCAATCGTGAGAAGAGAAAAAGTAGGGAGAGTGGAGTAGAGGGCCAACAGAAGTAGGGGTGAAGAGAGAAAAGTAGGAAGACGACAAATGTGGAGGTATAGTAAGGACTTGCTGGAGTTGGCTTTTTGACCCCCTCTACCCCAAATCCAGAGTAGGGGTCAAGAACGGGGTGCTGCTGGAGTTGTTCTAAGAGAAGCTAGCCTACCAACTAAAAATTTTTATTTTCAAAATCATATATCATCTCGATGTAATGTTTTTGAGAAAATAATAAAATCTTCCTTTGTGAAAAAATACAAGGTTAGGTGGAAGAGCTGGGCCTAGCTTCGCGGTCTCCAAGCATTCGTAACATGTCTAGATTGTTGATTTTTTTTTATTGTTATGTACTCCCTCCTTTCTAAATTATGACCATGTTCGATACTTATGCCGATTTGTTGTGAGAAGAAAATATTATTCATTCGCTGAAAAGTACTGTTGAAGTAGTGTTGCAGAAAAGGGTCTATAAGTCATTCCAAGAATTTTAGAAAGTCAAAACATCGCAAGATTGACCAAAATTATAGAGAACTATAAATATTTATGACTTCAAATAGGTATACTATAAAAATATAATTAATGAAAAATCTAATAATACTTAGTTGGTATCATAAATGTTATTATTATCATATTATATATATTTGATCCAACTTAAGATGATGTGACTCTTAAGAAAGTTGGAACGACTTATAATTTAGAACGAGGGAGTAACATGTTATACTGGGGCTGAAACCGTGTTTCCAAACTTAGGGTCTTGATTTGTATCACCATTGGTGTTACATTGTAAATCACAGGTTAAAAATATTCATGAGCATTGCATTTAGTTAAAGTGCATCAGCTGGAAATAAAAATCGAAATACAATTCGAGTCTCGGAAATGAAAAACAGAAAACGAATAATATAAAAACCTAGATCAGCAAAAATTCGCTAACTAAAATTATCAAGTGCGAATATTCACGAATTTTATCAAACCAAAGCGGGAAAGATCAATTACTCGTAAATGACACGCTCCGACACAAGTCATCGGCCACTTGCACGTCTGACATGCACATACTGCTTGCTTGCTGCTGCTTACTACCTCCTCACCCATTTTCCACGTTGAGCAATCAAAGCTGTTGCCTGCTGCCTCCTCAGCCGGTCTTCACATCAAGTAATCAAAGCTGCTCAACCGAGCATGAAGGAGAAAGGGGAGAGTGTGCAGCACGTCTAAATTATTTCGTCTCTGCCAAGTCTACTCCCAGAGTACAGGAGCCTTTATTAGTCCCTTACAAAAATTTTCATCTTGCCCGACGACCGACTGCAGCTCGTAGAACTTACCAGCACGTCATGCTGAGCACCAGAAAGCAAACCGGAGCACACGCCGCACTACAACACGCAGAAATTACTGTAGCACGCAGGATTCACTATAGTGCACGCAAAAAAAGATGGTACTGTTCATCAGAGGCAAAAGTCAGTTGCCGGAATGCTGAGAAGTTGATTCACGCTTGTCGCGCGCCGGTCATCCTTCCCGTGCGAGCTCCGCCTCTATCATGCGTCTCTTGTCCTTAAAAGGAGACGTCTCGCGATCGCGAGCTCGCCAGCCACCCACTTCGTTGTCCACCTCTTCCTTCCTGAGTCAAGTTTTCTTCGTTCTCTAGGAGAATCCCGAAGCACCAGTCGACTACGGTGAGTATCCGTGAGTCCCTCCAGTATTTCCTCTGTCTCCCTAGCATCGTCATCCTTCTTCATTATTCTTTGATTAAAGACCACCAAGTCTCCTCCAGTACAACCATGAGCACGTCACGAGAGATCAAAGCATGAGTTAATTAATCCCCTTTGATTTTTCAGAGATTATCAACAGCCACCTTACGTGATCGATATCTCCACCATACGATATCCGAATCACTCGATTCTTCTTTCTAAAATCATTATCTGCCTGTTAGTGTAGTTAGATCATACCTATCTGTGGTGATGCTAAAGTCTATTAAATCAATCAAAGGCGCTTAATATTAATATGATAAATCTTGTAGAAATTTTTGTGGCAAATGGGTAATAGCTTTAGCTTTGAAACTTTTGCGGTCGCTTCATGGTTTTATTAGGTGCTTGTTGTAGTTTTGTAGTCCTTAAATAGCTTACTAGATGTGATAGCTAAGTTTCCCTAGCCGTATTAAATATTAAATCAGAAACAAATGAAGAGTATGTAATTTAATGAGTAAAGATTAATTGGATCAGTTTACTCTTGCTTAGTAAGAATAGTAGACAGCCTGGTATGTTAGTCATTAGAGCTAGCTTAGTAGCTTATTAGTAGTTGTTATTTTTTTAGAGCTGCTGTTATCATTGCATTAAGTCATGTCATCATTTCTTGCATATAGATCACGAGATAGTGGAGTACGTGGCTGTGGAGGAGCCGGAGTATGAGAAGATCGTGGAGGTGTACAAGGAGAAGGTCCCCGTGCAGGAAGGAGCCCCGGAGCTGTCAACCACTAACTTTGCTGCACACCAGGATGCCCAAGGCAAACCCAGATGCATAACCTTTATTTTGAAATGATAATAGGATATCTATGTTATATGTGCATTTACGTTTCAGGAGTTCTGTTGAAACCCACTTGCATAAATATTACTACACAAGAGTCTTCCTAGTTTAGGCCATGTAGTGCCATGCTTAGGTTTCGTTAGCGTGAACAACATGGTGTTGTTCACGATAGGTGATCATTATTATCACTATAGTTAACATGGAAATAAAGACAGGTGAAATGGTGACCGGGCAGGGATGTGATTTGGTAGTGGTGGATGTGACAAGGGGTGTCATGCGGCCAACATGGCATCACTGGGTTACATTGTTTCGCTGTCCGAGTTGGTTAAGGACCGATCGTTGCATTTGGATGGTTGTCATGTAACACCCCAGGTGTTTATCACCAATTAAGTAATGGGTTTGAGCTCAAACATGATAGATTAGTGGAGATGACGATGCCAAAGTCAAACCTATGAAAATAAACCCTAATCTAAACTTGGATGTTGCATCCTCGCTTACATATAGGCTCAATTAAAAGATATATGCTTGGGTGTTGCTATCAAAGTATCTTCACATGTCTCACATCAATAACTATCTATATTGATCCCTAGAAAAGTTTCATGAAGTTCAGAATCAAGAAGTCACATAAAATGATAAGTTATATGCTTGTTTGGATTATAACTAAAAACTGCCTTACATCCCATGGGAACTAGTGTTGTGCAACATACAAATGCAATATGTGCAACACATCTTGGACACATGTGGAACACCCTAGTGGAACATGTGTAGCATGTATCTTGAAACAACCACATGAAATGACTATAGCATTTCACTTGAGTTCTATGTTTCAAGGCATGTGAGGCCTGCACTTTTGTGCAACCTATGCATGGTGGGTATGTTTGGCCTCTACAACACCTTAACTACACTTAGGACACTTAATGGAACAATGTTCATGTTGATCATTTTGCCTAAATGTGCTTCTAAGTGATGGTTGACCATGTATGGACCCTAGAACCCTTTTGTTTGACCATTTCAAAAGTGTGACCTAGAAGCTTTGCATGACTGTGCACCCTTTAACAAAGTTTTAGATAATTTTATAAGGAACAAACTTTATTTAAGAGTCAAGTCATGAAAATGTGTGGAACATGCTCAAACAGGGCTCACAAGTCAGTTTTAGGGCTGATCTCAGCACTTAGCCATTTAAAGCCTGATTTCAGTGTCTTCGACATTGACATCCCACGTTCTCGAGTTTTTACTAAGTAACTTCAATTGGTCCAAAAATGAAAGTTGGAAACAATTTGTTGGAGAACAACATGTAAAAAGTTGGGATCGATTTGACCAAGTTTGGCATTTCAAAATCCCAAAACCGAGCCCTCGCTTAACTTATTGACACTGGTGATTTGGGGACTGATTATCTCCTAATCGGTGGGTCTTATGACCATGGTGCTTAAATAAAAATTGTAGAGTATACTGAGGTGAACAACTTTGACAATTGGTCCATAGCCCAGTTCAGCCCTTAGCCAGCCCAAACACGGCCTCCAAGTCGAACTGGTTCATGCACACCACGTGTTCGGTTGAAGGCTTCAACGGGCGACGCGCGTCCGGACGTGGCTTCCATGCGCTGGCCGCGCCTCCACCATGGCTGGACACACGCCCGTTCCTCTCCACGCGTCTTGCGCCTCATTGCCGAGGGGAAAAGCACCAGGACGCGCGCCCAAGCTCCACTCTATCCCCTCTACTTCCTCTACCTCTCCATCCCGACTCGCGTGCGCATGCCACTGTGACCGTGGCCGCCATTGCCGCCCGTGCTCGAGCTCGAGGTGGTTATGCCGCTTCGGTCCACCATTGTCTGAGTTGTGCTCCTCTGCGTGTGCGTGCTCCTCCAGGTGAGCCACCGCGCACCTTCCCTGGCCAAGACCGTCGCCGGGGCACGGCCGGCCGAGGTGGCTCTGCTGCCGACCGCAGGCGCCCGTGGCCTCGCCTCCTCCGAGACATTCAAGCAAGACTGGGTGCACCGGTGGGTGCGCGTGGGCCCCCTGGTGCCGCACGGGCACCCTCGCCGTCGTCGACCGCCCCACCGCCGGTTGGCCGGCCGGTGTTCGCCCTCCCGCGCTCGGCCGACGGAGGTAGAAGACGAAGACCCGATTCCCCCCCCCCCCGTGACTCTCTCATATGACAAGCGGGCCCGGCCAGACTCCGAGGCCCACTTGTCGGTTTAAGGAAGTGTCCGTCCTGGGTGTGTTTTCGGGTGCGCCTAGCATATTCGGTTAGGTATGGATAAATCCTGTTTTTGAAATTCAGATTTTATGTAAATCTTCTAAAATTCATATCTCATGCTAGATAAGTCCAAAAATAGCAAATGTGGACTTTTTGGAAACCTTGAGAAGTGATCTATGCAATAGAGTCATAAAATGTTAGGTGTTTGTAGATGTTTTTCTGATGTTTTTATTTAAGCTTTAAAAAAATGCTCTAAAATGCTTATAAACTTGACCAGAGCAAGATCTGGAGTTTTAGAACTCCAAAAATGATGATTCTTGTTTTGTTAATTTTGTGATGACATTTAATTGCTAGAAAAAATATTAAAAACACTAATTGTTCACTGTTTTCTTAGGGTTTTGATTGGACCTTGATAAATAAGGAAATCTATATTATTTTTCTTGTCATTTTATATCTTGAGTTGTGATGCTCCAATTGATGTGAAATTTTTATGGTAGGATTGTCTTGTTATGGATGTACTGTGGTACAAATTTCTTGGTCACTACTTATTGGATGATCTAGTTATTGATTTAACTTGTTTAGGGCTTGATAAATAGCTTATAAATAATATATAAATGATAAAATAGAAAATGTTGTTCCATTACCTTAGTATGATGTTTCTCTATCATATTGATTCATAATATGGCCTTGTGTTCACAGAAAATATTGAGTTTTAGGTTTAACTTGCTCTCACATGATTTATTGCAATAGCTATTTGTCTTTTTCATAGAGGTTGATATACTTGTCCAAATAGCTTGAAATTTGGACAGTAGACTTTTGGTAGCATTTGTAGACCCTTGTAATTTTGGTAGAATTTATTGAGCACTTTTGATAGGTGTTCATAATTCCACCTAATTATCTAAATAAATTAAGAAAATGCATTAAAAGAATTTATTTAAGAATGGACACTATGTTTTATGGTGTTCATTGGTCATGGGTGACATGTTGGTAAAGTTGGTTTTATCTAATTATATGTTTGCAACATAAGTTAATAATTATTTCTTGCAAATGAGGTTTCTGATCAGATTTGAGGATATTGTTAATTACCCTATGCAAATGATGTTTTCATGTCTTGTGTGCTATAACAAAGTTGTTGTGAATTTCATTATCTAGCTGCTGTTAAAATTTGGTGGCATTTGGCCATATGGTTTACAAACTACAGCTGTTTAAAGTTAGGTTACAGAATTGCTTGCTCTCTGTCTTGTTAGATCAGTTTCGGTATTTGTGTAAATTCGACATGTTAAACTTTGAAATCATGCTGTGATGTTTATAAATGAAATTTAGATAATTTCATAAGCTTTCCATAATGTCTTCTTGCAAGTCATTTGGAGTTGTAGATCTCCAGTTATGATTAAATTACTCAACTGTTGGTTTGATGTCCAGAAGGTAGCAATTTCTAGTTCTAGTACTTTGATTAAATTTGTCATGCTTGGGTATTGAAATGTGACTCATATCTTTGATGATACTTGAGTGGTACCCTGTAATCTTGTGAGACTTGTTTCTTGATTAATGTGCTTGCCCTCTTCTTGTTATGTTGAATCACTACGATCTTGGCTTGTATATTGGTTGGTTTGAAATCCCTCATGATTTCATTGGACTACCGGAGTTATATGGGCTCAAGTGCGAGAATTTGATCATTTCGGTGATTGTTTTTGTACTTGTGCTCTTATAATTTGGACGGTTCTGTTACATGTCAGGTCACATATCTCCTTATCCCGAGCATATACTAGCAGATGGGGGCTAGAAAGACTTGTTATTCTCTTGTCATGGGTTCCGGCTCCATTCGGACCAAGCCAGACCAACTGAAGGTGGATTATATATGGGTATTAGGAGGTCTAAGCACTGCGAGAGGGCGGAGGCTTGGAGTCCCAGTATGGACGGGGACTCGGTTCTCTTGACAGGAGGATAATGGATTGGTCCCGTTTGTACCTCGGTACGGGTAGGGCGTGTGTTTTTTGGGGTACCCAGCTGGGCTACATTGATTCGCGAATCGCCGCGTAAGCGGTCCGATATGACTTGATCCAGGTATCGTAGTAAGAACTAAAAGAGAAAAGGTGAATAAGGATGGATTTGTATTGACCAACTCTTGTTTGAAAATAGCATTAGTGCTTACATAGATGGTTAGCTGATAAACTAAAAGATGGCAAATAAAAGAACTGCAATAAGGATCCACTAGTAGTAATGCTTTTCTGCAAACTTGAACCAGTAGCCAAAAAGCCTATCATGATCCTTAGAGTCGGGAAATTATTCCCAGTCGGATAAGTCTTGCGAGTACATTGTGTACTCAGGGTTTATTTTACCCCTGTAGCAGGTGCTGCTTGAGGCTTTGTGTGGAGGATCGTCTACTGGGCTCAGATGGATCTTTGCTACACTCGCTAGATATTTACTTCCGCTGTTTTAATTCCATACTCTGAACTTGGTATTATAATAACTTATTTCTGATGACTATGTTGTATGGAATAAACTAAGTATTGTACTCATTTTCATTATTGGATCCTGGATAAAAATGTGGATGGTTTCGAGTTCTCCCATTGGGTGTGCTCGACAGAAACGGCTGGAATAGCCGCTGGCAGAGTACTTAGTGCCTAGAGGAAGGCAAGTACCTCCGTTAGTGTGTTATTTTGGGCGGTTCTGTCACAGTTGGTACCAGAGCTAATAATGATTACGAGTTTATCACCCTTTCTAAAAGCTTAAAATTTGATCAACAAAAAGTTTGTGAAAAAGCCAGGACGCGATTTAGCTAAGCCCTGTTATATAGGATAGTGGCACTGTTTTTATCTAATCAATCTTCTATAGGTGAACTAACTTGCGTTACGTAAGAATTCGATAGTAATGTGTGAGTGTACGATGTGCCAAAAAATATTACGTTCGCCGCTATATTCCGGCGGGAAAGGTCAAATAGGGCGATGCATGCATCATGTTAAATCAACTTGGTTTAAAAAAAATTCCCTATTCTCATGGGAAATAGTCAAGTAATAAATGAATTACTTAACCAACTAAAAGCTAATTCTAAATTACTTCTCTCCTTTTGACTAAATCTGGTAATTGTCCCTAATGGGTGGTTCTTATCTGGTAGCAGATGAACCGAAGGTCGGTTCGCAGAAGCAATAGTGCCGGGGCTGAGGTTGGCGAGGGTGCCCATGTTGAGGGGGCGAGAACACCCGTGCTGAGGAGTACGCCACTCAGGGCAGCAATGAGGTTCCACTTTTGGCTCCTCTTGCTCCTCCTTCTCCGCCACCGCCACCACCGCCTCCAATGACCCATGCAGAGATGATGGCGGAGATCAGGAGACAGCCCGTGCTTTGGAGATGATGGCACAGGCTCTTGGTGGCTTCGCCCGTGGAGGCCACGGTGGCAACAGCGAGAATGGGGGTGATGCCCGTGGTCTCGAGAGGCCTTGTTCTTACCATGACTTCTTGAAGACCAACCTGCCCACGTTCACGTCGACAAGGGAGCCTCTAGACGCGGAGCACTAGCTTCGTGTCATGGAGCAGAAGTTCTTGCTTCTCGACATCACTGAGGAGCTGAAGGTGCGCTTTGCAGCGCAGCAGCTGCTGGGTTCCGCCAGTGCATGGTTGGACACCTTCAATGCCATGCAGTCGGTGGACCACCACGTGACTTGGCCAGAGTTTACGACGGCCTTCAAGGAGTACTATATCCCTGCCGGGCTGCTGAACCGGAAGGTGACGGAGTTTCTGGAGCTAACTCAGGGAAACATGTCCGTGTTGGACTATGCCAACAAGTTCAACCAGCTGGCACAGTACGCAGGGACCCACGTGGACACCGACACGAAGAAGAGGGACCGCTTTTACCGTGGCCTCTCTTGCATGCTACAGGAGAAGTTGTTCACTGGGCACTACCAGACTTTTGGTGCCCTGATGGATGCTGGCATCACCATGGAGGGGCTTCTGCGAGACTCTTACACTGAGCACAAGCGTAAGTGGTCTTCTGGCGGGCCTTCTAGACATCCGCAGGCTCAGAAGGTGCAGGTGGTTCGTAGGGTGCCCTATCAATCCACCGGCGGGCATCCCTACCGTCACCAGCAGCAGTCTCACCAGGCACCTTCCACTTTCTACCGTGCTCCTGTCTAGCAGAGTCAGCAGCAGTCGCAGGGTCAGCAATTTCAGCCGCGTCTAGGTCCGGGGGTTGGCCCGAATGTTTGTTTCAAGTGTGGCAAGGAGGGCCATTTCATTCGGAACTGTCCACAGAATCAGTCTGCTCCACCGTCCGCAAGTTCACGCTTGGTGAAAAGGACTATCGTCACCAAGAAGGCACCTGTGAGTCGTACCGGACAGGTCAACTTCACCACTGCTGAGGAGTTATTGCAGTGTGATCTAGTGATGGCGGGTATGTTCACCATCAACTCCCATCCAGCCTATGTGTTATTTGATTCTAGTGCATCACATTCATTCATGAGTCAGAGTTTCATCGAGAAGCATGATATATCACTATTGGCTATGCCCTTTGCATTTAAGATCAGTACTGCGGAGGGATTATTATGTGTTAATACCCGGACAGATACAGTCAAATTGGAGTTAGCTACCCACATCTATCGACTCTAGTTTCTGGTACTGTCAGGGCAAAGCATTGATGCCATTCTTGGGATGAATTGGTTGAAGGCTTATGGGGTTACACTAAATCTTAGACACAGAGTTGTTGAGCTTCGGCTACCTTCGTCCGAAGATAGGATGTCTCTTCGTATTTCCTCCCGAACAACTCATTCAGTCTTGGCTCACACGGAAGCTCTCCCAGACCTTGCTTCTATCCCTATGGTTCGTGAGTTTTCGGATGTCTTTCCTGAGGATCTACCTGGCTTGCCTCCTAATAGAGAAGTTGAGTTCACCATTGAGTTAGAGCCTGACACAGCTCCGATATCTCGGCGTCCGTATCGGATGGCCCCACCGGAGCTAGCAGAGATGAAGAAACAATTAGGGGAACTGTTGGAAAATGGATTTATTCGGCCTAGTACCTCTCCTTGGGGATGTCCAGCCATATTTGTAAAGAAGAAAGATGACACCCTACGAATGTGCATAGACTACCGCCCTCTCAATGCGGTAACTATTAAGAATAAATATCCATTGCCTCGTATAGACACTTTGTTCGATCAGTTAGCTGGTGCTAAGGTCTTTTCTAAGATTGATCTTCATTCAGGCTAGCATCATATTAAAATTAGGTCTCAAGATATACCCAAGACTGCTTTCTCTACTAGGTACGAGTTGTATGAGTACCTAGTCATGTCCTTTGGTCTTACCAATGCTCCTGCTTTCTTCATGTATCTCATGAACTCAGTCTTCATGCCGGAGTTAGATAAGTTTGTAGTGGTGTTCATTGATGATATTCTGATCTACTCCAAGAATAAAGAAGAGCATGCCCAGCATCTTCGGGTTGTATTGACCAGACTTCGAGAGCATAAGTTGTATGCTAAATTTAGCAAGTGTGAGTTCTGGTTAGACCAAGTGCAGTTTTTGGGCCATGTGCTGACTCCTAAGGGAATATCTGTAGACCCGAGTAAAGTGCAAGATGTCTTGAACTAGAAGTCTCCTAAGTCTATCCATCAGATCCGTCAGTTCCTTGGCTTAGTAGGGTATTACAGCCGTTTTATCCCAGATTTCTCTAAGATAGCCCAGCCTATGACCAAGCTTTTGCAAAAAGATGCTAGGTTTGTCTGGAGTCCGGCCTGTGAGCAAGCTTTTCTAAAGCTGAAGACTTTCCTTACCACTGCCCCAGTTTTAGCCCAACCGGACATTGAGAGACCTTTTGATGTGTACTGTGATGCCTCAAAGATGGGGTTAGGATGTGTGCTTATGCAGGATGGGCGTGTGATAGCTTATGCTTCACGCCAGCTGAAAAAGCACGAAGTTAACTACCCCACCCATGACTTAGAGCTTGCCGCTGTGGTGCACTCTCTCAAGATTTGGAGGCATTATTTGTTAGGAAATAAAGTCAATCTCTTCACCGACCACAAAAGTCTCAAGTATATTTTTACTCAAGCTGAGCTAAACATGAGACAAAGAAGATGGTTAGAGTTGATTAAGAACTATGATTTGGAGGTCCATTATCACCCGGGAAAAGCAAATGTAGTGGCTGATGCGTTGAGTCGGACGGCGCATCAGGAAGAAGAAGCACCTTTATCTCTCCATCATGCAGAAGTGCTAGCCAGCATTGCCTTAGTCTCAGAGTTGCAAGAACAGATAATTAGTGAGCAAAAGCAAGATGTAGTAGAGGTCCCGCACATTAAGAAGTTGCTTGAGGAAGGTGTTTTGAGGTTTAAAAACCGGTTAGTGGTCCCTTCGAGTGAGGAGTTGAGAAGGAAAATTTTAGAAGAAGCACATAACTCCAAACTATCCATTCATCCTGGAAGTAATAAAATGTACCATGATTTGCGCCACTTGTATTGGTGGCCAAATATGAAGCAGGACATCACTAAGCATATAGCACAGTGCGACACTTGTGGGAGAGTAAAGGCGGACCACATGCGTACGCCTGGAATGTTGCAGCCTTTACCCATTCCTGTGTGGAAGTGGGAGGATATTTCTATGGACTTTATTGTGGGTTTACCCCATACCTCCAAGGGACATGATTTCATCTGGGTTATTGTAGACCTTCTCACCAAGTCCGCTCATTTTCTGCCAGTGAGTACAAATATATAGCCACAGACTATGCATAGTTGTACTTTGATAAGGTTGTGACCTCTCATGGAGTTCCTCTCACTATTATCTCGGACAGAGGGTCGGTCTTTATGTCTCACTTTTGGCAACAACTTCAAAAATGTCTTGGTACTCGTCTGCTCCATAGTTCAGCTTATCACCCCTAGACAGATGGTCAAACAGAAAGAGTGAACCAAGTGCTAGAAGATATGTTGAGAGCTTGTGTGATTTCTTTCCCTGAAAAGTGGGATAAGTGTTTGAAGTTAGCTGAGTTTTCTTATAACAACAGCTACCATGAGAGTATCCGCATGGCACCCTTCGAGGCTCTGTATGGAAGAAGGTGTAGGATCCCGCTTAACTGGGTTGAAGTGGGGGACCGTGGTTACTTTGGGCCTGATTTTGTCAAGAAAGCCCGGAAACAAGTGAGCATCATTCGGGAGCATTTAAAGGCAGTCCAAAACCGACAGAAAAATTATGCTGACAAGAGAAGGAGACCGTTGCAGTTTGCTATTGGAGACCATGTGTATCTGAAGGTTTCTCCCATGAGAGGGGTACATCGTTTTGGTATTGGTGGAAAGTTAGCCCCTCGCTATGTCGGACCTTATAAGATTTTGAAACAGTGTGGCCCAGTTGCTTACCGCCTCCAACTCCCAGATATTTTATCTGTAGTCCACAATGTATTTCATGTGTCTCAACTGAAGAAATGTTTGAGGGTTCCTGAAGAAGTTGTGGAAATTGAAGGGCTACCTCTCCAACTGGACTTGTCTTATATTGAGCACCCTATAAAAATTTTAGATGAGAAAGAATGGGTGACTAGAAATAGTGTGGTGAAATTTTACAAAGTCCAATGGCAGAATCACACAGAGGCTGAAGCAACTTGGGAGCAAGAGAGATATATCTTGAAGCATTATCCCCATCTTATCCCTAGTATATTAAGGTCTGATCATTAATAATGTATCTTTATCTCTCACTCTTTGTACATCAAAATCTCGGGACGAGATTTTATTTAAGGGGGGAGAGTTGTAACGCCCTTGGTGTTACGTTGTAAATCACAGGTTAAAAATATTCATGAGCATTGCATTTAGTTAAAGTGCATGAACTGGAAATAAAAATCGAAATGCAATTCGAGTCTCAGAAATGAAAAATAGAAAACGAATAATATAAAAACCTAGATCAGCAAGAATTCGCTAACTAAAATTATCAAGTGTGATATATTCACGAATTTTATCAAACCAAAGCGGGAAAGAACAATTACTCGTAAATGACACGCTCCGACACAAGTTACAGGCCACTTGCACGCCTGGCGCACATACTGCTTGCTTACTGCTGCTTGCTACCTCCTCACCCGGTTTCCACGTTGAGCAATCAAAGCTGCTGCCTGCTGTCTCCTCAGCCGGTCTTCACATCGAGTAATCAAAGCTGCTCAACCGAGTATGAAGGAGAAAGGGGAGAGTGTGCAGCACGTCCAAATTATTTCGTCTCTGCCAAGTCTACTCCCAGAGTACAGGAGCCTTTATTAGTCCTTTACAAAAATTTTCACCCTACCCGACGACCGACTACAGCTCGTAGAACTTACCAGCACATCGTGCTGAGCACCAAAAAAGTAAACCGGAGCACACATTGCACTAAGCAGAACGGCAGCAAGCGAATCAGAGAACACGTAGAAATTACTGTTCACCAGAGGCAAAAGTCAGTTGCCTGAATGCTGAGAAGTTGATTCACGCTTGTCACGCGCCGGTCATCCTTCCCGTGCGAGCTCCGCCTCTATCATATGTCTCTTGTCCTTAAAAGGAGACGGCTCGCGATCACGAGCTCGCCAGCCACCCACTTCGTTGTCCACCTCTTCCTTCCTGAGTCAAGTTTTCTTCGTTCTCTAGGAGAATCCCGAAGCACCAGTCGACTACGGTGAGTATCCCGTGAGTCCCTCTAGTATTTCCTCTGTCTCCCTAGCATCGCCATCCTTCTTCATTATTCTTTGATTAAAGACCGCCAAGTCTCCTCCAGTACAACCATGTGCACGTCACGAGAGATCAAGCCATGAGTTAATTAATCCCCTTTGATTTTCTAGAGATTATCAACAGCCACCTTACGTGATCGATATCTCCACCATACGATATCTGAATCACTCGATTCTTCTTTCTAAAATCATTATCTACATGTTAGTGTAATTAGATCATACCTATCTGTGGTGATGCTAAAGTCTATTAAATCAATCAAAGGCGCTTAATATTAATATGATAAATCTTATAGAAATTTTTGTGGTAAATGGGTAATAGCTTTAGCTTTGAAACTTTTGCGGTAGCTTCATGGTTTTATTAGGTGCTTGCTGTAGTTTTGTAGTCCTTAAATAGCTTACTAGATGTGATAACTAAGTTTTTCTAGCCGTATTAAATATTAAATCAGAAAAAAATGAAGAGTATGCAATTTAATGAGTAAAGATTAATTAGATCAGTTTACTCTTGCTTAGTAAGAATAGTAGACAGCCTGGTATGTTAGTCATTAGAGCTAGCTTAGTAGCTTAGTAGTAGTAGTTGTTTTTTTAGAGCTGCTGTTATCATTGCATTAAGTCATGTCATCATTTCTTGCATATAGATCACGAGATAGTGGAGTACGTGGCTGCGGAGGAGCCGGAGTACGAGGAGATCGTGGAGGTGTATGAGGAGGAGGTCCCCGTACAGGAAGGAGCCCCGGAGCCGTCAACCACTAACTTTGATGCACACCAGGATGCCCAAGGCAAGCCCCGGTGCATAACCTTTATTTTGAAATGATAATAGGATATCTATGTTATATGTGCATTTACGTTTCATGAGTTCTGTTAAAACCCACTTGCATAAATATTACTACACAAGAGTGTTACTAGTTTAGGCCGTGTAGTGCCATGCTTAGGTTTCATTAGCGTGTGTTGTTCACGGATAGGTGATCATTATTATCACTATGGTTAACATAGAAATAAAGGCAGGTGAAATGGTGACCGGGCAGGGATGTAGTTTGGTAGTGGTGGATGTGACAAGGGGTGTCCTGCGGCCAACAGGGCATCACTGGGTTACATTGTTTCCCTGTCCGAGTCGGTTAAGGACCGATCGTTGTATTTAGATGGTTGTCAGGTCACAGATCTCCTTATCTCGAGCATATACTAGCGGATGTGGGCTAGAAAGACTTGTTATTCTCTTGTCATGGTTTCCGGCTCCATCCGGACCAACTGAAGGTGGATTATATATGGGTATTAGGAGGTCTAAGCACCGCGAGAGGGCGGGGGCTTGGAGTCCCAGTATGGACGGGGACTCGGTTCTCTTGACAGGAGGATAATGGGTTGGTCCCGTTTTACCTCGGTATGGGCGGGGCGTGTGTTTTTCGGGGTACCCAGCTGGGCTACATTGATTCGCGAATCGCCGCGTAAGCGGTCCGATATGACTTGATCCGGGCATCGTAGTAAGAACTGAAAGAGAAAAGGTGAATAAGGATGTATTTGTATTGACCAACTCTTGTTTGAAAATAGCATAAGTGCTTACATAGATGGTTAGCTGATAAACTAAAAGATGGCAAATAAAAGAACTGCAATAAGGATCCACTAGTAGTAATTCTTTTCTGCAAACTTGAACTAGTAGCCAAAAAGCCTATCATGATCCTTGCAGTTGGGAAATTATTCCCAATCGGGTAAGTCTTGCGAGTACATTGTGTACTCAGGGTTTATTTTACCCCTGTTGCAGGTGCTGCTTGAGGCTTTGTGTGAAGGATCGTCTACTGGGCTCAGATGGATCTTTGCTACGCTCGCTAGATATTTACTTCCGCTGTTTTAATTCCGCACTCTGAACTTGGTATTGTAATAACTTATTTCTTATGACTACGTTGTATGGAATAAACTAAGTATTGTACTCGTTTTCATTATTGAATTCTGGATGAAAATGTGGATGATTTCAAGTTCTCCTATTGGGTGTGCTCGACAGAAACGGCTGGAATAGCCGCTGGCAGAGTACTTAGTGCCTAGAGGAAGGCAAGTACCTCCGTTAGTGTGTTATTTTGGACGGTTCTGCCACATGATTGACTCCAAATCTCTTTTTGTGGTCTTATATCGTTATTCAGATTTATTTGCCAGTGTCGAGTGCTCATGGAGCGGACATGCAACCGGCTCCAATTCAGACATGGCAATAAGGATCCACTAGTAGTAATTCTTTTCTGCAAACTTGAACTAGTAGCCAAAAAGCCTATCATGATCCTTGCAGTTGGGAAATTATTCCCAGTCGGGTAAGTCTTGCGAGTACATTGTGTACTCAGGGTTTATTTTACCCCTGTTGCAGGTGCTGCTTGAGGCTTTGTGTGAAGGATCGTCTGCTGGGCTCAGATGGATCTTTGCTACGCTCGCTAGATATTTACTTCCGCTGTTTTAATTCCGCACTCTGAACTTGGTATTGTAATAACTTATTTCTTATGACTATGTTGTATGGAATAAACTAAGTATTGTACTCGTTTTCATTATTGAATTCTGGATGAAAATGTGGATGATTTCAAGTTCTCCTATTGGGTGTGCTCGACAGAAATGGCTGGAATAGCCGCTGGCAGAGTACTTAGTGCCTAGAGGAAGGCAAGTACCTCCGTTAGTGTGTTATTTTGGGCGGTTCTGCCACATGATTGACTCCAAATCTCTTTTTGTGGTCTTATATCGTTATTCAGATTTATTTGCCAGTGTCGAGTGCTCATGGAGCGGACATGCAACCGGCTCCAATTCAGACATGGCAATGGGCCAATGGCGTCTTATATTGTCTCTTTTTTTCAATTTAGACATAGCGGTTCACAACCGGTTGAAATGCCTACAATCTAGTTAAAGGACAAGGCACGTGTTCTTTTGTTCAGTTTTTGCTGGTTCAATGTGCATAATGCGTTGCAGCCGAAAAAACTCTACTTAGAGATAAATATCTCTTTAACACATCGTTCTGGGATGATGCTTGGCTAGGAGACTGCCCCTGGCACACCAATACCCAGCTCTGCACAGCCACCGGTCGAAACAAGGAGCCTCAGTCCGGGAAGCTTTGGCTAGCCCGCTGCTATCACAAACCCAGCATCGCTTAAGCCAGCAAGCATTGGAGGAACTGCAACAGCCCTCAGCGACAACAATGACAGCAGATCGTGTTTCTTTGCTGATAACAATTAGCGTCTGTTGTCAGGGTTGATATACAAAGCCTCCATGAGAAGTGACAGTACCTGTCCTTTGTACCAGTTTATTTGGAAGAATATAGCTATCCCTCGGGTAAAGTTCTTTGGCTGGCTGCTGACCAAGGAAAGAATTAACTGCAAAAGCAACCTGTTGACTAAGAAAGTACTGCAAGACGCCTCCTGTGACATCTGCGGCCATGCATCTGAGACGGTGGATCACATAATCTCAGGATGCCCGTTCGCTCAAACTTTCTAGAGTCATATCGGCTGGCAGGCAGAAAACATAGCTGAAGTCCGATGCCTATGGGAATCATTTGCTCCAGTGGTCATGCCTAAGGTAGCTCACTCTTCGCTGCTCCTTCTCATTTGCTAGGAACTGTGGAAACATCGGCACAATGTTGTGTTCAGGGGCATGCCCCCAGATCACCTACGCCTGGCTGCAGCTTGCTGAAACTCTGCGAGGCAATCGAGATGCCGACTGCCCAAGAATGATACTCGATTACTCGCCTTTCTTCTTTATGGTGTAATCAGTTACCTATTTGATTCTATCTCTCCCCCAATGTAATTCTGGCAAAACTTTGTTTGGGCTATGTGCCCTGCCACCCACCGGCCCTGGCCAGCATCTGTGGCTTAATATATATCAGGTGGGGGTCACTTAACCCCCCTTCCCTCCCTCGTCGTTGACCTCAAAAAAATATCTCTTTAACCACACAAAAAATCAGAAGAAAGAAGATCACACCCACCACTTAAATAAAATTATGTCCACTCAAATAAAATTATGTTATACATTTATGGTCACGCCATAAGCTTTTCCGCAACAAACACTAACAAAATTAATAGTGTTTGCGTCACAACAGTTATTATCTTTGTCGTCTTCTGCACACAAAATGGTCTTAATTGGAGTTCAATCCCATGATGGCGATTCCTTGGTGACAACCGATCACAATCCTACACACAGTTAATATATGCTTCATTAGATGAACATTATGCCAGCCAAATATTCGTGATATACAAATTGGAGTATATGATGGTATTACAAGTTCTAAACAATCTTAGAACCAATTAAAGATGAACAACTAGTATGGTGAGACAAATAGTGGTAATTTGGTTGTCTAAATAGGTACTAGCTGGTTTATGATCGATGTCGTTAAATGCACCATATTCAAATTAATTAACACTTTTATATGAAGTTAGGATGAAAATATAAGAGGAATACTATATATATATGCATGGTTAGCTTCGAAGCAAAATTTGGATGTATGGTGTTACACAAAATTAGGTTATTAGGTGCCTTCTAAGGCTATTAGTTAGCAACCATTTTGCAATGGCATATGGCAATCTCAAACTCTTTTTAGAACCTATACTTTGGTGCAAATAGTTCATTCTTCTTGTATAGTAGCTAAAAACAAGTCAATTAATATTTAAATGTTATTTTTCTCTTTTCTCAGAAAAATGATAAGTTAGATGCTTTAACACAAAGAACACTATATGCAATCAAATGCATCCAACATGGAATTAAAATTCCTAGGAAGGTAGGTGCTACTATAGAGTCTAGGACTTTAACTAGGCGCACCTATGATTTCACACTAGAACCTTTTTCAAAAATGATACATCAAAGCATGCTTATTAATGTTTGTAATCCTAGCCATTCCTACCTTGTGAATGTTTCTCCCAAAATGTTACAAATATATGTATTGGTTTTAATGAGGTGTCAAGCATACTACAATATGAAGTTGTTGAAGCAATGCAAAAATGTAGAAAGGATTAAATTTATAGTTTTCTTTTTAATTGATGATAAATAGTAAGATAAAATAAACTAAAACAATCTATTACCTTCTTAAGTCTTTGATATATGCAAGAGCATGAACTACACCAAGGTTAATACCAACTATACTTTCGAGCCTGCAAGATTAAAAAGATAGCTGTTATGAAAACTACAAAAATGAACTTGCAACTTTGGCATTGTTAGTACCAACTACACCAAGGTTAATACCAACTATATGCACCATATTAATTTTTTCTCTATCGGATGTTCAGCCCATTTTTCATTAAGAGGAAAGGTAACCAAATGTTACAAAGGTGATACATAGAAATCGCAAGTAATCCTTGGATTACCAATGAAATCGCATAGGCACAAATGAATAGCAAGAAAACACGACAGGGATACCCTCCACCTCAAAACCCCAATCGACTGAACCTAATACATGAAGACAACACATTGGTAGTTAGCATTATAGTGAAACTGCAGAGGCGACGAAGCAAGCTTCCATCAGCAGAGGCGGCAAAGTATCCGCCCACAGAAGGACAAGCTTCCAACAACATTGGCGACAAAGCATCCGCCCTAGGGAGACCAGACAACCTCCTCGGCGGCAAAGTCATCTGCCAAGGGAGCCGGTACGACAACAGCGGCAAAAGCATCCGCTAGCGAAGAGACCACGGTGGCCAAGTATCCGCCTGAACTGCAGCACGGCAGCAAAGCATCCGCCAGAGGCGACGATCCAACAGTGTGGCGGCAAAGCATCCTCCAGAGACAACGACCATCGAGGTGCCAAAGCATCTGTGGATGAGGGGCCACACGCTCTCAGTAGCAAAGCATTGCCTGAGAGGGGAGACCGAAGCGACATCAGTGGCAAAGGGCCGGTGGACGTCCCAGATACGCCACACATGCCCAAAAAGCAGCCTGCCTCGGAGCTAGGGCAGCCGCCGTCACGCCCGAGGGGAAGACCGCCAAAGCTGCATCGGCCGCAGGCACGGCGCCTAGACCACGAGGGGTGGTGGTGGACAAGGACACCAGACCGGTGGCCTTGGCGTGGTCTGCAGTCCCCGGAACCGCCCCGCCGGCCACCCAGCCCGCTGTCAGAGAAAAAGGTGAGCCGCCGGTGTGTCCGCCCTCAAGAAGTCCTCAAACACGGTGACATCTACTAGATTCGGAGCAATGCTTGTGAGATCCAGCCATGGAGGACCCGGATCTGCCCCGATGATGCCACCAACCAATGGAGTTGCTAGAGAAGAGGAGGGGTGGTGGGGGATGGAAAGGGGAGTGAGACGGGGCTGCGGTGGGAGGCCCGATTTTGAGCGCCGCCGTGTGCTGGAGTGGCAGCGGCGGCGGCCGGAGGAGAGGCAGAGGGGAGGAGTCCGGCAGCGCCGGCAAGGAGCTCCCCGAGTCGCACGTTGGTGAGCGCTCGGTTACGTTCATATTAAGATCCATGGTTTAAGAAATTGTATTTATCTAGATGACACATAGTATTTTAATTTCTATCAATATATCTGTCATAAGAAGTCAGCTTCTACATGTTCTTTGGTCTGTCACCTGTCATCTCGCAAGTGAAACTACTAAAACTATAAGAAAAAACTTCCAACCTTCAACTAAGTACTTAGAGCTACATATCACGAACTAAACACCTAAACAACATGTCCAGAGCATAAGTATTGCTGAAGCGTCTTCCTAGAACCCACCAATAAAATGATCGAAAAAACAAGCATTTCAATGTACCTGTAGGTAGTGGAGTTCCATAAACGAAGAGTCCCATCATGTGAACCTGTGATTACTACTGGAAGTTCTGGGTGATGGTAGACACAACTAATATGACCTGCATGCCCTTTGAGCGTCTGAACAAGTATTCCCGTCTCCATGTCCCAGATCTAATTAGCAAAGAAGATGTCAGTGAAGTATTGTAGTATTGTTTATGCCAAACAACATGGTGAGTGTATTCTTCAGTAAAGATGCTATACTTGTGCAGTCCCATCCCATGATCCGGTGATCAAATAGTGCCTCATATCAATTGTGTAACTGTGAACACAAAGCTGGCCGTCCGGGTGATCAGACAATGTAATTTTGCTCTCAGAAGAAGAAATATTCCAGATCTGTAGAGCATATCAAAGAACAATCTGTTTTAAGTCTCCAAGGATTGAATTTAGTAATATTTCTTTTGTGTAGAGCAATGATTATGCAGGAAAACATTTTTTGTAGATAAGATCAAAATTGAAATCAAACCTTGATTGTGTGATCCAAAGATGCAGTTGCAAAACTGTTGGTGTCCATTGGTTTAAAATTTACATGTGTTACTCTGTCGGAGTGTCCATCAAATATTTGAGTACACTCCCAGTTCTTCTCCCAGTCCCAGAGTTTTATCAGGCGATCCTCGGATGATGAGAGCACAAGAGGATCAGTGGGATGCACGGCCAAAGACGTGATGTCACTATCGTGAGCTTCAAAGTTTGTAACTTCTTCCTCTGAACGGTAACTGTATACATAGATAGTCCCGTAGCCATCACCAGCGACAATCCATTCCTCTCGCTCAATGAATTTAGCAGAGTAAACTGTTTTTGCAGTAAAATAATATCATGCATATGTTTGTTTGTAATGGAATGTTAAATAAAACTTAAATGTTTTCTTTTTTTTTCTTTGTGACTCCTGACTCCTCTGTCAATTTAGTATAATGGCAGAATCTTTCCTGTTTCTTCTCTTTTTTTCTAAGAAAAAGAATGAATGCAAATAGTAATGTCAGAAACGATACCTGGTTTCTGTGTGAAGTCAAAGAATTTAGCTATGGCCTGCACATAAATGAGCATATTCACTGTAACAAACTGAAAATTTACAAAGCAACAGAACTTTCTACTGTTGTAGAGATGACCAGATGAGAGGAACAGCATCCTACCTGTGCTTGGTAGTCCCAAATGACGATCTCTCCTGCATGATTGGTCATCAGAATCCTGCATTGCACAAAGATAATGTGAAATGTGAAAAAGACTTGAATCATCTCAAGCGCTACATCGAAAGACAGGAGCAAACCATGGTTCCGTCGGATGCACGTCCACCGACAGCACGTGTGAAAACTTCCTATTGGGTACAATCTGATTCAATGGAGCAACATTGGTGAAAAATGTCAACAGTTATAACAGAGGCAATGGTTGAAACAAATGGATGCAAATTACCTCGACTTTTGACAGTTGCTGGTACCACATCACCACCATTAAAAGTGAAAAAGAAATACAATACAAATATTTGTTAATTGGATGCTTAAGTCTAACATACATACTACATAAATAGTGGAAGTGTTTTCAACTAGTCAACTGGTCCAACGACTTACCTGAGCGTAGGTTGTCTCTTTTAGTGGGTCAGAAATAACACTCAACTTCAGCTCATACACCTTATCATCCGCCATCTCTTTGGTTTCTTTAAAAAATTTGCTAAACTCGATGGCCGCTGAGTCTAGATTAGCATTCTGCAACCCAACAATATGTTCTTCCAAGCAAATGGTGCTCTCCAGGGTGAGAAACTCGTCACTGCTCAGCTGGGATCTCTTCTTCTGATCGCTACCTGTCACTATGAGTGTGTAGATGCACTTTGGCGGCACGATGCAACAGAGTGGCATCTTTGCTATGTACCTCTTGGGGCACTTTGCCAGAAGCCTAACAGCAACATGGTCATCCGTCTTGTTAGTCAGATGTAGTGAACAAGAGGTCAGCTGATTGGCCTTAAATGGTAGCTGAAGCTTCCTGGGGTAAATGCCCAGCAGCTTACTAGAGACGGAGTATATCTACAAGAAGAGAAATAAAAGATCGGTAAGGATACAGGCATCACAATGCACCCACGAAAAAGATGTGTTGACATGCGGCTGCATGCAGGTACCTCTTCATCCGTCGGGCCATTGCCCTGCATCTGCTCTGCCACGTTACCAGTGTCCGTGACACCGACAACAAATTCGTTTTCTTCATTTTCTATCATTGCCAATCCCTTCCTGTGTCCAATTACTACCTTGTAACTGATTAAGAAGTTGCTAATGAGAAGTTTTATATGGGATCAAAAATCACAGTCTAAATAAAGAGGCACGAGCAGCAAAAGCCTCGTGCGTTTTTCCTTTGAAATAGAGGATGTTATTGCCTAGTCCGAAAATTCGTAGCATGCTGTTAAAACAAAAAGTGCATAATTTGAACGTGTGACTGATTGATTCGGCACAACCACTTGGCTTGTACCGATACACAACAAATCTATATAAAGTGACCGTCTTACATAACCTATTACTTAATACTCCCTCTCTAGTAAAAAAAAACGTTGCCATTACTCATATATTTGTGAATATGTTTGTTGATTTGAATTTTGAAGACGGTATAGGTAAATTTGTCTTATAAAGTACTACTAGCGTACAACATGTTATTTAAAGTCATGCATATATACTTACACAAGTAAATAGTGGGCACAATGTTGCCTGTTATAACCAACCATTGCAATATTGCAAATCACAATCTTGTGATTTTAGGAGTGCATGCTCATACAAAGATGTGTTGACATGCGGCTGCATGCAGGTACCTCTTCATCCGTCGGGCCATTGCCCTGCATCTGCTCTGCCATGTTACCAGTGTCCGTGACACCGACAACAAATTCGTTTTCTTCATTTTCTACTTTACTGCTGCAGTGCTGCTTCCAGTGTTAGCAACAACTGGATCATTTCCGTCCATTTCTATCATTGCCAATCCCTTCCTGTGTCCAATTACTACCTTGTAACTGATTAAGAAGTTGCTAATGAGAAGTTTTATATGGGATCAAAAATCACAGTCTAAATAAAGAGGCACGAGCAGCAAAAGCCTCGTGCGTTTTTCCTTTGAAATAGAGGAGGTTATTGCCTAGTCCGAAAATTCGTAGCATGCTGTTAAAACAAAAGGTGCATGTGACACCCTAATTTGTGTATTATTTAAAAATAGATAAATTTGATTTAAATATGAATTTGTTTATGCATTCAAATTTAGGGAGTAATAAATTTTGGGAAATTAAAATCAATCATAAGGTTAGCAACTCTTTGGTGCACTCATGCTGCTGCATTTTATTGTGATGAGTGGTTTTGTTAAATAGCTGTAAGGATTTGAAAATCATTTGGAAATGTGATTTGAAAAATCAACTCTGAAAAAGAAAAACAAATTCTTTTTCCCGCCTTCACTTCCCTCCATTTCGGCCTGCTAGCCCAATTCTCGGCCGGCCCACCATTTCCTCCCCGCGCCCCTTCTCTTGGGCCGTGGCCCAGCCGAGCCGGGCAGCCGTTGCCGTGCCCCACTCTCCCTCTCGCGGTCACTGGCAGCCGGGGCCCGCTCGTCAGTCCCTTCCCATCCCCAACCGTCTTCCCCGCTCACTCGCCGGTCAAGCCGCACCCCCGAGCCGCCCGCGCCCACGTCTCTGCTTCGTGGGAGCGTCTCCGCGCCCCGCGCTTGCCCTTTAAATGGAAGCGCAACCCCGCCTCCGTCCTTTTCCCCCATTCCAACTTCCTCTCCCTCGAGTTCACGTGGTCACAACCGAAGCAAAAGTCGCCAGAGTCGCCGTCCGCTCCTCCGCGTCGCCGTCACCTCTGAGCCTCCCCCATCTTCATTTTGCCGCTTGGTGAGCTTCCCCGTGCTCCCCTCTCTCTCTCCCTACACCTCCATTTCCTTGATTGGTGGCCTCTAGGGCCGTGTCCGCGAGCTCCGATGGGCTTCTCGCCGCCATCCATGGCGGGAGCCGCTCGGGCTTATCCCCGGCCGCGTTTAGGGTCTAGGTTTGATCGCTTTCATCTTCTATTCCTCCCCGTGCCCCCAATTTGTCGAATCATGGCCTATAGGGCCGTTTTACGTGAGCTCCGGCGAGCTCCTCCGCGGCCGGCCATGGCGGGTGCCATGCGGGACTTTCCCCGCCCACGCAAAGTGCTGGAATGAGTTCGCCTTTGCCCCCTTTTCATTCCGGTGTCCTTGGATTTGGTAACCGAGCACCATAGCGCCCTATTGGGCAATGCCGGCGAGCTCCTCGCCGTCGGACATGGCGGCGCCACCGCAAACACCCTCCCCTCCGGCGGCCCGCGCTCTCCTTGCTCTCCTCTATCTAATCCTCGCCGTTCATCTCGGATCGGACGGCCAGGACACGCCGATACCCCTTCGCGGGTCCAATTTCTAAAAGAGCCCCTCAGTTTCTGGAAGGCTTAACCTGCCGTCCTTGGCGTACTCCCGGAGTACGCATTCTCTTTCGAAAAACGTAGTTTCTTCGGTTTATATGAAAAATACGTTTTCAAATTAATTACAGAATTGCCACTGTAGTAAAACGTTTATAAAATCGTCGCTCTAGCTCCGATTTGACCCGTTCAACTTGCGATAGTTTCATAATTTCATAATCTACGTATTAGTGCTACTGATAGACCTGTTAGAAGCTTTTAAGTTTCTCGATTAAGTCTAGTTTAATAGCTAGTTTTGGAACCTTGTTTAGCGCGTAACTTTTGCGTTGTAGCTCCGTTTTTCGTGCAATTCACGTCAATGTTATCATAACGAGACGTAGATGATTTTGGTAAACATTTTATTCAGATTTATTTATTGTTGGTGTACTGTTCTAATAGTAGCTATGTTTTGCTTGTATGTCTGCTCCGAATTGCGTGTTGTACTTCGTGTCGTTCGAGTTCAGACGGTGAGGAGTACGTCGGGAATCCGGACGCGTACGAGGAGCAGCAGGACCAGCAACAGTTTATGAACCAAGGCAAGTATAGCATGGGCCTACCTTGATTCCTATTCATTATATAATCTACTCATTATGCATGTGTCTAATATTGCTCGACTATAAGGACATCCTAGCCATTGATGACTTATACCTTGATGCCTATGGGTTTTATTGCATATGGGTAGAATGCTAGTGCTCTATTCAAACATGATCAATACTATGATTAATGGAACAAACGGATAAACATGATGATAATAATTGAAATATAGAGTGATGGTGCAAATGATGTCGATCATGTTGCCCTAAACTCTCCGTAAGGACTTATCTGTAGGGCAAAAGCTGGGACATACAGTGCAACCGTGAGAGTTATATGGCTCTGACTTTAGCTCAGTAATATGATCTTTTCTAGCTTGTTAGAGGTTACCCGAAAGGGCGCAAGAGGGGCTTGCCACTTTGGGTATAGAACTGCCTCTGTTCTTGTGTGTATAGCCTGCGGGAATTGTGCCACAGAAAGGGGGTTCTCTATATCTGCCTGCCGAGGAAACCTCGCGGCCCTAACTTGTTAGACAAGACCTATGGAAGGCTTCATAGTGTACCCTGCCCGGTCACCTTGGAAGTGTTATGGGAGTAATTAACCCGGGCATATGGGCAACACGACTCATGGGTAAAGATGCACAACCTCTACAGAGTGTTAAAACTGTTATAACAGTCGTGCTCACGGTCACGAGCGGCCCGGAAAACTCACAGAATAAATGGTCACTTGTGAAGATGTTGTTCGTGGTGAACTATGATGGTATCATGATGATGATGACGATGATGATGATATAATGTTGATCAATGACTCTATTTAATTCTAGTATATGATCATGTGGGTTAATTTGGGAGCTTAAGCATAATTTGATATTGATCAATAACAAAATGTTGACTTACTAAAATGCTAAATGCAGTAAACCGTGTCTGCCTTTTGAGCCTCATGAATCCCCATGTTATGCTTGTGGAGTACGAAATGTACTCACGCTTGTTTATTTTCAATATTTTGGAAAAAATCCCGGATGGGTACCAGATTTCCAAAAATTGGAGCAGACAGGCTTGTGATCAACCAGTCAGTTGTCCCTGTGGAGTGGAGTCTTCACCTGAAGACCGGAGTTGTCTTTCCGCTGTTTGCTATCTAAGGTTATATCTTTTATAATAAGTACGTTATATATTAAGCATTGTCATTTGATATTACCTTTATTTGTAGCTATATGTGAGATTTGACTTCCTGGGCTCACATATGGTGTGTATCTGGTTTTGTTCTTAAAACCGGGTGTTACAAAGTGGTATCAGAGCAATGCTGACTGTAGGACACAAGCCTAGTTAGCAATTGGTCGTCTTAAGGTTTAGGAATTGCTATAAGACCCTTGTTCTATAAACCTTGATATTTCTCCTCTATTATTTCTGTACCCTTGATATTCATCTCCTTCTTGATACTTGTTTAAGCCTTTGCTCTCATCTTCACTCCTTACTTTGATATGCTCTTAGAATCTTGTCTCTTACCATCTTCCTGTGACATCGGAAGCGGAGCTTTAGGATATTTGCCCTTAATATGAATAGAACGATAGCATCGCAAGCTGAGTCAATGATTGAAGTATGCACCTTAATTGCTTGTTGAATTTTCATTATGCATGTGCTTGTTTTGGATCTTTGTAATGATTGTAATGATCTTGTGGGGATTTTCCACAATTTCATTTAGTCTATAGGCCTAAGGCATAAGGATTAATGAAGTAAATATGCGGGTTTTGGTTTTCTCCTGTTTTATCCATCCTGTTTTCTAGAGCAGTCTGTGTTCATCATGATATATCTCCAGATCTGGGCATCCAAAAGTTATGAAACTTTTATAGATAAAAGAAGACTCTTGTATGTTTCATCTGCCGCTGGAATCAATTCCATAGCTATTTTGGTTTGGGAGTTATGGAAATCACAAGATGATATAGTTGTGCTATCAGAAACCTGGAGTAGTTTTGTGGTGCACAGTTTTCGACCAAATTATGTTTGGAATCAGAAAAAGTGTTCTATATAAAAGTTGTAGAGGATTTCAACAGCATTCCAACAGTATAAACTACAACTTCATTGGATTAACAGAATAGGAGTTACAGCTGTTTTCATGCGCTGCTGTTTTTCTACTCATAAGGAATTTCAGACTTCTTGTTCTTACTTATACACATGAGTTTCCGTGGGATATCAGAAGGTCATTATGATGGTTAACTCACTTGGAAGAAGATGCAAGCTACCCTTTGTTGTCCCCTAGTTGATCTCTCTTAAGGGGGGTAGCCGAGTAAAGAAGTAACAAGATGAAGGTTTCTTACATTCAAGTACTCCACCTGAAAGAATTAGTTATCCCTAGGGTTGAGAAGTCACCATCAAGCATAGTTGGGTGTTTGAACTTCACCATACCCAAGACAAGTCAGCAACAATGACAAGGCAAGGAGATATGGTTCATCTACAGTTGGTTCTATAGAGACTCGGAAGATTCGTTGTGACATCAATTATGGCAATAAATTTTTGATTCAAGGAAGATCTCTACTTGGATAAGTTATCTCAAATGGTGGAATTATGGGAAACTTAAGAAAGCTAATGATGTGTTGAGTTGGAACCCACCAAAGGATGCGAGATGTGAGTGAGATTTAAAGTTTTCCTAGGAATAGAAGATATCGTCAGAGGTTCATTGGAGGCATTATAATCTTAGATATAAGGGTGACATCCACAAGGATCGTAAGAATCTAAAGGATATCTTCGCTAAGTTGGTTTTGATCTTATGAAATCATCGATGAATTAGAGCGATCAAGGATTATGACATGGAAGTGTGTTATCGTCTAGAGAAGCAAAAGTTGTTGCTGATGCTCCTAGCATAAAGAGTGAGCTAGGGAGGTTCGGTCGACACCAAGGTTGAGTTGTGTGAGAAACTTGAGTGGTGTCACCTACACTACAAAGTTGGTAATTAATAGTGATCACCTTGGAACAAAAGGAATTGCAAAGGTCAATTGGAGGAATGGCATAGAGGGCTAAGGGATTGTGCTTAAGAGTTGATCAAGCAATTAGGAGCAAGGTTGTAACAACGTGCAAGCTACAACGTGATCGTTATGAGAAAATGAAGAAGATCCAAAGGCAGAGCATGTACATCTCTTTGATCACCGTCTTCCGAATCTCGAGGACGAGATTTCTCTTAAGGGGGGTAGAATTGTGACACCCTAATTTATGTATTATTTAAAAATAGATAAATTTGATTTAAATATGAATTTGTTTATGCATTCAAATTTAGGGAGTAATAAATTTTGGGAAATTCAAATCAATCATAAGGTTAGCAACTCTTTGGTGCACTCATGCTGCTACATTTTATTGTGATGAGTGGTTTTGTTAAATAGCTGTAAGGATTTGAAAATCATTTGGAAATGTGATTTGAAAAATCAACTCTGAAAAAGAAAAACAAATTCTTTTTCCCGCCTTCACTTCCCTCCATTTCGGCCTGCTAGCCCAATTCTCGGCCGGCCCACCATTTCCTCCCCGCGCCCCTTCTCTTGGGCCGTGGCCCAGCCGAGCCGGGCAGCCGTTGCCGTGCCCCGCTCTCCCTCTCGCGGTCACTGGCAGCCGGGGCCCGCTCGTCAGTCCCTTCCCATCCCCAACCGTCTTCCCCGCTCACTCGCCGGTCAAGCCGCACCCCCGAGCCGCCCGCGCCCACGTCTCTGCTTCGTGGGAGCGTCTCCGCGCCCCGCACTTGCCCTTTAAATGGAAGCGCAACCCCGCCTCCGTCCTTTTCCCCCATTCCAACTTCCTCTCCCTCGAGTTCACGTGGTCACAACCGAAGCAAAAGTCGCCAGAGTCGCCGTCCGCTCCTCCGCGTCGCCGTCACCTCTGAGCCTCCCCCATCTTCATTTTGCCGCTTGGTGAGCTTCCCCGTGCTCCCCTCTCTCTCCCTACACCTCCATTTCCTTGATTGGTGGCCTCTAGGGCCGTGTCCGCGAGCTCCGATGGGCTTCTCGCCGCCATCCATGGCGGGAGCCGCTCGGGCTTATCCCCGGCCGCGTTTAGGGTCTAGGTTTGATCGCTTTCATCTTCTATTCCTCCCCGTGCCCCCAATTTGTCGAATCATGGCCTATAGGGCCGTTTTACGTGAGCTCCGGCGAGCTCCTCCGCGGCCGGCCATGGCGGGTGCCATGCGGGACTTTCCCCGCCCACGCAAAGTGCTGGAATGAGTTCGCCTTTGCCCCCTTTTCATTCCGGTGTCCTTGGATTTGGTAACCGAGCACCATAGCGCCCTATTGGGCAATGCCGGCGAGCTCCTCGCCGTTGGACATGGCGGCGCCACCGCAAACACCCTCCCCTCCGGCGGCCCGCGCTCTCCTTGCTCTCCTCTATCTAATCCTCGCCGTTCATCTCGGATCGGACGGCCAGGACACGCCGATACCCCTTCGCGGGTCCAATTTCTAAAAGAGTCCCTCAGTTTCTGGAAGGCTTAACCCGCCGTCCTTGGCGTACTCCCGGAGTATGCATTCTCTTTCGAAAAACGTAGTTTCTTCGGTTTATATGAAAAATACGTTTTCAAATTAATTACAGAATTGCCACTGTAGTAAAACGTTTATAAAATCGTCGTTCTAGCTCCGATTTGACCCGTTCAACTTGCGATAGTTTCATAATTTCATAATCTACGTATTAGTGCTACTGATAGACCTGTTAGAAGCTTTTAAGTTTCTCGATTAAGTCTAGTTTAATAGCTAGTTTTGGAACCTTGTTTAGCGCGTAACTTTTGCGTTGTAGCTCCGTTTTTCGTGCAATTCGCGTCAATGTTATCATAACGAGACGTAGATGATTTTGGTAAACATTTTATTCAGATTTATTTATTGTTGGTGTACTGTTCTAATAGTAGCTATGTTTTGCTTGTATGTCTGCTGCGAATTGCGTGTTGTACTTCGTGTCGTTCGAGTTCAGACGGTGAGGAGTACGTCGGGAATCCGAACGCGTACGAGGAGCAGCAGGACCAGCAACAGTTCGTGAACCAAGGCAAGTATAGCATGGGCCTACCTTGATTCCTATTCATTATATAATCTACTCATTATGCATGTGTCTAATATTGCTCGACTATAAGGACATCTTAGCCATTGATGACTTATACCTTGATGCCTATGGGTTTTATTGCATATGGGTAGAATGCTAGTGCTCTATTCAAACATGATCAATACTATGATTAATGGAACAAACGGATAAACATGATGATAATAATTGAAATATAGAGTGATGGTGCAAATGATGTCGATCATGTTGCCCTAAACTCTCCGTAAGGACTTATCTGTAGGGCAAAAGCTGGGACATACAGTGCAACCGTGAGAGTTATATGGCTCTGACTTTAGCTCAGTAATATGATCTTTTCTAGCTTGTTAGAGGTTACCCGAAAGGGCGTAAGAGGGGCTTGCCACTTTGGGTATAGAACTGCCTCTGTTCTTGTGTGTATAGCCTGCGGGAATTGTGCCACAGAAAGGGGGTTCTCTATATCTGCCTGTCGAGGAAACCTCGCGGCCCTAACTTGTTAGACAAGACCTATGGAAGGCTTCATAGTGTACCCTGCCCGCTCACCTTGGAAGTGTTATGGGAGTAATTAACCCGGGCATATGGGCAACACGACTCACGGGTAAAGATGCACAACCTCTGCAGAGTGTTAAAACTGTTATAACAGCCGTGCTCACGGTCACGAGCGGCCCGGAAAACTCACAGAATAAATGGTCACTTGTGAAGATGTTGTTCGTGGTGAACTATGATGGTATCATGATGATGATGACGATGATGATGATATAATGTTGATCAATGACTCTATTTAATTCTAGTATATGATCATGTGGGTTAATTTGGGAGCTTAAGCATAATTTGATATTGATCAATAACAAAATGTTGACTTACTAAAATGCTAAATGCAGTAAACCGTGTCTGCCTTTTGAGCCTCATGAATCCCCATGTTATGCTTGTGGAGTACGAAATGTACTCACGCTTGTTTATTTTCAATATTTTGGAAAAAATCCCGGATGGGTACCAGATTTCCAAAAATTGGAGCAGACAGGCTTGTGATCAACCAGTCAGTTGTCCCTGTGGAGTGGAGTCTTCACCTGAAGACCGGAGTTGTCTTTCCGCTGTTTGCTATCTAAGGTTATATCTTTTATAATAAGTACGTTATATATTAAGCATTGTCATTTGATATTACCTTTATTTGTAGCTATATGTGAGATTTGACTTCCTGGGCTCACATATGGTGTGTATCTGGTTTTGTTCTTAAAACCGGGTGTTACAGTGCATAATTTGTACGTGTGACTGATTGATTCGGCACAACCACTTGGCTTATACCGATACACAACAAACCTATAAAGTGGCCGTCGTACATAACCTATTACTTAATACTCCCTCTCTAGTAAAATAAATGTTGCCATTACTCATATATTTGGGAATATGTTTGTTGATTTGAATTTTGAAGACGGTATAGGTAAATTTGTCTTATAAAGTACTACTAGTGTACAACATGTTATTTGAAGTCATGCATATATACTTTACACAAGTAAATAGTGGGCACAATGTTGCCTGTTATAACCAACCATTGCAATATTGCAAATCACAATCTTGTGATTTTAGGAGTGCATGCTCATACAAAGGTAAGGGATTTACCACTTGAGGACGCACAATTGGCAATGCAATGAGATAGAGCAATTACAACAGGGCCCCTACTCTGTTTTCAATGGCTATGGCAGACAAATTGGACTCCAACAAACTTCTACTAAGGTCATACTTTTAGGAGATCCCCAAATCCTTGCCCTCAAGTCCCTTCCCTATGTCTCTAGAGGCCCCCCTACTTTTGATTTGACATTTTCTTCTCCTCATGCTTCCCCAATGTTGAAAATTACAAAATTGATTGTTGGGGGTTCTGAAAAAGGTAAGGGTTTTCTCACTTCAGAATGCATAATTGCCGATGTAGTTACCTTTTGAAACATACACCGGGTTTTTGGCATGTATTTCCTCCATTCTAAAATATAAGTGATTTGTAACTATCCTAAGCTAAATCATCCTAAGTTTGACCAAGTTTGTAAATAAAATTATTAACATCTACCGCATCAAAGAGCTAAATTGTGAAAATAATTTTTCATGATTTATATAACGAAGCTCAATTTGATATCATAAAAAAATTTCTATGAACTTGGTCAAACCTAGAATTGTTTGACAACTGGAAATCCATTACATTTTTAGGAAGGAGGGAGTATTTACTTAAGGGTTACCACTTGAGCCTCAAGAGTCTGTTAGGATAGGGTTGATGGAGATTGAATCATAAAGATTAATATAAAAGCAAATAGGTATAAAAATGTTTAACGATGAATCTAATGGTTATTTGATATTATTATTTTTATAATTTTAAGATATTTTGGTTTAGTGACAAAACTATAACATTAAGTTTTTGGGGACAGAAATAGTAATTTATTTCAGCTTCCATAACTTGATGGTCTGTGTGTAGCAATGCATGACAATCGAACAACACCGACCAGTTGGGATTGTTTTCTTGCATACCTTCTTGAGCTATCCATACATACTTTTACATCTCTAACCCTTCCAAGGCCAAAGTTAAACGTCCTCTCAGGCCTGGCAAAGTACAAGGCATATACTGTATTTGTTATCAGTGGACAAACATTGAAACACGTGTAGTGCACAGTAGTAAAAAAGATTGAAACTGTCCTAGTGGAAATCAACAAAACTAAGCTTCAAACTCAAATAGTATTAAGCGAAAGTGAACAGACGATGATTGTAAATTAGCAGAAACGACATGATAGTAAAGAAACAATATATATTGTAAATTAGAAGACTGTAACAATGATCAAGTTGTATGCATAGGAAGATGGAAAAAAGCCGGAACTCTGTTTTTATTATTATCTAAAAAAACAGATAGGGAACGGTGCAATCTTTTGATGTTCGACTGAATAAATGTGTTACGTACGGGACATCCCACAATCACTATATACGTCTATAGTCCAGCAGGATGATCAATAAAGAAGACACAGTTATACATCTGTAGACTGTAGCATTGCTGTTCTTTATTCCCTCGTCTCACTGACAAATGACAACATAGGAGTCTTTCGGCTATGATAAGCCGGCTGGAAAACACGGTTGGCTGATTTATTGTGAGAGAAAAATACTGTTTCGGCTAAAAAAACAAGCTGAAAAAGACGGATTATAAGCCGAATGAACAGGGCCATATTCTATTCTAACGACCGCTGACATGCCCTGCAGGTCGTCATGTAATGTATATATAAGCTGCACCGATGTATGCGTCCTACAAGCAGTAGTCATGTGCTTTTACCTGAGGGTATTTGGGTTCCGTAGACAAACCGTTCCATCATCTGAACCAGTAACTAGTACTGCATGCTCGGGATGGGAACAGACTGCGTTCACTGAAAGAAGATGTGCGTCTTTGACTGTTTCAACAAGATTCTGTGTGTGCAAGCTCCAAATCTGAGTCAACAGAGGAAATGGACTATAATTAATAATGCTTCATATATGTATGTTCAACATCGTATAAACGGAGAAGATGCCACACCTTGACAGTCCCATCTTCTTCACCAGTAATCAAGTACTCCTGGTCACCATTAGCAAAGTAGTCGAAGCAACCTGGATCTTTATTATATTCTGACAATATGAATTCAGCAGAACCAGGAGACCGGAGACTACAAATCTGAAGAAGGATAGTACATAGACCGTCAGAAGGCTATATTACCAGATTGACTAAAGTTTTGGATAAAAAAATGGTACAAGACTAAAACCTTTATTCCTTCATCGCCAGAAACTGCAAAAGTATCCGTATCCTTTCTGTTTAAAAAGGTGACTTGATCGACCTCGTAAAAGTCAGCAAACTTAAATATCCGAGTGCATTCCCAGCCCTTTTCCCAGTCCCACAACTTAACATTTCCCTCGGACGAAGCAGTTGACATCACATATGGCTCAGTTGGATGAACTGCCAAGTCCATTATTTGTTGTCGGTGAGCATGGAAATGCGCGAGTCGCTGCATTTCCTTGTAGCAATGCACATGAATGCAACCATCCCGGTCTCCAGCCACAAACCATTTCTTGCGTGCAACAAATTTGGCCATAGTCACACCTGAGAGTGCAGTGATTAATTTATGTTTATTGAGCAAGTGGTCCCGTGGGAAAAGGAACAACTGGAAATAGAAGAAGAAAAATCACCTTTTTCCGGCAAAAGCATATTGGACAGATCCAACTTTGCCTGCGCATAGACATAAGAGTCATTCACGTTGCTACTCCAAGTAGCCAATACTCCCTCTCTTCCAAATTACGAGATATTTTGGCTTTTCTAGGTACATAGATTTTATTATAATTTAGATATACATTATGTCTAAATGCATAGCAAAAGCAATGAATTTAGAAAAAGTCAAAACGTCTTATAAATTATAACAAAGCGAGTAGTATTTTATAGGACTATTTCTCGAATAGCTGACACTAGAGGTTAATATGCCAAATGATAAGAACAATGTCACGCTATGCACAGGGCATGTCATCAATCAAACAAATAAAATCTCAATATTTCAGGTGGTTAAGCGGTCTTCCACAACCTAGAAGCTTGTCGCACATGTTTGGGAGATTGTTAAGATGATTTAAGAAAGAGTTCAAACCTTTAATACTGCTAGGGGTGGCCCTTGCTTGTTAATCACTTTGGTTATGTAGGAATTATTATGTTTTTGAAAAATAAATCCTCAACCTCTTCGTAGGTTATATTCTTAGTTGCTCACTGGTTCTTCATAAGTTGCTCTCGCGGGATTTGGCGTTCTAGTCTTTGAACTGATTATCACTAATAGGTATGTGGGTCTTTCTTTGGTTGGCTTTGTGTCACTTGTAATGCATAAGAATCCATGAAGCAATGTCATATAGGGAATCCATGCATTTTCATAGAGCATGGGAATTTTGGTCTTTTCACATGATACTTAACGGGGTAGTGTCATATAGAGAAAGAAATTTGGATTAGGGCCATAGAAGGAATAAGTGAGTTTTCCAGGGCATATAGGGAATTTTCTCTTCTTTGGTTAGTGACGAGAACATATGGGTATGTTAAGTCCCGAGATCAAGGGTTCCCGATCGACGGACCCCCGGACCGACCCTTCTAGGATCGCCCGGGGGTTCAGGGGCTATACCCATCGGGTACGCTCGCGCGCACCCTCAGACCGAGCAATCAGGCCGAGCCCAAGCACGCCACCGCCTCTGCTCGAGGCTCGAGGGCTCGCCCAAGCCTCAGGCTCCCGATCGACGAGAAGCCCAAGCCTGGCCCTTGGCTTTTGCCCGGTCTACGACGCCAGTCAAGGCCCGAGCACAAGAAGACACGCCCCGAGCCATCAAGGCTCGGGGGCTCCCCGGTGCTGCCCCTTGGGCGTGGGCTCTGTCAACCACGCCCCCAACAGGGTCATGCACGAGGCGTGACGTAAGGAGACAAACTCCTTTGCGGCCTCCAGGGGCTCGGGGGCTACCGGGCCCACAAGTCAGCCCTGGAGCCGACCTCCTTCGCCACCAAGAAGACTCCAGAAGGTGCACCTCGGGGAGACCTCCTTCACCACCTAGAAGACTTCAGAAGGGCATCGATCGGCCCGAACTAGGATAAACCGTTGTGTCCCCTCTGTGATTCTTGTGTTCTTGAGTCCACCCAAGCCACCAGAGACACGTACTCTAACACCGATTCAAACAACAATGCTTGCCGTGGTTCCCGACCCCACGACAGCTAGCTTTGTGTCTCTTGTAATGCAGAAGATAGAAGAATTGTTTTCAAGACTTTATATCTACTCACTGTATTGCTTTTGGAATTTTTAATAAAACTTCTTCAAGAAAGTTACAGCTAAGACATTACGAACAGGCACCATCGCTGTTAAGACATTACAAACAGGCACCGTCGACTACGGATCTGCAGTTCCTTGCTGCAAGTTATAAGTTACTCAAATTTTATTGTTCTTGGCTGCGACAATTTTTTTATATAAAAATTGAGCTTGCAAACTATTTCCTCCATCCCAAAAAGATACAACTCTAGCACAGTACTAAGTTAAAATATGTTAAATATGACCAAATTCATACAAACAACTACAAATATTTATGATACCAAATAAGAATCATTAGATTCATCATCAAATATATTTCATCTACTCCTTTCGTCCTCTAACAATGCAATTCTCATTTCTCGAGGAGTCAAACAATTGTAAGTTTGACCAAATCTAAACAAAAAAGTAAAGATATTTACGATACCAAATAAATATCATTAGATAGATTATGAGATGTATTTACATAGTAAATTTAATTGAAGAAATGAATGGTGATAATTTTTCAAGGGAATAAATGTTGATAATTTTTTCCTAACAACTTAGTCAAACTAAGAAAAGTTTGACTTATCCAAAACCTAGAATTGCATTCTTTTGTAACGGAGAGAGTAGGTATTTAGAGTCATAACCTTGTTTACAAATTTGGTCAAATTATTAATTGACTATGGACACACCTACAGTGTGTCCTTTTGGGATGGAGGTAGTAATTTTTAAAACTGTCCTATACACTTTAAATTGTTGTAATTCCTTAAGAATTTAGCTCTCGTGGGTGTACTTTTATAAATATTAATTCCAAAATGAGTTTGACTTTGTTATAGCCACAATATTTCTACTGTAGCTGGAGATGGTGAAGCCGAAAAACCAACTTCACCGGCTCTTCCCCTTTGTTAGTTGATTCTGGGTTGGTGGAGCCGGAGCTGTAGCAGTTGTAGGCAAAGCCGGTCTCTATCAGGATTCAGGAGCCGAACAGAAGGCCTTAGATTGTAACGTATTTGAATTATAACGTACACTCTGCGGTCCGTGTCCCAGAAAGATGTGATTCTAGTATAGAGGTAAGTCAAAAGTTTCACTAAATTTATATAAAAAGATACTAATATTTACCATGATAGTATCATTGAAATATACAGTAATTTAATAGAATCTATTTGGAGTCATGAATGTTGATACTATTTTATAAAGCTAGTCAAATTTAATATGGTTTACCTTAAGCTAAACCTAAAATTATTTTACCATTCCTGGTACGGATGTAGTAGTGACTAGCTAGTGTCTGTGCAGCACTTACCCTGGTCTTGTAGTTCCAAATTTCGATGCCACCTGCCACACCAGATGTTATTAGAACCCTGCGTGTACCACATAACAAGTTCTGTGAGAGCAAATGACAGTTGCGTTCAAGAACTTGATGAACACGAATAATCAGTTCTGATCCATATCATTTCAATGGAGAGTAAATAATCAATATTTGCACGCACCATGGCTCCAATGGATGCACGTCTATGGTATCGGTACGGTTCAGGGATAATACCTGATCAAATCAAACAAACGCTAATTACCACCAAAAGATTCAAGCATCACATATTACTATGAGCAAAATCAGAAAAAATAAAATTATGTATATACCTCAATTCTCGGCTGTATTGGTGTAACAACACCACGAAATCAAGCAGTCGCACAATGACGCCCAAGGACAAATTAAACAGAGCAAAAGTATATTACAAATAAATTCACTACAGAAAAAGAAAAATGATGTGATCTCAATCCATTGGTTAGCATGGGGAGTGATAAGTTTCACGCTTTCGCTTTAGGCCCCGTTTGAATGTTTGGATACTAGGGGGGCTAAAGTTTAGCCCCGTCATATTGGATGTTTGGATGCTAATTAGAAATATTAAACATAGATTAATTATAAAACTAATTACATAAATGAGGGCTAATTCGCAAGACGATATTAAGCCTAATCTATCATTCGATAACGCGGTGGTACAGTAAATATATGCTAATAATGGATTAATTAGACTTATTAATAGATTTATCTCGGGAATTAGACACGGCTTCTTCAATTAGTTTTATAATTAGCTCATGCTTAGTCCTCCTAATTAGTATCCGAACATCGATGTGACAAGGGCTAAACTTTAACCTAGGATCCAAACACTGGAGGGACATTTAATATCACTGTAAATAATGCAATTAATTCCCCCTTATAGAAAAAAAAAATGATGTGATCTCGATCCATTTTTTTAGGGCATGCCTGGTGCAGTTGGTGAGTGCTAGCTCGCCGAGTCACCAGGTCCTGGATTCGAAGCCGTCTCTCTGCAGAATTTCTGCGGGGGTAAGACTTTGCTTCGGTTATTCCCTTCGACAGACCCCACTCGTGTGGGAGCCTCTGGCACTGGGTCTACCCCTCTATCTATTTTTTAGCACGGGGAGACATAAGTTCTGTCCTCTAGCTTTTGTTGTCCGAGGGACATGATATCACAGGAAATAGTGCCATTATTTTTTTTACCCTCGATGAGCAGCAAATTTACAGAATATACCTTGGATGCTAGCTGGCTTGCACACTCATAAAGGCTCGTTATCTTCACCGCTTTTCTCTGGTCATGGACCACTTCGGCTGCGTGAAACGAGTACCAGTTGGATACAACGCTCTCGATGTGAACTGTATCCAGGTTTTGGGGTGGCTTCTGTTGCTTTTGCATCGTCAGAATGCAAGTCTGAGTGGATCTTGCACGCACAATGCCATGAAGCGAACTGACGAAAATATCTGGTGTATGTGGCTGAATCTCGTAGGCAATATCATGATCTGCGTTGTTGGTTAGGTGCACTGGGCATGGAATGAGCTTATCTGGCTCGAAGGGGAAGCAGAGATGTGAAGGTTCGACAACAAATAGCTGCTTGTACACTTCGTCAATAGTTTCTTCTGTTTCATTCAACATAGAGATGATATCCTCTATAGTGGGCCTTTTGTGGCTGTTGGATTCCACACACTTCAGTGCGATCTCAGTGCAAGTCTTTACTTGGTTGCAATACGCATCCAAATACGAAGCATCTTTCCATCCGGCGTCTAGTAGCATTTCTTTCCAGTTTTCTTGAACCTGCAACCGAAGTGAATCAGTAAATGTCGTACCATACCTGACTTGCTATAAAAATGTGAGGACCCAAAACTACAAGAAAATGACCATTGTCGTCCTCATATTTAGAAATGACATCTCATACCAGATCAATGAAGTCTTGGGACTCGAGCGTATCATAATATGTGGAGTAGCCATCAGGTCCTACCAATACTTTTATCATTATGACACCCAAACTAAATACATCAAACTTGTTTGTGATTTTCCCCTTATCTACAAACTCTGGTGGCGCGTATCCACTGAAATGTATTTGAAGCATCACATTGTAAGTAAGAGTGAGGTAAACTTAATTAATTTATTTCATAGAAAAGACGGCCCAAGGTAATCTCCTTTCTAATATACAATAAGAAAAACATAAAACAATACATTGAAAAGGCAAAAGGCAACTATTTCTCTATCCGAGGTCGTTTAGAAAATTCAAACAATTTTAATTTCAACATGTGAGAACTTGAAATAGAACTTGTTGGATCCAAATGATTTTAAATGAATAAGTTGTCAACTAAAAAGTTATAGATCTATGAGATATACAACTTTGATATAAAGTTTAATAAGCCGACTTCGTTTGAAAAAGTTATGAATTTTGCTGTACCGCACATATTTTTAGAGAAGGCTCTAGATCTAGCTGTCTCTATAAATCGATTTTTAGATATGGCTCTAAATCTAGCCGCCTCTAGAAATCCGTTTTTAGAGGATGCTAAATCTAGAATCACCTCTAAAGATAGAGGCATTTATAGAGGTGGCTAAAAATACCAGCCGCCTCTACAAATGCTGCATTTCTAGAGGCAGCTCATTTCAGAAAACGTTTTTTTAGAGACGGTTGTAAATTGAGCCACCTCTATTGAAAAAAAAGGAGATGTCTCTACAAATAGTTTTTGTAGTAGTGTATATCATAAATATCACATGTGTAAGCGCAATGAAAACATACGAAAATTTTTAAAAGAAAAAATAAGGGACAGATCTATAAGGGACGGATCATTTAACTCACATAGTGCATAGAAGCCTTTCTGTAGTATGAGATTGACGAGTTCCACGAAAGAGCCTTGATAAGCCAAAGTCTGCAATTTTTGGCACCATATCCTTGTCAAGCAATATATTTGCAGGTTTGAGGTCAAGATGGAAAATTCTTTCTCCATGAAGGTGTTTCAAACCGTCACAAATCCCCTTTATTATTTTGTAGCGACTATGCCAACGAAGTCCAGACCGTTCATCTGTAGAAGGAAACGAATGACACATGTTTACAGAATTATTCTATCAAATGTAACTAGCATTTTTAAGAGATCAACACTAACTAGCTTACTAACCAAAGTTATCTCCTACCAGAAAGATGCTTCTCAAGGCTTCCTTCAGGCAGAAACTCCAAGCATATTGCCCTGTCTATCATTGTAGCGAATACTAGTCTGCCTTGGTGTTCGATACATCTATCTCGCTCAATGTAGCTTTTCCCAACGAGCTGGACAATGTTTGGATGGCGAATTCCAGTAAGGATTCGAAGTTCATTTTGAAACTGATCCTCGTCTAATCCTGGCATGTGGTGAAGTTTTTTCACAGCTACCTCTTGTCCATTTGGATGCACTCCCTGTTTCACATATATTTGATTACAGGCGTTTCCTTCTTGATAGATGAAACTGAAAAGACAGAAGTAAAAATCATTAACCATACCTTGTAAACCACCCCATATCCACCACTACCAATCTTTTGCTCCACCGCAAAACCATTTGTAATGTCTTCTATTAGATTCCATGGGAAATCTGTTGGCACCTCCCTTGTATTGTGTCGTTCGTCATTCATAATTCATATATCTGTTACATTTAGTATCACTTCAAAAAAACTGACTTAAGACAATGAGCAACTAATGAACAATTAAATATACATCCTCCAGTACTAAAAAATACTGGTGATTTTTGGATTCACACAATCCTACCTTATGAACCTTTTGCTGAATCTACTCATATAAACATCAGGTGTAAAAATATAATACTGACTCACATATTATTCTCATTTTACTGTATTTAATAAAACAGGGACAAAAATCATTATCTTCCAATGTAGAGTTTCAAAACCCTTATGCAGCATCTATTGTACTCTGCTATGTGGGACCAGACCAACAAACACACCATGTCAGTTACACATCCAGAGATTTCAGAAAAGTATAGTGGTAAATAAAAAATCAATCTGGCAGCTACAAAAATTATGATAATATGGGAATGGGCAGCAAACATTTAGAGCGTCATATGCCCAATTTGAAAGACAAAACCAAACAAAAGGAATTTCATGCACTCACCCAGAGGAACTTTTCTAACGATGCGGGTTCAATATTTACACAATAGCAAACACTGCTGTCAAGTGTCATATTTGGACTGACAATGGACCGTCAAAACATTTTTAATATTTGAAATATAAAAAATCCATGCTGCAATAAGAAGAGTTCATGTAGCCTGTAGTAAACCAATTGTCTTCAACTGCTTAAGGCTGGCATTTCAAGTACAATTTCAGAAGAAATTCTGAAAGGTTTTAGGTAAGGTAATGTCACATTGGTCACTCTGGAATTCAGTGCTACCAATTTGCTATATGACTTGGGCAGCAGATTGGTTGAGAGCAGAGGTCGGAGAGCAACAAAATGTTCCATGAGGCATGAGCATGGTTATCAAGGAAGACTTTGCATAAACAGGAATCTGGAACGGGAATTTCATATGAAACATAGGAAGGAGGACTAGTTTCACACTGTGAAAAGGAAATAGTCAAACCTTGACTGATATTTTTAAACATATTACTGGACGACTGGTAGAAAGCTTTTCTTTGAGAACCGAAATATATACGTAGTAAGAAAGAAAATATATGACTTCAGAACACTTCAATTAAGACTGCTGTTGTGGGGGGGGGGGGGGGGGGTGCTGGCTGACAGGATTATATGGATAGGTTTAAGCATGCACTAAGATGTTACAAGAATAGTACTAGAAGAGAAGAAGAGAACTGAAAGAATCCGTCTCTTTACTAATCCAAATATGAGAGACAAAATTACAAAAATAGCAGAGTACAAACGAAGGGTCAAGAACTATTTAACATGACTCCTTGTCAACAACAAAAAAAACTAACAGAGATAATATAGTATCACGAAAAGGTTTTACTGGCTTTTGTCACCTTGCTGTTAACTACCGCGCACCAATCAGCCTCCTTTGCAACGATGAGCACACAAGAGTATCTAAAGACCAACAACTAGTAGTATGCGATGAAAATCCACATGAGTCGCCAGGTTAGATTTGGTACTAAACAGTAAATACAGAGCTAGGATGATCCAGCTGGCGCAAATAAACTTCCCTAAAACCTTTTCAGAATTAAATAGCAGAATCAGAGTCACTAACCTGAAGCAATCTTGCCGATGGCCAACTCTCGTTGAAGAGATGACGAGGAGAGGAAAGAAGCAGGGGAGGGCAACAACCAGTGAGGTAGGAGTAGATGATGCTTTATCAAGATTCAGGATTAATACGAACAGAAGTATGTTGGTTGTTGGAGGAGACCTGGGCTAGTTGACTTCAAGTCTCCAATGCGGTGCATGTGCTGGTTCAGCAAAAGCTGATGCCGACCCAAGACGGCGAGGATCGACGTTTTTTTAGAGAGCGAAAGAGAGAGAGCAAATCGGCGCGACTTGGTCTATTTGGCTCAGCAGAAATGATATTATTTTTGAAAAGAAAAAATTTGTTTATCTTGTGCAGGTTATCTATTTGGTTATCCACTGGCTACGTACTTGGGCTATTATGCAGAAGCCGGATTTGCAGGATACAGTTGTAGCGGTATCGCAACAATTGACGCAGGTGGCCAAGGATTTTTTCTCCCAGGCACATGGGTGGCGGTCTAGTTTACGAATTGATAGTCACTAGATTGTGTAAGGTTTCTTCTCTCTCTTTGGTTGTGTGCCTCATGTTAGGCAGAGGCCGGAAGTTGCCCTCTTTGGCTTTGTATCAACTCGATGTATTGCTTCCGAGGTTCTAATAAAAGCTTCCTTTATCAAAAAAAAAAAAAATTGGCGCCGCGTGTTCGGCCCGTCGCTACGCGGAGTCCAGGAGACCATGACTAAAGATGGCAACGGGTACCCGAAACCCGAGTATCCGACGGGTATTACCCGATAAAGAGACGAGTATGAGATGAATTTTCTACCCGTGGGTACGTTATTGGGCAAAATCTTATACCCATCGGGTATAGCGGGTACGGGTGCGGGTGTATACTACCCCTACCCACATACCCGCGGGTAAAGACATACCCGCAAAAATAACTAGCCAACCTCAGTTATTTTAGCGCATATAAGTCATGAATTTGGCTCATTGAGACATCCACTGTATTTCTAATAGATTGCCTTTGTTGTAATGATGCTAATAATGTTTGTTAGTATGTTTGTAACTTGTTGGAAGCTTAGAATGATTTATTTTTGCATGTGACTATTTGATATTTTTAGATAACTTTTGGGTATGCTATCGGGTACGGGTTACCCGTCGGGTGAGAATTACCCGGCGGGTACGGGTATGGAACTATTTTTTTACCCGCGTGCGGGTATGGGTAACCCGACGGGTAAAATTTTGTGGGTGCGGGTACGGGTACGGGTGGGCACTACCCGTCGGGTACGTACCCGTTGCCATGTTTAACCGTGACCCAGTTGGGGGCCCGGTGATGACGGGTTTGCTGGAATAGGAGAGAGGATGAAAGGGAATTAATTAAATTTATTTAGAAAGAATAATAGCTCCGTTCGGCTGTGCTGATAAGCCGGTTGAAAAATACTGTTGGCTAATTTGTTGTGAGAGAAAAACACTGTTCCAGCTAAAAAAAACAAGCTGAAAAATACGCACTATAAGTCGGATGAACATGACCAATATCAAAGCGAGTACTAATATAATTCTAGTTTCATTTTCATCAAAGCTAGTACTAAGAATAATATCAAAGAGAGTACTAATGTAATTTTTTGTTTCATCAAATTATCTAAAGCTTATTATTTTTTTAAAAGAACAATATTAGTATTTATCATAAGTACTAAATATATATACTAGTAAAAATTAAAAATAGATTCAAAGGAGAATCTATATACTATTTATTTGGTATCATAAACATTAATAACTTTTTATATAGATTTTGACCAAATTTAAGATGTTTTGCTCGGTACTATGTTTTTTCTAGATTAAATTAAAAGAGCATAAAAATAGATTGATGTATATCTGGAAGTATAGCTTAAAATTTTGGACCCCTATTTTGGAGAAATATATTTTATATGTTTTTTGGGAGATAGGAAAAATATGTAAAATATTCTGCAATCAGATCTAATCTAACAAATAAATATGCATATGAATGTGATCTATACATGGTGCATGCGCATAGTTAGGGCCTGTTTAGTTGCAAATTTTTTTGCAAAATGACACTGTAGCAAATTTCGTTGCTATTTGGCAATTAGTGTCCAATCATGGTCTAATTAGGCTTAAAAGATTCGTCTCGTCCATTTCGGCCCGGTTCATTCGGCTTATAATCCGTCTTTTTCAGCTTGTTTTTTCAGCCGGAACAGTATTTTTCTCTCACAACAAATCAGCCAACGGTGTTTTTCAGCCGGCTTATCAGCACAGCCGAACGGCTCCATCGTCTAAACTATGTCATTAGTTTTATTTTTTATCTATATTTAATGCTTCATGCATTTGTCTAAAGATTTGATGTGACGGGGAATCTGAAAAATTTTGCAAAATTTTTTGGTAACTAAACAGGGTCAATCTGAAAAATTTTGCAAATTTTTTTTTTAACTAAACAGGGCCTTAGTGTAACTTTTTTTATTATTGGAATGTGATATATGTGGTGGATCCCCATGTGCATAGCTGATGTAAGAGTTTTTTTTCTTGGAGTGCGTTAGGGCGCGACCAGTCGCGCCTATGGGAAGCGCGCGACCCCCAGGCCCCCAACGCGCTAATCACTCGAGTCACTTCCGCATGCATGTGCCGACCAGCACAGCTAGCATGACGTCAGCTAACACAAAACAAAAAAAAAGCATAACATTTTCTTTGAACGGCTATAATTTTTGAATGGTGTATCCGTTTTCAATTCCATATTTACTGGTGTGTTCTACGTGACGAGACGAACAAAACTAGGCCCTACTTGCCTATGTTTCGAAGAATTTTATTTCAGTAGCAATTTATGTGTATAAATGTGCTAGAGATTTAGAAGGAATTGCTACCATGTAATACTAAACTTGCTAGTACAAAAATATACTAAAGTTTTTACTTAGTATGAACAAGCTCAGGGGACAAAAAAAAAGAGTTACTACCATGTAAAACTAAGGTTGGTACTCCAAAAATATACTAAAGTTATTACATAGTATGCACAAGCTTGGGGGGCAAAAAAAATATCAAAAGGAGTACCATGTATAATACTATAGTTGTTCAACTTGGGGCAAATTATTGCAACAAACCTAAAAAATAGAAGGTGTTGCACAAACTAGGGGCAAATTATTGCAACAAACCTAAAAATAGAAGTTGTTGCATAAGCTTGGGGGCAAATTCTTTTGTGGCAACTTAAGTCTGTAATGGTGACCCTTTTGTGACAACTTATATATTGTAGATGAGGCAACTAATATACAAGATTTAGGAAGGTATTCGAACCTAAAAGGTGACTGAAAACTGAAATTAAACAATAAAAAAAACTGAAAACTGGAACTAAAAAAAACACTGAAAAAATAATAAAAACTTAAAATATGCAACTTATATATTGTAGATGAGGCAACTAATATGCAAGATTTAGGAAGGTATTCGAACCTAAAAGGGTGACTGAAAACTAAAATTTAAAAATAAAAAACAAGACTGAAAACTGAAACTAAAAAACATTAAAAACTGAAACTGAAAAAAAACTTAACTGAAAACTAAAACTGGGAGCAAATTCTTTTGTGGCAACTTATGTGTGCAATAATTACATTTTTGTAATAACTTATACATTGTAAGTGAGGCAACTAATATACAGGATTTAGAAAGACATTCAAACCTAAAAGAGTGACTGAAATATGAAAATAAAAATTAAAAAAAAGAAATTGAAACTAAAAACATTAAAAAACTTGACTGAAAACTAAAACTAAAAAATATTAAAAAAAACTTGACTGAAAACCGAAACTGAAAAACAAGATTGAAAACTGAAATAAATGCTACTAGAAAGTGAAACTGAAATTATAATTAAAAAAATCTGAAACTGAAATTGACAACCAGAAAATTGATCTGAAATTGATAAACAATATAGCGTGCCCTACCGATCTAGTTTTAGCACCAGCTTTTCATGAGTCTCCATTTACCAGGCCTTTCTCCTTCACACAACAGCTTACCATGCAAGTTGGGCAACACGTGTATGTTACTCTGCCCAAAGGAAGACACAAAAGGTGCTACTGCTACCTGCTAGCATCTAGTATGTCTGTGGCGTGTCATGTACCAATGTGTGTGATCTCTATGTAGCTGCAGCCAATCTGAGTCCGCCCATGAACTGAAATAAAAAAGGGAGTGGGGTTCTATATTCGCTCGCGTGGGCTGTGTGGGAGCGGCGTGCGGAGTCGCGTGGGCTGCGCGCGTCAGCCAGCCCGTGTCGCGCACAAGACACAGCGCGCGACTGGACGCGCGTTAGAATTTCCGTTTTTTCTTTGAATGTGACATATCACATTTGTTGATGGATCTTAATGTGCACATTGGCCGAAACTTCTTTTTTCCTTAACGTGGCATATGTAAATGTGAAACATGTATACTTGATTAAAATATGATTTTTAACGTAAACATGATTATTAGCTGTAACATTTATAGATGTGTAATACGAATAACTAATAGTTACTTACATATGATGTGCATCATACATATATAACAATTTTGTTTTTGTTTTTTCAAAAAAAAACATTTATTGATGACACGTTAAGGAGCCAAACCATAATTCCTAAATGTCAAATCTTTTGATTTAGAAAAAATCAATGGCTCAGATTGATCATTGATTTGACCTCTTATCTCAATTTCCATATGATAATATGAAATACTAGGTGACACGATTTTGTTCATTGGATCTAAAGTTTATACTTTCAAAAATTACCTTGGGCTTGGGTACCAGAACAAAACTGGTTTGTGCGGGCGCTCTAGTTCTCCACCCTGCCTTCCTTCGAATCTTGGGCCTTGTTTAGATGCACTATAAAAGTTGAAATTTTTTCACTCTTTTTATCACATCAAATTTTGAACCCATGCATGAAGTAGTAAATATAGGTAAAAAAATAACTAATTACACAGTTTAGTTGAAAATCATGAGATGAATCTTTTGAGTCTAGTTGGTTCATGATTGGACACTATTTGCCAAATAAGACGAAAGTGAACTATTCATCGGTTTGAAATTTTTTCAGCATCTAAACGTGGCCTCGTGGCCTTTGTGGGGTTAATTTCCAAAAAAAAAAAATTGTGCGTTTTTGACAGTGGGAGCAGGAAAGCGTGGAGAAAGCATCGAGATTCTCTGCACTGCACTACTGCAAACTTTAATTTCCTGCAGCAGCGGGAATTACAAGGGAAATGGGAGCCCACTGCAGCAGCGAGATTTTCTCTATGGCCGCTAGTGCCGTTCACACGGATGTGGCCTTGCCTACGCATCTTACGAGGACTTCAAACGAATCCACTTTCTTGACCGACACTCACACTTGGGACCTGCTCCAAAGTTCTAAAAATTTTATAAGATTTTCCATCATAACACATGCATGGAACATTAAATATAGAAAAAAAATTATTTATTACACAGTTTGGTTGTAAATCACGAGACGAATCTTTCGAATCTAATTAGTCCATGATTGGACACTAATTATCAAATAAAAACGAAAGAGTTACCGCACTTCCAAAAAATTTACGCCCCCAACTAAACACAGTCTCGGTGACCCCTGCTTTCTTTTCGAATTGGAAACAAACAATGCACGCTTTCCATATTCGTCCTGTACAGTTTTTTGACCGTGACTGTATGTCTGTATTGGATAGTTTTGGACCAAGACTCCTCGGGGCTTGTCTACCTTATTATATTGGATTTTTGACACATGCACAGAGTATTAAATATAGACTAAAAGAATAATTAATTATACAGATTGCGTGTATTTTGAGAGATAAATTTTTTGAACCTAATTAGTCCGTGATTAGACAATGTTGTGCTACCGTAAACATGTGCTAATGGCGGATTAATTATTCTTAATAAATTTGTCTCACGGTTTACAGACGAGTTCTGTAATTAGTTTTTTTATTAGTATCCGAGCATCCCTTCTGACATCCAAAAATAAAATCGTATGACTACTGAAAATGTGCTTAAATGTCAAAATATTCGCCCTGTTCGTTTGACTGGCTAAAAGTACTGTTTGTTGATTTGTTATGAGAGAAAATACTGCTGAATGACTGGTTGATAAGCTAAGCGAGCAGAGCCATTGATGATAGGTCAGAGCTAAAGCCGAGCCAAGGAGAAATAAACTGGACTTCTTAGAGTCAAGGTAGATCTTTCATGTAATACCTCGGGTGTTATAGTGACTAATTAACCTGCCATGTCATCATATTGCATCGCAAAGCATCCATGATTAGGTCAACCATGTTATGAATTAACTAAAATGAGTTTACCTTTCTAGGTTGAATGTGCTTTTCAGTGGTGTGACTCAAACCGAAAACCCTAATTTCGAATGTCACCGCAAATGCTTAGTTTATGCCCTGCGTAAATTGAGGTGTGTGACTGTGTTACACACTAGTGTCAAGTGTAGGGTATGAACTCAAGTACAACACGTAAAATGAAACTCCAAGTTTGAGTTTGAATTGAAATCCAAAAACTTGTCGCGAGTTTTTCGATTCGAATTTGAATTTAAATTTGGGAATTATTAAAAGATTTTTAAAAGTTAAATTGGTTAACCAAGAGTGGCATTTGGTCAACTATGTGATACTTGACTCAATGATACACTTGGGTCATGGTTTGATCACTAATAATCACCAATTAAAGTAGCAACAAGTTTCAATTTGAAATTCTTCCGAAAACCCAAAAATCCAAAACCCTGATTTTACCCCTTTTGAAATAATTCAAAATCTAAGCACAATTTGGGAAAAAGTTTAAATCCAAGTTTGTAGAACTTTTCAAGGGCTACAACTTTGGTGTTTTGAGTTTGCAAAGTTTTAGTGTAAAATATGGAGCAATTTTGAAAAGAAGCAAATTTCAAATTTGACCCCTTTTCATCCCCAAACTTAAATTTCAAAATAGAGGAAGAATTTGAAAATGGTTTGAATAGAAAAGTTGTAGGTCTTGGCTAGATGTACAACTTTGGTGTTGGGAGTTTTTGAAGTTTCAATATAAAATTGAAAGTAATTTCTAAATTACCAAATTTCCGAAAAGTGTCCCCTTTTTATTTTAAATTCAAATTTGAAAATCCAGATCGAATTTGGAAAAGTGTTCAATACAAAACTTGTAGAGCTTAAAATTTTGAAGATTTCATATCATGGGAATTTTTCAAGTTGCTACATGATTTTGAGAGTAATTTGATAAAACAGTTTGAATTTAAAAATTGGGGGGAGAGCTACAGTGCCCCCGACGAATCACCGCCGGGCACCGAGCGGCATGGGCACCGGCGAGCCGCTGGGCTGCTTCCAGGCCGTTCCCATGGGTGCTCGATCGCCACCTCGACCGCGCGCGCCTTCTAGCACTGCCAGCAAGGTTGGAGCTCCTTTATAAGCCGAACGCGTCGTCGTTTTTCCTTCCTCTGTTTAGTCGTCGCCGCCGTTGGTTTTCGCCGGTGAAATTCATCACCACCACTGCACCGCAAGCTACTCCCTCTTGCAGCCAGCTCCGCCATAACCCCACGCTTCATCTGAGCCCACCATCACTCCATCTCGCCACCCCAAACGGCCTCCGAAGCCGCATCTTCCTCAGCTCCGGTCAGAGCTCCGCCGCACCCACCTCGTCGTCGACAGCCTTCTCCGGTGAACCTCGGCTAGTAGCGTCTTCACGCTTAGAATCGCCTTGATGCCGTAGTGCTCATAAGCTTGCTAATTTGCACTCTACTGCCCTAGACGTGTCAGAACGCCATCTCCGCCGCCAGCTCACCTCACCGGAGCGCCGCCGCTGTGAATCATCCACCCCACCACCTCTCCGTCTCGGCGAAGCGTGTCAGCACGTGTTGGGTGAGCTTCTGAGCATGATGCTCTCCTCAGCTTAGTCGCTACCGTAGCAGAGGCTATCGTCCGTTGCGTCCGCCATCGCCAGAGTTTGTGTCGCCGTCGCCATCGTCGACGTTGGTGCTCGGGGTTGCTAGAGTGGGTCAGAGTGGCACCAACGTGTTCGGGAGAGGGAGGCGAAACGGTTGGTGTAGACCGTGTCGTGGGGGAGCTCACCGGCGGTCAGCGCCGCTGCAGCCGGGGTTGACCCGGGCTGACGGGCAGGGCCGCCCTGTCAGAGAGAGAGAGAGTGAGGAAGAGCGCGTGCGGGCAGGCCGCGCGAGCGCGAAGCAGGGGAACGCGGGCGCGAGGCAGCTGGGCCGCGCGGTTGGGCTGAGCCGGAGGGAGAAAGGAGGAAACGGCCCGATCGGCGTTTTTGTTTTTCTTTTTCAAAAATGTGAATAGTAAGAGTATTTGTTTATTTCGCTAGAATTTTTGTAGAGCTCCAAAAATAGTGAAAAATTTTGTGTAAGCTTTTCAAGGTGTAAACTAATTAGGAAAAATATTAAATGCAAAATTTGATTACTTTTTGCAAGTTATTTAATTAGCTCAATTAAATATTAAATGCAACTTCCTTGAATTATAGTAATTAAAATATTAATCCAAAAATCATGAAATTTGTTGTAACACTGTTTTAGGCAATGATTAATCTATAGAAAAAGTTTAAGCTCATTTAGATGAAGTATGATTTATTATTAATTATGCCCTAATTAATTAAATGTTTAAATAAATGTTATTTGATAACTTTAGGTGTTGTGTGCCCTTTTTGGATTGAGTGATGACCTTTGATCACTAATTCTTGGTGATCTTTGGCGCCTTAATTACTTGTTTGAGCTCGTTAGTAACGTGTTAAGTAAGAAACATTAGTGTCGCTTAAGTTATCGCTATTAGTTAGTAGGTTTTACTGTTTTACGACTGTACCGCGAAGGAAAGTTATACTCAAGTCGTAAACCGTGGCATATCATCATCAAGCATCATGTTTATCACCGCATCATGTTGAAACATATTATATGCTCGTGTAGTTCCCGCTTTCGAAGAAGTCGACGTTGGCGAGCAAGTCTCCGGAGAAGAGCTGTCTTCGGTAGGTTCCGGACCGGAAGTCGGAGTTTTTGAGCCCGAGTTTGCCGTCTCGTCAGAGCAAGGCAAGCCCCGGTGCATTTAAACCCTACCTTGAGTTTTATAAATATTTATTATTTATACTATGGTTTACTGCATTAAGTAATTAGGAGTTGAGTGATAACCCAATTGCTGCATTGTCATCCTTGATTAATGCGATATCATCCTTGATACCTGTTTTACTGAAAATGTGTAGTATGCTTCGCTATGCTTATGAGTTAAGCTTTTAAATGAAATGTTTATATGGCCACGATGGCATACTTGATAAATATGGAAATATGATAATGAACTTGAAAGATCAAGCGCGTGGTTTGGGCACTGCTAACTTGCATTGGGAAAGGAGTCTCAATGTAGTGTTTCTGCCTTATCAGTTAAGACCGTACGTTGTTGGCTCTCGCGTCATGGAGTTTTTATTAGTACTAGCCATGTACCCATGTCGGGTAAGCCTTACTTCGGCTATTCTATTACGAGAACGTCTAACCTCGCACTGGGAGTGGAGAGATGACAAGAGTAACGTGTACCCTCGGGGCTAGAATTGGGCCAGGTTCGAGGAGTACTGTACTCTCGGGTGGCGATGGACACGTTCTAGTTTTGGGTTACTCGGGTAAGAGTTGATATATGCAAGATTCGGTTCTACATATGTCGTGTGGTTAGGAAGCCCCATCTGGGTAAATGAAGCGATTCGAATCGTCGTTGCTCCACGAGAAAGGAGTCTTGGCCTTGCACCAACATCGTAGTTAAGAACTGGAATTGAAAGAAAAAATAAGAAAGATCTTGATGAGAATTACTTTGATCTAGATTAGGATCAATTAGAATTGGTTAATGAATCATCAATGGTAAAAATAAAAATATTGAAGGTAAGGATTTACTTTAGTAAGCTTTTCTGCAAAAGAAATTTTGATTCTTGAATACCCGTACCTTGATTCCCTAAAGCTAGCATGCCCTTGGAGTCTTTTTCTTAGTCGAATAAGTCTTGTTAAGTACTCTCGTACTCAGGGTTTGTTAAACCCCTTGTTACAGGTGCGGTTCATGAACAAGTCTGCTTTGAGCCTTGTTGCATGACCGTTGTGGCTGAAGAAAGTGACGACGAATATGCTATGTGGCCTCTGGGCAAGGCACTTCGTTTGTGTGTTTGTAATAAAGTTACTACTGATACTTCCCTACTACCGGTTTGTAATAATGCTTATTAAAGTTTGAAATTTAGAAATTGTGGTTTGTATACTTAAGTTATTGTAAGACTTCCGCTACTTTACTCTGATGGTATTTTAAATAAACTGTTGTAATATTGCAATACTCCTGTGATTGGATCCTGTTCGGAGGATAGCAGGCCTTTTAAGTTATGAGGAACATAAGTACGACTGTCAGAGATCATTATAACGATGACAGGTACTTGTGGACCATCATAATTAGGAGGTTCTGTGACATTTCACAAGCTTTGATAAACTGGACTTCTTAAAGCCTCACTCACGCGGGAAAAAAAAGTAAAGAAGAACAAGCCCTTGGCCATTTCAACAAAATCCTTGGGAAATCTTAAATATCATGTAATGAGCTTGTGTGCAATAGCTCGCGCATGTGTTAGCCAAACTTACCTGCCATGACACATCTAATATAATAAGCAGCCTTGCAAGTATTACTACATAGGTCATTACTACCAAATTAGTTTCTTTTAGTGTAGGCGATTATACTAACATTGACCGCATACTTGTGACACTAATGCCAAGGAAATTACTGTATCTCTAACATCATGCCTAACTTCATGCTAACAATAAAAATCCAGTAATACTACTTCATATGGTATCAAATAAGCTCTGATTTTCAAGGAAATATGTTTAGGGGGCCTACATTATATGACAAACATACATTTGCCATGTATGGATACGTAGTTAATGATTTTGTATTTGTGGATGAATTTGTCAATCATCACTAACTATTGTATATTTTGTTACAACGAATCTTTGCTATGGGCAAAAGGATTTTAGAAGACATGCTCTCTGATTAACAGATGCGAGCATATTTAGGGACCACCTCTATAATGGTCAAGCAGCCTCCAGGCAAACACCTGTCTTTGTTAATTATGTACATAGATGGGCACCCTAAGGTGTGTCTGTCTCTATTAATCACTAATTTATAGAGACAGTCGCTTTAGGACGCACGCCTTTGTAAATCAATTAACATATGCAGGTATCTTAGAGCATTTTCAAGAGAAGAGGTAAATCATTTTGTAAAGCTAAATTTAGCTATTGTGCTTCAAAAAAGTATTCCAACAGCTTGTCTATATTGTTTTCTATTTTTCCTAGCTGGCTATCCCACCATTCTCGCTGACCATATTTCCCTAGCGAGTCTTGCTTGCTATCCGTGTTTTCCAATTTAGCTAGGCTGTTGCAAAACTCAACATTTTAGATGGGCTTTCTATTTTACATAATGACTAAATCTCAAAATTTAACATCTAATTTTACAAAGCCTCTTGGTGTTGCTCTTAAGATGCCCTTCTCTAAAAACCGCTATTAATAGAGACGAACGTCTTAAAAGATCCATCTCTAAAATAGTTGCCTTAAAATTGTAACTATAACTTCATATGCAATCAAATGAAGAACCTTGTATCAAAATTGTAACTCTTGACATGATCTATATTTTTGTATTTTGAGAAGATTAATTTGTAACTTTTTAGCGTCCTAAAATATTGTTTTAAGTTCATGGATTTTGATATTTAAAATTTAAATTTTCAAACAACCTCTGATGTTGACATGCTCTACATCAAAGATGTAGTTCTCACTACAATATACAATTTAGTAGTTGAAAAGTTTTTTATTTGAAGTTGTTAGAGTCCCAAATATATGTTTTAAGTTTTTAGGTTTTGAAATTCAAAATGTAGAATTATGAAACAACCATGAATGTTCACATGGTTAATTGGTCGAGTCAATCTAAAAGTTTGTTGTGTTAACAAGTTTTTGATTTAAAGTTTTTTAGAGTCTTAGTTATATATTTTATATTTATAGTTTGAGATTAATTTTTGAAATTTTCAAACAATCTCATATGGAGACACATCCTATACCAAAATTATAATGTTTGATAAGATTTAAAAGTTTGTAGTTAAAACTTTTTTATTTGAGTTTATTCGCTAGCTAGAATATTTAATATAAGACTACGAAACATTAATATAAATAGCATCATATATAGGGAGATGTCGTGCAAGTGTGAACATCGTGACTTTTTGTCATAAGATGTAACCAAGGTGTCTGCCTGACTCTTTTTAGGCTTAGTCCTTGTTTGGATCCATCAAACTAAAGTTTAGCTAGCTAAAATTTAAAGTTAAACTTTAGCCAGCTAAAAGTTTTCCCGGCTAAACTTTAGCTGGGTTGAAGCAGCTAAACTCAGCTAAACTTTAGCTGGTCCTATAGTTGGGCCGTTTGCTAGCAGCTAAATTTAACTAGCTAAAATTTAACTCATGAATGCATCCTAGTGGCCTGGGAGAAACAAGCCTTATGATGAGAAGCCAAATGATAATAATATAAAAAAGGCCTGTTCTTGAATCGTCACCCGTTCACTATTAAGAAGTCTGGCTTGCCTAAGATAGTCAGATGTTATATAGGACATGAAAATCATGAGACCTTATTACTTCAGAACTGAACATGTCATCAAGATGGTGACAGAAATAATGTTATTGTCAAATCCAGTTCAATGACAAGGTTCGTACATCAAAAAGGAAAAATCGAACTACAAAGAAACCACAGTAACATGGCATACACACAACTACCAGGCACATTCTTGGTGAGGAGATCTGTTTCTTCCGGACTTATTGAAAGGAAAAACACAAGCCACAAAAACATTCAGAATTGCAGATCTACTGGAAGAATAAAACACAAAGGACTATATGCATAAATAATCAGAAGTATTGTTGTATGAAGAAGCAGGCGATCACTCGACGCGAACCTCCACCACCTGTGGCATCTTCTGGCGCATTCTATTTTGCTCCCAGAGGTTTTTGAAATCCTTATGCAGAGACAGTAACCACAGCTTCCTTAAAGAGACAAGGGATTCAAATCCTTGAGGAATCTTATTCAGTTTCGGCAGCGCCACAATATATAAACCTTCAATATTTCGAAGGGCGTCCTTCCCAACAGTCAACTGGTTGACATTGAGCATGTTCTTCAATATTAATGTCTTTAGCTGTGGAAAGGACCCTTCAGAAATAACCATTGTCTCTGTGCTGCTCACCCTGTTAAGACTCAGATAGGTGAGGTTTGGCACATGTGGAGCAATAAGCAGTAGTGGGTCTTCCTGAAGACCAGACCAGCTTAGAGCTAGATATTTGAGGTTTTTCCCATGGCCTTGAAATATTGGGCACTGCAGTGTCTCAGCAGCCCAGCGGCCCCTGACGATCAACTTTCGGAGCTGTTTGGATTGTGGATTGAGAGCTTCTAATTGAAGTGGTTGCTCCTCGTCAATTGCATTGAGAAGCAAGCTTGAAAGAAGTGGCAGATTGGATAAAGTAGCAAAAAGCTTTGCAGAATGCATGGCACTAACTTTGCCAATCCACACGCTTTGCAGTTTTCTGAGTTTGTCCAGTTGGTTCCCCAAATCATTTGTGGCCTCCACAGTCTCGAGAGTCTGAAGTTCTACCAAGTTTGAGAGATACTTGGGTGGCTGTACCCCAGCGAAGTACTGGAAATCCTTCTGCTTCTCGTCAACAACTCTGTCAGCTAACAGATGCCGCAGCTTCTTGACTTTAACTATGCCTCGTGGTAGCTTCTCTATTTTTGTTTGCTTGATGTCCAGTGTCTGTAGGTTGGATAGCTTCTCAACACACTCCGGGAGCGACTTAACTCCAGTGCGCCGCAAGCCAATGTAACGTAGATTAAACAGATTCCCTATAGATGCTGGCACTTCTGTTATTTCAGAATCTTGCAGCTCAAGAACAGTAAGGTAGCTAGATTCAGAAAAGATTGAGGCTAACATGTGAGTGGACATTACACCATCAAGTGAAAATAGAGTGCGAAGGTGCAGGAACCTCACTGTTGGTACACCACTGTCATTCCATCCACACAATGACAGGCGACGCACATCCACATTCATCTGTATCATTGCACCTTGATGATTTGCAGTGCCAAACTTTTCATCTTTAGCTATTGAAAGAGCCAGGTCGCGCACAATATCGTGCATCTTACATGTATTCACCCTACCAAGCTCATCATACTCAACAACTTGCAGCAAGTTCCTCGTAATGAGCTCCTCGAGATTTAGTTCAGCCACTTCCTCCAGCGTGTTGTTTCCGTTGGTCACTGCAAATCCTTCAGCAACCCACTGCCTGACAAGGCTCTCTCTTGACATGATGTGATCTTCTGGAAACAAGCTGCAGTATAGGAAACAGTTTCTGAGGTTCCCTGGCAAGTCATTGTAGCTAAGCTTCAAAATTGCCTGGACATTGTATGATTTAGATAGCTCGCTCTGGAACTGATTGTACACTTGATTCCAGTATTGCTCTTTCTTCGAGGACATGAGGCTGCCCATAGATATAATTGCCAATGGCAGGCCCTTGCACCTGTCTACTATGGAAGTAGCCACATCTTGGAGCCCTGGGGGGCACTTTCGGTCTGCTCTGTTATTAAAGGCCCTTCTGCAAAAGAGGGTGAATGCGTCAGAGCTTCCCAAAGGCTGGAGCTGAAGATGGCGTTCTGAAGATGCAAGAGATGCAACATCTTCGCTCCGCGTCGTGATGATGATACGACATGCTCTGGGAGTCTTGAAAATGTCATCCATTTGATGGTACACATCCACATTCCAAACATCATCCAAGACAAACAAACATTTGCTGGTAGCTAGGATATTCTTAATTTCTTCTCTCAGCTTGTAGGCACCCATACTTTCGATGCCATCTGATGGCTTATATGCGTCCTTCCTGATCTCTCTGAGTAGCTCTCTCAGCAAGCCAACTATTGTGTTGGTCTGTGACACTGTGATCCTTGCATGAACAGGGAATTTGGTCTTCTCACGCTCATATACATTCATTACCAGAGTGGTCTTCCCCAATCCACCCATGCCGGACACCGTTATCAATGTGCTGTTTGGCTCATTGCAGTGAAGCCATTCGATCAACTTCACCTGATTGGATTTAATTCCCACGAGATCTTCATCTTGAATAAGCTCTGGCAAGCAGCCTTGGTATCCTTGTCGAACCATTTCAGAAGAACTTGCCTGAACAACCTGGACAGCAGGGAAATAGTCCCTTCGCCGTTGTTTCACTCTCTCAATCTCATCCTTTATGTGAACTACCTCATCAGCAATATCACTGAAAACTTTGGCGTTGTATGCACCTTTGACTAACCGCTTCAATGATCCTTCTTCCTGCATCTTAAAAGCATGGTATGAGTATTTGTCGATTACATCCTCGACACGGAAGGCCAGATTTCTCAGATTTGCAATCCATTCCTTGACCACATTCAAGCTGAGATTCATCGTATCCAAATCTTGGACTACACTGTTCATCATTTTCAAGTCGTCCCCAATGTGCCTAATATTTTCTGGTAGCTCCCTCAGATTTGCTACTTTTTTTGAAGCTTCAGCAATGACGAATTTGATGACTTCATCTCCTAAAACATTACCAATTTTCGAGAGGACAGTTAGCACTGCTTCTGCCATTAGTTAAGTTCTGCATTGTCAAAACCAAGGAACTTGTTAAACAAAGCAGTTAGATAAATATAAAGAAGTAACTAGCAGGAGGTATATTATTGGAAGATCAAGAAGACGAGAATGACTAATAATGTTCAAGATACTGTACGCAATATTTTTTACTTGAAGTTTCAGAGACCGGTGCGCACATTTTAACAAAAAGCACACAATATTAGCAATTCTTAATAGATTATGTCTTCTCTGAGAGATAATAGCCCCACTGATCAATAATTGTTTGTTTCCTCATAAGCTGAAAGGTAAGTTCTATAGGACGGCGATTCGTCCGGCAATGTTATACGGTGCTGAGTGTTGGCCTACAAAAAGGCGACATGTCCAGCAATTGAGTGTAGCAGAGATGCGTATGTTGCATTGGTGTTGTGGGCACACAAGGAGAGATAGAGTCCGGAACGACGATATTCGGGATAGGTTTGGGGTGGCACCAATTGAGGAGAAATTGATTCAACATCGGTTGAGATGGTTTGGACATATCCAACGGAGGCCTCCTGAGACGCCGGTGCGTAGTGGAGTTCTAAAGCGGGCCGATAATGTAAAGAGCGGTAGAGGTCGACCTAAACTAACTTGGGACGAGTTCGTTAAGAGAGATCTTAAGGAGTGGAATATCTCCAAGGATTTAGCTATGGACAGGAGCGCTTGGAAATTGGCAATCAACGTGCCTGAACCGTGACCTCTTTTTGTCTTGTGCCCTTTATGTCTCTTTATGTGTCTCCCTGTTTCTCGTCTCTTTTGGGTTTCATTTCTAGCCTACCCCAACTTACTTAGGACAAAATGCTATGTTGTTGTTATTGTTGTTGTTGTTTGAAAAATGTACATTATATTATCTCCATCCAATTAATGCATGGGTAAAAAACAGATGTTAGTGCAGATGCCTCCTTCCTAAGCCTCAGCGTGCATGCAAAATGCTGACCCATTTATTTCATGGTATATGCAACGAAATTATAAATTTCAAAAATCCAAAGTAGAAGAATATGTACAAAAACGCAATTTTGTATTCAAATCACAGAAGATGGCATGCAAAGTATCGTAAATCTTTGACATCTAACTGTCTGAAGTATCCGTTATGAAATATATTTAAAACAGGCATGCATCTTTTTTATGATGAAAAATGCAAACCAGTTCAAAATATAGAACCAAATTTTAATATTTTTTTATGTTTAGGACTCCAAACAATTATCAGGGAAATGATTATCAAGTAAAATATCTTACTTTCACAAGTTTTCTATCATATTAAGAGATATACTTCTTGTAGCAGGTTGGAAATAGTACGTAGCCATCTATTGAATTTGTTATTAAGAGATATACTTCTTGTAACAAGTTTTCTATCATATTAAGAGTTATTAGTCCCTATTTATTGTTGCCAATTCCCTAGGCTAGACTGGCCCCTTGGGGCGCCGCCTCCAGGCTGGCTAGGCCCTTTGGGCTCTCTTGTACTCTCTCTCTCTCTCTCTCTCTCTCTCTCTATATATATATATATATATATATATATATATATATATATATATATATATAACACCTCTGCTGTAATCATTCATTAAGCTAATCAATCTCAGCCTTTGGCTTCTATCATGGTATCAGCCGCTCTCTCCTGAGCCGTACCGCCCACCCTCCGTTTCCGCTCTCCCAGGCGCGCGCGCGTTTCCCAGGCGCACACGCCCTCTCGGCCGCTGCGCGTGCCGCTCTTCTCGGCGCCCGCGTCCGCCCGTTCGCTCGCCGCGCTCGTCTCCTCTCTCCGCCCGGCTCCCGCGCGCGCCCCTCGGTTGGCCATCGCCCGCGCGCACCCATGGCCGCCACCTCCACCTCCGGTGCCCTGGATGCCTCCGCCGCAGCCAAGCTCCGTGACGAGGCACTCACCGCCGCCCAGAAGCTAGAAGATGAGGCTACTTCCCTGCACTCCACCAACACCGAGCGCAGCCTGGCCCTTCAGGCGGAGGCTGACCTCCTCAAGAACGCCGCCGCGGCCCAGGAGCGCGTTCACCTCGCCGCCGCCGCTCTCGCCAAAGAGCGCGCGCAGGCAGACGCCCTGGAGCAGCAGGCCGCAGCCCTCCGGGAGCGCATTCGCGGCGACTCCCATCGCGACGAGGACCTGCGGGATGATGACGACGCCCGCTCCTTCTCCTCTGAAGCAGCCGCCATCGCCCATCTACACAGCCAGACATCACCTGTCACCGGTGTATCCGGATTTAAATATTATTTAGTCATTATTGATGATTGCTCACACTTTGTTTGGACATTTCCTCTTCGCCTCAAATCTGACACTTTCCCTGTTCTCTCCAATTTCTTTGCTTTCGTGCTCACTCAGTTCGGGTGTGTTATCAAGGCTGTACAATGTGATAATGTCCGCGAGTTTGATAACTCTGCGTCTCGTGCTTTCTTCCTTGCTAAAGGTGTCCCTCTCCGCATGTCCTACCCCTACACCTCACAGCAGAATGGCAAAGCCGAACGCATGATTCGCACCATCAACAACACCACCCGCACCTTGTTGTTCCAAGCTTCCATGCCCTCCTCATATTGGGCCGATGCTCTCGCCACAGCCACCCACCTCCTCAATCACCTCCCCACCAAAACCTTGCACATGAGCACCCCCTTCTTCGCTCTCCACGGCACCCTTCCCTCCTATCATGATCTCCGGACCTTTGAATGCTCCTGCTATCCAAATCTCACCGCCACTGCCCCTCACAAGCTGGCCCCTCAGTCCACTTTGTGCGCCTTCCTCGGCTACTCTCCGGATCACAAGGGTTATCGGTGCCTTGACCTTACCACCAATCGGGTCATCATCTCTCGCCACGTTGTCTTCGACGAAACAATGTTTCCCTTTTCCCTCCATTGGCCCTCCCCTCCACCCACTGAACTTGATTTTCTAACAAATGATGATTCCCTGTCAGTCACTCCTCTATCTGCAGGTACTCCCAGGGCTGCTAGGCCTCCGCCAGGCTTCTCCCTGCCCAGGCCGCCCCCTGTTCAGGAACCTGCAGCACCCGCTGTACAGGCGCCTGCGGCACCCGCTGTCCCGGCACCTGCGGCGCCCTCTGTACCTGCAGCACCCGCTGTACAGGTGCCCACGGCGCCCGCTGTACAGGTGCCTACAGCGCCCGCTGTACAGGTGCCCACGGCGCCCGCTGTCCAGGTGCCTGCAGTGCCCCCTGTGCAGGCTGTTTTGGCGCCCATAGTGCCTCCTGTACCCCCTGTGCAGGATGTTTCGGCACCCTCAGCACCCCCTGTACAGGAGCTGGTCCACAGGCCGCCCATCATCCATGTCTACCACCGGCGTCCTCCTGCACCAAGCCCGACGACCGAGCCTTCTGTTGAGGCTCCCACTCTTCGACGCTCCAGCATCGTCCCATCTCCACCGCGCTATGTCAAGCACGGCCCCCAGCTTCCAACTGGGGCTGTTCCCATGCCACCCGTCGCCAATTCCCATGGCATGGCTACCCGTGGGAAGATCGGGTTTCGGCAGCCTCGCTTCGTTCTGCACACCGAGGTCCTCTCCCCGCTCCCGCGCACGTGTCGCGACGCTCTTGCCAATCCTCACTGGCACCAGGTCGTGGAAGAGGAATTTGCTGCTCTCTCCGACAACCACACTTGGGACCTCGTTCCTCGTCCTCCCAAGGCAAATGTTGTCACCGGTAAATGGATTTTCAAGCACAAATTTCATGCTGATGGCTCTCTGGACAGATACAAGGCTCGCTAGATTCTTCGCGGGTTTACTCAACAGCCCGGTGTTGATTATGATGAAACATTCAGCCCTATTGTCAAGCCTGCTACAGTTTGCACAGTCATCACTTTGGCTCATTCCAGGGATTGGCCGATCCATCAACTTGATGTGAAGAATGTCTTTCTTCATGGCACTCTGTCCGAAACAGTATACTGCTCACATCCCGCTGACTTTGTTGATCCTACTCTCCCTGAACATGTTTGCAAACTCAACAAGTCAGTCTATGGTTTGAAGCAGGCACCGCGCGCATGGTACAGCCGGTTTGCCTCCTTTCTGCTGACTCTGGGATTCACCGAAGCCAAGTCTGACACCTCTCTGTTTATCTACCAGCGCGGTACTGAGACAGTCTATCTGCTCCTCTATGTGGATGATATTGTGCTCACTGCATCTTCTCAGCAAATCTTACACCGGGTCATCGCTGCACTCAAACAAGAATTCGCCATGAAAGATCTTGGTCCTCTGCACCATTTCCTTGGCATAGCTGTTCAGCGCAACCGGGACACTCTATTTCTCTCACAACATCAATACACCCTGAACATTCTTGCTCGCCACGGCATGAGTGACTGCAAGCCATGCTCTACCCCCGTTGACACTTGTGCTAAGGTCTCTGCTGCTACCAGCCCTACTGTTGCTGATCCTACAGCATACCGCAGCCTTGCTGGTGCCCTTCAGTACCTGACTTTCACCCGGCCTAACATCGCCTACGCTGTTCAACAAGTCCGTCTATACATGCATGATCCCAGGGAAGCTCATTTTGTGGCTGCCAAGCGGATCCTTCGCTACCTTCAGGGCACTCTTGACTTTGGCCTTGTCATTCCCCGCTCTGCTCCGACTCAGCTCGTGGTCTACACCGACGCTGACTGGGCCGACTGCCCCGACACCCGCCGCTCCACTTCCGGCTACGCTGTCTTCCTCGGTGGTAGCCTCATCTCCTAGTCCTCCAAGAGCCAACCCACGGTTTTGCGCTCAAGTGCCGAGGCCGAATACCGCGCTGTTGCTAACGGCGTGGCTGAAGCCTCCTAGCTGCGGCAACTTCTCCAGGAGCTGCATCACCCACTGGCCTCTACCTCCCTCGTCTACTGCGACAACGTCAGCGCCGTCTACCTCTCCACCAACCCCGTTCAACATCAGCGCACCAAGCATGTGGAGATTGACCTCCACTTCGTTTGGGAACGGGTCACCCTTGGGGCTGTCCGTGTGCTTCATGTTCCCACCACGTCGCAGTTCGCCGATGTCTTCACCAAGGATCTTCCCTCCTTGGTCTTCATGGATTTTCGCTCCAGCCTGAACGTTCGTCTCAACAATGTTCCGACTGCGGGGGGTGTTAGAGTTATTAGTCCCTATTTATTGTTGCCAATTCCCTAGGCTAGAGGCCCCTTGGGGCGCCGCCTCTAGGCTGGCTAGGCCCTTTGGGCTCTCTTGTACTCTCTATATATATGTAACACCTCTGCTGTAATCATTCATTAAGCTAATCAATCTCAGCCTTTGGCTTCTATCAGAATTAGCAATAATCTTACTATTACTTATTAGAGGACCCAAAGATGCTCATGTTGATTCACATGAGACCAGCTAAATTATAGAAATTCCCATAATAGTCAGAAACATATGACCTTTAATTTGGTAGACTCTAATCATCACCATTAGTAATGGTCATTGGATGTAAAATTACTAACACCTGTCATTTTAAAAAAAAATGCATAAAGAACCCCCCCCCCAAAATTTGAAACTAAATTACCCACTCTTTCATTATAAAAGATAACTGAAAGTAACCCCCTAAATTGCATATAAATTACACACATCTGCCACCCCTGAAATTTGTATCTAAATTACCCCATATGTCATTATGAAGGGTAATGCAAAGTAACCCTTATCTGTGCATATAAATTACCTACATATGTCGTTATAAAAAGTGCGGAAGCATAAGTTCCAAAACATAATTATGGAGGACTTCCAAATGTCCGGCGCCATATACATAATTAATAAGATTGTCTTAAGTTATCTCACTAGCTAATACAAAAGTAAACATGTTTAGTTGATGTTTGTGTACCTTACTAGCATACTGTATGTACAAGCCCAACTCATGTCAAACATAGCAAGATGTACAAGAAAGAAAAATGAAAACTTACTAAGCCTAACAATTTGACTTATTTAACCAGAAGGCGAAAAGCCAAAACCTGAAATTCATTCATACTATGCGTTTCTACGAAAACAAATCAATCAGAGCTTCCACCAATTATGAGTGGGTAAGGTCGACGTTGTCCTCACCCTGCCTGAAGCTCCCCTCAGATGAGCGCGAAGCCGTCGCACTCGCTCGTCTCCTGTGGGCCGGAGCCCGTCCGCAGCTGCTCACCGGCTAGCAGAGGGGTGAGGAGGGTGGAATGTAGCTCCAGAGATGATGGGTTGAGCCGTGGAGGAGGGAGGGGATCGGACTATTTGGAGGTGGTGGGAGAGCACGGATCTGGGTGCCTGTTCGATGTTTGGGACAGTAAGAAGCTCCGGACCAAGGATGCATCCATCGTATATGAGAGGCGCCATGAGACGTTGACTTGACTCGACCCTGAGCTGAATATCAAGTTAACCGTAGTTTTTTTTAAAAAAAATTTAAAATTAGTATAATCTTATTCATTATTATTTTCTGCATTGTTTAAGACCCAACTTTACGACGAGCCTAACGAGCCGAGCCTAACGAGCCGAGCCGAAGTTGAAAGTCGTTCCAAATCAAGTCATTTTTATTTTAAAAGATAAATGAGTTTAATCGGAGCACTTTTGTACCGAGCCACCAAGCCAGCTTAACGAGCTTTCTGTCTAGCCGACCCCAAGCTGCAGCTGCAGTCGTCGTCAACGGCGTTACGCGGTGCCATCTACGATAGAAACCACTCTTGTAATGTTAAAGAAATTGCCGAGTAATTCCAAAACCAAATAAAACCCGTGTTGTCAAAAGCGCGTTCGGTTGTGTATGGAAGAATCACCGTTGCTGAGGCGCGTCCGCGTACGCTTGGATGGGAACCGATTATTATCTATTTATTTGTTAAATTAGTAGTCAATTGAGCTCACTATTTGAATGGACTTTATTTGATTAGAAAATGTCAATAAAACTCCTGGCCTTTAGCAGTGTATCTATGTTACCTAGTACTAACCTACAAAGCCAGGCATTTTATCCCATCACCTATTAAAAACCATTTTATCACTTCTCGAGAAGTCAGATATTTTTACGGCAGTGCTAGCGCCCCAATGTCCGGACGGACGCCCGCTTCCGGACGCACTCCGTTTCCCGCGCTCGAGCCAGCACGCCCTCGGCCCAAGCTTGCGTTTCGCGCGCCCACACGAGGCCCGCGCTGCCTGGACGATGCCCGCACAACCAGATCGCGCGCAAGGACCGCTCGCGCCCCCTCCGCTTCTCACGCGCATTGCAACATGTGCAATATCCGATCTACTTTTGCAACATCCAGATAAAACGCTTGCAACATACATCTGAAACAGCTGAAACACTTGCAATATACGTCTCAAACACTTGCAAAACACAAAAAACAACTTGAAAACATATGTGTAGCCATTCCAAACATATGCAAACATCAAGATGAAAGACTTGCAACATACGCATAAAAACTTGAAACACTTGCATATATACATATGCAACATCTCAATCTAGTTTGCAACATCCAAATGAAACATTTGCATCATACATATGAAACGGATAAAATATTTGTGATATACACTTGAAACATACGTGTATAGGTCGTTGTAGCATGTCCAACATTCCAACCTACTTTGCAACATCTTTATGAAACACTTACAACATACCTCTAAAATTAAAACATTTAAAATGTACGCTTGCAACATGCATCGTATCTTGGTGCGGCCTCCTCCGCTATCTGCATCGAGGCGCCGCAGCCGTAGCAGGAGGCGAGACCGGAGGGGTTCTGCACCAGGGCCCGATGCTTCTCCTTGCACAGCGGCCTCAGTGGCTAGCTAGTGGCTGAGGGAGCGGTTGCCACACGTGGGCGCATCAGGGCACGTCAGGCGAAGCGGGTCACAAAGGAGAAGCAGCGGGGCGGCACGGTGAAGCAGGAGGAGTAGCGTGGGGTGATCGTCCACGGTGGAGCGGGTCGTAGAGCAGGCACAGCGGAGCGACTAACAGAGCAGGAGCAGGCGGGTGGCCATCGACGCGCGAAGCAGGTCTCTCGTCTCCTTTTCTCTTTCTTATCCAAACGGGACAACGGAAGAGACGGACGTGAGTAAAAAAATGAGCCGGCGTAGAGCAGAGGTCTATTGGGCTAGTATGCAGGCCCATGAAAGGGACGTCCGGACAGACGGACGCCCTGCACGTATCATTTCCTATAATTTTTAACTTTGACCAAATATATAAGAATATATTAATATTTATGATGCATAATTGATATCACTAGATAGATCGCTGAATATATTTTCATAATAAATTTATTTAAAGATACATATATGGCTAACATTCTCAATAAATTTAGTTAAACTTAAGAAAATTTGACCACCATGAACCTTATGTCGATACTTATTTTGGGACAAAGAGAATATATTATTTTGGGTGGTTTTGCTAGGACCCCGATGCTAGGTACTCCCTTCGTTCCTAAATAACTGTCGTTTTTTGTTTCCGTGCCGTAAGTTTGATTAGATTTATATAAAATGTGTGCAACATTTGTATCTCCAAATAAATTTGTTACCAAAATAGATTCAGCGATCTATCTAATGATATTAATTATATACCATAAATATTAATATTTCTATATAAAATTAGTTAAAGTTATTTCTCGAGGAGCGAGAACCGCTGTTATTTAGGGACGGGGAGTATTATCTTATATCAAAACAATTCCAACTTTTCCATATTAAATCAAATAAAGACAAATTTATATCAAAACTTATAGAGCTCGGCAAGATCAGCAAGTTTATAGTTGACAACTATTTTATTTGAGATCATTTAGAAGCCCAAGTATGCATTTCAATTTATCAGATTTTGAGTTCAATTTTTTGAATTTTTCAATTGACTTCACATTGTCTATACTAAAGTTGTAGCTCCTAATGTGATGCATAAATTTTTAGCCGAAAATATTATTGTTATAGATAGTTTAGATGCTCAAATATTTGTTTTAATTTAACAAATTTTAAAATTCATTTTTTAGAAACTTTCAAATCACTTCAGATGTTGACATTTAAGATAGTTTAGATGCTCAAATATTAGTTTTAAGTTATCAGGTTTTGCTATTCGTTTTTAAAATTTTCAAATTACTCCAATGTTGACATTATCTATATCTTAATAAAGATATATAAATTTGTAGTTGGTAACATTTTTGTTTGAGTTAGTTTAGAGGCTCAATTATTGATTTTAAGTAATCATATTATTTTTAATTTTTTAACGATCTTAGATGGAGAAAAGATCTACACCAAACTCATAGTGCTCAGTGAGAGCTAAAACTTTTATGTTGAAATTTTTTCATTTGAGATCATTTAGAAGTCATGTATTTTTTATTATATATTTGGGCTTCTAAATGGTCTAAATAAAATAGTTCTCAACTACAAAATTGTAGATCATGTCAAGCTCTATATTTTGATATAAAGTTTGTTTTTATTTGATTTCATATGAAAAAATTACAAATTTATTATGATATAAGGGATCACCTGATGTGTGGGCCCAGCAAGGCCTAGGAAGCGATAGATCAAATGGTTTTTAATAGGTGAGGTGGTATAATATCTAGTTTTATAGATAGGATGAAGTAGATACACTGCCTAACGTTAGAGCATCTTAAGAGACTAGCCAAATCATTTTTTAAAGGTAAATTTGGTTATTATTAAAAAAAAATATCTAATAGACTCTGTAAATGACTCTTCAAATGTAGTAGCTCTCCATCCCACCTCATTCGCTCTCTACTTTTGGATAGCCTACCTCACTAGCCATCTAGCCTTTTGGTTTTAGAATCTGTTGAAGTACTCTAGTATTTCTTGACAAAAATCTATTTTAGAGAGTAGCTAAATCAGTAAATTTGGCTGTTTTTTTTTGCTAATTTCCTGGAGATGCCCTTAGAGGGTTACAGAGACTTTTTCTTTAATTTGATTGGTTGACTCTCCTAAACAAGTCCATTTATATACTACTCCCTCACTCTAGATACACTCCTAAAAACTTTACACCCTATCACCTCGGATGTTTGACACATGCATAAAGTATTAAGTGTAAACTAAAAAAATTAACTAATTGCACAGATTACGTGCATATTACGAGACAAATTTTTTAAGCCTAATTAGTCCGTAATTAGACAATTTCATGCTACAGTAAACATATGCTAATAACAGATTAATTAGTCTTAATAAATTCGCCAAATAGTTTACAGGCGAGTTTTGTAATTAGTTTTTTTATTAGTATCTGAACACCCCTTCCGATATCCCATGAAACATCCGATGTAACATCCCAAAACTTTAGACTACCCGCAGTAGGTACTCTAAAGGGATACTTTAAAGCTTTAGAGTATGAATATAGAGTAAAAACTGCTGCATTGAGTACTATAAAATAATACTCTATCATTTCTCTCACTCTATATTTAGAGTGGTACAATGCTTACTCTATAGTGGGCAGTGGCAGGCCCCACTGGCTAAACAAAGGAAAAAATGTTATAACTCACAAACCAAAAATCTAAATTAAATTCCGATTGCACCATTAAATTCGTCTCAATAAATCCTTCAAAACTAGATCACACATGGATGTATTTAGATAAAGTGACAAGTGAGTCCCACAGTGGATAGAGGATGATATAGAGAATGGATGAGTGCGGAAAAATTAAGTATAAAGGAGAGAATCTTGTTGATTAAGACGTATAAAGAATGAATATAGAGGTCCATGAGTACGAATAGCCTTATACCCCTGAATCTAAACAAGGCCTAAATAATAAATCTAGACAAATTTAGACTGATGTGACCCGTCGACCGTCCGTGGTACCAAGAATAAGGGCATGTTCATCTGGCTTATAATCCGTCTTATTCAGCTTGTTTTTTCAGCCGGAACAGTATTTTTCTCTCACAAAAAATCAGCCAACAGTCGGCTTATAATTCCAGCCGAACGGCTCCTAAATCCGGGATGACATCTGCTCCTTCTATTTAACGTTCCAGCATTTTTTATTCTTCGCTTCCATGTTCCAACTGCTGAGCGGTGGCAGCAAGAGCTGTTCATTCCTTATCTCCACGGGGACTCTTCAAAATAAAGCGCGCAAGAGAAGATCAATTGATAAGTGTAGTTTATAGAGCATTGGATGCCTGTAATATTGGAGACTTGCAGAGCCTTTTCTATTTGTTCCCCTCCACTGTTACTTCCTAGGAGGAATTGTTTTTCAGTTCAAGTATCAAGATCTAGCTGCTGGATGAAAAGCCGCTTCCATTAAGCTCCTCCATAATTTTCCCTATGGAAGGCCTTTCTTTTGGATTTTCGCTGACACAATTTAGCCCAACATCAATGCATCTTTTAATTTGTTGGAGGCTGCTTGCTTCCAACATCGGGTACTTCAAAGCTATCTGCGGCATTTTTGTCCAAGTCTTTTGTACCTGTAATTGCATAGTTTCATTGAAGAGCATCAATTACACCATTCAAAATACAGTTCAATACTTCAATGCCTCTATTTGTCAGAACAACATTCTCAAGGATAAAAAAATCAAAATATGTTGGTCTTACATTGTCGATAAGGTTCTTAGACGACAAGTCTTCAGTGTTAGAATCGACTTTTAACCCTGTTACTATCTCGATTATAAGGATGCCCAGACTATATATATCTGATTTGGCTGAGACTTCACCTCTGTAGTAATACTCTGGAGCCATGTACCCTCTGCATCACATGAAAGTCAATGTTGGAAGCAGTACAGGCAGTCTAATCCAGTTGATCATGAACAAACAGAGAATTATTCACTGAATTTCATCAAGGTTACCTTGATCCCACAACATTTGAAGTGAGTGTACGTGTTTGCTCTTCGCCAAAGAGCCTTGACAAACCAAAATCGGCAATTTTAGGCATTAAATTATCATCCAACAATATATTGCCAGGTTTGAGATCCATATGAATTATGGGTCTTTGCAATTCATGTAAGAACTGTAAACCCTGACAAATCCCCTGTATTATTTTGAAGCTGATGCTCCAGTTAAGCTCATGAGATGCACCTGTACAAATACACAAATCAGTAAGTCAAAACTAGAGAAAGTAGTATTTTTGTGTAGCACTCATAATTTTGCAATGTTACTAGCAAACTAAAACACTTTGAATGCAAATTTACTACTATAAGTTTTGGATCCATCCTCAAGATATATGGACATATTTAAGGAAATCTAATATGTAATATGGAAAAATACCTTTATAGTCTCATACTAAATTGCACTACATTTTGCGATTGGTTAAGTAAATATCTAGTGGGCACACCTTAAGTTTTTTTTTCTCGAACTACGCAGGAGAGCTGCGTGTCTTTTCATTAAGGTAGAAAAGATAAGTACACGAGTCCAGAAGGACCCAAACCCGAGTACAAAGAACAAACACACACACCCACACCACACCTCACAAATAGACAAGCTAGAAACTCACAAAATGACCAGGAAAACAACCAGCGACCCAAGGGCCTAAACACCCAGGGACAACAACCTGGGTATGAGCTCTTGAAGCTTAGAAGCCCCTGCAGACCACCCTCCCTGCTCACAGCCCTCAGCAGCACCTGAAGACTCGGCCTCGAATTCTCGAACACGCAAAGATCTTAAGGAGTGGAATATCTCCAAGGATTTAGCTATGGACAGGAGCGCTTGGAGATTGGCAATCAATGAGCCTGAACCGTGATCTCTTTTTGTCTTGTGCCTTTTATGTCTCTTTATGTGTCTCCCTGTTTCTCGTCTCTTTTGGGTTTCATCTCTAGCCTACCCCAACTTGCTTGGGACAAAAGGCTATGTTGTTGTTGTTGCAATCATTGCGGTGTTTCCAAATCTCCCAAGCCACCAAGATTATTAAAGAGTTGAGGCCCTTGCGCGCTTCTTTTGGTACAGCTCTGACAACTTTACTCCACCAGCCAGAGAAACGACCCACCGAAAGATTAGGTGCTAAATGTACTATGCCCAAGAGCTGAAAGATCGAAACCCAGATTTGGCGAGCAAACACACAGCCAACCAAAAGGTGACTGATTGTTTCCTCAGTCTGATCACAAAGGGGGCAGACCTCTGGGTGTGGTAGACCCCGTTTTGCTAAGCGGTCTGCCGTCCAACACCGGTTATGAACCACCAACCAAATGAAGAATTTGCAACGCAGGGGGCCCAACTCTTCCAAATTCTTCTCCAAGGACTGAACTTGATTGTTCCAACAAAGAAGGCTGAATAAGCGGACTTGCTGCTATATGAGCCTGATGAGGTCAGTTTCCACTTAAACTGGTCGGGTACATCTTGTTGCAAGACAGTACCTTCCAACAAGTCCCAAACCTGAAAATATTCAACCCAAAATTGTACTGTATGAGCCCCATTTATATCTCTGATCCACCTTCTATTTTGGAGAGCTTGGGCTACAGTTCGTCTCTTGGCAGTTCGTTTCGATACAGTCCTGAACAAGTTGGGAGCTACCTCTGCCATGGTTTTGCCATCTAACCAGCGATCAGTCCAAAACATAATTTTCTCCCCATTGCCAACAATGGCATCCATAGCAACATTAAAAAGAGCCTGAGCATTTCATGGGGCTTGGATTGGGAGGCCAGCCCATGGTTTTGAAGGGTCTGTCTTTTGCGCCCACAGCCAACGGATTCTAAGCGCCCAGCCCATAAGCTCTAGATTATGGATTCCAAGTCCTCCGAATTCAAGGGGCCGCTGCACCCTTTCCCAAGCGACCAAGCAATTGCCACCATTAGCTTGCTCTTGCCCCTTCCAGAGAAAACCCCGCCTTTTTTTGTCAAGGCAATCATCAAGTAAATGGGAGCAGCAGTTAGAACCGTTCTTACCAATACCAACCTCCCAGCTCTGTTCATGAGGGAGGCTTTCCAACCTGGAAGGTAGTCCGCTATCTTATCAACTAATGGCATCAACATCTCCTTGGTTGGTTTGCGAACTGAGAGCGGGAGCCCAAGGTAAGTACAAGGAAACTCCTTGATAAAGCAAGACAGGACATTAGCCGTAAGCGCCAGCTCTTCTTCAGAACAATGAATAGGAGAGACTGAACTTTTGGACAGGTTTGTTCTAAGACCAGAGGCAAGTCCAAAAATGTCAAGAAGGTGTCTAATAGTCCTTAGGTCAGTCCTGTGAGGCCTCAGGAAGACCACAGCATCATCCGCATAAAAAGAAACTCGATGTCGGGCTTGATGAATGGCAATCGGCTGCAGCAGCTCCTTCATGGTGGTGTACTTGATCAAAGAATTAAGAACGTACATGACCAAAATGAACAACATAGGGGATAGGGGATCCCCTTGTCTTAAACCCCGACGATGAACAATACTCTCGCCTGGCTCCCCATTCACTAGCACTTGGGTGGAGGATGTAGAGAGAATTAGGCAAATGAGGTCACACCAGCGCTGTCCAAAACCCAAGTGGTGCAAAACTTCCAATAGAAAGGACCAAGAAACCGAGTCAAAGGCCTTCGAGATATCCAATTTAAAGAGGATATGAGCCTCCTTCGTCCTATTTAAGGACTTCACCATCTGCTGGACCAAAATAAAATTATCATGGATGCTTCTTCCTCTCACAAATGCACTCTGGTTTGCCGAGACCAGATTGGGAAGCAACGGAGCCAGCCGGTTAGCCATGATCTTGGTTACCAACTTCGCAAAACTGTGGATCAAACTAATAGGCCGAAAGTCCTTTACCTCCACTGCCTCAGTCTTCTTGGGTAGCAAAGTAATAAAGGTTGTGTTGAGACGCCCAAAATTGAAAACATGGCCCCTAAAGATGGAATCCAGGGCCATTAATAAGTCACCCTTGATGATGTTCCAACAAGTTTTATAGAACCGGCCTGTAAACCCGTCCAGACCCGGGGCCTTGTCCAATGACATCTCTTTGATGGTAGCCCAAACTTCTTCCTCCGAGAAAGGAGCATCCAGCATGGAAAGCTCATGTTGTTGAACACCCAATTCAGCCAAATCAATAGTAAACTCTCTCTCTTCTGCCTTCCCGAGAAGATTTTCATAGAACTCCAGCACAGATGCTTGCTCATCTTCTTGAGAGACCACCAACTGATCCCCCACCTGCAGCTTCGGTATGAAATTTTTCTTTTTTCTAAACCGAGCTTGCTGGTGGAAGAATGCAGTATTAGCATCACCCTCCTGGAGATACAAAATTCTAGAGCGCAGTCTAGCAATCGTTCTTTCCAGAGATGCCAGCCCAAGGCAGTGAAGCTTGAGTTTCCTGCGCAGCCACTCCTCATTTTCAGAGAGATCCCTAGAATCTCTCTCGATTTCCAGTCGATGAAGAACCTCTCTGGCCATTCCAAGCTGGATTTTGATGTTCCCCACCTTACGTTGTCCCCACTTCTGCAGACCTTTGCTAAGCCGATGCAGCTTCAGAGAAAGATGCTCAACAGCACAATTAGCTTGCGCTGGAGCCTCCCAAATTAACTTGACAGCATCCAAGAAACCTAGGACCTTTGTCCAAAAACTTTCAAAATGGAAGCGGCGCTTGCCATTTGTGCTGACTTTTAGGCCTAGAATAAGCGGGCAGTGATCAGAAACCCCAGCAGCCGTGCTTTGCAACACTGAATCAGGGAAGATGCCCTCCCAATCCATACAACAAAAGGCACGATCCAATCTCACAAGAGTGGGAGACTGTCTTTCATTAGACCAAGTATATTTGCGACCCAACAGAGGAATCTCCTTGACCTCAACATCATCTAGAAATCTTCAAAATCTCCCCATCATTGCTCTATCCAAGTTCGTGTTGTTCTTGTCCTCGGCTTGATAAATCAGATTAAAATCACCTGCAACAAGCCAGGGCCCATTGCATAGAGCACGGACGCTTGTGAGCTCTTGCAGGAATAAAATTTTCTCAGCATCCGCCTGTGGTCCGTAGACCCCGGTGAACCACCAGTTGCGACCCTCTTGCTCAGAGAATAGAACCGAGACTGAAAAAGAGTCCACCCTGGTTGCGAGGGCCTGACAGGAGCTGCTCTTCCAAGCAAGCAAGACCCCTCCATGAGTGCCATTAGCTGGGAGCGCCACGAACTTATCGAAAGATGAGCCAAAAACCGAGAGAAATAAGCGTTGAGATATGTCTGCGACCTTAGTTTCTTGAAGACAGACAATGTCTGCATTGCTAGAAAGAATGACTTCCCTAACTGAATTTCTGCGATCCTTCTGGTTGAGGCCTCAACATCATTCGGGATAGGGTTGGGGTGGCACCAATTGAGGAGAAATTGATTCAACATCGGTTGAGATGGTTTGGACATGTCCAACAGAGGCCTCCTGAGGCGCCGGTGCGTAGTGGAGTTCTAAAGCGGGCCGATAATGTAAAGAGCGGTAGAGGTCGACCTAAACTAACTTGGGACGAGTCCGTTAAGAGAGATCTTAAAAAGTGGAATATCTCCAAGGATTTAGCTATGGACAGGAGCGCTTGGAGATTGGCAATCAACGTGCTTGAACCGTGACCTCTTTTTGTCTTGTGCCATTTATGTCCCTTTATATGTCTCCCTGTTTCTCGTCTCTTTTGTGTTTCATTTCTAGCCTACCCCAACTTGCTTGGGACAAAAGGCTATGTTGTTGTTGTTGTTCTGGTTGAGGCCTCTTGCATTCCAAATCAGTATAGAAACATGATTCATTGTTAAACATAAAAAATAATCGACCGAGCAGGGAGACAAAGCCTCACAATACTGCAACTATATCTGCAGACCTCACTTGCTCCCCTTCCCCAACAGTCCAGCCAAAGATGGCAGCAATAGCAACAATATGGAAATCTGATAGCAATGGACTAAAGAGCTTACTGTAACTATCCTGAGCCTCTGGGTCAATCAGCTCCTTCTCTTCGAAGCCGAGTTGCCGCATCACCCGCTTCTGTGCCTCCGAGATCGCCAGGCCCGGGGAACACGGCCTGGCCCCGGCAACCCTCCGACTGCGCCGCGGCAGGGACCCCAAAGGGGGACCTTCCTTCTCCTCTTCTGGATCACGGGCATGGGGAGGAGCTTGTCCACCGGCTTGCAAACTTGGTTGAGCTTCTGACTAGGAGAGGCTCCCTGCGGAGAGCCATCTGTTGGAGGTGTGTGGAGCCTGGCCCGGCGCCGCCGCCGGGAATAGACGCGGAGAGGGGTGGCGGCAGTAGCTTCATGTCGTGGTGGAACAGAGCACCCTTCGGCTGTGGGGGCCACTGCCCCTGGAGACAACGGTGGGACTAGGCAATCTACTGCTGAGGTAGGGGCCACTGCCCCCGGAGACGATGGTGCAGCACAGCCGCCGCAACCTGGACGGAGACAGAAGAGTCCCGGAAGCACTCCAGAATCGGGTCAGAAGCTGCCCCGCGCTGGGAGGCCGGTAAGACCGTCGCCTCAACCACGCGGGACAGGAGCGAGCGTGGTGAAGCCGGTCTCTCCGTTGCTTCACCAAGGCCCAGTGCATCTTGCAATTCCCCTGCCCCCTCAAGGCCCAGTCCGTCCAAGTTTTTGGGAGATAACTGCAAGTTGGACGCAGGTTCTGGCCCATTGCACAGCGACGGCCCAACAGGGTCTGGCCCACTGCAGCCAGCAGGATCTAGAGACTTCGCCAAAGTCAAATTAGCCACAGGATCCGCAATTGGCCCTTGTTTAGATTGAAGAAAATTTCAACCCGATGAATAGTACCACTTTCGTCTTATTTGGCAAATATTGTCCAATCATGGACCAACTAGGCTCAAAAGATTCATCTCGTGATTTCCAACTAAACTGTGTAATTGGTTTTTTTTTACCTACATTTAATACTCCATGCAAGCGGTTAAAAATTGATGTGATGGAGAGAGAGTGAAAAAACTTGGAACTTTGAGGCAAACTAAACAAGGCGTTGATATCTGCCCAGCTGGAAGAGCCGGCACATGTGAACAGCAATTAAGGTCTTCCAAACCGTTGGCCGCCGCCGTCTCATCGTACCCAACGACAGGATCCATCAAAGCCGGGGCTTCATTACTCAGGCAGAACGCAGCCGTCTCTTCGTTACCACAATGTCGAGAGTCGTGTAGGGGCCCTCGCACGTCTTCAATGGGCGCATGGGACGCAGCGACGACCGGTTCGGAGATGACAATTGGTGCAGCGACTACATCGTGCGAAACGCTCGATGAAGACGGGCCCACATGTGCCTGGGCAGGCATGCACCGCGAGCCACCGTAGCTTGTGGCCCCGCCACCTGCCGGACCAGAGCCAGAGGGCGGTAGCGAAGGAGCAAAGAAGCGGCGCCGCTGTCGCGAGGAATCATCTTCCCCAATATCACCACCGCTGCTGTCACCATGTGGTGGCGGAGGCGGAGGGAAACCATGTGTGGGGTCTTCAGGAAGATGCACAACGGAGGCCTGGACGTCGATGGGATATGCAAGCAATCTCTTCACTGGAGGGTCTTCCACGACAACGGATGGCTCAGCAACCCATAATTCCTTAGAACGTGGAATTTTGCTTGGATCCGCACACCATACAGAGCACCGAAAGGTGGACAAATCAGTCAACTCCAGGGTATCAGAATGTACGTGATCAATCCAGGCATGAGGGCTCAAGAATTGTTCCACTGTTGAAGTTTCCCATACATGAGAAGGGATGCCACGGAGCTTGACGTCGAGCAAGCACGGCAAGACCCGCCCCATAGCACCAGCCAGTCTGCTCCAACGTTTGCATAGAAGGCTGAACTCCGGCGAGCGAAGAGGCTGCCGTAGACCGACAAGACGATCCACAGATTCGGCATCTGGAAGAAAGAGAAGGTAACTTGACGAGGAGGCGCGACGCAGGACCAAAGAAGCCGCTTCAACATCCATCCTGGTTGCGATCGCCGCCGCGACAACATCAGCCGGCGCCAGCGGGGCAGAGCCGATGACAGTCACGACCACCGCCTGCGCAAGGTCTTCCACCGCACGAGTCACCTGATCACTCCAACTGATAATGCAAGGAGGAGGCCTCTCAGGGACTAAAGCTTGCATGGTCGTCTGAGCTTGGACAGAATCCAGCACGGGGGCAGCTGCTGGAGAAGAGCCCGAGTGCCCAGGGTCCTCATGTTGACAGTGACGCGAACGCCGGCGCCGACGCTGCCGACCAGTCCTGCCATCCGCTCCCGCCCCAGGGCAAGGCGCCACTGATGACGAACCATCCACCATGTCGCCCGGCCCAGTCGCCGAAGCCGCCGCACCACACATCCGACCCCGCCGGGAGAGACCGTTGCGGGGGGTTAGTGACAGCAGGCCCCTGGGCCGGGGTGATCCGCCGCCAGACACTCTTGCGCACAGGCTGGGAGGTACGACCGCCTCGCACCATCCCGGGGCACACGTAAGACCGATGTCCCAGGGAGCGGCAGCGGAAGCACCTCACCTGCAGGTGGCACCGTGCCGGCACCTCAACTGATCATTGTCATCTAAACGTAAGGAGCAGAAGTATATTTTTCCCTGGTGTCTGAACAACTTGCTAAATAAACCTGCCTATGACTGTTAATTCGTCTTTGATACAACAGAAGCCAATATTCCACTAAAATCAGAGAGAGAATGAGATAAAGTAGAATACCGTAAAGATACTTGTCAAGGCTTCCCCTAGGCAAATACTCATAGCAGAGTATCCTTTCTTGTGTGTCTGCAAAAACATATCTTCCATGGGATTGCACCAGTTTCTTATGTATTTCATAACAATACCCGATTAGCTTCACAATATTTCTATGATTGAGATCAATCAGACTAAATACTTCATTCGTAAATTGCTTATCCAGATTGATTTCTGGAACTACCAAAAGCTTGTTTACCGCAACAACTTCTCCACTTTGAAGCATTCCCTGATTAATTAATATCATTAGTACAGAAAAATATTCAGATAGGTTCTCCCATATTTTTTCTCAAATTGATGGAGGTGATGGAAATTAAAATATACCTTATAAACTACCCCAAAAGAACCTTTACCGATTTCACGTTCATTGGCAAAGTTCCCTGTGATTTCCTCTACAAAGTGTAGCTTTGGTTCCCTTGGGAATTCAGTTATCAGTTGCAGCTTCTTCTCCATGAAATTGTGTATGCTAGCTTCATGACTGATTTCTGCTTGAACATATTCCATTTTAAACAATAGAATGCATATTTTACTCTAGAGGTAGAGAGTACGACAGCAGTGGAATTATCACTATGATTCGACAAAGCCTCTAGATTAAATCCTTAAATCCTGAATGAATAAATGGTTTTATGAACCAGTCCCTTTACCTTCGAGTTTACCAATTATTGATCCTACAGTAGGCCTTTTATTTGGATCCGTCTCCACGCAGTTTAGACCAAGTTCAATGCATCTTTTTACTTGTAGCATGTGTTGTTCTTCCAGTGATGGATACTTTGATTCTATATGCGACATTTTTGTCCAATTTTTAGATACCTGTGTGAATTAGAAAAATTAGATAATGAAATTGTAAAAGTAAATTAAGCAGCAAACTGAATAGTGACAGCCCTGAATAGAGACTAGATTGTTTATACTACTACAGCATTGCTTACATTATCAATTAGTAACTTAGAAGAAATGTCTTGAATATTGAGGTCCCTTTTCAGTCCTGTCACTATTTCAAGAATAAGAACACCCAAACTGAATATGTCCGACTTTACTGATATTTCTCCTCTGTAATGGTATTCTGGGGCAATGTATCCTCTGGGTCACATTAGCATCAAATTATATTCTATCACACAAAAAATACTAATGCAACTTTGAAGAAGGGAAAGATACAGAAACTAGTAAGTTCTTACATCCATCCCACAACATTTTGGGTGAGAATTCTGGTTTGTTCTTCACCAAACAACCTTGAAAGTCCAAAATCTGCAATTTTCGGCACCATATCGTCACCCAACATTATGTTACTAGGTTTAAGGTTCAAGTGAACTATGGCTTCACTTCGCTCCTCATGCAGAAAATGTAACCCATTGCATATCCCCAAGATTATTTTGATGCGCATGGGCCAATCAAGTTCTGAAGATTGATCTGAAGAATAACAAAAGGAAGAAGGAATTGAAATACTTCATAGAAAAGAGCTTCTCAATGATATCTTTGCATCTTCTGTGTTACAGAAAATGGCAAAATGTTTTATGTGACCTGTATCATTCCTGGGTATATATAAAATAGCCTTCATCATGTTTATTTTCTATTGTAGACCAAGACCATGTATTCTGTATTTAGACTGTAAAAAACGAAAATAAGGAAACAATTATGCAACCAGATGGATTACTATACCGTAAATGTATTTGTCAAGGCTTCCATGAGACAAATATTCATAGCAGAGGAATTTTTCTGGAACATCTGCGAGAAAATGTCTGCCATTTCTCTCCACCAATTTCTTTTCTACCTGGTAACAAGAACCAAGTAACTTGACTATATTTCTGTGCACCAGAATCTGGAGATTGCCTGCCTCATTCTGAAAACGTCTATCATGAACTCCGGATGTTCGCACAAGCTTCTTCACAGCAACCAGTTGTCCACTCTGAAGTATGCCCTGCTTTGGTTCCATGTTAGTATATGGTTTCAACTTTTTAACCAGTTATAGTTAACTTCAAAAGATATCAAAACATGAGATAGAAATCATACCTTATAAACTACTCCAAACGCACCATGTCCAACCTCTCGTTCACTTGAGAAGTCTTTTGTGATTTTCTTTAGGAATTCTAGCTTTGGTTCCCTTGGAAATGCGCTTGGTATCTGTGAGTTGTCCTTTAAGCTACTTTGTATGCTGGAATCTCCATTCCTCAACTATACAAAATAACCTTTATATGAGATATAATTCATGCGGGGGTGCACAAAACATACAACATTATAAACATCGCAGTTGCTACGTCAATGCTTTTCTGAACAAGAATCATGTATGGTACACTAAACAGATAGCCTGGTCAACCTGTGCCTCTCTTTGATTGATAGAAGAAGTAATACCTATGCCCTTTTTATTAAGCCTACAGATAACTTTCAGGCCATCAACATACAGAGCTAGATATTGATAAATAAGTCAAATCCACGAAATTTAGGGTTCAGAAAATCTAAGAATTTGTGGAGAAAATTACACATAATCGTGACTGTTTGGACTTGGTAGGAACATGAATATGCTAAGCCTACATAATAAAAAGGTAGCGAATGTCCTGCGCATTTTCAAGAAACAGATTGTTCCTAAGTCGCGTGTAAAGCAGCAATCTAATGATTGAAATCCATATGACATGCCAATTTAGTAAAAAGAAAAGGAAAAATTCACGCAGATAACTAGATGAGATGGTTCCCATCAACAAAGATGCAACGAAGATTCAACATGGTGCTAAATGACATCGGCACTGATCTTGTCAATCTGTTTCCAAGTAAGTCTATTTGGGCAAGGTTTGATAGACTGCCTATGGATTATTGAATAATATGTTGGTCGTCAGTGCTAACATTAAATAATATGTTGGTCGACAGTGCTAACATAACAAATTAACAATTATAATTGCGCCCTGGATACTAACAGAACTTTACTTCCCAAGCTGTTGCTGTGAAGCAACTTGATCGTAATGGTCTCAAAGGAAATAGGGAATATCTGGTTGAGATTCTCATGCTCAATCTCTTACATCACACTATACTGTACTGATGGCTTCAATGTCATCTAGCACAACAGACTAGGAGGTGAGTTCCCCTACCTTGTTAACCCTGGTGGAAACATGTCAACAGTGGCCAAGTTGTGGCGTAGTACAATTGTCCAAGCTCCATGCCTTGATTAATGGTATAGACATTGAGAAAAGCACATGATATAGTCACGATAAAGAAGAGCACAATAAATTTTCCGCATTCTTTTCATTATTTTCTGCTTCTTCCTGTGCTTGATCTTTCCTTGCTTGCTTACAGGTGAACATTTTAGAGCCGATGGTGATTGGCGCTCCATTTTGATATACACGGTGTGCTTGCCAAATGCTGCTATCGTCGCGGTTGCCAAATGCGAGCAACCAAACAAGAATTATGAGTCCTCTAGCTATATGCCATACACCTCGTTAGAAGATCTTTGTTTCAGTGCTTAACTTCAAGGTTATTGCGGGGTTCAATACGCCTATGACAAATAACAAAAAATGATTTTCGTTTCTAGTTCAAATTTATGCCATCTGATCATGAAAGATTGTAAAATTAATTTGATGCTATTTTCTTATGACCATAGACATCACGTGTTACTTGTTAATTCTTTTATAAGAATAATATTTTTTAAATGCAATTTCATCCTTTTACTTGATAAATCATCTATTCTAACTTTTCAAAATATTTTTTTTTGTGCTTCAATGTGTATAATAAATATTTTTATAAACACGTGCATGTCGCACGTGCATTTCCACTGGTTATAATAATAACAGCTCGTTTAAAAGTTGAAGTGGACGGACAAAGTGACAAACGTAGTTGGTTCCAAATCGAAAATTATTGGCTTGACTTGTAGTGAGTGATGACACGGCAACTTGGAAGTTGCAACCATTTAATTAGGTTCATCACATCACATGGAGCCGTTCGAATACATAATTGCAGACCAACTGATAATACTCTGTCTACTTATCCTATCAGTGGACATATAGCGCCTCTACAGCTCTTCACCTATACTGCTATTGTTCCGCTGACAGAGCAACTCACCTAATGATGCAGTAAACACCGTTGTCATGTGTGGCACCATGGACAACATATCAAGATCTCCTTTCCCACTCGAGAACACTAGATGTGCCCTCCATTTCCTCCAGCTCGATAGATTGCTCTGTCAAGGTGAAACTTCCGAGTGACTCGAGAACACTATGACTGTACATGGATTCCAATAGTACACGACATGTAGGTTGTACAGATCCAGGTAGTGATGAAAGCGGACGGAAACGAACGGAAAATTGCTCTACCGTTTTCATTTTCATATTTTTAAACGGAAACGGGAGCCGGACAGCCGGGAACGAAAACGGTAGCGGGATAAACGGTAATACGAAAACGGGTAAATACGGTCGGAAAATAGACAGAAACAAACAGTAAGCGGAAACTTAAGCCGGAACATGTATGTCGTATATAAAATATATACTGCCCAGTGCCCACACATAAATACGCTCGTAGATGAATGAATTATCAGATGATGAAAGGGCAGACACTGGCACAATGTTATGCACTCTACCAAAACAAAAAGATGATGACTTTAATATATATGTGACATGTCCACACAGATGAAAAAAAAGATAAAAGCAACTCAGACATGTGCTTTCATGGCCCAACAGGCCCAACATCTCCTTAAAAAAATAGGCCCAACAGGCTCATCCTGTATTGAAGAAAAACGGAACGAAAAACGGGATATCCCGGTTAAAATCAGGATACCGCAAATACAGACGGATAAATGCTCTATCGTTTTCGGTCCCGTTTCCGTTTATCCCGAAAAAAATGAAAACGGACGGGAAAAAACGGTATACGGTTGCGGACGAAACGGGATTCATCCCGTCCGTTTTCATCCTTGGATCCAGGTTAGATCAGTCATCGATCTTGTAGATTAGCGGGATAGCGGTAGCATCCTAGCAAGCAGTTATGCTAAATTGGTGGCCGACGAAACAAGAAAAACTTTTATTCCTGCAGTACACACTTGGAACAAATAACAATGCATCCGAACAATTAACATGCCTCCCACCTTCCATTTTTGCATTAGAAACGGATCCATATCATTCTGGCAAGTTGAAAGTTCATGACAAAAACAAACTACAGTGTTGATGCTTTTATGCTACACCATGGGCTCACTGTTAACGGAACGTCAACCACCATACTAAATGCACAGACAATATTATATTTAGATGAAAATTTGCGACTAATAAGAACAATAAAGCCATCCAAAAAACATTACAAAAGGAGCAAAGAGAAAATTCAGGATTCAGTTGGCATTATCATTACACAAAATTACAGAACGATTACAACACCAACGTAAAAGTCAAATCCATAAACATGCACACAAACAAGAGAGCATTCTTTATGAAGATACATAAGCTCAAGCTCAACGTTTGAGTACAGAGAAATGAACGGAACTGAATGTCTTCTCCTAGCGATGTTTCACATAGGATAAGTGCCCATTATTTTGACACCTTGAAGGAAGCAGATGTTTCAGTTTCCACTGGCATGAGAGATGTATTGCGATACTGGATCACTGGATCAATTGGTAGGGAGAAGAAAGAAAAATAAGTGAACAGAGTTCTGTAGATGCCTCGGACGACACAACATTGATCACTGTGAGCTCAGCATCCTTCCAGTTCCTCCAGTTTCAAAGGGGGTTTCCTTGGATGCTCCTCCAGTTGCTTCTCAATGTCATCCTTCAGTGCAGTGTCATGGGAACCGATAAGCCGTACTTCCTTGAGTTTTTGTTTAGAGAGATTCTTTATCTCCATAAACTTCAATGTCGACCCACTACAGCAGTGAGCTGTAAGCAGCTCAAGATTTTGCATTGCTTCTGATCCAAAGGATATATTTAACTTTGAGCTGCAAGTAATCTCGAGGATCTTGAGGTTTAAATAACAGCGCTGCTGTATTCCATTCACCCAGACACAAAAATCAAGCTTACCATCACCATCTTGAAGAGGCTTGACACAAAGATGTAGAATACATAGTTCTTTTATTTCCCCCAAGGACTTTAATTATGTCAACTTTTGCTGATATGGTCATATGCAAATCCAACTTTGTGAGTTTGGGAAGATCTTTCATCCAAGCTGGCACCTCACTTCCAAGACCATATAACTTAAGGCTCTGAAGGTTTTGCAGAGGCTTATCCTGAGACGAGATTTCATTCAGACAACCTTGATTTCCCTTGCTAAGCCACACTGACAAGGATTCCAGGCGGACATGACATGAGATGGCAGCACATAATTCCTTGTTATTTTTCTTGTTAACACCAGACACTCCAAGCTTGCGCAATTGGGTAATCTTCTTCAGCTCTTTTAGAGTGGCCTTGCCCCCTCCAATACCAGCATTAACAACACCAAATGTGTGCAATGGTGTCAGTTCATCAATCCCTGATGGCACCTCAACACCAACTAGTTGACAAGATTTGCACAGGTTTGGCAACCTAGATGTTGATGATTCCTTTGCCAGGGATATTGTACCAGCACGCATGTACTGCAGCTTCTTTAGCTTGGTAATCGATGCCGGCAATGTCGCTATGAAGGTACCCCTGATATCCAGGGTCTCAAGCTGCCGTAGCTCACCTAATGAACTCGGGAGATGGTAGACCCCAGTACTTCCTCGCAAAGATAGGAACTTGAGGCGAGGAAGAAGCTTCACCATCTTCTCCAGGTCTTTATCTGTCACACCTATGGCATTCTCCAGATCAAGAACCCGAAGCACCTTCATGCTTTTAGAGATGAAGAATGATTCCCACTGACCAAACACTGTCAAAGACCGTAGGCGTGAGAAGTCAATGCTCTTGAACACAATCCTGTCCCTGTCCCAGCACCTCTCTATTACAAGGTGCCGTCCTGTGCGTCCAGTAGTTGGAAGGCAATGCCCCTTCAGTGCAAAGACCTCCAGTGCAAATATTATATTTTCTTCCTCTGGACGTGAGATGACGTATTCATGGAAGAAAGCACTAACTTGACATAGGACCATTTTCATGTGGGTGATGACACTGCATGTTGGCGGTTGAATCATGCTTAGGTTGACGAGCATTGAGAAGAGCATCTCCCCTTTCTCCTCTGCAGTGATGTCTTTTGTATCCCTGGAGTAGCCCTCTGCAACCCATCACATCACTAAACGCCTCCGCCGAATGATTTGGGACCCAGGGAAGATTGACATATAGAAGATACACGGCCTTAGAAAATCTGGGCAAGCACGGAAGTAGGAATGCATCCAAGCAAACAGGTCTTGCAGACCACTAAACTCAGGGTTGCTCTCAAGCTCGTGCATAAATCTGTGATTCAGAGTTTTTGTGCTCCCCATACATGTAACTGTCTTTGGTGCCAAAAATTTAGCTACAGCAACTATCACTTTAGGAAGTCTCCCACACTTTAGGATGAGTTGTTCTAGCTCCTTGTTGTTTGAATTCATTAGAGGGGATGTTTGGCTTTTCTTTTGTACCTATTGTTCCAGCAATTTAAGATGATCTTAATCAATATTGTAAACACTAATTGCTGTGTGAACATAATGATTGTTTACATAAAAAGAATCAGCATGAGCAGAGAATGATTGGAAAATAACAGAAACTTTTCATCGTTTACAAAATAATGTGATATTATGACTAACTTAAATTGTTTGCAACACAAGCGGTTGTATGCAATTTTTTTTACAAATGGCATATGCAGAATGATGATATGCCTTTATGTTTTTCAAATTGTTTGAACACAAGTGCACTACAAGGGTTGAAAATGGTTGTATTGTGGCTGGCTGTCAATAACTCTATGCCAGACAGGCCCAGCACAAAGTCGTGGCTAGTTAGGTGTAGAGCAAGGATGGACACGCCCTCGTGGGCCCATAATAACATTCACTATGTAGTTCCTTTACTTCCTACAAGAGTCGAGACTACTGTAAACAAACTAGATTCCATCTATTAGGATCCAATCTTTTCTTAAGTTGCTTGAGTCAAGTATAATCTCCTCGACACAATGAGGTGATTGTTTCTTTTTCTTTGCGGTTTGTCTATCTCAAGGACCTAGGGGTTGTCTTGTAGCCTGTAAAGGAAGTCAGTCGTTAAGGCAAAACTTCGTATTCTGTTATTTCCCTTACTTCAATGTAAGACAGAGCTCCTGCCACATTCTTCCAAAAAAAAGAAGGGAAACACACTCTGCACTCTTGCTCTGCAGCCCAAGGCACCAATCTCCTGGCCCCCACCAGCGCCACCAGGCACCCCTCCTCTCAGTTTGCCCAGTTTCTTCCTGAATATCTCACTCAATCCAGACATGACAATTCAACCTATTGATGATCACACTTCCATTACTTCTCCATTTTTATAGCAAAGTTCTTCTATAATCCACCCAGAATTGTAGATACAGTAAAAAAAAAAAGAAACAAAAAGTTTGTGAATTGGAGGTTCAGACCATAATGCTATGGTGGACAGAAAGATTGTTCAGAGCTTTTTTTATCAGAAACAGTAGGGGACCCCTACTTGTGATTTTTCAAAGCTTATGGGGTTGGAACAAAATCATGCAAGCCCTGTTTGGTTTGTAACGCTGGTGAGCCAAACCAAAAGTTGGTGTCGCTAAATCCTGGGCACGGCCAAATTACAGGGAATAAAAGTGTTTCAATCATGGCCATTGCCAAAGTGTGTGATGTTTGGATTGTTCATGAGCCAAATGTTACCAAAGTTGGAAGTCATGAGTCAAATGTTTCGTTTCTATATTTTTTTTACGGAAACAGGAATGGGTTTGGGAAAGCTGGGCTCGAAAATGGGATCAGGTTATGTGGACATACGAAAACAAACCAATACGGGTGGAAATTCAACAGAAACGGACAGAAACCAGAAACTTTAGTCAGGGCTAGACATCCACTAATCCACTACACAATCGGCAAGCTTATAGCAGCGGAAAATGGATAAAGCATCCTTCTGTCTAGTCTAAATCAACAATGAGTAATCAACTATGCAAAAAGCAAATATGACATAGTGCATTTCTGTTAGTCTGCTACTGCCCTACTATGATAATATCTACTACTGCTAGCCCCACTACTCTCACATGGCCACAGTTCTCCTACTCCTATCCTGGCATCCTGCGTTCTTCTGCAGTTTTGCTACTCCTAAGGTGGTGTTTGGTTCATGGGAAATGGGGTCTGGGATAGGGAAATCAAGAGTGGGATAGAATGTATCCAGTGTTTGGATGGAGGGAAAGGGAAATAAATCTAGATTGGGAAAGGGAAAAGATTCAGCTATATCCCAACGATTTCATCCTGACCAGATAGGTGGGTTAACATCCGGAAACAACAGAACGGGCGCTGGCGGATGTGAAGCTGGAGTGCATGCGCTCCTCGGGGAGGTACTCGTTCATGAAGCTGAGACACTATTGCTAATTTGATATTGCCAATATTATCTATTGTCTACAGTCTACTGATACAAGTACCAACAACCAAGTTTGCCTCCAGGCTCCAGCGTGGGGCGCACAGCGCACGTGCAGTGCATTGCCACTGGGGAAGCACTGTGGCAGGCCGGCAGTGGAGCGTGGCCTCGCCACACTGTGATGGACACAAGGGCGAATGCTTCGAGCAATATTGGCACCGAACTGCACTCTTGAGGACCGCCTGTGGTAGATTGATCTTCGCTTCTTCAGCTCAAGACGGATGGCAAGCAGGCGTGGGCAGCAGGCGGCAGCGCTGAGAGGATAGAGGAGTCGAGAGCGAGCAACATACTGCAGGGTACAGCGGAGATGGAGGCTAGTTGAGCTGTGTGTTGTGCCCAAGCCTTGGGCAATGGAGTGCTGGGTGCATTGCATGTTGGACTATCCCAGAAGAAAAACGGATAAAATTTGGGATCCGGTAAATACAGGGGGATAGAGCCTCTCTCATTTTTGCATCGGTCCTGACCACCTCCGTCCTGTATCCCGTCCCGTTTTCGGATTTTTCCAGAAATATGGAAACAGATAGGTCAAATGTTGAAACAGGGCAGGTCAGGAGGGGATTTAACCCGTCCATTTTCAACCCTAATGACAAATGTGGTCTGTGTCATTAAACTTTATTTAAACAAAACGTATCCAATTGAAACCTTGTTTTGTAGATTCAATTACAAGAAAAACATCGATGCATATATTTATCAAATTAGATGTATGGAGTATAGTATATGAGATAATTTGGTTCCAAGGTTACTCAAGAACATAACAGTTTTGTGCCTAGTTCAGATTGCTGCCAGTCTGCCACATAGGCACCATCATCTTAGTCTCTCTCCTGCCAGAATGTGGCCACCAATTTTGCAGCCCAAGCTCTGGCCAACAAAGGCAGTGGAATGTAGCTGAACCAGCCAAAATTTGGCTTTTCAAATCAAATACCAGCCAATTTCTCAGGGCCGACCAAATTCTGGCTTGCTTATTCAGGCCCCAAACCAAACATGCCTGCAATCCCAATCTGGTAGTCCCTTGCCCCATCTCACAACCAAATCACTCTAGGGAGAGGGCCTCACCAATCCACTCCATCCCTCTCATTCCCAAGCAACGACAGACTGGTGCTGACTAGCCCATCTATTGACACCACACCTTGACTGGAAATCAGTATTTACCATACTAGGGTTCACAATATCACTGAAACTAAGGTTGTTAGCGGTGGTTATGAGATTTATTTGTGGCTGAACCTCTGCTGTCAAATTAGACTCACAGATAATCAGATAAAATTGGATAAAACTAGACTCATAGGTAATCAGATAAAATTGGATCTAAGAAGTTTTAGTTGATCTCATTCAATTTAAATTTAAAAGGTTTCAGTTGAGAACTTTTAAATTTGAATTAGGATCATATGAATTGTAATTTTTTAGAGCAGAGGCTTTTGGTCAAGACGTACAGAAGGCAAGAGAATATATAAAATTTAATGAAAAAAATTATGATACTTGAATTAAGATTTGCACTCTTACAGAAAACAGTCCAAATTTGAATATTTTTTAATTCATAAGTGCATACTTAAATCATATTTAATCTGCTAAGCACCTAAGAATCCAAGGTTGTTTTTACGTGTGTAATAGCCGCAGAAAATATGGAACATATGTCTACAGGAAAAGGGAATGAATGTTTGAGTAGCTTTGAAACGTGGTCTGTCGGCAGGTGATCGCTAGGTAGCTATTTTCTTGTCTTTTGCTTCCTGCATCCAAACCTATTCATCCTCTAACTAGTGTATGGTGAAGCTACTGCTTGCCTAGTGAGAGTAGCTGTGCTCCAGCTCCTACTGTCAGGGGCGGAGCGTGGTTACAACCAAGCTGTGCTATGGCTGCCCGCCCTGGCCAATGTAATCACCACTGTCATCTAAACATTAATTTTGGTACTGTTCATGGGTGCCCCCCCCTCCCTCCCCCCCTAATTATTTGGTAAATCTCCACCACTGCCTACAGTATCAGCACCCCATCCATTCCTCATGTGCCCACTTGGACGGTAGTGATGTGGGGCAGAGGCTTCCTTGTTCATATCATTTATCTTGTTTAGATTTGGGGATTCGATTTTTTTGGGTTCAGATATAGATATTAGTAATTTATCATATTTGCTATATTTGTATCTGGTCGCAGTCTGTTAGGATATAAATCATGGTGCAACTTTTAATTCCAAAACTAACAAAAAAGTGTCTTTCGATGAACAATAGAAGTGTGCTAGTGAACATAACTATGAACAATAAAATTTAAGATTCTAGTCGCCTTTGCTACTCATGACCTATGAAATTATTTATGAGGAACTAAACTTGCATAATGTATCAGTTTAAAAAAAAACTTGCATGAGAGGGCTCCGTCAGGGAGATCCCCTTTCTCCAATGCTTTTCATCTTGGTCATGGATGTGCTGAACTGGATGGTCACACGGGCTGATGAGGAAGGACTCTTGCAACCCCTGGCTAGAAGGCCTATTCAACACAGAATTTCTCTATATGCTGATGATGTAGCTCTCTTCCTCCAACCTGCAGCGGCGGATATCACTTTGACATTGAGAATGCTTCAACTCGTTGGGGAAGCTTCTGGACTAAAAACAAATATGCAAAAAAGTAATGTAATGCCAATCCATTGCTCTGAAGAAAATCTGGGACTTATTCAAAGTCTGTTACCCTGCGGTATTCAGGAATTTCCTTGCAAATACCTTGGGTTGCCTCTCTCCATCAAGAAGCTGACCAAAGACCAATTCTAGCAAATTATTGATAAAATAGCAGACCAGCTGCCTAGATGGAAATCAGATCTGATGACAAAGGCAGGAAGGGTGGTGCAGGTGCAACATGTCCTGACTGCAATGTTAGTATACTTAGCTATGGCAATTGAGCTACCACCATGGGCTACTAAGGGAATTGATAAAATTAGAAGGGCATTCTTATGGAGAGGCAGAAAGGAAGCAAATGGAGGACATTGTCTCATTGCCTGGCCCAAAGTTTGTCGCTCTAAAGAACTTGGGGGACTAGGAATTGCGGACCTAAAATCTCTAGGTTTTGCACTCAGAGCTAGGTGGCCATGGCTGAAAAAATCTGAACCAAATAAACCTTGGGCAAGTCTGCCACTTCAAGTTAGCAAGGAGGTGGATGGTCTCCTCTCTATGGCAGTGTTTACTAATGTAGGAGATGGAGCTAACACTCTGTTCTGGAAGGATAGGTGGATTGATGGGAAAAATATTGAGGAATTAGCACCAAAGATTTTTTGTCTGGTCCCCAAAAGAAGAATAGGTAGGCGTACGGTGAGGGAGGCCCTGACTGATGACAAATGGATTGATGATATTCCAATTGATCTACCTGTAGAAGCTCTGATGGAATATCTGGATTTATGGGATAATTTATCTAATGTTGAGCTTCATGAAGGGGTACAGGACAAACACACTTGGAGACTTTCAGCTTCAGGAGAATACACGGCAAAGTCTGCATATGATGTGTTCTTCCAGGGCGCCATATACTTCAGACCATATGAGAGAATATGGAAGTCATGGGCCCCTCCCAAATGCTGTTTTTTTTCATGTGGCTGGTTGCTCATAACCGGTGTTGGACAGCTGACAGACTTGCTCGGCGAGGGCTTCCTCACCCAGCCAAATGTCTGCTCTGTGATCAAGAAGAGGAAAGCATTCAACACCTCCTAATTGGGTGTGTTTTCGCTAGGCAATTCTGGTTCTACCTCTTGCAGCGAGTTGAACTCCATTCCCTCACGCCTCAGCCCGACGATTCAGTTTGGGATGACTGGTGGGAAAAGGTGGAGGCAGCTACCACTGGGGATGTGAGAAAAGGCTTAAACTCTATTGTCATCCTTGGCGCCTGGAGCATCTGGAAACACCGGAATGACTGTGTCTTCAATGGGGATGTACCAAACATTAACACAGCCCTTAGTTTAGCTAGGGATGATGCCCATTGGTGGTGTTTGGCAGGAGCTAAGGGTCTGTCCTTGCTCACTGCTAGGGGTTTTTAGTTTCTTAGCCCGCTCGGTCGATGTAATCTCAGATTCAGTGAGGTAGCCTAAGAAAACAGGGAAGGTGTTAGTGTGTGTGCGTGTGTTTGGGTCTATGTACGACTACTTTTTCTTCTACTAATACAATGATACGCAGCTCTCCTGCGTATTCGAGAAAAAGTAAATATGTTTAAGGAAGGCAAATTCAAGTGTGCAACTTTACAAGGGTTTACGGTTTTGGCATTGCTAGATTGTTTGAGCTCTTATTTTGATATCCCTAAACAAAGCTTGCGACTATGTTTCATGCCTCCTTTCTTCAAATTCAAAATTTTTGGTCAAGCAGACAGCACGTAGTTCACAATAATGATTTTCTTACACATTATTAATTTGAAATGACGCTGTTGAGAAAAAACTGAAATATAAGTGGACATTTAAATGGCACTTATGACATTCATGGTCCAAGAGCATATCATTCACGAGCAGAAAACTAAAATAAAAAATAGACATGCCCCTTTTCTGGTTTACTCTCCTATCTGCTGTAATTCTTTGTAAAGCAAGTACACTTTCATACTTAAACTTTGCCTTTCTTGGAACCACTGGATGAATTGTTAATTACACTATAGTTTCGGACCATGGTTGAAGGAGAAAAAGCAGGTACTTGTCAATGAGATGTTATCTTTACTGCAGACCCATGCAGGAAAACAGATTCAAGGAAGCAATGCAGATGAATATTCTTGTGGTTAAACATACCTCTTTTTTAAAGAGATCAAAGGATGCTTCAGTTTCTAGACATTTCACATTAAACACGACCTCTTCATCGTCTGCACAATACGTGGCAATTCTTTTGTCGGTTGTAATGACGATGATAACACTCTTGGAATGTCTAGATACAAGTGCAGGTTGTATTAAGTCCCATTCTTCCACAGACTGTAGATCATCAATAACAACAAGACACTGATGTTCTTTTAGAAGCTTATGACACTCCTCAATAGGGTCTTTGATTCCCATGGCTTCTGAGTGAATATCCAAAAGTAAGCTCCGAGAGAAGTCCCTCAAATTGAATGGATGGGACACGTGGACCCAACCATACTTGTCAAACATTCGGTCCTCTTTAAGCATCCTTTCATAGTACAAATTTCTAACAAGATCTGATTTTCCAACACCAGCAATTCCCCACACAGACATCACTTGCCAACCTTTGAAACGGACCCTGGTCTGATAGTCACGAAATTCATTCTTTTGTGACTCGCGTCCAACAAGGGTAGACTGGTCCATCCAATTGCTGGCTACAGCCTTTCTACAGGTGGGAATCCTTTCATAAGTAAGGCCTCCCCTGTGGCTCATTCCATCCTCTAATATTTCACTGTTGCTTGATATTACTCTTCCAGTCTTCTTGCTCTGAGAATATTGATAATAGAAACAGTTACGGAGAGAAGGGAGAAAACCGATATTTACTATGAGATGTGGGCGCTCCCAAACCCATCAAAATCATTATAATCTGATTCCTGATCCTAGTTCTCATATTGCCTACAGATTACATCAATCTTCAGTATATCAAACTGTTCCTTCAATATCATGTAACAGACTCAGAAAAATATATTAATACGAAGTATCTATGCACCACTAGTGACTTATAAGTACTCCTTTCATTTTCTTTACTGGCAGCCATTTTAATGTATGCAATTGTGGCCTAAATGAGTAAATATGTGAGATCTATTGAAACCCCAATTTTCATGATTTATCTAACACATCAGAAAACATAATGTCTGCACGTATCAGAGACGACGACAACAACAACAACATAGCCTTTTGTCCCAAGCAAGTTGGGGTAAGCTAGAGATGAAACCCAAAAGAGACGAGAAACAGGGAGACACATAAAGGGACATAAAGGGCACAAGACAAAAAGAGGTCACGGTTCAGGCACGTTGATTGCCAATCTCCAAGCGCTCCTGTCCATAGCTAAATCCTTGGAGATATTCCACTCCTTAAGATCTCTCTTAACGGACTCGTCCCAAGTTAGTTTAGGTCGCCCTCTACCGCTCTTTACATTATCGGCCCGCCCTAGAGCTCCACTAGTTGGACATGTCCAAACCATCTCAACCGATGTTGAATCAATTTCTCCTCAATTGGTGCCACCCCAACCCTATCCCGAATATCGTCGTTCCGGACTCTATCCCTCCTTGTGTGCCCACAACACCAACGCAACATACGCATCTCTGCTACACTCAATTGCTGGACATGTCGCCTTTTTGTAGGCCAACACTCAGCACCGTATAACATCGCCGGACGAATCGCCGTCCTATAGAACTTACCTTTCAGCTTCTGAGACACCCTTTTGTCACAGAGAACGCCAGAAGCTTGACGCCATTTCAACCAGCCGGCTGAAATTCTATGCCTAACATCTTCATCAATGTCTCCATCCTTTTGTAGCATCGACCATAAATACCGAAAAGTATCCTTCTTGGCCACCACTTGCCCATCGAGGCTAACGTCTCCCTCCTCGTGCCTAGTCGCGCTGAAATCGCACCTCATGTACTCGGTCTTAGTCCTACTAAGTCTGAACCCTTTCGACTCTAACGTGTGCCTCCATAGTTCTAACTTCCTATTAACCCCCGCCCTACTGTCGTCAACTAGAACCACATCATCAGCAAAGAGCATACACCAAGGGATATCACCTTGTATGTCCCTTGTGACCTCATCCATCACCAAAGCAAATAAATAAGGGCTCAAAGTTGACCCCTGATGCAGTCCTATTTTAATTGGAAAGTCACTGGTGTCGCCATCACATGTTCGGACAAATGTCACCACATCCCTGTACATATCCTTGATGAGGGTAACGTACTTAGTTGGGACTTTGTACTTTTCCAAGGCCCACCACATGACATTTCTCGGTACTTTGTCATATGCCTTCTCGAGGTCAATAAAGACCATGTGCAAGTCTTTCTTCTGCTCCCTATATCTCTCCATCAATTGTCGTAATAAGAAAATCGCCTCCATGGTCGATCTACCAGGCATGAACCCAAACTGATTTTGGGTCACATGTGTCACTCTCCTTAGACGATGCTCGATAACCCTCTCCCAGAGCTTCATCGTATGGCTCATCAACTTAATCTCACAGTAGTTAGTACAACTTTGAACATCTCCCTTGTTCTTGAAGATAGGTACTAATATACTTTTCCTCCATTCTTCAGGCATCTTGTTATACCGAAAAATAAGGTTAAAAAGCTTAGTTAACCATACTATCGCTCTGGCGCCCAGGTATCTCCACACCTCAATGGGGATACCATCAGGGCCCATCGCTTTACCTCCCTTCATCCTCTTTAAAGCCTCTCCGATCTCTGCCTCCTGAATTCTCCTTACAAAGCGTCTGTTGGTATCGTCAAAATAAAAAGTTAGATATTATAACAGAGAAAACAGTAACTGTTTTCATAAAAGTAATTGACTATGTTCCAGGCTAACCTCCTTGAAGAAGACACATACAGGGTACTCAGCTGAGTACTGTTTAAGCTCCAACACTTGGTATGAATGTCCAACACACAAACTTGCGATTTCACGTTGCTCGGTGGACACGATAATCCAGTCGCCCTTATTCCTGTGAGGTAGGCATGCCCTGATAGTGTCCCACTCTCCCATCGTGCACACGTTTTCCAGGACGAGTAGGTACCTCTTCCCATCCACTTGCTTCATGAATTCTTCAATGATTCCTCGCTTTGCTACCATCCTCTTCAGTTGGGTTACATCTACAGTGGTTTCTTGTTGTAGACAGGAATTCGTATAGAACTGAGTCACCAAGCTCTGGAGGAACTTGTGGGGATTGAAAGGATATGTTAGCTTGATCCAGCCTCGGCATCCAAAGTTTTGACAGATTTCTGGATCTTGGTATGCTTTCCTTATGATGGATGTCTTACCAAGATCTCCACCTGCCCCCCACAACGAAATTACTCCAAGGTCACTGCTTTCTTTAGTGATGAGCTGTGTGAGATCACCTAAGCCTTGCTGCTTTTTCATGGTGTCCCTTGCCTCAACAGACATGTCCAGCGCTGTTGTGCCAATAGTAGGCCTGGTAGCTGGTTGTTGCTGCATTACTGGCTTGGATCCAGAGTCGCTGATGAGGCTGTAACGTGAGTTCCTCTTGCTCACATCCTCGACCCTGACCTTGATCTTCTTTATCTCTGCGACCACTGCATCTATGGGTAGTGCCGATGCTGCCATACATGATGGTATGAAGCGGCACCACCAGTGGGGCCGGTTATCCAAGTGAACAACAAACTCAATGCAATCCTCCACATCGTATGCTAGGTCACGGACCTGCCTCACCCATGTCCTCACCACGTTATTCTTGGCACGTTCTTCATTGGCGACGTTGAGAAAGGAGTGCATCATCTCAAATTCACCTGTGATGAACACAAGGTCCCTGTGTGCACTCTGCCGCAGCTTTGACTCTTCCTCAATAGCCGACTGGGCCTTGGTTAATACCCCCTCCACCACCGACTTCGCCAATCCAACCACAAGATCCCCCATTGCGCGCACTCCCTCTCCCTCTTGCTCTCTCCCTCCCTCTCTCCTTGTGCTTCTGTGTCGTAGCAGCTAGCAAGTGATGCTGCTAATGTAGTAGAATTGCATATTTTGAGTACCCAGAGATGGTACTATCAAAGGAAAGACTAGCTCCAGCTGCGAAACAGATAGTTTGGACATTATTGTTAATCAAGGCTGGCAGGAACTGTGAGATGAGTTAGGTCAACAACAAAATAATCTAGCTGTACACTCAACAACTTTGTCACGCCAAGTGAGCCTCTTGGTCAAGGGATCTGCACTTAACCCAATGTCTTAATAAAGAAGTCCTATTGTAGAAAGAATAATTTGATAAAGTTGGAATGTGGGGCAACTGATTGCGCATGTTGTCACATCTGGCCAAAATGACCTCTTAAGAACAATGCAGTTGGTATGCCTCCGGAAGGAAAAAAAACAACACAACAATGTTTTTTTCTACAAGAGAAACCTAACCCGGAATGGTTGATTAGACACAATTTTTCTTAAGCAAAACGAAAAGCACATCATACTATGTCAGAAATCCTTTTTATTATGAATTGGTTGCAATCAGCTAGCTGCAAAGGAGGTAGAAAACACCGTGCTGGCACCATTGATGATGACTTCGTTCTGCATATGTTTTGCTAAACCAACTTTTCTTCTGAGGAACTGTACTCACCTAACCGACTAATAAGAACAACGTATGGTTACCAAAACAGGTTTGTACGTTGTTTTGCACAGGTAAGATTTCAAAAATTGCCAACTCAATGGCATATGGAGCAGTAGCATAAGGTGAATCCTCTGTACTGATATGCTCAGCTGTATTTGCTCTCCACCAAGGGTATTTTCTTTAGAGAAAAACTCTAGACACCCTATAGTTTGTTAATCTAAGCGATGTATTTGTCCTAAACATGATCCAGGTTCTACACCCTTCGGTCAAACACAGCTCCCATCACCCATTTATGCATTACTTTGTTAGTTTAATACTAATTAACAAGGCTACTAATGTTCAATTTGAAACTAATTCAAATACGTACACTACACTGAAGTAATTTCGGATCTAAACTAAACGGATGGGGAACAACCAAATAATGCCCTATCTGCATGTACAGGTCTGCATCTACAGCCAAACAATCTGGGACAGCTTGGACCAGAGCTCTACACTGCTGAACTGCGCCCCACTAATCAGGATTTGGAATCAACTACTCCAGCAGTCAGCCAAACAAGAGAAACACAGTGCGTTTCCATACCCCGTACCTTGCGCAGGAAGGAAGGATGCAAACGAGGAGCGGCAGTGGCAGCGCCCGGGAAGGACAAGGACCCGAAGCCCATTGGATCAAGCCGCCACGTGATTCATCACACCGGCTGCTATTGCAACTTGCTTCTCCTCTTCAGGTTTCGGGGCCAGTCGACTCGGGCGGCAGTGCCCAGACTGGGCTTGTTGGGGCCGGCGGTGGGGCGGGGCACCTTGTGGAGTGGAGCGAAGGCGAGGGAGATCAGGTGGGGGACGTGGGGTCGAGTGATGGGTATCACGGGCGGGCAACCGGGAGGGAGAGCAGCGATGCGGCCGCCGGCGGTGCCATGGATTTAGGATTTTGGGGCCGGTGGTGGTACGACTGTAGGAGCAAGGAGCGGCAGCGGCCAGCGGGCGAGCGGCGTCAACAGAAAAGACGGGCGAGAGCGGCGTCACCTAGATCAAAAACTGTACAAGCAAAACTACCGTAAAGAATCTTACACATGTAGGAAGCATTAAATATAGGTAAAAAAATTTAATTGTACAGTTTGGTTAGAAATTGCAAGATGAACGTTTTGAGCCTAATTAGTCTGTGATTTGACACTAAAGTGCTACAGTAACAAATATGCTAATGACGGATTAATTAGGTTTAGTAAATTCGTCTCGTAGTTTTCAGGCAAGTTATGTAATTAGTTTTTTATTAGTATCCGAAAACCCCTTCCGATATCGTACGAAATATCCGATGTGACATTTTCCCAAAAAACTTTTCGTCTGCAGATTCGTAAATGAGTTTGGCTAGGAGAGGTTGGAGAGGTTGGATTGGGAAAGGGAAATGGAATAAGGTGCAAAGAATGTATGGTTAGGATGTAATATTATCCTTTAGAGGGTGGGATACTATTTCCTTATTCTATTTGCTAAATATTAGGATAGTATTGCACTGCACCAGACAACATGAAAAGCAACACTGGTAGTACTATGCTTGCACGATACTGATATTGTAGATCGTTTTTTTGCTTTGCACGATACTGTCATACTGATATTGCCAGCCTAGAGCAAGGAATTTCCTTGCTAGCACAAAACTTTAAGGCAAGCTAGGCTACCAACTATTTTTTTTATTTTTCAAGACTTTCTATCGTCAAGATAGAATATTTTTTAAAATAATAACAGAATTCTTCTTTATAAAAAAAAGACAAGGTGAGGTGGAAGAGCTAGGACCAAGCTTTGCGGTCTCCAAGCATTTGTAACATGTCTAGATTGCTGATTTTTTAATTGTAAAATAACATGTTATGTGGTGGTATGAAACTGTGTTTCCATGTCTTGATTTCAAACCTCTTTTTGTCGCCTTAAATTGTTTTCTAGTTTTTTTCCACTGTCGAGTGCTCATTGAGCGGGCATGCAGCCACCTTCAATTCAGACATTGCGATATCGTCTTGTATTGCTTTTGCTTTTTTCCACTATCGAGTACTCATCGAGCGGCCATGCGGCTGGCTCCAATTCAGACATAGCGGTTCACAACCAGCTCAAATGTCTAGAATCTGGTTAGAGTACAAAGCTCATGTTTTTTTTGGCCAGTTTTTCGTTGGTTCAATGTGCATAATGCGTGGCGGGCAAAAAAAACTCTACTTACTATAACAATAGAGATAGATACCTTCTTAACCACACAAAAAATCAGAAGAAAGAAGAAAACCACACGCACCACTCAAATAAAATTATGTCCACTCAAATAAAATTATGTTATGCATTTATTGTCACGCCATAAGTACTTCTCAGCAACAAACACTAACAAAACTAATAGTGTTTGCATCACGACAGTTATTATATATGTCGTCTTCTGCACATAGAATGGTCTTAGCTGTAGTTCAATCCCATGATGGCTATTCCTTGGTGACAACCGATCACAATCCTGCACACAGTTAATATATGAGATGAGCATTATGCCAGCCAAACATTCATGATAAATTGGAGTATATGATGGTACTACAAGTTCCAGACAATCTTAGAACCAATTAAAAGATGAACAACTAACAAGCATACTGTCTATGTAGACTGTTAATGCTCTAGTCTTGGCATGTATCACACAAATGTTCTAGTATGGTAAGACAGATAGTGGTAATTTGGTTGTCTAAACACGTTTATGATCGATGTCGTTACAAATGCACCATATTCAAATTAACACTTTTATATGAAGTTAGGATGAAAATATAAGAGGAATACTATACTATACATATGTAGGGTTAGCCTCGAAGCAAATTTTGGATGTATTGTTTCACACAAAATTAGGTTAACAGGTGCCTTCTAAGGCTGTGTTAGCAACCATTTTGCAATGGCATGTGGCAATCTCAACCTCTTTTTACAACCTAAACTTTTGGTGCAAATAGTTCATTCTTCTTAGTTTCTAGCTAAAAACAGGTCAATTAATATTCAAATATTGTTTTTCTTTTCTCAAATAAATAATAAGCTAGTCAGATGTTTTAACACAAAGAACACTATATGCAAACAAATGCATCCAAAATGGAATTAAAATTACTAGGAAGGTAGGTGCTACTATAGAGTCTAGGACTTTAACTGGCCGCACATATGATTTCACGCTAGAGCCTTCACCAAATTTGTCCAATAAAAAAAAGAATAAAAATATACAACTTTGTAAAAATTGATAAATTTTCTTGTTTAATTCGGTGATTTTAACTGAACGAGTTTCGTGGGTTAGAACATTATCATTTCTTGGTTCCTTCGAAAATATGATTGAAAGTTTTAGTTTATAGATACTCTCTCTGAAAAAAATGATACATCAAAGCACATTTTATTAATGTTTGTAATCCTAGCGATTCATACCTTGTGAATGTTTCTATCATAATGTTACAAATATATGTATTGACTTTAATGAGGTGTCAAGCATACTACGATATGAAGTTGTTGAAGCATTGCATGAATGTAGAAAGCATTAAAATTATATTTTCATTTCAATTAGTGATATATAGTAATATAAAAGAAACTAAAACAATCCATTACCTTCTTAAGTCTTTGATATATCCAAGAGCAAGAACTACACCAAGGTTAATACCAACTATACTTTCGAGCCTACAAGATTAAAAAGATAGTTGTTATGAAAACTACAAAAATGAACTTGCAACTTTGGGATTGTTAATACCAACTACACCAAGGCTAATACCAACTATATGCACCATATTAAGATTCATGGTTCATGAACTCGTATTTATCTAAATAACACACAATATTTTAATTTCTATCAATATATCTGTCATAAGAAGTCAGTTTTTGCATGTTCTGTCATCTCACAAGTGAAACTACTAATAAACCATAAGAAAAAACTTCCAAACTTTCACTAACTACTTAGAGCTACATATTACGAACTAAACACCTAAACAACATGTACATAGCAGAAATATTGCTGAAGCGTCTTCCTAGAACCATCCAATAAAATGACAGAAAAAACAAGCATTTCAATGTACCTGTAGTTAGTGGAGTTCCATAAACGAATAGTCCCATCATGTGAACCTGTGATTACTACTGGAAGTTCTGGGTGATGGTAGACACAACTAATATGACGTGCATGCCCTTTGAGCGTTTGAACAAGTCTTCCCGTTTCCATGTCCCAGATCTAATTAGCAAAGAGGATGTCAGTGAAGTACTGTAGTATTGTTTATTCCAAACAACATAGTGAGTGTATTCTTCAGTAAATATGCTATACTTGTGCAGTCCCATCCCATGATCCGGCGATCAAATACTGCCTCATATCAATTGTGTAACCGTGAACACAAAGCAGGCCGTCTGGGTGATCAGACAATGTAATTTTGCTCTCAGGAGAAGAAATGTTCCAGATCTGCAGAGCATAGCAAAGAACAATCTGTTTTAAGTCTCCAATGACTGAATTTAGTAATATTTCTTTTGTGCAGAGCACTAAGTATGCAGGAAAACACTTTTTTAGAACACGACTTCACGCGTATTTCATTAAGAAGAAGGCAGGAAAACATTTTTATAGATAAGATTAAAACTGAAGTCAAACCTTGATTGTGTGATCCAAAGATGCAGTTGCAAAACTGCTTGTGTTCACTGGGTTAAAATTTACATGTGTTACTCTGTCAGAGTGTCCCTGAAATGTCCGAGTACACTCCCAGTTCTTCTCCCAGTCCCAGAGTTTTATCAGGCGATCCTCGGACGACGAGAGCACAAGAGGATCAGTGGGATGCACATCCAAAGACGTGATGTCACTATCGTGAGCTTCGATTCTTGTAACTTCTTCATCTGTATGGTAACTGTATACATAGATAGTCCCATAGCCATCACCAGCGACAATCCATTCCGCTCGCTCAATGAATTTAGCAGAGTAAACTATATTTGCAACACGATAATATTATGCATATGTTTGTTTGTGATGGAATGTTAAATGAAACTAAAAATTTTCTTGTTACTTTGCGACTCATTTATTTATTAATTTAATATGAGAAGGGCAGAATCCTGCCTGTTTCTTCTCTCTTTTTTCTAAAAAGAAAAAGGAATAAATGGAAATAGTAATGCCAGAAAGGATACCTGGTCTCTCTGACAAATCAAAGGATTTAGCTATGGCCTGCACATAAATGAGCATATTCACTGTAACCAATTGAAAACAGAACTTGCTACCATTGTACAGATGACCAGATGAGATGGTGCAGCAACCTACCTGCACTTGGTAGTCCCAAATGGTAACCTCTCCTGCTTGATTAGTCGTCAGAATCCTACATTTCACAAAGAAAACATTAAATGTGAAAAAGACTTCATTAATCATTTCAAGCGCTATGTTGTAAGGCAGGAGATAACCATGGTTCCGTCGGATGTACGTCCACAGACAACAGCACATATGAAAACTTCCTATTGGATACAACCTGTGATTCAATCGAAACACTGAGCAACATTAATTGGTGAAAAATGTCAACAGTTATAACGAAGAGGCAATGGTTGAAACAAATGGAGGCAAATTACCTCGACCTCTGGCTGTTGCTGCTACCACATCACCATTAAAAGAGAGAAAAAAAAACAATACGAATACATTTGTTAGATGCAACATATATATATATATATATATATATATATATATATATATATATATATATATATATATATATATACACACACACACTACATAAATAGTGGAAATGTTTACCTGAACAGAGGTTGTCTCTTTTAGTGGGTCAGAAACAACACTTAACTTTAGCTCATACACCTTATCAACTGCCATCTCTTTGGCTTCTTTAAAAAAATTGCTAAACTCGATGGCCGCTGAGTCTAGATTAGCATTCTGCAACTGCAACCCAACAATATGATCTTCCAAGCAAATGGTGCTCTCCAGGGTGAGAAACTCGTCACTGCTCAGCTGGGATCTCTTCTTCTGATCGCTAACTGTCACTATGAGTGTGTAGATGCACTTTGGCGGCACGATGCAACAGAGTGGCATCTTTGCTATGTACCTCTTGGGGCACTTTGCCAGAAGCCTAACAGCAACATGGTCATCCGTCTTGTTAGTCAGCTGTAGTGAACAAGAGGTCAGCTGATTGGCCTTAAATGGTAGCTGAAGCTTCCTGGGGTAAATGCCCAGCAGCTTACTAGAGACGGAGTATATCTACAAGAAGAGAAATAAAAGATCGTTAAGGATACAGGCATCACAATGCACCCACGAAAAAGATGTGTTGACATGCGGCTGCATGCAGGTACCTCTTCATCCGTCGGGCCATTGCCCTGCATCTGCTCTGACACGTTACCAGTGTCCGTGACACCGACAACAAATTCGTTTTCTTCATTTTCTGTCTCCACCCGGTCTAGCTCTGATTCCGATAGTTTTCTTTTTCTTTTGCCGACCAAATCATTTTCTACTTTACTGCTGCTTCCAGTGTTAGCAACAACTGGATCATTTCCATCCATTTCTATCATTGCCAATCCCTCCTCGTGTCCAATTACTACCTTGTAACTGATTAAGAAGTTGCTAATGAGAAGTTTTATATGGGATCAAAAATCACAGTCTAAATAAAGAGGCACGAGCAGCAAAAGCCTCGTGCGTTTTTCCTTTGAAATAGAGGAGGTTATTGCCTAGTCCGAAAACTCGTAGCATGCTGTTAAAACAAAAAGTGCATAATTTGTACGTGTGACTGATTGATTCGGCACAACCACTTGGCTTATACCGATACACAACAAACCTATATAAAGTGGCCGTCGTACATAACCTATTACTTAATACTCCCTCTCTAGTAAAAAAAAACGTTGCCATTACTCATATATTTGTGAATATGTTTGTTGATTTGAATTTTGAAGACGGTATAGGTAAATTTGTCTTATAAAGTACTGCTAGTGTACAACATGTTATTTAAAGTCATGCATATATACTTTACACAAGTAAATAGTGGGCTCAATGTTGCCTGTTATAACCAACCATTGCAATATTGCAAATCACAATCTTGTGATTTTAGGAGTGCATGCTCATACAAAGGTAAGGGATTTACCACTTGAGGACACACAATTGGCAATGCAATGAGATAGAGCAATTACAACAAGCCCCTACTCTGTTTTCAATGGCTAAGGCAGACAAATTGGACTCCAACAAACTTCTACTAAGGTCATGCTTTTAGAAGATCCCCAAATCCTTGCCCTCAAGTCCCTTCCCCCTATGTCTCTAGAGGTCTCCCTACTTTTGATTTGACATTTTCTTCTCCTCATGCTTCCCCAATGTTGAAAATTACAAAATTGATTGTTGGGGGTTCTAAAAAAGGTAAGGGTTTTCTCACTCCGGAATGCATAATTGCCGATGTAGCTACCTTTTGTAACATACACCGGGTTTTTGGCATGTATTTCCTCCATTCTGAAATATAAGTGATTTGTAACTATCCTAAGCTAAATCATCCTAAGTTTGACCAAGTTTGTAAAGAAAATTATTAACATCTACCGCATCAAAGAGCTAAATTGTGAAAATAATTTTTCATGATTTATATAATGAAGCTCAATTGATATCATAAAAAAAATTTCTATGAACTTGGTCAAACCTAGAATTGTTTGACAACCGGAAATCCATTACATTTTTAGGAAGGAGGGAGTATTTACTTAAGGGTTACCACTTGAGCCTCAAGAGTCTGTTAGGATAGGGTTGATGGAGATTGAATCATAAAGATTAATATAAAAGCAAATAGGTATAAAAATGTTTAACGATGAATCTAATGGTTATTTGATATTATTATTTTTATAATTTTAAGATATTTTGGTTTAGTGACAAAACTATAACATTAAGTTTTTGGGGACAGAAATAGTAATTTATTTCAGCTTCCATAACTTGATGGTCTGTGTGTAGCAATGCACGACAATCGAACAACACCGACCCGTTGGGATTGTTTTCTTGCATACCTTCTTGAGCTATCCATACATACTTTTACATCCGTAACCCCTCCAAGGTCAAAGTAAAACGTCCTCTCAGGCCTGGCAAAGTACAAGGCATATACTGTATTTGTTATCAGTGGACAAACATTGAAACACGTATAGTGCACAGTAGTAAAAAAGATTGAAACTGTCCTAGTGGAAATAAACGAAACTAAGCTTCAAACTCAAATAGTATTAAGCGAAAGTGAACAGACGATGATTGTAAATTAGCAGAAACATGATAGTAAAGAAACAGTATATATTGTAATTAGAAGACTGTAACAATGATCAAGTTGTATGCATAGGAAGATGGAAAAAAGCCGGAACTCTGTTTTTATTATTATCTACAAAATCAGATAGGGCACGGCGCAATCTTTTGATGTTCGACTGAATAAATGTGTTACGTTCGGGACATCCCACAATCACTATATACGTCTATAGTCCAGCAGGGTGATCAATGAAGAAGACACAGTTATACATCTGTAGACTGTACCACTGCTGTTCTTTATTCCCTCATCTCACTAACAATATATAAGCTGCACCGATGCATGCGTCCTACAAGCAGTAGTCATGTGCTTTTACCTGAGGGTATTTGGGTTCCATAGACAAACAGTTCCATCATCTGAACCAGTAACTAGTACTGCATGCTCGGGATGGCAACAGATTGCCCATACTGAACCAAGAAGCACGTTTTTAACTGTTTCAACAAGATTCTTTGTGTGCAAGCTCCAGATCTGAGTCAACAGAAGAAATGGACTATAATTAATAATGCTTCGTATATGTATGTTGAACATCGTACATACGGAGAAGATGCCACACCTTGACTGTCCCATCTTCGTCACCAGTAATCAAGTACTCCTGGTCACCATTAGCAAAGTAGTCGAAGCAATTTGTAGTATCTGGATCTTTATATTCTGACAATATGAATTCAGCAGAACCAGGAGACCGGAGACTACAAATCTGAAGAAGGATGGTACATAGACCGTCAGAAGCCAGATTGACTAAAGTTTTGGATAAAAAAAATGGTACAAGACTGAAACCTTTATTCCAGCATCGCCACAAACTGCAAAAGTATCTGTATCCTTTCTGTTTAAAAAGGTGACTATATAGACCACGTCAAAGTCAAACTCAAATATTCGAATGCATTCCCAGCCCTTTTCCCAGTCCCACAACTTAACATTTCCCTCGAACGAAGAAGCTGACATCACATATGGCTCAGTTGGATGAACTGCCAAGTTCACTATTTGTTGTCGGTGAGCATGGAAATGCGCGAGTCGCTGCATTTCCTTGTAGCAATGCACATGAATGCAACCATCCCAGTCTCCAGCCACAAACCATTTCTTGCGTGCAACAAATTTGGCCATAGTCACACCTGAGAGTGCAGTGATTAATTTATGTTTATTGAGCAAGTGGTCCCGTGGGAAAAGGAACAACTGGAAATAGAAGAAGAAAAATCACCTTCTTCCGGCAAAAGCATATTGGACAGATCCAACTTTGCCTGCGCATAGACATAAGAGTCATTCACGTTGCTACTCCAAGTAGCCAATACTCCCTCTCTTCCAAATTACGAGATATTTTGGTTTTTCTAGGTACATAGATTTTATTGTAATTTAGATATACATCATGTCTGAATGCATAGCAAAAGCAATGAATTTAGAAAAAGTTAAAACGTCTTATAAATTATAACAAAGCGAGTAGTATTTTATAAGACTATTTCTCGAATAGCTGACACTAGAGGTTAATATGCCAAATGATAAGAACAATGTCACGCTATGCACAGGGCATGTCATCAATCAAACAAATAAAATCTCAATATTTCAGGTGGTTAAGCGGTCTTCCACAACCTAGAAGCTTGTCGCACATGTTTGGGAGATTGTTAAGATGATTTAAGAAAGAGTTCAAACCTTTAATACTGCTAGGGGTGGCCCTTGCTTGTTAATCACTTTGGTTATGTAGGAATGATTATGTTTTTGAAAAATAAATCCTCAACCTCTTCGTAGGTTATATTCTTAGTTGCTCACTGGTTCTTCATAAGTTGCTCTCGCGGGATTTGGCGTTCTAGTCTTTGAACTGATTATCACTAATAGGTATGTGGGTCTTTCTTTGGTTGGCTTTGTGTCACTTGTAATGCATAAGAATCCATGAAGCAATGTCATATAGGGAATCCATGCATTTTCATAGAGCATGGGTATTTTGGTCTTTTCACATGATACTTAACGGGGTAGTGTCATATAGAGAAAGAAATTTGGATTAGGGCCATAGAAGGAATAAGTGAGTTTTCCAGGGCATATAGGGAATTTTCTCTTCTTTGGTTAGTGACGAGAACATATGGGTATGTTAAGTCCTGAGATCAAGGGTTCCCGATCGACGGACCCCCGGACCGACCCTTCTAGGATCGCCCGGGGGTTCAGGGGCTATACCCATCGGGTACGCTCGCGCGCACCCTCAGACCGAGCAATCAGGCCGAGCCCAAGCACGCCACCGCCTCTGCTCGAGGCTCGAGGGCTCGCCCAAGCCTCAGGCTCCCGATCGACGAGAAGCCCAAGCCTGGCCCTTGACTTTTGCCCGGTCTACGACGCCAGCCAAGGCCTGAGCACAAGAAGACACGCCCCAAGCCATCAATGCTCGGGGGCTCCCCGGCGCTGCCCCTTGGGCGTGGGCTCTGTCAACCACGCCCCCGACAGGGTCATGCACGGGGCGTGACGTAAGTAGACAAACTCCTTTGCGGCCTTCAGGGGCTCGGGGGCTACCGGGCCCACAAGTCAGCCCTGGAGCCGACCTCCTTCGCCACCAAGAAGACTCCAGAAGGTGCACCTCGGGGAGACCTCCTTCGCCACCTAGAAGACTCCAGAAGGGCATCGATCGGCCCGAACTAGGATAAACCGTTGTGTCCCCTTTGTGATTCTTGTGTTCTTGAGTCCACCCAAGCCACCAGAGACACGTACTCTAACACCGATTCAAACAACAATGCTTGTCGTGGTTCCCGACCCCACGACAGCTAGCTTTGTGTCTCTTGTAATGCAGAAGATAGAAGAATTGTTTTCAAGACTTTATATCTACTCACTGTATTGCTTTTGGAATTTTTAATAAAACTTCTTCAAGAAAGTTACAGCTAAGACATTACGAACAGGCACCATCGCTGTTAAGACATTACAAACAGGCACCGTCGACTACGGATCTGCAGTTCCTTGCTGCAAGTTATAAGTTACTCAAATTTTATTGTTCTTGGCTGCGACAATTTTTTTATATAAAAATTGAGCTTGCAAACTATTTCCTCCATCCCAAAAAGATACAACTCTAGCACAGTACTAAGTTAAAATATGTTAAATATAACCAAATTCATACAAACAACTACAAATATTTATGATACCAAATAAGAATCATTAGATTCATCATCAAATATATTTCATCTACTCCTTTCGTCCTCTAACAATGCAATTCTCACTTATTGAGGAGTCAAACAATTGTAAGTTTGACCAAATCTAAACAAAAAAGTAAAGATATTTATGTCGGTACCAACAGTACGGGGGTACCCGCAGCTATCGCCAAAAAACTAACACGACCGAAACCGCAATAAAAGATAGCCCGCGTCGACCGCGTATCCAGTCAGTCTCGTACGAGGCCCGCTCGACAGGGCGCCTCGACCGCGCCCCGGCTCCGACTCGTACGAGGCCCGCTCGACGGGGCGCCTCGACCGCGCCCCGGCTCCGACTCGTACGAGGCCTGCTCGACGGGGCGCCTCGACCGCGCCCCGACTCCGACTCGTACGAGGCCCGCTCAACGGGGCGCCTCGACCGCGCCCCATCCCGTGCCACAAGGTACCTCGACAGCACTCCGACCCGCGCGAGGCTCGACCGCCCGCTGGGGAGAACTTCGACTCGCGTGAGCCCGGACCGAGCACCTCGACACCTTTTCTTTACCTACCCCAGGACAAAAGCCATAGCATTCAATGCGGTTACCTACTACCACCTACCGACATGGCTGCGGCTAGGATCGACGTGGGAACAATACCCGTGTCAGATCTCACTGTTTTACCGTCCATCCCGTGATGGGAGGTGAAACTCGTCACTATACCCACCTTACCGTGTACTGTTCACCATCAATCACCCTCGAGGGAGGATAAGACAAGGCCCGTTCTCCACGATATCGGGGGTTCGGCCTTATCCATCCGGCCTCGACCCGGCCTCGACCCAACCTCGACGCTCGACTTAGTTCAAAGGACGGTATGGCATGGTGCTCTGGGTCATTTCATCATCTTGTCTCCCACAACGTCAGGGTGTCCAGGGATGGCCGGCCATTCCCAAGGCACGTCGCTACAGTCAACTCAACAGGAATCGACAAAACATCACCTCAAGGCTCCCCGTCGTCTTGGCCTCCTCTCACCCTATAAAAGGGCAGGCCAGGGTTCAACGGAGGAGGGAGACGAAGACGGAACGAAAAAACAAAATAAGAGATCGACATCTCAAGCAACCACCTTTTTCCTCTTTTCTCTTTGAGACTTGGGCTCGACACCCTCTCTCGCATGCTTGTAACCCCTACACGAGCACCTCGGTGCAAGGAAATACAAACATCTCCCCCCCCGCTGGACGTAGGGCCTTCTTTTGCCCGAACCAGGATAAACCCCCGTGTGTTCTCCTTGCATCACCATCCAGGAAAGAGACACGCAGCATTTACTCGTTGGTTTAGGACCCCCTCGGGTCCGAACACCGACAGTTGGCGCGCCAGGTAGGGGAACGCTGCGTGCAAACGTCGCTTTCTCGCCTTTCTTCCTGGATGGCTAACCCCGAACGCCCTATCCCGTTGGCCACGGTGATCTGGTTCGGGAGTTTGGAGTTCATGTCGTCCGGCACTGGCTACGACATGGTCCTGCTTCCGCCCAGGCACCCAACCGACGAGGACTACGAGCTCTCCCAGCCCGGGGGAGCAATCCACCGGCACCGTCGCTCCAGGCGGGCGCGGGCCGCCCGACGACGACGAGCCCGACACAACCACCGTCTTCACCTCGCGGAGGGCGATGGGGTCCCTCGGTCCGGCACCCCCCAGCCAGGCGCCTGCCTAGATCTCCTTTTGGAAGGTTTGGGAAGAACGAGCTTGGCTGAGGGTGACATGCCGACGGAGAATCCCGCCGCTCCCCCGTCCGGTGAGACACCATTGTCCGGAGCATCCATTTCAGCACGGGCAGCGACATCTTCATCACCATTCCCGTTTGGGCTAGACTCGGCTGCCCGGGTGTACGCATCCTCCGTGAGCACCCGCATGAGTGCTTATGAGGAACTCCCCGGGCACCATCTACGCTCCACTCTGGACCTCGTTGCATCCACACCGACTTCTGATTATCGGGACTCTACGGAGACACCGGAAACAGAGCCCCGTGTGACTGCTTCTTTACGTCACCGCCTCAGCGACGATTGGCAACGGCCACACATTCCCCCGTCATATTACTACTTTGGCGCTCCTGACTCCGACTCGGCTGACGACACCTATGATCCGACTCGCGAGTGCTTCAACATCGACGTTGAAAGCACTTCGGAATCAGAGGACGAAGAGCCAGTCGAAGGAAGGCACACGCCACCTCATGACGAGCTTCATGCCGAGCGAGACAAGCCTCAGTTCCTTGCGGATCAAGGAGCGTAGCTCGAACAGATTCGCGAGTTGCAGGACAGGCTTGACGAGGAACGGGAAAACTTGGATCTACTCCAACAAACCCTCGAGCGTGAGCGTGCGGAACACGCACTTGGCGGAAGAGCTCGCGAGAGAGCTCGCGACGTCAACCGTCGCATCGACGAGGACCGGGCGGTCGACCCCCCGGTTTTCGCCCGAGCCAGCCAGAACGTCGTCGCCGCCGCCATGCTCCTCCGCAACATGCCTGAGCCGTCAAACCCCGACGCTCGTCGGGCTCGAGATGAAATCCGAGTACTCCTCGAGACCGCCGCCATGCAGCAGACCAAGAGCTCTGCCTCGAGGCGACGCGAGGCAGCCTCGAAGCGGATCCTCGAGCCTTCCCGACAGGAGAGAGAAGCCTCGGTTCACCCCGAGCCTGCCCAGCGAAACCGGGTAGCACCGGCCCCTGAGCCCATCGGCAACGACCGCGAGCCTCGAGACACCCGTGGCAACATCGTCGAGCGCCGCACGCGCAAGCACGGTGACGGTGTGGCTCGAGGCTACCACGTCCACAGGGGCGGACGCTACGACAGCTCGGAAGATCGTAGCCCTTCACCCGAGCCCCCGGGTCCTCGGGTCTTCAGTAAGGCAATCCGTGAGACGGTGCCCCCGGCTCGGTTCCACTCCCCCACGACTCTCACCAAGTACAACGGCGAAACCAAACCCGAACTTTGGCTCGCCGATTTCCGCTTGGCGTGTCAGTTGGGCGGGGCAACCGACGACCGGGTCATCATTCGACAACTCCCCCTGTTCCTCTCCGACACCGCCCGAGCCTGGCTCGAGGATCTCCCACCTCGGCAGATCCACAACTGGGACGATCTCGTGAGGGTGTTCGAGGGAAATTTCAAGGGGACCTACATGCGCCCCAGCAACTCGTGGGACCTCCGGAGCTGCAAGCAGAAACCAGATGAATCCCTCCGAGACTACATCCGACGCTTCTCCCAGCAGCGTACCGAGCTCCCCAACATCACCGACTCCGACGTAATTACAACCTTCCTCTTCGGCACCACATGTAAGGAGTTGGTCCAAGAATTGGGCCGTAACACCCCACTCACTGCCAACGGATTGATGGACATCGTCACCAACTTCGCCGCTGGCGAGGAGGCGGTTGGTGCAATCTTTGGCGGCGACCCGAAAAGGGGGGAGCAGAAGATCGACGATCCCGCGAGTTCCACCCGGGGCCCCAAGAGGAACAACCGCAAGAAGAAGAAAGGCCAGCAGGGCAAGCTCGAGGCCCCAGCCGACGAGCTCGTCGCTGCTACCGAGCACAAGAAACCTCGAGGCCCCCTCGGCGGGGGCGTCTTCGACAAAATGCTCAAAGAGCCGTGTCCCTACCATAAGGGACTCACTAACCATAACCTCGAGGATTGTCACATGCTGCGCAGGTACTTCAGGGGTGCCGGCGCCAAGAAGGACGACAAGAAGGAGGACCCTAAGGGTGACGACAAGGACGGGGAATTTCCCGAGATCCACGACTGCTTCATGATCTACAGAGGGCCCTCAACCTACCTCTCTGCGCGCCAGCGCAAGCGAGAACAGCGCGAGGTCTTCTCCGTACAATCGGCAGTACCCCGCTTCCTTGATTGGTCCGCGGTGGCCATCACTTTCGACCGTGACGACCACCCAGACTACGTCCCCAACCCGGGGGTCTATCCGCTCGTTGTTGACCCCGTCATCGCCAACACATGCCTCACCAAGGTGCTCATGGACGGCGGAAGCAGCCTTAACATCATCTACTCCCAGACCCTCGACCTCCTAGGGGTCGACAGAGCGCGCCTCCAACCTAGCGTCGGGGGCTTCCACGGAGTTGTGCCAGGGAAACGGGCGGAACCCCTCGGGCGGGTCGATCTGCCTGTTTGTTTTGGCACACCAGCCAACTTCCGAAAGGAAATTCTCACTTTCGAAGTGGTCGGGTTCCGTGGAACGTACCACGCTATCCTAGGGCGCCCATGCTACGCCAGGTTCATGGCAATCCCGAACTACACCTACCTCAAGCTCAAGATGCCAGGCCCAAACGGTGTCATCACTGTAGGGCCTTCATATGAACATGCCTACGAGTGCGACGTCGAGTGCGTCGAGCACGGCGAGACTGTTTTGGAGTCGGCGATCTTGGCTGCAGACCTCGACGGTCTCGCCAATACGATTCCCGACCCAAAACGCCATGCCGGCAGCTTCGAGCCCGCCGAAGATGTCAAACTCGTACCCCTCGACCCCGCTGATCCCAAGGGAAAGGCACTGAGCATCAGTGCCACCCTCGATCCTAAATAGGAAGCAGTGCTCGTCGACTTTCTCCACGCAAACGTCGACATCTTTGCGTGGAGTCCCTCGGATATGCCGGGCATACCCAGGGAAGTCGCCAAGCACGCCTTGGAGATCTGGGCCGGATCCAAACCGGTGAAGCAACGCCTGCGTCGCTTTGATGAGGAGAAGCGCAGGGTCATCGGCGAGGAGATACGCAAACTGTTGGAGGCCGGGTTCATCAAGGAGGTTCATCATCCCGAGTGGCTAGCTAATCCTGTATTAGTTAGGAAAAAGAGTGGGAAATGGAGGATGTGCGTAGAGCATACCGGTTTAAATAAAGCATGTCCAAAAGTTCCCTTTCCTTTGCCACGCATTGACCAAATCGTTGATTCCACTGCGGGATGTGAAACTCTCTCATTCTTAGGTGCATACTCCGGCTACCACCAAATCAAAATGAAGGAGTCTGACCAGCTCGCGACTTCATTCATCACCCCATTCGGCATGTATTGCTACGTTACGATGCCCTTCGGTCTCCGGAACACGGGGGCAACGTACCAGCGATGCATGCAACATGTTTTCGGAAAAGCACATTGGGTCGACCGTCGAAGCTTACGTCGACGACATCGTGGTCAAAACCCAACAAGCCGACGATCTGGTCAGCGACCTCGACGTTGCATTCAAGTGCCTCAGGGCAAAAAACATCAGACTCAATCCAGAAAAATGCGTCTTCGGCGTCCCACGAGGTATGCTTTTAGGGTTCATCGTATCTAAACGCGGCATCGAGGCCAACCCTGAAAAAATCTCTGCAATAACCAAAATGGGCCCCATCCGAGATCTAAAGGGCGTACAGAGGGTCACATGTTGCTTGGCGGCACTCAGCTGTTTCATTTCGCGCCTCAGCGAAAAAGCACTCCCTCTGTACCGTCTCTTGAAGAAATCGGACCATTTTTCCTAGAACCTTGAGGCTGAGGAGGCTCTCACGAAACTCAAAGACACCCTCTCTAACTCACCGATCCTCGTCCCTCCAACCCCGGGGGAACCACTCCTACTCTACGTCGCCGCGACATCACAAGTAGTCAGTGCTGCCCTGGTTGTCGAGCGGGCCGAGGAGGCACATACCTTGCTCGTCCAAAGGCCGGTCTATTTCGTTAGCGAGGTGCTCTCAGAAACAAAGTGTCGATACCCACAGATCCAGAAACTGCTATATGCTGTCATCTTGACGCAGCGCAAGCTCCGACACTACTTCGAGGGTCACCCGATTACTGTGGTTTCTTCTTTCCCCTTGGGAGAGATAGCCCAGAACCGGGAAGCCTCGGGTAGGGTTGCCAAATGGGCGGTCGAACTCATGGGCGAGGCATTGTCCTATGCGCTGCGAAAGGCTATCAAGTCGCAGGTGTTAGCGGATTTTCTGGCTGAGTGGACTGACACACAACTCCCCCCTGCACAGCTTCAGGCGGAGCTATGGACCATGTACTTCGATGGGTCATTAATGAAAACGGGAGCAGGCGCGGGCTTGCTCTTCGTCTCACCCCTCGGGATTCACATGCGCTACGTCGTCCGGCTTCATTTCCCTGCGTCTAACAACGTCGCCGAGTACGAGGCACTCGTCACGGGGTTGAGAATCGCCGTCGAGCTCGGGGTCCGACACCTTGACGTCCGAGACGACTCCCAACTCGTGATCGATCAGGTCATGAAGAACTCGAGCTGCCGTGACCCCAAGATGGAAGCCTACTACCAAGAAGTACGGCGCCTCGAGGACAAGTTTCACGGCCTCGAGCTCAACCACATCGCACGCAGGTATAATGAGGCCGCCGATGAACTGGCAAAAATCGTGTCCAGTCGAGCCACGGTTCCACCGGACGTCTTTGCGAAAGACCTTCAGCAGCCATCCGTCGACCTCAGGCCTGACGGGGGGGTCGACGGGGCGTCGCTCGACCCTCCACCTGAGGCAGAAGCCCCCTCGACCGGGGCTGAAGCCATGCAGGTGGAAGACCTAGCGCCATCGTCCGACCTCGAGCCTGACTGGCGCGTCCCGTACCTCGACTACCTCAGCCAAGGGGACCTCCCCTCGGATAAGACTGAGGCTCGACGGATCGCACGCCGGGCCAAAACTTTTGTAATCATGGGCGACAGCAGAGACTAGCCCTACCGGTATCCTCCAACGTTGCATCACAAAAGAGCAAGGCAGGAATCTGCTCGGCGATCTTCACTCGGGGGCTTGCGGTCACCACGCAGCACCTCGAACCCTCGTCGGAAACGCCTTTAGACAAGGATTCTATTGGCCGACCGCGGTCTCCGACGCTGTCAAGCTAGTACGCTCCTGCGAGGGTTATCAGTACTATGCGAGACAAACCCATCTTCCGGCACATGCCCTGCAAACTATCCCCATCACATGGCCATTTGCCGTTTGGGGGCTCGACCTTGTCGGACCACTGAAAAGGACAACTGGCGGCTTCACCCACTTGCTCGTCGCAATCGACAAATTCTCCAAGTGGATCGAGGCCCGCCCTATCACCAGCATCAGGTCCGAACAAGCTATGCTCTTCTTCACTGACATTATTCATCGCTTTGGGGTCCCCAACTGCATCATCACAGACAATGGCACCCAGTTCACTGGCCGAAAGTTTTTGGATTTCTGCGACAACCACCACATCCGAGTGCTCTGGTCAGCCGTGGCTCATCCAAAAACAAACGGTCAGGTGGAACGTGCCAACGGCATGGTCCTACAAGGCCTAAAGCCCAGAATCTTTGACAAATTAAATAAACATGGCAAAAGATGGGCTGCCGAGCTACCCTCGGTCCTGTGGAGCCTAAGAACAACGCCAAGTCGAGCCACGGGGTTCACTCCGTTCTTCTTAGTCTACGGGTCTAAGGCTATGCTACCAACCGATATAGAATACGGATCCCCAAGGTTGAAGGCATACAACGAAAGATATAACGACGCCACAAGACAGGACGCCCTCGACCAGCTCGAGGAAGCCCGAGATGTGGCTCTGTTGCATTCTGCCAGGTACCAGCAGGGTCTCCGACGCTACCACGACAGACATGTCCGCAAGCGTGACCTCAATGTTGGCGACTTGGTGCTACGGCGGAACCAGAACACCAAGGGACGGCACAAGCTCACACCACCATGGGAAGGGTCGTACATCATCGCAGAAGTACTAAAGTCGGGCACCTACAAGCTATCCAACGAGAAGGGCGAAATCCTCACCAACGCTTGGAACATTGAACAGCTACGTCGCTTCTTTCCTTAAAAAGCCTCGAGGCTCTGTATTTTCTTTTTCGTCAATAAAGAATACAGCGATGTTCAAACTTTCGTTTCGTAATGAGGTAGGATCGACCCTGCACTCCTAGAGTCGACCCTCCCTCGGGGGCTGCAAGGGGGGAACCCCCGGTCCCTGAAAAAACTTATGCTCTTTTTTAAAATTTAAGAACCGCTTCTTAGATCGACTTCGCTGAAAGAGCACCCTAAGGTCGAGAGGGCTCTCGAGTCTGGAGCATCACCTACGCCTCCGAGGCTACGGTACCTCCACTCACCCCTTACACCTTTTAGAGGTACGCCTTCACGATAGGAAGATCTAAACAACGGTTCCTAAATTTAAAAAAGAACATACCCCCTGTCACTTATATCAGGCTCTCACACGATTTACAAGGCCGCAACATCACCCTGAAGCTCGAGGGCAGTTGAGCCGCGAGATCACTTACGCCTCCGAGGCTATGGTACCTCCACTCGCTCCCTTACGCCAAAGGATGCAGCTGCGTGCTAAGTAAATCACGCGAGAGCACGGTCCGAGCGATAAAGGGAACAAAAGCTCGAGTAAAACTAAATCAACCACGAACCAGTTTATGTTTCGAGTTTTTAAGGCCTCCGCGGCCACCAAGACCAAAATTCGAAATACTAACTCATTACATGGGCCTTCATGCCCAGATTTGGCTCACAGGCCCTCGTCGTCGGCAGGCGGAACCACCTCGGCTTCAAAAAGCGAGGCCAGACGGCTTCCAGGCTCTTCGGCGGCTTCGATCAGCTCCACGCAAGCATCCTCGTTCTCCTCTTCTGTCCGATCTGGGTCTGTGATGAAGCCCTCGGCGACGAGCTTCATGTCAAACACAAACCCTGAACGGACGACGGCCAGCGCCCTCTTCACGCCGTGATGGAGGCCGTCCCGTATCTTCTCCCGGGCAAGGCGGCCCAGCGCCACCATCCGACGGACGAAGGAGTTCCCCGGAACATCTTCCCCGGTGTCGGCGTCGGGCTCGACCCCCAGGCCATCACACACGGTGGTGATCGCGCCCTGGAGAAGTTGGGTCCTCCGGATCTCGGCTTCGAGGAGGCTCTGGAAGGAGTTGGCAGAAGATTGGGCCTCTCGATTCTCTCTCTCCAGCTCTGAAACACGACAAACAAATTAATACCCAACGCGGGGCCTTCAACGTCGTGGCCGTGACAATCACACTTACCCTCGATGTGAGTCTGCAGGCCCACGACCTCGTCGCGAAGCCCCCCGCACGTTCGCTCGAGCCCCAGGAAGGCGTTGTCCTTGTCACTGATGGCTGCCTTTAGCGCCTCGATCTCCTGCTGAGCAGACTCGAGAGCTGCGTCCTTCTCTTGGACGGCTCCCTTCAGCGTCGTGATCTCGACGTTGAGGGTGTCGCGCTGAAGGCTAACCTAGGAAACATTCTCCTCGAGCTCCTTCACCCGCATGGACAGGGGCTCGAGATCCCTGTGGGCCTGAGCAGCCTCCTCCCGAGCCTTGTCCATGCCAGTGCGCATCACGGCCTCGGCCGCCCATGCCTGCGTCGCTTCTTCTTTCACCACCGCGTACGCGACGTGCAGCTCAGCCATCTCGGCGTTCCGATCGGATAGCCATTTCTGGGCCTCCTCGACCAGAACCTGTTGCTGGGACAGCGCGCCCCACACGCCACTCTCATCCCGAATGAAGAGCGACTTGCGGCGGGAGTACTCCTTCAGCTCATGAATGCAATCCGAAAAGGTCACAAAGCTGAGGGAAAAAGACACCAAGAAAACCACAAAGAAAACCGACGGGTCGATCATACCTCAGTGGCATCCCCTATACTCCACACGGCACCAGACGCCACTCGGAGCAACCGATCAAGATGCCGGCGGACGCCCTTGAGGTATTCCCATCGGTGCACCTCATCTTTGTCGCTCAAGACAAAGATGGGCTCGGCGTCGGGGTTCGTAGCGTCCCTAAACTGAAGGGACGGCCCCCCCACCTCGACAGCTCTGTCTCTGCCCGCGCTATCGCCAGCGCGGCGATGTCGGGCCACGACGAGGACGACCCGACCGGGGCATCTCCCGGTCCCGCGGAAGGACCGGCCTCGCCCGCAGTATTCACCTCTCCAACGGCCGTCGAGGCACCGGCCTGATCCGCGACCTCACCCCCCTCGACCCCATCGCTTGTTTTCCCTTGTCCAGGGGGATGTCGTCGAGGGTAAGGTGAGGGCGGGCACCAACGACCGTCGGCGCCTCTGGAGCCGGCGCCTCGACCGACGACGGCTCCGGTACCCGCGCCTCGACCGTTGGCACCTCCGGAGCCGGCGCCTCTTCTTCCGGTGCTCCGGATAGGGGCTCGACCGCCCCGCCCTCCACCATGCCCGTTGGCTCTCCCAACGGGTCTTGTTGCGGCCGCGACCCCCTCGCCAGGGCTGCCTCTTGCCCTGACGCCGATGCGACCTCCTCCATGGTCACGTCAGCACCCGCCCGCTCCGCGTCGTGGACGGGTGCCTCGCCCGTCGCGACCGCAACGGCAGCCTCGGCCGTCCTTGACAACCTGGGCCCCGCCTCGACCGTATCGAGCGCCGCTACCTCTACCGGTTCAGACCCCTCAACAGCCGGATCCGGGCCAGCAACCACCGCGGTGTCGGCTGACCCCTGCCGTTGTCGCAGGTGCCCCTTCGTGGCCTCGACCTCCCGGACCCAGGCCGCATCCTGCTCCGCCGTTCGGTTGAGGACAATGGCGCTGGCCCGCAGCGACTTCACGGGGGTAAGCCCCATCGGCTCCGCCTTCCGCTTTAGCCTGCAAAGTGAGAAGAAACGTCAGCCAACAGATCTAGAGAAAGGCAGGACAACCGAGCAGAGATGCTTACCCGGAAATCGGCACCAAGGGCCTCAACCCCGTGCGACCCGAGCCTCCCAGGACGGCCGATGGTGGCCTCGCAGCGGCCTCACCAGCAGGCCGAGTGCTCCTAGGAGCCCTGGCCGACGCATCGCCCAGCGCCTTCTATGCCTCCGAGGCCAGCTGGCCTCGGGTTCTTACGCCTGCTGACGTCACCGCCGATGATGACGCCGGTATTGCCGTCCCAGCCCCTGCCCGAGCCTGCGGGGCCTGGGCTGGTGCGGACGTCCCTGTTGACCCCTCTCGCCAGGTCCGGGGTAAAGCGGCCCCTCCCGTCGAGGGGCCCGTCTCCTTCTCCGCCTTCTTCCCCTCGGGCTCCTCGACCACGACGACCGAGGAGGATGCCCCCCTGATGGGCTCCAGCAGGGGGCGAATGTCGGGAAGGTCCCCTAGCCCAGTCGCGATCTCATACCGCGACAGGGCATCGTCGTCTTCGCCGCTGCTGTCGTCGTCCTTCCCCGAGACCGTCTCGGAAGGAGACAGCGCCAGGGGGACCCCGTCGATGGTCTGCTGGCGCCGAAGCTTCTTCAACGCCTCCGCCTCTTTGGCCTTGCGGATCGCCCGCTTCTTGGCCGTCTCCTTGGTCTGCTTCTTCTTGGAAGCATGCTGGCGTCGAGCCTCCCGGGCGGGCCGGTCCTCCAGGACTGGCGGACGTGTTTCCCGCAACGCCGACAAATCCTATATGCCGGTCTCGACCACATCAGCGAAATCCACATATAAACGAAAATAGCAACACCTCATCCCCGGGATACGTACCATGGACTCGAACCCTTCGGTAGGCCTCATGGGAACCCGGTTGGCCTCCTCCACCTTGAAGTTCCCAACCATCTGGCGCGCTCACCGGAGGACCTCCTCGAGGGCGAGGGATTCGTGGGACATCCGGGTCCCCTCCAGATTTGCCTCCGGAGTCATCTGGTCCAGACGGAGACGACGCCGGCACAGCGGCATCACTCTGTGGCGATGGAAGGCCGCGGCCACCGCCGTAGCCGTCAAGCCCCGAAGGCGAAGCTGCTGCAGCGCCGCCAGCAGCGGGTCCAGGCGCGGCTTCTCGGCCTTCGGCACTCCGTACGACCAGCGCTCCTCTCGAGCGGTCAACACGCGGCCGGTGTACCTCGGCAACTGATTTTCATCATTGCGGAGGTAGAACCAACCTTCGTGCCACCCATTGTTCAAAGAGATGAGGCGGGCCGAGATGTACAGATCCGCCCGACCTGACCTCACCTGCAGCACGCAGCTCCCCACTCGAGCCGTGCACAGGACGCCCTTCTCCCCTGCCTTCTTGGCAAAGAGCTTGGCCTTGAAAAGGTGAAGCCATAGGTTCCACTGCGGCTCTACCCCAAGGTAGCCCTCGCAGACCATCGTGAAGATGGCGGCCTGTGCGACGGTGTTGGGGGAAAGATGGTGAAGCTCCACCCGGTAGTGGTGGAGGAGCACGCGCATGAAGACCGACGCCGGCACGCCAAACCCCCGCTCGTGGAAGCAGACGAAGCTCACCACGTACCCTTCAGGGGCATCGGCTCCCGGTGGGCAGGGGGCGGCGCCATCCACTCCGGCTGCGACCGGCTCGTCCTTGGCCGCAGCAGCCCATCCTCCACCAACTCTTCCAACCTCCTCTCCGTCACCGAGGAGGCGGCCCAGTCGCCGGCGGGAAGGATCTGGCTCTTTCCTGCCATTGGTGCTGTCGGAAGGGGGATGGATGAAAAGGATGTGGTGGCGGCGACGACGCGGGCGGAGAACGCGATAAGGCAAAGATTGTCTGAGGCAGAAGATTGCAGGAACGCAAGGGACCGGTGGGGAACGCAGACCCCTAGGCCTTAACTTTATATACCCAGGCGGAAGCCCAACGGCCGTGCGAGAAGGTAGGAATAGTTTCCCGCATTAAATGCACCCACCTAACCGTTTCCTTACATCTCGCAGGAGTCGGGCACGTGGCCGTCCCCCACGTCGTGACCACATGCCACGTCGCCCACTACCACGCCGATCTCGCCTCCCCAAAAGACGTGCCCGGCTAACGGACGAGGGAGGGATCCGCAGACGAATATCCCCAGTTATGTGGAAAATGGGCCCGAAGCCTGCAATAAGTCTCGAGGGAGCGAAAGCTGGCCCTCGAACAGGGTTCGACAGCTGCCCTCGAGCAACAGAGTTAGGGACGACCCAGGGTGCGCCCGTACATGGCCAAGAGCTCGAGCCACGCTCTCGAGGCACCCCAGGACGTATTCGAGGCCGAAGGAGAAGGTCGTCATAGGAATCCCTCTGGGGGAGGCATCGAGCCCTCGAATCCTGTCGAAGGGAATCGAGATCCACACGACCACTTCTTGGCATCTTTGAGGGCGCCTTCGGGCCACTAGCCGACCCCTAACGAACGGGGCACGGGCTCTCACTCGAATTCCCCCGCTAGCAGCTCACCGGAGATCGTCGGAACTCGCGCCCAAACGAGGGTAGTACGGCGTTCTCCACCCCTCCTCCTTTTTTTGGAAAAGGAGCGTGAGGGTCGCAAAAGACGGCCGGGACTCTGATCGACCTCGTGCGCGCGAGGCTCGGGGTCCCGACCGCAGAAACGGGCCTCGAGCCCGGAATAAGCCTCGAGGGAGCGAAAGCTGGCCCTCGAACAGGGTTCGACAGCTGCCCTCGAGCAACAGAGATAGGGACGACCCAGGGTGTGCCCGTACATGGCCAAGGGCTCGAGCCACGCTCTCGAGGCACCCTAGGACGTATTCGAGGCCAAAGGAGAAGGTCGTCGTAGGAATCCCTCTGGGGAGGCATCAAGCCCTCGAATCCTGTCGAAGGGAATCGAGATCCACACGACCACTTCTTGGCATCTTTGAGGGCGCCTTCGGGCCACTAGCCGACCCCTAACGAACGGGGCACGGGCTCTCACTCGAATTCCCTCGCTAGCAGCTCACCGGAGATCGTCGGAACTCGCGCCCAAACGAGGGTAGTACGGCGTTCTCCACCCCTCCTCCTTTTTTCGAAAAAAGAGCGTGAGGGTCACAAAAGACGGCCGGGACTCTGATCGACCTCGTGCGCGCGAGGCTCAGGGTCCCGACCGCAGAAACGGGCCCGAGCCCGGAATAAGCCTCGAGGGAGCGAAAGCTGGCCCTCGAACAGGGTTCGATAGCTGCCCTCGAGCAACAGAGTTAGGGACGACCCAGGGTGCGCTCGTACATGGCCAAGGGCTCGAGCCACGCTCTCGAGGCACCCCTGGACGTATTCGAGGCCGAAGGAGAAGGTCGTCGTAGGAATCCCTCCGGGGGAGGCATCGAGCCCTCGAATCCTGTCGAAGGGAATCGAGATCCACACGACCACTTCTTGGCATCTTTGAGGGCGCCTCCGGGCCACTAGCCGACCCCTAACGAACGGGGCATGGGCTCTCACTCGAATTCCACCGCTAGTAGCTCACCGGAGATCGTCGGAACTCGCGCCCAAACGAGGGTAGTACGGCGTTCTCCACCCCTCCTCCTTTTTTCGGAAAAGGAGCGTGAGGGTCGCAAAAGACGGCCGGGACTTTGATCGACCTCGTGCGCGCGAGGCTCGGGGTCCCGACCATAGAAACGGGCCCCGAGCCCGGAATAAGCCTTGAGGGAGCGAAAGCTGGCCCTCGAACAGGGTTCGACAACTGCCCTCGAGCAACAGAGTTAGGGACGACCCAGGGTGCGCCCTTACATGGCCAAGGGCTCGAGCCACGCTCTCGAGGCACCCCAGGACGTATTCGAGGCCGAAGGAGAAGGTCGTCGTAGGAATCCCTCCGGGGGAGGCATCGAGCCCTCGAATCCTGTCGAAGGGAATCGAGATCCACACGACCACTTCTTGGCATCTTTGAGGGTGCCTCCGGGCCACTAGCCGACCCCTAACGAACGGGGCACGGGCTCTCACTCGAATTCCCCCGCTAGCAGCTCACCGGAGATCGTCGGAACTCACGCCCAAACGAGGGTAGTACGGCGTTCTCCACCCCTCCTCCTTTTTTCGGAAAAGGAGCGTGAGGGTCGCGTAGCAAAAGATGGCCGTGACCCTAATCGACCTCGCACGCGCGAGGCTCGGGGGCTTGACCGCAACGAATCGTTCCCCAATCAAACGTGTACAAGACCTCGGAGGAGTCTCAATACTCCACCGAGGCCTCGGGGGCTACACCCGGCGGGTGCGCTCGCGCGCCCCCGCCGGAAAAAATCGCGGCGCTATGACTCCAGTTCTGACCAACCTCTGGGAGAGTGATCACACACTCACCCAAAGGCTCGGGGGCTACTGTCGGTACCAACAGTACGGGGGTACCCGCAGCTATCGCCAAAAAACTAACACGACCGAAAACCGCAATAAAAGATAGCCCGCCTCGACCGCGTATCCAGTCAGTCTCGTACGAGGCCCGCTCGACAGGGCGCCTCGACCGCGCCCCGGCTCCGACTCGTACGAGGCCCGCTTGACGGGGCGTCTCGACCGCGCCCCGGCTCCGACTCGTACGAGGCCCGCTCGACGGGGCGCCTCGACCGCGCCCCGGCTCCGACTCGTACGAGGCCCGCTCGACGGGGCGCCTCGACCGCGCCCCGGCTCCGACTCGTACGAGGCCCGCTCAACGGGGCGCCTCGACCGCGCCACATCCCGTGCCACAAGGTACCTCGACAGCGCTTCGACCCGCGCGAGGCTCGACCGCCCGCTGGGGAGAACTTCGACTCGCGTGAGCCCGGACCGAGCACCTCGACACCTTTTCTTTACCTACCCCAGGACAAAAGCCATAGCATTTAATGCGGTTACCTAATACCACCTACCGGCATGGCTGCGGCTAGGATCGACGTGGAAACAATACCCGTGTCAGATCTCACTGTTTTACCGCCCATCCCGTGATGGGAGGTGAAACCCGTCACTATACCCACCTTACCGCGCACTGTTCACCATCAATCACCCTCGAGGGAGGATAAGACAAGGCCTGTTCTCCGCGATATCGGGGGTTCGGCCTTATCCATCCGGCCTCGACCCGGCCTCGACCCAACCTCGACGCTCGACTTAGTTCAAAGGACGGTATGGCATGGCGCTCTGGGTCATTTCGCCATCTTGTCTCCCACAACGTCAGGGTGTCCAGGGATGGCCGGCCATTCCCAAGGCACGTCGCTGCAGTCAACTCAACAGGAATCGACAAAACATCACCTCAAGGCTCCCCGTCGTCTTGGCCTCCTCTCACCCTATAAAAGGGCAGGCCAGGGTTCAACGGAGGAGGGAGACGAAGACGGAACGAAAAAACAAAACAAGAGATCGACATCTCAAGCAACCACCTTTTTCCTCTTTTCTCTTTGAGACTTGGGCTCGACACCCTCTCTCGCATGCTTGTAACCCCTACACAAGCACCTCGGTGCAAGGAAATACAAACATCTCCCCCCTCCCCCCGCTGGACGTAGGGCCTTCTTTTGCCCGAACCAGGATAAACCTCCGTGTGTTCTCCTTACATCACCATCCAGGAAAGAGACACGCAACATTTACTCGTTGGTTTAGGACCCCCTCGGGTCCGAACACCGACAATTTACGATACCAAATAAATATCATTAGATAGATTATGAGATGTATTTACATAGTAAATTTAATTGAAGAAATGAATGGTGATAATTTTTCAAGGGAATAAATGTTGATAATTTTTTCCTAACAACTTAGTCAAACTAAGAAAAGTTTGATTTATCCAAAACCTAGAATTGCATTCTTTTGTAACGGAGAGAGTAGGTATTTAGAGTCATAACCTTGTTTACAAATTTGGTCAAATTATTAATTGACTATGGACACACCTACAGTGTGTCCTTTTGGGATGGAGGTAGTAATTTTTTAAAACTGTCCTATACACTTTAAATTGTTGTAATTCCTTAAGAATTTAGCTCTCGTGGGTGTACTTTTATAAATATTAATTCCAAAATGAGTTTGACTTTGTTATAGCCACAATATTTCTACTGTAGCTGGAGATGGTGAAGTCGAAAAACCAACTTCACCGGCTCTTCCCCTTTGTTAGTTGATTCTGAGTTGGTGGAGCCGGAGCTGTAGCAGTTGTAGGCAAAGCCGGTCTCTATCAGGATTCAGGAGCCAAACAGAAGGCCTTAGATTGTAACGTATTTGAATTATAACGTACACTCTGCAGTCCGTGTCCCAGAAAGATGTGATTCTAGTATAGAGGCAAGTCAAAAGTTTCACTAAATTTATATAAAAAGATACTAATATTTACCATGATAGTATCATTGAAATATACAGTAATTTAATAGAATCTATTTGGAGTCATGAATGTTGATACTATTTTATAAAGCTAGTCAAATTTAATATGGTTTACCTTAAGCTAAAGCTAAAATTATTTTACCATTCCTGGTACGGATGTAGTAGTGACTAGCTAGTGTCTGTGCAGCACTTACCCTGGTCTTGTAGTTCCAAATTTCGATGTCACCTGCCACACCAGATGTTATTAGAACCCTGCGTGTACCACATAACAAGTTCTGTGAGAGCAAATGACAGTTGCGTTCAAGAACTTGATGAACACGAATAATCAGTTCTGATCCATATCATTTCAATGGAGAGTAAATAATCAATATTTGCACGCACCATGGCTCCAATGGATGCACGTCTATGATATCGGTATGGTTCAGGGATAATACCTGATCAAATCAAACAAACGCTAATTACCACCAAAAGATTCAAGCATCACATATTACTATGAGCAAAATCAGAAAAAATAAAATTATGTATATACCTCAATTCTCGGCTGTATTGGTGTAACAACACCACGAAATCAAGCAGTCGCACAATGACGCCCAAGGAAAAATTAAACAGAGCAAAAGTATATTACAAATAAATTCACTACAGAAAAAGAAAAATGATGTGATCTCAATCCATTGGTTAGCATGGGGAGTGATAAGTTTCACGCTTTCGCTTTAGGCCCCATTTGAATGTTTGGATACTAGGGGGGGCTAAAGTTTAGCCCCGTCATATTGGATGTTTGGATGCTAATTAGAAGTATTAAACATAGATTAATTATAAAACTAATTACATAAATGAGGGCTAATTCGCAAGACGAATCTATTAAGCCTAATCTATGATTTGATAACATGATGCTACAGTAATATATGTTAATAATGGATTAATTAGGCTTATTAATAGATTCGTCTCGTGAATTAGACACGACTTCTGCAATTAGTTTTATAATTAGCTCATACTTAGTCCTAATTAGCATCCGAACATCCAATGTGACAAGGGCTAAAATTTAACCTAAGGATCCAAACACCCCCTTAGTTGTTGGAGGGACATTTAGAATCACGGGAACTAATGCAATTAATTACCGCCCCCCCCCCCAAAAAAAAAGATTAACAGTATATTTACCGAACACACCTTGGATGCTAGCTGGCTTGCACACTCATAAAGGCTCGTTATCTTCACCTCTTTCGTCTCATCATGAACCGCTTCTGGTTTGAAAAAGCTTTGTTCAATAGAATTAGAATCAAAGTACTCAGTATCCAGGTTGGCTACAACGCTCTGGATGTGAATCGTATCCAGGTTTGGGGGTGGACTTTGTTGCTTCTGCATCGTCAGAATGCAAGTATGAGTTGTTCTTGCAGGCACAAAGCCTCGGAGTGAACCGGCAATGATGTCAGTATTTGGCTGAATCTTGAAGGCAGTGGGATGATCCGAGTTATTTGTCAGGTGCACTGGGCATCGAATCAGCTTATCTGGCTCGAAGGGGAAGCAGAGATTGAGAGGTTCGACAACAAATAGCTGCCTGTACAGTTTGTCAATAGTTTCTTCTGTTTCGTTCAACATAGTGATGATATCCTCTATACTCGGCCTTTTGTGGCTGTTGGATTCCACACAGTTCAGTGCAATCTTAGTGCAAGTCTTCACTTGGTTGCAATAGGCATGCAAATATGACGCATCTTTCCATCCTGCTGCCAGTAGCATTTTTCTCCAGTTTCCTTGAACCTGCAATTGAATCAGTAAATGCCGTACCATACCTGACTTACTATAAAAATGTGAGGACCCAAAACTAAAGAAAATGACCATTGTCGTCCTCATATTTAGAAATGACATCTCATACCAGATCAATGAAGTCTTGGGACTCGAGCGTATCATAATATGTGGAGTAGCCATCAGGTCCTACCAATACTTTTATCATTATGACACCCAAACTAAATACATCAAACTTGTTTGTGATTTTCCCCTTATCTACAAACTCTGGTGGCGCGTATCCACTGAAATGTATTTGAAGCATCACATTGTAAGTTGTGAGGTAAACCAAATTAATTTATTTCATAGAAAAGATGGCCCAAGGCAATCTCCTTTCTAATATACAATAAGAAAAACATAAAACAATACATTGAAAAGGCAAAAGGCAACTATTTCTCTATCCGAGGTCGTTTGGAAAATTCGAACAATTTTAATTTCAACATGTGAGAACTTCAAATAGAACTTGTTGGATCCAAATGATTTTTAAATGAATAAGTTGTCAACTAAAAAGTTATAGATCTCGATGAGATATACAACTTTGATATAAAGTTTAATAAGCCAACTTCGTTTGAAAAAGTTATGAATTTTACTGTACCGCACATATTTTTAGAGAAGGCTCTAGATCTAGCTGTCTCTATAAATCGATTTTTAGAGACGGCTCTAAATCCAGCCACCTCTAGAAATCCATTTTTAGAGGCTGCTAAATCTAGAATCACCTCTAAAGATAGAGGCATTTATAGAGGTGGCTAAAAATACTAGCTGCCTCTACAAATGTTGCATTTCTAGAGGCAGCTCATTTCGAAACTGTTTTTAGAGACGGTTGTAAATTGAGCCACCTCTATTGAAAAAAAGGAGATGTCTCTACAAATAGTTTTTGTAGTAGTGTATATCATAAATATCACATGTGTAAGCGCAATGAAAACATACTAAAATTTTTAAAAGAAAAAAAAGGGACAGATCTATAAGGGACGGATCATTTAACTCACAAAGTGCATAGAAGCTTTTCTGTAGTATGAGATTGACGAGTTCCACGAAAGAGCCTTGATAAGCCAAAGTCTGCAATTTTTGGCACCATATCCTTGTCAAGCAATATATTTGCAGGTTTGAGGTCAAGATGGAAAATTCTTTCTCCATGAAGGTGTTTCAAACCATCACAAATCCCCTTTATTATTTTGTAGCGACTATGCCAACGAAGTCCAAACCGTTCATCTGTAGAAGAAAACAAATGACACATGTTTACAGAATTATTCTATCAAATGTAACTAGCATTTTTAAGAGATCAACACTAACTAGCTTACTAACCAAAGTTATCTCCTACCAGAAATATGCTTCTCAAGGCTTCCTTCAGGCAGAAACTCCAAGCATATTGCCCTGTCTATCATTGTAGCGAATACTAGTCTGCCTTGGTGTTCGATACATCTGTCTTGCTCAATGTAGCTTTTCCCAACGAGCTGGACAATGTTTGGATGGCGAATTCCACTAAGGATTCGAAGTTCATTTTGAAACTGATCCTCGTCTAATCCTGGCATGTGGTGAAGTTTTTTCACAGCTACTTCTTGTCCATTTGGATGCACTCCCTGGTTCACATATATTTGATTACTGGCGTTTCCTTATTGATAGATGAAACTGAAAAGACAGAAATAAAAATCATTAACCATACCTTGTAAACCACCCCATATCCACCACTACCAATCTTTTGCTCCACCGCAAAACCATTTGTAATGTCTTCTATTAGATTCCATGGGAAATCTGTTGGCACCTCCCTTGTATTGTGTCGTTCGTCATTCATAATTCATATATCTGTTACATTTAGTATCACTTCAAAAAAACTGACTTAAGACAATGAGCAACTAATGAACAATTAAATATACATCCTCCAGTACTAAAAAATACTGGTGATTTTTGGATTCACACAATCCTACCTTATGAACCTTTTGCTGAATCTACTCATATAAACATCAGGTGTAAAAATATAATACTGACACTCACATATTATTCTCATTTTACTGTATTTAATAAAACAGGGACAAAATTCATTATCTTCCAATGTAGAGTTTCAAAACCCTTATGCAGCATCTATTGTACTCTGCTATGTGGGACCAGACCAACAAACACACCATGTCAGTTACACATCCAGAGATTTCAGAAAAGTATAGTGGTAAATAAAAAATCAATCTGGCAGCTACAAAAATTATGATAATGTGGGAATGGGCAGCAAACATTTAGAGCGTCATATGCCCAATTTGAAAGACAAAACCAAACAAAAGGAATTTCATGCACTCACCCAGAGGAACTTTTCTAACGATGCGGGTTCAATATTTACACAATAGCAAACACTGCTGTCAAGTGTCATATTTGGACTGACAATGGACCGTCAAAACATTTTTAATATTTGAAATATAAAAAATCCATGCTGCAATAAGAAGAGTTCATGTAGCCTGTAGTAAACCAATTGTCTTCAACTGCTTAAGGCTGGCATTTCAAGTACAATTTCAGAAGAAATTCTGAAAGGTTTTAGGTAAGGTAATGTCACATTGGTCACTCTGGAATTCAGTGCTACCAATTTGCTATATGACTTGGGCAGCAGATTGGTTGAGAGCAGAGGTCGGAGAGCAACAAAATGTTCCATGAGGCATGAGCATGGTTATCAAGGAAGACTTTGCATAAACAGGAATCTGGAACGGGAATTTCATATGAAACATAGGAAGGAGGACTAGTTTCACACTGTGAAAAGGAAATAGTCAAACCTTGACTGATATTTTTAAACATATTACTGGACGACTGGTAGAAAGCTTTTCTTTGAGAACCGAAATATATACGTAGTAAGAAAGAAAAGATATGACTTCAGAACACTTGAATTAAGACTGAAATTAAAGACTGCTGTTGTGGGGGGGGTGCTGGTTGACAGGATTATGTGGATAGGTTTAAGCATGCACTAAGATGTTACAAGAATAGTACTAGAAGAGAAGAAGAGAACTGAAAGAATCCGTCTCTTTACTAATCCAAATATGAGAGACAAAATTACAAAAATAGCAGAGTACAAACGAAGGGTCAGGAACTATTTAACATGACTCCTTGTCAACAAAAAAAAGACTAACAGTAATATAGTATCACGAAAAGGTTTTACTGGTTTTTGTCACCTTGCTGTTTACTACCGCGCACCAATCAACCTCCTTTGCAACGATGAGCACACAAGAGTATCTAAAGACCAACAACTAGTAGTATGCGATGAAAATCCACATGTATATGCTCAGAGTCGCCAGGTTAGATTTGGTAGTAAACAGTAAATACAGAGCTAGGATGATCCAGCTGGCGCAAATAAACTTCCCTGAAACCTTTTCAGAATTAAATAGCACAATCAGAGTCACTAACCTGAAGCAATCTTGCCGATGGCCGACTCTCGTTGAAGAGATGACAAGTGAGGTAGGAGTAACAACCAGTAGATGATGCTCTATCAAGATTCAGGATTAATGCGAACAGAAGTATGTTGGTTGTTGGAGGAGACCTGGGCTAGTTGACTTCAAGTCTCCAATGCGGTGCATGTGCTGGTTCAGCAAAAGCTGATGCCGACCCAAGAAGGCGAGGAACGACGTTTTTTTTAGAGAGAGAGAGAGAGAAAAAGATAGAGCAAATCGGCGCCGCGTGTTCGGCCCGTCGCTAAGCGGAGTCCAGGAGACCATGACCCAGTTGGGGGCCCGGTGATAACGGGCTTGCTGGAATGGGAGAGAGGACGAAAGAGAATTAATTAAATTTATTTAGAAGGAATAATGGCCCGTTCGGCTGTGCTGATAAGCCGGCTGAAAAATACTGTTGGTTGATTTGTTGTGAGAGAAAAATACTATTCTGACTGAAAAAACAAGCTGAAAAATACGCACTATAAGCCGGATGAACATGACCAATATCAAAGCGAGTACTAATATAATTCTAGTTTCATTTTCATCAAAGCTAGTACTAAGAATAATATCAAAGAGAGTACTAATGTAATTTTTAGTTTCATCAAATTATCTAAAGCTTATTATTTTTTTAAAAGAACAATATTAGTATTTAATTATCATAAGTACTAAATATATATACTAGTAAAAATTTAAAATAGATTCAAACGAGAATCTATGTACTATTTATTTGGTATCATAAACATTAATAACTTTTTACCAAATTTAAGATGTTTTGCTCGGTAGTAGGGATGAAAACAGATCGGATACGGACAAATATCACTGATATCGTATTTGTTTTCATATTTATGTCCGGATTCGGATTCGAATACGGATAGTATAAAAAATGCCGGATAGGATACGATTGGATATCGACATCATAAATATGTGATTTAAATATTCGGATACGAATACAGTATCGGATGTTAAATATCCGGACTCGGATACGGACGGATTAAAACCCCTCTAAACGGATTCGGTCTCGAATACGGTCGGAAAATATCTGTACCGTTTTCATCCCTACTCGGTACTATGTTTTTTTTCTAGATTAAATTAAAAGAGCATAAAAATATATTGATGTATATCTGGAAGTATAGCTTAAAATTTTGGACACCTATTTTGGAGAAATATATTTTATATGTTTTTGGGAGATAGGAAAAATATGTAAAATATTCTACAATCAGATCTAATCTAACAAATAAATATGCATATGAATGTGATCTATACATGGTGCATGCGCATAGTTAGTGTAACGTTTTTTTATTGGAATGTGATATATGTGGTGGATCCCATGTGCATAGCTGATGTAAGAGTTTTTTTCTTGGAGTGCGTTAGGGCGCGACCAGTCACGCCAATGGGAAGCGCGCGACCCCAGGCCCCCAACGCGCTAATCACTCGAGTCACTTCCACATGCATGTGCCGACCAGCACAGCTAGTATGACGTCAGCTAACACAAAACAAAAAAAAGCATAACATTTTCTTTGAACCGCTATAATTTTTGAATGGTGTATCCGTTTTCAATTCCATCTTTACTGATGTGTTCTACGTGACGAGACGAATAAAACTAGACCCCACTTACCTATGTTTCGAAGAATTTTATTTCAGTAGCAACTTATGTGTATAAATGTGCTAGAGATTTAGAAGAAGTTGCTACCATGTAATACTAAACTTGCTAGTACAAAAATATACTAAAGTTTTTACTTAGTATGAACAAGCTCAGGGGACAAAAAAGAGTTACTACCATGTAAAACTAAAGTTGGTACTTCAAAAATATACTAAAGTTATTATATAGTATGCACAAGCTTGGGGGGCAAAAAAATATCAAAAGGAGTACCATGTATAATACTATAGTTGTTCAACTTGGGGCAAATTATTGCAACAAACCTAAAAATAGAAGGTGTTGCACAAACTAGGGGCAAATTATTGCAACAAACCTAAAATTAGAAGTTGTTGCATAAGCCGGGGGCAAATTCTTTTGTGGCAACTTAAGTCTGTAATGGTGACCCTTTTGTGACAACTTATACATTGTAGATAAGGCAACTAATATACAGGATTTAGGAAGGTATTCGAACCTAAAAGGTGACTGAAAAGTGAAATTAAACAATAAAAAAGGCTAAAAACTGAAACTAAAAAAACACTGAAAAAATAATGAAAACTTAAAATATGCAACTTATATATTGTAGATGAGGCAACTAATATACAAGATTTAGGAAGGTATTCGAACCTAAAAGGGTGACTGAAAACTAAAATTTTAAAATAAAAAACAAGACTGAAAACTGAAACTAAAAAACATTAAAAACTGAAACTGAAAAAAAAAACTTAACTTAAAACTAAAACTGGGAGCAAATTCTTTTGTGGCAACTTATGTGTGCAATAATTACCTTTTTGTAATAACTTATACATTGTAAGTGAGGCAACTAATATTTAGGATTTAGGAAGACATTCAAACCTAAAAGGATGACTGAAATATGAAAATAAAAAATTAAAAAAAAAAGAAATTAAAACTAAAAACATTAAAAAAAACTTGACTGAAAACTAAAACTAAAAAACATTAAAAAAAACTTGATTGAAAACCGAAACCAGAAAACAAGATTGAAAACTGAAATAAATGCTACCAGAAACTGAAACTGAAATTATGATAAAAAAAATCTGAAACTAAAATTGACAACCAGAAAATTGAACTGAAATTGATAAACAATACAGTGTGCTCTACCGATCTAGTTTTAGCACCAGCTTTTCATGAGTCTCCATTTACCAGGCCTTTCTCCTTCACACAGCAGCTTACCATGCAAGTTGGGCAACTGGTGTATGTTACTCACTCTGCCCAAAGCAAGACACAAAAGCTGCTACTGCTACCTGCTAGCATCTAGTATGAGCGTGTTTAGTTGGTGAAAAGGCCCCAAAAAAATTTGTACAGTAACTGTCACATCGAATCTTTAAACGCATGTATGGAGCATTAAATGTAGGTAAAAAAATAACTAATTGCACAGTTTGTCTGTAAATGTCGAGACGAATCGTTTGAGCCTAGTTAGTCCATAATTAGATAAATTTTATCAAACACCAACGAAAAATGCTACAGGAACTTTACCTAAACTTTTTCACCATCTAAACAGGCCCTATGTCTGTGGTGTGTCATGTACCAATGTGTGTGATCTCTTGTGTAGCTGCAGCCAATCTGGGTCCGCCCATGAACTGAAATAAAAAAGGGAGTGGGGGTGCTATAGCCGCTCGCGTGGGCTGTGTGGGAGCGGCGTGCGGAGTCGCGTGGGCTGCGCGCATCAGCCGGCCCGTGTCGCGCACAAGACACAGCGCGCGACTGGATACGCGTTAGAATTTCCGTTTTTTCTTTGAATGTGACATATCACATTTGTTGATGGATCTTAATGTGCACATTGGCCGAAACTTCTTTTTTTCTTAACGTGGCATATGTAAGGCCTCGTTCACTTCCCCTCCCAACCCAAAATATTTCCTCTTACACACATCACATCAAATCTTTCGACGCATGCATGAAGCATTAAACGTAGGTAAAAAAGATAACTAATTGCATAGTTTGTCTGTAAATGTCGGGACGAATCTTTTAAGCCTAGTTAGTACATAATTGGACAAATTTTGCCAAATAACAACGAAAGATGCTACAGTAACTTTTCAGCTACTTTTCGTGAAGTGAACACACCCTAAATGTGAAACATGTATACTTGATTAAAATATGATTTTTAACGTAAACATGATTATTAGCTGTAACATTTATAGATGTGTAATACGAATAACTAATAGTTACTTACATATGATGTGCATCATACATATATAACAATTTTGTTTTTGTTTTTTCAAAAAAAACATCTATTGATGACACGTTAAGGAGCCAAACCATAATTCCTAAATGTCAAATCTTTTGATTTAGAAAAAATTCAATGGCTCAGAATGATCATTGATTTGACCTCTTATCTCAATTTCCATTTTATAATATGAAATACTAGGTGACACGATTTTGTTCATTGGATCTAAAGTTTATACTTTCAAAAATTACCTTGGGCTTGGGTACCAGAACAAAACTGGTTTGTGCGGGCGCTCGTGCCTTTGTGGGGTTAATTTCCAAAAAAAAAATTGTGCGTTTTTTACAGTGGGAGCAGGAAAGCGTGGAGAAAGCATCGAGATTCTCTGCAGTGCACTACTGCAAACTTTTCCTGCAGCAGCGGGAATTAGGGCTCCTTTGGATGGTAGGATAGGAAAAGGATAGGTAAAGGAAAAACTTAGGAATTGAGATGACATGCTACTCAAATCCTATGGGAATTAAAACAGATGGGATGGCCTTTGGTAGCAGCTTAGGTGAAACAAAGGAATTGGCCATGTTCATCAACTTCTCCCCTGCGCCTGCGAGCGCCCGCGAGGGCGAGGGGGACAAGGAGAACCACCGCCCCGTCCCGGAGCCGCCAAAGCGCGGAGAGGTCATGCGCTGCTCCCTCCCATGGCCGCGGCCGCCCCCGCCCCATGCTGAGCCAAACCCAAACTAGCGCCAGCTCAGCAGAGGAGGAGCGCGGGAGATCCTCGCCTGCCTCGGCGCCGCCGGCGCGCCCTCCGGTGCCCCGCCCCAGCACTCACATGGTGGACTCGACACACCACACCGTCCGCCATGCCCCAGTGCGTCCGCACGGCTAGTGCTGCTCGTTCGCGGGCGTCCCGGAGAGCCCCGAGCACCGCCGCGCGCTCCCGGCGTCGTCCGCGGTAGGCACCGCCGTCCCGAAGCTGCTGCCGCCGCCTCCGCCGCCGCCGCCCAAGTCCCCGCCCGCGCCGTCATCGCACCACAGCTCGCCGTCGTCGAAGCTGGCGGGGATCATCGACCCGCCAAGGATCCTCTCGCCGGGCCGCGTGTCCCCGATCGACTCCGAGGGGTCCCTGCTGCGGCCAGATCTCGACGCACGGTGGATTCAGCCGCCTTTGCCAATGGAGCACCACCGCGCCGCTGCCTAGGTTCCAGGCTTCGCCTCCGCCACCGCCTCCTCGCCATCCCAGTCACGGCCCTGGATTGCCACTCTTCCTCTGTTTTTCTTTGTGCATGTGAAAAACAGTTTTCTCTAGAAGAAGCGTCGAGGCTGGAAAAAAATAGCGCGGATAGACAGCCGAGAGTGCGCGTGTTTCGCGCCAGGAAAGTTTTCATGAGCTCCGACTTCTTGTTTCCTTTCCTACGAAATTGAGCTGCGGGAATCCAATCCTAAGGAAAATTTCTTTTCGTTTTTACGTGAACCAAAGGACTCTATAGGAATAATTCCTATAGGAACCAAATCCTCCAAATTTCCTCCGCCGTTCCTCCGTTCCAAAGGAGGCCTTACAAGGGTAATGGGAGCCCACTGCAGCAGCGAGATTTTCTCTATGGCCGCTAGTGCCGTTCACACGGATGTGGCCTTGCCTACGCATCTTACGAGGACTTCAAACGAATCCACTTTCCTGACCGACACTCACAAACGAATCCACTTTCCTGACCGACACTCACACTTGGGCCCTGCTTCAAAGTTTCAAAAATTTTACAAGATTTTTCATCACATCGAATCTTTGAACACATGTATGGAACATTAAATATAGAAAAAAATTATTTATTACACAGTTTGGTTGTAAATCACGAGACGAATCTTTCGAACCTAATTAGTCCATGATTGAACACTAATTGTCAAATAAAACGAAAGAGTTACTGTACTTCCAAAAAATTTACACCCCCAACTAAACACAGTCTTGGTGACCCCTGCTTTCTTTTCGAATTGGCCCTTGTTTAGATCCCAAATTCTCTCCCCAAATTCTACTATGCAAAAAGAAAATTCCCCATCACATCAAAATGCCGGCAAATGCATGGAGTACTAAATGTAGATGAAATCAAAAACTAATTGCACAGTTTTGTTGTACTTTATGAGACGAACATTTTGAGTCTAATTAATCAATTTTTGGACATTTTTTTTACTAAAAAAATAAAAGTTGCTACAGTGTTCCGAATCGGCGCCCCGAATTTGGGATCTAAACACTGCCTTCGAAACAAACAATGCACGCTTTCCATATTCGTCCTGTACAGTTTTCTGACCGTGACTGTATGCCTGTAGTGGATAGTTTTGGACCAAGACTCCTCGGGGCTTGTCTACCTTTATCACATCGGATATTTGACACATGCACAGAGTATTAAATGTAGACTAAAAAATAATTAATTGTACAGATTGCGTGTATTTTGCGAGATAAATTTTTTTTGAGCCTAATTAGTCCGTGATTAGACAATGTTGTGCTACAGTAAACATGTGCTAATGGCAGATTAGTTATTCTTAATAAATTTGTCTCACGGTTTACAGGTGAGTTCTGTAATTAGTTTTTTTTATTAGTATCCGAGCATCCCTTCCGATATCCAAAAATAAAATCGTACGACTACTGAAAATGTGCTTAAATGTCAAAATATTCGCCCTGTTCGTTTGACTGGCTAAAAGTATTGTTTGTTGATTTGTTATGAGAGAAAAATACTGCTGAATAGCTGGTTGATAAGCTAAGCGAGCATGGCCATTGATGATAGGTCAGAGCTAAAGCCGAGCCAAGGAGAAATAAACTGGACTTCTTAGAGTCAAGGTAGAGCTTTCATGTAACACCTCGGGTGTTATAGTGACTAATTAACCTGCCATGTCATCATATTGCATCGCAAAGCATCCATGATTAGGTCAATTATGTTATGCATTAACTAAAATGAGTTTACCTTTCTAGGTTGGATGTGCTTTTCAGTGGTGTGACTCAAACCGAAAACCCTAATTTCGAATGTCACCGCAAATGCTTAGTTTATGCCCTGCGTAAATTGAGGTATGTGACTATGTTACACACTAGTGTCAAGTGTAGGGTATGAACTCAAGTACAACACGTAAAATGAAGCTCCAAGTTTGAGTTTGAATTGAAATCCAAAAACTTGTCGCGAGTTTTCCGATTTGAATTTGAATTTAAATTTGGGGAATTATTAAAAGATTTTTAAAAATTAAATTGGTCAACCAAGAGTGGCATTTGGTTAACTATGTGATACTTGACTCAATGATACACTTGGACGATGGTTTGATCACTAATAATCACCAATTAAAGTAGCAACAAGTTTCAATTTGAAATTCTTCCGAAAACCCAAAAATTCAAAACCCTGATTTTACCCCTTTTGAAATAATTCAAAATCTAAGTAAAATTTGGGAAAAAGTTTAAAACCAAGTTTGTAGAACTTTTCAAGGGATACAACTTTGGTGTTTTGAGTTTTGAAAGTTTTAGTGTAAAATGTGGAGCAATTTTGAAAAGAAGCAAATTTAAAATTTGACCCATTTTCATCCCCAAACTTAAATTTTAAAATAGAGGCAGAATTTGAAAAAGGTTTGAATAGAAAAGTTATAGGTATTGGCTAGATGTACAACTTTGGTGTTGGGAGTTTTTGAAGTTTCAATATAAAATTGAAAGTAATTTCTAAATTACCAAATTTCCGAAAAGTGTCCCCTTTTTATTTTAAATTCAAATTTCAAAATCCACCTCGAATTTGGAAAAGTGTTCAATACAAAACTTGTAGAGCTTGAAATATTAAAGATTTCATATCTTGGGAATTTTTCAAGTTGCTACATGATTTTGAGAGTAATTTAATAAAACAGTTTGAATTTAAAAATTAGGGGGAGAGCTACAGTGCCCCGACGAATCACTGCCGGGCACCGAGCGGCATGGGCACCGGCGAGCCGCCGGGCAACTTCCAGGCCGTTCCCACGGGCGCTCGATCGCCACCTCGACCGTGCGCGCGCCTTCTAGCACTGCCAGCAAGGTCGGAGCTCCTTTATAAGCCGAACGCGTCGTCGTTTTTCCTTCCTCAGTTTAGCCGTCGCCGCCGTTGGTTTTCGCCAGCGAAATTCATCACCATCACTGCACCGCAAGCTACTCCGTCTTGCAGCCAGCTCCGCCAAAACCTCACGCTTCATCTGAGCCCACCATCACTCCATCTCGCCATCCCAAACGGCCTCCGAAGCCGCGTCTTCCTCAACTCCAGTCAGAGCTCCGCCGCACCCGCCTCGTCATCGATAGCCTTCTCCGGTGAGCCTCGGCTAGTAGCGTCTTCACGCTTAGAATCGCCTTGATGTTGTAGTGCTCATAAGCTTGCTAATTTGCACTCTACTGCCCTAGACGTGTTGGAACGCCATCTCCACCGCCAGCTCACCTCACCGGAACACCACCACTGTGAATCATCCACCCCACCACCTCTCCGTCTCGGCGAAGCGTGTCAGCACGTGTTGGGTGAGCTTCTGAGCATGATGCTTGTCACAGAACCTCCTAATTATGATGGCCCACATGTACCCGTCATCATCATAATGACCTCTGACAGCCGTACTTATGTTCCTCATAACTTAAAAGGCCTGCTTTCCTCCGAACAGGATCTAATCATAGGAGTATTGCAATATTACAACAGTTTATTCAAAATACCATCAGAGTAAAGTAGCGGAAGTCTTACCATAACTTAAGTTTACAAACCAAAGTTTTCAAACTTCAAACCTTATGAAACATTATTACAAACTGGTAGTAGGGAAGTATCAGTAGTAACTTTATTACAAACACACAAGCGAAGTGCCTTGCCTAGAGGCCACACAGTCTACTATCGTCACTTTCTTCAGCCACAGTGGTCATGCAACAAGGCTCAAAACAGACTTGTTCATGAACCGCACCTGCAACAAGGGGTTCAACAAACCCTGAGTACAAAAGTACTCAACAAGACTTACCCGACTAACAAAAAGACTCCAAGGGCATGCTAGCTTTAGGGAATCAAGGTACGGGTATTCAAGGATCAAAATTTCTTTTACAGAAAAGCTTACTAAAGTAAATCTTTACCTTCAATATTTTACTTTTACCATTGATGGTTCATTAACCAATTCTAAGTGATCCTAATCTAGATCAAAGTAATTCTCATTAAAACCTTTCTTATTCTTTCTTTTAATTCCAGTTCTTAACTACGATGCAGGACAGGTGATCGAGTCTCCATAACCGAGGAGCAACGATGATTCGAACCGATTATACCCAGCTGGGGATCCTTAACCTCACGACATATGTAGAACCAAATCTTTCATATGCCAACCCTCATTTAGATCTCCCAAAACCAGAACATGTCCATCGCCACCCGAGAGCACAATACTTCTCCAATTCAGCCCTTGGCCACGAGGGTACACACTACTCTCGCCATCTCTCCACTCCCAGTGCGAGGTTAGACGTTCTCGAAATAGAATTACCAACATTTTGGGCTTACCCAAGGCATGAGGCTAGTTGCAAAGTCTCGAAACATAAGCGGGCCTACAACGGACGGTCCTTAACTGACAAGGCGAAAACACTACATTGAGACTCCTTTCCCAATGTATGTTAGCAGTGGCCAAACCACCCGCCCGATCCTTTCAAGTTCATCCTCATCTTTCAATATTCATTAAGTATGCCGTCATGGCCATGTAAACATTTCATTTAAAAGCTTAACTCATAAGCATGGCGAAGCATACTACGCATTTTCAGTAAAACAGGTATCAAGGTTGATATCATAATAATCAAGGATGATAATGCAGCAATTGAGTTATCACTCAACTCCTAATTACTTAATGCAATAAACCCTAGTACCAGTGATAAAGATTTGTAAAACTCAAGGAAGGGTTTAAATGCACCAGGGCTTGCCTTGCTCTGACGCGACGACTGACTCGGGCTCAAAGACTTCGACTTCTGGTCTGGAACCCACCGACGACAACTCTTCTCCGAAGACGTGCTCGCCAACTTCGACTTCTTCGAAAGCGGGAACTACATGAGTATAAAACATGTTTTAACATGATGCGGTGATAAACATGATGCTTGACGATAACATGCCACGGTTTACGACTTAAGTACAACTTCCTTTGCGGTACAGTCGCAAAACAGTAAAACCTACTAACTAAAAGCGATAACTTACGCGATACTAACGTTTCTTACCAAACATATTCCTAACGAGCTCAATCAAGAAATTAAGGTGCCAAGGATCACCAAGAATTAGTGACCCAAGATCATCACTCAATCAAAAAGGCACACAACACTTAAAGTTAACAATTTTAACAATTATTTAAACATTTAATTACTTAGGGCATAAATAATATTAGATCAAACTTCATCTAATTGAGCTTAAACTTTTTCTATAGGTTAAACATGGCCTAAAACAGTGTTATAATAAATTTCATGATTTTTGGATTAATAATTTAATTACTAAAATTCATGGAAGTTGCATTTAATATTTAATTGAACTAATTAATTAACTTACAAAAAGTAATCCAATTTAGCATTTAATATTTTTCCTAAGTAGTTTACACCTTGAAAAGCTTACACAAAAATTTTCACTATTTTTGGAGCTCTACAGAATTTTAAACGAAATAAACAAATACTAGTACTATTCACATTTTGAAAAAGAAAAACAAAAACTCTGATCGGGTCGCTTCCTCCTTTCTCCCGCCGGCTCGGCCCAGCCGAACGGCCCAGCTGCCACGCGCTCGCGCGGCCCAGCATCGCGGCCCATCCGCGCGGCCTGCCCACGCGCGCGCTCTCCCTCTCTCTCTCTCGCTGACACGCGGTCCCCACCTGTCATCTCCCTCCTCCGCTCTCGCCTTCTTTCCCGCGACGATGGCACGGTGGCCGGCCGACGATCACGGCGTCGGTCGCCCAACTAACCGGTCTAACACGATCTACTCCTCACCGCGAACCTCACCGGACCACTCACGCGACCACAATCGCCCTAGAGGTAACACCTCACCGGCCATGGCGGCACGGTGCTCGCGGTGACCGGCGTCCCGGTGATCCACAACGGTAGCGTCTAAAACAAAGGCCCGAGGAGTAACAGGAGCTCACAGCGGTTGCAGCAAAGCCACAAGGAGGCGCTGGGAGGCGGTGAAGAGGGCTAGCCACGTGAGGCGGCTCGGTGATGCTCAGTCGCCGGTGTTGGAGAAGGAAGCGGTGGTGCGGCGATTTGGGCGGAAAAAGAGCTAGAGCAGTTGGATCAAGAGGTGCGCGAGGGCGAGGCGAACATGATGATACGGTTTGCGTGGCTGGTGGCGGCTTAACGACGGCAGCGGCGAGCGGCGGAGCTAGCGGCGGCGGCGACAAAATAGAGAAAAACGAAAAACGCCACGGTGACCTCGGGCTATATATAGGGCGACGGTCATGGTGATGGTCACTAGAAGACGCGAGACGTCGCGCTGGCGGTCCTAGCGCGCTCGAGAAGGCCCTGGACGCTGCCCGGCGGCTCGCCGGCGCCCATGCCGTGCGTTGCCGAACGGTGATTCGCCGAGCACTGTAGCCCCCCCCATTTTCAAATTCAAACTGTTTTTGCCAAATTACTTTTGATTTTGAATATGAACTTGAAAAATTCCCAAGATATGAAATCTTCAGAATCTCAAGATCTACAAGTTTTGTATTGAACACTTTTCAAATTCGAACTAGATTTTGAAATTTGAGTTTAAATTCAAAAGGGGACACTTTTTGGAAATTTGGTAATTTAGAAATTACTTTGGATTTTATATTGAAACTTCAAAAACTCCAAACACCAAAGTTGTACATCTAACCAAGACCTACAACTTTGCTACTCAAACCATTTTCAAAATCTGCCTTCATTTTGAAATTTGAGATTGGGGATAAAAAGGGGTCAAATTTGAAATTTGCTTCTTTTCAAAATTGCTCCACATTTTTCACTAAAACTTTGAAAACTCAAAACACCAAAGTTGTAGCCCTTTAAAAGTTCTACAAACCTGGTTTTAAACTTTTTCCCAAATTTTGCTTAGATTTTAAATTATTTGAAAAGGGGTAAAATAGGGTTTTGGATTTTAGGGTTTTCGGAGGAATTTTTAATTGGAATTTGTTGCTACCTTAATTGGTGATTATTTAATGATCAAACCATCATCCAAGGGCATCATTTGGACAAGCATGACATGGTTGACCAAATGCCACTCTTGGTTGACCAATTTAGCCATTGAAAATCTTTTAATATCTTCCCAAATTTGAATTTAAATTCGAATCGGAAAACTCGCGACAAGTTTTTAGATTCCAATTCAAACTCAAACTTGGAGCTTCATTTTACATGTTGGACTTGAGTTCATACCCTACACTTGACACTAGTGTGTAACATAGTCACACACCTCAAATTACGCAGGGCATGGACTAAGTATCTGCGGTGACATTCAAAATTAGGGTTTTTGGTTCGGATCACACCACTGAGAAGCTCACCCAACCTAGAAAGGTAAACTCATTTTAGTTAATGCATAACAGGGTTGACCTAATCATGGATGCTTTGTGATGCAATATGATGACATGGCAGGTTAATTAGCAACTATAACACCCGGGGTGTTACAGCCCTTCCCCTTAAAGAAATCTCGTCCCGAGATTTAGAGCCTTGAGTTAAGTAATGAAAAAGGAAATGTGTTAAGCAAACATGTTCAACTTGTCTACAAAATAGGTAGGGGGTTTTCTGCATTACAAAAATTTGAAAAGGACAGGTTACAATTTAAAGAAGAAATTGCAACCTAAATCGAAGCAAAGAACTCCGGAAAATTCTTCAATAGGTAATCTTCCGATTCCCACGTGGCTTCTTCTTCCGAATGTTGATTCCATTATATCATGTACCATTTAATTGTTCTACTTTGGGTAACACGATCCTTTTGATCCAGAACTCGAACAGGATATTCAGAATACGTCAAATCAGGCTCAAGTTCAACTCCATCAACATCAATAACTTGATCAGGCACTTGAAGACACTTCTTCAATTGCGATACATGAAATACATTGTGCACGGCTGACAGTTGTTCAGGCAACTTTAATTTATATGCCACTTTTCCACATCTTTCAATGATTTGAAATGGGCCAATATAACGCGGTGCAAGTTTGCCTTTGACTCCAAATCGGTTAACTCCCTTCATGGGTGATACTTTCAAATAAACATAATTTCCTACTTCGAATACCAAGGGTCTACGCCTTTTGTCAGCATAACTCTTCTATCGGGACTGAGCTATTTTCAAACTTTTCTGGATCTGCCTGACTTTTGCTTCCGTTTCTTTTACAATATCGACACCAAAAAACCATCTTTCTCCTGGTTCTGACCAGTTCAATAGAGTTCTGCACCTGCGACCATATAGTGCTTCAAACAGTGCTATTTTGATACTCTCTTGATAACTATTATTATAGGAGAATTCTGCTAACGGTAAACATTCATCCCATTGATCATGATAAGTAAGGGCACAAGACCTTAACATGTCTTCAAGAATTTGATTTACTCTTTCAGTCTGTCCTGACGTCTGAGGATGATAGGCTGAGCTATGTATAACTTTGGTGCCCAATGACTTATGTAACTCCATCCAGAATTTGGAGACGAATTGTGGACCTCTATCAGATACAATGGTCCTTGGTACCCCATGAAGACTCAGAATCCACTCAAAGTACAATTTTGCAAGTGTCACTGTAGAATGTTTCACTTTTACTGGAAGAAAATGTGCTAACTTGGTAAGTCGATCTATAATGACCCAAATTGAATCAAACCCCCTTGATGTTGTGGGTAATCCGGTAATAAAATCCATGCCGATATCATCCCACTTCCAAGATGGGATAGGCAATGGTTGCAACATCCCTGCCGGCTTCAGACGTACAACCTTCACTCTATGACAAGTATCACATCTGGCAACATACTTAGCAATCTCAATTTTCATTTTAGTCCACCAGAATCTCTGTTTCAAATCCCGATACATCTTATTACTCCCTGGATGGATAGAAAACCTTGTATTATGTGCTTCATCAAGAATGAGCTGTCATAACTCTAAAACTTTTGGTACCACTAACCGGTTCTTAAACCATAACACATTAGTATCATCAATACTGAAATCTGTCTATTGACCTGTTCTAACTTTTTCTTTGATGTGGGCTATACCAGAATTTTTTCTCTGAGTAGATATAATCTGATCTTTGAGTGTTGATTCCACAGTGACATTGGTTAACTGACCTTGCTGGACTAGTTCAATATTCAACTTTTCCAAGTCGTAACACAAACGATAATCCATTGGCTTCACAGTCATATAATTACAATGATTCTTTCTACTAAGTGCATCAGCGACAACATTTGCTTTTCCAAGGTGATAGTGCACTTCTAGATCATAATCTTTTATTAACTCAAGCCACCTTCTTTGCCTCATATTTAGTTCTGACTGTGTAAAGATATACTTCAAGCTTTTATGATCTGTATAAATGTGGCAAGTATTACCTAACAAGTAATGACGCCAGATTTTCAATGCATGGACCACAGCTGCTAGTTCAAGATCATGAGTTGATTAATGCTCTTCGTGACGCTTCAATTGTCTCGAGGCATAAGCAATGAGTCTGCCTTCTTGCATTAATACACAACCAAGGTCAATACCAGAGGCATCACAGTATACATCAAATGGCTTTTCTATATCTGGTTGTGCTAAAACTGGAGCAGTTGTCAGTGACTTCTTTAGAATTCTAAAAGCCTTCTCACATTCTGAAGACCAGATAAATTTAGTTTGATTTTTCAACAACTCCGTGACTGGCTTGGCTACCTTTGAAAAGTCAGGAATGAATCGATGGTAATAACCCGCCATTCCCAGAAAACTTCGGACTTCATGAACTGAGGTTGGTGGTTCCCAATTCAAGATATCCTTCACCTTACCAGGATCAACTGCTACTCCTTCGGCTGACAACACATGTCCTAAGAATTATACTTCCCCTAACCAAAACTCACATTTACTAAACTTGGCATACAGTTGATGATCTCTCAGACGAGTCAGAACAACTCTAAGGTGCTCAGCATGCTCTTCTTCACTTTTGGAGTATACCAGAATATCATCAATAAAGACAACCACAAACTTGTCAAGCTCCGGCATGAAAACTGAGTTCATCAAATACATGAAATATGCCGGTGCATTAGTGAGGCCAAAAGACATAACTAGATACTCATACAATCCATATCTGGTAGTGAATGCAGTCTTTGGAATATCTTCTGGTCGAATCTTGATTTGATGGTACCCCGATCGAAGATCGATCTTTGAAAATACCTTTGCCCCCGCAAGTTGATCAAAAAGTATATCAATGCGAGGCAATGGGTACTTGTTCTTAATGGTTACTTCATTCAACAGACGATAGTCAACACACATCCTTAAAGTCTGATCCTTCTTCTTGACAAAAAGAGCTGGACATCCCCACGGTGATGAACTGGGTTTGATGAAACCTTTTTCAAGCAACTCTTGCAATTGAACCTTGAGTTCGGCCAATTCATTTGGTGGCATTCTATAAGCTCTCCTAGATATCGGGGCAGTACCAGGTTTTAACTCAATTACAAATTCTACTTCTCTGTCCGGTGGCAAACTAGGTAGATCATCTGGAAACACATCTGAAAATTCACAGACTACTGGTATATCACAAATCTCCTTCACTGAAGTTGCACATATCCTTTCAACGGTTCTCTTGGGAATAGGAAGTTGGATAAGAAGATGAGATTTATTATCTGGTAAGTTCAATCTTATAGTTCTGTGCAGTGCATCTATAATAGCTCCTCGTTGGTACATCCAATTCATACCCAGGATTACATCTATATCTTGTTTCTATAATATTATCATTGAGGTAGGAAATATATGCCCACCCAACTCTATAGGTACTTCGCGTACCATCTCCTTAGTACACAGTCGTTCTCCGGGCGACTGAATAAAGAAATCCTCTTTTGTTCCCATAATTGGAATGTCATGCTTTGTAACAAAGGTGCGATTTATGAATGTATGCGATGCACCAGAATCAAATAACAGTACTGTTGGATGATTAGCAACAGGGAACATACCCATCATAACAGTTCTCCCTCTAGAATTGCACTTGCTTGGGTGTAGAATACACGTCCTGTCTTCCTCTTCTCACCCTTACCCTTCTGGACATTCAGATTATTATTCTTACTCTGAGGTTGCTGTTGTTGCGGTACGGGAGCTCTTGGATAATTGGGGTTGTACTGCCTTGGATACGGGCAGTCCCTTGAGAAGTGGCCTGGCTTTCCACAGTTATAGCAGGGCAAGTTATGGGGTATTGGACTCTGACTTCGAATACCAGGGGCATTCGGTTGTTGTGGATATTGCTGGGTTGTGGCAGGACGAATAAACGTCTACGGCCGAGCTTGGTATTGCGGTGGACGATAAGGAGGGCGAAAATGATTCTGAGGGTGGTAGATAAACCTTTGGCGCTTCTTAATGCTGCTTGATGAGCTGGACAACACCTGCTTCTTTTTCTTTGACTCTTTGTGAATACGGGACTTCTCTTCTGAAGCGATAGCGACATTGACTACCTCATGATATGTGGCATTATAGCATGTGACCAATGCTGCCTGGATCTTGGTATTCAAACCTCTCATGAAACAACTCTTCTTCTTTGCATCAGTGTTCACATACTCGACTGCATATTGTGACAGATGATTGAATTTGCCAACATACTGAAGAACTATCTGGTTTCCCTGTTTCAGAGAGAGAAACTCTTCTAACTTCATGGCCATAACACCATCTAGAATGTAGTGTGCTCTGAAAGCATCATGAAACTCTTGCCAAGTGATACGATGGCCAGCAGGCTCACCCTGGGCATTCGGTATTACCGAACCGATCGGTTCGGTTCCTCGGTTCCTATGCAAATTCGGTTCCTCGTGAAATTAGTACCGATCGGTTCCTGAAAAAACTCGGTACCGAGCAAATTCGGTATCGGTACTTTCGGTTCGGTTCCGGTACTTACCGAAATAACCGAACAACTTACAACAATGGAGTCGTAGTAATCAATGGAAGTGGTCATCTTTACTGCCTCTCCTGGCGCTCCTTGCTCAAGTGCTCGACCGCGCGACGACGACGGCGCGACCGCGTGGGGGACGGGCGGATGGCGTGGCCGCTGGGGGACGGAGTGACCGTGACCGCGAGGGCGAGGCTGCGACGGGCGAGGGTGAGGTCGCGACGACCGACGGGCGAAGGCGCAGTGCGATGCCGTGGTGGGCGACGGGCGACGGCATGGCGCGAGGGTGACCGCGAGCCGCCGAGGCACGACCGCACGGTGGGAGAAGCGCGACGGACGAAGGCGCAGCGCGGTGGGCGACGGGCGAAGGGGTCGCGTGAGGGCGGCGGCGCCGCTGCGCCTGCTTGAGTGCTGGCTGACTAGCTAACCGTGACTACTAGGGTTTCATTTTTGTGAGGCTTTACGTGAGGATAACTGGATAAGTTGGCTTAGATGCTTAGGTGGGCTGCTGCTGGGCTACACGGCCTGCTTGAACGGGACCAGGTTCGGCTGCTCGCGGCCATGTGCGTCGACTTACCCGCGCTACTCATGATGTTCGGTACATATTCGGTACTTCGGTTTACCGAGGTACAGAACCGATTTTACCTCGGTAAATTCGGTTCCCGAGAAGTAGGAACCGAATAGGAACCGAATATTTCGGTTTCGGTATTTTTCGGTTCGGTTCTCGGTAATTTCGGTTCGGTTCTCGGTATTCGGTATTTTGTGCCCAGGGTGACAGCAGGCTGTGCGGCGACTAGATTCGCCCACCACGCCCCTGCGGCACCCCTGAGCTGCTGTGCTGCAAACACGGGTTTCTGGTATTCCATGCACTGGATAAGTTCAAACTTTTGCTCCATTGTTCGGAGCCAGTCATCCGCCTCTAGCGGCTCATTAGCCTTTGAAAACACCGGTGGACGGGTATCGGTGAAATCCACATAAGTGGTTTCTCCTTCATTATTACGGCCTCGACGACCCTGATTTCCATTCTGATTCTGAGCCAACAGAGTAGTGGCATTGACTAGTGCTGCAATAGCTTCTGCCAGAGTAGGTGGAAATGGTGGGGGATTTGGAGCATTATCCCTAGCCTAAGAAGTTCTAGTATCGTCCATCTGTTGTACACAAACCATGCTTATTTACATTGCTTTATTGAATTAGAAAGCAGTTAGTACAGTACTAGTACACACATCAAACTTATCTTACATTACTTTTATTACAAACTTGCTCGCAAGCAAGCAACTACCCGCTAAGGTTCTTGGAAAACAGGAAAGACTACTATATTACATAACCATTCATTTTGACACTTCACTCCTCATCATCATCACTGATCACTATCACTCCATCCTCATTCTCCTGGACACTTGCACTAGTGACATAACTTGCCTCATCCCTACTTTCCATCATGGGTTCATTTTCTTCCGGATCCTCTTCCTCATTATCCTCTCCACCAGGAACAACCATGGCATCGACATCATCTTCTACCGCCTAGGGCTAATGATTGGGATTCATCAGATCATGTAACTTATGGACTTCCTCATGCAGGATTGTATTGTACTGCTCCAGGTGTGTCACATAAAGTTCCAACTCTCGAACACGAGCCCTGGCTTCTGTCTCCTTTTCCAAAGACTCGTTCTGGCACTGCTTCCAAAAATGCATGTTGCGCTTCAGTTGATCTATCTCTAACATGAGCTTTGCGACCTCTGATTGGGAATCCAGGTTCGGATTGTGACTACTGCTCGCTCCATCACCTCTGGTTGCCAACTGATGACATGGTACTCCTTGCGGACCAGTTTTCTTGCGAGGAGTCATCTTCACACGTGCCATCCTAAAGCAAGACAAAATTAGAACGATGAGAATAGATGGGAGGGATCTGAAGGTTAGCATGAACAGGATTGAACCTTACTTAACCCAAACCACTTTAAAAGGGAAGATAACTTAAGCAGGTTAATTAAACACGATGCATGCATCGTACTTACGATCTAACAGAAAAGTTTGAGTAACACATGCAATAACATTTGTAACTTAGGGCAATATAATATGATACTTCACTATGAAGCTTTCAAATATGATCTAAGAAAACTACAGAAAGTAGATTGGGATAAGCCAAAAGCAATTTGGACCAAAATATCAATATTAAATTTTTATTCGATCCAAACCATTTGAAGTTTTGCAAAGTAATACTACAATAACTCCAGTAATTAAGCTCTGGTACCAGCTGTCACAGAACCTCCTAATTATGATGGCCCACATGTACTCGTCATCGTCATAATGACCTCTGACAGCCGTACTTATGTTCCTCATAACTTAAAAGGCCTACTTTCCTCCGAACATGATCTAATCACAGGAGTATTGCAATATTACAACAGTTTATTCAAAATACCATCAGAGTAAAGTAGTGAAAGTCTTACCATAACTTAAGTTTACAAACCAAAGTTTCCAAACTTCAAACCTTATGAAACATTATTACAAACTGGTAGTAGGGAAGTATCAGTAGTAACTTTATTACAAACACACAAGCGAAGTGCCTTGCCCAGAGGCCACACAGTCTACTCGTCGTCACTTTCTTCAGCCACAACGGTCATGCAACAAGGCTTAAAACAGACTTGTTCATAAATCGCACCTGCAACAAGGGGTTCAACAAACCCTGAGTACAAAAGTACTCAACAAGACTTACCCGACTAATAAAAAGACTCCAAGGGCATGCTAGCTTTAGGGAATCAAGGTACGGGTATTCAAGGATCAAAATTTCTTTTGCAGAAAAGCTTACTAAAGTAAATCCTTACCTTCAATATTTTACTTTTACCATTGATGGTTCATTAACCAATTCTAAGTGATCCTAATCTAGATCAAAGTAATTCTCATTAAAACCTTTCTCATTCTTTCTTTTAATTCCAGTTCTTAACTACGATGCAGGACAGGTGATCGAGTCTCCATAACCGAGGAGTAACGACGATTTGAACCGATTATACCCAGCTGGGGATCCCTAACCTCATGACATATGTAGAACCAAATCTTGCATATGCAAACCCTCATTTAGATCTCCCAAAACCAGAACGTGTCCATCACCACCCGAGAGCACAGTACTCCTCCAATCCAGCCCTTAGCCACGAGGGTACACACTACTCTCGCCATCTCTCCACTCCCAGTGCGAGGTTAGACGTTCTCGAAATGGAATTACCAACATTTTGGGCTTACCCAAGGCATGAGGCTAGTTGCAAAGTCTCGAAACACAAGCGGGCCTACAATGGACGGTCCTTAACTGACAAGGCGGAAACACTACATTGAGACTCCTTTCCCAATGTATGTTAGCAGTGGCCAAACCACCCGCCCAAACCTTTCAAGTTCATCCTCATCTTTCAATATTCATTAAGTATGCCGTCATGGCCATGTAAACATTTCATTTAAAAGCTTAACTCATAAGCATGGCGAAGCATACTACACATTTTTAGTAAAACAGGTATCAAGGTTGATATCGCAATAATCAAGGATGGCAATGCAGCAATTGGGTTATCACTCAACTCCTAATTATTTAATGTAATAAACCCTAGTACCAATGATAAAGATTTGTAAAACTCAAGGAAGGGTTTAAATGCATCGGGGCTTGCCTTGCTCTGACGCGACGACTGACTCGGGCTTAAAGACTCCGACGTCTGGTCCGGAACCCACCGACGACAACTCTTCTCCGAAGACGTGCTCGCCAACTTCGACTTCTTCGAAAGCGGGAACTACACGAGTATAAAACATGCTTCAACATGATGCGGTGATAAACATGATGCTTGACGATAACATGCCACAGTTTACGACTTAAGTACAACTTCCTTCGTGGTACAGTCGCAAAACAGTAAAACCTACTAACTAAAAGCGATAACTTACACGATACTAACGTTTCTTACCAAACATATTCCTAACGAGCTCAATCAAGAAATTAAGGTGCCAAGGATCACCAAGAATTAGTGACCCAAGGTCATCACTCAATCAAAAAGGCACACAACACTTAAAGTTAACAATTTTAACAATTATTTAAACATTTAATTACTTAGGGCATAAATAATATTAGATCAAACTTCATCTAATTGAGCTTAAACTTTTTCTATAGGTTAAACATGGCCTAAAACAGTGTTATAATAAATTTCATGATTTTTGGATTAATAATTTAATTACTAAAATTCATGGAAGTTGCATTTAATATTTAATTGAACTAATTAATTAACTTACAAAAATTAATCCAATTTAGCATTTAATATTTTTCCTAAGTAGTTTACACCTTGAAAAGCTTACACAAAAATTTTCACTATTTTTGGAGCTCTACAGAATTTTAAATGAAATAAACAAATACTAGTACTATTCACATTTTGAAAAAGAAAAACAAAAACTCCGATCGGGCCGCTTCCTCCTTTCTCCCACCGGCTCGGCCCAGCCGAACGGCCCAGCTGCCACGCGCCCACGCCTGCACTCGCTCGCTCGCTCCCGCGCGGCCCATCCGCGCGGCCTGCCCGCGCGCGCTCTCCCTCTCTCTCTCGTTGACATGCGGTCCCCACCTGTCATCTCCCTCCTCCGCTCTCGCCTTCTTTCCCACGACGATGGCACGGTGGCCGGCCGACGATCACGGCGTTGGTCGCCCAACTAACCGGTCTAACACGATCTACTCCTCACTGCGAACCTCACCGGACCACTCACGCGACCACAATTGCCCTAGAGGTAACACCTCACCGCCCATGGCGGCACGGTGCTCGCGGTGACCGGCGTCCCGGTGATCCACAACGGTAGCGTCTAAAACAAAGGCACAAGGAGTAACAGGAGCTCATAGCGGTTGCAGCAAAGCCACAAGGAGGCACTGGGAGGCGGTGAAGAGGGCTGGCCACGTGAGGCGGCTCGGTGATGCTCAGTCGCCGGTATTGGAGAAGGAAGCGGTGGTGCGGCGATTTGGGCGGAAAAAGGGCTAGAGCAATTGGACCAAGAGGTGCACGAGGGCGAGGCGAACGTGATGATACGGTTTGCGTGGCTGGTGGCGGCTTAACGACGGCAGCGGCGAGCGGCGGAGCTAGCGGCGGCGGCGGCGGCAAAACAGAGAAAAACGAAAAACTCCACGGTGACCTCGAGCTATATATAGGGCGACGGTCACGGTGATGGTCATTAGAAGACGCGAGACGTCGCGCTAGCGGTCCTAGCATGCTCGAGAAGGCCCTGGACGCCGCCCGGCGGCTCGCCGGCGCCCATGCCGTGCGTTGCCGGACGGTGATTCGCCGAGCACTGTAGCTCTCCCCCTATTTTCAAATTCAAACTATTTTTTGCCAAATTACTTTTGATTTTGAATATGAACTTGAAAAATTCCCAAGATATGAAATCTTCAGAATCTCAAGCTCTACAAGTTTTGTATTGAACACTTTTTCAAATTCGAACTAGATTTTGAAATTTAAGTTTCAATTCAAAAGGGGACACTTTTTGGAAATTTGGTAATTTAGAAATTACTTTGGATTTTATATTGAAACTTTAAAAACTCCAAATACCAAAGTTGTACATCTAACCAAGACCTACAACTTTGCTACTCAAACTATTTTCAAAATCTGCCTTCATTTTGAAATTTGAGTTTGGGGATAAAAAGAGGTCAAATTTGAAATTTGCTTCTTTTTAAAATTGCTCCACATTTTTCACTAAAACTTTGAAAACTCAAAATATCAAAGTTGTAGCCCTTGAAAAGTTCTACAAACCTGGTTTTAAACTTTTTCCCAAATTTTGCTTAGATTTTGAATTATTTGAAAAGGGGTAAAACAGGGTTTTGGATTTTAGGGTTTTCGGAGGAATTTTTAATTGGAATTTGTTGCTACCTTAATTGGTGATTATTTAATGATCAAACCATCATCCAAGGGCATCATTTGGACAAGCATGACATGGTTGACCAAATGCCACTCTTGGTTGACCAATTTAGCTTTTGAAAATCTTTTAATATCTTCCCAAATTTGAATTTAAATTCGAATCGGAAAACTCGCGACAAGTTTTTAGGTTCCAATTCAAACTCAAACTTGGAGCTTCATTTTACATGTTGGACTTGAGTTCATACCCTACACTTGACACTAGTGTGTAACACAGTCACACACCTCAAATTACGCAGGGCATGGACTAAGTATTTGCGGTGACATTCGAAATTAGGGTTTTTGGTTCGGATCACTCCACTGAGAAGCTCACCCAACCTAGAAAGGTAAACTCATTTTAGTTAATGCATAACAGGGTTGACCTAATCATGGATGCTTTGTGATGTAATATGATGACATGGCAGGTTAATTAGCAACTATAACACCCGGGGTGTTACAATGCTCTCCTCAGCTTAGTCGCTACCGTAGCAGAGGTTGTCGTCCGTTGCGTTCGCCATCGCCAGAGTTTGTGTCGCCGTCGCCATCGTCGACGTTGGTGCTCGGGGTTGCTAGAGTGGGTCAGAGTGGCACCAACGTGTTCGGGAGAGGGAGGCGAAACTGTTGGTGTAGACCGTGTTGTCAGGGAGCTCACTGTTGGCGAGCTCACCGGTGGTCAGCGCCGCTGCAGCCGGGGTTGACCCGGGCTGACGGGCAGGGCCGCCCTGTCAGCGAGAGAAAGAGTGAGGGAGAGCGCGCGCGGGCAGGCCGCGCTGCTGGGCCGCGTGAGCGCGAAGCAGGGGAACATGGGCGCGAGGCAGCTGGGCCGCGCGGTTGGGCTGAGCCGGAGGGAGAAAGGAGGAAACGGCCCGATCGGCGTTTTTGTTTTTCTTTTTCAAAAATGTAAATAGTAAGAGTATTTGTTTATTTCGCTAGAATTTTTGTAGAGCTCCAAAAATAATGAAAATTTTTATGTAAGCTTTTCAAGGTGTAAACTAATTAGGAAAAATATTAAATGCTAAATTTGATTACTTTTTGCAAGTTATTTAATTAGCTCAATTAAATATTAAATGAAAATTCCATGAATTATAGTAATTAAAATATTAATTCAAAAATCATGAAATTTGTTGTAACACTATTTTAGGCCATGATTAATCTATAGAAAAAGTTTAAGCTCATTTAGATGAAGTATGATTTATTATTAATTATGCCCTAATTAATTAAATGTTTAAATAAATGTTATTTGATAACTTTAGGTGTTGTGTCCCCTTTTTGGATTGAGTGATGACCTTGGGTCACTAATTCTTGGTGATCTTTGGTGCCTTAATTACTTGTTTGAGCTCGTTAGTAACGTGTTCAGTAAGAAACGTTAGTGTCGCTTAAGTTATCGCTATTAGTTAGTAGGTTTTACTGTTTTGCGACTGTACCGCGAAGGAAAGTTATACTCAAGTCGTAAACCGTGGCATATCATCATCAAGCATCATGTTTATCACCGCATCATGTTGAAACATATTATATGCTCGTGCAGTTCCCGCTTTCGAAGAAGTCGACGTTGGTGAGCAAGTCTCCGGAGAAGAGCTGTCTTCGGTGGGTTCCAGGCCGGAAGTCGGAGTTTTTGAGCCCGAGTTTGCCGTCTCGTCAGAGCAAGGCAAGCCCCGGTGCATTTAAACCCTACCTTGAGTTTTATTAATATTTATTATTTATACTATGGTTCACTGCATTAAGTAATTAGGAGTTGAGTGATAACCCAATTGCTGTATTGTCATCCTTGATTATTGCGATATCATCCTTAATACATGTTTTACTGAAAATGCGTAGTATGCTTCGCTATGCTTATGAGTTAAGCTTTTAAATGAAATGTTTATATGGCCACGATGGCATACTTGATAAATATGTAAATATGATAATAAACTTGAAAGATCGGGTGGGTGGTTTGGCCACTGCTAACTTGTATTGGGAAAGGAGTCTCAATGTAGTGTTTCCGCCTTATCAGTTAAGGACCGTACGTTATTGGTCCTCGCGTCATGGAGTTTTTATTAGTACTAGCCATGTACCCATGTCGGGTAAGCTTTACTTCGGCTATTCTATTACGAGAACGTCTAACCTTGCACTAGGAGTGGAGAGATGGCGAGAGTAACGTGTACCCTCGGGGCTAGAATTGGGCCAGGTTCGAGGAGTACTGTACTCTCGGGTGACGATGGACACGTTCTGGTTTTGGGTTACTCGGGTAAGAGTTGATATATGCAAGATTCGGTTCTACATATATCGTGTGGTTAGGAAGCCCCAGCTGGCTAAATAAAGCGGTTCGAATCGTCGTTGCTCCACGAGAAAGGAGTCTTGGCCTTGCACCAACATCGTAGTTAAGAACTAGAATTGAAAGAAAGAATGAGAAAGATCTTGATGAGAATTACTTTGATCTAGATTAGGATCACTTAGAATTGGTTAATGAATTATCAATGGTAAAAATAAAATATTGAAGGTAAGGATTTACTTTAGTAAGCTTTTCTGCAAAAGAAATTTTGATTCTTGAATACCCGTACCTTGATTCCCTAAAGGTAGCATGTCATTGGAGTCTTTTTCTTAGTCGGGTAAGTCTTGTTGAGTACTCTCGTACTCAGGGTTTGTTAAACCCCTTGTTACAGGTGCGGTTCATGAACAAGTCTGCTTTGAGCCTTGTTGCATGACCGTTGTGGCTGAAAAAAGTGACGACGAATAGGCTGTGTGGCCTCTGGGCAAGGCACTTCGTTTGTGTGTTTGTAATAAAGTTACTACTGATACTTTCTTACTACCGGTTTATAATAATGCTACTTAAAGTTTGAAATTTGAAAACTGTGGTTTGTATACTTAAGTTATTGTAAGACTTCCGCTACTTTACTCTGATGGTATTTTAAATAAACTATTGCAATATTGCAATACTCCTGTGATTGGATCATGTTCGGAGGATAGCAGGCCTTTTAAGTTATGAGGAACATAAGTACAGCTGTCAGAGGTCATTATGACGATGACAGGTACTTGTGGGCCATCATAATTAGGAGGTTCTGTGACATTTCACAAGCTTTCATGAACTGGACTTCTTAAAGCCTCAGTAAAGAAGAACAAGCCCTTGGCCATTTCAACAAAATCCTTGGGAAATCTTAAATATCATGTAATGAGCTTGTGTGCAATAGCTCGCGCATGTGTTAGCCAAACTTACCTGCCATGACACATCTAATATAATAAGCAGCCTTGCAAGTATTACTACATAGGTCATTACTACCAAATTAGTTTCTTTTAGTGTAGGCGATTATACTACCATTGACCGCATACTTGTGACACTAATGCCAAGGAAATTACTGTATCTCTAACATCATGCCTAACTTCATGCTAACAATAAAAATCCAGTAATACTACTTCATATGGTATCAAATAATCTCTGATTTTCAAGGAAATATGTTTAGGGGGCCTACATTATATGACAAACATACATTTGCCATGTATGGATGCGTAGTTAATGATTTTGTATTTGTGGATGAATTTGTCGATCATCACTAACTATTGCATATTTTGTTACAACGAATCTTTGCTATGGGCAAAAGGATTTTAGAAGACATGCTCTCTGATTAACAGATGTGAGCATATTTAGGGACCACCTCTATAATGGTCAAGCGGCCTCCAGGCAAACACCTGTCTCTGTTAATTATGTACATAGATGGGCACCCTAAGGTGTGTCTGTCTCTATTAATCACTAGTTTATAGAGACGGTCGCTTTAGGACGCACGCCTTTGTAAATCAATTAACATATGCAGGTATCTTAGAGCATCTTCAAGAGAAGAGGTAAATCATTTTATAAAGCTAAATTTAGCTATTGTGATTCAAAAAAGTATTCCAACAGCTTATCTATATTGTTTTCTATTTTTCATAGCTGGCTATCCCACCATTCTCGCTGGCCATATTTCCCTAGCGAGTCTTGCTTGCTATCTGTGTTTTCCAATTTAGCTAGGCTGTTGCAAAACTCAACATTTTAGATGGGCTTTCTATTTTACATAATGGCTAAATCTCACAATTTAACATCTAATTTTACAAAGCCTCTTGGAGTTGCTCTTAAGATGCCCTTCTCTAAAAACCGCTATTAATAGAGACGAACGTCTTAAAAGATCCATCTCTAAAATAGTTGCCTTAAAAAATGAACTATAACTTTATATGCAATCAAATGAAGAACCTTGTATCAAAATTGTAACTCTTGACACGATCTATATTTTTGTATTTTGAGAAGATTAATTTGTAACTTTTTAGCGTCCTAAAATATTGTTTTAAGTTCATGGATTTTGATATTTAAAATTTAAATTTTCAAACAACCTCTGATGTTGACACGCTCTACATCAAAGATGTAGTTCTCACTATAATATACAATTTAGTAGTTGAAAAGTTTTTTTATTTGAAGTTGTTAGAGTCCCAAATATATGTTTTAAGTTTTTAGGTTTTGAAATTCAAAATGTAGATTATGAAACAACTATGAATGTTCACATGGTTAATTGGTCGAGTCAATCTAAAAGTTTGTTGTGTTAACAAGTTTTTGATTTAAAGTTTTTTAGAGTCTTAATTATATATTTTATATTTATAGTTTGAGATTAATTTTTGAAATTTTCAAACAATCTCATATGGAGACACATCCTGTACCAAAATTATAATGTTTGATAAGATTTAAAAGTTTGTAGTTAAAACTTTTTTATTTGAGTTTATTCGCTAGCTAGAATATTTAATATAAGACTACAAAACATTAATATAAATAGCATCATATATAGGGAGATGTCGTGCAAGTGTGAACATCGTGACTTTTTGTCATCAGATGTAACCAAGGTGTCTGCACTCCTGACTCTTTTTAGGCTTAGTCCTTGTTTGGATCCATCCAACTAAAATTTAGCTAGCTAAAATTTTAAAGTTAAACTTTAGCCAGCTAAAAGTTTTTCCGGCTAAACTTTAGCTGGGTTGAAGCAGCTAAACTCAGCTAAACTTTAGCTGGTCCTATAGCTGGGCCGTTTGCTAGCAGCTAAATTTAACTAGCTAAAATTTAACTCATGAATGCATCCTAGTGGCCTGGGAGAAACAAGCCTTATGATGAGAAGCCAAATGATAATAATATAAAAAAAGGCCTGTTCTTGAATCGTCACCCGTTCACTATTAAGAAGTCTGGCTTGCCTAAGATAGTCAGATGTTATATAGGAAATGAAAATCATGAGACCTTATTACTTCAGAACTGAACATGTCATCAAGATGGTGACAGAAATAATGTTATTGTCAAATCCAGTTCAATGACAAGGTTCGTACATCAAAAAGGAAAAATCGAACTACAAAGAAACCACAGTAACATGGTATACACACAACTACCAGGCACATTCTTGGTGAGGAGATCTGTTTCTTCCGGACTTATTGAAAGGAAAAACACAAGCCACAAAAACATTCAGAATTGCAGATCTACTGGAAGAATAAAACACAAAGGACTATATGCATAAATAATCAGAAGTATTGTTGTATGAAGAAGCAGGCGATCACTCGACGCGAACCTCCACCACTTGTGTCATCTTCTGGCGCATTCTATTTTGCTCCCAGAGGTTTTTGAAATCCTTATGCAGAGACAGTAACCACAGCTTCCTTAAAGAGACAAGGGATTCAAATCCTTGAGGAATCTTATTCAGTTTCGGCAGCGCCACAATATATAAACCTTCAATATTTCGAAGGGCATCCTTCCCAACAGTCAACTGGTTGACATTGAACATGTTCTTCAATATTAATGTCTTTAGCTGTGGAAAGGACCCTTCAGAAATAATCATTGTCTCTGTGCTGCTCACCCTGTTAAGACTCAGATAGGTAAGGTTTGGCACATGTGGAGCAATAAGCAGTAGTGGGTCTTCCTGAAGACCAGACCAGCTTAGAGCTAGATACTTGAGGTTTTTCCCATGGCCTTGAAATATTGGGCACTGCAGTGTCTCAGCAGCCCAGCGGCCCCTGACGATCAACTTTCGGAGCTGTTTGGACTGTGGATTGAGAGCTTCTAATTGAAGTGGTTGCTCCTCGTCAATTGCATTGAGAAGCAAGCTTGAAAGAAGAGGCAGCTTGGATAAAGTAGCAAAAAGCTTTGCTGAATGCATGGCACTAACTTTGCCAATCCACACACTTTGCAGTTTTCTGAGTTTATCCAGTTGGTTCCCCAAATCATTTGTGGCCTCCACAGTCTCGAGAGTCTGAAGTTCTACCAAGTTTGAGAGATACTTGGGTGGCTGTACCCCAGCGAAGTACTGGAAATCCTTCTGCTTCTCGTCAACAACTCTGTCAGCTAACAGATGCCGCAGCTTCTTGACTTTAACTATGCCTCGTGGTAGCTTCTCTATTTTTGTTTGCTTGATGTCCAGTGTCTGTAGGTTGGATAGCTTCTCAACACACTCCGGGAGCGACTTAACTCCAGTGCGCCGCAAGCCAATGTAACGTAGATTAAACAGATTCCCTATAGATGCTGGCACTTCTGTTATCTCAGAATCTTGCAGCTCAAGAACAGTAAGGTAGCTAGATTCAGAAAAGATTGAGGCTAACATGTGAGTGGACGTTACACCATCAAGTGAAAATAGAGTGCGAAGGTGCAGGAACCTCACTGTTGGTACACCACTGTCATTCCATCCACACAATGACAGGCGACGCACATCCACATTCATCTGTATCATTGCACCTTGATGATTTGCAGTGCCAAACTTTTCATCTTTAGCTATTGAAAGAGCCAGGTCACGCACAATATCGTGCATCTTACATGTATTCACCCTACCAAGCTCATCATACTCAACAACTTGCAGCAAGTTCCTCGTAATGAGCTCCTCGAGATTTAGTTCAGCCACTTCCTCCAGCGTGTTGTTTCCGTTGGTCACTGCAAATCCTTCAGCAACCCACTGCCTGACAAGGCTCTCTCTTGACATGATGTGATCTTCTGGAAACAAGCTGCAGTATAGGAAACAGTTTCTGAGGTTCCCTGGCAAGTCATTGTAGCTAAGCTTCAAAATTGCCTGGACATTGTATGATTTAGCTAGCTCGCTCTGGAACTGATTGTACACTTGATTCCAGTATTGCTCTTTCTTTGAGGACATGAGGCTGCCCATAGATATAATTGCCAATGGCAGGCCCTTGCACCTGTCTACTATGGAAGTAGCCACATCTTGGAGCTCTGGGGGGCACTTTAGGTCTGCTCTGTTATTAAAGGCCCTTCTGCAAAAGAGGGTGAATGCGTCAGAGCTTCCCAAAGGCGGGAGCTGAAGACGGCGTTCTGAAGATGCAAGAGATGCAACATCTTCGCTCCGTGTTGTGATGATGACACGACATGCTCTGGGAGTCTTGAAAATGTCATCCATTTGATGGTACACATCCACATTCCAAACATCATCCAAGACAAACAAACATTTGCTGGTAGCTATGATATTCTTAATTTCTTCTCTCAGCTTGTAGGCACCCATACTTTCGATGCCATCTGATGGCTTATGTGCGTCCTTCCTGATCTCTCTGAGTAGCTCTCTCAGCAAGCCAACTATTGTGTTGGTCTGTGACACTGTGATCCTTGCATGAACAGGGAATTTGGTCTTCTCACGCTCATATACATTCATTACCAGAGTGGTCTTCCCCAATCCACCCATGCCGGACACCGTTATCACTGTGCTGTTTGGCTCATTGCAGTGAAGCCATTCAATCAACTTCACCTGATTGGATTTAATTCCCACGAGATCTTCATCTTGAATAAGCTCTGGCAAGCAGCCTTGGTATCCTTGTCGAACCATTTCAGAAGAATTTGCCTGAACAACCTGGACAGCAGGGAAATAGTCCCTTCGCCGTTGTTTCACTCTCTCAATCTCATCCTTTATGTGAACTACCTCATCAGCAATATCACTGAAAACTTTGGCGTTGTATGCACCTTTGACTAACCGCTTCAATGATCCTTCTTCCTGCGTCTTAAAAGCATGGTATGAGTATTTGTCGATTACATCCTCGACACGGAAGGCCAGATTTCTCAGATTTGCAATCCATTCCTTGACCACATTCAAGCTGAGATTCATCGTATCCAAATCTTGGACTACACTGTTCATCATTTTCAAGTCATCCCCAATGTGCCTAATATTTTCTGGTAGCTCCCTCAGATTTGCTACTTTTTTTGAAGCTTCAGCAATGACGAATTTGATGACTTCATCTCCTAAAACATTACCAATTTTCGAGAGGACAGTTAGCACTGCTTCTGCCATTAGTTCAGTTCTGCATTGTCAAAACCAAGGAACTTGTTAAACAAAGCAGTTAGATAAATATAAAGAAGTAACTAGCAGAAGGTATATTCATGGAAGATCAAGAAGACGAGAATGACTAATAATGTTCAAGATACTGTACGCAATATTTTTTACTTGAAGTTTCAGAGACCGGTGCGCACATTTTAACAAAAAGCACACAATATTAGCAATTCTTAATAGATTATGTCTTCTCTGAGAGATAATAGCCCCACTGATCAATAATTGTTTGTTTTGAACAATGTACATTATATTATCTCCATCCAATTAATGCATGGGTAAAAAACAGATGTTAGTGCAGATGATTCCTTCCTAAGCCTCAGCGTGCATGCAAAATGCTGACCCATTTATTTCATGGTATATGCAACGAAATTATAAATTTCAAAAATCCAAAGTAGAAGAATATGTACAAAAACGCAATTTTATATTCAAATCACAGAAGATAGCATGCAAAGTATGGTAAATCTTTGACATCTAACTGTCTGAAGTATCCGTTATGAAATATATTTAAAACAGGCATGCATCTTTTTTAAGATAAAAAATGCAAACCAGTTCAAAATTTAGAACCAAATTTTAATATTTTGTTATGTTTAGGACTCCAAACAATTATCAGGGAAATGATTATCAAGTAAAATATCTTACTTTCACAAGTTTTCTATCATATTAAGAGATATACTTCTTGTAGCAGGTTGGAAATAGTACGTAGCCATCTATTGAATTAGCAATAATCTTACTATTACTTATTAGAGGACCCAAAGATGCTCATGTTGATTCACATGAGACCAGCTAAATTATAGAAATTCCCATAATAGTCAGAAACATATGACCTTTAATTTGGTAGACCCTAATCATCACCATTAGTAATGGTCATTGGATGTAAAATTACTAACATCTGTCATTTTTTTAAAAAATGCATAAAGAACCCCCCCCCCCCCCAAATTTGAAACTAAATTACCCACTCTTTCATTATGAAAGATAACTGAAAGTAACCCCCTAAATTGCATATAAATTACACACATCTGCCACCCCTGAAATCTGTATCTAAATTACCCCATATGTCATTACGAAGGGTAATGCACATAGTCACAAAGTTTCTGGGTCGCTGGGGTCGAGGTACGGGGTCGTGGTATGTGGTACGCTACTTGCGAGAGACTTTTACACTTCGGGTCGAAAATGAACCCGTGAACCCGGGTCGGGGTCGACGAACCCGGGTCGAGGGTCGAAGGTGGTGAACCCGTTTTATGTGACTATGGTAATGCAAAGTAACCCTTATCTGTGCATCTAAATTACCTACATATGTCATTATAAAAAGTGCAGAAGCATGGGTTCCAAAACATAAAAATGGAGGACTCCCAAATGTCCAGCGCCATATACATAATTAATAAGATTGTCTTAAGTTATCTCACTAGCTAATACAAAAGTAAACATGTTTAGTTGATGTTTGTGTCATAGTCACATAAAACGGGTTCACCACCTTCGACCCTCGACCCGGGTTCGTCGACCCCGACCCGGGTTCACGGGTTCATTTTCGACCCGAAGTGTAAAAGTCTCTCGCAAGTAGCGTACCACGTACCACGACCCCGTACCTCGACCCCAGCGACCCAGAAACTTTGTGACTATGGTTTGTGTACCTTACTAGCATACTGTATGTACAAGCCCAACTCATGTCAAGCATAGCAAGATGTACAAGAAAGAAAAAAGAAAACTTACTAAGCCTAGCAATTTGACTTATTTAACCAGAAGGCGAAAAGCCAAAACCTGAAATTCATTCATACTATTCATCAAGGTTTTAAATCTCCGGCTATAGCTACCGCTATAGCCCACTATAGCTGTTTAAGAAAGATCAAGCTATTTGTGTCTATGTACAACTTAGCCGCTATAGCCCGCTATATCCCCATTTAGCTCCACTATAGCTGTTTTTTAGGTCATCCGCTAAAATGTCTTAGCCGGAGATTTAAAACACTGCTATTCATAGAGCACAGAGGCGTTTCTACGAAAACAAATCAATCAGAGCTTCCACCAATTATGAGTGGGTAGGGTCGACGGTGTCCTCACCCTGCCTGAAGCTCCCCTCAGATGAGCGCGAGGTCGTCGCACTCGCTCGTCTCCTGTGGGCCGGAGCCCGTCCGCAGCTGCTCACCGGCTAGCAGAGGAGTGAGGAGGGTGGAATGTGCCTACAGCGCTCACTCCGGCAAAGCTCCAGAGATGATGGGTTGAGCCGTGGAGGAGGGAGGGGATTGGACTATTTGGAGGTGGTGGGAGAGCACGGATCTGGGTGCCTGTTCGATGTTTGGGACAGTAAGAAGCTCCGGACCAAGGATGCATCCATCGTATATGAGACGTTGACTTAACTCGGCCCCAAGCTGCAGCTGCAGTCGTCGTCAACGGCGTTACGCGGTGCCATCTACGATAGAAACCACTCTTGTAATGTTATTATAAAGAAATTGCCGAGTAATTCCAAAACCAAATAAAACCCGTGTTGTCAAAAGCGCGTTCGGTTGTGTATGGAAGAGTCACCGTTGCTGAGGCGCGTCCGCGTACGCTTGGATGGAAACCGATTATTATCTATTTATTTATTAAATTAGTAGTCAATTGAGCTCACTATTTGAATGGACTTTATTTGATTAGAAAATGTCAATAAAACTCCTGGCCTTTAGCAGTGTATCTATGTTACCTAGTACTAACGTACAAAGCCAGGCATTTTATCCCATCACCTATTAAAAACCATTTTATCACTTCTCGAGAAGTCAGATATTTTTACGGCAGTGCTAGCGCCCCAATGTCCGGACGGACGCCCGCTTCTAGACGCACTCCGTTTCTCGCGCTCGAGCTAGCACGCCCTCCGCCCAAGCTTGCGTTTCGCGCGCCCACGCGAGGCCCGTGCTGCCTGGACGATGCCCGCACAACTAGATCGCGCGCAAGGATCGCTCGCGCCCCCTCCGCTTCTCACGCGCATTGCAACATGTGCAACATCCGATCTACTTTTGCAACATCCAGATAAAACGCTTGCAACGTACATCTGAAACAGCTGAAACACTTGCAATATACGTCTCAAACACTTGCAAAACACAAAAAAAACTTGAAAACATATGTGTAGCCATTCCAAACATATGCAAATATCAAGATGAAAGACTTACAACATACGCATAAAAACCTGAAACACTTGCATATACATATGCAACATCTCAATCTAGTTTGCAACATCCAAATGAAACATTTGCATCATACGTATGAAACAGATGAAATATTTGTGATATACACTTGAAATATACGTGTATAGGTCGTTGTAGCATGTCCAACGTTCCAACCTACTTTGCAACATCTTTATGAAACACTTGCAACGTACCTCTAAAATTAAAACATTTAAAATGTACGCTTGCAACCTGCATCGTATCTTGGTGCGGCCTCCTCCGCCATCTGCATCGAGGCGCCGCAGCCGTAGCAGGAGTCGAGGCCGGAGGGGTTCCGCACTAGGGCCCGATGCTTCTCCTTGCACAGCGGCCTCAGTGGCTAGCTAGTGGCTGAGGGAGCGGTTGCCACACGTGTGCACATCAGGGCACGTCAGGCGAAGCGGGTCACCAAGGAGAAGCAGCGGGGCGGCACGGTGAAGCAAGAGGAGTAGCGTAGGGTGACCGTCCACAGTGGAGCAGGTCGTAGAGCAGGCACAGCGGGGCGACTAACAGAGCAGGAGCAGGCGGGTGGCCATCGACGTGCGAAGCAGGTCTCTCGTCTCCTTTTCTCTTTCTTATCCAAACGGCACAACGGAAGAGACGGACGTGAATAAAAAAACGAGCCGGCGTAGAGCAGAGGTCTATTAGGCTAGTATGCAGGCCCATGAAAGGGACGCCCGGACAGACGGACGCCCTGCACGTATCATTTTCTATAATTTTTAACTTTGACCAAATATATAAGAATATATTAATATTTATGATGCATAATTGATATCACTAGATAGATCGCTGAATATATTTTCATAATAAATTCATTTAAAGATACATATATGGCTAACATTCTCAATAAATTTAGTTAAACTTAAGAAAGTTTTACCAACATGAACCTTATGTCGACACTTATTTTAGGACAAAGGGAGTATATTATTTTGGGTGGTTTTGCTAGGACCCAGATGCTAGGTACTCCCTTTATTCCTAAATAACTGTTATTTTTTTTGTTTCCGTGCCGTAAGTTTGATTAGATTTGTATAAAATGTGTGCAACATTTGTATCTCCAAATAAATTTGTTACCAAAATAGATTCAGCGATCTATCTAATGATATTAATTATATACCATAAATATTAATATTTCTATATAAAATTAGTTAAAGTTATTTCTCGAGGAGCGAGAACAGCTGTTATTTAGGGACGGGAGTATTATCTTATATCAAAACAATTCCAACTTTTCCATATGAAATCAAATAAAGACAAATTTATATCAAAACTTATAGAGCTCGGCAAGATCAGCAAGTTTATAGTTGACAACTATTTTATTTGAGATCATTTAGAAGCCCAAGTATGCATTTCAATTTATCAGATTTTGAGTTCAATTTTTTGAATTTTTCAATTGACATCACATTGTCTATACTAAAGTTGTAGCTCCTAATGTGATGCATAAATTTTTAGCCGAAAATATTATTGTTATAGATAGTTTAGATGCTCAAATATTTGTTTTAATTTAACAGATTTTAAAATTCATTTTTTAGAAACTTTCAAATCACTTCAGATGTTGACATTTAAGATAGTTTAGATGCTCAAATATTAGTTTTAAGTTATCAGGTTTTGCTATTTATTTTTAAAATTTTCAAATTACTCCAGATGTTGTCACACCCGGTTTTAAGGACAAAACCAGACATACACTATATGTGAAATAAAGTAGTCGAATCTCACATATAGCCACAGATAAGTGTAATATCAAAAGACAAATGCTACATAACACAATAGTATAAAATATACCTTAGAGGCAACACAACGGAAAGACAACTCCGAACACCGGGTGTAGACCTCACTCCAGGATCAAACTGACTGGTTGATCACAAGCCTAACAAATTCCAGAATCTAACAGTCTGGTACTCTTCCTGAGATGTGGGAAATAGCAAGAGTGAGTTCATGTCAAACTCAGCAAATATATCATAGGGTTCATGAGGCTTAAAAGGTTTGACACAGGTTTACTGCAATAGCTTTTAGTGAGTCAACTTTTTAGCATTTGAGTAGCAACAAGTTTACCATAAGCCCAAATAACCTCATGATCATGTATACGAGAATAATGTATAGCAAGAAACAATAATCATTAGTGAACATCAATATCATCATTGTTATCATTATCATCAGTGTTCATCATTTATTCTGTAAGGGTCCAAGGCCACTCGTGACCGTGAGCACGGCTGTTATAACAGTACTACACTCTGCAGAGGTTGTACACTTTCACTGTGAGTCGTGATTTACCCTTTCGCCCGAGGTAGCTAATCTCTTGACCTACTTCCAAGGAAGGTCAGCAGGGTTCACTATGAAGTCTTTCAAAGGTTCGTCTAACAAGTTAGGGCCATTAGATTTCACTCGGCAAACAGATGTAGAGCCCCCCTTTCTGATGGCACAATAACACGCAGCCTATACACGTGAGGACAGAGGCCGCACTATACCCGATTTGTCAAGCCATAAAGGAATACCTCTAACAAGCTAGAAAAGGTCCTTCTATATGACTAAAGCCAGAGCCATTTTAGCCCTTACAGTTGTACTGTAAATCCCGAATTTTCGCTTACAGATGAGTCCTTATGGAGAGAAACTAGAGCACCATAAAAACAACCCAATGCTCTAGCCCTCTTGAGCCATGTTGCTATAAAGCATCTTTTAAACATTTATTGCATATACCATTAGTCAAGTTACAGATCATGATTATTTATCTTGAGCGCTAGCATAATACTACCCAATGCAATGTTCCATGGGTGTCAAGGTACAAGATACAAAAACTAAGATATCCTTAGTGGTAACAAGGTAGACACATGCACATGAATTAAGTATATTAAAGGTGAATAGGAAACAAGGATAATCTCATGCTATACTTGCCTTAAATCAAGATCCTTCTTCTGATCCAAATCTTCAATTAATAGCTTCTTCAATCTCCACGTAAATCTCACCGACTGGACTTGATCAATAAATCACCACACACACATCGAGCAATCATACACGAAGCAAACAATGAATAATAATTAGAACAGTACACCAAACATAAGAAACAATATGTGAAAAGGTTTTAAAGATGTTCTACGCATTGCTACGAACACACCGGAGCGAAAAACACGCTAATCGGAGCTACGATGAAAGAAACGACTACCGAAAGATTTTGTTATATAAAATAGAAAATTATAGGTCTCATTTGTTTTAACTATATAAAATCATATATATATGATAAAATACTTTTTATAGATATTCAAAAGTGACTTAGGCTAAATTACATTTAAATTTAGAAAACTAAAGGAGAAATCAATAATATTTCATTTATAAATCTAGTTGCACAGTTATTAATCAAATTAAATCTAAACTATGAAATTCCATAGATTTTAATAAAGAAAATATTAATACTATTACGTAGTTCATATTGTTATAAATCCATTGAAATTTGAATGGACTAATTCGGAATTAAAACAAATAAGTTATGAATTAAACGAGATTTTCTTTAGTAAAGTAATAGATTAAATCTAACATCGAAACTTAAAGATAGAAAACCTAACCAACAGTAGCACTAACAATATAAAAAGTTTGCAAAACTCTTCTACACGTTACTACGATCACACAGAAGTAAAGATCATGAAATTTGAATTTAAAACGTAAAAGTTATGAATTTTCTAAGATTTCCTATAGATAAATAATTACTTTAATATAAACTCGAAAATAAATTATCTCAAACCTACTGTACAGTTCTATCATTATGCAGAGCTCGCAATTACGAATCTAACGCAATTTGAACGGGTCAAATCGGAGTTAAAACGGAGATTCTACGACTAAAACAAGATCAGTGGCAAAACTGTAAATATCAGAAAACGTATTTTTCATTTACCGAGACGAAATACGCTTTCAACAGATCAAAGCTTATTCGGGACTTTACGTTATGGACCGCGGGTTCGATATATCAAAAGTTCAGGGTCTCTTTAATAAAAGTTCAAACGAACCGGTATCTTCTAATCTAGATCGTTGGATTTAAATCGGACGGATCAGATCACATCGGAGGAGAGATGGAGGAATCAGCCGGCGGCTACAGGAGCCCGACGGCGGCGCCATGGCCGGAAACGGCCCGAGCTCGCCGGAGCTTGAGAAGACGGCCCTACCGAGCACCGTTCGCCAAACCGAAGACACCGGAAGAACGAGCAACTCACGGCGATCTTACCTCGCGCGAAAACAAGACCGGAGGACGACCGGAGGGTGGTGGCTAGCTCGGAAAGGCAGCGGTGGAGGCGGAGCTTCGACCGATGCCTTCTCAGGACGTCGAGGCTAGGGTTTTGTGGCCTAATGTGGAGCGGGGAGGCGCGGGGGTTTCATTTTTATAGCCCGGAGGCGCGAGGAAACAAGGAAAGGGAGGGATTCAAGATGGATTCGGTGACGGCAAACATGGAAAGAGAAGCCGGCGTTCGGCGTGGGGAAGAAGATGAAGGCTGAGCCGCTGACGTGTGGGCCCCGGATGTCAGCGTCACGCTGGGAAGAAGGAAGGCTCGCGAAGCTGGGCCAACAGGCCGTGCCTGAGCTCGGCCCTGAGGAGCCGGACGCGGGTGCGGGGAAGGGAAAGAGAAAGACTGGGCCGCCGCAGCAGGCCGAAGAGTTGAGCTGCGGTAGGAGAAGCGGCCCGAAGAGACAAATCTCCTTTCTCTTTTTCTTTTTCAAACCTTTCAAAGCCAAATTTCAAAGAATTTTCAAATCCAATTTGAATTTGACTTAAACCACTCAACACAAAATTTCAAATGCAGCAGCATGATGTTTCTATCCTTATATTAAATTTTAAATTTACAAAAATTATTATTATCCTAAATTTGCATGCTCATAAAATTGTATAAAAATCATATTTCTCATATTTTTTTATCCAAAATTTTAGGGTGTTACAGATGATGACATTATCTATATCTTAATAAAGATATATAAATTTGTAGTTGGTAACATTTTTGTTTGAGTTAGTTTAGAGGCTCAATTATTGATTTTAAGTAATCATATTATTTTTAATTTTTTAACGATCTTAGATGGAGAAAAGATCTACACCAAACTCAGAGCTAAAACTTTTATGTTGAAATTTTTTCATTTGAGATCATTTAGAAGTCATGTATTTTTTATTATATATTTGGGCTTCTAAATGGTCTAAATAAAATAGTTCTTAACTACAAAATTGTAGATCATGTCAAGCTCTATATTTTAATATAAAGTTTGTTTTTATTTGATTTCATATGAAAAAATTACAATTTAATTATGATATATGGGATCACCTGATGTGTGGGCCCAGCAAGGCCTAGGAAGCGATAGATCAAATGGTTTTTAATAGATGAGGTGGTAGAATATCTAGTTTTATAGATCATTGGATGAAGTAGATACACTGCCTAACGTTAGAGCATCTTAAGAGACTAGCCAAATTATTTTTTAAAGGTAAATTTGGTTATTATTAAAGAAAAAATGTATATAATAGACTCTGTAAATGACTCTCCAAATGTAGTAGCTCTCCATCCCATCTCATTCGCTCTCTACTTTTGCATAGCCTACCTCACTAGCCATCTAGCCTTTTGGTTTTAGAATATGTTGGAGTACTCTAGTATTTCTTGACAAAAATCTATTTTAGAGAATAGCTAAATCAGTAAATTTGGCTGTTTTTTTTTGCTAATTTCCTGAAGATGCTCTTAGAGGGTTACAGAGACTTTTTCTTTAATTGATTGGTCGACTCTCCTTCTAAACAAGTCCATTTATATACTATTCCCTCACTCCAGATACACTCTCAAAAACTTTACACCCTATCACCTCGGATGGTTGACACATGCATAAAGTATTAAGTGTAAACTAAAAAAATTAACTAATTGCACAGATTGTGTGCATTTTACGAGACAAATTTTTTAAGCCTAATTAGTCTGTGATTAGATAATATCATGCTACAGTAAACATGTGCTAATAACAGATTAATTAGTCTTAATAAATTCGCCAAACAGTTTACAGGCGAGTTTTGTAATTAGTTTTTTATTAGTATCTGAACACCCCTTCCGACATCACATGAAACATCCGATGTAACATCCCAAAACTTTAGACTACCCGCAGTAGATACTCTAAAGGGATACTCTAAAGCTTTAGAGTATAAATATAAAGTAAAAACTGCTGCACTGGGTACTATAAAACAATACTCTATCATTTCTCTTACTCTATATTTAGAGTGGTACAATGCTTACTCTATAGTGAGCAGTGGCGGACCCCACTGGCTAAACAAAGGAAAAAAATGTTATAACTCATAAACCAAAAATCCAAATTAAATTCCGATTGCATCATTAAATTCGTCTCAATAAATCCTTCAAAACTAGATCACACATGGATATATTTAGATAAAGTGACAAGTGGGTCCCATAGTGGATAGAGAATGATATAGAGGATGGTTAAGTGCGGAAGAATTGAGTATAGATGAGAAAATCTTGCTGACTAGGACGTATAGAGAATGAATATAGAGGTCCATGAGTACGGATAGTCTTATACCCCTGAATCTAAACAAGGCCTAAATAATAAATCTGGACAAATTTAGATAGATGTGACCCATCGACCGTCCGTGGTACCAAGGGCCTGTTTAGTTGCAAAAAATTTTGCAAAAGTTTTCAACATTCTCTGTCACATCGAATCTTTAAACGCATGCATGAAGCATTAAATATAGATAAAAAATAAAACTAATTACACAGTTTAGATGAAATGAACGAGACGAATCTTTTAAGCCTAATTAGACTATGATTGAACACTAATTGTCAAATAACAACGAAATTTGCTACAGTATTATTTGCAAATTTTTTTACAACTAAACCAGCCCAAGAATAAATCCGGGATGACATCTGCTCCTTCTATTTAACGTTCCAGCATTTTTTATTCTTCGCTTCCATGTTCCAACTGCTGAGCGGTGGCAGCAAGAGCTGTTCATTCCTTATCTCCACGCGGACTCTTCAAAATAAAGCGCGCAAGAGAAGATCAGTTGATAAGTGTAGTTTATAGAGCATTGGATGCCTGTAATATTGGAGACTTGCAGAGCCTTTTCTATTTGTTCCCCTCCACTGTTACTTCCTAGGAGGAATTGTTTTTCAGTTCAAGTATCAAGATCTAGCTGCTGGATGAAAAGCCGCTTCCATTAAGCTCCTCCATAATTTTCCCTATGGAAGGCCTTTCTTTTGGATTTTCGCTGACACAATTTAGCCCAACATCAATGCATCTTTTAACTTGTTGGAGGCTGCTTGCTTCCACATCGGGTACTTCAAAGCTATCTGCGGCATTTTTGTCCAAGTCTTTTGTACCTGTAATTGCATAGTTTCATTGAAGAGCATCAATTACACCATTCAAAATACAGTTCAATACTTCAATGCCTCTATTTGTCAGAACAACATTCTCAAGGATAAAAAAAAAATCAAAATATGTTGGTCTTACATTGTCGATAAGGTTCTTAGACGACAAGTCTTCAGTGTTAGAATCGACTTTTAACCCTGTTACTATCTCGATTATAAGGATGCCAAGACTATATATATCTGATTTGGCTGAGACTTCACCTCTGTAGTAATACTCTGGAGCCATGTACCCTCTGCATCACATGAAAGTCAATGTTGGAAGCAGTACAGGCAGTCTAATCCAGTTGATCATGAACAAACAGAGAATTATTCACTGAATTTCATCAAGGTTACCTTGATCCCACAACATTTGAAGTGAGTGTACGTGTTTGCTCTTCGCCAAAGAGCCTTGATAAACCAAAATCAGCAATTTTAGGCATTAAATTATCATCCAACAATATATTGCCAGGCTTGAGATCCATATGAATTATGGGTCTTTGCAATTCATGTAAGAACTGTAAACCCTGACAAATCCCCTGTATTATTTTGAAGCTGATGCTCCAGTTAAGCTCATGAGATGCACCTGTACAAATACACAAATCAGTAAGTCAAAAACTAGAGAAAGTAGTATTTTTGTGTAGCACTCATAATTTTGCAATGTTACTAGCAAACTAAAACACTTTGAATGCAAATTTACTACTATAAGTTTTGGATCCATCCTCAAGATATATGGACATATTTAAGGAAATCTAATATGTAATATGGAAAAATACCTTTATAGTCTCATACTAAATTGCACTACATTTTGCGATTGGTTAAGTAAATATCTAGTGGGCACACCTTAAGTTTTTTTTTCCTCGAACTACGCAGGAGAGCTGCGCGTCATTTCATTAAGGTAGAAAAGATAAGTACATGAGTCCAGAAGGACCCAAACCTGAGTACAAAGAACAAACACACACACCCACACCACACCTCACAAATAGACAAGCTAGAAACTCACAAAATGACCAGGAAAACAACCAGCAACCCAAGGGCCTAAACACCAAGGGACAACCACCTGGGTATGAGCTCTTGGAGCTTAGAAGCCCCTGCAGAACACCAGAGACTGTTGGAATGTGAGTGTATTAGGCCCATGAGGCTAGGCCCATGTGGCCCATGTATGGTTACCTATATAGCTACCCTTCTAGGGTTAGCCCAAATCAATAGATTCTCATTCCCTAACATGGTATCAGCAGCCTAGGGTTAGTTTTCTCCCACCTCTCCTCCCAGCCGCCGCCGCCGCCGGTGGGCTTCCCGCCGCCGGCGCCATGGCCGGCGCCCCACCTCCTCCTCCCTCCTTCAGCTCCTTCCCTCCCCTCTCCTCATCTTCCTGGGCCCAGGTGGTGGCCTCTCCACCCGCCGCCGCCCCTCCTGGTGCCACGGTCCACCCTCCAGGCGCGGTCGCCACCCTGGGCACTGGAGCCGCCCGTGCCCTGGCCGCCACCCCTGGCCTTGGCGCGGTGGGGGAGGCTGCGGAGGGCACGATTGCGGCTGCGGCGGCCCTCCAGCAGCCGGCGGCGGGCCTCCATCCGCTACATGACGGCGCCTCTGCTGCAGGGCTCCAGCCGCCGCTGCCTGGGGACCTCCCTCCGCTGCACGACGGCGTGTCTACTGCTGCTGCCGGCCTCCAGCCGCCGCCGCCTGGAGGTCTCCCTCTCCTGCACGCCACTGCTGGGGGCTTGACTGGACCGGTCCGCCCACGCCCACATGCTCCTCCGCCGCCCCTACAGAGTACGGGTCCGGACTCCTCCCTCGCTGCAGCCATCGTCGCTGCCCGGGCTGCCGCCGCGGAGGGGCAGGCTCGTGTGCGCACGGCTGCCCTCGTGTGGGAGCGTGAGCGCGACGCGACCGACGCCCTGGCCCGCCAGATCGCCGAGGCGGAGCAGCTCCTCGCCTCTCCCGCCTCCAAGGACGTTGAGGCCACCTCCTTCGACTCGTCGGGACACCGCGTGTCCCACACCACCGTCCTCTGGCACGACCCGGCTGACCCACTCGTGACTCAGCTGCACTACCAGGCCGGGGGGTCCAGAACATTCGCCTCCTCGTTCCAGTCCTCCTCGAGCTGGAGTCGCCCTCCTACGCCCGCTGGCGGGATCTGGTGCTTCTCACTCTACGTCGCTACGCCCTCGATGACCATGTCCTTGTTGACGCCTCGGTCGCCGTCCAGACACCGTCATGGCTCCGTCTCGACAGCATCGTCCTCTCCTGGATCCTGGGGACGATCTCCCTGGACCTCCACGACCTCGTCCGCAACTCCCCTGACGCGCGCCGGGCGTGGCTTGCCCTTGAGGGCCAGTTCCTGGGCAACGCTGAGGCCCGGGCTCTGCGCCTCGACGCGAGCTTCCGCACCTTCGTCCAGGGTGACCTCTCCGTTGGCGAGTTCTGTCGTCGGATGAAGGGCATGGCAGACTCCCTTGGCGACCTCGGCTGGCCCGTGGAGGATCACATCTTGGTCCTCAACGTCCTCCGCGGGCTCAGTGACCGCTACGCCCACCTCAGGATGTGGATCACCCGTCAGCGGCCCTTCCCCACCTTCCTGCAGGTCCGTGACGACCTTGTCATGGAGGAGCTCACTCAGGGCATCCAACCGGGGTCCGCCACTTCTCCGGGGTCCTCGTCTTCTTTGACGGCTCTGGCTGCTACTCCGTTGCGGCCGTCTGCTCCACCATCGTCGTCTCTTCTTGGTCCCCCTCTCTCCGGCCCGAGCGGGGGTGGGGGGTCATGGCGGTCGTCGTCGCCGTGGTGGGAGTCGCGGGGGAGGCCGTGGGGGTGTCGCCCAGGCTCCGGCTGGACCGCAGGGGGGCACCATGGCCTTCGTTCCACAACCCGTGGTCAGGGCACATCTCTATGTGGCCCTACCACGCTTCCGGTGGTGAGCCTCGCCCACCGGTGGCCATGTTCACTGGCGCTCCACCTCTTGGTGTCTCCACTACGCCTCCGTGGGCTACACCCACCGGCACCCCACCTGGGGTTGCCGGCTGGGACCAGGCGGCCTTGGCTCGCTCGTTCAGCACCATGGGCCTGACACCTCCTGTCGGACCGGAGTGGATCGCTGACTCGGGTGCTACCTACCACACCACCCCTGGTCCTAGTATACTTTCGTCTATCCACTCTCTCTCTTCTTCTCTCCCTTCGTCCATTATGGTCGCAAATGGTTCGTGTCTTCCTGTCACGTCTGTGGGTACCGTCGGTGCTCATGGCTCCTTTCGTCTTCCTGACGTTCTTGTTGCTCCTTCTATGATTCACAACCTTCTTTCTATTCGTCATTTTACAGCTGACAATTCTTGTTCTGTAGAGTTTGATTCTTCTGGTCTTACAGTAAAGGATTTGGCTTCCCGGCGTCCTCTGCTTCGATGTGACAGCACCGGGCCCCTTTACACTCTTCGCTTCCCGGCGGCTACTTCTTCTACTTCGCCGTCTGTTTTGTCAGCTGCTTTCGCCGCCTCTACATCCTCTACCACTTGGCACCGGCGCCTCGGCCATCCTGGACGTGATGCCCTGATGCAGCTCAGTCGTAGCTCCGGTCTTCCATGTACTCGGGCTTCTGATGAGCATTTGTGTCATGCGTGCCAATTGGGCCGACATGTTCGTCTTTCTTTTCATAGCTCTACTTCACATGCGGCCCGCATTTTTGATCTTGTACATTGCGACCTATGGACATCTCCTGTTATCAGTATTTCTGGTTACAAGTATTATCTTGTGGTGGTCGATGATTTTTCGCATTATTCGTGGACTTTTCCCCTGCGTGCGAAGTCTGACACTTTTCCCACGCTCCTTCACTTCTTCACTTGGGTGTCCACACAGTTCGGCCTCACCATTAAGGCCGTCCAGTGTGACAATGGTCATGAGTTTGATAACTCCACCTCCCGTGCCTTCTTTCTCTCTCACGGTGTTCAGTTACGCATGTCTTGCCAATATACCTCTTCACAGAATGGGAAGGCTGAGCGGATGATTCGCACCACCAACGACACCGTGCGCACCCTTCTGTTTCAGGCCTCTCTTCCTGCTCGCTTCTGGGCTGAGGGCTTGCACACCTCCACCTACCTTCTCAACCGTCTTCCTTCCGCTGCCTGTCCCGCTCCTACGCCACACCACGCCCTCTTCGATACCCCTCGGTATGATCACCTTTGCGTCTTTGGGTGTGCGTGTTACCCCAACACCACTGCCACTTCTTCCCACAAGTTGGACCCCCGCTCCACTCTCTGTGTTTTCCTCGCGTACTCCTCGGATCACAAGGGGTACCGGTGCTTTGACCTTACCTCCCGACGGGTCCTCATCTCTCGCCATGTGGTGTTCGATGAGTCCGTCTTTCCCTTCTCCAGCGCACCCACCACCCCTTCTGTTCCTGACCCCTCCCTCTTTCCCGCTGACACGGTGGTCTAGCCACTTTTTCCGTGGTCTCCTGCAGGTACTACTTCGCCGCGCTCCTTACCGGGCACCTGTCCCGGCTCCCCGGTGGGTTCGGGCTCGTCGTCCTATGGCGCGGCCCCGACCTCTCCGTCTGCCGCAGATTCGGGGACATCGTCCCCCGATCCTGCCCCGGGGGGCCGTGCCGGTCGCCGTCGCCCGGTGCTGCCCTGGCACCTGCCTCGGCACCTCCTTCGCGATTCGCTGCGCTGGTACGGGTGTACCAGCGCAGACCGTGGCTGCCGCCACTCACGGTCCCTTCTCTGCCAGGGACACCAACACCACCGCCGCAGTCCCCGCCGGCCCGTGACGCACCGCCGGTCTACCACCCGCCGCTTCTTCAACGACACCCGCGGCATGTTCACCCGATGGTGACACGGCACGCGACTGGCACACTGCCACCTCGGGCCCTTGCGGCATCGACCAGCGACGTGCCGGTCTCCCCAGTACCCTCCTCCGTCTGTGACGCCTTGTTGGATCCTCACTGGCGCCGCGCGATGGAAGAGGAGTATGTTGCGCTCCTCGCCAACAAGACGTGGGAGTTAGTGCCCCGGCCGCCGGGCTCCAACGTCGTCACCGGCAAATGGATCTGGACCCACAAGCGTCGGGCGGATGGCACTCTCAAGCGCTACAAGGCTCGCTAGGTTCTCCGAGGCTTCACTCAGCGCCCTGGGGTCGACTATGATGAGACCTTCAGCCCGGTGGTCAAGCCGGCCACCGTCCACACCGTGCTCTCACTAGCGCTTGCTCGGTCGTGGCCCGTCCATTACCTGAACGTCAAGAATGCTTTTCTGCACGGCCTTCTTACCGAGACAGTGTACTGCAGTCAGCCGGCGGGGTTCGTTGATTCCTCCCGTCCTGACATGGTCTGCCGGCTAAACAGGTCTCTCTACGGCCTCAAGCAGGCACCCTGGGCGTGGAACCATCGGTTTGCTGCTTTCCTGCTGACACTGGGGTTTGTGGAGGCCAAGTCTGATACATCTCTGTTTATCTATCACCTTGGAGCTGACACTGCGTACTTGTTGCTCTATGTTGATGACATTGTCCTCACAACCTCCAGTGAGCCACTTCTCCGCCGGATCATTACCGCTCTTCAGCAGGAGTTTGCTATGAAGGATCTGGGTGTGCTCCACCATTTCCTCAGGGTCACTGTTGAGCCTCACCCTACTGGGTTACTTCTTCACCAGCGACAGTATACTCAAGATATCCTGGAGTGGGCTGGGATGACTGACTGCAACCCCTGCTCCACTCCGGTTGATACTCAGGGAAAGCTGTCAGAGGCTGAGGGCCCCCCAGTGTCAGATCCCACTGCATACTGGAGTCTTGCTGGTGCCCTCGAGTACCTCACCTTCACCCGGCCAGACATCACATATGCAGTTCAGCAGATCTGTCTTCACATGCATGATCCCCGGGAGCCTCACCTCACGGCTCTCAAGCGCCACCTCCGCTACCTCCGGGGCACGATCGACTACGGCCTCCTACTTTACCGGTCCTCCTCCGCCGACCTTGTCGTCTACATTGACGCTGACTGAGCGGGGTGTCCGGACACTCACCGCTCCACCTCCGGCTACGCTGTCTTCTTGGGCGGCAACCTGGTATCCTGGTCGTCTAAGCGCCAGCCTGTGGTCTCCCGGTCCAGTGCCGAGGTGGAGTACCGCGCTGTCGCTAACGGCGTGGCTGAGGCCTCCTGGCTCCGGCAGCTTCTCGCTAAGCTGCACACTCCGCCCTCCCGGAGCACACTGATCTACTGCGACAATGTCAGTGCGGTCTACCTCTCCACCAACCTCATCCAACACCAGCGGACGAAACATGTGGAGATCGACCTACACTTTGTCCGTGATCGAGTGGCCATGGGCGAGGTGCGGTTCCTTCATGTTCCGACCACCTCCCAGTTCGCGGACATCTTCACCAAAGGCCTCCCGTCCTCGACTTTCACTGAGTTTCGCTCCAGCCTCAACATCACCAGTGGCTAGTTGCGTCTGTGGGGGGACGTGTGTGTGGTCTTTCTTCTTTCTTGTTCAGCCTGGAACTCCGCTACGCCGATAGTTCAGACTGCGGGGGGTGTTAGAATGTGAGTGTATTAGGCCCATGAGGCTAGGCCCATGTATGGTTACCTATATAGCTACCCTTCTAGGGTTAGCCCAAATCAATAGATTCTCATTCCCTAACAGAGACCACCCTCAATGCTCACTGCCCTCGGCAGCACCTGAAGACTCGGCCTCGAATTCTCGAACACGCAATCATTGCGGTGTTTCCAAATCTCCCAAGCCACCAAGATTATTAAAGAGTTGAGGCCCTTGCGCGCTTCTTTTGGTACAGCTCTGACAACTTTACTCCACCAGCCAGAGAAACGACCCACCGAAAGATTAGGTGCTAAATGTACAATGCCCAAGAGCTAAAAGATCAAAACCCAGATTTGGCAAGCAAACACACAGCCAACCAAAAGGTGACTGATTGTTTCCTCAGTCTAATCACAAAGGGGGCAGACCTCTGGGTGTGGCAGACCCTGTTTTGCTAAGCGGTCTGCCGTCCAACACCGGTTATGAACCACCAACCAAATGAAGAATTTGCAACGCAGGGGGGGCCAACTCTTCCAAATTCTTCTCCAAGGACTGAACTTGATTGTTCCAACAAAGAAGGCTGAATAAGCGGACTTGCTGCTGTATGAGCCTGATGGGGTCAGTTTCCACTTAAACTGGTCAGGTACATCTTGTTGCAAGACAGTACCTTCCAACAAGTCCTAAACCTGAAAATATTCAACCCAAAATTGTATTGTATGAGCCCCATTTATATCTCTGATCCACCACCTATTTTGGAGAGCTTGGGCTACAGTTCGTCTCTTGGCAGTTCGTTTCGATACAGTCCTGAACAAGTTGGGAGCTACCTCTGCCATGGTTTTGCCATCTAACCAGCGATCAGTCCAAAACATAATTTTCTCCCCATTGCCAACAATGGCATCCACAGCAACATTAAAAAGAGCCTGAGCATTTCTTGGGGCTTGGATTGGGAGGCCAGCCCATGGTTTTGAAGGGTCTGTCTTTTGCGCCCACAGCCAACGGATTCTAAGCGCCCAACCCATAAGCTCTAGATTATGGATTCCAAGTCCTCCGAATTCAAGGGGCCGCTGCACCCTTTCCCAAGCGACTAAGCAATTGCCACCATTAGCTTGCTCTTGCCCCTTCCAGAGAAAACCCCGCCTTTTTTGTCAATTGCTTTAAGACACCATTTTGGAAGGTCCAAGGCAATCATCAAGTAAATGGGAGCAGCAGTTAGAACCGTTCTTACCAATACCAACCTCCCAGCTCTGTTCATGAGGGAGGCTTTCCAACCTGGAAGGTAGTCCGCTATCTTATCAACTAATGGCATCAACATCGGTTGGTTTGCGAACTGAGAGCGGGAGCCCAAGTTAAGTACAAGGAAACTCCTTGATAGAGCAAGATAGGGCATTAGTCGTAAGCGCCAGCTCTTCTTCAAAACAATGAATAGGAGAGACTGAACTTTTGGACAGGTTTGTTCTAAGACCAGAGGCATGTCCAAAAATGTCAAGAAGGTGTCTGATAGTCCTTAGGTCAGTCCTGTGAGGCCTCAGGAAGACCACAACATCATCCGCATAAAAAGAAACTCGATGTCGGGCTTGATGAATGGCAATCGGCTGCAGCAGCTCCTTCATGGTGGTGTACTTGATCAAAGAATTAAGAACGTCCATGACCAAAATGAACAACATAGGGGATAGGGGATCCCCTTGTCTTAAACCCCGACGATGAACAATACTCTCGCCTAGCTCCCCATTCACTAGCACTTGGGTGGAGGATGTAGAGAGAATTAGGCAAATGAGGTCACACCAGCGCTGTCCAAAACCCAAGCGGTGCAAAACTTCCAATAGAAAGGACCAAGAAACCGAGTCAAAGGCCTTCGAGATATCCAATTTAAAGAGGATATGAGCCTCCTTCGTCCTATTTAAGGACTTCACCATCTGCTGGACCAAAATAAAATTATCATGGATGCTTCTTCCTCTCACAAATGCACTCTGGTTTGCCGAGACCAGATTGGGAAGCAACGGAGCCAGCCGGTTAGCCATGATCTTGGTTACCAACTTCGCAAAACTGTGGATCAAACTAATAGGCCGAAAGTCCTTTACCTCCACTGCCTCAGTCTTCTTGGGTAGCTAAGTAATAAAGGCTGTGTTGAGACGCCCAAAATTGAAAACATGGCCCCTAAAGATGGCATCCAGGGCCATTAATAAGTCACCCTTGATGATGTTCCAACAAGTTTTATAGAACCGGCCTGTAAACCTGTCCGGACCCGGGGCCTTGTCCAATGGCATCTCTTTGATGGTAGCCCAAACTTCTTCCTCCGAGAAAGGAGCATCCAGCATGGAAAGCTCATGTTGTTGAACACCCAATTCAGCCAAATCAATAGTAAACTCTCTCTCTTCTGCCTTCCCGAGAAGATTTTCATAGAACTCCAGCACAGCTGCTTGCTTATCTTCTTGAGAGACCACCAACTGATCCCCCCACCTACAACTTCGGTATGAAATTTTTCTTTTTTCTAAACCGAGCTCGCTGGTGGAAGAATGCAGTATTAGCATCACCCTCCTGGAGATACAAAATTCTAGAGCGCAGTCTAGCAATCGTTCTTTCCAGAGATGCTAGCCCAAGGCAGTGAAGCTTGAGTTTCCTGCGCAGCCACTCCTCATTTTCAGAGAGATCCCTAGAATCTCTCTCGATTTCCAGTCGATGAAGAACCTCTCTGGCCATTCCAAGCTGGATTTTGATGTTCCCCACCTTACGTTGTCCCCACTTCTGCAGACCTTTGCTAAGCCGCTGCAGCTTCAGAGAAAGACGCTCAACAGCACAATTAGCTTGCGCTGGAGCCTCCCAAATTAACTTGACAGCATCCAAGAAACCTGGGACCTTTGTCCAAAAACTTTCAAAATGGAAGCGGCGCTTGCCATTTGTGCTGACTTTTAGGCCTAGAATAAGCGGGCAGTGATCAGAAACCCCAGCAGCCGTGCTTTGCAACACTGAATCAGGGAAGATGCCCTCCCAATCCATACAACAAAAGGCACGATCCAATCTCACAAGAGTGGGAGACTGTCTTTCATTAGACCAAGTATATTTGCGACCCAACAGAGGAATCTCCTTGACCTCAACATCATCTAGAAATCTAAAAAATCTCCCAATCATTGCTCTGTCCAAGTTCGTGTTGTTCTTGTCCTCGGCTTGATAAATCAGATTAAAATCACCTGCAACAAGCCAGGGCCCATTGCATAGAGCACGGACGCTTGTGACCTCTTGCAGGAATAAAATTTTCTCAGCATCCGCCTGTGGTCCGTAGACCCCGGTGAACCACCAGTTGCGACCCTCTTGCTCAGAGAATAGAACCGAGACTGAAAAAGAGTCCACCCTGGTTGCGAGGGCCTGACAGGAGCTGCTCTTCCAAGCAAGCAAGACCCCTCCATGAGTGCCATTAGCTGGGAGCGCCACGAACTTATCGAAAGATGAGCCAAAAACCGAGAGAAATAAGCGTTGAGATATGTCTGCGACCTTAGTTTCTTGAAGACAGACAATGTCTGCATTGCTAGAAAGAATGACTTCCCTAACTGAATTTCTGCGATCCTTCTGGTTGAGGCCTCTTGCATTCCAAATCAGTATAGAAACAAGATTCATTGTTAAGCATAAAAAATAATCGACCGAGAAGGGAGACAAAGCCTCACAATACTGCAACTATATCTGCAGACCTCACTTGCTCCCCTTCCCCAACAGTCCAGCCAAAGATGGCAGCAATAGCAACAATATGGGAATCTGATAGCAATGGACTAAAGAGCTTACTGTAACTATCCTGAGCCTCTGGGTCAATCAGCTCCTTCTCTTCGAAGCCGAGTTGCCGCATCACCCGCTTCTGTGCCTCCGAGATCGCCAGGCCCGGGGAACACGGCCTAGCCCCGGCAACCCTCCGACTGCGCCGCGGCAGGGACCCCAAAGGGGGGACCTTCCTTCTCCTCTTCTGGATCACGGGCATGGGGAGGAGCTTGTCCACCGGCTTGCAAACTTGGTTGAGCTTCTGACTAGGAGAGGCTCCCTGCGGAGAGCCATCTGCTGGAGGTGTGTGGAGCCTGGCCCGGCGCCGCCGCCGGGAATAGACGCGGAGAGGGGTGGCGGCAGTAGCTTCATGTCGCGGTGGAACAGAGCACCCTTCGGCTGTGGGGGGCACTGCCTCTGGAGACAACGGTGGGACTAGGCACTCTACTGCTGAGGTAGGGGCCACTGTCCCCGGAGACGATGGTGCGGCACAGCCGTGCGGCACAGCCGCCGCAACCTGGACGGAGACAGAAGAGTCCCGGAAGCACTCCAGAATCGGGTAAGAAGCTGCCCCGCGCTGGGAGGCCGGTAAGACCGTCGCCTCAACCACGCGGGACAAGGGCGAGCGTGGTGAAGCCGGTCTCTCCGTTGCTTCACCAAGGCCCAGTGCATCTTGCAATTCCCCTGCCCCCTCAAGGCCCAGTCCGTCCAAGTTTTTGGGAGATAACTGCAGGTTGGACGCAGGTTCTGGCCCACTGCACAGCGACAGCCCAACAGGGTCTGGCCCACTGCGCCAACAGGATCTAGAGACTTCGCCAAAGTAAAATTAGCCGCAGGATCCGCAATTGATATCTGCCCAGCTGGAAGAGCCGGCACATGTAAACAGCAATTAAGGTCTTCCAAACCGTTGGCCGCCGCCGTCTCATCGTACCCAACGACAGGATCCATCAAAGCCGGGGCTTCATTACTCAGGCGGAACGCAGCGACGACCGGTTCGGAGATGACAATTGGTGCAGCGACTACATCATGCAAAACGCTCGATGAAGACGGGCCCACATGTGCCTGGGCAGGCATGCACCGCGAGCCACCATAGCTTGTGGCCCCGCCACCTGCCGGACCAGAGCCAGAGGGCGGTGGCGAAGGAGCAGAGAAGCGGCGCCGCTGTCGCGAGGAATCATCTTCCCCAGTATCACCACCGCTGCTGTCACCATGTGGTGGCGGAGGCGGAGGGAAACCATGTGTGGGGTCTTCAGGAAGATGCACAACGGAGGCCTGGACGTCGATGGGATATGCAAGTAATCTCTTCACTGGAGGGTCTTCCACGACAACGGATGGCTCAGCAACCCATAATTCCTTAGAACGTGGAATTTTGCTTGGATCCGCACACCATACAGAGCACCGAAAGGTGGACAAATCAGTCAACTCCAGGGTATCAGAATGTACGTGATCAATCCAGGCATGAGGGCTCAAGAATTGTTCCACTGTTGAAGTTTCCCATACATGAGCAGGGATGCCACGGAGCTTGACGTCGAGCAAGCACGGCAAGAACCGCCCCATAGCACCAGCCAGTCTGCTCCAACGTTTGCATAGAAGGCTGAACTCCGGCGAGCGAAGAGGCTGCCGTAGACCGACAAGACGATCCACAGATTCGGCATCTGGGAGAAAGAGAAGGTAACTTGACGAGGAGGCGCGACGCAGGACCAAAGAAGCCGCTTCAACATCCATCCTGGTTGCGATCGCCGCCGCGACAACATCAGCCGGCGCCAGCGGGGCAGAGCCGATGACAGTCACGACCACCGCCTGCGCAAGGTCTTCCACCGCACGAGTCACCTGATCACTCCAACTGATAATGCAAGGAGGAGGCCTCTCAGGGACTAAAGCTTGCATGGTCGTCTGAGCTTGGACAGAATCCAGCACGGGGGCAGCTGCTGGAGAAGAGCCCGAGTTCCCAGGGTCCTCATGTTGACGGTGACGCGGACGCCGGCGCCGACGCTGCCGACCAGTCCTGCCATCCGCTCCCGCCCCAGGGCAAGGCGCCACTGATGACGAACCATCCACCATGTCGCCCGGCCCAGTCGCCGGAGCCGCCGCACCACACATCGACCCCGCCGGGAGAGACCGTTGCGGGGGGTTAGTGACAGCAGGCCCTTGGGCCGGGGTGATCCGCCGCCAGACACTCTTGCGCACAGGCTGGGAGGTACGACCGCCTCGCACCATCCCGGGGCACACGTAAGACCGATGTCCCAGGGAGCGGCAACGGAAGCACCTCACCTGCAGGTGGCACCGAGCCGGCACCTCAACTGATCATTGTCATCTAAACATAAGGAGCAGAAGTATATTCCTGTTTCTCGTCTCTTTTGGGTTTCATCTCTAGCCTACCCCAACTTGCTTGGGACAAAAGGCTATGTTGTTGTTGTCGTCGTCGTCTGAACAACTTGCTAAATAAACCTGCCTATGACTGTTAATTCGTCTTTGATACAACAGAAGCCAATATTCCACTAAAATCAGAGAGAGAACGAGATAAAGTAGAATACCGTAAAGATACTTGTCAAGGCTTCCCCTAGGCAAATACTCATAGCAGAGTATCCTTTCTTGTGTGTCTGCAAAAACATATCTTCCATGGGATTCCACCAGTTTCTTATGTATTTCATAACAATACCCGATTAGCTTCACAATATTTCTATGATTGAGATCAATCAGACTAAATACTTCATTCGTAAATTGCTTATCCAGATTGATTTCTGGAACTACCAAAAGCTTTTTTACCGCAACAACTTCTCCACTTTGAAGCATTCCCTGATTAATTAATATCATTAGTACAGAAAAATATTCAGATAGGTTCTCCCATATTTTTTCTCAAATTGATGGAGGTGATGGAAATTAAAATATACCTTATAAACTACCCCAAAAGAACCTTTACCGATTTCACGTTCATTGGCAAAGTTCCCTGTGATTTCCTCTACAAAGTGTAGCTTTGGTTCCCTTGGGAATTCAGTTATCAGTTGCAGCTTCTTCTCCATGAATTTGTGTATGCTAGCTTCATGACTGATTTCTGCTTGAACATATTCCATTTTAAACAATAGAATGCATATTTTACTCTAGAGGTAGAGAGTACGACAGCAGTGGAATTATCACTATGATTCGACAAAGCCTCTAGATTAAATCCTTAAATCCTGAATGAATAAATGGTTTTATGAACCAGTCCCTTTACCTTCGAGTTTACCAATTATTGATCCTACAGTAGGCCTTTTATTTGGATCCATCTCCACGCAGTTTAGACCAAGTTCAATGCATCTTTTTACTTGTAGCATGTGTTGTTCTTCCAGTGATGGATACTTTGATTCTATATGCGACATTTTTGTCCAGTTTTTAGATACCTGTGTGAATTAGAAAAATTAGATAATGAAATTGTAAAAGTAAATTAAGCAGCAAACTGAATAGTGACAGCCCTGAATAGAGACTAGATTGTTTATACTACTACAGCATTGCTTACATTATCAATTAGTAACTTAGAAGAAATGTCTTGAATATTGAGGTCCCTTTTCAGTCCTGTCACTATTTCAAGAATAAGAACACCCAAACTGAATATGTCCGACTTTACTGATATTTCTCCTCTGTAATGGTATTCTGGGGCAATGTATCCTCTGGGTCACATTAGCATCAAATTATATTCTATCACACAAAAAATACTAATGCAACTTTGAAGAAGGGAAAGATACAGAAACTAGTAAGTTCTTACATCCATCCCACAACATTTTGGGTGAGAATTCTGGTTTGTTCTTCACCAAACAACCTTGAAAGTCCAAAATCTGCAATTTTCGGCACCATATCGTCACCCAACATTATGTTACTAGGTTTAAGGTTCAAGTGAACTATGGCTTCACTTCGCTCCTCATGCAGAAAATGTAACCCATTGCATATCCCCAAGATTATTTTGATGCGCATGGGCCAATCAAGTTCTGAAGATTGATCTGAAGAATAACAAAAGGAAGAAGGAATTGAAATACTTCATAGAAAAGAGCTTCTCAATGATATCTTTGCATCTTCTGTATTACAGAAAACGGCAAAATGTTTTATGTGACCTGTATCATTCCTGGGTATATATAAAATAGCCTTCATCATGTTTATTTTCTATTGTAGACCAAGACCATGTATTCTGTATTTAGACCGTAAAAAACGAAAATAAGGAAACAATTATGCAACCAGATGGATTACTATACCGTAAATGTATTTGTCAAGGCTTCCATGAGACAAATATTCATAGCAGAGGAATTTTTCTGGAACATCTGCGAGAAAATGTCTGCCATTTCTCTCCACCAATTTCTTTTCTACCTGGTAACAAGAACCAAGTAACTTGACTATATTTCTGTGCACCAGAATCTGGAGATTGCCTGCCTCATTCTGAAAACGTCTATCATGAACTCCGGATGTTCGCACAAGCTTCTTCACAGCAACCAGTTGTCCACTCTGAAGTATGCCCTGCTTTGGTTCCATGTTAGTATATGGTTTCAGCTTTTTAACCAGTTATAGTTAACTTCAAAAGATATCAAAACATGAGATAGAAATCATACCTTATAAACTACTCCAAACGCACCATGTCCAACCTCTCGTTCACTTGAGAAGTCTTTTGTGATTTTCTTTAGGAATTCTAGCTTTGGTTCCCTTGGAAATGCGCTTGGTATCTGTGAGTTGTCCTTTAAGCTACTTTGTATGCTGGAATCTCCCTTCATTCCCCAACTATACAAAATAACCTTTATATGAGATATAATTCATGCGGGGGTGCACAAAACATACAACATTATAAACATCGCAGTTGCTACGTCAATGCTTTTCTGAACAAGAATCATGTATGGTACACTAAACAGATAGCCTGGTCAACCTGTGCCTCTCTTTGATTGATAGAAGAAGTAATACCTATGCCCTTTTTATTAAGCCTACAGATAACTTTCAGGCCATCAACATACAGAGCTAGATATTGATAAATAAGTCAAATCCACGAAATTTAGGGTTCAGAAAATCTAAGAATTTGTGGAGAAAATTACACATAATCGTGACTGTTTGGACTTGGTAGGAACATGAATATGCTAAGCCTACATAATAAAAAGGTAGCGAATGTCCTGCGCATTTTCAAGAAACAGATTGTTCCTAAGTCGCGTGTAAAGCAGCAATCTAATGATTGAAATCCATATGACATGCCAATTTAGTAAAAAGAAAAGGAAAAATTCACGCCCCAAAGAACATAGATTCTGCACCAGCAACAACCTGGAGAATACCTGAAGCAATGTTGTCTGTTTCTAAGACGAGAAGCGGGAGAGGCTCCTCTCACTGATGATCGAACACGGACACAACCTGGAGATGTGTGGGTGTGGGAGACGAAGGGCTGTAGGGTCTGGGGGAGGATGGGAGAAGCGCATCCGCAGCTCTTCCAACAATGCCCGTGTGAACCGTTGACTTGACTTGCTGCGAGACTGGGGACTCCGTGTCTCGGTCACTCCAGGGCAGGGGGCTATGCGGCCGTGCCGTGCCGCCCCTGCAGGGGCCACCGCGCTGGGGCGCGACGCCAGGGTCACCGGCGCAGGCCGACGCCTCTCGGCGCGCGGCATGGTGGAATGGAGCTGGGCATGGTGGACGGCGGTCGATGCCTCTCGACGCGCGGCAGGCAACGGCGCGGCCGAGCTGGGCGGCGGACGACGGTGCTGCTGAGCAGGGCGGCGAATAATGGCGCGGCGAGGCACTGGCGGGCGATGGGCAGCAGCTACGGACGGCGACGCGAGTGAGCGAGCATCCAGGGCAGCAGGTACCGGCAGCGGCGCGAGAAAGCGGAGCATCCGTGCAACGGGTCGCCCTGACAAATATTAGCTCTAGGCTAAATATTACCCGCTCCGGTCTGGCGCAATACACACTGACACGGTCTTCGAGATTACATTTTAATTATATATTTATTTTAAATTATATTATTTTTACTTATAAACTTATAATCATTTGATAGTATAATTCCCTACAAATCTAATCATATAAAGTTTATATTATAATAGTTAAAAATTATGGGGCTATTGCGTTCTTGCCCCTACTTTAAGATTCAGTTGTGATTTTACTCCTGTTTTGTCATTGTTGTGATTTTATCCCTAGTTTTTAAAAACGAAGCTTAAGTTTACCACAACTCCGTGAACAGCAGGTAGCGGTGTCAAATGGGCTAAGTAAGAACAAGTTTGCCCATGCAAAATTGCTCCTACTTATCTGAATACATTACCCCTTGTTTTTAAAAAATTTTGGCAGCAACATTACACAACTTATTATATATGACTCCACACAGACTAATCCACATTTCCACACAGCCAGCAGGCAACAGAGATCGTCGCATTCATCAAAGGCCTTGTTTTAGGTCCAAATTCACTATACCAAAAAAAATTCTCATCACATCAAAATATCGGCACATGCATGGAGTACGAAATATAGATAAAATCAAAACTAATTGCACAGTTTGGTTGTACTTTGCGAGACGAACGTTTTGAGCCTAATTAGTCAATATTTGGACAATTTTTATCAAATACAAACGAATGCTACAGTGACACTACAGTGTATTTTGCAAACTTTGCGCACCTCAAGTTAAGGAACTAAACAAGGCCAAACTAATCTTTACAGAAATTCTACTAGTAGGCAGTAGCTAGCATTCATATGAACGGGTCAGCCTAGGGCCTGTTTAGTTCCCAGAAAATTTTACAAAATTTTTCAGATTCCCCGTCACATCGAATCTTTGGACACATGCATGAAGCATTAAATATAGATAAAAAATAAAACTAATTACACAGTTTAGACGAAATGGACGAGACGAATCTTTTAAGCCTAATTAGACCATGATTTGACAATATTTGTCAAATAACAACGAAAAGAGCTACAGTGTCGTTTTGTAAAATTTTTTGGAACTAAACCGGCCCCTAATCTAAACTACAGAGGTCGCCCCTCCGACTGCAGCTCCAGCAGGAAGCTACGCCTGGCCCAGGGCCACCCCTCCGTCACCGGCAGCTCCAGCGGGGAAACTGCGCCTGCCCTGCTGCGGTGGCTCCAGTAGGCTGCTGCTCCTGTCCCACCGCCGCTCCTCCAGCGGGCACCAGGTGAGGGCGGCGCGGTAGGCACAGGCGAGTGAGCTGGTGTGCCGCTGGCCGAGGCTGCCCCACCTCCACCGTGCAAGGCGGAGTGCGAGCAGGCCGGACCAGCTAGGCGATGCCACCTTGCGTCCTCTGCGCGAGGGGCAGCGCAGCAGCCGGTCTCGGGCGCCGGCAGGAGAGGCCGCCCCACGTCCTCTGCACGATGGGGCGCACGGCCGCCGACGCCACCCCCGCGCGTCCATCGCCGCCTGCGCTGCCCATGCAGTAGCCGTCGCCGCTGGATCTCGCCTTGGAAGCGCCCCTGACGCAGTCGCCGCCGCCGGAGGCCGGGGTCGCCGGTCCTGTCCTTGCATGGCGTAGCGCCTGGATGCCTGCCGCCCGACTGTGCTAGGCCCTGTCCGCTCCCGCACTGCCTGGCCGCCCGCGCCACACCTGTAACCCTGGTCGGCCGCGCGCGACGCACGGCGCCCGGCCGCCTGTGACAAACGGCGCTCGGCCGCCCGCGACGCACCGCCTGGCCGCCCACGACTCACGGGCCCTGGCCGCTCGCGACCCTGGCGCTTGCTTGCGTCCCTTCCGCCCATGACGCAGGGACCCTGCTGCACCCGCTAGGGTTTCAGAGGAGACGGGAGAGATAGAGAGGATACGGTAGAGAGGTAGAGAGAATGGAGAATTGGGGAAGGTATGATTGGATAGCACCCGCTAGGGTTTTCAGAGGAGACGGGAGAGATAGAGAGGATATGGTAGAGAGGTAGAGAGAATGGGGAATTAGGGAAGGTACGATTGGATAAGGGGTATTATTGTCCTTTAGTGTTATTGTGAAGGGTTTTGTTGTTTTTTATTTTTTTTAATTTTAGAAATAACTAACAGAGTTAAAAGTAAGGGTAAACTGAGCCTCGGTAGTTACAAAGCAGAGGTAAAATCACAACGATGACAAAAATGAGGGTAAAATCACAATTGGACATTAAAGTAGGGGCAAGAACACAATATTCCAAAAAATTATTAGCCTAATTATTGGTCAAAGTGTTTAAAGTTTAAATCTTGATATGCGGTGCGCCAGATAAAATTGACGGGAAGGAGTAGTTCTATATGTCTCCAATTAGACGAGAAAGAATAGAAAAACATATGTTTATGCTAGAAAAACATATGTTTATGCCAAATATTAGTTCTGTGCCTCCAATTAGAGGAGAAAAAACAGAAAAACATATGCTTTAGGCCCCACGGGTCATCCGCGGGTGAAATAAGACGCCCGCATCCGACCCGACACCATTGCGGGCCACGACCCGAAGACACCCATGGGTTTGTAATTGCACCCACACCTGTGGGTGTGATTGCCATCCCTGCACGACGGTGAGACACCATGAGCGTGAGGCCTAGTTGACTTGGCCTCTTTGGCTTGGATGGCACTAGTGGCCTTAGGCCTGCCCCTAGCTACGACAGGAGAAATGGGACTTGGGAAATGAAAATGGGACTAGAGAAAAAGTGCACACGATCAATCAACTTCAATTTAATTAGATTTATAGAAAATAATTTTAATATTTATATCTACAAATAAATTTACTATAAAAGTATATTATATGATTAATCTCACTATACTTATTTAATATTTTAAGTTTAATAGCTTTTTAGTTGGTTAATAAAAGACGAGATGTACACACACCACATGAATATGTTGCTTCTACACTGAAGGTACGTAAAAGCATGTCTATGATTTCTCTTGCCACCAAATAAAAATACTCCATGCCACAAAATTTGATTCATCTCTGTCTCTAGCAATCTTGCAAAAAGAAAGAGACATGGGTTATGCAAAAAGAAAGAAAGAAAAAGTATGATAGAAAAAGAAAAAGGAAAGAAAAAGAAGAAAAAAGAGAAAAACAAAGGAAAACATAGCCATGTTCTCAAATAAATAGACTAGAGATTGAGATCATCAAACGAGAGTATAAAGTCTTTCATCATGTTCCACACAACACATCTTGGTTTAAGTGTATGACTTGTTTCTTGATGGATCCAAGTGTTTGACTTAGCAATATATAAATCCCACATGCTTTAGAATAGAATGTTGAGACTAAGCATAATAGCTTTTGCTGAGGATACATACACCATTGAGAGTATCATTCGTGGAACTGAATTATAAAACCTCAAAAAGATCATACCAAATGAAGGATGGAAATACGAGCACTCTATCTAACTGTTGTCTTTCGACCTCTTATGACAAGGTGAAAGCAATAAGCCCCATCATGGCTAAGGTAATATGGTGAGTATTCAAAAATGCCAACTTATTCAATTCGAAAGATATAGTGTTGATTTGTATGCAAAATACTTGTGAGGAGTTAACATTGTAGCAACTCCTGATCCACTATTGTTAAATCTTCGTCTTTGCTCGGACGAGCAAAAGGCTAGTTTGGGGGAGCTTGTTGATGGTCACTAAATGATTAATCTGACCATCAATATGTCAACAAAGTGAAAGGTGAAATCAACATGGCATCACTATTCTATTTTGGTCAGAACCTTCAACCTTGGGCTGGGTTATCTTTAAAAGTCTCTCCTCCAGCTCTTTTCCTTTAGTACAAAGCTAATTGCTCTATCAAGTTCTTCCTCGATCAGGAACTCAGCAAAATTTTTTGTCTTCCTCTCTCCCCTCAAGCTTCCAACCAAATAGAGGATGTTCAGTCCATCATCCAAGAAAGGCAGTGGGATGAAGGGGTGTCTAATACTTGGAATTATTCCTAGGGCTCAACTCATTACAGTAGCAGAAAAGCCTACTCTCTATGCTGATTGGAACTGTTGAAGCCTCCCCTCTATTTCCCCGGTTATGGTCCTCATGTAACCTGGGTAAGCATAAATTTCTCTTCTGACTTCTCATCAAAGATAGACTCAATACAAGGAACCTCTTGAGAAGGAAAAACAAGGTCCTTGGCAATTATAGTTGTGTGTTATGCAATTCAGGTTGTGAAGAAACCAACTTTTTCACCTTTTCTTTGAATGTGCTTTCATCCAATCATGTTGGAACACAATCCGCATTACTTCGAATTTGAATTCCTAGCCCTTAGACATGATTATTGAAGCTAGAACAACCTTTGGCAGCCCACTTTTCAGAGAGATCTTCATTACTGCATGCTGGGTCATTTAGTCTACAAGAAATGGAGTGATCTTTGACAATGGACAAATTAATCTCAATGTGTGGAAGACACAGTTCAGAGAAGAACTTGGTTTGGTGTGCACCAAAGCCTAGCAATCTAGACAAGTTCCCCTCAGCCTTTGGAGAGATAGCTATAGCTAATTTCTTTCTTTCTTTTCTTTTTTGGGCATAGTTGTCTTGTAATTCTTAGTTGTACTTTTGTACATATTGGTTCTTTGTTAGAATGAAAAGAAACAATAGGTAGGGGGCTCCCTTGCCGACTTGGTCAAAAAGGGTGAAATCAACATCAAAGTAGATTTTGTTTTTTCAAATAATAAGGTTCCTATTTGTATTTATATTTGTGTAGGGGCTAACTTGTGAAAACATCAAAGATCAATCACCAAGAACACATGGGACAAAGCAGGAGCACCAGGGCCCACCTGGTCCTGACCCCATCATGGGTCGCCTAAACTAGCCAGGGCTCCTCCACGTTACCAATCCTGCCATAAGCTAATGACCATACAGGAGCAATCCTACACGCTCGTTTTGACGTCAACTTGATCCAAGAGCTAAGGTGGAGCTTCTCTTTGATTGGAGGGCCCACCAATGCATGTTTGTGCCAAGCAAAGTGAAAGGTCTTGATGGCTAGAGGGGGGTGAATAGCCTATTAAAAATCCTACAAAGTATGCTAAATAAGTTTATCAATATAACAAATAGCGTGATGCAAGTTTTGCTTAGCCTAAAGGGGGTTTGCAAGCCACCTATCCAATACACAATTCTAATGAATGTCACACAACCGCACAAGTTAAACCGCAAGAGGTAAACTAAAAAGCTACTCTACTCTAACTACTAAGCACTAGAGAAAACAACTAAGTACTTGAAATGTAATGCAAGAGTAGGGTAAGAAATATTTCACCGAGGGGCGAAGAATTAAGCCAATCAATCAATAATTCCAAGTGATGATATTCAAGATAATTAATCCACTGAGACAAATCAATCACAATCAACGAAGTGAAGACATGATGATTTATCCCGAGGTTCACGTGCTTGCCAGCACGCTAGTCCCCGTTGTGTCCCCGTACACCACGTGGTTCGGTGGCTAATCAGTATCACACACTAAGCCTCTCAAAAGGTGCCACAAGAACCTACCAAATGGTGAGAAGTTCTGATACGAGCAATCCACTAGAGTTAGAATTCAGTGCTCCACCGGGGAACCACAACAACCCCTCCAACAAGCTCACCGGAGCCAACCACGAACAATCACCAACACGTGCTGGACCTCCACCGCTGCTCCAAGCCGTCTAGGTGGCGGCAACCACCAAGAGAAACAAGAATCCCACAGCAAATGAACACTCAAGTACCAACTAGATGCAAACTCACAAGCAAATGCACTCACTCAATCTCGCTTTGATTAGTCAAACAAGCAAGGGAGAAAGAGTGGAGGGCGTGTGCTTAGCTCAAAGGAGTGCTAGAATGAACAACAAGCCAAGAGCAACTCCAAAGAGCTGGCCAACAAGTATTTATAGACCTCCCTAACAAGAACTAGCCGTTAGGCACTCGATTCTGCTGCAGTCACACTAACCGGACGCGCTAGTCAAACTGACCGGACGTGCAGGTGCGCACACCACCCATGCGTGAAGCACGACCGGACGTGCTAGTCAAGCCGAGCAGCGCTCTAGCAAGTCAGTGACCGGACGCGCACGCTAGACGAACCGGACGCCACAGTGCCAGCGTCCGGTCGTTTTTAGTAAGCCTCCACGCGTACCGGATGCGTCCGGTGGATCGTGACCGGACGCGCCACCGCGTTCGATCACAAGATCGAGACGCGCGCAAAAACTGATCACTGACCGGACGCGTCCGGTCAAACAGAGACCGCGTCCGGTTCAGCGTCCGGTCACCCCTGTGACCTCCGTTCGCCTCCATTTCTTCACCTTTGGCGCAGTGGAAAATAGGCGTTTCATTTCCTAAAAAAGCGCTGAATCCCGCCTCGCAAACTCGGCGAGAGGAAGAGAGGAACCCAAACCTTTCTCTACCACTCGAACTCCACCGCCTTCGCAAATGTGCTAACATCACCAAGTGTACATCACTATGTGCATGTGTGTTAGCATTTTCACAATCATTTTTGAGGCGTTAAGTTAGCTCTCCACTAGATCTAAATGCTTATGCAAATGAATCTTCATCTAGTGGCACTTAAGTGATCAATAGCCCCGGAAATTTCCCTCTTTATAGTATGGCTATCGATCCTAAGCCATCCACACCCTCTATGGTGTCTTGGATGCGAAATGAAAAGCCATATCATATACCTTTGCCTTGAGCTCCATGATTTGGCTTTGCACCTACATCCAACTCCATCATGGTAAGCACTTCATCATCACATTACTTGATCACCATGCTTCACCATGTCTCGTGCCAATAATCATTGCTACACACATTCTTATGCATATGATTAACACTTAGGCATTGTCACTAATTACCAACACCAAACATAGGACTTTCACAAATGTGGTTAACTACCAATGATACCTGCCAACCTCCATTGAGGATCATTCTAGAGAGCGTTGGATCGAAAGTCCATGGATCCTAAGGGTTGCCTGACCCCTAGTTGATTCGACCAACTCTAGTAGGGGTGCCACCGCCTCTCCACTCCTTTACAAGTTCCCCCTACTCATTTAAACTCATTTAATTTATACTATAAATACAAGTGTCGGTGCCATTTATAAGATATCTCATCACAAGATCATCTCAAGGAAGCAAGAAGAAGCTAGTAGTTAGGCAAGTAGTGCGAGTTAGAGTTGAGTCAAGCTCTACTAAGAATCCAGAAGTAGTCTTTGGAGTCTGGTATAGCTCATGACCTTTCTTCTTTTGTAAGACTTTACTTTATTGATTATATTGCTTAAGTACTTCATTCAAGTCTTACTTATAGTAGTAGTCTTGACATCTAGTTATAACATAGTGTTTTAATTAATTGCTTTAGCATAATTGGTTATCTCATAGCACAGGTTCACCTCTCTTTTATAGAGTGCTCTAATCAATTCATCGTGGCCACAATTAGAGCAGTAAGTCTGTGGTGTAAATATGGTGTTTAAACTATAGTTTACTTGTGTTTGTGGCTAGCCTCATGGATAAATTGTGGTAGTTGGCAAATGGTGAGAACCCTATCCATCCTATGTATTCCACGCATTCAGGCTACTTCTTTAGGGTCCAATTACAGTTTATCTCTATCAACCCTTCTCATCCCTTTTTGTTGGTGTTTGGACCGTACCCCAAAGTGCTACCCATTCCTAACTTGCTATTCCTTGGCTTAGTTGTATCGCTGTAGTCTTGACTAGAGTTGTGCTTCATAGTAAAAGTAACTTAGGGTTCTTGTACTCACTCGTTGTAACACCCTAGCTCATTAGAAGCCTATAGTAGTTATATTGTTGGCCCATGTGGCACACGAGGAGTTATTGTTGTTGGATTTAGTACCACCTTGAAAGTTTAGGAGAGTAAGAGTCAGGTTACAATCCTTATTGTTTCAACCGTATTACCTCCGGGTTAACCCATTTACACGAACCGATGACGAAAGTGTAAGAGAGGTGTTATGCATATGCAGGCCCGTTCCACATGTGCAGTTGGGCCATATAAGCTAGTTTTGGACGCGGGGCTCAGATCATCAACCCTTGCTGCACTTGGCCATGGAAGGGTGTACCAAGAGGTGGTTCTGGGCATCTGTTGTATATGTGGTGAGCTGCCGAAGACGTCAATCCTTAGGGGACAGTGAATGTAACACCCCAGCTTATAGTAGTTATGTTTTTGGCCCATGTGGCACATGAGTGTAACATCACAGGTGTTACGTAAGGCCTTTACACTAAACATGTACTTATTAACTTGTTAATAATAAATTAGAACAATGTAGCATGTGAAGATAAAAATGCATCACATGCCATGATAACAATAAATCGATCAAACCCTTTTAATCAAGGTCAGACTTAATTTGGTAAACAGATAATTAATAATTATTAAATACTATTTAATGTCAAGTATGTAAAAATATTCAAATTATGAAACACATAGTGACAAACCTCAACTCATGGTTAAATAGAATAGTGAAAGAAGAAAAAGGAGAAAATAGAAGTCACGAATTGATGAAAGCATTTAAGTCCTTAATGTATGTTTATTAAATAATATATATTGTCCTTGTGTTTGGTAAAAAAAGAGAGAAAATGGAAAACAAAAACACATGCACACAACACACTCACGCACGCACGCCTGCACCACACATGTGCCCACGCTGCCACGCACTGCCGTTGCCGCTGCTGCATTGCCTATCTGCATGCCTATTGCTGCCGTGGCTAAGCTCGAACTTATTCTTCCATCTTGTTTATGCATGTTTCACTTAAGCACACATTTAACCCATGCATATCATTTGGGAACGACAATGAATAGATGGATGAACGGAAAGATGTTGGCGTCAAATGGGAAGATGGTGCAATGGTGACCATGTCCTGAAGATGAAATACTAACTTTGTATATTGCTACCCAGACAAGCCCGGTGCATAATCCCTACTTTTCAGCACATATTATGATGTGTGCATTAAGTTTTGAGGAGTTAGTTGGAACCCACCTGCATATATATTCCTTATCCTACGAGTCTTACTAGTATGACATGATTGTTTAGATTGCCATGCTATAGGACTCTGGTAGAAGTTGAGTGATTGCCTGTCACTCGCGAGATATAGGAATATAGATATTACTATTATTACTATCACATGAATTCGAGGTGGATAATAATTGGATACCGGACGGGAAACAGGGGAAATGGATGTTATGAGATTGTGGATGTGGTGGGTGCAACAGGGCTTGATCTAGTTGCAACAGAGTTAGGCTCTGGGTGCACGTTTTCCCACCTGAGTCAATTAAGGACCATCTGTTGTTGTGGATGACAGTTAAATTTTGAATGTCCCTCTCACACAGGAAGGCTTGCGTACCTTACTTGTCATGGGTTATGGCTTTTTCTGGGCCGACTTGTATGGAGTCAGGGGCAGGTGGAGTTCCAAGGGCACCAATCTATTGCATAGGCTATAGTGTTGGGACATGGAGTCCGAGTTTAGATGGGGACCTGGAGCCTGTGACATGTTTGGGAAGGCTAGTCTTATCTATGCTTTTGGGTTCAGACGAGGCGTGTGTTGAGGGGTACCTAGCTGGGATACATCGGTTCACAAATAGTTGTTTTGTTTGAGACGGTACCTGCTTGACTGTGGTCTGGCACCATAGTAACAACTAGAACATGGATGAGGACTTAAAATGATTCTGATTGCTTACCACAAGCTTTAAAGTAGTACAGGTGCTTACCTAGAATGGTTAGCTAATAAACTAATGATGACCGCTAAAACTTTGAATATAAGGATGTACTATTAGTAAAGCTTCATGTAAGTTCAAACCAACAAAATAAATAATCCTTGCATATCCATGGAGTCATTTTATTTTTTTTCCTGTGGGGTAAGTCTTGCTGAGTACACTCGAGTACTCAGGGTTTTATTTCGCCTATTGTAGGTAACAGGTGGATGCTACAGGTAACTCTTGTGTGTGGATACCTCCTTGTGGGCTCAGCGGGGATTCCTTTTACGCTGCGATAGTAGTTTTACTTATAACCCACACCAAATGTTTTTATAAAGAAAAGTCTTATAACTCTGCTATCATATTTTGTATAATTGTTTACCATGTTAAATGCTTAGACATGTCTCTGAATAAATATTTATTTTTGTTACAACTTTGGTCACATAATTATTTGCTGCTGCAAGATAAAAAATATGTACACATGTAATATATCAACTTTTATTTAAGCTACACTATAATTGTTATTTTCGCTGATGTATAAAATTATTTTGTAATAACTCCGATCTTTGTAATCTTGTGATGTATGGAATGATTAAGAATGTTGTATGCTTCGTTCACTTATTTATGGCCCTGATGAAAAATGTAGATTTTTGAGTTCTCCCATTGGGTGTGCTTGACGGAACCATTTGATTTTAGTGTGCTCCATGGGGTACTTAGTGTCTAATGGAAGACAAGTACTCATATGAGTGGATTAAGTCAGGCGGTTATGCCATAACGAGGCATTGTTATTGGTGGGTTTGGTACCACCTTAAAAGTTTAGGAGGGTGAGTCTAGCTTATAATACTTATCGTTTGAAACATATCACCTCCAGGTAAACTCTTTTACATGAAGCGAGTACGAAAATGTAAGTGAGGTGTTACACATATGCATACTCGTTCTACATGCGAAGTTGGGTCATATAAGTAGATTTTGAACATGGTTTGTTAAGTAGATTTTGAACATGGTTTGTTACGTTCCTTGTCCTCCCATTAGCAACTAGAGTGGAAAGATTGTTTGTAACTTAGTCATTGGAAATCATACCGATCAATCATCTTATTGTTTGTAACTTAGTCATTAGAAATCATATCGATCAATCATCTTAGCCAGATATATGTTTTTTTATGTACAATACTCGAAATACTCCCGGATGAAGTGTTGCGTCGATATTTTATACGCACATGCAAAATCATGTGGCTTGTGACATGTGATGACACGACTGTAGGAGTTGCCTAGTGAGCTTTTCTCAGGGTTAGTTCTCTTGTTACTTCTTTTTCCTAATTTATAAAATTGTAAAACGACTTATAGAGCTAGCTGGATTTTAGCCAGCCTATTGAAAATCCATTTATAGAGCTTGCGGTGTTTCAACTAACATTTAGAAATCGTTGATTTACAGAGATACACAGATATAGCTATAGAGGTGAGCGGAGCCATCCGTGAAAAAAGTTTCTGTTGTGATAATTCTAGATTAGGATAAGACAAAAAATTTAAATTTAGTTAATTTAAAGAAAAATATCAATATTTATTTCTTCAAATGGATTTATTATAAAAATATATTGTTGAATTAATCTCATAAAACTTATTTGATTTTATAAAATTATTAATATTTTTATATATTAGTTTAATTAAACTAAAATTGTTTGACTAGCGAGGAGTGAGAATTGTTTTCTATTGCACAGAAGGGAGCAGTAGACGCCACGCCCCTACCGGCTGCCACCACTCCGTCAGGCGCCAGTAGGTTGCTCTTACAGCAGGGTCGGACAAAAAGCTCGTTAAACTAGTTTGGTGGCTCGGTATAAAAGTGTTTCGATTGGACTCATTTATCTTTTAAAATGAAAATAACTTGATTTGGAACGACTTTCAACTTCGGCTCGGCTCGTTAGGCTCGGCTCGTTAGACTCGTCGTAAAGTTAGGTCTTAAACAATACAGGAAATAATAATAAATAAGATTATACTAACTTCTTAAAAAAACTCAAAAAAAAACTACGGTTCACTCGATATCCAGCCCTATCTTCCAAGCTGCGCTGCACCCTGCGCGCAGTGCAGAGCTTCGGAGCAGTGGAGCACCAGGTCAGAGTGTTTGGTCGGGGGGAGCCGGGTGGAGCAGCCATTTCAGGAGTTCTCTGCTCTTTGCAGCAGCAGCATCACCAGGTAGGTGATTCGTTAATGGTTCTCTACAATCCTGTGTTCCTGGTGTGTTTGGATGGATAAATCATCTTTTTATTGAATCCCTACGGCGCCGTCCCCGGCAGGGACCAGCCGCGGCGACCTCGCTGGCTACCTCGGTCTCTTTACATCTCTACTGTTCGACGCATTGGACGGACTCATACTCCGCTCCATCCGCCTCCTCCCGACCTCCAAGCATTTCGGCCTCGCGTCGGAGGTCAGTCCCTGACCCTGAGCACACGACCTGCTCGACGAATTGCCGCACTGCCGTGCCGAACAAAAATATATGGCTGTAAGCCTCTAACCTTCTTTTCTGCCGTATCTTGGCTTCATAGTACTCAGATGTATCCGGCTCAAGGTCTGATGATTGATAGCGAATTGCGTTTCACCAATTGCCATGCCACGAGGAATGCAACTTCCAAAGCTCCTTTCATCGTTTGGTTATCTGATTGTTCAATGGTGGGCATTTTTTACCTCCTTGTTATTATATTCGGTCCTCTTTTCTTTCGTTTGAGATGAAAGTCATTGGTAGGATGTTTTTTTTTGGGAAAAAAAATCTTGGCATAAAAAAGTGTATTGTTTCTCTTGTTTGCTAAATTCTGATTTAAACTATTTTGGTTATACACCGCAACATCGACCCATGTCTCATGACTCATCTTATATTTTGATTCTTGGTATTTGAATTTTATTGCACAGAGATACTTGGTAAACATCATACTAAGAATCTTAAGTTTGTCCATATATATACTGGTATAGCATGTGCATGTTATAATCTAGGTAAACAGATGTGTGCAGTGTAATGGGTTCAAACCTAGTAATGGATTGAGATAAAGGAGAGTTATAATTAATCAGGTTTCTTAAAACTTACTGCAGAATGCTCGCACGAGAGGGATTCACGGAAGTGCGAAGGCCTCGCGTGCCGACACGTGGTCTATCCAGTTTTGCAAAAAGACCCTCTAATGTTTCGTAAATCAACCCACAGTCTCATTTGTTCGGTGTGTACAATATTCAGGTTGAACTATTTTACGTATATGGCCCTAATGTAAAATCTATTTCGACGCGAAGAAGAGAAATTTTGATAGCTTCATCATTTTTGCATAAAACCGCCCGCAGGCAATTTTGCAGAGACCCCCTCTCATTGCCCAGCGCTCCACCCCAACCCCAGCTCCGCTCATTCTTCTTTCTCCACTCTCTTCTCCCCCGCCGCCACCGCCACATCTCTTGCTTCTAGCCAGCACGCCGCAAGATGGCTACGTCGGACAACGAGCGTGGACCACAACGCAGCGGTAGCTTCCCCGGCCGTTGTCTTCACCGAATCGGAAGGCCCTCTGGTGGATCTTGGCGTCCTCAGATTAGATCCATGAGACCAGCAGCAACGGCAAGCTCTCTGTCCACTATCCACGCGGGGGGTATGGGGCTCCTCCGAGCATCCGTGGCGGCATCACGGACCAGCCCAGCACAGGCATGAGGCGTGGCAAGGTGATGTCTGGACACAAGATTGGTGTCTGAGACACCGGTCCTCCCCTCCTCGCGTTGGCGGCGCGGGCTGGACGTCCCCATGCTAGGGTGCTCCGCTCCCTACCACGGCTACGAGGCAAAGGTGCGCAGATTCGCACATTGCACCCTCTCGGCGCCGTCGTCTCCGTGTCCGAGTGGTATGTGTGTGCATCTCTCGCCAGATATTTCAGTGTGAGATAATTTTTTTACCAGCTTCATTGTAGGTTCTGGAGGGCAAAGATGAGGCGAACCTGAAGAAGAGAAATATTGGCAATAGCTGGGCTAAACACGTTACTTATGTTGGTCATGTTATACAAGTTTACCAGACCGTAGCTAGGTTACAATTGTTGGTTGAAAAGAAATTGTTGCTTATTATATAAATTGTAGCTCCAAAATGTTAATAGCCTACACATTGCTGCTTATTGTTATTTGATTGACAAGAAATTCATGACGGGTGAAAAAAGCAGAGCTGCAACTTAATCTGAATGGCCTCTGCATATTTACCACATGTAGATAGCTGTTGCCTGATGCCCATGCTTAGTCAAACTCATGCTTGCTAAATTTGTTCTTGGTCCTTTCTGATTTTCTCATAGATTTGATATTTCAATGAATATGAATCTAAATGCTTCTGGTATACACTCTACTAGATATGCGATGGACATACTGACAGCAATTCAAATCTCAATGTGTAGATTTACTTGCAAGTCGATCTATTAATTTGAATCTCAGTTTGTTGTATACTTTCATGGTGCATATCTTGTTTGTTCAAGGCGATCTTGGCTTGTCAACTTTCATGTGCAGAAATTGACATTCAAATTCCTTTCCTTGTGGAGGAACATCACAGGGGCAAAGGCACAAGCACCCCTGTGGCCTGTCTTTAGGTGGTGGACTTGTGTCTAGGAGTCCCCCCTAGGTTTTGATTGTGCAAAGTCATCTCCTTTTTGATTCGGTGATTTCTTATTGTGCTTTATGGTTGGGTGGCGTCGAGAGCACAAAACTTTTCTAGATTGGGCCTTCTTGTTCTTGCAGTGTACTTGTGCTACCATGGTTTAAATAGTTGATTTTGAAAATCTCAGATTTTTCAAGTGTTTAGGATTAGGATCGTTGTACCTCTGTGCCCTTTGCAACTTGCGAGCTTGTGTTTCTTTTCTCTTTTGTATAGGTTGCATTGATTTTCCATGTCTTCCTACTATCACCATGCCCTGAGGTGTTGCATGTGCCAAACTGCAAGTCCGTCGTTGCTGACAGAGCCTGGAATTTTCTTTTGGTGATGATGGAGACAAACTAGCTGATAGATCGACGTTTCTATGTCACATCCAAGAATCTGGTATGTACGTAGTAGGAGATATAGTGGCATTGAGTGGGCATGCGTTTATGGGATACTGCTTCCTGTATTATAAAACATTATGTATAAACAGATTACAGGTGGAACTGTTTAATTGATAGAGTGAAAAAAAATCCACCTTGTGTCTGGTCACCCAAATTGGAAATTTTGCCCCTCTTTTTAATGGGCCATGGCTACGCAGAGAATAGTATTATTTGTCTGTTTGGATCCATCAATTCCGTGTTCACCTAATGTCAGCTTCCACTCCCAACAGCAATCCCGCCGTAAGGTATGGCTTTTCCTTGGTTTTGTCTTTCTTTTCAACGAGAGCACTAATATGAAAATCAACCTTCTCTCCTGGCCATCCGTCTTTGTGCATGTGCATGAATTTATGATATTTCTATTACAAGAGCTGAGATCTGCAGTTCTCAATCTTGCACGAATTAAGTTAGTATCTTCAAGCTTGGAAAATTTAGAATGGTTCTTCATAGAATGGGATTTAGCCATCTTTTGGCTTAAATGATTTAGGCTGTTCTCCTCTGTCATTTATTGGATTGGTCATCCTAAACACGTAAACAGGCATGAACTATATAGGGAACTCTTTTGTATATGTGCAATCACCTAAGCGTCGAGCCAACAGACGTGATTTTTTATCACTGATGCAGTGTTCCCTTTGACCGATGGGCCTCCATAGCTTGGCATGTCCTTGGCGAGATCCACCAAACATGTAAGCAAGCAGGAGCTATATAGGGAATTCTTTTGTATTTGCAATCATCTAAGCGTTTGGCCATGAAGGAACCTCCCGCTATTTAGTCAATTGGATATCTGGGTGGACATGAACATGGCTACAAAATGTGAGCTATTTCTCATATTATGAACTGCTTTAGTGCTTTGGATGGAATTTGTACCAATATTGTAAACTGCCGAGAGGTAGTAATGAATTTTGGTATTGGCATGTAATAGACAGAAACCATATATGGTCTAAAAGGACCATACACTTGGGCCTATTTTGATCCCATGAATTGAAACCAATATTTAGAAAGTGCTTTCTATTTTATTATTTGAATATTTTCCGATTCTTCTCAATAATATATATATATATATATATATATATATATATATATATATATATATATATCTCAGTTTTTTCATATGTACTTTATATTATTGCTTTGCAATGGGATGCCGGTAGGGCGCCCGGAAGGGCGCTTCCTTTTCTAGTTCTCTAAAATGAACTAGAAAGTATTTGTGTCTGTATAGTAAGTTGGATTCTGAAGCATCCGTTTACGTTTATAGAAGAATAAGCTCAAGTATGAACCAACAACTCTGCTAACTACCCATGATACACTTGGTTCTCTATAAGGCGCAGATCACGTGTAAGTATGAATAGTAATGTTTCGAGGCAACACATTAAAAATATGGATAACACAGCACACATATATGAAGAAAACCATTAGGTCTGACTTCATGTTTAGATTCCTCCAAAATTCATTTGGAGTAGCCTGTCCAATAGGAATTTTGAAGGAATTGTTGGGTACCATTCATTAATTTAAATACTTCTTTGCATAATGATTACAATGAAAATATATTTGGAGCAGCAGTTCTGGTGTTGATGGAAGGAATAAAATTTGATAGTTTCCATAATGAGATGATAAAAGAAATAATCTTATTCCAAAAGGAATTTCGGGTTGTCTACGAATAATAAAACATGCTTTATCCATCTTGGATATCGATCAGTCGTCCTCTGGAGGCCAATTTGTTTGAAACTCGCTGGGACTGAGAGGCATAAAATTCCATAGGATATGTTAGCATCGGCAGAATGTTGCATGGACCATATGATGTTGAAATGTTGGCTCTCTGGAGAAGAAAACATAGTCCAAATTATGAATAGAAGGCAAGAAAAATAGGAGTTCCTGATATCTTGATTGTAACTTTTTAACTGTACAAATGAAAGGAAAACACCAATCCATTGTAAACATATATACATGGAACTTAGATTACTTAAACAATTGATAATGCAAACTATGGTCTCTTTGTATCATGCATAGTTGGACCTGAAAGTTATAATGTCCTTAGGCCAAAGCATCCCATAAGTTTCCAATTATTACAAGCAGTTAAACTGATCAGCAAGTTCTATTCAGAATAGCAGGCCTGAGCATTACTGTAAACCATTTTGGCCTTAGGTTTGCCAAAAGTGGGTAGTATTTGTGCAAGAAACTGATCAGAGGGATTCACTGTTCCAGTTTTCATACCTCATTCCTGCATTGCATTGAGCTTTTCAACAATATCTGCTATGGAAGGTCTCATCTTGCGTTCATGTTCCACACATTGTAACCCAATTTCAACACACATTTTAATTTGCTGGAGGCGATCTGGATCAAATGATGTGTACTTGGATGATATGTGGCCATCTGTCCAACTTTTTTGTACCTACAGGTTTCGATGTTCCTCCTGTTATATCATACATGCAAACTAAATCTAATCTAGTCTATTTGAAAAAATTCGAATCATGAAAATGCCAAATAACATGATCTTACTTTCTCAATAAATTTTCGTCCACACTTGTCTTCAGTGTTAGGAATATTCTTTTCTCCGGTGCTTATCTGAATGATTAGTAGACCCAAACTATATATGTCTGACTGGGTAGAGATTTCACCTCTGTATAGATATTCCGGAGCCATATATCCACTGAACAGAGTTCATTAAAACTTATTTAGTGTGAATTTTTAAAAATGGAATCTAGTAATAAAGGAAAATAGTCATTTCACTTTTTTTTTTACTTACAATGTTCCCACAACATTTTGAGTGTTCATTCGGGTTTGCTCTTGACCAAAGAGTCTTGAAAGTCCAAAATCAGCAATTTTGGGGATCATATTATCACCCAACAAAATATTTTCAGGTTTAAGATCCATGTGAACGACAGGCTGATCCATTTCCTTATGTAGGAAATGTAAACCATTGCAGATTCCTTGAACTATTCTAAACCGTGTGTCCCAGTCGATTCTATTAGATTCACCTGTAGAAGTAGAACACAGAGATATGTAAGTAATCTTTACCAGAAACAAAAATCTTATTGTACTAATAACTCATTTTGAACTTTTTGGTTTATAATATGAATTTTAATTACTCATTTATCTCAAAGTAGCAACTGAAAACTCAATAGGATGCAAAAATTAAAGGAATTAAATAGTGGCGAATGCTGTCGAATATTGTAGTACATATACATACCAAATAGATACTTTTCAAGGCTGCCCATAGGTAGATATTCATAGCAGAGAAAAACTTCAGCTATATCTACAATGATATATCTTCCATTGTGTTGCACCACCTTCTTCTGTGACTCATGACAGTAGCCCACCAACTTCACTATATTTTCATGTTGGGCTGCCATAAGATTACAGACCTCATTACTAAATGTTTTTTCATTTGCCACAGGAGAGTTTTCTCCAAGTTTCTTCACAGCAATCATTTCCCCATTCTCCACAATTCCCTATGTCAAGTATCATGTATTATTTATATTCACATGCTGACATGTGTTCAGTCAACTTGAGATGGCAGGAAAAAATTTCAGGCGTATATAGTCATACCGTGTAGACTGTTCCAAATGCACCTTTACCAAGTTCTCGCTGAGGAGAGAAATCATCTGTGATTTGCTTCAGAAAGCTTGCTGGTATATCCTTGGGCAATGTGCTTAGAAGACTAGACCTGGTGTTAGTAGTCATCTCTGACGGTTTAGAAAGCTGTGATCTGAGCGACAGCAAGATACAGCACAAGGTATGGATGTTAGAACATCTAATTCATGGAAATATGACACAGTACTTAAAACAACTTATCCAAGAAAGAATAAGCTAAAAAATTAATAAAAACGTTAGAAAACAACCTGGTGTTTGGATGTGTGATGTTTTCTTGCAGTTGCAGTGCTGTATATAGTATTTGGTTCAGGTTTGAACTACTACATCCTAAGCTTTCATTGGCATACCCTCAACTGGAATTAATCAAAGGTAGCAATTTTTTGCTAGTTTGAAAAGTTTTAAAAGATGGGGTGTATGCACCTGGTCATCCCCAAATCAACCAGGAATGGTTCTATCCCCAAAAGATTCAGACTGATCCAGAATATGTTGACACTTTCATTTCAGTGTTCGTAATCAAGGTTTACTGCGTAATGCATCTATCAGGCGTCAGCACAGTTGCTGTAGGGGCTTTCGGATTTATTTTTTCCCCTCGAATTAGATATGACAAATGATTCAGCACTAAGTTTTGTTCAAATCAGAATGCAGGTCTAATGGAACACGCTTTCAAATGTGCGGGAGCATACAAATGCTACTACAGATGCGATGAATTAAGGATAACAGTTGCGCTGCACGATAGCAAGCGAAAACAAGCACAAGGCCTTGCAAAATTCATGTGAAGAACAGCGAGGACAAGAAGACTGACCTGGAAGGGAACAGCCGGAGGATGCAGAGCAGCAGAACGATTGGGAGAGACGGATGAATCGTGAGTATTTATATGCTAACTGGCGGGGAGGAAACGCGCTTCTTGGACGCGTCGCGGCCATGGTGAAGGTGGGTACGACGCGGGTCAATCTGACAAGTCAATGGCCACACGCGTTTCTGTCAGGAATTTTTTTTTTATTCCAGAGTTCAAATTTTTTGTTCATTGGAACGCCGAGTACGGAGATGAGAGAAAAATTCCATGGTGAAGCACGTTGCCGTACCTGATGTTGTATACTTGTATATGGAGATGAGCCTGCTGCGTGGCCATGCGAAATGGTGAATGAGTTGCCTTCAGTTTGCAAGGATACATGGGCCCAATGTCCATGTAACTTCAATCTTGGCACCGTTCACTTTCCATGCAAACCCAAAATATTTTCTCTTTCACCCATCACATTAAATCTTTGGACGTATGCATGGAGCATTAAATATAGGTAAAAAAAACTAATTGCATAGTTTGTCTGTAAATGTCGAGACGAATCTTTTGAGCCTAGCTAGTCTATGGTTGGACAAATTTTGTCAAATAACAACGAAAATGCTACATGAAATTTTCCCCAAAAATTTTGGGATTTGAACACGCCCCTTATACTTCGCATACTCCTACGGGATTCTACTGGCGAAATGCAAAAGCTTACAAACTACGAATTGAGTTAATTTCACTTCAATGGAACGGAAGTTAATTTCGGAGCATTTTGTTATTATTACAGCATGCTATATTCAACTTCATTTTGCCTTTAAAATGTTCCCTTTTGGTTGAATTCCAATGAAAATAAGCTTTGAGAACACTTATTACGCAAACCAAATATTTCTTATCCAATGATTTACCTATTTTTCACTTCTTTCAGAACAAAATATCAGAAATGAAACAAACGTAGCAAGTAAAAGCCTCCACTAGGGAAAGAAAGATGAAGCAGAAAAGGTGCTAGAAAGAGACTAATAAGTTAATTTCTTACTGTGCGTGTCAGTGTTGAAAAGTTGAAATCAGTTTGTCAATAACCTTGTATTGTGTTCATTCTAAATTGTAAGTCGATCCACCTTTTCTAGATACCAAAATGATTTATAATTATGTTTGCATATATAGGGCTAATTGTTAGCTAGCTAGTTTTTAGCTCTAGCCTATCCAAAAAGAGGCTAATAAGTGACCTAATCTTTTATCTAAGCCTCTAACTAGTTATTACCCAAGTAAATAATCAACAACAACTAACTTAATGTATTTTTAATCTCACCTAATAACTAATGCCAACTTATCCAAACATGCTATAAATCTAGCGGCCGGAATTTGTGTTATTAGGGCAATCGGATAACATTAACCTAGCGATAGTGCTTTCGGACTTGCTAGCGCCCGAATGTCCGATCCGGGGCGCTAGCGTCGGACGGTGCTCCTGTGCCCGCGCTTGACACACTCAGTTCCCTGGCGTCCGCACCCATCCTACTCCGGAGGCCGCGCAGGCCCACGCATGCGTGAGGACCACCTCGAGCCCGCTCCGTTTCACGCGTCCGCATGCACATAGCAGCAGTAGCACCAACAGGCGTGCGGTGACCCATGGCGGCATGGTGACTCACAGTGGCACACTAGCAGCAGCATGTGCTTCCCTGAGATCTACTTTTGAAACATCCAAATGAAACTTTGAAACAGATGAAACACTTAAATATGCGCTCGAAATATGCATGTATAGACATAGTAACATATGCAACACCAGATCTACTTTTGAAACATCCAAATAAACATTTGCAACATATGTCTGAAAATAGATGAAACACTTGAAACATGCGCTTGGAATATGCGTGTATAGTCATTGCAACATGTGTAACACTAAAATCTACATTTTAAACACTTGAAACATGCGCTTGGAATATGCGTATATAGTCATTGCAACATGTGTAACACTTAAATCTATATTTGAAACATCTATATGAAACATTTGCAACATAAGTATGAAACACTTGAAATATTTGAAACATACGCTTGCAACATGTGTATATAGCTATTGCAACGTAAGCAACATTCAGATAAAAACACTTGAAAATGTACGTCTGAATACCTGAAACACTTGAAACATGACATCGCCGGTGACCACGGCTTACCTGGTGGAGAACTATGGTAGCCCCCTCCTTGACGGGCCGGGGACTCGGCAGCGACAGACTTGGAGGCGGCGGCGAAGGCCTCAGCCTCGATGGTCGTGGTGGCGCGCTTGGCATCTCAGGCTTTAGGACGACATCGTAGCACTGGGAGAGGACGCTAAGCGCCGCGAGTGTTTGCACAAGGTCGCCAAAATGCTGAGCGACGGGAGCAGCACCTCCGCGACCTTGGTGCTTGTGGCAATCGCCAGGGCGGCGTCGATGGATTCCTTAGGGGTCGTGGGCTGGCTGGCTGCAGCGACGACTTTGGGGGGGTGTCCTCCGCCATGGCTGTGACCTGCGGGGGAGAGTCCAGAGTGGACCACGTCGGAACCCATGGCGGCATGGGCTCAATGACGAGTGGAGGTCGCGTGAGTCGAGTGAAGCTAGGCTTCGAACGTTTTGAAGTGGGTTTTAGATCTGATAAACGGCGGGCCTCCCAGCACGGGGAGCCAGGCCACGTCACCCGAACTATTTTCATCCGTCCGATCTCGCCATCCGACGACCTCGATTGGTCCGAGCGGCTTCAGCCCTGAGCCGCTTCTGCTGCTTCTCGTGCTTCTTATCCGCTTCTTCGGCTTCACGTCCGAATCCAGACCCCAAATATATATCTCAGCTTCAGCTTCTCCATCGTAATAAAAAAGAAAAAAAACAGAACTCTCCCCCCCCTCTCGCTCTTCGCTTCATCCCTCCCGAGTCTCGACGCCATCCAGAGGCGACGGCGGTGGTGACGACACCGGCTGCCAGCGGCGCGCCACGTCCCACCTCCTCCTCCTCCTCTGCTTCTTCCTCCGCCTCCTCCTCCTCCTTCTCCTCCCCCGACGCGGCACTGAGGGCACGGCGCGGCGGCACTAGGGCGAGCACGCGCCCTGAGGGCGGCGTGGGCCGAGCACCCTCCCCTCCCCCCGCGTGGTGGCGCGCTGCCGCCCCACAGGCGAGCGCGCCGCGGTCCCAAGGTGCGGCCTCTCTCCCTTCCTCCTCCTCCCTTCTTCTCTACCTGCTGTGTGAAACCGAGCACCCAAACCCTAACTTTTCTCAACCTCTCAGGTACTCAGATGTGCTTCGCTTTTCTTTTCTAATTTCATTACCAATCTCCTTTGCTGAACCCTCGCATTTTGTATGCATCGTACCTTTGCTTGTCTCTGATTACTTTTCATGGTCTGTGTGAAGTGTTCCTGAGAAAAATACACTAATAGTGTTCAGGCAGCACGCTAGAAATGTTGCATATAGAAACAATTTTTAACTCACCCTGCATTGATTGGTTGAGATTGCCTGCACAATCAGTCATCGTTGATTAGTGATGGAATATAATTAAGTTACCTTGTGTGCCGTCGTACTATAACTATCTTGGTTGCTAACATCCTAATATTAATCCTATATGAAATTGCACTATTGTGGAAGGTGTCTCTTCCACCAGGTAATCCTAAAATAAATTGAATATTCTTTTTATCATTCCTGTTAATACCATTGACTTGCTTGCTTATTGTGAAAACTGCCTTTAATTGATAGAAACCATGGTTAATGCAATTACCAATACAGCTCCTGCGTCAGACATTTAGCGTTTCCGGGTAAAACATGTCCCTGGTAGGCAGCTGCTGTGCTTTACCAATTCAGTTCTCTATGCAAAGGCCTTTTCTCAAATTCTGTACTCATTTCTAACAACATTAAGATAGCTGTCGGGGGCATTCTGCACTACAAAGAGAGGAACTATTGTTTACACAATTATGGTGCCCCTCTTGACTTTTGTTTGGTTAGTGTATCGTTCTTTGTTTCCGAGTTTTAGGAACAGATATGATGCTTCATATCATGTTTTGGCTGTGACTATTAGGAGCACACGATCGCTACCAACTAGGCACAGGGAATTTGTAGGCCAAATCAGTTAGTGTCGGCCAAGGAATCCCTTTATAATGCTATGGTATTTGGTGGGTCTTGTCATATATCTAAAGGATGAATTATCCATGCGCTAGAGTGCTACAGAGATAAAGGATCCTCCTTCATTTTTGTCGGTCCCTGTATCGTTATCATTTGGGAGGTCCGTTATCAGATATAGCATCTCATATCATGTTCAGACAATTTTTTTTTGTGCAAAATAGACTTTTGATGACCCTAGGGGCCATGTTCTCAGTATATGCTAAATATAAACCGTGTGATTTTACGTAGTTACCTATAATTTTGGATTACAACATGACGTGTTCGGTCTTTTGGCAGGAGCAAAATTGACTAGGTTGTTCCCGCTTTTGATACCGGACAAGCTTCAGCTGATGCCATGACATGAAACTGTAACTATGGGACATGGATAACACACTTATTTTGCTCAAGTCACCTCTGGATGGCTCATATGCTTGGGGATTTTCACGTCCTCGAGGATTTGAGAAAAGTACTGAAATAGAAAAGCAATGGGACAACCTTAGTTGAACTCTGTGATCGACCAAATGGAGATGATGCGTTTGTATAGGGTGCTGCCACAGTCAAAGTGTGATCATCGAAACACGTTCCAACATGCCCAGGTAAATTTTACAGTGTCCTGCATTGACTTCTGTTTCATATAATTGAACTACGCTGTTACCTCTCCAGAGCTTGGCGCTCAGAAAATAAATGACTGCCAATAAGCATGTTATTCCCTTTTGTTACAGATGGGTTCCAAAGATGTGTACCTGATTTTCATTCAGAGCCAAACTCTATTTTCTCATGTTCCATGGACAGTGTCAACTCAGGAAAAAAAAAGAAAGAGGATGTGTTATCACATTCAGTTTACTTCTTCAATGTTCATTGTATGAACCTATTTTCGATTTCAAAGGTACTTCTTCCAATCCAAAGTGTTAGTATTGTGAAGGCAAAAAGTCTTACAGTTTGTTGCAGGAGTGCTTAGTATTAATAGATAACCTTGAAAATGTTGGGATAAGAGAGGGATTAAAACCTTTATTGCAAATTATTGGTAGAAATCATTCAGAGATGTTTTAAACATTTATAGACTGACTCCTTTTCCCCCTTTCAATAGGTTCATCCATCCACTCTGTATGCATCCATGCAGGAGCTACAGATATGTATCTGATCACATATTGCTGTTCTTCTAGCCATGCTAATTTATTTAGATAGGGTTACCTGTGAAGCTCTACATTTCATAGAACTTAAGAGATTTATTTCGCTTAAGTTTTACCTTCTGAAATCAAATAAATTCGCTTACGTTTCTCTACAACTGTCAAACATTAGCTTTTATAAATTGCAAAATCCTCGTACTTTGTTGAGTATATGGTTATTTACATGCCTGATGCCATTATTTTTCTTTTCACTTCTTCCATAAACATGCCATTTATGCTATGAATATACGGTCATTTTATTCATTGTGCTATCACATATCGTCGTTCCTCTAGCCATGCTAATTTATTTAGATAAGGTTGCTTGTGAAGCTCAAAACTTATTAGAACTTAAGAGATTTGTTTCGCATAAATTTTTCCCTTTTGAAAATAAATTGATTCACCTACATTTATGTACAACTATGAAATATTGGCTTTTATAAATTGCCTAATCCTCATAATTTGTTGAGTTATGATTATTTATATGCCTGCTGCCATTATATTTTCCGCCTCTCTTTTTTAATACACATGCAGTTTTTGCTATGAATATGCGGTCACTTTTCGTTGTTCTTTTGCCTCAGCTAACCATCGTGACATCTGCAACATCACAACTGCCTTCGAGAACCATAGCTGTAAAATTGTTCACTGGGACTTTGCTGCCGCAATATACATACACTTCTGCATTCAATGGAACTCAAATCATCCACAAGTTTGCCTGGGAAGCTCACTGTCACGCGTTAGGTTGTTCATATATCATCTGATTAGCACCACTTACATTTGAGGAACATATATGTATATCTACTGTTATTTCAACCAAATTGTTGTCATATCCTGTTGTAAGTGCCCTCATTCGCGACTGCACCATCCAAATTGCCTTTCTTCCGATCCGCTCTGCTCTGCCCATACATGGTTGCTATTTACTGCTTAATGGACAAATGCTATGCCATTTTTAGCTTCCTGAACTAAATTTGTTATGATTATCCCTTTGAAACATACTTTCATTTTCCCTGTACATGAATTTTCCCATGACATTGTGTCCACGTCATTCATCTAGCTTACCTCCTCAGTTACTGCTTATTGTTTGCTTCATTGTTCGGCACAAGTCGTTTACCTGCTTAATTTTTTAGGCATGCTGCTTCTCCTTTTAATGCTTATCTCCTCATTTTATCTACCCTGATAATGCTACCACTCTATGTCCCAGACTAAATTTTTTTTTGCCGTCGCACGCAAAGGCGCGCACCTGCTACTAGTTTTTTACAAACTTATGGAGTGGAATGTTGAGGGCAAGACGTAGCGGGACATTTGGGCTGTCGCGGCCCCTGACAACGGTAGCGTCTAGATACCCTAAGGAGAGCATTTCTGTAGTGCTTTGGTAGTTGTACACATCCCCTCGTATACCGGCTTAGGAGTAGCCAGTAATTAGTAAGAATTAATACAAATAAGTTAATGCTAAAGGATGTGCTAGCTACTATAAAATTTTTGTAAGGTGAAGAATGTGAGTAAGGGTCGTCAACGATAATACAAATAGTAGCTCATAGTTGTATTTAGTAAGAAAAAAAGAGACAGTAAAAAGCAACTAGCTAGCTCTTAGCAAAGAGCTAAGCTGGTATGCTTTTCCATTGATTCATGTCTCCATGCTCACATGTTTTTCTTTGCTAAGATATCATAACATTATTTTTTGGTATCTTTTTTGACGATACTAATTATAAACTATAAATAATAATATTTTCTTATATGTATTTGGCCAAAGATGTAAATATTTGATTTCCCGAGAAATGAAAATGACACCTGTTATGAAACGGTGGGACTATATATTTGTGAGGCTAAAAAAAGTAGGAGAGAGGGGAAAGTAGTTACATGACTTAATTTTTTTTTGGGCGTTGCCAAAGTTGTGACAAGTCACAATAGAGTCAGCGGTTGGCTAATAGATGGTGTGGTCTTGATTCTATTCTGTGCACATGTGGAGAAGACTTTTTTCTCTGAGGCTAACATTTCTATGGGCATCTTTTGAACTACGTTTTTTTTTGCATTTTTATGAAAATAAATTGATTTCTATCCTATATTTCTGCTAATTTTTTGCTGCGTGGGTGGTGACGCGGCACCAAGTCAAGTCAATCCAATGTCATCGTGATTCCAAAGCTGACGTAGTTGATTCTTGCAAGAATCGACAGCATTTCGTGCCTTTGGTTTTGGTCCTTGGATGCCTCCGCAGCTTTCCTCCAGCCTTTTACTGCAGTTCGCAGCACACAGCTTGAAGCGTGGGACTCGGAACTCGGAAGAGACGCCACCATTGGAGGAGCTCTCTCCTCGCTGAACATCATCAGGTAAAGGTCTCTCGTCTCTGTTGCTGCTGCTGACTAACTAGCGTTGGATGAAATGAATTGTGGGGTTTTGTTTTGTGATTCCGTTTTTCTGATGATAAATCGTGGGTTAATAAAGAATAAAAGCTCAAGAAAGAGAGAGGAAACGCCGCCATCCGTTCTCCCATGTCGCCGCTCAAGATCCCGCCAGCATCCCGCCGCCGTATCCGTATCATCCCTGGAGCTGGAGGCGCGCGCCGGCACGGCCAGCCGGAGCGACCTCGCCGCCTCCTTTGGCCGCTTAATCGCATCTCCCCCGTGCTCCTTTCCATCCGTCGGGTGTGACGCCGGACACGCACACGCAACCTGCTCGAACAATCGCCGCACCGCCGAGCGCCCCTGGGCCTTGACGTATTGCAATCCTAATCCTCTGATGCTGCTCCTCTCTGCCCACCACTAGTCACTAGATCAACGACCAAATTCCACATACCATAGCAAGGGATGCCGGGAAGTGATGAGAATCGTAACGTCCTGACAATTCCCTGCTCTCGCTGGTTGATTAATGAACAAGGCTATTTCCTTGCACAGTCCGTGCCTCTGTGACATCTCATTTCATTTGCTTTCGGAAGAAACTATAATAACAAGATGTTGTTCTTTGTGATTTCTGAAGAAAGGAGCATCCTTTTTGCTCCAAGACTAAAGCTTGTAATTTTGTCTGAGATATACATGGCGCCATCCGGCCATTATCTTTCGTGAGCTGTTCCTGACTCTGATTATCATTGACAGTAGTAAAATCTGCTTTGTGAGGGCCATACTATCGTAGTGAACCTACAGGTTATTCTATTTGATGAGGTTTCTAGCTAATTTTTCATTGTCACGTGTTGAAACTTATTTAACACATAGCACAGTTGCAAAATGTGAATAATGCAAACCAAATATACTGAGAGCGCAACTGAATAACAATGATAGTTATGAAGAATTCTCTAAAAGAAACTACATAAGGTTACTGTTTCTAAAAATGGTTGTCTCTTCCCACTGTAGGAAAATTAACTACAAATGTTACATTGGAAGCAATCCCATGGACGTTTCCAGTTCATTTGATTCCATTACTTTAGCTTATTAAGCTATCTGCAACAAATTTATGTTTTTTCTCATTCAGCAGAGATGGCCGAGGCAGCACTCCTTGCTCTCTCGAAGATTGGGTCCTATTTGACAGAAATAAGTCTATGTGTGGCTGGTCTTTGTAGGACTGCAACACATGGTCTTTGTGTCCTTGTAACAGCATCCTTGACTGCTTTTAGGACAACAGTTAGCATCTTAGGACAACATCTTAGGACAGACATCTTAGGACAGCATCGGTATCTTAGGACATCATCTTGACTAGTATCTAGGACAGCATCTTAGATTAGCATCTTAGCAGCATCTTAGCATATGCTTGGCTGGCTAGCAGCCCTATAAATATGTATCCCTAACCCCTCAGGTTGGCATGACATTGTATGAGTTTGTGTGAGAAATAAACCAGAAAATTGCCTTAACTCCTAGTGTCATCCTCTCTCGATGAGAGTAAGGATTCTACTGCTACCAAGAGTAAGAATCCAGCGACTAACAAGTGGTATCAGAGCCGTACTATCCTGTAGCCTGAGCATCTCCTGCTCTTCTCCTTCTCCGGCCTCGCAGCAGCCCCAGCCGCAGCCGGTAGCAGCAGCAGCTCTGGCTGCCCCTGCTCTCCACACAGCAGTCCCCTCGATAGCGTGCCATGTCCGCAGGACAGTCTCAGGGCTCGGTCGCCTCGAGCACGCGGCGTCGGCAGGAGGCCGACCTCGCCGCGGCAGAGAAGCGCGAGCGAGCGGCAGCAGACGCCGCAGCAGCAGCAGCAGCAGCAAGGGCATCGAGGCTGGCAGCAGCGGAGCTGGCAGCAGCTAGAGCGGAGGTGGAAGCAGCGGCGGCGGCGGATGCAGCGCGTGCAGCAGCATCAGAGGTCGAGGTTCTACGCGGCAGCAACAGTAGCTCCGTCGCTGCTGATGACAGCGCCGACGCGGACCTCGAGCTGCTGGAGAGGGAGGCATCGCGAGGGCGAGCGGCGCAGTGGGCAGCCGCGCACGCCCACGAGCGCGGCGGCAGCCCAGACAGGCGCAGACACGCCGACGGCGCTCCTGAAGGAGGCGCGCACGGCGGTGGCGCTCCTGGAGGAGGCGCGCATGGCGGCGGCGGACGGGTCGACGGAGAGCGCGGCCTTCACATGCAGCGTGGCTCTCTCTCCCCGGTTCGGTACCGTGGTCACCACGAGTATCAGGCTGTCGTCAGGGACGTCGGCCCCGGCGGCGGGTGGCCTACCCTCACCAAGACCAACTACGTTGAGTAGGCTGCGGTGATGAGGGTGAGGCTCCAGGTGCGGCATATATGGGATGCAGTCTGGTACGACGACGTCGACTACGACCAAGATCGACGGGCGCTGGATGCTCTCATTGCTGCAGTCCCGTCCGAGATGCAGTTTTCGCTTACCAGCAAGCGGACTGCCAAGGAGGCTTGGGACGCCATCGCTGCAGCACGCATCGGCAGCGACCGCGCCCGTAAGTCCACACTGCAGGCACTTCGCAAGGAGTGGGAGAACCTAGCCTTCAAGCCAGGTGAGGACGTTGATGACTTTGCTCTCCGTCTCAACACTCTGTTGCGGAAGTTGGTGTAGTTCGGCGACGACACCTACGGCGAGGAGAGAGCTGTTGAGAAGTTCTTCCGCTGCGTCCCCGAGAAGTACAAGCAGATGGCTCGCTCAACCGAGTCTCTGCTGGACCTCTCCACGATGACGATCGAGGAGGCGTTGGGCCGCCTCAAGGTCGCTGACAGCGATGAGCCACAACGCCTCTCGGGACCCGTCACCATTGGCGGGAAGCTCCTCCTCACTCAGGAGCAGTGGGCTGCCGGCCAAGGTGTCAGGAAGAAGGGGGAGCCTTCTTCCACGACAGGCGGCCGCAAGCGTGGCAAGCGTGGCAAGCCGCGCAAAGACGCCCAAGCAGGGGCGCGAGGACGTGCCGAGGGTGATGATCGTGGAGGCGCCCAAGGCGGCACCGCTGGCAAGCAAAAGCCAGCACGAGACGACCCTTGCTACAACTGCGGCAAGCTTGGTCATTGGGCCAAGGATTGTCGACAGCCACGACGCGGCCAGGCCCACGTCGCGCAGGCGGAGGAGGAGCAGCCGGCTCTGTTCATTGCTCATGCGAGCATCGAACTACCTCCAGCGGCACCGGCCGCAACGGCTCTCCTCCACCTTGACGAGCCAAAAGCACACGCCCTCCTCGACGACAGCTCCGGCAACGACAAGACCGACGGGTGGTGCCTTGACACCGGCGCCACCCACCACATGACCGGGCGGCGGGAGTTCTTCTCCGAGCTCGACTCAGGCGTTCGAGGCACCGTCAAGTTCGGCAACGCCTCCGCTGTGGAGATCAAGGGTGTTGACTCTGTCGTCTTCGTCGCCAAGACTGGCGAGCATAGGCTGCTCACCGGTGTCTACTACATCCCCACGTTGAGGAACTCTATCATCAGCTTGGGACAGTTGGATGAGAGCGGATCGCGCGTGGAGATCGAGCACGGGGTGCTGCGCATCTGGGATCATCGACACCGGCTCCTGGTCAAGGTCAACAAGAGCAACCGCCTCTACGTCCTTTACGCGCAGGTGGCACAACCTCTCTGTCTTGCAGCCCGCCGCGACGACGACGCTTGGAGGTGGCACGAGCGCTTTGGGCACCTCAACTTTGAGGCCCTGAGGCAGCTCGGCAGCAAGGAGATGGTGCAGGGCATGCCACACGTCGACCACGTGGAGTAGTTCTGCGACACCTGCGTCCTCACCAAGCTGCGGCGGCTCCCTTTCCCTCGCCAGGCAAGCTTCCGCGCCAAGGAGAAGCTGGAGCTCATACACGGTGACCTCTGTGGCCCCGTGACACCGGCTACACCTGGAGGCCGGCGCTACTTCCTCCTCCTCGTCGACGACGTGTCCCGCTACATGTGGGCTGTCCTGCTCGACACCAAGGCAGTCGCGGCGGACGCCATCAAGCGTCTTCAAGCTGCTGCGGAGGCGGAGTGCGGCCGCAAGCTTCGGGTCCTACGCACGGACAACGGCGGCGAGTTCACGGCGGCCGAGTTCGCGGCGTACTGCGCCGATGAGGGGATCCACCGCTACTTCTCCGCGCCGTACACTCCGCAGCAGAACGGCGTTGTCGAGCGTCGCAACCAGAGACGGTGGTGGCCACCGCCCGTGCCCTCCTCAAGCAGAGAGGGATGCCGGCGATCTACTGGGGTGAGGCGGTGGTGACTGTCGTCCACTTGCTCAACCGCTCCCCCACCAAGGCCCTCGACGGCAAGACGCCATACGAGGCCTGGCACGGGCGCAAGCCCACGGTGAGCCACCTTCGCGTCTTCGGCTGCCTGGCCTTCATCAAGGAGCTCAACCGGCAAGCTCGACGACCGGAGCACGCCAGGGGTCTTCATCGGCTACGTAGAGGGCGCCAAGGCCTACCGTGTCCTCGACCCTGCGACACGGCGCGTGCGCATCACGCGTGACGTCGTGTTCGACGAGGGGCGAAGCTGGACGTGGGGCAAGATGGTGGATGATGGCTCGACTCCGACGACCAGCGATTTCGTCGTCGACTACGTCCACTTCAAGGAGGCGGGGGGAGCTAGCAGCTCGTCCTCACCGAGCTCGCCTACCCCACCACCTCGTTCGCCACCACCTCCGGCGAGTCCTTCACCACCGCCACCACCAGCTCCGGCAAGTCCACAGGCTCCGGCGAGTCCACCACCAGTACCGTCGGCTATGCCTCGCTCTCCTACACCGGACCCTACCCCTTCAGGCTCGGCACCGGCAACTTCGGCCCACGACGAGCAGCGCACAGTGGAGTTCGCCACTCTGTTGTCCAACGACGAGGATCGCATCGACGCCTACCACGGCGGCGAGCCTCTGCGCTACCGTACCGTAGACAACCTCCTCGGCGAGCAGCCGGTCCCTGGACTGGCGTAGCACGACTTTGAGGCGGAGCTGCACCTCGCACAGGACGATGGCGAGCCTCGTTCCTTCGCCGAGGCGGAGAGGGACGCGGCATGGCGTGCCGCGATGCAGATGGAGATGGACGCCGTCGAGCGGAACAAGACGTGGGAGCTGGCCGATCTTCCAGCCGGCCACCACGCCATCTCTCTCAAGTGGGTCTTCAAGCTCAAGAAGGACGAGACCGGAGAGGTGATCAAGCACAAGGCGCGTCTGGTGGCGCGCGACTTCGTCCAGCAAGAAGGAATCGACTTTGACGACGCCTTCGCGCTCGTTGCACGGATGGAGTCCGTGCGACTCCTCCTTGCGCTAGCTGCCTAGGAGGGCTGGCGTGTCCATCACATGGATGTCAAGTCGGCGTTGCTTAACGGAGACTTGAAGGAGGAGGTCTACGTGCATCAACCGCCGGGATTTGCGATTCCCGGCAAGGAGGGCAAGGTGCTTCGCCTGCGCAAGGCCCTCTATGGCTTGCGGCAGGCACCGAGGGCGTGGAATGCCAAGCTGGATTCCACGCTGAAGGGGATAGGCTTCGAGCAAAGCCCACACGAGGCGGCAATCTACCGGCGGGGCAGCGGAGGAAAGGCCCTGCTGGTAGGCGTCTACGTCGACGACTTGGTGATCACCGACACCAAGGATGCGGAGGTGGCGGCATTCAAGGAAGAGATGAAGGCCACCCTCCAGATGAGTGATCTGGGGTCTCTCTCCTTCTACCTGGGAATCGAGGTGCAACAGGATGACTCCGGGATCACGCTTCGACAGACCGCCTACGCCAAGCGCATCGTTGAGCTAGCTGGGCTCACCGACTGCAACCCAGCCCTCACTCCGATGGAGGAGAGGCTGAAGCTGAGCCGTGACAGCACGACGGAGGAGGTGGACGCTATGCAGTATCGGCGTCTTGTGGGGAGCCTTCGCTACCTCGCCCACACACGGCCGGACTTGGCATTCTCCGTCGGCTACGTTAGTCGGTTCATGCAACGACCGACGACGGAGCACTAGCAGGCTATGGAGAGGATCATCCGCTATGTTGCGGGGACTCTCGACCACGGTCTCTACTACCCGAGGTGTCCTGGCGCGACACACTTCGTCGGGTACAGCGACAGTGACCACGCACGCAACATCAACACCAGCAAGAGCACAAGCGGGGTCCTCTTCTTCCTCGGTAAGTGCCTCGTTAGCTGGCAGTCGGTCAAGCAGCAGGTGGTGGCCCTGTCCAGCTGCGAGGTCGAGTACATAGCGGCTTCCACCGCTTCGACTCAGGCGCTCTGGCTCGCTCGACTGCTTGGTGATCTCCTCGGCAGAGACACTGAAGCGGTGGAGCTCAGGGTGGACAGCAAGTCCGCCTTGGCCTTAGCAAAGAACCCCGTCTTCCATGAGCGCAGCAAGCACATCCGCATCAAGTACCACTTCATTCGGAGCTGCTTGGACGAGGGGAGCATCAAGGCCGGCTACATCAACACCCAGGACCAGCTGGCAGACCTTCTCACCAAGTCCCTTGGGCGAGTGAAGTTCCAGGAGCTTTGCGCCAGGATTGGGATGGTCCGAGTTCCCTAGACGGCACCACACAAGACTTAGGGGGAGAATGACAGAAATAAGTCTATGTGTGGCTGGTCTTTGTGGGACTGCAACACATGGTCCTTGTGTCCTTGTAACAGCATCCTTGACTGCTTTTAGGACAGCAGTTAGCATCTTAGGATAACATCTTAGGACAGGCATCTTAGGACAGCATCGGCATCTTAGGACAGCATCTTGACTAGCATCTAGGACAGCATCTTAGACTAGCATCTTAGCAGCATCTTAGCATATGCTTGGCTGGCTAGCAGCCCTATAAATATGTATCCCCAACCCCTCAGGTTGGCATGACATTGTATGAGTTTGTGTGAGAAATAAACCAGAAAATTGCCCCAACTCCTAGTGTCATCCTCTCTCGATGAGAGTAAGGATTCTACTGCTACCAAGAGTGAGAATCCAGCGACTAACACTATTTAGGAGGAGAAGCAGCTACCTTCATTGCAACCAAATTTTCTAATTTGATCGAGCTACCAAACACTGTGCGGCGTATTCGTAGGGAACTTCTGATGATGAATATCTTTATACGGAAGACAGGTGCATCCTATCTCAGTGATGAGCTCCTCAAGGCTTGGATCACAGAAGTGAGAATACTGGCGTACCGTGTTGAGGACATAATGGACAACTTTTCATATCATTCTCTTCAATTCAAGAAAGACCCTAAAGGGAAAAAGTTGGCCAATGGGTTAAGCTATGGTCTAGTGTTTAGTGGAATTGCTGATGATTTAGCTCATATAGAGAAGGAAATTGAGCATGTTTCGAAGTTGAAGAATCTGTGGTTGAACTCAGTCCATGAGCTTCTTCCTACTCAAGTTAGCAGTCCTGAACAGCAATTCCCTCAATACAGTTTGCCCCAACTTGTAAAGGATGAAAACCTGGTGGGGTTAAAGGAAGAAAGAGAGCAATTAAAGGAATGGTTGATTCCCAATGCACCTGTCAACATGAAAACTATACCAGCTCTCAAGGTGGTATCTTTGTTGGGTATGGGTGGGATGGGAAAGACCACCCTGCTCACTAGTGTGTATGATAAACTGAAAGATATCTTCGAAGTCCATGCTTGGCTCACTGTCTCACAAACACACAGAAGTGTAGATACTTTGCTGAAGGAGCTACTAAAGATTGTTAGTGCCTCTGAGCACACAATAACAGCTCATGTTAACAGTGTCAATCAGAAGGAAGCGACTGTACCAGTTGACATTGATGTAGGACACAAGAAACAGCTGAAACCAGATGATATCGACAAAATGGGCATCTTAGACTTGAAGAGTAATTTAAAGGCAGTCCTAAAACATAAGAAATATATAGTTGTGTTAGATGATGTATGGGATCGTCGAGTTCATGATGGAATAAGCGATGTTTTTGAAGATTGTGGGAAGGAAAGTTGCATTGTCATCACAACAAGGAAACATGATGTAGCTGCTCTTGCCACACCAGGTTACCAGCTCAACCTGAATCCATTAGACATCAAGGATGCACTCCAGCTCTTCTGTACAAAGGCTTTTCCCAACAAAATCCACTTTGATTGGATATCAGAACTTCTTGAGTGTGCTAATGATATGATGAAGACGTCGGAGGGTCTTCCATTGGAGAAGTGCCCACTCGAGCTTATAGAGCTTGTTAATCATATTGTTAGGAAATGTGAGGACCCCTCGGTGGCAAAGTGTCCATCTGAGCTTCAGGATCTTGCTACTTATACTGTAAACAAATTTAAGGGCTTATCACTATCAGCATGCCCATTAGAGCTTCAGAATCTAGCTACTCTTATTGTAAAACAGTGTGAGGATTTACCTCTGGTAAAGTGTCCATCAGAGCTTCAGGAGATTGCTATTGATATTGTAAAGAAATGTAGGGGTTTGCCGCTGGCTGTTGTATCAGTAGGCAGTAGGTTGTCTTCAAGGAAGCAGTTAGTGCCAGTTTGGAGGCAGATGTGCAATGAGCTTCCTTGTGAGCTGGAAAAAGATGACCAGGTTCGAGGAATTCTAAATCTTAGCTACTATGACTTGCCAAGTGACCTTCGAAACTGCTTCCTATACTGCAGCCTGTTTCCGGAAGATTACCACTTCTCAAAGGATGACCTTGTGTGACTGTGGGTTGCTGAAGGATTTGTTGAAAAGAAAGGGGATAGCACTCCTGAGGAGGTAGCAGAGGGCTATCTTACCGAGCTGATCCACCGCAATATGCTGCAACTTGTGGAAAATGATGAGCTTGGCAGGGTGAATACATGCAAAATGCATGACATTTTATGAGAGTTGGCCCTTTGCATCTCTAAAGCGGAAATGTTTGGTACAGTAAACGATTTTGGTGCAATGGTGCAGATGGGCACAGATGTTCGTCGCATCTCTTCGTATGGATGGAAGAAGATGAAAAAGAATAAATCCAAGATGAAATTTCCGCACCTCCGAACCCTGATGGCAAGTGATACCATTGTGGACTATGTACCATCAATACTATCTGAATCAAAGTACCTTACTGTCCTTGAGCTGCAGAACTCTGATTTCCAGGAACTGCCTACATCTATAGGGAATCTGTTTAATCTGAAATACATTGGCCTAAGAAATACAAGAATAACATCTCTGCCAGACTCCATTAAGAATCTCTGCAATCTCCAAACTCTTGATGTCAAATCAACTAGTATAAAAGCACTACCACCTGGTATAGTGAAGCTCACTAAGCTAAGGCACCTTCTTGCTGACAAATTTGCTGATAAGAACCAGTCAGAGTTTCGGTACTTCGTCGGAGTGGAAGCTCCGGAAGGGCTTTCGAACCTTGAAGATTTACAGACTCTTGAGACTGTGCAAGCAAACATGGACTTGCCAGAGCAACTTGATAAGCTTTTGCAACTAAGAAGCCTGTGGATAGATAACATCACTTCTGCCCACTGTGCAGGGCTTTTTGCTACCTTGTCAACTATGCCACTTCTTTCCAGTTTGCTTCTATCTGCAGCTGATGAAAACGAGACACTTCTCTTGAATCATTTCAATCCGACTTGCATGAAGCTCCACAAGCTAATTGTAAGAGGATCTTGGTCTCTAACGGATTGTCCAATACTTCAGAACCATGGCAGATATCTCAAGTATCTTGCCCTAAGCAGATGCCATTTTGTAGGAGATCCGCTGGTGGTTCTAGCATCTACTGTACCAAACATCACGTATCTGAGACTTAACAATATACCTAGTCCACTTACTTTGGACCTTCCAGAAGGATCCTTCCCACACCTGAAGATACTAGTTTTGAAGAACATGAATGATGTCAGCCTTCTGAAAATTAGTAATGGTGCACTTCCAGTCATAGAATGTCTATATATCACATCACTGCCAAAACTGGAGACAGTCCCTCGAGGTATCAAATCCCTGGGATCCTTGAAAAAGCTCTGGCTGCTGGATCTCCATAGTAACTTCAAGGTTCAATGGGACATGGTTGGAATGCAGAAAGATCTACAGCATGTTCTGGAGATACGTGCCTAACAGCAGAAGCTTTGTTTGTGTTTGTCAAATGTGGCTGCTCTTTCAGTAGTAAAAGTGTGCCAAGATGCAACTGTGTCCACTCCAAAGTCCATCAAGTTTGCAGTTAGACATTAGGGATAGCTGCATTTGTCAATCTAGATCATTGTCAGATGTTTCCGAAATAATAATTCCTGAAACATGGTTTGCTATCTTTGCCCTCAGTATGTAATCTAGACTTACCAATGTCGATGTTCTTTTTTCTAGTTACATCTAAGGCGTCGGTTCATTTAAGGACATTACTCTATTTCTACTGAATTTGCAAACAACTAAAACTTTTTCTTGTATCACACACACATGTTGTCTGTACCTTTCTGTTGAAATGAACCAGCAGTATGTTCACTATTATCTACTCTCTCTGTTCCAAATTATAAGTCGTTTGGGTATTTTTAGATACATAGCTTTTGTTATGCTAAACATAACCTATATCTAGGTGCATAGCAAAGGTTATATATTTAGAAAAGCCAAAACGATTTATAATTCGGAATGAAGGAGTACAAGACATGGAGACACCATATAAATGGCATGAATCCTCCCAGGATATTGTTATTAGGTTTGTTCATATGATTTCATTAGAAAAGGATATCTAGAAAAGTAAATGATTTCATTAGAAAGGATATCTAGAAGTCCACCATATGAGACCTTGTATGGTTGTATCACTTTGGTCTAACAACTAGTAAAACATGCAAAAGGATGCATCAACTTGTTATATGTGTGCATCTACAGTCATGCGAATGCTACTAAGCGCATTTTACCATGTAGTAAGCCATGTAGATGGTAGCTACAGTCTGCAAGAGGAGGGCCAAAATATAAAACTGTTTTCCTTTGACGAAGATGTTCCCTAGCGTTCCTTTGATGAAGATGCTGGGCTGCTGCTGAATCACAGGTGCCGACCTCTCATGCACCCCATGTCTGGGCTACTATACCATGTTTTTCATTGATGGGTTAAAAGATCATATTCATGCTCCTGTGTCTTTACATCGCCCATAAAATTTGGATACAATGTTTTTATTCTTGCCCTATTGCAGGAGGAGGTCATTGGCCCGTCAAAGGAGTTCAGGAAATGGGATTCTATGCCTACGGCAAAACCATATGTCATGTCGGCTTTGCCACTGCTCCTGCCACCCAATCATACTAATAAGTTGATCGATGCTGCTCCGGGTAAGCCTTCATCGGACGGGCCTCACGGTCCGTCTGTTGATGATCGTTGGGCCGCCCTGCGTTCATAATGGCGTTCTCAAGGGCTGTGTGTTCATTGTGCTGGTAAATGGTCCAAGGATCACCAATCTCCATAGGCTATTCAACTCAATGTGGTTCAGGAATTGATGGAGGTTTTTAGTGTGGAGGATTCGCCCCTGGTTGATACGGATGCTGCTGATGTTGACCCCGGCCAACTATTGACGATTTTGTCTGCTGATGCTGTGATTTATATTCTGGTGCCTCGGACTATGACCTTCAGTGGGCTGTTGGGCAATCGTTCAATTGGTATTCTCTTGGATTCGGGAGCTCTCATACTTTTGTCACTGAGTTAGTCGCTGCTGCTTGTGCTCAGGTTTCCCAGCTGCCTTCTCCATTGCAAGTTCAAGTTGCTAATGGTAGTGTGCTGTTGTGCTCAACTTACATTCCTGATGCACTCTGGTCTGTTCAGGGGGTTCCAATTCCACTTAGATTTGAAGGTGCTGCTATTATCATCGTATGATATGATCCTTGGGATCGACTGGTTGGAAAGCCATAGTCCGATGAAGGTTCATTGGGGTCACAAGTGAGTACAAATTCCATATCACGGCACTACGGTCAAGTTGTTTGGCACTCTGACTTGTTTGCCTGCGGGTTCTGTTTTTCAGTTATGTGATTCTTCCAATCTTCCGCCAGGCGCTAATTCTGCTGATACATGGCTAATGGAGATACAGACACTCGTGGCAGAGTTTTCCTCGTTGTTTCATCCTCCAACCCAGCTTCCTCCTTCACGAGCCTATGACCATGCTATCGCTGGGCAGCAACAGTTTATCCTCGGCCTTACCATTTTGCTCCAACTGTCAAGGATGAGATTGAAAAACAGGTCCAGGAGATGTTGTCTACTGGCCTGATTTAGAAAAGTTCTAGCCCCTTCTCTTCCTCAATTTTGTTACTGAAGAAGAAGGATAATTCTTGGCGCTTTTGCATGGACTACTGCCAGCTTAATGCTATCACACTGAAGGGAAAGTTTCCAGTCCTATTATAGATGAGTTGCTTGATGTGTTGGGATAGGCCAGCTAGTTTTCCAAGTTGGATATGTGCTCGGGGTTGCATCAGATTCTGCTCCAGCCCGAAGAGGAGTACAAAATGTATTTTTAGACCCACTTTGGTCAGTTTGAATTTAGGGTGATGCCGTTTGGGTTGACAGGTGCTCCAGGAACCTTTCAAGAGGCTATGAACTCTACATTGGCGCCATTCCTTCGGAAGTTTGTCTTGGTTTTCTTTGACAATATCTTGATATACAGCCCCTCTTATGAGCAGCACCTGCTTCATTTGCGGCAAGTTTTCCAGTTGCTCTCTACCCACGAGTGGAAGCACAAGATGTCTAAGTGTTTGTCGCACAACAGAGTATCAGCTACCTTGGTTATGTAATTAGTGGTGCTAGAGTAGCCATCAATCCTAAAAAGATTGTTGCAGTGGCCAATTGGTCTGTGCCCAAGTCTGTCAAAGAACACCGTGGCTTCCTTGGTTTAGAGGTGTTGATGCAAAAGTAGATCTGCAAACACAAAGGGCTAATACCCGAAATCGATATCCAAAGCGTGCCAGTCGATTTGACCTGTTAATCGACAAGGATGAAGATACGAGCACTTTGGTCCTGACAACAGCGATACGCCCGAAAGTCACGGCCAAGAGGTACTCACGCGAAACTCGAGGATCGCCGAAAATTGCACTGGAGCAATGCAACTCGCCGAATCGATGAGAACTCGTAAAAAAGAAAAATATGCAAATTGACGAAGTCGTCGAGAGTAGATGTAAATAAGAATAAAGGCTGTTTTTGATGTATTGATTGATTTTCCCTTACATTGCCCTTCACCCTATATTTATATCCTGATCTACAGAAACGTAACCAAATACGACTAGGACACTAAATTCAAATCTATGGAAACACATAACTTTGATACAACTTAGACTCTAATAAACGTATATAAGGAAATTAACTCCTATCTTATTTCATAGTCCGCCTTAGTCACGATGGTATTCTCATCGACCTCCTTTTTATCGGCACAATCCCTGTTCCATCGGCAGCAGCCTTCAAGTTCCTTCCATCGGTACATTCCCTGTCTCATCGGCAGCAATCTTCAAACCATCTTTCATCGGCATCGGCAATACTACCCTTAACCTTATTGACAATATTTCAATTTCAATCCTTACGCCGCTACCACTCATAAGCAAACTCATTTTCATCAGCTATCAATTTACACAATAATCTTTCCTCTGTTGATTAACCCTTCCTGACCATCTTGACACGTGCTAAAAAACGATGTCAACACATGCCCCTCAATTTCGGAGTATAAGATATTGATGCTCTAAAATTTACTTCAGATAATGCCTGCTATTATCTATTTTTCAACCCATTCTCCAAGCATAACATGATCTGTTACCAGATTTAATCAAATCTAGATCTAATCCATATAACTCAGTAAATATCGCACATCTTCCAACTGTTTTTTTGCCTCAATTACGGTTGAGATACCAAAACAACAATCCATCGGCAAGATCTTATCATAACAATATCACCATTTTAGAACTGAAAGATCCTGTATCAAAATATTCAAGTCATGATTACTTGCCATGCCATCAAATCTTCTGTACAATCCCTTGATTATCGTGCGAACAGTTACCATATCTATCTGAACCACCTCGATCCATCCGCGTACAGCATAGAGATAAGTCAAGAATACCCCTACCCCAAATGGCCTATAAATAGATTTCTCCGAACTGCTCATCTTCTACCTTCAAATTGCAACCTTTGGCATTCTCTCTCCGGTGGCAACCCTAACTGCGCATCCTCAACCCACCAGAGCTCCATCCATCGTCATTTTCCAATCTCCAGCTCGTGCCCTCATTCTTCTCGAAACAGTGGCGGTCAACTTCAATGTCCCTGCGGTTCGTTCTTCTTTACTTCGACCCTTCTGGCCCCTTGCGAATTCTTACAGTTGGTATATTTTTTTTTACTTTTTCCATTCTCTTGATCTTCCAAACTCAGGAACTACGCAACACACTGGTTATTCCAACCAACCAACCTCCCCTCCATTGCCTAGGTCCAATGGGTGATCCAGATCCAACCGACCTGATCAATGCAGAGGCTAATCGTATTCCCTTCAAAGCTCAAAATTTCTCCTTGAATCTATGGAAAGATACATTTCGATCTTGGCCCAAACCTACCAAAGGGTGGAAAAACTGGTACTTGAGGGTCAACAGATCAATGCAAGTGTTCTGGGCAGAACAGAAGATAGATCAATGTATCAGGCTATCCATTGCTGATATGCAAAGGAATGAATCCATGATGATAGCTGCTGCTCAATTTTGGTCAGATATCACAAATACCTTCATGTTCGGTCATGGCCCATGTGCCCCTACTCTTGCCGATGTATATATGCTCACCGGCTTGGATATCTCAACTGTCGATGAAGGCCACATTTTTGGCAGAAAAGCTGAGTATAGAGTAAATACACGCAACATCGGCGGCTGGACAGGATTAATCCAAGAGTACCAAAAAACTGGTACTGTCAATCAAAGGGAACACGTCGTATTCCTGAACATGTGGCTGGAGAAGTTTATCTTCTGTGGTTGATCGGTAGGACCAACTAACGCCTTCCTCCCAGCAGCGGAACTCTTGGCCAACGGTGTAAGATTCCCACTTGGCCGACACCTCCTGAGCTCAACTTACCACCTTCTCCACCAAGTATCTCAGAAGCTTCTGCTTGGTGAAACCATCGGCAATCTGGGAGGCCCGTGGTGGTTCATCAATATGTGGTTAAACGCTCACATGCATAAGCGTCTACAATGGGATTTCTTTGCCCAAGAATTCCCACGAGAGATCGCCGAAGATTATGTCCTTGGAGATGATGAATCGGCAACACGCCCTCCTCTCAACTTCGGCGAAGCCATAATCGTCCTTCCTGGAACAGAGTCCAATGAAGATCAAATTAGCAGGTTTTTTCAGAATTTCTACCATGGTCTCCCTCGTGGTCTCAGAGCTTGGGTACCCTATATCGATGAGGATAACAAGTTCCCTCTTCTTTTTAATTTTGCCGATAGTGATCTGAACCAAGATAATGATCTTATGATGGCTATTATTACCCCCAGAGCAATCCCAGTAAACACATTTGGTAGCGGGAAGAATTCCCATATTACTTATGAATTCTACAATCCATCGGCATTATCTCGCCAATTAGCCTTTGGGCAACTGCCAATCAAACTATGCTTTGCCGATGTGATTAAGCCCAGAGAAATTATTACAACTGGAACTGAATGGAGTAGAGTAGTAAGACTTGCTCCTGATGCTGATATTTCAAATGTTGATCTCTCCGCCTGGTCACCAGTGTCTTTCATCACAGAGTCATATAAGCAATGGTGGCAAGAGTGGAAAGAACAGTTGTTTTCAACATCCGTTCATACATATCGGCACATGATCGATCCCGACTATGCTGTTCCTGACGATGCAGTAAGTTCCTTTTAACTTTCGTCTCTCTCTCCTTACTTTTATATGTATATTGGTAACTAATCTTTCCTGAAACAGGCCGATGGTCCAGTTTCATCAATAAGCAAAAGTGGAAGACCCTTCAACCTCCACCCTATTTCTCCAGTCTCAATAATTGGCTACAACGCCCCTACCTTAGAGGCCTTAACCTTCCAGAGGACTCGCGCCAAAACTATCACCTCCAGACCAAGACTAGCAACATTCAGGGCTACTCCAATGGCTGCTGCTTCAAGCCTAATCAAGGTTTTTAAGGTAATAACCTTGCTTACTTTGTTTTTCTATCGATGCACACTTGAAAGGTCTTGAAGGCTAGAGGGGGGGTGAATAGCCTATTAAAATTTTCTACAAAGACAAGCTAAATAAGTTTATCAATAAAACAAATAGCGAGATGCGAGTTTTGCTTAGCCTACGGGGTGTTTGCAAGCCACCTAACCAATTCACAATTCTAATAAATTTGCACTCAACCGCACAAGTCGAACCGCACAAGTCAACTACAACTAAAGCTAGCTAGCTACACAAGCTAAGAGATACACTAACAAGCTAGCAGGGTAACTAAGAAATTAATACAAGAGAGAGTTAGGAGGATATCACCGAGGGGCAAAGTATTGAGCCAACCAATCAATATGATCAAGAGATGAATACCACAATATACAACCACCGGGATCGATCAAACACAATAAGAATGATGACACGAAGATTTATCCCGAGGTTCACGTGCTTGCCGGCACGCTAGTCCCCGTTGTGTCCCTCTTCACCACGTGGTTCGGTGGCTAATCGGTCTCACACCGAGCCTCTCAAAAGGCACCACAAGAACCTACCAAATGGCAAAAGGTTGCAATGACACGAGCAATATACTAACGTTGCCTTTGGCGCTTCGCCGAGGTAGGCACAAACCCCTCACAATCATCGGAGGTGGCCAAGAACAATCACCAACTCTTGCCAACGCCTCCAAGCTGCTCCAAGCCGTCTAGGTGGCGGCAACCACCAAGAGAAACAAGAATCCCGCAGCAAATCAACCACCAAGTGCCAACTAGATGCAATCTCACAATGCAAATGCACTTGGATCACTCAATCTCACTTCGAATATGCAAAGAAGCAAGAGAGATGAGTGGGAGGGGAGTTGCTTAGCTCAAAGTGCTCACAAGTATGTCAAATGTTCGAGAGAGAGCCTTGAGCCGGCCAACGAGTATTTATAGACGTACCCCTTCGAATATAGCCGTTAGAAACTTAAACAGCCGAAATCGGGCTGACCGGACGCGCTGGTCCAAACGACCGGACGCGCTGGTCGTCCAACGGCTAACTGCGAAGCAACGACCGGACGCGCTGGTCCAACTGACCGGACGCGCCGGGAACGACCGGACGCGCTGGTCCCGTGAAGGATCGGACGCGCTGGTCGCCTGAGCAGCGCTCAACGAAATAGTGACCGGACGCGCTGAAGAAAATGACCGGACGCGACAGTGACTGCGTCCGGTTAGAGTCCAGTAAGCTCCTTGAACGACCGGATGCGTCCGATCATCAGTGACCGGACGCGCCTCGCGTCCGATCATCGAACTGAAAAACACGCAGACACTGAACACTGACCGGACGCGTCTGGTCATGCAAGGACCACGTCCGGTTCAGCGTCCGCTCACCTCTGTGACCTCCGTTCGCCTCCGTTTCTTTTCCGGACTTCCGGCGTAGTGGAAAATAATCGTTTCAACTTCTCGAAAACGCCTGAATCCCGCCTCGCAAGCTCGGCGGGAGGGAGAGAGGAACCCAAACCCTCTCTACCGCTCAAACTCCACCGCCGTCGCAAACGTGCTAACATCACCAAGTGATCTCGTCATGTGTGAGTGTGTTAGCATTTTCACAATCATTTTTCGAGGCGATATTAGTTCTATCCAAATGCATATGATCATGAAATACACATCTAGAGGCACTTAGGAGTTCAATAGCCGCGTCATTCCCCTCTTTATAGTACGGCTATCTATCCTATAATGTAACCACACCCACTAGGTGTCTTGGTGACTAAAACACAACCCTTAAGCATATACCTTTGCCTTGATCACGTAGGGTTGCGTCCAAATCCAAGTGTGGCCATCATGATCACCATGTCCATCTTGCCACCAACCTTAGAATGTACTAATCCTCATATGCTACATACAACTTAGGCATAGGATTAGTACTTAGGCATTGTCACTAATTAGCAACACCAAACATAGGACTTTCAACACTATATTAACATATAACTATTAGGATGTGAGAGCTGCAGCTGGATCGTCATCAGCAACTCTTCCAATATCAAGCACCACGACCTCTACTCCTCCTTTAGAGGTATTCTCTTATTTTTACATTTTTCTGTTAAATATCCAATCTCATACTTGTTTTTGCAGCAACAAACGTGCACATCGGCAAGCACACCAAGCATGCAAGCTCCCCAATCAACACATGTCGATGCCCCCCAGCCAATTGTTGCTGAGGCCCAAACAAAGCGCAAAGCTTTAACCGATGCTGAAGCTCAACAAAAGCGATAGAAATCTATACCAACCCCTTCATCTGTTCTAACACCTGTCAATCGACCCACTGATATAATTGAATAAGCTGCTTCTTCTGTACAAGATACACCATCAGCCATTATACCCCAAGGGCCGACTACTGATGAGGTTGTAGAAGACATTCCATCGGCATCCTCTGTCGATCCTTCGCATGATCTTTTTCAAGCCGTTCCCTCAAGCAAGGCTCAAGAAATTGCCCTGAAGCAGGTAAACCGATTAACTGTTTGATTTATAATATCCCCAGACATCACAAATCAGATTCCTAACTCTTTTTATTTCACAGGAACAAGATTCTCCCGATAGCTTGTTTTCTTTTGCTATCGACATCTCCGATGATGACGGAGAAGAAGCGAGTTCTTCCCTGGCACTGGGAACAATATCGGCAGATACCAATGGCAAACTAGAAGTTCTCCTGAATCTGCTGCAACAAGATACTGCTCAACTGGTGATCGATTCAGATCCTGCAAGGACCATCTTCAAAACAATCCGTGGCCAAGTCCCTGCCGATGTTGAAGAAATCATCTTCCCAGCAGTCCATCTGGAGAGCAGACAAATTCAATATCAAAAGGCTGTTCATCGTATTGCCGACAGAGCAGCTCAGGCTCAACTTAAGGAAGAAATGCTGCAGCTGAAGCAAACTGCCGATGAGAAGCACAAAAGCATCAGCAACTTGCAAGCCTCCGGTGCTGATCTTAAACAGAAAATCTTAGACCTATCTGCAAAAAGGGCAGCTCTGCTAGCCGAACTAGAAAAGGTTGAACAACCCTGATTCAAGCCAAGCAAGAAGAAGACCAGCTTCCTGACGCTATCAAAGCCCTTCAGCAAGAACGAGACGTCCAAGCTCGCAAGGCCTTGGTTCTCAAGAAGAAACTCAAGCCTGTGGAAGGAAGTGCTGATGAAGATGCCAAGGAATTAAAAGAAACCGATGAAATTCGCCTGCGTGCGATATCGGCTATCCAAGCTTTGTTAAATTAGCGCATCGGTAATGATTGATACTTTGTTTTGACTCTAGCCGATAGGATTGTTATCGGCAATTACTCTTTTATGCATCCATCCAGATACTAGGGTAATATTTCTTTAAATATTTTCCATTTAATGCTCTGGGAAATACAACTCCTTCGAGAGTTTCAAGAATATATGCATTACCAGGAACAGATTGATTTATCCGATATGGACCTTCCCAATTAGGTGACCATTTGCCAAACTTAGAATAAGGATATCTTAATCGGTAGTATATATGCTCATAAGCAAACTCATTTTCATCAGCTATCAATTTACACAATAATCTTTCCTCTGTTGATTAACCCTTCCTGACCATCTTGACACGTGCTAAAAAACGATGTCAACAAGAGGCTATTATCGGAAATTTATTCGCCACTTTCACTTTGGCCTCCTTGCCAAGCCCTTGACTGTGCTGTTGCGCAAGAATTCAATATTCAAATGGACCTCAGTGCACAATCAGTCGTTCCAAGGTCTCAAAAGTGCTCTCAGCTCTGCTCCCGTATTGGCACTGCCTAATTTTTCTCAGACATTCTGCATTCAAACTGATGCCAGCATAGATGGCATTGGCGCTGTGCTGACTCAGGGAGGTCACCCTTTGGCATACATTAGCAAAGCTTTGGGCCCTCATTCGTGTGGTCTCAGTGCTTATGAAAAGTAATATCTTGCGGTGTTGATGGCTGTACAGCATTGGCATGCCAATCTTAAGTTTGCTGAATTTACAATCTACACAGACCAGCAGCTTAGTTCAACTTTCTGATCAGCGCCTTCATAGTACCTGGCAACAGAAGTTGTTCATGAAATTGTTGGGGCTCCAGTACCGTATTATTTATAAGCCGAGATCTTCTAATCGAGTGGCTGATGCTTTGTCCTGCAAGGGTGCTCTAGACGTGTCGTGTGACGCTGTTTTTGTGGTTATTCCCCAATGGATCTAGCTAGTGATGGATGGTTACTCTCAGGATTCGGTAACTGTGGCAATGCTTTTCAAGCTGAGTATTGATCCGCAAGCAGTACCCGGGTTTCCCTTCGCGATGGGGCCCTCCATTATCATTCTTGCATTTGGATCGGCGCCAATCCTGTTCTCCAGAAGAAAATCATCGAAGCCACCCATTCCAGTGTGCTTCGGTGGCCATTTGGGGCGTCTGGTCACCTATATGCAATTGAAGCAAATCTTTCCCTAGCGAGGGATGAAGTCTGCAATTCGTGATTTTGTCAAATCGTGCCTCATTTGCTTATGCGCTTAACCGGATAAGGTCCGTCTCCTGGGTCTTCTTGAACCATTGCCTGTGCCGCCTCGGCGTGGCAAGTGATCTCACTTCATGGAGGGTTTGGCCCGCTCTAATCACCCCAACTCTATACTAGTGGTCGTCGATTCCTTCATCAAATACCGTTTACGGCGACGGGTGTTGCTAAGGTATTCCTCAACAATGTTTTTATTGCCCCATGGGTTGCCCACTACTATTGTCTCAGATCGCGAGCCAGTTCTTGAGGGAATTATTGTTCAGGTTGGCGGATGTCCAGTTGCAAATGAGCTCGGGGGTGGGGTGAATGCTGGGATGGAATCCAGCCCGGTCATCGTTTGTGCCTTTACGCCCTCCACAACAGTCCCCGTGGTAGATAAGGTGGCCCAAGTTGCGACCCCAAGCGCTCAGCCTACAACGGCCGTTGTCGGATCACCTACAGTTCCACGGCATCCTTGTAGAGCTTCATCGCATCCCTGAAGCTGCTGCTGGAGGAAACGTTGATCGCTCCCCCCGCGCTTGTGCGTCTCACGTCTTGTCAACTCCGTGATTGTCCCAGGGCGCAGTGACAAGTTAGCCGCCAAGTCCATCTTCCGTGACCCCAACCCGGAGAAGCAGGCGAAACACGTCCTTCTCAACAAGTGGACACGTAGACCAGCGGAAGGGCCTCAGACACTAGATTCGGTCGTTGCGGCTAAGTTCTATGAGACGTTTGCAGAGCCGCTTTCCTCTTCCAAGCGTGCCACCATGTGTGAGCTGTTCCCGATGATAGGAGCGCGCAAGGGTAGGGAGTTGCCCATGTCGGATTGAGCAGGCATAGTGGACAACGATGATCTAGCTCTTTGGTCGCACAATTAGTTTCTTAGTTAATCAAACCGGCGTGCGTTCCACCGCCCTGCGGTGTCTTTTGTTTATGCTCAACCCTATCACTAACGGCATCTCGCTGTGATGTAATGTTGGTCGTGTATGGTTCTTAACTTCTTAATGAAACACGTGCTAAGCACGTTCTTGAAAAAAACGGAGTGGCTCAATCAAACAATGGAAACTTTCCTTCGTTGTTTTGTCAGTGCTTGTCTGACGAAGTGGTCTGCTTGGTTGCCTCTTGCGGAATTCTGGTATAATTCATCTCCTCACTTAGCGATTGGGTGTTCACCCTTTGAAGCTCTGTATGGATACCTACCGTGTCATTTTGGCATCCCTTTGAAGCTCTGAATGGATACCCTCCATGCTCTCACGATGTTGTGGGTTCTAAATTCCCATAGATCCGTGACGTTCAGCTCGGCACGAGGGTCTCGGTCACCCACGAGGTTCCTGGCTCCCTGCCACGCTAGGTCCGTAGCGTGGGCTTGCTAGGCTGCCTGCATCGCGCGCTCGTTAGCTCACTCACGGAGACTATATATCGATCAAATGACTACACCGACACCAAAGGTTCCTGATAGCCGCCCGACCTCGTGAGGCCCTTGGCTGATCTGTATCTATATTTCTACTTTTATCTATGAGAAATCAATTTTTTAGTTTTTGTGGCAATGCACAAAATTAATTACCTAGTATACACTAAAGTCTAAAAGGTCATTTTACTTTATACGTTATGTTATTAAAAAAATCCTAAAAATATAGTAGACCATTGTATGATGCTGGCAGAACAACTCTTACGAGCTTTGGAATCAATATATCCCGGCTATTCTCAACATCAATATGCCATAGGATGATTTATTTATAGGTTACACATGCACCCATTTTTTATTTTATTTTATTTATTATTTTTGTAAAAAAAAGGCTAAGGGGGTTAGCGCGTGAGGGATACGCAAGGCCACAAACCGACTGCGACTCATCTTCCTGGTTTATAAAATGCGGGTGCGTCGGCGTCGCCTTCCCCCCCCCCCCCCCCCCCCCCCGCTTCCCAGAGCAATCGATCGGAGTTTTCGATTCCAGCATCCTGATCTTGATCCCCGACCACATCTCTGCGCGCGCGCTTCGTGATCGCCCGGCGGTGGGCGGCTCCCTCGATCGATTCCGGCCGGGTTTTTTTTGGTTCCATGCCATTACAATTTTCAGTGTTTTGAAACATGCCACTACAATTCGTCTATTGGAAAGCAGGCCATTACAATTTTCGCATACTCTGAGATATGCCACTGGATACGAACGACGACGACTTGGGCCCGCCTGCAGGCTTACGTGGCATACGAAGCTGCGTATCCCGTCCGTATCCAGTGAATAAGTAACGGCCGGTAACTTTGCCGTCTATTCCTCTCTCTCGCTCTCCTTCTCTGTTCATCGCGTTCCTCTCTCACTCGAACCCTATCCAGACGACGGCGGCGGCGGCGACTTCGGCGGCCTGGCTCTGGCGGCGACGTGCCCGACTGCGGCGTGGCCATGATGAGCTGGAGCTCCACCACGGCCGGCACTCGAAGGGTGCAGTACCCCCTACTGGACTGCCCTGAGTGCCATGTGCCTCTGATCCGAATCGTGAGCAAGCAAGATCACTCGAAGGATGTCCCATTCGTCAAGTGCCCGAACAACGTAAAGGTAAGGATTTGCTGGCCTTATTTCTTCTTCTTCTTCTTTGGTTTCAATTAGACTGATTTAGTGTGCGTAGGGTGATCCAACAACTTGTGGCTGGATCCGTTCGGAGGAGCAGTACGCGGCCTGGTATCTGAATCAGCAAAAGCAGAAGCAAATGCAGGTCCAGTTGCCCCTTCATTCAACATCTGGGGATGGTATTGGTGATTTGAAGCAACAAATTTATGAGATGAAGCAAACACTGGACAGTGTGGTTGTAGAGCTTTGGAAAGTGAAGGCCCAAATTGGAGACAAGCATGTTGTTGTTCCTAGTCCAGTTAGTGATCATACTCCAGTTAGTAATGAAAAGCCTAATGAAAAGCAGGGCTTGGGCAATAGGAAGAAAATGCAGATTATGTTGGATGTATCTGTTGCAGTAGGTGTTCTTGTTGGTGTACTAGTAGGCATAATTGTTGCCCAGATGATGAAGTGACTGAATGTAATGTGGTGTCTTTGTAATGAATGAGTTAATGAATGGTCACTAGGCACCTTGTCTTGCAAATCATTGTGTTTCTTCTCTGATCAATGTTCATTTATAAGTTAAAAAAGTCCAGCAGTATCTTATCTACATTTTGAAAAAAATTTAGCACCATTGGGATATCAAATAAACCATGCATCTGAAAAAACAGCTTTGTACCCATTACTTCCCTGGCAATGCTATGTAATTTCTTGTAAACTTGATCTTCAGTCATCAAAGGTGCATCCTAAGGAACTGATGGAAACATAAGGGGTGCAAACAGAACCTGAGTATATGGAGCATCAGAGCATGCATTTCATGAAATGTATTGAGGAGCATCATTTTAGGCACAACACCAGCTGATCCTTTCCTATACTTGTTCACTGCCTGCTCTTAATTATGAGTTAGCAACTTAACATTAAATTATTACCGTACTATCACTTCAAAAAGGACAAAAAAGATAACTTCCCACCCCTCTCCTCTATCACTTCAAATAGGACAAAAAAGATAACTTCCAAATATTAGGGCTTGCTGTTCTGGCAAAGACATGATATAGGTTGTATTGATCAAAGTGGCAAAGACATTTTGTCAACAAATAACAATAGAGTTCAACCCAAATTTCATAACCAAGTTTGCATCCACACACAGTACATTACAGTTCACTAGCCACTAGGCACATTACCATCACATTACAGTTCACTAGCCACTAGACACATTACCATCACATCACAGTTCACTAGACACATTACAATCACAGTTCACTAGGCACATTACAGTTCAAGTGCCCCAATTACATAGTACAAGTTCATTTGTCCAAAAGCTGTCCAAAAGTGGCACATTATGGCATGATCTCACTGGTCATTAAAACCCAGCTGCCTCAAGCTGTTGGCAGCAGCTGCTAGTGGGTTAGCTTTTGCCTTCATCAGATTCTTCCTCACCGGGGTCCTCTGCTTCTTCTTTGGAACACTTTTCTTGGGAGCGTTCTTTTTCTTCGGTCCTGAAGGTCCAGCATCATCTTGAGTTGGCCTCTTCCTGCAAATGAAACACAAGTATTTGATTAAGTCAAGTAATAAGCAAGTTGGAAAAAGAATTAGATGTTATAGTTTCAGGACCTTTTTGTAGACCCTTGCCCTATTTCTCCATCTTCCCCCAGCTCAGCAAGCTTGCATGTCTTCTGGAAATGGCCGAACCCACCACATCTCGGGCACCTCACCTTCTTTTGTGTGGCTCTCTTCTCCATGCACCATCTAATTCTCACAACTCTTGGCCTGCCAGCCCTCCTTCCCAGCAAAGAAGGATACACTTTGAAGCCAAGGTCCACAACAGGCCATTCTGATCTGTCTGGTATAGGCTCAATCCTGTCTGCATAAGCTGCCTTAAATCTTGCCACTGAATAGTAGTCATGTACATAATCCTCAATTCTTGCTCCCTTGTTGGAAAGTATCCAAGGTAGAGCATGTTTGCAGGGCTTCCCTGTTACCTGCCACTCCCTGCATCCACAATTGTGGTTCTCTAGGTCCACAGTCCTCCTTCTCTGATTCCCCCATTCATCCCTGATAGTTACTTTTGCCACATATTCATCACAGGGTTGTATCTTGACCAACTTTATGTTGTGGCTGAGCAAGTTCAAGTCCTTCATCACACCTGGGAGGATTCCATCTGCCCACTCCCTACTAATTTTCTTCCTCAAGTATCTCTTCTCCATTATAAGCTCTCTTGTCCTATCAACAAGTTCATGTAGCAATAAACCTTTGAACTTCTTCACATGTACATTGAAACTTTCAGACACATTATTGGTCAAGTAATCACACTTGCTCTCTTCTGAGAAAGCACTTCTGTACCAAATCCTGTTGTGATGAGTCTGTAGGTATGTTAAAGTATCTGGAGCAAACTCATAAATCTTATTCATGTGCCAGTTGAACAGCCCAGGTGTGTAACTCCTAGCAGCAGGATACAGGTGGTCTGTAAAGACATCACCAAAGTAGTGCTTCATAAAGTTCTGGTACAAATGCCTCATGCACTCCCTGTTTTCTGCTGTTGGAAAAACTGCTCCAACTGCTTTCTCAAGACCCTTGCAAGCATCTGAACAAATTACTAGGTTTGGTACATCCCCAATTGCTCTATGTAGCTGTTCCAAGAACCACTTCCAGTTTGCTTCAGTTTTTGAGTCAAATATACCATATGCTACATGATACAACCAATTATGTCCATCTACACTGGTTGCTGATGCCAACTGTCCTTTGTATTTACCATTCAAACTAGATGCATCTACTCCCAAAAATGGTCTACATCCAGCAATGAATCCATCAACACAAGGTTTGAGGGCAACAAACATCCTCTTAAACCTGTACCTCTTACCAATTTTTTCTACTTCTACCTCTACAATGCTACCAGGTGAAACCATTTTTATTTGAGCAGCCCAATTGAATAGCAATTGAAAACTTTCTTCATATTTACCATGAATTTTATCTAAGGCAGTTTTCATACCAGACCAAGCCTTTGAATACTTCAGCTTGATGGCAAAGTCTTCTTCCAACTTGTCCTTGCAATCTGTTGGCCCTTTTGTTGGATTCTTCTTCAACCAATCTGCTAACCTGTCCGCACACCAGCCCTGAGAGGCCATCTTGGTTTCTTGGAATTTTGTACTCGGACACTTGTCAACTTGATGCTCTACTAATGTTTTAATCTACACATAAATAAAATGACAGGTAAAACAAAACATAAGAATCACAAATAACTCAGAATTACTAGATCACAAGAGAATACCTGTATTGTCTTGCCATCATATAATCTGGATGCATGTATGCGCCAAGGACAGCCGTCTGCTTTGCACTTTGCAAGAAACCTTGTTGTGTCTGTTTTTATATCCTTGAACACAAAGCCTGCCTTCACAGCATAGTGCCTAATAGCTTTCCTGAATGTTACAATATCAGGAAACAGTTCTCCCTTTACAATCTTGGGATTCTCTGGATCATGGATAACATGGATCTCTTCAGGGTCCGCATCAGTGACCTCTGCCTCAATAGGAATAGCATCAGCATTTTCATAAACATGAACAGGAGATGGAGGTGGATTGCTAGATGGTGGTGCATTGCTACATGGTTGTGTACTGCTAGATGGCTGTGTAGGAGGTATTGTCGAGTACATTGCCTCATCATCATAACCAACATACTCCTCACTATTATCAAAGATGTCAGGCTCCCTGTCAGGCTCAAGTTGAGGCAAAACTTCAGCCTCCAAGGGATTTGGGCTACTTATAGGCTGGTTAGCATTACTGATAGCAGGATTTGGGATCAGATGGGTAAGTTGCAGGCTGCAGATCATCAAATTCATCAACATGGGAAATAGCATTGTCGAACACTCCGACAATAATTTGGCATTTCATCTGATCCTTATACATGTCAAACATTTCATCAATCTTCAACTGGTTTTCTAGTCTGACATCTTTAGACAATCTTTTGTCAAAAAACCAAACAACAGCACACTGGCTAGTAGACCATTTGACAGCATCGTTCAATCTGGTCATCAACAACTCAAATGAAAACGACCCTATATCCACATCCCACTTAATGACACGACCTTTTGTGTAAGATTTTCTACCCAGAGAGTCTGTGCTACAAAATCCTTCCAATTTGATTTCTAGAGCAAACAGTGCAACCCTAGAATCATTGAAAACCCATCAGTGGCACATCACTGACACAAATGCATAAATCGACGACCCTAAATTGACTCCCAATCGACTCAATTCCATAGTTCAGGAGGTACCTTCCGTCGTCGCCGTCGCTGTCCATCCGCGGCGAGCCGCGCGGGAAGGTGTCGCCGTCCATCCGCTTCTGGCACTGCTGCGCCGCCTCACCCCGCCGTCAGATGTGTCTCTGCCTTCACCGCCGTGCCGGCCAAGTCGCCTCCGCCGCCTGGCTAGGGTTCGAGCTGGGGAAGAGAGCAAGTGTGGGGAAGAGAGCTGGGGAGGAATAGACGGCTGAGTTCGAGTGAGAGAGACGGGATAAGGAGAGGAATAGACGGTGATGAAAGGGCCAGCTAGTTACCGAACAGATACAAACGGGATACGCAACTTCGTATGCCACGTAAGCCTGCAGGCCGGGATACGCAACTTCGTATGCCACGTAAGCCTGCAGGCGGGCCCAAGTCGTCGTCGTTCGTATCAAGTGGCATATCTCAGAGTATGCGAAAATTATAATGGCCTGTTTCCCAATAGACGAACTGTAGTGGCATGTTTCAAAACACTGAAAATTGTAATGGCATGGAAAAAAAAAACCCATTCCGGCAAGGTCGCTGCTGCTCCTCCCTCCTCGCCCCGATGTCTCCAGGTGCTCCTCCCTCCTCTCCTGATCCCCTCTCCTCTCGAATCGTCGCCCCTTCGGATCCCGTTGCGATGCTGCCGAGCCCTCCTCCGGCCCCACCCGCGGTGGCGGAGGATGAGGAGCGGCCATGGCCGCCGATGAAGATGAAGCTTTTTCCCTACGCCATGTACTGCGTGTTCGGCGGCATGGGCCGCACTGGGGAGAACCTCCTCTGCGCTTACCATGGGATCCACTATCTGAACATCATCGTCAATCTCCTCTCCTTCTACACAGACGGTGAGCAGGCCCGCTTCTGGACACTCGCCAGCGGCGTCGTGCAGTCCCTCTGCTACGCCTCCACGTGGCTCATCGCGTGCGTGTACATCCGCTACTACATGCGCGTGGATGGGGTGTACCACGTGACGTTCGATCCGCCGCAGCAGCACCGAGCGCCGGCAGCGGCAGCGGAAGCGGAGCAGCTCCCACCTCCCCCTCCGGAGATGGACATGTGTTAGGTTTGGTCCGTGTGTGCTGTATGTGTTTTCTTGCTGACCCCAGGTGCCTTCTCTAACCCATTCTTCAAGTATCTGTTTTAGTTGCTTAATTACAAGTGTTGCTGCTCTCCTTGTTAAGGTACATTCCCTCCCAATCCCGGCCCTATCTTTGATTATATTCAGCATCTTTAATGTCGTATTGCTTAATTATGCAGCTATAAGTATCTGAAATCTGAAATACTAAGTTTTCAAACAGAAAATATCTGGATTTTAGGTTCCTTATACAATATAGTTTTCTGTTGCCAATATGATTTGGTGCAGATTTCTTTGCTTGTGCTGGACAATCTGTTTTCAATTTGTTTAGGCACCACTAGAAGTTGGAAGATGCTTCAGGCGCTTCTGGTTTAGCCATTAAATGGTATGTTTTTCAATTCTATGCTCAATCAATCTTTTATAAAACAATGAATCCACAATGTATTCATACTTCAGTAGCCCCAACTTGCTTGGGACAAAAGGCTATGTTGTTGTTGTTGTTGTAGTTGCACTGTGGGAGCACTTCAGTGGATAGAAATTTATTAGTATGTTTTTCTGCGTTTATTACTTTCTGTCTTTTGTGTTATTTGTGATAAACAGGCTTTGCGATGAAAGGAACAATGGGAAGGACCAGCGCGCTGAAAAGATTTTGCTTTCTCTTGCCCCACCTGCCGAAGCAAAGATAGAAGATAGATGGTGGCAAACATCAGTGAAAGCACAACACTTGATGGCCCGATCTGAACGTGACCATCACAGAGAACTGGAGTAAAAGAGCAACCTGTTGAGTGCCATGATAACAAAAGGCCAGTGCGCTAAATCAGGACAGAACTCAAGTAGAGCTGGAAAATACTGCAAACCAAATGGGAGAAGAACCAAGTTCGAAGTTTTTAACTGGAATGGCTATTACTTTTGTGCAGTTCGAAGTTTCTCATTTGCAATAGCTACTTTTTATTTCATAGTTTGTTCAGTATCTTTAGGAAATATTGAATAAGATATAGTTTTTTATGTCTCTAAAAGAATTTCCAGTTGCCATTGTCTGTCCTGGAGTAGTGCTGGAAATAAATTTGTTTGAGTTCTTAATAATTTGTCACTTTGTCTCTTGTTATTTGGGTTTCTTTTGTTTTCTGTGTTGTTTCTGCTGGGTTTTTGTCACTCCTGGTGACCCAAGTGTGACCTCTGTAGTATATGCATAGAAATATTGCTAGTGTTGAAAAGGGTCTGAACTTTTTTAAAAAAAAAATGGTACAGAACAAAGGTTTCTATAGTTTATTAGTTACATGCTTTTTAGTATCTGACTGTAATGTGAAAATGGGACAATAGGCAACTAGCATCTGGTACTTCCATTGCACGCTGATTGGGAAGTCTAATTGAATTGTGGTGACTGCCTGACTGGTGGTGTTGGGTCTCACACAGAGGTGATATGCGACATGTGCCAAACTGCCAATGGCTATGTGATCCCTTTCTGCAAAATGGAACAGCTAAGGATTTTATTTTCCCTTTCTGTGCGCATAAAAAATGAAATAAACTGACTATTAATACAATTGTACCGTGTCACACTAATTCTGTTTTTTGTTTTGGAATCAGCTAGTCACTTGATATATGCCAAAACTGCTAATCTGATAGTATTTTCTTGTTAGTGATGCTGATAGCTAATCTAACATTTTGTTTGTGTGACCTTTTGAATTATTATTTTGCAAACCTTCAGGTCCGGGGACAAAGATAATGCCAAATATCGTCTAGTTGGTGTCATTGAGCATTGCCGGAGGACCATAACAGGGGGGCACTTTGTCACTTATGTGAGAGAAAGCAGGATTGTCAGTGAGCAGGAGACGAGCAGTAGCTCTTCCTCATGGTTTCGTGCAAATGATAATAGCATCAGAGAAGTCTCCCTGGACGAAGTTCTCAAGTGCGAGGCTTTCCTTCTTTTCTATGAGAAGGTAGAAGCTTCAGACATGCATCATATTATGCCCAAGTAATAACACAAGCAATCAAATGGCATTGGCAAGCATGATTTGGTTTGCTATGGATCCATTCAGTGCACTCAGTCCATACATGTACTGCTTTTGCTGAGGCATTGCAGGGCATCTGGTTAATGGCAGCTTGTAACCAGTTGGGGAAATTGTTACCTATTCTGCTAAGTGTTTCTTCTTGCACTTTTAGAAGGAATTAGGGCATGCTGTATTGGCCGAACAGGGTAGGAAATTGATCATAGAGTCACACCATGGCCTGGTTTTGTTAGATGATACTCGATCTTACATGCCAGGGAATCACATTTTGTGACCACTTGCGATTTAATACAGATGTAAGGTGATAGGTGTTCATGATTTTGGTTATGGAAGCATATCCTTGTTTTGTGAATGGTGGTTGCCAAGGATTTTTCTGTTTGATTGCCTTGGAGAACGACAGTGTAGGGTGCTCCTGGTTGATCAAGATGGCTTAATTCTGATTGCAGGCTGCTAAAACAATCGTTTTTTCACAACGCTGATTTGAAAGAAGAGCTCGATGAAAATTCAAGGGGATGTGTGTATCATGGTAAGCTGAGTGTGGATGTATTTGTTTTGGTCCGTGCATGTGGTATGTGTTTGCTTGCTGGCCCCAGGTGCATTTTCTAACCCATTATTCAAGTCTCTGTTTAGTGTTTAGTGTTGTTGCTCTCCTTGCTCAAGGTACACCCTCCCCCTTCAGACCATATTTTTGATTCAACATCTTTAATGTTGTAACTGTTCATGTTAGGAACCCTAGTCCTTCGAGAGAGAGATCGGAGGTTGTACGGGTGGCAGATCGGAGGTCGGGGCGCTAGAGCTCGTGGGAGACGGCGAGGCGGTGCCGTGGTGCTGTAGGACGGCGGCGGCTAGGGTAGAGACAGTTAGGAACTCCCGGCTCCCTCAGGAAGCCGAGAAAACAATTATGTTTTCTGCTTAATTTCCCCACAAGAGTTTTACAGAATATATATATGTCCTCTCTCTAAAAAAATAGAAATAAACCCTTAATAAGTCCAATATTTCTAAATAGATAGTAAATAACTCCTGTGCGCCTCCTGGCCTTGTGCCGCGCCTAGCCACTTCCCGACCTCCGCCTATACTATATACCCGTCATAACATCTCTCCCCGCCTGGGAAAACAGCTCGTCCTCGAGCTGGAAGTCGGGGTAGGCGTCGCGGAACTCATCGAGGCGCTCCCAAGTTGCATCTTCAACAGGCAGACCACGCCACTGGATCAACAGCTTCCAGAAACCCTGGCGTTGCTGTGCCTGCAGCACGCGGTCCGGGGCAGGGAGGACGCGGCCATCCTGCGTAGGGGGCAGGGCGCCCGAGGTTGCAGGAGGATCACCCCGGTGCTGCTTCAATAGGCCGACATGGAACACGTCATGGAGACGAGCGCCCTCCGGTAGCTGGAGACGGTAGGCGATGCTGCCGATGCACTCCAGGACGCGGAAAGGCCCTGCCCAGCGTGGCCCGAGCTTGTGGTTGGCATCATAGTATTTCTTGGACAGCTGCTGGGCTTGGATGAGCCGCTGGCGGACCTCGGCGAGGATCTCATCACGACTGCGGAGAAGGCCGTCTGCAGTCTCCGTGCGCGCCGTCCCCGGGCGGTACGGCAGGATGGGTGGCGGGGGATGACCGTACACCACCTCGAAGGGTGTGGCACGGAGGGCTGTGTGGAAGGAAGTATTATAGCAATACTCCGCCCAGGACAGCCCGTCCACCCACGCACGAGGCCGGTCACCTGTAACACAACGCAAATAAATGGCAATCACCTTATTGACCACCTCCGACTGGCCGTCCGTCTGAGGATGGAAGGCCGTGCTCATGCGGAGAGTCACGCCCGCCATCTTGAAGAGGTCGCGCCACACGTGGCCGGTGAACACGGGTCCCGGTCGCTGACGATGGATGATGGAAACCCGTGAAGGCGGACAATGCCGTCGAAGAAGGCGCAGGCGACGGACGCGGCTGTGTAGGGGTGGCCGAGCGCAATGAAATGCGCATACTTGGAGAAGCGGTCGACGGCGGTGAGGATGACCGACTTGCCGCCGACCTTGGGCAGCCCCTCGATGAAGTCCATCGAGATATCGGCCCACACCTGGGACGGCACCTCCAGGGGCTGCAGGAGCCCGGCTGGCTGAAGGGCTGCGGTCTTATTGCGCTGGCACGTGACGCATGTGCGTACCCAATCCTGCACCAAGGAACGATCGCCTGGAATATAAAAATCAGCGCGGAGGCGATGGAGCGTCTTCTGGATCCCTTCATGCCCGGTGCCATGGGCTAGTTGAATCGCCTGGTGCCGAAGATCACCGACGTCGGGGACAAAGATGCGCGTGCCATGCAGCAAGAGTCCGGCACCCTCGTGCCAGGGGGCGTCCAGCTCACCCGCACGCAGGCGCTCCTGCAGCAACATGGCATCGGGCGCGGTAGCTGTGGCGCGTCGCACATCGTCGATGTAGGCGAACGACGGGCCGGAGAGGGCGGCCGCGGCCACTGTAGTAGCAGCCCCCTCCAGTAGCGCCTCGGTGTCGCGGTGGGACAGTGCGTCGGCCACCGTGTTGAGGCGGCCTAGGTGATACTCCACGGCGAAGTCGAAGCCAAACAACTTGCTGACCCACTGGTGCTGAGGCACCGTCAACAGGCGTTGGTCCAGCTGGTATTTGAGGCTGTAGTGGTCCGTCCGAACAAGAAAGTGGCACCCCCACAGGTACGGCCGCCAGTGCCGCATAGCCTGCACCAACCCAATGAGCTCCCGCTCATATGCGGCGAGCTTGAGGTGACGCGCGGCAAATGGCCTGCTAAAGAAAGTGAGAGGTCCCGCGCCCTGGTGTAGGACAGCGCTGAACCCTGCACCCGAGGCATCGCTGTCCACCGTGAAGACCCTGTCAAAATCTAGCATCTGAAGGACTGGCCCCGTGGTGAGGGTGCCCTTCAACGCGAGGAAGGCCGCGTCGGCTCGCCGTCCCAAGCGAACGCGTCTCGCCGCAAGAGACGCGTCAGTGGCGCCGCGATGATGCCGAAGTCCCGGATGAACTTCTAGTAGTACCCGGCGAGCCCCAAGAAGCCCCGCAAGGCGCGAGCAGAACGCGGAGCGGGCCATGAGGCGACCGTCGTAATCTTATCGGCGTCCATGGCAACTCCCTCGGCGGAGATGACATGGCCCAGGTAGGATACCGAAGAGGCCCCAAACGAACACTTGGAACGTTTGAGGTGGAGACGATGGGCACGGAGGGCGTTGAGGACGATGCCGACGTGCTGTAGGTGCTCTGCCCACGAGGAGCTATAGATCAGTATGTCATCGAAAAACACCAGCACGAACCTGCAGAGATACGGGCGGAGGACGTCGTTCATCAATGCCTGGAAAGTGGCCGGGGCATTGGAGAGGCCAAAAGGCATCACCAAAAACTCATAGTGCCCCTAGTGAGTGCGGAACGCCGTCTTGCAGATGTCGTCAGGGTGCATCCGCACCTGATGGTAGCCGGAACGCAAGTCCAGCTTTGTGAAAAAGCAGGCGCCATGGAGCTCGTCGAGGAGCTCATCCACCACCGGTATGGGAAACTTATCCTCGGAGGTCTTCGCGTTTAGGGCGCGATAGTCGATGCAGAACCTCCAAGAGTTGTCCGCCTTGCGAACTAGGAGGACCGGAGCAGAGAACGGCGAAGTGCTAGGGCGTATGAGCCCTTGCTCTAGCATCGCGGCGCATTGCTGCTCAAGCTCGTCCTTCTGCAGCTGCGGGTAGCGGTAGGGCCGGACGGCGACCGGCGCGGTACCCGGTAGGAGGTGGATCCTGTGGTCGTAGGGGTGCGCCAGCGGCAAGCCGCGTGGCTCATCGAAGATCGCGGCGAACTGTAGAAGAAGCCGGTCCAGGAGGGGCTGGCCGGGCACGGCACTGACCGCCCGGACCGCGGGTTCCCAGATGTCGTCGCGAGGAGAGCCCATCCCTTTCCATAGGATGCGGCGGCCGCCGCGAGTGAAGGCCATGCAGAGATCCTCGAAGTCCCATAATATGGGTCCGAGGGTCCGAAGGAACTCGACCCCGAGGATGAGGTCAAATTCTCCTAAATTGATGCCGAAACAGTTGATGGAGAATTCCTCGATGCCGATGGCGAGGGCGACGTTGCGGGTGACCCCTTGGCACGGAACGCGGTCGCCGTTGGCCACGAGCACCCGCAACGTGGGGTGCGGGGCAGTAGCAAGCCAGAGACGACTAAAGAGGTCAGCGTTGATGAAGTTTGTCGTCGAGCCAGAGTCGAGGAGGGCCACCAGTCGATGGCCATGCACTGTCACGGGCAGCAGCATGGCATTCTCCGTGTGCACCCCCGCGAGGGCGTATAGGGACACCGTAGGTGGCAGCCTGTGTTGGTCGGCGCCTCCTCCACGGGCTCCTGGGCCACGGGCGCAGCCGCGGGCTCCTGCTGGAACGCCGCCGCGGCTGCGACCTCGATGGGGATGACGTCGTCGACGTAGTCGTCATTCTTGAGGTAGAATAGGCACTGACACACATGGCCTCGGACGTACGGCTCATCACAATTGAAGCAAAGCCCTTTTTGGCGGTGTTCGAGCTGCTTCGCCGAGGAGAGGCGGCGGAAGAACCGCGGTTGGCCGATCGCCGAGGACGAAGGCGCCTGAGGAACGGGCGCACTGGACCCTACTGAAGGCGTGCCTCCTGGCCGTGGACTGGGGCGCGCTGGAGGCCGGGCGCCCCACTGCTGCTGCGGCTGCTGCGCAGGAAGGAAAGCCGCCGCGCGGCGCTCGTATGCCCGCGCGTAGTACATGGCCGTCTGCAGAGTAGGCGGGTGATGCAGCTCGACGTCGACCTTGATGTGCTCGGGAAGGCCGCCGACATAGAGTTCGGCCTTCTGGCGCGGATTGAGGTCACGCTCATGGCAAAGCAAGGCGTTGTAGTCGAGCAAGTTCGGCAAGGCGCGTGCCCTGCGTCGGAGGTCCAAAACGCAGCTGACACAGCTCGCGGAAATGCTCCCAAGCGGGCATGCCTTCATCATGTTCCATGCATAGTACCATGTCTGTGCAGCGCCGCAGAGGTGGTATGACGCAAGCCACGTGCGATCCGAAGCCAAAGTGCGTTGGCCACGGAAAAATTGCTCGCAGCGGTTGAGCCAGTTGAGGGGATCTTCGCTGCCGTCGAAGGTCGGAAACTCCAGCTTGTAGAACTTCGGGGGAGTAGGGGTGCCGTTGAGCGCGTTCGGTGGCGGCGCGCCGTCGTCCGCGCCCGAGTAGCTGCTGCCACCAAAAGGCACGTGCGCGGTTGATGAAGGGCCCCCGCTGTAGTACAGGGTACCGTCCGGCACGCCGTAGAGGGCCCCCGATGCCGGGGCCGAGGGAACATGCGAGCTGATCGCGGCGGCTGGCGTGATCAACGTCGCTGTGGTGTAGATCGGCGCGGGTACCGACCCCAGCGCCCACGATGGGATGGGGGATGGAGAGGGTGGCCACTGTAACTGATGGAGGGGCACCCCCGTCCGGCTGTTCGGCGGCATGCCATAGGAGAAGATCGTCGGCTGCATTGGCGGCGCCGCGGAGGGCAGTGGTGGTGGTGGAGCGGAGGGCAGTGGTGGTGGTGGTGGCAGAGGGTGTTGGGGTGGGAGGGGCGGCTGGATCAGGCTGGCCAATTGCATCTGCATAGCCGCCATGTTGCGCCTGATCTGATCAACCACAATGGTCAAGGATTCCAGCGTGAGCATCCCGCCGGAGGATGCGGACGACAGCCCTGATGACGAGGACAGCGCCGGCGACGATGGCACTGGCAGGGACGTCGTCGTTGATGGCGGGATCGTGGAGGACGGCGGAGGACCTGACATCTCCGATACCAGGCTGTTAGGAACCCTAGTCCTTCGAGAGAGAGATCGGAGGTTGTACGGGTGGCAGATCGGAGGTCGGGGTGCTAGAGCTCGTGGGAGACGGCGCGGCGGTGCCGTGGTGCTGTAGGACGGTGGCGGCTAGGGTAGAGACGGTTAGGAACTCCCGGCTCCCTCAGGAAGCCGAGAAAACAATTATGTTTTCTGCTTAATTTCCCCCACAAGAGTTTTACAGAATATATATATGTCCTTTCTCTAAAAAAATAGAAATAAACCCTTAATAAGTCCAATATTTCTAAATAGATAATAAACAACTCCTGTGCGCCTCCTGGCCTTGTGCCGCGCCTAGCCAGTTCCCGACCTCCGCCTATACTGTATACCCGTCATAACAGTTCAATTGTGCAGCTCTAAGTATCTGAAATATTAAATTTTGAAACAGAAAATATCTGGATGTTAGGTTCCATATATAGTTGTATGTTGCCCATATGGTTTGGCACAGATTTCTTTGCCTGTGCAAGACTTCTGTTTCCAATTTGTTTAGGCACCAATGGAAACTGGAACATACTTAAGGTGTTTTTGGTTTAGCTATTAAATGGTATGTTTTTGAAATCTTTGTTCAATCTATCTTTTATAGAACAATGAATCCACAATTCTTAATGTTGTGGATGATTGACTTGCTCGATAAAGATCTTCCTGGTGTAGGTTATATCCTCTCCTCGATGCTAGAATCTGGGAGCATTTTGATGTTGCTGCCCCCTGCGTTGTATTTCTGTCAGTGTTTATAGCATGGATAGTTTTGTTTACAATTCTACTAGTGTATGTTGCTTTCTTAGTTTCTTTTGTTAGTACAGTCGTTGATTGGGTGCATTGCGCGATATTTTCACTGTGTTTGACCATTTCTTGATTTTACAGCATGTAAATTCTTTTGTCACATGACCCATCTTTTAGCTGTGAAATTAAATGCGAATGTCTTTCATATATTTAACAACCTGACTTGATAACAAAAGATCATGAGTCCATGTTGAATCAGCACTGAGCATCTGAACATTGTTAGAAGTGCAATCCTTTTCGAGAAGGATACATTTACTTGGACCTGTCAACATATGTATGATATCTAACGTCATAATGTTCAAGTGCAGGTTATGTTCAACAAGGATGAATGACCCGGTTCAGGCAAGTCTTCACCGACTACAAGTGGAATAGAGCTGCTCAATCATATATGTTGTGCACATAGCATTGATGAAATACAGAGGCAAGATTGTTTGCTAAGACAGCCTGAATCCTGTGAAGCAGATTCATTTTCTTTATATATAGTAGATTGTTCCCCTTTTATGGGAAAGCTTATGTTTTCAATCGCGCTATGGGCATCAGAGGACAACCATTGTACTATAGGGCATAGGCATGCATATTCCATCACTATTATTTGAACCACTTAATAGTTTTATCAGGCTGCAAAAGCCTCAGCTTGGAATGGTAGTATATATATGCATATACGTGGCTTAATGGGCTTGCAGTACCATGTACATGGGAACTACAGCTGTACATGGACTGAGTGTGTTGTGTAATCTAAAAGTACATGAGAACTACCGCTGTGTTCAGTTCCTCAAAAAAAACACTGTGCAAACAAAAGATTCCCCGTCACATCAAACTTGCGATACATGCATGGAGTACTAAATGTAGATGAAATCAAAAACTAATTGTACAGCTTGGTTGTACTTTGCGAGACGAACGTTTTGAATCTAATTAGTCAATGATTGGACACTATTTACCAAATAAAGCCAAAACGTGCTACAGTACTTTTTTTACACCTTTTCGCGGAACTAAACACACCCTACAGCGTTTTATTTTGAATGTGTTTATCGAATTCAGAGACCATTCAGCTAGCAGAAGCAGTACAATTCAGTGTGTAGCCTACCTCTGAAAAACAGTTTGTGTCTGTCAGTGTGTCACAACTCACAAGTTAAGCTTGATCTGTTTTGTCTGTCGGTGTGTCACAGACTGAGCTTCCTGTGTATTGTGTACTTCTTAAAAGAGTGCCAGTGTGACGCAAATTGGTATTATAGGACTCTCAAAAAATAGTTTTCGCCTGATAGCAAAAGTTGTCATGAAAACCATGGCTTTAGGATGATGGCACTGCACCAGTTGATGAATCCGTTTGATTTAGGTCATAATTTGTTTTCAGAGTTGTCTCTTCGGGGACATCTGATAATTTGTTTTCAGAGTTTGAATGATAACTAGTTTTTTTAAGTTCGTGTAGTTAGTGGTTTGTTTGCAGGTTCTAGTTTATATCATATTTAAACATTCATTAGTGCGTCATTGTGTTCTTGTAGCTGGTCTGTGATGCTTGTGGCCTTTTTCAACCAGACTGAAAAAAAATCAAGTAGTGACCTAGGTTACTTGTTCTTTCAGGGCTTCCAATATAGTATAAATCACATGGAGATATCACGTGTTCAGACAATCAATCATTGTTGCAAAGATTTGGAGTACATGTGACATGCGAGAAGCACCAAATTCAAAGAATTGATGTCTCATGGCACGACAATGCTTTATGTAGGAATTCTCAGCTTCTTGCCTTGCCTTCCAGAAACTGGCCGTTGATTCAATACCCAGACTCATCCATCATATCAACTCGGAGAGAAGGAAGACATCTCTATAATCTAACAGGGTTGATTGTCCTCAGAACTTGTATATATTTTCACCTTCAAATGTAACATGATCTAGTAACCACGCAGATAGATGCTATTGAACTTAGCAAGAACTAATCAAACAACAGTTAACTGACAGAGCTAAAAGCATCAGAATTGCATCAACGACTCTTCCGTTCAACCGTTGCTTTGTATTGCTAGGGAGAAGCTATAAAGCACGACACAGGTACATTAGTTCTTGAGTAAAATTCAACCGTGGTCCTCAAAATTGTTTGCTGGTGTTATCTAGATCCCCAAACTCACAAAATAAATTTTGGCTCCCTTATGTTGTAATGGGTCTCAATTAGCTCCAAACAGGCGTTTACCCAATCCGCTATCCTACGTAGTATGGATCTGACAGATGGAACCCACATGTCAATGACAAGGATCCACCTTTAAAAAAATTGTATTTTTGTTTTTCACACGACCTCGGATGAAGATGATTTTTATTTGAAAATTATAGCTTCCAATAAGATCCGCAACTTTTTAGTTTTGAGTTTTTCATTTGAGACCATTACGATGGTAAAAACATAATATAAAGTTTCAGCAACATATTAATCGGATACTAGGACTTGTCGCTTTAGAAAAAATCTCTTTCTTGTAGGGTGTCAGATAAAGATACTTTGTATATGGAAATTATAACTCTCGATGAGACCTATAAATTTCTAGTTTTGAGTTTTGCCATTTGTGATTGTTAAGATGCTTAAAAATAATAGAAAGTTTCAACAGCACATTAATCGCATACCGGGGCTTGTCGCCTTAGAAAAATCAAGTCTTTGTTGAATGGTGTCGGATAAAGATACTTTATATATAAAAGTTGTAGCGCTTGAAGAGATCTACAACATTGACTAGGTTTAAAGAAACGCTAATACTCTGATGAGGACGTCCATTTGGGCATGTCAGTTCGGACGCCATGTTCCCGGACCTACGCAGCGGGGTCCAACACGCGTCCAATAGATAACGGGCCTCCTCCCCAAGAAATCCCCACTTTCTCTAATAAAAAAAACAAAAATCCCCAATCCCCACTCACTTCTCGCTTCGGGTCACGGCTTCACCGCGCTTCCTCTCCGCCTCGCCGCTGCATGTCGCACAGTGCCCCCATCCCTCGCCACATCTGTCGCCGCGCCACACTCCATCGCTCCCCGCCAACCGCCGTCCACGCTCCGCCTTGTTGCGCCACTTCCCACGCAGTGAGGTGCCCCGTCCCCGCCCCTATGTGTCATGCCCCATGCCCCGCAGCTGAGCACCGTGCCCCATCCCCAACCGTGTCAAGGTGGTGTGTCGTGGTGCTGCCGACGCCGCCATTCCCCACAAGACGAGCAGCTGGCAAGAGAACCGTAAGCTAGTGGTATAAGGATAGAGCGATGGTGGGGAGAGGGAATTAACAAAGAATTGAACCCTGTTTTGTAACAATCACTCCTCTGTTCTATGACTCTTCCTCCAAACTGAATCCCAACTACTGCTTGCTATCCTATTCTTCCTCTCTTGTATGCTGGTGCTAACAGTGCTATGCACATATGTTTTGTGCTAGTCAGTATGGAGGCTAGAAAGGATCCTCTAATTAGTAATAGTTCTAGGAAGTCTTGTGAGGATCAGTATGGAGGCTAGAAAGGATCCTCTAATTAGTAACAGTACGATTGCTAAAAAATCCAATAACCTAAACGGGACATCTTCAAAATGATTATATGTTTATATTCTGTACCATTCGTTTAGAACAAGTCACAATTATCATATCAACTGATGCACAAAATCTTATGCCCATGACAAAAATCTGAATTTTAACTTGCACTAGAAGTCTTGGGTTTCAACCAACCTCTTAGTAAATTTAATTTCCAAGGACAAGGCTATCTAGAATCTAGAAATTCCCATCTTTAGACCTCGTCTTACACTGGAGCATTTTAGAACTGGCCCAGTAAATCGCAAGCAATGTGACTCAGAGAAGCAACAAGCAAGGTTGCAAGTTAAGCATCGACAGGAAAACTAGATCTCTACAACAGACCCTCTTATCCACGAAGCACGAAACAGAGGAACAGCTTTGAATCCGCAGATACCATCTCCTGTACCTTCTCCTGCTTACTTTGTAAGAAAAAGAAAAAAGAATTTATTGTACCTTGGGCCAGAAGGACGTATTGGGGCAACAGGAACAAGCGACGCGCAGGTGTGGACGCCCTTCCTCTTCAAGCTCAAGCTGCTAGTCTGCTACCGGTTAGAGGTCGATGGCGTGGACTGGTGGGGCTGCAGTGTCGTCGCTTATTGTGCTCGGCGGCGGTGGGGATTCCATGGAGTAGCGAGGAATCTGGGAATCAGGCGGTGAGCTGCATCATTGGCGGGCGCTGGGACTGCGAATTGGGGAACGCCGACCGGTGGCGGGGCCCTGTATTGCCTGGCCTGGGCACCAAGTCCAGCAACGCTGGAAGCGCATGAGCGAAGGACTTGAGACAGCAGAGCAAAAAAATGTTTCGTTCTTTTTCGAGGCCCAAATGAGAAACAGAATTCCATCGCATTTATCCCCTAAACTTACAACCTATTTTGATTCCAATTAAATTACAAAAATCTTTATTACGATAAGATTATAACATTATTAGGCCGTTTAGGTCTCTTGATTGACTATAGAGGTGGACTATTATTAGTTGGAGTATAAATGATCTATAATTTCAAAAAAAAAAGGCTTTGGAGACAGATTGAGGATTTTTGTAATCCGGATCTGCAGTGTTTTGAGCATCTTCAGATTATTTTATCTGATTACTGTAATTCAGTTGGCATCCAAACAACCTCTTAATTCTTCATGTATTCAGTAAAAAAAAACATTTGAAGTGACACAAATGCACGTTTCTAAAATCAGAAAATTCATTCGATCACCACACTAGACAATTGTATTGTGACCTGCCACGTAGGTATATCAGCCAAAACATCCTGATATATATATGTACTATTACTAATGTACGCCTCACAAGATGATTCTACTGCCTCATGACTGTATATGTACTATATAACTCAAGATATTTTCACAAGACAGGAGTCACGGCAAACCACATCCTTTCAGGTTCGACTGAAACTTTACTGTAAACTTAAATTCTTGATATATTCATTAAGGGTCTGTTTTAAATTCTTGATATATTCATTAAGGGTCTGTTTGGAACAAAGGAATACAAAATAGAGGAACGAGGAAAAATACAGGAATATAAAATGAATGAATGTGCAAAACAGAGGATGAAAAAAACATAGGAATGCGAACACATGAACCAGATGATGGATGAATAGGGTAAAACTCATATTCTAATAATGTGTGGACATAATGATATAGTAATTAAGAGTTTGAAATCATGTACAGACTTTTCCTTCGTCTCACCTCCATTCTTAAACGGGGCCTTGTTTGAAATTCCCAATCTCCAGAGAGAGAGAGAGAGTGAAACAGAAAGAAGAAATTGATTCTGCCACTCACTCTCTCAGGATTCCTCATCAGCCGGTGGTGGATTGTCAAAAACAACCATCACATTCACCTCATCAACCACATTACCCTCCTTCTCAATGAACACGTCTCTAGTTATATCCATAGCAGCAAGACCTCCATCTACTCGGGTGCTCAGCACGGTGATCTCCTCCTTGTGGTGATTGTTTGGCAGTGCACTGACCTGTGCTTGCATTGTTATGGTGACACTGCACTTGGATCCTGGTGGGACAATGCCCTTGTCTGGCTCTATGCGGAAGCGGCATGACCCTGCCTTTGTCATGAAGGCAATGTAATCATCTGTATCGTTGGTCAGCTCAATTGAGTGTGACATCTGCAGGTCAAGTTCAAAGGGAAAGTGTGTTTCCAACCAGTGGCGGATGCAGGATGAGAATCAAGGGGGGGGCTAAAACAATGGAGATGTTGATTTGCATAAAGATTTAACGGTGATTTGAGGTTTTTGCTACAGTGTTTTAGTGGTAAATCCAGTCATTAGGGGGGCTGGAGCCCACCCAGCCCCCCCTGTAGATCCGCCGCTGTTTCCAGCGGCTCAATCCCAAGCATGTCCTCCAGGCAAGGGATTTCCTGTGATGGAGAAATTAAAGATGCATTAGCTTTACCACAGCCTATCGAAGCTTTAGCTCTCTTGAGTTTCAGGGAGCCCATATGGAGGCTTACCTGGAATTGGTCATCCTTACTATGTACTGCATTGATGAGCTCATGTGTTATGTCTACTATGTCAGGTCTGCTTGTCGGGTCAATTTGCATGCATCTTTGGGCCAGCTCGAGGCATTTTGTCACTTGTTGATAACCCAAGGGTGTATGTTTCGATGATTTAATCCACCTGTGCCTCCATCTTCTAAGTACCTGCATTTGCACAAAACTATTTAAATCGGAACCAAAATATTTAATGCACATAACATGTATATTGTTATCAGCTTAAGAATACAACTAAAGAGACAGACGTTGGCTATAGCAACACAGGTTTGGAATATTATGTCAAAGTACCCTAATTCCTACAACTGAGAATTGAACTGTTTCCAGTAAACAACCTATAAAGTTCATGTGAAATTCCTATGTGATCCTTGTGTTGAAAATGATGCCAATTAATTTTACGAACTGTAACAGGGTAGTTGCTTTGAAAACTAAAAAATACAGAAAAAAGGGACTCACAATAAGTAGATACTATATACCAGAGGAAATAATAAAGCAGTAACCTTTTATTGTTTTCTGTTTTCTATATTAGCGTTATTCCTAATGGAACATATGCACTGCTTTCAAGGTTGATCACACCAGTGAAATAGGAGCACGACTACTTTTCAAGGTCATATTTAACATCATGATGAAAAGAGAACATATGCAACATTGACATAATCCCTCTTACTTTGCTAAGATCAGCCTCGTTTTTAGTTCCTGTCACCAGCTCTGTGATCATTACTCCTAAACTATATATATCTGATTTGCTTGATGATTTGCCTTCTGAAATGTATTCTGGAGCACAATATCCTCTGCATGACAAGAAGTAAGAACACATATACCGACACGCTATGACATAAAGACATTGTAAGAGAACAAGTATCAGAAACAACAATGTATTAGTTGTAGCTTACAATGATATAAGACGTGATGAAGTCTTAGTTTGTGAATTATTATCAAATCTCGATAGACCAAAATATGTAATTTTGGGCACCATGCGATCATCTAGTAGTATATTGGCAGGTTTGAGATCCATGTGGATGATATCCTTCTCCTTGCGAAGATAGAGCAAACCCTTGCAGATTCCCACTATGATTTCATAACGACTATGCCATTCAAGTCCCCTCAATTCATCTTCAAAAGTGTATGAAGAATCAAGAGTATTTTAGAAGTTGGAAATCATAAAATAATAATGTGCCCAGTGTATTTGCAAGTGAGTATTGAATAAAATGTTGGACTTTTTTATCTGTACAGACGACCGTCCATGATTATTCATCAAATACAATTTAAAAGTAAGGATTACATGTAGTGAAGATGGTGCGATAAAGAAAGTAACCAGATCATATCAAAATGCAGTTTTACGCTTTGGTCACTGGACTGTATGCAAGCAAATGAATAGAAGAACATTGATAGCATTTACTTGAGTATTTACAAATTTGTTTTAAAATTTAGGAAGTGATCATGATTAGGGAATTGACTCTTGATCAGATAATTTCTCAGTTGTGCCCTTTAATTTAGATTTTGACTATTGATGATCTTAGTTATTTGTTGTTTGGCATATTTTAGGGCGCAAGCATTCTGTTAGATTGCTGTTTATTTGCACTGCTGTCTTCTAATGTGGATTGGAGAGCTACTGAAATCATGTTTAAAAGAAAGTCATACCTGTAAGATGGTTCTCAAGGTTTCCGTTGCTAATGTACTCGAAACAAAGCAACATTTCCCTTATATCGGCCATAATTGTTCTTCCTTCAAATATTAATACGTGTTCCTCTGTAAAAGAACAATAACCCAGAAAGCGCACTATATTTCCGTGCCTAACCGTGATCAAACTTTGAACCTCCCAGTGGAACATCTTGTTTTTAATTGTTCGGCTGTTGAAAAGCCTTTTCACAGCAACAATTCCATTTCGAAGGATGCCCTGTTTATAATACCCTTATGTCAAGTAATGCTATGAAATGAACAACGAACATGAAGCTGCTGCCATAAAAATAGCAGTTACCTTGTAAACCTCTCCACATCCACCAACACCAATTTTTCTCTGCCCAGAGAAATTTTCCGTGATGCTCTGTAGAAGTGACAAATCTAGATGGCTCGGTTCCTCGCTTCCAGCTACTAAATGCTCTAGTATGTTCAGCTCCATAGTCAGTACTGATTCAGGGTAAAGATGCATTTTTGTTTATGAATATGAATTCAGTGTTGTTGACAACGTAAAAAAATGTTTTGGAACAGATGCTATGAGCAAAGAAAAAAACACTATGCTGCAAAAAAAAAACTAGCCGTCAATATGCTACACTTTTCAAACAGTTGGACTACGAGGTTATAATTAAATAAGAATTTCTATCTGACAGGGCACACATGAGGCTTTGATAATAGTACAAGTTGGTGTAGCACCTCAGGCCAAAGTTGTTAAACGTTATGTAATAGCGAGATCATTTTTATAAGAACATTGTAGCTCTCAATGAGATTCGGAGCTTTGTATTGACATTTTTTTTACATTATCTAGATGGCCAAATCTTATTTATTACTTTAATTTGACAACAAAAAATTATGAGCTACTCCCTCCGTCCCAAATTATAAGTCATTCCAAGAATCTTGGAGAGTCAAAGCATCTCAATTTTGACCAAATTTATATGATAAAATAATAACGTTTATGATAACAACTAAGTATCATTAGATTCTTCATTAATTATATTTTTATAGTATATTTATTTGATGTAAAAAATCATTGTAGTTTTTTCTATAATTTTGGTCAAACTTGACACGTTTTGACTCTCCAAGATTTTTGGAATGATTTATAATTTGGGATGGAGGGAGTACAATTCTTTTCCTACAGACTCACTCATGAAGTCATGATAATATGTAGTACTCCTAAACCATATGAAAAGAGGATAAAGATGTTAACATGATTAAATGATAATACTTGCAATGCTTATGTACTAGAAAAAGTTGATGTCTAAAAGTAGGTATTATAAAGGCCATGTTTGGATCCTATGATCTGAAGTTTAGTAGTTTAGCCACTAAACTTTAGTCCACTTTAGCTCTTGAGGCTCCAAACAGAAGGTCTAAACTGTTGTCTAAAGTTTAGACATGTTACAAAAACTTTAGACTATACAAGTAAGCTAAAGTGGTCTAAAGTTCAATTTACTCCTCGATTTTAACCAAAAACTTTCGATCAGAGAATCCAAATAGGCTCTAAGTTTTCATGTCGAAGTTGCAGAAAATAAGAGCGAGTTTACATGTTTGCAGCGAGGTAGTATTAGAAAGTTCATAGATTTTTATATGAAACTGACGGAAGAAATTTGTTTAATGCAAATTGTTGCTCTCAAATAAGATATAAACTTAGTAAATAACTTTTTTTCATGTGACCTGCGACTATAGCTATAGCACAAAAGGTTTGTCCCATGACATTTTTAACATAAGATCCTGGATGCATGTATAGGGAGACATCATAGACACTTTTAGAGAGAGACGCAGATCAAAGAGTATGGTATGAAGCTTTAATTTAGAGCCATGTGGATGAACTATTGTTATTAATGTAATATGCCCAAACTCCGGGAGGGGTTTGGTGACCTGCATCACCCTGAATGAACTGACCTTTGCATCAGGTTCAGTAAACTCGTCCACACTTTCCGTTTCATCAAGCTCAGTACACTCATCCGTACTTTCCGTTTCAACAAGCATCTCGATTATATGCTCTGCATACGGTCTCTTCTCAGGGAGACGCTCCAAGCGGCTTTTGGAAATCTCAGTGCATACTCGTATTTGTTCCACGCGCGTGTCTTCTAGTGACGTTCCAAATCGGTCAGCCCAGCTTTTGAGTACCTATAGGAAATGGCAACGATTAATTGCTTTTAAGGGAACTGGAGATATATCTTTTCATTTGGAAAATTCAATAGTACTTCATAAATATCTGCCGTATAAATACTCTCTCCAGCTAAAATAAATCATGAGTTGTCCACAGAATCATTTTAAATTCAAACAACTTCGTAGAAAATAACAGAAATATTTGTGACGCCAAATTTGGTTCAATAGATAATATATTTTTATAATATATTTATTTGGTGTTGTAGATGTTGTTACTCTCTCCCGTAAAGCTATTTAAATTTAGATAGTCTGACTTTGGGTGATTCTAAGAGTTCATTTAGGGATTAGTCGACTACTCCCTCCATCTTTCCTATTTCCTATAAAGCTGTGCAAATTAGTTAGTCTGACTTTGGTTGCTTCTAAGAGTTCATTTATTTTAGGATGGAGGGAGTAGACCATCCCTTCTATTCTAGATTATAAGAATTTTGGCTTTTCTAGATACATAGCTCTTGCTATATACTTAGATACTCTCTCTATTCTCATTTATAAGTCGCACATGCATATCAAGATTCAAAATTTAAAGTCTTTTAGCTAACAATTTTTATTTATTGTAATATAAACTTGAATGGTTAGATTTATAATTAAATGTACTATCCGATTATTATGAATTTATAAGTATAAATAATATAATATAAAATACATAAAAGGTAAAACTGTAGTTTAGGAGGCCATGTGACATCTAGTTGCACCTTATGAAAGACAATGGAGATCATTTACACTACGTCTAAATACATAGTAAAAACAACGTATCTAGGAAAACCAAAACATCTTATAATTTGAAACAGAGGGAGTAGCAACATGCATGTCAATTCTAGAGTCAAACCGGCATCACAACAGAGATTCTCCAAAAATGAAGGTAATAAGGACTAAAAGTTTCTCAAAATAATAAACTAACATTATTGCTTATGTTACATGTTTTAATGTGCTTTCACCTTCCCCAGCTAAATTTTGCTTTCACCACTTGATTTTCACCTAGAGTTATACACATCTTCAAACAGGGTACAGGACATCTGTGATATAGTCACGTATTTTAACTGTTCTTACATTGTGTTGTACTATGAAATGCATCTTCTGCCCCGTCAGTATCTCTGTGATTAGAACACCAAGGCTATATATGTCCGCCTTCAATGTGGTCAGTCCATCTTGTAAGAATTCAGGTGCCATGTATCCCCTGCATGAAAATTTGTACCCCGTGATGACTTATTTGTCAATTTAGAAAGGAAACTTCATTTTTGCCCAACTATAGTAGGGAGAAAAACACCTTGAGGACCAAGCTTACTTACTGCGTCCCGTAAATAACTCGTGTAATAACCTCGCTTTGCTTTTCCTCAAGGTGCCTTGAGCCCCCAAAATCATGAATTTTTGGCACCTTTTTTTCATCCAGCCATATGTTGGCAGGTTTAAGATCTAAGTGGACAGTAAGGTTTTGATGAAGATAATATAAGCCCTCACAAATTCCCTTGATTATTTTATAGCGCTTTCTCGAGCCAAGTCCATGAGAGGCATCTGTAATGGGCGAGAATAATAAATATAAAACAAACTAGAAAAGTCAAACCCTCCATTCCATAAACAGAATTTGACTATTAACCAATTAATCATGCTCTTATTCTCCAATATACTTTATTTACAAAGTAATCAATCGCACTATGTGCTCGTGCGGTGCATGGTACATACTGTCTGTTTTTTTAACAACAAAGGAAATAAAAACAGAAAGGCCATTACGTGTCACACAGCACGATCCTCTTACCTGTGATATACGCATCAAGTTTCCCTCCACTTGGGTACTCAAAGCAGAGCAACCTTTCATCCGCAAGGACGAATCGTCCACTGTATTCCTCCATCGTCCCTTGTGTTTCAATACAGTATCCCAGAAATCGAACTATATTCTTGTGCTGCTTCGCCCTCATCCTCACGAGGCAACCGACCTCATTTTCGAATCTCTGGTTATCCATATGTAGCGATTGAGACAGCTTCTTCACAGCGACTTTTCCATTTCGAAGCACACCCTGCCATCACGAACGTTCACAGCAGCTTTTAGGCCAATAATAAGTCAATAACCCAAACAGAGTGTACTAGTCGGCAGTGATACATACAGTTCCTTGTAAAGCACAAAATGTCCATCAGCACCAATTTTCTGATCCTCAGCGAAATTATTTGTGATGGCTCTTAGAAGTGATAGTGGCAGTACACTTGGCTCTGCGCTTTCATCATGTAGAAAGCGCTCCAAGACATTGTGCATACTAGCTTCATAATCCATTTAATTTAATTTTGTACCTAGTTACTACTTATAAATGCGCCCTTCGAACACGAACCACAACCACAAGGAATATATAATTATGCAGCCGATGAAATTTCCAAGGAAGATAAAACTACAGATCAGCTGGTCTACAAGATAAACGTACCGGAAGTATAACCAACACTACCAAGAGTGATATAATGGGGACGTCCTAACACTTGTTGGATCCGTGGCACTGGCCCAGGCAAAATAAGTATAGAGATTACATCACCTTGTGAATGAAGAAAGAAAAGGGGCAAATTAATATGCAATAATCACAACGTCAACAACGGCAGTTGAAGCTAAATGAAAGAAAGAACATCTCAACACTCTGGACTTAACAATCTTCTCTCCTGTATCACAAGGCCTGTATGTTTACCCTGACTGTAAGTAAGTATCCTGCTACATACTATCGCTTTTTTAGATCCAAGCTGAGTGACTTACCAGCAATAAGGCAATGCGTCGGTCAACTCGCCAGTGTTGGAGTAGGACACATCTGACTGTGAAGAATGCTCAATCAGAAATGACGAACAAAGAGAAGACAGCAAGTGAGCCCTCAATCTGAACTGAATCAATGTCCAGACGAGGTGAGCGGTGTCAACGGAGTGAGGAGATTAGGTTATAGGAAGGCGACAGGAATTCTCTGCAGCTCGGCAGATCGATTCAGGGAAGACGGAGGGGAAGCAACACAATCGACAAAGGTCAAAACAACCTTGACGATCCAGATTCACAGCGCAGACTAATTTCAACGGACTTTCGCCGTTAGGGAACATTAATTCACAGAATCGGGGAATAGAATGTTCTACCACAAACGGACTACACTGCAAGTCTCAATCTGCTCAAGTAGACAAGTACACAACGTGTACCATGGATGCACCAAAGCAAAGAAATAGAGTTCCTGGGAAAAATCGATATCCGCTCGAGTTCAGTAGGAAAATCGAGACAGCAGGAGAAGAAAACTGAGAGAGAAAAATAACACTGACAGCAGCGTACACACCAATTCTTATGAGGCTGTGTTTGGTTCGCGAAATTTGGAAATTTGACTACGGTAGTATTTTCGTTTTTACTTGATAATAAGTGTTTAATTATGGACTAATTAGGTTCAAAACGTTCGTCTCATGATTTTCAACCAAACTATGCAATTAGTTTTTTTTTTCTACATTTAATGCTTCGTGTACATATCGCAAGATTCAATGTGATCACTACTGTAGCACTTTTTGACAAAGTATTTGGACCTGAGCCAAATAGCCCCAACCCCCGTGCTTCCGCTGAGCCAGTCACCAATTGACGAGTGAAGACACCGCATCAATAAAGCAATTCACTCTATTACGAACTTTTTACATATATGTTATTAAAAAAATTTGTAATTACACATAAGTTATTAAAAAAATTGACTGCACATGAGTGTCATCGTTCTGAACTTCCAAGTTATTCCGTCCGCTTTTCTACTTAACGGTGTCGAACAGATAGGTGAAATGACCATTTTACCCTACAGTGGGCTCCGTTTCTCAGCCACGCGCTCGGGCGAGGTGCAGGCGCGCCTCCCGCGCCGCCACGGCCAAGAAAGAGATGGCGGGGAGCAACAACAGCGGCACGAGCCCCGACAGCGACGTCGATGGCCCTAGTGTGCAGGGAGGCGGCCTCGTCCCCAACGGCGGCGGCGAGAGCCAGGAGGCGGCGCGCGTGGAGCTGCCGCAGCCGGTCCTCGCCGTGGATCTGACGCAGCGCACGTGGAGGTGACACGAGGAGGTTCGCCCCGGACAACTGGTCCTCGAGCGCGTGCGGGCGAGCTCGGCCCTGGACAGCCGCCGTGAGCACGGGCGCGGACGCGGGCACGGGCACGGGCGAGCTCCGCCCCGGCCGCCGCGGGCGAGCTCTGCCCCGGACAGCCGCCTCTGGCGCAGGCGCGGGCGAGCTTAGCCCCGGACAGCCACCGTGGGCACGGGCACGTACGAGAGCCCCGGACAGCCGCCGCGGGCGCGCGGCGCGGGCGAGCTCCGCCGGGGGCGCGCGCGGAGCAGAGGGATGAGGTCGAGTTTGAGAGAGAGAGGATAGGAATGAGAGGGATATTATAAACGTTTTGACTGACCGGACCCACTTGTCAGGACTCCCAAACGGTGAAAAACGAACAGAACACCGACGGAATGGCTTGGAGAGCAAAGAAGTTTAGAACGATGACACTCGTGTGCGGCCAATTTTTTTAATGACTTATGTGTAATTACAAACTTTTTAATAGCATACATGTAAAAGCCTCCTCTGTTATCTCCTGCCCGTTCTCTGTTATCTCCTGCCCGTTCTCATTCCACTAATATAAACTGAGTGCACACTACAACAGCCGTCGTTCCGCTCCCAGTGACTTTGGCCAAGCATCAAGATGGGATCACCATTGTCCAGCCACCAAAACAAAGATGACTGTCATGGAAGTTGCTGGTGATAAGATCCAACGTATTGTGCAATGTAGACGCTGCAGTGGCCCCTGGTGGCCTGGGCCTATGCGGCTCTGCCTGGCACCCTCTGGTGGCCTGGGCGCCTGTCACCCCGCTCCTGGCGGCCTAGCCCAATATGAAACTTCATATAGCGGGTAGAATCCGCGCCTCCACAGCCATCCTGCCTCCTGTTCATATACGGCCCTCCAATTTGCTGCTGCCGCGTGTCATGTGGCGTTGCCCGCTACCCGGTCTCCCGGTCGTGTGCCTCCGGTTTGGATAGACGTGTCCAGTTCCTCGACTGTGTGCTCAGCTGCGAAGGCTCGTGCGTGTGTACCCATGCGTTTGGTGTTTCATGATTTTATGGGCCCATCTATCCTCGTGGTCTGTTTTGGTTCTGTCCACCATATTCCGCGTTCCTGTATGGGCGGCGTCGCTGCTGTCAGAGGCTCGGCTCTCTAGGCGTCGTGTTCTCGGTGCTCACGCCGGCCTCTTTTCCTCGCCGCATCCATCTTCTCCCTTTTTGTTCATCTCCGAAGTTCTCGTGCAGTCCGTCCGTTGAGGCCTGAGGGGCTCGGCTCTCCTGAAGTTTCCTGGAGTTCTCGCTGCTGGGCGGCGCATCTTCCGCTTCTATGCGGTTCTGCTGCGGTCGCTGCCGTAGCCGCTTCTGTTGACGAATAGGTATTTTTCTCTCTCGCATCCACAGATTGCTCCTCATTTATCTTCGTCTCTTCGATTTGCCTAGGGTCTTTTTAATCTCACGTGGTGTATAGTGTGACTTGCTGTTCTCGAAGTGCTCCATTCGTTTATTCGCGGAGGCGCTCAGGTCAATCTGCATTTTTTTTGGCATATCCAAGTTTGTCCTGTGGATCTAGCTCGCCTGTTCAAGGAGATACCTACATCCAGATGTTTGGCCTAGACGCATCGGCCAGTGTTCAGGCAGCCGTCAGGTACACGAGTTCTGTTCTTGCCGTTTTTTATTTATGATTTTCCTGTCACTGCTGATCATGCTGGCCTGTTCAAGGAGGTGCCTCCATCCAATTGTCTGCCCTGAGCGCATCGGCCGGTGTTCAGGCATATCTGTTCTTGCTGCTTTTTTTTTCCTGTGCTTCCCACCAGGTTGGCTGATTTGCTGTGATAGAAAAATACTGTTCCGGTCCTGTTCGGCTGTGCTGATAAGCCGGCTGAAAAATACTGTTGGCTGATTTGTTGTGAGAGAAAAATACTGTTCCGGCTGAAAAAGACGGATTATAAGCTGGATGAACAGGACCAACGGAATCTCGGCTTCCGGTTGTTGCTGTCCTCCATGAAGGTAGACTCGGGCCTTGTTTAGATTGCAAATTTTTGCAATCTGGATACTGTAGCACGTTTCGTTTGTATTTGACAAACTTTGTCTAATCATGGACTAACTAGGCTCAAAAGATTTGTCTCGTGATTTACAACCAAACTGTGCAATTAGTTATTTTTTTACCTACATTTAATGCTCCATGCATATGTCTAAAAATTGATGTGATGGAGAGAGAGTGAAAAAACTTGGAATTTTGAGACAATCTAAACAAGGCCTCAGAAACTTTCCAACCTTTTTCTGACTGCTTGCATTGATTACCTTAGACTGGGTTTGGCTGAGATAGAATCTGAATGTATTGTTCAATTAGGTACCGGATTTTTTTTCCTGCAATACGGAATCTTTATCGATCAATCCATGGTTCTGCTTTTGCATTCTAACACATGGTGAGTGTGCACCTAAGCAATATTAGTCACTTTGATGTGTAACTAATCTCATCAACATCAGTTTTAGGCACTCAAATTGTTATTTTTTCTTTTGCCTACAGGTCCATCCAGAAACTATGCTACTTCATGAACCACAGATAGCTAATGTTCATAAACACAGAATTTATCAGGTGTATGTTCATAGTGTGCTTGCTGAAAAAACAGAACATTTCCATTTCAATTCCAAGGTTGGCTACAATAAGGTAATAATCTACACATTGTTCATTTCACAGTTACATTACTGTTGCTACTTATGAGGTCCCTAATTAGCCTCTTGGTTTGCTGATAAGGACTTCATCAAGAATTGTTGTTCTTCCACTGCTACAAGCTTCCAGTTGGATAAAAAGAAAGAAATAGGGATGACCTTCCATGCAGATGATCCATTATTTCCTTTTTCTCATGACATGAGGCAAACTATAGATGGTAGGGTAAATAAAAATGATATGTTGATTTTGTTACTTCTATATTTTTTTCTGTTCCGACACAAAAGTTGCAGGACTCTGTTGCTTTAAAAAACTGCAGTGATCTTTTTGTTTCTGGTTATGTAAGCTACGGTAGATTCTTGCTAGCACAAACTGTGTACCTTTTCCAGTGCCATATTGAATCCCCTAACAAGGTTGTATATCTCCTATCAGTGTCATTTCTCCTCCATTTTGCTTCCCTGACCTCAGCCTCTACCACTGAAACCTACAGATAATGAGCATTTCACTATGATAAGTACAATCCTGTTGGGTTAACTCTGCTAGGTGCCACGTGCATTCCTACTTTTGCAAATAAAACCGGTAGAAACGCTCATGTTCTCCATATGCTGCTGTCATGGTGTATTTAAAATACTAAGCTGCTTGGGTGCCTGATCATGGTGCAGTTATCATATCATAAGAACATAGTATGTGGTACTACAGTTATCAACTCCGCGTCCAATGCAAACACCTGCCACCCATTTAAATTATGGCTCTTATTTCTATGCATGAATTCTTCTACAATTGATCAATAGTCATAGTGGAATCAAGGGTATAGAGTCAAAATGCCATTCCTTTCTAAACAATTGATCAATAGTCATAGTGTCTGATCACTGGACCGTCACATTTTTTTTGTTCTTCTTCTAATAAAAATTGCGGCAAAGCTTTTGCCGTCCTTTCTAAATAAATTGTGGAATCAAGGGTATAGAGTCAAAATGCCATTCTCGCCTAAGACTGGATGGATCTGTTCAATGAATTTACCCCCGAGAAATTCTTAGTATGGTTTCTGGCTCAATTGCAGAGCATTAAGTATAAATATGGAGCCGTTCGGCTGCGCTGATAAGCCGGCTGAAAAACACTGTTGGCTGATTTGTTGTGAGAGAAAAATACTGTTCCGGCTGAAAAAATAAGCTGAAAAAGACGGATTATAAGCCGAATGAACAGGGCCTGAATAGAACATAGACCTTTCCCTCGAAAAGAGTAGGTGTCCTGAATAGAAGGCGCTAAAATAGAGAGATTGTTTCACTACTGCCTCATTCTTGCCACTTTTTTTTGTACAAAATAAACAGATCATACTATCATAGTGATTCCCATATTCAAAAGGGAGACCACAGACCAATCTACATACAAGGGCAGTAATGATCCTGCTCACTCATCTCTTTTACATATCTATCTTCAATGCTGGATCCAAGAAACTGGACATCTTTTATGGTGATCATAGATAAAGTTGTAGTTTCGCTGATGATCATGACGAACGTTTTTGTATTGTCCAAGGTACACATCATCAGTAAAATTACACTCTCAGCTTTGAACTTAATATCGCAGGATGGAGCCACGCATCTCGGTTATACATGCATCCATTTATCCATCTCCATAGATGAATCTTATCTGACGTGTCCTCTCATTCTACCAGAGGGCAAAGGACCGTATATTTTCCTTAATATAATGTATTATCAGATTGAGCATATTCATGTAAACAACAATTCTGAGAATTTTACTCCACATTCTCTACAAAAAATAGCAGTTCAACTGCTGCTAATTGTTTACTTCTCTATTTTTATGGTCAGCTGTGGCTAATGGTTTCCCCCAGCATTTGCACGTCTGTTTATTAATTAGTATAGGCACTCTGATGTAGTGCATGAAAAATCTCGGTGCTGTATACCACATTCACCATCTAAGTCACTATTTGTTCTTTTTCTTTCACAGTATAATACCGTACCATCTAGCCTAAATTATGTTTACAGTACCAAAACAGATCTCATTATAGAAATGATGTTGATCAAAGCAACCAACATTACTCTCATACACGTTCAAGAATCCGGGCGCGGCGAAGCGCGCCCACCGACCTAGTAAAAATTAAGAAGCCTATGAGCTCTGAAATCTGAACTCTGACCCTAGAATCATTACGTAGCACGGACGCACGGTAGCAGTCGCCCCTCCGTTCATGTCACTTCGTATTCCATCGCCGCCAGTCAAAAAGGACATGGATGATGCCATGATAGAGCCATGCGTAGCAGCGTCTCTGTGGACTGTGGTTCGTTTGGTGATTCTGTGTTATTCTTTAGCTTGTTTTCTCATGTCTTCATTTTTCTAGGCTATAGATCTTGGGGATTTTTTGTTTATGTGTTTCATGATGCATGTACATATGATTTTCTTTCCAATCCAATTGAATGTCTCAAAAGCTGATGGATTCTTGCTCCAAACTTTTTATCTATCGCTGTTGAGTTCTATTCTTTTCTTTCTCCAGTGATATTCTCTTATCTAATTAACAGTCACCGGTGATTCTAAATTTTCCTTTCTAATTTTAGACAATATGAAGAAGAGTGAAAGTATCAAGATGCCCAAGAGGGGGTGAATTGGGCTAATTATAAATTTCTTTGCAAAAATCAAATCCTATGGTTAGCAAAATTAACCCCTTATGCCTAGAAAGTGTTTCTATTAATCTAACGCATAAAAGTTTAGCACCCTAAGTTCTAATCCTACTCTAACATGGTAATTATAGGAATGTAAAAGACAAGTATTGAATTGCTCAAAGTAAATGCTTAAAGTAAAGAGAGGAGAAGAAACGCGGCGATGTTTTGCCAAGGTATCGGAGAGTCGTCACTCCCCACTAGTCCTCGTTGGAGCACCCGTGCAAGGGTGTAGCTCTCTCTTGATCCGCGCAAGGATCAAGTGCTCTCTATGGGTTGATTTTTTGACACTCCGTCACGGTGAATCACCCACAACCGCTCATAACTTGAGTTTGGTCACCCACAAGCTCCGCCGGATGATCACCAAACTCTCAATCACCACCAAACCGTCTAGGTAATGGCGATCACCAAGAGTAATAAGCACGAACTCTCACTTGACCACGACAAGTCTAATGAGAAGGGTGGATGCACACTTTGCTCTCTTGCTTCACTAATGAGGGCTCTCTTTGGGATTCTCAAATCTCAATCACCTCACTAGGACCTTGCTCTTTTTGGCACTCTCAAATGTGTTTTTCAGCTGTTGGAATGAGCAAAAGGACCCCCACACACGAATGGAGGTGGTATTTATAACATGGGCTAAAAACGAACCGTTATGTGCCTCTGCGGGGTGACCTGACGTTCCGGTCATGTTGACCGAACGCTGGCCCTCAGCGTCCGGTCACTTCACTGGAACCTTACTGATGTCGACCGAACGCTGGCCCTCAGCGTCCGGTCACTTCACTTCTCAGTGTCCGGTCACTTCCAGACAACTTCACCTTGATCAAATGAACTGACCAGACTCTGAGCCAGCGTCCGGTCACACCGAAGCCAGCGTCTAGTCAGTATTTGACCCTCCATTCACTTCCAACTCTCGATCATACGTGAATGAAGTTTGCTCCATTAGATCTAAGGGCTATTTTGGAGCTACCTAGTGCTAATTTTAGTAAGTGTGCATCACACCTAACCCACTAGACTCACCTAGGTCAAGCTACCGTTCGTTCCCCCCTTAATAGTACGGCCAAAGAAAAAACAAAGTACTAAACTACTCTAAGTGTCACTCCAACTCCAATCGACACTTAAAACTAGTCCATCCTTAACCTTGTCGTCCATCCTTTGAAAACTGAAACAATTTCCATCGTAGGGGCATGACCACCATGATAGCCCAATCGATCTCCATTACCATGACCTAACATAATTGCCTCTGCAAAACACACGTTAGTCACAGTAATCACGTATTGTCATTATTCACCGAAACCCAACTAGGGGCCTAGATGCTTTCAATCTTCCCCTTTTTGGTGATTGATGACAATACCACCTCGAGTATGTAAAAGAGATGAGGTTTTTCACATGCTTGGTTCATATAAGCTTTTTGCAATAAGAACAAAAGTGTTAGGCAAGCTTATCTGACCCAAGCCAACATGATGTACTCAAAAGATACAAAATAAGCATGAGTACTAGTAATAAAGCTCATTTGCATCGGAGTAAAACGCGAAAGCAAAGCAAAAGAGCATAGCACACATGATATGACATATAAATAATTCAAAGTAGAGAGCACACATGTAATATATCATGATCACGTAGATATCACTATCACATAGATATAGTTTAATGCATAGAAGTAAACACACAACGAATGCATAAAAGTGTATCACACATAAAAACTCCAAATGTAATAGATAAGCTACTAAGTAAGCTAAGCTCCCCCTAAATAGTCGCTCCCCCTAGACTATCATACTCGAACCCTCTCTGCCTTTGGCGTCAAACACCAAAACCTAAGGGTCGATCAGCGGGGCTGTAGCGGACGAGCCATGCGCTGAGGTACGAGGAGCGAGCTAAAACTGGGCGCCATCATCATCTGACCCTGAGCTCTGAGCAGTCTGACCCTCTGTAGCTGGAAGCGATGCTGAAACAGTCTGGGTCGGATTAGGAACATGAGCTGCTGTAGGTTGTGCTGGTATGACTGAAGCAGCTGGCTCTGATGATGCCACTGAGGAAGGGAGCGTCTCTGTAGTCCCGGTAATAGGTGCAACTGTAGAAGGACCTAGGACATGTAGATATGGAGGAGTAGGCTATCCTATCAACTCACTTAAGGATACACCAAGGCTCCTGGACACTGTAGTCTCTGGCACTAGCAGTGACGATGTATGAGCCGGTGTGAAGCCCATCTGAAGAGGTGTGAACTGCGGGGCGATCACTGGCAAAGCGAACCACTAGGACACCTGCTCTGTAGGTGAAGCATACTATGCTGGTGGCTATCCCTGACTGTGAAGCCCACTAGGCTGTAACGCTGGAGTCATTGAAGTGGTGGCAGTCTGACCAAGCTGGGGCGAAGGCTGTGGCGGTGGAGCCCCAATAGCTATCACAACATGCTGCATAAATCCAAGTAGCTGCTGCTGCATGAGGATCTACTGCTGATGCATGGCCTGCTGCTGTTGCTGTAGAGCCTGTGTCTGCTGCTGAATAGCTAGCCGTTGTCGCTAAAACTCGTCCTGCCGAGTCTAGAACTGTGCAAAAGTGGCAGCGGTCTCATGAGCCTGGTGTGCCTAATCCTGCCTCATCCGCTCAAGTATAGGAAGGAGAGCGAGGTCTGTCTACGGTGCATGTGGAGCTGAACTGGAGCTATCGGCCTCATGATCATGTCGACGTGCAGGCATCTGAGGAATGTCTCGGTAGTCCTCGTCTGAGCTATCACTGGGGTCGCTCTCGACCATCCCCTCCTGCTGAGCAAGCTCCTCCTCCTCAGTAGCTGCAATACCCCTGATAATAGCATCCTGCTAGGCTACAGTCTCTGGTACATCTGGACGATGGTGCGGCTGACTAGGTGCTTTGTGGTGTACCATGGCGGATCATCTAAGTCAGGTTGTATATAGGGAACTCTATAGTAGCACCACTGTACTCAGCTAACATCTTAGGTGACCTCACTGTAACTGCCCTATGAATAAGAAATATGATCTAATGGGCATAGGGCAACTGTCGATGACCTCTGAACCCCTCAGCAATAGTATCCTCCATCTCTGAAAGAAGGAGATCCCAAATGTCAAACATTGTCTATTGCATCAGAGAGTTGAGAAGCCATAGCTGTAAGCGACTCAAGCCCTCGTGATACCCCATCCTCGAAATCAAGGTCCTCATAATAGCATCCAACACTCTAGCTGTAGGAGTGAGATCACTAGGAGTCCTGCTCGACCCCTCGCCAAAAGGCTCCTTGAAGCAGTGGCGAACCAAATCTGTGGGAGGCACCATACCGCCATGAGGGCGTCTGGGAGGCGCTGTCTGTCCATAGCAAACATCATGTAACCTGACGAGCTGCTCCCGAAGCCTGAGTATCTCCCTGACTCTAGTGCTCGTCAGCCTATAATCTCTACCTCTGAATGCAAAGTGAATGTATCTGTGCTGCGGGTCAATCCATAGTGTAGCATAGAACTGACGGACCCAAGATGGAACATATAATCTTGTCCGTCCAATCAAGTCTGTTAGCCCTGATAGATATATAAGGTAGGGGCGAATGTGCTCTCCAACTGCTGCAACTATAGACTCAATGTTGCACACCCTCTGAGGTCTGAATACAGCTCCACTATTAAGATATGCATTGTAGAAATCCTTCTAGAGTGGTGTGTAGAAGTCCTTTGATGCTCTGTCATCCCTCCTCGGCGGGAACCACTACTCAAAGTCCACAAACCTGAGCTGCTGCACCTGCTTGGCCGTGGCGGCCCTCAAGTCCAAGTGTGTCACAAGAGGCGGACCCTATGGTCTGGGCGGTGGACGAGAACCCCTCCGCTGTGTATCCGCCCTCGGCGTGACTGGAGCACGGGTATGACTAGAGCAGCAAAGCTATGGTTGAGGTGCCTGCTCTGTCTCCTCGGCCTACTGTCCCTCCTGAGTCGGCTCTGCTGATGGTGCCTGCTACTGTGACTCTCCCTGAGGCTAACCCTCATCAATGGCAACACACCGTCCTCCAATCATGAGAGTCCCAGGTGGACCACCATGAAGGCGCTCAACCCGCTCAAGTGTAGCCCTTGCTTTTGGTGAAAGTCAATCTGCAATCCGGACTCCACTGCGAGCACCTCCTCTCTCGGCACGCTCTGCAGCCTCTGCAACTACGGCTGCTCTAGCTGTTTCTGCATCTGGTTACTTGCACTTCTTTGTTACAGTCTTCTTCGTCGCCTTGCCTTTTGGATCTGCAGGCAAGCGAGGTGGACGCCTCGGATCCTCATCACCCGGACCGCCCCTAACATTCTTGACATGAACCATCAGTTGGATCTGAAGAGAACAACTGCCGCTGACAAGAGACAACTGTCGACTGTCACTTCTGAGGCTTGGCCTCGATCCATACTCGTGAGCTTGGCCCTGAGTTGACTGACAACTTCCACTGAGACATCAACGGCACCGACTCACTTCATGATGGAATAGATCGAGTTTATAAATAATAACACTAAATCTAGAGATACGAAAACCTTATGAAAGCAAGCAATTAGGTATGAAATAGAAACGTGGGCTAGCTACCTTACAAACCATCACTGAAACGCGAGGCTAGGGTTAGTTTCAAACATCCAAACTTGGCACTGGATGGATCTGGCGACGTGGGCAGTGATCAATGCGGCTCAAGTGCGTGGAGTAGAGGCAAATCCTAGGGCACAACAGCGGCACTAGAGCACGAGATGACATCAGCGCTAGGGCAAGCGATGGCGGCACTAGAGCATAGGACAACGTCGGTGCTAGGGCAAGTGGCGGCAGCGCTGGAGCACGGGACGATGTCGGCGCGGATGCGGAGTTGGCCGAGGCGGCGTTGTGATTATAAAGGGTCCCCTACGGGATGGAAAAGGAAACGGAGTGAGAGTCCTGATTACGCACGCTTCCTATTGACCAGATGCTCCGGTGGCAGTGACCGAACACTGCCACCCAGTGTTCGGTCGATTCCAGAGAGGTCCAAATCTCCTAGAATCGTGACTGAACGCGTCCGGTGGACACCGACTGGACGCAGCCAGAGTCCGGTCACCTTGCCTTGAACGCCTTCATGCTCAACCGGACGCTGAACCTTCAACTGACCGGACGCTGAAATGCAGAGTCTGGTCACTCCTTCGCAGCGAGTTCACCTCCTGTGAACTGACCGGACGCTGGACTCTAGAGTCCAGTGCAGCGTCCGGTCACTCCTTTTCCAGCGAATCTTCAAAGTCCTTCGTGCTGCCTGTTCCTAATCAAGTTTCAACTCAAATAAGATCCAAATAAACACCAATTGGGACTGATGTGAGTGACCTCTCTCAAACACTCATGTTTTTCAAAAATATTTTGCCTTAGGCTATAATTCTTTTTATGAAAATAGGCAATAAGAGGGCAATTTGAAGACAACCGACAAAACAACATGCATGCATATGCAATGCAATACTTGTAAGTAAATCTAGTTGCTTGTCAAGTTTGATCCAAGGTTAAGCTTCTTCACACGCTTTTTGGCGGTTATCTTAACCATGCTAGACAAGCCCTATATGCATTACAAAACATTAAACATGTTGTATATTACAATGCAATGCAAGGGACAACACAAGCTCATTTTTTAGTGAAGTTACTAAAATCAAGCACATTGAGCTCATTTCGCAATCTACAAAATGTTGTCTCATCTAGCGGTTTAGTGAAGATATCCGCCAATTGATCCTCGGTCCTTACACCTTCTAGTGATATATCATTTTTAGCAATATGATCTCTAAGAAAGTGATGGCGGATATCTATGTGCTTGGTGCGAGAGTATTGAACCGGATTATTTGCAAGTTTTACCGCACTTTCATTGTTGCACAAAAGAGGTACTTTTTCTAGAACTACACCATAGTCTAGCAAAGTTTGTTTCATGTAAAGTATTTGAGCACAACAAGCACCCGCGGCAATGTATTCCGCTTCAGCGGTGGATAAAGCCATACTATTTTGCTTCTTGGAGGACCAAGACACAAGTGATCTACCAAGCAAATGGCACCCTCCGGATGTGCTTGTTCTATCAACTTTGCAACCGGCATAGTCCGAATCGGAATAGCCAACTAATTCAAATATAGCTCCTTTGGGATACCAAAGGCCAATGCTTGGTGTGTGCTTAAGATACCTAAGGATTCTTTTTACGGTAATTAAATGAGTTTCCTTAGGATTAGCTTGAAATCTAGCACACATACACACATTAAACATAATGTCGGACCTAGATGCGGTTAAATATAACAAACTACCAATCATAGAGCGGTAGAGAGTTTGATCAACCGGGTTACCTCCCTCATCTAGGTCGATATGTCCATTAGTTGGCATTGGTGTCTTGATTGGCTTACATTCATCCATCTTAAATCTCTTGAGAAGATCATTAGTATATTTCTCTTGAGAGATGAAAATCCCTTCTCTCATTTGCTTGACTTAAAAACCAAGAAAGAATGTAAGCTCTCCAATCATTGACATCTCGAACTCCTTCGACATCAATTCACCAAACTCTTTGCAAGAATCTTCATTTGATGATCCAAAGATGATATCATAAACATACACTTGACAAATGAAGATATGCCTATCAAGCTTTTTAGTGAATAGTGTGGTGTCGACCTTCCTAATGGTGAAGTCCTTCTCAATGAGGAAGTCCCGAAGGTGCTCATACCAAGCTCTTGGGGCTTGCTTAAGCCCATATAAAGCCTTGGACAACCTATAAACATGATTAGGATATCTAGGGTCTTCAAACCTGAGAGGTTGATCAACATAGACTAGTTCATTAATAAAGCCATTTAAAAATGCACTTTTCACATCCACTTGATAAAGTTTTATTTCATGATGTGATGCATATGCAAGGAGGATACGGATGGCTTCTAATCTTGCAACCGGTGCAAAGGTCTCTCCAAAATCCAAACCTTCAACTTGAGAGAACCCCTTTGCCACTAGTCTTGTCTTGTTCCTCACAACAACATCTTGATCATCTTGCTTGTTTCGGAACACCCACTTTGTTCCAATGACTCTTGCACCTTTGGGCCGCTCTTCAAGAGTCCAAACTTCATTGCGGGTGAAGTTGTTCAACTCTTCATGCATTGCATTTATCTAATCCAGATTTTGAAGAGCTTCTTCTACCTTAGTAGGCTCAAAGCAAGAGACAAAAGAGTGATGAGCGATAAATGAAGCAAGTTTTTGTGAGCGAGTCATTACACCCTTTGATGGACTCCCTATGATGAGATCTTGCGGATGATCTTGTAGTAGAGGTGTATTTCTTCTATTGACCACTTGAGGAGGAGGTAGTGGAGCATCAACATCTTGTGCTTGTACCACCATTTGATCATGGGAGACATGAGTGTCTTCACTTTCTACTCTCCCATCTTTATCACCATCTTATGGCACACTTGATGAAGAAGGTGGATCAATCACTTGTACATCATCTTTATCATCTTTAGGCTTGATGTCTCCAACCGAAATGTTCTTCATAGCCTCCCTCAATGGTTCATCATCTACATCATCAAGATTCTCATGTGCTCCTTAGGAGCCGTTAGATTCATCAAATTCCACATCATATGTTTCTTCAACCAAGCCAGTGGCATGATTAAATATTCTATATGCTTTGGACTTTGATGAGTAACCAACAAGAAAACCAATATCACAACGTCTTTGAAACTTTCCTAGGTGTTGCCACTTCTTGTAGATGTAGCATTTGCAACCAAACACCCTAAAGAAGGAGACGTCCGGTTTCTTCCCATTGAGCAACTCATAAGGTGTCTTGCCAAGGAACTTTTGAAGGAATAGACGGTTTGATGTATAGCATGCAGTGTTGATAGCTTCCACCCATAGAGCTTTGGGGGTGTTGTACTCATCAAGCATGTTCTTGCAAGAGTGATCAATGTCCGGTTTTTCCTCTCAACTACACTATTTTGTTGAGGAGTATATGTTATGGAGACCTCATGCTCAATCCCAACTTTATCACAATAGGCTTCTATGTTTGTGTTGTCAAATTCCTTCCCATTGTCACTTCTTATCTTCTTAAGCTTCACTTCAAATTCATTTTGTGCTCTCTTGGCAAACTTCTTGAAACAAGATGCAACTTCGGATTTGTCATGAAGGAAGAATACCCATGTATACCTTGAATAGTCATCAACAATCACAAGACAATAAAGATTTCCTCCCAAACTCTTATATGTTGTTGGTCCAAATAAATCCATATGAAGGAGTTCTAGCACTCTTGCGGTTGACATGAAAGCTTTTGTTGGATGGGTATTTGCAACTTGCTTGCTGGCTTGACATGCACTACAAAGCTTGTCCTTCTCAAACTTCGCATCATTCAACCCTCTCACCAAATCATTCTTCATTAGCTTCTTGAGTGAGCTCATCCCAACATGAGCAAGTCTTCTATGCCATAGCCACCCAAGTGTTGTTTTGGTGAATAAGCATGTCTTCAAGTTTGCATCTTCGGAGGTGAAGTCCACTAGATATAGGTTGTAGTATCTAAATCCTTTGAATATCACATGATCATCATCCTTGGATACAATAACCTCCTTCTCAATAAACAAGCATTGGAAGCCAAGATCACACAATTGTCCAATGGATAGCAAGTTGAAACTCAATGAAGCAACATATAGCACATTGGAGATGGAATGATCATTTGATATAGCCACTTTGCCCAATCCTTTGACCTTGCCCTTTGAGTTATCTTCAAATGTGATTCTTTCTTTTCCATCTACTTCTTCATCTAGTGAGGTGAACATACGAGGATCACCGGTCATATGTTGTGTGCAACCACTATCAATAACCCAATGACTTCCACCGGTCTTGTAGTTCACCTACACACAAGAGATCAAGCTTTAGGAACCCAAACTTGTTGAGGGCCCTTCACCTTCTCAACAAGTGACTTTGCAACCCAAATTTTCTTAGGTCTATTCTTGTTGGGAGGACCTAAGAACATGACTTTCATCTTTCCACTAGAATCCTTTCTAAGCATGTAGTGAGCATTGAAGGCAAAAGGTCTAGCATGCTTGGGCAAGGGTTGTGGTGGTGGAGTTTGACACTCATGAGCAAAGTGGCCTTCTTGTCCACACTCAAAACATCTCTTTGGCTTTGGCTTGGACTTATGTTGTTATTGAGCTTGAGCCTTCTTCTCTTGGTTTACCAAGTACCCAATGCCACTTCTATCCATCTTCATGACGGTGTTCATTAGTAGCTCACTTTGAAGATGCTTGCCTCTAGTGAACTTGTTCAATCCAATCTTAAGATGCTCTTTCTCCAACTTGAGCTTCTTGTTTTCTTCCTTGAGCGCATCATTGTTTTTCTCTTCCTTGAGCTTCTTGTTCTCATCTTTGAGCTTCTCATTCTTAAGGATCAAACCATCATCATGAACAATAGTTTCTAGCACAATAGACTTGGTGGTTTTGAGTTCTTCAAGATCTTTCTTGAGCTTTTCATTGTCATTCTTGAGCTTGACAAACTCATCATAATCATCGGCTTCAACCACTTGCTTTCCCTTGCTACTAGAACTTTGCTCAATGCTCTCAATAATCAAGTCATCACATGATGTAGCTATATTAATCTTAACAACATCGTTAGTAGCATCATGTGGCTCATTGGATAAGAATTCTTGAGTAATAACAAGATTATCATGATTAACCTTAAGAGTAGTATATTCTTCTTGTAGCTTGTTGTGGCTAGTGATGAGCTCATTATGTGTCCTCTCAAGTTTATCATGTTTTTCTTTAAGCTCTTTCTTAGAAGATTTGAGCTCCTTGAGTTTGGATGATATAGCATTATTTGCTTCTTTAAGCTCAACACTAGCCTTTTCCGCTATATCACATTTGGCTAAAAGAGAATCATTTTTAGCTTCTAGCTTTTCATTTTTAGCTCTAGTTTTTATAATGATCTTAGTGTATTGTTTTAGCACTCTAGCAAGATCATCATAATAAGGTGATTCATATTCATCATCATCACTAGCATGCTCATCATCATTACTATCATCATTGCTAGATACCTTGCGGTCACCCTTGGCCATAAGGCATAAGTGTGTAGAGGATGATGGCGGTGGTGGCGGTGAAGATGATGAAGAGTCGATAACAATTGCGGCCACCTTCTCGTTGTCACTATCATCATCGGATGATGCAATAGATGAATCAATGTCCGTGAACCAATCACCGACAATGTATGTCTTTCCACTCTTCTTCTTCTTATGGAAGTCCTTCTTCTTGCCATCTCTCTTCTTGTATGGCTTGTTCTTCTTATTCTCTTCTTCTTCTTCATTACTTGAGTCATCTTTCTTGCCCTTGTATTTGTTCTTAAACTTGTCTTTCTTGGGCTTAGTGCATTGGTGTTCTATATGACCAAGTTCTTCACAATTGAAGCAATCCATCTCGAAGATTTGCTTCCTTTTAGAGCTAGTGAAGAACTTCTTCTTCTTGCCATCAAACTTGATGCCACTCTTGTTGAGCTTCTTTAGCATCTTGACGGTCTTTTTTACCATGAGAGCAAGACTTTCATCATCAACTTCATCATCACTTGAGCTCTCATACTCAAGTCTTGCTTTACCCTTCTCTTGGCTAGCTTTGAATGCTAAGTCCTTATCTTTCTTTTTGGTAGAGGATGAGCCATCTTATGGCGTGATGTGCATGTACATCTCATGAGCATTGATCTTTCCTAAGATTTGTGTCGGTGTAGCGGTGAAAAGATCACCTTGATGAAGCATGGTCACAATATGCCCATATTTATCAATGGGGAGGACACTCAAAATCTTTCTTACAACATCGGATGGTTGCATTTGAGTGAGTCCAAGCCCATTGACTTCCTCTACAAGAACATTCAAACATGAATACATCTCATTAGCACATTCTTTAGGAAGCATTTCAAAAGAGTTGAGCTTTTTCATGACAAGATGATAGCATTCCTTACGCTCACTCTTAGTTCCCTCATAGAGCGCATAAACGTCCGACCATAGTGCATGGACGTCTTTGTGGTTCCTCACCCGATTGAACACATCTTTGCAAAGGCCTCTAAAGATGGTGTTTCGAGCCTTTGCATTCCACTTCTCGTAGTTCACCTCATCGCCTTGTAGGTGAGTAGCATCCTGAGGTTTTGGGAAGCCTTGTGAGGCGGCTCTAAGAATACCAACATCTAGAGCTTCTAGATACGCCTCCATACGAATTTTCCAACAAGGAAAATCATCTCCCTCAAAGATAGGAGGAGGTCCATTCCCGTGAGACATCTTGCTCTAGGTGGTTAAGCCTAAATACGTGAGCACGAGGCTCTAATACAAATTAAAAGGATCAAGATGCCCAAGAGGGGGGTGAATTGGGCTAATTACAAATTTCTTTGCAATAATAAAATCCTATGGTTAGCCCAATTGACCCCTTGTGCCTAGAAAGTATTTCTATTGATCTAACGCACAAAAGTTTAGCACCCTAAATTCCAATCCTACTCTAGCATGGCAATTCTAGGAATGTAAAAGACAAGTATTGAATTGCTCAAAGTAAATGATTAAAGTAAAGAGAGGAGAAGGAACGCGACGATGTTTTGCCGATGTATCAGAGAGTTGCCACTCCCCACTAGTCCTCATTGGAGCACCTGTGCAAGGGTGTAGCTCCCCTTTGATCCGTCCAAGGATCAAGTGCTCTCTATGGGTTGATTCTTTGACACTCCGTCAGGGTGAATCACCCACAACCACTCACAACTTGAGTTTGGTCACCCACAAGCTCCGTCGGATGATCACTAAACTCCCAATCACCACCAAGCCGTCTAGGTGATGACGATCACCAAGAGTAACAAGCACGAACTCTCACTTGACCACGACAAGCCTAATGAGAAGGGTGGATGCACATTTTGCTACTCTTGCTTCACTAATGAGGGCTCTCTTTGGGATTCTCAAATCTCAATCACCTCACTAGGACCTTGCTCTTCTTGGCACTCTCAAACATGTTTCTCAGCTGTTGGAATGAGCAAAAGTACCCCCACACGAATGGAGGTGGTATTTATAACATGGGCTAAAAAATGAACCGTTATGTGCCTCTGCGGGGTGACCGGACGCTCCGGTCATGTTGACCAGATGCGCTGGTCAGTTTACCCCGAACTCCAGTGTTTATAGTGTGACCGGACGCTAGCCAACGTCCGGTCAGCACTGACCGGACGCGTCCGGTCGCAATTTACCCTCACTAGAACCTTACTGATGTCGACCGGACGCTGGCCCTCAGTGTCCGGTCACTTCACTTCTCAGCGTCCGGTCACTTCTAGATGACTTCACCTTGATCAAATGAACTAACCGAACTCTGAGCCAGCGTCCGGTCACACCGAAGCCAGTGTCCGGTCAGTATTTGACCCTCCATTCACTTCCAACTCTCGATCATACGTGAATGAAGTTTGCTCCATTGGATCTAAGGGCTATTTTGGAGCTACCTAGTGCTAGTTTTAGTAAGTGTGCACCACACCTAACCCACTAGACTCACCTAGGTCAAGCTACCCCTTCGTACCCCCCTTAATAGTACGGCCAAAGGAAAAACAAAGTCCTAAACTACTCTAAGTGTCACTCCAACTCCAATCGACACTTAGAACTAGTCCATCCTTAACCTTGTCGTCCATCCTTTGAAAACCAAAACGATTTCCATCGTAGGGGCATGACCACCATGATAGCCCAATCGATCTCCATTACCATGACCTAACTTAATTGCCTCTACAAAACACACGTTAGTCACAGTAATCACGTATTGTCATTAATGACCGAAACCCAACTAGGGGCCTAGATGCTTTCAAAGAGAAAGACCATCAATAGCTTTTTTAAGCCGATTGGTTCAAGTGCTAATTGTATTGAAGCCATTGCAAGCCGAGGCGGTCAGAGTAACGTGCAAGTGGAAGCTCCTAATCTGGAAGGGGGAACTCATAATGATCATGTACAAAATCCTAATAATGAGAGTAATGTTGCTGCTACTGCTAAACCAATCGAAGCCGAGGTTGCTGAGCATCCACCAGTTGTTGCTACTAGATTTGAGAGAGACCCTGGTAAAAGTGTTCAAATATTGGAACTGCCAGCTGACCAACAAGATGAAGCTCAGAGATTTTATATTTTAGAGGGTCCTTATCAACCTGTGTTGGCAGAGTACCCACTCAGTGAATTAGCTCATCGTCGTCGATTTCAGAGTAACTGGTTCAAGCAATTTACTTGGCTAGAATATTCATCTCATACAAATCGTGCTTAGTGTCTGCCATGTTTTTTATTTTCCAAGAAGCCAATTGAGAAAATCGGATCAGATACATTCGTAATAAAGGGGTTTCAGAACAGGAAGAAATTTAATTGCGGAAATGAATGTTCTTTTCTAAAACACATGGGAGATGCCGGCTCAGCCCATAATTATTCTGTTCGGTGTTTTAATAATCTTAAGAACATGATGGCTCACATTTGATTTTGTGTTTATTCTACTCCTAATGGAAAAGATTATGAAGATCACCGGTGTGTTGTGCCAGACACTCCAAAAGAAGAGCATTGATATCTTAAATGCGGTGAATTCTGTTTCTACCACAAAAGTGTTGCTTGGTGAGTTGCGAAATAATGGCTGGGAACCTCTTCTGAAGGAGGTCAAATTGTTTTGTGGAAAGCACGAGATTGATATTCCGGATCTGAATAAGAAGTATGTTTTTCCTCAAATTATTTATTCTTTTGTAAAATTGTACTTTTTCATCAATCAATCCATATCTTCCCATTTGTAGGTATGTTGATGTGACTAAATCTCAAAACAAGAATGACAACACCACAGCCTTTCACCATTACAAAGTAGATGTGTTTAATGTTGCAATTGATCAACGACTAGCAGAGTTAGAAGATTGATTCAGTTCTCAAGCGACAGAGCTTTTGTCCCTTTGTGCTTCTTTGATCCTAGGCAACATAGACAATATATGCACTCTGGTGGAAACAATATTATCCTGCTGATTTCTCAAGTCAAGAAAGAGCTCAATTAGAGTGTAGGCTGCCACATTTTCAAATTGATGTATGCAACAGTCCAGAACTAAAGGAATTATCAATACTTGCTGCTCTAACAAGTGGACTATTTAAAACATGAAAATATTCATCTTATCCTATGGTGGACAGGTTATTAAGATTAGTATTAACTCTTCCGGTATCAACTGCAACCACGGAAAAATGCTTTTCAGCTATGAAACTTGCGAAGACACGTCTCAGATGTACAATGGGAGATGGATTTCTGCGAGATTGTTTGGTAATTTATATTGAGAAGGAATTGGTTGCATCAATCAGTACGGATGATATTATTACAACGGTCTTGCTGCTAGTCGAAGAGCTAAATTTAAGTTGATAGATATGTAATTTTATTTTGGTTAAGACTTGTGAAACATGCTATTATTATATCATTATATGTGACTAAAACCAGCTCATGTGGCTATTATTTCTACGTTGCTTTGTCCATTGCCCCCACTTACCTCAAATCCTGGCTCCGCACCTGAATGTAGATGAGGGTTTAATTAGTACATTCACACCAGCCGGCGTATTATAATAATAACAGCTCGTTTAACAGTTGAAGTGGACGGACAAAAGTGACAAACGTAGTTGGTTCCAAGTTGAAAATTATTGACTTGACTTGGTACATGTGCAGGTAGTGATGACACGACAACTTGCAAGTTGCAACCATTTAATTAGGTTCACATGACATGGAGATGGAGCCGTTCGAATACATAATTGCAGACCAACTGATAATATTCTGTCTACTTATCCTGTCAGTGGACGTATTGCACCTCTACAGCTCTTCATCTACTGCTATTGTTCCGCTGACAGAGCAACTCATAATTGACATAGTAAACACCGTTGTCATGTGTGGCGGCGCCACAGACAGCATCTCAAGTTCTCCTTTCCCACTCGAAATAGACATGTGCCCTCATGCATTGGTCTGTGTATTATTACACTATGACTGTACATGGATTCCAATAGTACACGGCATGTAGGTTGTACAGATCCAGGTGTGATCGGTCATGGATCTTGTAGATTAGCGGGCGTGCGGTAGCATCCTAGCAAGCAGTTATGCTAAATTGGTGGCCAACGAAACAAGAAACAGCCGGTTCTCCTTGCGTAGTCTCAACTTGTTTTAGCTTATTCTCTCACACACAGACAGGCACGGAGCCAGCGGTGAGGCTAGAGGGGCTCCAGCCCCCCTACCGCTCGCGAGCAAGCGAAGCCCCGTGGAGCCGCCGTCTGAAATTTCAGCTGTAGATGTATAGATAGGAGGGGCTGAGATTCGCTGAACCTCTTTTCTTGCTAATTGCCGTTGTTTAGCCCCTCCTAAAATTTTTCCTAGCTTCGTCCCTGCTCACAGAACACTATTGAATCAATCGAAATCAGCCGAAATAATCAAAAAACCGATCAGCTGAACGTGCCAAAAAAACTTTTATTCCTGCAGTACACACTTGGAACAAATAACAATGCATCCGAACAATTAACATGCCTCCCCCCTTCCATTTTTGCATTAGAAACGGATCCATATCATTCTGGCAAGCTGAAAGTTCATGACAAAAACAAACTAAAGTGTTGATGCTTTTATGCTACACCGTAATGGGCTCACTGTTAACGGTCCGTCAACCACCATTAAACTTAAGCAGCAAACTTACCAACAATACTAAATGCACATACAATATTCTATTTAGATGAAAATTGGCGACTAATAAGAACAATAAAGCCATCTAAAGAACATTACAAAAGGAATAAAGAGAAAATTCAGGATTCAGTTGGTATTATCGTTACACAAAATTACATAATGATTGCAACACCAACATAAAAGTCAAATCCATAAACATGCACACAAACAAGAGAGCATTCTTTATGGAGATACATAAACTCAAAGCTCAACGTTTCGAGTACAGAGTAAATAAACTGAACTGAATATGTCTTCTCCTAGCGATGTTACACATAGGATAAGTGCCAATTATCTTGACACCTTGAAGGAAGCAGATGTTTCAGTTTCCACTGGCATGAAGGGTGTATTGCAATACTGGATCAATTGGCAGGGAAAACAAAGAAAAATAAGTGAACAGAGTTCTGCAGATGCCTGGGACGACACATTGATCACTGTGAGCTCAGCGTTCTTCCAGTTCCTCCAGCTTCAAAGGAGGATTCCTTGGATGCTCCTCCAGTTGCTTCTCAATGTCATCCTTGAGTGCAGTGTCATGGGAACCGATAAGCCGGGCTTCCTTGAGTTTTTGTTTAGAGAGATTCTTTATCTCCATAAACTTCAATGTTGACCCACTACAGCAGCGAGCTGTCAGCAGCTCAAGATTTTGCATTGCTTCTGATCCAAAGGATACATTTAACTTTGAGCTGCAAGTAATCTCGAGGATCTTGAGGTTTAAATAGCAGCGCTGCTGTATTCCATTCACCCAGACACAAAAATCAAGCTTGCCATCAGCACCATGATGTGGCTTGACACAAAGACGTAGAATACATAATTCTTTTATTTCCCCAAGAACATTAATTACTTCAACTTCTTCTGACATGGTTATCTCCAGTTCCAGCTTTGTGAGTTTGGGAAGATCTTTGATCCATGATGGCACTTGTTTTACAAGACCACATAGCTTAAGGCTCTGAAGGTTCCCTAGAGGTTTCCCCTGAGTCTTCTGGTGAGGCTTCTCCTGGGGCCTATGCTGAGGCCTTTGCTGAGTCTTCCCCAGACCCATCCCCTGGGGCTGCCGCTGAATTTTCTCTAGAGGCTTCTCCAGATGCAAGGAAATGTCATCCAAACATTCTTCATCGCCCTTGCTGAGCCACACTGACAAGGATTCCAGACGGACATGGCATGCGATGGCAGCACAGAATTCCATGCAGTTTTTCTTGTTGACACCGAACACTCCAAGCTTGCGCAATTGGGTAATCTTCTTGAGCTCTTTGAGGGAGTCTTTGCCCCCTGCAAGACCAGCATTGACAACACCAAGCGTGTGCAAAGCAGTCAGCTTGTCAATACCTACTGGCACCTCAACACCAACTAATTGATGAGATCTGCATGGTGTTGATGGTTCCCCTGCTGGGAAAGTTGTGCCAGCACGGATGTACTGCAGTTTCTTTAACTTGGTGATAGATGCTGGCAAGGTAACTATGGAGGTATGCCTGACATCCAGAGTCTCAAGCTGCCGTAACTCACCCAATGAACTCGGCAGATGGCGGATCCCACTGCTTCCTCGCAGAGATAGAAACTTGAGACGAGGAAGAAGCTTCACCATTAGCTTGAGGTCTTTATCTGTCACACCTGTTGCATTCTCCAGATCGAGCACTCGAAGCACCTTCATACTATTAGAGATGAAGAATGATTCCCACTCCCCAAACACTGTTAATGACCGTAGACGTGAAAAATCAATGCTTTCAAACACAATCCTGTCTCTGTCCCAGCTGCTCTCTATTACAAGGTGGCGTCCTGTGCGCTGGGTGGTTGGAAGGCAACGCCCCTTCAGTGCAAAGACCTCCAGTGCAAATATAATATTCTCTTCGTCTGGACGTGAGATGATGTATTCGTGGAAGAAAGCACTGACTTGGCATTGGATCATTCTCATGTGTGTGATGGCTTTGCACATTGGTGGCTGTATCATGCTCAGGTTGACGAGCATTGAGAAGAGGATCTCCCCTTTCTCCTCTGCAGTTGTGTCTTTAGTGTCCCTAGAGTAGCCCTCAGCAACCCATCGCATCACCAAACGCCTCCGCCGAATGATTTGGGACCCAGGGAATATTGACATATAGAATATACATGGCCTTAGGAAATCTGGGCATGTACGGAAGTAGGAATGCATCCAACCAAACAGATCTCTCAGACCACGAAACTCAGGGTTGCTCTCAAGCTCGTGCATAAATCTGCGATTAAGCGTTCTAGTGCTCTCCATACATGTGACTGTCTTGGGTGCCAAAAACTTGGCTACAGCAACTATTACTTTAGGAAGTCTACCACACTTCACAATAAGTTGTTCTAGCTCTTTGTCATCTGAATTCTTTAGAGGTGATGCCTGGTTTTTATTTTGTACCTATTGTAAAGAAATTTGGATGATCTTAGTCATTTGGGTAAACACAAAATACATTAGGTATTTATTTTTGTCATATAAAATGAATTTTCATGATGAATTGCGCTTGATACTTTAGAAAGGCCAATGGAACACGAAACAAAAATAAAATGGTCAAGTGAGGAAACATAGAATTATCTAAATACTATAAGAATCCTAAAAAACATTATATGCATGACATGGCCAACATAAATGTTTTGTAGCTATGTGACCAATCATAATAAAAATAATTTGGCCACACATACACGTGTACCATTGGGTAGATTATTAGTAAAATAATTTGGCCACACAGGACGAGGACACACCTATTTGTTTCTCAAAATTATTTGAATAAGTGCACTGGATTATAAATGCTTGATTAATTGAGAAGCACATGTCAATATCCCATGCAGGAGCATGGTTAAGAGTATACACAATCCTTTACATCATGATGTCCTTCCTAAAAACCATACATGAGTTCCATGTTAAGGAAAACAAAGCTTGTAAAGTAAAGTAACAACTTGTGAAATGGAGAACTAATCTTAACACTTTGGAGAACAGATACATGGTTCACCTCCTAAATTTCTGTTTGAGCTCTGCATTGTGTTGTGAAATCAATGAACAGAACAGTTTGGGTTCCACCACCAACTAGTAGTATGGTGTACAGTAAAAGGTGCTCTCCAGATTAGTAGTTCCAAATAACAATCTATTTGTTAGACATTATTATTCGAAAGAAATTGATGCAGAAAATTGAAACACAAGTGGCAGATTTCAGACAAACTTATGAGCTTTATGGTGCAAAAGCATATCATCCCTTGGCAGACAATAAACCTAAGAAAAAGATAGAGCACCCTGTTTTGATTTACTCTAATACATGCTATACTTCTGGGCAAACTAATTGCAGTTTCATACTTCCACTAGATAGATTGCTTAGAACTGTTGGGTGAAACATGTTTGGAATTGTTGGCAATATGATAGAAAAAACCATCTGCATTCCTCAGCATTGCGTGGACTAAGTTTAATTTTTTACTATTTTTGCAAACAACATTCAAACTCCGGTAAAATGGTAAACCATCTATCTAGGATGCAGCCGTGAATAAAAGATTATTGAATATCGACCAACATGATATGGTAATCACTCCTTATTTTTTAATGTCTGTAACTGTGGGCGAAGGAGAAACAACTGGTAGTTGCGAATGAGATGCTATGTTTGTGGTAAGACTCATGCAGGACAATAGATTCAAGTATCTAGAAAACATGAATGTTTCTTATGATTAAGAATACCTCTTTTCTGAAGAGATCAAAGGATGCTTGAGCTTCTAGGCCCTTCACGTTAAACACAACCTCTTCATTGTCTGCACAATATGTGGCAATGCTTTCTTCGGTTGTGATGACAATGATAACACTCTTGGAATGTCTAGATACCAGGGAAGGTTGTATTAAATCCCATTCTTCTGTAGACTGTACATCATCAATAACAACAAGACACGGATGTTCTTTTAGAAGCTTATGGCATTCCTGAATAGGGTCTTCGATTCCCAAGTCTTCAATAGGTTTTGAATGAAAATCCAAAAGTAAGCTCCGAGAGAAGTCCCTCAGATTGAATGGATGGGACACCAGAACCCAACCATACTTGTCAAATATTGGGTCCTTTTGAAACATTCTTTCATAATACAAATTTCTGACTAGAACTGATTTCCCAACACCTGCTATCCCCCACACAGACATCACTTGCCAATCATTGAAACGTGCTGTGGTCTGATAGTTACGAAGTTCGTTCATTTGTGATTCACGTCCAACAAGGCTAAACTGGTCAAACCAGCTACTGGCTACAGCCTTTCTTGAGGTCGGAATTCTGTGATAGGAAGTAAGACCTCCCCCGTGATTCACTTCATCCTCCATTAATTTCTCATTGTTGCTTGACATTACTCTTCCAGTCTCCTTGCCCTCAGGACCCTGAAAATACGAAGCAGTTAAGGAGAGAAGGGAGAAATCCAAGAGTTACTAGGAGAGAGAGTTCTCATATTTTCTCGAGATTAGATCTATCTTTGATAGATTGAAGTGTTTCTAGATTTTATGCAAAATGCAATAGACTGTGAAATATATTAAGTACAAAGAATCTATAAACTAGTCACTTGTCAAGTAGATAGCAATCGTTTAATTTTCTTTACAGGCAACCATTTTAAAGTTTTTAACTTGTGACATACATTGAGTAAATATGTGACACCTATCGAAAATTTACTTTACATATGAATTTATTTTGACATTAGAAAACATAATGACCAATACTGTGCATCAGAGAGACAGAGACTAATGTCCAAAAAAAGCTACATATAACAGAAATATGTTTTTTTTCATAAAAGTGAATTCACTCTGCTCCTGTCTCACCTCCTTGAAGAACACACATACAGGGTGCTCGGCTGAGTACTGTTTAAGCTCCAACACTTGGTACGAGTGTCCAATACACAAGCTTGCGATTTCTCGTTTCTCTGTTGACACGATAATCCAGTTGCCCTTCTGCCTATCCGGTAGGCATGCCCTGATGGCATCCCACTCTCCCATTGTGCACACATTTTCCAGGACGATTAGGTACCTCTTCTCATTCACTTGCTTCATGACTTCTTCAAGGAGCCCTCCTTGCTTTGCTCCTGTTCTCTCCATCCTTTTCAGTTCAGCTACATCTACAGTGGTTCCCTGTTGTAAGCAAGAATTTGTGTAGAACTGAGTCACTAAGCTCTGATGGAATTTGTGGGGATTGAAAGGATATGTCAACCTGATCCAGCCACGGCATCCAAAGTTTTGGTAGATTTCTGGATCTTGGTAGGCTTTCCTTATGATGGATGTCCTACCAAGATCACCACCTATCCCCCACACCGAGATCACTCCAAGATCACTATTTTCCTTGGTGATCAACTGTGTGAGATCCCCTATGCCTTGCTGCTTTTTTGTGGTGTCCCTTGCCTCAGCAAACATGTCACGTGCTGTTGCGCCATTAGCAGGGCTGGTTGTGGGTTGTTGCTGCATGACTGGTTTGGATCCAGAGTCACTGATGAGGCTGTAGTGCGAGTTCCTCTTGCTAACATCCTCGACCCTGGCCTTGATCTGCTCTATCTCGGTGACTACTGCATCTATGGGTAGCACCGATGCTGCCATACATGATGGTATGAAGCGGCACCACCAGTGGGGCCGGTTATCCAAGTGAACAACAAACTCAATGCAATCCTCCACATCGTAGGCTAGGTCACGGACCTGCCTCACCCATGTCCTCACCACGTTGTTCTTGGCACGCTCTTCATTGGTGACGTTGAGAAAGGAGTGCATCATCTCAAATTCACCTGTGATGAACACAAGGTCCCTCTGTGCACTCTGCCGCAGCTTTGACTCTTCCTCAATAGCCGACTGGGCCTTGGTTAGTACCCCCTCCACCACCGACTTCGCCAATCCAACCACAAGATCCCCCATTGCACGCTCCCTCCCTCTCCCTCTTCCTCTCTCCCTCCCTCTCTCCTTGTGCTTCTGTGTCGTAGCAGCTAGCAAGTGATGCTGCTAATGTAGTAGAATTGCATATTTTGAGCACCCAGAGATGGGACTAATGAAGGCAAGACCAGCTCCAGCTGTGAAACAGATAGACATTATTGTTAATCAAGGCTGGCAGGAACTGTGGAATGAGTCAGGTCAATAAAAAAGTAATCTAGCTGTACGCTCAATAACTTTGTCTCGCCAAGTGAGCCTATTGGTCAAGGGATCTGCACCTAACCCAATGTTAGCCTGTTCGTTTCGGCTGAATTGGCTTATAAGCCATGGTGGCTGGTTTGGTGTGAGAGAAAAATACTGTTCAAGCCGTGGATTATAAGCCAGATACGAGCAAATAAGCCGAAACGAACAGGCTGTTATAATGAAGAAACCCTATTCAAAAAAGAATAATTTTTTAAGTTGGAATGTGGGGCAACTGATTGCACATGTTGTCACATGGGGCCAAAATGACATCTTAAGAACAATACCGTTGGTATATGCCTACAACAACAACAACAACACAACAGTTTTTTCCTACAAAAGAAACCTAACCCAGAATAGTTGATTAGACACACTTTTTATTAAGCAAAATGAAAAGTGCATCATAGTAAGTCAGAAATGCTTTTTTACTATGAATTGGTTGCAATCAGCTAGCTGCGAAGGAGCAAGAGAACACCCTGCTAGCACCATTGATGATGACTTCGTTTTGCATATCTTTTGCTAAACTAACTTTTCTTCTGAGTTCTGAGGTACTGTACTCACCTAATTGATTAATAAGTACAACGTATGGTTACCGAAACAGGTTTGTACGTTGTTTTGCACAGTTTATATTTCGAAAAATTGCCAACTGAATGTCACATGGAGCAGTAGCATCAGGTCAATCACCTATACTGAGCCATTCTTTTCTATTCTCTAATCCACTCCATCTTTTCTATTCTCCAAATCCACCATTCTCGCTCTCCACTAATGTAGAGGCCACATCACTCTCTAAATTCAATATAAGGCAGTCCTCAACATGCGTGCAAAATGCTGAGCCATTTATTTCATGGTATATGCAACGAAGTTAAAAATTTCAAAAATCCAAAGTAGAAGTATATGTACAAAACACAATTTTGTATGCATAGCACAGAAGATAATGTACAGAGTATCAAATATCTTCTACCTAGTCCAACTAGGATTTGGCATCTAAACTGACTGAAGTCTCCATTAAAAACATGCATGTATATAAAAATGCATATACCAATTCAAAATTTAGAACTAAATTTTAATATTTTGTTACATTTTGGACTCCACACAATTATCAGAGCATGGATTAGCATGTAAGATATTCTTTCACAAGCTATCTATCATATCAAACGATATATTTCTTGTACCTGGATGTAAATAATATGTTTCCATCCACTGAGTTAATACTAATCTTACTATTACATAATGGAGGACCCAAAAGAGGCTCCACATTAATTCTTTTTTAGAAGCACCAAGGCTCAACATTAATTCACATGAGGCAAGTTATCAAAAAAAAAAATAGCTAATAGTTGGAGCGGAAGCAGGGATTCCAAACATAATGGAGCACCGTACCTTAAAATGTCCATTGCCACATACATTAGCTATCTCACTAACAAAGTAAAACAAAACATGTAATTAGTTGATTTCTGTGTACCTTGCTAGCTTACTGTATGTCCGAGCCCAACCCATGTCAAACACATAGCAAGTTGTACATACAAGAAAGAAAAAAAAAAAGAAAACTTACTAAGCTTCGCAATCTGATGTATTTAACCCGAAGGCAAAAACTGATATTGGCAGAAAGTTTCTACGAAAACAAATCAAGCAACTCACACCAATCTGGAGATAAGATGAACGGGGTGTGCTCACCTTGGATGAAGCTGCGGTCAGCTGAGCGCGGGGCCGTCGCACCTGCTGGTCTCCTGTAGGCCGAGCCGCCGGAGCCCGTAGTGGTAAAGCTCCAGAGATTGGTGGGTGGGGGAGGGAGGGACTGGAGTGGGAGAGCGCGGATCTGCTGGTGGTGCCTGGTTGATGTTTGGGACAGTAAAAGAGGACTCCAGATAAAGTAGGCAATGACAAGCTCCGGGCCAAAGCATCCATCGTGTACGTCTGTATGAGAGGCGCCATGAGACGTTGACTTGACTCGACCCCAAAGCTGCAGTCGTCGTCAATGGCCTTACGCGGTGCCATCTAGCTATGACAGAGAACCACTCTTGTAATGTTGAATAAAATTGCCGAGTAATTCCAAAACCAAAACCCATGCATGTTGTGAGTTGTCATAACCGCGTCCGGTTGTGTGTTGGATGAGAGCGGACCATTGTCTATTTATATTAAATTATTAGCTTAGTAGCCAATGGAGCTAACTGTTCTTTAATTGATTGGTCGACTCTCTTTCCAGACAGGTCCATTTGTATACTAATAGTACTACATAATATTTTGCCACTGATTGATGGCTAAATGCTACTGCCTGTACTATGTCACAAGAAATTTACACTGATTTACCCTGTCGACCGCTATTTTGGTACGAAGAACAGATCCGGGATGACATCTGCTCCTTCTGTTTACACGTTCAGCATTTTTTATTCTTCGCTTCCAAGTTCCAACCGTTGAGCGGTAGCTGCAAAAGCTGTTCATTTCTTATCTCCACGCAGACTCTTCAAAAGAAAGAGCACTATTGCAGAGCTTCGTAGGAATTTGTTTCAGTTCAAGATGGCATCTAGCTGCTAGATGGAAAGCTGCTTCCATTAAGCTGCATGATAATTTGCCCTATGGAAGGCCTTTCCTTTGGATTTTCGCTGACACAATTTAGCCCAACATCAATGCATCTTTTAACTTGTTGGAGGCTGCTTGCTTCCAACGTCGGGTATTTCCAAGCTATCTGCTGCATTTTTGTCCAAGTTTTTTGTACCTGTAATTGCAAAGTTTCATTAAAGAGCATCAATTACACCATTCAAAGTATGGTTCAACACCTCTATTTGTCAGAACAACATTCTTCAGGTTAAGGATAAAAAAATCAAAACATGTTGGACTTACATTGACGATAAGGTTCTTAGAGGACAAATCTTCAGTGTTAGAATCTACTTTTAACCCTGTTACTATCTCGATTATAAGGATACCCAGACTGTATATATCTGTTTTGGTTGAGACTTCACCTCTGTAGCGATATTCTGGAGCCATGTACCCTCTGCATCACATGAAAGTCAATGTTGTAAGAAGTACAGGTAATCTAATCCATTTGATCATGAACACACAGAGAATTGTTCTTCATTTTCGTCAAGCTTACCTTGATCCCACAACATTTGAAGTGAGTGTATGTGTTTGCTCTTCGCCAAAGAGCCTTGATAAACCAAAATCGGCAATTTTGGGCATTAAATTATCATCCAACAATATATTGCCAGGTTTGAGATCCATGTGAATTATGGGTCTGTGCAATTCATGTAAGAACTGTAAACCCTGACAAATCCCCTGTATTATTATGAAGCTGATGCTCCAGTTAAGCTCATGAGATGCACCTGTACAAATACACAAATCAGTAAGTCAAAAACTAGAGAAAGTTGTATTTTTGTGTAGCACTCATAATTTTGCATTATTACTAGCAAACTAAAATACTTTGAATGCAAATTTACTACTATAAGTTTTGGATCCATCCTCAAGATATATGGACATATTTAAGGAAATCTAATATGTAATGTGGACAAATACCTTTATAGTCTCATACCAAATTGCACTATATTTTGTGATGGGTTCAGTAAATATCTAGTGGGCACACCTTAAGTTTAAATTTAACTGATCGTTGTCACCTAAACATAAGGAGCAGAAGTATATTTTTCCCTGGTGTCTGAACAACTTGTTAAATAAACCTGCCTATGACTGTTAATTCGTGTTTGATACAACAGAAGCCAATATTCCACTAAAATCAGAGAGAGAATGAGATAAAGTAGAATACCGTAAAGATACTTGTCAAGGCTCCCCCTAGGCAAATACTCATAGCAGAGTATCCTTTCTTGTGTGTCTGCAAAAACATATCCTCCATGGTATTCCACCAGTTTCTTATGTATTTCATAACAATACCCGATTAGCTTCACTATATTTCTATGATTGAGATCAATCAGACTAAATACTTCATTCTTAAATTGCTTATCCAGATTGATTTGTGGAACTACCAAAAGCTTTTTTACCGCAACAACTTCTCCATTTTGAAGCATTCCCTGAGATTAATTAAAATCATTAGTACAGAACAATATTCAGATAGCTTCTCCCATATTTTTTCTCAAATTGATGGTGATGGAAATTAAAATATACCTTATAAACTACCCCAAAAGAACCTTTACCAATTTCGCGTTCATTGGCAAAGTTCCCTGTGATTTCCTCTACAAAGTGTAGCTTTGGTTCCCTTGGGAATTCAGTTATCAGTTGCAGCTTCTTCTCCATGAATTTGTGTATGCTAGCTTCATGGCTGATTTCTGCTTGAACATATTACATTTTAAACAAGAGAATGCATATTTTACTCTAGAGGTAGAGAGTACGACAGCAGTTTAATTGGCCCTGTTCGTTTCGCTATGTTTCGACAAAGCCTCTAGATTAAATCCTTAAATCCTGAAATGAATAAATGGTTTTATGAACCAGTTCCTTTACCTTCGAGTTTACCAATTATTGATCCGACAGTAGGCCTTTTCTTTGGATCCGTCTCCACGCAGTTTAAACCAAGGTCAATGAATCTTTTTACTTGTAGAATGTGTTGTTCTTCCAGTGATGGATACTTTGATTCTATATGCGACATTTTTGTCCAATTTTTAGATACCTGTGTGAATTAGAAGAATTAGATAATGAAATTGTAAAGTAAAGAAGCAAACTGAATAGTAACATTCCTGAATAGAGACTAAATTGTTTATACTATTACAGCATTGCTTACATTATCAATTAGTAACTTAGAAGAAATGTCTTGAATATTGAGGTCCCTTTTCAGTCCTGTCACTATTTCGAGAATAAGAACACCCAAACTGAATATGTCTGACTTTACTGATATTTCTCCTCTGTAATGGTATTCCGGGGCAATGTATCCTCTGGGTCACATTAGCATCAAATTATATTCTGTCACACAAAAAATACTAATGCAACTTTGAAGAATGGAAAGATACAGAAACTAGTAAGTTCTTACATCCATCCCACAACATTTTGGGTGAGAATTCTGGTTTGTTCTTCACCAAACAACCTTGAAAGTCCAAAATCTGCAATTTTCGGCACCATGTCGTCACCCAACATTATGTTGCTAGGTTTAAGGTTCAAGTGAACTATGGCTTCACTTCGCTCCTCATGCAGAAAATGTAACCCATTGCATATCCCCAAGATTATTTTGAAGCGCATGGGCCAACCAAGTCCAGAAGATTCATCTGAAGAATAACAAAAGTAAGAAGGAATTGAAATACTTCGTAGCAAAGAGCTTCTCAATGATATCTCTGCATCTTCTGTGTTACAGAAAATGGCAAAATGTTTTATGTGCCCTGTATCATTCCTGGGTATATATATAAAATGGCCATCATCATATTAACTTTCTATCATAGACCAAGACCATTAGGATTCTGTATTTAGACAGTCAAAAAACAAAAATAAGGAAACAATTATGCAACTAGGGATTACCATACCATAAATGTATTTGTCAAGGCTTCCATTAGACAAATATTCATAGCAGAGGAATTTTTCTGGAACATCTGAGAGAAAATGTCTGCCATTTCTCTCCACCAATTTCTTTTCTACTTGGTAACAAGAACCAAGTAACCTGACTATATTTCTGTGCTCCAGAATCTGGAGATTGCCTGCCTCATTCTGAAACCGTCTATCATGAACTCCGGATGTTCGCACAAGTTTCTTCACAGCAACCAGTTGTCCACTCTGAAGTATGCCCTGTTTTGGTTCCATGTTAGTATATGGTTTCAACTTTTTTACTAGTTATAGTTAACTTCAAAAGAATTAAAATATGAGACAGAAATTATACCTTATAAACCACTCCAAATGCACCATGTCCAACCTCTCGTTCACTTGAGAAGTCTTTTGTGATGTTCTTTAGGAATTCTAGCTTTGGCTCTCTTGGAAATGCACTTGATATTTGTGAGTTGTCATTTAAGCTACTTTCTCCGCTGGAATCTCCCTTCATTCCCCAACTATACAAAAATAACCTTCATATGAGACAATAAATCATGCGGGGCTGCACAAAACATACATTATAAATAAACATTGCAAGCCTATGGTCAACCTGCAACTCTCTTTGATTGATAGAAGTAAGGAAAGTCCAATACCTATGCCCCTTTCATTAAGCCTATGGATACATTGCAAGCCATTGACATACAGAACTAGATATTGATAAATAAGTGAAATCCACGAAATTTAGGGTTCATAAAATTTAAGAATTTGTGGAGAAAATTACAGATAATCGTGATTGTTTGGACTTGGGAAGAACATAAATATGCGAAGCCTACATAATACAAAGGTAGCGAAACAGATAGTTCCTCAGTCGTTTGTAAAGCAGCAATTTCATGACAGAAATCCAGATGAAATGTCAACTGGGTAAAAAGAGAGGGAAAAATCACGCCCCAAAGAACATAGATTCTGCATCAGCAACAAGCTGGAGAATACCTGAAGCAATGATGTCTGTTTCTGAGACAATAAGCGGGAGAGCTCCTCTCACTGGTGATCGGACACAACCTGGAGATGGGTGGGTGTGGGAGACGAATGGCTGTAGGTTTTGGGGGAGGATGGGAGAAGCGCATCCGCAGAAGCAACTGTAACTCTTCCAATAATGCCCGTGTGAACCGTTGACTTTTGCTGCAAGACTGGGGAAGTGGGACTGGGGAGGCGACGGCTCAGATTGTCTGACTTACCCCATGCCCAATGCCCTCCTTTCCTCGTCCAATGGCTAAGCTAGGTAGGCGGCGGCTGAGATGTTGGCGGAGCTGGGGCAGGGGTGGCGCAGACCGCAGACGCAAGAAGAGCTGGGCAGCAGTCGCGCGGCGGAAGTCGGTAGGCGGCGGCACGGATGCGGGCGAAGCTCAGCAGCAGACCGCGCAGATGCAGGAGAAGCTCAGCAGCAGACCCCGCGGACGCTGTCGCGGCTGGGGCAGCGGCGGTGCCCAGTCTGGCAGTCCCGTATTGGGCCATTTTATTCCACTAAAAAAATCAACCGTTGGATAGCAAGAATAGAATCAGACAGGAGGCAAGCTACCGGTGACTTTTACCTCTCATGACTAAGGTGAAAGCTATAAGCCCCGTGATGACTAAGGTAATATGGTGAATATTAAAAAATACCAACTTATTCAATTTGAAAGATATAGGCCCGTTTGGCAGGGCTTCTCCAGCGGCTTCAGGAGCCGTTTGGAGCCGTTTTCTGCCAAACGGGGTAAAATGAAACGGCTCCACCGATGAAGCCCCTAAAAACGCGCTCTCATAGAGCTTTAGGGTGAGAAGGAGCCAAAAATAGTGGATTCTCCCGGCTTCACCTCATCCTACGTGGCGTTCTGTGAGAGCATGTTTTAAGGAACTCTACATGTAGAGCTGTTTTGCCAAACGATTTACCAAAACGGCTCTAACTCCACCGATAGAGCTGTTCATGGAGCTGAAACACAAAAAAATGGCTTCGCTGGTGAAGCGGAGCCGTGCCAAACGGAGCCATAGTGTTGATTTGTATATGCAAAATACTTGTGAGGAGTTAACATTGTAGTAATTTCTGATCCACTGCTGCTAAATTTTCGTCTTTACTTGGGCCGAGGAAAAGGGAAGCTTGGAAGAGCTTGTTGATGGTCACTAAATGAATAATCAAACCATCAACATGTCAACAAAGTGAAGGTGAAATCAACATGAAAACAATGTTCTATTTTGGTCAGAACCTTGGGCTGGGTTACCTTTAAAAGTCTCCTTCCCCCGCTCTTTTCCTTTACTAAAAAAGCCTAATTGCTCTGTTAGGTTCTTCCTCGATCAGGAACTCAACAGAATTTTTAGTCTTCCTCTCTCCCCTCAAGCTGCCAACCAATTAGAGGAAGTTCAATCCATCATCCAAGAAAAGGCAGCGGGATTAAGGGGTGTCTGATGCTTAGAATCATTCCTAGGGCTCAACTCATTACAATAGCAGAAATGCCTACTCTGTGCTAATTGGAACTGTTGAAGCCTCCCCTTTGTTTCCTTGGTTATGGTCCTCAAGCAACTTGGGTAATAAGTTTTTTCTTCTAACTTCTCATCAGAGATAGACTCAATACAAGGAACCTTTTGAGAAGGAAAAACAAGGTCCTTAACGATTTATTGTTGTGTGTTATGCAATTCAGGTTGTGAAGAAACCAGTTTTCACCTTTTCTTTGAATGTGCTTTTTTATCCAATCATGTTGGAACACAATCCCATTACTTAGAATTTGAATTCGCAGCCCTTATACATGATTATTGAAGCTAGAACAACCTTTGACAGCCCACTTTTCAGAGATATCTTCATTACTGCATGCTGGGTCATTTGGTCTACAAGAAATGGACTGATCTTTGACAGTGGCCAAATTAATCTCAACGTTTGGAAGACACAGTTTAGAGAAGTTGGTTTACAAGAATTTGGTTTGGTGTGCACCAAAGCCAAGCAATCTAGATAAGTCCCCCTCAGCCTTTGGAGAGATAGCTATAGCTAATTTCTTTTTTTCTTTTCTTTTTTGGGCCTAGTTTCCTTGTACTTCTTTGTTATACTTTTGTACATATTGGTTCTTTGTTAATACAAAAGAAAAAAAAATAGGTAGGGGCTTCCCTGCCAACTTGGTCAAAAGGGGGTGAAATCAACATTAAAGTAGATTCTGGTTTTTCAAATAATATGGTTCCACTTGTATTTGTAATTTTGTATTTATATTTGTGCAGGGGTAAACTTGTGAAAACATCAAAGATCAATCACCTAGAACACGAGGGGCGAAGCAAGAGCTCCAGGGCCTACCTGGTCCTAGCCCCACCATGGGTCGCCCGAACTAGCCAGGACTCCTCCACGTCATCAATTCTACCATAAGCTAAGAACCATGCAGGAGCAATCCTACACGCTAGTTTGACGTCGATTTGATCTAAGAGCTAATTAAGGTGGAGCTTCACTTAGATTGGAGGGCCCACCAATTCATGTTTGGACCAAGCAAACGCAGTTAACTACCTAGGATACCTGCCAACTGCCACTGGGGATCATCCTGGAGCGTTGGATCAAAGGTCAGTGGATCCTAAGGGTCGCCCGACCCCTAGGCGGTTTGAGCGACCCCACCAGGGGTGCCACCGCCTCTCCACTCCTTTACAAATTCCCCCTACTCATTTGTACTATAAATACAAGTGTCGGCGCCATTTATAAGATATCTCATCACAAAATCATCTCAAGGAAGCAAGAAGAAGCTAGTAGTTAGGCAAGTAGTGGGAGTTAGAGTCGAGTCAATCTTTGCTAAGAATCCAGAAGTAGTCTTTCGAGTCTGATATAGCTCATGTACCTTTGCTCTTTTGTAAGACTTTACTTTATTAAATATATTGCTTTTTTACTTTGAGTAAATTGCACCGTGGGTATCTAAACTATTTGGTGTTTCATAGATGGGTACTCCAACTAAAAAACGTAACTTCTAGGTACTAGAACTATACTTACGTAACTTCTAGGCACTCCAACTAAAAACGTAACGTTCAGGTACTGGAACTATACTTACGTAACTTTTGGGTACCAGAGCTTGAGCAGAGAGAGAGGGAGCTGCCGGGTCCTCACTAGTGTTGAAAACGGACGGAAAAATTCTCATTCTGACCCGTTTCGTTTTTCACTTTTGTATGTTCGTTTCTGTATTTGCGGGTCCCGTTTCCGTATTTACGGAAATGGGAGAGGGGTTTTTTCGTCCGTTTCCGTGGGATCCCGTTTTCACCCGAAATTGACACGTATTTATTCCGTTTTCATCCCGTTTTAAATCTATATGAGATGTGTAGAAATTAATATAGAAACGTTTTCATCCCGTTCCGTTTTTTCCGTCCGTTTCCTTGGGATCCCGTTTTCATCCGAAATCTATACGTTTTCGTTCCGAACCCGATCCCGTTTCCACCAAAAAATATAGAAACGGAAGTAGAAATAAGGTTTTTCCATCCGTTTCCGTCCGTTTTCATCGCTAGTCCTCACATCGGGGTCGGTGCTGAGCGTAGCCATCAGTGTCGCCGGACTCCACACCCAGAGCGCATAGTAGTCCATGTCGGCAAGGGCAGCCACCGGTGGGGCCCTAGCGCGGGCACTGCACGGCCGTAGGCAAGGCGTGGTTTCCCACGGCAGCTCGCCTGCGGCGGCATGCGCGGTGCGTGCAAGCGGGAGCTCTACTCCGCCTGTCCCACGGCGAGCGAGCGCCGCCACCTTTGACGTGGGCACGGTGCTGCTCAAGCAACAGTACCCAGAAGTTACGCAAGTATAGTTCCAATACCTAGACGTTACGTTTTTAGTTGAAGTACCTAGAAGTTACGTAAGTATAGTTCCAGTACCCAGAAGTTACGTTTTTTTAGTTGGAGTACCCATCTGTGAAACACCAAATAGTTTAGGTACCCACAGTGCAATTTACTCTTTTTACTTTACTTAAGTACTTCATTCAAGTCTGTCTTACTTATAGTAGTAGTCTTGATCTCTAGCTAGAACGTAGTATTTTGATTAATTGCCTTGTTTATCATAAGTGGTTATCTCATAGCACAGGTTCACTGCTCTTTGTAGACTGCTCTGATCAAATTGTCGTGGCCAGGATTAATTAGAGTAGTAAGTCTGTGGTGTAAATATGGTGTTTAGACTATAGCTTACTTGTGTTTGTGGATAGCCCCCACAAATAGATTATGGTAGTTAGCAAGCGGTGGCAATCATGTCCGTCCTATGTATTCCACATGTTCAGGCTAATTCTTAAAGCATATGTTTCAATTGTAGTATATCTCTATCAACCCTTCTCGTCCCTTTTTGTTGGTGTTTGGACCATACCCCCGAAGTGCTATCCATTCCTACTTGTTATTCCTTGGCTTAGTTATTCGCTATAATCTTAACTAATAGTAGAAGACTCAGGGCTCTTGTACTCACTCGTTGTAACACCCCAGCTCGTTTTATATATATATATATATATATATATATATATATATATATATATATATATATATATATATATATATATATATATATATATATATATATATATATATATATATATGGCCTATGTGGCACACCGCACACGAGATGTTGGTGGTGGGCTACTATCTTGGAAGTTTAGGAGGGTGAAGGCCAGCTTATAATCTTTATCGTTTCAAATATATCACCTCTAGGTTAACCCATTTACACAAAGCGAGGACAGAAGTGTAAGAGGTGTGTTACGCATATGTAGGCACATTCCACATGCGGAGCTGGGCTATATAAGCAGATTTTGGACGCGGTGTTACACTCCTTGTCCTCCCATTAGCTTTGGCATTTATCTTATAGCTTTCTTCATGTCTCTTGTATCAGACTACCTTTGTTTATTATCGTCACCCCTGTATAGAGTCAAAAGATTGTTGGTAACTTAGTCATACAACATTTATCTTATAGCTTTCTTCTTGTCTCTTGTATCACACTACCTTTGTTTATTATCGTCACCCCTATCTAGAGTCGAAAGATTGTTTGTAACTTAGTCATTGGAAATCATATAGATCAATCATCTCTTAGCCATACATCTATTTTCCCCGATGATATAAATACGAAAATTAGAATACTTCAGGGTAAAATGTTGCATCGATATTCTATGCGCTTGCAGATGAGCATAAAAAATATCAATAGACCACGTCCAACCACTGCAACGACAATCATTAACAATGTCCACAACAATGACAACCCTCCGGCCATCGTTGTAGGTCTCAAATATTCATTGCAATACTCGTTTAATTAAATACAAAAGGATTATATTAGGCACATGTACAAGTAACTTTGGGGTACGAGTGGTAAGGAACGTGTGTATTTCACATGTAAAATTATGTGACTTGTGACATGCGACGACATGACCGCAGGAGTTGCCTGGTGAGCTTTTCTCATGGTTATTTTTCTTGCCAGTTTTTTGGCCTAATAATTTATAAAATTGTAAACTGACTTACAGAACCAGCTATATTTCAGCCAACCAATAGAAAATCGATTTATAGAGCTTGCAGTGTTCAAACATTTAGAAATCATTGACGTATAGCCATAGTCATCTCTAAAGAAACTTTCTGTGGTGATAATTCTAGATTTGGATAAGACAAAAAATTTTAAATTTAGCCATTTAAAGAAAAATAATATAAATATTTATTTTTCAAATGGATTTATTCTAAAAATATAGTGTTTAATTAATATAATACTATTTATTTGAGTTTATAAAATTAATATCTTTTATATATTAATTTAATTAAACTAGAATTGTTTGACTAGCGAGGAGCGAGAATTGTCTTTTTATTGCACAGACAGAGGGAGCAGTAGGTTGCTCTCCCAAGCTGCGCTGCACCGCGCGCGCAGTGCAGAGCTTCGGAGCACCAGGTCAGAGTGTTTGGTCGGGGGAGAAGCAGGCGAGTAGCCATTGTAGTTCTCTGCTCTTTGCAGCAGCACCACCACCAGGTAGGTGATTCGTTAATGGTTTTCTCTACAATCCTGTGTTCCTGGTGGGATTGGATCGATAAATCATCTTTCTATTGAAATGGAATTTTTTTCTACTGCGGCAGCACGACGGCCCCACATTCCTGAGCACGCCGGCAGGGACCAACCGCGGCGACCTCGCCGGCACCTCGGTCTCTTTACACCTCTACTCTCCGACGCATTGGACGGACTCATACTCCGCTCGATCCGCCTCCGCCGATCCTCAAGCACTTAAGGCCACGCGTCAGAGGTCGGTCCCTGAGCGCACGACCTGCTTGACGAATTGCTGCACTGCAGTGCCGAATAAAAATACATGGCTCTAAGCCTCTAAACTTCTTTTCTGTCATATCTTGGCTTCGTAGTCCTCAGATGTATCCTGCTCAAGGTCTGATGACTGATTGCGAATTGGGATTCACCAATCGCCATGCCACAAGGATGCAACTTGCAAAGCTAATTTCATCGTTTGGTTATCTGATTGTTCAATGGTGGGTACTTCTTACCTCCTTGTTATAATGTTATTATATTCGGTCCTCTGTTTTCTTTCGTTTGAGATGAACGTCATTGGTAGGATATGTTTTTTTGGGAAAAAATCTTGGCATAAAAAGGTGTATTGTTCTCTTGTTTGCTAAATTCTGATTTAAATTATTTTGAATATACACCACAACATCTACCCATGTCTCATGACTCATTTTATATTTTGATGCTGATGAATTGAGATGGCCACAAAATCACAATGGGTGTTTCGATTTTATTGCACAGAGGTTCTTGGTAGACATCATACTAAGAATCTTAAGTTTTTCCATATACTTATCCATGGTATAGCATGTGCATGTTATAATCTAGGTAAACAGATGTGTGCAGCGTAATGGGTTCAAACCTAGTAATGGATAAAGATAAAGAAGAGTTATAATTAATTCTCTAAAATGAACTAGAAAGTATGTATGACTCTATAATAAGTTGGAGTCTGAAGCATCCGTTTCTGTTTATAGAAGAATAAGCTCAAGTATAAACCATCGACTCTGCTAACTACCCAAGATACACTTGGTTCTCTATAAGGCATAGATCACATCTAAGTATGAATAGTAATGTTTTGAGGCAACACATTGAACATACAGATATATGAAGAAAACCATTAGGTCTGTTTACATTCATCCAAAATTCATTTGTAGTAGCTCATTCAATAGGAATTTTAAAGGAATTGTTGGGTACCATCCCTTAATTTAAATACTTCTTTGCATAATGATTACAATGAAAAGATATTTGGAGCAGCAGTTCTGGTGTTGATGCAAGGAATATAATGTGATAGTTTTCATATCTAAGATGATAAAAGAAAGGATCTTATTCCAAAAGGAATTTCGGGCTGTCTACGAATAATAAACATGCTTTATCCATCTTGGATATCGATCTATCATCCTCTGGAGGCCAGTATGTTTGAAACTCGCTGGGACTGAGAGGCCTAAAAATTCCAAAGGATATGTTAGCATTGGCAGAATGTAGCATGAACCATATGATGTTGTATGTGCTGGCTTTTTGGAGCAGAAAACATAGTCATAGAAGGCAAGAAAATAGGAGTAGCTGATGCACATATCTTGATTGTAACTTTTTAACTAAACAAATGAAAGGAAAACCCCAATCCTTTGTAAACATATACATGGAACTTAGATTACTTAAACAATTGATAATGCAAACTATGGTCTCTTTGTAACATGTGTAGTTGGACCTGAAAGTTATAATGTCCTTAGGCCAAAGCATCCCATAAGTTTCCAATTATTACAATTAAGTAAACTGATTAGCAAGTTCTATTCAGAATAACAGGGCCTGAGCATAACTGCAAACCATTTTGGCCTTAGGTTTGTCAAAAGTGGGTAGCATTTGTGCAAGAAACTGACCAAAGGGATTCACTGTTCCAGTGTTCATACCTCATTCCTGCATTGCATTGAGCTTTTCAACAATATCCGCTACGCAAGGTCTCATCTTGCATTCATGTTCCACACATTGTAACCCAATTTCAACACACATTTTAATTTGCTGGAGGCGATATGGATCAAATGATGTGTACTTGGATGATATGTGGCCATCTGTCCAACTTTTTTGTACCTACAGGTTTCGATGTTCCTCCTGTTATATCATATATGCAAACTAAATCTAATCTAGTCTATTTGAAAAAAATCAAATCATGAAAATACCAAATAACATGATCTTATTTTGTCAATAAATTTTCGTCCACACTTGTCCTCAGCGTTAGGAGTATTCTTTTCTCAGTGCGAATTTTTTTTAAAAAAAACTGAATCTAGTAATAAAGGAAAATAGTCATTTCACATTTTTTTACTTACAATGATCCCACAACATTTTGAGTGTTCATTCGGGTTTTGCTCTTGACCAAAGAGTCTTGAAAGTCCAAAATCAGCAATTTTGGGGACCATATTATCACCCAACAAAATATTTTCAGGCTTAAGATCCATGTGAACGACAGGCTGATCCATTTCCTTACGTAGGAAATGTAAACCATTGCAGATTCCCTGAACTATTCTAAACCGTGTGTCCCAGTCGATTCTATTAGATTCATCTAAATCTTTACCAGAAACAAAAATCTTATTGTACTAATAACACATTTTGAATTTTTTTGGTTTATAATATGAATTTTAATAACTCATTTATCTTCAAGTAGCAACTGAAAACTCATTTGGATGCAAACATTAAAGGAATTAAATAGTGGCGAATGTTGTCGAATATTGTAGTACATATACATACCAAATAGATAATTGTCAAGGCTTCCCTTAGGTAGATATTCATAGCAGAGAAAAATTTCAGCTATATCTACAATGATATATCTTCCATTGTGCTGCACCACCTTCTTCTGTGATTCATGACAGTAGCCCACCAACTTCACAATATTTTCATGTTGGGCTGCCATAAGATTACAGACCTCATTACTGAATGTTTTGTCCGCCACAGAACAATTTTCCCCAAGTTTCTTCACAGCAATCATTTCCCCATTCTCCGCAATTCCCTATGTCAAGTATCATATCATGTATTATGTATATTGGCATGCTGACATGTGTTCAGTCAACTTCAGAAGGCACGAACAAATTTAAGGCGTATATATGATCATACCTGGTAGACTGTTCCAAATGCACCTTTACCGAGTTCTCGCCCAGGAGAGAAATCATTTGTGATTTGCTTCAGGAAGCTTGCTGGTATATCCTTGGGCAATGTGCTTAGAAGACTAGACGTGCTGTTAGTAGTCATCTCTGACGGTTTAGAAGGTTGTGATCTGAGCGACAGCAAGACACAGCACAAGGTATGGATGGTTAGAACATCCAATTCATGGAAATATGACACAGTACTTAAACAACTTTGCAAGAAAGAATAAGCTAAAAAATTAGAAAAACATTAGAAAATAACCTGATGTTTCGATGTGTTGCAGTGTTGTATATAGTATTTGTTTCAGATTTGAACTATTGCATCCTAAGCTTCCACTGGCAAACCCCTCAACAAGAGTTAATCTAAACTCGCTTTTTTTTTGCTAGTTTGAAAAGTTTAAAAAGTTGGGGTGTATGTGTATCCATCTGTTTTCATAACTAAACCTGGTCGTCCTTTGTGTGGAGTCCAAATCAACCAGGAATGGTTATATCCCTGAAAGATTCAGACTGATCCAGTTTATGCTGAACATTTCATTTCAGTGTTCGTAATGCATCTATCAGGCGTCAGCACAGTTGCTGTAGGTGTAGGGGCTTTCGGATATAATGTTCCCCCTCGAATTAGATATGACAAATGATTCAGTACTATGTTTTGTTCAGATCAGAATGCAGGTATAATGGAACACGCTTTCGAATGTGCAGGAGTATACAAATGCTATTACAGATGAGATGAATTAAAGATAACAGTGCGCTGCGATGGCAAGCGAAAACAAGCACAAGGCCTTGCAAAATTCATGCGAAGAACAGTGAGGACAAGAAGACTGACCTGAAAGGGAAGAGCCGGAAAATGCAGAGCAGCAGAACGACAGGGAGAGATGGATGAATCGTGAGTATCTATATGCTAACCGGCGGCGAGGAAACGCGCTTCTTGGACGCTTCATGGCCATGGTGAAGGTAGGTACGACACGGGTCAATCTGACAAGTCAATGGCCAGACACGTTTCTGTCAGGAAATTTTTTTATTCCAGAGTTCAAAAGTTTTGTTCATTGGAATGTAGAGTACGGAGATGAGAGAAAAATTCCACGGTGAAGCACGTTGCATTACCTGATGTTGTTTAGATCCATTGAAAAGTGCACTATGCAAAAAAAAGATTTCCCGTCACATTAAACTTGCGATACATGTATGGAGTATTAAATGTGGATAAAATAAAAAACTAATTGCACAGTTTGGTTGTACTTTGCGAGACGAACGTTTTGAGCCTAATTAGTCAATGGTTGGACAATTATTACCAAATACAAACGAAATGCTACAGTGTATTTTGACACTCCAAAATTTGGATCGGCAGCGTGGGCATGCGAAATGGTGAATGAATTGCCTTGCAGTTTCGGAACTGCAGGGATATATGGGCCCAATGTCTCCGTGTAACTTCCCATCTAGTGCCAAGGGATTCTACTGACGAAATGCAAAAGCTTACTGCTGCGAAATACTACCTGTTCCAAATTATAAGACGTTTTGAATTTTCTAAATACATTGCTTTCACCATACATCTAAGACATAGTGTATATTTAAGTGCATAGTGGATTGAGTAATTGAGTTAATTTCACTTTAATGGAAACAAAGTTAATTTTAGAGCACTTTGTTATTACAGCATGTTATAGTCAACTTCATTTTGCCTTTAAAATGTTCCCTTTTGGTTGAATTCCAATGAAAATAAGCTTTGAGCACACTTATTACACAAACCAAATATTTCGTATCCATTGCTTTACCTATTTTTCACTTCTTTCAGAACAAAAATAAGTCATGATGTATTATCGGTAGTTTTGCTTGTGAGTTGAAGTCTTAGATGGCCTGCACATTATACGTACACTCAGTGTTGAAAAGTTGAAATCACTTTGTCGATACTTTATACTGTGTCCATTCTAAATTATAAGTCGTTGTGCCTTAATTATTAGGCTAGTCTCAGTGGCGAGTTTCATGATGTTGTTTTCAAGACTGTAAAATAAAATGAAACATTGATGAAACACCATCTCTAAATGAAGAGTTTCATTATTTAGTTTTATTGACATTTAATTTTATGACTCACAGAGAGTTGATAATCGTGCCAAGAGAGTTTTATCCCCGTGAAACTCACTTTTTCTCTCTCTAATTAAAACGTTGTCACATCATCAAAAGTGCTTATGTGGCACCATATTAAATGCAAATAAAACTATGATAAAACTCAAACTGAGACTAGCCTTAGCGCTAGTCTTTAGCTCTAGTCTATCTAAACAGACACCATGTTCGCTTGAACTACTTTTCAGCCAATAAATAGTGTTTTCTCTTACACCAAATCAGTATAAGCCAAATGTCAGCATAAGCGAACAGGGTGAGAGGCTAATAAGTGACCTAGTCTTTTATCTAAGCTTCTAGATTGTCGATGCGGGACCCATGGGGTACCCCGCAAGAAAGGGAGAAGATCTAGTTTGACTAGGATTTCTCCCATGTAATTATAGTAGTATTGCTACTCTGTAATCCTACTAGGACTTCTTTATTGTAACCGACTAGGACTCTTACTTCCTGGACTATATAAAGAAGGACAGAGCTCCCTAGATCGAGAGAGGAGACAATAGGAACAGACCTCACGGTCTAGACGCACTACAACCATCTCTACCGATATAAAAAGAAGTTGTTGGCATCCTTGTAGAAGAGAAGAACGACACAGCACAATCAATTCAACGCAAAGGCTAACGCCGACTAGACGTAGGGTTATTACTCGATCACGATCGAAGGCCCGAACTAGTATAAAATCGATTGTCTATGCGTTCACCGTCGAGTTCTAGCACGCGCCGAAGCCCGAACAACCGTCCCGGATACCCCGTGGCAGGTTATCGGTGGTCAAATACCGACAACTCAGGTAGGGGCATTCAGCGCAATTACGTTGGAGAGCTCGACGGACCTCGATATCAACATCGTCCGTGGCGACGTGACGTCTCCAGGCGACTTGAGAGTTGCGACACGACCGGTTCGATCAAACTCCAGCTTCCTGAAGTTCCGTCGAGATCAAGACCGGAAGCAAATTCACAAGAAGCCCGGTGTCGCTACTGCAATGTGTGCTGATCCATTCTTGAGTCTCGCAACGAAATTGATGGGCAAATAATTAGCAAAGGCACCGTGTCATGGTTTCCTTACAACAAGCACGTATCAGAAAAGGTCGGAAGATTTCAGTCAGCATGTCGAGGATTGTGGTGTACGGGAGGCATCACCAGATGTGCAAGCCAGCTGCTAGATCCGGCTGCTTCGATGGACAACACGTACCGCAACTCGGACTCTGTTTCGAAGGAGGCCCCAAAGCAGTATGCGTTTCAACTTTAAGCCAATACCGACACCGACGTGCTCGGAATCTTCTTCGTGGAATACTAGAGGAAGTAGCGGCCAACAGACAAGTGCAAGTCGAACTCAATTCGGGTTCATTGGCTGTCTCCCGACGGACCTGACCACAAGCAAACGAGGCCATGTCCGAGATGAGTTCCGACGGATGACTCCAGTCGGATAAGGAGGCGATCAATAGCAAACAAGCTAAGATGACGTGGGATCGACAGGGCCATGTGAAGCTAATTAAAAGATTTATGACATGAGCCACAAGCACAAGTCTGGAGTTCTGTACAATAGAGCCAACTACTATCCAAGCCGAGTACTTGAGCAAGTCTTTGAGCCGGACTCGACCGAGTACTCGACGATGATTCCAGGTACTCGTGACGGATTCCGGGTACTTGACGTGGCTTCCGGGTACTCGATGATGGATTCTGGGTACTTGACGTGGTTTCCGGGTACTCGATGACAGATTCTGGATACTCAATAGTCGTTCAACTTGGGGCAAATTATTGCAACAAACCCAAAAATAGAAGGTGTTGCACAAACAAGGGGCAAATTATTGCAACAAACCTAAAAATAGAAGTTGTTACATAAGCTGGGGGCAAATTCTTTTGTGGCAACTTAAGTCTGTAATGGTGACCCTTTTATGACAACTTATACATAGTAGATGAGGCAACTAATATACAGGATTTAGTAAGGTATTCGAACCTAAAAGGTGACTGAAAACTGAAATTAAACAATAAAAAAGGCTGAAAACTGGAACTAAAAAAACACTGAAAAAATAATGAAAACTTAAAATATGCAACATATATATTGTAGATGAGGCAACTAATATGTAAGATTTAGGAAGGTATTCGAACCTAAAAGGGTGACTGAAAACTAAAATTTAAAAATAAAAAACAAGACTGAAAACTGAAACTAAAAACATTAAAAACTGAAACTGAAAAAAAACTTAACTGAAAACTAAAACTGGGAGCAAATTCTTTTGTGGCAACTTATGTGTGCAATAATTACCTTTTTGTAATAACTTATACATTGTAAGTGAGGCAACTAATATACAGGATTTAGAAAGACATTCAAACCTAAAAGAGTGACTGAAATATGAAAATAAAAATAAAAAAAAGAAATTGAAACTAAAAACATTAAAAAACTTGACTGAAAACTAAAACTAAAAAATATTAAAAAAAACTTGACTGAAAACCAAAACTGAAAAACAAGATTGAAAACTAAAATAAATGCTATCAGAAAGTGAAACTGAAATTATAATAAAAAAATCTGAAACAGAAATTGACAACCAGAAAATTTATCTGAAATTGATAAACAATATAGCGTGTCCTACCGATCTAGTTTTAGCACCAGCTTTTCATGAGTCTCCATTTACCAGGCCTTTCTCCTTCACACAACCAGGGTTTTTTTTACCGACCGGTCACCCCAAACCGCCGGCCTCCGGTTCCGGTTTACCGGTCCGGTTTACCGGTAACCGGTCGAATTTGAATTTGAATTTGAATTCAAACGCGCATTCGGTTCGGTTTGTCACCGGTTTACCGGGCGGTTTGGAGCGGTAACCGCTCGGTTTGAGCGGTTTACCGCTCGGTTTGAGTTTGGAATTTTCTTTTTTTTTCAAACTTCTATATGTATAAATAAATACTAAACGAACTCGAATTTGAAAATTTTTTACACCATTGGCTTCTATAAATCATGAACTATTTTTAGGAATTTTTTCAGCATTTTTTGTTTTTTCAAATTTTAAATTTGAATTTGGGGGCCTTAACGGGGCAGGACCCGGATTTTTCTTCTTTTTTTTCAAACTTCTATACATATAAATAAATACTAAACGAACTCGAATTTGAAAAATTTTTACACCATTGGCTTCTATAAATCATGAACTATTTTTAAGAATTTTTTCAGCACTTTTTTTTTCAAATTTTAAATTTGAATTTGGGAAATACCTAACCGGACCGGAACGGAACCGGTCCGGCCCGGTTAGGCCGGTAACCGCGGTAAACCGCGGTTTACCTCGCGGTTTTTTTTAACCCTGCACACAACAGCTTACCATGCAAGTTGGGCAACACGTGTATGTTACTCTGCCCAAAGGAAGACACAAAAGGTGCTACTGCTACCTGCTAGCATCTAGTATGTCTGTGGCGTGTCATGTACCAATGTGTGTGATCTCTATGTAGCTGCAGCCAATCTGGGTCCGTCCATGAACTGAAATAAAAAAGGGAGTGGGGTGCTATATTCGCTCGCGTGGGCTGTGTGGGAGCGGCGTGCGTAGTCGCGTGGGCTGCGCGCGTCAGCCGGCCCGTGTCGCGCACAAGACACAGCGCGCGACTGGACGCGCGTTAGAATTTCCGTTTTTTCTTTGAATGTGACATATCACATTTGTTGATGGATCTTAATGTGCACATTGGCCGAAACTTCTTTTTTCCTTAACGTGGCATATGTAAATGTGAAACATGTATACTTGATTAAAATATGATTTTTAACGTAAACATGATTATTAGCTGTAACATTTATAGATGTGTAATACGAATAACTAATAGTTACTTACATATGATGTGCATCATACATATATAACAATTTTGTTTTTGTTTTTTCAAAAAAAACATTTATTGATGACACGTCAAGGAGCCAAACCATAATTCCTAAATGTCAAATCTTTTGATTTAGAAAAAATCAATGGTTCAGATTGATCATTGATTTGATCTCTTATCTCAATTTCCATTTTATAATATGAAATACTAGGTGACACGATTTTGTTCATTGGATCTAAAGTTTATACTTTCAAAAATTACCTTGGCTTGGGTACCAGAACAAAACTGGTTTGTGCGGGCGCTCTAGTTCTCCACCCTGCGTTCCTTCGAATCTCGTGGCCTTTGTGGGGTTAATTTCCAAAAAAAAATGTGCGTTTTTGACAGTGGGAGCAGGAAAGCGTGGAGAAAGCATCGAGATTCTCTGCAGTGCACTACTGCAAACTTTTCCTGCAGCAGCGGGAATTAGGGGTTGTTTAGTTGGTGAAAAAGTTTGGGTTCGGCTACTGTAGCACTTTTCGTTTTTATTTGGCAATTTGTGTCTAATCATGGACTAATTAGGCTCAAAAGATTTGTCTCGTGATTTACAACTAAACTGTGTAATTAGTTTTTTCTTTTATCTACATTTAGTACTCCATGCATGTGCCGCAAGATTTGATGTGACAGGTACTGTAGCACTTTTTGGGTTTGCTTTTTGGGTTGGGGGAGGAACTAAACAGGCTCTTAGGCTGTCTCCAACCATCGCAACCCAAAATACAAGATCTATTTGTCCTTTAGGTAACGCTACAGTCAAAGGGTTCCATACCTATTTTTAGTCTTCTCCAACGACAAGACCCAAAAGACGATCCCTTCTGCAAATGGGTCTTCTGGAGAGAGAATACCCATATTTGGGTTATGGATCTCCTGACACCCAAAATGGGTCTTTGAAATAGGTACTATGTTGGAGGCTATAGGTATCCTATTAAAGACCCATTTTAGGTTTGGGTACCCCAATGGGTACCCTGTTGGAGGCAGCCTTACGAGGGAAATGGGAGCCCACTGCAGCAGCGAGATTTTCTCTATGGCCGCTAGTGCCGTTCACACGGATGTGGCCTTGCCTACGCATCTTACGAGGACTTCAAACGAATCCACTTTCCTGACCGACACTCACACTTGAGCCCTGCTTCAAAGTTTCAAAAATTTTATAAGATTTTTCATCACATTAAATCTTTAAACATATGTATGGAACATTGAATATAGAAAAAAATTATTTATTACACAGTTTGGTTGTAAATCACGAGACGAATCTTTCGAACCTAATTAGTCCATGATTGAACACTAATTGTCAAATAAAACGAAAGAGTTACTGTATTTCCAAAAAATTTACACCCCCAACTAAACACAGTCTTGGTGACCCCTGCTTTCTTTTCGAATTGGCCCTTGTTTAGATCTTAAATTCTCTCCCCAAATTCTACTATGCAAAAAGGAAATTCTCCATCACATCAAAATGCCGGCAAATGCATGGAGTACTAAATGTAGATAAAATCAAAAACTAATTGCACAGTTTTGTTGTACTTTGTGAGACGAACATTTTGAGTCTAATTAATCAATTTTTGGACATTTTTTTACTAAAAAAACAAAAGTTACTACAGTGTTCCGAATCGGCGCACCAGATTTGGGATCTAAACACGGCCTTCGAAACAAACAATGCACGCTTTCCATATTCGTCCTGTACAGTTTTCTGACCGTGACTGTATGTCTGTATTGGATAGTTTTGGACCAAGACTCCTTGGGGCTTGTCTATCTTTATCATATCGGATATTTGACACATGCACAGAGTATTAAATATAGACTAAAAAATAACTAATTATACAGATTGCGTGTATTTTGCGAGATAATTTTTTTTGAGCCTAATTAGTCCGTGATTAGACAATGTTGTGCTACAGTAAACATGTGCTAATGGCGGATTAGTTATTCTTAATAAATTTGTCTCACGGTTTACAGGTGAGTTCTGTAATTAGTTTTTTTATTAGTATCGAGCATCCCTTCCGATATCTAAAAATAAAATCGTACGACTACTGAAAATGTGCTTAAATGTCAAAATATTCGCCCTGTTCGTTTGACTGGCTAAAAGTATTGTTTGTTGATTTGTTATGAGAGAAAAATACTGCTGAATAGCTGGTTGATAAGCTAAGCGAGCATGACCATTGATGATAGGTCAGAGCTAAAGCCGAGCCAAGGAGAAATAAACTGGACTTCTTAGAGTCAAGGTAGAGCTTTCATGTAAAACCTCGGGTGTTATAGTGACTAATTAACCTGCCATGTCATCATATTGCATCGCAAAGCATCCATGATTAGGTCAATTATGTTATGCATTAACTAAAATGAGTTTACCTTTCTAGGTTGGATGTGCTTTTCAGTGGTGTGACTCAAACCGAAAACCCTAATTTCAAATGTCACCGCAAATGCTTAATTTATGCCCTGCGTAAATTGAGGTGTGTGACTGTGTTACACACTAGTGTCAAGTGTAGGGTACGAACTCAAGTACAACACGTAAAATGAAGCTCCAAGTTTGAGTTTGAATTAAAATCCAAAAACTTGTCGCGAGTGAAAGCATCTAGGCCCCGAAGTTTGGTTTCGGCAATTGATGACAACGCTTTATTACCATGACTAACGTGTGTTTTGCAGAAACTTTGGTAAGTTAGGTCATGGAGGTTTTAACTGCTTTGGGCACCATGATATTCATGCCCCTTGATGGAAATCGTTTCGGTTTTCAAAAGAGTGACGTCAAGATTAAGGACGGTTAGTTCCGGATGTCGAGATGTTGAGAGACATTTGGAATAGTCGTTAGGATCTTCGTTTTTCTCTTTTGGCCGTACTATAAAGGGGGGCATGAGCGGGTAGCTTGACCTAGGCGAGTCCTATGTTTAGATGTGGTGCACACTTGTTAAACTTGGCGCTAGGCAGCTCTAGAATAACTCAAAGTTCAGTTGGAAGCAACTTGGTTCAAGTTGTGACGCGTTTCGGAGTGTTTCGGGTTGTTTTCCCTTGACCGGACGCGGTCCTCGGCATGACCGGACGCGTCCGGTCAGTTCAGTTCCGCGGCTAGGGTTTCAGGCCTGAACACCGGACGCGGTCCTCGCGAGGACCGGACGCGGTGGTCACCAGTCAACACGTGTCACTTGAGGGAAACACCCGATCGGACGCGACCTGGGTGTGATCGGCGCGTCCGGTCATAGTCCAGTAAGGTCCAGAGACGACCGGACGCGTCCGGTCATCACCGATCGGACACGGTCGCGCGTCCGGTGCGAGTACAGTAAGCTCCATGCACGATCGGACGCGTCCGGTCACCCCTGACCGGTGCGTCCGGTCATTTAGGTGTTTTTCGGTTTTCGACCGTTACGAGCGACCGGCGCGTCCGGTCAGCTCGAGTTTTGCTGAGTCAGCAGGTAACGGTTCGTTTTGTCTGTGGGGTGTATAAATACATCCCCACCACCTCTTTTAGAGGTCTCTTGCTCATTTGATCAGCTGATAAACACCTTTGGAGTGCAAGGTAGTGCAAGAGCACTAGTGAGGATAGAGTTTTGAGAATCAAAGCTTGAGAGTTCCTCACTAGCGATTAGAGAGTAGCAAGTGTGCATCCACTTTCTCATTTGGGCTCGTAGTGGTCAAGTGAGAGTTCTTGCTTGTTACTCTTGGTGATCGCCATCACCTAGACGGCTTGGTGGTGATTGGGAGTTTGGTGATCATCCGGCGGAGCTTGTGGATGACCCAACTCATCTTGTGAGCGGTTGTGGGTGATTCACCGCGACGGAGTGTCAAAGAATCAACCCGTAGAGAGCACTTGATCCTTGCGCGGATCAAGGGGGAGCGACACCCTTGCGCGGGTGCTCCAACGAGGACTAGTGGGGAGTGGCGACTCTCCGATACCTCGGAAAAACATCGCCGTGTTCCTTGCCCCTTTACATTCAAGCATTTACATTCTTGTATTTACTTTCATTGCTTGTTTACATTCCTAGACTTGCCATGCTAGACTAGGGTTGGAAACTAGGGTGCAAAACTTTGTATCGGTAGACTCTCTAGGAACACAAGTAGACACTAGGGGTGAATTCCGGCTTATAGGATTTATTCCTTGCATTTCAATTTTAGAAAAGCCCAATTCACCCCCCCTCTTGGGCATCTTGATCCTTTCAATTGGTATCGGAGCCGTGTTGCTCTAGTTTTAGGCTTTACCGCCTAGAGCAAGATGTCTAATGGGGAAGGACCACCTCCCACTTTTGAGGGAGACGATTTTCCATATTGGAAAATTCATATGGAGGCGTACCTCGAAGCCATAGATGTTGGGTGCCTTAGAGCCGCAACCGAAGGGCTTCCCCCCATAAGAGATCCCGCTAACCCAAGTGGTGACGAGGAGAAGTACGACCGGTGGAATGCAAAGGCCAAAAATGCACTCTACCGGGGCTTAGGCAAAGATATCTTCAATCGCGTGCGTAATGCAAAGAACGCTCATGAATTGTGGGAAAATCTTTGTGCTCTCCATGAGGGAACTAAGAGTGAGCGTGAGGAACGCTATCACATAGCCTTAAAGAAAATTAATTCTTTTGAGATGCTTCCCAAAGAAAGTGCTAATGACATGTACACTCGCTTGAATGTTCTTGTAGAGGACCTCAATGCTCTTGGGCTCACCAAAATGAGCCAATCGGATGTTGCAAGGAAGATCTTGAGTGTGCTTCCCGTTGAGAAGTATGGACACATTGTCACCGTGCTTCACCAAAGTGATCTTTCCACCGCAACACCGACTTAAGTTTTAGGGAAGATCAATGCTCATGAGATGTACATGCATATCACTCCGGAAGAGGGCTCATCATCTTCCAAGAAGAAAGACTTGGCCTTCAAAGCTAGTCATGACAAGAAGAAGATGAAGGGCCAAGCCATGATGGTGCAAGAAAGCTCAAGTAAAAGTGATGTTGATGATGAATCACTTGCACTCATGGTGAGAAAGACCACCAAGATGCTAAAGAAGCTTAACAAGAGTGGCATCAAGTTCGATGGCAAGAAGAAGAAATTCTTCACAAGTAGCAAGAGAAAGCCAATCTCGGAGATGGATTGCTACAATTGTGGTGAACTTGGCCATCTAGCTCATCAATACCCTAGAACACCAAAAGACAAGTACAAGAACAAGAACAAGGGCAAGAAAAATGATTCAAGTGATGAAGAAGAAGAGAAGAAGAGGAACAAGCCATACAAGAAGAAGGATGGCAAAAAGAAGGAGTTCCACAAGAAGAAGAAGGGAGGAAAGGCATACATTGTTGGTGATTGGCTCACCGACATTGAATCATCATGTGAGTCCTCCGAAGATAAGAGCAATGATGAGAAAGAGAAGGTAGCCGCATTTGTGATGGGGCCATCATCTTCACCAACATCTTCACCACCACCTTCACCGCCTCCTTCACCATCATCGTCCACTACTCACCTATGCCTTATGGCCAAGGGTGAACGAAAGGTACAAAACCATGATAGTGATGATGATGATGATAGTGATAGTGATGATGAATATGACTCACCTTCTTATGATGAACTTGTAAAATTGTTAAACAAATATACTAAAATCATAAGAAGAACTAGAAGTGAAAATGATGATCTTCAAAATGAAAATGAATCACTCTCATCAAAGCTTGAAAATATTCAAAAGACTAGTGGTGAGCTTAGAGTTCAAAATGAAGTGATGTCTTCCACTCTCAAGGAGCTCAAAACCTCTTATAAAGAGCTTAAAGATCAACATGATAAACTTGAGAAGAAGCATGATGAGCTCATCACTAGACACAATTCTCTAAAGGACAAATACACCACATTAAAAATTGATTATGATAGTCTTGTGGTTGCTAATGAACTTGCTCTTGAGACACATGATGCTACTAACCATGTTGTTAAGTGTGATATAGCTACATCATGTGATGACTTGATCATTGAAAGCATTGAGCGAGGTTCTAGTAGCAAAGGCAAGAGTGTGGTTGAGTCAAGCAACCATGATGATTATGCCAAGATTAAGAGTGAGAATGAGAAGCTTGCAAATGAGAACAAGAAGCTAAAAGGTTTGATGGCTCTTGAGAAGCAACCAACAAATGAGTCACTCATTGAAGAAAACAAAAAGCTCAAGCAAGAAAAAGAGCATCTCAAGACCGGCCTAAGCAAGTTCACAAGAGGCCAACATTTGCAAAGTGAGCTCCTCATGAACACCGTAATGAAGATGGATAGAAGTGGTATTGGGTACTTGGCAAATCAAGAGAAGAAAGCAAAAGCTCAACAACAACAAAGCAAGTCAAAGCCCAAGCCAAAAAGATGTGTTGAGTGTGGTCAAGAAGGTCACTTTGCTCATGAATGCAAAACTCCGCCACCACAACTCTTGCCCAAGCATGCTAGACCTTTCGCTTTCAATGCTCATTATATGCTAAGAAAAGATTCAAATGGAAAGATGAAAGTCATGTTTTTGGGTCCCCCAAACAAGAATAGGCCAAAGAAAATATGGGTTGCCAAGTCACTAGTGGATAAAGTCAAGGGCCCCTCTCAAGTTTGGGTCCCTAAACAAAAAGCTTGATCTCTTGTGTGTAGGTGAACTACAAGACCGGTGGATCTCATTGGGTTATTGATAGTGGTTGCACTCAACATATGACCGGTGATCCTCGTATGTTCACCACCATTGAAGAGAATGGAATATGTCAAGAGAAGATCACATTTGGGGATAATTCAAAGAGCAAAGTCAAGGGTATAGGCAAGATTGCAATATCACATGATCACTCACTCTCAAATGTGCTCTATGTTGCTTCATTGAGTTTCAACTTGTTATCCATTGGGCAACTTTGTGACCTTGGCTTCCAATGCTTGTTCACACCAAATGAAGTGGAAGTTTCAAAGATAGATGACAAGCAAGTGATATTCAAAGGCTTTAGATACAATAATCTTTATCTTGTTGACTTCACCTCCGAAGATGCAAATTTGATGACATGTTTGTTCACCAAGACCTCACTTGGTTGGCTTTGGCATAGGAGGCTTGCTCATGTTGGAATGAACACTCTCAACAAGCTATTGAAGAAAGAACTGGTGAGAGGATTGAAGGATGTGAAGTTTGAAAAGGACAAACCTTGTAGTGCATGTCAAGCGGGCAAACAAGTTGCAAACACTCATCCAACCAAAGCTTTCATGTCAACTTCAAGAGTGCTAGAACTTCTACACATGGATTTGTTTGGGCCTACAACATACAAGAGCTTGGGTGGTAATCTCTATTGTCTTGTGATAGTGGATGACTACTCAAGGTATACATGGACTTTCTTCCTTCATGACAAATCCGAAGTGGCAAATTGCTTCAAGAAGTTTGCAAAGAGAGCTCAAAATGAATTTGAAGTCAAGATAAAGAAAATTAGAAGTGACAATGGGAAAGAGTTTGACAACACCAACATTGAAGCTTATTGTGATGAAATTGGAATCAAGCATGAGGTCTCTTCAACCTACACTCCTCAACAAAATGGTGTAGTTGAGAGAAAGAACCGAACATTGATCACCCTTGCAAGAACAATGCTAGATGAGTACAACACTCCGGAGAAGTTGTGGGCCGAGGCAATCAACACCGCATGCTATGCTTCAAATCGCCTCTTCCTACAAAAGTTTCTTGGCAAGACCCCCTATGAGTTGCTTAATGGGAAGAAGCCGGACGTCTCTTTCTTCCGGGTGTTTGGTTGCAAATGTTACATCTACAAGAAGCGTCAACACCTAGGGAAGTTTCAAAGACGTTGTGATATTGGTTTTCTTGTTGGTTACTCATCAAAGTCCAAAGCATATAGAGTATTTAACCATGCCACCGGTTTGGTTGAAGAAACATATGATGTGGAATTTGATGAATCTAACGGCTCCCAAGGAGCAATTGAGAATTGTGATGATGTAGGTGATGAACCCTTGAGGGAGGCCATGAAGAACATGCCGGTGGGAGACATCAAGCCAAAAGATGATGATGATGATGTACAAATTGTTGATCCACCATCTTCATCACGTGTGTCTCAAGATGATGACAAGAATGAGAGAGTTGAAAATGAAGACACTTATGTCTCTCATGAACAAGCCAAGGCACAAACTCAAGATGTTGATGCTCCCCATCCACCTCCTCAAGTGGTTGATAGAAGAAATTCACCACTACTTCAAGCACATCCACAAGATCTCATCATAGGGAGTCCTACAAAGGGAGTAATGACTCGATCCCAAAAGCTAGCTTCTTTTGTTGAACATCACTCTTTTGTCTCTTGCGTTGAACCTAAGAATGTAGAAGAAGCTCTTCAAGATCCGGATTAGGTGATTGCAATGCATGAAGAATTGAACAACTTCACCCGCAATCAAGTATGGACACTTGAAGAGCATCCCAAAGGTGCAAGAGTCATTGGAACCAAGTGGGTGTTCCGAAACAAGCAAGATGACCAAGGCATAGTGGTGAGGAACAAGGCAAGACTAGTTGCAAAGGGGTTCTCTCAAGTTGAAGGTCTTGATTTTGGAGAGACCTTTGCACCCGTTGCAAGACTTGAAGCCATTCGTATCCTCCTTGCATATGCATCACATCATGATATGAAACTATATCAAATGGATGTGAAAAGTGCATTCTTAAATGGCTTTATAAATGAACTAGTCTATGTCAATCAACCTCCCGGGTTTGAAGACCCTAGATATCCTAATCATGTTTATAGGTTGTCCAAGGCGTTATATGGGCTCAAGCAAGCCCCTAGAGCGTGGTATGAACGCCTCCGGGACTTCCTCATTGAGAAGGGCTTCACTATTGGGAAGGTCGACACCACACTATTCACCAAGAAGTTTAATGGGGAGATCTTCATTTGTCAAGTATATGTTGATGATATCATCTTCGGATCAACAAATGAAGATTATTGCAAGGAATTTGGTGAATTGATGTCGAAGGAATTCGAGATGTCAATGATTGGTGAGCTCACATTCTTCCTTGGTTTTCAAGTAAAGCAAATGAGAGAAGGGATTTTCATCTCTCAAGAAAAGTATACCAAGGATCTTCTCAAAAGATTCAAGATGGAAGAATGCAAACCAATCAAGACCCCAATGCCATCAAATGGACATCTCGACCTAGATGAGGGAGGTAAACCGGTTGATCAAACTCTCTACCGTTCTATGATTGGTAGCTTGTTATACCTTAACGCATCTAGGCCCGATATCATGTTTAGTGTGTGCATGTGTGCTCGCTTTCAAGCGTGCCCTAAAGAACCTCACCTAAGTGCCGTAAAAAGAATCCTAAGATATCTTAAGCTCACCCCAAGCATTGGTCTTTGGTATCCCAAAGGAGCTAGATTCCAACTAGTTGGCTATTCCGATTCGGACTATGCCGGTTGCAAAATTGATAGAAAAAGCACATCCGGAGGGTGCCATTTGCTTGGAAGATCTTTAGTATCTTGGTCATCTAAAAAGCAAAATAGTGTGGCTTTGTCCACCGCCGAGGCGGAATACATTGCCGCGGGGGCTTGTTGTGCACAAATCCTATATATGAAATAAACCCTCCTAGACTATGGAATTGTTCTTGAAAAGGTGCCACTTTTATGTGATAATGAAAGTGCCGTTAAAATTGCTAACAATCCGGTACAACACTCTCGCACCAAGCACATTGATATCCGCCATCACTTTCTAAGAGATCACGTTGCTAAAAATAACATATCACTAGAAGGTGTAAGAAGCGAAAATCAATTAGCGGATATCTTCACTAAACCTTTGGATGAGGCAACCTTTTGTAGGTTAAGAAGTGAACTAAATGTGCTTGATTCTAGTAACTTTAAAAAATGAGCGTGTGTTGTCCCTTGCATTGCATTGTATAATATGCCATGTTTATTTTTTATTGCAATGTTTTTAGGGCTTGGCTAACACGGTTACGATAACCCTTCCTTGGAGGAGTGAAAAAGCCTAACCGTGGATCAAACTTGACAAGCATTCTAGTTTTACCTTCTTGTATTGCATTGCATATGCATGGTTGTTGTTCTTGTCGTTTCTTTTCGGTTAAGCTTTGAGCAACCTCTGTGTTCGTCCATGGATAGAGAGAGCATTTTGACGCTCCTAAAGGTTCAAAAACTCTATTGCGTGGCCATACGTTGCTCCTTGGGTGTTTATTGCCTATTTTCTTAAAAATAATACTAGCCTAAGGCAATCTATTTTAAAAAAATTTGAGGGTTTGAGTGAGGTCTCTCATATCGTGTTCCAATTGGTGTTTTTTTGTGTCTCTTTGAATTGGAACCTGATTGGGAGAAGTCGCGTCGTAGTTCGGAACAAAGAAAGGCGAAGAACAGTCACTGGACGCTGCACCGGACGCTGCACCGGACGCAGTGATGCTTCACCACCGCGTCCGGTCCCGGCGTCCAGCAGCGCGTCCGGTCATCCAGAAGACCAACTCCAGATCAAGTGATCGGACGCTGCACCGGACGCGCCTCTGTTGACCACCGCGTCCGGTCCCGGTTACACCACTGCGTCCGGTCATTCGCGATATATTCCCGAACTCCCATCGACCGGACTCTGACCGCGTCCGGTCAGTCCGCACCGGACGCGTCAGGTCACTTCAGGAGCTTACTGGAGTATGACCGGACGCTGCACCACCGCGTCCGGTCATATCGACCACCGCGTCCGGTCATCACGCGTCGAGCGGATCTAACCCTTCATAAAACGGTTCGTTTTCGGCCATACCTACTCATCCGCCCGAGCTCTTCGCGCCGCCGCCGCCCTTGCGCCTTCGCCGCACCCCCTGCCGTCGGTGAACCGCCGCCACCTACGCCGTCTTCCTCGCCTAGCCTCGCTCGCGCGCGCGCCAGCCGCCCGCACGCGCCCGCACGCGCCCGCCCGCGCCATCTTCGCTCGCAGTCGCGCTGCCACCACCCTCGCGCCGCGCCGCCGCAGCCAACGCTCCACCACCGCCGGTGAGACGGGTTCCTGCAAGCCAGCTTCTCCTCCGACCGACGAACGACTCATCCTCGCCTCCGATCGATTTTCGTCGATTTGCCCTAACCCTAGGGTTCGTCGGACGATCGTTCGTCGACGAGATTCATCGCGCGTCGTCTTCTTCGCGAGGTTGTTTCGCGTCACCTTGACCTCCTTGCTAGGGTTTGCCGTAACTGTTCCTTTTCAATCCTAATTATACCTTGTTTCGGCAAATCAGAGCTCGTTCGGCGATTTCGGGAATCTCGCAATCTAGGTCACCTTACCCTGTCAGTCATCTCGACGATCTGAGGTAGCTTCATGTTTCAATTCATATCGTATCTCATATGCTTGCTATCTCTAGGATTCGTACCTTTTAGTTATATATGTGCTTATAGTAGATCTCTCTATTCCGTCGTTGCAGCGAGTCTGTCCGGTCGTCGGGTGAGATCAGTTTGCTAAATCCGAGGCCAAGCCTGCGGATACGGATTGAGGCCAAGCCTCTTGAGTGACAGTTCATCATCTTACAGAGGTTCTCAGTCAGTGTGTCAGCATGGTGCGTTGCAAGAACGCCGGTGGTGCTCCTGGTGACGGGGACGACAGTCCTCCTCGTCGGTCTGAGATTGCACGTGGGAAGCGTGTCAAGGTCTTGGCCAGAAAGAAGAAGAAGACACTCACAGAGGCAGAGATTGCTCAGGCCGTGGCAGATGCAGCAGAGCAGGTAGAGAGAGGTGGCAGGAGCAGTGGCATACGCATAGGCGAGCGTCGCTTTCATCTTGAAGGTCGACAGCTCGGCACAGAGGCCACTAAGGGCACTGAGGATACTAGAGCTGTAGAGGATATGTCAGTTGATCCACCCACAGAGACCACAGAGGCTCCAGAGGCTACAGCAGATACAGAGGAGCAGCCAGCTCAGTCTCTAGTACGTCGCCGCTCCACACGCGCCCGTACTCAGGTGTCTCCTAGGCCAGAGGGCCAGCGACGTGGATCACGTCCTCCTCCCAGAGCTAGAGGTTCACCCCCGGTCGAGCACTTTGACTTGAGGGGTGCTACAGCACGTCAGGTGCAGGGGTTGAGGTTCGTGGAGGTCAGTCGGTGGTTTCCACCTGTGAGGGATCCCAGAGCTTCAGAAGGATTCTATACCCCACTTCAGGAGGATTTCTACAGAGCTCTAGTTGACAGCGGTATTGCTTTCCGACCACAGAGGGTCTGTCGACTTGAGTCACTAGTTGAGGTTGTGGGAGAGCAGCTACGTCCGCATCTGTCCTTTCTGCCAGGCTTGTCAGATCTTCTTGGACGGACAGGTGCATACTGCGGCACATGGGTCAGAGAGTTTTATGCTTCACTATGGATTGATCCTGCCCATGATTTCATTCACTTTGCATTCCGAGGCCGCGATCATCGCCTATACAGCAGCAGAGTGCGGGAGATTCTCAGACTCCCAGCTTTTGACACAAAGATACATCAGCTATGTTATGGTCAGACTCCTCCACCGAGACGCCCTCACGGCGGGACAGTGCCACCTACAGACTTGGTTCGACCCTGCTTCCGTGAGCCTTTTGGCGAAGGGTCTCGACGCACGCCCGCCAGCTTGACACCTCTTGCCAGGGTTTTGGATGCTATAGTCAGACACACTCTACTTCCCAGACTTGGCTACAGAGAGGGACTGACTCGGATGCAGCTATGGGTTGTTCACCACCTCCTCTCACAGACTCAGTTTGACATTTGGGATCTCATACTTAGTGAGATGGAGGACACCATAGCTGAGGGCTTCAAGGGTAATCGTCAGCTGCCCTATGCACACTGGATCTGCTTCATTATCAGATCATCTATTCAGCTGCCAGCAGAGATCCGAGCTGAGATATCAGATACTACCACTGCTTTTCCTGAGTATGATATCCGTCAGCTTTGGACGTCAGTCACCAGAGATCAGGCCCCAGTGCCAGGACAGCGTGTGCGACCTGAGGTTCCTGAGACAGCAGCTGAGCAGGACGCCACAGTTGATGAGCTTGTAGAGGCAGAGCTTGCAGATCTTGACGCTCAGCCTGCTGATCTTCCTGAGGATGGGACATCTGACAGCACTGATGAGGACTACCAGCCCATCCCCAGGTACCGGTCTCCTCGGTCCCACGACCACGAGGCCGGTGGCTCTGGTTCAGCCTCCCGCACAGACCCAGCCATGGTGGCAATACTTGAGAGGTTGACCCAGGCACAGGAGCAACAGCAACAGCAAATACAGCGACAGGCTCAGGACACAGGTGCAGCACTTGCACAGATTCAGGCTCGTCAGGACGAGTTTCAGCGTCAGCAGCTTGAGATCCAGAGGCAGCAAGTCGAAATGCAGCGACAGCAATATGAGATTCAGCGACAGACTGCAGCCAGTCAGCAGCAGTACTTGGACCTCCTGTGCCACCTAGTCACTGTTGGGGTTCCTCCGCCTGCTTCCGTCCTGACTTCTACTTTACCATCTTCTGATCCATCGAGTCAGGGACACCCGGGTTTCCAGTTCACATCTCCACAGCAGCAGGTTCCCCAGTCTTTCCAGTCCCCGAGCTTCACGCCTATTCACACGGGGTTTACACCATCAGACCAGCCTCGCCCTCACCTCCTGACAGGCACACCCTTCGGTGATTTCAGTGCTACCTACAGCGAGTTGACTGGTCAGCCGACGCCCTCGCACACTACATTTGCTACTTCTTCAGGGTTGTCAGCTTCAGAGGCAGCTATTCCTCCAGTGACAGGGACTGGTACTACAGAGACTCTACCTTCGTCAGTTGCCTCCACAGATCCTCCTGCTATTGGCTCGCTACAGGCTCAGGTCACTCAGATGGATCCTATTATTGCTACTACGACAGTACCTGTTCCTACCGTTCAGACCCAGACAGTTACACAGCCACATGCTTCTTCAGAGGGTCAGCCAGATAGCTCAGACTCCGAGGGCGATTCTCTACACTTCATGATTACTCCGCGCACCTCGGCACCCGACACGACTCCGTCTGTCCCCCCATCAGATCCTTAGATTAGCTTTTTTGGCGCTTGATGCCAAAGGGGGAGAGAGAGTAGTTTCAGGGGGAGTTTTGAGAGAGGGTTTTCGTTTTTTCCTGTGTGCTACCTTCATGCATCATGTTTACTTTTCAGTCATTGCATTCGTGTGACATATCGTTGTGAGATAAACCTTGAGTCTTAATGTTTTATCCTGTCAAATTGTTATCTCTTGTCACCGTTGTTAATTATAGCTCTAAGGTTGTGCTTCCGTGCCTTACTCCGATTACTTATGAGCTATATCTGTTTGTGTACTAACGCTTTTTATCTTATCTTATGAGTACACTCTTTTGGCTTGGGACACATAAGCAATTCCTAACACTTCTATGCTTATTGCTTGTTGCTTATGTGAACCATGCATGCTCAAAAACCTCAACTCCAATCTTTCATATCTTTGTGTTGTCATCAATCACCAAAAAGGGGGAGATTGAAAGCATCTAGGCCCCGAAGTTTGGTTTCGGCAATTGATGACAACGCTTTATTACCATGACTAACGTGTGTTTTGCAGAAACTTTGGTAAGTTAGGTCATGGAGGTTTTAACTGCTTTGGGCACCATGGTATTCATGCCCCTTGATGGAAATCGTTTCGGTTTTCAAAAGAGTGACGTCAAGATTAAGGACGGTTAGTTCCGGATGTCGAGATGTTGAGAGACATTTGGAATAGTCGTTAGGATCTTCGTTTTTCTCTTTTGGCCGTACTATAAAGGGGGGCATGAGCGGGTAGCTTGACCTAGGCGAGTCCTATGTTTAGGTGTGGTGCACACTTGTTAAACTTGGCGCTAGGCAGCTCTAGAATACCTCAAAGTTAAGTTGGAAGCAACTTGGTTCAAGTTGTGACGCGTTTCGGAGTGTTTCGGGTTGTTTTCCCTTGACCGGACGCGGTCCTCGGCATGACCGGACGCGTCCGGTTAGTTCAGTTCCGCGACTAGGGTTTCAGGTCTGAACACCGGACGCGGTCCTCGCGAGGACCGGACGCGGTGGTCACCAGTCAACACGTGTCACTTGAGGGAAACACCCGATCGGACGCGACCTGGGTGTGATCGGCGCGTCCGGTCATAGTCCAGTAAGGTCCAGAGACGACCGGACGCGTCCGGTCATCACCGATCGGACGCGGTCGCGCGTCCGGTGCGAGTACAGTAAGCTCCACGCACAATCGGACGCGTCCGGTCACCCCTGACCGGTGCGTCCGGTCATTTAGGTGTTTTTTGGTTTTCGACCGTTACGAGCGACCGGCGCGTCCGGTCAGTACGACCGGCGCGTCCGGTCAGCTCGAGTTTTGCTGAGTCAGCAGGTAACGGTTCGTTTTGTCTGTGGGGTGTATAAATACATCCCCACCACCTCTTTTAGAGGTCTCTTGCTCATTTGATCAGCTGATAAACACCTTTGGAGTGCAAGGTAGTGCAAGAGCACTAGTGAGGATAGAGTTTTGAGAATCAAAGCTTGAGAGTTCCTCACTAGCGATTAGAGAGTAGCAAGTGTGCATCCACTTTCTCATTTGGGCTCGTAGTGGTCAAGTGAGAGTTCTTGCTTGTTACTCTTGGTGATCGCCATCACCTAGACGGCTTGGTGGTGATTGGGAGTTTGGTGATCATCCGGCGGAGCTTGTGGATGACCCAACTCATCTTGTGAGCGGTTGTGGGTGATTCACCACGACGGAGTGTCAAAGAATCAACCCGTAGAGAGCACTTGATCCTTGCGCGGATCAAGGGGGAGCGACACCCTTGCGCGGGTGCTCCAACGAGGACTAGTGGGGAGTGGCGACTCTCCGATACCTCGGAAAAACATCGCCGTGTTCCTTGCCCCTTTACATTCAAGCATTTACATTCTCGTATTTACTTTCATTGCTTGTTTACATTCCTAGACTTGCCATGCTAGACTAGGTTTGGAAACTAGGGTGCAAAACTTTGTATCGGTAGACTCTCTAGGAACACAAGTAGACACTAGGGGTGAATTCCGACTTGTAGGATTTATTCCTTGCATTTCAATTTTAGAAAAGCCCAATTCACCCCCCCTCTTGGGCATCTTGATCCTTTCAGCGAGTTTTCCGATTTGAATTTGAATTTAAATTTGGGGAATTATTAAAAGATTTTTAAAAGTTAAATTGGTCAACCAAGAGTGGCATTTGGTCAACTATGTGATACTTGACTCAATGATACAATTGGACGATGGTTTGATCACTAATAATCACCAATTCAAGTAGCAACAAGTTTCAATTTGAAATTCTTCCGAAAACCCAAAAATCCAAAACCTTGATTTTACCCCTTTTGAAATAATTCAAAATCTAAGTAAAATTTGGGAAAAAGTTTAAAACCAAGTTTGTAGAACTTTTCAAGGGCTACAACTTTGGTGTTTTGAGTTTTGAAAGTTTTAGTGTAAAATGTGGAGCAATTTTGAAAAGAAGCAAATTTAAAATTTGACCCCTTTTCATCCCCAAACTTAAATTTCAAAATAGAGGCAGAATTTGAAAAAGGTTTGAATAGAAAAGTTATAGGTCTTGGCTAGATGTACAACTTTGGTGTTGGGAGTTTTTGAAGTTTCAATATAAAATTGAATGTAATTTCTAAATTACCAAATTTCCAAAAAGTGTCCCCTTTTTATTTTAAATTCAAATTTCAAAATCCACCTCGAATTTGGAAAAGTGTTCAATACAAAACTTGTAGAGCTTGAAATATTAAAGATTTCATATCTTGGGAATTTTTCAAGTTGCTACATGATTTTGAGAGTAATTTAATAAAACAGTTTGAATTTGAAAATTAGGGGGAGAGCTACAGTGCCCCCGAATCACTGCCGGGCACCGAGCGGCATGGGCACCGGCGAGCCGCCGGGCAGCTTCCAGGCCGTTCCCACGGGCGCTCGATCGCCACCTCGACCGTGCGCGCGCCTTCTAGCACTGCCAGCAAGGTCGGAGCTCCTTTATAAGCAGAACGCGTCGTCGTTTTTCCTTCCTCTGTTTAGTCGTCGCCGCCGTTGGTTTTCGCCAGCGAAATTCATCACCACCACTGCACCGCAAGCTACTCCGTCTTGCAGCCAGCTCCGCCATAACCCCACGCTTCATCTGAGCCACCATCACTCCATCTCGCCACCCCAAATGGCCTCCGAAGCCGCGTCTTCCTTAGCTCCGGTCAGAGCTCCGCCGCACCCGCCTCGTCATCGATAGCCTTCTCCGGTGAGCCTCGGCTAGTAGCCTCTTCACGCTTAGAATCGCCTTGATGCTGTAGTGCTCATAAGCTTGCTAATTTGCACTCTACTGCCCTAGACGTGTCAGAACGCCATCTCCACCGCCAACTCACCTCACCGGAACGCCACCGCTGTGAATCATCCACCTCACCACCTCTCCGTCTCGGCGAAGCGTGTCAGCACGTGTTGGGTGAGCTTCTGAGCATGATGCTTGTCAGCAGGAGTATTGCAATATTACAACAGTTTATTCAAAATACCATCAGAGTAAAGTAGCGGAAGTCTTACCATAACTTAAGTTTACAAACCAAAGTTTCCAAACTTCAAACCTTATGAAACATTATTACAAACTGGTAGTAGGGAAGTATCAGTAGTAACTTTATTACAAACACACAAGCGAAGTGCCTTGCCCAGAGGCCACACAGTCTACTCGTCGTCACTTTCTTCAGCCACAATGGTCATGCAACAAGGCTCAAAACAGACTTGTTCATGAACCGCACCTGCAACAAGGGGTTCAACAAACCCTGAGTACAAAAGTACTCAACAAGACTTACCTGACTAACGAAAAGACTCCAAGGGCATGCTAGCTTTAGGGAATCAAGGTACGGGTATTCAAGGATCAAAATTTCTTTTACAGAAAAGCTTACTAAAGTAAATCTTTACCTTCAATATTTTACTTTTACCATTGATGGTTCATTAACCAATTCTAAGTGATCCTAATCTAGATCAAAGTAATTCTCATTAAAACCTTTCTCATTCTTTCTTTTAATTCTAGTTCTTAACTACGACGCAGGACAGGTGATCGAGTCTCCATAACCGAGGAGCAACGACGATTCGAACCGATTATACCCAGCTGGGGATCCCTAACCTCACGACATATGTAGAACCAAATCTTGCATATGCCAACCCTCATTTAGATCTCCCAAAACCAGAACGTGTCCATCGTCACCCGAGAGCATAGTACTCCTCCAATCCAGCCCTTGGCCACGAGGGTACACACTACTCTCGCCATATCTCCACTCCCAGTGCGAGGTTAGACGTTCTCAAAATGGAATTACCAACATTTTGGGCTTACCCAAGGCATGAGGCTAGTTGCAAAGTCTCGAAACACAAGCGGGCCTACAACGGACGGTCCTTAACTAACAAGGCGGAAACACTACATTGAGACTCCTTTCCCAATGTATGTTAGCAGTGGCCAAACCACCTGCCCGATCCTTTCAAGTTCATCCTCATCTTTCAATATTCATTAAGTATGCCGTCATGGCCATGTAAACATTTCATTTAAAAGCTTAACTCATAAGCATGGCGAAGCATACTACCCATTTTCAGTAAAACAGGTATCAAGGTTGATATCACAATAATCAAGGATGATAATGCAGTAATTGGGTTATCACTCAACTCATAATTACTTAATGCAATAAACCCTAGTACCAGTGATAAAGATTTGTAAAACTCAAGGAAGGGTTTAAATGCACCGGGGCTTGCCTTGCTCTGATGCGACGACTGACTCGGGCTCAAAGACTTCGACTTCTGGTCCGGAACCCACCGACGACAACTCTTCTCCGAAGACGTGCTCGCCAACTTCGACTTCTTCGAAAGCGGGAACTACACGAGTATAAAACATGCTTCAACATGATGCGGTGATAAACATGATGTTTGACGATAACATGCCACGGTTTACGACTTAAGTACAACTTCCTTTGCGGTACAGTCGCAAAACAGTAAAACCTACTAACTAAAAGCGATAACTTACGCGATACTAACGTTTCTTACCAAACATATTCCTAACGAGCTCAATCAAGAAATTAAGGTGCCAAGGATCACCAAGAATTAGTGACCCAAGGTCATCACTCAATCAAAAAGGCACACAACACTTAAAGTTAACAATTTTAACAATTATTTAAACATTTAATTACTTAGGGCATAAATAATATTAGATCAAACTTCATCTAATTGAGCTTAAACTTTTTCTATAGGTTAAACATGGCCTAAAACAGTATTATAATAAATTTCATGATTTTTGGATTAATAATTTAATTACTAAAATTCATGGAAGTTGCATTTAATATTTAATTGAACTAATTAATTAACTTGCAAAAAGTAATCCAATTTAGCATTTAATATTTTTCCTAAGTAGTTTACACCTTGAAAAGCTTACACAAAAAATTTCACTATTTTTGGAGCTCTACAGAATTTTAAACGAAATAAACAAATACTAGTACTATTCACATTTTGAAAAAGAAAAACAAAAACTCTGATCGGGCCGCTTCCTCCTTTCTCCCGCCGGCTCGGCCCAGCCGAACGGCCCAGCTGCCACGCGCCCACGTGGCCCAGCATCGCGGCCCATCCGCGCGGCCTGCCCACGCGCGCGCTCTCCCTCTCTCTCTCGCTGACACGCGGTCCCCACCTGTCATCTCCCTCCTCCGCTCTCGCCTTCTTTCCCGCGACGATGGCACGGTGGCCGGCCGACGATCACGGCGTCGGTCGCCCAACTAACCGGTCTAACACGATCTACTCCTCACCGCGAACCTCACTGGACCACTCACGCGACCACGATCGCCCTAGAGGTAACACCTCACCGGCCATGGCGGCACGGTGCTCGCGGTGACCGGCGTCCCGGTGATCCACAACGGTAGCGTCTAAAACAAAGGCATGAGGAGTAACAGGACCTCATAGCAGTTGCAGCAAAGCCACAAGGAGGCGCTGGGAGGCGGTGAAGAGGGCTAGCCATGTGAGGCGGCTCGGTGATGCTCAGTCGCCGGTGTTGGAGAAGGAAGCGGTGGTGCGGCGATTTGGGCGGAAAAAGAGCTAGAGCAGTTGGACCAAGAGGTGCGCGAGGGCGAGGCGAACGTGATGATACAGTTTGCGTGGCTGGTGGCGGCTTAACGACGGCAGCGGCGAGCGGCGGAGCTAGCGGCGGCGGCGGCAAAACAGAGAAAAACGAAAAACGCCACGGTGACCTCGGGCTATATATAGGGCGACGGTCATGGTGATGGTCACTAGAAGACGCGAGACGTCGCGCTGGCGGTCCTGGCGCGCTCGAGAAGGCCCTGGACACCGCCCGGCGGCTCGCCGGCGCCCATGTCGTGCGTTGTCGGACGGTGATTCGCCGAGCACTGTAGCCCCCCCCATTTTCAAATTCAAACTATTTTTGCCAAATTACTTTTGATTTTGAATATGAACTTGAAAAATTCCCAAGATATGAAATCTTCAGAATCTCAAGCTCTACAAGTTTTGTATTGAACACTTTTTCAAATTCGAACTAGATTTTGAAATTTGAGTTTAAATTCAAAAGGGGACACTTTTTGCAAATTTGGTAATTTAGAAATTACTTTTGATTTTATATTGAAACTTCAAAAACTCCAAGCACCAAAGTTGTACATCTAACCAAGACCTACAACTTTGCTACTCAAACCATTTTCAAAATCTGCCTTCATTTTGAAATTTGAGTTTGGGGATAAAAAGGGGTCAAATTTGAAATTTGCTTCTTTTCAAAATTGCTCCACATTTTTCACTAAAACTTTGAAAACTCAAAACACCAAAGTTGTAGCCCTTTAAAAGTTCTACAAACCTGGTTTTGAACTTTTTCCCAAATTTTGCTTAGATTTTGAATTATTTGAAAAGGGGTAAAATAGGGTTTTGGAGTTTAGGGTTTTCGGAGGAATCTTTAATTGGAATTTGTTGCTACCTTAATTGGTGATTATTTAATGATCAAACCATCATCCAAGGGCATCATTTAGACAAGCATGACATGGTTGACCAAATGCCACTCTTGGTTGACCAATTTAGCCATTGAAAATCTTTTAATATCTTCCCAAATTTGAATTTAAATTCGAAACGGAAAACTCGCGATAAGTTTTTAGATTTCAATTCAAACTCAAACTTGGAGCTTCATTTTATGTGTTGGACTTGAGTTCATACCCTACACTTGACACTAGTGTGTAACATAGTCACACACCTCAAATTACGCAGGGCATGGACTAAGTATTTGCGGTGACATTCGAAATTAGGGTTTTTGGTTCGGATCACACCACTGAGAAGCTCACCCAACCTAGAAAGGTAAACTCATTTTAGTTAATGCATAACAGGGTTGACCTAATCATGGATGCTTTGTGATGCAATATGATGACATGGCAGGTTAATTAGCAACTATAACACCCGGGGTGTTACAGCCCTTCCCCTTAAAGAAATCTCGTCCCGAGATTTAGAGCCTTGAGTTAAGTAATGAAAAAGAAAATGTGTCAAGCAAACATGTTCAACTTGTCTACAAAATAGGTAGGGGGTTTTCTGCATTACAAAAATTTGAAAAGGACATGTTACAATTTAAAGAAGAAATTGCAACCTAAATCGAAGCAAAGAACTCTGGAAAATTCTTCAATAGGTAATCTTCCGATTCCCACGTGGCTTCTTCTTCCGAATGTTGATTCCATTGTATCCTGTACCATTTAATTGTTCTACTTTAGGTAACACGATCCTTTTGATCCAGAACTCGAACAGGATATTCAGAATACGTCAAATCGGGCTCAAGTTCAACTCCATCAACATCAATAACTTGATCAGGCACTTGAAGACACTTCTTCAATTGCGATACATGAAATACATTGTGCACGACTGACAGTTGTTCAGGCAACTTTAATTTATATGCCACTTTTCCACATCTTTCAATGATTTAAAATGGGCCAATATAACGCGGTGCAAGTTTGCCTTTGACTCCAAATCGGTTAACTCCCTTCATGGGTGATACTTTCAAATAAACATAATTTCCTACTTCGAATACCAAGGGTCTACGCCTTTTGTCAGCATAACTCTTCTGTCGGGACTGAGCTATTTTCAAACTTTTCTGGATCTGCCTGACTTTTGCTTCCATTTCTTTTACAATATCGACACCACAAAACCATCTTTCTCCTGGTTCTGACCAGTTCAATGGAGTTCTGCACCTGCGACCATATAGTGCTTCAAACAGTGCTATTTTGATACTCTCTTGATAACTATTATTATAGGAGAATTCTGCTAACGGTAAACATTCATCCCATTGATCATGATAAGTAAGGGCACAAGACCTTAACATGTCTTCAAGAATTTGATTTACTCTTTCAGTCTGTCCTGACGTCTGAGGATGATAGGCTAAGCTATGTATAACTTTGGTGCCCAATGACTTATGTAACTCCATCCAGAATTTGGAGACGAATTGTGGACCTCTATTAGATACAATGGTCCTTGGTACCCCATGAAGACTCAGAATCCACTCAAAGTACAATTTTGCAAGTGTCACTGTAGAATGTTTCACTTTTACTGGAAGAAAATGTGCTAACTTGGTAAGTCGATCTATAATGACCCAAATTGAATCAAACCCCCTTGATGTTGTGGGTAATCCGGTAATAAAATCCATGTCGATATCAACCCACTTCCAAGATGGGATAGGCAATGGTTGCAACATCCCTGCCGACTTCAGACGTACAACCTTCACTCTATGACAAGTATCACATCTGGCAACATACTTAGCAATCTCAATTTTTATTTTAGTCCACCAGAATCTCTGTTTCAAATCCCGATACATCTTATTACTCTCTGGATGGATAGAAAACCTTGTATTATGTGCTTCATCAAGAATGAGCTGTCGTAACTCTAAAACTTTTGGTACCACTAACCGGTTCTTAAACCATAACACATCAGTATCATCAATACTGAAATCTGACTATTGACCTGTTCTAACTTTTTCTTTGATGTGGGCTATACCAGAATTTTTTCTCTGAGTAGATATAATCTGATCTTTGAGTGTTGATTCCACAGTGACATTGGTTAACCGATCTTGCTGGACTAGTTCAATATTCAACTTTTCCAAGTCGTAACACAAACGATAATCCATTGGCTTCACAGTCATATAATTACAATGATTCTTTCTACTAAGTGCATCAGCGACAACATTTGCTTTTCCAAGGTGATAGTGCACTTCTAGATCATAATCTTTTATTAACTCAAGCCACCTTCTTTGCCTCATATTTAGTTCTGACTATGTAAAGATATACTTCAAGCTTTTATGATCTGTATAAATGTGGCAAGTATTACCTAACAAGTAATGACGCCAGATTTTCAATGCATGGACCACAGCTGCTAGTTCAAGATCATGAGTTGGATAATGCTCTTCGTGACGCTTCAATTGTCTCGAGGCATAAGCAATGAGTCTGCCTTCTTGCATTAATACACAACCAAGGCCAATACCAGAGGCATCACAGTATACATCAAATGACTTTTCTATATCTGGTTGTGCTAAAACTGGAGCAGTTGTCAGTGACTTCTTTAGAATTCTAAAAGCCTTCTCACATTCTGAAGACCAGATGAATTTAGTTTGATTTTTCAACAACTCCGTGACTGGCTTGGCTACCTTTGAAAAGTCAGGAATGAATCGACGGTAATAACCCGCCATTCCTAGAAAACTTTGGACTTCATGAACTGAGGTTGGTGGTTCCCAATTCAAGATATCCTTCACCTTACCAGGATCAACTGCTACTCCTTCGGCTGACAACACATGTCCTAAGAATTGTACTTCCCCTAACCAAAACTCACATTTACTAAACTTGGCATACAGTTGATGATCTCTCAGACGAGTTAGAACAACTCTAAGGTGCTCAGCATGCTCTTCTTCACTTTTGGAGTATACCAGAATATCATCAATAAAGACAACCACAAACTTGTCAAGCTCCGGCATGAAAACTGAGTTCATCAAATACATGAAATATGCCGGTGCATTAGTGAGGCCAAAAGACATAACTAGATACTCATACAATTCATATCTGGTAGTGAATGCAGTCTTTGGAATATCTTCTGGTCGAATCTTGATTTGATGGTACCCCGATCGAAGATCGATCTTTGAAAATACCTTTGCCCCCGCAAGTTGATCAAAAAGTATATCAATGCGAGGCAATGGGTACTTGTTCTTAATGGTTACTTCATTCAACAGACGATAGTCAACACACATCCTTAAAGTCTGATCCTTCTTCTTGACAAAAAGAGCTGGACATCCCCACGGTGATGAACTGGGTTTGATGAAACCTTTTTCAAGCAACTCTTGCAATTGAACCTTGAGTTTGGCCAATTCATTTGGTGGCATTCTATAAGCTCTCCTAGATATCGGGGGCAGTACCAGGTTTTAACTCAATTACAAATTCTACTTCTCTGTCCGGTGGCAAACTAGGTAGATCATCTGGAAACACATCTGAAAATTCACAGACTACCAGTATATCACAAATCTCCTTCACTGAAGTTGCACATATCCTTTCAACGGTTCTCTTGGGAATAGGAAGTTGGATAAGAAGATGAGATTTATTATCTGGCAAGTTCAACCTTATAGTTCTATGCGGTGCATCTATAATAGCTCCTCGTTGGTACATCCAATTCATACCTAGGATTACATCTATATCCTGTTTCTATAATATTATCATTGAGGTAGGAAATATATGCCCACCCAACTCTATAGGTACTTCGCGTACCATCTCCTTAGTACACAGTCGTTCTCCGGGCGACTGAATAAAGAAATCCTCTTTTGTTCCCATAATTGGAATGTCATGCTTTGTAACAAAGGTGCGATTTATGAATGTATGTGATGCACCAGAATCAAATAACAGTACTGCTGGATGATTAGCAATAGGGAACATACCCATCATAACAGGTTCTCCCTCTGGAATTGCACTTGCTTGGGTGTAGAATACACGTCCTGTCTTCCTCTTCTCACCCTTACCCTTCTGGACATTCAGATTATTATTCTTACTCTGAGGTTGCTGTTGTTGCGGTACGGGAGCTCTTGGATAATTGGGGTTGTACTGCCTTGGATACGGGCAGTCCCTTGAGAAGTGGCCTGGCTTTCCACAGTTATAGCAGGGCAAGTTATGGGGTATTGGACTCTGACTTCGAATACCAGGGGCATTCGATTGTTGTGGATATTGCTGGGTTGCGGCAGGACGAATAAACGTCTACGGTCGAGCTTGGTATTGCGGTGGACGATAAGGAGGGCGAAAATGATTTTGAGGGTGGTAGATAAACCTTTGGCGCTTCTTAATGCTGCTTGATGAGATGGACAACACCTGCTTCTTTTTCTTTGACTCTTTGTGAATACAGGACTTCTCTTCTGAAGCGATAGCGACATTGACTACCTCATGATATGTGGCATTATAGCATGTGACCAATGCTGCCTGGATCTTGGTATTCAAACCTCTCATGAAACAACTCTTCTTCTTTGCATCAGTGTTCACATACTCGACTGCATATTGTGACAGATGATTGAATTTGCCAACATACTGAAGAATTGTCTGGTTTCCCTGTTTCAGAGAGAGAAACTCTTCTAACTTCATGGCCATAACACCATCTAGAATGTAGTGTGCTCTGAAAGCATCATGAAACTCTTGCCAAGTGATACGATGGCCAGCAGGCTGTGCGGCGACTAGATTCGCCCACCACGCCCCTGCGGCACCCCTGAGCTGCTGTGCAGCAAACACGGGTTTCTGGTATTCCGTGCACTGGATAAGTTCAAACTTTTGCTCCATTGTTCGGAGCCAGTCATCCGCCTCTAGCGGCTCATCAGCCTTTGAAAACACCGGTGGACGGGTATCGGTGAAATCCACATAAGTGGTTTCTCCTCCATTATTACGGCCTCGACGATCCTAATTTCCATTCTGATTCTGAGCCAACAGAGTAGTGGCATTGACTAGTGCTGCAATAGCTTCTGCCAGAGTAGGTGGAAATGGTGGGGGATTTGGAGCATTATCCCTAGCCTAAGAAGTTCCAGTATCGTCCATCTGTTGTACACAAACCATGCTTATTTACATTGCTTTATTGAATTAGAAAGCAGTTAGTACAGTACTAGTACACACATCAAACTTATCTTACATTACTTTTATTACAAACTTGCTCGCAAGCAAGCAACTACCCGCTAAGGTTCTTGGAAAACAGGAAAGACTACTATATTACATAACCATCCATTTCGACACTTCACTCCTCATCATCATCACTGATCACTATCACTCCATCCTCATTCTCCTGGACACTTGCACCAGTGACATGACTTGCCTCATCCCCACTTTCCATCATGGGTTCATTTTCTTCCGGATCCTCTTCCTCATTATCCTCTCCACCAGGAATAACCACGGCACCGACATCATCTTCTATCGCTTGGGGCTGATGATTGGGATTCATCAGATCATGTAACCTATGGACTTCCTCATGCAGGATTGTATTGTACTGCTCCAGGTGTGTCACATAAAGTTCCAACTCTCAAACACGAGCCCTGGCTTCTGTCTCCTTTTCCAAAGACTCGTTCTAGCACTGCTTCCAAAAATGCATGTTGCGCTTCAGTTGCTCTATCTCTAACGTGAGCCTTGCGACCTCCGATTAGGAATCCAGGTTCGGATTGCGACTACTGCTCGCTCCATCACCTCTGGTTGCCAACTGATGACGTGTTACTCCTTGCGGACCAGTTTTCTTACAAGGAGTCGTCTTCACACGTGCCATCCTAAAGCAAGACAAAATTAGAACGATGAGAATAGATGGGAAGGATCTAAAGGTTAGCATGAACAGGATTGAACCTTACTTAACCCAAACCACTTTAAAAGGGAAGGTAACTTAATCAGGTTAATTAAACATGATGCATGCATCGTACTTATGATCTAACAGAAAAGTTTGAGTAACACATGCAATAACATTTGTAACTTAGGGCAATATAATATGATACTTCACTACGAAGCTTTCAAATATGATCTAAGGAAACTACAGAAAGTAGATTGGGATAAGCCAAAAGCAATTTGGACCAAAATATCAATATTAAATTTTTATTCGATCCAAACCATTTTGAAGTTTTGCAAAGTAATACTACAATAACTCCAGTAATTAAGCTCTAGTACCAGCTGTCACAGAACCTCCTAATTATGATGGCCCACATGTACTCGTCATCGTCATAATAACCTCTGACAGCCGTACTTATGTTCCTCATAACTTAAAAGGCCTGCTTTCCTCCGAACAGGATCTAATCACAGGAGTATTGCAATATTATAACAGTTTATTCAAAATACCATCAGAGTAAAGTAGTGAAAGTCTTACCATAACTTAAGTTTACAAATCAAAGTTTCCAAACTTCAAACCTTATGAAACATTATTACAAACTGGTAGTAGGGAAGTATCAGTAGTAACTTTATTACAAACACACAAGCGAAGTGCCTTGCCCAGAGGCCACACAGTCTACTCGTCGTCACTTTCTTTAGCCACAACGGTCAGGCAATAAGGCTTAAAATAGACTTGTTCATAAACCACACCTGCAACAAGGGGTTCAACAAACCCTGAGTACAAAAGTACTCAACAAGACTTACCCGACTAACGAAAAGACTCTAAGGGCATGCTAGCTTTAAGGAATCAAGGTACGGGTATTCAAGGATCAAAATTTCTTTTGCAGAAAAGCTTACTAAAGTAAATCCTTACCTTCAATATTTTACTTTTACCATTGATGGTTCAATAACCAATTCTAAGTGATCCTAATCTAGATCAAAGTAATTCTCATTAAAACCTTTCTCATTCTTTCTTTTAATTCCAGTTCTTAACTACGATGCAGGACAGGTGATCGAGTCTCCATAACCGAGGAGCAACGACGATTTGAACCGATTATACCCAGTTGGGGATCCCTAACCTCACGACATATGTAGAACCAAATCTTGCATATGCCAACCCTCATTTAGATCTCCCAAAACCAGAACGTGTCCATCGCCACCCGAGAGCATAGTACTCCTCCAATCCAGCCCTTAGCCACGAGGGTACACACTACTCTCACCATCTATCCACTCCCAGTGCGAGGTTAGACGTTCTTGAAATGGAATTACCAACATTTTGGGCTTACCCAAGGCATGAGGCTAGTTGCAAAGTCTCGAAACACAAGCGGGCCTACAATGGACGGTCCTTAACTGACAAGGCGGAAACACTACATTGAGACTCCTTTCCCAATGTATGTTAGCAGTGGCCAAACCACCCGCCGAACCTTTCAAGTTCATCCTCATCTTTCAATATTCATTAAGTATGCCGTCATGGCCATGTAAACATTTCATTTAAAAGCTTAACTCATAAGCATGGCGAAGCATACTACGCATTTTTAGTAAAACAGGTATCAAGGTTGATATCGCAATAATCAAGGATGGTAATGCAGCAATTGGGTTATCACTCAACTCCTAATTATTTAATGTAATAAACCCTAGTACCAGTGATAAAGATTTGTAAAACTTAAGGAAGGGTTTAAATGCACCGGGGCTTGCCTTGCTCTGACGTGACGACTGACTCGGGCTCAAAGACTCTGACGTCTGGTCCGGAACCCACCGACGACAACTCTTCTCCGAAGACGTGCTCGCCAACTTTGACTTCTTCGAAAGCGGGAACTACACGAGTATAAAACATGCTTCAACATGATGCGGTGATAAACATGATGCTTGACGATAACATGCCACGGTTTACGACTTAAGTACAACTTCCTTTGCGGAACAGTCGCAAAACAGTAAAACCTACTAACTAAAAGCGATAACTTACGCGATACTAACGTTTCTTACCAAACATATTCCTAACGAGCTCAATCAAGAAATTAAGGTGCCAAGGATCACCAAGAATTAGTGACCCAAGGTCATCACTCAATCAAAAAGGCACACAACACTTAAAGTTAACAATTTTAACAATTATTTAAACATTTAATTACTTAGGGCATAAATAATATTAGATCAAACTTCATCTAATTGAGCTTAAACTTTTTCTATATGTTAAACATGGTGTAAAACAGTGTTCATGGAAGTTGCATTTAATATTTAATTGAACTAATTAATTAACTTACAAAAAATAATCCAATTTAGCATTTAATAATTTTCCTAAGTAGTTTACACCTTGAAAAGCTTACACAAAAATTTTCACTATTTTTGGAGCTCTACAGAATTTTAAACGAAATAAACAAATACTAGTACTATTCACATTTTGAAAAAGAAAAACAAAAACTCCGATCGGGCCGCTTCCTCCTTTCTCCCACCGGCTCGGCCCAGCGGAACGGCCCAGCTGCCACGCACCCGCGCCTACACTCGCTCGCTCGCTCCCGCGCGGCCCATCCGCGTGGCCTGCCCGCGCGCGCTCTCCCTATCTCTCTCTCACTGACATGCGGTCCCCACCTGTCATCTCCCTCCTCCGCTGTCGCCTTCTTTCCCACGACGATGGCACGGTGGCCGGCCGACGATCACGGCGTCAGTCGCCCAACTAACCGGTCTAACACGATCTACTCCTCACCGCGAACCTCACCGGACCACTCACGCGACCACAATTGCCCTAGAGGTAACACCTCACCGGCCATGGCGGCACGGTGCTCGCGGTGACCGGCGTCCCGGTGATCCACAACGGTAGTGTCTAAAACAAAGGCACGAGGAGTAACAGGAGCTCATAGCGGTTGCAGCAAAGCCACAAGGAGGCGCTGGGAGGCGGTGAAGAGGGCTGGCCACGTGAGGCGGCTCGGTGATGCTCAGTCGCCGGTATTAGAGAAGGAAGCGGTGGTGCGGCGATTTGGGCGGAAAAAGGGCTAGAGCAATTGGACCAAGTGGTGCACGAGGGTGAGGTAAACGTGATGATATGGTTTGCGTGGCTGGTGGCGGCTTAACGACGGCAGCGGCGAGCGGTGGAGCTAGCGGCGGCGGCGACAAAACAGAGAAAAACGAAAAACGCCACGGTGACCTCGAGCTAAATATAGGGCGACGGTCACGGTGATGGTCATTAGAAGACGCGAGACGTCGCGCTGGCGGTCCTAGCGCGCTCGAGAAGGCCCTGGACGCCGCCCGACGGCTCGCCGGCGCCCAAGCCGTGCGTTGCCGGACGATGATTCGCCGAGCACTGTAGCTCTCCCCCCATTTTCAAATTTAAACTATTTTTGCCAAATTACTTTTGATTTTGAATATGAACTTGAAAAATTCCCAAGATATGAAATCTTTAGAATCTCAAGCTCTACAAGTTTTGTATTGAACACTTTTTCAAATTCGAACTAGATTTTGAAATTTGAGTTTCAATTCAAAAGGGGACACTTTTTGGAAATTTGGTAATTTAGAAATTACTTTGGATTTTATATTGAAACTTCAAAAACTCCAAATACCAAAGTTGTACATCTAACCAAGACCTACAACTTTGCTACTCAAACCATTTTCAAAATCTACCTTTATTTTGAAATTTGAGTTTGGGGATAAAAAGGGGTCAAATTTGAAATTTGCTTCTTTTCAAAATTGCTCCACATTTTTCACTAAAACTTTGAAAACTCAAAACATCAAAGTTGTAGCCCTTGAAAAGTTCTACAAACCTGGTTTTAAACTTTTTCCCAAATTTTGCTTAGATTTTGAATATTTGAAAAGGGGTAAAACAGGGTTTTGGATTTTAGGGTTTTCGGAGGAATTTTTAATTGGAATTTGTTGCTACCTTAATTGGTGATTATTTAATGATCAAACCATCATCCAAGGGCATCATTTGGACAAGCATGACATGGTTGACCAAATGCCACTCTTGGTTGACCAATTTAGCTTTTAAAAATCTTTTAATATCTTCCCAAATTTGAATTTAAATTCGAATCGGAAAACTCGTGACAAGTTTTTAGATTCCAATTCAAACTCAAACTTGGAGCTTCATTTTACATGTTGGACTTGAGTTCATCCCTACACTTGACACTAGTGTGTAACACAGTCACACACCTCAAATTACGCAGGGCATGGACTAAGTATTTGCGGTGACATTCGAAATTAGGGTTTTTGGTTCGGATCACTCCACTGAGAAGCTCACCCAACCTAGAAAGGTAAACTCATTTTAGTTAATGCATAACAGGGTTGACCTAATCATGGATGCTTTGTGATGTAATATGATGACATGGCAGGTTAATTAGCAACTATAACACCCGGGGTGTTACAATGCTCTCCTCAGCTTAGTCGCTACCGTAGCAGAGGTTGTCGTCTGTTGCGTCCGCCATCACCGGAGTTTGTGTCGCCGTCGCCATCGTCGACGTTGGTGCTCGGGGTTGCTAGAGTGGGTCAGAGTGGCACCAACGTGTTCGGGAGAGGGAGGCGAAACTGTTGGTGTAGACCGTGTTGTCGGGGAGCTCACTGTTGGCGAGCTCACCGGTGGTCAGCGCCGCTGCAGCCGGGGTTGACCCGGGCTGACGGGCAGGGCCGCCCTGTCAGCGAGAGAGAGAGTGAGGGAGAGCGCGCGCGGGCAGGCCGCGCTGCTGGGCCGCGTGAGCGCGAAGCAGGGGAACGCGGGCGCGAGGCAGCTGGGCCGCGCGGTTGGGCTGAGCCGGAGGGAGAAAGGAGGAAACGGCCCGATCGGCGTTTTTGTTTTTCTTTTTCAAAAATGTAAATAGTAAGAGTATTTGTTTATTTCGCTAGAATTTTTGTAGAGCTCCAAAAATAGTGAAAATTTTTATGTAAGCTTTTCAAGGTGTAAACTAATTAGGAAAAATATTAAATGCTAAATTTGATTACTTTTTGCATGTTATTTAATTAGATCAATTAAATATTAAATGTAAATTCCATGAATTATAGTAATTAAAATATTAATTCAAAAATCATGAAATTTGTTGTAACACTGTTTTAGGCCATGATTAATCTATAGAAAAAGTTTAAGCTCATTTAGATGAAGTATGATTTATTATTAATTATGCCCTAATTAATTAAATGTTTAAATAAATGTTATTTGATAACTTTAGGTGTTGTGTCCCCTTTTTGGATTGAGTGATGACCTTGGGTCACTAATTCTTGGTGATCTTTGGTGCCTTAATTATTTGTTTGAGCTCGTTAGTAACGTGTTCAGTAAGAAACGTTAGTGTCGCTTAAGTTATCGCTATTAGTTAGTAGGTTTTACTGTTTTGCGACTGTACCGCGAAGGAAAGTTATACTCAAGTCATAAACCGTGGCATATCATCATCAAACATCATGTTTATCACCGCATCATGTTGAAACATATTATATGCTCGTACAGTTCCCGCTTTCGAAGAAGTCGACGTTGGTGAGCAAGTGTCCGGAGAAGAGCTGTCTTCGGTGGGTTCCGGGCCGGAAGTCGGAGTTTTTGAGCCCAAGTTTGCCGTCTCGTCAGAGCAAGGCAAGCCCCGGTGCATTTAAACCCTACCTTGAGTTTTATTAATATTTATTATTTATACTATGGTTTACTGCATTAAGTAATTAGGAGTTGAGTGATAACCCAATTGCTGCATTGTCATCCTTGATTATTGCGATATCATCCTTGATACATGTTTTACTGAAAATGCGTAGTATGCTTCGCTATGCTTATGAGTTAAGCTTTTAAATGAAATGTTTATATGGCCACGATGGCATACTTGATAAATATGGAAATATGATAATAAACTTGAAAGATCGGGTGGGTGGTTTGGCCACTGCTAACTTGTATTGGGAAAGGAGTCTCAATGTAGTGTTTCCGCCTTATCAGTTAAGGACCGTACGTTGTTGGCCCTCGCGTCATGGAGTTTTTATTAGTACTAGCCATGTACCCATGTTGGGTAAGCTTTACTTCAGCTATTCTATTACGAGAACGTCTAACCTCGAGGTGGGAGTGGAGAGATGGCGAGAGTAACGTGTACCCTCGGGGCTAGAATTGGGCCAGGTTCGAGGAGTACTGTACTCTCGGGTGGCGATGGACACGTTCTGGTTTTGGGTTACTCGGGTAAGAGTTGATATATGCAAGATTCGGTTCTACATATGTCGTGTGGTTAGGAAGCCCCAGCTGGCTAAATAAAGCGGTTCGAATCATCGTTGCTCCACGAGAAAGGAGTCTTGGCCTTGCACCAACATCGTAGTTAAGAACTAGAATTGAAAGAAAGAATGAGAAAGATCTTGATGAGAATTACTTTGATCTAGATTAGGATCACTTAGAATTGGTTAATGAATCATCAATGGTAAAAATAAAATATTGAAGGTAAGGATTTATTTTAGTAAGCTTTTCTACAAAAGAAATTTTGATTCTTGAATACCCGTACCTTGATTCCCTAAAGCTAGCATGCCATTGAAGTTTTTTTCTTAGTCGGGTAAGTCTTGTTGAGTACTCTCGTACTCAGGGTTTGTTAAACCCCTTGTTACAGGTGCGGTTCATGAATAAGTCTGCTTTGAGCCTTGTTGCATGACTGTTGTGGCTGAAAAAAGTGATGACGAATAGGCTGTGTGGCCTCTGGGCAAGGCACTTCGTTTGTGTGTTTGTAATAAAGTTACTACTGATACTTTCCTACTACCGGTTTATAATAATGCTACTTAAAGTTTGAAATTTGAAAACTGTGGTTTGTATACTTAAGTTATTGTAAGACTTCCGCTACTTTACTCTGATGGTATTTTAAATAAACTATTGCAATATTGCAATACTCCTGTGATTGGATCATGTTCGGAGGATAGCAGGCCTTTTAAGTTATGAGGAACATAAGTACGGCTGTCAGAGGTCATTATGACGATGACAGGTACTTGTGGGCCATCATAATTAGGAGGTTCTGTGACATTTCATAAGCTTTCATAAACTGGACTTCTTAAAGCCTCAGTAAAGAAGAACAAGCCCTTGGCCATTTCAACAAAATCCTTGGGAAATCTTAAATATCATGTAATGAGCTTGTGTGCAATAGCTCGCGCATGTGTTAGCCAAACTTACCTGCCATGACGCATCTAATATAATAAGCAGCCTTGCAAGTATTACTACATGTCATTACTACCAAATTAGTTTCTTTTAGTGTAGGCGATTATACTACCATTGACCGCATACTTGTGACACTAATGCCAAGGAAATTACTGTATCTCTAACATCATGCCTAACTTCATGCTAACAATAAAAATCCAGTAATACTACTTCATATGGTATCAAATAATCTCTGATTTTCAAGGAAATATGTTTAGGGGGCCTACATTATATGACAAACATACATTTGCCATGTATGGATACGTAGTTAATGATTTTGTATTTGTGGATGAATTTGTCGATCATCACTAACTATTGCATATTTTGTTACAACGAATCTTTGCTATGGGCAAAAGGATTTTAGAAGACATGCTCTCTGATTAACAGATGTGAGCATATTCAGGGACCACCTCTATAATGGTCAAGCGGCCTCCAGACAAACACCTGTCTCTGTTAATTATGTACATAGATGGGCACCCTAAGGTGTGTCTGTCTCTATTAATCACTAGTTTATAGAGACGGTCGCTTTAGGACGCACGCCTTTGTAAATCAATTAACATATGCAGGTATCTTAGAGCATCTTCAAGAGAAGAGGTAAATCATTTTGTAAAGCTAAATTTAGCTATTGTGCTTCAAAAAAGTATTCCAACAGCTTATCTATATTGTTTTCTATTTTTCATAGCTGGCTATCCCACCATTCTCGCTGGCCATATTTCCCTAGCGAGTCTTGCTTGCTATCTGTGTTTTCCAATTTAGTTAGGCTGTTGCAAAACTCAACATTTTAGATGGGCTTTCTATTTTACATAATGGCTAAATCTCACAATTTAACATCTAATTTTACAAAGCCTCTTGGAGTTGCTCTTAAGATGCCCTTCTCTAAAAACCGCTATTAATAGAGACGAACATCTTAAAAGATCCATCTCTAAAATAGTTGCCTTAAAAAATGAACTATAACTTCATATGCAATCAAATGAAGAACCTTGTATCAAAATTGTAACTCTTGACACGATCTATATTTTTGTATTTTGAGAAGATTAATTTGTAACTTTTTAGCGTCCTAAAATATTGTTTTAAGTTCATGGATTTTGATATTTAAAATTTAAATTTTCAAACAACCTCTGATGTTGACATGCTCTACATCAAAGATGTAGTTCTCACTATAATATACAATTTAGTAGTTGAAAAGTTTTTTTATTTGAAGTTGTTAGAGTCCCAAATATACGTTTTAAGTTTTTAGGTTTTGAAATTCAAAATGTAGAATTATGAAACAACCATGAATGTTCACATGGTTAATTGGTCGAGTCAATCTAAAAGTTTGTTGTGTTAACAAGTTTTTGATTTAAAGTTTTTTAGAGTCTTAATTATATATTTTATATTTATAGTTTGAGATTAATTTTTGAAATTTTCAAACAATCTCATATGGAGACACATCCTGTACCAAAATTATAATGTTTGATAAGATTTAAAAGTTTGTAGTTAAAACTTTTTTTATTTGAGTTTATTCGCTAGCTAGAATATTTAATATAAGACTACGAAACATTAATATAAATAGCATCATATATAGGGAGATGTCGTGCAAGTGTGAACATCGTGACTTTTTGTCATCAGATGTAACCAAGGTGTCTGCACTCCTGACTCTTTTTAGGCTTAGTCCTTGTTTGGATCCATCCAACTAAAATTTAGCTAGCTAAAATTTTAAAGTTAAACTTTAGCCAGCTAAAAGTTTTTCCGGCTAAACTTTAGCTGGGTTGAAGCAGCTAAACTCAGCTAAACTTTAGCTGGTCCTATAGCTGGGCCGTTTGCTAGCAGCTAAATTTAACTAGCTAAAATTTAACTCATGAATGCATCCTAGTGGCCTGGGAGAAACAAGCCTTATGATGAGAAGCCAAATGATAATAATATAAAAAAAGGCCTGTTCTTGAATCGTCACCCGTTCACTATTAAGAAGTCTGGCTTGCCTAAGATAGTCAGATGTTATATAGGAAATGAAAATCATGAGACCTTATTACTTCAGAACTGAACATGTCATCAAGATGGTGACAGAAATAATGTTATTGTCAAATCCAGTTCAATGACAAGGTTCGTACATCAAAAAGGAAAAATCGAACTACAAAGAAACCACAGTAACATGGTATACACACAACTACCAGGCACATTCTTGGTGAGGAGATCTGTTTCTTCCGGACTTATTGAAAGGAAAAACACAAGCCACAAAAACATTCAGAATTGCAGATCTACTGGAAGAATAAAACACAAAGGACTATATGCATAAATAATCAGAAGTATTGTTGTATGAAGAAGCAGGCGATCACTCGACGCGAACCTCCACCACTTGTGGCATCTTCTGGCGCATTCTATTTTGCTCCCAGAGGTTTTTGAAATCCTTATGCAGAGACAGTAACCACAGCTTCCTTAAAGAGACAAGGGATTCAAATCCTTGAGGAATCTTATTCAGTTTCGGCAGCGCCACAATATATAAACCTTCAATATTTCGAAGGGCATCCTTCCCAACAGTCAACTGGTTGACATTGAACATGTTCTTCAATATTAATGTCTTTAGCTGTGGAAAGGACCCTTCAGAAATAATCATTGTCTCTGTGCTGCTCACCCTGTTAAGACTCAGATAGGTAAGGTTTGGCACATGTGGAGCAATAAGCAGTAGTGGGTCTTCCTGAAGACCAGACCAGCTTAGAGCTAGATACTTGAGGTTTTTCCCATGGCCTTGAAATATTGGGCACTGCAGTGTCTCAGCAGCCCAGCGGCCCCTGACGATCAACTTTCGGAGCTGTTTGGACTGTGGATTGAGAGCTTCTAATTGAAGTGGTTGCTCCTCGTCAATTGCATTGAGAAGCAAGCTTGAAAGAAGAGGCAGCTTGGATAAAGTAGCAAAAAGCTTTGCTGAATGCATGGCACTAACTTTGCCAATCCACACACTTTGCAGTTTTCTGAGTTTATCCAGTTGGTTCCCCAAATCATTTGTGGCCTCCACAGTCTCGAGAGTCTGAAGTTCTACCAAGTTTGAGAGATACTTGGGTGGCTGTACCCCAGCGAAGTACTGGAAATCCTTCTGCTTATCGTCAACAACTCTGTCAGCTAACAGATGCCGCAGCTTCTTGACTTTAACTATGCCTCGTGGTAGCTTCTCTATTTTTGTTTGCTTGATGTCCAGTGTCTGTAGGTTGGATAGCTTCTCAACACACTCCGGGAGCGACTTAACTCCAGTGCGCCGCAAGCCAATGTAACGTAGATTAAACAGATTCCCTATAGATGCTGGCACTTCTGTTATCTCAGAATCTTGCAGCTCAAGAACAGTAAGGTAGCTAGATTCAGAAAAGATTGAGGCTAACATGTGAGTGGACGTTACACCATCAAGTGAAAATAGAGTGCGAAGGTGCAGGAACCTCACTGTTGGTACACCACTGTCATTCCATCCACACAATGACAGGCGACGCACATCCACATTCATCTGTATCATTGCACCTTGATGATTTGCAGTGCCAAACTTTTCATCTTTAGCTATTGAAAGAGCCAGGTCACGCACAATATCGTGCATCTTACATGTATTCACCCTACCAAGCTCATCATACTCAACAACTTGCAGCAAGTTCCTCGTAATGAGCTCCTCGAGATTTAGTTCAGCCACTTCCTCCAGCGTGTTGTTTCCGTTGGTCACTGCAAATCCTTCAGCAACCCACTGCCTGACAAGGCTCTCTCTTGACATGATGTGATCTTCTGGAAACAAGCTGCAGTATAGGAAACAGTTTCTGAGGTTCCCTGGCAAGTCATTGTAGCTAAGCTTCAAAATTGCCTGGACATTGTATGATTTAGCTAGCTCGCTCTGGAACTGATTGTACACTTGATTCCAGTATTGCTCTTTCTTTGAGGACATGAGGCTGCCCATAGATATAATTGCCAATGGCAGGCCCTTGCACCTGTCTACTATGGAAGTAGCCACATCTTGGAGCTCTGGGGGGCACTTTCGGTCTGCTCTGTTATTAAAGGCCCTTCTGCAAAAGAGGGTGAATGCGTCAGAGCTTCCCAAAGGCGGGAGCTGAAGACGGCGTTCTGAAGATGCAAGAGATGCAACATCTTCGCTCCGTGTTGTGATGATGACACGACATGCTCTGGGAGTCTTGAAAATGTCATCCATTTGATGGTACACATCCACATTCCAAACATCATCCAAGACAAACAAACATTTGCTGGTAGCTATGATATTCTTAATTTCTTCTCTCAGCTTGTAGGCACCCATACTTTCGATGCCATCTGATGGCTTATGTGCGTCCTTCCTGATCTCTCTGAGTAGCTCTCTCAGCAAGCCAACTATTGTGTTGGTCTGTGACACTGTGATCCTTGCATGAACAGGGAATTTGGTCTTCTCACGCTCATATACATTCATTACCAGAGTGGTCTTCCCCAATCCACCCATGCCGGACACCGTTATCACTGTGCTGTTTGGCTCATTGCAGTGAAGCCATTCAATCAACTTCACCTGATTGGATTTAATTCCCACGAGATCTTCATCTTGAATAAGCTCTGGCAAGCAGCCTTGGTATCCTTGTCGAACCATTTCAGAAGAATTTGCCTGAACAACCTGGACAGCAGGGAAATAGTCCCTTCGCCGTTGTTTCACTCTCTCAATCTCATCCTTTATGTGAACTACCTCATCAGCAATATCACTGAAAACTTTGGCGTTGTATGCACCTTTGACTAACCGCTTCAATGATCCTTCTTCCTGCGTCTTAAAAGCATGGTATGAGTATTTGTCGATTACATCCTCGACACGGAAGGCCAGATTTCTCAGATTTGCAATCCATTCCTTGACCACATTCAAGCTGAGATTCATCGTATCCAAATCTTGGACTACACTGTTCATCATTTTCAAGTCATCCCCAATGTGCCTAATATTTTCTGGTAGCTCCCTCAGATTTGCTACTTTTTTTGAAGCTTCAGCAATGACGAATTTGATGACTTCATCTCCTAAAACATTACCAATTTTCGAGAGGACAGTTAGCACTGCTTCTGCCATTAGTTCAGTTCTGCATTGTCAAAACCAAGGAACTTGTTAAACAAAGCAGTTAGATAAATATAAAGAAGTAACTAGCAGAAGGTATATTCGTGGAAGATCAAGAAGACGAGAATGACTAATAATGTTCAAGATACTGTACGCAATATTTTTTACTTGAAGTTTCAGAGACCGGTGCGCACATTTTAACAAAAAGCACACAATATTAGCAATTCTTAATAGATTATGTCTTCTCTGAGAGATAATAGCCCCACTGATCAATAATTGTTTGTTTTGAACAATGTACATTATATTATCTCCATCCAATTAATGCATGGGTAAAAAACAGATGTTAGTGCAGATGATTCCTTCCTAAGCCTCAGCGTGCATGCAAAATGCTGACCCATTTATTTCATGGTATATGCAACGAAATTATAAATTTCAAAAATCCAAAGTAGAAGAATATGTACAAAAACGCAATTTTATATTCAAATCACAGAAGATAGCATGCAAAGTATTGTAAATCTTTGACATCTAACTGTCTGAAGTATCCGTTATGAAATATATTTAAAACAGGCATGCATCTTTTTTAAGATAAAAAATGCAAACCAGTTCAAAATTTAGAACCAAATTTTAATATTTTGTTATGTTTAGGACTCCAAACAATTATCAGGGAAATGATTATCAAGTAAAATATCTTACTTTCACAAGTTTTCTATCATATTAAGAGATATACTTCTTGTAGCAGGTTGGAAATAGTACGTAGCCATCTATTGAATTAGCAATAATCTTACTATTACTTATTAGAGGACCCAAAGATGCTCATGTTGATTCACATGAGACCAGCTAAATTATAGAAATTCCCATAATAGTCAGAAACATATGACCTTTAATTTGGTAGACTCTAATCATCACCATTAGTAATGGTCATTGGATGTAAAATTACTAACATCTGTCATTTTTTTAAAAAATGCATAAAGAACCCCCCCCCCCCCCCCCCCCAATTTGAAACTAAATTACCCACTCTTTCATTATGAAAGATAACTGAAAGTAACCCCCTAAATTGCATATAAATTACACACATCTGCCACCCCTGAAATCTGTATCTAAATTACCCCATATGTCATTACGAAGGGTAATGCACATAGTCACAAAGTTTCTGGGTCGCTGGGGTCGAGGTACGGGGTCGTGGTACGTGGTACGCTACTTGCGAGAGACTTTTACACTTCGGGTCGAAAATGAACCCGTGAACCCGGGTCGGGGTCGACGAACCCGGGTCGAGGGTCGAAGGTGGTGAACCCGTTTTATGTGACTATGGTAATGCAAAGTAACCCTTATCTGTGCATCTAAATTACCAGAAGCATGGGTTCCAAAACATAAAAATGGAGGACTCCCAAATGTCCAGCGCCATATACATAATTAATAAGATTGTCTTAAGTTATCTCACTAGCTAATACAAAAGTAAACATGTTTAGTTGATGTTTGTGTCATAGTCACATAAAACGGGTTCACCACCTTCGACCCTCGACCCGGGTTCGTCGACCCCGACCCGGGTTCACGGGTTCATTTTCAACCCGAAGTGTAAAAGTCTCTCGCAAGTAGCGTACCACGTACCACGACCCCGTACCTCGACCCAGCGACCCAGAAACTTTGTGACTATGGTTTGTGTACCTTACTAGCATACTGTATGTACAAGCCCAACTCATGTCAAGCATAGCAAGATGTACAAGAAAGAAAAAAGAAAACTTACTAAGCCTAGCAATTTGACTTATTTAACCAGAAGGCGAAAAGCCAAAACCTGAAATTCATTCATACTATTCATAGAGCACAGAGGCGTTTCTACGAAAACAAATCAATCAGAGCTTCCACCAATTATGAGTGGGTAGGGTCGATGGTGTCCTCACCCTGCCTGAAGCTCCCCTCAGATGAGCGCGAGGTCGTCGCACTCGCTCGTCTCCTGTGGGCCGGAGCCCGTCCGCAGCTGCTCACCGGCTAGCAGAGGAGTGAGGAGGGTGGAATGTGCCTACAGCGCTCACTCCGGCAAAGCTCCAGAGATGATGGGTTGAGCCGTGGAGGAGGGAGGGGATTGGACTATTTGGAGGTGGTGGGAGAGCACGGATCTGGGTGCCTGTTCGATGTTTGGGACAGTAAGAAGCTCCGGACCAAGGATGCATCCATCGTATATGAGAGGCGCCATGAGACGTTGACTTAACTCGACCCCAAGCTGCAGCTGCAGTCGTCGTCAACGGCGTTACGCGGTGCCATCTACGATAGAAACCACTCTTGTAATGTTATTATAAAGAAATTGCCGAGTAATTCCAAAACCAAATAAAACCCGTGTTGTCAAAAGCGCGTTCGGTTGTGTATGGAAGAGTCACCGTTGCTGAGGCGCGTCCGCGTACGCTTGGATGGAAACCGATTATTATCTATTTATTTATTAAATTAGTAGTCAATTGAGCTCACTATTTGAATGGACTTTATTTGATTAGAAAATGTCAATAAAACTCCTGGCCTTTAGCAGTGTATCTATGTTACCTAGTACTAACCTACAAAGCCAGGCATTTTATCCCATCACCTATTAAAAACCATTTTATCACTTCTCGAGAAGTCAGATATTTTTACGGCAGTGCTAGCGCCCCAATGTCCGGACGGACGCCCGCTTCTGGACGCACTCCGTTTCTCGCGCTCGAGCCAGCACGCCCTCGGCCCAAGCTTGCGTTTCGCGCGCCCACGCGAGGCCCGCGCTGCCTGGACGATGCCCGCACAACTAGATCGCGCGCAAGGATCGCTCGCGCCCCCTCCGCTTCTCACGCGCATTGCAACATGTGCAACATCCGATCTACTTTTGCAACATCCAGATAAAACGCTTGCAACGTACATCTAAAACAGCTGAAACACTTGCAATATACGTCTCAAACACTTGCAAAACACAAAAAACAACTTGAAAACATATGTGTAGTCATTCCAAACATATGCAAACATCAAGATGAAAGACTTGCAACATACGCATAAAAACCTGAAACACTTGCATATATACATATGCAACATCTCAATCTAGTTTGCAACATCCAAATAAAACATTTGCATCATACATATGAAACGGATAAAATATTTGTGATATACACTTGAAACATACGTGTATAGGTCGTTGTAGCATGTCCAACATTCCAACCTACTTTGCAACATCTTTATGAAACACTTACAACATACCTCTAAAATTAAAACATTTAAAATGTACGCTTGCAACATGCATCGTATCTTGGTGCGGCCTCCTCCGCTATCTGCATCGAGGCGCCGCAGCCGTAGCAGGAGGCGAGACCGGAGGGGTTCTGCACCAGGGCCCGATGCTTCTCCTTGCACAGCGGCCTCAGTGGCTAGCTAGTGGCTGAGGGAGCGGTTGCCACACGTGGGCGCATCAGGGCACGTCAGGCGAAGCAGGTCACAAAGGAGAAGCAGCGGGGCGGCACGGTGAAGCAGGAGGAGTAGCGTGGGGTGATCGTCCACGCTGGAGCGGGTCGTAGAGCAGGCACAGCGGGGCGACTAACAGAGCAGGAGCAGGCGGGTGGCCATCGACGCGCGAAGCAGGTCTCTCGTCTCCTTTTCTCTTTCTTATCCAAACGGGACAACGGAAGAGACGGACGTGAATAAAAAAATGAGCCGGCGTAGAGCTGAGGTCTATTGGGCTAGTATGCAGGCCCATGAAAGGGACGTCCGGACAGACGGACGCCCTGCACGTATCATTTCCTATAATTTTTAACTTTGATCAAATATATAAGAATATATTAATATTTATGATGCATAATTGATATCACTAGATAGATCGCTGAATATATTTTCATAATAAATTTATTTAAAGATACATATATGGCTAACATTCTCAATAAATTTAGTTAAACTTAAGAAAATTTGATCAACATGAACCTTATGTCGATACTTATTTTGGGACAAAGGGAATATATTATTTTGGGTGGTTTTGCTAGGACCCCGATGCTAGGTACTCCCTTCATTCCTAAATAACTGTCGTTTTTTGTTTCCGTGCCGTAAGTTTGATTAGATTTGTATAAAATGTGTGCAACATTTGTATCTCCAAATAAATTTGTTACCAAAAAAATTCAGCGATCTATCTAATGATATTAATTATATACCATAAATATTAATATTTCTATATAAAATTAGTTAAAGTTATTTCTCGAGGAGCGAGAACCGCTGTTATTTAGGGACGGGGAGTATTATCTTATATCAAAACAATTCCAACTTTTCCATATTAAATCAAATAAAGACAAATTTATATCAAAACTTATAGAGCTCGGCAAGATCAGCAAGTTTATAGTTGACAACTATTTTATTTGAGATCATTTAGAAGCCCAAGTATGCATTTCAATTTATCAGATTTTGAGTTCATTTTTTTGAATTTTTCAATTGACTTCACATTGTCTATACTAAAGTTGTAGCTCCTAATGTGATGCATAAATTTTTAGCCTAAAAATATTATTGTTATAGATAGTTTAGATGCTCAAATATTTGTTTTAATTCAACAGATTTTAAAATTCATTTTTTAGAAACTTTCAAATCACTTCAGATGTTGACATTTAAGATAGTTTAGATGCTCAAATATTAGTTTTAAGTTATCAGGTTTTGCTATTCGTTTTTAAAAATTTCAAATTACTCCAATGTTGACATTATCTATATCTTAATAAAGATATATAAATTTGTAGTTGGTAACATTTTTGTTTGAGTTAGTTTAGAGGCTCAATTATTGATTTTAAGTAATCATATTATTTTTAATTTTTTAACGATCTTAGATGGAGAAAAGATCTACACCAAACTCATAGTGCTCAGTGAGAGCTAAAACTTTTATGTTGAAATTTTTTCATTTGAGATCATTTAGAAGTCATGTATTTTTTATTACATATTTGGGCTTCTAAATGGTCTAAATAAAATAGTTCTCAACTACAAAATTGTAGATCATGTCAAGCTCTATATTTTGATATAAAGTTTGTTTTTATTTGATTTCATATGAAAAAATTACAAATTTATTATGATATAAGGGATCACCTGATGTGTGGGCCCAGCAAGGCCTAGGAAGCGATAGATCAAATGGTTTTAAATAGGTGAGGTGGTATAATATCTAGTTTTATAGATCATAGGATGAAGTAGATACACTGCCTAACGTTAGAGCATCTTAAGAGACTAGCCAAATCATTTTTTAAAGGTAAATTTGGTTATTATTAAAAAAATATATCTAATAGACTCTGTAAATGACTCTTCAAATGTAGTAGCTCTCCATCCCACCTCATTCGCTCTCTACTTTTGGATAGCCTACCTCACTAGCCATCTAGCCTTTTGGTTTTAGAATCTGTTAAAGTACTCTAGTATTTCTTGACAAAAATCTATTTTAGAGAGTAGCTAAATCAGTAAATTTAGCTTTTTTTTTTTGCTAATTTCCTGGAGATGCTCTTAGAGGGTTACAGAGACTTTTTCTTTAATTTGATTGGTCGACTCTCCTTCTAAACAAGTCCATTTATATACTACTCCCTCACTCCAGATACACTCCTAAAAACTTTACACCCTATCACCTCGGATGTTTGACACATGCATAAAGTATTAAGTGTAAACTAAAAAAATTAACTAATTGCACAGATTACGTGCATTTTACGAGACAAATTTTTTAAGCCTAATTAGTCCGTAATTAGACAATATCATGCTACAGTAAACATATGCTAATAACAGATTAATTAGTCTTAATAAATTCGCCAAATAGTTTACAGGCGAGTTTTGTAATTAGTTTTTTTATTAGTATCTGAACACCCCTTCCGATATCCCATGAAACATCCGATTTAACATCCCAAAACTTTAGACTACCCGCAGTGGGTATTCTAAAGGGATACTCTAAAGCTTTAGAGTATGAATATAGAGTAAAAACTGCTGCATTGGGTACTATAAAATAATACTCTATCATTTCTCTCACTCTATATTTAGAGTGGTACAATGCTTACTCTATAGTGGGCAGTGGCGGGCCCACTGGCTAAACAAAGGAAAAAATATTATAACTCACAAACCAAAAATCTAAATTAAATTCCAATTGCACCATTAAATTCGTCTCAATAAATCCTTCAAAACTAGATCACACATGGATGTATTTAGATAAAGTGACAAGTAAGTCCCACAGTGGATAGAGGATGATATAGAGAATGGATGAGTGCGGAAGAATTAAGTATAAAGGAGAGAATCTTGCTGACTAAGACGTATAAAGAATGAATATAGAGGTCCATGAGTACGAATAGCCTTATACCCCTGAATCTAAACAAGGCCTAAATAATAAATCTAGACAAATTTAGATTGATGTGACCCGTCGACCGTCCGTGGTACCAAGAATAAGGATATGTTCATATGGCTTATAATCCGTCTTATTCAGCTTGTTTTTTCAGCCGGAACAGTATTTTTCTCTCACAAAAAATCAGCAGTCGGCTTATAATTCCAGCCGAACGGCTCCTAAATCCGGGATGACATCTGCTCCTTCTATTTAACGTTCCAGCATTTTTTATTCTTCGCTTCCATGTTAACTGCTGAGCGGTGGCAGCAAGAGCTGTTCATTCCTTATCTCCACGGGGACTCTTCAAAATAAAGCGCGCAAGAGAAGATCAGTTGATAAGTGTAGTTTATAGAGCATTGGATGCCTGTAATATTGGAGACTTGCAGAGCCTTTTCTATTTGTTCCCCTCCACTGTTACTTCCTAGGAGGAATTGTTTTTCAGTTCAAGTATCAAGATCTAGCTGCTGGATGAAAAGCCGCTTCCATTAAGCTCCTCCATAATTTTCCCTATGGAAGGCCTTTCTTTTGGATTTTCGCTGACACAATTTAGCCCAACATCAATGCATCTTTTAATTTGTTGGAGGCTGCTTGCTTCCAACATCGGGTACTTCAAAGCTATCTGCGGCATTTTTGTCCAAGTCTTTTGTACCTGTAATTGCATAGTTTCATTGAAGAGCATCAATTACACCATTCAAAATACAGTTCAATACTTCAATGCCTCTATTTGTCAGAACAACATTCTCAAGGATAAAAAAAATCAAAATATGTTGGTCTTACATTGTCGATAAGGTTCTTAGACGACAAGTCTTCAGTGTTAGAATCGACTTTTAACCCTGTTACTATCTCGATTATAAGGATGCCCAGACTATATATATCTGATTTGGCTGAGACTTCACCTCTGTAGTAATACTCTGGAGCCATGTACCCTCTGCATCACATGAAAGTCAATGTTGGAAGCAGTACAGGCAGTCTAATCCAGTTGATCATGAACAAACAGAGAATTATTCACTGAATTTCATCAAGGTTACCTTGATCCCACAACATTTGAAGTGAGTGTACGTGTTTGCTCTTCGCCAAAGAGCCTTGATAAACCAAAATCGGCAATTTTAGGCATTAAATTATCATCCAACAATATATTGCCATGTTTGAGATCCATATGAATTATGGGTCTTTGCAATTCATGTAAGAACTGTAAACCCTGACAAATCCCCTGTATTATTTTGAAGCTGATGCTCCAGTTAAGCTCATGAGATGCACCTGTACAAATACACAAATCAGTAAGTCAAAAACTAGAGAAAGTAGTATTTTTGTGTAGCACTCATAATTTTGCAATGTTACTAGCAAACTAAAACACTTTGAATGCAAATTTACTACTATAAGTTTTGGATCCATCCTCAAGATATATGGACATATTTAAGGAAATCTAATATGTAATATGGAAAAATACCTTTATAGTCTCATACTAAATTGCACTACATTTTGCGATTGGTTAAGTAAATATCTAGTGGGCACACCTTAAGTTTTTTTTTCTCGAACTACGCAGGAGAGCTGCGTGTCTTTTCATTAAGGTAGAAAAGATAAGTACACGAGTCCAGAAGGACCCAAACCCGAGTACAAAGAACAAACACACACACCCACACCACACCTCACAAATAGACAAGCTAGAAACTCACAAAATGACCAGGAAAACAACCAGCGACCCAAGGGCCTAAACACCCAGGGACAACAACCTGGGTATGAGCTCTTGGAGCTTAGAAGCCCCTGCAGACCACCCTCCCTGTTCACAGCCCTCAGCAGCACCTGAAGACTCGGCCTCGAATTCTCGAACACGCAAAGATCTTAAGGAGTGGAATATCTCCAAGGATTTAGCTATGGACAGGAGCGCTTGGAGATTGGCAATCAATGTGCCTGAACCGTGACCTCTTTTTGTCTTGTGTCTTTTATGTCTCTTTATGTGTCTCCCTATTTCTCGTCTCTTTTGGGTTTCATCTCTAGCCTACCCCAACTTGCTTGGGACAAAAGGCTATGTTGTTGTTGCAATCATTGCGGTGTTTCCAAATCTCCCAAGCCACCAATATTATTAAAGAGTTGAGGCCCTTGCGCGCTTCTTTTGGTACAGCTCTGACAACTTTACTCCACCAGCCAGAGAAACGACCCACCGAAAGATTAGGTGCTAAATGTACTATGCCCAAGAGCTGAAAGATCGAAACCCAGATTTGGCGAGCAAACACACAGCCAACCAAAAGGTAACTGATTGTTTCCTCAGTCTGATCACAAAGGGGGTAGACCTCTGGGTGTGGCAGACCCCGTTTTGCTAAGCGGTCTGCCGTCCAACACCGGTTATGAACCACCAACCAAATGAAGAATTTGCAACGCAGGGGGCCCAACTCTTCCAAATTCTTCTCCAAGGACTGAACTTGATTGTTCCAACAAAGAAGGCTGAATAAGCGGACTTGCTGCTGTATGAGCCTGATGAGGTCAGTTTCCACTTAAACTGGTCGGGTACATCTTGTTGCAAGACAGTACCTTCCAACAAGTCCCAAACCTGAAAATATTCAACCCAAAATTGTACTGTATGAGCCCCATTTATATCTCTGATCCACCTTCTATTTTGGAGAGCTTGGGCTACAGTTCGTTTCGATATAGTCCTGAACAAGTTGGGAGCTACCTCTGCCATGGTTTTGCCATCTAACCAGCGATCAGTCCAAAACATAATTTTCTCCCCATTGCCAACAATGGCATCCACAGCAACATTAAAAAGAGCCTGAGCATTTCTTGGGGCTTGGATTGGGAGGCCAGCCCATGGTTTTGAAGGGTCTGTCTTTTGCGCCCACAGCCAACGGATTCTAAGCGCCCAGCCCATAAGCTCTAGATTATGGATTCCAAGTCCTCCGAATTCAAGGGGCCGCTGCACCCTTTCCCAAGCGACCAAGCAATTGCCACCATTAGCTTGCTCTTGCCCCTTCCAGAGAAAACCCCGCCTTTTTTTGTCAATTGCTTTAAGACACCATTTTGGAAGGTCCAAGGCAATCATCAAGTAAATGGGAGCAGCAGTTAGAACCGTTCTTACCAATACCAACCTCCCAGCTCTGTTCATGAGGGAGGCTTTCCAACCTGGAAGGTAGTCCGCTATCTTATCAACTAATGGCATCAACATCTCCTTGGTTGGTTTGCGAACTGAGAGCGGGAGCCCAAGGTAAGTACAAGGAAACTCCTTGATAAAGCAAGACAGGACATTAGCCGTAAGCGCCAGCTCTTCTTCAGAACAATGAATAGGAGAGACTGAACTTTTGGACAGGTTTGTTCTAAGACCAGAGGCATGTCCAAAAATGTCAAGAAGGTGTCTGATAGTCCTTAGGTCAGTCCTGTGAGGCCTCGGGAAGACCACAGCATCATCCGCATAAAAAGAAACTCGATGTCGGGCTTGATGAATGGCAATCGGCTGCAGCAGCTCCTTCATGGTGGTGTACTTGATCAAAGAATTAAGAACGTACATGACCAAAATGAACAACATAGGGGATAGGGGATCCCCTTGTCTTAAACCCCGACGATGAACAATACTCTCGCCTGGCTCCCCATTCACTAGCACTTGGGTGGAGGATGTAGAGAGAATTAGGCAAATGAGGTCACACCAGCGCTGTCCAAAACCCAAGCGGTGCAAAACTTCCAATAGAAAGGACCAAGAAACCGAGTCTAAGGCCTTCGAGATATCCAATTTAAAGAGGATATGAGCCTCCTTCGTCCTATTTAAGGACTTCACCATCTGCTGGACCAAAATAAAATTATCATGGATGCTTCTTCCTCTCACAAATGCACTCTGGTTTGCCGAGACCAGATTGGGAAGCAACGGAGCCAGCCGGTTAGCCATGATCTTGGTTACCAACTTCGCAAAACTGTGGATCAAACTAATAGGCCGAAAGTCCTTTACCTCCACTGCCTCAGTCTTCTTGGGTAGCAAAGTAATAAAGGTTGTGTTGAGACGCCCAAAATTGAAAACATGGCCCCTAAAGATGGCATCCAGGGCCATTAATAAGTCACCCTTGATGATGTTCCAACAAGTTTTATAGAACCGGCCTGTAAACCCGTCCGGACCCGGGGCCTTGTCCAATGGCATCTCTTTGATGGTAGCCCAAACTTCTTCCTCCGAGAAAGGAGCATCCAGCATGGAAAGCTCATGTTGTTGAACACCCAATTCAGCCAAATCAATAGTAAACTCTCTCTCTTCTGCCTTCCCGAGAAGATTTTCATAGAACTCCAGCACAGATGCTTGCTCATCTTCTTGAGAGACCACCAACTGATCCCCCACCTGCAGCTTCGGTATGAAATTTTTCTTTTTTCTAAACCGAACTTGCTGGTGGAAGAATGCAGTATTAGCATCACCCTCCTGGAGATACAAAATTCTAGAGCGCAGTCTAGCAATCGTTCTTTCCAGAGATGGCAGCCCAAGGCAGTGAAGCTTGAGTTTCCTGCGCAGCCACTCCTCATTTTCAGAGAGATCCCTAGAATCTCTCTCGATTTCCAGTCGATGAAGAACCTCTCTGGCCATTCCAAGCTGGATTTTGATGTTCCCCACCTTACGTTGTCCCCACTTCTGCAGACCTTTGCTAAGCCGCTGCAGCTTCAGAGAAAGACGCTCAACAGGACAATTAGCTTGCGCTGGAGCCTCCCAAATTAACTTGACAGCATCCAAGAAACCTGGGACCTTTGTCCAAAAACTTTCAAAATGTAAGCGGTGCTTGCCATTTGTGCTGACTTTTAGGCCTAGAATAAGCGGGCAGTGATCAGAAACCCCAGCAGCCGTGCTTTGCAACACTGAATCAGGGAAGATGCCCTCCCAATCCATACAACAAAAGGCACGATCCAATCTCACAAGAGTGGGAGACTGTATTTCATTAGACCAAGTATATTTGCGACCCAACAGAGGAATCTCCTTGACCTCAACATCATCTAGAAATCTTCTAAATCTCCCCATCATTGCTCTGTCCAAGTTCGTGTTGTTCTTGTCCTCGGCTTGATAAATCAGATTAAAATCACCTGCAACAAGCCAGGGCCCATTGCATAGAGCACGGACGCTTGTGAGCTCTTGCAGGAATAAAATTTTCTCAGCATCCGCCTGTGGTCCGTAGACCCCGGTGAACCACCAGTTGCGACCCTCTTGCTCAGAGAATAGAACCGAGACTGAAAAAGAGTCCACCCTGGTTGCGAGGGCCTGACAGGAGCTGCTCTTCCAAGCAAGCAAGACCCCTCCATGAGTGCCATTAGCTGGGAGCGCCACGAACTTATCGAAAGATGAGCCAAAAACCGAGAGAAATAAGCGTTGAGATATGTCTGCGACCTTAGTTTCTTGAAGACAGACAATGTCTGCATTGCTAGAAAGAATGACTTCCCTAACTGAATTTCTGCGATCCTTCTGGTTCAGGCCTCAACATCATTCGGGATAGGGTTGGGGTGGCACCAATTGAGGAGAAATTGATTCAACATCGGTTGAGATGGTTTGGACATGTCCAACGGAGGCCTCCTGAGGCGCCGGTGCGTAGTGGAGTTCTAAAGCGGACCGATAATGTAAAGAGCGGTAGAGGTCGACCTAAACTAACTTGGGACGAGTCCGTTAAGAGAGATCTTAAGGAGTGGAATATCCCCAAGGATTTAGCTATGGACAGGAGCGCTTGGAGATTGGCAATCAACGTGCCTGAACCGTGACCTTTTTTGTCTTGTGCCCTTTATGTCCCTTTATGTGTCTCCCTGTTTCTCGTCTCTTTTGGGTTTCATCTCTAGCCTACCCCAACTTGCTTGGGACAAAAGGCTATGTTGTTGTTGTTGTTGTATGTGTCTCCCTGTTTCTCGTCTCTTTTGTGTTTCATTTCTAGCCTACCCCAACTTGCTTGGGACAAAAGGCTATGTTGTTGTTGTTGTTGTTGTTGTTGTTGTTCTGGTTGAGGCCTCTTGCATTCCAAATCAGTATAGAAACAGGATTCATTGTTAAACATAAAAAATAATCGACCGAGCAGGGAGACAAAGCCTCACAATACTGCAACTATATCTGCAGACCTCACTTGCTCCCCTTCCCCAACAGTCCAGCCAAAGATGGCAGCAATAGCAACAATATGGGAATCTGATAGCAATGGACTAAAGAGCTTACTGTAACTATCTTGAGCCTCTGGGTCAATCAGCTCCTTCTCTTCGAAGCCGAGTTGCCGCATCACCCGCTTCTGTGCCTCTGAGATCGCCAGGCCCGGGGAACACGGCCTGGCCCCGGCAACCCTCCGACTGCGCCGCGGCAGGGACCCCAAAGGGGGGACCTTCCTTCTCCTCTTCTGGATCACGGGCATGGGGAGGAGCTTGTCCACCGGCTTGCAAACTTGGTTGAGCTTCTGACTAGGAGAGGCTCCCTGCGGAGAGCCATCTGTTGGAGGTGTGTGGAGCCTGGCCCGGCGCCGCCGCCGGGAATAGACGCGGAGAGGGGTGGCGGCAGTAGCTTCATGTCGTGGTGGAACAGAGCACCCTTCGGCTGTGGGGGCCACTGCCCCTGGAGACAACGGTGGGACTAGGCAATCTACTGCTGAGGTAGGGGCCACTGCCCCCGGAGACGATGGTGCAGCACAGCCGCCGCAACCTGGACGGAGACAGAAGAGTCCCGGAAGCACTCCAGAATCGGGTCAGAAGCTGCCCCGCGCTGGGAGGCCGGTAAGACCGTCGCCTCAACCACGCGGGACAGGAGCGAGCGTGGTGAAGCCGGTCTCTCCGTTGCTTCACCAAGGCCCAGTGCATCTTGCAATTCCCCTGCCCCCTCAAGGCCCAGTCCGTCCAAGTTTTTGGGAGATAACTGCAAGTTGGACGCAGGTTCTGGCCCACTGCACAGCGACGGCCCAACAGGGTCTGGCCCACTGCAGCCAGCAGGATCTAGAGACTTCGCCAAAGTCAAATTAGCCACAGGATCCGCAATTGATATCTGCCCAGCTGGAAGAGCCGGCACATGTGAACAGCAATTAAGGTCTTCCAAACCGTTGGCCGCCGCCGTCTCATCGTACCCAACGACAGGATCCATCAAAGCCGGGGCTTCATTACTCAGGCGGAACGCAGCTGTCTCTTCGTTACCACAATGGCGAGAGTCGCGTAGGGGCCCTCGCACGTCTTCAATGGGCGCATGGGACGCAGCGACGACCGGTTCGGAGATGACAATTGGTGCAGCGACTACATCGTGCGAAACACTCGATGAAGACGGGCCCACATGTGCCTGGGCAGGCATGCACCGCGAGCCACCGTAGCTTGTGGCCCCGCCACCTGCCGGACCAGAGCCAGAGGGCGGTGGCGAAGGAGCAAAGAAGCGGCGCCGCTGTCGCGAGGAATCATCTTCCCCAATATCACCACCGCTGCTGTCACCATGTGGTGGCGGAGGCGGAGGGAAACCATGTGTGGGGTCTTCAGGAAGATGCACAACGGAGGCCTGGACGTCGATGGGATATGCAAGCAATCTCTTCACTGGAGGGTCTTCCACGACAACGGATGGCTCAGCAACCCATAATTCCTTAGAACGTGGAATTTTGCTTGGATCCGCACACCATACAGAGCACCGAAAGGTGGACAAATCAGTCAACTCCAGGGTATCAGAATGTACGTGATCAATCCAGGCATGAGGGCTCAAGAATTGTTCCACTGTTGAAGTTTCCCATACATGAGCAGGGATGCCACGGAGCTTGACGTCGAGCAAGCACGGCAAGACCCGCCCCATAGCACCAGCCAGTCTGCTCCAACGTTTGCATAGAAGGCTGAACTCCGGCGAGCGAAGAGGCTGCCGTAGACCGACAAGACGATCCACAGATTCGGCATCTGGGAGAAAGAGAAGGTAACTTGACGAGGAGGCGCGACGCAGGACCAAAGAAGCCGCTTCAACATCCATCCTGGTTGCGATCGCCGCCGCGACAACATCAGCCGGCGCCAGCGGGGCAGAGCCGATGACAGTCACGACCACCGCCTGCGCAAGGTCTTCCACCGCACGAGTCACCTGATCACTCCAACTGATAATGCAAGGAGGAGGCCTCTCAGGGACTAAAGCTTGCATGGTCGTCTGAGCTTGGACAGAATCCAGCACGGGGGCAGCTGCTGGAGAAGAGCCCGAGTGCCCAGGGTCCTCATGTTGACAGTGACGCGAACGCCGGCGCCGACGCTGCCGACCAGTCCTGCCATCCGCTCCCGCCCCAGGGCAAGGCGCCACTGATGACGAACCATCCACCATGTCGCCCGGCCCAGTCGCCGGAGCCGCCGCACCACACATCCGACCCCGCCGGGAGAGACCGTTGCGGGGGGTTAGTGACAGCAGGCCCCTGGGCCGGGGTGATCCGCCGCCAGACACTCTTGCGCACAGGCTGGGAGGTACGACCGCCTCGCACCATCCCGGGGCACACGTAAGACCGATGTCCCAGGGAGCGGCAGCGGAAGCACCTCACCTGCAGGTGGCACCGAGCCGGCACCTCAACTGATCATTGTCATCTAAACGTAAGGAGCAGAAGTATATTTTTCCCTGGTGTCTGAACAACTTGCTAAATAAACCTGCCTATGACTGTTAATTCGTCTTTGATACAACAGAAGCCAATATTCCACTAAAATCAGAGAGAGAATGAGATAAAGTAGAATACCGTAAAGATACTTGTCAAGGCTTCCCCTAGGCAAATACTCATAGCAGAGTATCCTTTCTTGTGTGTCTGCAAAAACATATCTTCCATGGGATTCCACCAGTTTCTTATGTATTTCATAACAATACCCGATTAGCTTCACAATATTTCTATGATTGAGATCAATCAGACTAAATACTTCATTCGTAAATTGCTTATCCAGATTGATTTCTGGAACTACCAAAAGCTTTTTTACCGCAACAACTTCTCCACTTTGAAGCATTCCCTGATTAATTAATATCATTAGTACAGAAAAATATTCAGATAGGTTCTCCCATATTTTTTCTCAAATTGATGGAGGTGATGGAAATTAAAATATACCTTATAAACTACCCCAAAAGAACCTTTACCGATTTCACGTTCATTGGCAAAGTTCCCTGTGATTTCCTCTACAAAGTGTAGCTTTGGTTCCCTTGGGAATTCAGTTATCAGTTGCAGCTTCTTCTCCATGAATTTGTGTATGCTAGCTTCATGACTGATTTCTGCTTGAACATATTCCATTTTAAACAATAGAATGCATATTTTACTCTAGAGGTAGAGAGTACGACAGCAGTGGAATTATCACTATGATTCGACAAAGCCTCTAGATTAAATCCTTAAATCCTGAATGAATAAATGGTTTTATGAACCAGTCCCTTTACCTTCGAGTTTACCAATTATTGATCCTACAGTAGGCCTTTTATTTGGATCCGTCTCCACGCAGTTTAGACCAAGTTCAATGCATCTTTTTACTTGTAGCATGTGTTGTTCTTCCAGTGATGGATACTTTGATTCTATATGCGACATTTTTGTCCAATTTTTAGATACCTGTGTGAATAAGAAAAATTAGATAATGAAATTGTAAAAGTAAATTAAGCAGCAAACTGAATAGTGACAGCCCTGAATAGAGACTAGATTGTTTATACTACTACAGCATTGCTTACATTATCAATTAGTAACTTAGAAGAAATGTCTTGAATATTGAGGTCCCTTTTCAGTCCTGTCACTATTTCAAGAATAAGAACACCCAAACTGAATATGTCCGACTTTACTGATATTTCTCCTCTGTAATGGTATTCTGGGGCAATGTATCCTCTGGGTCACATTAGCATCAAATTATATTCTATCACACAAAAAATACTAATGCAACTTTGAAGAAGGGAAAGATACAGAAACTAGTAAGTTCTTACATCCATCCCACAACATTTTGGGTGAGAATTCTGGTTTGTTCTTCACCAAACAACCTTGAAAGTCCAAAATCTGCAATTTTCGGCACCATATCGTCACCCAACATTATGTTACTAGGTTTAAGGTTCAAGTGAACTATGGCTTCACTTCGCTCCTCATGCAGAAAATGTAACCCATTGCATATCCCCAAGATTATTTTGATGCGCATGGGCCAATCAAGTTCTGAAGATTGATCTGAAGAATAACAAAAGGAAGAAGGAATTGAAATACTTCATAGAAAAGAGCTTCTCAATGATATCTTTGCATCTTCTGTGTTACAGAAAATGGCAAAATGTTTTATGTGACCTGTATCATTCCTGGGTATATATAAAATAGCCTTCATCATGTTTATTTTCTATTGTAGATCAAGACCATGTATTTGATAGGATTCCTAGTCCTACCAGCAATCTCGCGCAAGCGATATGGATGAGAGGGAGGAGGAGGAAGTTGGCGACCTCGCTGCCGGCGATGGGGCGCCGTCACGAGGTGGAAGATGAGCGCAGAGAACAGGTGGCGGCTAGGGCAAGTGGCGGCTAGGGCAGAATCTCCCGGCTCCCTAAGGAAGCCGGAAACAACTTAGATTGTTTCTGCTTAATTCATCTCAATAGTCTTACAAAATATATATAATTCCTCTTCTCTCTAAAAATAGAAATAACTCCCTAATAATAGTAATAATTCTAATAATAGAAATATGTGATAATTTGGGCCTTGAACCCAACTCCTGTGCGCCCGGCCTTGCTAGCCACAAGCCTGCCTGCCTCTTCTCTCATAGTAGACGCCCGTCATAACATCTCTCCCCGCCTCTTCAAACAGCTCGTCCTCGAGCTGGACTTCGGGAAACTGATCCTTGAACTTGGCGAGGGGCTCCCAAGTGGCATCATCCGCGGGAAGGCCCTGCCACTGCACCAGAATACGCCACTCGCCACGGCGGAGTTGAGCCTTCAGCACCCGCTCAGGACTGGGCAGCAGGCGACCATCCTGGACCGGCGGAATCGGGGCAGGGGCAGTCGGCGGTGGTCCTTCATAGGCCTTGAGCTGGCCCACATGAAAGACGTCGTGAAGACGCGCGCCGGGCGGGAGCTGAAGACGGTAGGCCACAGCACCAATGCGCTCCAACACCTGGAAGGGCCCGGCGTAGCGAGGACGGAGCTTGCCCTTGGGCTGGGCGATGAGGGCCTGCATAGGACGGTGGAGAAGCCGCAGGAGCACCCAATCGCCCACCTCAAAGGACACGTCGCGGTGATGGACGTCGTAGTACTTCTTGGCGTACTGTTGAGCTTGAAGGAGACGCTCGCGGACCTCCTCCAGGAAGGCGTCGCGGTCACGGAGCAGCGACTCAGCCGCCTCAGTCAACGCCGCCCCAGGCTGGAGAGGAAGGAGAGGCGGTGGAGGGCGGCCATAAACCACCTCGAATGGAGTCGCCCGGAGCGCCGTCTGGAAGGATGTGTTGTAACAGTACTCGGCCCAGGAAAGCCAATCGACCCAGGCACGAGGACGGTCGCCTGTGACGCACCGCAAATACATCACAATGATCCGGTTAACCACCTCGGACTGGCCATCGGTCTGAGGATGGAAGGCCGTGCTCAAGCGTTGCTTAACACCTGCAAGCTGAAAAAGATCACGCCACAAATGGCTGGTGAAGACCGGGTCGCGGTCGCTGACGATGGAGGTGGGGAAGCCGTGGAGTCGCACAATGCCGTCGAAGAAGGCGCGCGCCACGGAGGCCGCCGAATACGGATAACTGAGGGCGATGAAGTGTGCATACTTGGAAAACCGGTCAACCACCGTGAGAATGACCGATTTGCCGTGCACCTTCGGGAGGCCGTCGATGAAGTCCATAGATATGTCCGCCCACACCTGCGAGGGAACCTCGAGGGGCTGCAGCAGCCCCGCCGGATGTGTGGTCGGCGTCTTGTTCCGCTGGCACGTGTCGCAGGAGCGGACGAAGTCCTGCACAAGCGCGCGGTCGCCCGGAAGGTAGAAGTCCTGTCGGAGGCGAACGAGGGTCTTCTGGATGCCCTCGTGGCCGGCTGTGTGGGCCAGCGCCACCACCTGATGGCGCAGATCGCCGTGGCGCGGTACGAAGATTCGCTTGCCATGAAGCAGCAGGCCCTCGGCGACGCGCCAGGGACCGTCCAGGGTCCCGCGGTCCAGCTGCTGAAGGAGCTCGCCGGCCTCCTGGTCCAGCGCCATGGCGGCGCGGATGTCGTCGTAGAGGCGGAAGGAGGGCCCAGACATGAGCAGCACCGCTGGACCCTCCTCGTCCCGGCGAGAAAGAGCGTCGGCGGCGGTGTTGAGGCGACCCGGGCGGTATTCGACAGCGAAGTCAAACCCGAAGAGCTTACTGAGCCACTGGTGCTGAGGCACGGTAGAAAGGCGTTGATCCAGGAGGAACTTCAAACTGTAGTGATCAGTCCGGACGAGGAAGCGGCGGCCCCAGAGGTACGGCCTCCAATGCCGCACTGCCTGGACCAACCCGATGAGCTCCCGCTCGTAGGCCGCCAGCTTGCCATGGCGCGCAGCAAATGGCCGGCTGAAGAAGGCCAGGGGGCCGGCCCCCTGGTGCAGTACCGCGCCAAAACCCGTGCCTGACGCATCGCAGTCGACGACGAATTGGCGCTCGAAGTCCGGCATCTGCAAGACCGGTGCGGACGACAAGGCGCGCTTGAGGCGTTCGAACGCCTCGGCCGCCTCGGTATCCCACACAAATGCCTCCTTGCGCAGGAGGCGAGTCAGGGGGGCGGCGATGGAACCGAAGTCTTTGATAAATTTTCTGTAGTAGCCGGCCAGCCCCAAGAAGCCCCGGACACCACGGGGGGAGCGAGGGACCGGCCAGGCGGCCACCGCTGCCACCTTGTCGCTGTCCATGGCGACACCGTCCGCGGAGATGACGTGCCCCAGGTACGCCACGGAGGAGGCGCCGAAGGAGCACTTCGATCTCTTGAGGAAGAGACCGTGTGCGCGCAGCGCACTGAGGACGAGGCCCACATGCTGGAGGTGCGCCACCCACGAAGTGCTGTAGATGAGAATATCATCAAAAAAAACCAGCACGAACCTGCGGAGGTAAGGTCGGAGGACGTCGTTCATCAGGGCTTGAAAAGTGGCCGGAGCGTTGCACAGGCCAAAGGGCATGACTAGGAACTCGAAGTGCCCATGGTGTGTGCGGAACGCAGTCTTGGCGATGTCCTCCGGGTGCATGCGCACCTGGTGATAGCCCGAGCGGAGGTCGAGCTTAGTAAAATATTGGGCGCCGTGGAGTTCATCGAGGAGCTCGTCGACCACCGGGATCGGGAATTTGTCCTTGGACGTCTTGTCGTTGAGAGCCCTGTAGTCGATGCAGAAACGCCAGGAGTCGTCCGCCTTCCTGACGAGGAGGACAGGGGCGGAGAACGGCGACGTCGAGGGCCGGATGATGCCCTGTTCCAGCATATCAGCACACTGGCGTTCCAGCTCATCCTTTTGGAGCTGCGGGTACCGGTACGGGCGGACCGCCACGGGGGCCGTACCGGGGAGGAGGTGAATCTGATGGTCATAGGGCCGCACTGGCGGCAAGCCACGCGGTGCGTCGAAGACGGCCCCATGCTGCTGGAGGAGACGGTCCAGCAGAGGACGTGGCTGGACGTCCGAGGTGACGGCCAGCAGCTGCTGCGCTGCTGGAGTCGGTGGCGCCCCCTCGCACTGCCAGGTGATGCGGCGGGCACCCCTCTGAAAGGCCACCGTGTGAGCGTCGAAGTCCCATGTGAGGGGTCCCAAGGTGCGCAGGAAGTCGACGCCGAGGATGAAGTCGAAACAGCCCAAGGCGAGGCCTACGCAGGTGACGGGGTAGGACACGCCGGCGACGGAGATGGGGACGTCGCGTGCAACGCCCTCGCACGGCAGGCGCTCTCCGCTGGCGACGGTGACACGGAGGTGCGCGGCAGCAGCAGGAGATAGACCAAGGCGACGCATCACATGTCCTTGGAGGAAGGAGTGCGTCGACCCGGTGTCCAGCAGGGCCAAAAGCCGCTCGCCCTTCAACTGCACGGGCAGCAGCATGGTATTCTCAGTACGGATCCCTGCAAGAGCATGCATGGAGACAACTAGAGCATTAGCAGTGGGCTCCGCCGCTGCGGAAGTCGAGTCCTCGGGAGGTGCAGTCCCGTCGTCGTCCGCCGTCGGGTGATCGGGATCGTCGACATAGTCAGCGGTCTCAAGGTAAAAGAGGCGCTTGCACACGTGCCCCCGCACAAAGGGCTCGTCACAGTTGAAGCAGAGGCCCTGGCGCCGCCGCTCCAATTGTTCGGCCGGCGTCAATCGGCGGAAACGCAGCTGGCCCCCGCTAGCTGGAGAGGGCGACAACTGCGGAGAGACAGCCGCACCCCCAGCAGAGAGCGCCGGCTGTGACGGACGCGGTGGGCGAATACCCCGCTGTTGGAGAGGCTGCGACGGAACGGAAGCCGCGGCGCGGCGTTCGAAGGCCCGCGCCAGGTACATCGCGGTCTGGAGGTCGGGCGGGTGGTGCATCTCCACGTCAACCTGGATGTGTTCGGGCAGCCCGCCCACGAAGAGCTCCGCCTTCTGGCGCGGGTTGAGGTCGCGGGCGTGGCATAGGACCGCGTTGTAGCGGTTGGAGTACTCCTGCACTGAAGATGAAAACGGCAAGCGCGCAAGCTGTGCTAGGCGCGTGCCCTGCGTTGGCGGTCCAAAGCGAAGTTGGCACAGGGCGCGGAAACGCTCCCATGTCGGCATCCCTTCGTCTTGCTCCAAGGCGTAGTACCAAGTCTGAGCATCGCCCCGAAGGTGATAGGAGGCGAGCCAAGTACGGTCCGAAGCCAGAGTGCGCTGGCCGCGGAAGAATTGCTCGCACTGGTTCAACCAGTTGAGGGGGTCGACGCCGCCATCGAACGTCGGGAACTCCAGCTTGTAGAAGCGCGGGGCGGTGTGAGCACCCGGGCCAGCGGCGACGCCCGGCACACCCTCGTCCCCGATCGCAGCGGCAGAAGCGTCGCTCCCGAGGGGAAGAGCAGCGGCGGACGGGGCGCCTCCGTAGTAGAGATTTCCCGCGGTGTCGCCATAGAAGACGCCCGAGCGGGGGGGCGGGGCCCCAGTGCAGCCCGTCGACGCGCTGGGCGAGGCCACGGTGGAGGTGGCCATGGTGTAGAGCGGGGAAGTCGTAGAGCCCGCGAACGCCCACTCCGGGATGGGGGATGGCGAAGTCGGCCAGCGGACCATGTGGAGGGGTAGACCCGAGGCCGGCGGCGGACTATCGCCCGAGACCGGCGCAGCTGTGGAGGGCGCAGGCAGCGCTGCTATCGGCGGTTGGGGCGAGGGAAGCGGAGGCGGGGGGCAGCGACGGAACCGGCGGAGCCGGCAGCCGTGTGAGACCCGCCCACGCCGTCTGCATGGCGGCGACGTTGTGGGTGAGCTGCGCCATGTTGGCGGACATCTCCGCTACCACGGCGGCGAGGGATTCCAGGGTTAAAGGAACGGCAGCGGATGACCCCACGGTGGCATCTACCGGGGCGGCCAGAGCAGCGGACAAGGGGCTGTTTGTGGTGGGTGGGGTTGGCGGCGCTGTGGTGGGTGGGATGGTCGGCGCGGCGGCGGTGGTGGTGGAGGCCATGATCGGCAAGGCAGCTGATACCAGGTTGATAGGATTCCTAGTCCTACCAGCAATCTCGCGCAAGCGATATGGATGAGAGGGAGGAGGAGGAAGTTGGCGACCTCGCTGCCGGCGATGGGGCGCCGTCACGAGGTGGAAGATGAGCGCAGAGAACAGGTGGCGGCTAGGGCAAGTGGCGGCTAGGGCAGAATCTCCCGGCTCCCTAAGGAAGCCGGAAACAACTTAGATTGTTTCTGCTTAATTCATCTCAATAGTCTTACAAAATATATATAATTCCTCTTCTCTCTAAAAATAGAAATAACTCCCTAATAATAGTAATAATTCTAATAATAGAAATATGTGATAATTTGGGCCTTGAACCCAACTCCTGTGCGCCCGGCCTTGCTAGCCACAAGCCTGCCTGCCTCTTCTCTCATAGTAGACGCCCGTCATAACAGTATTCTGTATTTAGACTGTAAAAAACGAAAATAAGGAAACAATTATGCAACCAGATGGATTACTATACCGTAAATGTATTTGTCAAGGCTTCCATGAGACAAATATTCATAGCAGAGGAATTTTTCTGGAACATCTGCGAGAAAATGTCTGCCATTTCTCTCCACCAATTTCTTTTCTACCTGGTAACAAGAACCAAGTAACTTGACTATATTTCTGTGCACCAGAATCTGGAGATTGCCTGCCTCATTCTGAAAACGTCTATCATGAACTCCGGATGTTCGCACAAGCTTCTTCACAGCAACCAGTTGTCCACTCTGAAGTATGCCCTGCTTTGGTTCCATGTTAGTATATGGTTTCAACTTTTTAACCAGTTATAGTTAACTTCAAAAGATATCAAAACATGAGATAGAAATCATACCTTATAAACTACTCCAAATGCACCATGTCCAACCTCTCGTTCACTTGAGAAGTCTTTTGTGATTTTCTTTAGGAATTCTAGCTTTGGTTCCCTTGGAAATGCGCTTGGTATCTGTGAGTTGTCCTTTAAGCTACTTTGTATGCTGGAATCTCCCTTCATTCCCCAACTATACAAAATAACCTTTATATGAGATATAATTCATGCGGGGGTGCACAAAACATACAACATTATAAACATCGCAGTTGCTACGTCAATGCTTTTCTGAACAAGAATCATGTATGGTACACTAAACAGATAGCCTGGTCAACCTGTGCCTCTCTTTGATTGATAGAAGAAGTAAGGAAACTCCAATACCTATGCCCCTTTTATTAAGCCTACAGATAACTTTCAGGCCATCAACATACAGAGCTAGATATTGATAAATAAGTCAAATCCACGAAATTTAGGGTTCATAAAATCTAAGAATTTGTGGAGAAAATTACACATAATCGTGACTGTTTGGACTTGGTAGGAACATGAATATGCTAAGCCTACATAATAAAAAGGTAGCGAATCTCCTGCGCATTTTCAAGAAACAGATTGTTCCTAAGTCGCGTGTAAAGCAGCAATCTAATGATTGAAATCCATATGACATGTCAATTTAGTAAAAAGAAAAGGAAAAATTCACGCCCCAAAGAACATAGATTCTGCACCAGCAACAACCTGGAGAATACCTGAAGCAATGATGTCTGTTTCTAAGACGATAAGCGGGAGAGGCTCCTCTCACTGATGATCGGACACGGACACAACCTGGAGATGTGTGGGTGTGGGAGACGAAGGGCTGTAGGTTCTGGGGGAGGATGGGAGAAGCGCATCCGCAGAAGGAATTGTAACTCTTCCAACAATGCCCGTGTGAACCGTTGACTTGACTTGCTGCGAGACTGGGGACTCCGTGTCTCGGTCACTCCGGGACAGGGGGCTATGCGGCCGTGCCGTGCCGTGCCGCCCCTGCAGGGGCCGCCGCGCTGGGGCGCGACGCCAGGGTCACCGGCGCAGGCCGACGCCTCTCGGCGCGCGGCATGGTGGAATGGATCTGGGCATGGTGGACGGCGGTCGATGCCTCTCGACGCGCGGCAGGCAACGGCGCGGCCGAGCTGGGCGGCGGACGACGGTGCTGCTGAGCAGGGCGGTGAATAATGGCGCGGCGAGGCACCGGCGGGCGATGGGCAGCAGCTACGGACGGCGACGCGAGTGAGCGAGCATCCAGGGCAGCAGGTACCGGCAGCGGCGCGAGAAAGCGGAGCATCCGTGCAACGGGTCGCCCTGACAAATATTAGCTAGCCTAACACTGCCCGCACTAATTGATCTCTATATTCAGCCTCTATACGTCCTAGTCAAGCCTCTATACGTCATAGTCAGCAAGATTCTCTTCTCTATACTCAATTCTTCTTCATCCTCTATATCATCCTCTATCCACTCTATCCACTGTGGGACCCACTTGTCATTTTATCTAAATATATCCATGTGTGATCTAGTTTTGAAGGATTTATTGAGACGAATTTAATGGTGAAATCGGAATTTAATTTGGATTTTTGGTTTGTGAGTTATAACATTTTTTTTGTTTAGCTAGTGAGGTCCACCACTATAGAGTATAGAGTAAGCACAGTACTACTCTAAATATAGAGTAAGAGAAAGATAGAGTATCGTTTTAGAGTACCCAGTACAGCATTTTTTACTCTATATTCATACTCTAAAGCTTTAGAGTATTGTTTTAGAGTACTCACTGCGAGTAGTCTAAGGCCGTGTCTAGTTGGCCCGATTTTGGATGTCCAAAATCTGCACAGTGCAAGATTCCGCACTGTAATATTTCGTTTGTATTTATAAATTTTTGTTCAAACATTGACTAATTAGGCTCAAAAGATTCGTCTCGCAAAGTACAACTAAACTGTGCAATTAGTTTTTGATTTCATCTACATTTAGTACTCCATGCATGTGTCGGCATTTTGATGTAATGGAGAATCTTCTTTTTGCATAGTGGAATTTGGGGAAAAATTTAGCATCTAAACAAGGCCAATATTACCCCCTCGAGTCCATTTTATCCGGCGCAAGTTATAATGACACGGTCTTCTAGATTACACTTTGACTATTTATTTGCTTTAAATTATATTACTTTTACTTATAAACTTATAATCATTGGATAGTATAATTTTCACAAATCTAATCATATAGAGTTTGTATTATAATAGTTAAAAATTATTAACCTAATTATTGATCAAAGAGTTTAAAGTTTAAATCTTGATATATGTGTGCGCCAGATAAAATAGACCGGAAGAAGTAGTCTTATATGTCTCCATTAGACGAGAAAGAACAGAGAAACTTATGTTTATGTCAAATATTAGTTCTATGCCTCCAATTAGAGGAGAAAAAACAGAAAAACACACGCTTTAGGCCCCACGGGTCATCTGCGGGTAAAATAAGACGCCCGCATCCGACTCGACACCATTGCGGGCCACGACCCGAAGACACCCATGGGTTTGTAATTGCAGCTGCACCCGTGGGTGTGATTGCCATCCCGAATTGTGCACGACGGTGAGACACCATGAGCGTGAGGCCTAGTTGACTCGGCCTCTTTGGCTTGGAAGCTGTTAGGCTGTAAGGTTAAACGGTAAACAGACCAAAAATTACTAGAGTATAAATGGCCTACCTAGGCCACGACTAGGGTGATGGTCTTACTTATTAAATCTATTTCGGAGGCTATTCTGATTTTGTCTTTGGAATGGTACGTTTCGATACCGGTTTATTCCGGTGTACCGTTCCGGTTTTATTAATTTATTATTTAGATTTTGTTTGGAATGTATATGAGTTTTTTAAATTATGAGAAATCACACAGGTAAATATTACCTCATAAAAATACAACAACGGGAGCTTGGGCTGGCCTGCTAGTGTGCCTTGGGCTATTACCTGTTACCTTACTCAACAAGGACCCGACCACTCATTCAATGGAATTCAATCACAGCTTCACGTCCAGATTTGACGAACACAGCATATGCTTCGCCGCCGCCTACCTCCAGATCTCCCGTTCCAGCTAGCAAGAAAGCAGAGCAAAGAAGGAAGCCATGAGTGTTGAGTTCTGGAGTGCGAGCGTCGTCACTCGTCACGGTGGTGAGGAGTCATCATGCGCCTGGCCGCTCGGCATCAGCAAGCTGGAGCGCAAGAACAAGACTCGAGCGGTCGTCCATGGCCCTGGGCGTTCGACATCAGCAGAGCTGGAGTGCAAGAGCACGCCTCGAGCAGTCGTCCATGTCGTGAGCGTTTCAGCGAGGCCGAAGAATAGGACTCGAGCATCTTCCTCCTCGACGACGGCGACGACGGTACCGGCATGGACGAAACGATTGATCCCACCTGAAATGGCCGGAATCGCCCGAGATGGCCGGAATCGCCCGGTATCAAGGCCGGTATGGGACGTAGCTTCTTCTATACCGGTCTACGTGGCGGTACGAGGCATACCGGTCGTTTTGGACGGTACCAGAATGGAATTAATAACTATGGTCATGGCCCTAGTGGCCTTAGGCTGGGCCTGCCCCTGGTTATGACCGGAGAAATGGGACTTGAGAAATGAAAATAGGACTAGAGAAAAAGTGCACATGATCAATCAACTTCAATTTAATTAGATTTATAGAAAATAATTTTAATATTTATATCTATAAATAAATTTACTATAAAAGTATATTATATGATTAATCTCACTATACTTATTTAATATTTTAAGTTTAATAGTTTTTTACATATTTGGTTAAACTCAGTTGGTTAATAAAAGACGAGATGTACACACCACGTGAATATGTTGCTTCTACACAGAAAGTATGTAAAAGCATGTCTATCATTTCTCTTGCCACCAAATAAAAATACTCCATGCTGCAAAATTTGATTCATCTCTCTCTAGCAATCTTGCAAAAAGAGACATGGGTTATGCCAACAAATAAAGAAAAAGTATGAGAGAAAAAGAAAAAAAAGAAATGAGAAAAAGAGAAAAACAAAGGAAAACATAGCCATGTTCTCAAATAAATAGACTAGAGATTGAGATCATCAATCGGAGCATAAAGTCTTTCATCATGTTCCACACAGCACATCTTGGTTTAAGTGTATGACTTGTTTCTTGATGGATCCAAGTGTTTGACTTAGCAATATATAAACCCCACATATGCTTTAGAATAGAATGTTGAGACTAAGCATAATAGCTTTTGCTGAGGATACATACACCATTGAGAGTATCATTCGTGGAACTGAATTATAAAACCTCAAGAAGATCATACCAAATGACACTCTATCTAACTGTTGTCTTTCGACCTCTCTTTCGACCTTTGGCAGCCCACTTTTCAGAGAGATCTTCATTATTGCATGCTGGGTCATTAGGTCTACAAGAAATGGAGTGATCTTTGACAATGGCCAAATTAATCTCAATATGTGGAAGACACAGTTTAGAGAAGAACTTGGTTTGGTGTGCACCAAAGCCTAGCAATCTAAACAAATTCCCCTCAGCCTTGGAGAGATAGCTATAGCTAATTTCTTTCTTTCTTTTCTTTTTTGGGCATAGTTGTCTTGTAATTCCTAGTTGTACTTTTGTACATATTGGTTCTTTGTTAGATTGAAAAGAAATAATAGGTAGGGGGCTCCCTTGTCGACTTGGTCAAAAAAGGGTGAAATCAACATCAAAGTAGATTTTGGTTTTTCAAATAATAAGGTTCCTATTTGTATTTATATTTGTGTAGGGGCTAAGTTGTGAAAACATCAAAGATCAATCACTAAGAACACATGGGACGAAGTAGGAGCGCCAAGGCCTACCTGGTCCCGACCCCATCATGGGTCGCCTGACTAGCCAGGGCTCCTCCACGTCACCAATCCTGCCATAAGCTAACAACCATACAGGAGCAATCCTACATGCTCGTTTGATGTCGACTTGATCCAAGAGCTAAGGTGGAGCTTCTCTTTGATTGGAGGGCCCATCAATACATGTTTGTGCCAAGAAAAGGTGGTTAACTACCAATGATACCTGCCAACCTCCACTGAGGATCATCCTGGAGAGCGTTGGATCAAAAGTCGATGGATCCTAAGGGTTGCTTGACCCCTAGTTGATTCGACCAACCCCAGTAGGGGTGCCACCACCTCTCCACTCCTTTACAAATTCCCCCTACTCATTTAATTTGTACTATAAATACAAGTGTTGGTGCCATTTATAAGATATCTCATCACAAGATCATCTCAAGGAAGCAAGAAGCTAGTAGTTAGGCAAGTAGTGTGAGTTAAGTTCAGTCGAGCTCTACTAAGAATCCAAAAGTAGTCTTTGGAGTTCGGTATAGCTTATGTATGTCACACCCATTTTTAAGGATAAAAATAGGATGTATAAAAGACTCATGTGCGCCCCAGGAAACAGTCGCACACATAAGTTGACAAATTACAAAGTATCATCACAGTGCTTATTACATAACGAATAAATATTTAAGACATAGTCTTGAACGATAGATAATAATAACTAATAATAAATCTTCAGCAGAAACTCCACACAGGGACACGGTTGACTGGTTGACACCAAGACTAGTACTCATTCCGGTAATCTTCCTCTATATCTTCATCTGTTATGGTGGAAATAGCAAGAGTGAGTTCATGTCGAACTCCACAAATATAACACAGGGTTCATGAGGCTCAAAAAGGCTAGACACTGTTTAACTGCGTTTAGCTTTTTAATCATATATTAGCAATTGAGTAGCATCAAGATAAACCACTTCCCATTAAGAACCAATGATCAATTGTAATAATGATAAAGAATAGCATTAACATGAGCATAATAATAATCAACAATAATTAAACATGATATAGCAATGGTGATCATCTATTCTGTAGATGTTCCAAGGCCGCTCGTATCCGTGAGCACGGCTAGTATACTAGTTTTTAACTCTGCGCAGAGGTGTACACTTTCACTGTAAGTCATGATTTCCAAATGAGTGGGGAGATCAAGCCCAAACACCCGAGAACCATATAAAGCCACTCAAAAGTTCGTCTAACAAGTTAGGGCCATTAGATTCACTCGGCAGGCAGATGTAGAACCCCCCTTCCCTGTGGCACAACAACCGCAGCCTATACACACTAGGCCAGGGGCTCGCACTACACCCAAAGTGGCAAGCCATTCTTACGCCATTTAAGGTAACCTCTAACAAGCTAGAAAAGGTCTCTTGAACAACTAAAGCCAGAGCCATATAGCCCTCACAGCTGTACTGTATGTCCCGGATGGTCATGTACAGAGAAGTCCTTATGGAGAGAAACCAGAGCATCAAAATATTACACATGCTCTAGCCCTCTTTTAACAGAAATAAAATCATCTTAATGGTTGATTGCTTAATCCATTAATCATTTTTACAAGATCATTGTTCTTAGTTTAAGCACTAGCATTAGCTACCCATATGCATTCCCAAGGTTGACAAGGAATCAAGATAACAATCACTAAGTTATAATCTCTAAGGTTGTCAAGGTAAGTACATGCATATGTATGACAATTTGATGTATAGGTAACAAGGATAGTCCTGTGTTATACTTGCCTTGATCAAAGCTTTTCAAGTGATACTGCTGACTTGGCTCAAAGTAATACTCCGAATCGTCCAAATACTGCTCACCTTCTATATTCGATCATCAATCAACACATACATGCATCCAATCAAACATACACGAAGCAAACAAGGAGATATAATTAGAACAGTACACCAACAGTAACAAAACAGTAATGAAAGTTTATAAAACTCTTCTACACGTTTCTATGATCACACAGACGCAAAGATCACCAAATTCGGAGTTAAAACGTGAAAGTTATGAATTTTCTAAGATTTCCTATAAATAAATAAATACTTAATTATAAACTCGAAAAACAAATTATCAAAACTAACTGTACAACTACACTAACATGTAGAGCTCGCAAATACGAACCTAACGCAATTTGAACGGATCAAATCGGAGTTAAAACGAAGATTTTATGACCAAAACAATTCTAGTGGCAAAACTGTAAATACCTGAAAACGTATTTTTGACTTATCCGGGAGAAAATACGCTTTCAAAGCACGAAAACGGATTCAGGATATTGCGCTAAGGACCGCGGGTTCTATTATGAAGAAGTCCAGGGGCTCTTTAATAAATCTACCCCGCGAAAGGGTATCTTCTAATCCTAACCGTTGATCAGCGAACGGACGACTCGTGTTCATCGGCAACGATACAGTGAAGAAACCCGATTCCTTCTTCCCCAGGTCCGGCCGGCGGCCTCCATGGCCGGCACCAAAACCGCGCCGGAGAGCTCCGGCTCCACCTTTTCCGACCACGATTCACCCCGCAAACCGACACCAATCGAAAGAGAAGGTCCACTCGAACTTATCTACGTGGTTTAGGAAGGCTACGACGAACCGAGGATGAAACGCGGCTCGGTTAGGGCGGCGACGCCATTGTTGGCCACGGTGAGCTCCAAACCCGCGATTTAAAGCACAAAAACTTAAAATAAGAGCATTGGGAGGGAGAGGAGAAGATGGCGAGCTCACCAATGCAAAGAAAAGAGGCGCGGGTTCACCGACAAGCTCCCACGACGTACAACCGCAACTCCCTAGGGTTTTGAACCGATGAAGCTTGGTTTCAAAAGGTTTGGCTCAAAGGTTAGATGGAAAACGAGGAGAGGAGGCAAGCGGCTACACGTTTATAGCTCCAATTCAATGTTTTCGGGTAGGAAATCCCGGTTTCCTTGATGGATTTATTGGCGGTGACGTTCGACTCCGGTTCGGTCACGATGGAAGGAAGGAGACGAGACCGACAGGTGGTCCCCACCCGTCAGCGAAACAAAGAGAAAACACGCGGCTGGGCGGGCTCGGCTGCTGGACTCGGCTGTACTGGGCCGCTGCGGCGCTGGGCCGGCCCACACGGGCAGGCGCGGGAGAGCAGGCCTTCCGACGGCCTTCGGGCCAAGAAGGTAAGAAGGTAAGTTGTTGTTTTTTTTTCTTTTGTTTCTTTTCAAACCTTTTTCAAATAGAGTTTCAAATTCAAATCAAAATAAAATAAAACCACACCACAAAATAAAATAAATGCAACAGCATGAATGCAACACCAAATATTTCTTTTAAAATTTTAATTCCCTTTATCTAAATTATTTAAAATTCATTACTCCTAAAATTTGGGTGTTACAAATTCTACCCCCCTTAAAAGAATCTCGTCCTCGAGATTGAACTGCTTACTCAAACAACTGCGGATATGATTTCCTCAATTCATCCTCTCTTTCCCAAGTTGCCTCTGCCTCTGAATATCGATTCCACTGTACTTTACACATCTTAATAATCCGACTTCGAGTAACTCTCTCAGCAGTCTCTAAAATCTTAATCGGAAACTCTTCATATGTAAGATCCTCTTTAACAGTCAACTCTTCTAAAGGTATCTGCTCCTCAGGCACCCGTAAACACTTCTTAAGTTGTGAAACATGGAACACATCATGTACTCCAGATAAATTCTCAGGCAACTCTAATTGATAAGCAACTTCCCCACGTCTGGTAATAACTTTAAATGGTCCAACATACCTTGGTGCTAGTTTACCTTTCATGTTAAACCTCTTCACACTTTTCATAGGTGACACCTTCAAATAGACATAATCACCTACCTCAAAAACTAAATCTCTTCTTCTATTGTCAGCATAACTCTTCTGACGAGACTGCGCTACTCTCAAATTCTCACGAATCACTCGCACTTGATCTTCTGCGTTTCTAAGAACATCTGTACCAAACACCTGAGATTCACCTGTCTGATCCCAAAACAATGGAGTTCTACACTTACGTCCATACAAAGCTTCAAACGGTGCCATCTTAAGACTCTGTTGATAACTATTATTGTAAGAAAATTCTGCATAAGGCAAACTCTTATCCCAACTAGTTCCATATTGCAATGCACAAGCTCTCAACATATCCTCTAATACCTGGTTGGTCCTTTCAGTCTGTCCATCTGTCTGTGGATGATATGCTGTACTAAAATTCAATTTTGTTCCCAATGATTCATGCACAGCTTTCCAAAAATGCGACGTAAACTGCGATCCTCGATCAGATACAATCTTCTTTGGAACTCCATGCAAACATACTATCCTCTCCATATACAACTCTGCCAATTTTGGTCCACGGTAAGTAGTCTTAACTGGTATAAAATGAGCAACTTTGGTTAATCGATCTACTATCACCCAAATAGAGTCATACCCTTTCTGAGTACGAGGTAACCCCACTATAAAGTCCATACCAACTTCTTCCCACTTCCATTCAGGAATCTTCATTGGTTGCAACAATCCAGCAGGTCTCTAATGCTCTGCTTTCACCCTCTGACAAGTGTCACACAATGCCACATACTCAGCCACATCTCACTTTAATCCAACCCACCAATATTTCTGTTTCAGATCCAAATACATCTTAGTACTACCAGGATGAATAGAATAAGCTGACTCATGAGCTTCGCGAAGAATTGCTTGTCTAACAGTTTGATCCTCAGATACACACAGCCTCTTTCCAAACCACAAAATTCCATTATCATCCATTCGAAAGCCTGGTGACTTACCAATCACTATATCTTCCGCTATCTTCTTTAGTTTCTCATCCTTCAACTGACCCTTGTAAATTTCTTGCTCTAAGGTAGGCTCTATCACTAATTCCATTGTATTAGTAACAATTCCTAAATTCAAATATTCAAATTCAGCACATAACTCACTAGTCATAGTCAATGTCTGTATCTCATTGACATAGCTTTTCCTACTAAGAGCATCAGCTACTACATTAGCCTTACCAGGATGATAGTGTATCTCAATATCATAATCCTTAATCAATTCTAACCATCTGCGTTGCCTCAAATTCAGATCTGACTGAGTGAAAATATACTTCAAACTCTTATGATCAGTGTATATATCACTCTTATGTCCAATCAAATAATGTCTCCAAATCTTTAAAGCATGAACTACAGCTGCTAACTCCAAATCATGTGTAGGATAATTCAACTCATGCTTTCTCAACTGCCTAGATGCATAAGCCACAACTCTGCCTTCTTGCATAAGAACACATCCCAAACCTTGACGAGAAGCATCACAATAAATAGAAAACTTCTTACTCAAATCTGGCAAAACCAAAACAGGCGCTGTAGTCAACCTCTTCTTCAACTCCTCAAAACTAGCTTGACATTTATCTGACCACACAAACTTGGCATTCTTCTCTAATAGAGATGTCATAGGTTTAGCAAGTTTAGAAAACCCTTCAATGAATCGTCTGTAATATCCAGCTAATCCCAAGAAACTACGAATCTCGCTAACATCAATAGGTGGTTTCCAATTTAATACATCCTTTACTTTACCTGGATCCACTGATATCCCTCCATTAGAAACAATATGACCAAGGAAAGAAACTTCCTTCAACCAAAACTCACATTTACTTCGTTTCGCATACAACTTATGCTCTCTAAGCTTTTGCAACACCAACCTCAAATGTTCAGCATGCTCTACTTCTGTCTTGGAAAATACCAGTATATCATCAATAAATACCACCACAAACTTATCCAAATATTCCATGAACACCTTATTCATCATGTACATAAAGTATGCAGGTGCATTGGTCAATCCAAATGACATAACAGTATACTCATACAATCCATACCTTGTAGTAAAAGCTGTCTTTGGAATATCAGAAACACGAATCTTCAACTGATGATAACCAGAACGTAAATCAATCTTAGAGAACACACAAGCACCTCTTAACTGATCAAACAAGTCATCAATCCTGGGCAAAGGATACTTATTCTTGATAGTTACCTCATTTAGTGACCGATAATCAACACACATCCTCTGACCGCCATCTTTCTTATCAACAAAAATAACTGGTGCTCCCCAAGGTGATGAACTAGGTCTAATAAAACATTTATCTTGTAATTCTTTAATTTGTTTCTTAAGTTCTTCTAATTCATCTACTCCCATCCTATATGGTCGTTTGGCTATAGGTGCAGTTCCAGGAAGTAATTCTATAAGAAATTCAATGTCTCGGTCAGGTGGCATACCTGGCAATTCATCAGGGAAGACATCCGGAAATTCCTCAATCACTGAATTCTCCTTATTAGTATCTTCAAGCTGATTCACCACAGCGGTTGGTGCTTCTGCACTGCTACATCCACATTGATTTTGTCTCCATTAGGTGCAGTCACAACTACTACTTTCTGCTGACACTGAATCTCTGCCTGATTTGACTTCATCCAGTCCATACCCAATATCACATCAATACCAGATGTCCTCAACACTATAGGAGTTATCTTAAACTCTACCCCCCTTAATACCATACTAATTGGAAGACAACGATTACTGGTTTGCATGGTACCTCCAGGTGAATTTACTAAGAGAGGTTCTTTCATAGCTAGCATGGGTATACTATGCATTTTAACAAAAATGTTGGATATGAATGTATGAGATGCTCCAGAGTCAAAAAGAACAGTTGCGGGAGTGGAATGTACATTGAACGTACCAATCATAACTTCTGGTGCATCATGAGCTGTATCAGAAGACACGTGATTCACCCTTCCAGTACTAGATTGCCTCTGGTTGCTCTTCTGGCTCTGAGGAGTCTGCTGGTTCTGCTTCTCAGGACAATGATAAGACATATGCCCCTCTTTACCACAGACAAAGCATCTAGTAGGCGTGCTGGGAGCACTATTCTTCATGGGGGTAACATTAGAATTTCCAGTGCGAGGAGTCTGTTGCCCAGTCTGCTGATACTATTGACGTTGTGGATATGATGAACGCTGTTGTGACTGATTACTTTGCCAATTCTGGGACCACCTCTGATTCGGATTGCGATTCCATTGACTAACCGGTCCTTGAAACTTCTGATGAAAACCATGCTGAGAATTAGTGCGCTGGCGGTTGTTGCTTCCTGAGCCTTGTACCTTCATTTTCCTCTTCCTGTCCATCTCTCTGCGCTCATTATCAAGCACAATAGCTTTATTTACCAGCTCTTGAAAACTAGCATAGTTGTTCCCCTTCAACTGCAAGCGAAGATCATAATAAATTCCCTTCAAGAAAAGACGCTGTTTGTCTGCATCTTCCCTCACTTCATTAGGAGCATAGCGAGCCAACTGGGTAAATCTATCATGATATTCACTAACGCTCATCTGTCCCATCCTAAGGTTTCTGAATTCTTCCTGCTTCAGCTCAATTATACCTTCAGGAATATGACGAGCTCGAAAATCTCTAACAAACTCATTCCAAGTGATAGGAGGAGCATTGTCAGGGCGTGCAGCTTGATACGACTCCCACCAAGTCTGAGCTGTCCCCTGTAACTGACCAGATGCATATAACACCTTCTCCATATCATTGCATTGGGCTATATTCAGCTGTTTTTCCACTGCCCTCACCCAATCATCTGCCTCTAAAGGATCAGCAGCATGAGAAAACACTGGAGGGCGTCCCTTCAAAAATTCCCCACGCTTATCCCTCATTTGCACAGGCGGTGGTCCTCCTGCAGCGGGATTGTTCTGCATGTGCTGCATAAACATCTGCATCATCTGGTTCTGAGTTTGCATGAGTTCCTCCATAGTAATGGGTAGGTTAGCACCTCCACGACCTCTGCCACGACCTCTGCCTGACATCTATTTTCAAAAACACAGAAATTGAAATTCAGTACAATCCGAAATGATGTATTCAATAGATAAGCAAAATCTGATTTTTCTGGGCGATCTCCAATTTCAGCAACTCAGTAAAACTATCATATCTCGAGCTACAGACGTCCAATTCAGATGATCTTTACATGGTTGGAAAGCTTACAAAATTATCTACAACTTTTATTCACAACATTTCTTCTGATTCTGTCAATAAATTGGCCAAAAACTGAACTTAACCGAAACTGTTTCAAAATTCCAGACTGTGCAGTAACTCCAACTTGAAACAGGTATATCTCTTAGCTCATAATAGATATTAAGGTGATTCTTGCGGGGTTGGAAAGATATAAAAGTCTAATTATTCCCAATAAAATTTCTTGAATTTCTCATGAACGGATTTTAAGTTATTTCTAAAACATCCCAGACTGATCCAAAAATCAGCAAAGGACAGAACTAAGTTAACCTCATATTCAACTAATATATTTTGATCAAACTTAATATTCTTAACCATGGAACTTGTAGGCATGTCCACAGAACTCCAGCACACATTACAAAGATCCAAATCACACATTATCATAATAACAATCCATCAATCACACAATTGTTCACACCACAAACTGACTCTTAAAACAATCTAAACTTAAAATTAACTCGCAACTACTATCGTTCCTATTACATAGGGATTTTTCCTATTGCCTAATTAAGCTTCTCATAAATCTTGGGATGACCTAACTCCGCCCTTAATTGATCAATCTCCTTATAAGCTTGCTCCTTAAGTTCTTTTTCCTTCAGCAACTCATCCTTCAAATCCACCTCATGGAGAGCCAATTCACGAGCTAATCCCACCGTAGCTTGTAAAGTCAAGGAAGAATCATCTGCAGGCGGCACGGTCCAAATACCCTTGTCATGTATGAAACAAGGAAAATGCCGGAGTGCACCCTTTAACGTCTTGTCCGAGCGTAGACCATGGTAGTAAACAAATGCATTAAAAGCGACATCCTCCATGCTTATCTCCACGGTTGCCCGGCTCACTCTGGTAATGAACTTTGACTCCACCTTAGACTCCTTAGTGGTAGGATCCCTTTTCTTAACCCATAACTCAGTTTCCCAATAGGAATCCATCCATGGATGACTATACTCTGCACTATGATACTCCAGCGTAGCTTCCCAGTCGTAGTAGTAGTTGTCCAAGGTTCTTGTCAACATGTCATGGAAGAAAGCATCAGCTTTAGGAACCATGATATAAAACTTCGTAGTCCACCCCATAACTACATCCTCCATTGGTGTATCACCAACTCTTGATTCAGCATCAAATAGCTCTTGATCACCATCTTCATACGGCTCCTGAGGTTTGAAACGAGCAACGTACTGTGCAGCTGACAGACGGGGATGAGGAGGCATCTACAAGATTTAGACATAGATTAGATAGAATCAATGTATTTTCGCAATAGAATTAAGTAGAGGAAGCATAAAACTTTAGTAATTAACAAGGTGAAAAGAGGAAGCATGAATTAAGTGAAATATGAAGGCTATTAACGACCATTCTAACTAGGCTCGCGTCCTACAGTCAACACGGCTCTGATACCAATCTGTCACACCCATTTTTAAGGACAAAAATAGGATGTATAAAAGACTCATGTGCGCCCCAGGAAACAGTCGCACACATAAGTTGACAAATTACAAAGTATCATCACAGTGCTTATTACATAACGAATAAATATTTAAGACATAGTCTTGAACGATAGATAATAATAACTAATAATAAATCTTCAGCAGAAACTCCACACAGGGACACGGTTGACTGGTTGACACCAAGACTAGTACTCATTCCGGTAATCTTCCTCTATATCTTCATCTGTTATGGTGGAAATAGCAAGAGTGAGTTCATGTCGAACTCCACAAATATAACACAGGGTTCATGAGGCTCAAAAAGGCTAGACACTGTTTAACTGCGTTTAGCTTTTTAATCATATATTAGCAATTGAGTAGCATCAAGATAAACCACTTCCCATTAAGAACCAATGATCAATTGTAATAATGATAACGAATAGCATTAACATGAGCATAATAATAATCAACAATAATTAAACATGATATAGCAATGGTGATCATCTATTCTGTAGATGTTCCAAGGCCGCTCGTATCCGTGAGCACGGCTAGTATACCAGTTTTTAACTCTGCGCAGAGGTGTACACTTTCACTGTAAGTCATGATTTCCAAATGAGTGGGGAGATCAAGCCCAAACACCCGAGAACCATATAAAGCCACTCAAAAGTTCGTCTAACAAGTTAGGGCCATTAGATTCACTCGGCAGGCAGATGTAGAACCCCCCTTCCCTGTGGCACAACAACCGCAGCCTATACACACTAGGCCAGGGGCTCGCACTACACCCAAAGTGGCAAGCCATTCTTACGCCATTTAAGGTAACCTCTAACAAGCTAGAAAAGGTCTCTTGAACAACTAAAGCCAGAGCCATATAGCCCTCACAGCTGTACTGTATGTCCCGGATGGTCATGTACAGAGAAGTCCTTATGGAGAGAAACCAGAGCATCAAAATATTACACATGCTCTAGCCCTCTTTTAACAGAAATAAAATCATCTTAATGGTTGATTGCTTAATCCATTAATCATTTTTACAAGATCATTGTTCTTAGTTTAAGCACTAGCATTAGCTACCCATATGCATTCCCAAGGTTGACAAGGAATCAAGATAACAATCACTAAGTTATAATCTCTAAGGTTGTCAAGGTAAGCACATGCATATGTATGACAATTTGATGTATAGGTAACAAGGATAGTCCTGTGTTATACTTGCCTTGATCAAAGCTTTCCAAGTGATACTGCTGACTTGGCTCAAAGTAATACTCCGAATCGTCCAAATACTGCTCACCTTCTATATTCGATCATCAATCAACACATACATGCATCCAATCAAACATACACGAAGCAAACAAGGAGATATAATTAGAACAGTACACCAACAGTAACAAAACAGTAATGAAAGTTTATAAAACTCTTCTACACGTTTCTATGATCACACAGACGCAAAGATCACCAAATTCGGAGTTAAAACGTGAAAGTTATGAATTTTCTAAGATTTCCTATAAATAAATAAATACTTAATTATAAACTCGAAAAACAAATTATCAAAACTAACTGTACAACTACACTAACATGTAGAGCTCGCAAATACGAACCTAACGCAATTTGAACGGATCAAATCGGAGTTAAAACGAAGATTTTATGACCAAAACAATTCTAGTGGCAAAACTGTAAATACCTGAAAACGTATTTTTGACTTATCCGGGAGAAAATACGCTTTCAAAGCACGAAAACGGATTCAGGATATTGCGCTAAGGACCGCGGGTTCTATTATGAAGAAGTCCAGGGGCTCTTTAATAAATCTACCCCGCGAAAGGGTATCTTCTAATCCTAACCGTTGATCAGCGAACGGACGGCTCGTGTTCATCGGCAACGATACAGTGAAGAAACCCGATTCCTTCTTCCCCAGGTCCGGCCGCGCGGCCTCCATGGCCGGCACCAAAACCGCGCCGGAGAGCTCCGGCTCCACCTTTTCCGACCACGATTCACCCCGCAACCGACACCAATCGAAAGAGAAGGTCCACTCGAACTTATCTACGTGGTTTAGGAAGGCTACGACGAACCGAGGATGAAACGCGGCTCGGTTAGGGCGGCGACGCCATTGTTGGCCACGGTGAGCTCCAAACCCGCGATTTAAAGCACAAAAACTTAAAATAAGAGCATTGGGAGGGAGAGGAGAAGATGGCGAGCTCACCAATGCAAAGAAAAGAGGCGCGGGTTCACCGACAAGCTCCCACGACGTACAACCGCAACTCCCTAGGGTTTTGAACCGATGAAGCTTGGTTTCAAAAGGTTTGGCTCAAAGGTTAGATGGAAAACGAGGAGAGGAGGCAAGCGGCTACACGTTTATAGCTCCAATTCAATGTTTTCGGGTAGGAAATCCCGGTTTCCTTGATGGATTTATTGGCGGTGACGTTCGACTCCGGTTCGGTCACGATGGAAGGAAGGAGACGAGACCGACAGGTGGTCCCCACCCGTCAGCGAAACAAAGAGAAAACGCGCGGCTGGGCGGGCTCGGCTGCTGGACTCGGCTGTACTGGGCCGCTGCGGCGCTGGGCCGGCCCACACGGGCAGGCGCGGGAGAGCAGGCCTTCCGACGGCCTTCGGGCCAAGAAGGTAAGAAGGTAAGTTGTTGTTTTTTTTTTCTTTTGTTTCTTTTCAAACCTTTTTCAAATAGAGTTTCAAATTCAAATCAAAATAAAATAAAACCACACCACAAAATAAAATAAATGCAACAGCATGAATGCAACACCAAATATTTCTTTTAAAATTTTAATTCCCTTTATCTAAATTATTTAAAATTCATTACTCCTAAAATTTGGGTGTTACAATGTACCTTTCTTCTTTTGTAAGACTTTACTTTATTGAATATATTGCTTAAGTACTTCATTCAAGTCTTACTTATAGTAGTAGTCTTGATATCTAGTTATAACATAGTGTTTTAATTAATTGCCTGCTTTAGCATAATTGGTTATCTCATACCATAGGTTCACCTCGCTTTTATAGAGTGCTCTAATCAATTCATCGTGGCCACGATTAGAGCAATAAGTCTGTGGTGTAAACATAGTGTTTAGACTATAGTTTACCTGTGTTTGTGGCTAGCCTCATGGATACATTGTGGTAGGTGGCAGGTGGTGAGAACCCTATCCATCCTATGTATTCCACGTATTCAGGCTACTTCTTAAAGTGTAGGGTCCAATTATAGTTTATCCCTATCAACCCTTCTCATCCCTTTTTGTTGGTGTTTGGACCGTACCCCAAAGTGCTACCCATTCCTAACTTGCTATTCCTTGGCTTAGTTGTATCGTTGTAATCTTGACTAGAGTTGTGCTTCATAGTAAAAGTAACTTAGGATTCTTGTACTCAGTCGTTGTAACACCCTAGCTCATTAGAAGCCTATAGTAGTTATGTTGTTGGCCCATGTGGCACACGAGGAGTTATTGTTATTGGATTTAGTACCACCTTGAAAGTTTAGGAGAGTAAGGGTGAAAGGTCCTTGTTTGGTTTTGGTAATTGAGTGACAACTTAGGTGGACTAATATGTGGTTATGTGAGATACACAGGAGATTAGTCCATAGGTGATGGTGTCATGAAGGAGCCTATTGCACATGAGACATGACATGGAGTCATGTGACCAAGGTGGAGAAGATCAAGATGAGGCTTGGCTTGATGGACCGGTTGCTAGGGTGAAAGGCAAGTTGTGTGTGGCTTGGCGCCGAAGGACCAAGGCAACGGTGAAGAGCAAGTGAGGTCAAGATCGATGAACCAATACGGTCACGTGATGATATGAAGTGGATCATATCATTTGTGATATGGTTGGTGCATGTGTTGCATCAACGTCGGAGGAGATGGAGTGGAATGCGCAAGGCAAAGGTATAACCTAGGGCATTTCCATTTCACTGGTCATAGATGTGTAGAGAAGTTGATGACCAAGTTTAGAATAGATGGGCGTACTATTAAGAGAGGCAAACTTATTTGTATATTGGTCATCTAGTGCCACTTGAGCGATCTAACTTTACATACGTGTTAGGATCTAGTGGCGAGGCAAGTTGAGTGCCTAACCCTTTGAAAATATTTGTGAAAAGCTAACACACATACACATGGTGGTGTACACATGGTGGTGGTGGCACATTTGCAAAGGAGAAGGTGTTAGAGTTGGTGTTGATCAACTTGGAGAAGAGAGAAAGGTTTTTCGGTGTTCTTCGGACACTAGGATGGCTCTTAGAGTGAAATACTGCTTTGATCCATTGTGAATTGGATCAAGTGCTTTAGTGGGATGTGTATCCCTCTGAGTAAGCTTTCCAAAATGTCCAAGATCATCGAAATCGGAGTTCGGAGCTAAGAGATATCGCCGTTTTACCGAAGAGTGGTCTGTGACCGGACTCGTGACCGGACGCGTCCGGTCAGCACCTGCGCGTCCGGTCAGCGCGTCCGATCAGTGTTTTTTGTGGGCGAAAGTGACCGGACGCTGCAGCGAGTCCGGTCAGTGATGACCGGACGCGTTCGGTCACTTCGGGAGCTTGCTGAAACCTCTCTGTTCGCTGTTTCGCTGCAACCTGCGCATCCGGTCCCGTTAGTGACCACCGCGTCCGGTCAATACAAGTTTATACGCGTGAAAACTAGCCGTTGGAGCACGCTACTGACCTGCGCGTCCGGTCAGTTCGACAGGCGCGTCCAGTCAGTTCGACAGGCGCGTCCGGTCAGTTCGACCGGCGCGTCCGGTCGACCCGAATCTTGCCCAGTGAAGGGGTACAACGGCTATATTCGTGTGGGGGCTTATAAATAGCCCTTTGGCCGGCCTTGGCTGGTGCTTGGCACCCTTGGGACTTAGTGTCCATGCTTTGGGAGTGCTAGGAGAGCCTCTAACTCACTTGTGCTTGCTAGATTGCGAATCAATAAGCGAGTGAGTGATTCTAGTGCAATTACATTGTGAGATTGCATCGAGTGGCACTAGGTGATCGTGTTGCAAGCCGGTGGTGCTTGTTACTCTTGGAGGTTGCCACCTCCTAGACGGCTTGGTGGCTTGTGGCTCCGTCGAAGCTCGCAAGAAGATTGTGCGAGGCTCCGGAGAAGCTTTGTGAGGGGGATTGTGCTCACCCCGCGGGAATCGCGAAGAGCAACTTTAGTTGAGCGTGTCATTGAGCTACCACACTTGATGGTGGGTTCTTGCGGCGCCTTTTGAGAGGCTCGGTGTGTGACCGATTAGCCGCCGAACCACGAAGTGTTGGTCGACACAACGGGGACGTAGCTTGGTGGCAACCAAGTGAACCTCAGGAGAAAATCACCGTGTCAACATTGTCTACTCTTCTCGGTGGTTTGCTTTCGTGCAACACAAGCTTGTATTTACTTTCATATATTCTTGTGCTTGTGTAGTTGCTCTCGTAACTAGTTTGCTTGTGTAGTTTGCTAGTTGTCTTCTTGTTTGTGTAGCTAGAAGCTTCCCTTTGCGTGACTAATTTGATTTGTGTAACCTTGTTAGTCACATTGGTTAGTTTGTGTAGCTAAGTGTTTTGCGCTCTCTAATTTGGCATTAGTTGCCTTGTTGTTGAGTATTGCTAGCGAGCTTAGGCTTTGTGCTTTTGCTTCACTAATTGTGTAGGAGCTCCCTCGCTTGGCAAAGTACTAGTGCATAGGTTTATGTGACCTTGCTCTAGAATTGATTAGGTAAGCTCTTGGTAAGCTTAGCACCTTAGTTGCTTAATTAGGATCTTTGCAAGGTGCTAGAGAACTTAGATAGAGGGGTGTAGTCTTGGCTAGACTGATAAGTTTAATTCTGCATTTGTTTTGGTTAGCCAACACGTTTAAGTTTTAGAAAGGACTATTCACCCCCCTCTAGTCCGCCATCTCGACCCTTCAAGTGGTATCGGAGCCGGGTCTCTCATTTGTGGTCTTCACCGACCCGAGAGGATGGCGACTTATGGGCTAGATGTTGAGTGTCCACACATTTTTCATGGCACACACTTTGCACGGTGGAGAAATTGGATGACATGCAATTTTAAGTTTATTTCTCCTCAATTATGGTGGATCGTAGATGTGGGCTTTTCCTTTGCAATTGATAAAAAGAATGCAACTCAAGCGCAAAGTAAATGCCTACATCTCGATAGCCAAGCTACTAATGTTTTCTATCAATCTATGGATAGTAGCATACTTTGTGAGATCATGGACTTCAAGTCCGCCCATGAGATTTGGGTGTTTCTAAATGAGAAATATGGGACGATCTCCAATGATGATGAGCCCAAGGAGGAGGCGCATGAGGATGTTGAGCATGACCACAACAAGGTGGTTGTGGAGGATTGCTCCACCTCACGGTCAAGTGATGACAAAGATGATCATACCATAAGATCACTTGATAAGAAGAATGATAATGCCACAAGTGATGCAAGCAATGATTCTACTTCATGCACACTTGATGGTGAAGATGATGGCTATGAGAGTGATGCTTCAACAAGCTCTTCAACATCATCACATGGTAACACTAAGATACATGTTGGTGGTTTTGTTGTGGATTGTGATGATCCAAATTTAGAGCTTTTATATAAACTCTCAAGAGCCTTGAAAAGGGAAATGGAAAGACTAAGTAAATTGGAAAATGAAAACTCTTTTCTAAAGACCACATGTGAACAACAAAAGCATCTACTTTATGTTACTACTTGTTCACATGAGGAGCTAAAATTGGATCATGAGGAACTTAGTGTTGCTCATGATAATTTGGCACAAGAACATGCTTTACTCACTAAAAAGCTTTCTAATGAAGAAATCAAAACTAGTGAGAGCTCCTCATTTGGGTCAAATGATCAATCACATATTACTAACCCTTGTGATGTAGGCAAGAAGCATGTATCCACCTATTGTGATGATTTATTAGATATGCCATATTCTTCACAATTAGATACTTATTCTACTTCTATGTCTTGTGAGATTAACCTTTTGAAGGAGAACAATGAGCTCAAAAGTGAAGTGAAGAATTTGAGCAACAAGTTAGAGAGGTGCTATAACTCAAAAGTCACCTTTGAGCACATAATGAAGACTCAAAGAAACTTTGGTGACAAAAGTGGCCTTGGCTTCAAGAAGAAAATGACAAAAGGTGAAAGAAAGCAAGAAAAGAGGATAAAGAGGCTACTCCAAAAGAAGCTCTCGCATTCCATGTGCTATCGATGCCATGAAGCGGGACATCTTGCTAATGGTTGCCCAAACATTGAGAAGCTAAAGAAGATGAAGGAAGAAGAGAGGCTCAAGCATGTCAAGTGCTTCAAGTGCCGTACTTGGGGTCATCTCACCTCAATGTGCCCAACCAAACAATTGGTGAAGCAACAAGTAAAGCCTCAACCAAAGCCACTAGTTGAGCAAGAGAAGACACCCTAAGAGCAAATCAAGATCAACCATGGAGATGATGGTGACTTGATGAAGAAAAAGAAAAAGAAAACAAGAAGGGGTGGTAGAGCAAGGCATTCAATGCAAATTCAAGATGCCAAGATGATGGGCAAGAATCAAGATGAGAAGAAAGTACATGCCCACATCGAGTGCTTCAAGTGTGGAGATATGGGACACTTTGCCTCGGGGTGTCCTACCAAGCTTGAAAAGAAGATTCAAGCAACTCGTGAGAGGCAAGGCAATGAGAAGCAACATATGAGCAAAGAAGAAAAGGCTCAATCTAAGAGAAGTTGCTACTCATGCCGGGAAAGGGGACACATGGCACATTCATGTCCCCTAAGTAACACTTCTAAGCATATTTCAATTGATGATACTAATGTGCTTAGAAAGGATGTAAATGGTACCTCTATTGTTGCTATTGCAAAACATCCCGCTATTCATACTAAGGCAATGCCTAAGTATGTTGCACCTAACTTGAGAGGACCCAAACTTGTTTGGGTACCATCAAAGAGTGGATGATTGTTTGTAGGTACCATCAACATTGGAGGCTTGATTCAATTGGTTTTATTTTGTTCATCATATATTGAGTCAAGTTATGAAGCTCAATGCATATCCAATCCCAATGCCAAGTCAAAATAAGTGAAGTCCAAGTGCTACAACATACAAGTGTCATGATCAAGTTGTGGATGATTTATTGGAATTATTTGATGGCTTGCAATTTATTTGAGTAAAAGCTTGCTATTGGATGATCATGAGCTAACCAAGGTATATCTCTAGTTGATCATTTCATTTGGGTGCATATGAGTTGATTGAATTGGATAAATATGCAATGTTGCTTGCTATGAGATGATTGAATGGATTAAATGCTTAGTAATCAAGTTTGGATTGGTTTGTGTTGGATAAATTCATGAGATGATATTTAGTAAGTGGATTGGATGGTTATATGTCTTATGAAAGTATTCAAACAAGTTAGTTTCAAGTTTGATTCATATTTGATGAAGTATTGCTCAATGTATTGAAATCTGTCCAAAATTGAAAATTTGAGCTAGCAGTGATCAAGTCTGAGTTTGGATGACCAAATCTATTTGGATTGGCTAGAAATTTGGTATACATGCTCTAGACTTATGGTATGAGATGCTGTAGAAATTTCATGGGAATTGGACAAGAAATGCTATGATTTTGGAGTACATCTTGTCAGCCATAATGCAGCAGTTTTCAGCATATAGCAGTGGTGGAAGATTTGAAATCTGGTAGCAATCTAGATGTCAAATGAAGCTCAAATTTTTACAGTTGCTAGATGACTTAGTGAATCACATCTTCATCAAATTTCATGGTATTTGGATCTGTATATTAGGAGATATGATTTATTCTTTGAAGGGTACATAATCTGTCAGAAAGGTGACAATTATTGATTGATCTAGAGTCACTTTGATTGAAAGGTCCTCAAGTTAGAAACATGTTTATAAGTGGTTGAGGTACCTAAGTTTGGTTTTGGATTGATCTAGAAGCATGAAAAGCAATGAGTATAAGAACATTTGATTATGGAATGTACTTGGTGTACATGTTTAATACTCAAATTTGAAGATCAAGATCAAACTTAAGATGAAGATGAAGTTTAAGTTCTAGTAATGATTAGAGATCATTTGGTAGAAAGAAAAGAACTTAAACATGTAGGAAGAGTTGGACTCAAATGTAGATTCAAGGATTATTCATCAAGATTGAGTTCATCATTTGGATCAATCAAACTATATCATTTCAAGTGAGTATCAAGAGTGGTTCTTTGGAGAAAGGTCACTTCTCCCTAGTGAGGGGCTTGCCGCCGTGTGTAGGTGAAACCAAGTTTGGGACTTGGAAGGCTAACATGGAAGTGGTGATCCGAGGAACTTGTGATGCTTAGTTTAAGCAATCAAAAGGGTTAATAAAGAAAAGCAAGCAACACCCAAAAGAGAGCTAGTCATATATTTCAAGTGGTATTCTAAGTAGTTCTCTCATGCAAGCATTGATCAAAAAGATGAAGCAAGCCAACCACAACTCAAGAGATAGTGCACTTGATCATAAGTGGTTTTCATTTCATATGGGTGAAGAATGGATTTATCTATGATGATTGGTCTTCACCAAGCTCATAAATTGGACTTCACATTGCTATTGGAGTAATGAATTGGAATCTATGTGACTATCCTCTACTCCAATATAGCAAAGGTATCATTGCAATGTGCATGATCATTTTATCTCTTACTAGTATGCGATTAGTGCATATAGTACATGCTTACTAGGGTCATGCATAACAAATGAAATATTTAAATTCATAGCCTACCACTATTGCTTGAATTGTTTAAATGATCTAGTGGTATGTGTATGAATTTGTTCATGAGCTAGTGAACCCAAGTACTTGATCTAGTTTGGATTGCTAACAAGTGACAAGTACAACATTGGCAAGATAACCCTTAGCATGAGGTGTGAAGAAGCTTGTCATTGGATCAAACCGGACTTGGGATCTTAGGCAAATCAACTTAGTTCAAGTCATACTAGAAGCTCATGATGATGATAAGAGTACAAAAAAACAACAATGTAATCGAATATCTAGTTTTTTCAAAGTATTATCTAGACTCATTTGATTTCTCACATGGTATTCACAAGTGGTGTCTAGATCAACTTACAAGTGATATCTTACAAATGGTACTCATGAAGATAGCAAATGTTCAAGAAGTGAATATTATTGTCAAATCCTTCAAAGTGGATCCACACTAGAAAATTCTTTCAAATGGTATCACATTCCTACTCATAGTATCTTCATGTGATATCATTCATGCAAAACGATGGTTTCACAAGTGATACTCAACCTTAAGTGATCAAATCAAGAAATGCTACCCTCATCCTCAAGTGGTATTTCAAGTGAATGACACATGCTATGACATAGGGGGAGGAGCCCCACCGATTGGTATCAAGGTCAAAGATCCTATGTGGTATCTCAAGAGCAACCATAAAGTTTGTCATTCCAACATATGTGGTAATGTCCATAAAAAATGCAAGATTCAAGTCTCAACCATCTACCCCAATGCTAGTCTTTGCATCAATGAGAAAGCACACCCTTTATGGAAATTGATGACAAAGAGGGAGAAGTTGGAACAAAGATATGTCAATGCACCAAGAGAGATTGATTTGAGGAGAGATAGACTTGGGGAGAGATAGATGATATTGGACATGAATATGGACAAAGAGGGAGCAATCAAAATTCTTGGACAAAGAAAGTACACAAGTAGGGGGAGCAAGCTCATGAACTTTGATTGATTACATTTGATATGTGCATAATTCATGTGCTTGCTTGCATTGCATAAAGTTCTTAAATTCAATATGCATGCTTGTGTGGTGTATGCTAGTTATAGAACTTGAATGATGATTTGATAACTAGCATGCATAGGATGTTAGCTAGACTTGTGATTATCATGCAAAAACTAGAACCATGCTTATAGTGTTTTTGATGTCTAGCTACTCATGATGCTAAGGATGATGGCAAACTTGTGATTTTCAAATGGTATCAAGCTATCAAATGGTATCGAACTACAAAGGTTTATTCTATACACCTTAGCATCACTTAGTAGTGCTAACCCTCCCATAATTTTCATATTCATGCATATGCGTGAGCTTGAAACCAAACCATTTGAGCATATATGTAGGGAGAGTTATCACTACCAAGTCAGATTTTATGGTGCTTATCCAAATCCTAACACAGAGCTTAAATGTTGGATAAGTGGCATAAAGTCCAAAAGAACTTAATTTCCATATCTTTGTAGAGTTGTCATCAATTACCAAAAAGGGGAAGATTGAAAGGTCCTTTTTTGGTTTTGGTAATTGAGTGACAACTTAGGTGGACTAATATGTGGTTATGTGAGATACACACGAGATTAGTCCATAGGTGATGGTGTCATGAAGGAGCCTATTGCACATGAGACATGACATGGAGTCATGTGACTAAGGTGGAGAAGATCAAGATGAGGCTTGGCTTGATGGACCGGTTGCTAGGGTGAAGGGCAAGTTGTGTGTGGCTTGGCGCCGAAGGACCAAGGCAACGGTGAAGAGCAAGTGAGGTCAAGATCGATGAACCAATACGGTCACGTGATGATATGAAGTGGATCATATCATTTGTGATATGGTTGGTGCATGTGTTGCATCAACGTCGGAGGAGATGGAGTGGAATGCGCAAGGCAAAGATATAACCTAGGGCATTTCCATTTCACTGGTCATAGATGTGTAGAGAAGTTGATGACCGGGTTTAGGATAGATGGGCGTACTATTAAGAGAGGCAAACTTGTTTGCATATTGGTCATCTAGTGTCACTTGAGCGATCTAACTTTGCATACGTGTTAGGATCTAGTGGCGAGGCAAGTTGAGTGCCTAACCCTTTGAAAATATTTGTGAAAAGCTAACACACATACACATGGTGGTGTACACATGGTGGTGTTGGCACATTTGCAAAGGAGAAGGTGTTGGAGTTGGTGTTGATCAACTTGGAGAAGAGAGAAAGGTTTTTCGGTGTTCTTCGGACACTAGGATGGATCTTAGAGTGAAATACTGCTTTGATCCATTGTGAATTGGATCAAGTGCTTTAGTGGGATGTGTAGCCCTCTGAGTAAGCTTTCCAAAATGTCCAAGATCATCGAAATCGGAGTTCGGAGCCAAGAGATATCGCCGTTTTACCGAAGAGTGGTCTGTGACCGGACTCGTGACCGGACGCGTCCGGTCAGCACCTGCGCGTCCGGTCAGCGCGTCCGGTCAGTGTTTTTGGTGGGCGAAAGTGACCGGACGCTGCAGCGAGTCCGGTCAGTGATGACCGGACGCGTCCGGTCACTTCGGGAGCTTGCTGAAACCTCTCTGTTTGCTGTTTCGCTGCGACCTGCGCGTCCGGTCCCGTTAGTGACCACCGCGTCCGGTCAATACAAGTTTATACGCGCGAAAACTAGCCGTTGGAGCACGCTACTGACCTGCGCGTCCGGTCAGTTCGACAGGCGCGTCCGGTCAGTTCGACCGGCGCGTCCGGTCGACCCGAATCTTGCCCAGTGAAGGGGTACAACGGCTATATTCGTGTGGGGGCTTATAAATAGCCCTTTGGCCGGCCTTGGCTGGTGCTTGGCACCCTTGGGACTTAGTGTCCATGCTTTGGGAGTGCTAGGAGAGCCTCTAACTCACTTGTGCTTGCTAGATTGCGAATCAATAAGCGAGTGAGTGATTCTAGTGCAATTGCATTGTGAGATTGCATCGAGTGGCACTAGGTGATCGTGTTGCAAGCCGGTGGTGCTTGTTACTCTTGGAGATTGCCACCTCCTAGACGGCTTGGTGGCTTGTGGCTCCGTCGAAGCTCGCAAGAAGATTGTGCGAGGCTCCAGAGAAGCTTTGTGAGGGGGATTGTGCTCACCCCGTGGGGATCGCGAAGAGCAACTCTAGTTGAGCGTGTCATTGAGCTACCACACTTGATGGTGGGTTCTTGCGGCACCTTTTGAGAGGCTCGGTGTGTGACCGATTAGCCGCCGAACCACAAAGTGTTGGTCAACACAACGGGGACGTAGCTTGGTGGCAACCTAGTGAACCTCAGGAGAAAATCACCGTGTCAACATTGTCTACTCTTCTCGGTGGTTTGCTTTCGTGCAACACAAGCTTGTATTTACTTTCATATATTCTTGTGCTTGTGTAGTTGCTCTCGTAACTAGTTTGCTTATGTAGTTTGCTAGTTGTCTTCTTGCTTGTGTAGCTAGAAGCTTCCCTTTGCGTGACTAATTTGGTTTGTCTAACCTTGTTAGTCACATTAGTTAGTTTGTGTAGCTAAGTGTTTTGCGCTCTCTAATTTGGCATTAGTTGCCTTGTTGTTGAGCTTTGCTAGCGAGTTTAGGCTTTGTGCTTTTTCTTCACTAGTTGTGTAGGAGCTCCCTCGCTTGGCAAAGTACTAGTGCATAGGTTTGTGTGACCTTGCTCTAGAATTGATTAGGTAAGCTCTTGGTAAGCTTAGCACCTTAGTTGCTTAATTAGGATCTTTGCAAGGTGCTAGAGAACTTAGATAGAGGGGTGTAGTCTTGGCTAGACCGATAAGTTTAATTCCGTATTTGTTTTGGTTAGCCAACACGTTTAAGTTTTAGAAAGGACTATTCACCCCCCTCTAGTCCACCATCTCGACCCTTCAAAGGGTTAGGTTACAATCCTTATCGTTCCAACCGTATTACCTCCGGGTTAACCCATTTACACGAACAGAGGACAAAAGTGTAAGAGAGGTGTTACGCGTATGCAGGTCCATTCCACATGTGCAGTTGAAAGGTCCTAATTGGCTAGAGGGGGTGAATAGCCTAATTTAAAAACTACAAACCACTAAACAAACTTGTTAGATAACTAATTGGCTATAAAGCTTTTTGCACTAGCTCTAACAAGTGTTGCAAGCCTGCTATCCCAACAATTCTAGTTGCTATAATCTCTAAGACAATTAATGGCTAAGTCACTAAGAGCTCTCAAAGCTAGCTACACTAAAGAGCTCAACTAGGTGAGAAACTATACTAGTAAAGGTAAGACAAGCTCTCAAAACTAGTTATACTAAAGAGCTTGTTACAACTAGTTTGCGGGAATGTAAATGAAAGAGCAAGACGATTATACCACCATGTAGAGGACATGAACCAATCAATAAATCAATCAACATAATATGAATACTAGGAGAAATTCAATGGTAAGAGACAAGGGAGTTTTCTCCTGAGGTTCACGTGCTTGCCGGCACGTTAGTCCCCGTTGTGTCGACCAACACTTGGCGGTTCGATGGATAAGAGGTGTAGCATGAACCTCGTCCACACATTGGACACTACAAGAACTGACCCACAAGTGAGGTAACTCAATGACATGAGCAATTTACTAGAGCTACCTTGCGGCGCTTCGCCGGGGAAGGTGCAATACCCCTCACAATATCACCGGAGTTGGCCATGAACAATTACCAACACGTGTTGGACCTCCACCTCTGCTCTAAGCCGTCTAGGTGGTGGCAACCACCAAGAGTAACAAGAAATCCACAGCCACAACGATCCCCAAGTATCACTTGATGCAATCACTCAAGTAAATGCACTTAGAATCACTCCTAATCTCACTATGATGAAAAATCAAGGATGAAGATGAGTGGGAGGTGTTCGCTTAGGCTCACAAGGATGTCAGGTATGTCAAAGTGTCAAGAGAGAGAGCCCCAAGCCAGCCATGGTCTATTTATAGACCCCCAACAAAAATCCAACCATTACACAACGTGGGGGTGACCGGACGCTGTGACTGGACTCACCCTAGAGTCTAATCAGGTGCGTCCGGTCACACCTGCCAGCCACCATAGTGCGCCACGTCATCTCCATTCAAATTCAATCGTTGCCACCAAAGTTCACATGTGTCAGCCGCTGACCAGATGCGCTTCTCTGTCTGACCAGACCCAGACCACGCCAAAGTCCGGTCAACAATAGAGAAGGTCCAGAGCACAAAAAAATGGGATCGGACACGTCAGGTCCAAGCTGACCGGACACACCACAGAGTCCGGTCGCCACTTTGTTCCCTCACGGCTACTTGTGGTGCTGACGTTAACGTATGTCACGGTCGACCTAACGCACCGCTTGCACATCCGATCACAAGTTGCCGCCAGCGTCCCGTTGAAACTTGGCCTCCTCGGCCGCGCTCAACACTGACCGGATGCACCCAAGGTGAGTTCAGTCACCCTGATGCCAGCGTTCGGTCACGTACCTTCGCCTCCTTTTCTTTTTCTAAAATCACGATCGCTTCACCCTTGCTTCCAACTTGCTAACCACAAAGTTTAGAACTTGTGTGCACGTGTGTTAGCATTTTTCAAAGCGTTTTACAAGGGTCACATGTTAGCACACTAGGTTCCTAAAGGCAATGCATGAATCATGTCCCCCTCTTTATAGTACGATTATCGATTCTAAGTCACACCCTCTATGGTGTCTTGAGTGCAAAACAAAAATGGCTCCTATCAATATACCTTTGCCTTGAGCTAATTTTTTTTTCTCTTTCTTCTTTTCCAAATAATGAGCACTTGATCATCTATGTCCATCATCACCTCCATCGACCATCTTCTAGCTTCACCACTTGGAATGTACAAACCTTATCTAATTCACACACTTAGTATAAAGGTTAGTACTAGGTTTCATCAATTATCCAAAACCAAACTAGGGCTTTCAATCTCCCCCTTTTTGGTAATTGATGACAACCTATTTACAAAGTATTCAATTAAATTTTCTTGGATTCATGTTGCTTGCCCAAGCATATTACAATGTGCAAAAATTATGGACAAGTTTCATCAACCCAAATTGGTAGTATTAGCTCCCCCTACATATGTGCTAAGAATTTGGATTTGAAAGCTTGCACATATGCATGGATTTGAAGTTTGGGAGAGTAATGACTACCAAATGATGCTAAGGTGTAAAGAATGGACCTTTGAAGCGTGATATCAATCGGAGTTGCCATTTGAACACCATCCTTAGCACCATGGTTAGTTAGATAGCACTTGCAAAACATGAACACTAGATAACTCGTGAGATCAACATTATAAGCAAGGTTCTAGTACCACTTGAAAAACATGCAAGGCACATCTAACTATCATCCTATGCATGCTAGTTTTTATTTCTTCAATCATTTTCATAATCTAGCATACACGACACAAGCATGGATAGGGAATTTTAAAACTTATGCCATGCAAGCAAACCTATGTAATGCACATACAAATGCAACATACAGGTTTATAAGCTTGCTCCCCCTACTTGTGTGCTTTAAATTTTAATTGATCCCCTTACAATGTTATTTTATTTGTTTGCTCCCCCTATCACACTATCTTTGTGAATTACTTCTCCCCCTTTGACATCAATAACCACAAAAGGTGAGCTCAAATTTTAGATAGGTTGGGGTGAAACCATGTGAAGTGAGGATCATTTTCCCAATTTTGGTTCAATCTAGATCACTTGCAAAAGATATTTAACTTGGTTTGATCCAAGGGCATGCTTCTTCACACCTTCAATCTAGATCACTTGCAAAAGATATTATGGACCATATTGAGTTAAACACTTATAGCTCATTTTCTCGATCAAACACTAGATTCACAAGCTCACAAACATGTCATATGCTACCACCAGATAATATTAATCATAGAAGCAATAGTGGTACCATACAATCATTAAATTCATTTGATTTTCATGAATGAACCTAAGACATGTGAGGAATGACTAGATGCACTAAACACGTCCTTAGCAATGGATGAATGACATATCAACCAACTTTACCTTGCTTTGCTTGAAGGAGAGGCATGCCATATAATAGGGGTGCATCAACACATATTTGAGAAGTCAAGTTGTTTAATTCATTCCTTAGCTTGCAAAACCTCTTCTCATCAAGTGGCTTTGTAAAGATATCGACGAGTTGATCATCGGTGCCCACATTCTCAATTGAAATATCCCCTTTTTATTGGTGATCTCTAATCAAATGATGGTGGACATCTATATGCTTTGTTCTTGTATGTTAAACTGGATTGTTGGTGAGCTTCACGACACTCTTATTGTCACATACCAATGGCACTTGTTTGAACTTGATTCTAAAATCATTCAAGGTGGCCTTCATCCAAAGAATTTAGCACAACAACTACTGGTGGCAATGTATTCAGCTTTGGCGGTTGAAAGTGCAACACTATTTTGCTTCTTTGATGACTAAGAAACAAGTGATATTCCCTATAGTTGACATGTGCCCAATGTGATTCTTCTCTCAACTTTGCATCCCGCATAATCAGAGTCTGAATACCAATCAACTCAAACTTTGCTCCTTTGAGATACCACAATCTAACACTTTGTGTATGCTTCAAGTACCTCAATATTCTCTTTGTTGCCTTCAAATGACTTTCTCTTGGTGAGGCTTGAAATCTAGCACACATGCATACACTAAACATCACATCGGGCCTTGATGCGGTCACATAGAGTAGACTTCCAATTATAGACTGATACATCTTTTGATCTACCATATTGCCACTTACATCACTATCCAACCTTCCATTTGTCCCCATAGGTGTACTAATAGCCTTTGCATCTTCCATTCCAAACTTCTTGAGTATGTTTTTGATGTACTTGCCTTGACTCACAAATGTACCATTCTTTAATTGCTTGATTTGAAGACCGAGGAAGTAACTAAGCTCTCTAATCATAGACATCTCAAACTCATTTGTCATCATCTTTCTAAACTCCTCACAAAAATCTTGATTGGTTGATTCAAATATGATATCATCAATATAGATTTGCAACATAAATAAGTCATTTTCAATCTTCTTGGTGAAGAGAGTGGTGTCAATCTTGCCCATGATGAACCCTTTAGAGAGTAGAAAATCCCTCAACCTCTCATACTATGTTCTTGGTGCTTGCTTCAAACCATACAAAGCCTTCTTCAACTTTGTAAACATGGTTGGGCTTCTTGTCATCTTCAAAAACGAGAGGTTGCTCAACATACACAAGCTCATTGATGTACCCATCGAGAAATGCACTTTTCACATCCATTTGATATAACTTGATGTTGTGGGCACAAGCATAGGCTAACAATATCCTAATTGCTTCCAATCTTACAACCGATACATATGTTTCTCCAAAGTCAAGACCTTTAACTTATGTGTAATCTTGAGCCACTAATCTTGCTTTGTTCCTTACAACTATCCCATCTTGATCTTGCTTATTTCGAAAGACCTACTTTGTTCCAATCACATTATGATCCTTAGGTCTCTCAACTAACTCTCATACTTGATTTATGTGGTAGAACTACCCAAATTATATGGACCACGTGTACTCATCATTGTCCTAAAGACCTCTGACTAATGTATACGAAAGCCAGATAATACAGTAGTCTGTCGAGTGTCCTCGGGGAACACTGAATCATCCATATTTTACAACTCATATAGGATCAACAATGAAGTTGCCACAACGTTACAACATTGATACAAAAATTTCATACATCGGAGTTGCGGAAGAATTACAACATAGGGTTACAAAACATATTTAAGTAAAACTTAACTTTAGATCCAAAAGATGAGTAAGACAGCAGAAGCAAATTAGAAGAAGCACCTAAGGTAGAAGAGACATCCAAATCATGTCAAGCCCACCGATATGACCTTAATTAGCAGCACAAGTCAGAATCTGCAACAAGGGTTAACAAACCCTGAGTACAAATGTACTCTGCAAAACTTACCTGACAAATGAAAAGACTCCAAGGATATGCTAGCTAATTAGGGAGTCAAGATAAGGTCGTAGCAAGAATCAATATTAGCTTTTGCTGAAAAGCTTACAAATAGTCGGTCCTTACTTTCAATATTTTAACTCTAGTTAAAACTTTAAAAGTATCCAACTTGCACCAATTCTAAATCAAACATTTCTTTAATCATCACATCCCATAATCATAGTGCCTTTGTTCCATTGATTAACTATGATGAGTGGTCAGAGGGTCGAGTCTCCATAACTGAGAAGCAATGACGATTCGAATCAATTATACCTAGCTAGGGATCCCTAACCACATGACATATGTAGGTCCTAGACCTACATATACCAACCTTCACTTAGATCCTCTAAAACAGGAATGGGTTCGCGCCACCCGAGAGCACAGTACTCCACCGCCCTACTGCCAACCTAGATGCTTCCGTCCATCTCAGATCCGTAGGGTGGGTACACACTACTCTCACCATCTCTCCACTCCTAGTGTGTGGTTGTCCTTTCCTATAATAGAATAGCCGAGGTGTCAGGCTTACTAGAGTATGTGGCTAGTTGCAAAGTCTCAACCACACACAGGCCTACATCGATACGGTCCTTAATCGACACAGACGGGACTAGCACGACCAGGCAACCCGATCGGCTTAACCACCAAAGACAATTCCCATGTCCTGCTCGATCTCCAATTAATCCACATTCATCATTAACCATCAAAATATTTCATGAGTATAGAATCATTGCAAATGATGAAAACACCATGCGACTTTCTTATCAACTAAGCATGGCTAAGCATAACTAAGCATTTTCATAAAACCGGTAACAAGGATGATATTGGAAATATCAAGGATGGTCATGCAGCAATTGGTAGTGAAGTAAACCCTAATCACCTAATGCATGAAATCAAATACTAAAGTGATATAAAGGTTTGTAAAACACAAGGAAGGTTTAATTGCTCCGGGGCTTGCCTTCATTGCATAGGAGGTTAGTTACCACAGAGGGTCACAGGAGTTATACTTGGCATCAACACCACAGATGGATGAACCTTCTCCAACACTTGATCAACATGAGCACCATTGAATGATGACACTCATCCGCAGATTGGTCAACACGAACCTTTTCACTCACGTATACACATGTAAATAAATGATGTATGCTTTAGCATGATGGGATGCATGACATTATGCATGGAAGTGCATTGGTGAAAGCATAACAAGATTAACTAACTTGAGTATAACTTTCCTTCACGATACAATTGCAAGTAATCAACATAAAGCACTTTTTAGTTATTATCTTAACAAGTCCATTGTGTGTTTGATAAGGAGTAAAGCATAGCATACATTACAAAAGTTAGGCAAAGCAAAGATGGGATCACATTAACTTGACTTAAGCACTAGAGGTGGAGTTAGTCAACCAAACATTATACAACTTATCTTATTAGGGTGACGACGCATCATAAGCTTAGCCTACAAAGCAAAGGTTCACTTAACAAACATAACTACTAACTAAAGTTGCATCATGATGAGACATGTATAAGCAATATATTAGGAAATATATAACTTTTACATTTTACCAAGAGGTTGTATCTAAGAAACAACCAAGTCTATTGACATGCATTCACTAATGAAAGACTTAATTAAGTCATTTTGGATTATTAACTAAAGGGTGTTCGTGAGCATATCAAGAATGTAATCACTTTGCAACGAAACAGCAGAGGTGGGGTGTTTCATGGTCACCAATCAACCCAAAATACACTCAAATTATTTCATGATTTATGCTAACCATTTTAATATTTATTAACTAATAATGAAAGCATATAATTAAGGATATAATTAAACATCATCAAATTAATTCCAAACTTTTTGGGAAGGTTGATACTAGCATAAAACAGTTACATAAAAAATTTCATGACCATTGGATATTTATTTTAGCCTATAAAAATCATGGAAGGTGCATTTATTAATTAAAATAGGTAATTTTAAATCATAGAAAAGTTACTGAAACTCACATTTTTCCTACATAGAGAACATCATGAAGAGGCTACACAAAAAGTTTCATGATTTTAGCATGCACCAATAAATAGTTATGAAATTCACAAGTTTCAGCTGAAAATGGAAAAAGAAAAAGAAAAACCCTGTAGTGCACTATTCATATGAGTCACAGAGTTCGCACTTAGGCCCTCCCGTTTCTTCTTATTGCTGCACGGCATCCTTCATGCGAACTGGAGCAGAGGAGATCATCGGCGATGGCGATTTCGGCGGAGCAAAGGCACATTGTCGTTGGGAAAGAGTCGGGGAGCATCCCGAGGCTCGTGCGAACCCGCTGGTACACGCATCTCGCCTCGCGATGGCCCAAGGAGGCATGGCCGCGCGAGCAGCGGTACGGCGGCGGTGGCGACGCACGACATGGCGGTTCTGGCACGTGGCTGATAAAACAGAGAGGCATATGAGCATCACGGCGGCACAAGAAAGCTAAAGCATCAAATGGGAGAGCAAGAGGTGCGCTGGAGGAAGCTAGCCACGGTGAGGGCGAACGCGGCGGCGACGGCGAGCTGTCGCGGCGGGAAACGGTGGCACAGCCAAGTCCGGCGGTTAAAGGCGACACGAGCTAGCTCAGGCAATGCGCAAAGACGAGGCGGAGCTGAGGACGCGGGAAATTGGGCTGAGCTGCGGTGGCAGTGGTGAATTTTGGCCAGCGAACATAGGCGACCGGCGGCGAGCAGGAAAGGAAAAAGAGGAAGAGCACCGGCTGCCTTGCGTTTAAAAGAACGAGGATGACGTCGCGGCTTCAGGAGCAGCCTCTTGGACTCGGCTACGCGGACGACGCGTGTCTAGACGCGAGAAGGCGCGGGAACGGCCACGACAACGCAGACGACAGTGAGAGAGAGAGGAGAGGAGAAGAAGAAACAGAGCACGTCTGTCTACCGTAGCAATACCACCTCATTCTCCTTTTTCTGTTTTCTTCGAATTACTCCCAAATTTGCATAGCAATTTCAAAATCTCCAAAAACGAAAGTTGTTCAACTTCTCGAGATGTCCAACTTTTCTTTTTGGACCATCTTCAAATTCTCAACAGTTTTGAAAGTAGGATTTTGAATTTGGGGATTTTGAAATCCAATTAAGGTAAATAAAATAGTTAATTAGCAACTTTGGTAATTAATTAGTAACAAACTATCACTACCATTTCAAAGTACAAATTTTCATACCAATTATTGAAACCAAAGTTTGACAAAAAAATTTATTTATGAAATTTCATTTAATAATTATTTTTCAACACTTTATCAAAAACACCAAGTGTTTGGAATCAGTTTATAATTCAAATTTGAAATTCTAATTCAAACATATTTGACTTGTAAATAGTACCTAACCTTGCTACTATTACTAAGTTCAAACTTTGTACTTCAAAGTTTATTTAGGTTAAATTTTAGGTAGTTAAGAAATTTTCACGCCACAAAATCACGAAACATTATAACTTATGTTTAATGTCAACATTTCATGTCACAATCAAAACACACTATTTGCAATATATGCATGCAATATATGGACATGAAATACATTATTGCCATGATGCTTGCTAATTATGCATGATGATTAACATGTTTAGGGTTTTGTTAATTTCGTAACATCTAGGATGTTACAATTTCTCTGGAAGTTGTTTAGTTCTTCATGCATAGCATTGACCCAATCAACATCCTTCAAAGCTTCATCAATCTTTTTAGGTTCAATGGATGATACAAATGAGAAGTGTTCACAAAATGATGCCAATCTTGATCTTGTTTGCACACCTCTTGAGATATCACCAATTATGGAATTCAAAGGGTGATCTCTTGCAACATTGGTTGGTTGGAGCACTTGCACTTGATTGCTTGGATTTAATTGATCACTTGGTTGAGATGATGAACTAGCCACTTGTTTATCTTGCACTTGAGATGATGAAATAGCTTGATTTTGATCATGAGAACCACTAGCTTTCACATTTGAGTTACAGAGCACTTGATCTTTGCCATCTTCAACTTCAATCACTTCTCTAGGTCTTATGTCACCAACATCCATCTTCTTCATTGTATTGACCAATTGAGTGCCTCTCACATCATCTAGATTATCATCTTCCTCTTAGGAACCATTGGTTTCATCAAATTCCACATCATGAACTTCCTCAAGAGTACCACTAGCCAATGCAAATTCCAAACTTTATAAGCCTTGCTAGTAGTTGAGTAACCAAGTAAGAAACCTTCGTCATATTTCTTCTCAAACTTTCTCAATCTTGTGCCTTTCTTCAATATGTAGAACTTGCATCCAAACACCCTAAAGTATGCAATGTTGGGCTTTCCTCCATTTAAGATCTCATATGGGGTCTTTTCCAACATAGGATGATAATAGAGTCGGTTGCTATAGTAGCAAGCCGTGTTGATTGCTTAACCCCAAAATGCATGACTAACATTGTACTCACTTAACATTGATCTTGACATGTCCATCAAGGTTCTATTCTTTTTCTCAACAAGGCCATTTGATTGTGGAGTGTACTTGGCTAAGAATTGATGCCTAATTCCAAATTCATCACAAAACTCATAAACTCTTGTGTTCTTGAGTTCACTTCCATTGTCACTTCTCACTTTCTTGATTATTGTTTCAAACTCATTGTGAATTCTCTTGACAAATGTCTTGAAGGTTGCAAATGCATCACTCTTGTCAACTAGAAAGAACACCCATGTGTATCTTGAGAAATCATCCACTATCATAAATCCATACTTGTTGCCACCAATACTTGTATATATAGTTGGCCCAAACAAATCCATATGCAACAACTCAAATGGCTTGGATGTGCTCATCATGCTCTTCTTAGGATGAGTGTTGCCAACTTACTTTTTGGCTTGATATGCACAACATAGATTATCCCTCTGAAATGTAACATCTTTCAAGCCTTCAACTAGATCATGCTTTATCAATCTATTCAATTGCTTCATTCCAACATGACTAAGCCTTCTATGCCATAACCAACCCATACTAGATTTTGTGATCAAACATGTTGACAATTGAGCTTCATTAGTATTAAAATCAACCAAGTATAAATTCTCATATATAAAGCCTTCAAAGATCAAATTAGAGCCATCTACACTTATGGTCCCTACATCATCAACTCCAAATATGCACTTGAAACCAAGATCACAAAGTTAATTTACCGACAATAGGTTGAAGTTTAAACTCTCTACTAGTAGCACATTGGAGATACTCAAGTCATTGGATATCGCAATCTTACCAAGCCCTTTGACCATGCTTTTGCCATTATCACCAAATGTGATACTATCATAACCATTGCTATCATTGGTGTTGATTGAATTGAACATTCTTGAATCACAAGTGATGTGTTGTGTGCACTCACTATCAAGCACACAATGCCTTTCTCTGGCTTTATAATTGACTTACTGTTGGTATACATTAAATGCACACTAGTAAATATGATTATTCGCAAGTGCACAGATATAATACCATTGTAACACTTCACCAAGATTATCTAGGTTTTAATATCAAACCCAAAGGAACAGTAGGTGACGATGACTAAGTCTATAAACTTAATCCAATTCATAATCAAGCTAGAAAATATCAAGAACAAGGAGAATACTAAGGACTTTCTAATTCCAATCTCAATAAGCTATGCCTTGTATCGTTCTATCACGGGCGATAACCAAAATAGGAGCAGAAATGAGAGTTCTCCCCTACCTAGTATCTATAAGCCTGCCAAACCTATTACGAGAGGTAGGACTACAGAGGATTCAACAAAGTTATAAAGTCACCTTCGCGAGCTACCACCGTCCGGAAAACTAGGGGACATTCACAAGTAACCCTAGTCTAAGCACCACGCTTACACTATGAATACTAGTTCAATCAAGGAGCTACCAATATCAAAGCTCTCAAAAGAGTTGCAAACTTAAAGAACAATATGAGCAAATTGCTTACTTGAATCAGAAGTCGATTACCAAAGAATCTTAGAAGCAAGTCCCGTGCGAAGGAACTCGATCCCGAAGAATACAGTAGCAGAGATGCACCGACAGGCTGCAACTCCTCCAATACTCCACTCTACAACTCTCTCTCTCTCTCTATCTCTAAACAAGACTAATTCTAAGAAGAACTAATCTCTCTTGATTGCTAGCCTAGATCTCTATGGGATGTAGAATTAGGGTTTCTGACTCTTCATCTCTTGATCAGGCAATGCTTCAAGGAGGGGGTCTAGGCTCCGTATATATAGTCCGATAGGGTGCACGAGAGCCATTAGATCAAACTGACTTAACGTAGGGCCAAGATGCATCATTGGAGGCGGTGGAAGAAGGTCATAGAAGATGATAGGTGGGCCCCACAGTAGCAGGTCGGGTGGCACCCCCCAGAAGGTTCAGGTGCTTCCCTTCACGCTGGTGTCTTTTGGTGTCTTCTTGATTCTTCTAGCGTAGTTTTCGTCATGGGAAACTTTTGTATTTTTATGCAATTAAATCCTCCTTTGTATGCTTTCTTGAATAATCCCTAGAAAATAGAAATTCACCAAAACTCAAGGAAATTGTCAGTAATAACCTTCTATTCTATGATATTTATGCATTTCACAAGGAAGGTTGACGGTTCATGATATACGTTAACTATTGTCAACAAATTCTCCCACACTTAGGCTTTTACTCATCCTCGAGAAAAGGTTGGATTATCAAGATAGATTAGATACGATAGATTACTTAAGACATAACTTTAGAACAAAATATCAATACAAGATTGTTCCTAGTCATACATGCACTGCGGGATTCAAAGTGTCTACCATGAAACTTTGGGTGGTTGAAGAACAAAACAACTTGAAATAAACCACTCTCTTCCGTCAATCAAGTCAATTGGAGAATTGGTTTAGAATTTTGAAAACAAAACATAGCTTACCTTCTCCCTTTGCAGTACTCTCAAATCACTCGTATATGTAGTATTTTTGGATCCTTACCAAGGCATAGATGATTGCCTTCTTTATCTGACTTCTAAAAGCTTATGTGGATCTCAGGTAGGTATGAAAATGTAAGAACATTCTTGCATTGTATATATTGTAAAGTCAAAATAAGGATCCAAGGAGAAAAAATGTCACACTCTTATATCAAGATATGCAAGTGTGTGGAATATATATATATATATATATATATATATATATATATATATATATATATATATATATATGGTGGCTATCCTAAATCTACTATGCTCTTTGAAAACATGTCTCTCTTGTTTGAAACTTGAAAACTTTTGGTAGAGAGTATGGGCTATCTTCTTATTTATTTCTTTTTTTAACTTTATTTGAACACTTATCCATTTTTTTCAATACTTTTACTTTTGCATAGCCACATACCTCCTTTCTGCAATTGGAAAATTTCAAGAGAAGACATTTATAAAATACTTAGAGCATTTATTCCTAATTTTTTTTTGTGTTCTCTCCCAGTGTAGGAGTAAAACATTTTTAAGTGGATGGAAAAACATGTTTTTGCATACTCCTAGTGTAGGAGCAGCAGGTATATGTGGGTGTACATGATCTTGATCTTGGGAGCATGATAAATTTCTCAACAAGGGTTAACAATGTTTGACCAAACTCAACACAAATACAAGCAGTAAATATAGAAGGTTTATCTATCCTATGTATGGCTCTGGTAGGACATTGCTTTTACTACAAAGGAGAAGTGTAGCTATTCTTTTTAACTTTTGAAATGAAATCTTCTCTAAAGACAAAACATCAAGAATTAAGTTCTCATTATTCTACTATCTCATATTCCTCAACAACTTAAGTAATCATGGGCTCCCTAATAATAAGTTCCCAACAGCAACATGACTTCTAGGAAAAGTATTACGTGAGTTTATTCTTAAGTCATGAATTAAATAATCTTTCCTATCTAATTAAGGGTGTTTTAACATGTGATTTCAATTCGGATCAAAACAAAAGGTGAAACATATTTAATTATAGAGTATTGGGCTCAAACCTGACTGTGGACGAAATGAGATAGGAGAGGAGGAAGTAGTGGGCCGGTCGGCCTAGTAGGGTGAGGCTGGGTGACACCCCATGGTGGCCTCTTGGGGCCCACTTTTCCATGTGTGGTCCTCGGTTGATTTTTGTTCGAATTGCGTGATTTTTGCGGTTGAATTCTTTTTCATGGTCACGGGGTGTCACCTCTACACTTGTTTTTCTGTATACTTTTTGCACAACATGTGGAGACAAACACATACAAAAAATAGAGAGAGTCGGTAATCATGATAATTGAATAAGGCACTTTATTTATTCAAACCTAACAAAACAATGCTCTAACACTTTGAGCTATCACTGACCAAACACTTAGGGCACGAATAAACCTAACTTTTAACGAACCTAATAATTTATACCTAACACTCATGTGCCTTATTACTATGATAACTTGAGGATAACTAAACCTTCTTCTCAGAAGGGTGATTCTTTAATTTCTCAACCTCTTTCCTAAGTCTACAGATTTCTCTAGTATTAGTTTCTATCTGCGCCGTCATGTTTTTCATTGTCGTATGCTGGAGATCTCTATTCACCTGCATGGTAGCCATCTGTTGCTTCATGGCTTCAAATCTTTCTTCTAGTATAGCAATGGTGGTCTTCGGATGCCTTGCTTCTCTTTCAAACAGTGGTGGAGGTGCAAATCTCTTAGGAGCTTCTCGAGGAGGGAGGAATCGGACTTGTCCTGAAGGAGTGCGAATTCTGTCAAGGGAGACATGGGAGGTAGTAGCATACTTCACACAGGTGACATCTCTGAACTTGTTGGTCTTCACATTGACGACCCTCTCATTGTCCTTGGGAGGTAGCACCTTGGTGCCTTGCGAAACAGCGACCTTCTTGTCCTTTGGAGCATCTTTTAGGAACAACTTCATCAGAGGTGATGGTAGTGTAGGCCAACGAACTTGAACATAGTAAGCTTGCTCATAGCTCTGTGTTGGTGGCACTGTTGCTAATGCCTTCGGTGGGACAATGGCGAGACGTTTAGCATCAGGGACAGGGGTGATGGCCATAGCTTCTCCCTTTATAGGAACAAGGGCTAGAGCTTCTTTCTTGATAAGGACAATGGGCAGAGCTTCCTCCTTCGGGATCTTGTTGAGGTTGGTCCTGAAGACGATCATCTTTTTCCAGCCGTTGGAGCTTGGAGGAGGAGAGGAGAGGACTTTCTATGAAAAGGAGAGGAGGCTTTGATGGTATGAGGTTAGAGGGGGTCTAGGCTTGTTTATATAGGGGGCATCAACTTGTAGCAGGGGTTAAGATTCATCTTGTCATGGTTCCGTACGAAAGAATTTTTGAATCGCGTTAAAACTGTGGGATTAGAACGAGGAAGGTCGTAGAAGGTCAGGGAGACTTGAGCCGACGGGAGAGGTGGAGTTGGGGGGACAGGCGACATCAAGGGCCCAGGCCGACCGGTCCCACAAGTTAGCCCCTCGCGGTGGCTTTCGTCATGGTGCCTTCTACTTCCATTTACTACCTGATAAACATATTTTCGCTAATTTTTCATAACGGAGAGTACGACTATCATACTTAAGGTAAATTAATGAAATCAAATTCATCAACTACCTCATTAGGTCTAGTAGGTTCTAGAAAAATCTTAAGACGGTGGTCATTTACTTGAATAATGTACCTTCGTGTGATTGTAGAGTTACCATTCCATATGATGACGCATCCACCACTTTAAATGGTCCTTCCCATTTGCTTCGAAGTTTTCTATGCCCAAATCATTTGACCCCAGAATTAAAAAAGTAATACCTTATCTCTGGGTGCAAACTCCTTCTTCTTGATCCTCTTGTCATGCCATCTCTTAGTTCTTTCTTTGTAGATTTTTGAATTGTGATATTCCTTTTCTCTCCATTCTTCCAATTTCGATATTTGCATCTTCCTCTTTTTTCCTACGGCTTCAAAATCCATGTTCCATTGCTTGATAGCCCAGTGAGCCTTGTGCTCTAGTTCTATAGGTAGATGGCAAGTCTTACCACACACCAATTGGTATGGTGACAAACCCAAAGGTGTCTTATAGGTAGTACGGTAAGCCCAAAGTGCTTCATGTAATCAATCTCTCCACACCATTCCCATTTCATCTACTATCTTATGTAGAATGTTCTAGATCTGTTTGTTTGATGTTTCTGCCTGTCCACTTGGCTCATGATGATATGGAGTGGCAACATTGTGATGAATCACATGACTCTTTAGATAGAGGTGAAACCTCTTGTCAATGAAATGTGTTCCTCCATCACTAATCACCATTCTTGGAACTCCAAATCTTAGAAATATTATTTCTTCAAATGTCTTCCTAGAACGTCTTGAGTCAGCTTTCTTGCATGGCATGGCTTCTACCCACTTGGATACGTAGTCAACTGCCACTAAGATGTACTCACAATTCTTTGACTTTGAAAATGGTCCCATGTAATCGATTCTCCAGACATCAAAGAGCTCAATCTAAAGGTTGTTGGTGAGTGACATGGCATCTCTTGAATTGATATTCCTGTGCCTCTGACACGCTCCACACCTCCAGATGAAATCTCTAGTGTCTTCATACATGGTTGGTCAAAAGAATCCACTCTACCAAATCTTCGCATGAGTACGGAATACCCCATAATGTCCTCCATATGGTGATGAGTGGCGCTTCTAAATAATTTGAATGCCTTCCTCTGCTGCCACACACCTTCTGAGCAGTCCATCAGCATAGACTCTGAAGAGGTACGGTGGATCCCATATGTGGAGACGACTTTCATAAATAAGTTTTCTTTTGTTCTCCCCTAGTGGAACATGACCTGCAACCATAAAATTGACAATATTTGCGTACCACGGGTCTAATTTTGTTACCTTGAAGAGCATGTCATCCCTCAGTGAATCATTAATAGGCAATTCCAGTGAATTCTCAAATTATATTCTAGACAAGTGATTGGCAACAGAATTTTCTACTCCCTTTTTATCTTTTATTTCTAAATCAAATTCTTGGAGTAATAAAATCCATATTATCAAATGAGGTTTAGCATCTTTCTTAGTGAGCAAATATTTTAGAGCAGCATGATCAGTATAAACAATCACTTTTGCTCCCACTAAGTAAGACCTAAATGTATCAATAGCAAAAACAATAGCAAGGAGTTCTTTTTCAGTTGTTGCATAATTAAGTTGTGCTCTTGTTCGAATTTTGCTAGCATAAGCAATTGCATGATGCTTCCTATCTTTTGTTTGTCTCAAAACTGCCCTCACAGCATAATCACTAGCATCACACATAATTTCAAAAGGTAATGACCAATCAGGGGTTTGAATGATTGGTGCAGAGATGAGTGCTTCTTTAAGAGTATTAAAAGATTTCAAGCATGCAACATCAAATTCAAAAGGAACATCCTTAGCTAACAAGTTAGTCAGTGGTCTAGCAATATGTGAAAAATCTTTTATGAATCAGCGATAAAAACCACAATGACCAAGAAAACTTCAAATTCCTTTCATATTCACAGGTGGAGGTAGTTGTTCAATCACTTCAATTTTAGCTCTATCTACCTCTATACCTCTTTCTGACATAAAGTGTCCTAGCATTTTTCCTTCTCTAACCATAAAATGATATTTTTCCCAGTTAAGGACTAAGTGCTTTTCTTTACATCTTTGCTAAACCTTATCTAAGTTTTCAAGACACTCATCAAAAGTTTTTTCATAAACAAAAAATTGTCCATGAAAACTTCCATAATCTCTTCAATCATTTTAGAAAATATAAACATCGTGCATCTTTGAAAAGAAGCTGGAGCATTACATAATCCAAAAGATATTCTACGACAAGCATAAGTTTTGTATGGACATGTAAAAGTGGTTTTGCTTTGATTATCAGGGAGGATTGAAATTTGGTGATATCTCGAATAACCATCAAGAAAACAAAAAAAGAATGATTCGCTAAGCGCACTAACATTTCATCAATGAAGGGTAGCAGAAAATGATCTTTCTTTGTTGCTTTATTAAGTTTTCTATAATCTATGCACATTCTCCATCCAGTGATGGTTCTTTGGGGGTATTAATTCATTCTTGTCATTTTTAACAACAGTCATTCCACCCTTTTTAAGTACAACTTGAACAGGGCTTACCCACTCACTATGTGGGACTGGATAAATAATCTCAGCATGCAACAATTTTAAAATATCTTTCTTAACAACCTCTCTCATCGTATTGTTAAGCCTACGCTGGGGCTCTCTAGATGGGGTAATATCTGGATCAGTTGGAATGCGATGGGTGCAAAGAACAGGACTAATTCCCTTAAGGTCTTGGAGTGAATAGCCAAAAGCAGCTCGATGCTTTTCTAAGACAGTTATTAAACGTAAAGATTCTTCTTTAGAGAGTTTATCACTTATGATCACAGGAGAATCTGGATCATCATTCAGAAAAGCATATTTAAGACCAGAAGCAAAGGTTTAAGTTCAATATGAGGCTTAGGTGGCTCTAGCAATTCATTGAGAGGTTCAGGATAAGTAGGACCCTCATCCTCATCTACCTAGTTGGTGAAGAACTGGGCATCATTTTCTAAGTTTGGTTCAATTAATTATTCAAGAGATGCTACCTTAACCTCTTCTATTGGGTCAAGCTCGGGGAGTGGCTCTATCTTGGTTTTCAAAGAATGATTTATGGGCATAGAGAGCTTAAACCCTTTCCCAAGTCTAACATCTAACTTCCCTGTTTGTCCTTCTTGGATAAGTCTTTCTATTGGCAATCCTATCAACACGTCGAATTCCCAAGCATCAAAGATGTAGAAATTCAACTGGACTTGAAATCCATTGACTATAATTGGAAGGGCACATAAAATTCCCAAACTTGGAATAATGTGTCCCGAAAGACTTTTCAGCAATTTATTAGTTGGAATTAATGGCATGTCTTCTAATAATTTCTTAGCAAAAGCAACAGACATGATATTAACACCTACTACTGGATTGTAAAAAGTATCAAAAGGATATTTATCAATTTGGCATTGAACGGTGACAGAGGGAGAATCTAAATGGATTATTTTATTTAAAAGTTCTGATTCTTCTAACCACTCGTCACTCAAAACTGATACTAATTCTTTCGTTGTCTTTTTAAGAAACTCTACATCATCAGGGTGTAAAAAGTTTGCATTTTTGGATTCCTGAGGTTTCATTATCACATGATAATTTGAGGTATTTCTAAATTCAGTAAAAAGATCATCCTCAAAATCAAGCATAAAATTAGAAAGCAGAGTTTCCTCCTCTTCCTCTTGTGTTAGTTCAAGCTCTAAAACTGCTGAAGGTTGAGATGATTCAAGCAAAAGTTTGGGTTCAGCTATTTGGGTTTCTTCTAACAACTCCACTCTTTCTTCAGGAAGGTTATTTAAAATGTTCATAAGAATGGTTTTCGTACGTTCAGCAGTAATATGCATGAACGCTCCTCCTGCGGCCAAATTAAGGTATTTCTTTGTTTTTCTATTAAGGCCTAGAAAGAAGTTTTGCAAAAGCATGGGTTCTGGCAAAGCAAGACTAGGACCTGAATTAATAATACTATCAAAACGTTCCCAAGCCTTTCCTAGTCATTCGTTTTTCTGTTGTTCAAAACTTAAAATTTCCAAATGAAGTTTAGTGACTTTTCGGATAGGGAATAATTGTAAACAAAAGTTAGAGCATAAAGCTTCCCAATCTCCTTGCATACTCCCAACGTGGTGATTATACTAGTGTTTAGCCTCTCCTGTTAAAGAAAAAAGCTTCCATCTTAATGTTTCATCGGCCATGCCTTCAATGCGGAGGCAGGCACAGGTCTGCTCAAAATCAGCTAGATGGGAATAGGGGTTTTCGCTATCACTACTAGAAAAAGTGTGTTCCTGAACTAAATGAATTAACCTCGGGCGTAGCTCATAGCCAGATGATGTAATCGGTTTAGATGATTCTACTGGCTCAAGGTACAAGCCCGATGGTGCTCCGTTATTGAGATAAAAGTTGGGATACGAGTTCCATAGTAAAAAGGTAAAAATAAAATGAACTAAAAACTAAAGGTAAAATAAAGGTAAAAGTATAATACAAGATTAAGCTAAACTTAAAGTCAACTCAGCAAACTGTTCCCCGGCAACGGCGTCAGAAATGCTTGTTGGTATAAACTGAATGCACACTAGTAAATATGATTATCCACAAGCGCACAGATATAATACCGTTGTACCACTTTACCAAGATTATCTCGGTTTTAATATCAAACCCAAAGGAACAGTAGGTGACGATGACTAAGTCTATGAACTTAACCCAATTCACAATCAAGCTAGGAAATATCAAGAACAAGGAGAATACTAAGAACTTTCTAATTCCAGTCTCGATAAGCTACGCCTTCTATCGTTCTTTCATGGGCGATAACCAAAATAGGAGCAGAAATCAGAGTTCTCCCCTACCTAGCATCTATAAGCCTGTCAAACCTATTACGGGAGGTGGGACTATAGAGAATTCAACAAAGCTATAAAGTCACCTTCGGGAGCTACCACCATCCGAAAAAACTAGGGGACATTCACAAGTAACCCTAGTCTAAGCACCACGCTTACACTATGAATACTACTTCAATCAAGGAGCTACCAAGATCAATGCACTCAAAAGAGTTGCAAACTTGAAGAACAATATGAGCAAATTGCTTACTTGAATCAGAAGTCGATTATCAAAGAATCTTAGAAGCAAGTCCCATGCGAAGGAACTCGATCTCGAAGAATACAGCAGCAGAGAAGCACCGATAAGCCGAAACTCCTCCAATACTCCACTCTCCAACTCTCTCTTTCTCTAAACAAGACTAATTCTAAGAAGAACTAATCTCTCTTGATTGCTAGCCTAGATCTCCATGGGATGTAGAATTAGGGTTTCTAGCTCATTAGCTCTTGATCAGGCAATGCTTCAGGGTGGAGGTCTAGGCTCCGTATATATAGTCCGGTGGGGTGCACGAGAGCCATTGGATCAAACTGACTCAACGTAGGGCCAAGATGCATCATTAGAGGCGTTGGAAGGAGGTCACAGAAGATGATAGGTGGGGCCCACAGTAGCAGGCCAGGTGGCACCAAGGGGTAGGGCCAGGCGGCACCCCCAGAAGGTTCTGGTGCTTCCCTTCACACCGGTGTCTTCTGGTGTCTTCCTGATTCTTCTAGCATAGTTTTTGTCGCGGGAAAGTTTTTGTCTTTTTATGCAATTAAATCCTCCTTTGTATGCTTTCTAGAATAATCCCTGGAAAAATAGCAATTCACCAAAACTCATGGAAATTATTAGTAATAACCTTCTATTCTATGATATTTATGCATTTCACAAGAAAGGTTGACGGTTCGTGATATACGTTAACTACTGTCAACACCTACAAAAGAAGATCAATTCCTTTTAGGTACCCAAACGTGCTTGGGTCCTTGAAGGTTAATTACTAAGGTCTTTGGCACACAAATGGGTTTCTTCTTTGAGCCCACAATTGGTGTACCAATGAACTTAGCCTTCACACCATTCACACCCTTGGTAAGCATGTAACAAGAATCAAAACTAATTGAGAATGCATTAGCATTGTTCTTGTTCTTGTTCTTGCAATATTGCTGTATGTGCCCAACTTGCTTAAATCTATTGTAAAAACGACAATTGCCCTTCACAAAACTAGTTTTGTGAGTTGCAAAGATCACCTTACCTTTTTTGGGGGTATAGCCCAATCCCTCTTTGTTAAGAGAGAACCTTTGGCTACCCAAGCATTTTAGTAAGCGGGTCTCACTGCCATAGGCCTTGCCTAGGGCATGAGTGAGCTTGTCCACTTTTCTCTTGAGAGTCTTATTTTCAACCATTAGTGAGGTATCACAAATGAAACCATCACTAGTAGTAGAGGTAGGAGTGGTGGTGGTGGTGGATGATGAGCTACAAGAAGGGTTAGTGGGAGCAAAATAATGGGTTCATAAAAAGATTCATCAATCAAGTCACATGTTATGCCCACATCATATGATACGATTACCCTTTCCTTATCTTGTGCAAGAAGCAAGGAGTGAGCCTTTTCAAGCTTGGTGTGAGCTTTGCCAAGCTTCTCATGGGCTTCCACTAGCCCCTCATGAGTAGCATTGAGCTCATCAAATGATTGCTCAAGAGCACTAAGCTTCTTTTGTAATTCTCTGCACTTCTTGTTCTTCTTGTTAATTATTGAGTCGGTTTGTTCTAGCATGCTCATTAGTTGTTCATTAGAGAATTCATCATCATCACTATCATTTTCACTTTCACTATCATCATTTTCACTCTCATCATATTTTACCTTGGAGCCCTTGGCCATGAAGCATGATGAAGTGTCAAATAGTGAAGACTTGTTGTTGATAGCAATGCTTGCTAGAACCTTCTTCTTGGATGCCTTGTCATCATCACTTGAATCATCATCGGTGGAGACATCATTATCCCATGTGACAACATAGGATCCACATTTCTTCTTCTTGAAGGTCATCTTCTTCTCCTTCTTCTCCTTTTCTTTCTTGTTCTTCTTCTTCTCATTGTCCTCATTGTCACTATTGTATGGATAGTCCGCCACAATATGATCAGGACTCTTGCACTTGTAGCACAATCTTGCATATTCCTTGTTCTTGGAGTGATCTCTTCTCTTTCTTGTATGATAGCCCTTCTTCTTCATCATTTTGCCAAACTTGCGCACAAAGAGAGCTTGAGCTTCATCATCGCTATCATCATTGGAGCACTCCTCATCCCTTGAATCTTCCTTCTTTGCTTTGCCCTTGCTCTTGTTCTTGGAGGATGAAGTGCCAGCTTTGAATGCTAGACTTTTCTTCTTCTTGTCTTCCTTCTTCACAACCTCATCATCATCATCATCATCATCATTATATTGATCTTTGGTCATAACATCTCCAAGTACCTCATTAGGAGATACATCCTTCAATCTACCTCTAAAGATGATAGTTCTCAATGTCTTGAATCTCTTGGGCAAATGCATCAAGAACTTGTGAGAAGTCCTCATCCTTCACCTTCTCACCCAAACTCTTGAGATTATTGATGATAACTTGGAGCCTATAGAACATCTCCGGAATAGACTCATCATTCTTCATCTTGAAGTTGGATGGCTTGTCTTTGAGCATGTAGAGCTTAGTACTTTTTACCGTTGAAGTGCCCTCATATGTTTCTTCTAGTCTCACCCAAACTTCACTTGTCTTCTCAATATCTTTGATTTGCTCAAACACTTTTGAATCAATACCATTGTATATAGTGTTGAGTGCCATGGTATTGCACTACTTGTTGATCTTGTCATTGTTGATGAGATTGTTAGGGTCAAGAATCACAAACTCATTTTCTACCACATCCCACACCTAGTCATTTATTGAACCAAGGTACATTTTCATCTTTCTCTTTCAATAGTTAAATGATGTGCCATCAAAGAATAGTGATTTACCCCCAACATGGTTGAACACAATTGGAGCCATCTTTTAGCATCGAAGGTTATTAAGTCTTGATAAAGCGGTGACCACAACTTTGATACTACTTGAAAGGTCCTAATTGGCTAGAGGGGGTGAATAGCCTAATTTAAAAACTACAAACCACTAAACAAACTTGTTAGACAACTAATTGACTATAAAGCTTTTTGCACTAGCTCTAAAAAGTGTTGCAAGCCTCCTATCCTAACAATTCTAGTTGCTATAATCTCTAAGACAATCAATGGCTAAGTCACTAAGAGCTCTCAAAGCTAGTTACACTAAAGAGCTCAACTAAGTGAGAAACTATACTAGCAAAGGTAAGACAAGCTCTTAAAACTAATTACACTAAAGAGCTTGTTATAACTAGTTTGCAAAAAATGTAAATGACAGAGTAAGATGATTATACTGCCACATAGAGGAGATGAACCAATCAATCAATCAATACAATATGAATATCAGGATAAATTCAATGGCAAGAGACAAGTGATTTTTCTCCCAAGGTTCATGTGCTTGTCGGCACGCTAGTCCCCGTTGTGTTGACCAACAATTGGCGGTTCAGTGGCTAAGAGGTGTAGCACGAACCTCATTCACATGTTGGACACTGCAAGAACCGACCCACAAGTGAGGTAACTCAATGACACGAGCAATTTACTAGAGCTACCTTACGGCGCTTCGCCGAGGATAGTGCAATACCCATCACAGGATCACCGGAGCCGGCCACAAACAATCACAACACGTGCCGGACCTCCACCACTGCTCTAAGCCATCTATGTGGTGACAACCACCAAGAGTAACAAGAAATCCGTAGCCACAATTATCCCCAAGTGCCACTAGATGCAATTACTCAAGTAAATGCACTTAGAATCACTCCCAATCTCACTATGATGAAGAATCAAGGATGGAGATGAGTGGAAGGTGTTCGCTTAGACTCACAAGGATGTCAAGTATGTCAAAGTGCTAAGAGAGAGCCCCAAGCCGGCCATGGTCTATTTATAGACCCCCAATAAAAATCCAACCGTTACATAGCGCGGGGGTGACCGGACGCTGTGACCGAACTCATCCCAGAGTCCGATCAGGTGTGTCCGGTCACACCTACCAGCCACTCGTAGCACGCCACATCACCTCCATTCAAATCTGACCATTGCCGCCAACGTTCGCACGTGTCAGCCACTAACCAGACGTGCTTCTCTGTCTGACCGGACACAGACCACGCCAGAGTTCGGTCAACAATAGAGAAGGCCCAGAGCACAAAAATAGGATCAGACGCGTCAGGTCCAAGCTAACCAGACGCGCCACAGAGTCTGGTCGCCACTTCGCTCCCTCACAGCTACCTGTGATGCTGACGTCAGCGTATGCCACGGTCGACCTAACGCACCGCTTGCGCATCTGGTCACAAGTTGCTGCCAGCGTCTGGTCGAAACTTGGCCTCCTCGGCCGCGCTCAACACTGACCAGATGCACTCGGGGTGAGTCCGGTCACCCCGGTGCCAGCGTCCGGTCATGTACCTTCGCCTCCTTTTCTTTTTCTAAAATCACGACCGCTTCACCCTTGCTTCCAACTTGCTAACCACAAAGTGTAGAACTTGTATGCACGCGTGTTAGCATTTTTCAAAGCATTTTACAAGAGTCACATGTTAGCACACTAGGTTCCTAAATGTAATGCATGAATCATGTCATCACCTAGCGGCACTCAATAAACCGTTTAACCAAAGAATTCCCCTCTTTATAGTATGGCTATCGATCCTAAGTCACTCACACCCTCTGTGGTGTCTTGAGTGCAAAACAAAAACGACTCCTATCAATATACCTTTGCCTTAAGCCTATTTTTGTTTTTCTCTTCCTTCTTTTCCAAATGATGAGCACTTGATCATCTATGTCCATCATCACCTCTATGGACCATCTTCTAGCTTCACCACTTGAAATGTACCAACCTTATCTAATTCACACATTTAGCATAAAGGTTAGTACTATCTTTAATCAATTATCTAAAACCAAATTAGGACTTTTCAACGGTTGGGCCATATAAGCTAGGTTTGGATGTGGGGCTCAGATCATCAACCCTTGCTACACTTGGCCATGGAAGGGTATACCAAGAGGTGGTTCTGGGCATCTGTTGTGTATGTGGTGAGCTGCCGAGGGCGTCAACCTCTAAGGGGCAGTGATTGTAACACCCCAGCCTATAGTAGTTATGTTTTTGGCCCATGTGGCACGTGAGTGTAACATCACAGGTGTTACATAAGGCCTTTACACTAAACATGTACTTATTAACTTGTTAATAATAAATTAGAACAATGTAGCATGTGAAGATAAAAATGCATCACATGCCATGATAACAATAAATCAATCAAACCCTTTTAATCAAGGTCAGACTTAATTTGGTAAATAGATAATTAATAATTATTAAATACTATTTAATGTCAAGTATGTAAAAATATTCAAATTAAGAAACACATAGTGACAAACCTCAACTCATGGTTAAATAGAATAGTGAAAGAAGAAAGAGGAGAAAATAGAAGTCACCAATTGATGAAAGCATTTAAGTCCTTAATGTATGTTTATTAAATAATATGGCCCCGTTCGGCTGGGCTGATAAGCCGGCTGAAAAACACTGTTGACTGATTTGTTGTGAGAGAAAAACACTGTTCTAGCTGAAAAACAAGCTAAAAAAGACGGATTATAAGCCGGGTGAATATGGCCTATATATATAGTTGTCCTTGTGTTTGGTAAAAAAAAGGAGAGAAAATGGAAAACAAAAACACACGCACACAATGCACTCACGCACGCCTCCACCACACATGTGCCCACGCTGCCACGCACTGCTGCTGCCGCCGCCGGTGCTGCATTGCCTATGTGATGCCATGGCTAAGCTCAAACTAATTCATCCGTCTTTTAAATGTCTTATTTATGCATGTTTCACTTAAGCACGCATTTGCACCTATACATATTATTTGGGAACGATGATGAATAGATGGATGAACTGAAAGATGTTGGTGTCAAATGGGAAGATGGTGCAATGGTGACCATGTCCTGAAGATGAAATACTAACTTTGTATACTGCTACCTAGGTAAGCCCGGTGCATAACCCCTACTTTTCAGCACATATATTATGATGTGTGCATTAAGTTTTGAGGAGTTGGTTGGAATCCACCTGTATATATATTCCTTATCTATGAGTCTTACTAGTATGACAAGATTGTGTGGATTGCCATGCTATAGGACTCCGGTAGAAGTCGAGTTTTATATATATATATATATATATATATATATATATATATATATATATATATATATATATATATATATATATATATATATATATATATATTACTATTACTATCACATGGATTTGAGGTGGATAATAATTGGAGACCGAGCGAGAAACACGAAAAATGGATGTTATGAGATTGTGGATGTGGTTGGTGCAACAGGGCCTGGTCTAGTTGCAACAGAGTCAGGCTCTAGGTGCACATTTTCCCACCTGAGTCAATTAAGGACCATCCATTATTGTGGATGGCAGTTAAGTTTTGAATGTCCCTCTCACACAGGAAGGCTTGCGTACCTTACTTGTCATGGGTTCTGGCTCTTTTTGGACCAACTTGTATGGAGTCAGGAGCCGGTGGAGTTCCAAGGGCATGAATCTGCTGCATAGGCTGCAATGTTGGGACATGGAGTCCTAGTTTGGAAGGGGACCTAGAGCTTGTGACATGTTTGGGAAGGCTAGTCTTATATGTGCTTTTGGGTTCAGACGAGGCGTGTGTTGAGGGACACCTAGCTGGGATACATCGATTCACGAATATCTGTTTCATTTGAGACGGTATCTGCTTGGCTGTGGTCTGCCACCATAGTAATAACTGGAACATGGATGAGGACTTAAAATGATTCTGATTGCTTACCACATGCTTCAAAGTAGTACAAGTGCTTACCTAGAACGGTTAGCTAATAAACTAATCCTGACCGCTAAAACTTTCAATATAAGGATACACTATTAGTAATGCTTCCTGTAAGTTCAAACCAGCAAAATAAATAAGCCTTACATATCCATGGAGTCATTTTATTTTTTTCCTATCGGGTAAGCCTTGCTGAGTACACTTGAATACTCAGGGTTTTATTCTCCCTGTTGCAGATAACACGTGGATGCTACAGCTAACTCTTATGTGTGGATATCTCCTAGTGGGCTCAGCGAGGATTCCTTTTACGCTGCGATAGTAGTTTTATTTATAACCCACGCCAAATGTTTTTATAAAGAAAAGTCTTATAACTTTGCTATCATATTTTGTATAATTATTTGCCATGCTAAATGCTTAGACATGTCTCTGAATAAATATTTATTTTCGTTATAACGTTGGTCACATAATTATTTGCTGCTGCAAGATAAAAAATATGTACACATGTAATATATCAACTTTTATTTAAGCTACACTATAATTGTTATTTTCGCTGATGTATAAAATTGTTTTTGTAATAACTCCGATCTTTGAAATCTTGTGATGTATGAAATGATTAAGAATGTTGTAAGCTTCATTCGCTTATTTATGATCCTGATGAAAATTTTGGATTTTTGAGTTCTCTCGTTATGTGTGCTCAACAGAACCGTTTGATTTAGTTTGCACCCTGGGGTAGTTAGTGTCTAATGGTTCTGCCACAATGAGGCATTGTTATTGATGGGTTTGGTACCACCTTGAAAGTTTAGGAGGGTGAGTCCAGCTTATAATACTTATAGTTTCAAACATATCACCTCAATGTAAACTCTTTAACATGAAGCGAGTACGCAAATATAAGTGAGGTGTTACACATATACAGATCTGTTCTACGTGCAGAGCTGGGCCGTATAAGTAGATTTTGAACATTGTTTGTTACATTCCTTGTCCTCCCATTAGCAACTAGAGTGAAAAGATTGTTTGTAACTTAGTCATTAGAAATCATACCGATCAATCATCTTATTGTTTGTAACTTAGTCATTGGAAAACATATCGATCAATCATCTTAGCCATATATATGTTTTTCCTTATGTACAGTACTCGGAAAACTCCACGATGGAGTGCTGCATCGATATTTTATACGCACATGCAAAATCATGTGGCTTGCGACATGTTATGACACAACTGTAGGAGTTTCCTAGTGAGTTTTTCTCAGGGTTAGTTCTCTTGTTACTTTTTTTTTCCTAATTTATAAAATGAGTAAAGTGCACTAGCGGTCTCTAAACTTACGCGATTGTGTCATCTGGGTCCCTAAACTCGCAAATCGACCATTTAGGTCCTCAAACTTGTTTATCTGTGTCATCTCGGTCCCTAAACTTATTCGGTTGTGTCATCCTGGTCCCTAAACTTGCAAATCGACCGTTTAGGTCCTCAAACTTGTTCAGTTGTGTCATCCCGGTCCCTAAACTTGGTTTTGGATCTCATCTGGGTCCAAACTGAGCAATTTTAAAACTTGATATCAAACAATAATTCATAACTTTTTCATATGAACTCAAATGAGGACAAACTTTATATTAAAATTGTAGCCCTCGACGTGATCTACAACTTTGTAGTTGAAAAGTTTTTGAATTAAAACTGTTTAGAGTCCCAAAATATTGTTGTATGTTTATAGATTTTGAAATTTCAAATTTCAAATTATTAAACAATCATGGATATTGATATGGTCTATATGAAAGTTATAGTTCTTAATATTATCTACAACTTTGTAGTTGAAAAGTTTTTTATTTGAAGTCGTTTATTATCCCAAAATTTAATTTTAAATTTTAAAAAAATTAAAAAATTAAAAATTTAAAATTAAATTTTGAGATAATAAACGACTTCAAATAAAAAACTTTTCAACTACAAAGTTGTAGATAATATTGAGAACTATAACTTTCATATAGACCATTTCAATATCCAAGATTATTTGATAATTTTGAATTTTAAATTTCAAAATCTGTAAACTTACAATTAAATTTTGAAATAATAAACGACTTCAAATAAAAAACTTTTCAACTATAAAGTTGTAGATAATATCGAGAACTATAACTTTCATATAGACCATATCAATATCCAAGATTGTTTGATAATTTGAAATTTCAAAATCTATAAACATACAATAATATTTTGGGACTCTAAACAGTTTTAATTCAAAAACTTTTCAACTACAAAGTTGTAGATCGCGTCGAGGGCTATAATTTTGATATAAAGTTTGTCCTCATTTGAGTTCATATGAAAAAGTTATGAATTATTGTTTGATATCAAGTTTTAAAATCGCTCAGTTTGGATCCAGATGAGATCCAAAACCAAGTTTAGGGACCGGGATGACACAACTGAATAAGTTTGAGGACCTGAACGGTCGATTTGCAAGTTTAGGGACCGGGATGACACAGCCGAATAAGTTTAGGGACCGAGATGACACAGATGAATAAGTTTGAAGACCTAAATGATCGATTTGCGAGTTTAGCAACCGCGTAAGTTTAGGGACCGCTAGTGTACTTTACTCTTATAAAATTGTAAAACGACTTATAGAGCTAGCTGGATTTTAGCCAGCCTATTGAAAATCGATTTATAGAGCTTGCGGTGTTTCAACTAACATTTAGAAATCGTTGATTTACAGAGATACACAGATATAGCTATAGAGGTGAGCGGAGCCATCCGTGAAAAAAAGTTTCTGTTGTGATAATTCTAGATTAGGACAAAAATTTTAAATTTAGTTAATTTAAAGAAAAATATCAATATTTATTTCTTCAAATGGATTTATTATAAAAATACATTGTTAAATTAATCTCATAAAACTTATTTGATTTTATAAAATTATTAATATTTTATATATTAGTTTAATTAAACTAAAATTGTTTGACTAGCGAGGAGTGAGAATTGTTTTTTATTGCACAGAAGGGAGCAGTAGACGCCTAGACGGACGGCTAAACGCACGCCCCTACCGGCTGCCACCACTCCGTCAGGCGCCAGTAGGTTGCTCTTCCAAGCTGCGCTGCACCTTGCGCGCAGTGCAGAGCTTCGGAGCAGTGGAGCACCAGGTCAGAGTGTTTGGTCGGGGGAGCCGGGTGGAGCAGCCATTTCAGGAGTTCTCTGCTCTTTGCAGCAGCAGCATCACCAGGTAGGTGATTCGTTAATGGTTCTCTACAATCCTGTGTTCCTGGTGTGTTTGGATGGATAAATCATCTTTTTATTGAATCCCTACGGCGCCGTCCCCGGCAGGGACCAGCCGCGGCGACCTCGCTGGCTACCTCGGTCTCTTTACATCTCTACTGTTCGACGCATTGGACGGACTCATACTCCGCTCCATCCGCCTCCTCCCGACCTCAAGCATTTCGGGCTCGCGTCGGAGGTCAGTCCCTGACCCTGAGCACACGACCTGCTCGACGAATTGCCGCACTGCCGTGCCGAACAAAAATATATGGCTGTAAGCCTCTAACCTTCTTTTCTGCCGTATCTTGGCTTCATAGTACTCAGATGTATCCGGCGCAAGGTCTGATGATTGATAGCGAATTGCGTTTCACCAATTGCCATGCCACGAGGAATGCAACTTCCAAAGCTCCTTTCATCGTTTGCTTATCTGATTGTTCAATGGTGGGCATTTTTTACCTCCTTGTTATTATATTCGGTCCTCTTTTCTTTCGTTTGAGATGAAAGTCATTGGTAGGATGTTTTTTTTTGGGGAAAAAAATCTTGGCATAAAAAAGTGTATTGTTTCTCTTGTTTGCTAACAACAACAACATAACCTTTTGTCCCAAGCAAGTTGGGGTAGGCTAAAGATGAAACCCAAAAGAGACGAGAAAACAGGGAGATACATAAAGGGACAAAAGGAGCACAAGACAAAAAGAGGTTACGGTTCAGGCACGTTGATTGCCAATCTCCAAGCGCTCCTATCCATAGCTAAATCCTTAGGGATATTCCACTCCTTAAGATCTCTCTTAACGGACACGTCCCAAGTTAGTTTAGGTCGACCTCTACCGCTCTTTACATTATCGGCCCGCTTTAGAACTCTACTACGCACCGGCGCCTCAGGAGGCCTCCGTTGGACATGTCCAAACCATCTCAACCGATGTTGAATCAATTTCTCCTCAATTGGAGCCACCCCAACACTATCCCGAATATCGTCGTTCCGGACTCTATCCCTCCTTGTGTGCCCACAACACCAACGCAACATACGCATCTCTGCTACACTCAATTGCTGGACATGTCGCCTTTTTGTAGGCCAACACTCAGCACCGTATAACATCGCCGGACGAATCGCCGTCCTATAGAACTTACCTATCAGCTTCTGAGGCACCCTTTTGTCACAGAGGACGCCAGAAGCTTGACGCCATTTCAACCAGCCGGCTGAAATTCTATGCCTAACATCTTCATCAATGTCTCCGTCCTTTTGTAGCATCGACCCTAAATACCGAAAAGTATCCTTCTTGGCCACCACTTGCCCATCGAGGCTAACGTCTCCCTCCTCATGCATAGTCGCGCTGAAATCGCACCTCATGTACTCGGTCTTAGTCCTACTAAGTCTGAACCCTTTCGACTCTAACGTTTGCCTCCATAGTTTTAACTTCCTATTAACCCCTGCCCTACTGTCGTCAACTAGCACCACATCATCAGCAAAGAGCATACACCAAGGGATACCACCTTGTATGTCCCTTGTGACCTCATCCATCACCAAAGCAAATAAATAAGGACTCAAAGCTGATCCCTGATGCAGTTCTATTTTAATTGGAAAGTCACTGGTGTCGCCATCACATGTTCGGACAAACGTCACCACATCCCTGTACATATCCTTGATGAGGGTAACATACTTAGTTGGGACTTTGTGCTTTTCCAAGGCCCACCACATGACATTTCTCGGTACTTTGTCATATGCCTTCTCGAGGTCAATAAAGACCATGTGCAAGTCCTTCTTCTGCTCCCTATATCTCTCCATCAATTGTCGTAATAAGAAAATCGCCTCCATGGTCGACCTACCAGGCATGAACCCAAATTGATTTTGGGTCACATGTGTCACTCTCCTTAGGCGATGCTCGATAACCCTCTCCTAGAGCTTCATCGTATGGCTCATCAATTTAATCCCACGGTAGTTAGTACAACTTTGAACATCTCCCTTGTTCTTGAAGATAGGTATTAATATACTTCTCCTCTATTCTTCAGGCATCTTGTTAGACCGAAAAATAAGGTTAAAAAGCTTAGTTAACCATACTATCGCTTTGGCGCCTAGGTATCTCCACACCTCAATGGGGATACCATCAGGGCCCATCGCTTTACCTCCCTTCATCCTTTTCAAAGCCTCTCTGGTCTCTGCCTCCTGAATTCTCCTCACAAAGCTTCTGTTGGTATCGTCAAATGAGTCGTCCAACTCAAGGGTAGGACCCTCATTCTCCCCATTAAACAGCTTGTCGAAGTACTCTCTCCATCTGTCCTTGATCTCCTCATCCTTCACCAGAAGTCGATCTGTCCCATCCTTGATGCATTTTATTTGGTTGATGTCCCTTGTCTTCCTCTCGCGGATTCTAGCCATCCTATAAATGTCCTTCTCCCCTTCCTTTGTGCCTAGCCGCTGATAAAGGCCATCATTCGCCTGACCTTTTGCTACACTCAAAGCTCGCTTTGCAACCCTCTTCGCTATTTTATAGCTCTCGATGTTGGCTGCACTCTTGTCATGGTGGAGACGCTTGAAACACTCCTTCTCCCTAATAGCCCTTTGCACCTCGTCATTCCACCACCATGTGTCTTTCGCTTCCCGTTTGCCTCCCCTACTCACGTCAAACACTTCCGAAGCCACCTTCCGGACACATGTTGCCATCTTTAGCCACATGTCGTCGGCATCTTCTCCTTCTTCCCAAGGCCCCTCGTCTAGCATCCTCTCCTTAAACGTTTGCGCTGCTTCCCCTCTAAGCTTCCACCACTTCGTTCTCGCAATCTTGGCCCGTTTGTCCCGGTGGACACGTACTCGAAAGCGAAAATCCGCCACCACAAGCTTATGTTGAGGGACAACACACTTCCCAGGTAACACCTTACAATCAAAGCAAGCACGTCTATCCTCCCTCCTTGCAAGGATAAAGTCGATCTGGCTCGAGTGTTGTCCACTACGAAAGGTTACTAGATGAGATTCCCTCTTCCTAAAGAGGGTGTTCGCTATCAACAAGTCATAGGCCAGCGCGAAGTTCAAAACATCCTCCCCCTCTTGATTCCTACTACCATACCCGAACCCCCCGTGCACTCGCTCGAAACCTACATTAGTCGCACCAACATGGCCGTTGAGGTCTCCTCCTATAAAGAGCTTCTCGCCGATAGGCACGGTACTAACCATGCTATCAAGATCTTCCTAAAACTGCCTCTTGGTGCCCTCGCTAAGACCTACCTGAGGGGCATAGGCACTGATCACATTTAGAGCCGAATCTCCAACTACCAGCTTGACCAAGATAATCCGGTCGTCTTGCCTCCTAACATCAACGACTCCATCCTTAAGGCTCCTATTGATCAAGATGCCTACACCATTCCTACCCGATGTTGTCCCCGTGTACCAAAGTTTGAAGCCAGTATCCTCCACCTCCTTCGTCTTCTGGCCCTTCCATTTGGTCTCCTGAACGCATAGAATATTTACACGCCTTCTAATTGCTGCATTGACTAGCTCTCTTAGCTTACCCGTTAGGGACCCTACGTTCCAACTACCTAGACGAATCCTAGTTGGCTCGGCTAGCTTCCTTACCCTTCGCACCCGTCGAGGGAAGTGCGAAGACCCTTGCTCATTTTTCACTACACCCGGGCGTAGATGTAGCGCGCCATTAAGGTTGCGACGACCCGACCCTTGCTCATTTTTCATCGTACCCGGGTCACGATACGACGCGCCACTAAGGGGATGACGACCCGGCCCTTGCCCATTTAACACCACACCCGGGTTCCGATGTAGCGCGTCGCTAAGAGGGTTACGCCCCAACGAATCTCTTGTGGGTTTCAAATCCATGAGAGTGGTTGTTTTTTTACTGTTGGTTCGCCAGACCGTAACGCACCCTCCTCCTTTACCCGGGCTTGGGACCGGCTATGTTGAGACGACTTAAGAAAGTCTTCCAGTCAACATAGGCGGAGTTCTTGTTTGCTAAATTCTGATTTAAACTATTTTGGTTATACACCGCAACATCGACCCATGTCTCATGACTCATCTTATATTTTGATTCTTGGTATTTCAATTTTATTGCACAGAGATACTTGGTAAACATCATACTAAGAATCTTAAGTTTGTCCATATATATACTGGTATAGCATGTGCATGTTATAATCTAGGTAAACAGATGTGTGCAGTGTAATGGGTTCAAACCTAGTAATGGATTGAGATAAAGGAGAGTTATAATTAATTCTCTAAAATGAACTAGAAAGTATTTGTGTCTGTATAGTAAGTTGGATTCTGAAGCATCCGTTTACGTTTATAGAAGAATAAGCTCAAGTATGAACCAACAACTCTGGTAACTACCCATGATACACTTGGTTCTCTATAAGGCGCAGATCACGTGTAAGTATGAATAGTAATGTTTCGAGGCAACACATTAAAAATATGGATAACACAGCACACATATATGAAGAAAACCATTAGGTCTGACTTCATGTTTAGATTCCTCCAAAATTCATTTGAAGTAGCCTGTCCAATAGGAATTTTGAAGGATTTGTTATGTACCATTCATTAATTTAAATACTTCTTTGCATAATGATTACAATGAAAAGATATTTGGAGCAGCAGTTCTGGTGTTGATGGAAGGAATAAAATTTGATAGTTTCCATAATGAGATGATAAAAGAAATAATCTTATTCCAAAAGGAATTTCGGGTTGTCTACGAATAATAAAACATGCTTTATCCATCTTGGATATCGATCAGTCGTCCTCTGGAGGCCAATTTGTTTGAAACTCGCTGGGACTGAGAGGCCTAAAATTCCATAGGATATGTTAGCATCGGCAGAATGTTGCATGGACCATATGATGTTGCATATGTTGGCTCTCTGGAGAAGAAAACATAGTCCAAATTATGAATAGAAGGCAAGAAAAATAGGAGTTCCTGATATCTTGATTGTAACTTTTTAACTGTACAAATGAAAGGAAAACACCAATCCATTGTAAACATATATACATGGAACTTAGATTACTTAAACAATTGATAATGCAAACTATGGTCTCTTTGTATCATGCATAGTTGGACCTGAAAGTTATAATGTCCTTAGGCCAAAGCATCCCATAAGTTTCCAATTATTACAAGCAGTTAAACTGATCAGCAAGTTCTATTCAGAATAGCAGGCCTGAGCATAACTGTAAACCATTTTGGCCTTAGGTTTGCCAAAAGTGGGTAGTATTTGTGCAAGAAACTGATCAGAGGGATTCACTGTTCCAGTTTTCATACCTCATTCCTGCATTGCATTGAGCTTTTCAACAATATCTGCTATGGAAGGTCTCATCTTGCGTTCATGTTCCACACATTGTAACCCAATTTCAACACACATTTTAATTTGCTGGAGGCGATCTGGATCAAATGATGTGTACTTGGATGATATGTGGCCATCTGTCCAACTTTTTTGTACCTACAGGTTTCGATGTTCCTCCTGTTATATCATACATGCAAACTAAATCTAATCTAGTCTATTTGAAAAAATTCGAATCATGAAAATGCCAAATAACATGATCTTACTTTCTCAATAAATTTTCGTCCACACTTGTCTTCAGTGTTAGGAATATTCTTTTCTCCGGTGCTTATCTGAATGATTAGTAGACCCAAACTATATATGTCTGACTGGGTAGAGATTTCACCTCTGTATAGATATTCCGGAGCCATATATCCACTGAACAGAGTTCATTAAAACTTATTTAGTGTGAATTTTTAAAAATGGAATCTAGTAATAAAGGAAAATAGTCATTTCACTTTTTTTTTACTTACAATGTTCCCACAACATTTTGAGTGTTCATTCGGGTTTGCTCTTGACCAAAGAGTCTTGAAAGTCCAAAATCAGCAATTTTGGGGATCATATTATCACCCAACAAAATATTTTCAGGCTTAAGATCCATGTGAACGACAGGCTGATCCATTTCCTTATGTAGGAAATGTAAACCATTGCAGATTCCTTGAACTATTCTAAACCGTGTGTCCCAGTCGATTCTATTAGATTCACCTGTAGAAGTAGAACACAGAGATATGTAAGTAATCTTTACCAGAAACAAAAATCTTATTGTACTAATAACTCATTTTGAACTTTTTGGTTTATAATATGAATTTTAATTACTCATTTATCTCAAAGTAGCAACTGAAAACTCAATAGGATGCAAAAATTAAAGGAATTAAATAGTGGCGAATGCTGTCGAATATTGTAGTACATATACATACCAAATAGAGATCAGCCTGTACATATACATACCAAATAGAGGCGCCGGTGCGTAGTGGAGTTCTAAAGCGGGCCGATAATGTAAAGAGCGGTAGAGGTCGACCTAAACTAACTTGGGACGAGTCCGTTAAGAGAGATCTTAAGGAGTGGAATATCCCCAAGGATTTAGCTATGGACAGGAGCGCTTGGAGATTAGCAATCAACGTGCCTGAACCGTGACCTCTTTTGTCTTGTGCCCTTTATGTCCCTTTATGTGTCTCCCTGTTTCTCGTCTCTTTTGGGTTTCATCTCTAGCCTACCCCAACTTGCTTGGGACAAAAGGCTATGTTGTTGTTGTTGTTGTTGTTGTATATACATACCAAATAGATACTTTTCAAGGCTGCCCATAGGTAGATATTCATAGCAGAGAAAAACTTCAGCTATATCTACAATGATATATCTTCCATTGTGTTGTACCACCTTCTGTGACTCATGACAGTAGCCCACCAACTTCACTATATTTTCATGTTGGGCTGCCATAAGATTACAGACCTCATTACTAAATGTTTTTTCATTTGCCACAGGAGAGTTTTCTCCAAGTTTCTTCACAGCAATCATTTCCCCATTCTCCACAATTCCCTATGTCAAGTATCATGTATTATTTATATTCACATGCTGACATGTGTTCAGTCAACTTGAGATGGCAGGAAAAAATTTCAGGCGTATATAGTCATACCGTGTAGACTGTTCCAAATGCACCTTTACCAAGTTCTCGCTGAGGAGAGAAATCATCTGTGATTTGCTTCAGAAAGCTTGCTGGTATATCCTTGGGCAATGTGCTTAGAAGACTAGACCTGGTGTTAGTAGTCATCTCTGACGGTTTAGAAAGCTGTGATCTGAGCGACAGCAAGATACAGCACAAGGTATGGATGTTAGAACATCTAATTCATGGAAATATGACACAGTACTTAAAACAACTTATCCAAGAAAGAATAAGCTAAAAAATTAATAAAAACGTTAGAAAACAACCTGGTGTTTGGATGTGTGATGTTTTCTTGCAGTTGCAGTGCTGTATATAGTATTTGGTTCAGGTTTGAACTACTACATCCTAAGCTTTCATTGGCATACCCTCAACTGGAATTAATCAAAGGTAGCAATTTTTTGCTAGTTTGAAAAGTTTTAAAAGATGGGGTGTATGCACCTGGTCATCCCCAAATCAACCAGGAATGGTTCTATCCCCGAAAGATTCAGACTGATCCAGAATATGTTGACACTTCCATTTCAGTGTTCGTAATCAAGGTTTACTGCGTAATGCATCTATCAGGCGTCAGCACAGTTGCTGTAGGGGCTTTCGGATTTATTTTTTCCCCTCGAATTAGATATGACAAATGATTCAGCACTAAGTTTTGTTCAAATCAGAATGCAGGTCTAATGGAACACGCTTTCTAATGTAATCAAGGCCTTGCAAAATTCATGTGAAGAACAGCGAGGACAAGAAGACTGACCTGGAAGGGAACAGCCGGAGGATGCAGAGCAGCAGAACGATTGGGAGAGACGGATGAATCATGAGTATTTATATGCTAACTGGCGGGGAGGAAACGCGCTTCTTGGACGCGTCGCGGCCATGGTGAAGGTGGGTACGACGCGGGTCAATCTGACAAGTCAATGGCCACACGCGTTTCTGTCAGGAATTTTTTTTTTATTCCAGAGTTCAAATTTTTTGTTCATTGGAACGCCGAGTACGGAGATGAGAGAAAAATTCCATGGTGAAGCACGTTGCCGTACCTGATGTTGTATACTTGCCCCTTGTTTAGATGACATCAAAATTCCAAGTTTTTTCACTCTCTCTCCATCACATCAATTTTTAACTGCTTGCATGGAGTATTAAATGTAGGTAAAAAAAATAACTAATTACACAGTTTAGTTGTAAATCACGAGATGAATCTTTTGAGCCTAGTTGGTCCACGATTGGACAATATTTGTCAAATAAGACGAAAGTGATACTATTCATCGGGTTGAAATTTTTTCCCAATCTAAACAAGGGCTTGTATATGGAGATGAGCCTGCTGCGTGGCCATGCGAAATGGTGAATGAGTTGCCTTGCAGTTTCTGAACTGCAGGGATACATGGGCCCAATGTACGTGTAACTTCAATCTTATACTTCGCGTACTCCTACGGGATTCTACTGACGAAATGCAAAAGCTTACAAACTACGAATTGAGGCCTTGTGTACTTCCCAAATTTTTCACCAATTCTACTATACAAAAAGAAGATTTCCCGTCATATCAAAATACCGGCACATATATAGAGTATTAAATGTAGATGAAACCAAAAACTAATAGTACAGTTTTGTTGTACTTTCCGAGACGAACATTTTAAGTCTAATTAATTAATTTTTGAACAATTTTTACAAAATAAAAACAAAATGCTACAGTAACACGACCACTGTTTATGCCCGAATTCAGGCCCGAATTCGGACATCTAAACACGGCCTGAGTTAATTTCACTTCAATGGAACGGAAGTTAATTTCGGAGCATTTTGTTATTATTACGGCATGCTATATTCAACTTCGTTTTGCTTTTAAAATGTTCCCTTTTGGTTGAATTCCAATGAAAATAAGCTTTGAGAACACTTATTACGCAAACCAAATATTTCTTATCCAATGATTTACCTATTTTTCATTTTCAGAACAAAAATATCAGAAATGAAACAAACGTAGCAAGCCTCCACTAGGGAAAGGAAGATGAAGCGGAAAGGGTGCTAGAAAGAGGCTAATAAGTTAATTTCTTACTGTGCGTGTCAGTGTTGAAAAGTTGAAATCAGTTTGTCGATACCTTGTATAGTGTCCATTCTAAATTTTAAGTCAATCTACCTTTTCTAGATACCAAAATGATTTATAATTATGTTTGCATATATAGGGCTAATTGTTAGCTAGCTAGTTTTTAGCTCTAGCCTATCCAAAAAGAGGCTAATAAGTGACCTAATCTTTTATCTAAGCCTCTAACTATTTATTACCCAAGTAAATAATCAACAACAACTAACTTAATGTATTTTTAATCTCACCTAATAACTAATGCCAACTTATCCAAACAGGCCATAAATCTAGCGGCCGGAATTTGTGTTATTAGGGCAATCGGATAACATTAACCTAGCGATAGTGCTTTTGGACTTGCTAGCGTCCGAATGTCCGATCTGGGGCACTAGCATCGGATGGTGCTTCCGCGCCTGCGCTTGACACACTCAGCTCCCCGGCACCCGCACCCATCCTACTCCGGAGGCCGCGCAGGCCCACGCATGCGTGAGGACCACCTCGAGCCCGCTCCGTTTCACGCGCCCGCATGCACGCAACAGTAGTAGCACCAGCAGGCATGCGGTGACCCATGGCGGCATGGTGATCCACGGTGACACACTAGCAGCAACATGTGCTTCCTTAAAACATCCAAATGAAACTCTGAAATAGATGAAACACTTGAAACATACGCTTAAAACATGCATGTATAGACATAGCAACACGTGCAACACCAGATCTACTTTTGAAACATCCAAATGAAACATTTGCAACATATGTCTGAAAATAAATGAAACAATTGAAACATGCGCTTGAAACATGTGTGTATAGCCATTGCAACATGTGTAACACTAAGATCTACATTTGAAACATCTAGATGAAACATTTGCAACATAAGTTTAAAACACCTGAAATATTTAAAACATACGCTTGCAATATGCGTATATAACTATTGCAACATAGGTAACATCCGGATGAAAACACTTGAAAACGTACGTCTGAACACCTGAAACATTTGAAACATGACATCGCCAGCGACCACGGCTACCTGGTGGGGAACTATGGTTGCCCCCTCCTTGACGGGCCGGGGACTCGGCGGTGACGGACTTGGAGGCGGCGGCGAAGGCCTCAGCCTTGATGGTTGCGGCGGCGCGCTCGGCATCTGGCTTTAGGACGGCATTGTAGTGCTGGGAGAGGACGCTAAGCGCTGTGAGCATCTGCACAAGGCCGCCAAATGTTGAGCGACGGGAGCAGCACCTTCGCGACCTTGGTGCTCACGGCAGCCGCCAGAGCGGCGTCGACGGATCCCTCAGGGGTCGTGCCTGCGGTGGCGGCTTTTGGGGGTGAGGGGGGGGTCCTCCGCCATGGTTGTGACCTGCGGGGGAGAGTTCGGAGTGGACCACGCCGGAACCCGTGGCGGCACAGGCTCCATGACGAGTGGAGGTCGCGTGAGTCGAGTGAAGCTAGGCTTCGAACGTTCTGGAGTGTTTTTTTACAAACTTATAGAGTGGAATGTTGAGGGCAAGGCGCAGTGGGACGTTCGGGCTGTCGCGGCCCACGACAACGGTAGTGTCCGAAGACCCTAAGGAGAGCATTTCTGTAGTGCTTTGGCAGTTGTACACATCTCCTCGCATACCAGCTTAGGAGTAGTTAGTAATTAGTAAGAATTAATAAGAGTATATCCAAATAAGTTAATGCTAAAGGATGTGCTAGCTACTATAAAAATTTTTGTAAGGTGAAGAATGTGAGTAAGGGTCGTCAACGATAATACAAATAGTAGCTCATAGTTGTATTTAGTAAGAAAAAAGAGATAGTAAAAAGCAACTAGCTAGCTCTTAGAAAAGAGCTAAGCTGGTATGTTTTTCCATTGATTCATCTCTCCATGTTCACATGTTTTTCTTTGCTAACATATCATAACATTATTTTTGGTATCTTTTTTGACGATACTAATTATAAACTATAAATAATAATATTTTCTTATAAGTATTTGGTCAAAGATGTAAATATTTGATTTCTCGAGAAATGAAAATGACACTTGTTATGAAACGGTGGGATCTATTTGTACGTGAGGCTAAAAAAAAGTAGGAGAGAGGGTAAAGTAGTTACATGAATTAAATTTTTTTGGGCGTTGCCAAAGTTGAGTTAGCGGTTGGCTAATAGATGGTGCGGTCTTGATTCTATTCTATTCCGTGCACACATGGAGAAGACTTTTTTTCTCTAAGGCTAACATTTCTATGAGCCTCTTTTGAACTACGTATTTTTTTGTTTTTTCTATAAAAATAAATTGATTTCTATCCTATATAATTCTTGCGAATTTTTGGCGTTTAAAAAAACGTGTATGCTGCGTGGGTGGTGGTGCCCTAGGAACGTTCAGCAGAGATGGCAGAGGCAGCACTCCTTGCTCGCTCGAAGATTGGGTCCTATTTAGGAGGAGAAGCAGCTACCTTCATTGCAACCAAATTTTCTAATTTGATCGAGCTACCAAACACTGTGCGGCGTATTCGTAGGGAACTTCTGATGATGAACATCTTTATACGGTAGACAGGTTCATCCTATCTCAGTGATGAGCTCCTCAAGGCTTGGATCACAGAAGTAAGAATACTGGCGTACCATGTCGAGGACATAATGGACAACTTTTCATATCATTCTCTTCAATTCAAGCAAGACCCTAAAGGGAAAAAGTTGGCCAATGGGTTAAGCTATGGTCTAGTGTTTAGTGGAATTGCTGATGATTTAGCTCAGATAGAGAAGGAAATTGAGCATATTTCGAAGTTGAAGAATCTGTGGTTGAACTCAGTCCATGAGCTTCTTCCTACTCAAGTTAGCAGTCCTGAACAACAATTCCCTCAATACAGTTTGCCCCAACTTGTAAAGGATGAAAACCTGGTGGGGTTAAAGGAAGAAAGAGAGCAATTAAAGGAATGGTTGATTCCCAATGCACCTGTCAACATGAAAAATATACCCGCTCTTTGTTGGCTATGGGTGGGATGGGAAAGACCACCCTGCTCACTAGTGTGTATGATAAACTGAAAGATATCTTCGAAATCTATGCTTGGCTCACTGTCTCACAAACATACAGAAGTGTAGATGCTTTACTGAAGGTGCTACTAAAGATTGTTAGTGCCTCTGAGCACACAACAACAGCTCATGTTAACAATGTCAATCAGAAGGAAGCGACTGTACCTGTTGACATTGATGTAGGACACAAGAAACAGATGAAACCAGATGATATCGACAAAATGGGCATCTTAAACTTGAAGAGTAATTTAAAGGCAGTCCTGAAACATAAGAAATATATAGTTGTGTTAGATGATGTATGGGATTGTCGAGTTCATGATGGAATAAGCGATGTGTTTGAAGATTGTGGGAAGGAAAGTCGCATTGTCATCACAACAAGGAAACAGGATGTAGCTGCTCTTGCCACACCAGGTTACCAGCTCAACCTGAATCCATTAGACATCAAGGATGCACTCCAGCTCTTCTGTACAAAGGCTTTTCCCAACAAAACCCACTTTGATTGGATATCAGAACTTCTTGAGTCTGCTAATGATATGACGAAGACGTCTGAGGGTCTTCCATTGGAGAAGTGCCCACTCGAGCTTATAGAGCTTGCTAATCATATTTTTAGGAAATGTGAGGACTCCTCGGTGGCAAAGTGACCATCTGAGCTTCAGGATCTTGCTACTTATACTGTAAACAAATTTAAGGGCTTATCACTATTAGTGTAACACCCCAGGTGTTTGGCTCACATATTTGCACTTGCATTTCATAAGCATGAGCATCATTCATCCCATTCATGCCTTTAGTTTGCTTGCAACATGAGTATGCAACATACTCCAACATGTTTGTTCCATAATTGCTAGCTTATAAAATGTGGGTGGTGCAACATATAGATGTAACATGGGTGTCTCATACTTTGAAACATGGCAGTGTTGTTAGTATAACATGATAAGTTTAATTGTTACAACAAGAGCTTGAAACACATATAACATGGTAGTGAAACATTTTGGTGAAAATATTTGTTTTGCTTGTTTCAACTTATATGACATTTGGGATTGTGTAACCAATGAGTACAGTGGTTAATTATGTCCTATAAAACATTAATCACACTTAGGATCATTAGTGGAATAATGTTCATGTTGACCAAAATAACCAAATTGCCTCCTAAGTGTTGTTGACCAAGTTTTGACCTCAAGAGTGCTTTCGTTTGACTATTTAAAAAGTCCAGCTTAGAGATCTTGCATGGAGGTACACCCTTAACCAAAGTTGTAGAGAATTTTATAGGGAACAAAAGTCTCAATATGGCCATCTCATGAAAATGACAAGAACAACCTCAAAAGTGGCCCACAATCAGTGGAAGTAGCTGTTTTGGGACTTAGCATTTTTGGCTAAGTCTTAACTGAAATATAGTTGCAAGGTTGCCTTCTTTGGGACACTGTAACTCTCAAACCATGCCGAGCTCCTATTGACAAAATTGTAGATCTCATATCCCTCTACAACTTTGATGTTTACAGTTTTCACTAAGTCGGTCTTGTTTGGGAGATCTGGAGCATCGAAGTCCGGCTGTGAGTCACCTCCATCGAACCGGATTCAAACATTCAGAGCTCAGTCGTGGGTGACCGGCCGCAGACCTTTGCCGCCGCGTGGGTGCGCTGTGGTGACTGTACGCCGGCCGCGGCCGCACCCGTCAGTCCACGATGCCCTCAAGGCCACCGTGCCCGCTCCCCTCTCCCTTCACTCCCTCCCTCTGTCAAAGCCAAGGCGGAAAAACCGAGCCGCCCTTGCTCCGGCAAGTTCGCACACTCTCACCACCGCACCATCGCGTCTCAAGTCCGCCCAAAAGCTCCGCCTTGAACCCCTCTACCCCCTCGTTCGCTCCACGTCATCAGCCGAGCAATGGTAGGGTTGCATTGCCCGTTTCCGCCACCGCGGTGCCTCGCCGGCATTCGTCCGCGCGACGGCTCACCGTGGCCAGGGTCCTCGGGTCATCCTCTTCAAGTGCTAGTAGGCGCATTGGAGTCGGGGTAGCGTGGGGGTGCTCACCGCGGATCTAGGATAGGGTCCCGGGGTCACCGACGGCGAGGTGGGCCACCACCGCCCCGCCGAGCCACCATGCGTGACGGCGAGCCCTCTCCTGTAGCTCCGCCCCTCGTTTCCCTTGGTCCACCGGTGCGGCTTTGGGTGCTGGTCGTGATGGTGCCCTCAGCCTCACCGGAATCGCCACCGGTGGCGAGCTCCCGCCGTCGTCGTTCCTCCCCTGCCTTCTCTCTCTGGCCTGCGGGCCCAGTCTGTCAAGCGCGCGCGCGCGGGTGGGATGGCCGTCGCGGGCCGCGCGGGTTAGTGGGCCGCGTCAGCCGGGTGAGCATCGCGCGGGTTAGCGGGCCGCGCGTGGGAGAGCCGGCCCAGTAGTCTGTTAGGGTTTTGATTTTGTGTTTTTCTTTTATTGATTTCATAGATTTGTATGCTATGTTGTAAATTTCATATCTCACATTTGGTAGATCCAATTGAGGTGATTCCAAGTTTGTTAGGATCTGTGTGAAGTGTAGTATTTAGGAAAAATATAAAATGTATATGTGTTATTTTAATTCTGGAAGAATTAAATGGACCTTTGAAATATGTTTTTAAAATAGATGCAAACTTGTGAAATTGATAACTTGAGTTATGTTACTCCAAAAATTATGAAATTTGGTGAGTGTGCTGTTCAATGGGTATGCTAGCTCTGGTAAAAATTTGGATACTTTTTCTTGAGTAATTTTTAAGTTATGCCTTTGTCTTTTTATATTAGGAAGTACTTGAATGAATTTGCATAATTTTTCTATATGTCCAATGATCATGAAATTTTGTAGAGAGTGTCCAGGTACCTTAGGATTGCTAGGAAAAATATTGTTTCTGTTGTTTGATACTTTTTAATATGATTTCTTAATTATGCAAAAATCAGCCTTGCCGGCTTGTAAATTTTGTGTAGGAAGTTCATATAGATAACTTTGGCTCAAATTTTTACAGTATCCTCCTGGCAGCGTATAGAGTTCCCTGTAATTTTTGTAGAATTTTCTGAGCAATTTACATATAGGTTTATTTTCTCACTTAATTAATCAATTAAATTAAGAAAAGGATTAAAATAAATGAATTGCATTGGTGTACCCTACTTTATGGTGGTTTTATATCATATGTGAACTAGTAGTGCCATTTGTTTGAGCATAAGGTTAGTTTGACACATAAGTAAATATTTAATTTTCACATCTCTAAGTCTCCTGGACAGTTGGTAGCATTCCTAGGTTTAGACCTTGATAAATGTGTTTAATGGGAATCTTGTGAATACCAAAGTTGTAGTAAACTTCTTAAACTAGCTTGTGTAAAAATTTGGTGGCATTTGGTCCAGTAGTTTAGGAGTTATCGCTGTTTGGAGCTGCTGTCCAGAAATTGCTGCTCTCTGTTTGGAGAGGATAGATTCTGAAACTTTAAGAATTCGGTTAGGTAAATGTGAGAATCAGGTCTTGGGGTCTGAAAATGAATTGTAGAGCATTTTATAAGCTTTCCAGATTGTCTTATATCATGTCATTTGAGATTTTGGATCTGCATTTATGGTTAAAATACTTAGCTGCTGTCCTGATTGTTGTTGTGATATAATGTGCTTGGGTTTGTGTGAGCCTAAGTAATGTTGCTCTTGTTAATTGTTAGGTGCTAGGTCCTTAACTGAGGAAGAGCAATTATACATTAGGTTATGTAGACTTGGTAAGTACTTCTCTACCGGAGAGAAAATTTGCACGCTGGTTAAAGTGATTTGAATAGAGCGTTAGGTGTCGCTGCCGTTCATATTTCATTCATCGAGCATGTTGCATTCATTCTTATGCATCCATGAAATTTATTTGTGCATTCATGCAATAGGTGTACCGGAGGGGGTGACACTTCTGAAGTTCGAGGGAGCGCATCAGGAAGAGGAGCAGGAGCAGCAGGAGGAGCCCGAGATGTCGGCAAGCGAAGAAAGCACTATTGAAGAGCTGCCCGAGTGCCCTGACCATCGTCCTTCCTCCTTTGTGAAAGGCAAGCCCCGGTGCATGCTAACCCAACTTTTGGATACTTATCATTGAGTACTTTTGCTTGTTTATTGCATTAAGTTGTAGGAGTTGAATGAAAACACTTGTTGCACATATCCTTCCTTGTTCAAAAATCATCCTGTAAAGCCTATTTACAGTCGGGGACGTGGTGCATGCGTAGCAATGCTTAGTATGGTAGAAGTCGGGTGATTTACTGTCATCCGCGAGCTTTAGGATAAGGTGGGTTATGGTCGGCTATATTTGCTATCATGGATGGAACCATGCTTAAAAATAAATTTGAGACCGGGCGGGAGTTCGATAGTGTAGCCACAAGACACTTCACGTCTTGGGTGCGAAGCTATGCCTGTCTGAGTCGTTTAAGGACCGATTCGCTGTACGTCCTTGAGTCATGTTGAACGCAGTCTAACACTTAGTTGGCCGGATAAGCCTTTTCGACCACAAAGCTGAGTAATACAGTTCAGGTCGGGAATCAGGGGGTCAAGTGCGTATCTTGGAGGAAGTAAGGATGTGCTTGGGGACATCGGCGTAAGACCAAGGGGGGTTAGAGTCCCTATCACCTGGCAGAGTGTGGCCCTTAGGGATGCGGCATCAGCCGAACCCGCGATTCCTGAAATATACCAAAGGTGACCTAAGCAGCCTTCGCGAGGCGTGTCTCACTGAGTGTTAGATGTACCCCTCCAGCTGGATAGGAATTCGATTCGAATCGCCGTCGCTCCCGGTTAGTGAGCACTTGACTTGAGCAGCGGCAACGTAGATTCCATTAATTGAACAGATGATTAATTGAATGATGATTTAATGTTGCCGCAATTTATACCTGCTATGGTTATTACTGTTTGCTTAATGATCAAGTGATTGTTTAGTACATGTGCTAAGATAGTTGATAGGTTAATGCAAAGAAATTAACTGCTAGTACCGGTTAAAAGTGGTTACTACTACTTATGTTTTTTCCGCAAAATATGATGTCAGCTAGCTCCATTTTAAGAAAACCTTGTATGATCCATGGTGTCTTTTATTTTCCATTTCGACGGTAAGTCTAGCTGAGTATATTCTCGTACTCAGGGTTTATTCCCTCCTGTTGCAGATGACATGCTTTATCAGGGCTTCTGCAAGAATTGCCTCCACCCGGCTGGTGACGAGGACTAGATCACATGGGCATGATCGTCTTTTAGTCTACTTTTCTTAATGCTTTTGTGGGATCATGATCTGAAAGACTGACAATCGTACTTGAACTAAGTGTGTGTATAACTTATGCTTCCGCTACTTTATAAACTTGGTTTGTAATAACTGCGACTCCGTGGTGTTGTAAACTTCTTCTTAAGTACTTGTGAAATGTAACGTGTGATGTGTTATGTTGAATGATGCGATCTTGGTGGTAAGCAAGTTGGTTTAAAATCCTTCGTGATTTCAATTGACTACCGAGATTATATGGGCTCAAGTTCGAAAATTTGAGCGCTTCGAGTGCTTGTTTTTGTACTTGTGCTCTTATAATTTGGTCGGTTCTGTTATAATCAACATGCCCATTAAAGCTTCAGAACCTAGCTACTCTTATTGTAAAACAGTGTGAGGATTTACCTCTGGTAAAGTGTCCATCGGAGCTTCAGGAGATTGCTATTGATATTGGCCGTGTTTAGTTCCACCGAGTTGGTGGCGGCTGAATTCATGTGTAACACTGTAGCGCACTGTAGCTTTTCGTTTGTATTTGGTAAAAATTGTCCAAACTTTGACTAATTAGGCTTAAAATGTTCGTCTCGCAAAGTACAACAAAACTGTGCAATTAGTTTTTAATTTCATCTACATTTAGTACTACATGCATGTGCCGGCATTTTGATGTGATGGAGAATCTTCTTTTTGCATAGTAAAATTTGGGGGAAAATTTGGGATCTAAACGGGCCCATTGTAAAGAAATGTAGGGGTTTGCCGCTGGCTATTGTATCAGTAGGCAGTAGGTTGTCTTCAAGGAAGCAGATAGTGCCAGTTTGGAGGCAGATGTGCAATGAGCTTCCTTGTGAGCTGGAAAAAGATGACCAGGTTCGAGGAATTCTAAATCTTAGCTACTATGACTTGCCAAGTGACCTTCGAAACTGCTTCCTATACTGCAGCCTGTTTCCGGAAGATTACCACTTCTCAAAGGATGACCTTGTGCGACTGTGGGTTGGTGAAGGATTTGTTGAAAAGAAAGGGGATAGCGCTCCTGAGGAGGTAGCAGAGGGCTATCTTACCGAGCTGATCCACCGATATGCTGCAAACTTGTGAAAAATGATGAGCTTGGCAGGGTGAATATATGCAAAATGCATGACATTTTAAGAGAGTTGGCCCTTTGCATCTCTAAAGCGGAATGTTTGGTACAATAAACGATTTTGGTGCAATGGTGCAGATGGACACAAGTGTTCGTCGCATATCTTCCTATGGATGGAAGAAGATGAAAAAGAATAAATCCAAGATGAAATTTCCGCACCTCCGAACCCTGATGGCAAGTGATACCATTGTGGACTATGTACCATCAATACTATCTTAATCAAAGTACCTTACTGTCCTTGAGCTGCAGAACTTTGATTTCCAGGAACTGCCTACATCTATAGGGAATCTGTTTAGGGGGTGTTTGGTTTGAGGAGTTAAAGTTTAACAAACACTGTAGCACTTTCGTCTTATTTGACAAAAAGTTTCTAATCTTAGACTAATTAGGCTTAATAGATTCATCTCGTAAATTACTCCTAATCTGTACTGACATGCATGCAATTAGTCTACATTTAGTACTCCATGCATTTGAGAGAACATTGATGTGATGGGAGTTAAACTTTAACAAAATGAAACCAAACAGGCCCTTAATCTAAAATACATTGGCCTAAGAAATACAAGAATAACATCTCTGCCAGACTCCATTAAGAATCTCTGCAATCTCCAAACTCTTGATGTCAAATCAACTAGTACAAAAGCACTGCCACCTGGTATAGTGAAGCTCACTAAGCTAAGGCACCTTCTTGCTGACAAATTTGCTGATAAAGTCAGAGTTTCAGTACTTCGTCGGAGTAGAAGCTCCGGAGGGCTTTCGAACCTTGAAGATTTACAGACTCTTGAGACTGTGCAAGCAAGCATGGACTTGCCAGAGCAACTTGATAAGCTTTTGCAGCTAAGAAGCCTGTGGATAGATAACATCACTTCTGCCCACTGTGCAGGGCTTTTTGCTACCTTGTCAACTATGCCACTTCTTTCCAGTTTGCTTCTATCTGCAGCTGATGAAAATGAGACATTTCTCTTGAATCATTTCAATCCGACTTGCATGAAGCTCCACAAGCTAATTGTAAGAGGATCTTGGTCTCTAACGGATTGTCCAATACTTCAGAACCATGGCAGATATCTCAAGTATCTTTCCCTAAGCAGATGCCATTTTGTAGGAGATCCGCTGGTGGTTCTAGCATCTACTGTACCAAACATCACGTATCTGAGACTTAACAATATACCTAGTCCACTTACTTTGGACCTTCCAAAAGGATCCTTCCCACACCTGAAGATACTAGTTTTGAAGAACATGAATGATGTCAGCCTTCTGAAAATTAGTAATGGTGCACTTCCAGTCATAGAATGTCTATATATCACATCACTGCCAAAATTGGAGACAGTCCCTCGAGGTATCAAATCCCTGGGCTCCTTGAAAAAGCTCTGGCTGCTGGATCTCCATAGTAACTTCAAGGCTCAATGGGACATGGCTGGAATGCAGAAGGATCTACAGCATGTTCTAGAGATACGTGCCTAACAGCAGAAGCTTTGTTTGTGTTTGTCAAACGTGGCTGCTCTTTCAGTAGTAAAAGTGTGCCAGGATGCAACTGTGTCCACTCCATCAAGTTTGCAGTTAGACATTAGGGATAGCTGCATTTGTCAATCTGGATCATTTGTCAGATGTTTCTGAAATAACTATTCCTGAAACATGGTTTGCTATCTTTGCCCTCAGTATGCAATCTAGACTTACCAATGTCGATGTTCTTTTTTCTAGTTACATCTAAGGCATCGGTTCATTTAAGGACATTACTCTATTTCTACTGAATTTGCAATGTTATTACTGTATCAAATAAAACTTTTTCTTGTATCACACACATGTTGTCTGTACCTTTCTGTTGAAATGAACCAGCAGTATGTTCATTATTATCTACTTGGCCTGCGAGGGGTCATGACCGCCCCCGGGTATTATGCTTAAGAAGAAGGTCTTCTCACACAGACCGAGAAAATTTCCGAACCCCCGCCCCATCCATACACAGGGAGACGTTACTCGTGAGAAAGGCCGATCTCTTTACCTGTGCTTTGGCCTGGGGCGAGTAAGGGGATTTTTTTTTACCCTCAACCTGAAATTCGCTCCCATGGGAGTTCCAACTCAGGACCTGAGGGGTGCCGCCATAACTGCTTAACCAGCTGGTCTAGCATCCTTTGGCCATTATTATCTACTCTCTCTATTCCAAATTATAAGCCGTTTGGGTTTTTTTAGATACAAAGCTTTTGTTATGCTAAACATAACCTATATCTAGGTGCATAGCAAAGGTTATATATTTAGAAAAGACAAAACGATTTATAATTCGGAATGAAGGAGTACAAGAGATGGAGACACCATATAAATGGCATCAATCCTCCCAAGATATTGTTATTAGGTTTGTTCATATGATTTCATTAGAAAAGGATGTCTAGAAAAGTAAATGATTTCATTAGAAAGGATATCTAGAAGTCCACCATATGAGACCTTGTATGGTTGTATCACTTTGGTCTAACAACTAGTAAAACATGCAAAAGGATGCATCAACTTGTTATATGTGTGCATCTACAGTCATGCGAATGCCACTAAGCGCATTTTACCACGTAGTAAGCCATGTAGATGGTAGCTACAGTCTGCAAGAGGAGGGCCAAAATATAAAACTGTTTTCCGTTGAGGAAGATGTTCCCTAGCATTCCTTTGATGAAGATGTTGGGCTGCTGCTGAATCACAGGTGCCGACCTCTCATGCACCCCATGTCTGGGCTACTATACCATGTGTTTCATGGATGGGTTAAAAGATCATATTCATTCTCCTGTGTCTTTACATCGCCCACAAATTTTGGATACAATGTTTGTATTCTTGCCCTATTGCAGGAGGAGGTCATTGGCCCGTCAAAGAAGGAGATCAGGAAATGGGATTCTATGCCTACGGCGAAACCATATGTCAAGTCGGCTTTGCCACTGCTCCTGCCACCCAACCATACTAATAAGTTGATTGATGCTGCTCCGGGTAAGCCTTCGTCGGACGGGCCTCACGGTCCGTCCGCTGATGATAGCTGGGCCGCCCTGCGTTCATATCGGCGTTCTCAAGGACTGTGTGTTCATTGTGCTGGTAAATGGTCCAAGGATCACCAATCTCCATAGGCTATTCAACTCAATGTGGTTCAGGAATTGATGGAGGTTTTTAGTGTGGAGGATTCGCCCCTAGTTGATACAGATGCTGCTGATACTGACCCCGGCCAACTATTGACGATTCTGTCTGCTGATGCTGTGATTGCTATTCTGGTGCCTTGGACTATGACCTTCAGTGGGCTGTTGGGCAGTCGTTCAATCGGTATTCTCTTGGATTCGAAAGCTCTCATACTTTTGTTACTGAGTTAGTCGCTGCTGCTTGTGCTCAGGTTTCCCACTTGCCGTCTCCATTGCACGTTCAAGTTGCTAATGGTAGCGTGCTGTTGTGCTCAACTTACATTCCTGATGCACTTTGGTCTGTTCAAGGGGTTCCAATTCCACTCAGATTTGAAGGTGCTGCTATTATCATCGTATGATATGATCCTTGGGATCGACTGGTTGGAAAGCCATAGTCCGATGAAGGTTCATTGGGGTCACAAGTGAGTACAAATTCCATATCACAGCACTACGGTCAAGCTGTTTGGCACTCTGACTTGTTTGCCTACGGGTTCTGTTTTTCAGTTATGTGATTCCAATCTTCCGCCAGGCGCTAATTCTGCTGATACATGGCTGATGGAGATACAGACACTCATGGCAGAGTTTTCCTCGTTGTTTCAGCCTCCAACCCAGCTTCCTCCTTCACGAGCCTATCACCATGCTATACCATTGATCGCTGGGGCGGCACCAGTTTATCCTCGGCCTTACCGTTTTGCTCCAGCTGTCAAGGATGAGATTGAAAAACAAGTCTAGGAGATGTTGTCTACTGGCCTGATTCAGAAAAGTTCTAGCCCCTTCTCTTCCTCAGTTTTGTTACTGAAGAAGAAGGATAATTCTTGGTGCTTTTGCATGGACTACTGCCAGCTTAATGCTATCACACTAAAGGGAAAGTTTCCAGTCCTATTATAGATGAGTTGCTTGATGAGTTGGGACAGGCCAGCTAGTTTTCCAAGTTGAATCTGTGCTCGGGGTTGCATCAGATTCTGCTCCAGCCCAAGGAGGAGTACAAAATGTCTTTTTAGACCCACTTTGGTCAGTTTGAATTTAGGGTGATGCTGTTTGGGTTGACAGGTGCTCCATGAACCTTTCAAGAGGCTATGAACTCTACATTGGCGCCATTCCTTCGGAAGTTTGTCTTGGTGTTCTTTGACAATATCTTGATATACAGCCCCTCTTATGAGCAGCACCTGCTTCATTTGCTGTAAGTTTTCCAGTTGCTCTCTGCCCACGAGTGGAAGCTCAAGATGTCTAAGTGTTCGTCGCACAACAGAGTATCAGCTACCTGGGTTATGTAATTAGTGGTGCTACAGTAGCCATCAGTCCTAAAAAGATTGTTGCAGTGGCCAATTGGTCTGTGCCCAAGTCTGTCAAAGAACACCGTGGCTTCCTTAGTTTAGCAGGCTATTATCAGAAATTTATTAGCCACTTTGGCCTCCTTGCCTAGCCCTTGACTGTGCTGTTGCGCAAGAATTCAATTTTCAAATGGACCTCAGTGCACGATCAGTCGTTCCAAGCTCTCAAAAGTGCTCTCAGCTCTGCTCCCATATTGGCACTGCCTAATTTTTCTTAGCCATTCTGCATTGAAACTGATGCCAGCATAGATGGCAAATCATGGCATTGGCGCTGTGCTGACTCAGGGAAGTCACCCTTTGGCATACATTAGCAAAGCTTTGGGCCCTCATTCGTGAAAAGTATATCTTGCAGTGTTGATGGCTGTGCAGCATTGGCGTGCTTATCTTAAGTTTGCCGAATTTACAATCTACAGAGACCAGCAGCTTAGTTCAACTTTCTGATATCTTCATACTACCTGGCAACAGAAGTTGTTCATGAAATTGTTGAGGCTCCGGTACCGTATTATTTATAATCCGATATCTTCTAATCGAGTGGCTGACACTTTGTCCCGCAAGGGTGCTCTAGACGCGTCGTGTGACGCAATTTTATTTTGTGGTTACTCCCCAATGGATCCAGCTAGTGATGGATGGTTACTCTCAGGATTCGGCACTGTGGCAATGCTTTCCAAGCTGAGTACTGATTCGCAAGAAGTACCCGGGTTTTCCTTCGCAATGGGGTCCTCCATTTTCATTCTTGCATTTGGCTCGGTGCCAATCCTGTTCTCCACAAGAAAATCATCGAAGCCACCCATTCCATCGGGCTCGGTGGCCATTGGGGGCTTCTGGTCACCTATATGCAATTGAAGCAAATCTTTCCCTAGCGAGGGATGAAGTCTGCAGTTCGCGATTTTGTCAAATCGTCTCATTTGCCAGTGCGCTAAACCGGACAGGGTCCGTCTCCTGGGTCTTCTTGAACCATTGCTTGTGCCGCCTCAGCGTGACAAGTGATCTCTATGGACTTCATGGAGGGTTTGGCCCGCTCTAATCACGCCAACTCTATGCTAGTGGTCGTCGATTCCTTCATCAAATGCGACCACTTCCTTCCTCTGTCTCACCCGTTTACGGCGATGGGCGTTGCTTGGTTGCCTCTTGCAGAATTACGAAGTGGTCTGCTTGGTTGCCTCTTTGCGGAATTATGGTATAATTCATCTCCTCACTCGGCGATTGGGCGTTCACCCTCTGAAGCTCTGTATGGATACCCTCCGTGTCATTTTGGCATCCCTTTGAAGCTCTGAATGGATACCCTCCATGCTCTCAGGATGTTGTGCGTCCCAAGTTCCCTAGATCCATGACGCAAAGCTCGGCATGAGGGTCTCAGTCACCCACCTGCTCGCACGAGGTACCTGGCTCCCTGCCACGCTAGGTCCGTAGCGTGGGCCTGCTAGGTTGCCTGCATCGTGCGCTCGTAGCTCACCCGCCGAGTATGCATCGATCAAATGGCTACACCGCCACCAACGCGAGGCTCCCGGTAGCCTGGCCGGCCGCATGGGACACTTGGCTGATCTATATCTATATTTCAACTTTTATCAATGATGTAATACCCCTGGTGTTGAGTTTATTTAGCACGCGATTAAGGTCTAAAAGAAATTAACAAACTAAGTTTTCAGGTTTTAAAATTTTAAAACTCACAAGAAATGATAAACTAATCCTTTGCGACTCGCTTTTGGGGTTGACGGAAATCAAATAAATATCGTAAGTTAGTTACTTAGCGCGTAATCATGTTAAAGAGAAATCCTAATAAGAAAAATAGAACATGTAGTTTAATCCTTTGGCACGGAAAACAATTTATATAAACAGAAATAAAATACAACTTGTATATAGTACTTAAATAAGATTTGAAGTGTAAGTTTAGTAGATGGAAATGCAACTTTTGTTTCGGAAAATAAATGTTGTTAATTAATGTTCTTGGAAGCTCAAAAAATCAAAGTTGAAATTGAAGTTAGTTTCTTTCGTTAAGCCAGGCAACCGAGTCAAGTCGTTACCCAGCATTCACGGCGTCTGACGCTGCCTAACCCATGCATGCACCTATGGAGTAGTACGTCTCTAAGAAATAGATGCGTGTGCATGGTATGGACTTTAGAGTGGTGTCCAGCCAGGAAATAAGTTATTTCCTATTTTCCTTAAATCACTTCTCAATTAATTAAAGACGTGAGGGAGCTGGTTCCTAAGCGCGTGAACCTTTATGAACCAAGTCAAATCAACGCATGGTGCCACCGCTCCTGCTGCCCGCGCATGCAGCTCCTGGCCTCTTGCGAGTTAATTTGACCAAGAGAGAGAGGAGTGGTGCAGACGTGGCCCAGCGCATGCAACCGGAGTGATGAGCGGGGAGGCTGGTCGGGTGCTTTGACTGAATATGCAGTGTATGGCCGGTTTTTCTAGATCAGACATAATTCAACCTAGGGGTGTTTAGGCCTTGTTCACTTCCCATCCTAACCCAAAATATTTCCTCTTCTACCCATCACATCAAATCTTTCGACGCATGCATGAAGCATTAAATGTAGGTAAAAAAGATAACTAATTACATAGTTTGTCTGTAAATGTCGGGACGAATCTTTTGAGCCTAGTTACTCCATGATTGGACAAATTTTGCCGAATAACAACGAAAGATGCTACAGTTACTTTTCAACTACTTTTCGCGAAGTGAACACACCCTTAGTTCCCAAAGTTGGAGTGCCAAAATTCACTATACCGACACTGTAGCATTTCGTTTGTATTTGGTAATAATTGTCCAACCGTTGACTAATTAGGCTCAAAACGTTCGTCTCGCAAAGTACAACCAAACTGTACAATTAGTTTTTTTATTTTATCTACATTTAGTACTCCATGCATGTATCGCAAGTTTGATGTGACAGTGAATCTTTTTTTTTGCATAGTGCACTTTTCAATGGATCTAAACACAACCCTAATTATGATGCTGGCCCCTCGCTGCTGCCGTGCCGTGTCCTTTCCGGCCTTTTAAGGACGCCGAGGTCACCTCCATCTCCTTGCTCTCACTCGCGCTCTCGCTCTCTCCAGGCCACACGCGCGGATGCCGTCGCTTTGCACGCCGACAAGCAGAGCTCCGCGGCTATCGCTTCTCACTCGTCCTCTGAACCTCGCCGTCTTGACAACTACGCCCTCACCCCCCTCGTTGCTGCGCACTCATAGAACGCCTCTTTCCTGGCCACGCAACCCGCCAGCATGCGCTACCGCCATGAGCCGCCACCGTCGTCCGCTGCTGCGCATGGGCGCCGCTCTGCGGTCCATCCCAACAGAACCGCGAGCTCCCGCAGGCTAGAGCAGGTCCTGGGGTGGGCGTACGACCCTCAATCGTTGTCGCCGGCCGACCAGTCCCCCATCGCTATGGATGAAAACGGTCGGAAACGTTCGAAAACGGACTTACAAAATATAAGACGAAAATGGTTAGTTCGGTACATTTCTCCATTTTAGCAATTAAAGAATATAAAAAATGATTGAAAATGGTTGTGAAACTAATTGAAACTGACAATTTTTTATGTTTAAAAACGGAATCATAATATAGAAAACGAAAACGGCCGGTTCAGGATATTTCCATTCTGTTTTCATCCTTGGCCATCGCGTGCTCTGCTCTCTATCCGTGGAGAGAAATAGAAGGCAAGACCGGGTTCCAGTCGCGAAAATACTAGAGAGAAAGAAATAGCGGGAGAGGTTGTTTTCGTCTAAAGAAAGTATATGATTTTCTTTGTAAAATGTTGCTAGCTTATATGGTTAGATCTTCTAAAGTCCGAAGATTAGTTACCAAATTATAAATTCCATATAAAAACGTAGATAAATCTGAAAATAGAAAACTCGATTATGTTAGGTTTATATTACTGAGATCTACATCCTGCAAGTGCAAAAATCACAATGTGCTTGTATATTAATATCGGTGCATTTTTATATTACTTGATGAAATTATAGCGAGTTCAAAATAAATTTTGTTTGTGTTGTACTAAATTTATAGGGCGCATAAATGCTCTAATTTTATAAGGTTTATACAGCCGGTTGGTCTTTAGGTGATATAGGTGCAGTAAAGTTATCTTGTCCAAAAATTGTGAAACCAATTTTGTTAGACTTCTAAAATCATGATCTAGTTACTGGTATATCTTGTTCACATAGTTTCTATAATATTTTTAGGAGCGCTATAAGTAAACTAAGATGCTTAGTATCATTAGTATATAAGCTTCTGGGGATTTTTGGGATAACACGAAGATAGTGCTAGTTTTGGAACTTTTACGGTTGCTAATATTAGTATATGCTCTCTGTAATTTTTGTAGCTCCATAATAATTAAATTGTTAGGTAGCTAATGAACCCTAATTTGAATATTTATTAAATTGATAAAAGGAATAAAGCAACGTTGTGGGTTCGTGTAACTAAAATGCTTTTTAGGAAAATATTGTCTTTATTCGATAACATGGGTGAGTAGCTGAAGGGTCGAGATGACGGACTAGAGGGGGGTGAATAGTCATTTCTAAAAATTAAACACGTCGGCTAACCGAAACAAATGCAGAATTAAACTTATCGGTCTAGCCAAGACTTCACCCCTCTAACTAGGTTCTTGAGCACCTTAGAAAGATCCTAATTAAGCAACTAAGGTGCTAAGCTAAGCAAGAGCTCACCTAATCAATTCTAGAGCAAGGTCACACAAACCTATGCACTAGTACTTTGCCAACCGAGGGAGCTACTACACAGCTAGTGAAGCAAAAGCACAAAGCCTAAGCTCGCTAGCAAAGCTCAATAACAAGGCAACCAATGCCAAATTAGAGAGCGTAAATTACTTAGCTACACAAACTAAGCAATGTGACTAACAAGGTTACACAAACCGAATTAGCCATGCAAAGGGGATACTTCTAGCTACACAAGCAAGAAGATATCTAGCTAACTACACAAGCACAACTAGAACAAGAGCAACTACACAAGCACGATATATATATAAAAGTAAATACAAGCTTGTGTTGCACGAAGGCAAACCACCGAGAAGAGTAGACAATGTTGACACGGCGAATTTCTCCCGAGGTTCACTTGGTTGCCACCAAGCTACGTCCCCGTCGTGTCGACCAACACTTCGTGGTTCGGCGGCTAATCGGTCACACACCGAGCCTCTCAAAAGACGCCGCAAGAACCCACCATCAAGTGTGGTAGCTCAATGACACGCTCTACTAGAGTTGCTCTTCGCGATCCCCGCGGGGTGAGCACAATCCCCCTCACAAAAGCTTCTCCGGAGCCTCGCACAATCTTCTTGCGATCTTCGACGGAGCCACAAGCCACCAAGCCGTCTAGGAGGTGGCAACCTCCAAGAGTAATAAGCACCACCGGCTTGCAACACGATCACCTAGTGTCACACGATGCAATCTCTCAAAGCAACGCACTAGAATCAACTCACTCGCAATTGATTTGCACTTCTCACAAGCACAAGTGAGTTAGAGGGCTCCCAAGCACTACCACACAAGCCACAAAGACTATAGTGTGCTCAGCAACAAGCCAAGGCCGACCACAACTTCTATTTATAGCCCCACAACTAAAAAGAGCCATTAGAAACCTCACTGGACAATTTTCGGGCGCGACAGACGCTGCATAGTAGCGTCTGTCGCTAAGCCGACAGACGCTACAGGCGCGTCTGTCGCACCACCGAGCGGCCACGTGTCCCGACCATTGGAGTTCACCACGCTCGCGCTCTACAAGTCAGACGTGTCTGTCGCGGCAGAGTCTAGCGTCTGTCGTGACGACAGACGCGGTCCAGAGAGGCCAAAACGCGAACCCAGCCGACATACGCGTCTAACACACGCTCGCTGCTGTGCTGAAATCGCCCGAGCTGCAACACAGACAGACACGGCAACAGTGCCATGCACGGCGTCTGTCGCGGTCATGTCCCCGCGTCTGACGCCCAAGCGCTAGAAACCCTAACTAGGGTATGGCGACAGACACTGTACAATAGCGTCTGACGCTCAGGGCAACAACGTTTGTCGCCTATAATTTGGCGATTATGCAACGTTTTCTCGCTCCGCTTGTTTTGCCCTTTCAAGCTCGGTGGAAGGGAGAGAGGGACCCAAACACTTCTCTACCGCTCAAACTCCGTCGCCTTCGTAAATGTGCCAACACCACCATATGATCAACAACATGTGCAAGTGTGTTAGCATTTTCATAAATATTTTCTCCGAAGGAATTAGGCACTCAACTTGCCTCGCCACTCGATCCTAACACGTATGCAAAGTTAGATCGCTCAAGTGGCACTAGATGACCAATATGCAAACAAGTTTGCCCCTCTTGATAGTACGGTCATCTATCCTAAACCTGGTCATCAACTTCTCTACACACCTATAACCAGTGAAATAGAAATGCCCTATGGTTATACCTTTGCCTTGCGCATTCCATTCCAACTCCTCCGACGTTGATGCAACACATGCACCAACCAATCACCAAATGATATGATCCACTTCATATCATCACGTGACCGTATTGGTTCATCGATCTTGACCTCACTTGCTCTTCACCGTTGCCTCGGTCCTTCGGCGCCAAGCCATCTCACAACTTTCCCTTCACCCTAGCAACCGGTCCATCAAGCCAAGCCTCATCTTGATCTTCTTCACCTTGGTCACATGACTCTATGTCGTGTCTCATGTGCAATAGGCTCCTTCATGACACCATCACCTGTGGACTAATCTCCTGTGTATCTCACATAACCACATATTAGTCCACCTAAGTTGTCACTCAATTACCAAAACTAAATAAGGACCTTCCAGTAGCCTAGTACGTTAAGTAGCTTGTTAGCTTGCGAAGTGTATCGTGTTCTCCTTGTTGCAATTAGCGTGTCTATTTACGTCTTGCGTTGCATCCACGAATCTCATAATAGGAACAATGATGGATCGATGGATCGAAGGACTTGGCGTTAACCTAAAAGATGGTGTCTTGGTGAACGTGCCCCGGAGATGGCATACTAACATTTGGTTATATTTTATCCAGGCAAGCCCCGATGCATAACATCTATTATTCTGCACTTTATTTATACTTGTGCATTAAGTTTTAAGAAGTTGAATGAAACCCACTTGCATATATATATATATATATATATATATATATATATATATATATATATATATATATATATATATATATATATATATATATATATATATATATATATATCCCATGAGTCTTACTAATATGACAGGATCGTGTAGAATGCTATGCTACAGGACTCCGATAGAAGTCGAGTGATTGCCTATCACTCGCGAGAGATAGGAAATATATTATTGTTACTATTATCATGTTACTATCACATGGAATGCATATGGATAATAATTGGAGACCGGGCGGGACTATACTTGGAATTGGATATGAACTTGGTTGAGCAATCCGAGCGAGGCTCTAGTTGCATTTGTCCCGCCTGTGTCGATTAAGGACCGTTCGTTGCATTGGACCCTGGTCAAGTCACAGACTTATTATCCCGAGCACAAACTTGCTTATGGGAGCGGAAAGACTTGTTACTCTCTTGTCATGGGCTCCGACTCTTTCCGGACCGACTGATTGGAGGCGGGGATAGGTGGAGGTCTAAGCACCATTTTGAGGCCGGGCCTCAAGTGTGGGGGCTTGGAGTCTAAGTTTGGACGGGGACTTAGAACCCGTGACAGGAGTGGAACGGGTTGGTCTCGCTCGTGCCTGGGGTGCGAGCGAGGCGTGTGTTTTTTGAGGTACCCAGTTGGACACATTGATTCGCGAATCGCCATTTCTACGTGACGGTACGGCTTGACTACGATCTGGCACCGTAGTAAGAATTGAAAGATGAAAGCTGAAAGATGAAAAATGGTTCTGATTGCTCAACCCTTGCTTAAAAGTAGAATATGTGCTTACCTAGAATGGTTGGTTAATGCACTACTGATAACTGCTAATAAAAATTAAAAATAAGGATGCACCTTTAGTAATGCTTCCTGCAGTTGCAATAGCCCACAAGCCAGATAGCCTTGCATATCCTTAGAGTCTTTTCTTTCCTTCTGACGGGTAAGTCTTGCGGAGTACATTTGAGTACTCAGGGTTTGTTCTACCCTATTGTAGGTGATAGGTTTTTGGAGCTAACACTTGTGTGTGGAAACCTCCTGGTGGGCTCAGCGAGGATTTCCTTTACGTGCGGACGTAGAGTTTATTTAAACTTTCACCTAAAATGTTTTCAAAGGAGAAACACATAACCTGTTATTATTTCATGTATTTAAATGTTCTTCATGATAATGTTTAACTTGACCTTAAATGATTTCTATTCCGCTAAAACTCTGATAACATTTACATTCCACTGTTATAATCAAATGATGAATTACTCTAATGTTGTACTAAAAGTGATGTAAGAAATGATAAAGATGTTGTAAGTTTTATCTCTCATTTATGATCCTGAGGTAAAAATGTGGATTTTCGAGTTCTTCCTCAGGTGTGCTCGACGGAATCGCAGAGTTTAGTGCACTCTTTTGGGTACTTAGTGTCTAATGGAAGACAAGTACTCTTAGAAGGACATTAGATTAGACAGTTCTACCACATATGAGAAATCAACTTTTTAGTTTTTGCGGCAATGCACGAAATTAATTACCCAGTATACTCTAAAGTCTAAAAGGTCATTTTACTTTATACGTTGTTAAAATATCCTGAAAATATACTAGACCATTGTATGACGCTGGCAGAACAACTCTTGCGAGCTTGGAGTCAATATATCCAGCCTCAATTCTCAATATCAATATGCCATACGATGATTTATTTATTTATGGGTTACACATGCACCCATTTAATTTAATTTATTTATTTTTGTCAAAAAAAGCTCAAGGGGTAAAGACGGTAATGAAAAAACGGTAATGCTTGGACTCTTACGTCCGATGCCATCGGACGCGCGTCGCAGCGCGACTGGACCGTCGCTCGGTCTTATCCGCGGCTTCTCCTTTCTTCTTTTCTTTTGCGCTCGCTGCTTCTCCTCCACTCGACTGAACACGCTCTCGCTTTCTCTGTCGCCCCCACGCTCGCACACGCGCTGCTCCTACGCCCGCGCCCACGTGCCTCCTCCCCGCGCGCCCTCCTGCTGCGCCACCGGCTAGCGCGCCCTCCCTCCCTCCCTGCCTCCCTCCCTCCCTCCCCTCTCCCCCTCTCGCCCGCTGCGACCTCCGCTACGACGGCGGCGGCTTCCGGCGAGGAGAGTGCGTCTCCCCCCTCCCTGCTCTCTCTGCCTCGCTCTCTTACCTTCATGCATCCGGAGCTAGGACGATGGCGCGGCTCCGACGAGGTAGGTGGTGGAGGGTTCTGGATCTGGGGCCTCCTCCTCCTCTCCGTCCTCCTCCCACTCCTCCTCCTCCTCCCATTTGGATCTAAGGGATGTGGTGGTGGCTAGGGTTCCAGCGAGCTCTCTGGCTTGATGTTGCAATTGTTTTCTTCGTTTGTTGCATTAGGTCTCTGGGTTGATGTTGCAATGGTTTTCTTCGTTTGTTGCATTAGGTCTGCGTTGATGTTGCAATGGTTTTCTTTGTTTGTTGCACTAGGGCTCGGTTGATGTTGTAGTAGGCTATGGTTCCGGCGAGCTCTCTGGGTTGATGTTGCAATGGTTTTCTTCGTTTGTTGCATTAGGTCTGGGTTGATGTTGCAATTGTTTTCTTCGTTTGTTGCATTAGGTCTCGGTTGATATTGCAATTGTTTTCTTTGTTTGTTACATTAGGTCTCGATTAATGTTGTAGTAGGCTAGGGTTCCGGCGAGCTCTCTGGGTTGATGTTGCAATGGTTTTCTTCGTTTGTTGCATTAGGTCTGGGTTGATGTTGTAATTGTTTTATTCGTTTGTTGCATTGGGTCTGGGGTTGATGTTGCAATGGTTTTCTTCGTTTGTTGCATTAGGTCTGGGTTGATGTTGTAATTGTTTTATTCGTTTGTTGCATTAGGTATGAGGTTGATGTTGCAATAATTTTTTTCGTTTGTTGCATTAGGTCTCGGTTGATATTGCGTCCTACCATTGCAGCGACGAAGGGAGGGTGGCAAGCTGGGGGCGTGCTGTGCGGGGCCGGCGGTGGCCGAAGGTGCTGCGGGCCAGCGAGGTCGGGAGAGGGAGCGGATCCTGTGCGCGCGAGGGGACAGGTTCGATCCACTTTCTTCCGTGTGTGTGGGCGGTGCTTTTCTTCTTCTATTCGTGCGGACGGGGCGATGCGGACTGTGCTTTTCTTCTTCTTCTAGGTGCGAGGGCGGGTACGGGGCCGGATGTTCGGGCGCCAGCATGACCCAAAAAGCCCCGTTCTCCTCCTCCCACTTGCCGCAGACACCAGCTGGCGCGTGAAAGATACGCGACGGCACAAACCGACTCTGTGACTCAATCTTCCCGGGCGATAAAAACCCTGTAGCGCATCGGCGTCTCCTCTCCTCCCCGGCTCTCCCCGCCTCCAGTCCCAGAGCAATCCCCAAAGTTTTCGATTCCCGCAGCCTGATCTCGATCTCGATCTCCTGACAACAGCTCCGGGCGCGCGCTTCGCGATCTCGACCCGGCGGCTCCCTCGATCGATTCCGGCGAGGCCGCAAGTGCTCCGCCCTCCTCGCCCGATGTCCGCAGGTGCTCCTCCCTCCTCGCCCGATCCCCTCTCCCCTCGAATCTTGGCCCTTTTGGATCCCGTTGCGATGCCGAGCCCCCCTCCTCCGGCCCCACCCGCGGTGGCGGAGGATGAGGAGCGGCCATGGCCGCCGATTAAGATGAAGCGTTTTCCGTACGCCGTGTACTACGTGTTCGGTGGCATGGGCCGCACCGGGGAGAACCTCCTCGCCGCTTGCGTCGGGATCCACTATCTGCTTATCATGGTCAATCTCCTCTCCTTGTACACAGACGGTGAGCAGGCCCGCTTCTGGACACTCGTCAGCCGCGTCGTGCAGTCCCTCTGCTATGCCTCCACGACGCTCATCACGTGCACGCTCATCACGTGCGTGTTCATCCGTTACTACATGCGCGTGTATGGGGAGTACCACGTGACGTTCGATCCGCCGCAGCAGCACCTGGCGCCGGCAGCGGCAGCAGCAGTGGCAGCAGAGCAGCTCCCACCTCCCCCTCCGGAGATGGACATGTGTTAGTTGGTCCGTGTGTGCGGTATGTGTTTTCTTGCTGGCCCCAGGTGCCTTCTCTAACCCATTCTTCAAGTATCTGTTTTAGTTGCTTAATTACAGGTGTTGCTGCTCTCCTTGTTCAAGGTACATTCCCTCCCAATCCCGGCCCTATCTTTGATTATATTCAGCATCTTTAATGTCGTATCGCTTAATTATGCAGCTATAAGTATCTGAAATCTGAAATACTAAGTTTTCAAATAGAAAATATCTGGATTTTAGGTTCCATATATAATATAGTTTTCTATGGCCCATATGATTTGGTGCAGATTTCTTTGCTTGTGCTAGACAATCTGTTTTCAATTTGTTTAGGCACCACTAGAAATTGGAAGATGCTTCAGGCGCTTCTAGTTTAGCTATTAAATGGTATGTTTTTCAATTCTATGCTCAATCTATCTTTTATAAAACATGAATCCACAATGTATTCATACTTCAGTAGTTGCATTGTGGGAGCACTTCCGTAGATAGAAATTTATTAGTATGTTTTTATGCGTTTATTACTTTCTGTCTTTTGTGTTATTTGTGATAAACAGGCTTTGTGATGAAAGGAACAATGGGAAGGACCAGCGTGCTGAAAAGATTTTGCTTTCTCTTGCCCCACCTGCCAAAGCAAAGATAGAAGATAGATGATGGCAAACATCAGTGAAAGCACATCACTTGATGGCCCGATCTGAACATGACCATCACAGAGAAGTGGAGTAAAAGAGCAACCTGTTGAGTGCCATGATAACAAAAATGCCAGCGCGCTAAATCAGGACAGAACTCAAGTAGAGCTGGAAAATACTGCAAACCTTGTTCGAAGTTTTTAACTGGAATAGCTATTAACTGGAATAGCTATTACTTTTGTGCAGTTCGAAGTTTCTCATTTGCAATAGCTACTTTTTATTTCATAGTTTAATAGTCTATTCAGTATCTTTAGGAAAGATTGAATAAGATATAGTTTTTTATGTCTCTAAAAGAATTTCCAGTTGCCATTGTCTGTCCTGGAATAGTGCTAGAAATTGTGGAGTTCTTAATAATTTATCACTGTCTCTTGTTACTTGGGTTTCTTTTGTTTTCTATGTTGTTCCTGCTGGGTTTTTGTCACTCCTGGTGACCAAGTGTGACCTCTGTAGTATATGCACAGAAATATTACTAGTGTTGAAAAAAGTCTGATTTTTTTTTTAAAAAATGGTACAGAACAAAGGTTTCTATAATTTATTAGTTACATGCTTTTTAGTATCTGACTGTAATGTGAAAATGGGACAATAGGCAACTAGCATCTGGTACTTCCATTGCACGCTGATTGGGAAGTCTAATTGAATTGTGGTGACTGCCTGACTGGTGGGGTTGGGTTTCACACAGAGGTGATATGCGACATGTGCCAATGGCTATGTGATCCCTTTCCGCAAAATGGAACAGCTAAGGATTTTATTTTCCCTTTCTGTGCGCATAAAAAATGAAATGAACTGATTATTAATACAATTGTACTGTGTCACACTAATTCTGTTTTATGTTTTGGAATCAGCTTAGCCTACCCCAATTTGCTTGGGACAAAAGGCTATGTTGTTGTTGTTGTTGTTTTGGAATCAGCTAGTCACTTGATATATGCCAAAACTGCTAATCTGATAGTATTTTCTTGTTAGTGATGCTGATAGCTAATCAAACATTTTGTTTGCGTGACCTTTTGAATTATTATTTTGCAAACCTTCAGGTCCAGGGACAAAGATAATGCCAAATATCGTCTAGTTGGTGTCATTGAGCATTGCCGGAGGACCATAACAGGGGGGACACTTTGTTGCTTATGTGAGAGAAAGCAGGATTGTCAGTGAGCAGGAGACGAGCAGTAGCTCTTACTCATGGTTTCGTGCAAATGATAAAAGCATCAGAGAAGTCTCCCGAGACAAAGTTCTCAAGTGCGAGGCTTTCCTTCTTTTCTATGAGAAGGTAGAAGCTTGAGACATGCATCATATTATGCCCAAGTAATAACACAAGCAATCAAATGGCATTGGCAAGCATGATTTGGCTTGCTTAGGATCCATTCAGTGCACTCAGTCCATACATGTACTGCTTTTGCTGAGGCATTGCCAGGGCACATGGTTAATGGCGGTTTGTAACCAGTTGGGGAAATTGTTACCTAATCTGCTAAGTGTTTCTTCTTGCTCTTTTAGAAGGAAATGGGGCATGCTGTATTGGCTGAACAGGGTAGGAAATTGATCATAGAGTCACAAGATGGCCTGGTTTTGTTAGATGATACTCGATCTTACATGCTAGGGATCCACATTTTGTGACCACCTGCGATTTAATACAGATGTAAGGTGACATGTGTTCATGATTTTGGTTATGGAAGCATTTCCTTGTTTTGTGAATGGTGGTTCGAAGCCGTCTCTCTGCAGAATTTCTGCGGGGGTAAGACTTTGCTTCGGTTATTCCCTTCCCCAGACCCCACTCGTGTGGGAGCCTCTGGCACTGGGTCTGCCCCTTTTATTGCCTTGGAGAATGACAGTGTAGGGTGCTCCTGGTTGATCAAGATGGCTTAATTCTGATTGCAGGCTGGTAAAACAATCGTTTTTTCACAACGCTGATTTGAAAGAAGAGCTCGATGAAAATTCAAGGGGATGTGTGTATCATGGTAAGCTGAGTGTGGATGTATTTGTTTTGGTCCGTGCGTGTGGTATGTGTTTGCTTGCTGGCCCCAGGTGCATTTTCTAACCCATTATTCAAGTCACTGTTTAGTGTTTAGTGTTGTTGCTCTCCTTGCTCAAGGTACATGCCCTCCCCCTTCAGACCATATCTTTGATTCAGCATCTTTAATGTTGTAACTGTTCAACTGTGCAGCTGTAAGTATCTGAAATCTGAAATATTAAATTTTGAAACAGAAAATATCTGGATGTTAGGTTCCATATAAATAGTTGTCTGTGGCCCATATGGTTTGGCACAGATTTCTTTGCCTGTGCAAGACTTCTGTTTCCAATTTGTTTAGGCACCAATGGAAACTGGAAGATGCTTAAGGTGTTTCTGGTTTAGCTATTAAATGGTATGTTTTTCAAAACTTTGTTCAATCTATCTTTAATAGAACAATGAATCCACAATTCTTAATGTTGTGGATGATTGACTTGCTCGTTAAAGATCTTCCTGGTGTAGGTTATCCTCGATGCTAGAATCTGGGAGCATTTTGATGTTGCTGCTCCCTGCGTTGTATTTCTGTCAGTGTTAAGCATGGATTGTTCTGTTTACAATTCTACTAGTGTATGTTGTTTTCTTAGTTTCTTTTGTTAGTACAATCGTTGATTGGGTGCATTGCGCGTTTCACTGTGTTTGACCATTTCTTGATTTTACAGCATGTAAATTATTTTGTCACATGACCCATCTTTTAGCTGTGAAATTAAATGCGAATGTCTTTCATATATTCAACAACCTGACTTGATTACAAAAGATCATGAGTCCATGTTGAATCAGCACTAAGCATCTAAACATTGTTAGAAGTGCAATCCTTTTCTAGAAATTATTTCACTCGAGAAGGATGCATTTACTTAGACCTGTCAACATATGTATGATATCTAATGTTCAAGTGCAGGTTATGTTCAACTAGGATGAATGACCTGGTTCAGGCGAGTCTTCACCGACTACAAGTGGAAGACAGATGCTCAATCATATATGTTGTGCACATAGCATTGATGAAATACAGAGGCAAGATTGTTTGCTAAGACAGCCTGAATCCTATGATGCAGATTCATTTTCTTTATATATAGTAGATTGTTCCCCTTTTATGGGAAAGCTGATCAGTTTTGAATCTCGCTATGGGCATCAGATGCCAACCATTGTACTATAGGGCATAGGCATGCATATTCCATCACTATTATTTGAACCACTTAATAGTTTTATCAGGCTGCAAAAGCCTCAGCTTGGAATGGTAGTATATATATGCATATACGTGGCTCAATGGGCTTGCAGTACCATGTACATGGGAAGCGTTTTTATTTTGAATGTGCTTATTGAATTCAGAGACCATTCAGCCAGCAGAAGCATTACAATTCAGTATGTACAGATTGTGTATAGCCTACCTCTGAAAAACAGTGTGTCTGTCAGTGTCACAACTCACAAGTTAAGATTGATCTGTTTTCTCTGTCAGTGCGTCACAGACTGAGCTTCCTGTGTATTGTGTACTGCTCAAAAGAGTGTCAGTGTGACAATTTTTTTTTAGATACAAAGCGTGACACAAATTGGTAGGCCTCTCAAAAAATAGTTTTCGCCTGATAGCAAAAGTTGTCATGAAAACCATGGTTTCAGGATGATGGCACTGCACCAGTTGATGAATCTGTTTGATTTAGGTCATAATTTGTTTTCAGAGTTGTCTCTTCGGAGACAGCCGATAATTTGTTTTCAGAGTTTGAATGATAACTAGTTTGCAGGTTAGTGGTTTGTTTGAATGATAGCAAAAATTCCTGTAGTTAGTGGTTTGTTTGCAGGTTATCGTATTTAAACATTCATTAGTGTGTCATTGTGTTCTTGTAGCTGGTCTGAGATGCTTGTGGCCTTTTTCAACCAGACTGAAAAAAAATCAAGCAGTGACCTAGGTCACTTGTTCTTTCAGGGCTTCTAATGTAGTATAAATCACATGGAGATATGACGTGTTTAGACAATCAATCATTGTTGCAAAGATTTGGAGTACATGTGACATGCGAGAAGCACCAAATTCAAAGAATTGATGTCTCATGGCACTACAATGCTTTATGTAGGAATTCTCAGCTTCTTGCCTTGCCTGCCAGAAACTGGCCTTTGATTCAATACCCGAGTTATCTATTCCGTTCCGGTACTGCTCGGAACAGCCGGTATGCCTCGTGCCGGCGTGCAAACTGGAACAAAAGAAGCTGTGTCCCGTATCGGCCAGGATACCGGACGATTCCGGCCATCTCGAATGATTCCGGCCATTCCGGGCGGGATTGAGAGTTCCGTCCATGCCGGTACCGTCCTCGAGGAGGAAGACGCTCGACTGCTCGAGTCCTGTTCTTGCGCCTCGCTCCAGCTGATGCCGAACGACCGGGTACCATGGACGACCGCTCGATAGAAGTGTCTTTCTGCCGTCCGGGGAGTTTTGTACTCGGCACTCATGGCGTTACGTTTGCTTTGGTGCCTAAGTGTCTTTCTGTCGTCCGGGGAGTTTTGTACTCGGCACTCATGGCGTTACGTTTGCTTTGGTGGCTTGCTTGCTGCTTGGAACAGGAGGTCTAGAGGTAGGTGACTGCGGCGCATGTGGAGTGTTCTTGAAACCTAGACGTGAGGCTGCTGTTAAATTCAATTGAATGAGGTTAGTTTTTTTTTTAGAAAGGGTTGGTTTTTATTGATACAGAATTCTTACAACCAAGCCCCTGACCAGGTACCCCTGAAAGAAAATAAAATTATACATAAGACCATTACAGGAGCATCCAGTGCCCTTCGCCGTCGCCGACCATCGCTGTCGCAAGCTGGACCTCCTCCATCTCCTGCAATGAAGAAGATCCAGAATGAAGCTTCCGGCCGATTCCCGATTCGACAAAGAGTCTTCAAATTTGAAGCCCATCAGCAGCACACAGTGCCGTTCAAACGTTGAACGCCCCGGGCAAATCCAATTTTCACCGAAAACAGACGCCAGTCGCAACACCAGCATGCTCCGGCCAACAAGCAGCAATCCCACAAAGGTGATAAGGACACCTACCCGTATACAGGAGCAGGTGGAAACTTAACCTCCAGGGGAGGGACACAAATCCGGTGAACACTTCACCGGTAAAAGCACCGAGTCTCCTACGAATAATAGCCAAGTTGTAGGATACGGATTCGGCGATGCCATGAATGAGGACACAGACAACCCAAAGAAGCACACAGAAGATTCGAACATCCACGCAGAAGAAGAAAACGAAGAAAAATTCGCCGATGCCAAACCTCCTGCAGATGATACTGTCGCTGTGCTCCTCCTGCCCACGGACCAGCACAGAAACCCGCCCACCATGGCCAATGCCGAAGAAGCTCGAAGAAGACTCCAACCCTAACCCTAAAACTACTGTAATACTAGGGAAAATATACACCCTCCACCGGATCCATGGCTTCCCCAACCCACCGGCGCCTAAAAAGGCCACCGGCGGTGAGGAAGCCGGTGGATCCGGCGGAGGTAGCTTGAGTCACCTCGGAGTCACCCTTTTCGCTACTGTCCGGAGGAAACGAGATGCTTGGCCGGGATGATGAGTAACGGGGATAATTGAATGAGGTTAGTAATTCCCTGTATTGAGTTGGGTAAAAGCCCAATACATCCTAGCAGGCCGGCCCAAGTTGCTGTTCTTCTATTTTCACTATTTGTGAGTGATTTTTTATATTCTAAAAACTTGTATATTCCAAAAATATATAAATTAATGAAAACTAGAACGGTACATCGGAATGCACCGGTATCGGAATGTACCATTCTAAGAGCAAAACCGGAATGGTCTCCGGAATAGAATTGACAAGTTAGTTTAATACCCAGACTCATCCATCGTATCAACTCGGAGAGAAGGAAGACGTCTCTATAATCTAGGAGAGAAGGAAGACATCTCTATAATCTAATAGATTAATTGTCCTCAGAACTTGTATATATTTCAGCTTCAAATGTAACATGATCTAGTAACCACGCAGATAGATGCTAGTAAACTTAGCAAGAACTAATCAAGACACAGCTAAAAGCATCAGAATTGCATCAACAACTCTTCCGTTCAACCGTTGCTTTGTGTTGCTAGGGAGAAGCTATAAAGCACGACACAGGTACATTAGTTCTTGAGTAAAATTCAAACGTGGTCCTCAAAGTTGTTTGCAGGTGTCATTTAGATCCCCAAACTCACAAAAGAATTTTTGGCTCCCTTATGTTGTAACGGGTCTCAACTAGCTCCAAACAGGTGTTTACCCAATCTGTTATCCTACGTGGCATGGATCTGACAAATGGGACCCACATGTCAACAACAAGGCTCCACCTTAAAAAATCGTATTTTTTTCACACGACCTCGATGAAGATGATTTTTATTTGAAAATTATAGCTTCCATTGAGATCTATAACTTTTTAGTTTTGAGTTTTTTATTTGAGACCATTAAGATGCTAAAAACATAATATAAAGTTTCAGCGACATATTAATCGGATACTAGGGCTTGTCGCTTTAGAAAAAAATATCTCTTTCTTGTAGGGTATCAGATAAAGATACTTTGTATATGAAAATTATAGCTCTCGATGAGATATATAAATTTCTAGTTTTGAGTTTTGTCATTTGTGATCGTTAAGATGCTTAAAAATAATATAAAGTTTTCAACAACACGTTAATCGCATACTGGGGCTCATCACCTTAGAAAAATCAAGTCTTTGTTGAATGGTGTCGGATAAAGATACTTTGTATTTGAAAGTTGTAGCGCTTGATGAGATCTACAACATTGACTAGGTTTAAAGAAACGCTAATACTTTGATGAGGACATCCGTTCTCGGGCCTGTGCAGCGCGGGTCCAACACACATCCAAAAAATAACGGGCTTGCTCCCCAAGAAATCCCCACTCTCTAATAAAAAAAAAGAAATCTCCAATCCCCACTCACTTTGCTTTGCGTCGCGGCTTCACCGTGCCTCCTCTCCACCACATGTCGCGCAGCGCCCCCATCCCTCACCGCGTCTGTCGCCACGCCGCACTCCATCGCTCCCCTGCCGACCGCCGTCCATGCTCCACCTCGCTACGCCCCTTCCCACGCAGCGAGGTGCACTGTCCCTGCCCCTGCCCCGTGCCTCGCAGCTGAGCGCCGTGCCCCATCCCCCACCACGTCGAGGTGGTGCCGCGGTGCTGCCGACGCCGCCATTCCCCACCAGAAGGTCATGGCCACTTCGACGTAGGTGCCGCTGCGACGCTCGTCCTCAGTTTGCGACATCAGAGATCCAGAGTGGCCAGACCAGGCTAAGCACAGGCGTAGCTACAATGTGTGATCAAGTTTGTACACGCCTTGACTTGGCCTTTACAATTGGAATGCTTAGCAGATATCAGCGCAATACAAGTATTAATCACTTGAGGGCCATGAAGAAGACCTTGCATTATTTGCATGTCATTAAGGATTTCCCGCTACTTCATCCCAAAAAACTTAACGTTCTATGATTCTTTTTGGTTAATGTTCTATGATTCGAAAAATATCATAAAAACATGATATTCTGAGTATTAGACATGCACTTTCTTTTCATGTGCCTCCATGCAACACACTTTAAATGAAAAACTTAACCATTACATCCCTCCTTTTAAGGAAATCTGCTATAACAAAATAGGAGTACTAGAGTCATTTCTCTCATCCACTAATTTGTTTCAAATCCTAGAATATCAAGTTTTTTTTTTGGGACGGATGAAGTAATATATAAAAAGCTGGATAACCTCGGGGTAGTGGGTTATTCAGACCCGGATTATAATGGGTGCTTGGATTCCATCAAGTCCATGTCTGTATACCTATTCACCTTATCAGGGTAGCTATTTCGTAGAAGAGCTCCAAACAAAGTATTATTGCAACATAAACATTGCATGCAGAATTCATAGCTTTATTTGAAGCAACGCGATAGGCCGCATGGCCAAAGAACTTTATTCCTGGACTAAGAGTGGTCAACGACATATTTAAACCACTAACCTTATATTGTTATAATTTGCTAGCAATTCCTGGACTAAGAGTGGTCAACGACATATCTAAACCACTAACCTTATATTGTCAACGACATATCTAAACCATTACATTTCCTACATTAGACCTAACACACAGACCACAACGGCGGACTGTCCGCGGTTATAGGCTCGGACTGTCCGCAGGTCACTCTCAGAAAAACACACTGCACAAACAAGTTTCTGGACACACTTCAGCGGTGAACGGCGGACTGTCCGCGGGTATAGTCCCAGACTGTCCGCAGGTCAAAAACCGAAGAACACACTGAACCGAGACAGTTCTAGACACGTCTCAAAAAATGAACTGCGGACTGTCCGGAGTCTGGGTGCGGACTGTCCGCAGTACAAAAATCAGCAATTCCAGAAACTCGCCAGAAATTGTTCCCGAGGGCCGGACTGTCCGCGGTTTGATCCCGGACTGTCCGCGAATCGCGTTCCAGCAAGAACAAAGAGCTTCAAAAATCGCCTCTACACTTCGATCCATAAATTTGCGGCCAAATCTTCACCAACTGCCATGAAACTTGGTGAGCATGATCACAAGGCAGTAGGAGAGCTATCTCTAAAAGGTCATCGCCCAATTTGAAGTCAATCAACGGGAAATCGAAGGAGAACGAAAAACACCGGTTCTTGAGACCTAGACCAAGAAATCGCCCGATCTATTTGCTCGTGAGGAATTGATGGATTTCCTTCGGTGAAAAGATTCTACTCATGTCATATCACGAATCAAGGCAACAAAAACGAACCAAAATGGTCTAGAAACGAAGAATCAAAACACAAACTAGAGGGGAGAAAACGAAGAACGCGAAGAACACATCATGAACTCACAAATTCATTTCTCCGTCGAACTCCGGAGGACACACGAAGGATTCATGACCTCCTTCTCTCAAAGATTTATGGTTCTTACACTAATCGGTGGATTAGTAGACCTCTCTCTCACAAGCACCTAAGGAGAGGGGAAACCCTAGAAAGGATGAAAGAAAATACAAATGGAGGAGGTGAGGGAGATGGGGGCTCCCTCATCCTATTTAACAGGGCTATTACACATTTTTAGTTTTGCCCCTGATACAAATGAGCCAAACCATTTAGCCCAAGGGCGTAAAGGTCCAACCCGGTGTCATCTTCATCCGACGGCCACCGCGCCTCCTCACCGATAGCTTCGGCTCGATGCGAACCCCCCGATGCCGCCACGTGCCGTCCGTTCCTCCTCGGAACCTCCGCCCGGGTTTTGAGGCCCAAACCCATAAACCCACCACCGATGGTTTTGAGGCCCAAACCACCAAACCGCTCGCGAGTAGCGTATTCCATACGCGTCCCCCGTCGATGGTTTTGAGGACGAAACCACCAAACCCCCGATGTCGACGCGTGTCCGGCCTCCTGCCAAGCATGACGCCAAGTGCCACGACGCCATCGTCTCCATCTTGACTTGGCCGACGCCGTCTTCATCACATATACTCTTGCACTCGTCGATGTCCCAAGTGTCAGCCACCGCGGCTGGTCACCCGGCCTCTTGGTCCCTCGGTCCAAGCCTCACGTCCGTCTTTCACCACTCCCGGTCCGTCGGCACGACACGTCCTCCTTGACCTTCACCTCACCGTCGACTATTGCCTCCGTGCTCTACACCTGCACACCTCGAGTCAAGAGACATGCACACATAGCTTTCGCCATGGTAGGGTTAGTTACCACTCAACCTACTTCGTGGATCATATTGACAATCACTCATCACAAAACGAACACACAAGGGTACTTGTCAACCTTGTGTTCGCACAGAACTTGGGCAGGCTGTGGCAGAGCTTCCAGTCCCAGATGACTCGTTCATCCTCCCGTAGGGCAGCTTGAGCACCTTGAACTCGGAGTGGCTGGCGATTTACTGGTACGACCAGCTCTGCAGGAGGGGCACTTCCACCGAGCTCCCGTCCAGGCGGTGGAACTCGCGGTCGACCGTGTTCTCCTTGTCGAAGGGGTCGCGCCACTCTCCCTTGAAGTAGATGGCGTTGGCGACCACGTGCACGGTGTTAGGGTTGTCGTCGTCGGGGTTCAAGACCTCGGTGATGAGGTTTCTCGTGGCCTTGGCCACCCAGGCGTTGATCTGCTTTCTTGATTCTTTTGGCTTTACATTGCACAAGAAAAAAGCAAAGAGATTTCAGATCTGATGTTTAGTTTTATTAACTACATAGATTGTACATATATAGATAAAAAAAAAGTTTGACGAAGCAATTGAATTGGTAGAGATATAGATCGAACAAAATGCATAGGCACGATTTCTATAGTAACCTCGTTTTTGAAGTCGACGGCCCAAGAGTTGCCCTTGAACAGTTGAACGTCCCGACGACGGCGTCGACGACGTACGCGGGCCGGAGCGGCCACCTCTTGTCGGTCCACGAGCCGCCGGCAAACGAGATGCTCGGCCCGCCGATGCCGGACTGGTCGGCGAGTACGCCGTCCACCACCGTGCCCCTCACGAATGTGGCGAGCTTTTCCCGCGACGGCGCGCCGGCGACGCGGAGAATCTCGTCGAGGGTGTCGCCCAGGGGCGGAGCTCCTTTGTGGCGAGGTATGGCGCTCGCCATACCTTGATTTCTCAAAAAAATTTACCTCCATATATACTTTGTGCCATAGGTATGTCATGGAAGATGTCTCAGGCAACACATAGAGGAAGAAAAACAGTAGCACGACGTTCTTTTGGGCTTGTAGCTGCGCTCGGCCGCTCGCCATGTCACGTTCACGTACGTACACGTATATGGGCCTTATCCTTAATTCCTTGGCCTGCTAGCTGCTGGAGCCCGTGAAATCACCGAGAGAAGATTTTCCTTCTGTAATCTGTATACGACTATACGAGTACGACGACCTTGAGTCTTGACGGTTCGTGTCCTGGATGGTCGCTGACTGCGCCGCCGCTCGATAAGAGATCAAGATCAGGCGATCACCGATCATCGCGAGCGGCTGAGTGCGACTGTGCTGCGCCTGCGCGCGTCCACCGTCTGCGCGAGCAAGTCCGCTAGACCGCCGCCGCCACTGCGAGTCCTGGCGTCGTTGACGAGCTACGCTGAGTCTCTGCTAGGGCAGACTCTGAAAGTTAGCGTTCGTGACTTGGTGTCTTGGTGTTGGTGAGTTTCAGTCTTTCAGATTCAGAGTTCCGTTAGTTAATGATTTGCACAATTTTTTATTAATTGGGATGCTTGATTGTTAATTAAGTACTAAGTTTGTTTAATTTATGAATCACAGTGAGCATAAATTATCTAACGATGTATCCAAAAGGAAAAAACAAGGGCAATTTCAAAACAAGAGGTACATGTTTGATTTGTAGATGGCAAATTTGCTATCGATGTCGCCACACCTTAATTTTTTTCTGTCCTCCGCCACTGGTGTCGCCCGCGGCGGCCGTAGACATCAGCGCGAGCGCGACGTGGATGGACAGCGGCGAGAAGACGAGGTTGTTGCCCGCCGCCGCGGTTTCCGCCGAGATGTGCAGTGTGCTTCAGGAGGCGCGCAGCCAGCGCCGCCTGCCCGGCCTGGCAGTGGCAGGTCCTCGTGGCTTCCTTGCTCTTCCCCGACGCCATGGCCTTGTCTCGATCTGCTGGGGTTTGATGTTCGGAAAACTTTTACTCGAGTTGCGTGGCTAAATTCACGTCAGGATGGATGCTGTGGAATTTATATGGACCACAATGTGCGATGGAACGGGAGACCGCCAGACCGGTGAAGGCACCGCGTCCTCTACTGCATCCATGGCCACGCCTTGAAAATAAAAGGCAGGTCTCAGTCTCTGCAAAATTAAATTGAAGTATGTCACGGCCGTCGCTAGAATAGCAATCATTAGCGGACAGTGCTGTATTATGTAAGGTTTTAAATCTCCGGCTATAGCTGTCACTATAGTCGGCTATAGTTGTTACTATAGTCGGCTAAAGCTGTTTGAGACTGATTAAGTTATTTGTGTTTATGTAGAACTTAGCAGCTATAGCCCGCTATAGCCTCATTTAACCTCCGCTATAGCTGTTTTAGAGGTCATCCGCTAAATCCTTTAGCTGGAGATTTAAAACCTTGATTATTATGCCTACTGTAGGAACAGAAAATCTAATACGTAGCGAGACGCGTGACCCGTGCTCCCTCTACCTCTCCCATGCGACCCTGGCCTTAGGAGGAGGATTTGGGGGGAGGCGGGCGCGGCTCGGCGTTGGTGGCGGATTGAGGGGAGACGAGCGAGGCGGCGGGGGCACCACCGATCGGGTGGCGTGGGAGGTGGGCAGCGCGGCCAGCGGCGCCGGCCGGGGGCGGCAGGCGAGGAAGACACGGGTGGGGCAGGAAGGGCGTGAGGAAGAAGGTGGATGGGCGCGAGGAGGACACTAGTAGAAAGATGATTTTTCCCAGCGCCTGTTTTTTTTTACTGGCGGTTTTAGTTATCACGCGCCAGTAGAAATGAAACAGTGGACCCCAAGACCAAAACCGCCTGTAAAAATAGATTTCTATAGGCGGTTTGTTAAGACAACCGCCTGTGAAAATAAGACATTTCTACCGGCGGTTGTCTTAACAAACCGCATGTAGAAATCCATTTCTACAGGCGGTTTGTTAAGAAATCCGCCACTACAAATACCCGTGTTTTTTAAAATTCGATTTTTTCAAACGATCTCGGATGAGAAAACACCCAAAATAAAAGTTGTTCGTCTTGAAAAGTTATGAAACTTTGTAAATTACAACTTTTTAATTTGAAATCATCTTGTCAACGAAAACTACGTTTGAATGGTCTCAAATTTTAAATTCAAATTTTGTAAACGGCCTCGGATGGAGAAATGACCAATACGAAAGTTGTTCGTCTCAAAAAGTTATGAAACTTTGTAGTTGACAACTTTTTGATTTGAAATCGTTTAGGACCTCAAACAAGCAAATTACACACGAATTTGTATAATATGTGGGGAACCGAAAGGGTATATGGACACATGTGAGTGTGTGGTGTAGTGGTAGAGGAGGCTCCGCACGAGGCCGAGGTCGTGGGTTTGAATCCCACCCGGAGCGCGTAGCGCGTGATTTTTGCGTGACTTGCGACGGAGACGGAGACGGGCAGACGCTAGGCAGTGGGGTCCTCCCCTTAATTTAAATCTTTTTTTTGCTATTTATTTTCGGGTTTTTTCGGAAATTTTTTGCACATAAGTGAACCGCACGTGGAAATCCATTTTCCACAGGCGGTTCACAAGCAACCGCCTGTGCAATTGGCGCATTTCTACTGGCCTCCAGCGCAGGCGGTGCTGGAAAACGCCAGTAGAAATATGTTACCAACCGCCTGTATAGTATGCCCGTGTACCGGTGGGAATAAGGCGGGGGAGGAAGAAGATGTGGAGTCGGGTTGCGCATTATCAGTGTCCCTATATACGAAATGTAGTCAATAAACGTGTTCACTGCTTCATCAAAACATGTAAACCACCAGCATTCATCAAAACATGTAAACCACCAGCACTAGACGTGGATGGAACCAGCATTGCCGTCAGGGTTTAAATCGCCAGCTAGGGCATTTAGCTGGCCAGCGACGCTCTTGTGCCACGGTGACACAAAGACGACGGCCGGGGTCAGGGTCACGCTGCTCCTCTTTGTGCTCCATCTGGGGCTGCCCCACCGCCACCGCCTCAACGCGCTAGGTGGGCCGCACTGCCACTTCCTCCACGCACATCAGGCGGGGCCACGCTACTCCTCATTGTCCATGGGCGGGGCCACGCTGCCCCTCATTGTCCATGTCTGAAGCACTACTACATAAATGATTAATAGCAACGTCCCTTTTTTTATATACAAATGGTGCTCAAACAAGCCGTCCCTATAAATCTATTTGTAGAGACTGTTGTTATCGGCCGCCCCTACAAATGACCCGATTTGTAGGGGCGGCTCTATATCCAGCCGCCCCTATAAATAGACGCCGAATAGTAAAAATTAATCACTAAAATTTATTTTTTTTCAAACGATCTCAGATAGAGAAATGACCAAAATAAAAGTTATAGATCTCGAAAAGTTATAGAACTTTGTTGTTTATAACTTTTTTATTTGAAATCATTTACTGCTTTAAAATATTATTTGAAATATAGTTTTGAAATTATTAAGAACTCTAATTTCTCTTTTTAATCTCTGGCTAAAACCTGTAACTAGCCTTTCTTCCTTATACTAAAGTTATAAAACTCATCAAGATTTACAACTTTTATTTTGATCATTTCTTCATCCGACAAAGTGGTAGTAACATTGTTCACAAATTTTACATGTCGGATGAACAAATAACCAAATGACCAAAATAAAAGTTATAGATCTCGGAAAGTTATAGAACTTTGTAGTTGACAACTTTTTCATTTGAATTTATTTGTGAAGGAAAACTACGTTTGAATTTCTCAAATTTGAAATTTGGATTTTTCAAACGACCTCGGATGGAGCAACAACCAAAATGAAAGTTGTAGATCCCGAAAAGTTATACAACTTTGTAGTACAACTTTTTTGATTTAAAATCATCTGTGAAGAAAAACTACGTTTGAATTTCTAAAAAATTGAAATTTGAATTTTTTGAACGACCTCGAATGGACGAACAGCAAAAACAAAAGTTTTAGATCTTGAAAAGTTACGTAACTTTGTAGTTGACAACTTTTAGTTTGAAATCATCTTGTTAAGAAAAACTATGTTTGAATTTCTCAATTTAAAATTCAAATTTTGTAAACGACCTCAGATAGAGAAACTACCAAAATGAAAGTTGTAGATCTCGAAAAGTTATACAACATTGTAGTTAACAACTTTTTTATTTGAAATCATTTAGAGTCTTAAACACTCAATTTAAACTCTATATAGGATAATATGTGGAGAAAGAAAATCAATTAGAGACACAAGTGAATGTTAGGTAGAGTTGTTAGAGGGAACACGCGAGCTTGAGGTCATGAGTTCGAACCCCGGCAGCCGCGTATTGTGTGTGTTGCTGAATGGTGGGGGCCTCCCCGGATTTAAAAAGAATGTTTTGCTATTTTTTGACCCGGTTTCATAATTTCTGAAAAAAATGGATAGCCGACTGGCCACCCACCCTTACAAATCAGCGATTTGTAGCAACGCTGCGGTAGGTACAAATCCGATTTGTAGGGGCGGCTGGCCACCCACCCCCTATAAATCAGCGATTTGTAGCAACGCTGCAGTAAGCGCGGCTGGCAAAACCACCCCTACAAAGAGTTGCGAGCCGCCCCTGGAAAACGTTTCTGTAGTAGTGACGGGGATGGTTTTAGGTCGCTCCTGTGTGTGTTGGTAAAAAAAACTACTACGAAACAGTTTAGTTTTTTTTACCAATGAGCTTGCACTAAACCCTATAAACAAAAGGATTATCATCTTAACATTCATATACCTACTACAAATGCTTTGAAGGCAAAGCTATAAAAGATCCTGCCTCCATTGTGTGTTATGCTTGTGCACTAATGAGCTACTGGGCAGGGTTGTATACAGGAGATGATAAGGATGCGCTGATAGTTGGAGTGAACTCCATGATAGAGATTGCAATGAAGCTGTTGGGCAAGAAGAAGACCGATGGATAGAAACGCATAGAGGACAATGGTGGCAACCAGAATGCAGAAGGATGATGGGAGAAGTGCCTTTCTTGGATGTTCTCATCTGGGGCTGTCTTTCGTGAGTAGAATGCTTCTCACAAACTTTGTCTGTGACTGTGGGCTTTGCCCTTGGATGCTTGAAAGTATGGCTCGGCTAGGTCTTAAATTGTGGGCCTTTTTGTTTTGGTTCTTCTGTAGTAACTGTCCTGTTAGTTGTCTAAGTCTTAGTTCCTGTTGTCTGATACTGTCTCAAACTTTGTATTTCTGTTGATGTCATTAATGGAAATGGGGGTGCCTCCGGTTAAAAAAAAACCTACTACAAATGAAAGAAAAAATATATTTTTTTTCCAAAGTAAAAACTGAATTGGCTGCTAATCAATCACATCAGAGAGAAACAAAATACCATAAGTCCACTCGCACCTCAAGGTTGTTACGATGTCAAGCTAGATGATAGTTTCATTGAAAAAATACCCACGCAGTCAGTAAAATATGTACCAATAAAATAAAGCTGAATTAATATAAAAAAACATCCACTGGAATTTAAATTATCGATGGAAAATGCATCCCACCTTTTCTAATCAGTATTAGTGTGGGGTCAAACTTCGAAGGCCATCCAATTGGTGTTACAAGTCTTCTTCCAGCAAAAAGAACAGTACCCCAAGTGCGATGCTGCTTAATGAGATAACCAGTAGTTGTATGAGGTCCATTGACTTACCTTTGCAACCATTAATTTACACCAAACGTGGACGGATAATATTGTCTAATACCACTTGCAAACAGTTTATGAGATTGGCCGATTACATTTGCTGCATCCTGCATGTACTGACAGAATACGCTTGATGTGTCTAAGGCCAGTCTCAATGGAGTTTCATCAGAGTTTCATGGGCATTAAATGTGCTGATGTGGCACCATATTAATGAAGTGAGAGATGATAAGAGTTTCATGGGAGTAGAGAGAGTTTCATCCCCATGAAACTCTTCTGCACTGTTTCCAAAATATGAATGTGTTGGAAACTGGGTCATGAAACCTCCATTGAGACTGGCCTAATAACTAGTTTTACTCCTACAACCACATTTTAGCAACAAACAAGTTCGGATTTCTAGTGGGTTGAATCGCCTCTACCAAGAGTTCCTACAGATCATCAATTCCTACGGGCGTAAATGCAACCCTCCTAGAATTCAATCTAGGGATCACTATGTAGCTGCTCTAGAAATCAATTTCTAGAGGTTTTCGACCACACTTAGAAATTGATTTCTTGGTGTGGTTGGTATATGGTTCGCTCATAAAAACCATTAAAAGAAACAAAACCTGATTTAAAACCAACAACTTTAAATCGTGGCTATCTTTTTTATTAACATCTCCGAATCTTGTATTGAGTATTTAGGGATCTAGTTGATCCCAAATGAAAAAAAATTAACTACTAAGTCTTAGATCTCTTCTAGAGCTATAACTTTTGTATAGAGCGTGTTTCATCCGAGATCATTTGAAAAAATTAAAAAGTTGCATTTCAGAATATGAGAACTCATATAATTGGGACCTCAAACAATTTCAACTGAAAAATTTATTAGCTATACAAAGTTATAAATCTTATCAAGCTCTATAACTTTGACAAGTTCATCTTTATTTGAATTTTTTTTTGTGATGTTCATATTTTTGATGGTGATTAACATTAATAAACTATGGTGAAAAATCAATTTCTAGCCATATTGATGGATGTTTTCAAGGACCCCCCTAAATTTGCCTTTTTTCCTAGAGCTATCTCTAACGACCGTCTTTAGAAATCAAGGTCCGTTTTTTAAGTCATGGCTTTTCATCAACCATGGCTAGAATAAAATGTGATGCCTCTAAAATTGTTTTTAACTAATGTTTCTTAGGAAAAAAATCCTATAAAGTATCAATTTTCTTATACGTAATAAACATTCAACAAGCCATGGGTAAGAAAAAATATGCTTATTAAGTAAAGGTTCAAATTAAATGAACGCAAACTATATATGATGAGTGAAGAACACGCCGCTTGCCACAATGTCAATATACACGATGATGAACAAACTGGAAAGATAGATAAATAGATGATACAAACACATGACTGTGGTAGTGTGGTTGAGATTCCAGTCAATGGTGACTGATAAATTTTTTGATCGCATGAATTAACTGCTTTGTTCGAATCGATGTAAGGCGATCTGATTTCACCGCTAAGAAGTTGAGATAGAAGACGTGCGCGACCGCCCCTCTACTGACCTTCGTCTCCACCTCCTTCCCGGCAAGCACCATGGCCTTTCCATAATCCACCTGCGGATCACGAAGCAAATCCTTTTCTGCAACCATCAGCAGCAATGGCGGCATCGCAACATGTTCGACGGCCTTGGCTGCGAGCTCCGGGGACGTGTAGGGGCTGTCCTTGGTGGCTCCCAGCGGTAGTCCAAGAGCCAGGAGCTTGTCGATCATCTCCAGGGTCAACAATGGGTTCGGAGGGTTCTCACAGGGAATAAAATCTCGGCGAGAAAAAACCGAGAAATCCGATAATCCCGTTTATCGCTAAGGTCCGGTAAATTTTATTTATCGCCGAGATTGCAATTTTCACTAGTCCACCTCCATGAAAGTATAATATTATGTTATATTAATGCTATTGTGTACTAGTTCTCAATGTTAAATGCTTTAGAGAGAACTTTAGTAATTTTCTAGATAAATTAGGTATTTTTTGTTTTATTTTTTGACCGAGAAATTTTCCGAGAAATCCGATAAACCCGTTTATCGGTGACCTCCGGTATTTTTTTCCTATCGGTAAAGCGAACCCTGGGTTCTCAAGTTCCGACCGGCTCCTCTTCTCCCGGGCGAAGCCCGGATGTAGGAGCACGCCGCCGGCGAGCCTCACCGGGTTCAAGGCACCCATGCCATCCTCGCCAGCACGTGCGGCTACGAGGTGCACAAGGTTGCCGCCAGAACTGTCGCCGATGAGGAATACACGGGAGAAGTCGGCTGCCTTCCGGAGACGTTCCACAGGTGCAGAGTAAACGACGTTCTTGCCGCACGCGACGTCCCGGAGCCAGAGGAGGGCGTCGTGGCCGGCGACGATGGCTGCTGGCAGGCGGTGCTCAGGCGCGAGCGGGAGGTAGACGGAGACGATGCCGGCGACTCTTAGCTTGGCGGTGAGAGGAGCGTAGAAGTTGTGGTAGAGCGCCCACGAAGGGCGGGAGACGCAGAAGCCGCCGCCGTGGAAGTGGAGGAGGACTGGTCGTCGGGATCCAGCTGCAGCCGGCTCCGGTAGGTAGAGACGGACGTCGATGCCGCGGCCGGTGGCGACGTCGTGGACGGTCACGCCGCCGCGTGGCTCCGTGTACGGTGGGACGATGGCGGTGATAGCCTCCCCTCCCGGCGGTGTCAGCCGCTCGACGGTGCCGTTGGAGTAGATGCGGAGCCAGCCTGGTACTTCCTCGACCACCGTCCTGTTAGGGCTGGCCTGCGCCAAGGTTGTCGTGGCCAGTTGAGCAATTGTCGCTAGCAGTAGCAGGGAAGAGAAGAAATCATAAGGGCACCAGCTTCTTCGGAAGCTCATTTTTAGAGACTTCTGGTGGAAATGAAATGCAAGGTCTGGTGTGATTCCTGAAGCGGAGTGGTGCCCTTAATGGGGACGATGCAGATAAAGACAACCATGTGTTGACTTCAGAAGAGATCGGAGAGATGTCATTTTTATATGATTACGGGGTATATATCAATATGATGTTCAAGTAGCAGCCTCAAGATTAGCATATTCATTGCTTGAGTAGAATATTAAAATTTATAACAATTTTCTTCACGCGTAATGTCAACTTTCGAGGAAGAAACATGTGCAGTGGTTAACCAGTTGGAGTTTTCCAATGTAGTAGTGGGAGCAAATTACGAAGTAGAAATATTTTATTTTATGATGGAACAAATTAAACGCCACTACATATATAGAGCCCCAAAGAAAAGGGAATAACACTCTACAGAGTATTATAGTATAGTGCCTGTGCTAACGCCACAGCGTGATTTTAAGGATGCACATGAAAACTTGAATTTTATATATACACATTAATCCAAAAGTCAGGCTTGGCACTGTTGATGATACTTAGGCCCTGTTTGGTTGGGGGAGTTAAATTTTAACTCACATCACATCGAATGTTGCGGCACATGCATGAAGTACTAAATGTAGACTAATTACATGCATGTTGACACAGTTTAGGGGTTTTTCACGAGACGAATCTATTAAGCCTAATTACTCTATGATTGGAAAATTTTTCTCAAATAAGACGAAAGTGCTACAGTGCGAGTTAAACTTTAACTCCTCAAACCAAACACCCCCTTAGCTTGTAATTTATATATACACATTAATCCAAAATTTATATATACACATTATAATCATATGAACAGCTCTACGCTTCCTCTCATTTTAAATATGGTAATGAAGATGTCACATAGCGCCTTGCCACTGTTGATGAAACTTAATGATGACAACCTTGCAGTGAAGACTACCTCAAGTTGCTCAACAGCAGAACAACCTCCACTTTCAGTAAAAGTACAAAACAAGTCCAATATCATGTAAAAAAATATAATCCTTCTGAAACAGGTCCAACATCCTGTAAAAAATAGTCCAGAAGTATTTATGCAGCTGATTAAAATTAGAGAGAAGCATACATTTTTTAAATTCATTTGCACCTGAACCATATAAGGGATTATATAAGCTCGAAACATATATAGTAGGAATCGTAATTTATGGACTTACTTATTTAAGGATTCATCATAGCAGGACGTGTTTATAAACGATATTCTTGGTGCTCTGGCCTGTGGAAGCAAACTGCCGAACCTTACTGTTTTGCTCTCGTTCTTCGGTGGTTTATGGCCAAGATGCATTAAGATGCACAATTAGTTGACATAAAGGTTCACCAAAGCACACAGTTCAGGAAATCACAAAGTTGGGAGAGAGAGAAAGAAACAAAGAATTCAACAAGTGTTCACTGTTTCACTAAATGTTAAATTATAATTTCATATGAAAGAAGAACAGCTGTTGGCTATGGCTAAATCTATCAGGAAAACATAACTTGACTCTAAATAAATCAATGATTTTATATACCCATGGTGCCTGCATACATTATCAAAGCCACAATATTTCTTTACTGAAAACAGCATGGGTGCAATACCTTAGCAAAATACTTTGTTGGGTTTTCTGCGCATTTGAGGATAGTCAAAAGTGCAAATTCAAAGTTTCCAGATGTTTCGCTCTTGACTACTGGAAACTAAAAAAATTCCTGTCGGTGGGAAACTGATAGAAAAATAGCGTATACCGACAGAAAAATTAGAAAATTAATTTTTCACCGACAGAAATAAAGCGACAGAGAAATAAATTTTTTCTGTTGGTGAATGATTTTATCTGTCGATACACCATTTTCTTTGTCGGTGTGACGTCGACATGAAAATTCCATGCCACCAGGTCTAGGTTTTTTCCCTGTCATCACTGACCGACGGGGAATTTGGTGTCCACCGTCAGAAAATATAACTTTACTTCTGCTGGTTCATATTCCATAAAAAATACACTAGCTAGTGGACAAATTTAAATCCATGAAACAATCTCAAATTTAGTATTGATCATTTATATACCTAGAAAAATCAAGAGATCATATTGCATAGGGCACAAACGGCTAAATTCAAACAAGTATACAACAATCGATCCATGTCAACAAATACGAGGAAACCTCGCTTAATAGATCATACTACACACGTCACTGATGTTTCAGTACATCATTAATGCTATGTATACAAAGATTTAGCCTAATCAATTGGACTAGGGTTAGCGAGGGAGGGGAACCTACTGGAGAGGGGTTGTAGCTTCGGGCCCAGGTGCGTAGCCGCCATGGGGCCAGGGCCGCGTTGAGCTGGATGGGTGCGCTGCCACTGCCTGAGGTGCGCGCCGCTGCCTTGGAGCCAGGCTAGGCCGCGCCGCCGTGCCACTGCTTGGGGTCGGGGGAAGGGGGAGGGAGGGAGCTGCAGCTCTGGTCTCTGCCGCCGCTCAGGTCCTCGTGCCGCCGGAGGGGTGCACCTCTTCTCTACTCCGCATCAAGCCGGAGGGGCGCGCCGCCGCTACAGAGAGATGCGAGGAGGAGAGGGTGTGACTGTGTGAGGTTGAGAGTGGGGCTAGGGTTTGGGGGCGACCCTTTTATGTGTCCACGGTTACAGCCAGAATGCCTTTGGGCCGGCTGAAAGGCCAACTTGGCCCAGGCCCACGTTGGCTATGTGATTTAAGTCCTGCGCTTCGTGAAAATTAATTTTTCTATCGGTACAGTCCTAACACACAAAAAACTAATAATTTGTTGTAACAGAACCGCCCAATTATACGAAATTAAGTAGGAAAATCATCCAACGGAAGGACAATTCAACAAACTTAAGCCCGTATAACCCGGTAGTCCGTGAAATCTCGACGGATTTCAAACCATTTCTCATAACAGCCAAGATCGTACTAAGTTTAACGGTTACCATCATAAGTTACATAAAAGTTCGCGGCATAAAATACATCGGAGTTTAAACATAGTTATTACAACCATGTTTGAATAAAAGTAGCGGAAGCGGTAGTTCAAATTACGTACACACACAACCTTTTGAAATAAAGTGCCAGCTTGTGATCATCTCCAGCAAAAGCATCAGACGAGAAGTAACGAATGACCATTGCCCATGGTCCTATGCTTCGCCCATTGCAGGATAGAGACAGTTGATACAATAGCCATAGTACATCTGTCCATCTGCAACAAGTGGGAACAAAGCCCTGAGTACGAGTAGGTACTCAGCTAGACTTACCCGTCATAAACCAGAAATAAGAGACACCAAGGAATCATGATAGGCTTTCTAGTGGGATAGCTGACTCATTTGCAAGAAAAACATTTTTAACTTAACAATTTGTTTACAAAAGCATGCAATATTTTAATCTTTATTACCCTGTCAACTATGTTTGCACTTATACTAGAGTAACCATGTAATTAAGCAAGTAAGGATTACTATTGATCATTAACAATAATTACCATGCCATTTTCCACATAACTATCAAGTGTTTCATCAATATTACTACGATGAAGTAGCTCAAGTCAAGTGTTCACTATCCAGTGAACGATGGCGATTCGAATCGATTATTAACCAGCTGGTAGGTTATTCCTCACACAAACCTCACTTACCCGCTAAAGTGAGGTGTTGGTCACCGAGTCAACCATTCAGGTAAAGTCGCGAGATTGCCAGGAACCACTTGTACCCGGGGGCCGCCCGACTGCTCTTTGGCCTTATCATCGCGCCCCCGTATCCTGCCACTACTGCTCCGGTACAGTGCGTTGCGGGCAATTCACTCGGCCCGAATAATCTCCCAGTTTCGCGGTCGGAAGGTACTTTATCCGGCCAGCTGAATCTGAGGCATGCGTTCAATATGACCCGAGGGACAACAACGGACGGTCCTTAATCGACACAGACGAAAAACACTACAGTCCGAAACCCTGCAAGTTTCCGCCCGGTCTCAAATTCATTTCACACTTAGTTATACCATGACTTCATAGTCATCCAAACAGATCCAGGTAACCACCTATAGCTCGCAGGTGATAGGAAATCACCCGACTTCTACCGGTCTAAGCCAGCTAAGCATTGACTCGACTGCGGATACCAGGGTAATAAGGATATGGTATAGCAAAGGTAAACAAGGTATAATGCAGCAACGTTTACAAACAACTCCTAAACGTAATGCATCAAATTAAGTAAAGTTAATAATAAATTATTTGCAAACCGGAAGAGAAATGCTCCGGGGCTTGCCTCTCTCGAAGGAACTTGGACGGTGATCGGGGCACTCCGGGGGATCTTCACCGACCTCTTCTTCGGCTTCTGCCACCTCCTGCTGCTGCACCTCGATCTGCTCCTCTGGCTCCTCGGGTAAGACGACTGGGTTCTCAGTTTGCGATCCTGTATGATGCAATGTGCGTAAGTGATTATGCAAGTGTGCATCGAAGGAGATGAATGCAATGAATATGTTGAAATGCAAGGTAGTTAACAACATCCAAGAAACTATACACTACAAGCACATGTCATCTACTGCATTCTCTTCTACTACTATTATGTTAAGTTAACCTATCTTATGAAATGCTTCAAAGATACACCAAAGCTTTACTAATTATTTAAAGCAACACTTGCTTAAACCCTAAGTAATAATAGGTTTGAATAGCAACATATATTTCTGATGCTCCTAAAAATCTAAGAAAATTACAGTAGCATAATACTACTCTAAACAGACTACCGTAAAAATTTCATGACATTTGGATAAGTAAACTATCCTATACAAAAATGACAAGCTATAGCATAAAAATGAGCATGAAATTACTTTGTACTATGAAAAGTGTCAAACAACAGAATTAATATTTTTCCTAGGTTCTTCATAGCATACTATGACTGTACAAAAATTTTCACATGCATGTTTTATACAAAGTTTGCTCTCTAGCAAAAATAGCAAAAATCAGCCATTAAAGGCACTTGAACTACACCTCAACATTTTTCCACAGCACATGCATGGAACATATTTTTCTTAGGAAGTACATGATATATGAAGATTAACAAACTTAAAATCATATTTTTCTGATATATATAGGATTTACTAGCTATTTTATAAGATATCAGCAATATTAAGAATTAATTAAAGCTCTACAGAAAAGTATTCCAAAAATGATATGCAATATTTTTATATTGTAGATCTGGTTCCAATGAATTCATAGAAATTTATTTCACAATTTTTGGAGCTCAAATGACTGCTAAGATATTTTCCAAAGCATTTTCATCAAGAATAATAAAAGAAAATGGGAATGAATTTTTCATAACGGCACTGGGCCGGCCCGGGAAGTCAAGTGGCCCATGGCCGTTCTTTGGCCCGGCTTCGCGCGCGGGGAACGGCCGAGCCGGCCTGCTCGGGGCGCGGCCCGCAGGCGCAGCCCAGTCCACCGAAAGGGGGAACGGAGGGCAGAGCGAGTTCGCCGGCTTTCGTGGCCTCGACGTCGCGGCGGTGGTCGAGGGCCAACGGCCGGCTTCGGCCAAACCGCGACCAGCTAAGGTGCGCAAAACGCTTGCAAGAGAGTGGCGAGCGCGTGAAGGAGACGCGGGAGGGCAGAGATAGGGCGAGCGAGGCGGTGGCAGAGCACGGGCTCGACGGCGCGGTGGCGCGGCGAGGCGAGGGAAAATTGAGCCCTACCGGGGCAAACGAGGAGAAGGCGACACTCGTTTGGAGGAGGGGAGGATGGGGCGGAGCCTCGTGCACGGGCAATTGGACGGAGGTGGTCCACCGGTGCCGGAACAGGGCGGTGACGGTGGCGGAGCTCGGTGGCGAGCGGTGTTCCGCTGCGGTTTCACCGGAGGGAGGAAGAAAAGGAGCAGGCGAGGCGGAAATGGAAGGGAGACCAGGTGCCCGATCGTTTTTGAAGCGGAGCGCGGGCGCGGGGTCCACGGCGGCCACGCGGTGGCGTCGCCGGCATGCGGCCGCCACGCGGCGGGCGTTTGCTGCCGGGGCGCCAGCGTGCGCGCGCGCGGGCGGGAAGAAGGGAGAGGGGGCTGGCTGGGCCGGGCCGCGGCGGAGGCGGACGCGGGCGCGCGCGGGGGAGTGGCGCGGGCCGATTCGGCCAGCGGGCCGAATCCGAGGCGGCGGCCTGCTAAGCTGGTTTTGATCTTTTTTTTTTCAAAATTTTCATTTCAAATCAAATTCAAACACAAATTTCAAACCCCATTTTGAACAAGAAGAAGACATTTTTTGGAATTGACCCAAAAATAAAAGTTGCTTAGAATTTAATTCTCTACAACTTTGATTAAGGGGCCAACTAAAAATTCCCAATAGATTTTGAATTGAAGAATAAAAGCTAAAATAGGGAGTATTTTTGAATATTTTAATTAATATTTTTGAACAAGTTTGTTTGACAAAACTTTGAGTCATCTAGTTGCTTTCAAAAATTGAACTATAGTTCTAAGTGATATAAGATTTGTAGTTGCAAAATTTTGATGGAATGTGATTAGCACATTAATATATTACATCTCAAATACCACTTTCTAAGCTTTTATTTCACTCAAATTATAATATTAACATGTATGATTATGATAATATGAAATGTCATGCATATGATTGCCATGCAAATGCTTGCGTAACACCGGAATGTTACAGCCTTCCCCCCTTATAAAAATCTCGTCCCGAGATTTGGGTTACGAACCATTTATTATAAAAATCTTCGTATGCTTTTTGTAAGTATTCACCCGTTTCCCACGATGCATCTCCCTCCTCATGATGACTCCATTGTATCTTATATGTTTTCACCACACTGTTCCGAGTAGCCCTTTCTTTGGAATCCAAAACTCGAATTGGCTGCTCACGATACACCAAATCTGACTTAAGTTTTATGCCTCGAGGTTCAATTATTTCCTCTGGAACGCGCAAACATTTCTTGAGATGTGATATGTGAAAAACTAGGAATATAGCACCCATTGATTCTGGTAATTCCAATTTGTAAGCCACTGGACCCTTTCTTTCTAAGATTTTGTAGGGTCCTACAAATCTGGCGGCAAGCTTTCTGCGTAATCCAAACCACTTCTTCTTCATTGGCGTGACTTTCAGATAAACATAGTCTCCAACTTCAAACACAAGTGGTCTCCTTCTTTTATCCGCATAACTTTTCTGACGTGACTGAGCTGCTCTCATATTTTGCTGAATGATATGAACTTTCTTTTCGGCTTCTTCCACAAAGTCAATACCATAATACCTTCTTTCCCCTGGCTCAATCCAGTTTAAAGGTGTTCTACACTTTCGTCCATACAAAGCCTCAAAAGGTGCCATCTTGATACTTTTTTGATAGCTATTATTATATGCGAATTCTGCTAGAGGTAACCACGACTCCCATGAACCTCTGGAAGACAACACACAAGCTCTTAACATATCTTCCAAAACAGCATTAACTCTTTCAGTCTGACCATCTGTTTGAGGATGATAGGCAGTGCTACGAATCAGACTAGTCCCCAAACCTTTGTGCAAATACTCCCAAAAGTGAGCAGTGAACTGTGACCCTCTGTCAGACACTATAGTCTTCGGTATGCCATGCAATCTCACAATCTCTGCAATATACTTTTCTGCATATTGAGGTGGTCTATAAACTGTCTTGACAGGCAAAAAGTGAGCGGTCTTGGTAAGACGATCCACGATTACCCAAATCGAATCATGGCCTTTCTGAGTAGTGGGCAAACCTGTGATGAAATCCATACTTATATCATCCCACTTCCAACTAGGTACTGACAAAGGTTGCAACAATCCGGTAGGTTTCATGTGAATAGCTTTCACTCGACAACATGTGTCACATCGGGCTACATAAGCTGCAATTTCCTTCTTCATCTTTGTCCACCAAAAATGAGGTCTTAGTTCTTGATACATTTTACTACTGCCAGGATGAATGGATAACTTAGAGTGATGAGCTTCATCCATAATTTTATTCTTAAGCTCTCTATCCTTTGGAACAACAAGACGGTTGTCGAACCACAACACGTCCTGCTCGTCCACTCTGAAGTGTTTTGAAGGTTCTTCTTTAATTTTCCTTTTGATGTGAAATATCCCTTTGTCTGCTTTTTGACCTTCTATTATCTTACTCTCCAAGGTGCAACTGATCTGAATACTATGTAACACAACAGGGTGCATTAGATTAAAACCATCTTCGAGTAAGGGTTGCATATTCAGACAATGCGACTTTCTACTCAAAGCATCGGCTACCACATTGGCTTTCTCAGGGTGATACTGTACATTCAAGTTGTAATCTTTAATTAGTTCTAACCATCTTCGCTGTCTCATGTTCAATTCTGGTTGGGTGAAAATGTACTTTAGACTCTTGTGATCGGTGAAAACATTGCACACATTATCAAGTAAATAGTGTCTCCAAATCTTTAAGGCATGCACCACGGCGGCAAGCTCAAGATCGTGTGTTGGATAATTGATTTCATGTTTTCTTAGCTGACAGGAGGCATAAGCAATGACTCTTCCTTCTTGCATCAGAACACAGCCTAATCCTGTTTTTGAGGCGTCACAGAACACATCAAAAGGTTTCTCGATGTCTGGCTGTGCAAGAACTGGAGTAGTGGTCAACAGTTTCCGCAAGGTGTGGAAAGCTGTCTCACACTCCTCGGTCCACACAAACTTGTGATCTTTCTGTAACAGACTTGTCATTGGCTTGACAATCTTCGAGAAGTCTGGGATAAAGCGGCGATAGTAACCAGCTAACCCTAGGAAACTCCTGACTTCTGGCACTGTGGTTGGAGTTTTCTAATCCATAACCTCTTGCACTTTGCTCGGATCTACCGAAACTCCATTCTCCGATAGAATATGACCAAGGAAAGGAACTTTCTTCAACCAAAATTCACATTTGCTGAACTTAGCATACAACTTATGATCTCTTAATCTGGTCAAGACAATTCTCAGATGTTCTTCATGATCTTTCTCATTCTCAGAGTATACTAGAATGTCATCAATGAAGACAACTACAAACTTGTCCAACTCTGGCATGAAAACCGTATTCATCAGATACATAAAATATGCAGGAGCATTTGTTAAGCCAAAGGACATAACAAGATACTCGTACAACCCGTATCTGGTAGAAAAGGCGGTTTTTGGGACATCTTGTGGCCTGATCTTTATCTGATGATACCCTGATCTTAGGTCTATCTTGGAGAACACCCTAGCTTTAGCCAACTGATCAAACAAAACATCGATATGAGGCAAAGGATATTTATTCTTGATAGTTACAACATTAAGAGGTCGATAATCCACACACATTCTTAGAGTACCCTCTTTCTTTTTCTTCACGAACAAGGCAGGACATCCCCATTCAGACTTACTTGGTCGGATAAACCCCTTCTTTAGCAATTCTTCCAGTTGCTTTTTCAGCTCAGCTAACTCATCTGGAGGCATCCGATAGGGTCTCCTCGAAATAGGAGCTGTTCCGGGGATCAACTCGATTCCAAACTCAACATTTCTATCTGGAGGAAGGCCAGATAACTCTTCTGGAAACACATCCGGGAACTCACACACTACCGGGATCTGGTGGATAGGAACAACTTCCATGGCACAGGTCACACTCACAAGGTCTGTTCTTTTGAGCAATGGTACCTGAAAAGTACCCTCTGCCTGTGGATCCTTAAGGGTAAGCAATCGACTGCTTGTATCTATGACTGCTCCCTAGTCTTTCATCCAGTTCATTCCTATTATTACATCCAAAACTAGTCCCGGCATAACTATCAGGTTCACTCGAAACTTCCGACTATCTAACTCAAGGGTTGCCCCTCTAACCATCTTATTGGTTAGCACATCAGCCCCTGCTGAACTTATGCGATAACCATAACTCAATTTTGTGTATAGTTGTTCATGCTTCCGTGCAAATGCTTGACTCATAAAAGAATGCGAGGATCCAGAATCAAATAGAACAACTGCAGGGTGATGGTTAACAAGAAACTTACCGGCAGTTACAGGTTCTCCTTCAGGAATCTCATCAATGGTGGTATGGTGCACACGGGCAGTGTAAGTCTGTTGCTTCTTTCTAGGCGGATAAGGGCAGAACTTTGAAAAGTGGCCTGGCTGACCACAATTGTAGCAGGGCCCCTTCACTATACCAGCAGATCCTATTGCTCCCTTGGAGTTGCTTTGTTCTGCAGCTGCGGTGATCTTTGCTGGCGGCACGGCCATCTTGTACGGCTTCTGTGGTCCCTTGTAGTTCTGAGTTTTATGCTGTCGAGGCCTGAACCTTGCACCAGGTGCGGACGGACGATAAGAAAGACGATTTGCAGTGACAACTCTGGACTGTGATGGTCCTGACTCAAACACCCTCTTGCGATTTTTAGATGCAGTGTAGGCGTTGTTGTTCTTTTCTTGTTTCAAACAATCACTGACAAAGTCATTGAACCTGGCGCGGGTGTTGGTACCCACATGCTTCATCATCTTCGGACTTAACCCTCTCTTGAAACTAGCAATTCTCTTTGCATCTGTGTCGACCATGTCTGGAGCATAGCGGCACAAGTTGTTAAATGCATGCAAATACTGTGTTACAGTCTTGGTACTCTGATTTAAGGCCAAGAACTCTCCGAGCTTCATCTCAACCAACCCTGGGGGAATATAAGCTCCCTTAAACGCTTCAGTGAATTCTCTCCAAGTAATCTGGGCATTGGGAGGAAAGGTGGTGCGGTGATGCTTCCACCACATCCCTGCCGGTCCCTGTAACTGATGTGCAGCATATTCTGTTTTCAGGACTTCTGTCAGTCTCAACACACGGAACTTATCTTCCATAGTGTTGATCCATTCTTCAGTGTCGAGTGGCTCGGCTGCTTCCTTAAAAATAGGTGGCCTAGTATACATGAAATTCTTGAAATTGCTGTACTGGTTCACTCCATGGACACCATCTTGATTATTTCCTCTCTGAACATTTTCAGCAATGGTACGCAGAAAATCTTTCATATTCCTTTGTGACTGCTCGGCGTTGCGCTGGCTTCCAAGGAACTGTGCGAAGAACACCTCTGCAGTGAGCGGTGGAGGAGGGGGCAATTGTGGCTCTGGCTGAGGCTCCTGGTGATTGACGTTGTTTGCACCACCCCCACCAGCCCCTGCACCGTTGCCACCAGTTTCAGCGGCCTCATACGTGGCACAGTGAGTGTTTGCCATCTGCATATTTCAGCAACAAGTAATAATTGAGCGAAGTGGTAGTAATTGTATCCGAATGAACAATCATGCCATACTGAATTTATTGGAGAGAACAAGTCATGCAATAAAACAGAGGCACAATAATCACATTCCAATTAAAACACATCACTAATTAAGTTATTTCGAATGCAACATCGCGTTCCATACAACCACGTTGCCAGCATACATACACTGGACTTTCATGCGTTCAAGCATCACATACACAACCAAGATCCAAAAGATCGCCAGTCTTAAGATCGAACAGGATACAACACGATACATGGGCACCAACAGAAGGCCATCGCGATAAAGCCTATCACTAACGCAAGGCAACTAGCCTACTCCTTGGGGCCGTCGTCGAGGTCGGAGGCGTCACCATCGCTACCATCAGTAGCGGCGTCGTCGTCGACGTCCATTTGGGCGGCGTCCGGAGGAGCGTACGGGCCTATCCCGTTGTAGAGGGCATGAAATTCTTCATGCAAGTTGGCGTTATACCCTTCTAGCTCCTCGACCCTTTGCCTGAGAAGGTCCCTCTCATTCTAGGCTTCATTCCTTTCCTGCACTAGCTGTCCCATCATGCGGTCTGCATTTCTGTTGGCCTGAGTCATCGTCTGCACCCGCTGCATAGCACTTTCACCTCTCTCGAGAGCCCGATCTCGCTGCAAGCTCATGTCGGCCAACTGCTCCTGCAAGCTAGCTATAGCACGTGCTTGCTTCTTCTTCTGCTTCCTTGCTTCAAGCCAATCATCACCTCTTAGACCAGTCAAGGTCCAATAGGTATTCTCAAGACCCTGATATGCTCTGATGGCTGCATACATGGCACTCATGGTGTGGTTGTCGCTAGCCCGTCCTTCACTTGGGCCTCTAACCAAGGCACTTCCTTGCGGTTGCACCCAAATGGCATCACAAGGATCATCTCTCGGGAAAGTACCTGCCAAAGCTGCTGCCAACTCATTAGAAAACCTGCTCATTATGTCTCGGATGACGTGAAAGGCTGCACCCTCTGCACCCTCAACTGGAGTGCGTCCTTCAAACTCCAAATGCCAACCATCCCATTCTGGCGCATCACCAAGGGCAGGGACGGTGATCTCCACTATTGCAAGTCCATCCTCAGCTAGCTGGCTCTCATTCCAAGAGTACACCGGCTCTTGATCCTCTAGGTACCCCACATCATGGAGCACTCTCCAAAGCAAGGTGGGCATGCCAAACTCACTTAGAAAAGTGTCCATGCTGCGGCGTTCCCGCGGGGCCATCTGGTGACGGGGTGCTCTTCCACCAGTGGACTTACGGGCAGTCTTCTTTGTGCGGGCCATCTGTAGCACAAGTTTTTAAATTACCCGGTGAGAACATATTTTAAGTTGATGTTACTTTTATCAAACTGGGATAATCCTTTTATAAGGGGAGGAATGCAGGTTATGAATGAAATGCTCAGGCAGTATGATGCATGCGCGAGTCTTACGTTCTCACAAACTTAGAAAATAAAGACATCTAACGATGAATTCGGTGGCATACAAACGATCTCTCATATACGTAACTAATTTGATCTACATGATAAACGCTGTTATGTACCTGCAGAAAATTCATTTCAGCCCATTCCCCATGAATGCATGAAAGCAGTAAATCTACCTACGCGCTCTACACGAATCCCCAGGTGCGTGTACAACGGTAGTAACTACCCAAACACATCGTCCTATTGACGGCATCGCCTCAACGGACGGAACACCCACACATGCGATACTTTCAAAAAAAACATGTGTACAACATGTAATTATTCTAGTATCATATAAAACACTCTCCCTAGATCGGCGGTGTATCCGATCATGCTCTCATAGCTCACACTTACCAAAGCGTAGAGGTAACTGATCCATACATTACCACTCAATTAAGTGGCACTCATACAATAGCACGCCGTATGAGCAACAAAAGAGAAATATGGTGCAAGAACCCCAAGTTAGTACTTAAATAGCCACCTAGACTCCTTAACTGGGCAAACAAGATATGACCACTGGCACACATCTAGTTTTAAAATCACACTTTTTTAAATAAAATTTGGTTTTAAATACACTTATGAACAGTAATCACGCTAAACCATGCTCCGATGCCAGCTGTAACAGAACCGCCCAATTATATGAAATTAAGTAGGAAAATCATCCAACGGAAGGATAATTCAACAAACTTAAGCCCGTATAACCCGGTAGTCCGTGAAATCTCGACGGATTTCAAACCATTTCTCATAACAGCCAAGATCGTACTAAGTTTAACGGTTACCATCATAAGTTACATAAAAGTTCGCGGCATAAAATACATCGGAGTTTAAACATAGTTATTACAACCAGGTTTGAATAAAAGTAGCGGAAGCGGTAGTTCAAATTACGCACACACAAAACCTTTTGAAATAAAGTGTCAGCTTGTGATCATCTCCAGCAAAAGCATCAGACGAGAAGTAACGAATGACCATTGCCCATGGTCCTATGCTTCGCCCATTGCAGGATAAAGATAGTTGATACAATAGCCATAGTACATCTGTCCATCTGTAACAAGTGGGAACAAAGCCCTGAGTACGAGAAGGTACTCAGCTAGACTTACCCATCATAAACCAGAAATAAGAGACACCAAGGAATCATGATAGGCTTTCTGGTGGGATAGCTGACTCATTTGCAAGAAAAGCATTTTTAACTTAACAATTTGTTTACAAAAGCATGCAGTATTTTAATCTTTATTACCCTGTCAACTATGTTTGCACTTATACTAGAGTAACCATGTAATTAAGCAAGTAAGGATTACTATTGATCATTAACAATAATTACCATGCCATTTTCCACATAACTATCCAAGTGTTTCATCAATATTACTACGATGAAGTAGCTCAAGTCAAGTGTTCACTATCCAGTGAATGATGGCGATTCGAATCGATTATTAACCAGCTGGTAGATTATTCCTCACACAAACCTCACTCACCCGCTAAAGTGAGGTGTTGGTGTCACACCCATTTTTAAGGACAAAAATAGGATGCATAAAAGACTCATGTGCGCCCCAGGAAACAATCGCACACATAAGTTGACAAATTACAAAGTATCATCACAGTGCTTATTACATAACGAATAAGTATTTAAGACATAGTCTTGAACGATAGGTAATAATAACTAATAGTAATTCTTCAGCGGAAACTCCACACAGGGACACGGTTGACTGGTTGACACCAAGACTAGTACTCATTCCGATAATCTTCCTCTATATCTTCATCTGTTATGGTGGAAACAGCAAGAGTGAGTCCATGTCGAACTCAACAAATATAACACAGGGTTCATGAGGCTCAAAAAGGCTAGACATTGTTTAACTGCGTTTAGCTTTTAATCATATATTAGCAATTGAGTAGCATCAAGATAAACCACTTCCCATTAAAGAACCAATGATCAACTGTAATAAGGATAATGAATAGCATTAACATGAGCAAATAATAATCAACAATAATTAAGCATGATATAACAGTTATGATCAACTATTCCATAAGAATCCCCAAGGCCGCTCGTATCCGTGAGCACGGCTAGTATACCAGTTTTTAACTCTGCGCAGAGGTGTACACTTTCACTGTGAGTCATAATTTTCAAATGAGTGGGGAGATCAAGCCCAAACACCCGAGAACCATATAAAGCCACTCAAAAGTTCGTCTAACAATTTAGGACCATTAGATTCACTCGGCAGGCAGATGTAGAACCCCCCTTCCCGGTGGCACAACAACCGCAGCCTATACACACTAGGCCAGGGGCTCGCACTACACCCAACGTGGCAAGCCATTCTTACGCCATTTAAGGTAACCTCTAACAAGCTAGAAAAGGTCTCTTGAACAACTAAAGCCAGAGCCATATAGCCCTCACAGCTGTACTGTATATCCCGGTTATCACTTACAGATAAGTCCTTATGGAGAGAAACCAGAGCATCAAAATAATACACATGCTCTAGCCCCCTTTTAACAGTAATAAAATCATCTTAATAGTTGATTGCTTAATCCATTAATCAAATTACAAGATCATTGTTCTTAGTTTAAGCACTAGCAATAGCTACCCATATGCATTCCCAAGGTTGACAAGGAATCAAGATAACAATCACTAAGTTATAATCTCTAAGGTTGTCAAGGTAAGCACATGCATATGTATGACAATTCAATGTATAGGTAACAAGGATAGTCCTGTGTTATACTTGCCTTGATCAAAGCTTTCCAAGTGATACTGCTGACTTGGCTCAAAGTAATACTCCGAATCGTCCAGATACTGCTCACCTTCTATACTCGATCATCAATCAACAACATACATGCATCCAATCAAACATACACGAAGCAAACAAGAGATACAATTAGAACAGTACACCAACAGTAACAAAACAGTAATAAAAGTTTATAAAACTCTTCTACACGTTTCTACAATCACACAGACGCAAAGATCACCAAATTCGGAGTTAAAACGTATAAGTTATGAATTTTCTAAGATTTCCTATAGATAAATAAATACTCAATTATAAACTCGAAAAATAAATTATCAAAACCAACTGTACAACTACACTAACATGTAGAGCTCGCAAATACGAACCTAACGCAACTTGAACGGATCAAATCAGACTTAAAACGAAGTTTTTATGACCAAAACAATTCTAGTGGCAAAACTGTAAATATCTGAAAACGTATTTTTGATTAAACCGGGAGAAAATACGCTTTCAAAACGCGAAAACGCATTTTCTGACATACGCTATGGACCGCGGGTTGATTTCTAAAAACCCGAGGGTCTCTTTAGTAAATCTGCCATGTGAACCGGTATGTTCTAATCCTGATCGTTGATTCACGATCGGACGGCCAATATTCGATCCAAGAGAAAAAAAAATAGAATCCCGGCCATCTTCCTCTCTACCGGCCGGCGGTCTCCATTGCCGGCATGTTTCCCCTCGCCAGAGACGGTGGTTCTTGGCCTATGCTTCACTACAGGACGTGCGGATGGTACCAAACAAAAGAGGAGCTCAGTGCGAACTCACCTAGGACCTCGAATCAACCGGTCACAAAACGAGGATGAAGAGCAGCTCGACGGAGCGGTCGGCAATGCGGCTATACACAAAGACTACGCATTAATGCCTAACAAAACCAATTGGGGACACCCTCGAGCTTGCAAATACATGAGAAAACTACTAGAAAAACTTAGGGTGGCGGAGAAGTAACATACTCGCCGAATTGAAGCCGTCGGCGGCGTCCTAGGGTTCTTCAAACTCGCGGCCACAAATTAGGGCAAAAACTCTACAATTCGATGAAAAACGGAAAGCGGTGGCTTATGTGACCCTATATAGGATGGGGATGAGCCGATTACGAGAAGAATCCCGGAATTTTCGGGATCCGATGGCTTCGATAGTATCCGGCTCGGTTACTAGCTTGAAGAAGAAGACATGGCTGACGATTGGGTCCCACCCGTCAGTGAAATGGAAGAGAGGGAAGGCGGCTACTGTTGGGCTTGGTCGGACTGGGCCACTGCGACGCTGGGCCGGCCCACCCGGTCGCAGGCGCGGAGAAGAACTCGGGCCGTCGGTCAGCTGGGCCGCCGGGCCAATCAGGTAAGAAGGTAAGTTGTTTCTTTTTTTTTCCTTTGTTTCTTTTCTTTTCTAATTTTCCAAACACATTTTCAAATCAGATTTTCCTAAACCAAATCAAATAAAACAAATATATCCACACCACAGAATAAAATAAATGCAACAGCATGAATGCATCACCAAATAGTTTTTAAAATTTTAATTTGCCATTAATTGTTATCTAGTTTATTCAAATTTCATTATCTCTAAAATTTGGGTGTTACAGTTGGTCACCGAGTCAACCATTCAGGTAAAGTCGCGAGCTTGCCAGGAACCACTTATACCCGGGGGCCGCCCGACTGCTCTTTGGCCTTATCATCGTGCCCCCGTATCCTGCCACTACTGCTCCGGTACAGTGCGTTGCGGGCAATTCACTCGGCCCGAATAATCTCCCAGTTTCACGGTCGGAAGGTACTTTATCCGGCCAGCTAAATGTGAGGCATGCGTTTAACATGACCCGAGGGACAACAACGGACGGTCCTTAATCGACACAGACGGAAAACACTACAGTCCAAAACCCTGCAAGTTTCCGCCCGGTCTCAAATTTATTTCACACTTAGTTATACCACGACTTCATAGTCATCCAAACAGATCCAGGTAACCACCTATAGCTCGCAGATGACAGGAAATCACCCGACTTCTACCGGTCTAAGCCAGCTAAGCATTGACTCGACTGCGGATACCAGGGTAACAAGGATATGGTATAGCAAAGGTAAACAAGGTATAATGCAGCAACGTTTGCAAACAACTCCTAAACGTAATGCATCAAATTAAGTAAAGTTAATAATAAATTATTTGCAAACCGGGAGAGAAATGCTCCGGGGCTTGCCTCTCTCGAAGGAACTTGGACGGTGATCGGGGCACTCCGGGAGATCTTCACCGACCTTTTCTTCGGCTTCTGCCACCTCCTGCTGCTGCACCTCGATCTGCTCCTCTGGCTCCTCAGGTAAGACGACTGGGTTCTCGGTTTGTGATCCTGTATGATGCAATGTGCGTAAGTGATTATGCAAGTGTGCATCGAAGGAGATGAATGCAATGAATATGTTGAAATGCAAGGTAGTCAACAACATCCAAGAAACTATACACTACAAGCACATGTCATCTACTGCATTCTCTTCTACTACTATTATGTTAAGTTAACCTATCTTATGAAATGCTTAAAAGATACACCAAAGCTTTACTAATTACTTAAAGCAACACTTGCTTAAACCCTAAGTAATAATAGGTTTGAATAGCAACATATATTTTTGATGCTTCTAAAAATCTAAGAAAATTACAGTAGCATAATACTACTCTAAACAGACTACCGTAAAAATTTCATGACATTTGGATAAGTAAACTATCCTATACAAAAATGACAAGCTATAGCATAAAAATGAGCATGAAATTACTTTGTACTATGAAAAGTGTCAAACAACAGAATTAATATTTTTCCTAGGTTCTTCATAGCATACTATGACTGTACAAAAATTTTCACATGCATGTTTTATACAAAGTTTGCTCTCTAGCAAAAATAACAAAAATCAGCCATTAAAGGCACTTGAACTACACCTCAACATTTTTCCATAGCACATGCATGGAACATATTTTTCTTAGGAAGTACATGATATATGAAGATTAACAAACTTAAAATCATATTTTTCTGATATATATAGGATTTACTAGCTATTTTACAAGATATCAGCAATATTAAGAATTAATTAAAGCTCTACAGAAAAGTATTCCAAAAATGACATGCAATATTTTTATATTGTAGATCTGGTTCCAATGAATCCATAGAAATTTATTTCACAATTTTTGGAGCTCAAATGACTGCTAAGATATTTTCCAAAGCATTTTCATCAAGAATAATAAAAGAAAATGGGAATGAATTTTTCATAACGGCACTGGGCCGGCCTGGGAAGTCAAGTGGCCCATGGCCGTTCTTTGGCCCGGCTTCGCGCGCGGGGGAACGGCCGAGCCGGCCTGCTCGGGTTGCGGCCCGCAGGCGCAGCCCAGTCCACCGAAAGGGGGAACGGAGGGCAGAGCGAGTTCGCCGGCTTTCGTGGCCTCGACGTCGCGGCAGTGGCCGAGGGCCAACGGCCGGCTCCGGCCAAACCGCGACCAACTAAGGTGCGCAAAACGCTCGCAAGAGAGTGGCGAACGCGTGAAGGAGACGCGGGAGGGCAGAGATAGGGCGAGCGAGGCGGTGGCGGAGCACGGGCTCGATGGCACCGTCGCGGTGGCGCGGCGAGGCGAGGGAAAATTGAGCCCTACCGGGGCAAACGAGGAGAAGGCGACACTCGTTCGGAGGAGGGGAGGATGGGGCGGAGCCTCGTGCACGGGCAATTGGACGAAGGTGGTCCACCGGTGCCGGAACAGGGCGGTGACGGTGGCGGAGCTCGGTGGCGAGCGGTGTTCCGCTGCGGTTTCACCGGAGGGAGGAAGAAAAGGAGCAGGCGAGGCGAAAATGGAAGGGAGACCAGGTGCCCGGTCGTTTTTGAAGCGGAGCGCGGGCGCGGGGTCCACGGCGGCCACGCGGTGGCGTCGCCGGCATGCGGCCGCCACGCGGCGGGCGTTTGCTGCCGGGGCGCCAGCGTGCGCACGCGGGGGAAGAATGGAGAGGGGGCTGGCTGGGCCGGGCCGCGGCGGAGGCGGACGCGGGCGCGCGCGCGGGAGTGGCGCGGGCCGAATCCGAGGCGGCGGTGAAAGGTCCTTGTTTGGTTTTGGTAATTGAGTGACAACTTAGGTGGACTAATATGTGGTTATGTGAGATACACAGGAGATTAGTCCACATGTGATGGTGTCATGAAGGAGCTCATTGCATATGAGACATGACATGGAGTCATGTGACCAAGGTGGAGAAGATCAAGATGAGGCTTGGCTTGATGGACCGGTTGCTAGGGTGAAGGGCAAGTTGTGTGATGGCTTGGCGCCGAAGGACCGAGGCAACGGTGAAGAGCAAGTGAGGTCAAGATCGATGAACCAATACGGTCACGTGATGATATGAAGTGGATCATATCATTTGTGATATGGTTGGTGCATATGTTGCATCAACGTCGGAGGAGATGGAGTGGAATGCGCAAGGCAAAGGTATAACCTAGGGCATTTCCATTTCACCGGTCATAGGTGTGTAGAGAAGTTTATGACCGGGTTTAGGATAGATGGCCGTACTATCAAGAGGGGCAAACTTGTTTGCATATCGGTCATCTAGTGCCACTTGAGCGATCTAACTTTGCATATGTGTTAGGATCGAGTGGCGAGGCAAGTTGAGTGTCTAACCCTTTGAAAATGTTTATGAAAAGCTAACACATATGCACATGGTGGTGTACACATGGTGGTGTTGGCACATTTGCAAAGGAGAAGGTGTTGGAGTTGGTGTTGATCAACTTAGAGAAGAGAGAAATGTTTTTCGGTGTTCTCCGGACACTAGGATGGCTCTTAGAGTGGAATACTGCTTTGATCCATTGTGAATTGGATCAAGTGCTTTAGTGGGTTGTGTAGCCCTCTGAGTAAGCTTTCCAAAATGTCCAAGATCATCGAAATCGGAGTTCGGAGCTAAGAGATATCGCCGTTTTACCGAAGGGTGGTCTGTGACCGGACGCGTGACCACCGCGTCCGGTCAGTTTCGACCACCGCGTCCGGTCAGCTGCGACCACCGCGTCCGGTCAGTGTTTTTCGTGGGCGAAAATGACCGGACGCTGCAGCGAGTCCGGTCAGTGATGACCGGACGCGTCCGGTCACTTCGGGAGCTTGCTGGAACCTCTCTGTTCGCTGTTTCGCTGCGACCACCGCGTCCGGTCCCATTAGTGACCACCGCGTCCGGTCAATACAAGTTTGTACGCGCGAAAACTAACCGTTGGAGCACGCTACTGACCACCGCGTCCGGTCAGTTTTGACCACCGCGTCCGGTCATCTCGAAAAGGACCCAGTGAAGGGGTAACGGCTCTATTTCGTTGTGGAGCTATAAATAGATGCCTTGGCCGGCCGTGGCCGGCAGCTGAGCACACTATAGTCTTTGTGACTTGTGGGGTAGTGCTTGGGAGCCCTCTAACTCACTCATGCTTGATAGTGTTCATCGGATCGAGTGAGAGAGCGATTCTAGTGCGTTGCTTTGAGAGATTGCATCGTGTGGCACTAGGTGATCGTGTTGCAAGCCGGTGGTGCTTGTTACTCTTGGAGGGTGCCACCTCCTAGACGGCTTGGTGGCTTGTGGCTCCGTCGAAGCTCGCAAGAAGATTGTGCGAGGCTCCGGAGAAGCTTTGTGAGGGGGATTGTGCTCACCCCGCGGGGATCGCGAAGAGCAACTCTAGTTGAGCGTGTCATTGAGCTACCACACTTTATGGTGGGTTCTTGCGGTGCCTTTTGAGAGGCTCGGTGTGTGACCGATTAGCCGCCGAACCACGAAGTGTTGGTCGACACAACGGGGACGTAGCTTGGTGGCAATCAAGTGAACCTCGGGAGAAAATCACCGTGTCAACATTGTCTACTCTTCTCGGTGGTTTGCTTTCGTGCAACACAAGCTTGTATTTACTTTCATAATACTTGTGCTTGTGTAGTTGCTCTTGTTCTAGTTGTGCTTGTGTAGCTTGCTAGTTGTCTTCTTGCTTGTGTAGCTAGAAGCTTCCCTTTGCGTGACTAATTTGGTTTGTGTAACCTTGTTAGTCACATTGCTTAGTTTGTGTAGCTAAGTGTTTTGCGCTCTCTAATTTGGCATTAGTTGCCTTGTTATTGAGCTTTGCTAGCAAGCTTAAGCTTTGTGCTTTTGCTTCACTAGTTGTGTAAGAGCTCCCTCGTTTGGCAAAGTACTAGTGCATAGGTTTGTGTGACCTTGCTCTAGAATTGATTAGGTGAGCTCTTGGTAAGCTTAGCACCTTAGTTGCTTAATTAGGATCTTTGCAAGGTGCTAGAGAACTTAGATAGAGGGGTGTAGTCTTGGCTAGACCGATAAGTTTAATTCCGCATTTGTTTTGGTTAGCCTACGTGTTTAAGTTTTAGAAAGGACTATTCACCCCCCCTCTAGTCCGCCATCTCGACCCTTCAAGTGGTATCAGAGCCAGGTCTCTCATTTGCGGTCTTCACCGACCCGAGAGGATGGCGGCTTATGGGCTAGATGATTGTGTGGAACACATTTTTGATGGCACTCACTATGCACGGTGAAAAAATCACATGCTTGATCATTTTCGTGCTCTTGGCCCTAAGTTTTGGTGGATCATAGTTGTTGGCTTTTCTCATGACTTGGATGGGTGTGGTAACCGTACCCAAGCTCAAAAGGATTGCCGAACACTTGATGCACAAGCTAAGTTTTATCTAATCAAAGCTTTAAATGATGAGATTTTTGACAAGGTGAGGGGTCTCTCAAGTGCACATAGCATGTGGACGGCGCTCAAGCATCACTATTGTGACTCCTCAATTTGGGATGATGGAAAATTCAAGAAGGATGATCACATAGTGATGGAGGTACATGAGGATGTTGAGCATGACCACAACGAGGTGGTTGTGGAGGATTGCTCCACCTCACGGTCAAGTGATGACAATGGTGATCATATCACAACATCACTTGACAAGAAGAATGATAATGCCACAAGTGATGCACACATTGATTCTACCTCATGCACACTTGATGGTGAAGTTGATGGCTATGAGAGTGATGCTTCAACAAGCTCTTCAACATCATCACATGGTAATACTAAGATACATGTTGGTGGTTTTGTTGTGGATTGTGATGATCCAAATTTAGAGCTTTTATATAAACTCTCAAGAGCCTTGAAAAGGGAAATGGAAAAAGCAAGTAAATTGGAAAAAGAAAACTCTTTTCTAAAAACCACATGTGAACAACAAAAGCATCTACTTTATGTTACTACTTGTTCACATGAGGAGCTAAAATTGGCTCATGAGGAACTTAGTGTTGCTCATGATAATTTGGCACAAGAACATGCTTTACTCACTAAGAAGCCTTCTAATAAAGAAACCAAATCTAGTGAGAGCTCATCATTTGGGTCAAATGATCAATCACATATTACTAACCCTTGTGATGTAGCCAAGAAGCATGTATCCACATCTTGTGATGATTTATTATATATGCCATGTTCTTCACAATTAGATGCTTGTTCTACTTCTATGTCTTGTGAGACTAACCTTTTGAAGGAGAACAATGAGCTCAAAAGTGAAGTGAAGAATTTGAGCAACAAGTTAGAGAGGTGCTACAACTCTAAAATCGCCATTTAGCATATCATGACCAATCAAAGAAGATATGGTGATAAGAGTGGTATTGGCTACAACAAGAGCAAGGGCAAGATTATGAAGAAGCAAGATGCAAAGAAGCTATCCCAACTCATGTGCTACCGATGCCATGAAGTGGAACATATTGCCAAGTGTTGCCCTACTAAGAAGTCTCAAGTTGAGCCAAAAGCAAAGCCCCAAGCTAAAGTCAAGATCAATCATAAAGATGTTAGTGACTTGATGATAAAGAAGAAGAAAATAAGAAGGGGTGGTAGAGCAAGGCATCCAATGCAAATCCAAGATGCCAAGATGATGAGCAAGAATCAAATTGAGAAGAAAGTACATGCTCACATCAAGTGCTTCAAGTGTGGAGATATAGGACACTTTACCTCGGGGTGTCCTACCAAGCTTGAGAAGAAGGCTCAAGCAACTCGTGAGAGGCAAGGCAATGAAAAGCATCACATGAGCAATGAAGAAAAGGCTCAATCAAAGAGAAGATGCTATTCATGCCGGGAAAGGGGACACATGGCATATTCATGTCCCCTAGATAACACTTCTAAGCATATTTCAATTGATGATACTAATGTGCTTAGAAAGGATGTAAATGGTACCTCTATTGTTGCTATTGCAAAACATCCCGCTACTCATACTAAGGCAATGCCTAAGTATGTTGCACCTAACTTGAGAGGACCCAAACTTGTTTGGGTACCATCAAAAAGTGGATGAATGTGTGTAGGTACCATGGCATTGGAGGCTTGACTCAAATTGATTTCATCTTGTTCATCATATAGTGAGTCAAGTTATAAAGCTCAATGCATATCCAATCCCAATGCCAAGTCAAAATAAGTGAAGTCCAAGTGCTACAACATACAAGTGCAATGTTAAAGATTGTGGTGATTTATTAGATATATTTGATGGCTTGCAAATATTCAAGTTGAAAGCTTGCTATTGGATGATCATGAGCTAACCAAGGTATATCTCTTGTTGATCATTTCACTTGGGTGCATATGAGTTGATTGAATTGGATATATATGTAATGTTGCTTGCTATGAGATGTTTGAATGGATTAAAAGCTTAGTAATCAAGTTTGGATTGGTTTGTGTTGAATAAATTCATGAGATGATATTTAGTAAGTGAATTGAATGGATATATGTCTTGTGAAAGTATTCAAACAAGTTAGTTTCAAGGTTGATTCATATTTGATGAAGTATTGCTCAATGTATTGAAATCTGTTCAAAGTTGAAAATCTGAGCAAGCAGTGATCAAGTCTGAGTTTGGATGATCAAATCTACTTGGATTGGCATGAATTTTGGTATGCATGCTCTAGACTTATGTTATAAGATGCTGTACAAATTTCATAAGAATTGGATAAGAGATGCTTCGGCTTTGGAGTATATCTTGTCAGCTATAGTGCAGCAGTTTTCAGCATGTAGCAGTGGTGGAATATTTGAAATCTGGTAGCAATCTAGATTTCAAATGAATCTCAAATTTTTACAGCTGCTAGATGACTTAGTGAATCACATCTCCACCAAATTTCATGGCATTTGGATCTGTACTTTTGGAGATATGAATTATTCTTTGAAGGGTACAGAATCTGCCAGAAAAGTGATAATTATTGGATTAATCTAGAGTCACTTTAATTGAAAGGTCCTCAAGTTGGAAACATGTTTATAAGTGGTTGAGGTACCTAAGTTTGGTTTTGGATTGATCTAGAAGCATGAAAAGCAATGAGTACAAGACTTTTGTATTGTGAAATATACTTGGTATACTTATTTGGTACTCAATTTGAAGATCAAGATCAAACTTAAGATGAAGGTGAAGTTTAAGTTCTAGTGATGATTGGAGATCATTTGGTAGAAGGAAAAGGACTTAAACAAGTAGAAAGAGTTGGACTCAAATGTAGATTCAAGGATTATTCATCAAGATTGAGTTCATCATTTGGATCAATCAAACTATATCATTTCAAGTGAGTATCAAGAGTGGTTCTTTGGAGAAAGGTCACTTCTCCCTAGTGAGGGGCTTGCCGCCGTGTGTAGGTGAAACCAAGTTTGGGACTTGGAAGGCTAACATGAAAGTGGTGATCCGAGGAACTTGTGATGCTTAGTTGAAGCAATCAAAAGGGTTGATCAAGAAAAGCAAGCAACACCCAAAAGAGAGCTAGTCATATATTTCAAGTGGTATTCTAAGTAGTTCTCTCATGCAAGCATTGATCAAAAAGATGAAGCAAGCCAACCACAACTCAAGAGATAGTGCACTTAATCATAAGTGGTTTTCATTTCATATGGGGTGAAGAATAGATTTATCTATGATGATTGGTCTTCACCAAGCTTATAAATTGGACTTCATATTGCTATTGGAGTAATGAATTAGAATCTATGTGACTATCCTCTACTCCAACATAGCAAAGGTATCATTGTAATGAGCATGATCATTTCATCCCTTACTAGTATGCGGTTAGTGCATATAGTACATGCTTATTAGGATCATGCATGACAAATGAAAATTTTAGATTCATAGCCTACCACTATTGCTTGATTGTCTAAATGTTCTAGTGGTATGTATATGAGTTTGTTCATGAGCTAGTAAACCCAAGTACTTGATCTAGTTTGGATTGCTAACAAGTGACAAGTACAACATTGGCAAGATAACCTTTAGCATGAGGTGTGAAGAAGCTTGTTGTTGGATCAAACCGGACTTGGAATCTTAGGCAAATCAACATAGTTCAAGTCATACAAGAAGCTCATGACAATGATAAGAGTATATGCACAAGACAACAATGAAAATGGATATCTAGTTAGTTTCAAGTGATATCTAGACTCAAATTGATCTTTCAAGTGGTATTCACTAGTGGTGTCTAGATCATGATCTACAAGTGATATCTTACAAGTGGTACTCATAAAGATAGCAAATGTTCAAGAAGTGAATATTATTGTCAAATCCTTCAAAGTGGATCCATACTAGAAAATTCTTTCAAATGGTATCACATTCCTACTCATGGTATCTTCACGTGGTATCATTCATGCAAGACGATGGTTTCACAAGTGATCCTCAACTTTAAGTGATCAAATCAAGCAATGCTACCCTCATCTTCAAGTGATATCTCAAGTGAATGACACATGCTATGACATAGGGGGAGGAGCCCCACCGATTGGTATCAAGGTCAAAGATCCTATGTGGTATCTCAAGAGCAACCATAAAGTTTGTCATTCCAACATATGTGGTAATGTCCATCAAAAATGCAATATTCAAGTCTCAACCATCTACCCCAATACAAGCCTTTGTATCAATTGAGAAGAACACCTTTTATGGAAATTGATGACAAAGGGGGAGAAGTTGGACAAAGATATGAAAGCTTTTTGAGCTTTGGGGAGAGATTGGAAAGATTGGACATGGACATGGACAAAGAGGGAGTAACATTGAAGAATGTAAGTGGATCAAACATTCTTGGACAAAGAAAAGCACACAAGTAGGGGGAGCAAGCTCATGAACTTTGATTGATTACATTTGATATGTGCATAATTCATGTGCTTGCTTGCATTGCATAAGTTCTTAAATTTAATATGCATGTTTGTGTGGTGTATGCTAGTTATAGAACTTGAATGATGATTTGATAACTAGCATGCATAGGATGTTAGCTAGACTTGTGATTATCATGTAAAAACTAGAACCTTGCTAATAATGTTGATCTCACGAGGTTTCTAGTGTTTTTGATGTCTAGCTACTTATGATGCTAAGGATGGTGGCAAACTTGTGATTTTCAAATGGTATCAAGCTACTAATTGGTATCAAGCTACAAAGGTTTATTCTATACACCTTAGCATCACTTAGTAGTGCTAACCCTCCCACAAATTTCATATTTATGCATATGTGCAAGCTTGAAACCAAACCATTTGAGCACATATGTAGGGGGAGTTATCACTACCAAGTCAGATTTTATGGTGCTTATCCAAATCTTAACATAGAGCTTAAAAGTTGGATAAGTAACATTAAATCCAAAACAAGTTAGCAATTTACACTTATGTGAAGTGCTAGCTTAAAAAAGGCATAATTTCCATATCTTTGCAGAGTTGTCATCAATTACCAAAAAGGGGGAGATTGAAAGGTCCTTGTTTGGTTTTGGTAATTGAGTGACAACTTAGGTGGACTAATATGTGGTTATGTGAGATACACGGGAGATTAGTCCACATGTGATGGTGTCATGAAGGAGCTCATTGCATATGAGACATGACATGGAGTCATGTGACCAAGGTGGAGAAGATCAAGATGAGGCTTGGCTTGATGGACCGGTTGCTAGGGTGAAGGGCAAGTTGTGTGATGGCTTGGCGCCGAAGGACCGAGGCAACGGTGAAGAGCAAGTGAGGTCAAGATCGATGAACCAATACGGTCACGTGATGATATGAAGTGGATCATATCATTTGTGATATGGTTGGTGCATATGTTGCATCAACGTCGGAGGAGATGGAGTGGAATGCGCAAGGCAAAGGTATAACCTAGGGCATTTCCATTTCACCGGTCATAGGTGTGTAGAGAAGTTTATGACCGGGTTTAGGATAGATGGTCGTACTATCAAGAGGGGCAAACTTGTTTGCATATCGGTCATCTAGTGCCACTTGAGCGATCTAACTTTGCATATGTGTTAGGATCGAGTGGCGAGGCAAGTTGAGTGTCTAACCCTTTGAAAATGTTTATGAAAAGCTAACACATATGCACATGGTGGTGTACACATGGTGGTGTTGGCACATTTGCAAAGGAGAAGGTGTTGGAGTTGGTGTTGATCAACTTAGAGAAGAGAGAAATGTTTTTCGGTGTTCTTCGGACACTAGGATGGCTCTTAGAGTGGAATACTGCTTTGATCCATTGTGAATTGGATCAAGTGCTTTAGTGGGTTGTGTAGCCCTCTGAGTAAGCTTTCCAAAATGTCCAAGATCATCGAAATCGGAGTTCGGAGCTAAGAGATATCGCCGTTTTACCGAAGGGTGGTCTGTGACCGGACGCGTGACCACCGCGTCCGGTCAGTTTCGACCACCGCGTCCGGTCAGCTGCGACCACCGCGTCCGGTCAGTGTTTTTCGTGGGCGAAAATGACCGGACGCTGCAGCGAGTCCGGTCAGTGATGACCGGACGCGTCCGGTCACTTCGGGAGCTTGCTGGAACCTCTCTGTTCGCTGTTTCGCTGCGACCACCGCGTCCGGTCCCATTAGTGACCACCGCGTCCGGTCAATACAAGTTTGTACGCGCGAAAACTAGCCGTTGGAGCACGCTACTGACCACCGCGTCCGGTCAGTTTTGACCACCGCGTCCGGTCATCTCGAAAAGGACCCAGTGAAGGGGTAACGGCTCTATTTCGTTGTGGAGCTATAAATAGATGCCTTGGCCGGCCGTGGCCGGCAGCTGAGCACACTATAGTCTTTGTGACTTGTGGGGTAGTGCTTGGGAGCCCTCTAACTCACTCATGCTTGATAGTGTTCATCGGATCGAGTGAGAGAGCGATTCTAGTGCGTTGCTTTGAGAGATTGCATCGTGTGGCACTAGGTGATCGTGTTGCAAGCCGGTGGTACTTGTTACTCTTGGAGGGTGCCACCTCCTAGACGGCTTGGTGGCTTGTGGCTCCGTCGAAGCTCGCAAGAAGATTGTGCGAGGCTCCGGAGAAGCTTTGTGAGGGGGATTGTGCTCACCCCGCGGGGATCGCGAAGAGCAACTCTAGTTGAGCGTGTCATTGAGCTACCACACTTTATGGTGGGTTCTTGCGGTGCCTTTTGAGAGGCTCGGTGTGTGACCGATTAGCCGCCGAACCACGAAGTGTTGGTCGACACAACGGGGACGTAGCTTGGTGGCAATCAAGTGAACCTCGGGAGAAAATCACCGTGTCAACATTGTCTACTCTTCTCGGTGGTTTGCTTTCGTGCAACACAAGCTTGTATTTACTTTCATAATACTTGTGCTTGTGTAGTTGCTCTTGTTCTAGTTGTGCTTATGTAGCTTGCTAGTTGTCTTCTTGCTTGTGTAGCTAGAAGCTTCCCTTTGCGTGACTAATTTGGTTTGTGTAACCTTGTTAGTCACATTGCTTAGTTTGTGTAGCTAAGTGTCTTGCGCTCTCTAATTTGGCATTAGTTGCCTTGTTATTGAGCTTTGCTAGCAAGCTTAAGCTTTGTGCTTTTGCTTCACTAGTTGTGTAGGAGCTCCCTCGTTTGACAAAGTACTAGTGCATAGGTTTGTATGACCTTGCTCTAGAATTGATTAGGTGAGCTCTTGGTAAGCTTAGCACCTTAGTTGCTTAATTAGGATCTTTGCAAGGTGCTAGAGAACTTAGATAGAGGGGTGTAGTCTTGGCTAGACCGATAAGTTTAATTCCGCATTTGTTTTGGTTAGCCTACGCGTTTAAGTTTTAGAAAGGACTATTCACCCCCCCTCTAGTCCGCCATCTCGACCCTTCAGGCGGCCTGCTAAGCTGGTTTTGATCTTTTTTTCAAATTTTTCATTTCAAATCAAATTCAAACACAGATTTCAAACCCCATTTTGAACAAGAAGAAGACATTTTCTGGAATTGACCCAAAAATAAAAGTTGCTTAGAATTTAATTCTCTACAACTTTGATTAAGGGGCCAACTAAAAATTCCCAATAGATTTTGAATTGAAGAATAAAAGCTAAAATAGGGAGTATTTTTGAATATTTTAATTAATATTTTTGAACAAGTTTGTTTGACAAAACTTTGAGTCATCTAGTTGCTTCCAAAAATTGAACTATAGTTCTAAGTGATATAAGATTTGTAGTTGCAAAATTTTGATGGAATGTGATTAGCACATTAATATATTACATCTCAAATACCACTTTCTAAGCTTTTATTTCACTCAAATTATAATATTAACATGTATGATTATGATGATATGAAATGCCATGCATATGATTGCCATGCAAATGCTTGCGTAACACCGGAGTGTTACATTTGTCTGTCGGCAATAGAAAAACCAACAGGAAAATATGTTTTCTCTATCGGTTTTGCTATTTTTTCTGTTAGTTGTTAGGTACCGACAGAAAAAATGTAATTTTTTTGTCGGTTGAAAGAAAACCGATAGGAATTTTTTAGTTTCCAGTAGTGTTGATAACCTATCATATATAAAGGGCACCGTGAAAAATTCCAGAGATTAAAAAATGCTTATTCCAGAAGTGTACTAAAGAGAAGTGTTACCGTCTCTAATTTCTGGTCATACATATGATGGTAAGCAGATGAAACAGATGCCAATTGTGCCCAAACAAAGACTCAACCCCCCCCCTAATCTGAATCCTAAACAAAAGAACCCTCATATAATAAGCAAAAATCCATCAACTCTGTCTAGAGGCAGATATGCATAATAAAAAGGGAGATTTGCTAGCGATAATGGTTATACCTGTGGTAGTCGCCCTTCATCTACCACAGGTGTGGGATCTCCATCATAGATGCGGGCGAGCTCGGCCTCGATCTTGGAGGGTTTGCGCGGATGGAGGCGGCAGGCGCCTCATTCCCGTGGCCCTACTGCTAGATGCAGGAGATGATCTAACACGAGACCCTGCGGGCGCCGATGGCGTTCTTGTAGGCAACGAACAGTAGGTTGCGCTTCTCCACAGAGAGCTCTTCCCCGCCACCGGGTTGGGTTGGGGGGGATGGGGAGTTGCGACCACGTCGGCGGAAGGCGGGTGTTCTTTGGTGTCGCAAAGGTGATAGAGGTGAAATAACGAATGGTTACGTGGTGAGTGCATAGTACTACTAATCCATATACGATCTCCGTCGACAAAAATAGTAGAATAGTAATTCGCAGACATATCACACGTCTTTGCTCCTAAGGATGGCAAAGCTCCTGAACAAAGATCTGCAATGTCGGCCCCCAATTTAGGGTCTACTGTGCATCATGTATCAGTCCCTGGATCAGTAGCTGATACGCACAATTCGAACAAGATTGATATTAAAAACTATACTTTTATTGCTAAAGAAGAAATATATTACATGGTTCGGGTTACATAGCTTGAGCCACTGGCCTTACATCGTATATTAGAGTTCTAAGATAGCGGTCCTACAACATCGTGGCTCCATTCCTACAGGCAACTTGGAGTGTGGACGTAACCCTAGACTTATTCCTTAAGCGTATTCCTATAACCCGGTCGTCGTAGTCCCAGTGTAACTCATTCGTGTAGTCGTACGGCTCCGTCTTCGAGTGTGCTCCAGACGTCCTATCCTTGCGTAGTCCTTGGTAGCTTCATCCTCGGATATACTCCTACAACTTCATTCCTAAAACACATAGAGTGGAGGGGTGAGTACATACGTACTCAGCAAGCCCTAACTTTGGGTGGAGAGGTGGAGAAGGCTATATATATATATATATATATATATATATATATATATATATATAAAGAGAGAGGTGGTTAGTGGTAAAGGTGGTAGAGTGAAGTAGTTATAAATATAGGTTGGGCCCTGGCAGGGTATTATCATCCTCACCAGTTCCCGAGTTGAGTATATATTACCAAATTCATAAATACATCTTACCATAGTATCACAGTTGTTGAAGCCTAATCATTTGGGACCTCATCCCAGCGGTCGCCCATTCTAAGAACGTGGCTATTCGAATAGATTCAGGAAACTCTGCAGAGGTTGTACAAATTTCCCCACATGATAGGCACAGTCCAACACCATCGCGACTGGCTGCAACTGGCCTAACGAGACCTCGTACCCGGATGGTGCTACCTTAGATTTCCATATAATTCCACCACGGACTACTCAGGGACCGGAACCCACAAGCATCAGGATGATCACACAGCATCCTAGAATATCGAGTGGTTGGATGATCACACAGCATCGGGTGGATGATCACATATCATCCAGATTAAATAATAAAAGGGTGCTCGCACACGGCACAACAATAAATTTTACATGGAAGACCACAAAGCAACCATGCCGATCAGACCACGGTAGATCACACAGCAGTCGTGTCCTCTCCTGTTAGTCCGTTGCCACTCCGGCCTCCTAGTGGAAATTATACTTCTATCTAACGGGGTGTGAGATCAAGTCTACCCATATAGACATGTGGCTGTACGAAATTCTGGTTAGGCAAGATGGCAAATGAACCGGTCCTTATATGACCGAGGCGAGTCTCTCCCAACAGGAACCCCTACCAGGCGAACCTGCCAAAAGGGTAATCCACACCACGTGAAATACCCCTCACTTGCCCCATGTCAAGGTTAGTCCGATTTTACCAAATTAAGTTGCATAGTTATTATCCTCAAATTCATATTTCTCATATCTCATCAAGGTAACCAATACCTTCTCATAAATCATATTATCATAAATAATCTCATAATTCATCATAAAACAATATTAATCCATGAATGGGGATTTAATAAGTAGTATATGTTAAGATTAGCAGTTGGTAGGGTTGGGTATGGTGGGTTATGGTGGAGGCTAGCAAAATGTAGAGGTGGTACAAGGGGAGTAAACAAAGGAATGAAAATGTAGGAGATAGGTGGAAATTAGGACTTGCCTCCGCTCGCTGTCAATTATATCCTTATTCCGAGATCCTGATCCTTATGAGGTTCCATCGGGTTCTCTCCACGTCTTCTATCCTACGCGGTCTAGCGTCGGTAGGCAAGAAATACAAACAAGAAAAATAACAAGCAAGACATATAAAACAAGCATAGGAAACCAAAGTGAAGGAAACGATCCTAGATGGGTTAGTCCTATTAAATGATGGGTTGCTATCTAAGGTTATTATTATTATGTCAATTTGAAGTAAGGTTTGGATAGAGGTATTTCATCCAATCAAAGTGGCTCCTACGGGCTAGATTAGAGTGGGTGGTTGGTTACTACTAAGACGACGATTTAATACTATGATTTATTAGTTAATTAGTGCAACTACGAATTAATATTTAAAACGAGAAGCAATCATATCTAGAATTTAAATAGGCACCAAAAACTAGGAAAGACATTTTAATACGTGGGGTTTTATTTTAGAAAATTTATAGTGCAAGAATTATGGAATTCGAAATTAAAATGGTGAAGATATAAATTACCAAAGTTTACCGACTAATCACGATGAATGAGCATGGAAATTATTTCTATAATTTTATCTAATTAAAATGAGTGGAAAAAAATATAAGTACGATCTAGAGTGACTCTAGTTTATTTAAAAATTTTGAAGCAATTTTTGTGTAATTAAAATGCTTACCTTTTACTCTACTATGTTCAATTCCCCGTGTGCACATAGCAATTTCCCAGCGCAATAGTGGCTGACGCATGGGTCCATGCTGGTGGGCTCGGTTGCCAGCACTATTGCTGTGCACCGATCTGTGCACTAGCTGCCTGTCCTTCTGTAGTTCACCTGAACCACGCCTACAGAAGTGGAGAAAGGGTGGGTGCTGCAGCTGCCACATGGGGCCCAAAGGGTGAGGTGGCGGTGTCCTGTTGGCTGCCTCGACGTGGCCTTGTGCCCATGCGCACGGCATTGGATGCCTTTGGCCGCTCGGTTGGTCAACCGGCACATCCGGTCCGCATTTGCTTCGAGTCGAGAGAGAGAACAGAGGCAAGAGAGAGGGAAACAGAGCTGGGCTCAGGCGTTCGGCCATGGCGCCTGGCAGCGCGGAGCAGGCCGAGGGTGGCGGCGCAGCTCGGCTGCGGCAGCAGCAGGGCGGCGGGGAAGGAAAAGGGCGAGCAAGAGAGGGCGAGCGAGCAAGGAAGAGGGAGGGGGATGGAGATGGAGCGGAGCTCGGCGGTCGGTAGCGGCGCGGTGCTCCGGCGGCTAGCGAGCACGGCGGTGCTCGGCTTCCGGAGGAGAAGGGCAGCGGACGGCGGCGGCGGTCTTCATCTCGCGACGTTGGTGCGGCGGCCTCGGCGTCGGCGGCATCTTGACGGCAAGGCTCCGGTGGTCGCGTCCGATGCAAGGCGTGCTTGCGGCGAACGCGGCTCCGGCGGCTGGGCGGCGGCAGGGCCGTCCATGGCTCCAGCGCGGTGGCCTTCTACGGCTGAGCGGCGGCAGGGCCGTCCATGGCTCCAGCGCGGTGGCCTTCGGCGGCTGAGCGGCGACAGTGCCGTCCATGGCTCAGCGCGGCGGTGCTCGGCTGTCCGTGACTACGGCGAGCGCGGTGGCCTCGACAGCGTCGTCCTTGGCACCGCAGCTTGGCGGACACGGAGCGGCAGCGGCGTTCGGCTTTGTCGCGGTGAAGGCAGGGGCGCCATGCTCCCTTGCAGGCCTTGGCAGCGGCAGCTCCGAACTCCGTGCTTGGTGGCACCCGTGGCGGAGGAGAGGTGAGCCCGGCGGCCTTTTATAGGCGGAGTAAGGCGGTGGCCATGGCAAATATCTCGGCATCGCGACAACGGACAAAGGCGGTGGCGGAAAAATATCCCGGCGAGACAGCGAGCGTGCTTCACGTGCTCGGGGAAGACGGCGTCCGCGGAGACGACGCGGCGCGGACGCGGCCTCGCGTGCATGCACACGGTGCGGCCTGGGCCGAGCTGGGCCGCTGGCCTGCTGCCGCTTGGGCAGCGCGGGAGGGAATGGCCACAGAAGACATTTTTGTTTATACGACGAAAATGAATTTTCGATGGTGTATCTCTAATGTAACTATATAAGTGTATATATGACTTAGGCATGTATATATATGTATACCCATATACCTATGAGTGACTTAATTGATCCATGAATAAATTAGGAGGGAATATGTATATATGCATTATTTCATTTGTAATTAAATGACGTATCACTAATTAAAGAAAGCAATACTAGTATTCAAAGTGTATCCTAGTATAACTAATTATTCTATATGACAGAAATAAAAGGTGAGGATTTCATGTGCATAAAGACTAAATGTAAACTAATATTATGAAGAACAACTAAACATGTAACCTAGTGATGCGGTGGCTAATATAACTAAGCAGAGAAGGTAACTAAATATTGTTTATATTTACGATGCATTATCTACTGTTACAATATAGAGAAAATAATTCATGAATGCATAAATATAATTAAGGGAAGTTATTTTGGTGCCGCAAAATAAATTCTAGAAGGCATACACACATGCATTCAAGCATTCAAGCAACCACGCAAGCAAACAATCCAAACGTTCTATACCAATACATGATGAATTTTGATGCATGGTTTTGGAAAACATTTTATTTAAAAGTGGTTTTGTAGGAAATAAACTAATCAAGGTTTTAATTTGTTATAAAGTTTTAAAAAGTTCAAATTTTTAGTGGTTTTTAACATGATGCAAAAACATAGGGTGTTACATGCAATAAGTTTGAAAAATAGAAAATATTGATATGAGGAAGCAAATGCACCAATAAAATAAGAAATCATGCTTGTTTCAAAATGCAGCCACATTAAACATTTGGAATAATTTTTTTTGAGGGAAACATTGGGAACATTCACCTTTTTGTTGGCGAAGAGGATGCGTCCAGATGCATATGGTCTAGCTGTGGTTGTTGGGGCAAGCAAGGAACCTCACCTGTCATCTCGTGCTATGCAGTAACAATTTTTACTCATCAATCCAGCCAAAATATGATGATAAGCTATATCACGAGACCAGATCTGAAATAAAGGTGTACGTTCAAATAAAAAAGATCTAAAACAATATATTTTTTTACCAGATTGGTGCTAGTGTGGAGCGGCTCACCTGGATAGGCTGCATACAATTTTCTTCACAGCTGTTCATCGGAAGCTCGGAGCAGTGCAGATCGAGCCGTTGAGGCTGCATCCTCAGCGGCCTTGAGGCTCCGCGCTGGCAGCACTAGCCGCGTTCTGTCTCCGTCGTGGTCCCCAACGTCGTGTTCGTGATGATGGTGGTGGTGTGGCGGAGGTCGCGCCCGCTGGCGGCCATGGCCTCCTCAGCCATGGGGCACGGTTGGCGGAATCAGCCCCAGCGTGGGATTTGGGAGCGCTCCCTCACTTCGGCGACGTCGACAAGCGATCCCTCGGCCGAACCTGTGGGAGGCGGCCGGCGCAGCAGGAGGCACCTTGATGCCACGGTCAGGTGATAGAGATGGTTGGTGAACGTTCAGAAGCTGACCATCAACGACGAAGGAACTGGCGTTCGTTGTACAGGGGAAGGATAGGAAAGGACAATAGGAAAGGAACCATGTGGTGGCTCGTGATTGAGGGCTTTCTTCTTTTGCCTGAGGGACGTGATCTCCACGCGTGATTGAGGGTAGGCGGTGTGATCACGTGGAGGGCGTGCAGGGGCTGGGCGCGGGTGTGGGAGATGAAAGGGAGGAAGAGGACCATACACACGATCCTGTCCATTAGATTTGAGTGAGTAAAGAGAGAGAAAACTTACAAGCAATTTGGATGGTTGATTTCTACGTTGTTGTTTTTCCTGTGTACAGTTTTTGGGGTGCGTGGATGGGGCTATCTCAGTGGGGGAGGTTTTATGGGGTAGACATAGCGATGAAAACAACGGTGCATTAGTAGGGTAGATAGATTGATGTAGCTAAGACATTTTAAAATCATGTGACCGATGACGCCATCATTATGACATTATCTTGACCATCTAATTCTGGAGTGATGAAGAGATTTTCACTTGTGAACCATTGGATGTGTTCACGCTTAGTTTGGTTACCATACCAATAAGAAGTTAGATCGCTCGATGTAGGGTTTAACTGACTTTTATGTTAGTAACATTTTGAATCGTTCCAAGTAACATATCTATATGCTTTTCTACTATTCTGTGATGCTATCATGCCAGTAACATTTTGAGCAAAGCAGGTTTTAGAGCACAAAGGCAAAGCAAGAGCAGGGTGCGGATGGTGCTTTGAATTCTATCGTGCGAGCAGGAGGCAGCAGGTTTTAATAAACCTAATACCAAAATACAAAGTTTGTTTTTTTCTTTCCCATTGACTCGTCAGCTTGTCCAGATCTGGCGACAGCCCAGTTTAGATCCAGAAAATTTTGCAAAAGAACAGTAGATTCCCCGTCACATCGAATCTTTAGACGCATGCATGAAGTATTAAATATAGATAAAAAATAAAACTAATTATACAGTTTAGACGAAATGGACGAGACGAATCTTTTAAGCCTAATTAGATTATGATTGGACACTAATTGTCAAATAACAACGAAAATGCTACAGTTACATTTTGCCAAAAATTTTGGCAACTAAACAAGGCCTAAGGAACAGAGCAGGAACAAAACAGTAGCATCAGTAGATTCGCACAGATCTTGGAACAGAACAGGGGGTCATCGATATCAGTACCATGGATAATCTGTGCGTACCTATAGGTGCGGGATCCAGTAGAATCTAACCAAGCAGCCGACGAGAAATTTCAATATTTGACTCTGAATACGTACGACATTTGACACTCAATTCGCATGTCTTTCAAAATTTAACCCTGAGCATGCGAATTCTTTTAATTACAGGGATTTCTCACATTTTCTCTCTTTTTTCTATTTTCAATATTATGTATCTTTACCCAGCCATCGAAAAGGACCAAATACCCTCCATCTCCCTCTCGCCAAGACCCTCTCATCCCCGCGGCAGCGCTCCCAGCGCTCGCCGCCTTGCCCGCACTCACGACCAACGTGCCAGCCTAGGCGTCCGCGGCCGCGCCCGAGCTCCAGGCCGAGGTGCCCACCTGCTCCAACTCCTCCCCCAATGCCGCTGCCGCCATGGGCTCGGCGTCCTCCGCCATCTGAGTCCATGCCCAGGCGGCGCACAGCCAGCACGCGCTGTCCCACGCTGACTAGCGGCGCCGTGCCAGGGACGCTGAGCTCTCCGAGCTCGCGTCCACCCCACGCATCGCCATCTTCCGGGAGCCATCCTCGGCGCCCTATGACGCCTCCATAGCCGCCACCGCACTCTCCGAGCTCCTGCTGGCGGGCATGGACAACAGGACGACGGGACCCGCTGCTCTGCTGCTGCTCCAGCTGCAGTGCGGTGGTGACCTCCTCGGCGTCCAGTCCAGCGGCAGCCTTTCGTTGGTGGGCCAGACGCGATGAACTCCCCATGACGCCTCGGCGCGCGCAGACTGGGTGCGCGACGAGTGGGGGCCGCCGGCGAGCTGTTCGGGCGGGGGTGGGGGCTAGAGGTGGCCGATGGACCGGCACCGGAGTGGCTTGATCCGGACGGCGGCTGGTTCCTCCGTCGCAAGTCGCGACCCCCGCGTCCGCGCGTCCGGAGCGAACAGCGCAGAAAGCGAAGCGTTTTCTTCTTTCCCAGCGAAGGGCAATACAGTCCTTTGCCATGCCATCAGCAGTGAAAAGGAGAGAAAAAGAGAGGAATCCCTCGAATTAAAAAAGTTCGTGTGGTCAGGGTTATATTTTGAAAGGCATGCGAATCGGATGTCAAATCTTGAGCGGCGCATGAATTGAGGGTCAAATATTGAAATTTCTCGCAGCCGACAGTGATGTAGAGTAGAATAATCAAAATTGAAATCGAGAGAGAATAAATCCATGATATCCTCATCCGGATCTCCTGTCCCCAAGTAGCAGCAGCAACGGCAAATCCCACACCCACCTGCAGCGGATCAGATCAGTACCAAGGGGTCCTACAAGGCAGGGAGAAAGGCACAAGTGGTTGGTTACCTGGTGCCGGAAGATGTGGTGAGCGGGGAGGTGGGGGAGGACCTCGCCCTGTGCGGCTGTGCCTCATGGCCATCAGTCAGTCGGGCGGCGGGATGAGCTCGAACAAAGTAGCAGCGGTGGTGATGGCGGCGGCGTGTTTCTCTTCCCGAGCACTGCTCTTCTCTTCCTTCTCCTGGGCTGCTCCTTTGAGCTGCGTGTTGAATTGAGCTCGATTTGGGGGAAGATGAAGGGCTGGGAACCAGTGGAGGGGCGGCGGGGAAATTTGGTCGTCCGATGTCAAGTTAGCGGGTGCCGGAGAATTTGGGCGGCGGCGGCGGGGGTTTGGCACTGACCGTGGAGGACGGCAGGACTGAGGGGAGGGGGCGGTAGCGGCTAGGGAGTTGGTGTGGGTGACAGTTGAAAAGGTGAAGAGGTAGGGTTTGAAGAGGATGTGTATTTGTCCTTGAAATTTTTCGGGAATGCACCTTTTCTTTCGTTTCCAGCGCGCTCGAGGCATGACCCTGTAGCAACCATCGAAGGTATGTCTTTTTTACCGTTTTATGCCGACTGATGGTTCAACATTATAGCTAAATATTTTTGGCAACCAATAGTTCGTCTAAAAAAGTACATTTATCGACACTTAGTCTGTGGAGCAGTTATAACGACCAATTGTTCAACGGTATTACTGAACTTATAACGACACACATGTAACGCTATACTAGTGTTGTGGTCTAGTGCGGCAGCTAAGGTATGTTTGCACACTAACCTGTTGCATTGCTTCCAGCGATAAGCGTGATATGCAGGGCCAGTCCTGAGTTTTTTTTGACCTAAAATTTTTGGGCCTTTTATGTGAACATTATAATACTACTAGTAGTACCCACGGGTACTATATACACACATATACAAAATGTTACTAATAAGCAGTTAACTAAATGTAAAAGCAATATTCATATGAAATAATTTGTATACATATTAAATTACCTCAAAAAATTCTTCATCGCTACTAGTAGATTGGTATTTGTCGATCATTGTGTGTGTTGGACACCTTAATTGGTTGTGCCTCTGATATTTATATAAGGAGGGGTGGCCTTATCCCATAAGCGGTCGAAACCCATGCAAAAGACGTCCAAATACAATTTAGATTTATTTCTGCCATCTTTAATATATTTTCTACTGGGATAAGACCCCCTCTATATATATGAATCAAACATCCAGTCATAAAGAAAAACCAATCTATTACTTTTTTTTCCTTTTCTCTAACTTTGCCAACCACTGTTGTTCAGCACGTCTCTCAATTAGATTTAGCGGCCTTCTAAGTGGCCTTGCCGATCCTTAGTCAACCTCAATGTGCTCCTCTACGATGGATCTTCATGGGAGCTATTCTTGAGCTCTTTAGGCGAAGAACGGGCTTCAGATTGGCTCTACTAACTCGCTGGTCAACTTGAAGCAAGGATGGCCCGATCCTTGTCCCTTCCGACCTCATCCTCGATGGCAGTGGTGGCAGCCAACATACCACGTGATGGTCTGAGGCATTCTAAGTCAGCGGTTGGAGTAACTTGGTTCCCACCATTCTAAGTCAAGGGGTGGAGCAATTTGGTTACAGCTATGCAGGTTCAGGCTTACCTCACATAGATTAGAGGGGCATTTGCATTTTTCTTTCGGTCTTAGCCCATTTGCAACACCTCTTGTTTGTTCAGTCTTTGGTAGACCATATGATCAGACTTGTGAAGCAAAAGAGAGTACACTAATTCATGTGTTAGTGTACTTAAATAAAGTGCTTTGTTACACTATAAAGGATGTTCACTACATGGACTACCCACATCACGAAAAAACTAGTAGTAGTGGGTGTGCTCCACATATTTGTCATAGTAATATATAAGACTTTACATTAAGTGTTAGCATGATGTAAATATAGCAATGGTCGCCCTGTACTTGTGCGCCTGTGCGGTTGGCTTGCATGCCACCCCGGCTGCCTATATATGTACCCTACATAATATGGAATACAATCATCTATTCCACAATCTCTTTCATGGTATCAAAGCGAATTTATTAAGTGCTCTAGATTGTGAAGAGTCGAAGGGAAGACGAACATGCCGACCTAATTGCAAGCATGACAAACATGATCATTCTTTGGTTTAGTGCAAGAGATAGCTTGAGAGCTAATGAGCTTGGACAGAGCTTCTATGCCAAGGTGACCAAGACGACGATGCCACAAGGGTCTCCCAACATCTGTATTTCAGGAGTTTCGATCCAGTCTTAATGTTCGCCGTGCTCCTGATAAGACTACGGGGGAGCACACAGTCTCCCGGTCCAGCGTAGAGGCCGAGTATCGAGCCGTGGCCAATGGTGTCGCTAAAGCTTCATGGCTTCGCCAGTTACTTGCCAAGCCTTGGCACCATCTTCGCCGTGCCACCCTAGTTTATTGCGACAACGTCGGTGCTGTCTACCTCTCCACTAATCTGGTCCAGCATCAGCACACGAAGCACGTTGAGATTGATCTCCACTTTGTTCGGGACCGTGTCGCCCTTGGTCAGGTTCGGGTTCTCCATGTCCTCACGACATCCCAGTACGTCGATGTCTTCACCAAGGGTCTCCCAACATCTGTATTTCAGGAGTTTCGATCCAGTCTTAACGTTCGCCATGCTCCCGATAAGACTGCGGGAGAGTGTTAGCATGATGTAAATATAGCAATGGTCGCCCCGTACTTGTGCGGTTGGCTTACATGCCACCCCGGCTGCCTATATATGTACCCTACACAATATGGAATACAATCACCTATTCCACAATCTCTTTCATTAAGTATGTATATATGGTTTGTAATGACGACTTTTGTTTGTAGTGGATGCATTCATTCAAATCTTGTGAGAAATGTGATGCAATAATATCAGAAGTAAAATATTAGATATCAACCTCTATTTAGTATATAAAAGAAAAGAAACGAAAGGTCACTGTCAGTTGAAACAACTAAACCATCAGTGACCCCTGCATTATCACTGCCAGGTTTGCTGTCTACTTGGCAGTGATCCTTATGCTATTTGTCACTACAGGTCTAGTCTTGAACCGATAGTTATAGTATACTTTTGCTAGTATGTTGAGACCCGATCGACAGTGATAAGTGAGCCCTATCATTGCTGATTTTCTCCTGGCGAACCCAATTTCGACAGTGATACCAGGTTTGGACCTAAGGGTGTGATCCCTGGATTTAATGTAGTATAGGTGAGAACTTGTTTCTTCAAAGGGCACCGCACGGGTGGCACGAATGACTTTCGAAGGGGACTTGCTCGAGGTTTGGACATTGCTGTTTTGTTTTCCATAGTAGTATAAGCACTAGTTTGGCATAGCTTCTGCAACAACTGTAGGTGGATGCTATTTGGACCTGTTTTGTTTACAAATGAGTGTTTTTTTCAAATAGTTCCACAAGTGGAGTCCCTACTGTTATCAAAGGAGGTGGGTGCTGAATGAAGCTAAAAATAGCAGCTTCTGCCAGCTCCCACTAGCACCAGTGGGTCAGTGCATGCGGGGTCAGATTTCCCCAGGCAGGTGTGGGGGATATGGATGACGGTATGGCCGGGTGCGAGCGGAGCCACGGAGGTGCATAGGCTCTAGGGAGGGCAGGCTCGGTAGCCAACGCTGGCACAACTGCTAGGGCCTGATGGCAGGTGCGCCCGAGGTTGGTTGAGTTGAGGGTTGGGTGGAGTGAAGGGCCAAGCCGATATGAGGAGAAAAATATTTCCCACAACTAAAAAGACTAAAGTGTGGACATCGTTTTGGTGTGACATTCTAACGTGGGTCCATGATTCTGCCTGCTGCAATCCCGCACCCGACGCTCCTACGCCCCATGCGAAGGAAACAACCTCGGTCCCGTGGTTTCTCATCAATAAAAATGGAAAGAATTATGAAAATAACGACCAAAAGAACGTGCAATCGTGATCGTCGGAAAAAAATTGCCGCCCAGCTCCATGGAATCACGACACCTCCTGTTCCACCTTCTCGCCTCCTAAATCGCGGCAGACACATCCTTTCCCAAAACAAATCTCACGCCTATGAAAAAAGGCTCGTGGAAAATAAGCAGTTCCGCCGTCGGATGGGCTGTCGCCGGACTTGACGCTGCCGCCCTACGCGACGCCGCCTCCACGAACTGTCCCGCTGGTGCAGTGACGCCGCTTGACGCTCGACCGCCTCCGCAGACTGGCCCGCTGGTACAGTGACGCCGCCGGACGCCTCAACGCCGCCTCCACGAACTGCCCTGCTGTGACGCCGCCGAACCGGAACTGCTTCGTCAACCCGGACGCGCCACCACCGGACGGCAGCCGATCAACGCCGATGAGCACCAACAGGTATGTCAACTTGACGCCGCCGCCCTACGTGACGCCGCCTCCACGAACTGTCCCGCTGGCGCATTGACGCCGCCTGACGCTCGACCGCCTCCGCAGACTGCCCCGCTGGCACAGTGACACCGCTGGACGCCTCGGTGCCGCCTGACGCTCCACCGCCTCCACGAACTGCCCTGCTGTGACGCCGCCGAATCGGTACTGCACGCTTCGTCAACCCGGACGCGCCGCCGCTGGACGGCAGCTGTCAACGATGACGAGCGTCAACAGGTATGCCACCCCTTCTCTTTGGATGTGATGTGCAAACCTGACAGACACTTGATTATTATAGAGTCAACACTTGATTATTATAGTCGTATCTACAGGCTGTACCAACCTCTTTTCAGGAGCTCGTCAAAATAAATATAACCCAACCCACTGCAAGTTCTTTCCTTCAATGGGTGATAGATTAATCATGCTCTATTTTAATAAAGCTCGTGTGTTCGAGAGGAAAAAATTAATCATATCTGTGACCATGCTACATTTGTCATCAATTAGAAATCACTATGTTATGCAATGCATTAGTGCACTGAGCATTACTATGCTCCTTTCAGTAATTAGAAATCACCTTGCTCCAGCTGGTGTTTTATCAGTGTTTGGGAAGCTAATTCAGCCCTCATTCAACACAAATACATTCCAGCAATGTTACTTGTTCCATTGCCGGTGTATTTCTGAACGGGAAGCAGGCCAAGGATTGCTACACTTTTGAGACCCAAATTGTCTGATATGTTAGTAGTGCCCCCAATTGTCTAATATGAAGGTGCCGAGGGACACTCCTAAGTATATATAAATGATTGTACTAAATAGATCCGTCCTGTATTTTTTTTTGAGACCCGATTGTCTAATATTCTTGGTTTTTATTTTAAGATCTTTTCTACGATGACAGGGATCCATTATTTTTTATTCCTGCTAGCTCCCAATTTATGCCTTGCTTTTGATGTTGTATAGATAATTTTCTGTTGAATTGATGCCTAATCTAATTTTCCGTGGGGGTTATGGTAAGATTGATGTCAAGACTCAGGCCTGGTTTTCACTGGGCTAACATGGGTAAGACATCAGAATGTTGGAGGTTATTTCAGTGCTATTGTTAAGACTTAAGACTGATCATTTCACCTAACCGAAAATACAAATCCAGCCTGTTTGGTGTAGTATAGATGCATTGCAATGCTTCTGTTGATTCAGATTCCTGTTTTCCCTACCATTAGCCAGACCCCTTCACCGGGGCAGTACCATGAACGCCAAGATTAGAACAGGAGCTATGTTGTACTCGTCTGTTTCTACTGTGTTGAACATACACGATGGGATTATTGTTGCAGGGACAACCTCAGTGATCCTTGCCCGCATCTTGGTGTATGAGTTGATCAGCAGCCCAATTTCGTTATGTGTCGAATGATTTCTTTCTTTCTCTGAGTTCTGATTTCGATGTCTATGTTCTGTACGTATTGAACTAAGCAGTGACATTCTGGTTTCAATGTCTGTTCTGTGCAGGTTCTTCTCATTTTCTTTGTCTTCTGCTGCATCACCTGTACGATATTGGCATTAGGTGAACAACACTCACATTAGTTTGCATTATTTACCTCGCGCCGGCGCTCCTCCAGACAACAATGCTCTGATTAGACTTCTTAAGGTGCACAAGCTCAGCAGGCTGGGACGTCAAATCGGCGAGCGGGAGGCAGCCCAGGTCTACTACACCGTCGCCGCATGCTCCTTGAGACCTTGACAACCACAACCTCAGACGGGCCACCACCGTATGCCGACGCCGCCGCCAACGGGCCGCCACCGAACGTACTGGACGGGCCGCCACCTGACGCTGCCGAACGCGCAGCCGCCTCCATGCCGCCTAGACAACCCGGACGGGGCGTCTCCGGGCGCTGCCACCACCACGAGTGCCATTTGCTGTCTAATTTATTTGGATTTGGTACGCACGTATTATGCCTACTAACTTTGATCACTTTCAAAGATTATCAGTAGTACATGTGCACCCTCTATTTTTCTCCCTTTGTTATAATCTCTTGGTTCATCTGGTGGTTCTTGTTATGAGTCGGCAGTTGCCTTCAACTGCCATTAGTAGACAGATCCATATGTTCAAACTTGAGTAAATTCAGTTTTACACTTTTTAATTAAAGTTACTCCTTCCAGTCTGTACGTGGGGTACATGGGGGATTTATATGATAATTATATTACTAATTGGGAGTGATATGGTGTATAACCTTACATTTGCAGTATAATATGAGTTCACTAGGATCACTACTGGATTCGAGCGGTTTGCCGAGTGTCTGGGACACTCGGCAAAGCGCCAAAAACACTTGGCAAACGTTTTGCCGAGTGCCGCACTCAGCAAACTGGACTCGGCACAGGCTTGGTCGGCAAAACATGCTTTGCCGAGTGTCAAACGTCGGGCACTCGGCAAAGCGTTTGCCGAGTGTCGAAGACGTCACACGGCAAAGGAAGGCGCTAGCGGACGAAATTCTAATGCTTGGTTTGCCGAGTGTCAACCATTCGACACTCGGCAAAGCGTGCACAGTTTGCCGAGTGTAAACACTCGGCAAAGTTTACATAGTTTGTATAGTTTGTCGAGTGTTACACTCGGCAAACTGTGCACGCTTTGCCGAGTGTCAGAGAGCTGACACTCGGCAAACTGTGCATACTTTGCCGAGTGTCAGCTCTCTGACACTCGGCAAAGTGTGTTCCCAGGCATGCCACGTATGGTCAGTTTGCCGAGTGTCATGGAGTTGACACTCGGCAAACTGACCAGAATCTGTATTTTTTTTTGTTTGTTCCATTTGCGACACAATGCATAAATATAATATATATCGTATTAAATCACCACAAATTTATCACATGAGTCATAAATCACAATCACAACAAGCTCACAAGTTCAAATATGCCACAAACACACATGTTCACATATATGACATGTTCATTACCAAAAGTCCAAATATGCCACAAGTTCACAAGTTGACAAGTCTGCAGCCAAATATCTTAACCGAAGTTCACAACAAGCTGCTCATGACGATTGTAGGGGGCGAGGAGGCCCGAGATTTGATGCCGGTGATCCTCCTAGTCAATTTGGCGTAATTTGTGATGCCGGTGACCCTTCGAGCTGATTTGGCGCAACTTGTGATACCGGCGACCCTCCAAACTGTGATGCCGATGACCCACCAACGTGATTCGATGCCCCAGCCGATTGATGCTGCAAAAAATGAAAATAATGCCATCAATTAAAAATTTCGGCAGAACCTCCCCTGCACGGTAAGGTTTCCAAACCCTGCAAGAAAACAAACGACACGATGACTGTCAAACACATATGTATCAATACACCACCACCAACACCACCACCACCACCCAAACACCACAATCACCACCGCCAGAACAACAACTGCCGCCACCGCCACCGCCACCACCACCACATTGCATGTTTTTTCTAGTTTGCCCTATGTTAGGTCGAAACAAAGTAACTAATATATTGGTACTTACCGGAGTAGCTTGCTGGACAAGTGGAGTGATTAGGCTAGCTAGTATAGATCGACCCATAGCGGCGCCAAGAGAGGACACGAACCCCACCAGCTCCTTTATCCTCTGGTTTTGTGCCTGGTTCTGTGCCAAGTGCCTCATCTCCATCTTGTTCTGTAGCCTCCTCTCTTCTTGCAGTTCGGCCTACAACATTTCACCCCAAATGTTAAAGTAATACAAAGGTACGTACAAATCAACAAGCAACGAATAAAACAGAAATTACCTGGAGTTCGTTGACAAGGTGCGAAGCAGTGGTTGGCCGTGGGCATATGGCCGGACTTGCGCTCATGCTCCGTGCTCGGATCTGGGAGAGGGAGGGAGTAGAGGACGTGTCTATGACGCCATCGCCCATCCAGTAGCGCCCATACTTCTTGCCTCCTCCCACCCTCATGACAATCTCTCCGTCAAAGTCCTAGGTGCTCGGATCAAAGTCTTGCCCATGGACCGCCCTTGCCATCTCAGTGTACTGATTAAGGCGGCTATGGACGGTCGAGTTGGTGTACGCTAAGGGAGGGTCCTCTGGGTTGTAGGATACATCAGACGTCGCCTTGCCCTTATGGGCCATAGCATATGCCATGAACTGGGAGCACTGCTGGCCACCATGCGACAACGACTGCAAGAAAAATAGCAAAATAATTAGAAATCATGCAGAATGGAGCATTAGAATAAAATGGGCAATTCTTGTACCCATGTTTGCGTGTATCCACTGAGGCTACGGCTGCCTTGATGGTGTGATACACCTGCCATCTGCAAACGGCGCTCCCGACAAGCGTTGTGCTGGAGAAGCCACACGGGGTCGCACCACTTGTCCACCATCATTTCCTAGCACCGTGGATCTCCATAGCACTAGCACGGAATCACCTACAAGTCATCAAGTATATGACATATAAGAAGTTAAATTAAATCTACCTAAGCACATAATAAATCATTATTAATGTTAGACTACATTTACCTTCATGTACTCTTCCTTAGTAAGCATCATCTCTCTTGCCTCTTTCTTCCTGACCTTCTTCCCAAGGTACACACCGTTGAATGTTATGATGACCTGGACGCGTGCCTCATAATGCAGGTCCTTCACGCCTCTTTTACATGCTTTGGTTAGCACCAAAGCTGCTGCGTTCTCACAACCATCCTGACATCTGAAGAAATCCTGCATATACACGCGTCGTATCCATTTATTATTTCAAAAAATATCCAATGAATGCGATGTATTGAACAATGTAGTGCGAGGAAGACTTACCCACAGCTCGACCTTCACCCGCTCCGCCTTGTTTGGGAATTCCCTGCCAAGCAAATCCCTTGCATCGGGGGCGTTAGCGTAGTGGCCAAACGTGTAGGGCGGCTCCTCTTTCCCGGCGAACTGAACCAAGCCAGGGAACTGTGCCTTGAGTAGAAGGCCGAGGATGCCACTGACCGAGCGTGTGTGACAACCTGCAGACTCTACAACCGTCCAACTCCTGCAAAAGTTTTAAGAAAAATTGTTAGTTTATATTGTGATTTTCAACATATCATTTGAAGTAGTGATAACATCTTAACTTACTTACTTTTCCCCGTCGGGTGCAATCTTCGGGTGTCTATAATGAGGTATCAGTCGCTGGGGGAGGCTCGCGGTACCTCGCAAGTACACACTCGGCAACTCAGAGGAAGCATCACCCGCTGCCTCCTCGTCGACCTCCTCCTCCTTGTCCTCGTCCTCGGGCGTCACCACCCGCTCCTCCTGCGGCGGCGGCTGCTCCTCCTGCCTCCTCCTGCGGTGGTTGCTGCTGTTAGTCGTTGGATTCGCACTCTTGGTAGTAGCTAAATCCTTACTCTCATCGAGAGAGGATGACACTAGGAGTTGGGAAGCTCCTCCTCACTCGGGAGCAGTGGGCTGCCGGCCAAGGTGACAGGAAGAAGGGGGAGCCTTCTTCCACGACAGGCAGCCGCAAGCGTGGCAAGCATGGCAAGCCGCGCAAAGACGCCCAGGCAGGGGCGCGAGGACGTGCCGAGGGTGATGATCGTGGAGGCGCCCAGGGCGGCGCCGCTGGCAAGCAAAAGCCAGCACGAGGCGACCCTTGCTACAACTGCGGCAAGCTTGGTCATTGGGCCAAGGATTGTCGACAGCCACGACGCGGCCAGGCCCACGTCGCGCAGGCGGAGGAGGAGGAGCAGCCGGCTCTGTTCATTGCTCATGCGAGCATCGAACTACCTCCAGCGGCACCGGCCGCAACGGCTCTCCTCCACCTTGACGAGCCAAAAGCACACGCCCTCCTCGACGACAGCTCCGGCAACGACAAGGCCGACGGGTGGTGCCTTGACACCGGCGCCACCCACCACATGACCGGGCGGCGGGAGTTCTTCACCGAGCTCGACCCAAGCGTTCGAGGCACCGTCAAGTTCGGCGACGCCTCCGCTGTGGAGATCAAGGGCGTCGGCTCTGTCATCTTCGTCGCCAAGACTGGCGAGCACAGGCTGCTCACCGGTGTCTACTACATCCCCGCGTTGAGGAACTCCATCATCAGCTTGGGACAGCTGGATGAGAGCGGATCGCGCGTGGAGATCGAGCACGGGGTGCTGCGCATCTGGGATCATCGACACCGGCTCCTGGTCAAGGTCAACAGGAGCAACCGCCTCTACGTCCTTCACGCACAGGTGGCGCAACCTCTTTGTCTTGCAGCCCGCCGCGACGACGACGCTTGGAGGTGGCACGAGCGCTTTGGGCACCTCAACTTTGAGGCCCTAAGGCAGCTCGGCAGCAAGGACATGGTGCGGGGCATGCTGCACGTCGACCACGTGGAGCAGTTCTGCGACACCTGCGTCCTCACCAAGCTGCGGCGGCTCCCTTTCCCTCGCCAGGCAAGCTTCCGCGCCAAGGAGAAGCTGGAGCTCGTACACGGTGACCTCTGTGGCCCCGTGACACCGGCTACACCTGGAGGCCGGCGCTACTTCCTCCTCCTCGTCGACGACATGTCCCGCTACATGTGGGCTGTCCTGCTCGACGCCAAGGCAGCCGCGGCGGACGCCATCAAGCGTCTTCAAGCTGCTGCGGAGGCGGAGTGCGGCCGCAAGCTTCGGGTCCTACGCACGGACAACGGCGGCGAGTTCACGGCGGCCGAGTTCGCGGCGTACTGCGCCGATGAGGGGATCCACCGCCACTTCTCCGCGCCGTACACTCCGCAGCAGAACGGCGTCGTCGAGCGCCGCAACCAGACGGTGGTGGCCACCGCCCGTGCCCTCCTCAAGCAGAGAGGGATGCCGGCGATCTACTGGGGTGAGGCGGTGATGACTGCCGTTCACTTGCTCAACCGCTCCCCCACCAAGGCCCTCGACGACAAGACGCCATACGAGGCCTGGCACGGGCGCAAGCCCGCGGTGAGCCACCTTCGCGTCTTCGGCTGCCTGGCCTTCGTCAAGGAGCTCAACCACGTCGGCAAGCTCGACGACCGGAGCACGCCAGGGGTCTTCATCGGCTACGCGGAGGGCTCCAAGGCCTACCGCGTCCTCGACCCTGCGACACGATGCGTGCGCATCACGCGTGACGTCGTGTTCGACGAGGGGCGAAGCTGGACGTGGGGCAAGATGGTGGATGATGGCTCGACTCCGACGACCAGCGATTTCGTCGTCGACTACGTCCACTTCAAGGAGGCGGGGGGAGCTAGCAGCTCGTCCTCACCGAGCTCGCCTACCCCACCACCTCGTTCGCCACCACCTCCGGCGAGTCCTTCACCACCGCCACCACCAGCTCCGGCAAGTCCACAGGCTCCGGCGAGTCCACCACCAGCACCGCCGGCCACGCCTTGTTCTCCTACACTAGACCCTACCTCCTCAGGCTCGGCACCGGCAGCTTCGGCCCACGACGAGCAGCGCACAGTGGAGTTCGCCACTCCGCTGTCCAACGACGAGGATCGCATCGACGCCTACCACGGCGGCGAGTCTCTGCGCTACCGTACCGTGGACAACCTCCTCGGCGAGCAGCCGGTCCCTGGACTGGCACAGCACGACTTTGAGGCGGAGCTGCACCTCGCACGGGACGATGGCGAGCCTCGTTCCTTCGCCGAGGCGGAGAGGGACGCGGCATGGCGTGCCGCGATGCAGATGGAGATGGACGCCGTCGAGCGGAACAAGACGTGGGAGCTGGCCGATCTTCTAGCCGGCCACCACGCCATCTCTCTCAAGTGGGTCTTCAAGCTCAAGAAGGACGAGACCGGAGAGGTGATCAAGCACAAGGCGCGTCTGGTGGCGCGCGGCTTCGTCCAGCAAGAAGGAATCGACTTCGACGACGCCTTCGCGCCCGTTGCACGGATGGAGTCCGTGCGACTCCTCCTTGCGCTAGCTGCCCAGGAGGGCTGGCGTGTCCATCACATGGATGTCAAGTCGGCGTTCCTTAATGGCGACTTGAAGGAGGAGGTCTACGTGCATCAGCCGCCGGGATTTGCGATTCCCGGCAAGGAGGGCAAGGTGCTTCGCCTGCGCAAGGCCCTCTATGGCTTGCGACAGGCACCGAGGGCGTGGAATGCCAAGCTGGATTCCACGCTGAAGGGGATGGGCTTCGAGCAAAGCCCACACGAGGCGGCCATCTACCGGCGGGGCAGCGGAGGAAAGGCCCTGCTGGTAGGCGTCTACGTCGACGACTTGGTGATCACCGGCACCAAGGAGGTGGAGATCGAGGCGTTCAAGGAGAAGATGAGGGCGACTTTCCAGATGAGCGACTTGGGCCCTCTCTCCTTCTACCTGGGGATCGAGGTCCACCAGGACAGCTCCGGCACCTCTCTTCGTCAGACTGCCTACGCCAAGCGCATTGTGGAGCTAGGCGGTCTCACCGACTGCAACCCAGCCCACACTCCTATGGAGGAGAGGCTGAGGCTGAGTCGGGAGAGTACGGAGGAGGAGGTGGACGCGACGCAGTACCGGCGCATTGTGGGCAGCCTTCGCTACCTGGTCCACACGCGACCGGACTTGGCGTTCGCCGTCGGCTACGTCAGCCGGTTCATGCAGCGACCGACAATGGAGCACCAGCAGGCCGTGAAGAGGATCCTCCGCTACGTCGCAGGCACCTCCGACTACGGCTTGCACTACCCGAGGTGCCCCGGTGCGGCGCATTTCATCGGGTACAGCGACAGCGACCACGCCGGCGACATCGACACGAGCAAGAGCACCAGCGGGACGCTGTTCTTCCTCGGCAAGTGTCCGATCAGCTGGCAGTCGGTCAAGCAGCAGGTGGTGGCTCTGTCCAGCTGCGAGGCAGAGTACATCGCAGCCACTACCGCTGCTACTCAGGCCTTGTGGCTGGCTCGGCTGCTTGGCGATCTCCTTGGCAGAGATGCAGAGGCGGTGGAGCTCAGGGTGGACAGCAAGTCCGCCTTGGCCTTGGCAAAGAATCCTGTCTTCCACGAGCGCAGCAAGCACATCCGGGTGAGGTACCACTTCATCAGAAGCTGACTGGAGGAAGGGAGTGTCCGGGCCAACTACATCAACACCCAAGACCAGCTCGCCGACTTCCTGACCAAGTCTCTCGGGCGGGTCAAGTTTCAGGAACTTCGCGCCAGGATCGGGATGGCCCAGATACCTCACAAGGAGCCACACAAGACTTAGGGGGAGAGTGATGGATAAGTCTCTGTGGCTGGTGGTTGTAGGGCTGCTGCACACTGCAGCACATGATCTTTGTGTCCAGCATCTTTTGACTGCTTTTAGGACAACAGTTAGCATCTAGGACAGCATCTGCTTTTAGGACAGCAGTTGGCATCTAGGACAGCATCTTAGACTAGCATCTTAGACTAGCATCTTGGCATATGCTTGGCTGGCTAGCAGCCTATAAATATGTATCCCCAACCCCTCAGGTTGGCATGGCATTGTTTGAGTTTGTGTGAGAAATAAACCAGAAAATTGTCCCAACTCCTAGTGTCATCCTCTCTCAATGAGAGTAAGGATTCAGCTACTACCAAGAGTGCGAATCCAACGACTAACAGCTGCCCCTCCTCCCTGAGGACGCCGACGGCATTTGCAAGTCCTCGTCTCCAGTGCCATCTATAGGTCGTGATCTTTGGTAAACCGAGGCCACCCTCCTCTGACGCCCGCCCACCATCTTTGTTCAGTCACCTACAATTCAAAACAAGAAACAATGTTGTATTAGAAATAACATAATTACATAGATGCAAAAGAAACAAACCATAATTACAAAAAGGGATGATTCCTACAAGGTACGGTGTTGGTAACCTGTAGCAGCATATAATTTTACATAAGATTCACATGTAATCACCCATATTCAGGACCTTGTTGGCTGGGCTAAAATCACACATTCAGAACTGTGCACTTACACTTGTAAAAAAACAATGTGCTGTATAACAAGGGAGATGCAGTGTACAAAATAAAATTATCAGTGCACAACTGCAAAACCACCTAACACAACTGTAGTGTACAGAACTACAGATTTCATAACTGAACACTAGAATAGAACAGTAGTGCTGCACATATCCATCAAGAATTATATCCATCAAGAATTAAAAAATTAAAACAAACCAAGGCCTTGGTAAAGTTACCTTTTCATCTATATAATCTTATTTTGTTTGATCTGATTACTGGAACAAACATTCGGGTTTCTATTTGTTTGTTGCCTGTAGTAGACAACATTTGCATGACAACACATTTATTTATATATAAAGATGGCCTCCTGATTTGGAAACCAACCAGGGCATTACAAGCTAGATTTCTCAGCTAATGCATATATTAGCTGTCATTAATTTGAAAGGTTATCCTTGTTTTATGTGTCAGTTTCTAAGTTTAGAAACTGTGTCAATGAACTTTCCACAAAAATCAATTGATTCCAGTTTCTTAAGCAGTTACTACAGCTCAGACATAAACACTCTAGGTCCAGACAGCTTGAACAGATAACCAGGCATCTATGTCGGTTACTAAATTCAGAAGCTGTGCCAGTGAACTTGCCATAAAATAAAAATATAGCTTTTCCTTAATGTGGTGCCAGTGTTACATCATTATCCATGATTAGCCACCCCCACAAAAATGGAACTTTCGGCTTCTGTCTAGGCAGGTAATAATGACCAAGTCATCAAATTGAATTATATTGTCTATGGAAACTGACGGACAGTAATAGATTTTTTTATGTTTCTAGAGTTTCGTAGTTTAGATTTTCGTTAGCTACTGAACTTGGGCTAGTTTCAATAGAATTAATTGCACGATTGGAATTGAATTACTATGTGCGTGCTACAAGCTGTTGCAAACTGCTACCTTGGTCAAGGAGAAGGGCTAAAAATCAGTGCAAGGTGGAGTCACGGCACTGCTGTGCCAGTCAACCTCAGGTTCAAAAATTGAATCGGAAATCTACTAAATTCCATCTACTAAATCAACTTCCAGACCATCAATCATTCATAGGAAAACACATTCCATGAACTAGAATCAACTCATTGCATAGATCGGGTCGATTTAGGGTTGAACTCGTTGTTACCTTGAACGAGAAGGAGAGAGGGAGAGATGGCTCGGCCACAGCACCACCAGCTGCCGACGCTGAAAGAAGTGGAGGCAGGGTTTGTGGCACCACCGGGCTCGGCGAGCTTGCTCCTCCAACAGATCGACGTGCACAGGTTGAAGGAGGCCATCAATCACCGCGCGAAACAGAGCTGGAGCAGAGCAGGTCGTCGGCAGCCGGCCTGCGTGCACAGAGGAAACTCCCCGCACGGGCTGTCCCAGAAGCCGTACAGCCGGCGGCGACGGCAGTCCAGCCCCTGCTCTAGCTGCTCGTGATTTAGTGGTGAGAAATTTGGGGAAGACACTAGATCAGAAGTGTGCGAGATTTGGAGGAAAATTGTGGCGCTGGATTTTGGGGAGAGCCATGCGCGGCAGCGGCTGGGCAGAGACAACGCTCGTGAGCTTTTGGCAAATGTGGCGGCGGCGTGCGTGTGGGAGGATGGAGGAGGCCTTAGGGATTTCATGGAATAATTTGGCCAAAACAACGCGGGATATGGTTTTGGCACCTGATATTTGAGATTTTTTTTTCTAATTTTCTTGCGTGTAAATAAATATCTACAAAAAAATATTTAAACATGAAAAAAAATATTTTCCTAATCTGAGGGGTATTTTTTTTGTTTCGCTTTGCCGAGTGTCCCAGATCTGACACTCGGCAAAGTTTTCAAAAAAAAATTTACTAGGAAAAACATTAATAAATTGTCTATTTCAAACTTTGCCGAGTGTCCCAGATCTGACACTCGGCAAAATTTTTGATTTAAAAAAATGAAAAAAAATTATTTAATTACACTTTGCCGAGTTTCTAGGTTCTGGCACTCGGCAAAATACAAACAAGCCAACTTTGCTGAGTGTCAACTAAAAACACTCGGCAAAGTGTTCTGTTTGCCGAGTGTTTCTCTGGGACACTCGGCAAAATATTTTTTTTTGCTTTTGGCTTCCAATTTTTTTTTTCTGTAGGCTTCCTACGTTACCTTGACTAACATGTTGGAATTTGACACAATTTTAAGACATTTTGCTATATTTCTTTAGTTTATTTCTTTTTATTGATTTTTTTGGAAAATACAAGTTTGAACTACAAGTGCATCGAATAATGACATTTTATTAATGCGAAAATGATATTCATGTAACTGACTGTTGTTTGAGGCCGTATCCAGGAGGAGACTCGAAATTTCGCACATCTTCTTCTCGAAACTAGACCACAAACTTGTGGATGAATAGTTTAAAAATTGTATAAAATCCAAACGGTGTTCGAAATTCATGAAACTTGTCTACAAGTCATGATATCACATGTGGATACGGTGATAAAAATTTAAGAAGATTTCGAGCACGTCGTCACGTACACTGCTTACAAACCCTAACATGTCAGATTTGCTCTTACTATATCACATGCGAAGATGTGAGGGTTTCTAAGTAGTGTACGTGATGACATGCTCGAAATCTTCTCAAATTTTTATCACCACATCCATATGTGATATCATGACTTGCTGACAAGTTTCATAAATTTCAGACTTCGTTTGGATTTTATACAATTTTAAAACTATTCGTCCACAAGTTTGTGGTCATGTTTCGTGAAGAAGATGTGTGAAATTTCGGGTCTCTTCCTGGATACGTCCTCAAACAACAGTTAGTTACATGAATATCATTTTCACATTCATGAAATATCATTATTCGATGCAATTGCAGTTCAAACTTACATTTTCCAAAAAATTCAAAGAAAAGAAATAAACTAAAGAAATATAGCAAATTGTCTTAAAATTGTGTCAAATTCCAGCATGTTAGTCAAGGTAATGTAGGAAGCCTACAGAAAAAAATTGGAAGCCAAAAGCAAAAAAAAAATATTTTGCCGAGTGTCCCAGAGAAACACTCGGCAAACAATACACTTTGTCGAGTGTTTTTGGTTGACACTCAGCAAACCAGCCATTTTGCCGAGTGCTAACGGACCACACTCGGCAAACCGCTGACGGCGGCTAACCCCCAACCTTTTCCGTGTGTATAAAGCGAAGCGTTTGCCGTGTGTTTTTATTTGCCGAGTGTCGACACTCGGCAAAGTGGTACGTTTGCCGTGTGTGTTTGTTTGCCGAGTGTTAACACTCGGCAAACTAGTTTTTTGCTGAGTGTGAGATTTTTGCCGTGTGTTTCCACTCTAACACTCGGCAAATGAGGTTGTTGCCGAGTGTCCGCGTTTTGACACTCGGTAAAATATAAAACACTCGGCAAATCTCGGTTTTCCAGTAGTGGATAGCACTGGCCAAAATCCTATGCCATTATGTTCAAGTCTTATACCCTATATGGTCTTTTCAGAAACATCCATTCCATTGAAAGTTCAGATTGCCAGATGGATCCTCATGCTATCTGAAGTATAATATGATTTTTATAGTATTGTTATAAAAATGACACTTTGAAGAATTGTCGATATTAAACATTATCTTAGCCGTATCACGGAAGGTCTATAAAGTAGAATTTCTGAGCCTGCGACGCCACGGTCTTCGTGACTGTGTTTGATTTTACAAACTTTGCTTTTTTGAGATAATGTCACTTTAATGTTGGTATTTATTTTCACAATATATTGTCTTATCGTGTGATCCGTGTGTTTTTATTCAAAAGTTTAGCTATCTCGTAGCAACGCACGGGCACGCTACCTAGTCAAAGAAAAAAAAGAAGGACATTATGGTGTCAAGCGGCTTTACCAAATCAGTTTCGATTCCTTCGGTAGAGCTGATGGTAAAGCTGAAGCGAAAATGAGTTGTTCCACCAGTAAAGCGAAGTTGTACCAAAAGAAATCTATCGAGTGAGACCTCCGTCAACATGTGTCACTTGTCAGTGAGTGTTGATAAATAGATAATCTGTTCCGATCCATGCTCCTGTGCATATGCACAGAGGGGAGTTGTGTCTCCAATAAGAAACAAACGTACGTTGATTGTTGACTTTGTGGTAGATTCACAAAGAGAAATGGATCGGAAGTTAGCTACGGACATGTGTTACCTATACACGCCTTGTCAAGGACCACGAAATTCTGAATTGAAAGCAGCCGAATTCCAACAATGGTGCACGGTAAGCACCCGGAAACTGCACATATACATTATTCTCGGGTCGAAAATGCATGTCAAAGAAGACGAAAGAACAAGTACGTAGTAACTGCTTTAAAGACTCACATGTATCTATTACATTGTTGATTATCATCATCTACGGCTGCCTTTTCCGTTAGATGGTTGCATGTGGACCAGGTGTTTCTATCTTCTCGCAGACGACAGTGTAGCGATAGTTAGGTGGGCACGCAGATTCCCACAGCACAATCAGCACCTCCTCTCTTGGAGCAGCTGTGGCTGAAAGCAGTAGTTCCTGGACGGTGATTCCGGGCAGCTCAGTCTCGGCGGCCTCAGAGGAGGCCACTCTAGTCGTCTGACCGGCGCTCTTGAGCCTCAGTGGCACAGGGAGTATCTCCAACGCTATCTTGGCGACACCAAGCTTTGAGAAGTGATCCTCGTCACCACGCAGCTCCGCAACGAATCTGCGCACGACGCCGAGCACAGCGCCCCAGAATTGCGCGTTGAGGTTCGTCCTGAGTAGGCTGCTGAGGACCTTGGCGCCGAAGAAAGACCCGTCTAGCGCCGCGGCAATCTGTCTGCCCAGCATCGCGAGCTCCGGGTGTTCCCCGGGATCGCTGACACCGAAGGAGATTGACTTGAAGAAGTACCAGAACTCCTCCCGTGGCAGTGGCTTCACTCTCATGGCGGCTGTGGTGCCGAGGTCTGCGACGCCGTCGTTCTCGCTGACGACTATGACCTTGCTTCCCGGCGCCGTGGATCTCAGCGAAGCACAGAGGGAGGCCCATGCTGCCTCGTTGATCACTACTTCGTATGTGTTTTTAATCACAAGAAGATGCCTGCTCCCATGCCTTCCTGAGACGACAGGTGACGTCTCGTGAAGGACGTGGCCACCAGTTCGCAGTGTGCCCAGTACATCTTCTGCAGAGTTGTCACCAAGAAGACACCCATAGGAGTATAGGATCATGGCGAAATGACGGCGCACCCTCTCGTCACTGCAGACATGCTTGACGATGGTGCCCTTGCCGACCTCCGGGCCACCGACAAGTGGAAGGACGCCCAAGGTGCTGCTCTCAGGCTGCAGCAGAAAGCTGATTATCTGCTCCCGCTCAACAAGACGGCCAAACATGTATCTGTCGTCAGATTGAAAGCTGGAGACAGCAGGCCGCCGGGGTATAGTAGGGCAGCATGTAAGAAGTAGAATGAATTCCTTCATCCCTTCTGCACACTCTTCCAATCTTAGGAGCGTGGCACTCAATTCCTCAACTCCGTCGGCATCGGCTGCACATACGGGTTTACGAGCATTGGAAGTGCAAAGTCGCTTGGCCGGCCGAGAGGAACGAGACAAGGAGAATGACCAGGAGCTGCTCACCAGCAAGGAACCGTCATGACGATGGTCGAGCAAATAATATGCACGGTACAAGCCCTCCATGAGCTTGCTGAGCCACTGGAGCAGCCTCCGGTTGTGGGCGAGGTGCCGCCGCTCCGCTTCGTCCACTACGGCGTGGATCTTCAGCGCAACAAGCTCAAGCTGAAGAAACATCTCCTCCTTCCTACTTGATTGCTTGGCGTATCGGGAGATAAGGAAGGAGATTAGCCTGCTCACGAGTTCGCCAACGGCTGCCGGAGCAACCAGCTCCTTGATTACCTTCATCCTTCGTGAAAGCACGGTGGACCTAGCTATATGTCTATGGACTATGGTTTTTGTTTTGCTAGGATCTGATGTACATGTACTGCTACATATAGTGTGATTGCTAAGTGTCTGATCCAAGTGAACTGCAAAAAGGCGTGTGAACGACAAAATATAGAAGTCGTAGAGTCAGTTGGCACGCGGGCGATCAGAGCAATCTATAGTAAGCGTGTGGACCAGTGGAAAACTCAACACGAAACTCCGGGGAAGTCACCTCGGACGTATCGATGCAGATGCACTTGACTGCATTTCGGTGATGAGCCATACGTCAACTACCCGGCCTCTTCCTTCAAAAATATTCACTACCACAAAATAGAATATTCTTAAGAATAAAAAATCCTCAAGAAAACCGTAAAAACCATCAAGAAATTCAGTCTTGACAGCCAACCCTCAAGGACTGCCAAAAATAGAGAGCATGGAAAAATTTCGAATTCAATCAAGAAATTGAAAGGTTGAAGCAACACAAGCAGCAACTCCTGTTGGCAGCAGCCAGAAACAGGATAATAACACTCTCTGCCAAGTGCCAACCTTGAGGAATGCTTGTGAATTTTACTCTAAATTGCTCGGTGATTCCCTCAGAGGCTATCGCAGTTGGCCGGCTGGAACGACAGAACCGACTTGTCGACGTCATGCAGGACATGATAGTTCATCTGCATGACGTTACCAATAATAGACAGGCTGGGAGACCTCTGCACGATCCAGCGCACCACGCCGTCCTCATGTCCGCGCTGTCGAAGTGCAGCACCATCGACGGGACGGTTTCCTCCATGACGCTGCCGTCCAAGGAAAAAAATCTCGGCAAGAAAAAAATGAGAAATCTGATAATCCCGTTTCTCGCTTGGGCCTGATATTTTCAATTACCGCTCAAATTTTTCGGCCATTTTGAATTTCGGCACGTGAAAAAAGCCCAATTGATGGCCAGCCCAAATTCCCACCTCCATATATATACTCCTCACTCCTTTTAACCCTAAATCTTGTCCATTCGCAGCACCAGAAACGCCGCCGCGGCGTTGCCGCCGCCACCTCCTGCCACTCGTCTCCGGTCTCCCTCCCCAAGGCTGCTTGGTCGTGCAGGAGCTGCACTGGTGCTTAAACACCTCCTGCCACTCATCTCCGATCTGCCTCCAAGGCTGCTTGGTCGTGCACTGGTGCTTCAACGCTGCTTGTTCTTCCTACTTGCCCTGCATAGGTATGTTGCTCCCAGCATCCTGACTACCTCACCTGCACTTGTTTGCTGCTCGGTTTCCATAGGTACAGCAACTCTATTTCCATTTGATTTTGATACTGTTTGATGTGTTCATTAGAAGCTTTGTGTGTATGTGTGCACTGCCCAGGACGTGTGCGTCTCTTCTCTGAGGATGACTGGAGGCAGGGATGCTGATGCACGTTCACGCCCTCAAGGCGACAGAGATGCTTCATTGAGTGGTGTGGTAGAGGTTGTTGCAATAAAATGGTAAATCAACACATTGTTGTATGACTATGGGAGATTTGTTTTACACACGTTGATGACTAGCATGCTATTTGAATGATATTTTGATTAAATTTGATGGCAACAAAATTTATCAATGATATCTAACATGAACTATAGAAAGGTTTTGTTGTATGACCTCCTGCAAGCTGACTGTAATGATTTTGAATGCATTTGATGCCTACAAATTGTATCTATGATATCTGAAAATGAATTATAGAAAGGTTTTGCTAATGCTAATAGTTGAACTCCTTTCGCTGTCACAATAGCACATAAACAGATATTTTTCTGTTTTCTAGCTGAAGAAAATGTGTTTAATAAACATTGCATGTGGTGCTACATGACAGTAGCACATATTTGATTTTTCCTGTTTTGCTATTCAGGATAACGTGTTGAGTTTACATTACATGTGGTGTTGTAGGGAGGCTAGTGAAGTTAAATGGACCAATTGAAGTCACTTGGAGCCATGTCAAGCGTTATCCCCCACCACGTGGTGCTGGCTTTATTTGCTTATATTGTCACAAAAAGGGACAAGGTGGAGGTGTGACTCATCTAAAGGAGCATCTCGCCGGAGCGCCTGGAAATGTAGGAGGCTGCCCAAATGTGCTAGCTTATATTAAGGATTTAATGTCAGGCGAAGCTGCAAAAACAAGAGCGAAGAAGGGAAGAAGTAATGCCATTCATCTCTTTGTTGAAAAGGAGATTATGGCAGCAAACATAGGCTGTGGTAGGCCAAGAAATGCTCTTGATGAAGCAAGACAACTCGAGACAACAATGTGAGAATCACTAAGGGGATCTAATTCCGCCTTGGAAAATGATAGTTCACCTCTTGGGAGGCCAAGTGGTAGTGGGGCTGCAAGTTGTGCTGGAAATCGTCAAACTAGGATTGACAGCTTCTACCAAAGTCCTCAAAGTGCTTCCAATGCTCCTTTTGACATTGATTTGGCACGTAGTAGGGCACAAGCTTAGCCTCAAGTAGATGTCATGCTAATGTGGGTGCCAAAGAGAAACTTGGGAAATCTTGGGCAAAATGGTTCCATGCCAATGATATTCCTGGAAGGAAAGCTGACTGCCTGTACTTTCGATCAGCACTTAAGTTATCACAACTGCTTGGTGAAGGAGTACAAATTCCATCCGGAAGAGAAATAGATGGCCCATTATTAGATATGAATTTTAAAGATGTGGAGGCTCACGTGAGTCAATTTAAGGAAGACTGGCATGAATATAATCGCCCTATGACATGTTGGTGCAGCCAAAGCCGACGCTCGCCACCATATCGCCGCCGAGGGTGAAGGTCTCGCTCGCGAGGAACCCCTGCATGTAGTGGTGAAGGTTTCGCTCCATGCCGTAGTTGTACCGGTAGTCACACTCGGGGCCACCGGCGGCACTGCAGTTTGCGGAGGACTCGGACCGCAGGGTGTCGTAGAGTCGGTCGGAGCACGGGAGCTTGGAGAAAGTGGACGACATGTTGGGGTAGTAGGAAGGGGAGCCCTGCGGCGTGCAGGACATGCACGCGCCGCACTTGGTCCAGATGAGGTCGCTGCCAGTGTCGGCGAGGGCTGTCAGCTTCTGCAGCGGCGTGCCGATGGAGAGCTCCATGTCGTAGGCGCAACCGCCACCCTCTGTTAAGTAATTAGGCAATTTCCAGATTAAAACCAGAATATAAATCATATAAAACAGATGAACTAGATCAAGTATATATAGCATACTAGCACGATAGATCAACATATTGGATAATATGAACGATAAGATTAGATCACGAGAATTATACCTGTCGACTGTAGCTGTAGTTGTTGGAGATGCAGATGGTGGTGATGATGGAACGAGATCGATGTTGAAGTCGTCGTCGAAGTTGTTAATGAGAGGTGGAGGAAGAGCTCGATGCAGTTGACGACGAATACGCCGGGACGTAGCGTCGCCTGACTTAGATGGAAGACGACCCGTTGTGAAAGTTGGGAGCAGTCGCATGGATAGTACTTTCTAAAAACCTTATTCGCCTTCTCCCGGTGCAGGATCGCAAAGACGAGGGTTCCGGAGACCTGCTCGTCCGGTCGCTGGTGCACGCAAACGATCGGACTAGAGTAGCTACGGTGGCAGCGCAACAGCGAGAATAGGCAAAAACTCTAGCTCAATTAGATACGTTTTGGCGTGGCCGCTAGGTTGCTTATATAGTCATGTTCAACCGACCTCGTGTCACGATCACGATCTAAGTCATTTTAGGTTTCTTAATTTGTAACCGTTTAAAACTCTACAACTTGAAGGCCAATAAACCAAAAATTAAAACTACAAAAGGAGACCGCGCTCCTGCAAGGCGAGGAGCCGGATTTCACCGGACCATTCACGCAGGTGCCGTGCGCCCGCGCCCTTCGCCCCGTTCGGCCTAGCGAGGCGAGGCGAGGCGAGCGCGTGCGTGTGGGCTTTTCTTTCTCCTTCTCACACTAGACTTGAGGAAGTGGAGAGGACTTCCATATTTAAGTATGGCTACCTCCACTTCAACAAGCAAGGTGGTACTAAAGAGTTTCCACATCCCCTTACTCACATGAATGAGTCTTTGAGATTTATTAGGAATTTTACAATTGGTTATTGGGCCAAGCCCATATAAATTCCAACAATCCGTCACCAGATCTCAAATACCTATTTAGAGATTTGTCTGTTTTCACTACTGTTTGATATACCAGTGTTTTGGCAGAGACTGTGTAACAGAACCGACCAAATTATAAGAGCACAAGTACAAAAACAAGCGCCGAAACGCTCAAATTTTCGAACTTGAGCCCATATAATCCCGGTAGTCAATCGAAACCACGAAGGATTTCAAACCAACTCTTTTACAACTAAGATCGCATCATTCAACATACACATCACACGTTACATTTCACAAGTAGTTCGGAAGTTCGCTTACAACACACGGAGTCACAAATTATTACAAACTGAGTTCATAAAGTAGCGGAAGCATAACACACGCATTTAGTTTAAATGCTACTGCCAGTCTTACAGATCACCATCCCACAAAAGCATTAAGGAAATTAACTAACAGACGATCACGCCCGAGTGATCTAGTCCTCGTCACCCGCGGGGTGGAGGCAGGTCTTGCAGAAACCCTGATAAAGCATGTCATCTACAACAGGAGGGAATAAACCCTGAGTACGGGAATGTACTCAGCTAGACTTACTCGTCGAAACGGAAAATAAGAGACACCAAGGATCATGCAAGGCTTTCATAAGTGGATCTGGCTGACATCACCTTTGCGGAAAAGCATAAGTAAATTTGTAACAACATTATATCATTCACTTAACCATCTATTCAATTTAATGAGATCTACGTTGCCGCTGCTCAAGTCAAGTGCTCGCTAACCGGGAGCGACGGTGATTCAAATCGAATTCCTATCCAGCTGGAGGGGTATTTCTAACACTCACCGTGCAGGCCCCTGTCGTCGCACAAGCCACCTTTCGTACGATTCAGGAGTCGCGGGTTCGAATGATGCCGCATCCCCAAGGGTGACACTCTGCCAGGTGCTAGGGACTCTAACCTCTCCTTGGTCTCACACCAATGTCCCCCAAGCACAACATTACTCTCCTCCAAGATGCGACCTACCATTCGACTCCCGGCCTGAACCGAATTACTCGGCTTCACGGTCAAAATGACTTATCTGGCCAACTAAGTGTTAGACTGCGTTCAACATGACTCAAGGACGTACAACGAATCGGTCCTTAAATGACTCAGACGGGCATAGCTCCGCACCCAAGACGTGAAGTGTCTTGCGACTGCACTATCGAACTCCCGCCCGGTCTCAAATTCATTTTTAGGCATGGTTCCATCCACGATAGCCAACATAGCCACCCGTGACCCAGTCCTACATCTCGCGGATGACAGGAAATCACCCGACTTCTACCGGACTAAGCAGGGCTAAGCATTAACACGTGCCTAAACCTAATTTAGGGTTTAAGTATGATATATGGACAAGGACAGTTATAATGCAACAAGGGTTTTCATACAACTCCTACAACTTAATGCAGTAAACAAGTAAGAGTACTCAAGATTGATATATAAAATAAATGGGTCAGCATGCACCGGGGCTTGCCTTTCAGAAAAGAGGACGGGCGATTTTCTGGGCACTCAGGCAGATCATCTACGGGCACTCCTTCGCCGGCTGGGTCCTCGGGCTCCCTCGGCTGCTCCTGGTCCTCCTCCAGAATCGCTCCCTCGAACTCGAGGAGTGTCACCCCCTCCGGTACACCTATTGCATGAATGCACAATAAATCTCATGGATGCATAATGAATGCAACATGCTCGGAATGGAATGCATTTTCGTAATTTAAGTACTCTATTCAAATTACTTCAATATTACGTGCAAATCTCTTCTTCGGCAGAGAAGTACTTACCTAATCTACACAACCTAATGTATAAATGTTCCTCTTCAGTTAAGGCCCTAACACCTAAAAATCACAAGAACAGCATTACTTAGATTACCAACAACCAATCATAAAATATCGTAACAACATATTCTAGACAGCAGCTACGTATTTCCATCACAACTGTAGATTCCCAAATCCTAAAGGCATGATACAAGACAATCTAGAAAGCTTATAAAATACTCTACAAATCATTTTCAGACCTCAACACTTAATTCCAAAGTTTACCTAGTCGAAATCCTAAAGTTCCAGAAATCTGTCCTCTCCAAACAGAGAGCAGTCATTTTTGGACAGCCACTTGAAACAGCTATAACTCCTAAACTTCTAGGCCAAATGCCACCAAATTTTGTCACAAACTAGTTTATTAAGTTTCCTACCACTTTGGTATTCACAAGTTTCTTAGCAAACACTTTTATCAAGGATCAAATCCAAAAATGCTACTAGCTGTCCAGAGAACCTAGAATTGTGAAAAATTAAATATTTATTCATATGTCAAACTGCCTCTATGACCAAACCAATGATACTACTAGTTCACACATGTCATAAAAACACCAGAAAGTAAGGTGTGTCAACCCAGAACATTTATTTTAACCCCTTTCTTAATATACTTAATTAATTAAGTGGGAAATTAAACTCATATGCAACTGCTTAGAAAAATTCTGTAAAAATTACAGGAGGCTCCTTGGCCTGCTAGGAGGCTACTGTAAAAATTTGAACTAAATTTATTCTCAGAAACTCCCTACACAAAATTCACAAGCCAAAAAGGCTGATTTTTGCATAAATAGGAAACCCTATTGAAAAGTGTCAAATAACAGATTTCATATTTTTCCTAGTACCATTCTAACCTAAGAACAACACTCTCAAAATTTTACCTTTACTGGAAATATAGAAAAATTATGAAAATTCATTCAAATATCTCCTAATATAAAATAACAACATCATAACTTGAAAACTACTCAAGCAATAGGATCCAAACTTTTACCAGAGCTAGTATATATATGAAATAACATACTCACCAAATTTCATAATTTTTGGAACACATAAGCTCAAGATATGATTTAAACAAGTTTGCATGCAACTTAAAACACATTTCAAAACCCTAATTAATTCTTCCAGAATTTAAACATCATATAAGCATTTGATATTTTTCCTAGATACTAAACTTTATTTGGAGCCCAACAAAATTTGGATCATAATTTTTGGATCTATAATGCACGAGATAAGGATTTTACCAAGTAACAATAAAATATGTGAAACAATTAAAGAAAAACCAAAAACGAAAACTAAAACTCGTCACTGGGCCGGTTACCCCACGCGCGGCCTGCTAACGTGACAGCGCGGCCCTATCATCCACGCGCAGCCCGCGCTCGTGGTCACTGACAGTGCGAGTCCCACTGGTCAGCGAGACAGGGGCAGGGGGAAGAACGGTGGTGGTCAGAGCTCGCCGGCGGTGGTGATTCCGGCGAGGCCAACGGCACCAACGCGGTCAGCACCCAAAACCGCACCGGCTGACCTAAAGAAACGAGGGGCAGAGCTACAGGAGAGGGTTCACCGGCGCGCATGGCGGCCCGGCAGGGCGGTGGTGGTGCTCCTCGCCGGCGGTGACCTCGGGACCCTTTCCTAGACCCGCGGTGAGCATCCCCGCACTACCTCGGTCCTAATGCACCTACTAGCGCTCGCAATGGAAGCACCGAGGACCCTAGCCACGGTGAGCTGCCGCGCGGACGAACGCCGGCGAGGTCTTGCGGTGGTGGAACTGGCGATTTGGCCTTACCGAGGTGCGTCTGAGGGTAGGGATGGGACAAGGGGGTAGAGGAGTTCAAGGTGTAGCTGTTGGCCAGACTTGAGGCGCGGTGGTGCGATGGAAAACGCGTGCGAGCTCATCGGAGCAAGGGCAGCAATGGCGGCTTGGTTCTCTCTGTTTTCTCCGCCAGGAGGGAGAGCGAGGAGGGAATGGGTGGGTGTGGTATGGACGACAGCAGAGGCACCCTTCTAAGCGCTCGGTAGCTGGCCAAGGCGCTAGGTCGTGCACGGCGCGTGGAGGACACGCGGCGGCGATGGCCTGCGACTGTCGATCACCCGGCTCTGCATGTCTGAATCTCCGTTTCAGAGCTCGATGGCGTCGACTGACAGGCGACTTTCCACCAAGTAAAACTCCTAACCTAGCCCGAATTAGCGATAGGTGTTAACAACAAAATTGTAGAGCTATGTGTGGACAACAATATTGCCAATTGGAGTTTGGACTAATTTGGCCTAGATTTGAAACTACAAGGTCCTAAAGTGGGGTACAATGAAACTGCAAACCAGTTCAGGACTTAGAAAATTTTTTTATGTGTTGGGCACCACTCAAGCTGACTTGTGGGCCATTTTTTAGCATGTTCTGGTCATTTTCATGAGATGGCCATATTAGAACTTTTGTTCCTTATGTAATTCTCTACAACTTTGCTTAAGGTTGCTCCTCCATGCAAGATCTCTAAGCTGGATTTTTTAAATGGTCAAACCAAATCACTCTAGGGGTCAAAACCTAGTCAACAACATTTGGAAGGGCAATTTGGTAATTTTGGTCAACATGAACATTGCTCCACTACCTACCCTAAATGTAATTAAGGTGTTATAAGATCTAATTAGCCACTCTACACATTGGTTACACAAAATTCCTAGTGTCACATACTTTGAAACAAGCAAAATAATATTTCTACCCAAATGTTGTAAGATCATGTTGCACATGTTGCATGAGTGTGTTGCATAGCACTTGCTAATCATGTTTCACTAATGTGGGTGGCATGTCTCAAAAGGAAGTTGCACATGTTGCACTTGGGTGTTGCACACTACTCACTTCATAATACACATGAAATATAAACACATGTTGCAATGTTTCCAAAGCATGTTTCACATATTATAAGCCCATGCATGAATGAATGATGCTCAAGTTCATGAAATGCAATGCAATTAAGGAAGCCAAACACCTGGGGTGTTACAGACTATGAAGTTGAACTTCCACCTAGAACCTCAAGCTACACTCATCCACAACTTGAACAATGGACTACGCCTTAAATTGCATGTTTTGTGCAAACGAAACATGGGTGGAGTATATACGTCGTACTCCTTGGTCTCTTCATAAGCTTACTAGAGATCACCCAAATCTCATAGCGTTTTACAGTCGGACTCATATAGGTATGTTCTTTCAAGAATGCTCTGCAGGATAGCACTTTCGCTTGTTAAAGCCAATAGAACATATTAAGACATTAGCCAATCTACCATATAGTGCCTCAACGCTTTGAGAGTATTGCATCTTCACATGGAGAGAGTTATAATTATACTCTCCTCAGTTTGCCAATAGTTTGTTTTTCCCATATCCTTAGTCACGGGATCTCCGATCAAAAAGGTTGGGTTACTACTACTGCAAACTCACACTGGTCTCATACCATCTCCCTTGATGCGATTTTTATCACATTCCATGATAGCCCTTTTGTAAAGGGATCTGCCAGGTTTTTGTCTGTTTGCACATAAGCCACAGTTATTACTTTGGAGTTTTTTAACTTTCTGATATACTTCAAACGTCTTTTAACGTATCTTGTTGACTTCACATTATCCTTAGCACTATTCACTTTAGTGATCACTGTTTGATTATCATAGTTCATAAGAATAGCCGGTATTTGTTTTTCAACCACCAGCAAGTCAGACAAGAGTTCACGTAGCCACTTTGCCTCTGCAGAAGCTGTATCCAAAGCAGTAAGTTCTGTTTCCATGGTTGATTTAGTCACAATAGTCTGTTTATAAGACCTCCATGTCACTGTGCCACCTCCAAGAGTAAAAATATACCCACTAGTGGTGTAGATTTGATCAATATTAGAAATCCAGTTCGCATCACTATATCCCTCTAGCACAGCTGGGTGCCCAGAATAGTGAATCCTAAAACTCATAGTACCTTTGAGATAACGCAAGACCCTTTCAAGTGCATGCCAATGATCATTACCCAGGTTGGACATATACCTACTCAACTTGCACACGGCAAAAGAGATATCTGGTCTGATTGCGCTAGCTAGATACATGAGTGAACCAATTATCTGAGAATACCTTAATTGATCTCTAGCAATCTTCTTATTCTTTCTCAATGTCACACTAGGATCATAAGGTGTTAGAGAAGGCTTGCTATCCATAAAGCCAAACCAGCTCAATACCTTCTCAACATAGTAAGATTGTGACAAGGTAATTCCACTATTTTTCTTAATCAGCTTAATGTTTAGAATTACATCAGCTTCTCCTAGATCTTTCATATCAAAACTCTTTGACAAAAAAAGACTTGACCTCATTAATAATATCAATGTTTGTTCTAAAGATTAGAATATCATCAACATATAAACATAATATAATAGACTGACCCCCACCATGTCGATAATACACACACCTATCAACCTCATTAACAGCAAAGCCCGTACCAGTTAAAGTAGTGTCAAACTTCTCATGCCATTGTTTAGGTGCTTGTTTCAAGCCATATAAAGACTTCAGTAACTTACACACCTTCTGCTCTACACCTTTTACTACAAACCCATCAGGCTGATCCATATAAATCTTCTCATCCAACTCTCCATTAAGAAAAGATGTCTTTGCATCCATTTGATGAACGAGAAGACCATATGAGATAGCCAGAGAAAGTAGCACTCGAATAGTGGTCATTCTAGCAATAGGTGAATAAGTATCAAAGAAATCCTCGCTTTTCTTCAGGGTATAACCCTTAGCCACAAGCTGAGCCTTGTACTTGTCAATAGTACCATCGGGCCTAAGCTTCTTCTTGAACACCTACTTACATCCAATTGGTTTACAACCAAAAGGTAGCTCAGATAGCTTCCAAGTTCCATGAATGGGCCTAAAGAATTCCCACATCTCGCTTTGCTCACATGAATGGGTCTTTGAGATTTATTAGGAATTTTACAATTGGTTATTAGGCCAAGCCCATATAAATTCCAACACCCTCCATCCTCAGGGGTGTCTTGGCGTTTGCGTGGCTTCAGGCCTTGTCTAGCCTGGAGGAAAGCATTGACAGCCAGTGGTGGGACTGTCGAGCGGCCTGTTTGAAGCTGGCGGTGGTGTCAGTACGGCAGATCATGGTGGCTCGAAAACCCTGGCGCTCCACATAGGCCCGAGGTGCAAGATGGAAGGAGAAGATCATGAATGTGAGGAGAGACATCTTAGCAGTCATTTTGTTTTCGACAAAACGTCGTGCTTTTTCCCTTCTTGCATGATGACTGATGAATAGTGATGATGGGAGAACATATATAGATTGGGTAAGTTTTTTGAACTGAAACCGTGGGGCATAACCCCCGGTGGCTTTGAATTAAACAAAAGGATAACCCCAAAGGGTTCCAAGGCTAACCAGATGTTAGCCGACAGGTACAACAAAGAGGAAAAGGAACAAAAACAGAAGAAAAAAATTACAAGCTGCTAAGTCACAGCCGAACAGAAGAATGGAGAATTGTCTTGATTCTATATAGATGCGCGCGCCTCTATTTCTTTCTTGAAAGCTACTTTCCAGGAGCTCAGGCTAGGAGTCTTCCCATTAAAAACCACTGCATTCCGTTCATTCCATAAGCACCAAGCCTCAACCATGAGAACCTCTATGAAAAATGGATAGGGGAAATCATTCTTGGCAGTCATGAGTTTATGGTGCACCGAAGCTTCATCATTCCAGATAATGCCAAGTTTAAACCATCTAGCTGCAGCATTGGGGCAATCAAAAAACAGATGCTCTAAGGTTTTTTCAGTATTGTCACTACACATGATACAACTGTAGTCTTCCAATAACTAATTTCTTCTCCTCAGCATGTTTCTAGTATTCAGTTTGTCGTTCAAAAGAAGCCATGAGAACAACTTGATTCTATAGTTACGCACCTGCCCTTCCAAATCCGCTGAATGGTGACGGGGGGTCTAATAGCTACAAAGTGGTGCTGATAAAAACTTTTTGACCGATAAGCCTAGTGATCGGCAGCACTTGTATCTTACTTTTATGTATTTTACTTTCCTTGGCTCTCAAGCCTTTGTAATAGGAATATGTTCAGCATCCATTTTAGTGGTTAGAAAATATGCTGGAGCAGGTAGAAAGTAGATGCTGCCCTCTGCCCATAAAAGCAGGGGCACACCCTTATATTAGAACAAGCCATTGCATTTTCTTTCAATCCAAGTGACCAAGGGCCAAGCTGCCCTGTAGTTCCCAAATCTGAATCTGAGATCTATTTGGACCAACAACTAGTACTAGAGCCTTAGGGTTCTTGAGTGAGCTAGCGCCATGTCCACCAAGAGCCAGATCGCGAGAGCGCGCCGCCGCCGGTGCGGTTATCAACCCTGGCGGTGACGCAGCGGGAACCAGAGCCGAAGACCGCATGACGCACCTTGCTGCCATAGAGGCAGCGGCTGCGGCAGCGGCCGAGACGGCCAGGCAGGCAGCGGCACTGCGCACTGAGATGGAGCAGGAGCCGGAGCCTGTTGGAGGATTGCGTAGCTCGGAAGGGCGCCACCGCCAGTCGCCTTCACCAGAGTGGCGTCGTGGTCGCCGTGGGCGCTCCCCGGTGCTACAGACGGTCTACCACGACTCCGGAGTGGGAACGCTATGGCCGATGCTCACCAAGTCGAATTACCACGAGTAGAGCCTGCTGATGAAGGTCAAGCTGCATGCCCGACGGCTGTGGGAGGTGGTACATGTCGGCGGCGTCAGCTATGACGACGATCACTAGGCACTGGAGGCCCTATGCACCATCGTCTCCATCGAGCTCAGTGCCTTCCTCGCCAGCAAGGCCACGACGAAGCTGGTGTGGGAATCGATCGCCGCGGCGTGAGTCGGCGAAGACCGCGTGTGCCGAGCGACATTGCAGCGCCTCTGAGGGGAGTGGGAAGGCCTCACCTTTCATCCAGGTGAACAAGTTGAGGACCTGATGGAGCAGATGGTGTGCAACGGCGACACCGACCTCACGGAGGAGCGCGTGGTGGCGAAATTCCTCCGCTGCATGCCGAAGAAGTACGCGCAGATCGTCATGTCAATCGAGACGCTCCTTGACTTCGAGTAGCTCACCATCGAGGACGTGACCAGGAGGCTCAAGGCGGTGTAGGACCGTGAAGAGGGGCCTCACGCCGAGCCGGGCGCCATCGAAGGCAAGTTGTTGTACATGATGGAGTAGTGGCATGCCTTTGAGAAGGAGGAGGAGGAAGGATCTGGACCATCTGGCTTCTCCAAGGAGCGTCGCCGTCGACCACGAGGCGACAAGAAGAAGGCGGAGAAGGGGCCCTGCGGCCAGGCAGGCACTGATGGCGGTGCCGTCGGTGAGCGCAAGGTGACCTGGGTGACACTTGCAACAACTGCGATAGGCCCGGCCATTGGGCCAAGGAGTGCCGCCTTCCTCCACGCCACGGTGGGCAGGCTCACGTCGCACAAGCAGGGGAGGAGGATGCTGCTCTGTTCCTGGTGCACGGGTGCATCGAGCCATAGAAAGAAGTAGGGGAGGGGGTGAAAGGTCCAAGCTTTCCACTTTCCATGTCAGCTGGCTCCGCACAGCTCCACCTCAACGAACCACGCGCCCGCGCCTTCCTTGGCAAAAGCACAAACTATGACAAGGTCGGCTGGTACCTCGACATCGGTGCCACGCACCACATGACTGGTCGGCGTGAGTTCTTCTCTGACCTGGAGTCAGGCGTGAAGGGCTCCATCAAGTTCGGTGACGCCTCCGCCGTCGAGATCAAGGGAGTCAGCTCGATCATCTTCAAGGCCAAGACGGCGGAGCACCACCTCCTCACTGGCGTTTACTACATCCCAGCCTTGAGGAACTCCATCATCAGCATCGGGCAGTTGGATTAGAATGGGTCACGCATGGAGATCGAGGACAGCGTGTTGCGCATCTAGGATAGAAGGCGCCGCCTTCTCGTAAAGATGAACCGAGGAAGCAACCGCCTTTACGTCCTCCATGTGCAGGTGGTGCAACCCCTCTTCCTTGCCGTGGGCTAGGACGATGAGGCATGGTGCTGGCATGAGCGCTTCGGGCATCTTCACTTCGAGGCCCTGAAGCAGCTCGGCAAGTAGGAGATGGTCCGCGGCATGCCCTGCGTCGACCACGTCGAGCAGCTCTGCGGCACCTGCTACCTTTTCTATTGCTGATAGCTGGGCCCATCATCAGACAGTCTGACGCTGCCCCCTCAGACTAGGTCCGACCCCCAAAGTCCCTCTCGGGAGCTCTCTGGAACCTGTCGGACTGTGCCTTTATTGGTCCGACACTTCCACTGTATGTAGTGTCCGACGCTTGTGCTATTGCTCCTCCTTCGATGAACAGTGCATGCATATAGTACGACGCCCCTGTTCTTGTTGGTCCAACGCCCTGCCGATGCGACTACTACTTAGGGTTTACACCCATTGGACTTTCCATGTACATGGTCCGACGTTCTCAGGGTCCGACACCCTACAGAGCCCTTCTTCACTTCGTTTCTTCGCGATCCTTGCGTCTGGCTTGGTTCCATCTTTGTGCCTTGGACTTGTGTATGTCTTGTATGTCATCTACTCAGCTTCTAATGTGTTGCTTGAGGTGTTGATCTTTCGGATCATACCATTGCCTATGTCCAAGCCACTTTTGCAGCCTTTGAACTATAACCAAAGAAACTATCAAATGAAGTTAGTCCGAATGGTCTTGTTGATCATCGAACACCAAAATCCAAACTAATGGGTCTAGGGTCCATTTTCGTTACAGATATCTATATATGAAGGATAGTCCAAGTAGGACCATGCGTTTTACAGACAACACTCGATGTGAAAAAATAGTCTTAGATATTTTCTCATTAGATATTTGGGAGAACTAAAGAAATGTGAAAGATGTACACCATAAATTGTACTGACATATATTTCTGGCTGCGATGATCTGAAGGAAACTTGGAAGTTCTTATATTATTAAAACTGATTGCACAATACATGTATAAGCATTTGTACAGCAACTAAACAACAACAAATTTATTCAACTTTATTAGGACGTGGAATAATATATATGCTAGCTATTTACAACCATACAAGTAAAGCCATGCATGGTAGAACGTGGCATCTATTTTTCTCCCCCCTGAACAGTGCAAGCAACACCAGGATGTTGCCTCCAAAGAATAAAGGGTATTAAGTTTATTTTGCCTCCATGTTTCACCTTGATTTCTTATCAAACATCTGCAAAGAAATCATGAATCGTGATCCGAGCTGCAACTGGAATGCGCATTGTCCTATGATCATTGTAAGGCTGCCAAATGTGTAATCCCCTTGTAACCTCCACATAGGTGATAACTTGATCTAAAAAGTATGAACCTTGTTTGCAGCAATGAACACGAGATCCGACGGCTCAACTTCGATCTTGACTCCAGCAGGGCTCTTAACTGCAACGTGGTAAACTGCATCGACCTCACCAACATTTGTGACAGGTCTCGGCACGGTAATTGGATACCTCAGATTTGGAACCGAGACGGATGGCAGGTTCAAGAGATACCCTGGCACCGATGTTGCATTACAGCTAACGGATGTGTCGATACTGTAGCAAAGGAATTGGTTGTAATCGATAGGATCGATGCCATAAATCAGGCCAGGATCTGCTGCTCTGTTAGGGTTGATGTGGCCACCTCCATAGTCAAATGGGTCAGCAATCTTCCTAGGCAACCCTTCAGCCAGTATGGGCATGCTGTGTTCGTCAGTCACAGATGCTTCACAATGCAAAAAGGAACTGACGTAAGGCAATTGTAGTGTTTGCTGCCTATAGTAAACTATTCATGCGTTCTAACCAGTGTAAATTAATGGTAGATTAATTGTTGTGCTAACATATTTACCAGTGGTGACAATAGTGTTGGAATTGATCTCCACCAATTGGCCCAACGGCCAACTGGGCCCTTGACCTGTCCCCTGATCGAGCGTGTCTAGCCCATAGATGGCTAGTGGGCCCCTATCGCGCAACGCTATAAAGATGAGGTGGGGGTCAGTGGTACGAGGGACGAAGTTCACCGCCGCTCACAGTGACCCCACCTAAACCCTAATCCGATCTAGAGGGTAGCGCTGAAGGCGATGGGAAGCTCCACCGGCGACGCCATCGGATCTGCATTGACCGCGGCATCACCGACACCACTGGACCACGCCGACCTCACCTCCGATGCAAGGCTTACTCCAGCTTCTCCACCAAGCCCTCCGACGGTCGGCAACATCCCCTTCCACTCTCCTCTCTTCTCCCAAGATCGAACTCCCACTTGTATATATTGAATAGAAATGACTGTACCCACCAAATCTACCCTAGATAATCCACAAATCCTATCATTGGTATCAGAGCCTACCTAGTGAGTGGATCTAGGTCGAGAAAGGAAAGAAGGATTCGGTTTTGATTCGAATCAAACTGAAACCCTAACCCTAATAGAAAAGAAAGAAGGGGATTCAAATTCGATTCGGATTACCCTGAAGAACCCTAACTCTAAAGAAAGGAGTAGAAAGCACGAAAGAGGGCTAGCAGGGCTTACCTTGCCTACCTGCTGGCCACCACCGCCGGCCGCTAGATGTCACCGCGCGGAAAGAACCAAAGTCGGCAAGGGGGCCACGCCAACGCGCGGTCGCGCCTCATCGGGCTTCAAAGGGCACCGACGCAGAGCTCCTTGACGGCGGCGCGCTCACCCACTAGGAACACACGCGCCGGCAAGAGGCCATGCGGCGGCGCCACCACTGTTCCTCCATCCGCCATGGTCTGCTGCCAGTGGTGCTCTGTGCCATGTGCTCAGCCTGTGCTGCGGCTGTCCATGCGAGAAAGAGAGGGAAAGACAAAAGGAAAGGGAGCCGACCGGGATGGACCCGTGATGGCGCCGACATCTCCTGCCGCGCACGCCGTGGAGCGGCATCGCCGGCGGTGCTGTGGTCGCGAGAAAAGCGGAGGCAGAGAAAGGAAATGAGGGTTAGGGTTTACTGGCTGACGGTTTTGTTTCGGCTGGAAGAAATCGTGACCGTCTGATCAAGATCTAGGGCCAGAAATGCTTGGGCCTGGATTTGGCCCAGGCGGGTGAGAAGGGCAGCTGGCTTTCCCGGCCCAGGCCCAGGTCGTGGCCTAGGCGCGGGGGAGTGCTGCAGTGCGCGGCTGGGCCGTGTGCATGTGCTGGGCCGGTGCAGAGCTAGCTGGGCTGCACACTGCTGCAGTGCTGCACGCGTTTTGGGTCTGCTGGGCTGCTTTGCAGCGCACGCACAAGGCCAGGATGCCGGGCTGCGCTAGCTGGGCCGCTGCGCCAGCCTGTTAAGCTGAGGGCCTTCGGGCCAAAGTATACAACAGCGAATGAACAGTCAGTTTTCGTCATTTGTTCTATTGTTTTTCAGAAGCATCTTTTGTTAATTCATGTTAAGTTCAAATGTTATGAGATGAATTATTCATGTTTCCACTGCAAAGTTAAAGTTTATTGTCTTCTTATTAAATCCGAACCAACGGGAGGATTTAATTTGAAGAGCAGTTACAGTTATTCAATGAATGATGAAAAGGTTATGTAACACCCAAAATTTAACAAGAATTTAAATTAGTTTAAATTGATTTAAGATGCAATTGTTTGAGTAATAAACAATAGAGAAATAATATTATTTGATTTGAAACTAAAACCCAATATATGGTTAGCAACATGTTTTGCATTCATGCTGGTGCATCTATTTTATCTTGGTGTGTGATTTTGACCAACTTGTAAAGGAATACAAATTCTATTGGAAATTTGATTTGAAAATGTGTTTGGAAAATTAGAAAAGAAAATGGAAAGTAAAAAGGAAACCCTTTACCTTTTTCCTTTTCGGCCTGTGCAACCCAGCTACCGGCCTGCTCTTCCCCTTCTCGCGGTTGGGCCGAGCTGAACCGAGCCCGTTTCCCTTTTCTCTCGCGCCCGCGTGGGCTGGCCCAGGGAGCAGCCGCGGCCACGCGCCCCTCTCTCCGGTGACGCTGACGACTGGACCCCACACGTCGGTCTCGTCTTCTTCTCCGCTTCATGACCGAGCCGAAGTTGAGCGCAATCTCCACCGAATCGAACCTAAGCTACTCGGGATTCCTATCCAAACCGAGGCATCTTAGCTCTATATAAGCTATAGCCGAGCCGCCGCCTTTCATTTGTAGATCGAATCATAAGTTGCCACCTCCGTTCGAGCTCTTGCGCCGCCGTAACCCTAGAGTGTCGATGTTCGCTGAAATTCGGTGAAACCAGCGTCCCTCTTCCTCCGTAAGCTTCCTACCGAGCTTCTCATCGATTCCGTGGAGCCAAAGGATCTTACCCCTCTCCGTTTTTTGTTTTCGTTTACTCACCGAGCCTCGTCGATGTTCGCAAGACCTTCATCGCCGCCAAACCGAGCCGTGTGTTTTCCTCGAACCGAATTGGTCGTCATCTCCTATCTTGATGAGTCCGCGGGGAGCTCCTCTTCCGTTTGGGACCAACCGTGCGTCCTGTGGTGCACTGTAACCCTAGAACTGCATCTCCGGTAAGCCGCCAGCCATGGCGCTGTCGCTATGCACTATGTGCCGACGAGCCCCCTCCCTTGATCGAATCTGGCACGTCGAATTGAAATCCAACGGCTGAGATCAAAACATACCCCTTTGGCTCGGCATTTTTGCTAAAGAAACCCTGAATTTCTTTAAAGTTTAACCCGCGGTCCTTGGCGTAATCTAGGAATTACGTTTCTTTGTTTTGAAAACATATTTCTTCTCGGTAATTCAAAAATGTGTTTTTCGATATTTACAGTTTTGCCACTAAACTTGATTTGGTCATAAAACCTCAGTTTTAACTCCGATTTGACTCGTTCAAGTTGTGTTAGGTTTGTATTGGCGAGCTCTACATGTTAGTGTAGCTGTATAGTAGGTTTGGAAAATTTAATTTTCGAGTTTATATTAAAATAATTATTTATCTATAGGAAATCTTAGAAAATTCATAACTTTCACGTTTTAAATCTGAATTTTGTGATTTTATGTCTGTGTGATCGTAATAACGTGTAGAAGAGTTTTTCAAACTTTTTATACTATTTTTCTGCTGTTGGTGTACTGTTCTAACTATGTTTCTTTGTTTACATCGTGTATGATTGCTCGGATGATTGTGTGTTGATGCTTGGTGATCGAGTATAGACGGTGAGCAGTTTCTTGACGATCAGGAGTATTATTTTGAGCCAGACCAGTAGTATCATCAGGAAAGCTTTGATCAAGGCAAGTATAACATGGGACCATCCTTGTTGTCCTATTCACTAAAATTATCATACATATGCATGTGTCCTCCTTGACAACCCTAGAGATTATAACTTAGTCATTGTTACCTTGATTCCTTGTCAACCTTGGGGATGCATTTTGGGTAGCTACTGCTAGTGCTTAATTATGAACAATGATCTTGTAATTTGATTAATGGATTAAGCCACCAAACTTTAATGATGATTTTATTACTGTTGAAAAGGGGGCTAGAGCATGTTGGTTATTTTGATGCTCTGCTTTCTCTCCGTAAGGACTTATCTGTACGTGATCATCCGGGACATACAGTATAACTGTGGGGGCTATATGGCTCTGGCTCTAGTTGTTTAAAGGATCTTTTCTAGCTTGTTAGTGGTTACCTTAAATGGCGTAAGAATGGCTTAACACGTTGGGTGTAGGACAACCTCTAGTCTATGAGTATAGCCGAGAAAGAATTGTGCCATTTGAAAAGGGTTCCTACATCTGCCCGTCGAGTGAATCTAATGGCCCTAACTTGTTAGACGAACCTTTAAGTGGCTTTATATAATTCCTGATGTTTTGGGGAGTCGCGAACCCATGCATTTGGAACTCATGACTCACAGTGAAAGTGTACACCTCTGCGCAGAGTTAAAAACTGGCATACTAGTCGTGCCCACGGATACGGGCAGCCTTGGAACATTTATAGATAGATGATCACCATTGTTATATCATGATTTAATTACTGTTGATTATTATTATGCTCATGTTAATGGTATTCATTATCCTTATTACAATTGATCATTGGTTCATTAATGAGAATTGGTTCATCTTGATGCTACTCAATTGCTAATTATATGATGATTAAAAACTAAACGTAGTCAAACAGTGTCTAGTATTTTGTGCCTCATGAACCCTGTATTGTACTTATTGAGTTCGACATAGACTCACCCTTGCTATTTCCACCATAACAGATGAAGAATATGAAGATGATTATCGTAATGAGTACTAGTCTTGGTGTCAACCAGTCAACTGTGTCCCTGTGTTTGGAGTTTTCGCTTGAGATCTACTATTAGTTGCTACAATTTATTGTATAAGACTATGTGTTAAATATTTATTCGCTATGTAATAAGCACTGTGATGATACTATGTAATTTGTCTACTTATGTATGCGATCATTTCTTGGGGCGCACATGAGTCTTTTATGCATCCTATTTTTGTCCTTAAAAATGGGTGTGACAGGTTATCCTCCAGTTAAAGTTAGAACCAACAGAAAATTTTTTAATTGGAGGAATAGTCAGTTTATAGTTAAGATAAATTATAATATTGTTATTTTCTAACCAACGTTGATGATAACAATATTATAAGTTTATTTATGAGTTTAAGTTTAAAGAAAAATATGATATTGTTATTTTCTGACCAACGTTGATGATAATAATATTATAATTTTATGAGTTTTTATGTTTAAAGTTTAAATCTTTGAGGAATTCTGCATCAAAGTGACCAATTTTCAGAGAATAGATAAGAAACAAGAGATGCTCCAGAGCAAGCAGAATGTAATGTATTTTTATGTTTTCCGCTGCAATGATGATGATCTTCAAAATTAAATTCAAACCAACGGAAGAATTTAATTTTGAAGATGGTTATAAGATAATTGAGTTTTTATATGTTAATTCCATTTCTGCCCAACGGTGATGTGGAATTAATGAAGAAGAATATTGTTTTATTCTATTTCTGCGCAACGGTGATATAGAATAGAACATAAAGTTTTAAAAATTTAATGAACATTATTGATAATTATTGATTAATGTTTTTCAGATAAAGAACTTCATGCCTTTATTCTTGAAGGGTGAAAAGGAAATGAGCTGGGTACTTGTGACTCAGAAGATGAAAAGTGTAAATTTTTGCAGAAAGAAGGCCATTTTATAAGGGACTGTGTTCTCTTTAAAGAATGACTTCAAAAGAAAAGAAGTTTAGGATATTGATCCAAGAAAAGAAATAAAATAATAAGAGCTTAGTTTAAGAGATGTATTTTATGTACTCTTTAAAAAAATTAGTTTTTAGTTTTTATCATCATGATATAAAATATAATAAGTGACATACATGTTTAATTTGACCAACGTCGGACTAAGCATGTGTGTTAAGAAGTATTCGGATTTATTTCTAAATTTGATGATTAAATATGAGACAATCTTGACATTTATGTCCCTTCAAGAAAATTATCTCGCATGGCGGGAAAAAGTTTATGATAGTACCCGCATGGCGCGAAAAGTTTGAGAAAATACCCGCATGACGGGGTAAAGTTGGCATAATACTTATGTTAATCTATCATGCATGGCGGGAGAAAGTTGTGATGACTCATGTGCTTGACAGTGCTCTTCTATTGTGTCATAGTAATCAAGCACTCAATGAGTTTAAGAAGAACAGAAAATTACAGACGAACCTCAAGATAAGAATGACATGCAAGAGTGACTTGCGAAAGTATTAATGATAAAAGAATCTGTTGAGTTCTTGAAGTGAAATGAGGACAAAGTACTCTCATATAAATTAAGAAATAATTTCATTTGCATGATGTAATCATGTGGATAAAATAAGTTATCAAAGTTTCCTCGTTCACAAGAGTTCTGAATAGTTTTTAAAATTATGGTAGAAAAGTTCATACCACATTTCGAGGGGGAGAAATATGAGATCAATTAAGAAAGACAATTAAAAAAGATACTTTCTCATATTTCAGATAATACGATGCATACTATGCATTGAAGGCAAGAGTGATCTATAAAAGATAAATGTGATCGTCGGGGGAGTAAGACGGTCATAATAACGATACCCCTAAAGTAAAGAAATAGCTAAATAATTCCTCAACCTTTTACAGTTCAGAGTTATTAAGACGGTGCTAAATGCACTATATAAGTTTTAGCAGATTAAACTTAAAATGAGAAAGTTTGAAGATGGGACAATCTGAGGGAGCATGTTACAAAAGTACCTAACTCCGCAAGGAGAATGAATAATATAAACAAGGATCTTATTACACAGGACCTTGTAGAATCAATTGTCTTTTGGCAATAAAGGTCAAGAAATGCTAGTAGCTGAGGCCCTAGAAAGTCTCAAAGAATAAGAAAATCAGATATTTCTGATGACTATAAAGTCTATATTAGTGAAATTCAAATGGAGGGTAATCCCACCTAATTTGAAGAAGCCATGAGAGGCGTTCACTCATCTAAGTGGCAAGAAGCAAAGAAAGAAATGGGATCCATAATACCAATAATATTTTAGGATCTAAAATAAATTCCTAAGGAGCTAAAACAGTAGGCTGTGATGGGTCTACAAGACAAAATGTGACTCCAAAGGAAATATATAAAGATGCGGAGCTCGACTTGAATCAAAAGATTTTGCGCGAAGCGAATGACTAGATTACAATGAGTGATGGTTGCACACCATGATCGAGTTACATCAGATGAAAGTAAAGACGGCCTAATTAGGTTTGTATGAAAATAATTACATGGCATAACCCAAAGGTTTTGTCATGGAAAGAAAAGAACGTAAGGGACGCCACATGTAGAAATATCTTATGGACTAGAGTAAATTTCTAGACAGTGGCATTTAAAGTTAAAGAGTCAATTGAAAATTTTTGGTTAAAGAGAATGAGAGGACAATTGCATTTGTACAAAGTTATAGAATGAGAAATTCATTTTCTAATCATGTATATGTGGATGACATCTTACTTATTAGTAGTGATGTCAATCTACTGCATGAAAAGAAGAAGCCCTTGTCCTTAAGGTTCAATAAGAAAGTTCTCAGTGAAATGTCTCTCATTATAAGAATTGAAACTCACCGAGATAGAAGAAAAGGGGTATTAGAACTATCGCATATGCATGCTAAGAAAAGTTTCTAAAGAAATAAAGCACCTATGCGGGTAAACCTACGCCTGTTCCCATAATCAAGGGTAATAGTTTTGGAAACTTTAGTGTTCCAAGAAGCAATGTGAGATTGTTATAGATGGACGTCCTATATGCTTCGGCTGTTGGAAACTTAATGAGTACACAGATAAGATATTACCCTGACATAGTTCATATATCCGGGTTATTTTGGTAAAAGTCCAGTTCAGGTATAGATCACTAGAATAGAGTTAAGAATGTTGGCCTCATGCTAAGAAAGAAAGAATAAGTACTCTCAAGTAGTTGTGGGTACAAATGTTAAATTTTGGTGAGATGTTTAGTAAAACCCACATAGTAGCTAACACTCGCAGTTGAAGTTTTATTATGGAAAACCTCCAAAGAAACAATTTTAGTATCATCAGTGATGCAAAGTTACAGTATAGTATGATATGAGGCCACGGGGCAGGCAAAATGGTTAAAGAACTTTACCCGGAATTGATAATGGTTGTCAACAGCAATAACCATTTAAGTAGTTTACTCCTATGACAACGAGTCAAGTGTGCTGCCAAACACATTGATATTAAAGTTATACGTTGTAAAAGAGAAAGTCGGAATCATACTAAAAGTATTGAACGTAAAAGTAACAAGCAAGTGCTTGCACTACAAGAAACCTGTTAATCCGTGATGGAAAATTTTCGTCACAGATCACCGAAAAACCGTCACTATACAACATCTGTGATGATTTTAGAAACCATCATGGATTGAGCATCATGAATTGAACCCCGTGACAGTTTACCAAAAATCGTCACGGATTAATGGAATCAGTGACGGTCTTAAACCATCACGGTAGAGCCCAAAGCCTAGTTAGCCCAGCCCAAACCCATTTCCTGTGACGAATAAAAACCGTCACGGATGAATCACCACATCATCATGGATGCTTACGTGGATGATGCCCATTTGCAATATATTTTCAGCCTATGTCATCATTTCAGCCCACATAACACATACAATTTACATTAAACAACATATCGACATAGATTAATGGCCACCCACATAACACATACAGTTTACATTCTTGACAAAATCAACATAGTGCCATTGGATACTCTACATGAAGTACTCACAGGACTAAATCACAGGTCATAATAACATATGGTCTGAAGCCAAAATACTTGTCTAAATCATTCTTGTCTGAATCATTCTGAATGTAACTACAGTTAAGGAATGACCTACTCAATTAAAAAGCAAAGGACCAAGGGTATTGAAGTTATCAGTGTTATCAAAATCACCATCTCTTCTAGTTCCTTGTCTCATCCTAATTTTCAACACAAAGCAAAACTGCACCTCGCAAAAAAATCTGTTAGGAAGGGCAAAGCTACCATGTCCCTCACTTATCTTGCTTGTTGCAAAGCTGCAACCTGCAAATGAACAAAAGACAAAAGAAAATAAGTAGCTGAACAGAATGACTGGTACAAGCATACTGCTAACTTACTCGAGAATAGAAAATAAGGCAAGGCTAATAAATGCAAAACTATCAGCAAGCTGGAGTTAACATGCACACTATTACAACCTAAGTTACTCGAGAACAATTACTGAAACCAACATACAACAAGCAGACTGCTACAACTAAGCAAAAACAAGACTAAGGATAGCTAATCACAGTAGTAGTAATATAGACAGAGACTGTTATTGCTACTAAATTACTGCTCATATCAGTACACTCACACAACAAGCAGGCTGCTACAACTAAAAAAATCAAGACTATGGATAGCTAATTAGAGGAGTAGTAGTATAGACAGAGACTGTTATTGCTACTAAATTACTGCTCATGTCAATACACTTACACACAACTGCTACTTACAGAACCCAAGTTTAATTAGTGTTCAGTTTGCAGAAGCCAAGTTTAATTAGCGTACAGATAGATTACACACGAGCCACATAAGTATACACTTCAGGTAATGTTTACTCTTCAGAGAAAACATGTCTAGCACACTGTCTTAATAAATTTATAACTTTTAGCAAGTATTTCATTTATAAATACTTTTAACTACTCGGCAATGAAATCAATATAATAGCAATTCAGCATTTGACATACTTTCGAGCAATGCACACACCTGATGGTTTCTCTCACTATACACTTATCAGAGAAGGAAAAGAAAAAAATTATACCTAGATATGGGACTCTGTAATGGAACAGATCACTAAAGGAGGCTCAGAAGACCATCATGAACTGAATTTAGGGCTCTACAATCTGCTCCAACAGCCTCATCATTGTTTTCTTCTGAAAAAAAGATATAAAGGTTCAACATATTTGATTACTACACTTGGTTAACATATTATTAAACTTGTATACCATAATAGGCAGAGCAAAATGGAATGCAGTCACTAGTATTTTTGGGCTGACTGTAGAATTTGCTGTTACAAAGCATTGAGCAGGTAAAATAGAAGGCAACTATAATGTACCTATTCATATACCATTGCAAAATCTGCATCTTCTTAGCAAAGAACCGTGCACAAATGTGCTAAAAATATTTCTGATGCCATGTACATGTATGTATTCTTTGTGACCTTTACAAATGTGCTCAAAGTATTACTGATCCTTCAAAATATGACTACTCCTACACAATTGGACAAAAAAAAGAGGCATCTTCACCTTAGGTAGAGCAATACAGTTTTTTTGTCCTAAACTTTTGCTTCAGTAGATGTTGGTTCCAATTTTCAAACATCTACACATGGATAAAAATGATTTTCTTACAGTGTGGTGATTACAGATAATTTACAGAGCACAAAAATTGATATGCCACCAACTATAAAATTGCTCACATACATTGATCATCCAGGTCACTTAAATATCCTATAATGTAATGTGCCATTATTCCAATAAATACTCACGTACATTGACTAGATACACTCAACATTATATTGTCCAGCAAAACTTCAAAGTCAGAGAAGGCATGTAATAGCGTGGGCACCTGGCCTCTCGGACATCCACTCATGTAGTCATGCCCTACACAGGAACAAAGCCACAGATGCAGTGTCGCACACCGTGACGCAACTCAACGCCCAGCCCAAACCACGACTGCTCAGACCTGGAGTCCTTCGAACCATACCTGGTCAGATCTAGAGTTAGGGAATAGATATGAAAGAGGGAGGTGAAGACGCCTACCATGGCTGCTGCCCTTGCCATGGCTGTTGTTGTGCGTGCTTCGTAGTCATGATGCCACGCCTGCTCAGATCTAGAGTGTAGGGGACGGCCGGAGTAGGGCGGCAGCGTAGGAGGCCCATGGAGATGGAGCTCGGGTGGGAGGCGCTGCGGGGGAGCAGCAGCGCTCGGTTGGGAGGCGCGGTAGGGGGCGGCGGCGCTCAAGTCAGAGGCACCACAGGGGGAGACGACGCTTAGGTGGAGGTGGAGGCCAGAGGAGCAGCAGCGCTCGACTGGGAGACAGAGATGGTGAGGGGTGCATGCGGCGGCTGGTGGAGACCGGGGACGCAGTCGTGATGGGTGGATTTAGGTTTTGGGGCGCCTTATATATGAGATCGGGAGTTGGGTCTTGGGCTGTGGATATCCACGTCTGTTAGTGACGTTCTCCGAATCCATCACCAACAATCCGTCACACATTAAGAGATTTCTTGTAGTGTTGCGGATCCGCTTACTAAAGGCTTACCACCTAGTGTGTTCAGAGAACACACAGTCGACATGGGTTTATGGTATAGCCTATTATTTCCGGACAATAAAGGGCCCAAAGTTAAAGAATTTGTTTCAGATCAGAGATGTGTATTATAGCTGTTAAATCTATCGGCGACTGACCGTGATGATGAGGCATGCTCTATACACGAATTTGTGATGGAACAAATAAAAGTGAAAGCAATTAAAATCAAATTTTAAAGTTAAAAGTATAAGATGAGATCAAGGGGGAGAATATTGGAATTGATCTCTACCAGTTGGCCCAACGGCCAACTAGGCCCTTGACCTATGCCCTGATTGAGGGTGCCCAGCCCATAGACGGCTGGTGGGCCCCTATCGCGTAGCGCTATAAAGATGAGGTGGGGCCAGTAGCACGAGGGATGAAGTTCGCCGCCGCTCACAGTGACCCCACCTAAACCCTAATTCGATCTAGAGGGTAGCGCTGAAGGCGATGGGAAGCTCCACCGATGATGCCATCGGATCTGCGTTGACCGCGGCATCACTGACACCACTGGACCACGCTGACCTCACCTCCGACGCAAGGCTTACTCTAGCTTCTCCACCAAGCCCTCCGACGGTCGATAACATCCCCTTCCACTCTCCTCTCTTCTCCCAAGATCAAACTCCTACTTGTATATATTGAATAGAAATGACGGTACCCGTCAGATCTACCCTAGATGATCCGCAGATCCTATCAAATAGCAGATTTCAGCACAGCAGGAGACTGGTCTAGGTGAAGAGATTTCAGCAGTGCAACTATGCCCGATACGTGTGGAGCAGCCATTGATGTCCCTGTGTCAAACTTATAGCACTACTACAGCGCCCTCTTTGCTGAGTGCTGGGGGCACTCGGCAAAGCCAGCCAAGCACTCGGCAAAGGCTTTGCCGAGCGCCGCACTCAACAAAGGTCTCTCGGCAAAGATTTTATCGGCAAAAATTTATTTGCCGAGTGCCAAAAATCGACACTCGGCAAAGTCTTTGCCGAGTGCCAAGCCCGCACTCGGCAAAAAAATAACTGTCGTCAACATTTGACGCCGACTTTGCCGAGTGCCTAGGGACTGGCACTCGGCAAAATTTGAATTTTTGCCGAGAGCCAGGGCTCAACACTCGACAAAGAAACCATTTTTTAAAAAAATCTTTTTAAAATAGTCTTTGTCGAGTGGTACCACCTGGCACTCGGCAAAATTGACCTGTTTGCCGAGTGTCAGGCTGTGGCACTCGGCAAAACTAGGGAAGTGGTTGTTTTTGCAGCATTTTTTTCCAGCTTTGCCGAGTGCCACACCCCTAGCACTCGGCAAAGCCTTCTTTGCCCAGTGTTGGCACTCGGCAAAGCTGGAAAATTTGCTTTTTTTTTGTTTGTTGCTTTCCTTCAACGCAAACACGCAAAACTCATATATAATACAGGAGACAGCGAAGGAGTTGGGTTCGAACCCGATGACTGTTGCTGCACAAAGGAGAATTGAATTCATTAGTATCTACACAAGCTAAAGGACTTGATCAACCATATATATATATATATATATATATATATATATATATATATATATATATATATATATATATATATATATATATATATATATATATATATATATATATATATATATATATATATATATATATATATATATATATATATATATATATATATATATATATACTCACCGGAGTGCCTAGAGCTAGAGGAGTAGAAGGCACAACTGGAGCGAGCAGCGACTGGGGCACCACCACACCTTCTTTTCGAACCATGAAATAAAATCGGGCACACCATCTTTGAGAAGACTATCTTGTTCTTGAGGGGAAGGATCCCTATTTCCTGTCCAGTATGTATTCAGAAATTCCCTGAAAAAGCAAGAGACAAGGGTGTTGGATAGATAGACGATAGTGACGGCATATGTAACAAGCTCATTGAGAACTTACTGCACATAAGGGTTCACTTCGTCAAGGTTCAACAACAAATACAACATGATAGTGCGCCATTCATCATTCCGCAAGGTCTTGGTGCTCGAAGCGCTTGCCCTACCAAGTTGACCTTTGAAAAGGCTGAGATTTGATGACCTCTCGTCGGTGTTGTAACGAGGGATTGGATTGTGCACACTGGGAAGGCTATCCTTATAGTATGATGTTGTGAAGTTTGACACCTCCTCAAGAATGAATGCCTCTGCCATCGATGCCTCAATTCTGGCTTTATTTCTACACTTTTTCCAAAGAACCTTTAGACATCTCTCGATTGGATAGCACCAATGGGCTTGCACGGGCCCCCCATTCGTGCCTCGTGAGGCAGGTGCAAAATCAGATGCTGCATTACGAGGAAGAAGTCGGGTGGGAAGATCTTCTCCATCTTACAGAGCAACACAGGTGCCACTTTCTCTAAGTCATCAATCATGGCCCGAGATAGCTCCTTGGCACAAAGCTGGTGGAAGAAATAGCTCAACTCTGCCAGGACGCGCCACACATGCTCAGGGACAAAACCTCTGGTCATCGCTGGAAGGAGCCGCTCAATCCATATGTGGAAGTCATGACTCTTCATCCCTAACACTCGGCAAGTGGACACGTTCACTCCCCTCCTCAGATTCGCCGCATACTCATCAGGGAACATTAACGACTGAACCCACTGACATACTTCCCTCCTTTGGTCCTTCTTCAAAACGAAATCGACCGAAGTCCTTTTCCATTTCTTGCCAGGCGCGGGAGTCTTCATCACTTGCTTTGGTCTATCGCACAGTGCTGCCAGGTCCACTCTTGCCTTAACATTGTCCTTTGACTTTTCTATGTCCATGAGTGTTCCTTAAAGCGCCTCGGCGATATTCTTCTCTGTGTGCATTAAATCAATGTTATGTGGAAGAAGAAGAAGATCATTGAAATAGGGAAGCCTAGTCAAGCCCGATTTATGAGTTCACATGTGGTACAGACCATATCCATCAAAACGACCTTTCTCTTTATCAACTTTGAGAGCCTCTATCTCAGCGCGGATCTCGGCAGCGGTCATCATCTGAGGTGTAGGATCGGTGACTTCAACACCTTTCGTGAAGTTCTTGATGTCTCGTCTGAATGGATGGTCAAGGGGGAGGAACTGACGATGTTGGTCAAACGAAGAAAACTTGCCACCACTCTTCAGCTAAGTGAACGTCACACCTGCCTTGCATATTGGGCATGGGAACTTCCCGTGAACACACCACCCGCAGAATAGGCCATACATCATAAAGTCATATAGGGAGTAGTGGTACCACACATGCATTGTGAAGTTCCTCTTTATAGCTCGGTCGTATGTCAGTACCCCCTTTTCCCAAGCATCGATCAAATCATCGAACACAGGCTCCATGAACACACCCATATTGGTCCCCGGATGTCCAGGAATTATCAGCGACAAAAATACGTTCTTGGGTTGAAAGATGACACCGGGGGGGGGGGGAGATTCAAGGGTATCACGAACACGGGCCAACAAGTGTATGGGGTCACGGACAATCCATACGGGTTGAACCCATCTGTTGCCAACGCTACACGTACATTGCGAGCCTCCTCTGCTTTAACACGATGTATGCCATCGAAATGGGTCCAGGCGTCGCCATCCGATGGGTGTACCATCTTGTCCGAATTGTACATTTTGCCATTTTTGTGCCATGTCATCTGTTTCGCGGACTCCTCTATCATGTACAGCCGTTGGATCCTCGGTATGAAAGGAAGGTATCGTAGGACCTTCGTAGGGATACTCAGTTGTTCCTTCTTGCCATCACTAGTGTCGACCTCCAAGTACCTAGAGGATTTGCTCTTTGGATAGTGCGTTGCTCCCTCGTGATCTTTCCTAAAAAGGACGCATCCATTTGGACAAGCATGGATTTGCTCATACGGCATCTTAAGTGCACGAAGAAGTTTCTGTGACTCGTACAAGTTCTTCGGCAGGATGTGATCCTCCGGAAGCAGGGATCCAAAAACTGCCAACATACCATCGAAGTTGTCCCGACTCATGCTAAACTGTGACTTCAACCCCATGATGCGTCCAATTGCATCCAGCTGCGATACCGTTGTCTTTTCGTGCAAGGGCTTCTGTGCTAAAGACAACATATCATAGAATGCCTTTGTGTTTTCCTCTAGCTTCTCCTCCAATCCTTCACTGAACCGTGCCTGCTGAATGTCATCTATCCAGTCTGCTACCCCGCCATCTCTATCATAATCCTCGAGACGCTGTCTCACCACCTCCTCTCTAATACGATCGGCTTCACCATGGTGGATCCAGCGGGTATAGTTTGTCGTGAATCCATACTTGATAAGATCTTCCTCCACGAGCCTCTTATTTTTTTCTTTTCTTGTTGCCACATCTGCTGCACAGACACGGCATCCGGGCTGACTCTTTAGCAGCCTCGCCAAATGCATGCTCTAGGAAAGCATTGGTCTTGGTCATCCATTCTGGGGTCATACTTGCGTGGCCCGTGTACATCCACTCACGGTTATCCATCCTCTGGCACATGCATATGTAAGCGAGTAATAAAAACTATAGGTAAATCCACAAGGCGTTCCTACTATACATCTAATAGGTGAAGGATAGGTCCTAATCCCACCCGAGGTTGCGTAGATGAGGTTGGCTTCCATGGTCCGCTCCTATCCAAGATAGAACTTTGGCAGCACCTCCTTGTTGTCCTCCTGATACACGTCCTGGTAGGGAGATTGTGTATCAGGAGAACAACGAGGAGGTGGTGCCAAAACTCTATCTCGGACAGGAGCATGCCACAAAAACCAACCCATCTACGCATCCGCGGGCTGTCCAAAAAACGTGGACAATCCGAAACAGGTATGGAATTTGGTATGCAAAGATCTGCATACCAACGACCGTATCTCTTTCGGACGGGAGACGCCTAACTAGGGTTACACGAGATACAAGTATGGAAGATGGGTTATACCTAGGGTATCGGTGAGGTTAGGCTACACTACTGGAAACTGCAAGTTTCCCTACAGTTTTTGTTGTTCCCTACGGTTTTTTACTAGTCCTAGGGAATTATTTGTGTCCCTAGGGTCCTATTCAAAACCGTAGGGAATCTTGTATTTCCCTAGGAAATACATGATTTCGTTGGGAGCAAGAAGAGCAGTGGTCCCATGTCGTCGCCAACGTGGAGCATTTCCCTAGCAGGTGGGCAAAATTTCGTAGGGAATCAAATCAGAACCCTAACATGTGCAGGGCGCCACTTTCTCCCGCTGCCACCCAACGTTTAGGAATCATGGCGCCATTTCTCCCGCGTCAATTTCTCCCTGCCTGATTATTCCAAAAAAAATTTCTCCCTGCCTCTATCTACTCCACTGAAGCCGCCGTGTCCACAACCAAAAAAATGAAAATGGAAAAAAAATAATGCCCGTGTCTTCTCTTCTCCAGTCGAAGCACACGGAAGCCGGCGGCCGCCCCACCGCCCCACCGCCCACCCGGCCGGCCGCCCCCAGCGGCGGCACGTAAACCGCCGCCCGCCCAAGCGCCCGGCCGGCCGACCGCCCCCAGCGGTGGCACGGAAGTCGCCGCCCTTCGTCCCCAACTCGCCCCCTGCTCAGCACCCAAGCCGCCCCATCTCATCTCCACCTTAGGCCCTCCCCATCCCAAGACTCCACTATAATCACGCATTCTCGATCTGCTGCCTCCCATTCCCTCCCTCCATGTCCTGTTCTTTAGATCTGGGGAAGCAAAGGATGGATTGACAGAAGAGGATGTAAGGTACGTTCTTTGGATTCGTAGTACATTCTTGTGTGGATAGCAGTAAGAAGATTGACAAACAATTGATAGGGATGTATTATTTTCAGGTCCTCCCATTCCATAGTCTACTGCTTTCTGTTGATTGCACTAAGCTGGCTCCTTACAATATTATATTCTGCTGCTCTAATATGGGGAAGAGAGTATTTTTTTAGAAGTTGTGAATTAAAAATAGAGCATATAAGTTATTGACGAGATGTATTAGTACAATAAAAACGAGAGTCAGAGAATTGAGGGAAAAGCTAAAATCACAGCCAGAGAACCAAATGGTATTTTAGCTGAGAACCACGATTTTTCTTTGTCCTGAATCCTGACAAAATCTGAGATCAATGGTTTTCGTCACCTTGCATCCTAGTGGTTCCGTAATTCTATATCAGAAGCATGTGACAACTCTATGATAGGACAAGTGGCAGAAGATCTAATAGTCGAATAAAGAGTGGTTAGGACAAGTGGCAGAAGATCTTCTATATAAACTTGTTTGCCTATTACTCTTAGAAGACATGCACTAAATCATGTGAACAATTATTTCCAATTTTTCTGTTTCAGTTCATTGTCACAACCATAGCCATTCCGTAGTCGAGGCACCCTTCTACTGCTTGGTCGCCTAGAGCCAAGGAGGAGTCAAGGAGGAGGGTTGGCGTTGCCTGGAGCTCTATTGTGAAGAAGGCACCACATCTATAGAAAGAAGGCTTCACAGTCTGCTTGTCACTCCTGAGCAAAGGATTTCAGGTGAGAAGGAAGTTTCCCTTTTCTTGGCATGTCTAAATTAATTTATACTCTCTGTTCATTTCTGGAAATTAGAAATTGAGAAGCTTAGCACTATGATAATTTTGGTGCTGCAACCTATTAGGTGAATATTCCTTTTTAATTGACTTGGCTACTGGGTTCAGAGATTAGTGTAACTCATTTGATGCAGTGTAGAAATTTTCTGAGTGCTGAGTGTTTCCTGTAAATTTTCTATTTCAGTTAATTGTCACAACAATAGCCATGTCGGTAGAAGACCGTAGTTGGATGTATGAAGGCTAGAATGACAATGGTTGATGAATGGTTTCTGTATAGCTAGTCAGCTACACATTACTTTGAATGCATGGTTCTGGTACGTCGATTCTGTGCAGCAAGAAATTTTGTCTTATAGAGATGAATTGCTTCTATACATATGAATGGCTGGCTGTTCAAATAAATTTAACTGAATTTTAGCACATATGAATTGCTGATCTCTCTTTAACTTCTCTGTCAAATGCCCACACATTATTTTATTAATATGGCAGGAGAAATACAAAGCTAAGGCCATTGAACTAAATGGACCAGATTTTGATTGGTTGCACTCTCCGGTTGATGCTAGAGCTCTTTATGAATGCTCTTGTGGCCGCCCACATGAAAAATGGGCTATATTTAATGGGATGGTCAATGACAAAGAAGTCCTCCCTGACTTAAGGAGAAGTCGTGAATCTGCAATGGCTGCTAGGCGTCAACGCCAAGAGGAAGATGAGCGATTACGGAAGGAAGCTCAAGATGGTCGTGTGGCCAAGGAATATGCCCAAAATATGACGGAGTGGGGTAGAATGGTACATGCTTACACTGAGAGCATGCAAAAATTTGTGGAGGTGATGTTTCACATGCATCCTTTTTCTATCCATCTTATTGGCACTTGAGTTACTTGTTAATTAGTATACATATACATTTGATTTTTGAACTGTAGAGAGTTGCTGAGCTAAATGGTATGCCTACCACATCTGTTCCTGGTCCTGTACCTCCACCACCATCTATGCCTCCTGTGTATGTCGAAGTACCATCTTTAAATCCATCTCCTCATAATGTAAGTGTAATTATTACTATTCCTATTTCTTGTCTTTGTATGATTGCTAGCCATAACATGTTGACAACAATAGATATTTCTCTACATTTGCTTATTTGAAGGGCTGCAACTACAGTTATTTGCTCCTGTCTCACGTGCACAATAGTTGTGGCTGCAAATGAGTGCAGTTCTTCTAGCAAAAATACATGTCTGCCTAGCATTAGCATCTATATCTCTTGTACACATGAATGCATCCTGCTTTTCAATTTCCATTACATGGTGTGCTTCCATCTGTCTTGTGTTGATGTTAATTGTTGTACACATCTCAGCTAGCCCAGTGAAACCTATTTTCAAATGCTATGTCTTTGAACCTATTTTTTGGCATAGCGTTTACCATGAAATTTCCACTTATTTAATAAAATTCCATTTGTTCAATTGAATAGGCTTGTACTGGTGGCTCTTCTGTTAGAATGGAAAGTCCTGAAGAAACATTGAGTAGGATTGCTCAAGGAAGATTCTGTGGTCACGAAAATGCAGCAACTACAAGTGGTGGTGGCAACTACTCTCCTCCGATCGACGAGTTTCCATTTTTCTAAATTCTTATGTTCAACATAAGAATTTAGAAAAATGGAAACTCGTCGATCGGAGGAGAGTAGTTGCCACCACCACTTGTAGTTGCTGCATTTTCGTGACCACAGAATCTTCCTTGAGCAATCCTACCATGGGTTAGACAACTTTTGAGTTAGTGTTTAACTGCTAGATGGACAATTAATATTAGTGACTAACACCATTATTGTAATGTGATAATGCCCTGTTTGAGTTTGAATGCACCAAATTATTGCTGATGGTATTGTGTCAACGTGTTCCAATTTGAATTTTGTATATGAAATCAATTACAATTATTTGAGGTCAAATATGATGCATATATTTCCCTAGAGATCAGTTTCGTAGGGAATCCTACAGTCCTAGGTACAGGACCTTTGCATGTTGGATTTGTGTCAGTATGCTCAGTAGGTTCCCTAGGGAGCTGATTTCCTAGGGAAATCAGAATCCCCTACGGTTTGAGCCAAAACCGTAGGGCACCTTCCTATTTCCCGTCGAAGTGTTCCCTAGGACTATTTCCCTACGAAATACCGTAGGGGATTAGGTTCCCTACGGTTTTGAGGCCTTTCCCTAGGAATTCAAACACTAGGGAACCTCGTAGTTTTCCAGTAGTGCTAGTGGGGCGGTGGCGAGTCGCTGCAGTGGCGAGGCGACGCGGTGCAGGCAGAACCGCAACGCCGACGAAGACGATCGAGGTCGCCGAGTGCCTCCCAACGGTCCTCGTCCTGCAAAGAAAAGGCAAATGGTTAGACTCCATTGAAAATTTCGGCAGCACCTCCCCTGCACGGAGAGGTTCCCAAAACCTGCAGAAAACATTGGCACGAAGGCCAACAACCACATGTATACCAAACATAGGCACGAAGGCCATCAACCACATACATACAACAATAACTACTACTAACACTAAAACTATGAACAACAACTACAACTCCTACTGTCACTACGACTTACTAACTAATACTAACACTACTAATTAACTACTAGTACTAACACTACTACTTACTAACTACTACTAACATTAGGGCATACCTTGCCAACGAGAATGCGAAGACCGAGGGCCGGCGACGACAATGGGGACGACCGCTGTGGCGTGAGGGTCGATGAACCGAGGCGGCACCTTTCTTCTCCTCTCTTCTCCTCTTCTCCCCTTCTCCTTCTCTCCTCCCCTCCTCTCTTCTCCCCTGCCTCCTTCTCCTCCCTTCTCCTTCCTCTCCTCCTCCTCCCTTCTCTTTCTTCTTCTTCCTCCTCCCCTTCTTCTCCTTCCTCCTTTTCCTACTGCAGGCACGCGCGCGGGGGGCCAGAGGCGCGCGGGCACGCGGGGAGCCAGCGACAGCGGCGCGGTGGCTCCGGCGGCGGCGGCGTAGCGGCTCCGGCACGGCGGCGAGGCAGGCGCACGCGCGTGTGTGTGTGCGTGTGTGGTGTGTGCGTGGTGTCTGCGTGGTGTGTGTGCATGTGTCCAGTTTTTTTATATTTCAAACCTCTTTGCGGAGTGCTAGATCCGGGGCACTCGGCAAATATAGTATTTACCGAGTGCCTTCTGTTTGGCACTTGGCGAAATAAAAAATTAAAAAAATCTTGTCCTGGCTTTGCCAAGTGCCTAGGGTTAGCACTCGGCAAAATATTCACTTTGCCGAGTGCCAAACCTTGGCACTCGACAAAATATTTTTTTTGTTTTTTTTCCACCAACTTTTTTTCTTAGATTTGTATTTGTACCATGAACAACGTGTTCAAATTTGGCACAATTTCATTGTTGTTTGCTATATTTCTTCACTTTATTTCGTTTTCTTGTAATTATTCGGAAAATGTAGGTTTGAACTGCAGGTGCATCGAATAATAGTTTTGATCCATTTCAAAAATGTTATTCTTGTTTGTTAGTGTCACTTTATGCTAAATCTAGGAACTGTCTCCAAATTTCGATCAACGTGCTCACGGGGCAATGTCGCGAACTTGCGTGCGAGTGGTTATTTAATTCTATAAAATTCAAACGAATCCCGAAAATCATGAAACTTGGCGAGATGTCATGATATCACATGCATATGCGGTAGTAAAAATTTGAAAACATTTGGAGGACGTCATCACGTATGGTGTTCACAAATCTGGACATCATCATATGTGATTTATCACACCAAGTTTCATGATTTTTGGGATTCGTTTGAATTTTATAGAATTAAATAACCACTCGCACGCAAGTTCGCGACTTTGCCCCGTGAGCACGTTGATCAAAATTTGGAGACAGTTCAGAGATTTAGCATAAAGTGACACTAACAAACAAGAATAACATTTTTTGAATGGATCAAAACTATTATTCGATGCACGTGCAGTTCAAACCTACATTTCCGAAAAATTGTAAGAAAACGAAATAAAGTGAACAAATATAGCAAACAATAATGAAATTGTACCAAATTTGAACATGTTGTTCATGGTACAAATACAAATCTAAGAAAAAAAAGTTGGTGGCAAAAAACAAAAAAAATTATTTTGCCGAGTGCCAAGGTTTAGCACTCGGCAAAGTGAATATTTTGCCGAGTGCTAACCCTAGGCACTCGGCAAAGCCAATATTTTGCCGAGTGCCAAACAGAAGGCACTCGGCAAAGAGAACGGTGTTGGGTACCGTTATCCCTGGGCGCCTCTTTGCCGAGTGTCCAACTTTGCCGAGTGTTTACCACTGGGCAAAGTTTGGCTTTGCGAGTGCCTTATTTTGTCGAGTGCCAGACACTCGGCAAAGCCCTATTTGCCGAGTGCCAAGTTTCGCCGAGTGCAGCACTCGGCAAATGTGGCCTTTGCCGAGTGCCCGATATTTGGCACTCGGCAAAGATTTGAGCACTGGTCCAAGTCCCGGTTCCTGTAGTGTAGGAGTCTCTCATTGCTGCTAAGATGCTAGCTCCAGGTGCAGTTATGTCAGGCTGTTGAGGAAGAAACAGTAGTGGAGTTAGATACATATATGCATGGTTTGTCATGGCTTGTAGTAGTGCATACTGCCTAGGTATACCTTGATAACAGCGTAGTCGATGGATGGACCTCTGGAGGAGAAGGCTGCGACTTTGGGAGCCAGTAACTCTTTACCTGCAACGCTACGTGCTGGTCCAATCTCTGCCACGGGAGAGCTACTTGTTAAAATTAAGTTAAAGCGATTAATCAGGAATTCATGCGAGAGAGGAAGCAGCTGCGATCCATTTTAAAAAGAAGAAGCTTATAATAATGAACAAGATGCATAGTGTACCTTGCGGCTCTCATGTATTTTAGAATCCTGTTCCCAGTGTCAATGTCCACAAGAACACAAGCAATTCCTCCACAGTTAGCTGTGACATCTAGAGAATTGGCGGCATATTGAGCGAAAATAAGACCCGAGCCCCCGGCAGCTAGGACGTTTCGCATCGCGTTTTGGAATTGTGTTTGAAAGCATAACGCAGTCTTGCCTTTCAAATTCGTACCATTCAGAGCTTCCGCTGTGCAGCTAATCAAACAAGGCAAAAATTAACTGCTCAGCAGCTTCAAGACTGAAGGACCAGAAACGACGACGGGGGGTGGTCGTTGAATGGAAGCCTCAAAATTCTTTCGAATATTTTGGTCCTCGGCTCCTCGGCTCAACACACAACCCCAAAAACAAACTCACACCAAAGCCGTGAGATACACGTTCTAACCGGTAGCAATATATCCCACTCGAAGTCCACTACAAGAAATGTGCCATCTTATGACAATTATAGCATGACATTTGATCAAAATATCACTAAATCGACCAGTTTATGATATTTGTTTCGGAGCCAGCTCAAATGAGTGACATTAATAAATGTATGTCATAAAAAATGGCTTAAAGATACTACAATGGTATATTGCGATAATATTTTCCATGTTATAACAACCAATTTCTGAATATCATGAATCTATAATAGGGATGGTGTATCACAAATTATTTTGTTACATTTTTTAAAAATTATTATCCAAGATGGCATATGGGTCCACTTGGCAAGACGGATTCCACTGCCACTCCTATATATGTTCTTTATTTATTTTTCTCATGTACTATATGAGTATTCAGCTCATTTATTTGCTTTTTTTTGTTTCTCTATTCTCGCTGATCCATTGGAAATGGTAAATGCCCAAAAAAATTAGAAAAAGAGTCTGTGGCCTAAAAAGGCCGTGTGCGCGGATTTGAACCCAGGAGCACTCGGACAAGAAAAGGCAGCAAAACGGACGGAATTTTTCCTGTACCGTCTAATTCCATTTTCTATATTTTTCATCCGTTTTTATATTTGCGAGATTCCGTTTTCGTGTTTGCGGAAGTAGAAAATGGTGTTTTCTGTTCGTTTCCGAGTAATCTCATTTTAATACGAAATAGACCCGTATTTATTCCGTTTTTATCCCGTTTTCAATCTATGCTCAACATGTTCAACAATTACATGTCTTTATGTTATGTTAATATAACTACGAATCACCAAATATGCATGTTATGTTCACGTATATAGCATGTAAATGAATATTAAACTTTGTATATATTATTACATAACTTTATATATGTATATTTTGATAATATTGGATTATGTGATCTTAATTTAATTTTCTCGCTCTCCATCAGTATTTGTCCGTTTCCGTATGTCCGCATATTCCGATTCTGTTTTTGAACCCGCATTTTCCGAACCCGCTCCCGTTTCCGCCAAAAAATATAGAAACAAAAGTAGAAATAGAGTTTTTCCGTCCGTTTATATCTGTTTTCATCCCTAGCCAAAACCACCACTAGGCTACGATGGCTCCTGTATCAGACGGTGCAGTCTATGTTTTATATACAAACATTGCGCTAGTGATATGTAAAATTGGCATGTGACTTTGCGCGAACAGAAATTGCGCTAGGACGAAATTTTGCTGGCGAAAGAAAAAAGTCTACTTAACCCCCTGAACTATCAGCTAATGTCTAACCTACACTCCCAACTATAAAACCGTCTGTTTTACACCCTGAACCTTTTAAAACCGTTCAAATTACACCCTGGAGCGGTTTTGGACAACGGTTTTGCTACAATAACTATGATTTTGCTACAGTAACAACGGTTTTGACTTTCTTTTTCTATTTATTTCCGCTGAATCTTTGAAAAATCATAGTAAATCGCAGAAAACTCATAAAATAGAAAATCTAATTTTGTTGGACTCCACATGAGTAGATCTATACAATGAATATATAATATAGTATGCTTTAATATAAATTTTTTTTGTACCTTCAAATTAGTTAGAAAATCAAATTTTGTCTATAATTAATTGGAATAATTTAAAGCTACAACTTCTATGATCCAATTGTGGTGAAATTTTTATGATGGGGTTATTATTATATGCTTGAACTATAGTAAAAATTTCATACTCATTGGATCATATATAACTTAGTTATAGATTTATTTAGGTTTATGTTTAGGTGTATGCTTGTTAAATATAAATAAATCTATAACTAAATTATATATGATCCAATCAGTATCAAATTTTTACTATAGTTCAAGCATATAATAATTAGTTCACTATAAAAATTTAACCATAATTGAACCATAAAAGCTGTAGCTATGAATTATTCCAATTAATTACTGACAAAATTTGATTTTCTAATTAATTTAAAGCTACAGAAAAAAATGTACTAAAACATGCTATATTATATATTCATTGTGTAGACCTACCCATGTGGAGTCCAACAAAATTAGATTTTCTATTTTATAAATTTTCTGTGATTTACTATGATTTTTTAAAGATTCAGCGGAAATAAATAGAAAAGAAAAGTTCAGGGCGTAAAACCGCCGTCCAAAACCGCCGTCCAAAACCGCTCCAGGGTATAATTTGAACGGTTTTGAAAAGTTCAGGGCGTAAAACAGACGGTTTTATAGTTGGGGTGTAGGTTAGACACTAGCTGATAGTTCAGGGGTTAAGGTTGTGTTTAGTTGCGCCTGTAAAATTTTTGGAAGCACAATAACTCTTTCTTTTGTATTTGGCAATTAGTGTCCAATCATGGACTAATTAGGTTCTAAAGATTCGTCTCGTGATTTACAACCAAACTGTGTAATTAGTTATTTTTTTACCTATATTTAATGCTTCATGCATGCGTCTAAAGATTCGATGTGACGGGGAATCTTGTAAAATTTTTGGAATTTTGAAGAAACTGAACACACCCTAAGTAGACTTTTTCCGATGGCGAAATGTTCATTTTGTCCACACATATTCTAAGACTACCCGCACTCATGGACCTCTATATTCATCCTCTATACGTTCTAGTCAGCAAGATTCTCTCCTCTATACTCAATTCTGCCGCACTCATCCATCCTCTATATCATCCTATATCCACTCTATCCACTGTGGGACCCACTTGTCACTTTATCTAAATATATCCATGTGTGATCTAGTTTTGAAGGATTTATTGAGACGAATTTAATGGTGAAATCGAAATTTAATTTGGATTTTTGGTTTGTGAGTTATAGCATTTTTTTCTTTGTTTAGCTAGTGGGGTCCGCCACTATAGAGTATAGAGTAAGCACAGTATCACTCTAAATATAGAGTGAGAGAAAAGATAGAGTATCGTTTTAGAGTACCCAGTACATTAATTTTTACTCTATATTCATACTATAAATCTTTAGAGTATCATTTTAGAGTACCCAAGTAGTCTAATACCTCTTTACTCAGGCAAGGGTAGTGACCTATGGTAGCTACACCGCTCTCTCCCAAACCCTATGTGGTCCAAATCATTTTCCCCCTGCCGCCGCCACTCCACTGCTCGACGAGGACGACGACCGGTCGACCGCGGACCAGCGACGCCACCTCCCCCTCCGACACCGCTCCACGGGCCCCTCGGCGCCGCCAGCTCACCAACCCCGTCCCGCCTCCCGACGCCGCCCGCCCACCGATGGACCGACCCCATCCGCCCCCGACCCCGCGCACCTGCCCCAACTTAGCCGTCCTCCCCACCGCGGCGTCCGAGATGGCTCTGGGAAGAAGCTGAAGATCTAGAAGCCAACCAGCCCTGAACCAAGAGGTACGATACCTCCTGTTTTGCCTTGATGCTTAGCCTCAATGAAGGATTTTTGTTGTTTTGCCATCATGCTTAGTTTGGAAGATGGATCTGTTAGGGAGTTAGGATGGACATGTATATTGTAAATTGTGTTTTACTAATGGTTCTCAGATGCTAAGTCGTATGATTTGTGCTGGTTATGTACAGCAGATGGTAGATGTAGAGCAGATGGTGTGTTGTCAGATGCTAGTTGTCAGATTTTTTTTTGTTCCTAGTTTCCATATGTAGAGCAACTGGTATGTATACTGTTCGGCCTTGTTTGGACGCATGTGAATCTACTTTAATCCACATGCGTTGGAGTGGAATGGAATGGAATTTTGTTTAATTCCACTCCAATCCACTTCAGCATATGTGGATTGAGATAAATACATGCGCATCCAAACAAGGCCTTAGATGGTGTGTTGTTAGAAGGCTTGACTGATAGTACCAAGATGGTTTTGGCTTGAAATCTGTAGGCAGATCACATTTTAAGTTATTATCACATTAGTGCTGTCAATTACAATTACAAATTATATTGCTTTCTGTCTATAGTACAATTTTTGTGTCTTTGGTTCCTGCTTGTGTTTTGATCTTTGATTTGCTCTGAAGTACATCATGAATTTACTAGTTTTGCTGACTGCTGTTATATAATTCACATTAGTAGGTCAACATGATTTTGATTTGTTATTGTGTAGTTAATGTAACACCCAAAAATTCTAAACTTTAGGAATAATGAATTTCAAATAAGTTAGATAACAATTAAGGGCAAATTAAAATTTTAAAAACTATTTGGTGATGCATTCATGCTGTTGCATTTATTTTATTTTGTGGTGTGGACTTTATTTTATTTTGATTTGGATTTGAAACTCTATTTGAAAAGGTTTTGGAAAATAAACAAATGAAGAAAAGAAAGAAGAAAAAAATATATAAAACAACTTACCTTCCGCCTGGTGGCCGAAGGCCCGTCGGATCGGCCTGCTTTCCTCCCCGCGCTGGGCCGCAAAGACGGGCCACTGTCGCGCTCTCCATGGCGTCGGTGGGCCGGCCCAGGAGGCTAGAGCCGCGCGCCTCATCCTCTTCAGCCGCTGACGGGCGAGGCCCAGGTGACAGTCGCATCCCCTACCTCCGTCGTGACCGGGACGGATACGAACACCGGTTCCAACCGAATCAAATCTTCTAGTTTGGATTTCCTAACCGAAATCGATGAAGTGAACCTATAAAAGGGTAGCCGGGGTTCTCTTCTTATCATGGTTCCTAAAGCTGATGCTTTCTTCCATGACATATTGACAAGAACCTTGGACAACTACTACTACGACTGGGAAGCTACGTTGGAGTATCGCAGTGCAGAGTATAGTCATCCATGGATGGATTCCTATTGGGAAACGGAGTTATGGGTTAAGAAAAGGGATCCTACCACTAAGGAGTCTAAGGTGGAGTCAAAGTTCATTACCAGAGTGAGCCGGGCAACCGTGGAGATAAGCATGGAGGATGTCGCTTTCAATGCATTTGTTTACTACCATGGTCTACGCTCGACAAGACGTTAAAGGGTGCACTCCGGCATTTTCCTTGTTTCTTACATGACAAGGGTATTTGGACCGTGCCGCTTGCAGATGATTCCTCCTTGACTTTACAAGCTACGGTGGGATTAGCTCGTGAATTGGCTCTCCATGAGGTGGATTTGAAGGATGAGTTGCCGAAGGAAAAAGAACTTTAGGAGCAAGCTTATAAGGAGATTGACCAATTAAGGGCGGAGTTAGGTCGTCCCAAGATTTATGAGAAGCTTAATTAGAAAATAGGAAAAATCCCTATGTAATAGGAACGATAGTAGTTGCGAGTTAATTTTAAGTTTGGATTGTTTTAAGAGTCAGTTTGTGGTGTGAACAATTGTGTGATTGATGGATTGTTATTATGATAATGTGTGATTTGGATCTTTGTAATGTGTTCTGGAGTTTTTGTAACACCCTGAAATTTTGAAGAAATGAAAAATAGGAAAAATATGATTTTTATATATTTTTGTGAGCATGCAACTTTAGAGTAATAATAATTTTTATTAACTTAAAATCAAATATAAGAGTAGAAACATGTTTGTGCACTCATGTTGTTGCATTTAAATTTTTGAGATGAGTGGTTTGATCAAATTCAAATTTGGATTTGAAAATCTTTTGAAAATTGGCTTTGAAAAATTAGAAAAAGAAAAAGAAAAGAGAAATCCGTTTCATTCGGAATTCGGCCCGTTTCTTTCCGCAGCCCAGCGCACGCGGCCCGCCGTTTTCCCGCGTCCGCTCCCGCTTGGGCCGAGCCCAGCCAGCGGCCGCCGGCCTAGCTTCACCGCGCGAGCGCGTTTCCCCGCTCCCGCGTCGCTGACAGCCCGGACCCACGTGTCAGGCGCTTCTTCCTCCCCACGCCGCCGGATTCCTTTCCCTCTTTTCCCCGATCCGATTCCATCTCCTCAATCCTCCCCTTTCCTTCTTTAGCAATGCCTTCGGGCTATAAAAACGGGGTGCCGCCTCCCTCCGCTTCACATTGGACTACAAATCACAGCCTCTATCGTCCCGTGGTGGCTACGCCCGAAGCTCCGCCTCCACCGTCCGCCACCGCGAGCTAGCCGCCGCCTTCCGGTCATCCTCCGGTCCCATCTTCGCGCGGGGTGAGCTCGCCATGCCATTCTCTCTCTCCCTGTGTTTTCCGTTCGTAAGCTCGTGCTCCGTAGCGCGAGATAGGCTATTCCGGCCATGGCGCCGCCGCGGGAGGTCGCCGTCGAGAAGAATCCGGTCGGAGCGCCGCCGGCCTCCTTCCCAGATTCAATCTGGACCTTCCGATTTGAATCCGACGGTCTAAATTAAAAGATACCGGTTCGGCCGCCAAATTTGCTAAAGAGCCCCTGAAGTTTTTAAGTTCTTAACCCGCAGTCCAAAGCGTATTCCCGGTTTACGTTTTCTTTTCTGTAAAGCGTATTTTGATCGTGTAACTTCCGAAAATACGTTTTGATCTGTTGAAAGCGTAATTCGTCTCGGTAATTGAAAAATACGTTTTCTGATATTTACAGTTTTGCCACTGAGTTTGTTTTAGTTATAAATTATCTGTTTTAACTCCGATTTGACCCGTTCAAATTGTGTTAGGTTCGTATTTGCGAGCTCTACATGATTATAGAACTGTACAGTAGGTTTAAGATAATTTATTTTCGAGTTTATATTAAAGTAATTATTTATCTATAGGAAATCTTAGAAAATTCATAATTTTTACGTTTTAAATCCAAATTTCGTGATCTTTATATCTATGTGATCGTAGTAATGTGTAGAAGAGTTTTACAAACTTGTTATACTGTTAGTGTTACTGTTGGTTAGGTTTTCTATCTTTAAGTTCCGATGTGAGATTTAATCTATTACTTTAATAAAGATCTTGTTTAAATCATATCTTCTACGTTTTAGATCCGTTTTAGCTCATTCGAGTTGCGTTAGATTCATAGCAACGAGATCTACGCGTTAGTGACAGTATTTACCATATTACTAATTCTGAAATTTTATGGTTTAAATCATATCTTGATTAATAATTATGCAACTGGGTTTTGTAAATAAAATATGATTTGTTTTACTTTAGTTTCATAATTTGAATCTAAATTTGACTTAATTCCGTATATAGTATTTATAAAATATTTTATATATGTTATTATATAATTAAAACTCATGAAGCTAATAGTTTTATATTTTCTCCTATGAGCAAATCTTTCGGTAGATGTATCTTTTCAACCGTAGCTCTGATTAGTGTGCTTTTCGCGTCTGTGTGTTCGTAGCAATGCGTAGAACATCTTTAAAACCTTTTTACATATTGTTTCATATGTTTGGTGTACTGTTCTAATTTAGATTCATTGTTTGCTTCGTGTATGATTGCTCGATGTGTGTGTGATGATTTATTGATCAAGTCCAGTCAGTGAGATATACGAGGTTATCAAGAAGAAGAAGAAGAACGTTGAAGATTAAAGCTTACCGAAGGATCGGTGTTTAAGGCAAGTATAGCATGGGATCATCCTTGTTTCCTATTCACCTTTAATATACTTAATTCATGTGCATGTGTCTATCTTGTTACCACTAAGGATATCCTAGTTTTTGTATCTTGTACCTTGACACCTATGGGACATTGCATTGGGTAGTATTTATGCTAGTGCTCAAGATAAATAACCATGATCTGTAACTTGACTAATGATATATGAAATAAACGTTTAAATGATGCTTTAAAGCAATATGGCTCAAGAGGGCTAGAGCATATTTGGTTGTTTTTATGGTGCTCTAGTTTCTCTCCCTAAGGACTTATCTGTAAGCGAACATCCGGGACTTACAGTACAACTGTGAGGGCTATATGGCTCTGGCTTTAGTCAAGTATGAGGACCTTTTCTAGCTTGTTAGAGGTATTCCTTCATGGCGTAAGAACGGCTTGACGAATCGGGTATAGTGCGGCCTCTGTCCTTATGTGTATAGGCTGCGCGTTATTGTGCCATTTGGAAGGGGGGCTCTACATCTGTTTGCCGAGTGAATCTAATGGCCCTAACTTGTTAGACGAACCTTTGAAAGACTTCATAGTGAACCCTGCCGACCTTCCTTGGAAGTGGGTCAAGAGATTAGCTACCTCGGGCGAAAGGGTAAATCACGACTCACAGTGAAAGTGTACAACCTCTGCACAGTGTAAAACTGTTATAACAGCCGTGCTCACGGTCACGAGTGGCCTTGGACCCTTACAGAATAAATGATGAACACTGATGATAATGATAACACTGATGATATTGATGTTCACTAATGATTATTGTTTCTTGCTATACATTTTTCTCGTTTACATGATCATGAGGTTATTTGGGTTTATGGTAAACTTGTTGCTACTCAATTGCTAAAAGATGACATAATAAAAGCTATCGCAGTAAACCTGTGTCAAACCTTTTGAGCCACATGAACCCCATGTTATATTTGTTGAGTTCGACATGGACTCACTCTTGCTATTTCCCCACATCTCAGAAAGGGTACCAGACTGTTAGATTCTGGAATTGTTAGGCTTGTGATCAACCAGTTAGTTTGATCCTGGAGTGAAGTCTACACCCGGTGTTTGGAGTTGTCTTTCCGCTGTGTTGCTCTTTAAGGTATATTTTATACTATTGTGTTATGTATATTAAGCATTTGTCTTTTGATATTACACTTATCTATGGCTATATGTGAGATTTGTCTTCTTTATTTCACATATGGTGTATGTCTGGTTTTGTCCTTAAAACCGGGTGTGACAGATTGGTATCAGAGCAATGCTGACTGTAGGACGCAAGCCTAGTTAGAACTGGACGTTTAGCATGTTCTCATTATTGCCTATTTCTTGCTTCTCTTTAACTTTGTTATTTTCTCAAAGTTATGCTTTATTCTATCCCCGTTCTGTTATAAAAACCTTGTCTCTATTTTGAAGCTTTTCTCCTTGTCTATTAGACGGCTCGTGACGAGAAGACTATGGATTTCAGAGGTTAAGAGGACTGAATTGTGTCGCTCTTGTTCACTTTTGACAAGAAACCATTAGCGATGCAAAACCAATTACTAGAAGAAATGGCACAACATGGGAATTCCCAACGATGCTTATCTCAAGGTCAAACCAACATATCCAAGGGGTCAGAGAAGATACAAGTAGCAGAAGTTTGGAAGAATATGAAATCCAATAAAGATGTTGATAATAAGGCATTGGGAGAGCAGGAACAATGTCACTGCTGTAAGCATTATGATTTTCCCTGTCTTCGAAACAAGTCTAATAAGGGGAAAGTCAAGGTGGATCCAAATTTTGAGATCAACTTGGACAAGAAGAGAAAGGCAATCTCATTAGAACCACTTGTGGAAAGCAATGAGCAAGCGAGTTATACTACATTATCACATGCAGCCCTGATCCCCTGTCAAACAAATCCAAACCCTGAAGAGTTAGAAGTCCCTCCCGCTAAAACTACTCCCCATGAAGTAGTCATAGATGGATGGACAATTACCTATAAGGAGTATCAACCCCGAAAGGCCAAACAAGCTAAGAAACAAGCCAAAGGGACGAAGGTGAACTTTTATGGCCAGCAAGATAGCAACATACCAAACAACAGTTCCGTAGAGTATGACATCACAAAAGATCCAGCTAAGAGAAAGTGTTATCATTGCCAGCAGGAAGGACATTATATCAAATGTTGCCCACAGAAGAATCTACAACAGCAAGACCCAGGACAGGATGTCCAAAAGGAGCATGTGCAGAGAAATAAATTAAAGAGAAATTACAATCATGGAAGGTTAAAACATGTGGATATTTCCACCATTCCCGGAGCTAAGGAGGTCGTGTTTGGATCAATTCCAGTAAGTTCAGGAAATGCCAAGGTTTTGTTTGACCCCAGTGCCTCACATTCGTTCATATCTAGACAATATGCAAAAGATCATAACATACTTATGCTTCCAAAGGGAAAAAACAGTTATGGTTGAAACTCCAAGAGGTGAAATAAAGGCAGACCGCGTATGCCCAAAAGTTAGTCTGGACATAAAGGGGGTAAATTTTAAGGTAAACCTCATTGTTTTGGAATTAATGGGCATTGATGTTATCCTTGGAATAGACTGGTTATCTACTTGTAAAGGAGTGATTGAGTATGCCCAATGTTCAGTGTTTCTAACTACACTTTCAGGAGAAAGGATTAAGTATGAGGGTATTAAATCTATACCTGAGGGATGCCAGGTTGACTCATCTTAAGGTATGAGTTATAAGAATGGTAGATGCAGAGATTCAGATGTCCATATAAAGCAATAAGGAATGTAAGAGACGTTATCTACTCTGGATACTGCTACAATCACACCATATTTAAGGAATAGGAGTTATGTCCCGTGCAATAAAACCGTTAGTAGCCAAGTTGAGTTGTCTTAATGTGTGGCTAATAAACATTTAAGTGTTTAGTTGTTTTGTGCTTATGTTTATGCTTGAGTTGGAATTTTGTAATGAGTGGAATGATCTCGTGGGTTTTGACCATGATTTCATTTAGTTTATATGTATAAGGTATAAGGATTAATGAAATAAATAGCTGGGTTTTGGTTATCTCCTGCTTTCTATATCTTGTCTTTCGGAGCAGCCTGTCTTTATCAACTTATATCTCTGTTCTTGAATGACCAAAAATCATGAGAAAATTCTGGACAAGAGTGGACTTCAACATCTATCTCTCTAAATGCAAGAACTACCCTCATAGCTATTTTGGATTGGGAGATACAAAAATCACAAGACGATGCAACTGTGATGTCTGAAACCTGGAACAGTTTCTGATAAGTGTTGTTTTCGACCAAGTTAACTACAGAATCTAGAAGTGTGTTCTATAAGTAAGTTGCAGAGAATTTTATAAGCTTTCCATCGGTGTAAACTACAGTTTCATTGGATTAACAAAATGAGAGTTACAGCTGTTTTACTGCACTGCTGATTTCTGCTCGTGAGAAATTTCAGATTTCTTGTTCTTACCCATGCACAAGAGTATTATTGGGATGTCAGAACACTTTTATGCTAAGTAGCTCATCTAGAAAAGGGTTCAAGCTACCCTATTTAGTGTCTCTTATTTTAAGGGGGGTAGCCAATGTAAAGAAGGATTATTAAGATTGAACTCTTTAGTTGGAAGTATTGGTTAGTCTCCATGATTGAGTTGCCACTCTTGAGCAAAAATGTTCTGTGAACAAGGTTGATAATTTTGGATCCATGGAGACAAGAGTTGTCCTTTTGGATAGTTCATGATTATGATCATCTATACTTGCTCGTGTTGCTGATGTTGGTCACTTGATGACAGGAAGTGTAGTGTCTCATGACTCAGGAGTCCTATATGACGTCTCGCACTAATATGTGGGAAAAGATTGATGCTTCTGCCATTGAAGGATGTTATGGGTATGATGAAGCCGAGCACTATCAAAACAACAATGTTGAAGAGCAAGTTGGGAGTGAACTAAGTCAGAATCCACAACAACGAAAGCGAAAAAGGAAAGCCCATAAGAAGCCTGTTCAAGGAAGCAAAGCGCAGCAAAACTATGTCAATGGAAGACTGAGCAATGTGGATATGGATAAAATTCATGGAGTTACCAAAGTAGTGGGAGGTTATATTCAAGTAAGCTCAGTACAAGTTTTTGCTTTATTGGACCCTAGTGCTTCGCATTCTTTCATTTCCGCCGACATGGTAGAGACGTGCAAGATGGTGAAGTGTCCAATGAGGAGGTCTTTGCTAGTTCAAACTCCAGTGGGAGAAATGCAGGCAGATCAGATATGCCCGAATGTCAGTCTTGTCATAAACAAGGAAAAATTCACCGCGACACTCATTGTGTTGGAGTCACTTAAAATTCGCGTGGTTCTTGGTAATGGATGGCTCAGTGCACACAAAGGAGTGATTCATGGTACTCGGTGCACAATGCTCTTAACAACACCGTCAAGGAAAAGAATTGAGTATCAAGGTGGTCGACTTTTACCTGAGGGAGATGAGAATGACCAATTAGAAGATAGGTACACCAAGGATAGTAAAGTGGACCATGAGTTTACTAAAGTCATAACAAAGGAACAAATAATTTTGGAGGAGTTCAATAGGAGAGATGATCATGTTTAGGCGGATTAGTCAGTTGGGATATGAGAAACTGTCTCATGACTCTGCACGAAAGAGTAATTTGGAAAATGAGGATCAAATAAAGACAAAGTGTCATTATCTCTTTTGTCATCATCTTCCGAATCTCGGGACGAGATTCATTTTAAGGGGGGTAGAATTGTAACACCCTGAAATTTTGAAGAAATGAAAAATAGGAAAAATATGATTTTTATATATTTTTGTGAGCATGCAACTTTAGAGTAATAATAATTTTTATTAACTTAAAATCAAATATAAGAGTAGAAACATGTTTGTGCACTCATGTTGTTGCATTTAAATTTTTGAGATGAGTGGTTTGATCAAATTCAAATTTGGATTTGAAAATCTTTTGAAAATTGGCTTTGAAAAATTAGAAAAAGAAAAAGAAAAGAGAAATCCGTTTCATTCGGAATTCGGCCCGTTTCTTTCCGCAGCCCAGCGCACGCGGCCCGCCGTTTTCCCGCGTCCGCTCCCGCTTGGGCCGAGCCCAGCCAGCGGCCGCCGGCCTAGCTTCACCGCGCGAGCGCGTTTCCCCGCTCCCGCGTCGCTGACAGCCCGGACCCACGTGTCAGGCGCTTCTTCCTCCCCACGCCGCCGGATTCCTTTCCCTCTTTTCCCCGATCCGATTCCATCTCCTCAATCCTCCCCTTTCCTTCTTTAGCAATGCCTTCGGGCTATAAAAACGGGGTGCCGCCTCCCTCCGCTTCACATTGGACTACAAATCGCAGCCTCTATCGTCCCGTGGTGGCTACGCCCGAAGCTCCGCCTCCACCGTCCGCCACCGCGAGCTAGCCGCCGCCTTCCGGTCATCCTCCGGTCCCATCTTCGCGCGGGGTGAGCTCGCCATGCCATTCTCTCTCTCCCTGTGTTTTCCGTTCGTAAGCTCGTGCTCCGTAGCGCGAGATAGGCTATTCCGGCCATGGCGCCGCCGCGGGAGGTCGCCGTCGAGAAGAATCCGGTCGGAGCGCCGCCGGCCTCCTTCCCAGATTCAATCTGGACCTTCCGATTTGAATCCGACGGTCTAAATTAAAAGATACCGGTTCGGCCGCCAAATTTGCTAAAGAGCCCCTGAAGTTTTTAAGTTCTTAACCCGCAGTCCAAAGCGTATTCCCGGTTTACGTTTTCTTTTCTGTAAAGCGTATTTTGATCGTGTAACTTCCGAAAATACGTTTTGATCTGTTGAAAGCGTAATTCGTCTCGGTAATTGAAAAATACGTTTTCTGATATTTACAGTTTTGCCACTGAGTTTGTTTTAGTTATAAATTATCTGTTTTAACTCCGATTTGACCCGTTCAAATTGTGTTAGGTTCGTATTTGCGAGCTCTACATGATTATAGAACTGTACAGTAGGTTTGAGATAATTTATTTTCGAGTTTATATTAAAGTAATTATTTATCTATAGGAAATCTTAGAAAATTCATAATTTTTACGTTTTAAATCCAAATTTCGTGATCTTTATATCTATGTGATCGTAGTAATGTGTAGAAGAGTTTTACAAACTTGTTATACTATTAGTGTTACTGTTGGTTAGGTTTTCTATCTTTAAGTTCCGATGTGAGATTTAATCTATTACTTTAATAAAGATCTTGTTTAAATCATATCTTCTACGTTTTAGATCCGTTTTAGCTCATTCGAGTTGCGTTAGATTCATAGCAACGAGATCTACGCGTTAGTGACAGTATTTACCATATTACTAATTCTGAAATTTTATGGTTTAAATCATATCTTGATTAATAATTATGCAACTGGGTTTTGTAAATAAAATATGATTTGTTTTACTTTAGTTTCATAATTTGAATCTAAATTTGACTTAATTCCGTATATAGTATTTATAAAATATTTTATATATGTTATTATATAATTAAAACTCATGAAGCTAATAGTTTTATATTTTCTCCTATGAGCAAATCTTTCGGTAGATGTATCTTTTCAACCGTAGCTCTGATTAGTGTGCTTTTCGCGTCTGTGTGTTCGTAGCAATGCGTAGAACATCTTTAAAACCTTTTTACATATTGTTTCATATGTTTGGTGTACTGTTCTAATTTAGATTCATTGTTTGCTTCGTGTATGATTGCTCGATGTGTGTGTGATGATTTATTGATCAAGTCCAGTCGGTGAGATATACGAGGTTATCAAGAAGAAGAAGAAGAACGTTGAAGATTAAAGCTTACCGAAGGATCGGTGTTTAAGGCAAGTATAGCATGGGATCATCCTTGTTTCCTATTCACCTTTAATATACTTAATTCATGTGCATGTGTCTATCTTGTTACCACTAAGGATATCCTAGTTTTTGTATCTTGTACCTTGACACCTATGGGACATTGCATTGGGTAGTATTTATGCTAGTGCTCAAGATAAATAACCATGATCTATAACTTGACTAATGATATATGAAATAAACGTTTAAATGATGCTTTAAAGCAATATGGCTCAAGAGGGCTAGAGCATATTTGGTTGTTTTTATGGTGCTCTAGTTTCTCTCCCTAAGGACTTATCTGTAAGCGAACATCCGGGACTTACAGTACAACTGTGAGGGCTATATGGCTCTGGCTTTAGTCAAGTATGAGGACCTTTTCTAGCTTGTTAGAGGTATTCCTTCATGGCGTAAGAACGGCTTGACAAATCGGGTATAGTGCGGCCTCTGTCCTTATGTGTATAGGCTGCGCGTTATTGTGCCATTTGGAAGGGGGGCTCTACATCTGTTTGCCGAGTGAATCTAATGGCCCTAACTTGTTAGACGAACCTTTGAAAGACTTCATAGTGAACCCTGCCGACCTTCCTTGGAAGTGGGTCAAGAGATTAGCTACCTCGGGCGAAAGGGTAAATCACGACTCACAGTGAAAGTGTACAACCTCTGCAGAGTGTAAAACTGTTATAACAGCCGTGCTCACGGTCACGAGTGGCCTTGGACTCTTACAGAATAAATGATGAACACTGATGATAATGATAACACTGATGATATTGATGTTCACTAATGATTATTGTTTCTTGCTATACATTTTTCTCGTTTACATGATCATGAGGTTATTTGGGTTTATGGTAAACTTGTTGCTACTCAATTGCTAAAAGATGACATAATAAAAGCTATCACAGTAAACCTGTGTCAAACCTTTTGAGCCACATGAACCCCATGTTATATTTGTTGAGTTCGACATGGACTCACTCTTGCTATTTCCCCACATCTCAGGAAGGGTACCAGACTGTTAGATTCTGGAATTGTTAGGCTTGTGATCAACCAGTTAGTTTGATCCTGGAGTGAAGTCTACACCCGGTGTTTGGAGTTGTCTTTCCGCTGTGTTGCTCTTTAAGGTATATTTTATACTATTGTGTTATGTATATTAAGCATTTGTCTTTTGATATTACACTTATCTGTGGCTATATGTGAGATTTGTCTTCTTTATTTCACATATGGTGTATATCTGGTTTTGTCCTTAAAACCGGGTGTGACAGTTTTGTAGACATGCCTATAAGTTCCATGGTTAAGAATATTAAGTTTGATCAAAATTATTAGTTGAATATGAGGTTAACTTAGTTCTGTCATTTGCTGATTTTTGGATCAGTCTGGGATATTTTAGAAATAACTTAAAATCCGTTCATGAGAAATTTAAGAAACTTTACTGGGAATAATTAGACTTCTATATCTTTCCAACCCCATAAGAATCACTTTAATATCTATTATGAGCTAAGAGATATACCTGTTCTAAGTTGGAGTTACTGCACAGTCTGGAATTCTGAAACAGTTTCGGTTAAGTTCAGTTTTTGGCCAATTTATTGACAGAATCAGAAAAAGTGTTGTGAATAAAAGTTGTAGATAATTGTGTAAGCTTTCCAACCATGTAAAGATCATCTGAATTGGACGTCTGTAGCTCGAGATATGACTGTTTTACTGAGTTGCTGAAATTGGAGTTCGCCCAGAAAAATCAGATTTTGCTTATCTATTGAATACATCATCTCGGATCGTACTGAATTTCATCTTCTGTGTTTTTGGAAACAGATGTCAGGCAGAGGACGTGGCAGAGGTCGTGGAGGTGCTAACCCACCCATTACTATGGAGGAACTCATGCAAACTCAGAACCAGATGATGCAGATGTTTATGCAGCACATGCAGAATAATCCCCCTACAGGAGGACCACCGCCTGTGCAAGTGAGGGATAAGCGTGGGGAATTTTTGAAGGGACGCCCTCCAGTGTTTTCTCATGCTGCTAATCCTTTAGAGGCAGATGATTGGGTGAGGGCAGTGGAGAAACAGCTGAATATAGCCCAATGCAATGATATGGAGAAGGTGTTATATGCATCTGGTCAGTTACAGGGGACAGCTCAGACTTGGTGGGAGTCGTATCAAGCTGCACGCCCTGACAATGCTCCTCCTATCACTTGGAATGAGTTTGTTAGAGATTTTCGAGCTCGTCATATTCCTGAAGGTATAATTGAGCTGAAGCAGGAAGAATTCAGAAACCTTAGGATGGGACAGATGAGCGTTAGTGAATATCATGACAGGTTCACCCAGTTGGCTCGCTATGCTCCTAATGAAGTGAGGGAAGATGCAGACAGGCAGCGTCTTTTCTTGAAGGGAATTTATTATGATCTTCGCTTGCAGTTGAAGGGGAACAACTATGCTAGTTTTCAAGAGCTGGTAAATAAAGCTATTGTGCTTGATAATGAGCGCAGAGAGATGGACAGGAAGAGGAAGATGAAGGTACAAAGCTCAGGAAGCAACAACCGTCAGCGCACTAATTCTCAGCATGGTTTCCATCAGAAGTTTCAGGGACCGGTTAGCCAGTGGAATCGTAATCCGAATCAGAGGTGGTCCCAGAATTGGCAAAGTAATCAGTCACAACAGCGTTCATCATATCCACAGCGTCAACAGTATCAGCAGACTTGGCAACAGACTCCTCGTACTGGAAATTCCAATGTTACCCCCATGAAGAATAGTGCTCCCAGCACGCCTACTAGATGTTTTGTCTGTGGTAAAGAGGGGCATATGTTTTACCATTGTCCTGAGAAGCAGAACCAGCAGACTCTTCAGAGCCAGAAGAGCAACCAGAGGCAATCTGGTACTGGAAGGGTGAATCACGTGTCTTTTGATACAACTCATGATGCACCAGAAGTTATGATTGGTACGTTCAATGTACATTCCACTCCCGCAACTGTTCTTTTTGACTCTGGAGCATCTCATACATTCATATCCAACATTTTTGTTAAAATGCATAGTATACCCATGCTAGCTATGAAAGAACCTCTCTTAGTAAATTCACCTGGAGGTACCATGCAAACCAGTAATCGTTGTCTTCCAATTAGTATGGTATTAAGGGGGGTAGAGTTTAAGATAACTCCTATAGTGTTGAGGACATCTGGTATTGATGTGATATTGGGTATGGACTGGATGAAGCAAAATCAGGCAGAGATTCAGTGTCAGCAGAAAGTGGTAGTTGTGACTGCACCTAATGGAGATAAAATCAATGTGGATGTAGCAGTGCAGAAGCAACCAACTGCTGTGGTGAATCAGCTTGAAGATACTATTAAGGAGAATTCAGTGATTGAGGAATTTCCGGATGTCTTCCCTGATGAATTGCCAGGTATGCCACCTGACAGAGACATTGAATTTCTTATTGAATTACTTCCTGGAACTGCACCTATAGCCAAACGACCATATAGGATGGGAGTAGATGAATTAGAAAAACTTAAGAAACAAATTAAAGAATTACAAGATAAAGGTTTTATTCGACCTAGTTCATCACCTTGGGGAGCACCAGTTATTTTTGTTGATAAGAAAGATGGCGGTCAGAGGATGTGTGTTGATTACCGGTCACTAAATGAGGTAACTATCAAGAATAAGTACCCTTTGCCCAGGATTGATGACTTGTTTGATCAGTTGAGAGGTGCTTGTGTGTTCTCTAAGATTGATTTACGTTCTGGTTATCATCAGTTGAAGATTCATGTTTCTGATATTCCAAAGACAACTTTTACTACAAGGTATGGATTGTATGAGTATACTGTTATGTCATTTGGATTGACCAATGCACCTGCATACTTTATGTACATGATGAATAAGGTGTTTATGGAATATTTGGATAAGTTTGTGGTGGTATTTATTGATGATATACTGGTATTTTCCAAGACGGAGGAAGAGCATGCTGAACATTTGAGGTTGGTATTGCAGAAACTTAGAGAGCATAAACTGTATGCGAAGCGAAGTAAATGTGAGTTTTGGTTGAAGGAAGTTTCTTTCCTTGGTCATATTGTTTCTAATGGAGGGATATCAGTGGATCCAGGTAAAGTAAAGGATGTATTAGATTGGAAACCACCTATTGATCTTAGCGAGATTCGTAGTTTCTTGGGATTAGCTGGATATTACAGACGGTTCATTGAAGGGTTTTCTAAACTTGCTAAACCTATGATATCTCTGTTAGAGAAGAATGCCAAGTTTGTGTGGTCAGATAAATGTCAAGCTAGTTTTGAGGAATTGAAGAAGAGGTTGACTATAGCGCCTGTTTTGGTTTTGCCAGATTTGAGTAAGAAGTTTTCTATTTATTGTGATGCTTCTCGTCAAGGTTTGGGATGTGTTCTTATGCAAGAAGGCAGAGTTGTGGCTTATGCATCTAGGCAGTTGAGAAAGCATGAGTTGAATTATCCTACACATGATTTGGAGTTAGCAGCTGTAGTTCATGCTTTAAAGATTTGGAGACATTATTTGATTGGACATAAGAGTGATATATACACTGATCATAAGAGTTTGAAGTATATTTTCACTCAGTCAGATTTGAATTTGAGGCAACGCAGATGGTTAGAGTTGATTAAGGATTATGATATTGAGATACACTATCATCCTGGTAAGGCTAATGTAGTAGCTGATGCTCTTAGTAGGAAAAGTTATGCCAATGAGATACGGACGTTGTCTATGACTAGTGAGTTATGTGCTGAATTTGAATATTTGAATTTGGGCATTGTTACTAATACAATGGAATTAGTGATAGAGCCTACCTTAGAGCAAGAAATCTACAAGGGTCAGTTTGAAGGATGAGAAACTAAAGAAGATAGTGGAAGATATAGTGATTGGTAAGTCACCAGGCTTTCGGATGGATGATAATGGAATTTTGTGGTTTGGAAAGAGGCTGTGTGTACCTGAGGATCAAACTGTTAGACAAGCAATTCTTCGCGAAGCTCATGAGTCAGCTTATTCTATTCATCCTGGTAGTACTAAGATGTATTTGGATCTGAAACAGAAATATTGGTGGGTTCGATTAAAGCGAGATGTGGCTGAGTATGTGGCATTGTGTGACACTTGTCAGAGGGTGAAAGCAGAGCATCAGAGACCTGCTGGATTGTTGCAACCAATGAAGATTCCTAAAGGGAAGTGGGAGGAAGTTGGTATGGATTTTATAGTAGGGTTACCTCGTACTCAGAAAGGTTATGACTCTATTTGGGTGATAGTAGATCGGTTAACTAAAGTTGCTCATTTTATACCAGTTAAGACTACTTACCATGGACCAAAATTGGCAGAGTTGTATATGGAGAGAATAGTCTGTTTGCATGGAGTACCAAAGAAGATTGTATCTGATCGAGGATCGCAGTTTACGTCGCATTTTTGGAAAGCTGTGCATGAATCATTGGGAACAAAATTGAATTTTAGTACATCATATCATCCACAGACAGATGGACAGACTGAAAGGACCAACCAGGTATTAGAGGATATGTTGAGAGCTTGTGCATTGCAATATGGAACTAGTTGGGATAAGAGTTTGCCTTATGCAGAATTCTCTTACAATAACAGTTGTCAACAGAGTCTTAAGATGGCACCGTTTGAAGTTTTGTATGGACGTAAGTGTAGAAATCCATTGTTTTGGGATCAGACAGGTGAATCTCAAGTGTTTGGTACAGATGTTCTTAGAAACGCAGAAGATCAAGTGCGAGTGATTCGTGAGAATTTGAGAGTAGCACAGTCTCGTCAGAAGAGTTATGCTGACAATAGAAGAAGAGATTTAGTTTTTGAGGTAGGTGATTATGTCTATTTGAAGGTGTCACCTATGAAAAGTGTGAAGAGGTTTAACATGAAAGGTAAATTAGCACCAAGGTATGTTGGACCATTTAAAGTTATTACTAGACGTGGGGAAGTTGCTTATCAATTAGAGTTGCCTGAGAATTTATCTGGAGTACATGATGTGTTCCATGTTTCACAACTTAAGAAGTGTTTACGGGTGCCTGAGGAGCAGATATCTTTAGAAGAGTTGACTGTTAAAGAGGATCTTACATATGAAGAGTTTCCGATTAAGATTTTAGAGACTGCTGAAATAGTTACTCGAAGTCGGATTATTAAGATGTGTAAAGTACAGTGGAATCAATATTCAGAGGCAGAGGCAACTTGGGAAAGAAAGGATGAATTGAGGAAATCATATCCGCAGTTGTTTGAGTAAGCAGTTCAATCTCGAGGACGAGATTCTTTTAAGAGGGGTAGAATTTGTAACACCCAAAAATTCTAAACTTTAGGAATAATGAATTTCAAATAAGTTAGATAACAATTAAGGGTAAATTAAAATTTTAAAAACTATTTGGTGATGCATTCATGCTGTTGCATTTATTTTATTTTGTGGTGTGGACTTTATTTTATTTTGATTTGGATTTGAAACTCTATTTGAAAAGGTTTTGGAAAATAAACAAATGAAGAAAAGAAAGAAGAAAAAAATATATAAAACAACTTACCTTCCGCCTGGTGGCCGAAGGCCCGTCGGATCGGCCTGCTTTCCTCCCCGCGCTGGGCCGCAAAGACGGGCCACTGCCGCGCTCTCCATGGCGTCGGTGGGCCGGCCCAGGAGGCTAGAGCCGTGCGCCTCATCCTCTTCAGCCGCTGACGGGCGAGGCCCAGGTGACAGTCGCATCCCCTACCTCCGTCGTGACCGGGACGGATACGAACACCGGTTCCAACCGAATCAAATCTTCTAGTTTGGATTTCCTAACTGAAATCGATGAAGTGAACCTATAAAAGGGTAGCCGGGGTTCTCTTCTTTCCGTTTTCCATCTAAAACTCTAGTCCAACCACGTGAAACCGAGCGCTAGGGATTGGGGGGAGTTGGAGGTTTCGGTTGCTCGTAGGAGGAGCTCGCGGGTGGATTTGAGGCCGTGTTCTTCGCGTTGGTGAGTCCGCACTCTCCTTCTCTACCTTCCCATGTTTTTTCTTTTGGGTGGAGATGCTTCGAATTGTGTTTTTGAAGGTCACCGATGGGTCGGCAATGGCGCCACCGCCCTCCTCTCGTCGCGTGCCGATTTCAATCCACTGTAGCTAGCTTGTACCGCATAGATGGATTCGCATTGAGCTCCTCGTTCGGTTGGAGTTGGTTGCGGGGAAAACGGTGGCCGGAAACGGGAAAACCGTTTGATTCCGGTGAGCTCGGGTGGCCGGCCATGGAGGCCGCCGGCTGGATTTGGAGGAGAAGGCCGAGTTTCTCTCTGAGAAGCCAAGGGTGATCTCAGCCGTCCGATTTTGAATAGATGGCCGAGATTATAAGATACCTCTTCGCGGGGTAATCTTTCTAAAGAGTCCCTGGACTTTTTCTTAATAGAACCCGCCGTCCTTTAGCGTAAACCTTGAAAACGTGTCTTCGTGTTTTGAAAGCGTATTTCGTCGCGGTAAAGCAAAAATACGTTTTCAGATATTTACAGTTTTGCCACTAGAATTGTTTTGGTCATAAAATCTTTATTTTAACTTCGATTTGACCCGTTCAAGTTGCGTTAGGTTCGTATTTGCAAGCTCTACATGTTAGTGTAGTTGTACAGTTGGTTTTGATAATTTATTTTTCGAGTTTATAATTGAGTATTTATTTATCTATAGGAAATCTTAGAAAATTCATAATTTTCACGTTTTAAATCCGAATTTGGTGATCTTTGCGTCTGTGTGATCGTAGAAACATGTAGAAGAGTTTTATAAACTTTTATTACTGTTTTGTTATTATTGGTGTACTGTTCTAATTGTATCTTTTTGTTTGCTTCGTGTTTGTTTGATTGGATGCATGTGTGTTGTTGATTGATGATCGAGTATAGAAGGTGAGCAGTATCTGGATGATTCGGAATATTACTTTGAGCCAAGTCAGCAGTATCACTTGAAAAGCTTTGATCAAGGCAAGTATAACACAGAACTATCCTTGTTACCTATACATTGAATTGTCATACATATGCATGTGCTTACCTTGACAACCTTAGAGATTATAACTTAGTGATTGTTATCTTGATTCCTTGTCAACCTTGGGAATGCATATGGGTAGCTACTGCTAGTGCTTAAACTAAGAACAATGATCTTGTAATTTGATTAATGGATTAAGCAATCAACTATTAAGATGATTTTATTACTGTTAAAAGAGGGCTAGAGCATGTGTATTATTTTGATGCTCTGGTTTCTCTCCATAAGGACTTATCTGTAAGTGATAACCGGGATATACAGTACAGCTGTGAGGGCTATATGGCTCTGGCTTTAGTTGTTCAAGAGACCTTTTCTAGCTTGTTAGAGGTTACCTTAAATGGCGTAAGAATGGCTTGCCACGTTGGGTGTAGTGCGAGCCCCTGGCCTAGTGTGTATAGGCTGCGGTTGTTGTGCCACAGGGAAGGGGGGTTCTACATCTGCCTGCCGAGTGAATCTAACGGCCCTAACTTGTTAGACGAACTTTTGAGTGGCTTTATATGGTTCTCGGGTGTTTGGGCTTGATCTCCCCACTCATTTGGAAATCATGACTCACAGTGAAAGTGTACACCTCTGCGCAGAGTTAAAAACTGGTATACTAGCCGTGCTCACGGATACGAGCGGCCTTGGGGATTCTTATGGAATAGTTGATCATAACTGTTATATCATGCTAAATTATTGTTGATTATTATTTGCTCATGTTAATGCTATTCATTATCCTTATTACAATTGATCATTGGTTCTTTAATGGGAAGTGGTTTATCTTGATGCTACTCAATTGCTAATATATGATTAAAAGCTAAACGCAGTTAAACAATGTCTAGCCTTTTTGAGCCTCATGAACCCTGTGTTATATTTGTTGAGTTCGACATGGACTCACCCTTGCTATTTCCACCATAACAGATGAAGATATAGAGGAAGATTATCGGAATGAGTACTAGTCTTGGTGTCAACCAGTCAACCGTGTCCCTGTGTGGAGTTTCCGCTGAAGAATTACTATTAGTTATTATTACCGATCGTTCAAGACTATGTCTTAAATACTTATTCATTATGTAATAAGCACTGTGATGATACTTTGTAATTGTCAACTTATGTGTGCGACTGTTTCCTGGGGCGCACATGAGTCTTTTATGCATCCTATTTTTGTCCTTAAAAATGGGTGTGACAGTTAACCAGCTAGATTATTATATTATAACTCAATTAATTCGAAAAATTCCTTGAATTTTGCATTTGCAGTACTGATGCTTGGCTACAGTTGGTTCCAAGGGAGCAAAGCAGAGTTGCTTGCAGCATTTACCTTGTTTGATTGTATTTTTGGATCAGCTATATGCTTTCTTGCTTGATTTCTTCTGGCAGTACACATGTAAAGTGCCTTTTGTACTCTGCAAACTAGGCCACTACTAGAATAGATAGTCTAACAAATTGTAGGAAAACAAGGATGATTCTTGTATGATCTCATATTTTGTTTCAGGCTCCTTATGTTGTTTTATAATAATATTATCCTAGGTTTGTTCATGTTTTGGAAAGCCTTGGGAATTATCATGTTATAAAAATATGAGATTACAAATAGCTGCCATTATTTATGTTGGGCTGGTGTGATCATGTCTGTACTGTAAGTAAAATTCACCCTAACTTAGCATCTGAGTCGCATATTAGCACAACTACAAGATCCATATTTTTGCTACTAATAGGAACTTTCTGTTATTATCCAGCATAGCTACAAGATCCACCAGAAATATCACTATGTTCCACATGTAGTATCTGATGAAGCCATTCTATTTTGTCCGTATTGTAGTTTCAGAATGTTACTGGTGTATGCATTCATGATGATTGTAGTTGTTGGAGGCCAGGAGGGGTCGTCCAAGCTGGGTCGCTTTGATGCTTAAATATATGTGATCACACATGTGTGTCTGCTAGCAGTAAGATCTTTGCACCTCTTATTTAGAATTTAGATCACTGTCTATATATTAGGAAAACATGCATGGCTAAGCAGTGCTGTTTCAGTTTATTTAGAGATTAGGAAAACATGCATAGTTTGGTCCATGGTCCTTGCTTATTTAGAAATTAGATCACTGTCTATATATTAGTCAACTGAAATACTGCAGCAAAAACTGAATCTAGTTTGTTGAACTAGCCTAGCTACTACTGAATTGAACTAACAGAGCCAATGAGCTATTACTGAATTGAACTAGTGTAGCTATCGTTTGTGGCGGTGTTCTTCATCATCAAAATTAGATTCCTTGCTTGCAGCAACAATTTTGTTGACATGCTTGCAGTAGCATTTCTGTTTATTTCCCCCCTAGTGACCATTGACATACTGAAATTTGCACAGTACAGAAAATTAGTAAGCCATTAGAAAATAAAATTTTTACGGAAGTTGTCCTGCTATTTATACCTTCTGAATGTTGCTCAATCTGTGCTTCACATTGCCATCATTTCTGTATGCTAGAGATCCTATATATGTACCTTAGTCCATAGGCTACTCTCTTCATTGATAGCATGGTTGTTAATTTTTTGATATGAAGTAACCTGACCTGACCTGACTAGACACTACTTTATGCTGCAAGTAATGCGTGCTTATTTTTCAACTCAAATTTATTGATATTCTACTCAAGTTTACCTAGTAACCTAGTAATATTGTAATAGAAGAAAAGAGATATTTCAGCTTATATGAACGGTCCTTTGCAGGTTGATGATGTATTGGAGTCAAAGTTGGACAGAACATTTGAACTTGTCATGGATGAACCTGTGATTTCAGATCTCAGTTATCAAATAATCTGAACGGTGAGACCACAGTTAAAATCTCAAGTCAATTGTGTTTAGTTTGATTTTTGCAAATTTCTCAAAGGGGCTGCTTGTCTGTTTATCATTTTGTGTGACTTCTGTCTGTCAGGTGTGCTCATGTTTTTTTTTCTGTTTGCCTTTGAAAAATTGGTCAGTGACTATTTCCTCCTGTTAGCTTGTGACTTAAGCTCTTGTTGCCTTGTTTTTCCTGTTCCTGTAGCTATTCTGTTTCAAAAACTCCTATAATCCACAGCAGCAATAGCTCTGCTGCAATGTGTTTCAAAGTTTCAGTACAGAGCTTCAGTAGCAGCTTATCTTTTCAGTTTTTGGGAGCTCGGCTTGACTGATTTGTACAGGGACGCAACATTTTCTGTTTGGCACTGCATTGGTCGGCTCTGTTTTTATATCATGAGCAGTAGCTTGCATGCTTTGTTTAGTATAGCACATCAGAGTAGTACATCCACAAGAACTTTATATTTCAGTGCTCCAACAGTTTGAGCAACATTTCCTTGGGTTCAGGACATGCCAATTTGAATGGTTTCTGTGTCCTAATTCTTTTTCCCTTACAGTAGTTTAAGAATCCTACTTGCTTCTTGTCTTTGATCAACTACTTCCCTTGCAATCCTGTGATTGAATCTATTTGTATTGATCTATTAGATGTACCCAGGATACGTGAGGAACTATGATAGGATCAACTTTGGTGTTTTCTTTGATCATCTTGCTGTGCTGCAGCCATCGTTCTTTTCTAAAAAACTTTACAAGTGAACTGCAACAAATAAGCTGTTGTTTGATTTCTTCCAGCTTTACATATGTAAAGTCCCTTTTTGACTTTTTCTTATTTGTTTCAACAAGTGATGTTTGTTTTGAATGTGGTCTACAGGACATGGACAAATTCCAGCAATCTAATGTATTCACTCATGCTCCTGACATCAAGAAAAACTAGCTGGCAACACCTGTTGAACTATTAGTTTGGTGACTAAGATCACTTGCGAGATAGGGATGTGAGATTTCCATCTGTTTATTTTTATCTTAGACAACTTTGTGACTAAGGTCACTCATTGAACTATTGGTTTGGTGTTCATTATGAATGTAATAAATATGTTGATGTATGACTTGTTAACCGCTAATGGAATATATTGTTGGGCTTCCATATGTTAATGTGGATTGTTTGTGCTGATGTGTGGGGTATCTGATGGTATCGATCAGGCCAAATAAATGAGCTATCCTACATGACAAGGTCTAACAACTTGTGACATTAAAGTAGTGGTCATAAACGTTTGTGACTCCGAAATCAATGTCATAATATTATGATATCAACACTTAAACGTCATAAGTTGTAATTAAAGACGTGCATCTTCTGACATTTGAATTTTCGTCAACTTGGTGTCATAAATGTTGATTTGTGACTTAATTTGCATGTATTATGACATATATGAAATGTCAAAAGATGGCACATTTCTTGTAGTGGTCTTAGGCACACGGAAGAACCCTTGAGAGACGATGGAAACAAACACAAGCAGCGGAAGAAAACAACCAACTCTAGGCAGTTGCGGACTATCCGAACCCTGGTGACGAACTGTCCGCAGTAGGGTCCTCGGACTGTCCGGGTCACCTTGGCAGACTGTCTGGCGGCACGAACCAGACTAACAACAGAAACTGTTTAGAACACAGACCATAGCAGCGGACTGTCCGCGGTTTGCACCGGACTGTCTGCAGTTCAAATTCAATAAGACACATAGCGACGAGCTAGTTCTGGACACAGCTCAAGAAAACACTGGCGGATTGTCGGCAACCAGGTGTCGAACTGTCCGCAGGCTAGTTCTAAGAAAACTCACCGAGAGAGAAGAGTTCTGGACTCGGCTGGACAGGGGTCGTGGACTGTCCGCACTTCCGTCGGTCAAACTCAAAAACCACAACGAGAAAACTTGGTTCTGGACTGGACGAACCCCGACTCCCAGACTGTCCGCCGACCAGGCACGGACTGTCCACGAATCGCGCAAACAGACAAACAGAGCACCCCAAAAATCGCCTCCTCACTTCGATTCACAAATTTGCGGTCAAATCTTCACCAACTGCCATGAAACTTTGTGAGCATGATCACAAGGTAGTAGGGGAGCTACCTCTAAGAGGTCATTGCCCAATTTGAAGCCAATCAACGGGAAATCGAAGGGGAACGAAAAACAACGGGTCTTGAGGCCTGACCAAGAAATCGTCCGATCTGCGAGCTCATGAGGAATTGATTGATTTCCTTCGGTAGAAAGGCTCAACTCACGTCATAGTTTAAATCAATGCAAAAAGAATGGATCAAAAAGGTCTAGAAACAACGAATCGACTCAAGAACGAGAGAAGGAAGGAGAAGAACGTGAAGAACACATCAAGAACACTAAGAATGATTCTTCCACTGAATCCTAAAGGACACAAGGAGGATTCGGGACCTCATTTCCCACTTGAAATCTTGGTTCTTATACAAACCACAAGGATTAGTGGACCTTTCTCTCATAGACAAGGGGAGGGGGAAACCCTAACAAGGAAAAATGCAAATGGAGGAGGTGAGAGAGATAGAGGCTCCCTCATCCTATTTAACATGGTTATTACACATTTCAGTTTTGTTCCTAGATACAATTGAGTCAAACCACTTAGCACAAAGGCGTTATGGTCCAACCCGAAGTTATCTTCATCCGACGGCCACCGTGCCTCCTCATCAGTAGCTTCGTCTCGACGCGAACTCCCCAATGCCGCCACGTGTCATCCGTTTCTCCTCGAAACCTCCACCTGGGTTTTGTGGCCCAAACCCGTAAACCTACCACCAATGATTTTGAGGCCCAAACCACCAAACCCGCTCGCGAGTAGCATACTCTATATGTGTCCCGCGCCACTCGACATGTGTCACCGCCGTCCTCGACCGGTCGGCACGCCAAGTCTTCTGAGCCTCGCTCGACCCACATATCCGCCGTCTTGACTCGGTCAACACCGTCACTTCCATGTCTTCTTGCACTTGTCGATGTCCTAAGTGTCAGCCACCGCGGCTAGTCACCCAGCCTCCGGGTCTCTCGGTCAAAGCCTCACGTCCGTCCTTCACTACTCCCAGTCCATCGGCACAACACATCCTCCTTGACCTTCATCTCGCCGTCGACCACTGCCTCCGAGCTTCACACCTGCACAACACAAGCCAAGAGACATGTCGCACACATAGCTTTCACCATGATAGGGTTAGTCACCACAAAACCTACTTCGTGGATCACATTGACAATCATTCATCACAAAATGAACACATAAGGGTACTTGTCAACCTTGTGTTCGCAAAGACGTGTGTGATGTAGGGTGTAGCAAAACTTATAGCAGGGTCAAATTAAATAAAGTGAAATTTGTTTGTTGCTTAACGTACAGGGAGTAATAATCACTTAATAATTCTATACAAGTCAAAGTCATGCAAGACTAGTGCGATTAATTGTTCATCAGAGCATGTAGCTAGTGTATTTGTATTCCGTTGTATAATGTATAGTATACCCACCACTCTCTGCTGCTTGTCTCCCAGCGTAATGACGGTTGGTAACGGGCGATCAATCGTACTCGCGGCCACGGTGATGACCCACGGAGCATTATTCGCAACGGTCTGAGGCCTCGGACCTTCGTTCCCGCCGGCGAACACGACGGTGATCCCCTTCTGAACCGCGTGCAGGGCGGCCAACGAGTCCTGGGAACCGACGGTGGCACCAAGGGACAGCGACAGCACGTCCACCCCGTCGTGTATGGCGTCATCGATGGCCGCGAGCACCATCGCCTCGCTGCCGCGGCCACGGCCGTCCTCGGTGAGCCAGAGTGATTTGTACACGGCGATGCGGGCGTGCGGCGCGCCGCCACGCGCTACCCCCGCCGCGAGGCCGTGGAAGCTGGCTGCATCCACGGCGGAGCCCGCCGCGGTGGACGCCGTGTGCGTGCCGTGGCCGTTCGCGTCCCGGGCCGAGAGGTAATCGCTCCTGTGGAGGGGGAGGACCTCCGTGTCGAGTCCAGCATCGTAGAAGCGAGCCCCGATGATCTTGCGGCACCGGCGGGTAACCTTCGTCGCTGAAGCTTCTCGACTCCGGCCAGATACCTGATCGAAGCAAGTTAGAGATGGCCATGAGGCCGGATGTGCGTCATGAAGGGGCTAGTGAAGAAATGCATGTAAGAGTGTGTACGGACCAGTGTCGACAACCCCGATGATAATGTCCTCTCCGTATCTGCCTTTGTGGAGCAGGTTGCTGGGCATTTGGTAGCTCAGACCAAGGAAGTCCCAGCTGTGGGTGGTTGCCGTCGTGTAGGTTCTGCTAGGTTCCACACTGATGACTTCTGGAAACTCTGTAGATATTGGATAGATAGAGTTAACAACGCCACAAGGGGAGGCGGCAGGCGGGGCGTGCTTAGTTATTACAGTTTGCCTTTCTCATAGAGTGCAGCTAGCTGTGGATCGAGTAAAGCGATCGCAAAACTCCTCACCTGCGAGCTGTTTAGCTTCGTCTTCAGTGAGCATCGCCGCGAAGCCTGAGAAGCCATGCTTGTAGTTGTGGAGCATGGAGGCCGCAGAATCTTCCATGCTGAAAGTTCATATATATGATTTCACACACGCATAAATATATACCGTCTTCAGTGGGCAGAACAAATATAAACCCAGCAGAGGAAGGAAATGAACTGACTGAAATTAAAGAGGCTATTATATATACGAGCACGTGCCTTCCAAGAACATTGCTGAGTAGATCATGGTGCGAAGCGACCACATCGTCGGGATGCCCATGTTTCACATGTCCTAGCCTCCTAGGTACACGATATAGAGCTGCAAACATTACAGGTTACAAATCATACTTTCCTAATAACATTATTCATGATTAGCAAGATATCAAATCTACCGGTGTGTGTGTGTGTGTATAGCTAGTGATCACTGATAAAATTGTCGGCAGGTATATATGCTTACCGTGCGAGAGCCTGCGTGTGCTCCCAAGAACAGAACGCAAAAAGGTAAGTACGAGGGCTGAAGCTACAGGGACACGTGATGAACTAGAGAATGCTGCCATGTTTTGCTATGCTGTCTCCGATGTGCCATTACCCGTTAGTGATCCGGTATTTATAGATCGATAGACGACGTGCATGCATGGAGGCTCTGTTATCAAGATTCTAAAAAGACATGCATGCTCTTCCACGATGGTTCAGGCCTTGTTCACTTCCCCGTCCCAACCCAAAATATTTCCTCTTTCACCTATCACATCAAATCTTTCGACGCATGCATGGAGCATTAAATATAGGTAAAAAAGATAACTAATTGCATAGTTTGTCTGTAAATGTCGAGACAAATCTTTTGAGTCTAGTTAGTCCATGATTGAACAAATTTTGCCAAATAACAACAAAAGATGCTACAGTAACTTTTCGCTTACTTTTCGCGAAGTGAACACACCCTCATTCTCTCGTCCGCGTTGACGCAGCCAACTAGCGTAATCCGAATTAGGCATCGTCACGATTTCCTAATCCTAATTACCCATGTGCGCTTCTCATGTTTGAGGCATCGCTTGCCATAGGAGACGGTTTCAGACACTGCTTCTGCATCACAGTTTCCTTAATTAGTTTTTTATTAGTAGATTTGTTTTTTCCACTAGCAAAGACTACAGACCGCGGCTGCATAACATAACATATATTACTTCCTATATAATTGACAAGTTACGTGCTAGGACGACCATTCACCAACTTGCTAATGATTGCTATCTTATTCTGCAGGTGCAAGAGCATTTAGGATTTTTATATCCCCTACTACCAGGCTATGCCGTACCAACCACTTTATTTCCCTTTTTTTCTGCCAAAGTTCTACTTCTACCGATTATTTGACGTTTTTCTTTTATTAGATCGCGGTTTGACTTTTTCTTTGCTTCCTAATGACGACAATCATCGTTGGTCTCCACGATGAATCATTCAAGGTATCAAGACGAGTTCAATTTCTTCTTGTTTTCGGAGAGGAAACATGGCTAATTCATCAAGGGATAAAAAAATGCATGCTCTCGTTGCTTTTCTAATAATATTTGATTACATCCATGCTAGGACTGAAAAAGCATAAACTGCGATCTTGTGCTCATATCAGTAGCCAACGAGAGGCTCCAATGCATGTCATCTGTGCTTTTGATTATTATTCGACGTACATGATTAATTGGACTAACATGTATGCAAAGATGTATTAGACATGTTCATTTAGAAAAGCAATTGGACCGATCCAGACCTTTTGGTGATGTCCTGTGACACCAATGGATTTTGGCAGATCTATTGGTTTCATCATCCCATCTCTGCCCTAGCATTTAGCTCCTAGGGATGTCAGTATTTAACAGGTCCAAAGTCCTGAGAAGAAACAGCAAAGTAATAATGGGCAGAAACAAGAAGAGAGTCAAAGGGCACCGGATCATCCACAAGTGAAAAAGTCAAGGAAGCACAATATTACCAGATCGTCTGTCGATGCGTAGACGAAGCCACTGAATTATCATGTGAAAACGGAGCCGCGCCACAAAGAAGTTTCAGTCAATGGATAATGAAAGGGTGCACTCACTAGGTTGTCTAGAGTTGTGAGAACCAGTCGCTGTGGCTCGAATGACAATGGTTGGCAACTGTCAGATGCCTCGGTAATCTGTGATGAGCAATACTGGGCCCACTGGATCATCCTGTGATGATTGTGTCATGGCCCGATCGTGACATGGTCATTCATGAGGATCACATGCATTTCAATCTGTATTTAGAAAACAAGTTGTGCATAACACTGCATTTTTTGGGCACTGCTTGTTCCCGCGGACCTTCCACCACACCACCGCAGCATCCGTGAGAGCAATAACGCAGACTTAGAGTTTTTCACCCAGACCTTTCGGTGATCACCTGGACCGTTCACTAGAACACTTCATGCACAGAGTTGAGTTGTCACCACAACAGCTCTTATGGCCCCACCTGTCATAACGGCTGTCTCCATTTCGTGGAGAGGGCAAACACCAGCACACTCCACTCACCCTCCTCACTCTCACACACCCTCTCTCTCTCTCTCTCTAGTTCTTTCCACTCTCTCTACTACACCTAGAGCAAGGACGGGCAAGGTAGAAGGAGCAAGGGAAGGGAGGAGATCATCACCAACAAGAAGACCATGGAGATTAGGGAAGGGAGGAGATCATCACCAACAAGAAGACCATGGAGATTAAGTGAAGATGATGGCCACAAGGGTTGGGGACTAAAGAGAAAGGAGTTCTCTCTCCCTAGCACTTAGGAGCAAGGAGGAGAAATCAAGAAAAGGAGGCGCAAGGGAAGTAGGGAGGTGAACCAGCTTCTCCATCTTGTTGAGGAGCTCAACAACATCCCCATGAATCCCTTGGTATGTTGGATTCAAACTCAATCATCATTTTCATCAAAAACCAAGAACTAGTGTTCTTCACCTAGAAAACATCCCCTATGCACATTTTGATGTTTTGATGTAATGTAGCTAGATTCAACTATCTAGATAGTGACCATAGAACCCTAGCTAGAAGCATCCCATGAAAATAGGTTAGCCATGCATGCACAAACCCTATGCCAAGATTTCAACTTCGAGATCTTAAACTGCATAGAGTTTGTTCCCGTGGACGTTCGGCCTGCATGCCGAACCCTCTGCGAGAATAGTCACAGTGTTCAAACACTTAGCCTCTATGGTCGATGTTCCTGTGGACCATCTGTGAGAACACCGGACTGACTGGTAAAAATTCAAATATTCACCACTGACAACACCATGTTCGGGTAGAATTTCTTGGACCAACAGGTGTATTGGTGGACCTTTATCACGCTGCAAAATTTCAATTTTGGGTTATGAATAGAAAACACTAAATAAAACGAAGGATTTAAATATTTGGATAAAATTTGTCAACATTAGTTTAAGTTTTCGTATATATTTTAAAGAAAATGGTGTTTTTTTAATATTTCTGAATTAATTTGATGGGCTTTTATTGACGTGGTGCTTGTCTATTGCTTGGTTTTGGTGATTTTGTTTATGGTAAGTTTTCAAAATACGTTTAGATGTCATTCGATCCTTCCTGCTGAACTTTCCTAGAACCTTTTTCTCATTTTTCCTAGAGCAAGATCCAATTTTTGGATGCTCTAAAATCCCTTCTCATAGGCTGCAAATATTTTATTTGGATTCATCACCTCTCAAATCTATCTCTACGAGTTTTCCTTCAATTTTTGGAGTTTTAGAAATATTTTTTAGGGATTTAAAACGATTTCAGCTTTTTCTGGAATTATTTTTGAACTGAAAATAATTTTCTAAAAATCCTGAAATTAATAAAATATATTGTTTTCCCCGACCTCAAACCCTACACCTATATACATGCTAGTGTTCTTCTCGACACGCTCGTTCTAGATCAAAGCCCTATCCCGAGCCACCACACTAGCGAACTCTCCAACTAGCTCTTCTGGCCAAACCGTTAAGTTCCGCCGTCAACCACCCCCACCACAAGGCAGCCCTCTTCGTTCTCTACGCCGTGGTATACTTGGTTCCGTAAATCCATCAACGTTTGACCCGTTTCCCTAACCTTCTTTCTCTTTTTCGGTGAGCAACTGTAAGGTCCAAATAGGCTAGAGGGGGGTGAATAGCCTAATTAAAACTTCTACAAGAATTACTTAACCACACGTTAGTACAAAAGGTGGCGAAGCAAATGCACTAGCTCTAACTAATTAAGCAAGCCACCTACACAAGTCTATAACAAAGCTATTCACTAAACACAACAACAACTACAAGCTAGAAACAAGAAGTAATACAAGAGAAGAGCTTTGAGTGATTATACCGCCGTGTAGAGATGAGAAGTACCAATCAATCAATCACACAAGAGAAGTCCTCGGGAAGAGAATGACACAAGAATTTATCCCGAGGTTCACTTGCTTCCCGGCAAGCTACTCCCCGTTGTGGCGATACACCCACTTGTCGGTTCACGAGCTAATCGACTATCAAGAGTCGAGCCCTCGGCGGGCGCCGCACAACCGCACACAAGATGGGGATCCTCCAAGCCACGAGCTCCACTAGAGTATCCAATTTGCGAACTCCCGCGGGGAAGGATCAAGAACCCCTTACAACACTTGGTGAGGGCTCCAACAATCTCCAATTGCGGGCTCAATCACCTCCGCTGCTCCAAGCCGTCTACCGTGTCAGGAAACACGAAAGAGTAACAAGAAATCCGCAGCAACTCGAAGATCAAGTGCCTCTAGAATGCAACTCTCAAGCAATGCACTTGAATCTCACTCAATCTCACTCAAGATGTGCAACTAAGCAAAGAGATGAGTGGAGGGGTTGTTCTCTAGCTCAAAGCATGTCTCTAAGTCTCAAAATATGTAAGAGATACCCTCAAACCCCGACTAACGTCTATTTATAACGAAGGGGTACGCAGCTAGCCGTTAGGAACTTAAACAGCCGAAATCGCACTGACCGGACGCGCTGGTCATACTGACCAGACGCGCCGGTCGCGCAACGGCTAATTTCCGAAGCACCGACCGGACGCGCTGGTCGCACAGACCGGACGCGATGGGTGCGACTGGACGCGCTGGTCCCGTAACTTACCGGATGCGCTGGTCAAGCCTGAGTAGTACACAACGAAACAGCGACTGGACGCGCTGTAGAACTGATCGGACGCCACAGTGCCAGCGTCCGGTTAGAGTCCAGTAAGCTCCCTGAACGACCGGACGCGTCTGGTCGACAGTGACCGGACGCGTTGCGCGTCCGATCATCAACCTAAAACACGCGCAGACACTGAACGCTGACCGAACGCGTCCGGTCATACAAAGACCGCGTCCGGTCTAGCGTCCGGTCACCTCTGTGACCTCCGTTCGCCTCCGTTTCTTTTCCGACTTCCGGCGCACTAGAAAATAGGCATTTCACTTCCCCAAAAAGCACTGAATCCGGCCTCGCAAGCTCGGCGAGAGAGAGGAACCCAAACCCCTCTCTACCGCTCAAATACTACCGCCTTCGCAAAGGTGCTAACACTACCAAGTGTACACCACCATGTGCATGTGTGTTAGCATTTCACAATCATTTCTCAAGGCGTTATGTTAGCTCTTTTACTAGATCCTAATGCATATGCTCAAGACAATGATCTGGTGGCACTTGATTCCCGAGCTAACCGTGATTGCCCCTCTTTATAGTCGGCTATGTATCCTAAAGCCGGTCAATCACTTCTCTACTCATCTTAGACCGGCAAAAGGAAAACCCCTATGGTTATACCTTTGCCTTGCGCTCTTAGATCCCTCTCCTACACTTGATCATCATGTCCTTCATATTATGTGCATCTCCACCATGATCATCATTTCATGTCCATGCACCATCTCTTTGTGATCTTGTGGCCACCACTCCTTGCCACATACACGTTCATCACATGTGTTGCTTATGCCTAACTCAAAACACTTAACACATGTCATTAGCAACTTGGTGTCATTAATTACCAAAATCAAACTTGGGCTTTCAATCTCCCCCTTTTTGGTAATTGATGACAACCATCACAAAGATATGAAATGAAATCAATTTTCAATTTCAATAGTATTAGCTCCCCCTACATATGTGCTTCCATGAGTTTGGTTCAATTGTGCACATATGTATGGATTTGAATTTTGGGAGAGTTACTACTATCAAATTGATGCTAAGGTATATAGAATGGACCTTTGAAGCGTGATACCAATCGGAGTTGCCTTTATATACCATCCTTAGCATCGATGTAGCTAGACACCACTTGTAATACATCACTTGTAAAGATCACAAACACTAAAAGTACCCCGTGAGATCAACATTATAAGCAAAAGGTGTCTAGATACCACTTGTAAAGCTACTCTCAACAAATCATCATTCAAGTTCTTTTTCTAGCATACACCACACAAACATGAATATGAATTTAAGCTTTGCAATGCAACAATTCATCATATTAATGCACATACAAATGCAACAAATAATTCATAAGCTTGCTCCCCCTACTTGTGTGCTCAATTTTAATTGATCCCTTGATTTCTCTCCCCCTTATTATATCTTTCTCTTGCAACTTAACTTTTTATCTTGTGACGTTTCTATCTTTGTGACTTTTCTCTCCCCCTTTTTCAACAATCACCAAAAAGGTGCCAATTTTAGTGAGAGATAAGTCAATCAATATGAGGGAGTCCAAATTATGGTTCAATCTAGATCACTTGCCTAGAATATGTAATTCGGTTTGATCCAAGCACAAGCTTCTTCACACCTCATAAAGTATAAGGGTTATCTTGAGCATGTTGAATTACACATCATGAGCTCATTTTCTAGATTCAACACTAGGTTTGCAAGCCCACAAACATGTCATATGCTACCACTAGATCAATCAAACATAGAAGCAATAGTGGTACCATATATACATCAAAATCATTTGATTTTCATGAATGAGCCTATTTGTCATGCAAATATGTCTATATGTTCTAACCATGTCCTTAGCAAAGTATGAATGATATGCCAAACAACTTTACCTTGCTATGTTGGAGGAGAGGCATGTCATATAAGGATGTGGGGGTGCACTCATTTCAAGTTGGAGAAGTCAAGTATGTTCAATTCATTCTTCAACTTGTAAAATCTCTTTTCATCTAGTGGTTTTGTGAATATGTCGGCTAGTTGATCTTCAGTGCCAATGCTCTCAATGCTAATATCACCCTTTTGTTGATGGTCTCTTATGAAGTGGTGTCTTACGTCAATGTGCTTGGTTCTTGAATGTTGAACCAGATTTTGTGTCATCTTGATAGCACTTTCATTGTCACAAAACAATGGCACATTCTTGAACTTGATTCCAAAATCATTCAAGGTGGCCTTCATCCAAAGCAATTATACACAACAACTACCGGCACTAATGTATTCAGCCTCAACGGTAGATAGTGCAACACTATTTTGTTTCCTTGATGACTATGAAACAAGAGACCTTCCAAGCAATTGACAAGTGCCACTTGTGCTCATTCTATCAATCTTGCAACCACCATAGTCGGAGTCTGAATATCCAATCAACTCAAAGTTAGACCCCTTTGGAAACCATAATCCAACATCATGAGTGCCCTTAAGATATCTCAATATCCTCTTGGTTGCTTTCAAGTGACTTTCTCTAGGTGAAGCCTGATATCTTGCACACTTGCACACACTAAACATCACATCCGGCCTAGAAGCGGTGACATAGAGCAAATTTCCAATCATAGACCGGTATTGCTTTTGATCTACCATGTTTCCACTATCATCAATACCCAATTGATCATTAGTGCCCATTGGTGTACTCATTTGCTTAGCATCTTGCAATCCAAACTTCTTGATCATGTCCTTGATGTACTTGCCTTGACTTACAAAAGTGCCATTCTTCATTTGCTTGATTTGAAGTCCAAGGAAGTAACTAAGCTCTCCAATCATAGACATCTCAAACTCATTAGCCATCATATTTCCAAACTCTTCACAAAAGTCTTGGTTAGTTGATCCAAAGATAATGTCATCCACATAGATTTGGAACACAAACAAGTCATTTCCAAGCTTATTGGTGAAGAGAGTGGTGTCAACATTTCCCATCTTGAACCCTTTAGAGAGGAGAAAGTCCCTCAACCTCTCATACCATGCTCTAGGTGCTTGCTTCAAACCATACAATGCCTTCTTTAGCTTGTAAACATAGTCGGGCTTCTTATCATCTTCAAAACCGGGAGGTTGCTCAACATAAACTTCTTCATTGATGTAGCCATTGAGAAATGCACTCTTGACATCCATTTGATAGAGCTTGATGTTGTGTGCACAAGCATATGCTAATAAGATTCTAATTGGCTCCAATCTTACAACCGGTGCATATGTCTCTCCAAAGTCAAGACCCTCAACTTGAGTGTATCCTTGTGCTACTAATCTTGCTTTGTTCCTCACAACCATGCCATCTTGATCTTGCTTGTTTCTAAAGACCCACTTAGTACCAATCACATTGTAGTTCTTTGGCCTCTCAACAAGTTTCCAAACTTAATTTCTAGTAAAGTTGTTTAGTTCTTCATGCATAGCATTTACCCAATCAGAATCCTTCAAAGCATCTTCTAATTTCTTAGGTTCTTCAAGTGACACAAATGAGTAATGCTCACAAAAGGATGCTAGCCTTGATCTAGTTTGAACACCACTTTAAATTCCACCAATGATTTGGTCCAATGGATGCTCTCTTGCAGTACTAGTAGGTTAGAGTATTGGGAGTTGATTGCTTCCACTTGTTTGACCTTGAACTTGAGCTTCATCATGAGTACCACTAGTGCTTGCTTGATTTGTATCAATTTGCACACTTTGGTTGATCACATGAATATCATCATCATCAACTTGCATCGGCCTTATATCACCAGTGTCCATGTTCTTCATTGCATTTGACAATTGATCTCCTCTCACATCATCAAGGTTTTGAGCTTCATTTTGAGATCCTTGGGTTTCATCAAACTCAACATCATGAACTTCTTCCAAGGTGCCATTTGTGAGATTCCAAACTCTATATGCCTTGCTTATGGTAGAATAACCAAGTAAGAACCCTTCATCACATTTCTTTTCAAACTTGCTCAATCTAGTGCCTTTCTTAAGAATATAGCATTTGCAACCAAACACTCTAAAGTATGCAATGTTGGGCTTTCTTGCATTCAATAGCTCATATGGTGTCTTTCCAAGCTTCCCATGGCAATAGAGACGGTTGCTACAATAGCAAGCCATGTTGATGGCTTCACTCCAAAATGAATGACTAACATTGTATTCACTAAGCATTGATCTAGCCATATCAATCAAGGTTCTATTTTTCCTTTCAACTACACCATTGGATTAAGGAGTGTATGTTGGTGAGAATTGATGTCCAATACTAAGATCATCACATAAATCTTCAATTCTTGTGTTCTTGAACTCACTACCATTGTCACTTCTAATCTTCTTGATGGTAGTCTCAAACTCATTTTGCACTCTCTTGACAAAAGACTTGAATAGATCATAAACATCACTCTTGTCATAGAGAAAGAACACCCAAGTATATCTAGTGTAGTCATCAACAATCACAAAACCATACTTGTTGCCACCAATGCTAGTGTATGTTGTTGGCCCAAACAAGTCCATGTGCAATAGCTCAAATCCCTTTGATGTGCTCATTTTACTCTTGCTAGGATGTGCATTTCTAACTTGTTTGCCAGCTTGACAAGCACTACATGGTTTATCCTTCTCAAAGGTGACATCCTTCAAGCCTCTAACTAAGTCATGCTTCAAAAGTTTGTTCAATTATTTCATTCCAACATGACCAAGTCTTCTATGCCACAACCATCCCATACTAGATTGGCTAAGCAAGCATGATATCAATTGTGTCTCACTATCATTGAAGTCAACCAAGTATAAGCTACCATGTCTAAATCCTTTGAATATCAAGTTTGATCCATCAACACTTATGACTTCAACATCATCACTACCAAATATGCACTTGAAACCAAGATCACAAAGTTGTGCCACCGATAAAAGATTGAAATACAAGCTCTCAACTAGCAACACATTATAAATGCTCAAGTCATTTGAGATAGCAATTTTACCAAGCCCCTTGACCTTGCCTTTCTTGTTGTTGCCGAAAGTGATAGCATCAAAACCACCATTTTGACTTGTATCAATTGAATTGAATATACAAGAGTCTCTGGTCATATGTTGAGTGCACCCACTATCAAGCACCCAATGCCTTCCTCCGGCTTTGTAATTGACCTACAAGACAAGATCAATTCCTTTTAGGTATCCAAACTTGTTTGGGTCCTCCAAGGTTAGAGACTAAGCTCTTTGGTACCCAAATGGCTTTCTTCTTTGAGCCCATCCATGGTGCACCAATGAACTTAGCATGAACATCATTTGTACCCTTAGTAAGCATATAGAAAGAATCAAACTTAATTGAGGATACATTTGCATTGGATTTCTTGTTCATGCAATGTTGCTCTATGTGACCAACTTGCTTGCAACTTTTGCAATAGCTACCATTGTTCTTCACAAAACGAGTCTTGTGAGGAGCAAAAGCAGTCTTACCTTTCTTGGGGTTATAGCCCAATCCCTCTTTGTAGAGAGAAGCTCTTTGGCTACCCAAGCACATAAGCAAGCGGTCCTCACCACCATAAGCCTTAGCTAATGTGTGATTGAGCTCTTTTACCTCCTTCTTGAGATTTTCATTCTCAACTATTAGTGTGGAATCACAAGTGAAACCACCACTACTAGATGAGGATGATGTAGATGAGCTACATGAAGGGTTAGTGGGAGCAACAATAATAGGCTTATGAAAAGTTTCATCAATTATATCACATGATATGCCTATGTTGTAAGTTTTAGCTTTCTCAACATTAGTTGGTATGTTTTCACATTTTTCAACTAGAGAGGAATGAGCTTCTTCAAGCTTAGTGTGAGACTTTTGAAGCTTCTTATGGTCTACCTTTAGACTCTCATAAGATGCCCTAAGCTCATCAAGTTCTTGCATAAGGATTTTCTTTTCCTTAAGCAAGCCCTTGCACTCATTTCTAGATTCTTTAAAATGTTGAGTGCAATCTTCTAGCATAGTGATTAGTTCATCTTTAGTGAATTCTTCTTCATCACTATCACTATCACTAGCATTATCATGATCACTCTCATCGTCGGATGATACCTTAGCGGCCTTAGCCATGAAGCACGATGGAGTGTCGAAGAGGGAGACCTTCTCTTGGATGGCAATGCTAGCATGTCCCTTCTTCTTGCTCTTGTTGTCATCCTCATCTTCACTTGAGGAATCATCACTATCCCAAGTAGCAACATGAGAATCATTCTTCTTCTTATGAGAGCTCTTCTTCTTTTCTTGCTTCTTCTTTTCCTTCTTGGTAGCATCTTCATCATCACTATCATAAGGACACTTTACAATGAGATGGTCCTTGCTATGGCATCTAAAGCATCTCATGGTATGCTCACTCTTCTTGGATGAGTTCTTCCTCCTTCTTGCACGATAGCCTTTCTTCTTCATGAATTTGCCAAATTGCTTGACAAAGAGAGCCATCTTCTCATCAATGTCATCACTATCACAAGAGCTTGAGTCTTTATCACTTGATGATTCAATCTTGGATTTGCCCTTGGATATGGTGGCTTTGAATGCCACACTCTTTTTCTTTTCATTATCTTTCTTCTCATTTTCCTTCTTCTTCTTCTTGACCAACCCATCCTTCTCATCATCTTCTCTATATGAATCATCGGTCATCACTTCTTGGAATATTTGTTGAGGAGTTGAATCCTTCAATGTAGTCCTCACTAGCACGGTGATCAATGTATCAAATCTCTTGGGTAGACTTCTCAAGAACTTCATAGAGAATTGATTGTCCTTGACCTCCTCACCAAGTGCCTTAAGCTCATTAACAATGACTTACAACCTATGAAACATCTCCGGTACACTCTCATCATCTTGCATCTTGAAGCTTGAAAATTTTTCTTGCAAGATATATGCTTTAGCGGTCTTTGTGCCTTCGGTGCCCTCAAATGTTTCTTCTAGCTTGACCCAAGCATCATGAGCAATCTCTATGTTCTTCACTTGCTCAAATGTCTTGTCATCTAATGCCTCATGAAGAGCACTAATGGCAATGTCATTGCATTGGAGCTTCTTCTCTTCCACCGGTGTAGGTGCTTTCGGATTAGCAACCTCAAATTTTGTTTCGGTGACCTTCCACACTTCTCTATTGATTGACTTTAGGTGTGCGGTCATCTTAACCTTCCAATATGCATAATTTGTGCCATTAAAGTGAGGTGCCTTCTTGGTGTTGTTGATGTGCAAGCTTAATTGAGCCATTTCTTTTTCACCGTAGGTTGTTAAGCCTCAAATAAACGGTGCCTCGGCTCTGATACCACTTGTAAGGTCCAAATAGGCTAGAGGGGGGGTGAATAGCCTAATTAAAACTTCTACAAGAATTACTTAACCACATGTTAGTACGAAAGGTGGCGAAGCAAATGCACTAGCTCTAACTAATTAAGCAAGCCACCTACACAAGTCTATAACAAAGCTATTCACTAAACACAACAACAACTACAAGCTAGAAACAAGAAGTAATACAAGAGAAGAGCTTTGAGTGATTATACCGTCGTGTAGAGATGAGAAGTACCAATCAATCAATCACACAAGAGAAGTCCTCGGGAAGAGAATGACACAAGAATTTATCCCGAGGTTCACTTGCTTCCCGGCAAGCTACTTCCCGTTGTGGCGATACACCCACTTGTCGGTTCATGAGCTAATCGACTATCAAGAGTCGAGCCCTCGGCGGGCGCCGCACAACCGCACACAAGATGGGGATCCTCCAAGCCACGAGCTCCACTAGAGTATCTAATTTGCGAACTCCCGCGGGGAAGGATCAAGAACCCCTTACAACACTTGGTGAGGGCTCCAACAATCTCCAATTGCGAGCTCAATCACCTCCGCTGCTCCAAGTCGTCTACCATGTCGGGAAACACGGAAGAGTAACAAGAAATCCGCAGCAACTCAAAGATCAAGTGCCTCTAGAATGCAACTCTCAAGCAATGCACTTGAATCTCACTCAATCTCACTCAAGATGTGCAACTAAGCAAAGAGATGAGTGGAGGGGTTGTTCTCTAGCTCAAAGGATGTCTCTAAGTCTCAAAATATGCAAGAGATACCCTCAAACCCCGGCCAATGTAACGGAACCGTCCAAATTATAAGAGCACAAGTTCAAAAACAATTGCCGAAACGATCAAATTCTCAAACTTGAGCCCATATAACTCCGGTAGTCCACGAAATCACGAGGGATTTCAAACCAAACCGAGAGCAACCAAGATCGTAGTGATTTAACATAACACAACACTTGTTACAACAGTTTGTAAGTAGCTCTCCTACATTAGAGTACAAATAATTTTATTACAAAGCTAAAATAAAGATTAGCGGAAGCAACATAATTTCTGAAACCATTTAAAATCAAATACTGCCAGTACATAGTCACATCCTGCAAAAGCATACCAGAAGAGATACTACAGAGACCATGCCCATATGGTCTAGTCTTCACACCCACATGGCGAAGACAATACTTGCAGCAACAAGTACAAATCTGCTACCTGCAACAGGTGGGAATAAACCCTGAGTACGAGAAGGTACTCAGCTAGACTTACCCGACAAAAATCAGAAACAACGGTGACACCAAGGAGTATGCAAGGATTTATAAGGTGGGCTAGCTTGACTCACTTGCAGAAAAGCTTATTACAGATAAGTAATCATTAATGCTTAAGCATCGAGTTAATAATCATTAACCTGTCATCTAGATTAGCACCTGTACTAGAGCAATCACTTCATTAGGAGCAAATAATATTAACCATAGCAGGTATAATAAGGCCATCATCATCATTATCATCAATTCCGAACCATCATTAATAATTAGTGTATCTACGCTGGAGATAACCAGTCAAGTTTCTCACTATCCGGGAGAGACGGCGACTCGAATCGATTCCAACTCAGCTGAGGGGGGTATTCCTGACACTCACCCAGCAAACCCCGCTAAAGGCAGCCGCAGATAACCTTTGGTACAACTCAGGGTGGGCCCGAATAGCGCCGCGTTCTCGGGGATTCCAGTGGCCAGGATGCTCAGGACTTTTAACTCACTTGCCCTTGGATCCTCTGGCTCCCTTCCGAGGCGACTTTCACTTTTCGACTTCGTAGCCTGAGTTGAGCTACTAGGCTTCGCGGTCGGCAACCTCAGGCCGGCCAACTAAATGTCAGGCATGCGTTCAAAATGACATAGAAGGCTCCAGGTCTCGGTCCTTAATCGACACAGAGGGGGATAGATCCACACCCAAGACCGCCATGCCTTGTTGCTTCACTATCGTCATCCCGCCCGGTCTCATTTCATTTCATTAACACATGGTTCATTTCCACAATAGCAATTATAGCCAACTGTGACCTGACAAAGCCCTATATCTCGCAGGTGACAGGAAATCACCCGACTTCTACCGGTCTAATTTAGCAGGGCTAAGCATAGATACGATCCTGTCTACATAGGATTCAAGGTTCGAATTGCTAGACAAGGAGTGTTATCAGTGCAGCAAGGGTTTCCAACCAACTCCTATCACGTAATGCAACAATACATATAACATGTATATAAAAATAATTGATTTGAAAGTAGGAGGCTTATAATGCTCCGGGACTTGCCTTGACCGAAAGAAGATAGATCAAGGGTCAGCTTCAAGAACGGTTTCCACGTCTTTTTCGACTTCGTCGGACTGGGCCTCCGGCTCCTGAACGGACTCCAACTTCGGGTTCCACGCCTAGCGAGACTTCGCTCGAGACACGATCCTCGGCACACCTATTGCATGTATATGCATCCAATGAATTTCATGTATGCACCAAGGATGACATGATGATTTATGAACACGCATGAATGATGTGAAGATGGGTGTAATGACATAGCAACATCGTAAGCACAAAACCAAGTTATGTGGTGCTCTAATAAAATCACTTCAAGGTTAGGTGCAAATTTCCTCTCTAGTATTAACATATTTGAACATCTCTAAGAAACCACTAAGTAGCACAAAGTTAAGACTAAACACACACATAACAAGATTTCAGAAATTTAGTATTTTCAACATATTATCAACAGTAGCTAAGAAAACCCATAACTGGAGTTCTACAAATCCAAATGACTTGAAAGAGGACATTCTGGAAAGCTTATGAAATTGTCTATATTTCATTTATAAACATCTAAGCATGATTTCATCATTTACCAAGTTGAAATAGCACATGTATAGAATCTGTTCCAAAAGGACAAAGAGCAAAATAATTCTGACTCAAACTTTGAACAGTTGCCATTTCTAAACTATATGTCCAAATGCTCCCAAAATTTACCGGCAACTAGTTCATGAACTCCTCAACAACTTTGCTATAGATCACTAAGCATGAAAACCTCATTAACATAGCCTAAATTACTTAACCACCACATCTATCCAGAAAAGATAGATTTGTACAATTAAATATTAAGTGATGTTGAGAACATCACAATGACCTATCCAACTTCACTAATAGTTAGATCATGTTTAATTAACACCAAATCAAGTCATGGCACTAGCATAAACATTTATCTAATCCCTCTTTTCTATTTATTTAGAATACATAAGCATAAATGGCATTAGATATAAAATGTAACTAGAAAATTCTAATAAAATTACAGAGGAAAATAAATGCTACCAAGAGGCTACCCTAAAAATTTCACCTCATTTTGACAAGTAGATTAGGATATATCAAAATAAACAAAAGTATAAGCAATATAAAGCATATACAAAAAGGGAATTTATAACTGAAGCATGTGACCTCCAAAAATTCATGAAAATTTAACTGGAGTAACATCCAAGCAAGCTTAGCATCTCACAAAAATTTCATGGCCAAAGGATTAATACACAGAGAGCTACAAAATTATCTAAATCGCCTAATTAAATAAAGTGCTTAACAAAAATAATTACCAACTTCAGAAAACATAAATTAACATGCCATATATTATATTTTCTAAATAAACTAGACATTTCATGGAGCACAGTGCAAGTTGAATCATCCCAATTGGACATTTCTAGCCCTAGTTATGATTTTACAAACTTTAGCACAAATTTTTACTTTTTGGAAAAAGAAAACAATTCAAAAACCTAAACGGGCCTGAACTTAACCGGCCTGCTAAGGCCTTGGGCCCTTTCGGCCAATAGGCCCACCTAGTGGCCCAAAGCCGAAACCGAGGGAGGGGCGCGCTGACAAGAGGGCCCCACTCGTCATACACACGCCGAGCAGGGGAGAGCTCCGACGAGCGGTTTCTTGCCGCCCACGACGACTTCGGTGAGCCCGAGGGCACCGGCGTGCTCACCTCAACTGTGCGCATCTATTGGTGTAGCTAATTGACACTACTACTGTGACTAGGGGGGTGGCGGCGGCAATGGCGGCCACGGCCACGGGCTTGCCGGCTCCGGCGAGTTAGCTACGGCTTGACCCCAAACGGCCTACCTCGCGAGCATCAGCACATCGAGGCGGACACAGAACACCGGAGAGGAGAGGTAGTAGGGGCACCGAGAAGCACGGCCACGCGCGAGCTTGGCTGGGCAGCAACAATGGCGATCGCGGTGGAGGCGTAAGCTCAGCGAGCTCTACCGGAGGTCAAACGGTCATGTGGTGTGGTCAACGATGTAGAGGAGCTCACGGTGCATCTGTGGCTACGAGGAATCGGGTGGTGGTGCTCGGCTGCGGTGGATTTGTGGTGGCGATGGCGGTCGCTGCGCTCGGCTTCCGCTCTCGCGTGGTGAAGGCGATAGGGAGGAGAAAATGGCGAGGTAGTGTGAGGGTGAGGGGTGACTCGGCCTTCACAGTGCGCATGCGCTCGCGACGTGGAGATACCGGTAGAGCACAAACGCCACGCGGCTTCGCCGCTCTGAGCTCGGTCGCCACGACAGCGTCGCTGTCTGAACCTCTGAAATGGAACCCGAGATGATTGACTGACAGTGCGATTTTGGTGTCGATTAACTCACAAATGAGCTCGAGTTAGTGAAATCTCTAATTAGCAAACTTGTAGACCTATGTGAGTACTACAAGTTTGTCAAAAAGATCATGGACTGGTTCGGCTTCGTTAGTGAGATACAGTGCCCTAAAGTGAGGCACATCAAAACTAAAATGGAGTTTCAGTTACACCATGAGTGAAACCCGATTCTCTAAGCACTCTATCTCCTAAACCCTTGAGAACTAGGTGATGGTGTTGTTGACAATATGGTAGAGCTAAGTGAGTGCTACAAAAGTGTCAATATGGGTTAGAGCTAGTTTGGTCTAGTTTTCAAACTACAAGCTCCCAAAGATGGGTACTTGGAAACTGAAAAGCAGTTCTAGGACTTAGAAAAATTCTAAGTGTGTAAACAGCCTTCCATTCCCACATGTGGGCCATGTTTGGGCATGATCCAAGCTTTTTCATGAGATGACCCAAAAACAACTTTTGTTCCTCATGAAATTTGGCACAAACTTTGTTAAGGTTGCTCTCACATGCAAAGGCTCTAGGTTAGACTTTCTAAAAGGTCAAACAAAGAAGGTCCTAAAGGTCAACTAGTCAAAGCATGAGTCAAAATGGAATTAGGGCATGACATAAACATAAACCCTAGGTCAAATTGCTTAACTAACATGATAAAAATATTTCCAAGCAACAATTTACCCAATAGCATCTCATATGAGCAAAAGTCACATCAAAGTGCATTGAAACATCACCAATCAAGCTAATGCAACATTATGTTGCATGCATGTGTTGCATGGTTTAACTAGGCATGTTGCATGTGTTTCACGATCATGTTTCAAGGTGTTGTGTCACACATCACACTACCACAAGTGTTGTACACACATAAGCTAGCATTAATAAAACAAACATATACCTACACATGCATTCAATCATGGATGTTGCAACTGTTGCAAGGTCATGTTTCAAGAACAATGCACATGAAATGATGATGCTTATGGTAATGCCATGCTATGACCATGCTCAAATGATGCTAAAATGCAAGGCAAACACCTAGGGTGTTACAGCCCTCCCCCCTTAAAAAAATCTCGTCCCGAGATTTGAAAGTCGTACCATTTTTCAAAGAAAGCAGAATAGTTGTCCTTTAAATAATTCTCTCTTTCCCAAGTTGCATCACGTTCACCGTGATTACTCCAAACCACCTTGTATAATTTGACTACTCGATTTCGAGTTACCCTTTCCAGAGTATCCAGGACATATACCGGTTTCTCCTCATAAGAAAGATCAGATTTCAATTTGATGCGTCTCACTTCTACTCTTTCCTTGGGAAGACGGAGACACTTCTTCAATTGCGAAACATGGAAGACTGGAAAGATAGCTCCCAACTCACGAGGTAAACTAAGCTTATAAGCTACTCTTCCACTTTTCTCGATGATCTGATAAGGTCCAACGTATTGAGGCTCAAGCTTTCTTTTGATCCCAAAACGCTTTACTCCTCTCATAGGGGACACCTTCAGATAGACATGGTCACCTATTTCAAACTCAATAGGTTTCCTCCTATTATCTGCGTAGCTCTTTTGTCTATCCTGAGCGGCTGCTATATTTTTCTGTATAGCACGGACTTGCTCCTCGGTTTCTTTTACAAAGTCAATACCATAGAGCCTTCTTTCTCCTGGTTCCACCTAGTTCAAAGGAGTTCTACACTTGCGACCATATAAAGCTTCAAATGGAGCCATCTTGATGCTCTCTTGATAACTGTTGTTGTAAGAGAATTCAGCGAGAGGCAACCATTTCTCCCAAGAGCCATTACAAGAGATGATGCAAGCTCTAAGCATATCTTCAAGAATCTGATTCACACGCTCAGTCTGTCCCGACGTCTGTGGATGATAAGCAGAACTATGGACCAAATTAGTTCCAAGATTCTGATGTAGACTTTCCCAGAAATGAGCAGTAAACTGTGACCCTCTGTCAGAGACAATAGACTTAGGCACTCCATGAAGACGTATAACTTCTTGGAAGTAGATATCAGCATATTGGTGTGGGTGATAGTTACTCTTCACGGGGATAAAGTGAGCAGACTTTGTTAAACGATCTACTATAACCCAAATAGAATCAAAAACTCTTTGGGTGGCTGGTAATCCGACGATAAAGTCCATAACAATGTCGTCCCATTTCAAACCTGGAATAGACAAAGGCTGGAGTAAACCAGGCTTCATGTGAATGGCCTTAACTCTACAACAATTATCACACCTAGCGACGTAGGCTGCAATTTCCTTCTTCATCTTCGTCCACCAATAGTACGGCTTGAGGTCCTGATACATCTTACTACTACCAGGATGGATGGACAACTTAGAAGAATGGGCTTCAGATAAGATTTGATTTCTAAGCTCTCTATCTTTTGGCACAACGAGTCTATCCTTGAACCAGAGAATTCCCTTCTCATCGATTCGGAAATGCTTAGTTTCTTGCTCTTTCATCTTTCTCTTGATGTGAAATACACCAGTATCAGTCTTTTGTAACTCAATGATTCTACTTCTCAAAGAACAATCCACAGTGATATGATGGAGTACAACGGGATGCAAGAGATGAGACAAATGAAAATCTTCTTCTATCAAAGAGTTGCAATGAGATTTTCTACTCAAGGCATCGGCAACCACATTTGCTTTACCAGGATGGTAATGCACCTGGAGGTTATAATCCTTAATCAACTCTAACCATCTTCTCTGGCGCATATTTAACTTAGGTTGAGTAAATATGTACTTAAGACTCTTGTGATCTGTATAAATATTGCATATATTTCCAAGCAAATAGTGTCTCCAAATTTTCAGAGCATGGACGACAGCAGCTAACTCCAAGTCATGAGTCGGATAGTTAACTTCATGTTTTCTTAACTGACGTGAAGCATACGCAATAACTCGGCCTTCTTGCATAAGTACGCCACCTAAACCAGTACCCGATGCATCACAATACACATCAAACGATTTCTCAATATCAGGTTGCGCTAATACAGGAGCTGATGTCAACAAGGTCCGTAGAGTGTGGAAAGCTTGCTCACACTCCGGAGTCCAATCAAACTTTCTATCCTTCTCAAGTAGTCGAGTCATAGGCTTAGCTATCTTAGAGAGATCCGGGATAAAACGACGATAGTAGCCAGCCAATCCAAGAAAACTTCGAACTTCATGGACTGTAGTTGGTGCCTTCCAATTCAAAACTTCCTATACCTTAGTCGGGTCTACGGAAATTCCCTCACTAGACAATACATGACCGAGGAAAGGTACCTTCTTTAACCAAAATTCACATTTTCTGAACTTGGCGTAGAGCTTATGTTCACATAATCTGGATAAAACAATTCTTAGATGCTCGGCATGTTCTTCTTCATTTTCAGAATAGATGAGGATATCATCAATGAATATCACCACAAACTTGTCTAGCTCTCGCATGAATACTGAATTCATCAGGTACATGAAATGTGCAGGAGCATTGGTCAGACCAAAAGACATGACAAGATATTCATATAACCCGTATCTGGTAGAGAAAGCGGTCTTTGGTATGTCTTCCGGATAGATTTTAATTTGGTGATAACCAGATCTCAGATCAATCTTCGAGAATACCTTTGCTTTGGATAACTGATCAAACAAGATATCAATACGAGGCAACGGATACTTGTTCTTGATAGTGACTGCATTGAGTGGTCGATAGTCTACACACATATGTAGAGACTGGTCCTTCTTCTTCACAAAGATAGCAGGACAACCCCATGGAGAAGAACTAGGACGGATCAGCCCTTTGTGTAAAAGTTCGCTAAGTTGTGTCTTGAGTTCAGTTAACTCATTCGGCGGCATTCTATACGGTCTTTTAGAAATTGGTGCAGTACCCGGAATTAACTCAATCTTGAATTCTACATCACGATCTGGAGGTAATCCTGGCAAATCATCAGGAAAAACATCTGGAAATTCACACACTATAGGAACTTCTGTAATCTCTCTTGCTTTTGCTATCATAGCGTTAACTGTAGTCTGAGGACTAACATCTCGAGGAAGTTGCACTAGAAAAGCTTGTTGATCTTTTGGATCCCTCAACATAACCACTCTTATAGAGGTATCGATCAGAACACCGTTCCCACTCATCCACTTCATACCTAAGATTACATCTAGGCCCAATCCGGGTAATACCACGAGATCTAGATCATACAGCCGTCCTTCTATCTCAATCTTTGCTCCTAAGACCAACTGGTTGGTTGAAATATTATTTCCAGCAGCACTAATATTATACCCACTATTATCTAAAGTAACGACTTTCATACCAGGCTTGGCTGCAAACGTTGAACTGATAAAAGAGTGGGAAGCACCTGAATCAAACAGCACGATTGCAGGATGTTGGTTCACTAAAAATGCACCAGCAGTGATAATCTCACCCGTAGGAATGGATTCCACCGTGGTGTATCGAACCCATCCTTTACACACATCTGCCTTGTTATCATTTGATTTCTTCTGCGGGAGAGGATAATCTCTGGCCCAATGACCTGACATCTTGCAATTCCAACATGGCCGGTTACTTGACGGTGTCTTAGGCTTTTCTTTCTTAATACTGCTCCTCTTGACCGGATCCTGTGTCTGATATGGTTGATATCTAGTAGATATGCTAGGCGAATAATACTGAGGTGTAATCACCACCAGAGTATTGGTCGTTGGTGCTTTAGATTCATGAGATTTCTCATGGCTCTTAGAAGCAGCGTACACAACATTATAGTTCTCTTGAAGGATAGTATCACTGATAAACTCGTTGAAAGTTGCACATTTGCTATTGCACATGGCCTTCATCAATTTGGGACACAACCCTCTTTTAAAACTTGCAATCGTCTTAACTTCCGTATTAACAAATTCTGGAGCATATCTTGACAAGTTGATGAAAGCATGTAGATATTCTGTTACGCTTTTGTCTCTTTGGGTGAGCTTCATAAACTCGGTGTGCTTGATTGCCATGAGGCCAGCAAGAACGTAATGTCCCCGAAATGCTTCCTTGAACTGATCCCAAACTACTTCCGTATTCTCAGGCAGGGTATTCCGATGGTGACACCACCAAACACCTGCAGGTCCTTGCAATTGTTGCGAAGCATATTCTGTTTTCATATTATCTGCCACCTTGAGCACACGGAACTTCCGTTCGATAGTGTTCAACCATTCGTCTGCGTGAAGTGGCTCTTCTGCTTCTCGAAAAATAGGAGGCTCAGTATCCAAGAAATCTTTATAGTTGTTGTACTGGGCAGGCTCAGGTTCCTGATGGACCTGGTTTCTGACACTCTCGTCCAAGGCTCGCTGACTTTCGGCAAGCATTTGCAGCAACTCAGCAGAGGTAGGTTGCGGAGGAGACGATGGCGGTTCTGTATTGCCACGACTCCAACTGCTAGAGCGAAGCTGACGAGACATCTGTAAGTAGGTGAAACTAGTAAGCATTGATGACGTCAGAAGGCTGCTGACGAATTATATAAGCATGCGGAAGAGATTGTATCCAACTATCCAATTTCCAATCTCAAAAGAGGGGAATTTTCTTGGTTTGAGATAAGGATCTTCTAACAAGATAGGGAATGACATCCAAGGAAAAAGGTTCACGAGAAGATAACACATTGGTGTAGCTCTATTAATGGATCATGACTACCAATCCTTGATACCTGCGCGTGCTGAGTAGCACAACCTTGTGTCGCGCGCCACAGGAGGCTCCCGGTTTCATCGCGTGTAACACCCGTGTTTTTGCATCATCTTAAAAATCACTAAAAATTTGAACTTTTTAAAACTTTACAACAACTTAGAACTTGATTAGTTTAACTTCCGCAAAACCACTTTAAATAAAATGTTTTCCAAAACTCTGCATCAAAATTCACCATATGCATTTAGTATAGAACTTTGAATTGTTTGCTTGCGTGATTGATTGAATGCTTGTTTGATTGGGATGCTTGATTGCTTGTGTGATTGTTTGCCTTCTAGAATTTATTTTGCGGCACCAAAATAACTTCCCTTAAGTATATTTTTGCATTCATGAATTATTTTCTCTATATTGTAACAGTAGAAAATGCATCATAAAAAAATATACAACGTTTAATTACCTTCTCTGCTTAATTATAGTAGTCATCGCATTGATAGAATAATTGTCCTTCATAATATTAAAGTCTATACGAATTCCTTGCTTTTAATTTCTATAGTTATAGTAAAATATAATATTTATCTATCATGGTCATATTCTTTATTCTCCTAGTGCTAGAAATGCTTCTTCTATTTATTTATTCACGGAACATAATGCGTATATATATATATATACATGGTTAATTCGTCGTCCTTCCTCTTATTAGTTGATTCCTCGCTTTGAAATACTTAGAAATACCTTATATATACCTTGCTTCTTTCTTATTTACCTATGAATTAATAGTCATATGTACGTATATAGGTATACATATATACACATGCATTGTTCATTTAGAACCACGAAAATAGAAAAAAGAACATACTGTGTACTCCCTCCTTCCCGTGCAAAACTCAGCCAGCATCAGGCTTGGCCCAGGCGGCGCCGCACCTCGTCGTCCGCGTATGCTGCGGACGCCGTCTTCCAGCTCGAGCATGTGAAACAGGACGTCGAGGATATTTTCCGGCAGGTGCTGACCTGCTGTGCGCCTATCGCCTCACTATTCCTCGCTGACCTGCTGGGCCATCGCTCAGCTGCCGGACTCATCCATCCCGTCGACGGTCTCCGCTCCGCTGGCCGTCGCGAGGACGTGAGCTGGCTCGCCGGAGATATTTCGCACGAACCGTCCTTCTCCCTTGTCGCTTCCCACGTCGCTCGTATCCACTCTGCAAAGCTCCGAGCACAGGCGGATGAGACTGCTGGCAACGGATGCCGAGTTAAAGCACGGTGCCAGGTCACCACGGCCACTGCTGCTCGCTGACATACTGTAACCGACCTCCGCCACGTCGTGTCCTGTCGGACAGCTGCAGCTCATTCATGTCATGCCGGCAAAAATCTCCCTGGCCGGGAAATATCGGCCGGTGCACACCGCCTTACTGCAGCACGTACTCGGCTATAAAATGCTAGCTATGGCTGTCGTCGAGACTCGCCGAGAGAACTCGGAGCTCGGCGCTCAAGACCGTCGCCTGACGTCGCCCCTGCCAGCCGGGATGCCGCCGAGGTTGCCGCGCCGGAGCCCCGAACCGCAGGGCTACTCCAGCCGCGGGGACCGAGCCTCTGCTCCATGACGCCGTAGTCGAGCACCGCCGCAATCGCTGCCGCACGACGCTCGCGCCTCGCGTTCGCCACAGCCGAGGTCATCAGCCGCGCTTGCCGCGAGCAGCCACCGTCCGCTGTTCTGTTTCTCTTCTCTGCCGGAAGCAGAGCACCGCCGCACTCGCTAGCCGCCGGAGCACCGCGCCACTGCCGACTGCCGCCGTGCTCCCTCCCCTTCGTCTCCGACGCTACCGCCCGAGCCCAGGAGCTCGCCGTGACCACTGCCATCCTGCATCCCTCACCCTCCGCCCCGTCTCTCCTGGCCCTCCTCTGTCTCTCTCCCTCGCTTTCTCTTTCTCCTCTGTGCTTCAAGTGGTTCGGCGGGGATTGGAGAAGGAGACCGATGCCCGCACCTGGCCTAAGCCACGGTGCAGCAACCAATCAGGGTGCACGGCCACATCACCTGATCCAATTGGAGCACGCCACGTCACCAGGAGGGACCCATATGGCAGCCGCACAGCCTCTACCTCCTCCTCTCCTTCTCTGGGTGCACTTGGCTCACGTAGACTAAAGGCAGAAGGAGAAGGCCCACAACACAGCACTGAGTGGGTCTACTGAATAGAGCAGCAGGCCGAGCCCACCAGCCTGACCCACGCGTCAGCCTCTATGCTGGGAGGAAAATGGTACGCACACCCAGGAGTTGTACACAGTAGAGTAAAATGTAAGCATTTTAATTACAGAAAAATTGCTTCAAAATTTTCAAATATACTAGAGTCACTCTAGATCATACTTATATTTTTCCACTCATTTTCATTAGATAAAATTATAGAAATAATTTCCATGCTCATTTCATTCGTGACTAGTCGGTAAACTTCGGTAATTTATATCTTCATCATTTTAATTTCGAATTCCATAATTCTTGCACTATAAATTTTCTAAAATAAAACCCCACATATTAAAATGCCTTTCCTAATTTTTGGTGCCCATTAAAATTCTAGGTATGATTGCTTTTCTTTTCTTAAATATTAATTCGTAGTTGCATTAATTAATTAATAACCCGTAGTATTAAATCGTTGTCTTAGTAGTAACCAACCACCCACTCTAACCTAGCCCGTAGGAGCCACTTTGATTGGATGAAATACCTCTATCCAAATCTTATTTCAAATTGACATAATAATGATAGGCTAGTTAACGACCCATCACCCTGCTAGGACCAACCCGTCTAGGATCGATTGATTGCCTATGTGTGTCTTACATGCCTTGATTGTTATTTTCCTTGTTTGTGCTTCTTGTTTGTCAACGCAAGACCGCATAGGGTAGAGGACATGGAGACGACCCGATAGATCCTAAGAGCACGGCTACACCAGGACAGGAGCAAGGAGCACGCATGATCGAAAGCCTTGGATATACTCGTCAGCGAATGAAGGCAAGTCCTAATCCCCACCTATCTCCTACATTTTCATTCCTTTGTTTACTCCCCTTCTACCACCTCTACATTTTGCTAGCCTCCACCATAATCCACCATACTCGACCCTACCAACTGCTAATCTTAACACATACTACTTATTAAATCTCCATTCATGGATTAATATTGTTTTATGATGAATTATGAGATTATTTATGATAATATGATTTATGAGAAGGTATTGGTTACCTTGATGAGATATGAGAAATATGTATTTGAGGATAATAACTATGCAACTTAATTTGGTAAAATTGGACTAACCTTGACATGGGGCGAGTGAGGGGTATTTCACGTGGTGTGGATTACCCTTTTGGCAGGTTCGCCTTGTAAGGGTTCCTGTTGGGCGATACTCGTCTCGGTCACATAAGGACCGGTTCATTTGCCATCTCGCCTAGCTAGAATTTCGTACAGCCACATGTCTATATTGATAGACTTGATCTCACACCCCGTTAGATAGAAGTATAATTTTCACTAGGAGGCCGGAGTGGCAACGGACTAACAGGAGAGGACACGGCTGCTGTGTGATCTACCGTGGTCTGATCGGCATGGTTGCTTTGTGGTCTTCCATGTAAAATTTATTGTTGTGCCGTGTGCGAGCACCCTTTTATTATTTAATCTGGATGCTATGTGATCATCCAACCACTCGATATTTAGGATGCTGTGTGATCATCCTGATGCTTGTGGGTTCTGGTCCCTGAGTAGTCCGTGGTGGAATTATATGGAAATCTAAGGTAGCACCATCCGGGTACGAGGTCTCGTTAGGCTAGTTGCAGTCAGTCGCGATGGTGTTGGACTGTGCCTATCATGTGTGGAAATTTGTACAACCTCTGCAGAGTTTCCTAAATCTATTCGAATAGCCACGTCCTTGGAATGGGCAACCGCTGGGATGAGGTCCCAAATGATTAGACTTCAACAACTGTGATACTCTGGTAAGATGTATTTATGAATTTGGTAATCTATACTCAACTCGGGAACTGGTGAGGATGATAATACCCTGCCAGGGTCCAACCTATATTTATAGCTACTTCACTCTACCACCTTTACCACTAACCACTTCTCTCTTTATATATATAGCCTTCTCCACCTCTCCACCCAAAGTTAGGCTTGCTGAGTACGTATGTACTCACCCCTCCTCCACTCTATATTTTTAGGAATGAAGCTGTAGGAGTATATCCGAGGATGAAGCTACCAAGGACTACGCAAAGATAGGGCGTCTGGATCACACTCGAAGACGGAGCCGTACGACTACGTGAAGGAGTTACACTAGGACTATGACGACCGGGTTATAGGAATACGCTTAAGGAATAAGTCTAGGGTTACGCCCGCACTCCAAGTTGCCTGTAGGAATGGAGCCACGTTGTCATAGGACCGCTGTCTTAGATCTCTGATATACTATGTAAGGCCAGTGGCCCAAGCTATGCAACCCAAACCATGTAATATATTTCTCTATTAGCAATAAAAGTATGGTTTTTGATATCAATCTTGTTCGAATTGTGCGTATCAGCTACTGATCCAGGGACTGATACATGATGCACAGTGGACCCTAAATTGGGGGCCCGACATCGCGGCACCATGGAGTACTAATCGCAACACCATTACCGAACACACACCCATGAGGAATCCTCACGTGTCAGGAATTAGCGCGTGTAGAAACAGTATCATCCAAAGAGAGGGTAGCAAACAAGGATGGATACAAGGGTAGAAGCAATGGAGAGGCGAGTTGCAGATTAAAACACATCCCAACTCGAGGAGATACATCTTGAAATTGTATCTTGCTTTCCTTCCCGGGCTAGGTATGAATTTGGTTTCAAGGCTGACACTACTGACCACTCCACTAGGTTGGTTGACTACCACAATTCTTCATGAAAGAAATGCAACTATTTATGGGACAACTATTTGGAGGAAAGAAATTTTTTTTAAAGAACGGAATAAGCAATTTATAAGGGAGGGAGTAATGCAGAATGCAATGTATGATGCGAACATGGTGCACGCACGAACCGTACGTCCTCACAAACCTAGGAAGAATTTGAAATTTCTAGCGTATAGTTCGGTGGCATACACACATTCTCTCAATAACGATAACTAGTTGCTCTACAGGGAACATTGTTAGTGTACCTACAGAAAATTGTATTTCAGCCCAACAATTCCCAATATAGCACACAAGAAAGCAGCAAACTAAATACTTTCCATACATACATCCCCCGATGTATATACTTCAGTATCAAAGCTAACCGACAGGTTTACCCACAATTAAGTACCCTCATAGATACATGGTTGGACATGTAAGTATGCGAGTATCCACAACTACTCTCCCCTAGACCGATGGTTGGACGGTCATGCTCTCACAACTCCCACTTACTAGGGCGTAGAGGTATTTTGATCCATACATTACCACCCAAACGGATGGCATCCATACAATAGCACGCCGTATAGACAACGAAATAGAAAACAAACAAGAACCCCCAAGTTAGTACCTTAGTAAGCCACCTAATATTCCTTATTTGGGCATATAGGATATGACCACTGGCACTCTTTAGATTAGAATTAAGATTTTTCACAAAAGCTTTTGTTTAAATACACAAATGACGTGTTTAACTGTTGAATCTTGCTCCGATACCAGCTGTAACGGAACCGTCCAAATTATAAGAGCACAAGTTCAAAAACAATCGCCGAAACGATCAAATTCTCAAACTTGAGCCCATATAACTCCGGTAGTCCACGGAATCACGAGGGATTTCAAACCAAACCGAGAGCAACCAAGATCGTAGTGATTCAACATAACACAACACTTGTTACAACAGTTTATAAGTAGCTCTCATACATCGGAGTACAAATAATTTTATTACAAAACTAAAATAAAGATTAACGGAAGCAACATAATTTCTGAAACCATTTAAAATCAAATACTGCCAGTACATAGTCACATCCTGCAAAAGCATACCAGAAGAGATACTATAGAGACCATGCCCATATGGTCTAGTCTTCACACCCACATGACGAAGACAATACTTGCAGCAACAAGTACGAATCTGCTACCTGCAACAGGTGGGAATAAACCCTGAGTACGAGAAGGTACTCAGCTAGACTTACCCAACAAAAACCAGAAACAACGGTGACACCAAGGAGTATGCAAGGCTTTATAAGGTGGGCTAGCTTGACTCACTTGCAGAAAAGCTTATTACAGATAAGTAATCATTAATGCTTAAGCATCGAGTTAATAATCATTAACCTGTCATCTAGATTAGCACCTGTACTAGAGCAATCACTTCATTAGGAGCAAACAATATTAACCATAGCAGGTATAATAAGGCCATCATCATCATTATCATCAATTCCAAACCATCATTAATAATTAGTGTATCTACGCTGGAGATAACCAGTCAAGTTTCTCACTATCCGGGAGAGACGGCGACTCGAATCGATTCCAACTCAGCTGAGGGGGGTATTCCTGACACTCACCCCGCAAACCCCGATAAAGGCAGTCGTAGATAACCTTTGGTACAACTCAGGGTGGGCCCAAACAGCACCGCGTTCTCGGGGATTCCAGTGGCCAGGATGCTCAGGACTTTTAACTCACCTGCCCTTGGACCCTCTGGCTCCCTTCTGAGGCGACTTTCACTTTTCGACTTCGCAGCCTGAGTTGAGCTACTAGGCTTTGAGGTCGGCAACCTCAGGCCGGCCAACTAAATGTCAGGCATTTGTTCAAAATGACATAGAAGGCTCTAGGTCTCGGTCCTTAATCGACATAGACGGGGATAGATCCACACCCAAGACCTCCATGCCTTGTTGCTTCACTATCGTCATCCCGCCCGGTCTCATTTTATTTCATTAACACATGGTTCATTTCCACAATAGCAATTATAGCCAACTGTGACCTGACAAAGCCCTATATCTCGCAGGTGACAGGAAATCACCTGACTTCTACCGGTCTAATTTAGCAGGGCTAAGCATAGATACGATCCTGTCTACATAGGATTCAAGGTTTGAATTGCTGGACAAGGAGTGTTATCAGTGCAGCAAGGGTTTCCAACCAACTCCTATCATGTAATGCAACAATACATATAACATGTATATAAAGATAATTGATTTGAAAGTAGGAGGCTTATAATGCTCCGGGGCTTGCCTTAACCGAAAGAAGATAGATCAAGGGTCAGCTTCAAGAACGATTTCCACGTCTTTTCCGGCTTCGTCGGACTAGGCCTTCGGCTCCTGAACGGACTCCAACTTCGGGTTCCACGCCTAGCGAGACTTCGCTCGAGACACGATCCTCGGCACACCTATTGCATGTATATGCATCCAATGAATTTCATGTATGCACCAAGGATGACATGATAATTTATGAACACGCATGAATGATGTGAAGATGGGTGTAATGACATAGCAACATCGTAAGCACAAAACCAAGTTATGTGATGCTCTAATCAAATCACTTCAAGGTTAGGTGCAAATTTCCTCTCTGGTATTAACATGTTTGAACATCTCTAAGAAACCACTAAGTAGCACAAAGTTAAGACTAAACACACACATAACAAGATTTCAGAAATTTAGTATTTCCAACATATTATCAACAGTAGCTAAGAAAACTCATAACTGGAGTTCTACAAATCCAAATGACTTGAAAGAGGATATTCTGGAAAGCTTATGAAATTGTCTATATTTCATTTATAAACATCTAAGCATGATTTCATCATTTACCAAGTTGAAATAGCACATGTACAGAATCTGTTCCAAAAGGACAAAGAGCAAAACAATTCTGACTCAAATTTTGAACAGCTGCCATTTCTAAACTATATGTCCAAATGCTCCCAAAATTTACCAGCAACTAGTTCATGAACTCCTCAACAACTTTGCTATAGATCACTAAGCATGAAAACCTCAATAACATAGCCTAAATTACTTAACCACCACATCTGTCCAGAAAAGATAGATTTGTACAATTAAATATTAAGTGATGTTGAGAACATCACAATGACCTATCCAACTTCACTAATAGTTAGATCATGTTTAATTAACACCAAATCAAGTCATGGCACTAGCATAAACATTTATCTAATCCCTCTTTTCTATTTATTTAGAATACATAAGCATAAATGGCATTAGATATAAAATGTAACTAGAAAATTCTAATAAAATTACAGAGGAAAATAAATGCTACCAAGAGGCTACCCTAAAAATTTCACCTCATTTTGACAAGTAGATTAGGATATATCAAAATAAACAAAAGTATAAGCAATATAAAGCATATACAAAAAGGGAATTTATAACTGAAGCATGTGACCTCCAAAAATTCATGAAAATTTAACTGGAGTAACATCCAAGCAAGCTTAGCATCTCACAAAAATTTCATGGCCAAAGGATTAATACACAGAGAGCTACAAAATTATCTAAATCACCTAATTAAATAAAGTGCTTAACAAAAATAATTACCAACTTCAGAAAACATAAATTAACATGCCATATATTATATTTTCTAAATAAACTAGACATTTCATGGAGCACAGTGCAAGTTGAATCATCCCAATTGGACATTTCTAGCCCTAGTTATGATTTTACAAACTTTAGCACAAAATTTCACTTTTTGGAAAAAGAAAACAATTCAAAAACCTAAACGGGCCTGAACTTAACCGGCCTGCTAAGGCCTTGGGCCCTTTCGGCCAACAGGCCCACCTAGTGGCCCGAAGCCGAAACCGAGGGAGGGGCGCGCTGACAAGAGGGCCCCACTCGTCATACACACGCCGAGCAGGGGAGAGCTCCGACGAGCGGTTTCTCGCCGCCCACGACGACTTCGGCGAGCCCGAGGGCACCGGCGTGCTCACCTCGACTGTGCGCATCTATTGGTGTAGCTAATTGACACTACTACCGTGACTAGGGGGGTGGCGGCGGCAATGGCGGCCACGGCCGCGGGCTTGCCGGCTCCAGCGAGTTAGCTGCGGCTTGACCCCAAACGGCCTACCTCGCGAGCATCAGCACATCGAGGCGAACACAGAACACCAGAGAGGAGAGGCGGTAGGGGCACCGAGAAGCACGGCCACGCGCGAGCTTGGCTGGGCGGCAACAATGGCGATCGCGGTGGAGGCGTAAGCTCGGCGAGCTCTACCGGAGGTCAAACGGTCGTGTGGTGTGGTCAACGATGTAGAGGAGCTCACGGTGCGTCTGTGGCTATGAGGAATCAGGTGGTGGTGCTCAGTTGCGGTGGATTTGTGGTGGCGACGGCGGTAGCTGCGCTCGGCTTCCGCTCTCGCGTGGTGAAGGCGACAGGGAGGGGAAAATGGCGAGGTAGTGTGAGGGTGAGGGGGCGACTCGGCCTTCACAGTGCGCATGCGCTCGCGACGTGGAGATACTGGCAGAGCACGAACGCCACGCGGCTTCACCGCTCTGAGCTCGGTCTCCATGACAGCGTCGCTGTGGAGGGGAAAATGGCGAGGTAGTGTGAGGGTGAGGGGACGACTCGGCCTTCACAGTGCGCATGCGCTCGTGACGTGGAGATACCGGCAGAGCACGAACGCCACGTGGCTTCGCCGCTCTGAGCTCGGTCGCCATGACAGCGTCGCTGTCTGAACCTCTGAAATGGAACCCGAGATGATTGACTGACAGTGCGGTTTTGGTGTTGATTAACTCACAAATGAGCTCGAGTTAGTGAAATCTCTAATTAGCAAACTTGTAGACCTATGTGAGTACTACAAGTTTGTCAAAAAGATCATGGACTAGTTCGACTTCGTTAGTGAGATACAGTGCCCTAAAGTGAGGCACATGAAAACTGAAATGGAGTTTCAGTTACACCACGACTGAAACCCGATTCTCTAAGCACTCTATCTCCTAAACCCTTGAGAACTAGGTGATGGTGTTATTGACAATATGGTAGAGCTAAGTGAGTGCTATAAAAGTGTCAATATGGGTTAGAGCTGGTTTGGTCTAGTTTTCAAACTACAAGCTCCCAAAGATGGGTACTTGGAAACTGAAAAGCAGTTCTAGGACTTAGAAAAATTCTAAGTGTGTAAACAGCCTTTCATTCCCACATGTGGGCCATGTTTGGGCATGATCCAAGCTTTTTCATGAGATGACCCCAAAACAACTTTTGTTCCGCATGAAATTTGGCACAAACTTTGTTAAGGTTGCTCTCACATGCAAAGGCTCTAGGTTAGACTTTCTAAAAGGTCAAACAAAGAAGGTCCTAAAGGTCAACTAGTCAAAGCATGAGTCAAAATGGAATTAGGGCATGACATAAACATAAACCCTAGGTCAAATTGCTTAACTAACATGATAAAAATATTTCCAAGCAACAATTTACCCAATAGCATCTCATATGAGCAAAAGTCACATCAAAGTGCATTGAAACATCACCAATCAAGCTAATGCAACATTATGTTGCATGCATGTGTTGCATGGTTTAACTAGGCATGTTGCATGTGTTTCACAATCATGTTTCAAGGTGTTGTGTCACACATCACACTACCACAAGTGTTGTACACACATAAGCTAGCATTAATAAACAAACATATACCTACACATGCATTCAATCATGGATGTTGCAACTGTTGCAAGGTCATGTTTCAAGAACAATGCACATGAAATGATGATGCTTATGGTAATGTCATGCTATGACCATGCTCAAATGATGCTAAAATGCTAGGCAAACACCTGGGGTGTTACAGCCAACATCTATTTATAACGAAGGGGTACGCAGCTAGCCGTTAGGAAATTAAACAGCCGAAATCGCGCTAACCGGACGCGCTGGTCATACTGACCAGACGCGTCAGTCGCGCAACGGCTAATTTCCGAAGCACCGACCGGACGCGCTGGTCGCGCAGATCGGACACACTGGGTGTGACCGAACGTGCTAGTCCCACAACTGAACGGATGCGCTGGTCAAGCCTGAGTAGCGCACAATGAAACAGCGACCGGACGCCACAGTGCCAGCGTCCGGTTAGAGTCCAGTAAGCTCCCTGAACGATTGGACGCGTCTGGTCGACAGTGACCGGACGCGTTGCGCGTCCGATCATCAACCTAAAACACGCGCAGACACTGAACGCTGACCGGACGCGTCCGGTCATACAGAGACCACGTCCGGTCTAGCGTCCGGTCACCTCTGTGACCTCGTTCGCCTCCGTTTCTTTTCCGACTTTCAGCGCACTAGAAAATAGGCATTTCACTTCCCCCAAAAAGCGCCGAATCTCGCCTCGCAAGCTCGGCGAGAGAGAGAGGAACCCAAACCCCTCTCTACCGCTCAAACACCACCGTCTTCGCAAAGGTGCTAACACTACCAAGTGTACACCACCATGTGCATGTGTGTTAGCATTTCACAATCATTTCTCAAGGCGTTATGTTAGCTCTTTTACTAGATCCTAATGTATATGCTCAAGACAATAATCTAGTGGCACTTGATTCCTGAGCTAACCGTGATTGCCCCTCTTGATAGTCGGCTATGTATCCTAAAGCCGGTCAATCACTTCTCTACTCATCTTAGACCGGCAAAAGGAAAACTCCTCTGGTTATACCTTTGCCTTACGCTCTTAGATCCTTCTCCTACACTTGATCATCATGTCCTTCATATTATGTGCATCTCCACCATAATCATCATTTCATGTCCATGCACCATCTCTTTGTGATCTTGTGGCCACCACTCCTTGCCACATACACCTTCATCACATGTGTTGCTTATGCCTAACTTAAAACACTTAACACATGGCATTAGCAACTTGGTGTCATTAATTACCAAAACCAAACTTGGGCTTTCAGCAGCTCCATGGCCGACCCTCTTCTTCGTGTTCTCCGGCCATCCACCGTCCCCTCCCATGCCCCGAGCACCGCTGTAGCTGCCTGGGACCTACGCCCCGGCCCTGCAGACCCACCGCCGCCCGTCCCATGCCCCTGCTGCATGTGTCGCGCTATGCACCACAGGTGCTCGTGGCCACCGCCTCCTATGCATCGGCTCCTGTGCATGTGCGGGCTCAGTCCGGCCCCGCATGGGTCCCATGCCACGCGTGGCCTGGCGTGCCACGCCGCCTAGCTGGCCTACCGAGCCTAGGCCAGGCACTCCCTCCTGCGCGATGCAGCAGCTGGTCCCCCCATGGCTACGTTCCTAAGGAGGAAGAAGACCAAGGTAGAAGATGCAGTTAGTTACGGTTTTGCCATCGATTGTTTAATCTCTGATTCAAGTAGTTCTTGTTGGGTTCGTTTCATAGCGTCGTGCTCTACGTAGTAGTGCTACTGTTTATCATGTCACTCAGTTAGGAATTTATCAATTTAAATATTAATTTGATTAATGTTTATTCAATGCTTTTTAAATTAAAAGCAACCTAGGGTTGTAGCTCCGTTCTTGTTGCGTTGTGATCGTGCCGATGTAAGCTACATGCTAGCGGCAACGTTTACCATGTCACCTATTTATGAAATTAATCCTATTAATTTGATTAATGTTTATTCAATGCCTTTTTTAATTAAAAACAACTTAGGTTTATAATTCAATGTTTCATAAATCAATGTTAATATGATTAATATCAACATTAATGTCTTTTCAATTATGACTGGCTTAGATCAACCTCGAAACATATAATGATTCAATTAGTGCTCTCACATGTTCTTTGTTTTCTAAATAATAAAAGTTTAAATGAGATAATTTGTATGAAGCATTTATAAATAAAATATGACTAAGTTTTAATCTCGTCTTTTCTAATTAAAGTATAAGTGGATTAATTCAAGTTTAGGATGTTCCTCTGAGATATCCTTCACCTTCTTTTGGATAAATAAAATGAATCAGGCATATAGTATGTCTTTGATAACTTAAATCAGCGGTAGTCTTTTTGTTACAACGATAGCTCCATTCTCCGTCATTCTTGCACTTCCGTGTTCATAGCAACGAGCCGTACTACGATCTATTCATAGCTTCTCTTTTTATTGTTGTGTTGTTCTTAGTCGTGTCTATTTGTTTGTCTGTTTGTGTTGCTTGGTTGCTACGAGTAGAAGAGAAGCGCTTCATGAGCGCTGAGAACTAACAAGTGAAGTAAAAGCTGAAGACCAGAAGATAGAAGCTGAAGACTTCTGAGCAGAGTCTAGGTGAAAAAGGCAAGCGCAGGCTCTGTTCTTATCAGGACTTCTTGATGTAACACCCAAATTTTAGGAGTAATAAATTTTAAATAATTTAGAGAAAGGGAATTAAAATTTTGAAAACTATTTGGTGTTGCATTCAAGCTGTTGCATTTATTTTATTTTGTGGTGTGGATATATTTGTTTTATTTGATTTGGTTTAGGAAAATTTGATTTGAAAATGTGTTTGCAAAATTAGAAAAGAAAAGAAACAAAAGAAAAAAAAAAGACAACTTACCTTCTTACCTGATTGGCCCGAAGGCCCGTCGGACGGCCTGCTTTTTCCCCGCGCCGGCGCTTGCAACCGAGTGGGCCGGCCCAGCTGCCGAGCCAGCCCAAGCCAGCAGCCGCGCGTTTTCTCTTTGTTTCGCTGACGGGTGGGGGCCACCTGTTGGTCTTGTCTTCTTCTCCTTGCCGTGACCGAGCCGGACTCAAGTGTTGCCGCCACCGATTCTTGCCGATTTACTCGGGATTTTCTACTCGAATACGTTGCTGTGGAGCTATAAATAAGAAGCCGTGACCCTCCTCTTTCCGTTTTTCATCTAAACCGCGAGTTCCACCACGTGAAATCAAGTTCTAGGGCTTGAGGTTGTTGAAGGTCGGCGGTAGATCGGTTAGGGAGTCTTCGGGTGGATTGGAGGTCAATTTCTTCACTTGGGTGAGTTTGTCACCTTCTCCTCTCCCTCCCAATGCTCTTCTTTTGAGTTTTTGTGCTTTGAATCGCGGGTTTGGAGCTCACCGTGGCCAACAATGGCGCCGCCATTCATCCCCGAGCCGTGTTCTCTCCTCGGGTCATCGTAGTGCTCCTAAACCGCCTAGATGAGTTCGGGATTACCTCCTCTTTCGATTGATGTTGGTTGCGGGTTGATTGGTGGTCGGGAACGGGAAAGCCGAGTTTTTCCGGCGAGCTCGGGTGGCCGGCCATGGTGACCGCCGGTCGGAACCGAGGAAGAAGGGTCGGGTTCTTCACTGTAGACTCGATGATGAACACGAGCCGTCCAAATCGAGATCAACGGCCCAGATTAGAACTTACCCCTTCGCGGGTAAATTTGTTAAAGAGACCCTCAGCTTTTTAGTAATCAACCCGCGGTCCTTAGCGCAATATCCTGAATCCATTTTCGTGTTTTGAAAGCGTATTTTCTCCCGGATAAGTCAAAAATACGTTTTCAGGTATTTACAGTTTTGCCACTAGGATTGTTTTGGTCATAAAATCTTTGTTTTAACTCCGATTTGATCCGTTCAAGTTGTGTTAGGTTCGTATTTGCGAGCTCTACATGTTAGTGTAGTTGTACAGTTAGTTTTGATAATTTATTTTTCGAGTTTATAATTAAGTATTTATTTATCTATAGGAAATCTTAGAAAATTCATAACTTTCACGTTTTAACTCCGAATTTGGTGATCTTTGCGTCTGTGTGATCGTAGAAACATGTAGAAGAGTTTTATAAACTTTTATTACTGTTCTGCTACTGTTGGTGTACTGTTCTAATTGTATCTCTTTGTTTGCTTCGTGTTTGTTTGATTGGATGCATGTGTGTTGTTGATTGATGATCGAGTATAGAAGGTGAGCAGTATCTGGACGATCAGGAGTATTACTTTGAGCCAAGTCAACAGTATCACTTGGGAAGCTTTGATCAAGGCAAGTATAACACAGGACTATCCATGTTACCTATACATTGAATTGTCATACATATGCATGTGCTTACCTTGACAACCTTAGAGATTATAACTTAGTGATTGTTATCTTGATTCCTTGTCAACCTTGGGAATGCATATGGGTAGCTACTGCTAGTGCTTAAACTAAGAACAATGATCTTGTAATTGGATTAATGGATGAAGCATTCAACCATTAAGATGATTTTATTACTGTTAAAAGGGGGCTAGAGCATGTGTATTATTTTGATGCTCTGGTTTCTCTCCATAAGGACTTATCTGTAAGTGATAACCAGGATATACAGTACAGCTGTGAGGGCTATATGGCTCTGGCTTTAGTTGTTCAAGAGACCTTTTCTAGCTTGTTAGAGGTTACCTTAAATGGCGTAAGAATGGCTTGCCACGTTGGGTGTAGTGCGAGCCCCTGGCCTAGTGTGTATAGGCTGCGGTTGTTGTGCCACAGGGAAGGGGGGTTCTACATCTGCCTGCCGAGTGAATCTAATGGCCCTAACTTGTTAGACGAACTTTTGAGTGGCTTTATATGGTTCTCGGGTGTTTGGGCTTGATCTCCCCACTCATTTGGAAATCATGACTCACAGTGAAAGTGTACACCTCTGCGCAGAGTTAAAAACTGGTATACTAGCCGTGCTCACGGATACGAGCGGCCTTGGGGATTCTTATGGAATAGTTGATCATAACTGTTATATCATGCTTAATTATTGTTGATTATTATTTGCTCATGTTAATGCTATTCATTATCCTTATTACAATTGATCATTGGTTCTTTAATGGGAAGTGGTTTATCTTGATGCTACTCAATTGCTAATATATGATTAAAAGCTAAACGCAGTTAAACAATGTCTAGCCTTTTTGAGCCTCATGAACCCTGTGTTATATTTGTTGAGTTCGACATGGACTCACCCTTGCTATTTCCACCATAACAGATGAAGATATTGAGGAAGATTATCGGAATGAGTACTAGTCTTGTTGTCAACCAGTCAACCGTGTCCCTGTGTGGAGTTTCCGCTGAAGAATTACTATTAATTATTATTACCTATCGTTCAAGACTATGTCTTAAATACTTATTCATTATGTAATAAGCACTGTGATGATACTTTGTAATTTGTCAACTTATGTGTGCGACTGTTTCCTGGGGCGCACATGAGTCTTTTATGCATCCTATTTTTGTCCTTAAAAATGGGTGTGACAGATTGGTATCAGAGCCGTGTTGACTGTAGGACGCGAGCCTAGTTAGAATGGTCGTTAATAGCATCCATACTTCACTTAATTCATGCTTCCTCTTTTCACCTTGTTAATTACTAAAGTTTTATGCTTCCTCTACTTTATTCTATTGCGAAAATACATTGATTCTATCTAATCTATGTCTAAATCTTGTAGATGTCTCCTTATCCCCGTCTGTCAGCTGCACAGTACGTTGCCCATTTCAAACCTCAGGAGCAGTATGAAGATGGTGATCATGAGCTATCTGATGCTGAATCAAGAGTTGGTGATACACCAATGGAGATTGTAGTTATGGGGTGGACTACGAAGCTTCATATCATGGTTCCTAAAGCTGATGCTTTCTTCCATGACATGTTGACAAGAACCTTGGACAACTACTACTACGACTGGGAAGCTACGTTGGAGTATCGCAGTGCAGAGTATAGTCATCCATGGATGGATTCCTATTGGGAAACAGAGTTATGGGTTAAGAAAAGGGATCCTACCACTAAGGAACCTAAGGTGGAGTTAAAGTTCATTACCAGAGTGAGCCGGGCAACCATGGAGACAAGCATGGAGGATGTCGCTTTCAATGCATTTGTTTACTACCATGGTCTACGCTCGGACAAGACGTTAAAGGGTGCACTCCGGCATTTTCCTTGTTTCTTACATGACAAGGGTATTTGGACCGTGCCGCTTGCAGATGATTCCTCCTTGACTTTACAAGCTACGGTGGGATTAGCTCGTGAATTGGCTCTCCATGAGGTGGATTTGAAGGATGAGTTGCTGAAGGAAAAAGAACTTAAGGAGCAAGCTTATAAGGAGATTGATCAATTAAGGGCGGAGTTAGGTCATCCCAAGATTTATGAGAAGCTTAGTTAGGAAATAGGAAAAAATCCCTATGTAATAGGAACGATAGTAGTTGCGAGTTAATTTTAAGTTTGGTTTGTTTTAAGAGTCAGTTTGTGGTGTGAACAATTGTGTGATTGATGGATTGTTATTATGATAATGTGTGATTTGGATCTTTGTAATGTGTGCTGAAGTTTTGTAGACATGCCTACAAGTTCCATGGTTAAGAATATTAAGTTTGATCAAAATATATTAGTTGAATATGAGGTTAACTTAGTTCTGTCCTTTGCTGATTTTTGGATCAGTTTGGGATGGTTTAGAAATAACTTAAAATCCGTTCATGAGAAATTTAAGAAATTTTACTGGGAACAATTAGACTTCTGTATCTTTCCAACCCCGCAAGAATCACCTTATTATCTATTATGAGCTAAGAGATATATCTGTTCCAAGTTGGAGTTACTGCACAGTCTGGAATTCTGAAACAGTTTTGGTTAAGTTCAGTTTTTGGCCAATTTATTGACAGAATCGGAAAAAGTGTTGTGAATAAAAGTTGTAGATAATTTTGTAAGCTTTCCAACCATGTAAAGATCATCTCAATTGGACGTCTGTAGCTCGAGATATGACAGTTTTACTGAGTTACTGAAATTGGAGTTCGCCCAGAAAAATCAGATTTTGCTTATCTATTGAATACATCATCTCGGATCGTACTGAATTTCAATTTCTGTGTTTTTGGAAACAGATGTCAGGCAGAGGTCGTGACAGAGGTCGTGGAGGTGCTAACCTACCCATTACTATGGAAGAACTCATGCAAACTCAGAACCAGATGATGCAGATGTTTATGCAGCACATGCAGAACAATCCCCCTGCAGGAGGACCACCGCCTGTGCAAGTGAGGGATAAGCGTGGGGAATTTTTGAAGGGACGCCCTCCAGTGTTTTCTCATGCTGCTGATCCTTTAGAGGCAGATGATTGGGTGAGGGCAGTGGAGAAACAGCTGATTATAGCCCAATGCAATGATATAGAGAAGGTGTTATATGCATCTGGTCAGTTACAGGGGACAGCTCAGACTTGGTGGGAGTCGTATCAAGCTGCACGCCCTGACAATGCTCCTCCTATCACTTGGAATGAGTTTGTTAGAGATTTTCGAGCTCGTCATATTCCTGAAGGTATAATTGAGCTGAAGCAGGAAGAATTCAGAAACCTTAGGATGGGACAGATGAGCGTTAGTGAATATCATGACAGGTTCACCCAGTTGGCTCGCTATGCTCCTAATGAAGTGAGGGAAGATGCAGACAGGCAGCGTCTTTTCTTGAAGGGAATTTATTATGATCTTCGCTTGCAGTTGAAGGGGAACAACTATGCTAGTTTTCAAGAGCTGGTAAATAAAGCTATTGTGCTTGATAATGAGCGCAGAGAGATGGACAGGAAGAGGAAGATGAAGGTACAAAGCTCAGGAAGCAACAACCGTCAACGCACGAATCCTCAGCATGGTTTCCATCAGAAGTTTCAGGGACCGGTTAGCCAGTGGAATCGTAATCCGAATCAGAGGTGGTCCCAGAATTGGCAAAGTAATCAGTCACAACAGCGTTCATCATATCCACAGCGTCAACAGTATCAGCAGACTGGGCAATAGACTCCTCGCACTGGAAATTCCAATGTTACCCCTATGAAGAATAGTGCTCCCAGCACGCCTACTAGATGTTTTGTCTGTGGTAAAGAGGGGCATATGTCTTACCATTATCCTGAGAAGCAGAACCAGCAGACTCCTCAGAGCCAGAAGAGCAACCAGAGGCAATCTGGTACTGGAAGGGTGAATCATGTGTCTTCTGATACAGCTCATGATGCACCAGAAGTTATGATTGGTACGTTCAATGTACATTCCACTCCCGCAACTGTTCTTTTTGACTCTGGAGCATCTCACACATTCATATCCAACATTTTTGTTAAAATGCATAGTATACCCATGCTAGCTATGAAAGAACCTCTCTTAGTAAATTTACCTGGAGGTACCATGCAAACCAGTAATCGTTGTCTTCCAATTAGTATGGTATTAAGGGGGGTAGAGTTTAAGATAGTTCCTATAGTGTTGAGGACATCTGGTATTGATGTGATATTGGGTATGGACTGGATGAAGCAAAATCAGGCAGAGATTCAGTGTCAGCAAAAAGTGGTAGTTGTGACTGCACCTAATGGAGATAAAATCAATGTGGATGTAGCAGTGCAGAAGCAACCAACCGCTGTGGTGAATCAGCTTGAAGATACTATTAAGGAGAATTCAGTGATTGAGGAATTTCCGGATGTCTTCCCTGATGAATTGCCAGGTATGCCACCTGACCGAGACATTGAATTTCTTATTGAATTACTTCCTGGAACTACACCTATAGCCAAACGACCATATAGGATGGGAGTAGATGAATTAGAAGAACTTAAGAAACAAATTAAAGAATTACAAGATAAAGGTTTTATTCGACCTAGTTCATCACCTTGGGGAGCACCAGTTATTTTTTTGATAAGAAAGATGGCGGTCAGAGGATGTGTGTTGATTACCGGTCACTAAATGAGGTAACTATCAAGAATAAGTACCCTTTGCCCAGGATTGATGACTTGTTTGATCAGTTAAGAGGTGCTTGTGTGTTCTCTAAGATTGATTTACGTTCTGGTTATCATCAGTTGAAGATTCGAGTTTCTGATATTCCAAAGACAGCTTTTACTACAAGGTATGGATTGTATGAGTATACTGTTATGTCATTTGGATTGACCAATGCACCTGCATACTTTATGTACATGATGAATAAGGTGTTTATGGAATATTTGGATAAGTTTGTGGTGGTGTTTATTGATGATATACTGGTATTTTCCAAGACAGAGGTAGAGCATGCTGAACATTTGAGGTTGGTATTGCAGAAACTTAGAGAGCATAAACTGTATGCGAAGCGAAGTAAATGTGAGTTTTGGTTGAAGGAAGTTTCTTTCCTTGGTCATATTGTTTCTAATGGAGGAATATCAGTGGATCCAGGTAAAGTAAAGGATGTATTAAATTGGAAACCACCTATTGATGTTAGCGAGATTCGTAGTTTCTTGGGATTAGCTGGATATTACAGACGGTTCATTGAAGGGTTTTCTAAACTTGCTAAACCTATGACATCTCTATTAGAGAAGAATGCCAAGTTTGTGTGGTCAGATAAATGTCAAGCTAGTTTTGAGGAATTGAAGAAGAGGTTGACTACAGCGCCTGTTTTGGTTTTGCTAGATTTGAGTAAGAAGTTTTCTATTTATTGTGATGCTTCTCGTCAAGGTTTGGGATGTGTTCTTATGCAAGAAGGCAGAGTTGTGGCTTATGCATCTAGGTAGTTGAGAAAGCATGAGTTGAATTATCCTACACATGATTTGGAGTTAGCAGCTGTAGTTCATGCTTTAAAGATTTGGAGACATTATTTGATTGGACATAAGAGTGATATATACACTGATCATAAGAGTTTGAAGTATATTTTCACTCAGTCAGATCTGAATTTGAGGCAACGTAGATGGTTAGAGTTGATTAAGGATTATGATATTGAGATACACTATCATCCTGGTAAGGCTAACGTAGTAGCTGATGCTCTTAGTAGGAAAAGTTATGCCAATGAGATACGGACGTTGTCTATGATTAGTGAGTTATGTGCTGAATTTGAATATTTGAATTTGGGCATTGTTACTAATACAATGGAATTAGTGATAGAGCCTACCTTAGAGCAAGAAATCTACAAGGGTCAGTTGAAGGATGAGAAACTAAAGAAGATAGCGGAAGATATAGTGATTGGTAAGTCACCAGGCTTTCGAATGGATGATAATGGAATTTTGTGGTTTGGAAAGAGGTTGTGTGTACCTGAGGATCAAACTGTTAGACAGGCAATTCTTCGCGAAGCTCATGAGTCAGCTTATTCTATTCATCCTGGTAGTACTAAGATGTATTTGGATCTTAAACAGAAATATTGGTGGGTTGGATTAAAGCGAGATGTGGCTGAGTATGTGGCATTGTGTGACACTTGTCAGAGGGTGAAAGCAGAGCATCAGAGACCTGCTGGATTGTTGCAACCAATGAAGATTCCTGAATGGAAGTGGGAGGAAGTTGGTATGGATTTTATAGTAGGGTTACCTCGTACTCAGAAAGGTTATGATTCTATTTGAGTGATAGTGGATCGGTTAACCAAAGTTGCTCATTTTATACCAGTTAAGACTACTTACCATGGACCAAAATTGGCAGAGTTGTATATGAAGAGGATAGTATGTTTGCATGGAGTACCAAAGAAGATTGTATCTGATCGAGGATCGCAGTTTACGTCGCATTTTTGGAAAGCTGTGCATGAATCATTGGGAACAAAATTGAATTTTAGTACAGCATATCATCCACAGACAGATGGACAGACTGAAAGGACCAACCAGGTATTAGAGGATATGTTGAGAGCTTGTGCATTGCAATATGGAACTAGTTGGGATAAGAGTTTGCCTTATGCAGAATTTTCTTACAATAACAGTTATCAACAGAGTCTTAAGATGGAACCGTTTGAAGCTTTGTATGGACGTAAGTGTAGAACTCCATTGTTTTGGGATCAGACAGGTGAATCTCAAGTGTTTGGTACAGATGTTCTTAGAAACGCAGAAGATCAAGTGCGAGTGATTCGTGAGAATTTGAGAGTAGCACAGTCTCGTCAGAAGAGTTATGCTGACAATAGAAGAAGAGATTTAGTTTTTGAGGTAGGTGATTATGTCTATTTGAAGGTGTCACCTATGAAAAGTGTGAAGAGGTTTAACATGAAAGGTAAACTAGAACCAAGGTATGTTGGACCATTTAAAGTTATTACTAGACGTGGGGAAGTTGCTTATCAATTAGAGTTGCCTGAGAATTTATCTGGAGTACATGATGTGTTCCATGTTTCACAACTTAAGAAGTGTTTACGGGTGCCTGAGGAGCAGATACCTTTAGAAGAGTTGATTGTTAAAGAGGATCTTACATATGAAGAGTTTCCAATTAAAATTTTAGAGACTGCTGAGAGAGTTACTCGAAGTCGGGTTATTAAAATGTGCAAGGTGCAGTGGAATCTATATTCAGAGGCAGAGGCAACTTGGGAAAGAGAGGATGAATTAAGGAAATCATATCCGCAGTTGTTTGAGTAAGCAGTTCAATCTCGAGGACGAGATTCTTTTAAGGGGGTAGAATTTGTAACACCCAAATTTTAGGAGTAATAAATTTTAAATAATTTAGAGAAAGGGAATTAAAATTTTGAAAACTATTTGGTGTTGCATTCATGCTGTTGCATTTATTTTATTTTGTGGTGTGGATATATTTGTTTTATTTATTTGGTTTAGGAAAATTTGATTTGAAAATGTGTTTGGAAAATTAGAAAAGAAAAGAAACAAAAGAAAAAAAAGACAACTTACCTTCTTACCTGATTGGCCCGAAGGCCCGTCGGACGGCCTGCTTTTTCCCCGCGCCGACGCTTGCGACCGAGTGGGCCGACCCAGCTGCCGAGCCAGCCCAAGCCAGCAGCCGCGCGTTTTCTCTTTGTTTCGCTGACGGGTGGGGGCCACCTGTCGGTCTCGTCTTCTTCCCCTTGCCGTGACCGAGCCGGACTCAAGTGTTGCCGCCACCGATTCTTGCCGATTTACTCGGGATTTTCTACTCGAATACGTTGCTGTGGAGCTATAAATAAGAAGCCGTGACCCTCCTCTTTCCGTTTTTCATCTAAACCGCGAGTTCTACCACGTGAAATCGAGTTCTAGGGCTTGAGGTTGTTGAAGGCCGGCGGTAGATCGGTTAGGGAGTCTTCGGGTGGATTGGAGGTCAATTTCTTCACTTGGGTGAGTTTGTCACCTTCTCCTCTCCCTCCCAATGCTCTTCTTTTGAGTTTTTGTGCTTTGAATCGCGGGTTTGGAGCTCACCGTGGCCAACAATGGCGCCGCCATTCATCCCCGAGCCGTGTTCTCTCCTCGGGTCGTCGTAGTGCTCCTAAACCGCCTAGATGAGTTCGGGATTACCTCCTCTTTCGATTGATGTTGGTTGTGGGTTGATTGGTGGTCGGGAACGGGAAAGCCGAGTTTTTCCGGCGAGCTCGGGTGGCCGGCCATGGTGACCGCCGGTCGGAACCGAGGAAGAAGGGTCGGGTCCAAATCGAGATCAACGGCCCAGATTAGAACTTACCCCTTCGCGGGTAAATTTGTTAAAGAGACCCTCAGCTTTTTAGTAATCAACCCGCGGTCCTTAGCGCAATATCCTAAATCCATTTTCGTGTTTTGAAAGCGTATTTTCTCCCGGATAAGTCAAAAATACGTTTTCAGGTATTTACAGTTTTGCCACTAGGATTGTTTTGGTCATAAAATCTTTGTTTTAACTCCGATTTGATCCGTTCAAGTTGCGTTAGGTTCGTATTTGCGAGCTCTACATGTTAGTGTAGTTGTACAGTTAGTTTTGATAATTTATTTTTCGAGTTTATAATTAAGTATTTATTTATCTATAGGAAATCTTAGAAAATTCATAACTTTCACGTTTTAACTCCGAATTTGGTGATCTTTGCGTCTGTGTGATCGTAGAAACGTGTAGAAGAGTTTTATAAACTTTTATTACTGTTCTGCTACTGTTGGTGTACTGTTCTAATTGTATCTCTTTGTTTGCTTCGTGTTTGTTTGATTGGATGCATGTGTGTTGTTGATTGATGATCGAGTATAGAAGGTGAGCAGTATCTGGACGATCAGGAGTATTACTTTGAGCCAAGTCAGCAGTATCACTTGGGAAGCTTTGATCAAGGCAAGTATAACACAGGACTATCCTTGTTACCTATAAATTGAATTGTCATACATATGCATGTGCTTACCTTGACAACCTTAGAGATTATAACTTAGTGATTGTTATCTTGATTCCTTGTCAACCTTGGGAATGCATATGGGTAGCTACTGCTAGTGCTTAAACTAAGAATAATGATCTTATAGTTGGATTAATGGATTAAGCATTCAACCATTAAGATGATTTTATTACTGTTAAAAGGGGGCTAGAGCATGTGTATTATTTTGATGCTCTGGTTTCTCTCCATAAGGACTTATCTGTAAGTGATAACCGGGATATACAGTACAGCTGTGAGGGCTATATGGCTCTGGCTTTAGTTGTTCAAGAGACCTTTTCTAGCTTGTTAGAGGTTACCTTAAATGGCGTAAGAATGGCTTGCCATGTTGGGTGTAGTGCGAGCCCCTGGCCTAGTGTGTATAGGCTGCGGTTGTTGTGCCACAGGGAAGGGGGTTCTACATCTGCCTGCCGAGTGAATCTAATGGCCCTAACTTGTTAGATGAACTTTTGAGTGGCTTTATATGGTTCTCGGGTGTTTGGGCTTGATCTCCCCACTCATTTGGAAATCATGACTCACAGTGAAAGTGTACACCTCTGCGCAGAGTTAAAAACTGGTATACTAGCCGTGCTCACGGATACGAGCGGCCTTGGGGATTCTTATGGAATAGTTGATCATAACTGTTATATCATGCTTAATTATTGTTGATTATTATTTGCTCATGTTAATGCTATTCATTATCCTTATTACAATTGATCATTGGTTCTTTAATGGGAAGTGGTTTATCTTGATGCTACTCAATTGCTAATATATGATTAAAAGTTAAACGCAGTTAAACAATGTCTAGCCTTTTTGAGCCTCATGAACCCTGTGTTATATTTGTTGAGTTCGACATGGACTCACCCTTGCTATTTCCACCATAACAGATGAAGATATTGAGGAAGATTATCGGAATGAGTACTAGTCTTGTTGTCAACCAGTCAACCGTGTCCCTGTGTGGAGTTTCTGCTGAAGAATTACTATTAATTATTATTACCTATCGTTCAAGACTATGTCTTAAATACTTATTCATTATGTAATAAGCACTGTGATGATACTTTGTAATTTGTCAACTTATGTGTGCGACTATTTCCTGGGGCGCACATGAGTCTTTTATGCATCCTATTTTTGTCCTTAAAAATGGGTGTGACACTTGAAGACCAACCCGCCCACGTTCACGCCAACTACAGAGCCTCTGGACGCGGAGCACTGGCTTCGTGTGCTGGAGCAGAAGTTTCTGCTGCTCAGGGTGACCGATGAGCAGAAGGTGCGCTTTGCCGCATATCAGCTGTTGGGGTCTGCCAGCGTATGGTGGGATACTTTCAACGCCATGCAGCAGGTGGATCACCAGGTGACATGGCAGGAATTCACTGCCGCCTTTTGAGAGTACTTCATTCCTATGGGTGTTCTGAACAGGAATCTCTCGGAGTTCTTGGACCTGAAGCAGGGAAGCCTGTTCGTGATGGATTATGCCACAAGTTCAACCATTTGGCACAGTATGTTGGCACTCATGTTGAAACAGATGAGAAGAAGAGGGACCACTTCTACTGTGGCCTCTCTTGCATTCTGTAGAAGGAGCTCTACACCGGAAACTACCAAACTTTTGGCACCCTAATGAATGTTGCCATTGCTATGGAGGAACTGCAGCGTGACACTCAGGCTGAGTGGAAGCGCAAGCAGGGGATTTCTAGGTCTTCTAGTCATCCACAGGCGCATAAGATGCAGGTTGTCAAGAGGATGTCCTACCATTCCCCTGGTGGATAGCCATCTCGGTACCCTCAGCAGACTCGTCAGGCACCGTCGACTCAGTACCGTGCACGTACCCAGTAGGTGCAGCAGCCACAGGGATAACAGTTTCCACCTCGCCAGGGGCAGATGGTCAAGTCTACTAGCTGTTTCAAGTGTGGCAAGGAGGGCCACTTTGCTCGGGAGTGTCCCGAGAACCGGCCTGCTCAGTCATCCTAGCCGTCTGCCAACTCTCGTGTGATTAAGAGGACGGTTATCAAGAAGTCCCAGTGAGCCGTTCGGGGCAGGTCAACTACACGGAGGCTGAGAAGTTACTGCACAGTCAGCCGGTGATGGCTGGTATGTTCACCATCAACTGTCATCCAGCACTTGTGTTATTTGATTCCGGAGCATCGCATTCATTTATGAGCATGGGGTTTGCGGAAAGGCATAATCTACCTATTATGGCCATCCCTAAGGCCTATAGAATCAACACTTCGGGTGCGCAGATGTTTCGCAACACCCGGACGGATACTGTCAGTTTAGTGCTAGCCACTCACACTTATCGTCTCCAGTTCATGTTGCTACCTAGGCATGGCATTGATGCAATACTGGGCATGAATTGGCTGAAGGTTTATGGGGTAGTTTTGGACCTCAAGCGGGGAGTTGTTGAATTGCGACTTCCTGCGTCCGAGGATAGGATGTCTCTTCTTATTCCTTCAGATCCCACTTCACTAGTTGCTGCAAATATGGAAGTCTCTTCTGATCTTACCTCTATTCTAGTGGTCCGTGAGTTTTCGGATGTTTTTCCTGAGGATTTGCCTGGGTTATCACTGGATAGAGATGTGGAGTTCACTATTGAGTTAGAGCCTGGCACTGCCCCTATTTCCCGGCGTCCTTACCGTATGGCACCAAAGGAGTTAGCTGAAATGAAGAAATAGTTAGAAGAATTGTTGAACAAAGGGTTCATCTGTCCCAGTTCTTCGCCTTGGGGTTGTCCTGCCATTTTTGTGAAGAAGAAGGATGGTACTCTTCGCATGTGTGTGGATTACCGCCCTCTCAACGCGATGACCATTAAGAACAAGTACCCCTTGCCTCGTATTGATGCTTTGTTTGATCCGTTGGCTGGGGGTAAAAGTGTTCTCAAAAATTGATCTTCGGTTGGGTTATAACCAGATAAAGATCCGGCCACAAGGCATACTAAAGACAGCTTTTCTACTAGGTATGGGTTGTATGGGTATCTAGTCATGTCCTTTGGTCTCACCAATACTCCTGCATTTTTCATGTATCTCATGAATTCAGTCTTTATGCCGGAGTTAGACAAGTTTATAGTGGTCTTTATTAATGATATCTTGATATACTCCAAGAATGAAGAAGAGCATGCACATCATATCCGCATCGTCCTGACCCGACTGCGAGAACACAAGTTGTATGCCAAGTTCAGCAAATGTGACACTACTAATTTTTGACCCTGTTTCAATGCCCCAAATGTGTTGCGATAGACCTAAAATCGTTGCAATAGTAGCAATAGCAACACAAATTTAGCGTTAGGAGGCGTTGCAAGATCAAGGGTGGCAATAGGCTTGCACAACGCTTTTCTGTGCAGTGTTGCAAATGTGTATTGGAATTGCAACACCTAGGGCATTGCAAGCTAAGGTTTTGCTATAGTTGAATGTGTGGCAACAACAACTAATGCAACGCCTTAGGCGTTGCTAGTCTATGCAATGGCAACATGCCCATGGCATAGCAAATGGTGCACTAGCAACGCTGAACGTGTGTTGCAAGACAATGTATTGCCACACATATCGATAGTGGCAAAAGGATTATGTCACAACACTTAGAAGTGGTGGCAACATGTGCATTTGCCACGCCCAAGGTTAGGTTGCTGTAAGGTGTAGCCTCTATTGCATCGCATAAACGAGTATGGCAACAAGACATGTGACAACACCAAGAAATGGTGGCAACATATTCAATTGCCACGCCTAAGATTTGGTTACTATAAGGTGCAATCAATATTGCCACATATAACAAGTGTGGCAACAAAAATTATGTCGCAACACTAAGTGGCAACATGTGCAATTGCCACGTTCAACGTTTTGTTGCTATAAGGTGCAACCCCTACTACTACAAAAATTATTCGTTGTCATAGGATATATTACCACAAAAAATGTGGTTGCCAATAGCCACCTTTGCAATGCTTTTGCTTTGGTGCCACCAGACAATATTGCAACGCCGTTAATGAATTAAAAACTCAGTAGACATCAACAAAGCATTTGAATAAAGCCAATAAACCAAAATATTGACTTGTTTAATTTGTTCATATCTAGAATTAAACGGTCCAAATTCAAACTCATGTAAATTAAACAAAGATATCCAACACATTTGTTCCTAAACCAAAACATCTAAGATGCCTAGACACCACTGCAGCTTCACTTGGCTTGGCTTGATTTGGACGATCCCATCACTCGTGTGCTCCACTCAAACTCTACATTCGTCCTGAAATAAAGAAAATTGACATTTGGTATAGGCTTCAATTTTTCAGTAAAGTGGCATTGCAAATCACATGTTCATAAGGATATGTAATTGTCAAAGGAAAAAATGAAGCTATAAATAAGGTAGCACAAGATAACTAGATCATGTGTATTAAACTAAATTGTGAAATCTAAACCTCAACTTACAGACATGGATAACACATCATGTACAGAATGTGCCAAATGATATCAACAGGTGAGTATAAAAAATATTGACAGCATACCGTTACTGATACTATGGTTTTAAATTTTTAAGTGCATCACAAGGAGTACAAAGACAAAACATTGCTTGATCAAAAGGATCATTTTTTGGTGATATTATGGTTTTGGAAGGATCACTGATCAGCAGTATAATTGAGAGGTCATCTATAGCAACTAACAACCAAATGTTAATTCCAAGGCAAAGCTTGTGATTCCTCCAAATTATATTCAGAGTGTGTGGGAGTAGAGATTCAGATTAACGGCGCTCGGCACATTCTGCACTCATCGAGATTACCAATGAAGCTACATGGCAATACAACAGAACCACTATGAAGTGTCCTAGACACTACCCACTTTGACTGATCTTAGCAACACACAAGGTGAAAAACAAAGCCAAAGAACAGCAGGAAGCAATTGCAGATGGAGTCCTCACCACTCAAGGATGCACTGGTGGTGGAACTCGTGCCTGCAGCTGGTCACCTGGTGGAGGCGGTAATATGGTCAAGAAGCCGGGGCCGCTTCCATGAACAATACCTGCAACACAAATATCAAAATAAATAAAAAATAAAAACAGCTTTCAGCGCAAATCATCGTCATACAGGATCTGGTCTGATTAAACATGTTGTTGGAACCACATGCTTTTACTATCCATCAATCTCTCAAATTCTAAACAGGGAATGAAAAATAGGTGACAAGAAGCATATAACTGTGTACTTGCTATATTCATATTTCAGACTTTCAGAATTAAGAACTTAAGTGCTAGAGCTAACAGCCTAAGTGCCTAATACAGTAATACAGACAGACACACACCTGACATGAATAAAGTGATTTAACAAATGCATCATGTAGCAGTCTGGCATTAGCAAGCAATTCAATCTCTCTATGTTATTTACAAAGCACACATTAATTATTTCTGGAGAACAAAGCACGAGTTGGTTCCTAGAGAGGAGGACGGAGCACTAGTACTAAACTACTAGTACACACATGGTAGAGCATTATCTTCTGAGTTGATTTCTAGAGAAGATAATGGAGCATTAATACTAGTCCATACATGCTGGAGCATACAATAATTGACCAGACAACAGTGTTTTTCTCACAAAAAATCATCTAGAACAGTGTTTCAGCTTGTTTTTCAGCACAAGCGAACGGGGCATAAGTGTTATCAGATCACTATAGCAGCACATAACATCACATGAGTGCATAAATTCAGGATATATCATGTCTAACTATCAGTGGTCATCACACAACTTAAAAATAGACCGAAGACAAATTAGTTCATATGCAAAAGAACCTATTGTTGTCAAGGTGTCAAGTTCTCAGTTTCTAACAACACTCAATCACACACTCACTCAAATGTCAGGTCATCACAGCAAGATCGTAACAAATTTATATCACAAGTCAGAAGCAAAAGCATAAGGCAAAGATCAGCCAACCCGACGTGCTAGCCATGCAAAACTGAAACTCAGCAGCTCGCTCTATAACTGTAAGTGACTGGTCATTGTTCTCCCAGTCCTCGTCCCCTACAATTTAGCAGCTCAGACGACATCCTACAACTGTAAATGAGCAAACTATAGACAGTGAGAAAGCAACAGCAGACCAAATTAGCCGGTCAGGCAACAATTTCACAACTGTAAATGGTTGAATGCATCTGTCAAATTGATAGTTTGAGACTATGATTAATGTGGCAATTTGAGTAGGCGAAGATTGTAATTACATCATTTTATTTATATAAATTAAGTATGTCAACTTTGATTAATTGCTCGGTATAGCAAAAGAATGTCAATTCATTATCTGAATTCTCAGAGCACTATCCTTTGTCACTTGTGTTGCGGCATGGAGCATGGGGAACAAATTTAGTCCTGCATACTCCCTCCGTCCCAAAAAGGATGTCGACTGTCCAGATTCATAGCTAAAACGACATCCCTTTTGGGACAGAGGGAGTATATGCTTAACTCTTTTGCCATCTTTTTGAATGGGAGAAATGAATAGCTTTCGTCTGCATAAAGAATGAATATTGCATGTCGATGTCGTCATATGCATTTCAGTCCTACAGTTTGATTAGTTCAGGAAAAAACTAATTACGTTGCCCACTGTTAAGCCTATTTCTATGCCAGAATTGTTGGATGCGAACCTGCAGTACTATAGGCATCAGGTAGAGGCATATTAGCTCCTATACAACATTAGTAGGAAACGCCAATATCTGCCTAGGTGAAAGGTTGCAACATTCAGTACTCTCATCACAGACTGAATTCAACATCCAGTCAAAATGTTCAGTGAACTCAAAATGAAGGCCATCACCTGTCCTGCTGCCCGGCTACCCCTATATCTGAAGACTGGCTTCTCAAACTACTGTTCCTAGCCTCATACAAAAGACTAGAAGCACTGGTGTGCTCTCCGTGTGGCATATTGGTTGCCCTCAATGCTTGATCTTGAACAAGCAAAATTATTATTTCTATCTAATCTATCAAACAAATATCAAGTCTCAATTGAGAATTGACTAGAGCAGTACTATCTAATCTATCAAACAAATAACAAGCCTCAATTGACTAGAGCAGTATATAATTTATCAAATAAAAATCGCTGAGACTAACAATTTATTGAATTGGAAAGCTTCAGCTGCATAGAATCACAAAATCGGAAACCCACTACTCAGAACAGAAATATTGGATCAAAGCTGTTTTACCATGCATGTCGAATTGTAGTGTCCCTCGAGGAATAGCTAGGAAGATTTCATCCTATCCTACTTCCTACCTAGGGACCGGGACCCGGGATCATTGTTGAACCGACAATTACATTACATTACCTGTACTTCGGAAGCAGCAGTTCCTCTTCGTCTAGGACGCAGGGCACGGCGGTGGCAGCGCTATCATGCAGCAGGAGGGCTTTCCTGGGCGCGGAGATGACGGGCCCGATCTCCGGCGTGTTGGGCGTCACGGGCTCGATTGGGGCGGGGTAGGGGGGGGTGGGTGCCTGGGTGGCCGGCACCGGTAGTCCAAGGCGGGGCGGCCGCCGTCGGAGCAGCGGCGCGGAGCTCCTGCGTCCTGCCCCCGCAACTGCGAGGGCCATGGCGACCGCGAGGAGCGACGGCGACAGCGACCGCGAGCGCGTGCGTAAGATGCGGCGGCGGCTGGGTACCAGGGAGTGGGGAGGGAAGGGAATGAATCTGGATTTTAGGGTTAGGAAGAGTATTTGGCGGGCTGGAATTGGCCGTCCGGGGTCTGGTGGGCTTCCGCGGATATTACGGAAATTTTGAAAATTTTTGGCTGATATTTTTTCCTTGCACCGCGCACGCACGCATGCGTCCTACTGCCGCTCTTCAACCAAGGCCTCGTTTAGATTCAAGAAAATTTCAACCCGATGAATAGTACCATTTTCGTCTTATTTGGCAAATATTGTCCAATCATGGACCAACTAGGCTCAAAAGATTCATCTCGTGATTTCCAACTAAACTGTGTAATTAGTTATTTTTTTTACCTACATTTAATACTCCATGCAAGCGGTTAAAAATTGATGTGATGGAGAGAGAGTGAAAAAACTTGGAATTTTGAGGGAAACTAAACAAGGCCCAAGTTAGCAGCCAAAAGTTTTGGCACTTAGGGCTGGTTTAGATGCAAATTTTTTTGCAAAATGGACACTGTAGCTTTTTCGTTGTTATTTGGCAAATATTGTCCAATCATGGTCTAATTAGGCTTAAAAGATTCGTCTCGTCCATTTCGTCTAAACTGTGTAATTAGTTTTATTTTTTATCTATATTTAATGCTTCATGCATGCGTCCAAAGATTCGATGTGACGGGGAATCTACTGTTCTTTTGCAAAATTTTCTGGATCTAAACTGGACCTTAGCCTCAGCCGCTTGGCTGCCTTCTAAAATATTTTATTTAAAAAATACATTTTATTATTTTCAATTCAATTAGTAACTTGGTTTAAAAATTTTCAAAGATACTATGAAACAAAGTTATAAATAAATTTATTTTACATATATAAATACGTAAAATTAAGGTTATATTACACTTTTTTTCAAGTAAAAATGACAGATTTTAGATTTTGTTATTAATCACCTCATATTGTTAAGGTTATACTACACTGTTTGTTGTTTTTATTAGAAATTGTAGTTTGATCCCATACCAAATATCTCATTCTCTAAGTAAACTCATTATACTACAAAAAAAAGTAATAAAGATTATATTGAGAAAAGTACAATTAGTTTTTAAATAAGAGAATAAAGTTCTAGCCTCTACCACTCGCTGATAGTCCTATTTGGATCCCTCAGACTAATAGTTAGCTGCTAATTTTTAGGCCGAAGAGGTGAATTGGAACTTCAGCACCTCACCAATCAAGGACAAGTTTGGATCTCTTCGCCTAACAGTTACCTGCTAATTTTTAGTCGGCTGAGTTCCAGATTGACTGACTAAAAGTTGAACAGTTAGTCTATATTGAACTAATGATTAGTTCACTAGTCGATGAGAGCAAGCTATCGAGAGCTGAAATGGTCTCAATAAGCAAAAGACCCCTTTTCTCCTTCATCTCTCTCCTCTCTCTCTCTTAGGGCTTGTTTGGTTCACCCTATTAAACTTTAACATGTGTTGACCATGGAGTTGATCAAAGGGTGTTCAGATACTAATAAGGACTAATTAGGCTTAATAAATTCGTCTCGTAAATTATTCTCAATCTTTGTAATTAGTTTTGTAATTAGTCTATGTTTAACACTCCATGCATATGTCAAACATTCGATGGGATAGGTGTTAAAAAAACAAGAGAACAAAATGGGGCCTTAGACATATGGGGCTGTGGTGGTGGAGTGCCTCATCATCGATCCATGCAGCACTTGGGGAATGTGGGGGGTATAAACCCCTATACCCTTACGGCTAGACACGGGCAAGCCCAGACCAGACGGTCCGGCCCATTACATTACGACGCGCGATCCAGATCATCGAGATGGAGTCTCGCGCAAGGCATCAAACCAGACTTGGGGATCAAGCAAGGTCTTGGTTGGTTAGGTTAGGAATCCTTATCTGGCTCCATACGGCAATTGTAACTGGCTAAGATTAGTTTCCAGATCTATAACCCTGCCTCCCGGACTATATAAGGAGGGCAGGGGACCCCCTTGAAAAACATCAAAACATACTCTAGGGAAATCTAGCTTGTAATACATTGTTCGAGACAGCAATAACAAAGCAGAACAGGACGTAAGGTATTACGCCCACACGGCGGCTTGAACCTGGGTAAACTCGCGTGTTGTTCTGCATCACCATCTCGTTCGTGGCTTACACACCTGTCTACCGACAATCTACTACCTTGGGCATACCCCTCGGTAGACTGCCGACCAGGTTTTATCGGCAAGTGGCGCGCCAGGTAGGGGGTGTGTGTACTGCTTTTTCAGGCGTGTGAGATGGTCATCTTCCCTGATTCCATGGCCACGGCGGCGGGCCTCACATTCACGATCGGCCAGATCACCTGGACCACCGGCTCCAATGACTTCGTTGTCACAACCATGGAGGAGGTGCAGATCTGATCTGCATCGACTACTTCCCTGACACCGGCATCGACTACGACTACGCTGGCTCCGGCTCCGCCTGCACCAGCACCGTCACCGACCATGCCGGCAACTCATCGACTCTTTCCTCGCTACCAGGGGAGGAAATTTGACAACACCGACCTGATCAACTCCATCGACCGGCTCGGTAGCAAACTCTCGTTTACCCTAGCTCTAGTCGATTCGCTCAAAGAGCAGTTTACCGAGCAGAACTCGAACGGCTACAACAGATCTACTCGACCTACTCGAGCCACCCATTTTTAACGGTTGGGTACAGATCTAGTGGTCACTTCAACTCCTGAAGGGCGCTCTGCTCGACCTCAACCTCGACCACGCAACTTTGTCAATATGGTGGGCTCTGATCAAGTTTCGATCCATACCACCCAGACAGATAGCCGTTTGAGCTCCGGATCGAGCACTGCGTCCGACGAGACTACTCAAACCATGGTATTACACCATGTGAGTAACGGTGACGAGGAGAGGCTATATCCTCCAGGCTTTCCTCGAATCTTGGCCTTCCCTCCAAGGCGTGGTGCCATGATCAACGTGGTTAGCCAAGATGAAGATCCACCTGCTGGGGGCTAGACCGATCAACAGCGACAAGAGCGACAACAACGCAATGTCGACCGAGCTCAACGTCGCATAGATGAAGATGCACGCCTAGCGCAATAGCAAGCAGACCACGACTAGCAAGAAGCTGACGCTGCAGCTAGGCGTAATCGATTGCAAGGGCGCAACCTCAATGATGCTTTCGACATGGTGGGGAACAGACCAGTATTCAAAACACCAAGCGCCAACGTGGCCATTGCCATTGAAAGCCTAAAGCGGCTACCGGATACCCTAGAAAACCAAAACATCCGGGAGGATTTGCAGGCTTATCTCCAGGCAGCCATGGTTCAGACCAATGAACGTGCTGTGGGGCCATCCGTGTCTGGCGCGACTAGTAGGAGCCGCCAGCACTCCAGTCGACCTTTCAGGTCTGGTCAACGTGGCTTATGCGCATCCGCTGGCACAGACCACCACGTTATGGACAACATAGCTCCTGGTGTCAATCTAGGAGCTGACGGAGGCAACGACGGCAATCGCGGAAACCCTCCCTGCGATGATAATCACCACCTCGGCCACTGCTGCAATAACAACGACGACGACCGACGTAGGAACAACCGGCGTAATGACCATCGGGACCACCATCGTCAAGGACAACAATACGGTGACGAACGAGATCGCCATGATGGCAATTACAATCTCCATCGCGACCTCAACAACCATGACCTACGTCCTCGCATTGAACAGAGAGCTCGGGACCATGCGTCCCATGAAACCAGTCCTCACATGGAGTACGATATGGTCCACGGTCCCTCGGGCCCCAAGCAATTCACCAACCACCTACGATAGGTCATCTGGCCTAGAGGTTTTAAGCTTGAAAAGCTTATCCATTACGACGGCAAGGTCAATCCCGAGCTATGGGTCCAACTTTACGAGACCGCTTGCAGATCCACTATGGGCGACGAGCATGTCATGGCCAACTACTTTCCTGTGGTGGTCGGCCCGGTGGGGCACTAATGGCTTGTCAGTCTCCTAGAGAACCACTTCGACTCCTAGTATGCTTTTGCGTCAAGCCTTTGTCGAAAACTTCATTGCTACCTGTGAACAGCTAGGCAAAAAGTACGACCTTCAGCGCATCCGTGATGCCAGGGACGAACCATTGCGCGAGTACATCCGACGCTTCTCGGATATGCGCATCAGGATCCCTAGGATCAGCGACAATGAGGCTATTGAAGCCTTTATCATAGGTCTGCGCTACCACAATGACCTCAGGGAAAAGCTCCTTCGTAAATAGCCTATAATGGTGGTTGACCTCCTCACCACCTACAAGAAGTATGTGGATGCCGACGATGCCAAGAAGCTGCTGAACGATGGCACCGGCAAAGCACCGTACTCTCCACGACGTGGCGACTACCGCGACAACCACCGCCGCGACAACTTTAGAGGTCGCAGCGACATCAGGGACCGCCGTAATTACAATTGTGATCGGCGCGATAACAGAAATAAGCACGGCGATCGCCGTGACAACTTCAAGGGCAAGCATGCTCGCGATGACGACGGCGAGGTCAACGCTGTAAAAAAATTTGGTGGGCATCACAATTATGAAGAAGACTATGCTAAAGCCTTGAAGGGGCCTTGCCCAGCTCATCCTAAGTCCAACCATACGTTGGAAAACTACAAAGTCCTCAAGGAAATCTATCGTCGCAAATAGGCTTCAGAAAATACCACCAAGCCTGATGACGCAACAGACCAGCGTAACCGCAGGGATGATGACAAAGGATGATCCTAACAAGAACCCCAAGCACCAGTATTAGGAACTGGTGAGGCATGTTGCAACCATCGTCGGGGGCAAGGTGTCTGTTGAAAGCAAACGTGAGCGGAAGATGCTCGCCCGTGCTTGCCTGAACATGGCTAAGACAGACGACCTCATTGTAGATCCAAGACTACCACCCTGGTCACACCGAGAAATCAACTTCAGCAGGGCAGATCAATGGACCACCATCCCCGAACTAGGTCGTTTCGCTCTCGTCCTTAGTCCTTGTATCAATAAAGTGCAATTTTGACAGGGTGCTCATCGACGGCGGTAGTTCCATCAACATTATGTTCAAGAATAGCCTGTCAGCATTGAACATATTTGAAGCTGACTTGAAGCCATACGACGCATAGTTCTGGGGGGTCCTGCCTGGATGGAGCTCTACGCCTCTCGGGCAAATTACCCTACCTATGCAGTTTGGCACGGCAGACCACTTCTGTACCGACTACGTCAACTTCGTGGTCGCTGACTTCGAGGGTACCTATGATGCTATCCTTGGTCACCCCGTGATCACAAAATTCATGGCCGTACCTCATTATAGGTACTTGGTGCTTAAGATGCCAACGAAAAAGGGAGTCCTCACTCTCAGAGGCAATGTATTCGTTGCCTATACATGTGAAGAGAACAGCTTTCGCGTAGCTGAAGCCCATGACCTCTCTCTACGCATGGCGACAACGACGATGGAGGCAAAGAAGACTCCTCCCAACCAGCTAGAAATTCTAGAGCTTGAAGCACCACGCAAGTCTACCAAGTACAAGGAGATCCAGCTGGTCGAGGGTGACTCTAGCAAGACGGCACTAATCGGGTCAAACCTCGATCCCAAATAGGAAGACGCGCTCGTCTGGTTCTTGAGAGAGAACGTAAGCGTGTTCGCTTGGAAACCATCGGACATGCTCGGTGTATCTCGAGATCGGATCGAGCACTCCTTGAACGTCGACCCCAAGGCAAAGCCAGTCAAGCAAAAGTTGCAGCGATTCGGGAAGGACAAAAAGGAGGCCATTAGGGTAGAAGTTACACGGCTTCTTGCAGCCGGTTTTATCAAAGAGATGTATCACCCGGACTGGTTAGCCAATCCGGTTCTTGTATGCAAAAAGAATAATGAATGGAGAATGTGCGTTGACTACACTGATCTCAACAAACACTGCCCTAAAGACCCCTTCGGTTTACCTCGCATTGACGAAGTCGTGGACTCCACGGCTGGCTGCGAGTTACTATCTTTTCTTGACTGTTATTCTGGTTATCACCAGATCGCTCTCAACAAGGACGATCAGATCAAGATGTCCTTTATTATACCCTTCGGCGCTTATTGCTACACGACCATGTTGTTTGGGCTCAAAAACGCCGGAGCTACTTATCAGCGTGCAATTCAAGAGTGTCTCGAAAAGGAGATACAAGATGACTTGGTCGAAGCCTATGTAGATGACGTAGTTGTCAAAACCAAGGAATCCCACTCCTTGATTGATGATCTGACACATACTTTTGTAGCGCTCAATCAATATCAATGGAAGTTGAATCCTAAAAAGTGCATCTTTGGTGTTCCATCTGGTATATTACTAGGCAATGTCGTCAGTCGTGACGGCATACGTCCTAATCCAGAGAAGGTGCAAGCTGTCCTCAATATGAAGCGACCAATAAACGTCAAAGATGTCCAGAAACTTACAGGGTGTATGGCCTCCCCAATTCAATTTTTTTATCTCGATTTGGTGACAAGGGCTTACCTTTCTTCAAGCTACTCAAGGCAGGCGAGAAGTTTGAGTGGTCGGAGGAAGCGGATATTGCCTTTACATAGCTAAAGCAGTACCTTGCATCACCTCTGGTCCTTACTGCCCCCAAGTCAGGAGAAGTCCTTCAACTCTACATTGCTGCGACTGATCGAGTCGTCTCCACTGTCCTCGTGGTTGAGCGCGAGGAGCCCGACCATGCTTGTGGTGTTCAACGCCCAATCTATTTCATCAGTGAGGTGCTCAATGAGTCCAAAACTAGATACACTTAGATTCAAAAATTGATCTACGCCATACTCATTACAACCCGAAAGTTGAAACATTGCTTTGATGGGTTCCACATGGTGATCAAAACTGAGTTTCCTCTTGGTACCATTATACGCAACAAAGATGCAAATAGGCGCATCACCAAGTGGGCAATGGAGTTATGTCCTTTCGACCTAGAGTTTGCGCGTCACGATACTATCAAATCTCAAACACTTACTGACTTCATGGTTGAGTGGACAGACTTAAGTATCCCAACCTCTCAAGGACCCGTTGACTACTGGAAAATGTATTTTGACGGCTCCCTGACTATTGATGGTGCGGGAGCGGGCATATTATTCATATCACCAACCAATGAGCAATTACGTTACGTCCTCAGGATTCACTTTCCGGCATCTAATAATGCTGCAGAATACGAGGCATGCTTTCATGGTTTGCGCATTGCAATTGACCTCGGTATCAAACGCCTCTACGTCCATGGCGACTCAGCCCTAGTTATTAACCAGCTCAACAAAGACTGGGATATAGCTAGCGAGAAAATGGACGCATATTGCAAAGAAATTAGGCAGCTTGAAGGCAAATTTTACGGCGTTGAATACTCCCATGTGGTCCGAGATAGAAATCAAGCAGCAGATGCGCTGTCGAAGTTAGGATCATCTAGAGCTCAAGTACCGCATGGCGTTTTTGTTCAAGACCTTTTAAAACCATCAATCAAGTAAGAAGATGACCCCGTGGTTGAGAAGCCCCCGGTCCAGCCTTTGGTAGCTATGGTTCCATCATCGACCACTACGGAACCATCCTCGACCGCAGCAGGACCATCTCAGACGCTGACTAAGATAGCAGATCAGCGCGTTCCATTCATTAAGTATCAAACAGATGGCACCAAGTACTCTGATCGAAATGAAAATGAACGCCTTATACGCCGCAGCAGACAATACCCAGTGGTCGAGGGTAAGCTGTGGCGCAAAAATGCGAAAGCAGAAGTATTGATGAAGTGCATCGAGCAAGAAGACGGTATTAAACTCTTGGAAGAAATACATTCTGGCACCTGTGGTAATCATGCCGCATCTCGGACACTGGTTGGTAAAGCGTTTCACGTAGGTTTTTACTGGCCATCCGCAGTAGCTGATGTAGAGAAGCTTGTTAGACACTGCGCCAATTGTCAGTTTTTCTCCAAAAGAGTTCATGTGCCAGCCCATGAGATCCAGACCATACCAGCCTCCTAGCCTTTTGCGTGATGGGGCTTAGATATGATTGGACCCTTCAAACCAGCACCAGGGAACTTCAAGTTCGTATTCGTGCTGATTGATAAATTCTCCAAATGGATAGAGTACATGCCCTTGGTCAAGGCATCTTCCGAAAAAGCAGTCGAGTTTCTCAACCAGGTCATCCACCGCTTTGGTATACCCAACAATATCATTAAAGACCTGGGGACTCAGTTTACTGGGAACACGTTTTGGGATTTCTGTGATGAACGGAGCATTGTGGTGAAATACGTCTCGGTGGCACACCCCAGAGCTAATGGACAGGTCGAGCAGGCTAATGGAATGATTATGGATGCATTGAAGAAAAGGATGTACAGAGAGAACGACAATGCCCCTGGCCGGTGGATCAAGGAGTTACCCGCCGTGGTCTGGGGACTTCGGACACAACCTAGTCGCAATACTGGTGTCTCACCATATTTCATGGTTACGGTGCCGAGGTTGTGCTCCCAGCGGACATTGAATTCCGGTCACCTCGGGTTGAGAACTACAACGAAGACCAAGTTACTGAACAACGCGAGCTCAAGGTGAATAGTATAGAGGAACGACGCCTTGACTCCTGTATACGCACGGCCATGTACCTCGCCATGTTACGAAGGTACTACAACAAAAATGTTCAGAAATATTTCTTTGTGGTCGGCGACATAGTATTGAAATGGAAGACTAGCCAAGATGACGTCCACAAGTTGGCAACTCCATGGGAAGGGCCATACATCGTCAAGGCTGTTACACGACCCACTTCGTACAGGCTTGCAAGACTTGACAGCACTGACGTACCCAACTCTGTCCATATCGACAAGCTTAGGCGTTTTTACCCCCAATTCTCAAATATAGATATGTACCTTTTTCTGTACTACTTTTATACTTTGAATTATGATATATATATATATATACTTGACTACAGTTGACTACACTTGTTTACATTGTTGACTCTACAACTACAACAACTTTTTTATAAACCAGTACATCGATCACCAATCCTCTCGGGTTCTCGGAGCAGCTCTGTCCTCGACCTCACTCATAGCGTACATGAGATCCGCCCTCTGCGTTTTGGGTGGTCGGCAGATGCCCTTTGGCCAGACCAGTTGTACTCTTACGTGTATACAGGCTCCGACCGTCTTACACTCAGATCACTGGCCTCTCCAAAGCCGTACAGAGCTACAAGATGACATCGATTATGCTGGAACAACTAAAAACAGAACATTCCACTGTTCTAACTTAGTTCTCATCGATTACGCTGGAACAACTAAAACAGAACATTCTGCTGTTCTAACTTAGTTAAATCCGCATGCAATACAAAGCTTCAACATTTTTCCATACAAAAACATAAACAGCTTTACATTGTACTACTCATCACCTTATTACAAACTCACCTCTTTGAAGGCACAAGTTTACAATAAGCTTATGAAAATCATCTTCTCCTACAAACTATTTGTAGGTTCCTACTACTGTTGGCTTCACCCAACATGCTGACTTTTTGGGGGCTCAGAGACCTTTGGCGTGGTTGAAGATGGAGCTACTCGTGCTTCGCTGGTAGCCAGAGATGGTGGCACTAGTATCTGACCCACTTACAACTGAATCGTTCCTCTAGTTGGTGGGGCTGCAACCGGGCATAAGATGATATCCTTGGTGATCGCGGCAGCATCTTCATCACCTTTAACCGCAGCTGTCAGCTCGCTCCACCCCGACCTCCCTGGGATAATAGGCTTCTAGGCGAGCAACATTCAACAAGGGGTAGTGGGCACGTACCAAGCTAAGTACATGTGCACCCACATACTCCCTGATGTCCTTCGTCCATTGTTGGAGCCATCCCCAGGCTTTTTGGGATTTCTCGACCAGGCCTATTTTTGGTGCCTCTACTCCAGCTTCGGTGAAGTTGGCACCAATGACGTAGAGTACTGGCGTGATCCCCTTCGCCATTTCAGCGCAGGCGTGCTTCCAAGTTTCTCACTCCTTGATGAGTATCTTGCATTTGCTATTAAGGGCTTCTTGCTCCTTCATGAGCTTGTTGCACTTTTGGGACCATGCCTCGATCTATTTTGCACCGGCCTAGTTTTGAAGCTCCAGGTCGTCGTGATCTTTCTTCATCTTCTCAAGGTGCACTTTGGCATTTTTCTTTACAACTACCAGGCGTCACGTTGATAAGAATTCACTGCCATATACTTCAATGAAAAACATGACAATGATGAGGAATATTTACTCTCCAGATCCTTTGCTAGCTTAGCATTTTCCTCTTTCATGGCCTGCTGTCTTTGCAGCCATTTGTTCTTCTCTTCGGCCAGCCGGTCACGCTTAGTAGCTACCTGAGCATTTTCTTCGTGAAGCCAGCTGACTTCAATGTCTAGACCTGTATCAATACTCCGATTATGAACAATACAGTATTATAGCATCCTACAGAGCTTGAGTACCTAACAACAAAAGGGTTTCTTACCCAATCTTTGTTTCTCGACCACTTCCAGCTGTTGAAGTACCGTGCACATTTTTTCTTCATGCTCAATGTTTTGCCTCGCATAACCCTCTAACTGTTGCTGCAGTTTCTTCTGTTCTGCACTAAGCTATTTGCTTTTCTCGACCACAGTCTGCAGTACATAGGGTCACAAAACATTTATTATGGATTATGCAATAACAGGTTATACAGTTACGAGAGACTTACCTTCACTTCCTCTAGGAATATTTTACCAATCGCTTCCACGGCCTCAACCTCGTCTCTCACTAGGATTTCCACAGTATAGGAGCGGGTACCACAAAACCTGCTTTCTTCTTCATAATGCCCGAGGATTTCTTCCATGGCTAGGGCTGAAGACTTGATTTTTCCCCTGGTCTGGCACTTCCAGTTGGCTCCTTGGTGGTCCCAACAACCTCTACAGATTTTGGGAATTGCTGCTCTGAGGCCGGCTGGGGCTATTCTTGGTTTTCTGAGGCCGGCTAGGGTTGTTCTTGGTCTTCTAGGGCTGGCTGGTGCTGTACTTCTGGTTCTAGGGCCTCCCATGGTGGTTCCAGCAGCTTTGGGGCCCCATCATCTCCTGCTTGCCCCAAAACTTCAGTTTGTGGCCCAGGAGCAGATGCTGACGGCGCTTGTAACTCGTGGACTACACTCTCTGCTATGGTCTGCTCTAGGACCTGCTGCTCGGCAATGGCAAAATTTGGTGGTGGCAGTATTGCACCGCCAGATAGTTCTTCTGGCCTTTGGGTCGATGCAGAGCTATACAAATCCATGACAAGTAACAAAGGTGATGATATTGACCAATTATTTTCTACTCATACAAGTTCACGATGACTTATAGGTTTGTACAGCGGAATACAGTGGCGAACCGAGATTTCTTCACCTTCTTGGGCCTGGCACCCTTCTCTGCCACTGGGCCAGTGGTCGGGATTGGCCTAGCCACGTCGCTTCTAACAGCGGCAGTAGGCTTTGGGATTCCTAAGGCCTGTGCCTGTGGTTGTAGTGGTCGAGGTGTTGGCACAGTTGTTGGCAATGGCGGTGTCGGATCCTGCCTTCTAGCGAGCCACTCCCTTCGACTGCATGCTACGATACCGGAGACCTCCTCGACCTTCTCATCTTCCTCTTCTGGCCAGTCAGCAATAAGGCATCGACGCTTGCTTGCTGGGTCCTCTACTTCTTTCAGGTCAATTACCCCTTCTGGACTTTCATCCGAGGAGGTTCCTTGTGAGGTCTGGCCCCTTTTCTTCGTTGGGGCAACAATTGGCTTCTAGCCTACAAGTCGATTGGTTTGCTCTAATTCATCTTCAATTGCAAGCCAATCAACTTTGGAAGGATCGTCATCCACGGGTGGCAGTTGTGCATCATGGGCCCGTGGCACAAACTTAGGCCACTCCACGCCTGGAGGACAAGACACGAATGTTTGCGCTCTCTCCTGTTCATTAAACTGGGCAACAGAGAGCAACACGAATATCAGAAAGACAGCACATCAAAAAAGCGGTTATTATGCAGAGTTTCAATCAAAAGGATAAACTAGCAGATAACAATTGACTTACCAGTGGTGGTGGGTGAGTAAGCTTGAACGCTGGCTCGATGCTTGTTAGCTTCTTGAAGTTGGGATCCTTAAGATTGAACAGGTCTCGGACCCTGATCTTCACTTGTTTCGGTTCGAGATCTTCATTCCTCATCCTGGTCGGGTCCATGCGACCCTGGGACTCATACGCCGGGTGCACTCTGGCCTGACATGGTTGGATCTGACGACTAATAAAATTACCGACTACACTTGGTCCATCCAGCCTCGACCAAGGTAGCAGCTGCATGATTACCTCAATCTAGACTGTGTTCTGCGGCAGCTCTTTCCAACTGTTAGTTTTTTCTAGGACCAAGGATACATCGCAGTATGAGGCCTGGCTTGGTTCTTCACGAACGTAAAACCAATGCCTATACCAGTCCTCTAATGTCGTCTTCCAAGGGCAGTGTAGATACCCCGACCTGATCCCTTCCCGCATGTTCAAATAGCACCCACCAGCTACTTTGGAGCCGCCTTGACCTCCTTTCTTCTTCAACCAAAACAAGTGGCGAAAATAGTCAAAGTGGGGTTAGAAACCACTGTATGCTTCGTAGAGATGGATGAAGCAAGCAACAAGCAACACGGAATTCAGATGCAGATTGCAAATACTGATTTCATAATAATTGCAGAGACCTTGCAAGAATGGATGTACAGGAACACCAAATCCATGAGTGAAGTATTCTTCAAAAACAACAATTTCACCTCCTTTGGGATCTGGGTATGACTCCAGATCGGGTGCATGCCATCCCGCCAACTCTTGGGCATGAAGCACACCCATCTGCACCAGTCGCTCGAGGCTGAGTGGGGTGCACTTTGGCATATTCCACTCCTTCGTCATGATCTCCTTGCACACTTCGGCCTCCGTCTTCATCTTCCTTGCAACCATTCCCTGACTCTTTTGACTCCTCCTTTCTACGGAGGAAAAGGAGGGCACTGCTCTTCCAAGTGGCTAGGGTTTGGTGGCGGTGATTCAAGCGGCAGCGACGCATGAGGAACTTGGGGCAACTTCGTTGATGCCTATAGCGGTGATTGTGGTTTTAACTATGGTGGTGGCACTGGGCCTCGAGAGGGCTCTATGACAACAATGGCGCGGCGCTGGGAGCAAGAATACGGTTGATTGAGAATGTGCAAGTGTGAGTAGATTGGAATCGTTCCCCTTCTCAGTCATTAAGAGGCAACGTCGATTCAGTTTCCGAAAGAATGGGGCACGTGGCGCGAGATTTGTGGTAATTGATAGATTTCTTCTGCATTAATTGCGTCCCTTTGATTTTGGCACCATTTGGTCCGTGACCCAAACATGTCTTGTTACAGGCACTGGGTCACTATTCAAACGATGCGACAGAAAGCAACTACGGCGCCGCCCACATCATCAGTGCGTCAGACTGGACCAGTTAAAAAATAGGAGAGATAGAGAGATAGTGTGGTGATGGTCTCGCTAGACCAGCATGCTCTGGAACCTGTAGCCAGAGCTCTAAGCTCTGGAACCTATAGCCAGACCTCCAAGCTCGGGGACTCGCTAGACCAGCGTGCTCTGGAACCTGTAGCTAGAGCTTTGAGCTTTGGAACCTGCAGCCAGACCTCCAAGCTTGGGAACTCATCACCAAACCAGCATGCTCTGGAACCTGTAGCCAGAGCTCTGAGCTCTGGAACCTGCAGCTAGAGCTCTGAGCTCGGGGACTCATTGCCAGACCTCTGAGCTCGGGGACTCATTGCCAGACCTCTGAGCTCGGGGACTCATTGCCAGACCTCTGAGCTCGGGGATTCATCAACAGATCTCCAAGCTCGGGGACTCATCGTTAGACCTTTGAGCTCGAGGACTTGTTACACCACTTCCTACCGCAGGATTCGTCTTGCTCGATTACATGTACTATGCTTGCATACAGTCGATGGACGCTTGATATTCTTAGACCTTGCTACAAGGCTCATCTTTTGCCTTCTAGCAAGCTCGGGGACTACATCATATATGATGCACCTGACGGTGCATAATGTTCATTGGTTCTTGAGGATTCTTTTTTAGACCCTGGCACCATGTGCCTGCGTCACCTACTACCAAACTCGGGGACTAAGTGGGTACACTTCACCTGACGGTGAATTGTTTCTATTTTTCGACCCCTACGCTCTAGAATTTTTTGTAAAGTTACTTCCATCAAGTACACACACTTACATTTCTTTTCAGAAATACAAGTGGGTACACTTCACCAGGAAAACAAAATTTTCTTTTTGGACCACTATGCAATCTTCACCAACAACTGCAATCTTCATCAACAATCATAATTTACTGATTCCTGATCCAGACGGAACACTAGCGCATGCTTGGCTAACATTTCAAGGTAATGTGAAGACAAACCTCGCAAGTTGAAGAAGACTAAGACAGTGTGTCGATACAGAATACATAGTGCTCGGGGACTAGTTGTGGGGGTATAAACCCCTATACCCTTACGGCTAGACATGGGCAAGCCCAGACCAGATGGTCCGGCCCATTACATGACAACGCGCGATCCAGATCATCGAGATGGAGTCTCACGCAAGGCATCAAACTAGACTTGGGGATCAAGCACGGTCTTGGTTGGTTAGGTTAGGAATCCTTATCTAGCTCCATATGGCAATTGTAACCGGCTAAGATTAGTTTCTAGATCTATAACCCTGTCTCCCGGACTATATAAGGAGGGCAGGGGACCCCCTTGAAAAACATCAAAACATACTCTAGGGCAATCTAGCTTGTAATACATTGTTCGAGACAGCAATAACAAAGCAGAGCAGGACGTAAGGTATTACCCCCACACGGCGGCCTGAACCTAGGTAAACCCACGTGTTGTTCTGCATCATCATCTCGTTCGTGGCTTGCACACCTGTCTACCGACAATCTACTACCTTGGGCATACCCCTCGGTAGACTGTCGACCAGGTTTTGTCGATAGGGAACAAATTGAGGTGTTGGAGAACAAGCCCCCTTCTCTCTGATGTTGACCTCCATGGTGGCCCCATGAAAGCCATTGTTGATCCCCGCGTGACCTTGCTAGTTGTTTTGTCTTCGACGTCGCTTCTTCATACGCTTCACCGCTTCAGCAATGTGTGGTCGTACCGGGTACATGACGAAGAGAGAGGAGGGGGAGAAATGAGTGGTCTAAGAAATTTGGCTATGACGTGAGAGAGAAAAAGGATAAGGGGTATTATAGTCTATACATGCATCAACCACCAATAATTAGTTGGATCTCTCGATAAGAGCAGAGGAGCGAGATGTTGCATGTAAGAAATTTAAAGTTATGTAGTACATACCTTAGACCTGAATCTAACGACAAAAGCTTTTTAATTCCCATTCTATTACCAATTTTACTATTGGTTCAATGGTTAGCCTTTCTCAACCTAAGAGGTAGGCCTCAGGTTTGAAATGTGTATCCGAATAAATGAGCAAGCCTAGAACAACCACTTGAGCACTCAAACAAACAAAGAGGCTACTTTAGTCTAGCTAAACAAAGGGGCAGCAGGGGGTTCAGGGCCGGGTGTAGGGTGGAGCAGGGGTTGCGACGAGACTATTGGTGTGCTTAGTTAGGCTTGAGACGAACAGCTCGGACTACCACGGCGTTCACGGCCCAGTTTGGCATTAAGAGCGAGGCGGAACGATGGCTCCAAAATTGGAGCACAGTGAGGCAGCGCTCGGTAGGAGGTAGGGTCGATCGGCAGGGCCACACGATGATGGAGCCGAGAACATGAAGAATCGGATGGTGGTGCACTCTCTCCTTACCAACGCACAAATCATGGCCCCTCCCCACCGGCCATGGCAGACAAAGGGAGAGTGGAGGGGCTGGGTCAGCTCTAGGGTCACTTCTGCGACGAGGTGGGGTCGACGCGGATGGAAAACATGCACTGGAACCACGCCAAGGCGCACACGAACAGGGCGGCGATGGCATGACGCGAGCAAGCAGCCCTCAACTGCCCACAGCGGCGCTGGGACCGGCACGGACACGACGGCCGCCAACCACGGGCGGCAAACCAGCCACCGTGCGCCACGCGGAGGGGGCAGTGGGGCGGGGAGGGCAACTCACACATGAAGTCAATGGCAACAGCGGCCAGAACAGGCGGTACGACCGACCACACCCGACACCGCGCGAGCAGAGCAGGGCCCAATGTGCTGCGCGGGGCGGCCACGAGCGGTGACCACGCCACCCAGCGAGCGAGCCCAGTAACGTGCCGTGCACGAAAATTAAAGCTTCAAAAACACCTAACCAGTGACATCCAACTTCAAACCAACCTCACCCAACTCGAGATGACCTAAGAGGCTACCAACCCGGGCTAACACACAACAACACTTGTTAACCCGAATCCACAAACGAAGGTGGTCAACACGGCAATGTCAAGCTGTTCTAGACTTGAAGTTTTTCCAAGTGTTTTACGTTGGAAAGAAAACCGAGTTGCATTTCCAAGGTATGGAAATGTTAGCTATCGATTCCTAAACTCGACCACGAACGTTGCACTACCCTCTACACACTTTGCACTTCACATTTTGTTTAGGTGCCACATATAACTTCTATAGAATTTTTGCCCACGAAAATGGATTTTTCAACCTTAACTGATAATTAAGGGCTAACATGGCAACTTCCAATTAACAATTTTATTAGCTACTTAGGGTTACTAACATGGTTCTATGAACTTTGACACATGCTAAAACACATAAGTAAGATGCTCATGACATGTTTTTGGTGTGTTGTTATGCGCGGTAACACCGAGGGTGTTACACCTCTATCCCCCTAAAAGAAAATCTCGACCCGAGATTTGGAAAACAACTTTCACATAACGCATTACCTTCAGGGGCTAGGCAGAAGATGGGGATAGTGCTTCAAAATATAGGTCTCCAGTTCCCACGTTGCTTCATCTTCCGAATGATGTTGCCACTGGACCTTATAAAATTTCACCACATTGTTCCTGGTCACTCTCTCTTTTTCATCCAAGATTTTTACTGGATGTTCTTCATAAGAAAGGTCCAGTTGAAGGGGAGTCCTTCAATTTCTACTGCCTCAGTGGGAACCCACAAACACTTTTTCAACTGGGACACATGGAAAACATTATGGACAGCTGACAAAATATCAGGGAGCTGGATGATATAGGCCACTGGACCAAGCCGGGCCAAAATCTTGTAGGGCCCAACATAGCGTGGAGCCAATTTTCCGCAGACCCCGAAACGATGCACACCTTTCATGGGAGACACTTTAAGATATACATAATCACGAACTTCAAATTGCATAGGCCTCCTTCGCTTATCTACATAGGTTTGCTGCCAATTCTGTGCGGCCTTTAAGTGATTCCGAATAATCCCAACCTTCTCTCTTGCTTCAAGAATAAAGTCAGGCCCAAAATAACCATGGTCTCCCACTTCAACCCAGTTGAGAGGGGTCCTGCATCTCTTGCCATAAAGGGACTCAAATGGTGCCATCTGAATGCTTTCTTGATAACTATTATTGTAAGAAAACTTAGCCAATTTCAAACACTCGTCCCACTTCTCAGGAAAAGAGATGACACAAGCTCTCAACATATCTTTGAGTACTTGATTTACTCTTTCCGTCTGACCGTCGGTCTAGGGATGATAAGCTGAACTTCTAAGAAGGCTAGTAGCAAGGCATTCTTGGAGTTGCGTCCAAAAACGTGACATGAAAACTGCTCCGCGATCTGAAACAATAGTAAGTGGAACTCCATGGAGGGTCATAATGCGATCAAAATACAGCTTGGCATACTGCGAGGCTGTATACCTAGTACCCACTGGAAGAAAATGAGCGGTCTTTGTGAGACGGTCCACAATGACCCAAATAGAATCACATCCCTTGGCGGTGCGGGGTAATCCGGTAATAAAATCCATAGAAATATCCTCCCATTTCTAGACCAGAATAGGCAAAGGCTGCAGAAAACTCGGCTTTCGCAGATGGTCTGCCTTAACTCTTCCACAAATATCACATTCAGCAATATACCTAGTGATATCCTACTTCATGTTTGACCACCAATACAACTAGCGCAAATCATGGTACATTTTGTTACTCCTCGGGTCAATAGATAACTTGGATTGGTGAGCTTCATCCAGAATCTTCCTTCTAAGCTCATCATGACCGGGAACCACTAGCTGGTTCTTGTACTTTACCACACCTTGCTCATCATTGTTGAAGTGCGGATCACGCCCTTTAGCCATCAACTTTTTGATGTGGGGAATCTCCAAGTCATCATATCTTTGCTCAATAATAATTTGCTCGAGTAACTCCGAGATTAGAGCAATCTGTGCAAACACCACAAAAATGAGAGAGAGGCAAGGGCTCTTCATCAGACACATGTGATTTCTGGTTCAGGGCATCAACCACCACATTAGCCTTTCCTGGATGATGATGGACCTCTAAGTTGTAATCCTTGATCATCTCAAGCCATCTCCTTTGCCTTAGATTCAACTCGGGTTGAGTGAAAATATATCTAAGGCTCTTATGATCTGTAAAAATATGCACTTTATTCCCCAACAGGTAATGTCTCCAAATTTTAGAGCATGCACCACCGCAGCTAGCTCTCAATCATGGGTGGGGTAATTCACCTCGTGCTTCATCAGTTAGTGCGAAGCATACGCCATCACACGCCCATCCTGCATAAGCACGCAACCAAGGCCAGTCCTGGAGGCATCACAATAAACATCAAATGGCTTCTCAATGTTCGGTTGAGCAAGAACAGGAGCAGAGGTAAGAAACTTCTTCGACACTTGAAAAGCTTCTTCACAGGCCAGACTCCATACAAACTTTGCATCCTTCTGAAGCAGCTTGGTCATTGGGTGGGCTATTTTGGAGAAATCCGGAATAAAACGCTGATAGTACCCAGCAAGACCCAGAAACTGATGGATCTGATGCACTGATGTAGGAGACTTTCAACTCAACACATCTTGTACCTTTCTAGGATCTACAGACACACCCTTAGGGGTCAGAACATATCTCAAGAATTGCACTCGATCCAACCAAAACTCACTACTAGATTTCGACCCTATTGCCACTTGACGCCATTTGCATCACCACAAATTGTGTTGTAATAGGGGTACGTTTTGCAACAATTGTCCAAAAATGTGGCAATAGGGGGACTGTGTTGCCACAAAAAAGTGCATTGCAATTTTTTTACGTTCGGCGTTGCAAGACGTGAGGCCTATAGCAACCCTTTTTTGAAAAGTGTTGCTATTGGTTAATAATATTGCTATGATAACACTTAGTTGCATTAGTATTGATTGGCGTTGTAAATGTCTGGTGCTCTTGCAACCAAATAGAATATTGTTGCTATTGCTTGAAATTATTGCCACAATATTGTTGGGTTGTAATATTTCTCACGACCATTGCAATAGGTAGACCGTGTATTGCAACTAAATTTCTAAGGCGATGCAATAGTTTGTTGCTATTGCCACAATTTTGTTTGGTTGTAATATTTATGGTGACCATTGCAATAGGTAAACCGTGTATTGCAACTAAATTTCTAAGGCGATGCAATAGTATGTTGTTATTGCCACAATTTTGTTTGGTTGTAATATTTCTCACAACCATTGCAATAGTTAGCTGTTTATTGCAACTAAATATCTAAAGTGATGCAATAGTATGTTTCTATTGCCACATGTGTGTTTGGTTGCTATAATTTCTAGTGTCGTTGTAATATGCTGTTGTAGGAGGTATTTCATGGGCTTTTAGTATAGCAAAAGGGCCCAAGACTACAAATGAATCGACTCCTACCGATAACATACATGATCCTCTATTGCTATTGTCGCCCCCCAACTCAGTTGGTGCACTAGCAAGGAACGTGGAAACGCCTGCGCACATGACACCCATCATCTGCAGCAAAGGCTCTCCAGCGAGAAGCTAACGTAGCATCATCACTGGTGTCAGGTGTGGCTCTTGTCGACGTGCGCTATGAGTATGTAGCAGGTGCAAGTCACCAGCTGTTTGATACTTTTGATCATGTCTTTACAGTTTGATCGGCAATTGATATTTGCTTCTTTTGCTAATATACACTATAAGAGAGATAGTCTTGTACAATGTTGTATTTATGTCATACTGAAAATTATGTCATGCTTCACAAACCATTGACCATGGATGTCTATGCAAGTGCCACGTAGGATACACAAAACGTCGTGAAATATTGTCATATGACATGGCAATATAATATATTGTAACCCACTATACATATTGCAGCCCACAAAATCAATTTACAACCAGTAAGCAAATTGGAAATGGTCACATTCATTACATTACTTGGCAAATCAGATTCATTCATATTATATGTCAAAATAATTGTTACATGTCATAAATCTCACATGTCCAAGTCATTACCACAGGTCCAACCAAGTTGCAAAATAAGCAGCCACATATCCAAGTCATTAAAAAATAGGCACATCCAATCCATTTCGCATGTTTATGTCGTCTCTCATCTGTACATCCACAGACGTTCTGTAGCAGCATTAGTTTGATTAGTGGGTACAGTCAATCCAGTGTAGGGTCCACATGGGCAGAAGTATGTGAACTCATTGCATCAAGGTGATTCGGAACCTTCAGTAGGAAAGCCTGATTTTCATTTTCAGCAAGATCGAAAGCAATTTGGTATGCAAGATGAGTATCATCCTGGCAAACGAACATAAGGTTATATTTCAAAAACAAAGGCAATCAACGAACCGAGAAACGGTCTTGTTTGGCAAAAGGAAAAAGAGGGCATACCTTGCTTCGAGAAATCAGCTTGTCTGATATATTTTGAGAAGACATTGTAGAATCCGAAAATACAGAAACAATGAGTTAGAACACAATATGGTTTTCGAATATTTTGTGCACAGTAGTTATGTGCCACTCACAAGCGGTTGAATAGATTGGCAGGATTTAGTCCCAATCATCATAGCATGCCTACCTCCAATTGATATTCGCGGTGACTAACATATTGCTCGCTCCAGTTTATCCAGTCTCCGGCACTCAACAGACATACCCATGGCCTGTTGATATTTTCCATCAAGAATGCACCTAGAAGGCAACCATGCACGTGTGAGCTCAGAGCTGCATTTCTAACAAACCAAGAAACAATGGACCATGAGGAAACTATCATACTTGTCCAGCATCCTTTCCACAATAGCTTGCAGCCACTGTACATCGTTTTTTCTTCCCCAGTTGCCCTTGATTGGATGACAGCATATTCATCGAAAGCTTTTGCTGAAAAAAGAAACAGGGCAAAGGAGGTAATGTTTAACACAATACTTTTAGTGCTATCAACAATTAAGTGATCAAAATGCAGGCACCAGGCAGATTACCTAACAGTGTTTGAGCGTAATCAGAGTCATCAGAAACATCAAACAGGGGTCCAGCACCAAGTGCATACGACAGAGCACCATTTAGCTCGGCCAAGTAGAAAAACACCTTAGGGGCAACTAGTGCTAAAAGCTGCCTCTGGACAAACTCGTCTTTGTACAAACTCTCACTGCATGCAGCAGGAAACAAATTGTGAGAAATACAAGTACAAAGCAAACCACCCAAGTTTATATTGATTGTCAAAACTTTTTACAACCAATGACCAGTATAAAGAGAAAATATTTTGGCGCATGCACATCAATGACAGCAGCTATGAATAATCTTGGTATTCATATGGATCCTTCTAAAATGAATGAAAACTCCTACAAAATAAACACCAATTCTCATAGCATTTACTCGGTTCTACACTATAGCTGGTTAGCTTCTATTGAACTGAGGAGCAACCAATAAGCTAAGGGCAGCTACCACATTAAACAGTATAAACACATGGATCAGTATTACTTTGTGACAGCATTTTAAAGAGGAAAGTTATCACATTTGATTCATATCCTATCATGACAACCACAATCTAAAAGTTTGGGATTTGTTGTGTTAAACAAACTAGAACCTTGTGAGAAAGTTCAGTTTTTTCAGCAAACAGTATCTATGAATTGGAGGGTGTGAATCATATCATAAGTTCATAATAACAAGCTCTAAATATGTATTGATCCTTACACTGTATGGGATCCGGCTCCATCGGAGGCTTCTGCACCTTAAGGATAGTGAATATTTACTTCCGTCATTGTGTTCCACATTGAGCTTTAGGATGCAGATTGTAGCAGGCATACCTCATGTAGTTCTGCACAGAAAGAATAATGACAGCTAATACTTAGGTAGTCCCTAAGATAGGTTTTTATGACCCAGTTTTCTTTTAGCTATTCAAATGTCTTTATCCATGTATTTCAGCTTGTCTTATCTTTCACACAAAATTAGGTTTATGATTTGTTCAGAGATAAATGTGCAGCAACGCACTGTGGTTTAGAGAGATGGGAGCTCAGCTGTCCAAGATTCACATGAATACCTCCTTGGTACTATGGAATCTATTTTCAGAATCATCTAATAAAAACACAATCTTGTCTTCAGATGCTACTTAATTGTTCCTTTGGTGCTTCCACATTTAGCATCCTGGCCTCGAGTTCATGGAAAAATAGAGCAAAAACATATACATTATAAAATTTAGTCATTGCTTTGTTTAGGTGTCTCCAAATACATATAAAGTGTAGGTTCAGGTCACAGATATCACAGATTAGATACAGATAAAAAAATTCAAGTGCCTCCACCATGGCCAGAAACAAGATCATACCCAGAATCTGCACACAGGCAAGAATAGCACTATAAAACAGTTGCAATTTCACAGACTAAATCAAATGCTGAAAACCTGAAGCTCTGCCAAGATGAACCATGAACAAGATTTGGGGCTACTTGCAGGCATCCCTACCAATCGAATTCATTTCACAGACTAAATCAACTACAAATCCATTTCACAGACTACTTGTAGGCATCTGTACACACTGAATCAATTACTTACCATGGAAGTCGGCAGTGCTGGGGAGGAAATCGGCAGCGGCATGGTGACAGTGGCGAGGAAGCCGGAGGCGGCAATGGCGAGGAGATCGGCATCTTGCGGCTGCGCTGGTTGCCCCCACATCCTTTTACTCGTCTGCCGAGCCACGCTACCCTGTGCTCTCCGCCAGTGCCAGGTCTGTGTCCAACGGTGGAACACGCAAAGGAGCGAGATGGTCGGCTGCTCGGCTCTGCTCCACGGGAGGGGAAAGGGGAAGACGGAGTAGGAAGATTGGCGGGGAGAATGGGGACGGAGGCTCCCTGATGCAAGGATGGGAAAGGAGAAGGGTGTTTTTGCATAGCTGTGGTCTACGGGAATAGTGAAGATTTAGTCGTGTAAATAGCAGTTAGTTCGGGGGCTAAATCGCATTTTCATCGGCAGCGTCTGCGGTCTCCCCCGCCTGGGCTGCGTCCGCGCGTCGTGGGCCATTTCGCTTAGTTGGGCCGCGAGATCGGGCGCGCGCTGCGCGTGGCTGGGCCGCCTCGTGCGGGCCGAGCCGAGGGAATTGGTTTCCCTTTTTCCTTGTGATTTATGAATTGTTTCTAGAATTAATTTCGAGCCAACTTTGATGAATTATAGCGGCTTGTGTAGATGTCCAAAAATCATGAAATCACTTTAGTTGAGTTCCTAAGTTCATGCTCTATCAGTTGGTAAATTCCATTCGTGCATTGCTATGATGATGCTAGGTCGATTAAATCAATGCGTAAGGCAACAAATATTAATGCAACCAATCTTGTAGCAATTTGTGTGGAAAATCAAGGATAGCTCTAGCTCTGAATTTTTTTGCAGTAGCTTCATGATGTTATTAGAAGCTTGCTATAATTTTCATAGCCTTCGAATAACTTGTTTGATAGGGTAGCTAAGTTTCCCTAGTAGTGCTATGTAGTAAATCGGTAATCAAAAGATGATGTGCATGTTAGTTGCTAGAGTTTGGGATACATCAGTCAACCTTTGTTTAGTAGAAATAATGGTAGCTTAGCATATTAGCCATTAGAGTTAGCTAAGTAGCTAGTAGTTGTTGTTGTTGTTGTAAGAGCTACTGTTGTCATCGTATTAAGTGTCGTATTATCATTGCATACATGTAGATCACGAGGAAGTCGAGTACGTGGCCGTGAAGGAGCAGGACTACGAGGAAGTCATTGAGGAGTATGAGGAGGAGATCTTCGTGCTGGAGGAGTTCCAGGAGCCGCCCGTGACTGATACCTTTGACTTTGCACCTGCTCAAGGCAAGCCCTGGTGCATAACCCTTATTTTGCAAATCTTTATATATTTAAATGTTGTGCATTTATGTTGCAGGAATTTTATGATACCCACATGCATATATATATATATATCTACCCATGAGTCTTACTAGTACAGGATCATGTAGCTGCTTTGCTTAGGTCTATCGGTAGCGTGAGTAACCTGTCGTTACTCACAATAGATGGTTATTCATATTATTATTACATCCTGGATAAAATGATGGAAAGGAAATGGTGACCCGGCAGGGATGTGGTATGGGTATTGGTGGGTGTATCAAGTTGTGTCCCACAGCCACGGGGCATAACTGGGTTGCACTGTTTCCCTGTCCGTGTCAATTAAGGACCGTTCGTTGCATGGACTCTAGTCAAGTCACAGATTTATTATCTCGAGCACATACTTGCTTATGGGAGCGGGAAGGCTTGTTACCCTCTTGTCATAGGCTCCGGCTCTTTCCGGACCGACTGATTGGAGGCGGCGATAGGTGGAGGTCTTATCGCCGCATTGAGACCGGGCCTCAAGGGTGGGAGCTAGGAATCCAAGTTTGGACGGGGACCTAGAAACCGATGCAGTCGGCCTAATCTCCCAGACCGTCTACCAACACAGCAATAAAACCATTGTTCTTACACTATCCACACATGTTATATTTTATTATAGCCCATATGTTATATATCATTGCAAGCATATCATGTCATTTAATTTGATGCATTGTGATCATGTCACACCATGCATCCAATAGGTGATGAAGCAATTGAGGGGGTCACCACCGAGGAGGTCACCATCCAATAGTCTGTTACTTTTGAGGAATATGCTTGATCCAAAGCTTAGGTAGTTGGGAGATAAGAAGTAAAAGAGTTTTGAGCTGCCATTTATCTTGTTCTAAGTTTCAATGAAGTCCTAAAGAGTTCACTTTTGAAAAAAATTAAATGCACATGATGAGTTTTCGTATGACAAAGACATTAAATTCCTACCACAGCCATACATGCTAGATAGAAAACCAGCACTTATTTTATTGCTACTTGTATTTACATTGAGTACTGTCAAACTTTGTTGACCTTTAGAGACCTGCCATCAATATTTCTAAAGGAGCAAGGTAGAATTAGGATTCATTATTACTTCCACCATATATTTAACCTATTCCTTGTATCCACACACATGCACATCTTGATTTGATTGTATAACTAGTTTCTCTAGATTCATTGTTTGACTTTATAATATATGTTTTGCAAGTATGTATGAGTGATCTCACCCATAAACTCCATATAAGCTTCTTGTCATACGGTGAGAGAGAAGGCACAATGATATTCTGCCTTATTCCAAAATACATTGAGAGAAGGCAAAACACCATCGTTGCCTTGGTAAGGAATTCCAATGTCACATATTGAGAGATTTGTAAGTGTCATACAATACAGACTCTAAGTTTTATTTCGAAAATATAATTAAAAACTTTAGGATGGAAATAGAGATGAAGAATTTGAGACATAGTGCTTGACTTGATTACTTCTGTTTTATGATTATCCAAAGCTCAAGTGAAAGTTAAAACCCCATGGCTAAGGAACTAGAGCAAATTTTCAAAATATTTTTTGAGGATAATTCTTTTCTAATGGCTTTTGTATTTTTGAAGGATGATAATTTGAAGTAACTTAGTTATCTCTGGATTTAGTTTTGCTAAGGGACTAGCAAAAGTTTAGCTTGGGGGAGTTGTTGACGGTAATTAACTATCATTTTAAACCGTCAACATAAGAGGAATAAATGATAAAAAGGATCACCATAGTAGGTTTAGAGGTTTAAACTAACAAATTCCATGAGTTTTGGTGATTCTGTGTTTTTTAGGGGCTAAGCTGCATAATACAAAACTAATCTCCTTCCAAAGGAAGAAACCGATGCAGTCGACCTAATCTCCACGTCACGGATGTGGATAGGGATTCTAAAAGACCTAAACCGACTCCATGAGGCGACACGAGCCAACCCGCTGCCAGGTGGGGCCGACCGGCACTAGGGCTAGGCCGACTGGCCCTCCCCTGCGCTGCCTCGGCTCCTTCTCTTGCAAGCTACCTATACCGCCTCTAAGGATGCATCTAAACCCCACGCCAAGGTCGATTTGATCCAAGGGCTACGATTCCACGCCCTAGGCTATATAAACAGCCCCTAGGATCTCCTCTCAAGGAATCAGTTGAAGAATTAGATCATCTATTCCTCATTTGTGAAGGCAAGGCCAGAAGTTAGGGTTTCCAGAGAGAAAGAGAGTTAGAGTTCTAGTTCAAGTTTAGAGTTTAGTTTAGATTGATTCAAGTAGAGGCAAGCAACTGCTTGGGATCAGGATCGTTCATCGGAGACTTGGTAATTTCGTTGTAATCATCATTCGACTTTATGCTACTTCAATATATTTTTATATTTCAACTTTATTCTGTTCTTGAGATTGTTCTTATTCTACATCTTGATATGAATATGATTAGTAGAGAGTTTATGAATATGTTCGTAGAAAGCTTGATCCAATTCTAGATAGGATTGAGTAGCTGGCATATTGTAGGCGTGGTGCTTAGATTATGCTTGTCTACGAATGCACTCTATGCTCCGGGCCATGTGGTAGATCGCGGGTGTGACATTCCTGTTGAGTCCTTTGTAGTCCACTCCTCGAGTATAGAACTTAGTAGAACGTGGTTACAGGGAAGAGATCATTACTCTGTTCTTGACTTTTCTCTCAGTAATGTTCCTTATTCATAGATGACATGTTGATTATATCATAGATGATTGTGTATAGCTAGATTAATAAATAGACTGATTGAATAAGAAATACATATGATTTACATCTCTAAATTAATCTCCGTGACTACTTGACTTGAATAATGTTAACTCCCTCTTGTCTCTGGAATACCATGATTATCATTTATCATTTATCTTATTTGTCTTACCCCTTTCATGACAAGTGACTAGTTGTTTTGATATTTATTATTGAGTAAGTGCAAATGATTATCTCTACTACCATTGTAACTATTTATATAGTCCCGTTTCGATTTTCCTTTCCTTAGTAAAATTATAAATAACGATACTTAGGAAAATCTGGGTGAAATGCTACAATGGGTGTATTTATCTGTGCACTTGCGGATATATACTATAATATCTTTATTTAGTTAAATGGCATGAGTATAATACAACCACACTCTTGGTGTCATGTTGGGGTTGACAACCTAACACGAGTGACGTTAAGAAGTGTCAACATATATGCATTACTACATTATACATCATGACTAGGAATCCTATGTTTACCTATTTGAGCTTTCATTCCTTGAATGATATACTCGCACCACTCAAACAATGGTTGTTTACTTTTGTTATTTGAATAATTCATGCATTTTGGCAGACGGTAAAAGTCGAGATGGTGATGGGCTTCTCATTTCTTGCGCGATATAGGGCATGCTTGTCCACTAAAGCAACATATATGAAATCATGATATAAAATCTAATCAAGATGGTGACCATGATGTGAATGGTCGGCAAGGGGCAGGACCATGGCAAGATGGGTGAGATCTAGAATGGTCTAGCTTGCTAACCAGTTAAGGCCCGTGTATCCATTGTAGCATGATATGAACATAATTGTACAAAACACATGTCATATATGGGTGTGGCAAGCCAAGTACTTAGTTATGACCTATTTTCCCATGGATTCAGCATGGGGTGACACGATGTAGCTAAGAAGTTAGCACCTTGGTTCCTTTCAACCATTCATGGGAACCCTTAGCAGAACATCGGAAATGTTGAGACATCGAGGTATCCCTTATGTACCGACATGTCATATGAGCGATATCCCTTGTACTTGGTGAAGTTAATATTTAGCCCTCTATAGAGTTTCTTTTATCAATTGCTATAATATATGTGCTTCTTAATACAGACCAGATTTGAAACAAGGACTCGTGGAAGTTTGAGATCCAATCGCAAGTTGCTTACATTTACATTAAACCTGCTATGCTTGTCAATGCTTAGTGTATGGTTCATATTTACATTCTTGAATAAAATTCCTTTACGCGAAACCAATTGCATTCCTTTGTGACTAACTGATGTTGGGTCTACTAGATCTGTAACCAATGTTGGATCTTAGATTTACCCATCAACAGTGAAGCTAGATCACTCTACCTCCTACACGTACACCTGGCAGTGATGGAGCCATAAGGATTGTGTGTTTTGTGGTAGTGGTAATATAACGTAATAGATGAAAGTATGCATAAATTGATTGGTAAGTTAATAAGAACAATATAAAGATTTTACAGTTCAAGATAACTCCTATTCTGTCCCCACACCTAGTGTCAATATAGAGTTAAATGCACTATAGGTCCATTAACTTATGTGGGGTTTCAGTTAGGTGCATCAACTCTAAAAGGTGATTTCTGAGTCCATAAACTTTTTAAGTGATTCAATGCAAGTCCATAGCCCTTCGTATGGCCCTCATTCTGGGTCCTTAAACTTTTGAAGTGCTTCATAATAGATCCAAAATGTAACGACCCGAATTCATTACACCCTAGGTAGTTGTTTTGACCATCAAGGAAAGTAAACCTACCAAGTCACCCCAAAGATTCCTAATGAGTTACTAAGTCGAGACATCGAAGCACCCTATGAGAACCCCCTGAGTAGTTATCATCAGGCTCGCACCTGAAGTGAAAGGAAACCTCTACATGGATTAGAGTTCATCCTAGTGACATCATCAACACCAACTTAGTCCCAAGAAGCTACCCAAGAGTAATGCATTGGTCACCAACAACCAACCATCCAATAGTCGAATCAATAAAGACAGAGACTACTGGACGGTCCACCAACACCACCGGACAGTCCATCATCACAACGGAGCATCCGATAGAATCATCCCATGAAGAAGTGTGAAGTTTCACTTTGAGAGTTCACCTGGCCCCACCCAAATGCACACCTATCTAGCTCATGAGATGGCCAAGGCAGAGCACCCACCAGCTCACTCACTCACTCTTTCACTCATTCTTGCACTCCCACTCTCTCTCTAGTTCATCTCTCTCTACACTCTCTCACACTCAAGCAAGGAAAGGAAGGAAAGGAAGAGAAAGGAGAGGGGATTGAAGCTTGGATGCAGCAAGAAATGGCCCTAGAGATCACCTAGGAGCCCTCATCCACAAGAGGTAGGGGTTGGGAGAGGGAGGAGCCCTCTCAGCCTTACCATAAGGAGCTAGGAAGAAAAGGGAGCAATAAGAAGAAGATATCGAGTTTCCAAGGGGGAGATCCAACTGCTCCATCTTCTTGGAAAGCTTTGTATCTTCTCATTGCAGCCCTTGGTAAGGATCCAACCAAGCCAAACATAGGATTTCACTTCTAGGAGCCATAACCTAGGAAATGTCAATTTGTGGCCTAGGATTAGTTTGCACCCAATGTAGCTAGAACCAACTAGCTAGATATGCTCCATAGAACTCTAGTAACATACCCTAGTGATGGTTGACACATGCAAGTACCACAGGTGAAGATTTGGATTTCGAGTTGCTAAGAAGTGTTCACTATTAGTAATGACGGAGGGTCCAACATCATTAGTGGAGTGTCCGTCAGTACTGAATAGTTCTCTGCCCACTTGCACAAAATGCACTATAATTCACCGGAGTCTCCGTCATTGCACCAGAGTGTGCGTCGAGTTATAAATCAAAGACAGAGGAGTCCTAGAGAACCCAGTCCTCAGCTTTTGGTACAGTAGAGTGTCCATCGATATTTTGGAGTGTCCACTGAATTATAAAGCCTGAACCCGAGAGTACTTAGTTCACACCGGATGGTCCACCACACACACGGAGTATCCGCCAACCTAAACCGAACCAACCCAGAGACAACCCACCTCGACACCCAGCATAGCAGAGTGTCCGTCAACTAGGATGAAGTGTCTGATAGTACACACAGAGTGTGAGATTGTTTAGCAAGCTTACTCATGAGGTCAACAATACTAGTTTATATCCATTACCAAATAGTGCAACAATAGAGCCACAGTTAGATGTCCCTTTCCAAGTTCCCCATATTGACCTATGTTACCCATATCCTTTCTCGTCATCTCGATCATCAATGTATCTCCTTAGTCGTGTTTCTCCTATTCTTTCAGAACGTCTCGAGTAAGGATCGTGTATTTGTACAAGTCATCATCGCCAACTTCGAGGGTTAGGATGGCAGCGAATCAGGCAGGCACCCCACTACTATGAACCCTATTTTGGATACTTATTATTTCTTTCATTATGATTTATGCATTTTATGTAGGTATGGTTAATAGCTCGATATTGCTCCATTAATTTAGAACTACTCGCTAAATACTTAGAGCCTTTACTTAATCAACGGGGTTTGGAACGCTTAATTGCTTACTTGCTTAGTAACGGTAGAAGTCAAGTATGAGAAGGGAACTCTTGCTTGTGCGTGTAGGATGCTATCCCAGGTTAATTAACTATTAAAATGAATGAGGACTATAACTTGTGTATCTTCCCTAATATTGATTAAGGACTCAACCTAATCTTGATATATGAACTTGATGATCAATTTGGCTAATCTTGCTCAAGCGAGGGGTAGGTAACTGTGAGTGTGGGATCTCAACTGACGTAGCTCGTGGAGCAGTTAAGGACCGTGCATTGGGATAGTGAGTCCGAGTAACCACCTATATAGACCACATATCACAAATGAGGGTGGTGAGCCAAGTAACTGATTGTGATTGGTTTGTCCATTGAACTGGCAAGAGGGTGTCGCTGGGAAGATGCTGAAAGCATGACCTGAGACTGGGAAGATGGTGGAAGCCTGACCCAGGAACTAGTCGAACCATCCATGGACATTGTGGCTGGATTAGAGAAAGGTTGGAGAACATGAGGCAACCCTTACTTGTCACTCGGGTATGGTGGTTCGTCTCGTTCTCCATGTGGGTATAGTTGTACCCTTTGTGCAGAGTCTTTCAAAAGCCTGAAGTCCTTCAGGATGGAACCATTCGATTGTTCTTACTTTCTATACCCATGGTAGAGTAAGGATGGAACATGATGATGTTACAATTTATATATGTTAATCACTTTTGTGATACCATACCTAGTTGATGATTATATCTTAAAATGAATCATGAGCATGTCATTTAAGAAACACCATGTACTCTTCGCAATTATACAAATACCTAATAATACCCTTTACATCCACCAAATATCTATGTGTTGGAATTAAGTTCTGCTCGTACAAAATGTACTCATGGCATTGCCGTTAAGTTGTTTTGCAGGTTGTTATGGTTTTCCTCCGAGACTAGCTCCGATGAACACAACGGTTAGTAGACCTTCGAAGGTCGTTTTCCAAGATGAGCTGTGTGTAACCCGATGAGTAGAAGAGAAAAATGAGATGTAACCTATACCGAAGGTATTAGTTAAGTAGAGAGTTAGTGTCATTAGTAATTCCTTTTGTCTAGAATATATTTTATGGTCAATGATGTTTCAGCTATGTGTTGAAGACTAGAATGTGTATGTAATTGAGTTGTTCGGCATGTCTTGTATCGGATATGTGCACAAAGATTCTGAAGAGGAGTTGTTGAGTGCGCTCCTACGTGCCTCGCAGTGGCAAGTTAGCAACAACCCCCCCATCAAAACCCTTTAGTTTGCCCTTTGGATTTAAGATGGCATGTGGAGTCAACAACCCACATGACATAGGAGCACTAGTCGGCTACAATGAATGGGACTGTGAGAGCTTCGCCACTCGCCTGCACACCCAAGGGTGGTTTTATTCTGTCCGATGGAGGCCAGCAACGAGATGACCATAAGCGTGCTATCTGGCGGTCGATAGTGGCAGAAGGTAGAAGATAGTGGCAAAAATGGTGGGTTCGGCATAGGCTTTCCCCTAATGTGTGTGCATGGGCATGAGGGGACCACGGCAGATTCAACAACGCACTCATTCGAGCATGATGGTACAAGGTGGTAATGACGGCCCACGTGAGCTCAAAGCTCAACCATGACAGCTGTAGTATGATAGACTAGGAGCTCTCACATGGTTTCTGTGTCCAAAGAGTGCAAAGGTAGAGGATGCAGAGTCATGCTCGGTAGAACTCATTTCTAGGACAGAGTTGAGGCACAAGGTGAGAATGATAGTGATAGTAAGAGCTCGGCGACTGGTAAATGGTGGTGGCAACAACTGGAGCAGAGATAGAGTAGATCCATAGATACCAGGCTTGAGGGAGTGGAAAGGAAAGGGCAATGTGGTCAGAGGATAAGCATGAGCTTGGCAAATTTCATGCAATGTTGGCCGCTGAATCCGCATGCCACATTAGATCTAATAAGAGCAACTCCAAGAGCTTATGAAAAAAGATATTCCAAATTATATGATTTGGCTATTATCTAAAATAGAAAAGCCACTTCAAAAGTAGGGTACCACAACAACATTTCTAAATTCTCTTTGTCCATATTTTTGGAAGTACCATATCATCACGGTTTTTCCATCAAAGATCTGATCGGCAGTCCTTCGTTTGTCGCCTGCTCAAGGGCACACATGGAGGGAGCAGCCGCCGGTCTCTGGCTAATGCATTCAGTGACAAAATAGAGCTCGCCACCCGTGGCCAGCAGAAGGCCCCTAGGCAAGATCCTCAGTCCACTCTGCCACACCAAAGCCTACCATTGCCTCCACGGCCATCATTTTGCTCGACATCGTGGCCTTCGCCCTTGCCGCAGTGGTTGACACAAGTTTTGTGGCAAGCCCGTGCAAGGGCTCCAACAACCTGCAGTGTGTCGTGAACGCGCACCATGAACCACAACTAGAATGAGGTTCTTTGCCGAGGGCTGGATACGCTCGGCAAAGAAGTCTTTGCCCTCGGCAAATGCTTTGGCTGGTCGACACAGCACCTCACGGCAAAGGCTACTTTGCTGAGAGCCGCATCTCGGGCTCTCGGCAAAGCATTTGCCAAGGGTTAGCCGGCCGTCAGCAAAAATTTTTGTCGTGACGGTGAGAGGTCACGGTAAAGTTGATCTTTGCCGAGAGCCTTACCAAGCTCTTGACAAAGAATTTCTGAATTTTTTTCCAAAAAACTTTGCCAAGCGTCTGTCAGAAGAGCTCTCGGCAAAGAATATTGACAATTTTTTAGACATTTTTTTGCTGAGAGCTATGGCTCAGCTCTTGGCAAAGACTTCCTCTTTGCCGAGCACTATGGTCAAGCGCTCGGCAAAGCTGGGATTCTGTGTGTTCTAGAATTCCCAGCTTTGCCGAGGGCATGACCATAGCCCTCGGCAAAGCCACAACCAGTTTTAATTTTTTTTTGTTTTTTTGCATTTCCGGTCAACAAATAAACATATATATGACATCCACATCACAATAAGCACATCCACATATCAATAACCACATCCACATCACATAGAAGTCTCGAAGTTCGAAGTCACCAACAAATCTCGACACATAGACAACCATAAGTGTAAAGTTCGACAAGCAACATAAACAAGAGGCATAGGAGGCGCCAAACTGGTCACGGTGACGGTCCGGGCTGAGAAGGCACCACGTGCGATCCTGGGGAGTTGCCAAGGAGAAGCTTAGGGTCATTCGACACCACCGACTGACGCTACACAAACAAAGAAGATGTAGAACGTGTTAGACAACATAAATAGATAACCAAGCACTACATGTACTTTTTACCACCACAACCACAACACCACCACCACCAACCACGCGACACCACCACCACCACACCACCACCACCACCACGCCACCACCACACTACTACTACTACCACCACCAACAAGCACACCACCACCGCCACCACCACGCCGCCACCACCACCACCACCACGCCACCACTACTACCACCACCAACAACCACACCACCACCTCCATCAACCATGCAGCCACCACCACGACCACACCACCACCACCACCAACCACACCGCCACCACCACCCACCACCATCACCACTAGCACTAGGTTTCACTAGGTTTTAGTAGGTTTCACTAGGTTTGACATTTAGAGAAACTAAAACATTTGCCATACTCACCGGAGTAGAATCAAGCTGAGATGGAGGTGTAGCCTGCAACTGACTGAGCAGGAACTGTGGGACTGTTCCACCTTGGGTCATCGCAAGACCCCGCACGTAGGAGAGCACATCTGCCAGCTGCCGCTGATCCTGCTCCTACTTGGCCTCTAATGCTGCCAGCCTCTGCCACTTGAGCTCCCGCTCGGCCTCCAAAGCTGCCAGCCTCTGCTGTTGCTGCTCCCGCTCGGCCTCCATCGCCTGCAACTGTGCCTGCAACATTTGACGCCAATGTTTCAAGATTGCAGAGCTAAGGTATGTAAAAGTCAAAGAATTAGGAATGGAAGAGAACACTTACCTAGAGTGTCGACACCACGGTCAGGCGCTGGCATATGGCCAGCATTGAGCTCATGCTCGCTGCTCGGATCTGGTGCAGAGGAGGAACAAAGGTCGTGTTGAGGACACCGTCGCCAAGCCAGAACCGCCCGTGCTTCTTGCCTTGCCCCACCCTCATCACAAGCTCTGCCAGCATGACCCAGACATGCTCAACTCTGCCAGCATGACCCAGACATGCTCAGGGACGAAGCCTCGAACCATCGACGGAAGAAGGCACTCAATCCATATGTGGAAGTCGTGACTCTTCACCCCTAAGACTCGACCAGTAGATGGGTTGGCCCCCCTCTTAAGATTTGCTACAAACCCATCAGGAAACATTAAGTCCTTGATCCATTGGACTACAACCGTCATGTGCTTCTTTTCCAAGATGTAATCGCCCCTAGGCCTTCTCCATGTCTTGCCAGCTCTTGGTGGTCACATCTCTAGGTGTGGTCTATCGCATAGCCTTGCTAGGTCTGCTCTAGCCTTAGGGTTGTCCTTTGACTTGTTAGTGTCCATGAGTGTTGCCTAGAGAGCTTCAGCGACATTCTTCTCCGTGTGCATTACATCAATGTTATGTGGCAAGGCCAGTGCTTAAAATAGGGAAGCCTCTCCAAGCCCGACTTATGAGTCCACATATGTTGAACACCATACCCCACGAAACCAACTCCATCTTCCTTGACAATAAGACCATCTATCTGAGCAAGAACCTCGGCGCTAGTCATCTTCTGCGGTTCAGGGTCTGTCACTACGACACCTTTCGTAAAGTTCTTAATGTCTCGTTTGAATGCATGGTCAAGAGGGAGGAATTGTCGATGTTTGTCGAACGAGGAAAACTTGCCACCACTCTTCAACCTAATGAACTGCAGAGCTGCCTTGCATATCGGGCATGGGAACTTCCTGTGGACACACCAGGCACTGAATAGACCGTATGCCAGGAAAGTCATGCATCGAGTAGTGGTACCAAACGTGCATTGTGAAGTTCCTCTTTGTAGCACGGTCGTATGTCAGTACCCCGTGATCCCATGCACTAATCAACTCATCAATCAAAGGCTCCATGAACACACCCATATGTTTCCTCGGGTGACCTAGAATTATCAGTGACAAGAATATGTTCTGACGTTGAAGATGGACATCGAGGGGAGATTGAGGGGGATAACGAAGATTGGCCAACAAGTGTATGGGGCCGCCATCATTCCAAAAGGATTTAACCCATCTGTTGCAAACGCAACGCGCACATTATGAGCCTCTAGAGCTTTATCAGCATAAATGCCATCAAATGTTTGCCATGCTTCACCATCTGATGGATGTACCATCTTGTCAGGATTGTATCAGATGCCATTTTTGTGCCATGTCATCTGTTTCATGGACTCCTCGCTCATGAATAGCCGTTGGAGTCTCGATATGAACGGAAGGTACCATAGGACTTTCATGGGGATTCCAAGCTGCTTCTTCTGCCCATCACTAGATTCTACCTCCATATACCTAGAGGACTTACACTTTGGACAGTACTTTGCTTCTGCGTGTTCTTTCCTAAAGAGGACGCACCCATTCTCACAAGTGTGTATCTGCTCATACGGCATCTTAAGAGCTTTGAGGAGCTTCACTGACTCGTACATGTTCTTCGGCAGCGCATGATCTGCCGGAAGTAGGGTCCCAAAAACTGCCAGCATACTATTGAAGCAGTCTCGACTCATGTTATGCATGGACTTTAACCCCATTAAGCGTCCAATGGCATCGAGTTGAGAAACATTTGTCTTGTCATGAAGTGGCCTCTTAGCCGACTCCATCATGCGATAGAATGCCCTTGCGGTTTCCTCTAGCTCCTGCTCCTTGGTTTCGTCCATACATCGTTCACCGAAGTGTGCTTGGTGGAAGTCATCCATCATGTCTAGTACCCCGCCATCACTATCAAACTCCTCCAAGCGTGGCCTCAATGCCTCATCTCTAATACGATGGCCTTCACCATGGCACACCCACCGGGTATAGTTTGGCATAAACCCAAACTTGCAAAGATGTTCCTCAATTACCTTCCTGGATTTCCTATTCCTGTTTGCACATTCACTACAGGGACACCACACCTCTATCACTGCTTGAGCACCCACACCAAATGCTTTGTCCAAGAAATCCTTAGTCTTCTGTATCCATTCACTAGTGACCTGATTCTTACTACGGCGGCCCGTGTACATCCAATCACGGTTATCCATCATCTACCATATATATAACAGAGTAATATAACCATCAATAGCATATGCACCGCTTGCCTACTATCTAATAGGTAGGGATAGGTCCTAATCCCACCCGCGGATGCGTAGATGAGGTTAGTTTCCATGCTCCGCTCCAATCCGAGATAGAATTTCGGTAGCACATCCCCGCTGTTCTCCCGATACATGTCCTAGAAGGGAGAGTGTGTATCCGGAGAACAACATGGAGGTGCTGCCAAAACCCCATCTCGGACTGGACCGGACCATACAAACTAAACCATCTATGCATCCGCGGACTGTCCAAATAATGTGGACAATCCGAAACTGATACGGTCATAGATATGCAGAGATCCGCATACCTACGACCGTATCTCTTTCGGACGGGAGACACCTAACTGGTTTACGCGATCTAGCTAGGGTTATGGACAAAGGGCTTATACCTAGGGTGGCGGTGGAGTGGAGAGGTGACGCGGTGCAGGCGGACCTGAAGGAAGACGCTTGGGGTACTACGGGTCCCCTCCGATGGGCTCTTCTCTGCAAAACAAGAAACACAATTTATAAGTTCAAAATTTTAGCAGAACCTCCCCTGTATGGGGAGGCTTCCAAAACCTGCAAGGAAAAAGATGGCACGATGGCCGACATCCATAATTTTGGCACGATGGCCGACACAGCGACATATGGCACGATGGCCAACACATCCACAAAAGGCATGAAGGCCCACTAATCCAGAAATGGCATGAAGGCCAGCAACAGGCAGGAGGGGGGGTTTTACCTTGGGTGGCGGTGTAGTCGGGCGACGTGGAGTCAGGATCACCCTCGTCTTCACCTAGACGCGGGGAAAACGGCGATGACCGCTCGGCGTGACGCGATGACGCGGGGGCGTGACGGTCGTCGGCCTCTCCTTCTCTCCTCCTTCTCCCCTCCTCTCTTCTCCCTTCCTCTTCTCCCTTGCTCTCCCTCTCCTTCCCCTCCTCTTCTCCCCTCCTCCTCCCTTCTCCCCTGCTCCTCTTCTTCTCCCCTTCTCCTTCTCCTCTCTTCTCCCTTCCACCTCCAAATCCTCTCTACACGGCCGGCAGGGGCGCACTGGGCCAGCCGGGGGCACGCGGGGCCGGCCGGGGACGCGCTGGCCATGGGGGTGGGCCACCGGCGGGCGTGGCCGGGGGGCGGCGGCGATGCCCGACCACTGGGCGAGGCGGGGGATGACGCGGCCCCGACGATGATGGCGCTCGGCGGGCCGGGCTGTTGCTCTGGCGGCGCGAGGACGGGGCGGGGGCCGCCTTAGGCGGCGCGAGGATGGGGTGGGGGCGGCTATGGCGGCGCGGTGACGGGGCGGGGGCGGGGGAGAGGCTACGGCGACGCAGGGGACCGGCGGCAGCGGCGGGATGTGGCGGCGAGAGGAAGGGGATGCGGGGCGCACGGGCGAGAGGAAGGGCTGAGTGGGCTGTTAGGGTTTTCCGGCCTGGTCTATGTGCACTGGGCCTTTGCCGAGGGCCCAGATCCGGGCTCTTGGCAAAGTTTTTTTATTTTTTTGAAAACTCTTTGCAGGCTCTCGGCAAAGACATTTTTTTGTTTTTTTTCCCAATTTTTTTTCTGGTGGCTCACAATATTATTTAAAGGACATATTAAAATTTGGAGCTTTTTTTATTTTATTAGCTATATTTAATAAGTTTATTTAATTTACTTGAATTCTTCTCGGTAATTCAAATTTGAACCGGAGGTGCATCAAATATTGGAATTGAGTGATTCAAAAAATCATATTCATGGTATTGCATGTGGTGTGAGACCGTATCCAGTGACATGCCAAATTTGGCGCATCGTTTTCACGGAACACGGTAAGGAACTTGCGTGTAAAGTATTTTTAAATTATATAAAATGGAAACGAAGTCCGAAATTCACAAAACTTGTCGAGGTGTCATTTCATCGCATGTATAGGCTGTGATAAAAAATCGAGTGGGTTTCGAGCAAGATGTCTGGGTTTTAGGCATCAGACGTCGCAACTTATAAATTGTGAGTATGGCAAATGTTCCAGCCGACTGTTGAAGCCATACAACAGGCTGACGTCTCGTAGAAGTCTCGGTCAGATTCAAGTGTTAACTCGGCGAGGCTGACAAGTGGTGCGCCCGCACCTGAGTGCCGTCACGCACGAGCAAAAATTGAGTAATAGCAAGTGGCTATCTTTGGACCATGAGACAGATACCGTTGGAGACCTATTTTGCACCAAATTCTCTAAATCAGATTATAGAACAAGGAATAGCAAGTCTCTAAGGGCCAAACGGAGAGGTAACCTGCAGTAAACCATTTAAAAAGTTTACGAATCTGAAAGTTCAGATTAAGGACCAAACGAAGGGCATGGACTTTTATGGACCTGGAAATCACCTTTTGAAGTTGATGGACCTAACTAAAACCCTGAGTGAGTTAATGGACCTCTGGGTCGTTTAAGTCGGCAATATATAATACAGTAGCTGTCCCTGTGCTACAGAGCACTTTCATATTGATGAGTGACAATAAGACACCATATGTAAAGCTTTAGAGTAGACACCAATCCAGAGTCCACTCTGTTTTCTCCTCTCGTCTCCTCACCATGGCAGCTATCGTTGAAGATCGTCAACTTCAGCATGCCGCCGGGAGAGAAGCTGCGAAGGCGGTAGCAGCGTTACCGACGAAGTTGGAGTTGGAGCGTGGAGACACAGGCGGTGCCGTTAACCGCGGGACTGAAGAGGAGGGCTCGTACTGCTTGATTAAAAGCGTGGGGCACCTCAGCAACCATGGCTTTACCAAGCTACCAGACAGGTACGTCCTCCCGGACGCCGACCGCCCCGGCGACGGGCTCGGCAGGGTGAAGCTCCCTGTCGTCGACCTGGCGCGCCTGCGCGATCCTGCCCACCGTGCTTCCGAGCTGGAGACGCTCGACGCCGCCTGCCGCCACTCTGGATTCTTTCAGGTCAGTACACTGCACAGGCCAGGCTGCCATGCATTTTCATTGTTTCTATGCATGCAGAGACCAAAGCGCATGCATGCGCACGCCTATACATGCAGGTGGTGAACCATGGGGTGGCGCGCGAGCTGATTGACGGGTTGCTGGACGTGGCGCGGCGGTTCTTCGAGCTTCCGTTGCCACGCCGGGCGCGGTACATGTCGCCGGACGTGCGGGCGCCGGTGAGGTACGGCACCAGCTTCAACCAGGCCAAGGATGCAGTGCTCTTCTGGCGCGACTTCCTGAAGCTAGGCTGCCAGCCGCTACACGACGTCGTCGCCTCGTGGCCTGACGAACCCGCTGATCTCAGGTATATACTTAATAATAAGGTTAATGATCTACACGTCAATCATGACTTTAGCACATCCAACAGCACTAACAGAATGATCTACAGGTCAATCATTTTTAAAATGCAAGCTATTCTGTTAGTACCAATGAATATATTATAACCTTACCAAGTTTATAACCATCGGTAGTACCAATGAATACACCACAAATTTGGTCTTAATTACGTGATCAAACATAGAAGGGGCCGGTAACATGTAGGTCCAAAATTAGTCAAGCCCCTGGCTAGCTCGTTGTTACTTGTTAGACGATTAATAGTCGACACAACTTGGGTCTGCTAACGAGAAGTATTAGAAACTGGAGGCTCTCATGTAAACAATGAAATTGCATGCAGGGAAGTGGCAGCAAGGTACGCCATGGCGAACCATGAGTTGTTCATGGAGCTCATGGAGGCAGCACTAGAGGCTCTGGGAATCCCCTGCGGTCAAAGTCAGAGTCTGCTAGGGGAGTTGGAGGCGGGGTACTCGCAGATTATGCTCAACTGCTACCCGGCGTGCCCGCAGCCAGACCTCACGCTTGGGCTGCCGCCGCACTCTGACTACTGTCTCTTCACGCTCCTGCTTCAGGACCAAGTCCAGGGTCTCCAGATCTTGCACCACGGCCACTGGCTCACCGTCGATGCCGTCCCAGGGTCCATCGTCGCCAACGTCGGCGACCACCTCGAGGTTTGCATACGTATACTATTTCTACTACTTCAATCCCAAAAGAACAGTATTCGATTTTGTTCGAAATCAAACTATTTTAAAATCTACCAGTTTATGTTAATAAAGAACACTATCGATATTAATAGTACTAAAACAAGTGTTGAACTTGATAGATTTATCATGAAATATAGTCAATTATTATATTTTTGTTCTCAAATACATACAGTAGGTTGCTTTTTAACTTTGACTTTAAACCAGTGGAGACCGATATAAGCTAGAACAAAAAAACAAGACTCTCAGATCCAATATGAACTAGACAAATGCAGAACTGAAGTAAAAGAAATTATTCGTGGAGCGAGAGTCAGCTGGTACGAAATGGTTAAAAAATTAAACTAGATGTTTTACGTAGTACACTGTTCAGTTAATGTTGAGACAAAATGCTGATGGAGCATTTGTACATATATAAATTACAAGTTGAAACAGTGAGCTGTCCAGCAGGGTATGCATCATCCACTTCAACTTATCCAAGGATTAGATGGGTCGCATCATCTTCCAACTTCAATTTTCTAATAGGTTCAGTTTAACAACAATAACAAAAAGTTTCCAATGTGTGTACACCACTGTCAAAAGTTTAATTAGGCTAACCTTGGATGTGTAAGTGGTTCTCAGTGCTGCATACATCAGTCCGAAAAAATCTTGTCGGCGCAGATTCACTAGAAATTATTATCCTCTCCCATTACATGCACGACCCATGTTGTCCAACAAATATATATAGTAACTTAGTAAGGCAGCCCTGTTGCTATCATAGTCAATTGGAACCTATAACAATAAGAAATTGCCAACCTAACGGTAGAAGATATCCTCAGCTTTGTTTGTACTATTATTAAAAGTTGGTGAAGCGGCAGGCAATACAGAGACTTGCATCTATTCTATCTGTTTTTTCAGGGCACACGAAAGTTTCTTATCATGCATTGAATTTTTACTTATTAGACTGATGATGATGCCCTGATTGGTTGCAGATCTACAGCAACGGACTGTACAAGAGCAAGTTGCACCGGGTGCGGGTGAACTCGACGCAGGCACGCATCTCGGCGGCGTCCTTCCACAGTGTCCCTGCGGAGCGGATGATTGGGCCAGCGGCGGAGCTGGTCCACGAAGGAAACCCACGGCGGTACAAGGATACCGACTACGCCACCTTCCTCAACTTCCTCGCATCCACTGAGGGCAAGCATAAGACCTTCCTCCAGTCAAGGAAGCTGTCAGGCTAATCAGCGTGGGTGTCAACTAAAAGCAGCTCCCAAACTTGGTTAACCTGCTTAATCACCTAAAGTAGTATGTATTATTTCAGAAGCACTACTATAGGTAAGCTGTGAGTAATCACCAAACTTGGTCAACTGTGTCGCTAACACAATATATATATATATATATATATATATATATATATATATATATATATATATATATATATATATATATATATATATATATATATATATATTATTGTGAATGCTGAGAATGCCTGGGTGCGCGCACCGAGAAGTGAGAGTGCACTAAGGTGGCGTTTGGTTCGTGGGATACAAATAGTGGGATAGCGATAGCACATCTCAGTAGGCCTCTTGTTAGGAATTTAGGCAATTTCAATATTAATTTAAATTTAAAAAAAACGAACTAATCATAGATCAGTTGGTAGAGTTCCTTGGTGGAACCTGCCCACAAAGGTTCAAGCCCTTGACTTGGCATGGGTGCTCGTATTTTTATGAATTTATTCTAGAATTTAACGGCGCTATACTTTCAGTGATAGACGACGTCCCTATCGATAGCGAGGCACCTGTGGTGACTTCATGAATTTCAAGATCTGCCAGCTCAGTCCTTCGAAGATGCTCATAAGGGTAGAGTTTGCATACGTATATTCATAGGGGTGAGTGTACGTCCGTATGAGAGGCCCAAATGGCTAGAGGGGGTGAATAGCCTATTTAATAACTTCTACAAAGTACTAGAGCAAAAGATTAGTACAACAAATAACAAAGCTTTTTGCTCTAGCTCTACTTCAAAAGCAAGCCACCTAAACCACAATTCAGTGATTATGATCTCTAGGGCACACACCAAAGCTAAGACACTACCCTCTACACTAGTTGAGCTAGCTAGAAACTAAGGTAACTACACAACTAACTAGCTAAGCAAGCAACTAGCTACACAAGAGAGCTACTCTACTCAAATATGACAAGTAATGTAAATACAAGAGAGTAGAGTGGTATACCAACGTGGCAAGTGAAAATAATACACAAGAATACCAAGAGTGACACCAAGATTTTCCTTCCGAGGTTCATGTGCTTGCAGTCACACTAGTCCCCGTTATGAAGGCAGATTCATTTGGTGGTTCATGAGCTAATAGGCACCATGCCTAGCCCAACAAATGGGTGCCTCAAGAACCTACACAAGATGAGGGCACTCAACTTCATGAGCAATTTACTAGAGTGGCTTTTGGCACTGCACGAGGAATAAGCCCAAGAAACCCTCACAATCTCAATCGAAAATGGCCACGAACAATCTCCACCTCGTGCCAATCATCTCAAGCTGCTCCAAGCCGTCTAGGTAGTGGAAACCACCAAGAGTAACACGAAAACCGCAGCTACAATGATTCCTAAGTGTCACTAGATGCAATCACTCAAGCAAATACACTTTGGATCACCCTAAACTCACATGACTGACGAATCAATCAAGAGAATGAGTGGAAAGGCATTGGCTTAGCTCACAAAGATGTATGGATGATCAAAATGTCTAAGAGAGTGAGCAAGAGCCGTCCCTCTTCTACTCATAGAGCCCCAAGAGCTCACTAGCCGTTATGTCCAAGGGGGCATCTAGACCAAGCTCAAAACCGTGGTCCAAACCATCTACAGGAGCGTCTGGAGCCACTGCGACAAACCCCTAGCTGCCACGTGTCCCTAGTCAAATGGTCACTCGACCGTTGCTGCCAACAGCTCCCTACATGCCCTTCGGACAGAGCAACTAGACCCTAGTCTAGACTGCTGCTCAGTGTAGTCCACAGCGTAACAAAGAGCATCCAGAGAGGAAAAATAGGTCCGAACTGAGTTTGATTCAGCTGTCCGGACTGACCCTCAAGGTCCGGAGCACCGTCGCCATCTCGTGGGCACGCCACGTGTCCAACCAGGTTGGCGTCCTTGGTCCAAACCACAGGTACACCTGGGTTCGGAGCTAGCTTGCAACTGCTTTGCCCTCTACTACTTCAACTAGACTCAAGCACAATAGTCCAGACCCCTGAAAGGTCCTAATGGCTAGAGGGGATGAATAACCTATAAAAATTTCTACAACAACACTAAGCAAAGTGGTTAGACAAATATGAGGCGAAGCAAATGTTGTGCTAGCCTACTAAAAATGCAAACCACCTACCACAATTCTAGTTGCTATTGTCTCTAAGCATACAAAGGTTATATCACTATACTAAGTGAGCTCTCAAAGACTAACTAAAGAGCCTTACTAACCACTAGACACGACTCTTACTTGCCCTAAAAAACTAGCTACACTAAAGAGCCAAGCTACACTAAGAAGTGTAAATACACGAGAAGGATGGAGTGTTATACCGCCGTGTAGATGAATGAGCCAATCACCAATGGAGCCAATCAATCACAAAAATGAATATCAATGAAGACCAATCACATCAGAATCAAATGATGACATGATAATTTTTTTACCGAGTTTCACTTGCTTGCCGGCAAGCTAGTCCTCGTTGTGGCAATTCACTCACTTAGAGGTTCACGCGCTAATTGGCTTCACACGCCAAACCTTCAATAGGGTGCCGCACAACCAACACAAGATGAGGACCACACAAGCCATGAGCAATCCACTAGAGATATCTTTTGTGATCTCCCACGGGAAAGGCTCAAGGACCCCTCACAATCACCACGATCGGAGCCGGAGACAAGAACCTTTCTCCGCTCGACGATCCTCACTGCACCAAGCCGTCTAGGTGGTGGCAACCACCAAGAGTAATAAGCGAAACCCGCAGCGAAACATGAACACCAAGTGCCTCTAGATGCAATCACTCAAGCAATACACTTGGATTCACTCCTAATCTCACAAAGACGATGAAACAATGATGGAGATGAGTGGGAGGGCTTTGGCTAAGCTCACAAGGTTGCTATGTCAACGCAAATGGCCAAGAGAGTGAGCTTGAGCCGGCCATGGGACGTACATAGAAGTCCCCATGAAATAGAGCCATTGGCTCACTGCTGCCTGCATTCCTGATGCGACCGGATGCACCGATCAGGATGACCGGATGCACACCACCCTACATCCGGTCATGGGATTGCAGCCATGTGTCACCGTGTTTGACCTCAGCCGCTCGATTCGAACTATCGAGTTGATCGCACACACCTATTAAGTTGAGACTGGACGCAGCACAGAGTGACCGGATGTGCCGAAACAGTGTCAAGTCGTGCGTGCACCCGAGTCCCCGCGCCACCGACCGGACGCACCATAGCACTGACCTGACTCGCACCAACGCAGAGTTAGATCGTTTCCAGTAAGGTTCCCAGGCGGCAAAAACACGACCGGACACATCAGGTCAAGCATGACCGGACACGCCTCTGCGTCCGCTCGATTCTTTCTCGCCTACACACTTGCGTCAATGTATGTCATAGGCGACCGGACGCACCTTCGTCACATCAGGTCGTCTCCTTGTGCCAACGTCCGGTCAATCGACCGACGCCACACCACTACGCACTGAGTGACCGGACACACCGGTCCAGTGTCTGGTCACTATAAACAACGCCTCCTCAACTCCAACTTCGCCATCCTTGCTCAAATGTGTCAACCACCAAGTGTATCACCTTGTGCACGATATTTTCACAAACATTTTCAAGGGTGTTAGCACTCACTAGAATCTAAATGCTATGCAATGAGTTAGAACATCTAGTGGCACTTTGATAACCGCATTTCGATATGAGTTTTACCCCTCTTAATAGTACGGCTATCGATCCTAAATGTGATCACTCTCACTAAGTGTCTCGATCACCAAACGAAAAGCTACTATCAAGTTTCACCTTTGCCTTGAGATTTTTGTTTTCCTCTTTCTTCTTTTCCAAGTCCAAGCACTTGATCACCATGGCCACCACACCATCATCATGATCTTCAACATTGCTCTACCACTTAGAATAGTGTTACCTATCTCATGATCACTTTGATAAACTAGGTTAGCACTAAGGGTTTCATCAATTCACCAAAACCAAACTAGAGCTTTCACCCCCTCGCCACCAGGGTTCAGAGCTTGTGCCAACACCCAGAGACCTAGGGTTAGGTTATGAACCCATCACCTGATGGTCCGAACCCCCTAACCCCTTGAGTTCGGTTGATCTTTTTCAATCCTTTTCAACTCTTATCTCTTCACTCTTGCTCCCAAGTGCTAACCACAATGTGTCTCACCTTTGTGCACATGTGTTAACATTTTCTCAAAGCATTTTTCAAGGATTAGAAGTTAGCATACTAGGTCCTAATAATGCATATGGAAGCATGAATTCACCTAGTGGCACTTGATAAGTGTTTTAACCATGGTTTTCCCCTCTACATAGTACGACTATCTATCCTAAACCTAATCACACCCTCTATCGTGTCTTGATTGGCAAAACAAAAACCCTATCAATATCTTTGTCTTGATCTCCATAGGTTTTTGTTTTCTCTTTCTTCTTTTCCATGTTATAGCACTTGAACTTGAATTTGGCCAACACCTCACCATGACCATCATCTAGCTCACAACTTGGACTTGGACCACCCTAACTCATCAATCACTTTAGACAAAAGGGTTAATCCAAATAGGTTTTATCAATTAGCCAAAACCAAACTAGGGCTTTCAACGTGTGTGGGCGTCTACGTTGTACTATGTAATTCTCAAAAAAGGTTTAGTTCAAAAAAATATTAACAACATATATATTGGTGACATCAGACATGTGCACATGTGATCTAAGCGTAACCAGATTAAGGAACATGATACTGATCATGCTTTCAGTTATAGAAAATACAACACTATTTGCAATAGTAGCATACCCTTCTACCAAAGCTAGTTGACAAAGCTAGTTGCAGTGTTGATCACCACCTCCATCAAAAGTAGTAGGAAGAACAAAAAACGAGCAGTTGCATGGAAGACACTCACCAAAAACGTGATCGTCGGTCTTCATCCAAGCAAGTGAACTCGCAAATGGCGCCAGTTTCAGAGGCCTGCTCTCCCTATTCCTTTGCGCATAGGAACCCGGATAGGGATGCTAGAGAGCAACATATATAGCAGCGAAGTAGTGAGGCGTGGTTGTTTGTCATTCGCTCTCGGATAGGAGGAGAGTGTTGCCTTAAGTAGCCTTCAAGAGACACCAAGAAACATGCATAGTAGTTGATAATGGTCATAAACACCATGTATGTTTACTAGTAATTGACAAATCAATTTTTAGTTACTAGTAACCCAATAATCAACCTGATTCATATTGACCATGGAAACCATATTTGTTATTAGTAACTGACAAATCAAAATCAACCACTAACACCTAATAAATCATCTGTTGTACACTAGGCCTAAATGCATATGCATAGAAGTCCAACACCTAGTGGCACTAGATGATCGAATTGTCCGATAATAGCTCCCCTCTTAATAGTATGGCCATCTAACCTAAATCCAATCACGCATTCTATTGCATCTTGATTGGCAAAATAAAACTCCTATTTGTACCTCTGCCTTGAGCCCATATGATTTTGTTTTTCTCTTTCTTCTTTTCCATGTTGGAGCGCTTGATCACTATCATTTTGGTCATCTCCATCACTTAAGTGCCATCTAGCTCCATCACTTGGACTTGGACCAACCTATCTCAATTTAGTTAGTCCAAATAGGTTTCATCAATTAGCCAAAACCAAACTAGGAATTTCACTTCCCCTTCACTATGTTGTAAATGCATGTTTCAGGTGTTTCAGTCGTTTCAAAGGTATATTGCAATTGTTTCTTACGCATGTTGCAAAAGTAGATCAGGTGATGATGCAAATGTTGCATATGTTGTAAGTGTTTCGAAAGCATGTTGCAAGCGTTTCTTCAAAATGTTTCATCTATTTCGAAACATATGTTGCAATCATTTTTTATCTGGATGTTGCATATGTTTTCACACATATGTTGCAATAGTATGTTCCAAATATTTCAGCTATTTCAGTCTTATGTTGCAATTAGTGAGTGTGTTTTCATACTGCAATTGTGTTATCTGGATGTTGCATATGTCTCACACACATGTTCCAAGCGTGTGTCCCAAATGCTTCATCTGTTTCAAATATATGTTGTATTCGAGTGTTTCATGTTGCAACTGTAGACCGCTAACATTCGTGTCCATGAGGGCGGGCAGGGACAAGCCGTAGCCACCGATGTGTGGAGGAGGCACAGGCCACCACCGGTGGTGTGGGGGAGGAGGCACAGACCACGCGGTTCTATTGTGGAAGGGGCGGGGTCGACTCTTCTAGGCGGCCTAGAAGAGACAGGCACCAAGCCGATGTGGAAGAGGGTGGAGCGAGTCATCCGAGCAGTGTGGGCAACAAATTTGAAGCGGACGGTTTGGATGCAAGCATGGGAAATAGAGCTGACGCGGGTGACGCGCGAATCCAAGCAGACGGGGAGGAGCAGCCGTGGGTGTCTGGGTGCTAGTGCCACTGAATCTCTTTAGGATAATAATACATAATCAAGGCTATTTGCATCTCTGGATTATGATCTTGACAGTATTTAATTTCCTAATTGCATGGCTAATCCCTTGTCTCTATAGTGCTACAACTCTTTTTGAGAGAGAGAAGTCATTTTCCTAACCTTTATATCCATATAGAAGTGCTGAGAGCTAGCCGGATTTTTATAAGCCAGGTTCTTGGATTCTTATAATTCACACTAGAATCTGACGTCTTTTTGGTCTAAAGTGACTTTTTCAGCCGAGTTCGATAGTACTGTAGAGGTCCAAAAGGCCCTTGATCGACATCTTTTACATTCATTGCTCGTGTGCATGGATGCTCATCCCTATGAACACAAATAAACACATCTACCACTTTGTACTCAGTTAGGGCAGCACAGCTTTGACTATGTCATGTCTCGTGGAAAGATTCACGTTAATGAGACATCACTACTACGGAACATAGAATTCCATCTGGCCTATCATCAATGCTGGATATGTTAGAGCTGCAGTGAGCCGATTCACTGTCCGATCGTAACATTGGGATCCAGATGATGATTTGGACTCTACGGATATCGCAATGAAACTCACTATCACTGTTCGGTTGAGTCACATGTAACACCCTAAAATTTGCCCCTTTTGAAATAGAGTAAAATTGATTTAATTTTCAATTTGTGTGCTCACGAAAATATAGGAAAATAATATTTTTTCATTAAATTAAAATTTATCATAAAGTAGCAACATGTTTGAACATACAAGCCTCTGCATTGGTTTTAACGTGCTGAGTGGTTTTGATCCAAAACCCAAAATGAATTCAAATTGCTTTTGAAATGATTTGAAAAGGCTTCAAAATATAAGAAAAAGAAAGGAATTTAGAAAAACCCTGTCCCTCTCTTTTCGGCCTGGTGGCCCAACTAGCCCAGTCGTCTCTCTCCACCCTCGCTGCCCACCCTGCCCTCTCCCTCAGGCCCGTTTTCTTTCGCGCGGCCCATGTCACTAGGCCGAGCCCAGCAGGCTAAGCCCATGCGGAGGCCTTCCCTCCCCATCGCGCTTCACCGATAGGTGGACCCCGCACCTGTGTCGCTGGCCGCTGGAGCCCACACGTCAGCGTTGTCTTCCACCTCCCGTTGTCATCGACCCGGACTTTGCCGCCGTCACTCGATCCCGATTCGTCTAGGATTCGGTGTCAACAGCACTCCAGAGCCCTATAAAAGGTAGCCCTAGCTTCTCCCTGCATTCACTGCTGGATCTCACCGACGAACCGACAAGGCCACCTCCGTTGTTGACGCCCTTCGCTGCCCTGCTGCTGTTGCTGAACCATTGCCGGACTCCACACCAAGGTGACGAAGCTGCAGAGCCGTTTTTCTTGCTCTTTCTTGCCCTCTGTTCCTTGCTCATCGTCGCTGTGGTTCGTAGAAAGATGATGTCTGCCCTGTCCAGCCCTGAGCCCTCGCCGAGCCTTCACCGCCGTTGAGAACGCCCTAGGTGAGTTCGTCGATGGCTCCTCTATCTTCCTGTTCCTTTCCTGTGCCAAACCAAGGCCCGTAAGCTCTTTTTCCGTGCATGCCGGCGAGGTATTCGCTGCCGATCATGGCCATGGCTATGTCGGTCTCCTGTTTCTGGCCGCAAACCCCATGCATCCATCCAAAGGTGTCAGACCTGATCCAGCCGTCCAGATTAGAAGATACCCCTTCGCCGGCAACTTTGCAAACGAGACCCTATGTTATCTTCTATTTAAAACCGCATCCCTCACCTGTTTTAAATTCAGATTTTTATTTATTCAAAAATAGTTTCGGTTATTTATAGAACTGCCATCCAATCTTATATCTTTCATAACTTTATCTATTTTAGCTCCGTTTTGGTCCTTTCAAGTTGCAATAACATTCGTAACGACGTAATCTACGCGTTAGTAATAATGTTTACCATGTCACAAGCTCTGTAATTTCTTGGTTTAAATCGTATCTTGATTAATGATTATGCAACAAGATTTATAAATAAAATATGAATAATTTTATTTTAGTTTTCTAATTCAAATATAATTGACTTAATTTTGGTATTTCTCTAAAACATCTTTTACATGTTTTTTATAATTATTAAAATAAATGAAGCATAAAGTTCTCTTTTTCTCATATAAAGTGAATCTTTCGATAGTCGTTTCTTTTCCATCGTAGCTCCGTTTAGTGTGCTTCGCACCTATGTTTTGAAGAAATGTGTAGAACATCTTTAAAACCTTTTTACTTGCCGTTTATTATGTTTGGTGTGCTGTTCTAATCTAGTCCTATTTGTATGCTATGCATGTTTATGCTTGGATGCTTATGTGGTGCTTTATGATCATGTCGAGTCAGTGAGTTTTATATGGTGATCAAGAGGCACATCTTTTGGAGCTATGAACCAGCAGGACTAGAAGGAACACTTTGAGAAAGGCAAATATAGCATGGGATCATCCTCGTTATCCTATTCACATTAATCACATTTTAATCATCGTGCATGTGTATACCTTGGCTACCATTAAGGATATCCTAGCTTTCATATGTTGTACCTTGACACTATGGGTTTATGCATTGGGTAGTATGATGCTAGCGCTCAATTAAAGACCATGGTCTTGTAACTTGACTAATGGAATATATAATAAACACTAAAATATGCTTTTTAATAAGGAACAAGGGGGCTAAAGCATAGTTTTTGTGATGCTCTAGATTTCTCTTTATAAAGACTTATCTATAAGTGATCATCTGGGACTTACAGTATAACTATGAGTGTTATATGGATCTGGCTTTAGTCAAGTATGATGACCTTTTTCTAGCTTGTTAGTGGTATCCTGAAAGGGCACAAAAAGGGCTTGCCGAGATGGGTATAGGACAGCCTCTATTCCCATGTGTATAGCCGTGAAGGAATTGTGCCATTTGAAAGGGGTTCCTACATCTACTTGCCGATTGAAAACCTAGCGGCCCTAACTTGTTATACGAACCTTTGAAAGACTTCATAGTAAACCCTTGTCAGTGTTTGACCACCGATAGCCTGCCACGGGGGTACCTGAGATAGTTGTTCGGGCTTCGGCGCGTGCTAGAACTCGACGGTGAACACAGAGACAATCGACTTATACTGGTTCGAGCCCTCGATCGTGATCGAGTAATAACCTTACGTCTAGTCGGCATTAGCCTTTGCGTTGGATTGATTGTGTTATCTTGTCTCTTCTTACAAGGGTGCCCACAATCTCTCTTTATATTGATAGAGAAGGCTGTGGTGCAGTTACAATCCTAGTTGGATCCGAAGAAGGTGTTCTGAACTAGATACAAAAGTTACTTTCCATAGGAATCCGGCTAGTCTGGCCTATTCTACTCGGATTCGGTGTAGTGGATGCTACACCTCTCCTTGCTCCAGTTTGTGGGGAAAGCCAGGGCCCACAACTTGTAGTCACATTGTTGGGGAACCCTATGGGTCCCGCATCGACAAGCCCCCGAGCATTTCATGGTTGAACTCGAAGACTTTCTTCGTTCTGGGTTCTTTCGATGTGAAGCCTTAAAGTGGTCCTGTCTTGAAGAAGTCTTTCAATTGACGTGCACTCACTGAGTGTAGCCCCAAGCCTCTTGCTATTTGGAACAAAAAGTTGGAGGGTTTTGAATTTTGGTTGTTGAAAAAACTAAAAATCTCTTCTCAGGATATGTACCCTGCAGCCCCCGAGCATCTTTTCGGGTTCTTTTCAATCATTAAGAACTCGGATAGAGGGTCTTCTATTGTCTTCTTAGGTAGCTAGCTTTATATCTGATGTTGGTGGTGGTTGGCAGTTGAGTTGAATTCCCTATAGTCATGATGTGTACAGTGTTGGTATATTCTTTTGAATATGCTTGTCCTTGAATACAGTTCCTTCACGCGTGTGTCCTCTTCTTACTGCTTTCTGTCTTTTCACTAAGACCTTTGTCAGGTTTGTTCTGTTGGTGCTCCCAGTCTATGTACGCCACTCTTTGGCCTACAAATACCCTCATGGTGTGCTACCTCGCTTCATCAAGTGTCTTGTTGTATAGTCCGGAGCCTCCGTAGTCATGAATATGATAGTTTGTGAAGTAAAACAGCCCCCGGGCGTGAGTTGTGAGTCTTGTAAGTCTTGTAGCAAGTGAAATAAGCCTTGTGATCGAGATTAGAGGTGGACTAATCTCACAGTAGCATTGTACCAGGTAGTACGTGGTGGTAGATGGAAGAATTCTTATGATGTGGGATGCATTCCATCATCCAGTAGCTTCGAGTTGATCCTTCCACACTGCCTTGTGACTATCTAGTGCAGATCAGCGTCTGATCTAGGATCACATCAGGCTTGGATAGACTAATGTCTGTGAGCCTTGCCTGGTTCGAGTTGTCCCGTTGTGCTAATGATATCCGTCTTGGATGCACTGCATCCTTCCTTTGAAGAAAATAGTCATTTCTAGAGCCGAGTTCTGCCTGGGCTCTTTGTTGTTGCCTTGCTCATCGTAGTACCAAGTTCATTGGGTCTTGTAAGATCTATAACCTTTATGCCCTTTGATGATATTTGTAATAAATTTTTTTTCTTTGTTAGTTGTTGTCTCCTTTTTTATTGTCTGAGTGCTTTTGAGTATCATCTGGGTTGTTTCTAAAGTATCCGGGTTATCTGGAGGCGTATTGTAACATCTTCTATGATTCTTGTGGATGTCAAGTTCTTTCTGAGTTGTGCAATCCATAACAATTCGGCAATGGCGCAATGTGAATTGATAAGTCCGAAATCTGCCCGTTGCACTATACCATTGTGAAAAGTTGTGTCATCCGTCATTTTGGCCGTGTCAGTTATGGCAAGAAATAGACCGTTATGTTTCCATGCCACGTTAACAGGCCTGATGGGCCGTGTTTTTACCGTTATAAATCTATTTAAGGGCCTTCCTTCTTTTTCTTCTTTCTTGCCCTGTCCTTGCCCTTTAGCATTCGGCCTTTGCTAAACCCTAACCCCCAGAGTTCCACCGCCGCTGTTGTCGCCACCGTCGAACTTTTGCCGCCGACCTCAGATCCTCACCATTGTATGGGCCAAAAGAAGTCGTCGAGCAAGTTGAAGAAGGTCTTGGTGGACGAGGAGGTGTCGCTTTCGGTCATCAAGAATCGGGAATTCGTTGCCATGAGGGCTGCGGAGAAGCTTTGCCGATTCTGACTACAACAGAGGATCAGCTCCATGATTTGGTCAGCGACGGCCTAATCCAGGAGAAGGATTTTGCGAATTAGAAAGTCCTAGGCCAGCATTGGGTTCCTACTCCTGGTCCTGGTGAGATCATCCTATTTATCTCTTTTGTTCGAGCTGGCCTCTGCTTGCCTGCTTCTGCTTTTCTTCATCGCTTCCTTCATTATTTTGGCATTTCTCTAAACCACTTTACTCCGAACGTTGTCCTTCATCTGTCAGTGTTCGTCCATCTCTGTGAAGCTTTTATTGGCATCATTCCTTCAATCTCTTTGTTTTATTTCTTTTTCCATTTGAAGCTGCATCCTCGGAGCAACAATACTTCTCCATTGGGTGGTTGTGGCATCCAATTCTATCAGGGGAAGAAAGCCCTCTTTTTTATTATGATCTTGTTGATTCTATTTGAGACTGGTGTTTCGAGTGGTTTTATGCTATGAACATGATTCCTCCCCTTGCTGTTCATTCTAGTTCTTGTCCCTTGGTTAATGATTGTTGGGAGAAGAACCCCATGACAAGCGATGAGCTCTAGGCTATCAAGCCACTTCTTGAGAGAATTCGAACACTGAAGCAGCAAGGTTTGATCGGTTTTGGGATCATTGCAAGCTACATGCGTCACCGAGTTCAACCTCTGAAGGAGAGGAAGCATCTCAGCTTTGAGAATTCTGGGGCTGAGGACCCATCTCGGATGGTTCCTGCCCTTGAGTTGACTGAAGAAGAGGTACTAGAGTGCCTGAGGAAGGTTCTGAAGGGGGTGACCATTGTCCCCCACGCAGTTCCCAAATATTGTGGAGATAATCCGCCCCCTACTATGAGTTGTTTTACTTTTGTGTGTACTTTTCTTCATATATCTTTTGTTATTGGTACTTTATGTCTTCAATTTTCTGCTTATTCCTTCTCCTTTGGTCGTTTTGTAGGAATTGGGGCGTAACTTTGTTGATCCAGTTCCTACTAATGATAACCCAATTGAGGAGGGGATGGAGCAAGTCTAGCCGTAGCAGCTCTGGCTAGTAAGTCTCTAGTATCCACGGTTCTTCCTGGTGCTTCTTGTAATGAACCAGTCCAATATGTTGAATATGTGCCACGCCTAGTTCCCTCGAGCTCCTTGTTCCATCAATAAGAGGGCGCGGGCAGATGATGCTTCCGTGAGCGCGTCTACCACCGAAAAGCCTCGTCAACCGGGCACATCAGTTTGTTTTATCCCCTTTGTTGTTTGTTTGCGTGCATAACTAGGTACTTTCTCTTTTGTTAGATGGTACTGTGGTTGAGTTGCTCGAGGGCGAGGATGATGATGCGGCCCTTATCACTCGCCAGTGAGTTGTCGTTGTATCTTTGTTTTCTTGCTATTATTCTTGGGCGCTTCTTTTGACTTGTCCTTGTCCTTTTGCAGTAAGCAGTCGTTGAGCCTGAGTTCTTCTAGAGCTTAGGTGTCAATCACGCCATCCCTAGCACGAGGTGGTGATGATGTCTTTTATGCCGTCATGCCTCCGCCGAAACCTTCAGCTCGGCTTGGGTGTTTTAGTTTGAAGAAGAAGATAGCCAAGTAAGTGAATCCCAATTAGATTGCTTGCTTCTATTTTATCTTTTCCGGTATCATTGAGGTTGTCCATCATCTTGCAGGTCTTTACCCTTGCCTTCCTTCAACCTTTGATCAGCTTCTTCTAAGTCCGCTGGTATGGTCATGCGTACTAAGTCTCAAGACTCAGAACGTACGGTCGGTGAGGCGGCTATGAGGAAGACGATGGCCCCTGATGATCATGCTGCCATAGAGTCACCAACTCTAGAGATGATGGTGACCGTGGCGGCAGGTCCATCCCTGGAGGTAGCTGGGGCTTCTACTGCCTAGGTTGCGGCCTTGGTCTTGTCGTCTTCGCACTAGTCAGTTTCTACTTATGTTGTTCTTGGTACTAGTAGTTAGCATCTAGATGACAATATGATGCGGGAATTCGACGCCACCCATCACTTGTCAGAGCTGACTACGGACTGGGGATCCTAGCGGCTGGTGCTGCTTCTTTTGGGGAAAAACTTTAGGTAAGTTTTCCTGAAGTTATTATTTTGCTCGGCCTCTTGGGTTCTTACGCCTTGTCTCTCTTCGTCCTGTTTGATCAATCTTTCTCTCAGGACCATGCCGACTTCTTTTTCTTGGCTGAGACTGAACAAAAGTTGTCTTCCAAATTTAGTGCTCTGTAGATAGAGCTAGACCTCTATCGGGCCGAGATGGAGTCTGAGCGTCAGACGCACCAAAGGAAGGAAAGGGCCCTCCGTGCTCAGGTGATTGAGGCGGAGGAGCAGAGGGATGCTACGGTCCAGGAAGCCTTGAAGGAGGTGGAGGCTGCAAAGAAAGAGTGCGATGGTATTCCAAGTTCTTTTGTGCTTTGATCCCTTTTTTCTTATTTTTCACTCCTTATTTGCCTGATTTTATTTTATTGTCTTGATCAGCCCTTTGAAAAGATAAGCAGGTGCTTTTGACTGATGTTGAAGATATGAACATATCAGTCGGTCTAATCACAATAGGGCTGAGGAGGTAAAGGCTCATACCGAAGAAGAGCTTGCTCGTGCCTAGTTGATTAGACTTGGTGCTGACCGGGATCTTTTGCAGGGGATGAAGACCATTGAGGATTTATCCAAGAAGCTGGCTACATATGACCAACGGTTTGCTACATTGTGGAAGTCTTTCAAGACTATTGCAAAGCTTCTTTGGACTTCTGAAGATGATTGGAGGACCTGAGGCGAGTTCATCCCGCTGATTCCTGAGCGCCTTCAAAGCTTTGTGAAGGATGAAGTCCGGGCGTGTGTCAAGAACATTTTGGCTCATATCCGTGTTCTTGCTCCGTCAGTCCCTCTAGAAAAACTTAGGGAGGACACCGATGATGACAACTACCTAGAGTCCATCGAGAACGCTGAGTCTGAGGTTGACAACCTGGCCAACTTCAGCGTTGAGAAGCTTGATATTCATCTCCCCCCTTCTGATGACGAAGCTAAAGGTTAGCCTTTGTAGTGCCCGAGCGCCTTCCTTTTGTAAGGATATACTTTGTATTGTGCTTTGTAAAGGAATTCTAGTTCTCTGTATTTATCTTGACTATTTTGCTTGAATCATTCGAGTGAATCTTTCTGAGTTGTTTTCTCGGACTTTGGAATTTTCCTTTAATATGTGCTAGATATAAGCCTTAGTATTGGTAGGCGTATCCAGGTTCCTTTGAGTTGTGTCTCTTCAACTAGTCTTGCTCTTGTCTTTATATCTTCGTGAGTCTTATCGAGCATCGGTGCTCGATCAGTTGGGTTATTTCGTCCGGTGTGGAACAACTTTGGGATAGGGCGAGCGCTATCTGGCTCTCATTCGGGCCGTGAGAACAACATAGGATAGGTCGAGTGTGGTCTTTTTAGCCTTCTTACTCTCATCTAAGCCGAAAAAGACTTGGGACAAGGTGAGCACAAGCATCTTTCCAACTCTTTTGCTCTTGATTTGTGAATTGTGAGCTCAAGCATCTTTTTAGCTCTTTTGCTCTCATCTGGTTATGAAATCAACCCGAGATAGGGCAAGCGCCTCTGGCTCTCATCTAGGCTATGAAAACAACCTAGGATAGGTTCGAGTGTTTTCATCCAAGCCTAAAAATTGTCCAAGTGTTTTGTCTTCTCCTTTGTAACAAGAAGAACTCGGTTGTTCTGTCCGTTGAGCTGCTCTGCATGAAAAAGTGCACCACTTTTGCACCGATTGTGTTGCGCAGTTAATGTTGGAAACCGAAGCGCCATGTTGGCTTTGGTGAAGGGATTGACTCTGCCCTTAATTTTAGGAGGAGAAATTAATTCTGTCTTTATCTCGATAAGGCTGTTGGATTGCTTGAGGAGATGGCTTAGCCCTATTTAACTGCCCCTTTCATGATTGTTTTGGCACTCTTATCTTTTCAGTCTTACCATAGCCAAAATGGTGAAGAAAAAGTTTATCCAAAGGCATTGCGTCCCTAAGGTGCCGCGCTCGTCACTTGCTCGCCCTTCAAGTGCTGTGGTTATGACGGCACCGTCGAGCGGAGGTAAGACTGAAAAGATAAGAGTGCCAAAACTCTTGTTCTTATTGTATCTTCTACTAACTCTCATTTTAGACTTCTATAGATTTTTATTGACTTCTATAGATTTTTTCCTCAAGTTAAAACTCTTGTGCTTATTGTATCTTCTACTAACTCTCATTTTAGACTATTTTAAAATAAGCAATTTAGGTCATATAGTACATTCCTAAATACTACAATAGTATACGTAATCATTTGAAACATGCAACATGTTGATCTCTGATGGGGGTAGCAGTGCTAACCTCAAGAGAATTTTAAATCTTATTAAGACTTATAATGATCAAATTACTCTAGAGTAATGTTAAAGGGCCAAAAAATATAGCCATCGCTAGTCTCCCGCAATTCTTAAGATGATTGAATTTTTCCATCAAAGAATTATACGCGCAATTATGGTTATACTATCAATATAGACGCGTTAAACATTTAGTTAAAATATATAAATATAGATAAAGTAATAACCTATATAAATTATGTCATGGTTACCGTTGATGGTAGTTAACGACCATCACAACCCATCAACTTAAAGCATGCAATTGGTCACCAAATAGAAAATTAGGAGTTTTATCTGACAATTTTCATAAGTTTTGGTGATTTATAAATTTGTTAGGTTTATTCTAGAAAATAGTAAAAAGAGGATTAATATATCAATAATTACAAGAATTATCCGTGATGAAACATACACTAGAAGGGTGTAAAAAACACCAAAAGACACCAGACCGAGCGGGGCAGCTAGAGGCTGCCAGGTGGGGTCAGACGGCCACACCCCTGGCCGCTCGACCTCCCCCTTCCACCATATTCCACGAGTTTTTGGAGTATTCCCACACCATGTCCAAGGATGCATCTTAGCCCTACGTGAAGTCGGTTTGATCCAACGGACGTTGCTTCTCCAACCGGGGTATAAATAAAGAGGCAGACCCCCCTAAGGGGACCGGTATTCATTAGTCAAGATTAGTCTAGAAATTAGGTTTTCTAGAGATTAGAGAGTGAGCTCTAGTTCTTCAAGTTCTTCAAGTCCGGGCGTGTCGAGTTTAGTTCGAGTAGAGTTGGGCATAGAAGTCTAGGATTCCGGATTTGTTCATCTAGATTGGTATGATACCTTGTATCTTTGTGACATTGTTCTATTTCAATATATTTCTATTTAGAATGTCTTTACTTTGCTCTAGTTGCATATTTGATATAGTTCTAATTAGTAATGATGACTTCCATATGTTCGTAAAGCGCCTAGTTCAATACTCAGAGTGGATTAGGGGTAGATTTTATGTAAGCATGGTGCTAAAATATTGTATTTACCTATGGATACTTCCTAATGTGCGGGAACATGTGGTAGATTGCGAATATGATAGGCCTGTTGAGTCCTTGTGCAATCCACCTTTTGTACATAGGCAAAGTAGAGCGCGGTCGCGACGGAGGAGGCATGGTTATGCTTAAAAAGTCCCCTTTAGATAATGCTCCTGTGATTGTTCTTTCTAACTAGTCATTATTATAGATAAGAGTATGTGTCTTGATGTGAATTATAGACTATTATTTAGAAGTAACTTAGGAGTCTTTTAGCTTAATTAAATTTCTTGATTATGTCGGATTACATTTGACGAGTCTCTACTTTCTATCTCTGGAATACCATTATTATTATGTTCTATTCATTTTATTATCATCATCTTGACTTACCCCAGCTAAATGTCACACCCGGTTTTAAGGACAAAACCAGACATACACTATATGTAAAAAAAGGAGTCAAATATCACATATAGTAACAGATAAGTGTAGTATCAAGAGACAAATGCTTAATATACATAACACAATAGTGTAAAATATACCTTAAAGAGCAACACAACGGAAAGACAACTCCGAACACCGGGTGTAGACTTCACTCCAGGAACAAACTGACTGGTTGATCACAAACCTAAAAACTCCTGAGACTATCCCGAGGTGTGGGAAATAGCAAGGGTGAGTCCATGTCGAACTCAGCAAATATATCATGGGGTTCATGAGGCTCAAAAGATTTAACACGGGTTTACTGCAATAGCATTTAGTGAGTCATCTTTTAGCAATTGAGTAGCAAAAAGTTTAACATAAGCCCAAATAACCTCATGATCATGTAAACGTGAATAACATATAACAAGAAAGAATAATCATTAGTGAGCATCAATATCATCAGTATTATCATTATCATCAGTGTTCATCATTTATTCTGTAAGGGTCCAAGGCCACTCGTGACCGTGAGCACGGCTGTTATAACAATTTTACACTCTGTAGAGGTTGTACACTTTCACTGTGAGTCGTGATTTACCCTTCCAAGAAAGGTCGGCAGGGTTCACTATGAAGTCTTTCAAAGGTTCGTCTAACAGGTTAGGGCCGCTAGGTTTCATTAGTCAGCCTGTGTGATACAACCACGCAGGGATCCATAGTCTGCTTTTCCCCATTTGCGCCACAAGGGTAACCTCTAACAAGCTAGAAAAGGTTCTTCTATATGACTAAAGCCAGAGCCATATAGCCCTCACAGTTGTACTATAAGTCCCGGATGTTCGCTTACAGATAAGTCCTTAAGGAGAGAAACTAGAGCACCATAAAAACAGCCCAATGCTCTAGCCCCCTTGAGCCATGTTGCTATAAAGCATCTTTTAAACGTTTATTGCATATACCGTTAGTCAAGTTATAGATCATGATTATTTATCTTGAGCACTAGCATAATACTACCCAATGCAATGTCCCATGGGTGTCAAGATACAAGATACAAAAACTAGGATATCCTTAGTGGTAACAAGGTAGACACATGCACATGAATTAAGTGTATTAAAGATGAATAGGAAATAAGGATGATCCCATGCTATACTTGCTTTAAATCAAGATCCTTTCTCTGATCCAAATCTTCAATTAATAGCTTCTTAAATCTCCACGTAAATCTCACTGACTGGACTTGATCAATAAATCACCACACACGCATCGAGCAATCATACACGAAGCAAACAATGAATAATAATTAGAACAGTACACCAAACAATTAAAGAAATTTGAAAACTAACCTACTTGTTGCTATGAACACATAAACACGAAAAACACTCTAATCGGAGCTACGGTGAAAAAGAAACAATTTACCGAAAGATTTACTTTATAAGAGCAAAGACTATATGCTTGGTTTATTTTGCTTACAAAACCATGTGAAATATATTAATTTAGTCAATTTACATTGTAATTGAAAAATCGATTAAAGTTACTAGTCATATTTTATTTACAAACATGTCTCATAATATTTCTTATTTAAACATTGATTTTGCAAAAAGGAAAAACATGTGATGACATATATATATTCGAATCGTATTTTGGCTGCAAAAGAGAAAGGTATATATGGCATCATCAACAAGATGTCATTAACAACGTAACCAACAAGGATATGCTAGAATTGTATATTTTTGTTAGAAGAGAAAAGAATGCATATATGACATGAGAATGATGGAGTGCTGACATCATCGAGGATAGCTAGCCTACTCAACGTTCATTGGAAAAGATAATTTTCAGCAAGCTGATATCGCCGAGGACATTAGCAACATGCTTGCATGTCCGTAAATTTAATTCTGTCAAAAAGAGTACGACTCCCTCATGAATAAAATGTAATGATCATGGGTTTTCTTGATAACAGATAGATTGACTTGGAGACTTGAACTGTCTACGGGTTGTTGCACTGGACGCATGCAGTTCTGGTAGCCGGCGTCGAACAGAAAGCATGCCTGTGAGCATAACTAGATGGGAAACAGAAAACAAAAGGGAGTCACGATGATTCACCTAAATGCGTGGTGAGAACGATGAATCGATTGCCAGCAGTAAAGATGACAGAAGCTGTGATGCTTGTTTTGATCCAACCAAGCACAGACCCAAAGGTCCGGCGGCAGCATATTCAGATCACAGCCAACCATGTAACACCCTAAAATTTTGAAAGAATTAAAAATAGGAAAAATATGATTTTTATGTATTTTTGTGAGCATGCAAACTTAGAATAATAATAATTTTTATAAATTTAAAATCAAATATAAGGGTAGAAATATGATTGAGCATTCATGCTGCTGCATCTTATTTTGTATGGTGTGCACCTTTTGAAAATACAAAAGAGAATTCAAAATTTATTTGAAAATTTGCTTTGAAATTTGTTGAAAAGAAAAAGAAAAGCGATTCTTTTACTGACTCGGTTTTTGGCCCAGCCCAGCAAGGCCGCCAGCGCGCCCCGCCCACCTTCCCCTCTCGCGCGCCCGTGTGGGCCAAGCCCAGCAGGCCGGCCGCTGGTCAGCAACCGCGCGCGCTGCTCCTTCTCCCTTTGTCTCCCTGGCATTCTGGCCCCACTAGTCAGCGACGTTTCTTCTTTCCATCTTCTTCCTCCGGCGCTTTCCAAAATCGGAAGCCGCCGCCTTCCCCCCTTCATCGGATACGGTCGATCGAATCCGTCATCGTATCTTCCCCCTTTCCTTACCCGGCGCACCACCGGGCTATAAAAGCCGAGCCGCGCCCCCACTGTTTCCATCTCACCCGTTTGAACCAGATGTAGGCCTCGGGGGCGTTGCCACCGCGAGCTCGTGCCCTACTTGCCGCCATCTCGAGCTAAGCGTCGCCTTCGGTCCCTCAATCGACCTCCCTCTTGTGTGTGGTAAGATCATCGTGTCTTGCTCTTGCTCCATGTGCTTTTCGCTAATCGAATGGAGGCCGAGAGCGCCGTTTCATCAAACGCCGGCGAGTTCGGCCGGTTCCGGCCATGGCGCTGCCGTCGGGCCACTGTTGCCGACCGACGGTTCTCTCTCTCCCCCGATTAGATCTGATCCATCCAAATTGAATCCAACGGCCTGAATTAAAGGATACCGGTTCGCCTGGAACTTTTGCTAAAGAGCCCCTAATGTTTTTAAGTTCTTAACCCGCAGTCCAAAGCGCATTCTCAGTTTACGTTTTCTTTTCCGTAAAGCGTATTTTGATCGCGTAACTTCAGAAAATACGTTTTCACTTATTTACTGAATTGCCATTATGTTAATTTGTGTGTAGAATCTCCGTTTTAACTCCGATTTGACCCGTTCAAATTGCGTTAGGTTCATATTTGCGAGCTCTACATGTTGGTAGTACTGTACTGTATGTTTGAGATAATTTATTTTTGAGTTTACATTAAAGTATTTATTTTTTCTATAGGAAATCTTCGTAAATTCATAACTTCATCGTTTTAGCTCTGTTTTTCGTGATCTTTGCGTCTGTGTGATCCTAGCGAGTTGTAGATTTGTTTTAAAGACTTTTATCTTATTTTCTTACTATTGGTGTACTGTTCTAATCATAGTCTTGTTTGTTTATACAGGATTGCCTCTGGATGTGTGTTGTTGCTGTTGTTGATCGAGTATAGATGGTGAGCAATTCGTTGGGGATCAAGAGTCTTTCAACGAGCAAAATCTTCAAGACCAGTTTGAGCAAGGCAAGTATAGCATGGGATTATCCTTGTTGTCCTAATCACAATATGCAAATAATATCATTATGCATCTATTCTCTTGTTAAGGATGACTTAGTGTTGATCTTATACCTTGATACCCATTATATTGCATTGAGTAGTATGGCTAGTGCTTAAACATGGACTATGTCATGTAAATTGATTAATGGAATATGCAACAAACATTGATGATTTTGATTAATGTTTAAAGGGGATTAGAGCATGGGGTTATTTTTGATGCTCTAGTTACTCTCCATACGGACTCATCTATAAGCGAACATCCGGGATTTATAGTATAACTGTGGGGGCTATATGGCTCTGGCTTTAGTCATATAGAAGGACCTTTTCTAGCTTGTTAGTGGTAACCTTTTTGGCGTAAGAATGGCTTGACGAATTGGGTATAGTGCGGCCTCTGTCCTTATGTGTATAGGCTGCGTGTTATTGTGCCATTTGGAAGGGGGCTCTACATCTGTTTGCCGAGTGAATCTAATGGCCCTAACTTGTTAGACGAACCTTCAAAAGACTTCATAGTGTTTCCCCTGCCTGCTCACCTTAGAGTGTTTTGGGAGTAATTAACCCGGGCATATGGGCAACACGACTCACAGTGAAAGTGTACAACCTTTGCAGAGTGTAAAATTATTATAACAGCTGTGCTCACGGTCACGAGTGGCCTTAGACCCTTATGGAATAGTTGATAATTATTAATGGTTATGTTTTTGCTATTCATCAATCATTTCACATGGATCATATGTTTATTGTTTACATTGAGACATCTTGATGCTATTGATATGCTAAAGTTATGCTAACTAAAAGCTACATGCTGATAAACCAATGTTATGCCTTTGAGCCTCATGAACCCCATGTTACACTTGTTGAGTACGAGATGTACTTACGCTTGTTTATTTTTCTTACTTGGATAAAAATCCCGGATGGGTAACAGATGGTGCTAATAGTGACTACTACTCCTACTTCCCTGAAGAATACTAGACTTGTAGTCAACCAGTCAATGTGCCTGTGATTGGAGCTACCACGAGAGATTTATATTTTTACTTCCACTATATTTGTGTAAAGACTATGTGTTAAATATCATGATGTAATGACATTTGTGATGATACTTCCGTTATAATTTGTTAACTTATGTGTGATTGATCTTTGGGCGCACATAAGAGTATGCATTCCATTTGGTCTTTAAATGGGTGTGACAAATTGGTTTCAAAACTTTTGTTGACTGTAGGACGCAAGCCTAGCTAGAAATGGTCAATTTAGTATCTTCTTTATACTATTTTTATGCTTATTATCTTGCTCTTGTTATTTGATAAATTTTTATGCTTCTTATGTCTCATTCTATTACAAAATTTTGCCTCTATTCTAACTACATATAAAAATTTTGTAGATGGATCGTGGCCGTAAGACTGCCCGCATCAGCTCTGGAGGATACTACCCACCTCGTGCTTTGCTTGCACCTGAAGAGCCACAAGAGCAAGCACCCAAGGAATAGGAGCAGACCCCTGAAGCACCAATCCAATCACCAGCACCTCCCTAGGAAGAGCCCGAACCTGAAGAAGATCCGGAGATCATTGAGATTAAAGATGAAGAGGAGGAGGCTAATGAAGGAGGGCAACCCCCGTCTCCACCGCATCATGAAGCTGCTGGAGATGTGCCACCTCCTCCAATGGGATGGACTGTGAAGATCTACCACAAGAATGGAGGGAATGTTGTCTCTCATCTTCGACTTGTGGGGATGCTCACTGCCTACTTCACTGATTGGCATCCAGCTGTGGAGTACGTCTGCTGGGAGTACACTCATCCGCTGGAGGACACATACTAGAAGGCAAGGGCGAGTATTTTTACACATAAACAAGAAAAAGGGGCGTACCAGCTGGACAGGATGTTTTCTCACATGGGTCGTCGAGCTACCATGGAGGATAGCATTGAAGATGCCGCTTTTGAAGCATGTATGGGCCTCCGCTACCTTCGCTTTAACAGCATGAAGCATGACATTCATCGCTACTTCCCTCGTGCACACCCTAACCTTGGATGGGCTATGATGGATCTAGTGCAACTAGAACCACTACCTCGGATGTGATGGTGAACCTTGTCTATGATATGATGGAGAGGAAGCTGCACTTAGAGGAGATGGTGAAGGCACAAGGGAAGACCATCAAGAGGTGCCAGGCAACCATTGATTAACTCCGAGCAAACCAAGGCATGGCCAAGATTTATGAGACATTAGAGCATAGTCCTTTATGTAATAAAAATGTTCTTAGTAACGTCAGTTGAGTCATCGAGTCTGTCGTGTAGTTTGAACTTTGGTGTGTTAGTTGCTTTATTATTATGCTTATGTGTGAGTTGGATTTTTGTTATGAGTGTTGGGGCTTGTAGGCATGTCTACAAGTTCTATTTTTAAGAATAATAAGTTTAATAGTCAAGGGAATAATAGTTGGGTTTGGTATTATCACGTTGCTGTCCTTGCTGTTTTCTGGAGCAGTCTGCAATGTTTCTGCTATGGTTCAAAAACGGTTCATGCAATATTTATAAAATTTTTATAAGAGGAACTAGACTTAAGAATCTTTCAAATGCCACTGGAATCACCTTTTTATCTGATCTGGTTCAAGAGATATAATTATCACAAGTTAAAGTTTCTGCACAGTCTGGAATCTGGAACAGTTTCTGTTACGCCTTATTTTTCATTAACTTCACTACAGAATCTGATCTTGAGGTCTGAATAAAAGTTGTGGATAATTTAATAAGATTTCCAACCATATAAAGCAAGCCTCTTTTGGACTTTTGTAGATCGAGATATGATTGAAATACTGAACTGTCAATATTGCTACTCGTCCAAAAAACTTTCAGATCTCATTCTTTATCTTATAAGTGGTTGATAACATGGAATTCTTAAAGTTTGCATTTTTATGGATGGAAGATGGCCGAAAGAGGAAGAGGCAGGGGTCGTGGAAGTGTTCCCCCAAATCCACCACCACCACCACCACCAACTATTGAGCAACTGTTGGCAGTGCAGACGCAGCTTATGCAACAACTGGTGCAGAATCAACAAAATCAGCCAGTTGCTGGGGCTCAACCACGTGATAAGCGTGGTGAATTTTTAAAGGGTCGTCCCCCAGTGTTCACACATGCCGCTGATCCTTTGGAAGCCGATGATTAGCTTCGTGCTGTGGAGAAGCAGCTTAATATTGTACAATGTGATGACCGGCAAAAGGTGTTGTTTGCTTCTGGACAACTCCAGAGAGAAGCTTAGGATTGGTGGGAATCATATGAGTATGGTCGCCCCTCCAATGCTCCCACAATCACTTGGCAGGAGTTTAGAGAGAACTTCATAGCTTACCATATACCTGAAGGAATGATAGAACTAAAGGCGGAGGAATTCAGAAACTTGACCCAAGGGTCAATGTCTGTAGTTGAGTACCGTGACAAGTTTGCTCAATTGTCACGATATGCTCCACATGAAGTAGCTAATGATAATGATAAGCAGCGTCGCTTCCTAAAGGGATTGTATGATGAGCTACAATTACAGTTAATGTACAATACATATCCTAATTTTCAGACGCTTGTGAACCACGCTATCGTGGTGGATAACAAGCGCAAGGAGATGGATGCTAAAAGGAAAAGGTTACAGGGACAAGCCTCCGGTAGCAACACTTGTCCACGTACTGGTTTGAGCAGAATAATCAACAGAGGCCCCCTTCTAGTCAGTGGAATCGTGGTCAGGTCCCTTTCCGCGGTCAGTTCCCGCAACGTCCCCCATTCCAACCGCAGAATGGCAACCAACGTCCTCCGTAGCAGAATGGAAATTAAGCACAACGTCAGGGCCCTTCCAATAATACTCCCACAAAGACTAGTGCTCCCAGTACCCCCAACAGATGTTTCTGATGTGGGAAAGAAGGTCACTTGTCCTATAATTGTCCTGAGAAGCCCAACCAACAGACTCCCCAGAGGCAGAGCAGCCACCAGAAGCCAGCACCTAACACTGGAAGGGTGAATCACTTGTCCCAAGAGACCGCAGTGGAGGAGCCAGAAGTTATGCTTGGTACGTTCGATGTCCATTCCACTCCAGCCATTGTTCTTTTTGATTCTGGAGCATCACATTCTTTCATATCACAATTATTTGTTAGAATACATAGAATTCATTTGTGTGCCATGAAGAACCCTATATTAGTAAACTCACCTTGTGGAAGCATGCCAGCATCTTATCGTTGTCTTCCGATTAGTCTCAATTTAAGGGGGGTAGAGTTTATAGTGAGTCCTATAGTATTGAGAACAGCTAGGATTGATCTTATATTGGGAATGGATTGGATGATGCAACAACAAGCAGAGATTCAGTGCAAGGATAAATCAGTGTGCTGACAACGCCAAAGGGAGATAGAATCAAGGTTGAGGTGAAAGTGCAGAAACAGGAGACCGCTACAGTGAACCAGCTTAATGATGGTGCCAACCAGGAGGACCCGGTTGTGGAGGAGTTCCCCAATGTGTTTCCTGAGGAATTGCCAGGTATGCCACCAGACCATGACATTGAATTTATTATTGAATTATTACCTGGAACTGCACCCATAGCTAAGCATCCATATAGAATGGGAGTAAATGAATTAGAAGAACTTAAGAAACAAATTAAGGAGTTGCAGGATAAGGGTTTTATTCGTCCTAGTTCTTCACTGTGGGGAGCACCAGTGATTTTTGTGGACAAGAAAGATGGTACTCAGAGGATGTGTGTAGATTATCGGTCTCTCAATGAGGTTACTATGAAAAATAAGTACCCATTGCCTAGAATTGATGACTTGTTTGATCAGTTGAGAGGAGCTTGTGTATTCTCCAAGATTGATCTTCGTTCTAGATATCATCAATTGAAGATTCGTGCCAGTGATATACCAAAGACAGCTTTTACCACACGGTATGATTTATATGAGTGTACATTGATGTCTTTTGGTCTGACTAATGCCCCTGCATACTTCATGTATTTAATGAATAAGGTGTTCATGGAATATCTGGACAAGTTTGTAGTGGTATTCATTGATGATATTTTGGTATTCTCCAAGACTGAGGAAGAACATGCTGAACATTTGAGGTTGGTCTTGCAAAAGCTCAGAGAACACCAACTATATGCCAAGAGGAGTAAATGTGAGTTTTGGTTGAAGGAAGTTTCTTTTCTGGGTTATATTGTCTCAAATGGAGGAATATCAGTAGATCCTGGCAAAGTGAAAGATGTATTGAACTGGAAGCCACCAATCAATGTAAGTGAGATCCGTAGTTTCTTGGGATTGGCTAGCTATTACAAGAGATTTATAGAGGGATTTTTCAAGCTTGCAAAGCCAATGACTACATTATTGGAGAAGAATGCCAAGTTTGTGTGGTCTGAGAAGTGCCAGGCTAATTTTGAGGAACTGAAGAAAAGATTGACTACTGCACCAGTCTTAGTCTTGCCAGATCTGAATAAACCCTTCTCTATCTACTGTGATGCATCTCGATTGGGTTTGGGATGTGTTGTTATGCAGGAGGGTAGAGTTGTGGCATATGCACCGAGACAGTTGAGGAATCATGAATTGAATTACCCTACCCATGATTTGGAATTAGCTACAGTGGTTCATGCACTAAAGATATGGAGACATTATTTGATTGGACACAAGAGTGATATATACACTGATCACAGAGTCTGAAGTATATCTTCACTCAAACAGATCTGAACTTGAGACAGCGTAGATGGTTGGAGTTGATAAAGGACTATGATCTAGAGGTGCATTATCACCTAGGAAAGGCCAACGTCATTGCTGATGTTCTTAGTAGGAAAAACTACGCTAATGAAATACAAGTAATGCCTATGCCAAAAGAGTTGTGTGCTGAATATAAGCATCTGAACTTAGGGTTTACCACCAATGCAGTGGAATTAGTACTAGAGCCTACTCTGGGGCAAGAAATCCGCAAGGGTCAGTTGAAAGATGAAAAGTTGAGAGAGATAGCGAAGAACATAGCGAATGGTACGCTATGGTTTGGAAAAAGGTTGTGTGTGCCAGAGGATAAGAATATCAGAGGGGCAATTCTGCATGAAGCTCATGAGTTAGCTTATTCCATACATCCGGGGAGTACTAAGATGTATCTGGATCTGAAAGAAAAATATTGGTGGTATGGTTTAAAAAGAGATGTTGCTGAATATGTTGCTTTGTGTGACACTTGTCAAAGGGTGAAAGCTGAATATCAGAGACCTGCAGGATTGTTACAGCCTATGCAAATACTGAGTGGAAATGGGAAGAAGTTGGTATGGATTTTATAGTTGGGTTGCCACGGACTCAGAGAGGATATGATTCAATTTGGGTGATAGTGGATCGTTTGACTAAGGTTGCTCATTTTATGCCAGTTAAGACTACATATAGTAGTGCAAAATTGGCAGAGTTGTATATGGAAAGAATAGTGAGTCTACATGGAGTTCCTAAGAAAATTGTGTCTGATCAGGGTACTCATTTTACATCTCATTATTGGCAAAAGATACATGAATCACTGGGAACCAAGCTGAACTTTAGTACAACTTACCATCCACAGACAGATGGTCAAACGGAGAGAATTAATCAGATATTGAAAGATATGTTGAGAGCTTGTGCTTTACAATATGGTACTAGCTGGGATAAGAGCTTGCCTTACGCAGAGTTCTCTTATAACAATAGTTATCAGAAGAGTCTTCAGATGGCACCGTTTGAGGCTCTGTATGGACGAAAGTGTAGGACCCCGTTGTTCTGGAATCAGACAGGGGAGAGTCAAGTGTTTGGGCCTGATGTACTCAAGGATGCTGAAAAGAAGGTAAGGATGATTAGAGATAATCTGAAAATAGCATAGTCTCGATAGAAAAGTTATGCTGATACTCGTAGAAGAGAGTTGACTTTTGAGGTAGGGGATTATGTTTATTTGAAAGTATCACCCATGAGGAGTGTGAAAAGGTTCAACATGAAAGGTAAATTGGCACCAAGATATATTAGACCTTTCAAGATCATAGAGAGACGTGGTGAAGTGGCATATCAGTTGGAATTACCTGAGAGTTTGGCAGGTGTACATGATGTGTTCCATGTGTCCCAACTTAAGAAATGTTTGCGAGTACCAGAGGAACAGATTTCGTTAGAGGAACTCACTGTTAAGGAGGATCTTACATATGAAAAGTTTCCAGTTAAAATTTTAGAGACTGCTGATAGAGTCACAAGGAGTCGAACAATCAAAATGTGTAAGGTACAGTGAAATCGGTACACTGCAGAAGAGGCTACTTGGGAACGAGAAGAGGATCTGAGGAAAACCTACCCGCAACTGTTTGAGTAAGCATCAGTCAAATCTCAGGACGAGATTCATCTTAAGAGGGGTAGAATTGTAACACCCTAAAATTTTGAAAGAATTAAAAATAGGAAAAATATGATTTTTATGTATTTTTGTGAGCATGCAAACTTAGAATAATAATAATTTTATAAATTTAAAATCAAATATAAGGGTACAAACATGATTGAGCATCCATGCTGCTGCATATTCTTTTGTATGATGTGCACCTTTTGAAAATACAAAAGAGAATTCAAAATTTATTTGAAAATTTGCTTTGAAATTTGTTGAAAAGAAAAAAGAAAAGGGATTATTTTACTGACTCGGTTTTTGGCCTAGCCCAGCAAGGCCGCCAGCGCGCTCCGCCCTCTTTTCCCTGCGTGCGGCCCACCTTCCCCTCTCGCGCGCCCGCATGGGCCAAGCCCAGCAGGTCGGCCGCTGGTCAGCAACCGCGCGCGCGCTGCTCCTTCTCCCTTTGTCTCCTTGGCATTCCGGCCCCACTAGTCAGCGACGTTTCTTCTTTCCATCTTCTTCCTCCGGTGCTTTCCAAAATCGGAAGCCGCCGCCTTCCCCCCTTCATCGGATACGGTCGATCGAATCCGTCATCGTATCTTCCCCCTTTCCTTACCCGGCGCACCACTGGGCTATAAAAGCCGAGCCGCGCCCCCACCGTTTCCATCTCACCCGTTTGAAGTAGCTGTAGGCCTCGAGGGCGTTGCCACCGCGAGCTCGTGCCCTACTTGCTGCCATCCCGAGCTAAGCGTCGCCTTCGGTCCCTCAATCGACCTCCCTCTTGTGCGTGGTAAGATCGTCGTGTCTTGCTCTTGCTCCCTGTGCTTTCCGCTTATCGAATGGAGGCCAGGAGCGCCGTTTCATCAAACGCTGGCGAGTTCGGCCGGTTCCGGCCATGGCGCCGCCGTCGGGCCACTGTTGCCGGCCGACGGTTCTCTCTCTCTCCCCCGATTAGATCTGATCCATCCAAATTGAATCCAACGCCCTGAATTAAAGGATACCTGTTCGCCTGGAACTTTTGCTAAAGAGCCCCTGAAGTTTTTAAGTTCTTAACCTGCAGTCCAAAGCGCATTATCATTTTACGTTTTATTTTCCGTAAAGCGTATTTTGATCGCGTGACTTCAGAAAATATATTTTCACTTATTTACAGAATTGCCATTATGTTAATTTGTGCGTAGAATCTCCGTTTTAACTCCGATTTGACCCGTTCAAATTGCGTTAGGTTCATATTTGCGAGCTCTACATGTTGGTAGTACTGTACAGTAGGTTTGAGATAATTTATTTTTGAGTTTACATTAAAGTATTTATTTTTTCTATAGGAAATCTTCGTAAATTCATAACTTCGTCGTTTTAGCTCCGTTTTTCGTGATCTTTGCGTCTGTGTGATCCTAGCGAGTTGTAGATTCATTTTAAAGACTTTTTATCTTATTTTATTACTGTTGGTGTACTGTTCTAATCATAGTCTTGTTTGTTTATGCATGATTGCCTCTAGATGTGTGTTGTTGCTGTTGTTGATCGAGTATAGACGGTGAGCAATTCGTTGGGGATCAAGAGTCTTTCAATGAGCAAGATCTTCAGGACCAGTTTGAGCAAGGCAAGTATAGCATGGGATTATCCTTGTTGTCCTAATCACAATATGCAAATAATATCATTATGCATATATTCCCTTGTTAAGGATGACTTAGTGTTGATCTTATACCTTGATACCCATTATATTGCATTGAGTAGTATGGCTTGTGCTTAAACATGGACTATAATCATGTAAATTGATTAATGGAATATGCAACAAACATTAAAAGATGATTTTGATTAAAGTTTAAAGGGGATTAGAGCATGGGGTTATTTTTGATGCTCTAGTTACTCTCCATAAGGACTCATCTATAAGCGAACATCCGGGATTTACAGTACAACTATGGGGGCTATATGGCTCTGGCTTTAGTCATATAGAAGGACCTTTTCTAACTTGTTAGTGGTAACCTTTTTGGCGTAAGAATGGCTTGACGAATCGGGTATAGTGCGGCCTCTGTCCTCATGTGTATAGGCTGCGTGTTATTGTGCCATTTGGAAGGGGGGCTCTACATCTGTTTGTCGAGTGAATCTAATGGCCCTAACTTGTTAGACGAACCTTCGAAAGACTTCATAGTGTTTCCCAGCCTGCTCACCTTGGGTGTGTTTTGGGAGTAAATAACCCGGGCATATGGGCAACACGACTCACAGTGAAAGTGTACGACCTCTGCAGAGTGTAAAACTGTTATAACAGCCATACTCACGGTCACGAGTGGCCTTAGACCCTTATGGAATAGTTGATAATTATTAATGGTTATGTTTTTGCTATTCATCAATCATTTCACATGGATCATATGTTTATTGTTTACATTGAGATATCTTGATGCTATTGATATGCTAAAGTTATGCTAACTAAAAGCTACATGCTGATAAACCAATGTTATGCCTTTGAGCCTCATAAACCCCATGTTACACTTGTTGAGTACGAGATGTACTTACGCTTGTTCATTTTTCTTACTTGGATAAAAATCTCGGAGATGGTGCTAATAGTGACTACTACTCCTATTTCCCTGAAGATTACTAGACTTGTAGTCAATCAGTCAATGTACCTGTGATTGGAGCTACCATGAGAGATTTATATTTTTACTTCCGCTATATTTGTGTAAAGACTATGTGTTAAATAACGTGATGTAATGACATTTGTGATGATACTTCCGTTATAATTTGTTAACTTATGTGTGAATGATCTTTGGGCACACATAAGAGTATGTATTCCATTTGGTCTTTAAATGGGTGTGACAACCAAAAGACAGGTTCAAAGGGGTGACAACTTATGACTGCCACCAGAGGACAACAATAGCATCGACGGTGTGTTCTTCCCTGCCTGTCTGTTCTTGATGATCTTGCAATATCGTAGGACGGAAGAGCGAGGGATGAGCAGGGTTGCGGCATGAACCTGCGGTTCCAACGGAAGAGAATGGAGGGCTTGCGGTGCTTTCAACTGTGAGATCGACGGCGGCAACGTGGAGCTCGGCACAGGTCGGGCGTCGGCTTCCTGCGAAGGCCGGCGATGGCTGAGCAACATAGAGATCAAAAGAGAGAGGACAAAGGGCACCTACGGCTTCTTCACCTCGACGCAGAAATCGGCAGCGGGTCGCGAACGCCGGTGGGGCTTCAGACGGCGTGCACGGCTGCGGTGGCAGCTTGCAGGATTGGCTCGTCCGAGAAGTCGTCGGAGTTAGCCAGCGATGACACGAACAGGAGAAAAAAAATCTAATTTACTACACGAGAGATTTTCCAAACTAGGGGCTCCTCTACGGTAGTTTTGTTGTGCTTTGCCCAAGGGATAGGTACGTATATATAGGGAGAAAAACTCTCCACCTCCATGTCAACTAGCGATATGGTGCTAATTGACGTTGCACCCTCCATCTTTACTAATAGGCCTAATTAATTATTAAAGCCCATTAGTAAATAAATGAATAGACATTTAGGATTATTACACACAGGCTTTGGTGAAAAATGAGATATTTATTATTTTCGGAATTAATTAATTTCGTGGTTAAAATAATTCTAGAAAAGTCTAGAATTATTATTTAAGCCGCGAAAAATACTCTGAAAGCTCCGAAAATTCGGAGAAATTTTCCAGAGACATCATAGAACATGAGGAATCCAAATAAAGTATTTGGAGCTCATGATAAGATATTTTAGAGCATCTAAAAATTAGATTATGCTCATAGATAAGTGGAAACAAGCTACATAAAAAGCCGAAAAAATTCCTGAGAAGTTTATAAAGGTTGATTGACGGATGAGAAACAAGGAATTTGATTGTAGAAAAATGATATATGTATATCAGAGAAGAAAAATCGACCTAAACGCATTTTAAAAAAACAACTTGAATTCATTTTGATCTTTGGTCAAAACCAAACAATACAAAAACACAAATGCATCAGCATGTATGCACAATAATGTTGCTACATCCTAAGATAAATTTTAATTCAACAAAAATTTTGTTTTACTATATTTCATGAGCACAAAACATTCATAATTAAATCATTTTAGCTCTATTTCCAAAGAAGCAAATTTTAGGGTGTTACACTAAAGTATTAGAGTAGTTGGTTTATCGTAGGTCTGCACATTTATAGTTCTAAGCCATAGCATCTTTTAACCCTATGAAATTGAAAGCTTTTACCTTTTCTCTAAAAATAAATAATGATACTTGGGATATCACTAAGTGAAATGCTACAATGGGTGAATTATCTGTGCACTTGCGGATATATTATTTTTAATATTTTTAGAGAGTCAAGTGTAGATTATTATACTAGTGTTTTTAATATCATGCAAGGGATGACAACTTAGTGCGAAGTGATGTTAGAAATATCAACAAGCATTTCTAGCGCCGTTGCCGGGGAATAAATCTTTTATATTTCACAAGAATAAATCTTTCATATTTTACGAGGATAATCATTTATCATAAGATGATGTTTTATAGTAATCATAGAACAATTTTTAGAGGGAATAATAATATGGCTATAGACCTAAATAATTATAGATAAATCATAACCTTTTACTTTAGCAGGCTTACCCTTGTTTTGTCTTTGTTTATGAATCGTATATAGGGTAAGTGCCGGATTGGTTGTGAACCTTCAATTTCAACTTTCAGAATCAACCAAAAGAAGAAGCTCAACATCAGTTTATGAAGACGTGACTGAGAAGACTCTGTGTGAATTTTCTGCTCCAAGCACCGAGAATATTCGCGTTGGACCAGAACTAGACACTGAAGATCATGACTACGAGCTCAACCCAAGCCTCATCAACATGGTGCAAGCTATTATATTTAGTGGAAAGAAGAATGAAGATGCAAGTGCTCATTTATAGAATTTTCTAGAGATTTGCAGCACCATCATCATTAAGAACATTTCTCAAGAGGTTGTGCTACTTCGTTTGTTTCCATTCTCATTGGATGGAAGAGCGAAGCAGTGGTTCTATGCAAGTAAAGATCAGATCAAGACATAGGAAGAATATTTAAAAGCTTTCCTAGAAAAGTTTTTCCCAGCAAGCAAAACCAATGCGTTACGAGGAAGGATATCATAATTTTATGAGCAGAAAGGTGAACCTATTCTAGAAGCTTGGGAGCATTTCCAAAAATACATCTTAGATTGTTCTCATCATGAAATGGAAGGATGGTTGCTCATGCAAATATTTTATCATGGATTAACCTAGAAATCACGTGAACAACTTGATGCCTCTGCCGAAGGATCATTTATGTCACTCACTCTTGGAAAAGCTAAATGTCTTATGGAGAAGATAGTAACAAATTAGAGTTGGACATACAACGTTCAAGCTTGCAAGCAGACTGAAGAAATTCCAAAAGAAGTATATGCACTATCAACTGATATGAGTATGCTATTGAATTGGCTAGAATAACGTGCTAGTTACAAGAGAGATCGTCAAGCCATTTAAGATGCATTCAATGCTCAGAATAAATGTGGAGAATATTTGAGAGTTGAATTTACTGATTCACCCAGTCAAGGTAAGTACCAAGGTAATTATAATAATTCTTCTAATTATAAACAACCACCTTTAAGAGAATTAATATTAGAACAAGCCAAAATTAATGAAAATATTTCTAGGAAGCTTGCTTTTAATGATAAAATGCTAGAAGGAATAAATGCTTAGTTGGATGATTTTTCTTCTGCTGTTAAAGAACAAATAAAGTTTAATAAAAAATAGAATTACAAATAGCACAATTGGCTTCTACTTTATCTTTTGTCACTAACCATGAGTAGGTTAAAAGAATATCCACTAGAGGAGGTAAGTCTAGTCATGATCCACCTTATCCAAAGGGGACACAGAGGACACCAGTGTTAGTACAGGTAGAAGAAGAAGAGAAGAATGACGCAGAAGAATAAGTCACTCCACAAGATCAAGAATTAAATCAAGATTTTTATGACACAACTCTTCTACCGTTTCCTCGCAGAAAAAGAAAGGCTAAAATGGATGAACAATTTGGTAAGTTTGTAGAGATAATTCAAAAATTTTATATCAATATTTTATTGCTAGATGCCATGCAGGTACCTACATACGCGAATTATATTTGAGGTATTCTCAACAACAAAAGACCACTACCCACCACTGAGGTGATTGTAACACCCGAAAAATTGCTTATTTGAAAATAGAGCTAAAATGATTTAATTATGTATTTTTGTGCTCATGAAAACATAGGAAAATAAAAATTATCGTTAAATTAAAATTCATTTTAGGATGTAGCAACATTGTTGTGCATACATGCTAATGCATTGTGTTTTTGTATTGTTTGGTTTTGACCAAGGTTCAAAATCAATTTAAACTGTTTTTATTAAAATGCGTTTAGTAGGTCAATTTTCCTTCTCTGCTATACCTTTATTCTTTTTCTACAGTCAAATTCCTTGTCTCTCAGCTCAAGTTTCTTTTTGAGAGCTTCCTAAAATATTTTCTTTGTAACCCAAATCACTCCTTTCAGTTCCTCGTCCGTCAATCAACCTCTACAAACTTCTCGGGAATTTTTCTGACTTTTTCTATAGCTTGTTTCCACTTGTCTGTGAGCATAATATAATTTTTAGATGCTCCGAATTATATTATCATGAGCTCCAAATACTTTATTTGGGTTCCTCATGTTCCATAATGTCTATGAGAATTTTCCCCGAATTTTCGAAGCTTTCGGAGTATTTTTCGCGGCTTAAATAATAATTCTAGACTTTTCTAGAATTATTTGATGCACGAAATTAATTAATTCCGAAAATAATAAATATCTTATTTTCCACCAAAGTCCGTGTGCAATAATCCTAAATTCCCATTCATTTATTTACTAATGAGCTTTAATAATTAATTAGGCCTATTAGTAAAGATGGAGGGTGCAACGTCAATTAGCACTATATCGCTGGTTGACATGGAGGTAGAGAGTTTTTCTCCCTATATATACGTACCTACCCCTTGGGCAAGGCACACCAAAACTACCGTAGTGGAGCCCCTGCTTTGGGAATCTCTAAGGTAGTAATTAGATTTTTTCCCCTCCTTTCTCAGCTCCGTCGTCCCCAACGTCTCAAACGCGTCACTGTCATCATGAGGTTTGTTTCATCGTTCCCTATGCTGTAGCGTCCTTGTTGCATCAATCTAGCACCCTTTGACAATTTCCTATTTATTTCTTGTTTTCCGATGAACTTTGCGGCCACCACCACCATTGCCAACGAAGCTTTCTCCTTCAAACCATGCGCACGCCCGGCTCCCGCTCTCCAAAGCCCGGTCGTCATCGCCTGACCAGCCCCGTTGACGTCCGCGCGTGGCCGTTGCTACTCGTTGACGGGCAATCACCCGGTGCCGCGGCGCCCGTACGTGCGGGCACTGGCGACATCCATCGTCAGAGAGGATTTTAGCCAGGTTACGCGATCTTGCCTTTGTCCTTCGATGTGGACGTATTGCCAGTGGATATCTGATCTGTCCATGGGGCCGCAACCTTCCTGCTCCACCACTCCGCGAGCACCAGCAGCATAGCTGCCGTCCAACCCCCTACTCCAGCAGCAGTGTCGATCGGCCATGAAGTTCAGACAACAAAGACTCTGCGTTCCTATCTTCTTCATGCTGGAAAGATCGATCAAATCCACAGGTGCCACGTCTGATCAGCCCAAAACTCCAACCAAAATCACCGTTGCATGTGAGTTTCTATCACCTTGCATTTCAGGTCCCTCTTTCTTTGTAATTCATTCATTGTTCTTCGTGTCTTTTGGAGCTTACAATCTGACATGCATCTGTTAGCTTTACTTCCTCACGAGCTAATGTCTTCACCATATAAGTATATATCATATCTAGTCTACGGTTTAAGTAGCTAAATCTTATACCACCGTTTCATAGTGTATTATCCGTTTTAGTTCGTTTCTTTTGGGTTAACATTGTGTGGACACGACCTATGTGTTAGAATCGGCGTTCATCATGTCATGTGTTTATAACTTTTGTAAATAATTTAAATATTGAATTGTTTAATGTTAAGGCAAACTAGTTGTTTTTTTAATGTAGAAGGAACAAAGGACATAATTGATCTTTCATGAGTAAATGCTAACAAAAATATGTTTCTAAATTATAAGTTGCTTAGTTCAAACAAGTTTCATATATATGTGATAGTATTTATAAGATATAACATGATTAGCTATAAAAACTAAATATGTTTGATTAATCTGAATTAATACTATTCACAAAGTTTTTCTTAATTAAAATAAATCGAGCTCGTAATTGTTTCCTTTATAATATAAAAACTCTCGATAGTATTATTGTTTAGCATGTTTTAATTTATGCGTTCAAATAAAATATTAATCTATATGCAATTAGTTTTCCAATTAAGAGCAACATAGTTTTCCATCTCGATCCTTTATAAATAGAATATGATTAGTTTTATTTTATTTTTTTAAGTCAAAATATAATTTAACTTAATTCAATTTAGGTATTTCTCTAAAGTATCTTATACATATTTTATATAATTATTAAAATCAATGAAGCCTGTAGTTTTTTTTCTCGTATAGAGTGAATCTTACGGTGGTCATTTCTTTCTCATCGTAGCTCCGATTAGCATGCTTCTCGCGTCTGTGTGTTCATAGCAACATGTCAAACATCTTTAAAATCTTTTCACATGTTGTTTCATATGTTTGGTGTACTATTCTAATTTAGTTCTATTGTTTGCTTCGTGTATGATTGAATGGACTCTTGTGTGGTGCTTTATGATCTTGTCTAGTCGGTGAGCTATACGTGGTGATCAAGAAGCAGTTCATTGAGGTTTGGACTTGAAGAAGGATCTAAGTTAAGACAAGTATAGCATGGGATCATCCTTGTTTCCTATTCACCTTTAATACACTTAATTCATGTGCATGTGTCTATCTTGTTACCCGTAAGGATATCCTAGCTTTTGTATCTTGTACCTTGACACCGGTGGAACATTGCATTAGGTAGTATTTATGCTAGTGCTCAAGATAAATAACCATGATCTGTAACTTCACTAATGGTATATGCAATAAACGTTTAAAAGATGTTTTATAGCAACATGGCTCAAGAGGGCTAGAGCATTGGGTTGTTTTTATGGTGCTCTAGTTTCTCTCCTTAAGGACTTATCTGTAAGCGAACATCCGGGACTTACAGTACAACTGTAAGGGCTATATAGCTCTGGCTTTAGTCAAGTATGAGGACCTTTTCTAGCTTGTTAGTGGTAACCGTTATGGCGTAAGAATGGCTTGATAAATCGGGTATAGTGCGGCCTTTGTCCTTATGTGTATAGGCTGCGTGTCATTGTGCCATATGGAAGGGGAGCTCTACATCTGTTTGCCGAGTGAATCTAATGGCCCTAACTTGTTAGACGAACCTTTGAAAGACTTCATAGTGAACCTTGCCGACCTTTCTTGGAAGTGGGTCAAGAGATTAGCTACCTCAGGCGAAAGGGTAAATCATGATTCACAGTGAAAGTGTACAACCTCTGCAGAGTGTAAAACTGTTATAACAGCCGTGGTTACGGTCACGAGCGGCCTTGGACCCTTACAGAATAAATGATAAATACTGATGATAATGTTAATACTGATGATATTGATGCCCACTAATGATTATTGTTTCTTGCTATACATTATTCTCGTTTACATGATATTTGGGCTTTTGGTAAACTTATTGCTACTCAATTGCTAAAAGATGACTCACTAAAAGCTATTGCAGTAAACCCATGTCAAACCTTTTGAGGCTCATGAACCCCATGATATATTTGCTGAGTTCGACATGGACTCACTCTTGCTATTTTCCACACCTCAGGATAGTCTCTGGAGTTTTTAGGTTTGTGATCAACCAGTCAGTTTGTTCCTAGAGTGAAGTCTACACCCAGTGTTTGGAGTTGTCTTTCTGCTGTGTTGCTCTCTAAGGTTATATCTTATACTATTGCATTATGTTTATTAAGCATTTGTCTCTTGATATTACACTTATCTGCGCCTATATGTGAGATTTGACTTCTTTATTTCACATATAGTGTATATCTGGTTTTGTCCTTAAAACTGGGTGTGACAGTGATCAAGCTGATAGAAGAATATAGTGCGGCCATCCTCAACAAATCACCAGAGAAGAAGAAAGATCCAGGATGTCCCACTATTGATTGCTTAATTAGAGACTAACATTTCAGTAATGCACTCTATGACCTTGGAGCAAGTGTCGGTGTGATGCCTGCAGCGGTCTACTATAAACTTAACTACTCAGCGCTTGAGCCAATACCAATGTGCTTATAACTGGCAGATCAATCAGTTCGATACCCGTTGGGAATTGCTGAGAACATCCCAGTCAAAATAAGAGAGTTCTTTGTGCCAGTAGATTTTGTGGTACAAGACATGCATCTAGATTCAAAAGTGTCACTCATCCTCGGAAGACCCTTTTTGAGCACCGCCAATACACACATTGATGTCAGGAAAGGAGAAATCAAATTCACTATAAATGAACAAAAAGAGCAGTACGCATTCAAGCCACAATTGGAACAGTGCTCAATTTTAGTGTCATGAGAAGCAAGAAGTAAGGTCATCATCTCCACGACCGAAGATCAATCATTGTAACACCCTAAAATTTGCTTCTGTTGAAATAAACTTAAAATGATTTAATTTTGTATTTTTGTGCTCATGAAAACATAGGAAAATAATAAATTTTCATTAAATTAAAATTTATCTTAAGGTAGAAACATGTTTGTTGCATTCATGCCGGTCGCACCTTGTGTTTCTATGTGCAAAATATCTTTTTTAAATGTGTTTAGGAGACGAATATCTATCTCTTGGAATTTTCCAGCTTCTTTCTAGAATTTAATTCCTACCTCTTTGACCTTAATATTTATGTTCCAAGTTCCCAAGAATCTTTTCTTGAGCTCCAAATATTTGGTCTAAGTTCCTCGTCTTTCAATTATCTCCAGGGATTTTTCTAAGCTTCGGAGCATTTTTCATGATATAAATGGTAATTCTAGACTTGGATTATTTTTATTACATGATATTAGTTAATTTCAAAATTAGAAAAATCCGAGCCTAATTTTCCACCGACTCTCAAAGGCTCATGCCTTTATTTACTAATGGGATTAAATGATTATTTAGGCCTATTAGTGAAGGTGGATGGTACAACATCAATTAGTACCATATTGCTAGTTAATATGAAGGTGGAGAGTTTTCCTCCCTATATATATGTACCAACCCTTCGGGTGAAGCACACCAAAACTACTGTATGGGAAGCCCCTAGTTTGGGAATGCCTGAGGTAGTAAATTAACTTTCCCTACGACGTGTCTCCAATGTCTTGCCAGCATCACCATCGACACATTTTGTTGACCGATTTATCGCTAGGCGTTCATCCATCACTGGAGGTGAGAATATTATCACGTTCCCAATCATTTTGATTTACTCTTTTAGATCTCATCTATATGTCTCTGTAGTACCACTGCTTAGCTTCTTTTTCTCTATTCATTCTATGTCTGTGGGTGCTGTCCAACTCTCCATTCTTGCTGTACAGTTGTGACCTGATTGCCACCACACCATTCCAGGTTGCCTACATGTCACACCCATTTTCAAGGACAAAAATAGGATGCATAAAAGACTCATGTGCGCCCCAGGATATGATCGCACATACAAGTAAACAAATTACATAGTATCATCACAGTGCTTATTACATAGCGAATAAATGTTTAACACATAGTCTTATATAATAAATTGTAGCAACTAATAGTAGATCTCCAACGGAAACTCCAAACACAGGGACATGGTTGACTGGTTGACACCAAGACTAGTACTCATTACGATAATCTTCTTCATAATCTTCATCTGTTATGGTGGAAATAGCAAGGGTGAGTCCATGTTGAACTCAACAAGTACAACACAGGGTTCATGAGGCACAAAAGGCTAGACACTGTTTGACTGCGTTTAGCTTTTTATCATCAATATATTTAGCAATTGAGTAGCATCAACATAAACCAATTCCCATTAATGAACCAATGATCAATTGTAATAAGGATAATGAATAGCATTAACATGAGCATAATAATAACAACAGTAATTAAGCATGATATAACAATGGTGATCAAACCCTGGTGACTTACCGATCACTATATCCTTCGCTATCTTCTTTAGTTTCTCATCCTTCAACTGACCCTTGTATATTTCTTACTCCAACGTAGTTTCTATCACCAATTCCATTGTATTAGTAACAATTCCCAAATTCAAATGTTCAAACTCAGCACACAACTCACTTGTCATGGACACATTTGCATCTCATTGGCATAACTCATCCAGCTAAGAGCATCAGCTACAACATTGGCCTTACCAGGATGATAGTGTATCTCTATATCATAATCCTTGATCAATTCTAACCATCTGCGTTGCCTCAAGTTCAGATCAGACTGAGTGAAAATATACTTCAAACTCTTATGATCGGTGTATATATCACTCTTATGCCCAATCAAATAGTGTCTCTAAATCTTTAAAGCATGAACTACAGCTGCTAACTCCAGGTCATGAGTAGGATAATTCAGCTCATGCTTTCTCAACTATCTAGATGCATAAGCAACAATTCTGCCTTCTTGCATAAGAACACACCCCAAACCTTAACGAGAAGCATCACGATAAATAGAGAACTTCTTACTCAAATCTGGCAATACCAAGACAGGTGCTGTAGTCAATCTCTTCTTCAATTCTTCAAAACTAGCTTGACATTTATCAGACCATACAAACTTGGCATTCTTCTCTAACAGAGATGTCATAGGTTTAGCATGTTTAGAAAACCCTTCAATGAACCGTCTATAATATCCAGCTAAACCCAAGAAACTATGAATCTCGCCCGCATCAGTAGATGGCTTCCAATTCAATACATCCTTTACCTTGCCTACATCCATTGATATTCCACCATTAGAGACAATATGACCAATAAAAGAGACTTCCTTCAACCAAAACTCACACTTACTTCGCTTAGCATACAGTTTATGCTCTCTAAGTTTCTGCAATACCAACCTCAAATGTTCAGCATGCTCTTTCTCCGTCTTGGAAAATACCAGTATATCATCAATAAATACTACCACAAACTTATCAAGATACTCCATAAACACCTTATTCATCATGTACATAAAGTAGGTAGGTGCATTGGTCTAACCAAATGACATAACAGTATACTCATACAAACCATACCTCGTAGTAAAAGCTGTCTTTGGAATATCAGAGGCACGAATCTTCAGTTGATGATAACTAGAACGCAAATCAATCTTAGAGACCACACAAGCACCTCTCAACTGGTCAAACAAGTCATCAATTCTAGGCAAAGGGTACTTGTTCTTGATATTTACTTCATTAAGTGACCGATAATCAACACACATTCTCTGACCACCATCTTTCTTATCAACAAAGATAACTGGTGCACCCTAAGGTGACGAACTAGGACGAATAAAACCTTTATCTTGTAATTCCTTAATTTGTTTATTAACTTCTTCTAGTTCATCAACTCCCATTCTATATGGTCGTTTAGCTATGGGTGCAGTTCTAGGTAATAGTTCAATAAGAAATTCAATGTCTCGGTTAGGTGGCATACCTGGCAAATCATCTAGAAAGATATCTGGAAATTCATCGATAACTGGATTCTCTTTACTAGCATCATCATCAAGCTGATTCACTAAGGCGGTTGGCTGCTTCTGCACTGCTACATCCACACTGATCTTCTCCCCATTAGGTGCATTCACAACTACTACTTTTTGCTGACACTGAATCACTGCCTGATTTTGCTTCATCCAATCCATACCCAAAATCACATCAATACCAGATGTCCTCAACACTATAGGAGTTATCTTAAACTCTACCCCCTTAAAATCATACTAATTGGAAGACACCGATTAGTGGTTTGCATAGTACCCCTAGGTGAGTTTACTAAGAGAGGTTGTTTCATGGCAAGCATGGGTACGCTATGCATTCCAACAAAAATGTTGGAAATAAAGGTATGCGAAGCTCCAGAATCAAAAAGAATGGTTGTAGGAGTAGAATGAACATTGAACGTACCAAGCATTACTTCAGGCTCTGTTTGTGCTATTTCAGTAGACACATGATTCACCTTTCCATTATTGGGTGACCTCTGCCCCTGCGGTGTCTACTGATTCTGCTTCTTGGGACAATGATAGCATAGTGTCCAGTCTCTCCACAGCGATAACATAGATTGGGGGTACTAGGTGCACTGGTCTTCATTGGGGTACAGTTGGAATTACCCTAGCGTGGAGTTTGCTGATCACTCTGCTGTTGGAACTATCTGTTCTGCTGATACTGGGGTCGTTGCTGAAACTGATTATTCTGCCGATTCTGAGACCACTGTTGATTTGAATTACGGTTCCATTGACTGAATGGTCCTTGGAATTTCGAATGAAAACCATGCTGAGAATTTGTATGTTGGCGAATATTGTTCCCAACACCTTGTCCTTTCATCTTCCTTTTTCTGTCTATCTCCCGACGTTCATTATCTAACACAATAGCCTTATTCACAAGTTCCTGGAGGCTTGCATAATTATTACCCTTCAGCTGCAAACGAAGATCATAATAAATTCCCTTGAGGAAGAGACGCTGCTTATCTGCATCTTCCCTCACTTCATTGGGAGCATATCGAGCCAACTGCGAGAACTTGTCATGATACTCGCTGACACTCATCTGTCCCATCCTGAGATTTCTGAATTCCTCCTGCTTCAGCTCAATTACACCCTCAGGAATGTGGCGAGCTCTAAAATCTCTAACAAATTCATTCCAAGTGACAGGAGGAGCATTGTCAGGACGTGCAGCTTGATACGACTCCCACCAAGTATGAGCTATCCCCTGTAACTAGCCAGATGCATATAACACCTTTTCCAGATCATTACATTGGGCGACGTTCAACTGTTTCTCCACCGCTCGCACCCAATCATCTACCTTCAATGGATCAGCAGCATGAGAAAACACTGGAGGGTGTCCTTTCAAAAATTCACCACGTTTGTCTCTCACATGAACAGGTGGCGGTCCTCCTGCAGGGGGGTTATTCTGCATGTGCTGCATGAACATCTGCATCATCTGATTCTATGTATTCATAAGTTCCTCCATAGTAATGGGTGGGTTAGGACCTCCATGGCCCCTGCCACGGCCTCTACCTCCTCTGGCTGCCATCTATTTTCAAAGCACAAAAAATGAAGCTCAGTACTATCTAGGATGATGTATACAATAGATAAGTAAATCTGAATTCTCTGGACAAATTCCATTTTCAGCGGCTCAGTAAAACTGCCATATCTCGAGCTACAAACGTCCAATTAAGGTGATCTTTACATGGATGGAAATCTTATGAAATTATCTATGACTTTTATTAATAACACTTTTCCAGATTCTATAAATAAATTAGTCAAAAACTGAGCTTAACTGAAACTGTTTCAGAATTCCAGACTGCGCAGTGACCCCAACTTGGAACAGGTATATCTCTTAGCTCATAATAGATAAAAAGATGATTCTTGTGGGGTTGGAAAGATAAAGAAGCCTAATTATTCCCAGTAAAATTTCATAAATTTCTCACAAACAGATTTTGAGTTATTCTAGAAACATCCAAGACTGATCCAGAAATCAGCAAAAGATAGAACCAAGTTTACCCCAAACCCAACTTAATATTCATGATTAAACTTATTATTCTTAACCATGGAACTTGTAGACATGCCCACAAAGCTCCAGCACACATTACAAAGATACAAATCACACATTATCATAATAACAATTCATCAAGCACACAATTGTTCACACCACATACTAATACTCGACACTACCAAACTCAAATTGACTCGCAAACTAATATCGTTCTTATTACATAGGGACCTCCTAATTTTAATTGAGCTTCTCATAAATCTTGGGACAGCCTAGCTCAGCCCTTAGTTCATAGATCTCCTTATAGGCTTGTTCCTTAAGTTCTTTTTCCTTTGACAACTCATCCTTCAGATCCACTTCATGAAGAGCCAACTCACGAACCAGTCTCACTGTGGCTTGTAAAGTCAAGGATGAATCATCAGCAAGCGGCACGATCCAAACACCCATGTCATGCAAGAAACAGGGAAAGTGTCGGAGTGCACCCTGCAACGTCTTGTCCGAGCGAAGACCATGGTAGTAGACAAACGCATTGTAGGCGACATCTTCCATGCTTGTTTCTACAGTTGCCTCGCTCACTCGGGTGATGAACTTTGACTCCACCTTAGGCTCCTTAGTGGTAGGATCCATTGTCTTGACCCATAACTTAGTCTCCTAGTAAGATTCCATCAATGGATAACTGTACTCCTTGTAGCGATACTCCAACGCAACATGTCATGGAAGAAAACATCTGCTTTAGAAACCATGATGTGAAGCTTCGTGGTCCATCCCATGACTGAATTCTCCATTGAAGTGTCTCCCACTCTTGATTCAGCATCCGATATCTCTTGGTCACCATCTACCTGGGGCTCCTGGGGTTTGAAGCGGGCAATGTACTATGCAGCGGACATGCGGGGATGAGGAGGCATCTACAAGAATTAGACATAGATTAGATAGAATCAATATATTTTCACAATAGAATAAGATAGAAGAAGCATAAAAATTTAGCAATTAACAAGGTGAAAGGAGTAAGCATGAAATAAGTGTAGCATGGATGCTAATAACGACCATTCTAACTAGGCTTGCGTCCTACAGTCAACACAGCTCTGATACCAATTTATTAAACCTATTTTTAAGGACAAAAATAGGATACATAAAAGACTCATGTGTGCCCTAGGATATGATCGCACACACAAGTAGACAAATTACATAGTATCATCATAGTGCTTATTACATAGCGAATAAATGTTTAACACAGTCTTATACAATAAATTGTAGCAACTAATAGTAGATCTCCAGCGGAAACTCCAAACATAGGGACACGGTTGACTGGTTGACACCAAGACTAGTACTCATTACGATAATCTTCTTCATAATCTTCATCTATTATGGTGAAAATAGCAAGGGTGAGTCCATGTCGAACTTAACAAGTACAACACAGGGTTCATGAGGCACAAAAGGCTAGACACTGTTTGACTGTGTTTAGCTTTTTATCATCATATATTTAGCAATTGAGTAGCATCAAGATAAACCAATTCCCATTAATGAACTAATGATCAATTGTAATAACGATAATGAATAGCATTAACATGAGCATAATAATAACAACAGCAATTAAGCATGATATAACAATGGTGATCATCTATTCGAAACCCTGGTGACTTACCAATCACTATATCCTACGCTATCTTCTTTAGTTTCTCATCCTTCAACTGACCCTTGTATATTTCTTGCTCTAACGTAGGTTCTATCACCAATTCCATTATATTAGTAATAATTCCCAAATTCAGATGTTCAAACTCAGCACACAACTCACTTGTTATGGACAACATTTGCATCTCATTGGCATATCTCTTCCGGCTAAGAGCATCAGCTACAACATTGGCCTTACCAGGATCATAGTGTATCTCTATATCATAATCCTTGATCAATTCTAACCATCTGCATTGCCTCAAGGTCAGATCAGACTGAGTGAAAATGTACTTCAAACTCTTATGATCAGTGTATATATCACTATTATGCCCAATCAAATAGTGTCTCCAAATCTTCAAAGCATGAACTACAGCTGCTAACTCCAGGTCATGAGTAGGATAATTCAGTTCATGCTTTCTCAACTATCTAGACGCATAAGCAACAACTCTGCCTTCTTGCATAAGAACACACCCTAAACCTTAATGAGAAGCATCACGATAAATAGAGAACTTCTTACTCAAATCTGGCAATACCAAGACAGGTGTTGTAGTCAATCTCTTCTTTAATTCTTCAAAACTAGCTTGACATTTATCAGACCATACAAACTTGGCATTCTTCTCTAACAGAGATGTCATAGGTTTAGCATGTTTAGAAAACCCTTCAATGAACCGTCTGTAATATCCAGCTAAACCCAAGAAACTATGAATCTCGCCCGCATCAGTAGATGGCTTCCAATTTAATACATCCTTTACCTTCCCTGCATTCACTGATATTCCACCATTAGAGACAATATGACCAAGAAAAGAGACTTCCTTCAACCAAAACTCACACTTACTTCGCTTAGCATACAGTTTATGCTCTCTATGTTTCTATAATACCAACCTTAGATGTTCAACATGCTCATTCTCCGTCTTGGAAAATACCAGTATATCATCAATAAATACCACCACAAACTTATCAAGATAGTCCATAAACACCTTATTCATCATGTACATAAAGTAGGTAGGTGCATTGGTCAAACCAATTGACATAACAATATACTCATACAAACCATACCTCGTAGTAAAAGCTATCTTTGGAATATCAGAGGTACGAATCTTCAGTTGATGATAACCAGAACGCAAATCAATCTTAGAGAACACACAAGCACCTCTCAACTGGTCAAACAAGTCATCAATTCTAGGCAAAGGATACTTGTTCTTAATAGTGACTTCATTAAGTGACCGATAATCAACACACATTCTCTGACCACCATCTTTCTTATCAACAAAGATAACTGGTGCACCCCAAGGTGACGAACTAGGACGAATAAAACATTTATCTTGTAATTCCTTAATTTGTTTCTTAACTTCTTCTAGTTTATCTACTCCCATTCTATATGGTCGTTTAGCTATGGATGCAGTTCCAGGTAATAATTCAATAAGAAATTCAACGTCTCGGTCAGGTGGCATACCTGACAAATCATCTGAAAAGATATCTGGAAATTTATCGATAACTGGATTCTCTTTACTAGCATCATCATCAAGCTGATTCACTAAGGCGGTTAGCTGCTTCTGCACTGCTACATCCACACTGATCTTCTCCCCATTAGGTGCATTCACAACTACTACTTTCTGCTGACACTGAATCACTGCCTGATTTTGTTTCATCCAATCCATACCCAAAATCACATCAATACCAGATGTCCTCAACACTATAGGAGTTATCTTACTACAGTAGACGCGTTGCTGCCGAGCTCCTATGGCTAGGTCTGCCAGGGTATACATCCACCATCCTTCGTAGAAAACCGGCCGTTGATCGTGGTTGGACATCGTTGCAGCCGAATCCTGTCCAGCCGCGTCGAGCACCTACTGCTCCATCTTGCAAGTTTATTTGCACACCGTGAGATGCTTGATGCAAGTCACGGTCTTCCAGATCCTGTCCAAATAAGCAGAGATAGGTGTTATTTCTTCCATAGCCTTGACACGGTCACAAGCATCATGCATGCCTGATTAAAGGTGAGACGCACATCTCTTGTCCATTATTTTATTGATTAAAGGTTATGCTGATCTCATGCCTATGTGATTCGTGCATAATAAATCATTATTCTATATATTCCTTAATTCAAGAAAATTTATCTCTTATACATCCTGGATATATTCCTCCATTCAAGTTTGTGAACCAATATTCTTGCACTCACAAGTTCGTAATAACATAATGTACGTGTTAGTGTTGATGTTTTTTGTCACCCATTTATGATTAAATATTAATTTGATTGTGCACGTAAATAATTTTCTAAATTAAGCAACACATGGTTTAACGTTTTCCTTTTCATAACCATTGTTAACTTGAATAATTATTATAACATAAATAGTTTTAATTTATAACCTGCTTAGTTTATACACGTATATTGAGTTCGTATAGATGCTCTCTCATGTTATTTTGTTTGTACAAGTTAAAGTTTAATTGGCATAAATGATATTGATATATTCATAAGTGCAACGTGATTAGCTGGAACTCAACTTTTGAAATTTAATATGTTTTGATAATCTGAATTAATACTGCTCACATAGTTTTATTAGTTAACATAAATCAAGCTCGTAATTGTTTCTTTTATAATATAAAACTTCTAGGTAGTCGTCCTTTTAATCAAGCTCCGTTCTCGGTGTTTCCTATGACCTTGTGACCCGTCACACCTAACTTTCTTTTAGTAACATATTTTATGCTTTAAAAAAAAGTTAATTTGATAAGTCCATACGCAATTGATTTTCTAATTAAAAGCAACTTAGCCTTTCCACTTCGATATTAAGTAAAAATTAGATTAGATCCATTTTAGTTTTCCAAATCAAATATAACTTGGCTTAATCCAATTTAGATACTTCTATGAAATATCTTATACACGATTAAAATAAATGAAGCTTAAAACCTTCTTTTTCTATTAAGAAGTAAATTTTACGGTAGACGTTTCTTGTTCACCGTAGCTCCAATTAAAGTGCTTTCCGCGTCTATGTGTTCATAGCAATACATAGATTAGTTTTCAAGGCTTTTTATTGATTAGTGTACTATTCTAATTTATCTATGCTTGTATGTTATGCATGTCTGTGTGTTTGGATGCTTGTGTGGTGCATTATGATCATGTCTAGTCGGTGAGCGATACGTTGGTGATCAAGAAGGAATTCTTCATCCAGAAGATCTTTGAAGATGAGAACCAGTTAAAGATTTGAGTTTAAGACAAGTATAGCATGAGATCATTCTTGACGTCCTATACACATTTAATCATTTAAATCATACTATATGTCACACCCGATTTTAAGGACGAAACCAGATATGCATTATATGTGAAATAAAGGAGTCAAATCTCACATATAGTCGCAGGTAAGTGTAATACCAATAGACAAATGCTTAATAAATAACGTACTTAGTATATAAACATAACCTCAGAGTGCAAACAACGGAAAAACAACTCCGATCTTCGGGTGTAGACTTTGCTCCACAGGAACAAACTGACTGGTTGATCACAAGTCTAAAACTCCAGAGACTATCCTGAGGTGTGGGAAATAGCAAGAGTGAGTCCATGTCAAACTCCGCAAGCATAGCAAGTATAGATCCCATAAACTCATGATCAATGTAACATAATCAATATAAAGTATAATCGATAAGTAAATGAGCATCTTAACAAAACAAGAATCATCATCTTTAATGTAGATGTCTCCAAGGCCGCTCGTGTCCGTGAGCACGACTAGTATATCAGTTTATTAAACTTTGCGTAGAGGTGTACACTTTCACTGTGAGTCGTGATTTACCCTTTCGCCCGAGGTAGCTAACCTCTTGACCCACTTCCAAGGAAGGTCGGCAGGGTTCACTATGAAGCCTTTCAAAGGTTTGTCTAACAAGTTAGGGCCGTTAGGTTTCCAAAGTCAGTCTGTGTGATACAACCAGTCCTAGGGATCCACAGTCTGCTTTTCCCCATTTGCGCCACAAGGGTAACCTCTAACAAGCTAGAAAAGGTCCTCATACCAAGCTAAAGCCAGAGCCATATAGCCCTCACAGTTGTACTATAAATCCCAGAGGTTCACGTACAGACAAGATCTTATGTTGCTAAAAAGTCATTTCTCAACCATCATAGCTCTTACATTAATTAAGTCACAAGATCATGGTCACCGAAAGAATACCCAAACTATACTTGCCTTAGTTGGCACACTCCTGCTGGTCCTGCTGGTCTTCGAAGTACTCCTGGCTCCCAACGTACTCCTCACCGTCTGACTCGACCAACACGGCAACATACACATTTCAGGAGCATTCATGCATAATAAACAAACCTATAATTAGAACAGTACACCACCAGTATAAAAACAAGATAAAAAGTTTATGAAAGTATTCTACGCCTTGCTACGGTCACGTCAACGCGAAGATCACAAAAATCGGAGCTAAAACGCAAAAGTTGCGAATTATTTAGGGTTCCAAAAGCTAGCTATTAAACTAGACTTAATCGAGAAATTCAAAAACTTTTAACAGGTCTAACAATAGCACTAATGCGTAGATTATGAAATTACGAACCTAACGCAAGTTGAACGGGTCGAATCGGAGCTAAAACGACGATTTTATAAACGTTTTACTACAGTGGCAATTCTGTAATTAATCTGAAAACGTATTTTTCATATAAACCGAAGAAACTACGCTTTCCAAAAAAGAACGCGCACTCCAGGAGTACGCCAAGGACGGTGGGTTCAAATAGATGAAAGCGAGGGTCTCTTTAACAAAAATGGACCCCGAAGGGGTATGGGCGATCCTGGGCCGTTGATCAAGTGATGGACGGCCGAGAAAAGATGGGGGAAAGGAGAGAGAGGCCGGTCGCTGGATTTAGGGGAGGAGACGGCGGCCCCGCCATGTTCAACGGCGATAAGCTCGCCGGTGATGCTCAATAAGGCGCTAGGGTGCACGGTTTCCAAAACGAAGAGCACAGGGGCGATGCGGAGAGGAAGGCGAACTCGCCCCGAAGCAAAACACGGCCACGGGGTAAGCCCGAGCGGCTCCCGCCATGGACGGCGGCGAAAAGCTCGTCGGAGCTTGCGGGCACGGCCCTAGAGACCACACAACAAAGAAATAGAGACATAGGGAGAGAGAGGAGCACGGGCGTTCTCACCGTGATGAAGAATTCGACGAAGACGCAACGGAGGTGGCGGATTCCGGTGAGAAGCGGACGGGATGCTCCGGCGAGTTGGGACGCTGCGGTTGTGGCACTCGCGCGAGCGGGATTGGAGCGGGAAGGGTAGCAGGGGAGGCAGTGAAGGGGTCCGGCTCCCTTTTTGAAGGCCGGACGCGGGGGGGAGAAAGAGGACGCTCCCACGACGCGAAGTGGGCGCGGGCGGCGATTGCTGTGATGACCGAGCGAGAGAACTGGAGGTTGGGGAAGAGAAACATCTGACGAGCGGGCCCCGGCTGCCAGTGACCGCGTGAGGGAGAGTGGGGCATGGCAACGGTTGCCTGGCCCGGTTGGGCTGGGCCGCGGCCCAGGAGAAGGAGCGCGGGGAGGGATGAGTGGGTCGGCCGGGAAAACGGGCTAGCAGGCCAAATCCGAGGAAAAGATGTAGAATGAATAGGAATCCCTTTTTATTTTCTAAATTGATTTTCCAAATACATTTTCAATTGATTTTCAATCCTTTTGGCATTTGAAAAAAAACCAATCATCACACAAAAATATTTGTGCAACAGCATGCATGCATGAACATTTTCTAACCTTATGATTGATTTTATTTTCACAAAAATTATTGTTTCCTATAGGTGAAATGCACACATAATTACATAATTAAATCAATTTCCACTATTTTGATATAAAACAAAATTTAGGATGTTACACTATATGTGTCTACCTTGATTACCACTAAGGATTTCTTAGTTTTGTACTCGTACCTTGACACCTATGGGATTGTTGCACTGGGTAGTGATGCTAGTGCTCTATTAAAGACCATGATCTTATAACTCGATTAATGGATTATGCAATAAACCTTAAAAGATGACTTTTTAGCAATATACTCAAAGGGGGCTAGAGCATTGGGCTATCTTATGGTGCTCTAGTTTCTCTCCATAAGGACTCATCTGTAAGCGAACATCCGGGACTTACAGTATAACTATGAGGGCTACATGGCTCTAGCTTTAGTCATATAAGAGGACCTTTTCTAGCTTGTTAATGGTAATCTTTTGGCGTAAGAATGGTTTGACGAATCGGGTATAGTGCGGTCTCTATCCTTATGTGTATAGGCTACGCGTCGTTGTGCCATTTAGAAGGGGAGCTCTACATCTGTTTGCCGAGTGAATCTAATGGCCCTAACATGTTAGACGAACCTTTGAAAGACTTCACAGTGAACCCTGCCGACCTTCCTTGGAAGTGGGTCAAGAGATTAGCTACCTCAAGCGAAAGGGTAAATCACGATTCACAATGAAAGTGTAAAATCTCTGTAGAGTGTAAAACTGTTATAACAGCTGTGCTCACGGTCATGAGTGGCCTTGGACCCTTACAGAATAAATGATGAACGCTGATGATAATGTTAATACTAATGATTATTATTTCTTGCTATACATTATTCTCGCTTACATGATCATGAGGTTATTTGGGCTTATGGTAAATTTGATGCTACTCAATTGCTAAAAGATGACTCACTAAAAGTTATCGCAGTAAACCTGTGACAAACCTTTTGAGCCTCTTGAACCCCGTGTTATATTTGCTGAGTACGATATGTGCTCACCCTTGCTATTTCAACCACACCAGTTGGGCTTGTGATCAATTAGTCAGTTGTCCCTGTGAAGTTGGAGCTTTCGCTCGAAGATCGGAGTGTTTTTTCCATTGTCTGCTATCTAAGGTTATATTCTTTGTATTAATATGTAATATTATAAATATTGCCTTTTGATATTACCTCTTATCTATGGCCATATGTGCGATTTTATTTTCTGGGCTCACATATGGTGTGTATCTGGTTTTATCCTTAAAACCGGGTGCTACAATCATAAAGAATAAAATCAATTGGACAAGTTCAGTTCGGTGAACTTTAAAATCTTGAATCTTTGCTGGGAGGTAACTCGGTAGTAACCAGTAATTTATTTCTCGCATTAAACTCTCTATAGTTGCATAAAATAAAAAATAAAAATAAAAATTATCATCATGGTTTAGTAAAAAGTTAAGCCCCACGTAACTAATATTTACGGAGCATAAAACCCCCGTAAGTGATATTTACTTCGGTGGTAGAAAAATATGAAAAATTCATCGTTAGAATTCTTATTTTTCGTAGATTCATAAAAGTATTTTTGTTTTGCATCTTTGTGGGATTATACGGTATAAATACGGAAGACATATGGGGCCCACACCACCACCATCCACTACCATCCATTTCCACCTTCATTATTTTCATACTTTCACTCACATCCATCCAACACACCTACCACCTTTTCCACCGAAAGAGCACCTCAATTCACATGCATTTGAATATATGCAAAGCAAGAGACATGTCAAGAAAAATTAGAGGCCAAAAGACAAGGTGAGGGGCCACCCAGCCCTACCCATGGCCAGCCGGCCACCCCTTCTCTTCTTTAAAACTCCATCCTCTCCTTTCACTCCTCACTTACTCACCAAGCTAAAGAACATAGAGCCACCTCATGCAAGCAATTTCAAATTTTGAGTTTCATTTTTCCAAGATTTGAGTAGAGTTTGGAAGAAAAAAAGTTGAGTTATGAGTTGGGTGAGTAGTAGTGCAAGTTCTTTTGAGAAAAGTTTAGTACAAGTGTTCTTGATTTGTTAAAAATTAGGTAGAAGATGAGTTAGGTGATGTATACTTAGGGAGAGAGATTATATAAATCATTCGAGATGGATCATGAATTCCTGCATCGTTGATTCCCGGATTACCAACTCTCTTCTATTTATTTCTCTAACCCCTCACATTTTCTACTAGCTTTGTTTTTGTTGGAGTTTACTTTGTGCAGCAAGGATGAGCAAGAAACTTATGAATGCCGCGAAGAGCCTTGGACGAGCACTATCGTTCTGCTCCACCAGGAGTAGAACATCATCGCAGACAGCTTCATCCAGAGTCGCCTCTGAGATGGAAGTTGATCCACCATCCCCAGTTGTGCATGGTTCTTCATCACAATTCCACGAGCCGAAGGTTCTCACCCTCACTAGAGATTCCCACATTAAATTCAAGGATGACCGGGAGAGAGGCATTTATGAGCAGCTAAAGAACAAGGAATTCTTGCACACGCCGAACTTCGACAACAATCTTCTTCAAGCCACAGGTATGAACACCGAATTTGAACTCATTTTTAGAAATATTGGTTGGGAAGATGCTTGGATTATTACTGAGGAAGGTAGCAAATTACTTACCATGGAATTTTTGTGCTCCTTGATCTTAGATGATGATAATGTAGAATTTAGACTTTTCAACAGATCATTCACCATGACATGGAAGACCCTTAGCACTACACTAGGATTTGCAGAAAATTGTTCCTTAGACGTATATGCTTCTTTACATGATTTTGATAGGAGTCGTTTTTGGACTGATATTTCAAATTTAAAATCTGCTAGAAAACCCACTACAAATGAAATTCATCATCCTACATTGAGATTCATGCATAAGTGGCTTGCAACAACTATATTTCCTAAGAAAGAATTAGGAACGATTAAAAATGAAGAGATGAAATTGTTGTATGCCATGATTAAGAAAAAACAAAGCTTTCACCTGTCAAATTAATGTTGCATTATTGGATCACTATTCCTACCATGAAGTAGTGCAAAATACCATTTACATCATGGGTCACACGTATTGCTAATGGGTTAGGATTGTCAGACAATGCCATTCTTACATTTATTCATATACCCTAAAGAATTATTGGCTTTGATTTCTTTGCACACGCTCACCTGTTGAAAAAGAAGGGCAATAAATACATCATGATTTATAAGGGTTATACAAATGAATATCCATTACTCGATAGAAACCTCGGTCTCTACTCCGTAGAGAGTTTTGTCTTGCCTTTGCAGGAAGAAGGATTGATATTAGGGAGGAGCCCTTCTACACGTATCACCAGGAACCAGTAGCCATAGTACCGTGGAGCAGATGCTGCACCGGCAGGGTTGGCTTTTACTCACTTTGTTGGTTTTGAGCAGGTAGATCCGTCACTGCCTCCAGCACAGCCATGGTCGCACCATTCAGGATGGGAGGAGCAGCCCATGCATGAGCATGGAGAGTCTTTATCAGGTGCTCCCTGGGGGCATGGTAATTTTAGTGCTTATCACTCTTATCCACAGGAACTATCTGCAGCAGGAGAATTTCAGAGGGCACGCACATCCTTTTTCTGCACTGGAGACCAATGAGTACAATACAGGAGGACCATTTCCTTTTCATGCCCCTCTATAGGACGACTACTACCCGCACCCATAGCAGCACTTTCAGCAGCCTCATGAGCCAAGTGCCCATGATTTCGGCCACCACATCACCAACCTGGAGCGAGGTCAAGATGAGATGATGAACACACTTCACCACATGGACCAGCGCTTCGACAACATCCAGCAGGGACAGTAGCAGCAGCACGACGACCTTCAGTACTTGATTCGTGCAATGGGGTTTGACTACCCACCGCCACCACCCGACTACTAGTGCCACGATTAGCTTGGGGGAGGACCCCCACATGCAGGTAAGTTTCTCTAGACTTTTGTACATATTTTTTCAGCACTTTATTTTTGCTTAGTATGCGACTTAAAAAAACTATAAAACCATAAAATCAAATAAAAATTTTACTTTTACTTTGGCATTTAAATTCTCGCATGATAAAAATGAAAACCCAAAAATAGAGTGTGTAAATAAGTTTGCTTTAAATTTGCTTAGTATGTTTAAGTGTGCTTCCTTATTTTTAAGAGTAGAATAAAAAATAGAATTTGAAGATAGTCTCTCTCAAAAGAAGGATAAAAATGCTTAAGTTATAATTTCCTTTCAAGTGCCAAGTATTTAAATCCAAATTCTCCCATGAGTTGCATGAAGTTAATTTGATATGAATATTTGCTCTAAAACTTGATATCTGTGGGTAGCACATGCTTGTTCTAAATATAGGCAATTGACATATATGATATGAGAAAGTTTGAGCTTCTATTATCTTATTCTAAGTGACACTTGAAATACGAAGATTTATCTTTTGAAAATCTGAAAATTCACGTGATTAGATTCTACATGACAAAGCTTAAATTCCTACCAGAGCCAAATTGAATATATTTAGTATAGGAAAAAAAACTAGCACTCATTTGCTATTTGTATTTCATTGAGTTTAATCAAGCTTTGTTGTATGCCTTATGAGAGGTTAGTCATACTCTTAAAATCAAGATCACGCACACTCCACATATTATTGCTGCTCTTACACTGAGAGTACGCACCCATATATTTCATATTCATCATTTTAAGTCCAAAAATATTTTTTCTCCTACACAAGGAGAGAACACCAAAAAAATTCACCTATAGGACAGCCCTCAAATAAATGCTCTAAGTACTTATTGTAAGCTCTCTCAAATATTTTGTATGCAGAAAAGACATGTGGCTATGCAAAAAGAAATAAAAGAAAAAGTATGGAAAAAATGGACAAGTGTGCAAATGAAAAAAAGAAAAAGGGAAAAAATATATAATAAGATAGCCCATGTTTCCTTGCAATTATTTCTAAGTTCAAATGAGAGAAATATTTATATAGAGCAAAGTAGAATTAGGCTTAGCCATTATATATCACCTAGCCACCTCATTCCATACACATGCACATTTTGATTTGATTGTATGACTTAACTCTCTTTGGATCCATTGTTTAACTTTACAATATATGTTTATAAATATGCTCTTCTACCATTCTTATAAATCCACATAAGCTTCTAGTGTAGGAAGAGATGGCATATCACATTTAATGCCTTAAGTGAGATCCAAAAATACTTCATATATGAGTGACTTGAGAGTGCCATGCAATGAATCTTTGATTTTTATTTCTAACTTATTAAAAACTCCAGAATAATGATTAAACAAAGGATTCAAGACATAGTGCTCACTTGATTGTTCTATCTTTCAATCGCTTAAGATCCAAGTGATAGTAAAAGCTCAATGGTTGAGAGAATAAGAGTATGTTTGAAAGTTAGATCAATGAATTTCAATCCAGAGGAGAACTTTAGTTTAAATGCATGTGTACTTTTGACGAGTTATACATACTTGTGAAACCCTGAATTATTACTTAAGTTGTTTTGCTAGGGACTAGCAAAAGTTTAGCTTGGGGGATTCTTGTTGATGGTAGTTAACGACCATCACAACCCGTCAACTTAAAGCATGCAATTGGTCACCAAATAGAAAATTAGGTGTTTTATCTAACAATTTCTATGAGTTTTGGTGATTTATAAATTTACGGGGTTTATTCCAGAAAAAAGTAAAAATGGGATTAATGTATCAATAATTACGAGAATTATCCACGACGAAACATACACTAGAAGGGTGTAGAAGACACCAGACCGAGCGGGGCAGCCACAGGCCTCCAGGTGGGGCCGGCCGGCAACACCCCTGGCCGCCCGACCTCCCCCTTCCACCATATTCCATGAGCTTCTGGAGTATTCCCACACCGCCTCCAAAGATGCATCTTAGCCCTACGTGAAGTCGGTTTGATCCAACGGACGTTGCTTCTCCCACCGGGGTATAAAGAAAGAGGCAGACCCCCCCTAAGGGGACCGGTATTCATTAGTCAAGATTAGTCCAGAAATTAGGGTTTCTAGAGATTAGAGAGAGAGCTCTAGTTCTTCAAGTTCTTCAAGTCCGGACGTGTCGAGTTGTTCGAGTAGAGTTGGGCGTAGAAGTCTGTGATTCTGGATTTGTTCATCTAGATTGATATGATACCTTGTATCTTTGTGATATTGTTCTATTTCAATATATTTCTATTTAGTATGTCTTTACTTTGCTCTAGTTGCATATTTGTTATAGTTCTGAATAGTAATGATGACTTTCATATGTTCATAAAGCCCCTAGTTCAATACTCGAGTGGATTAGGTGGTAGATTTTATATAAGTGTGGTGCTTAGATATTATATTTACCTACGAATGCTTTCTAATGTGCGGGAACGTGTGGTAGATCGCGGGTGTAACAGGCCTATTGAGTCATTGTGCAATCCACCTTTCGTACATAGGCAAAGTAGAGCGTGGTCGTGATGAAGGAGGCATGGTTATGCTTAAAAGTCCTCTTTAGATGATGCTCCTGTGATTGTTCTTTCTAACTAGTCACTATTGTAGATGAGAGTATGTGTCTTGATGTGAATTATAGACTATTATTTAGGAGTAACTTAGGAGTATTTTAGCTTAATTGAATTTCTTGATTATGTTGGATTACATTTGTCAAGTCTCTACTTTCTATCTCTGAAATACCATTATTATTATGATCTATTCATTTTATTATCATTATCTTGACTTACCCCTGCTAAAGTATTAGAGTGGTTGGTTTATCGTAGGTCTGTACATTTATAGTTCTAAGTCATAGCATCTTTTAACCCTGTGAAATTGAAAGATTTTACCTTTTAGCTAAAAATAAATAACGATACTTGGGATATCACTGGGTGAAATGCTACAATGGGTGAATTATCTGTGCGCTTATGAATATATTCTTTTTAATATTTTTAGAGTGTCAAGTGTAGATTATTTTAACAGTGTTTTTAATATCATGCTAGGGATAACAACTTTGTGCGAAGTGATGTTAGAAATACCAACAGTTACTAATATGGTCTTAGAAAAAAATTGTTAGCATCATTAGTATATGAGTAGTTAAGGAAATATGATGTGATGAAACATAACATACATATTTCTCACTCATGTATGTTGACACAATGAGTATGCTTACATTAATCAAATCTTAATATATTATTATTAATAGAAGTGGGCAATGTACAAACATCTACATGCTCTATGGTTATTTAAACAATTTTTCATAGAAGATATTGATTATCTTTTAGATGTAGAGTTGATAGCACATTTAATTTTCTTAAGATGAGAATTGGGTTACATAAATTATTTATTGTAATAGGAGTACGTGCGTAATTAGATGCAAATTTAGGTCTACTTTAGATCATGTTTCTTAATGGTATATGTGGGTAGTTTAAATTTAAAGTCATGAGTTATTATTTGTTGTTTTATGTAATAGCAGAGGTGGGTAATTACTTAGAAAATAGAATAAATCCAATAGCTATTATTATTATCAATGGTGATTAGGTTATACCAAAATGATGGTTAAGTATTTCATATTTTTGTGAGAAATTTCTAGGATCTATCTTTTACTTTTCTATTATGTCTCGTGAGGATTAAAGTGGAAGCTCTGTTAAGGACATCTAGTTACCATTTCTAGTATTTATCTTTTTTGCAACATGAAATGTATTTAGTTTAAACCTAACCATAAGATATATAAACCCTTATTGCTTCCACTTCACGAATTATAGTTTATCTTTCGACTTTTAACCAAGTTGTACAATTTTTTCCACATGTTAAGTAGAAACTCTAGTGTTTTTTTATTTTTTATTTGAAATTTATTTTTATTCAAAACTCAAATTGCACCTAGCACTGAACTTGTTGAATTGTTATATCATAGAATTAAATGTGTGTAGTGTTATTTTATATATCATAGAGTTGTAAAAATTAAGTTACCAATATTGATATGACATAATAATATTTTAGTTAGAATGTATAAAGTTATTAGGGAGTATTAATATAAGTCAAAAGGAATTGCCGGTGTTATGTAATTACTACATGGTTTGTTAATTAGACATTTTCCATGCATATAAGCTATTAAAATAAATATTTATACTAATGCATATATGTCTACTTGACTACTTGGTATACATGGTCAAACATAGCATTAGGGTAATTTAATTTCACAGTTGTAGAGGTTTGTAATTTAGAAATATATATGTCTCATTATGAATATAGATTTTTTTTGTAATAGCATATATTCGTATTTATGCATATAAATTTGAGAGAGGTGGGTAATTTAGATGCAATGTGAGGGGTTATTATGTATTATGTTTCATAATGATAAAATGGGCAATTTAGATACAAATTTAGGGAGTTATTTTGAATTATTTTTCATAATAATAAATGTGGGTAATGTATATATAAATTTAGGTGGTTGTTTTGAATTATATTTTGTAATGGCAGAGGAGGGCAATTTATACGCACAATTAGGGGAGTTACTTTAACTATTTTTCATAATGGCAGAGGTGGGTAATTTTTTTATAAATGACAATAGATCCAATGGCTGTTATCAGAGATAATGATTAGAGTCTACTAAATTAAAGGCCAAATATTTCTGATTATTGTGGGAATTTCTAGAATTTATCGTTTTTCTTATCGTGACTGGTGAAAGTTAACATGGTGTCTCCATTGGGACCTCTAGTTAATAATAGTAAGATAAGATGAGACGTTCCCCTCCCTGGGTTTAGCTTCCCCTGGCTTCAAATTAGCTCTGAGTGAATTGCATCAATATCAGCTCGAGATAGTCCGACATGTCTTGTTTTACATGTCTTGTAGTGAGATATCCATAAACTGACAACTTTTTTTAGTATTTTATCAATGCTGGCCGGAGCTCTTCTCATTTGCAAAATGTATAAAAATCTAAATTTGAGAAAAATCAGGGATGTTCTTGTTTCTTTTTATAAAAAGCATATGCTACTTTAACTGGTACAAGGATATTTGCATGTACCTGTATATTGGATTTTTTTTATATTTTAATCCTTTTTTATTCAATATTTTAAAAATAATCTCACCTAAAAATTATTTTCAGATTAAACCCTTTTGGCGCGACCAAACAACGTTGTCGCGCCACATACATTGGCGTAGCAAAGTCCGCCACGTTAGACGGTGTTTCCGACATGAAAAACGCTGTCACGCCACTCCCGCTGGCGTGACAGTATTATTCTGTCGCGCCACCGGGAGTGGCGTGACAAGACAAAACATTTAAAAAATCATAACTCCTTCATACGATGTTGAATGAAGATTTATATAAAAATTGTAGCCCTCGATGAGATCTACAACTTTGTAGTTTTGAGTTTTTCATTTGAGAACGTTAAGATGCTTAAAAAGTTAATAATAAAATTTCAGGACCATAATAACCGCGTACAAGTGCTCGTGGCATTAGAAAAATAATAGCATTTTTGTATGGCGTCAAATAAAGATACTTTCTACATGAAAGTTGTAGTCCTCAATGAGATCTACAACTTTGTAATTTTAAGTTTTTGTATTTGAGATTGTTAAAATGCACAAAAAAATATTATAAAATTTCAGCAGTATAATAACCGTTTATTAGCGTTTGTCACATTAGAAAAATGATATCGTTTTTATATGATGTCAAATAAAAATACATTTTATATTACAGTTGTAGCCCCTAGTGAGAGTTACAACTTTATAATTTTGAGTTTTCATATTTGAGGTAAAGGTAATATAAAGTTCTAGTAGCATAATATGCTGCTGAAATTTTAGATTATTTTTTTCGCATCTTAATCATTCCAAATGGGAAAACTCAAAACTATAAATTTGTAGACCTCTCTAAGGGCTACAATTTTAGTATGAAATATATTTTCATTTGACATCATATAGAAAACGATATCATTTTTCTAATACGACAAATGGTAATACACAATTATTATGCTGCTGAAATTTTATATTATTTTTTGGTGCATCTTAACTATTTCAAATGCAAAAATTCAAAACTACAAAGTTGTAGATTTCATTGAGGGCTACAACTTTCACGTAGAAAGTATCTTTATTTGACGTCATACAAAAACACTAGTATTTTTCTAATGTGACAAGTTCTTGTACGTAGTTATTATAGTCCTAAAATTTATTATTAATTTTTTAAGTGTCTTAACGTCCTCGAATGAAAAAAAACTCAAATCTACAAAGTTGTAGATCTTATCGAGGGCTACAATTTCTATATAAAGTTCATCTTCATCTGACATCGTATGAAGGAATTATGATTTTTCAAATGTTTTGTCTTGTCACGTCACTCTCGGTGTTGTGACAGAACAATACTGTCACACCAGCCGGAGTGGCGTCTAACGCCAATGCATGTAGCGCGTCAACGTTATTTGGTCGCTAAAAATATTTTTTAGGTGAGATTATTTTTAAAATATTGAATAAAAAAGGATTAAAATATAAAAATCCTCCCTGTATATTCTGTGAGAGGACGAACTCGGTCCCTCGTCCATCATAGGTTGTCGCATCTGGCCTGCTGGAATGACACCATCCCCTCATCGACGTCAAACCGTATGTGGTAGTCCCTCTGCATGACGTTGCCAGTGATGGACAGACTCGGCGATCTCTGCACCATCCAGCAATCACGCTGTCGTCGTCGACCTGCCCAAAGCAGCTCGACGCTGGCATGGCCATGTCGGCGCCGTCGAAGTGCAGCACCATCGCCGGGAAAACGTCCCAGACACCACCGCCGGACGCCTGAAAGCACGCCTCGAAGCCGTACCTGCCCGCCACCCTGGGGAGCGTCGTCTGGTTCAGCACGGCCGCCTTGGCCAGCATGTAGAACGGCTCCACGAGGTACGTGAACGTCGTGCCGGAGTCGAGCACCATGCCGTAGCCACTCCTCCCGGGAGCGACGGTCGCCACCTCGCCGACCGAGATGGCTCTAGGCTGACGGAGCAGTAGGTGCCAACGCCGGCGAGGAGGGGCGTCGACTGTACCCCAGCGCCCGTCAGCGTTGCGAGGGAACCGAACCAGAGCGGGTTCGTCATGGAGCTGCCGCTGAGGCATGCAGTACGAGAAGGCGCCGACGTTGAGCTGCGAGACGTGGGACAGTGGCCCGCGGCCGAGCCCGACGATGCCGGAGCTCGCGCCGTAGATGTAGATGCCCTCGGACACGGTGGTGCAGCCGAAGCCGACGCCCGGCACGGCTTCGCCGCCCAACACGGGGTCGTCGCCGAGCGTGAAGCACTATGCCAAAAAAGCTTATCAGTGACGTTGCAATTCGTGACTAAGAAACAAAACGCGTCACTAATAATCTATCCGTGACGCGGGTTGACGAGACGCGTCACTGACTAGCTGTTGTTCGTGCCCCAGGAACAAGACGCGTCACTAATAACATCATATCAGTGACTCTTGAATAGAACACGCGTCACTGATAAAATTTGTGACGCGTATTTGTGTGGTGCGTCACAGATATATGGACGTATTGGTGACGCTGGTGAATAAGACGCGTCACTGATAAGGAATGTGACACGTTACTCCTAGACGCGTCACTGATATAAAATCATATTTGTGACGTTTCTCGACAAAACGCGTCACAAATATTAGATGTGACGCATGTTCTGTAGACGCGTCACTGATTTGTGGTGATATCTGTGACTCATTTTCTTGAGCCGCGTCACAAATCATCTTGCCAGAAAATATCAGATCGAATCGTTGTTTCTCCCCGTGGTCGCGAGAACTAGGCCGGGGCGTCGCGATTCCGTCGATTTGACCCGTCCCCTGCCATGTCAAGCGCCGCAGCCCACCTGCCTAGCGCCGCAGCGCCGATTTGAGCCATCTTGCCCAGCATCGAAGTGCCCCAGGCCTCAGCCGGACTCACCACCGGAGCTGAAGCGTTCAGCAAGGCATCCGTGCGCACCGTACAGCTCCGGCCTCGTGGCCCCGCACCCTCCGCCGCCTCCTCGCCCCATCCCCCACCTTCCACTGCCATAGCGCCTCGCCGACGGCCAGCAGCCCCTCACCGGCGTGCCCCAGCCTGGCCGTTTGGGCAGCTAGCCACGTGCAGGTCCACAGTGCGTGTGCAGCTCGAGTGCTCGACGCCGTGCGCTCCGAGCGCTGCTCGTCAAAGCCGACGGATCGATCTCTCTTTCTCTCTGGTTCTGCAAGAAAGCAGCAGCGCTCCATAGCAGGTGCCGCTCCCTTCCTGTCTTGGGGTTCTGGAATCTAGAATTGCTTTTACAACTCTGGTAAGTATCTCCATCCTTGGTCTGTCCGTAATTCATATACGAGCGTAGTAGGTTCAGTCACAGTGATACTTAAATGATGAAATCAGTGAAACTTCGTGATGCTAACAGATGAAATGAAATATGAAACTACTTGGTCACTGCATCTATTTCGAGTGATTCGCATGACCAATTTGGGTTACTGTAGCTTTATTAGGTCACGTTATGTTTTATTGAAGCACAGTTAGCATTTTGTTGTTCTTGCTGTCAGGGATACTTCTGAATTTGCTATCGTTTGATGATCTGAACGGACGTCCTCTGCACTCTGCAGGGGTGTACAAGCCGGCTGAGCTATGGCAGGTGAAGGAGCATCAGCCACCGCCCAAGAAACGCAGCTGCACGATGGTGTTCACGCTCAAGGACATGGAAGAGGCCACCAATATGTTCAGCGATCGCAACCTCGTCGGCAAGGGCGGCTTCGGCTGGGTTTACAGAGGCGTCCTCAAGGATGGCCAGGTGCTTGCTTTTCACCAATCGTTCTATTTTGTTTGGCATGCACTGTTCGTAATTCCACATGGCAACGGCAGTGCTTGCTTCCCTACACTTGTACAGGAAAATGGCTACTTCCCTATGGTTTTACAGTTTAAGACAAATAATTCTCCATGTATGGAATTACCGCTGCGCTATGCAGCCTTACAGCTATTGAGTTATTATACATATACATATATGTAATGGCACAATCAATTACTCATCTAAACGAAGATATGTTTAATCAGCTATACATATATATGTGTGCACACAATCAATTACTCACCTGTACATATAAATATGTCGGCTGGCTCTGCCTAGCTCGCGGCAATTGCCGTGGGGTTCTGTCTAGTAAAAATTAAATTTTCACCTGGCTCTATAATGCTATGCAGGAAACTAGAGATTTAACAATTGCTCTCTTACGGGAAGAAATACGTAGGGATGTTGTAAGTATACTATGGGAAGCAATACACATTTGTGGATGGAAGATTTCAGTTGATTGTTTCTAGATATGTAAATTCTCTCATTTTTGTACCTTGTAAACAATGGCCCATGGCTGATACACATTTTGTAGTATAACTTGTATCTAAAAAGTTTGTAAAGAATTGATTGCTGAAATCATGGGGCATATCTGATAGGATCATTGTTTATAGGATCGTCCTCTATGTATATAGGATCATTGTAGCTTTTTTGTTTTTCTGAAATAGTTATCAATGACGCGTACTGGGTACACGCGTCACCAATAGAGAGTTATCAGTGACGCGTCTTAGGTACACGCGTCACCAATAAAGGGTTATCAGTGACGCGTCTTGGATACACGCGTCACCGATATAGGGTTATCAGTGACGCATCTTGGGTACACGCGTCACTGATAGAGGGTTATCAGTGACGCGTTTTTACGCGTCACTGATTTGCCCTTATCACAGACGCAAGAATAGTGACGCGTTTTTTCCGCGTCACTGATGACTGTCTAGACGCGTCACTGATAAGCTTTTTTGGCATAGTGAAGGTCTCGTTGCCGATGAACACCTTGGTGTAGACGTCGGGATCAGCCTCAAGGCCGTAGCGGTAGACGTACTCACATTCCGCGCCGCCGAAGCCGTAGGTCGCGGTGGCGCTCAGCGCGCGGCAGAGACGGTCGGAGCAGGGCAGCATGGAGAACGACGTGGACATGCAAGGGTAGTAAGAGGGGCCGCCCTCAGGGGTGCAGTTGGTGCACGTGCCGCACTTGATCTAGTCATCTAGGTGAGGTCGCTACCCGTGCCAGCAATTTCTGCGGTGGCGTGCCGATGGATAGCTCCATGTTGTATTCGTATCTGGCATCGTCCACCTGCAGCGGTGCCTGCGTGGTCACGCGCCCGGAGGCGGCGGGCGCGGCGAGCATGGACATGCACTCGCGAGACCTGCGCGCGGCCTGCATGAAGTTAATCGCCTTCACAGTGCGGATCATGGTGGCACGGAAGCCTGCGGCAGGGCGATCGGAGTAGACGACGGGGGTAGCGAGGAAGGAGATCATGAGCGCCAGGATCCGGAATGACATGGTAGCCATGTTTGACATTTGGTTGACGTGCTTTGAAGCGCCAGGTATATATAGGAGCATATATATGTACTCCCTCTAGGTTGGTATGCCAAAAAAAAACCTTATCAGTGACGCGTCTAGATAGTCATCAGTGACACGGAAAAAACACGTCACTATTCTTGCGTCTGTGATAAGAGCAAATCAGTGACGCATAAAAACACGTCACTGATAACCCTCTATCGGTGACGCATGTACCCAAGACGTGTCACTGATAATCCTCTATCAGTGACGCGTGTACCCAAGACGCGTCACTGATAATCCTCTATCAGTGACGCGTGTACCCAAGACGCGTCACTAATAACCCTCTATCGGTGACGCGTGTACCCAATACGCGTCACTGATAACCCTATATCAGTGACGCATGTACCCAATACGCGTCACTGATAACCCTCTATCGGTGACGCCTATCCCCAATACGCGTCACTGATAACTATTTCAGAAAAACAAAAAAAAAGCTACAATGATCCTATATACATATTGGACGATCCTATAAACAATGATTCTATCATACATGTTCCACGATTTCAGCAATCAATTATTTATAAACTTTTTAGATACAAGTTATACTACAAAATGTGTATCAGCCATGGGCCATTGATTACAAGGTACAAAAATGGGAGAATTTACATATCTAGAAACAATCAAATGAAATCTTCATCTACAAATGTGTATTGCTTCCCATAATATACTTACAACATCCCTACGTATTTCTTCTAGTAGGACAGCAGTTGTTAAATCTCCAATTCCCTGCATAGCATTATAGAAACTGACTTCATTTTGAATGGCTTCAACTATGAATAATCGCAGGTCTTGCTGCTAAAACACTAAATTTAATCCAACAAAAAGGAGACTAAATTTCAATAGAGATGTCAGTTATACCATCAAGTTCATCTTTTTCACTTCCTGCAATGGTCTCTTTCCTGGCGAGCACTCCAGTGCTCTCTCTTAGAAATAAGAATGAAACCCATGACCATTTGCTTCACTCTATATAAGGTAAGGATCACCTAGTGAGTAAGAATAAACTGTAAATTGCCTTCAAAAAGGATAAACTGTAGATGGCAAGCCTGTATGTGTGAAATCTTATTTTGTGAACAATTAGTAAATCGAAAGGTGATATCTGGAAGCGTTAGCTATGACTATTTTAGCATTTAGTGATAAAAGAGAATGTTCAAACATTGAAGTACCTATCTGTAGAACACAAGATGAAGCTAGTCAGGAACTTGGATCAAAGAACCAACATATCTGGCATCCTGAGAAGAGGCATAATGAGAGCGCCTGCAGCATGCACATATGTAGTCAAATTTGACTATGAGGATGAAACACTAAATGATCTGCCGCAAGCACATATGTAGTCAAATTTGACTGAGGATAAAAAGCTAAAATATGCAACTCCTTTTAGGTGTGCAAGACATGATTCATAACACAACAGAGAACAAACAATATATGAAAGGAAAATAAAATTATGTCCATCGTCTTCAGAAAACAATATATATAAAGAAAATGTGATACCTAAGCTTAGATGGCGTCGTCTTCAGATGGAACAACACAAGAGTGTTTTAATATCCTGCAATAGTAACGATGGAAAAGGTGGTATCAGTAAGGCATAGAGACTACCTAAATCCACTGGTTGCTGGTCTTGATCTCATACACTTTTGTTTGGGCAAATGAAGCTTATATCATACAGGGGTAGTGAACAGTTCAGTTTATTGTGCAAACATAATTACAATAAGAGGAACTAATATTTTTATAGGAGTACAACAGATCAATAAAGAAAGTAACCCTGTATACCTGACCAGTCTATATTTCAGTGCTTTAAACGGTGACGTTGAGTAAGCATACAAGTTGTGACTGAAATTACCAGTTCATTCGAAAGGGGTTTAATCAGAATTTTCAGAAGAAGCACACTAGTTCTTACAACATATTTTACTACCTAAATATAACATGAACAGTCCTATTAATCATTCCTAGATTCGATGCAGTTCAGAAGTAAAGATAATGCTTGTTTCAGTTAGGAACAAGAACAACTTAGCCAAAAGAGAATTTAGCCAACAATCATGTACAGTTTCAATTAGATTGTAGTGGATTCATACCTTTTCAGGTAACATTTCTGTGACACATACCACAAAATCATGTATAGCTTAATTCCACTTAACAAAACTCTGATTAGTGGGATGAACAATAATGTAACTAAATTGTTCAGAGACATCATCTAAAAACAACAATTGTACCTTGGTAACTCAAGCTCTTGTACGTAGCCACTTGGACATGTCAGTCTCGTGCCGATGAAATTTCAAAGGACATAAAGCTGCAGTGTACTAATTATTGCAATGTACTCAGAATTTTTTTTGAACTAATGAGCATATTTTGTACTAATTAGTTCATAATAATAAATCATATGAACTACACATTTAATAATAATCAGTCTTTTATATTAAGTACAGTGGATTTGACCTACATAGTTAATAACAATTAGTCTTTGATATTATGTTTCAGGATCTGTCAGATAGACAATATAACCCGTGCTCACTGCTCAGTCGAGTGAGGTCTCTGAAGAGACAAACGATCTGATCATAAACCAACTAGTTGATGCAATGGCCAGTGAGAAGAGCCGGCATTGCAGGTCAGGCACTAGCACACCTAAGCAGGTCAGTCTTGTCTCACATGGATGCATATGGTCTGACGATGATGGATTCCTCAAACACTAACACGTTTACTATTACTGTACTATCCAGCAGGACGTCCTTTTTTCTTCAGAAGAGACGCGTAACTAATAACTTAATCGCCCATCTACCTCGTGAAGAAGCCGTGCCCTGCACTCGAATCTGAATCAAAGCTCGACGGGATGCATCCTGCACTGAAACCATCAAATCGAATTAAGAAGGGGAAGGGAAACTAAAGGGGAATGACAAGAAGATGATATGGACGAGATGGAGAGGGGATCTGGAGGAGAAATACCTGGATCTGCAACTGGCGTTCAAGAAGCACGCGCGGGAAAGCAAGCGGCGGCGGCGGCAGCGACGATGTGCTAGCGGCAGCGGCGCCGCTTCTTTCTTCGGCACAACAGGAGACTCGCTCGGCATAGGCACGGAAAGCACGGGAGGCTGCTTGGGGCGAGCACCGGCGTCCAGCCGTCCAGGTAGCCGGGCGGGCCTAGCGGGGAGGCGACCCGAGTGTGAGGCTGTGAGCAGCGGCGTGTGGGGATGCCGGATGTGGACAGCCAAGGATAAGGTTTGGGGATTTTTTTTATTTGTTGTTTTGGTTGTGGCCAGCGGCAAGAGGCGCGAACATGCCTGCGAAAACTTGCCGCCTTCTGCCAAGTGAAAATTTAGGTGTCTATAAATTTGGGCATTTTATTGTCCTATAATCAATCATCTCATAGAAATATGTGTGATACAAAAAAATAACAAAAATCACAGGAAATTACAGATAATTATGATATGAGTTATGAGCTATTTTTTCTATGCGTTCTAGGTTAACTTACAGGGAAAAAATAATTATGTGCCGTACTTAGTTGGGACTTTCCCAACTAAGTACGGCACATAATTATTTTTTCCCTGTAAGTTAACCTAGAACGCATAGAAAAAATAGCTCATAACTCATATCATAATTATCGTCTTTTTTGGGTTTCATCTCTAGCCTACCCCAACTTGCTTGGGACAAAAGGCTATGTTGTTGTTGTTGAAAAAATAATTATGTGCGCCACACTAAAAGTAATGGTTCTATGTGAGTTTGTCGAACTATTAACTGATATCTCCCTGTGAGTTTTCATGTAGCCGACACAAAAAAAAATCAGGCATACATAGAATTTTTTGTTTCCAAGAGTGTTATTTTGTTTCGGCAGTGGCGACGACTTCGGCCCGTGACCGATGGCGGCGACGACTTCACGTGTACAAGAGAGACAAAAGAGGAAGGCAAAAGATGCATTAAGATTGGTGCTGCAGAGAAAGGTGAAAAAAAAGGCATGCGAGTGATTTGTGACACGGCTCAACAAGATGAGTCACAGATATGTACACATATCAGTGACGTGTCTGGACAACACGCGTCACTTTTATTATCAGTGACGCGTTTTGTCGAGAAGAGTCACTGATGTTTCCTTGTATCAGTGACGCGTCTAGGAAAAACGCGTCACTTTCCTTATCTGTGACGCGTCTTGTTCACCCGCGTCACCAATACGGCCATATATCTGTGACGCGCCTGGGTAATACGCGTCACAAATTTTATCAGTGACGTGTTTCCTTTGCAAGAGTCACTGATATATTGTTATTAGTGACGCGTATTGTTCCTAGAGCATGGGCAACAACTAATCAGTGACGTGTACTGTTTACCCGCGTCACTAATATTCTTATAGTGACACGTTTCTTTTCTGAGTCACTAATCGAGGCGTCACTGATAAGCTTTTCTGGCATAGTGAGAAGTCGTTTTGGATAACGACACGGTCTCCCAAGCATAACTTTGACTTCTTATTTTTATAAAAATATTTATTGAAAAGTGATATATGTATACTTTTATGAAAGTATTTTTCAAGACAAATCTATTCATATGGTTTTCATATTTTTAAACTCAACAACTTAAAAGTTATTCATGATTTATATTCCCAATGTTTGACCCAAACCTTGTCTAAAACGACTTCTTTTACTAACATGGAGGGAGTATGTATTGAGATAGTTTTAGAAAGGCCCGGAATGCTTTGTTATTTTCTCCTGGGAGGGTCGTCGGATCTGCAGGGTGCCGCTGCCGTGAGGGAACAGGCCAAGGGCTGCTGTTGCTGTGCCCCTCGACTACACGAGGCCAGCAACCACGGGAGAATGGGCTGGGGGTGCCGCCGCCGCCGCCGCTGCTTGTGGAGGTTCTGGGCCACGAAGCTTGTGGGCTGGGGTTGCGGCAAAGGGGCGTGGATGGATGGGGGAGGGAGGGAAGCGGTTGGAGTGGCATTGCATATCAGGAGGGGGCAGCGTCGCCGATGGGGAGGGATGGCCGAGCGGAGCGGTTGGCGTCGTGGCCTTGCGGATGCGGAGGCAGGAAGCACGGCTCTTGGCGGTGGCACGAGGACGCGGGTATGCGGGCGGGTAAGAAAATGTCCCAGTGTCAAAAATTTTGGGGCGGAGTCGATCGTTTGCCCAGGAACACACGTTTCTGGAGTCAGGCAACATCATGGGCCCATGGTTAATTAAATCTACACCTAATCAGTTGCGTTAAAAGTATATCCAAGGGAGGAGATCTTACGTGGGTAGACTGCTCTTCGGTGACAAGTGTTATTCAGTTTGTTCATTCCTTTATAATATAGATATCGGATGAAGTGGGCAAAGTTTACTTTCCCCCCGAAAGTAACTGCTAGGAATGATATATTTGAGGAGGACAACACGCGGACATCAAGATCAAGTCAGTTAACAATTGCTAGGAATGCACTACAGTATGTTTTTTTAAAGGTGTCGAAAAGGATATAATGGAAGTTGCTAACTGATGGTTTATTATAGTAGTACCGAAATTAACTGCTAGCATTCTGGACAGTCCAAGAAGTGTGTGTATGAATGCTTGTTGTATTGGGCATGGCACAAGTTCTACGTGAGGCCACGTTTACCTCACTAGTAATTTGTTCAAGTACGTTCTAGACACCAGAACTATCCCAATGAATTACCAACCTTTTTGAAGGTAAATAAAAGATCATTGTCTTCGTGGTTTCTCATGTCAAGCACCACGAAATCCGTGGGGACATACTCCTCACGGAGTTTTACCGAGTCGTCCTTGGAAAGGTCCCTCGGGATAGCGGGTAGTTTGATCGGACAGCTGCAGATGATAGATGGATGCAAGTTACAGATAAAGGACCACATAATAAATAAGCATATGTTATCTTGGACACGATGGACACTCAACCCAAGATCGCATATGGCGTTGTGGAAGTCTTGAGGTCCCATGGAGCACTTGATCGTTGGGCGGCCAGGATCTCCCTTCTTGGTCACAAAAGGTGGGCCTAGGAGTGGACCGTAGCTCGATCTTAGTGGAGGTTTACCAAACCTCATTGTGACTAGCTTAACAGATTCAATAGGTTCTTGGGGTCTGTATGTCCTATTGGACATTAGAGATTCGGAGCATTAGAAGCAATGTGATCAGTCCAATTGCATGTATTTCGGGGATTCAAATCAAATCAACAAATTTTCCATGTAAACAATGACATGTATGAGTTAGCTAGTAAACATAAATGTCAGGGGTTATATGTTGTAATATAGTGTGGGCTGCACGGAGCCTGGGCTCCCTTTTCTATGGTGTGAATGTTTGATGCCATGACCATCTCTATGATTGCTATGGTGGCAGGTAAGCACGCACCTAAGAATAGTTCCTTGCCTCAAATAAATTCATCAAGTGTAGTCCCCATGATAAAATGTCATTTGGTGAGATACTCAAAAGGATCATACAATCCAACAAAAAAGTCAAAGCAAATGACTGATTATATTAGATTCTGGCATGGCAATTATATGAGTAAATCAATCAACATATTTTTAATTGGATCTGAATGGAATTTCCAACAAATACATCATATCTATACCTAATAATAAAAATGCAAAATTTCTCTCCACCTATTTTTTGGTCCATCCATCCCTTAACTAACTCCGTGAATGTGGAAATTGTCCCTTCATCTCTTACCGCTTTGTTTATATGATGAAGTGTAGGGCTTTTTAAGGTAATGGAAACTTGTTTTGCAAGGTTGCAAGCATGATCAGGGGAGGTCACGATCTCATAGTAGAACACTGAGAAGTTGAGGGCCAGCCCAAGCCTGATTGGATGGGTTGGAGCCAAATCAACAAGAGCAATGTCCTACAAACCAAAAACGAACAATAATGAATCACAATTAACAAGATATGCGTGGTGAACCTATCAACTTGTACACAAAGATCAAACCTGAGCATCTTTATAAGCATTCATGGTGCTCTCCACAGCATCCTTCCTCCCAGCACCTGACTTGAACTCAGCAAGTTACCAGCAAAAATCATTGTGAGAAAAAAATCAGATACCAAAATATACGTGCAGTAGGGAGTAAAAAATATTCTAAAAAAATCAAGCACTAAATTTGGACATTTAGTGGACAAGTTCTATTATTAAGCAACAAACATAAGGCCTACACATTAATCCTTGGACAATATTTTTTATCATTGCCGTAGGTGGCACCTGAAGATATAAGATGAGAAGGTGAGGAGCCTAATTTAAACCTTCTAGGTCGTGGTGCTCACATTCCATGGTGTGAAGAAGGTACTCACCTGCTGATACCAAATTGGATTCCTCAACCACGTTGAACACCAGGATGAAATTAACTGAACTATCAATGGTAACCCAGGATTGATAATTTTCAGTGTGGATTGTCGATGCATATAATAATGCCTCAGAACAATGAAGTGTTGTTTTTAGCCCTAATACCCTATATACTTCATATAATGCGAGAAATAAGCAAGGTGACCATTAAAGTTCTTAAAGGTTAACTTAGACATTCAAAATTCTACAGGATGTCAGCACCAAACAATAGGCAACACCATAGATCATATCAACAGCAAAGATGTCTGGAATACTTTGGTTTTACAAAATTCTTTTGTTTTTCAAAAGCTACCGAGTGTTTTTCTTGCCATGGCTAATATCATACATTGACATTCAGAAGCAAGACACAAATGTATATAAAAGGTTATGCAGTAGAAGACAAGAAAATAAAATCAAATTTACATCATACACGCATGACACGAGTCACACCTTTTTAGCCCAATTCTCTCCTTCAATTGCCTCAGTGTTTGTGGATGAAGTTGCAGCACCACTGGCATGCACCTTGATAATGTGGCTTGCTATTCGCTGTACTGAAGTTTCACTTAGTCTCTCAGCTGCTAGAATAGAAAAGTTGTAGAAAGAATTTTGCTTCATACCTTATCTTGATCATACACTCTGATATATTTGATAATAAAGATTAGATCAAATCTAGAAAGAATGGTCGTCTCAAGATCAATTTTATCTCGTGCAGTCTGATGAGCATCAAAAGAAAATTGTCAAATTAATTTTCTTGCATGTATGGCTACAACAGTTTATACTTTAAAAAGATGGATACTTATTGAGTCAATAAAAACATGTTTACCAACCTTAAGATCATCATAGCATCCTGCAATTGGATTGGCAGCTGCAAGAACTGAAGTCCACGAATTGAGTACTGTTGTAATGCCAGCTTTGGCAATAGATCTTGTCTGCTGCTCCATGGCCTCATGAATTGCATCTCTGGAATAGCATAAGAAAAGGGGGACAACTGGGTTAATGTGGTTTCGAGAGCAGACCAAAAAAGGAGATGTAATATGTTTATTCTAGTTTCACCAAACATGTAAATTGATGCTTATTTGTCTTTAGGTCTCATCTTGTCAAATTCATCGATAAAAACTACTCCACCACCAGCCAAAACCATGGCTCCTCCTTCCAAATAAAACTCACGCTGTAGAGAAAAAAAAATAAATGTTTATAACCTTTGAAAACTGAACTTTAGTAAACAACAGCAATTCAGTGAAATAAACCTACCGAGCTACCCACAGTCCGTACTTGTTTACAATTCAGTGAAATAAACCTACCGAGCTACCCAACAATTCAGCCTTTCAAAACTGAACTTTAGTAAATGTTTACATCGCTTTTTCATAGCATGCCCATAGTCCGTAATTACAGACAACTAATTGGTAAATTCGACAAGTTTGATTCTCGTGAAAAAAATCAAGGCATTGGCCTGCCTGTTGATGCATGGCTGCCCATGGCATTTTCAAGTGTGTATATATCTGATAATCTATATGTTGCAAATGAATCAATATGGCAGCAAGCACTATCTTCTGTTTTAATGCAAGCCAGTTATAGAAAAACATATTGATATACATTCCAGTCTCCTTGAATCGGAAGGTCTAAGTGCTGGATAAGTAGGTAATACAAAAAGAAAATATCAACAGGAATATTTTCTTAGAGTGGAAATAAAAGAAGGAAATATATAACATAGAAAATAGAAAAGAGAGCATATTCTTCTTATTTTTTTTAGAGTCCAGACAACAGTCCATAGATGCTTTTGCAGGCCAGCAATTCAAACTCAATCTAGATGCTTTTGCAGGCAAGCAACTCAAACTGAATCCAACGAATAATCATAAAATCGGCATTGCACTGACACGATTTAGATCTGAGTTTCGGGTAATAATAAGACTGGCCTACAGGAACCATTTTGAATTCAGACCAAACATAATCGATCAGAAGTCTAGACTATTGCACATTTGTTTGGAACAGTAATAGACTATTGCAGCAAAATTTGTAGGGCTATTTATATGGTTGATAAATTAATACAGCCGTACACCAGCACTATTTATATGGAACAAGCAAATAAGCAAAGGATCAAAATCAATGGGATGGCATGAGTAAACACAACAAAGCAGCTCAGGTTGGGGCTTGCCTGCAGTCGCGGGAGGAATCCATGAAGTTGCCTCGTGAAACAAACTGGAGCAACAAGGTTGTAAAACTATGGAAGCTCCTTATCGCAGATCTCTATAGTCCTAATTATATAGCATGCCTACTACCCAAGCAAAAGGGAGCAACAACCAGTACCTATTTACCACTTAGAAGCACCTCACGGATAAACTGGACCTGAACTCTGGAGTGGTAAAGAACAAGTTCAACTTTGCTTCATTTTGTCCTATGATAAGAGCAGCCTTCACAATTTCACCATGGGTAAACTCAGTATACTTTTGTAAGACATTGAACAAATTTTCCCTCCTTTCAGTAGTCTGCTTTTGAGCCTCAAGTTCCTTCGAGTATGCAGTCTGGATAGCATTCAAAGCACCTGCATTCGCTGCTTCAGCATCAACAAGAGTTTTCAGTGATTTTGATAAACCTGAGAATTTCAAAGCAAAGACGTCCTCGTCAAAAAACATCCTCTTCTGACTGGACCATTATCTATAATATAAATTTAAGTAAGTTCACATGTGTGCAAATTTGGTTGGATGGAAGTGAAAATGTAAAATCAAGCACACAGTCAAGGAAATCCTAAAGAGGCATGTAGACTGAAATTACAATGAAACATAAATAGTACCTCAGTTCTACTGTCAGGTTGGGAGGCGTCATCAACTGTTGGATAGCTGTTGACATCATTGTCATTATGCTTAATGTAAATCTCAAGAAATGGGGTTTGATCTGCATATTTCAACATCTCTGAAACACATGTGTCATCAGTGAGGTTGTCTATAGCAGCTTCAAGACTATGTCCAGGAATGGCATAGAACAGAGTGTCACTGTCCTTGAAACCTAAAGTTTTTGCCAGTTGTACTACATGGAAGTAGGACATTACATCCTTGTCAATATTTCTGAAAAGCCAGACTTCACCTCCATCATAAGTAGTGCTCCTTCCTGTGAAAAAGCACCCTCAAAGTGCATCAAAATGTTGACACACCCTAGAGCCATCATATCTGTATGAATTGAGTATTTGTTAGTAATTGAAGAAAATTGTTTTGGCAAAAATTGCTAAATTAAATTAAGCAAGTGAGTAGACGTCAGTAGGATTGGTTAATTGCATTTGAGCTGAAAGGTTACTAAATTGCACAACCAGAAGGTTGCTAGGTAATAGGAAAATTATATTGTTAAATTAACACAGGTCATGGTGAACCAAGAAAATCACAATGATTATCTTGGTGTCGAGGCAGTGCATATGCAGCAACATGACCGCATGACTCAATCGATTATATATGTACAATCCAAAATAATATGACTTCCCCCTAATTTTCCTGCACATAGATGTCCTGCACAACAACACAACCCGACACTATTGCAGAGTGATTCAGTTGATTACATGTGTACAGACCTCCTAATACCGGAGAAGGGACTCGTCGCCTTCGCGCGATGGGAGCAGTGCCGACTACGGCCGCAACGACGTCGGAGAGAGAGTGCACGATTGGGAGGTCTAGGAGAGGCAGGGCGCCGGAGCAGGGACTCCGTCGAGTCCGCACGGATGGGAGCCGATGCAGATTGCGGCCACAACAACAAAGCTTTATCCCGTCCACTGTGCCTCCTCGTCCTCGACACTGGCTAGCACCATCCGCAGGCGGGCCGGGCAGGCGCATGCAGCGGTGGCTGGCGGCGCACACAGCTGTGGGCGGGCGCGGGCGCCGGGCGGGCTCTTGAGCCAGGCAGACGGGAGCAAGGTTTCTTTCCTACCGATCGAGGTTTGTTTCTTTTGATTTTTGTTGCAAGGGAGCCAGGGCGGATGGGAGAGAGAGATGGGAGAACGTACTAGGCGAGTGATGGAGAAGCGACGTTGGTGGCGGTGGCGATCTTCAACTTAGACGGCGAGGAATGGAGGACGGGCGATGACGATCGCGCGAAGACGACGGCTCGGGTGGCGAGGACGGCGGCACGGTGTAGCACGATGGCAAGGACGACGGAGCAGGTCGTCCTTTTAGAGCGGAGGAGAGATCGCTCGCACGGGGAGGAGAGATCGCACGAGGAGGAGAGATCGCACGTACGTGATTGTTTCCCCTTCCATATTAGTCATGCGGGCTTCCACCTTCCGTATTGCCCTTCACACTTGCACAGGGAGAAGAGAGCACACGGGGAGGATATTTAAACGCACAAGGCGTACGATAAAGGTTTCCCCTAGTTGTTTCTTTTACATCAGCAATCCTTTTTTATTGTTTATTTTCTTTCGCACCCTTTCACCTTCACGTTTATATGTTATTTCTCTCTTTTACATTTGCATCTGGAATCCTTTCTTATTTTTTATTTTCATTCGTACCCTTCCACCTCCTACTATTACAATGGGCGCGGTTTCGCATGAGGCAGCAGATGGAAGTACCAAATGTTTGTCGCACCAAAAAGTGTTCATCTTTTATTCTTTTTAGTTGTAGAAGATATAGGTACCTTTTCTCCCTTTTTTCGCCAGAACGGTCGTCTCCCAGTACCTCCGTTGTGATTTTGAATTTTTTTTTTCTCAAAGCACCTTGGTTGTGATTTCTTATTTTCTAAGAAACGTGAAAAACAATCAATAAATAAATATAACACTAGACGTTGAGCTTTTTGTAATCTCTAAGCAACAAAAGATTGCCACTATCAAGTTATCGAGATGTACTTAAAATAATCAGAAATAAAATTTATTCTTATGAAAACTTACATCAACCAAAACAAGTATTAATATGAAAATTAATATTATGATATATTTATAAGTAAATATTTCTATACTTTGCAATAAGAGAAAAAATATCAAGGTCATAGTTTAATTTAACACACGCTTAATGACGCTGTCATATTGTTAATAACATTAACTTATATGGACGTCATGGTCATCATAAAATAATTATAGCTTTTAAATTTTATAGAAATGATAAAACATAAATAGATATATAGCATTCATGTTGTCGTTTTTAATTAAAATTTGATAATATTTTTTTCCGTTGCAACACACGGACATATTTGCTAGTATAACTAATTATTGACTAAATAAGATGAAGGAAATTATTTAAATGGAGGTGCCTAAAATGAAATCAAAACAGGGCTAATTACAAGAGACAGAGGATGCATCACACTCACACGTGTATACCCAGGCAAAAGGTGCTTGTTCTCTTCATTTCTTTTCCTCCAAAAAGTATACTGTTCACTGGTGGGCAGGTGCCTAGCTGGCTCTGTTCTGGAACGCTAGCACCCTATGCCTCTGCAACAGGGGGCCTTCGACTCTGCAATGCATCTATGGGGCTCTAGCTAAGCTAAGAGCTAGGGATAAATATCAACCTTCCCTTCCTTTGGTCAATGGCTAGACGGCCTTGCGTAAGTTTTTCTGATTTTCTCTGTTTCGTCTTTTGTTTCCTGAGTTTGGAATTCGGCATTTTGTACCTTTTAAAGTTTCATGTCCAGTAAGGAGCAATTCCTCCTGTTTCATTAAAAAAATGCGTTTCTACGACTGTACGTCCTGAGTTTGGAACTCGGCACTTTGTACCTTTTAAAGTTATCCAGGAAAGGGCAATCCCTCCTGTTTTCATTAAAAAAATGCGTTTATGCGGCTGTGCGCCTGTGCCAACGACCAACGCGGCCAGCTGACCAGGCGCTGCAGCGGTGCCCGCTGTACACCGCACGTCCGCACCACTGCGGCCTGCCGCACCCGGCAACTCCGCATCACTGCCACGGCCCCCGGAGCTCCAGGATCGCTGCCGTTTCACTAGTCGCCGCCTGGCGCCTGCCATGGTGAATCTGCCGCTGGCCTTAGGGGTTTCGAATCCGAATTGTCATGTCGAACTCGCAAGAGAGGAAAATAGGGATGGGGTAGTCGGTGGAAGCGTGGGGCTATGGGCAGTTGGCCTATCAACTATGTTGTGGCCATGTTTCCTATACTGGGCTACACAACTTGACTTTGGTTTTATCTTTCTTAATTTGAAGCCCAACATATCTATCGAATTTAAGCCCATGCTGTCAGCAGGGCCATAGTCGTGCCCTCTGCTCGTCTTTTACCTTTAAGACTCATTTAAGAGCTCCAAGAGTCTTTCCAAAGCTTACTCTTTAAATTATCATTAATAGAGCCATCCGCGCCGCAGCGATCGCCTCGCGGCAAAGGCGGTGTTCCGTGACCCGAACCCGGAAGTCCAGGCCAGGCGCGTCCTGGTAAACAAGTGGGAGCGCCAGCCGGATGACGCAGCACGCGACGTGCCTGACGACAGGATCATGGCGAAATTCCATGAAACATTCAGCGAGCGCCTCTCTTCGGATACTAGGGAGGCCATGCGCGAACTGTGGTTCCCCAGGGGCGGCGCCCGCCGCCGCGCGGTAGCGACACGTCTGTTCCAATGAGTGCCAACCACATCCTCATCTGGAACGCCCGTGGCCTAAACAGCCGTGCGCGGCGAAGCGCGGTACGTGACTTGGTTGAGTAGCACCGTGCCGCCATTGTCTGCTTACAGGAGACGAAGGTGGAACATTTATCAACAGCCATGAACATTGACACAACAGGGATTGACTTCGATCACGCCTACATCCCGGCTACAGCCGTCGCCGGCGGCGTGCTCATTGCCTGGCGACGCGATTTATGGGCTTCGTCGCTCGCCATTGTGCGGCAGCACTCGCTCTCCGTTTGCCTGACTCAGCTCAACGGGCCAGGTTTGCCCTGGTGGCTGACAACTGTGCTCCTGGTCTCGTGGTGCATCTGGAAGGAGAGGAATGCCCGAACGTTCGACCATCGGGCAGCGACGAGTGCAATTCTGGCACAACGAATCATCACCGAGGCGGACGAGATCATTGGTTCGGACTTCAGTTCCATCGGGCTGCTTACTGCCCTGGCCACGTAGCCTCTTGATCGGCTGGCCCCATAGCGCAATTTGTTATCTAGTTAGTACGACCGCGCGGTTCCGCCACCTCGGTGGCGACTTGTGTCATGTGTGCCCCCCGTGAATCCTACGGCTCCTCGCCGTGATGGTTCACGGGTTTGTCAAACTCCTGATTCCACTTAATGAAGAACGTGCAATTGCACGCTTTCGAAAAAAAATAACTTTTCACTCTCCAACAGTTTTTCTATATCATATTTGCACTCTAGAGTCATTCTCGTTTTCTATCTTTGTCTAGCAAGAAATCCAGAATAGATGATGGCTATTTTTGGATAACCGATTAAAGAGTTTGTTTGAGGGTATTTTTTCACCATAATCTCTATTCGTAGCAGTTAGAGCATCTCCAGCAACACTACCCAACCCCAATTTGGGTAGAGGAGGACAAAAAATCAACTCCAGCAGACTACCTACTACGCCCCACAGATTTGTTTTGTACCCAAATCCTTCCTCCCACTACCCATTTCTGTTGGGCCGAAGCAGACTACCCAAATCTTTCCCCACCACATGCGCTCATTTCTCCTGTCCTGCCCCCGGCGGTGCAGCCTGGCCTGGCACGGCAGCCATTTCCCTCGGCATGGCCACGACCTCCATTGGCTCGGCGGCCATCTCCCCTAGCATGACCATGGCCGCCATTTTTCTCCAACGTGGTCATCTTCTCTAGCGCTACCCCCTGGCGGCGCGGCCATCTTTTCCAATGCTACCCCCGACGGCACAACCATCTTCTCAACCACTACCCCGTGGCGGCCCGGCCATCTTCTCTAGCGCAACCCCAGTGGCGCAGCCATCTCAGGCCTGACAGCATCTCCAGCCGCCGCAGTAGAGAACAAGAGAGGGAGAGGATGACATCATGGCCCCACATGCCGTTCACTGCTAGATTGCATTTAGGTAGTCTGTCTTAGTTAGTGTTGCTGCAGTCGAAGACACAAAAATAAGTAGTATAAAAATAGGTAGCTACCCAATATGAATAGGCTATTGCTAGAGATGCTTCTGGGAAGAAGGTAGAGAGTCTGTTGGAATTGCTCTAGGTCCTCCTCTCGGTGCTTCATTAGCAATTTTTTTTTGGGGTTGGGGGGGGGGGGGGGGGGGGGGGCGGCACCTAGCCCCACTGCTGGATGAACCACTCTTGCAACTAAATTGCCCTACAGGAGGGACCTCATCTTTCGACGTGGAGGCATTCGGACGCCGCTTTTATAATCTACAGCATCGGTGGGTAGGTGGGATCAACGTTGAAGAATCACTGATGTGATAGTCAGATGGATCCAATGACCAAAAAAAATAATGTCGGGTCACTATAGAAAACGAGGGTGATACGAGAATGACCCTGTTCTTCCGGCTTATAATCCGTACTTTTCAGCTTGTTTTTTTAGCTGAAACAGTGTTTTTCTCTCACAATAAATCAGCCAACAGTGTTTTTCAGCCGGCTTATCAGCACAGCCGAACGGGGCCAATGTCACTGCCGGGAGTGGCTTAACCCAGCAACTTATTTGCCCATTGATCAGTTTGCCATATGTCAGCCGCTGGGCCGAAATCACTACTGAAATCCGCTGCTTTGCTGAGTGCCTAGAACACTCGGCAAAGCCCCAAAAACACTTGGCAAAGGCTTTGCCGAGTGTAACACTCGACAAAGAGCGCTCGGTAAAAATTCTGTCGGCAAAGGGCTCTTTGCCGAGTGTCATTTATCGGGCACTCGGCAAAGGCTTTGCCGAGATCGAAACGAACAAATCATAAAAAAATAGAAAAAAATTTTTTTACGAGGAGAGGCCCCCACCTAGGCCACACACAGCAGCCACAATATTTTTTCCAAACTTTGCGCCCATCAAGATTCGAACCATAGACCTCCTCACGCATGTGTACGCACGCGAGCCCCTCTACCATTGTGTTCCTCTTTCATTTGTGTCTATAAGACGTTTTTTATTCTTCATATATTGTACTAAAACGAGTGTAAATTGCTTATTTGAGGCTCTAAACGAATTCAAATCAAAAAGTTGTCAACTACAAAGTTTTATAACTTTTTGAGATCTACAACTTTCATTTAGGAAGTTTTTCCATCCGAGATTGTTTAAAAAATTTTGAATTTCAAATTTGAAAATTCAAACGTACTTTTGCATGACAAAATGATTTCAAATGAAAAACTTGTTAACTACAAAGTTTCATAACTTCTCGAGATCTACAACTTTCGTTTTTGGTGTTTTTCCATCCGAGGTCATTTGAAAAAATCGAATTTTAAAATTTTGAAATTCAAACGTAGTTTTGCATGACAAGATGAGCTCAAATGAAAAAATTGTCAACTACAAAGTTTCATATCTTTTCGAGATCTACAACTTTTATTTAGGTTGTTTTTCCATTCGAGGTATTTTGAAAATTTTAAATTTTAAATTTTAAAATTTAGATGCAGTTTTGTATGGCAAGATGATTTCAAATGAAAAAGTTTTTAACTACAAAGTTTCAAAAATTTTCAAGATCTACAAAGTTTATTTTGGTTGTTTGATCATTTGTATATCCGACATGGTGATTCTAACATTATTTACAAATCGTATATATCTCTCTTGTAGTTTCTTAAATTACAAGAGAGAGATCTAAAATTTATGAACAAATTTACTTTTATTTTCTCGTATGAAGAAATGACCTAAATAAAAAATATTCATCTTGATGAGTTCTACAACTTTCTAGTTGAAAACTTTTTCATTTGAGTTAATTTACTGATTCAAATTTTAATTTGAAATTTATCTTTGCCAAGTGCATAAAAAAAAGCACTCGGCAAAGAGCTTCTTTGCCGAGTGCCCGAAAAAAACACTCGGCAAATCATTTAGCACCCGGCAAAGTTCCATTCTCCGGTAGTGAATGTGATGGCTGCAGTGACACCAATGTTTTAAATAGCGGGCTAAGGTGTTTAGCGGTATATCTCTAAAATAGCTAATAGCGGAGCTATATCGGGCTATAGCGGGATATAGCGGCTAAATTATACATGAACACAAATAGCGGCACCCTGCCTCAAAAGGCTATAGCGGGCTATAGCGGCAGCTATAGCGGGAGATTTAAAACTATGAGTGACACCATAAACGCAAAAGCCTGAAACACTGCTGAGCCCTAAACAGGGCCCAAATATATCGAGTCCAGGCTAGGGCAGGGGAGGAGAGGTGTACTTGACTTTTTGTTTGTGTGCGTTTTCACGCTTCAAACAGCTGTCTTTGAAACCATCACATCATGATGATGTTATTCTCGAGAAAATATATAAAACAAGATCCATACGTACAGAATATAGTCTTTGTGTCATTCTGATATCACCAATCCATATTTTTCAATCTGTACTAAGCAGCTGATTTATTCTAGAAGTACTATTTAACTATGCGTGTACGTGCCCTGTAACTATAGCTGATATGCGTATGTGAAATAACCAGCAGAGAGGCGAGTTGCATTCCTAGATTCTTCAGAAACTGTCGCAATTGGCCGGCTGGAAGGACAGCATCGACTTCTCCACGTCGTACCGGATATGATAGTTCATTTGCATGATGTTTCCGACAATGGAAAGGCTCGGCGACTTCTGCACGATCCAGCAGCTGACGGTCTCGTCCACCGGCCTGAAGTAGTTCTTCGTCGGCAGGTCCATGTCGCCGCCGTCGAAGTGCAGCACCATGGATGGGAAGACGGCGCCGGACGTCTGGAAGCAGACCTCGTACCCATCCGTGCCCGGGACCCTCGTGAGGTTCGTCGTCTGCGACAGGACCGCCGCCTTGGCCAGCGTGTACGCCGGCTCCGCGAGGTACGTCAGCGTGGTGCCGGAGTCGAAGATGATGCCGCTGCTTCCGGTTCCGGGCGTCGTCGCGGCACCGATTGAGATACTCTTCAGGTTGACGCTGTAGTAGGTGGATGTCTGCAGGAGCGGCGTTGACTGGACACCGGCGCCCGTCAAGGCGCCGGAGCCGAACAGGAGCGGGCTCGTCTTGGCGGCGTCGCTGGTGAGGCAGTAGGAGAAGGCGCCGACCTTGAGCTGCGAGACGAGGGACAGCGGCCCGCTGCCGAGGCCGACGAGGCCGGAGCCCGAGCCGTACCCGCCCTCCGACATGTTGGTGCAGCCGAAGCCGATGCCTGCCACGGCGTCGCTGCCGAGCGTGAAGGTCTCGCTCCCCAGGTAGCCTTGTGTGTAGTGGTGCGGATCACTGGCAAGGCCGTACGGGTACATGTAGTCGCACTCGGCGCCACCGGCGCTGCACTGGGACGATGGCAGGTCGCTGCAGAGGCCGCTGGAGCATGGCAGCTTGGTGAAAGACGACGACTTGTTTGGGTAGTAGGAAGGGGAGCCCTGCGGCGCGCACCGCTTGCACGCGCCGCACTTGGCCCAGATGAGGTCGCTGCCGGTGTCCGCGAGGGCCGACAGCTGCTGCGGTGGCGTGCCCATGGAGAAGGTCATGTCGTATGCGCCGCCGCCACTGTCCATCTGCAGCGGCGTCTGCGCGCTCCCTGACCCTGAGGCTGCTGCGTCAAGCAGCCGGGCGGCGAGGATGGACAGCCGTTGGCGAGACTTGTGCGCAGCCCGCGTTAGGTTGATGGCCGGCTCGTTGCGGGTCATGGTGGCACGGAGGAAGCCTCGGCGTTCGGAGTAGGCCGGAGGAGCGGCGAGGAGGGAGCAGATCGTCACGAGAACGAGGATGGACGATCTTGTCGTCGCCATTTCTGGACAACCCAAGGATTTCTACCTGCTCTGATGATGACGACGATGATGGCTAGGTACGAGTATGTATATATAGATTCAGGAGTCCACGATACAAGTGTGTACGGTCGTACGTGATTTACCTTTACACAAAAAGACCACGCGCAGCGTGTTATCCACGGCATTTGGAAAACCGGACACAAATAACAATGATGAAATGATGAATTCCTTGTGACGACATCGCAAATGGAGTATACCAACTAGCAGTATCTCATGGAACACTTCGAGTGTGAAGCCGTGTGTATTACTAAGGCATCTTTTAGCACATCTCAACTTCACTAGTAAAGCTATTTTTGAATAGCTTTCTCAGTAAATAAGCTGAGCTGTTTTAGAAAAACTGTTGTGCAAAACATTTCACCAATAGCTTCGCGCATGGTTGAGAGAGAAATTAGGAAGAGAGTTGTGAAAAGCTACTTTTTTTCACCTTCATCTTTATCTATTCCTTTGTGAGAGCATAAAAAAGAGCTTCACCCCATGAGCTGTTTTGAAAAAGAGGTGTTTAGCAAAAAAAAAAAAACAGATAGCTTATGAAATAGTGGTGGAACTAGGGGGAGAGCATGGACCAATGCCTCCCTAACATCTGACAAACTTTTATTTACCTTTGCTGTAATCACTGTATCTGTAGTTATTTTCAAGTGAAAGAGAGATTGAATGTGCTGTCTCCATGTGTTACCTTGGTCTTGCCGCACCCCCCTGCGCGAGTTGTACGGCTGGTTCCACCTCTGTTATGAAGTTATTGGTGAAGCTATGTCAAAGAGACCCTAAGTAAAAGCCTAGAGAAAAGAGTGAATTCTATTATTTTTATTATTTGTTTATGTAAGTAATATCATTTCATTTTGAATTTTCCGCCTCACGATACTATTTTCTTAGTGAGTGCGCATGGTGTGTCATGGACAAATATTGTAGAACATGGAAATAGGAACAACTTATTACTGCCCAAACCACCAATAAATCAGCTCACAAACTTCGTCAGTTCGACCTTCATTTAAACTAGGAGTAAACCCAATGTTACCTGGTAACAAATTTATGCTGAGAAAAAAAATCAAAAAAGTAGTATTCATGTCAATTAAAAATAGAGTTAAATAGCAGCAATAGGCCATAAAATTGTCACCGTGTGAGACATAAGTCTATGAACTCTGAAAAGATATTTATGGATAACTAAACTTATCCAGTAACACACCATTCATGGTCTGGAAGCGTGCTGACATGGACACTTACCCGTCGGATCCACATGTCGTCCACAACCACTTTTGTCTTCTCCCTTCCCACGGTCTCTCTCTCTCTAGCTTTTTTAGGTTTTTTATAGGGTCTCTCTCTAGCTTTTGGCAGCTTCGAGAATGCCTCCTAGCCGTCGACCATGATCAGAGTCTCAGAGATGGGCTGGTATGAATGGCTTCGAACTGCGGGCTTTGACTGCTCCACAAATGACATATGGACCCGCGGGTCAGCGTCCATATTGGCCAGGCATGTAGGCAGCAAGGTGCTGCCATGGGGTCCAAAGAGTCCGCGATATACTAAGCGTGTACAATTGTGATTTATACAAAGAACATGTGCCATGTGACCTACCACATTTTTAAAACCAAATACAATTATAAACAAACTCTATCTAATTTTTTCCGAAGGAACATAACTCTATCTCAGTGCTACGGAACAAACAATCACTCTGCCGGCCCAATCACTGCCAGAATTTCAAAACCGACACTCTGCTGGTTCGTAAAGAAAAAGCCTATTACTGCCAGATTTTCTAACAAACCGACGGTGATGGATATTATCACTACCAGTTGGTATAAAAATCCAACAGTGATGTCTATCAGTGTCGGTTGTATTACCAAACCCGGCAGTGATCCATAGATTCGGACCAGAAATTTTTATCCATCTGGTTAATTCCCTCTCGTCCATGAGATATTTCCTCTTCTCCCCAACATGCCAGACAACCTCCTCCCCAAATCTCGTCCCCACACCTCGTCTCGCGCCTCACCTCGCCGTGCGCCCATGCCACCACTCCAGTAACGCGCTGCTCTTGGTCATGCCACCTTATTATGCGCCCACGCCTGCACCTCCTCGACGAGCGTAGCCGCGTCCTTACACCCGCGCCCTTACACCCGCGCCCACACCCTCATGTGTGTGGCACCGAGCACCACCCAGTTAGCCGCCGGGATCTCCTCCGCCCCAGGTTGGGAGTGTGGATCCATCCCCACGGCAGCGCAGCCACATGGCTTGGTGCGGATCCACTTCGACCCCGGCGAGCGGAGTAGCACGGGTGAGCAGACAGCACCGGTGGCTTCTTCTACCTCCGGATCACAGTGCTCTCTCTTTTCTCACTCTTTCTTTCCCCGACAATCTCCCCTTCCCAGTGCTCTCTCTCACACTCTATCTTCTTAGATCTGGCGTTAGAGTAGGGAGGAGCGCAGCCTCCGCCGTGAGACCAAGCTCGTCCTGCTCGGCGGCAGCTCCACTCTCTCCCCCTCCTGGCCTCCTCTCCCCTCCCTCTATGTTGTATGAATCAATTTTGTGGTTGAGTTGATTGTGATGCGTTGAACCCTTCTCCTTTGTGATGTACGAATCAATTTACGGATGAGTTAGATTTGTCATGTGTCAAATCCCTCCTCTGTCTGTGATGGAGCGGCGGCGGTAGCCAGCGACTATGGCGGTGGCGGTGGTGGCGGCGGTAGCGAGCATGCTCCAGCAAGCAGGAAGCATGCTTGCTGTATTCCTTTTTTTTGTTTTTAAAGCATATCACTGTCGGGTGAGATAGTGGCACTGATAGCCAGAGGCATCACTAGCGGTTTGTAGTAACCGGCAGTGATATGAACCCCATCACTGCCGGTATGCCACTATCAGTTTAAAATAAAATCCGGCAGTGAAAGGAGGTTTTGAACCAACAGTGATGTGAAGGACTGAGATAGTGTCTATTGATATCAGTTGTCTCGGCATAATTTATTATACTCAACCAATCAAAAATGAACTCCAGCCTCCGGCCGTTAAAAAGCTATTGAAAGGTACAGGATGCTTGGAGTCACATGTAAATAAGATGGTGCATTATATAATCTCAGTTGTATTGGAAGTCACTCTGTTAATATTTAGTGGAGTTTGATAAGAATCTCTCCACATACTAATTTCCTACTCAAATCATGATGCGAATCATTGAACCATATTTTTCGGACATGACCCCAAACATATGTGCTATAGTTAGTAATAAAAGAGGCTATTTCCACAGGCTGTGCTGGAAAAGACCAAGAAATCGATTTCCATGGGTGGTCTATAAGTTGGAGCCCCATGTAAGCGCATGTACAAGCAGTTCTTATTCTAGCGGCCTCTAGAAAAAAAAACAAACAGTATCACCTTTGAAAATAATTCAAGTAGTCACTGGTAGAGAACTGACTTTCCGTTTTTGGTGTTAGTCCCGGTTGGGATTGGGCCCGGGACTAACAATATAATTAGTTCCGGTTGGAACCACCAACTAGGACTAGAATCCCCTGTCTAGCGGATAGTTGTCGGTGTTTAACCACCGATAGTCTACCACGGGGATACCTGGGGCAGTTGTTCGGGCTTCGGCGCGTGCTAGAACTCGACAGTGAACGCAGAGATAGTCGATTTATACTTGTTCGGGCCCTCAATCATGATCGAGTAATAACCTTACGTCCAGTCAGCATTAGCCTCTACGTTGGATTGATTGTATTGCGTTGTCTCTTGTTACAGGGGTGCCCACGCCCACTCTTTATATCAATAGAGAAGGTTGCGGTGCAATTACAATCCTAGTCGGATCCTAAGAAGGTGTCATGAACTAAATACAGAAGGTACTTTTCATAGAAATCCGGCTAGTCTGGCCTATTCTACTCGGATTCGGTATAGTGGATGCTACTCCTCTCCTTGCTCCAGTCCGTGGGTCAGGCCAGGGCCCACGACTCGTAGTCACATCGCTGGGGAACCCTGTGGGTCCCACATCAACAAGCCCCGAGCATGTCATGGTTGAACTCGAAGACCTCCTGTTTCTCCAGCCATGCCTGATGAATCAAGCTTGTTCCGGGTTCTTTCATCGTGAACCCTTAAGTGGTCCTGTCTTGAAGAAGTCTTTCAAGTGACGTGCGCTTTTTATTTTGAGGATATGTACCCTGAGTGTAGGCCCCGAGCCTCTTGCCATTTGGAATAAAAAGTTAGAGTGTCTTGAATTTTGATTGTTGAAAAAACTAAAAATCTCTTTTGATGATATGTACCCTACAACCCCCGAGCATCTTTTTGAGTTCTTTTTTATCGTCGAGAACTCGGATAGAGGGTCTTTTATTGTCTTCTTAGGTAGCTAGCTTTATATCCGAGGTTGGTGGTAGTTGGCGGTTGAATTGAATTCTCTATAGTCACGAGGTGTACGGTGTTGGTACATTCTTTCGAATATGCTTGTCCTTAGTACTGTTCCTTCATGCATGTCCTCTTTTTATTGCTTTCTGTCTTTTCATTGAGACATTTGTCAGACTTGTTCTGTTGGTGCTCCTAATCTATGTGCACCACTCTTTGTCCTATCAATACCTTCCTGGTGTGCTGCTTCGATTCATCAAGTGTCTTATTGTACAGTTCGAAGCCTCTACAGCCATGAATATGATAGTTTGTGAAGTAGAGCAGCCCCCGGGCATGAGTTGCGAGTCTTGTGAGTCTTGTAGCAGATGAAAGAAGTCTTGTGATCGAGATTAGAGGTAGACTAATCTCGCAGCAGCATTGTACCAGGTAGTACGTGGTGGCAGGTGGAAGAAGTCTTGTGATGTGGGATGCGTTCCATCATCCAGTAGCTTCGGGTTGTTCCTTCCAGACTGTCTTACGACTATCCAGTGCAGATCAGCGTCTGATCTAGGATCACATCGTGCTTGGGTAGACTGATGCCTGTGAGCCTCACCTGGTCCATGTTATCCCGCTGTGCTGCTGATATCCGTCTTGGATGCACTACGTCCTTCCTTTGAAGAAAACAGTGTTTTCGAGTTGAGTGTCTTCTGCCGTGTTGTAACTAGGAGCACATAGTCATTTCCAGAGCCTGTTCTGCTTGAGCTTCTTGTTGCTACCTTGCTCATCGTAGTGCCTAATTTGTTGGGTCTTTTAAGATCTGTAACTTTATGTCCTTTGATGATATTGGTAATAAAAATCTTTCTTTCCCAATTGCTATCTCCCTTTGTGTTGTCTGAGAGCTTTTGAGTATCATTCGAGTTGTTTCTGGAATATCCGGGTTCTCTGGTAGCGTTCTGTAACGTCCTCTATGATTCTTGTGAATGGCGAGTTCTTTCTGAGTTGTGCGATCTGCAACAATTCGGCAACGGCTTAGTGTGAACGGATAAGTCTAAAATCTGCATGTTGCACTGTACCGTTGTGAAAAGTTGCATCGTCCGTCATTTCGGCCGTGTCAGTTATGGCAAGAAATGGACCGTTGTGTTCCCATACCGCATTAAGCAGGCCTGGTGGGCCACGTTTTTACTGTTGTAAATCTATTTAAGGGCCTTTTTTCTTCTTTTCCTTTCTTACCGTGCCTTTGCCTTCTAGCATTCAGCCTTTGCAAAAACCCTAATATCCAGAGCTCCATCACCACAATTGTCGCCGCCGCCGTCGAGCTTTTCCCACTAGCCTTAGATCCTCACCATTGTATGGGCAAGAAGAAGGCGTCAATAAAGTCAAAGGAAGTCTTGGTGGATGAGGAGACGTCGCTCTCGGTCATCGAGAATCAAGATTTTGTTGCCATGAGGGCCTCAGAGAAGATCTGGCCATCCCTGTCCATGATGGAAGACCAGCTGTGTGAGTTGGTTGGTGACGGTCTGATCTAGGAGCAAGGCTTTGCGGATTAGAAGACTCCAGGTCAGCATCGGGTTCCTGCTCTTAATCCTGGCGAAATTGTTTTGTTCATCTCCTTCATCCATGTTGGCCTTTGCCTCCCAGTGTATTCTTTTCTCCATCATTTTCTCCAATATTTTGGGGTTTGCTTAAATCACTTGACTCCGAATGGTGTCCTTCACTTGTCGGTATTTGTCCATCTCTACGAAACCTTCCTTGGAATCCCCCTTCCATCTCCTTGTTTCTTTATTTCTTTCATCTGAAACCACACCCCCGAGTGATAATATCTCTCCTCTGGGTGGTTGTGGGATTCAATTCTGCCATGGCAAAAACAATCTATTTTCAACTATGACCTGGTTGATTCTGTGAAGGAGTGGCATTCCGAGTGGTTTTACGGCGGAAACATGCTCCCCGGTCTTGCTGTTCACTTTGATTCTGGTCCTTCGGTCAATGATCGTTGGGAGAAGATCCCTCTATCCATCGAAGAGCTTAAAAAGATCTAGCCATTGCTTGATAGAATCCGAGTTCTAAAGCAGCAAGGCCTGACTAGCTTTAGAATTGTTGCTAGTTATCTGCATCGGTGAGTTCAACCTTTGAAAGCGAGGGAGAACTATGGTTTTGAGTACTCTGGAGCCGAGGACCCCTCTCGTATGGTCCTAGCTTTAGAGTTAACTGAAGAGGAGGTGGTAGAGCACATCAAGAAAATTCTGAAGGGAGTGAGCGTCGTTCCACACACGGTCCTTGAGTATCGTGCCGATAACCCGCCTCCTGCTGTGAGTTCTTTTACTTCTGCGAGTGATTTTCTATATATTTCCTTCATTGTTGGTGCTTTTTATCTTCAATTTCTTGCTCAATCTTTCTCCTTTGGTCATTTTGCTTATTTGTAGGAATTGAGGCGTAACTTTGTTGATCTGATCCCCGCTAATGACAACCCTACAGGGTTGAAAGTTGGAGAGAACCTTGCTGGGGCATCTTCCACCAGTAAGTCTCAAGCCGCCACCATCCTTCCTGGTGCTTCCATCGTAGAACTCGACCCAAACATTGAGTATGTTCCTCGTCCAGTTCCTCAAGCTCCTCATAGCATCAACAAGAGGGCGCGGACGGACGATGCTTCCACCAGGGTGTCTGCTACCAAGAAGCCTCATCAATCGAGTACTCATCTAGGTACTCAAGTTGTAGGTAGCATGTTGCTAGGTGAGTATTTCAATATTTTTGTCTTCTTTGTTGTTTATTCATGTCCTTAACCGAGTACTTTCTCTTTTCTCAGATGGTACTGTGGTTGAATTGCTCAAGGGCGAGAAGGATGAGGATGATGATGCGGCCCTCGACACACGTCGGTGAGTTGTTGATGTATTTTTTGTTTTGTTGCTATTATTCTTGGGCACTTCTTTTGATTTGTCCTAGTCATTGTCCTTTGTAGTAAGCGGGTGTCGGGCCTGAGTTCTTCTGGGGCTCAGGCGTCAATCACACATCCCTAGCGCAGGGTGGTGATGATATTTTTGCTGCCACCATGCCTCTGCTAAAGTCTTCAGTTCGGACTGGGGGTATTAGTATGAAGAGAAGGATAGCTAGGTGAGTTGATTCTGTCTAGCTTTGTTTGTCTCTATTTTCCCCTTTTCTAGTTCATCTTCTTATCGTTGAGGTTGTCCATCATCTTGTAGGTCCTCACCTTTGCCTTCCCCCAACCTCGGGTCAGCTTCTTCTTAGTCCGCTGGTGTGGCCATGCATACTGAGTCTCAGGACTCAGAACGCACGGTCAGCGAGGTGGCTGTGGTGGAGACGGTGGCCCCTGATGATCATGCTACCGCGAAGTCACCCACTCTAGAGGTGATTGTGACCATGGCAGTGGATCCGGCTATGGAGATAGCTGGGATTTCTACTGCTGCGGCTTCGGCTCTGGTGGTGGTCTCCTTGGCTTAGCCGACTTCTTCTGCGGCTGGTCATGCTTCCAGCAATCTTCGTCTAGAGGAGGATATGGTGCTGCAATTTGATGCCACCCACCATCTCTTCGAGTTGACCATGTCTTGGGGAAGGCTTGTAACTGGTGTGGCTTCCTTTGCAGAGCAGCTTTAGGTAGGCGTCTTCTTCTTTCATGTTTTTGGCTTTCCGGCTTGTTTTACTCTTTTTTTCTCAATTCCTTCCTTTTTCTGTGGGAGTAGTCTTTCTCTCGGGATCAGTCTAGCTTTTTTGGCTCGGGTGAGACTAAGAAGAAACTATCCTTTGAATTGAGCTAGCTAAAGGCGCAGTTAGCTAGTAAGGAGGTGGAGTTGGATTCTGAGCGCCAAGGGCATCAAGATTCTGAGAGGGTTCTTCGCGTGCAAATCATTGAGGCAGAGCAGAGGTGGGATGAAGCCATAGCCACCTTGCCGGATTCCTCTAGGAAATGTGAAGGTCTTAAGGAGTGTGAAGGTACTCCGAGTTCTTTTTTGTTTCTTTGCTTCTTTATTTTCTATAATTCTGTTCTGATTTTGCACAATCTCTTCTTATTTCTTTGACCAGTGCTTCATTGAGACAAGCAAAAACTCTTGGGGGTTGTTGAGGAAATAAAAATACTTGTCTGTAATAATCACAATAGGGCTGAGGAGGTAATTACTCGTGCTGAAGAAGATCTTGCCTTTGCCAAGTTAATTAGGCGTGGAGCTGACAGAGATCTTGTGCAGGTCCAAAAGACCATTGAGGATTTATCCCAGAAGCTTGTGGTATCTGATCAATAGTTTGCCATTTTGTAGAAATCTTTCAAGACCATTGCCAAGCTTCTTTGGACTTCTAAAGATGATGGAAGGACCTAAGGCAACTTTATCCCGCTGATTTCTAAGCGTCTCTAGAGCTTCGTCAAGAATGGGGTTTAGACGTGTGTCAAGAACATTTTAGCTCATATCCGTGTTCTTGCTCTGCCAGTCCCTCTAGAAAAACTTAGGGAGAAAGTCGATGATGACAATTATTTGGATTCCATCGAGAAGGCTAAACCTGAAGTTGAAGATTTGGCCACCTTCATCACCGAGAAGCTTGATATTCAGCTCCCTTGTTCTGACGATGAAGCTAATGGTTAGGCTTTGTAGCACCTGGGTTCCTCCCTCTTATAAAGATATACTTTGTATTGTGCCTTGTAAAGGAATTCTAGTTCTTTGGATCCATCTTTCCTATTTTGCTTGAATCATTCGAGTGAATCTTTCTGAGTTATTTTACCTAACCTTGGAATTTTAAATATGTGCTGGATATAAGCCTTAATCATTGTAGGCGTGTCCAGGTACTTTTAAATTATGACCCTCCAACTGGCCTTGCTCTTATTTTTATGAGTCTTGTCGATTGTAGGCGCTAGATCAATCGGGTTCTCATCCAGGCCTGAAAAGACTTGGGATAGGTCGAGCTCAAGTATCTTTTTAATTCTTTTGCTCTTATCCAGTTGTGAAAACAACTTGAGATAGGGTGAGTTCCCTCTAGCTCTCATCCAGGCCATGAAAACAATCCAAGGTAGGTTCGAGTGTTAGCTTAATCAGCCTTACTCTCATCTAAGCCTAAAAAGACTTAGGATGGCGAGCTCAAGCATCTTTTCAACTCTTTTTCTCTCATCCGTGTAATAATAACTTGGGATAGGTCGAGCACCCCTGACTCTCATCCAGGCTGTGAAAACAACCCAGGATAGGTTGTGTGTTGGCTTGTCAGCCTTCTTACTTTCATCCAAGTCTAAAAATTGTCCAAGTATTTTGTCTTCTCCTTTGTAACAAGAAGATCTCGGTTGGTCTATCTGTTGAGCTGCTCTGCATGAAAAAGGTGCACCACTTTCACACTAGTTGCATTGCGTAGTTAATGTTGGAAGCTGAAGCGTCGTGTTGGTTTTTTTGAAGGTATTAACTCTACCCTTAACTTTAGGAGAAAAAATTAATTTTGCCTTTATGCCGAGGATGCTGTTGGACTGCTTGAGGAGATAGCTTAGCCCTATTTAACTACCCCTTTCATGATTGTTTTGGCATTTTCATATTTTCAATCTTGTCACAGCCAAAATGGTGAAGAAGTTTATCTAGAGACGCCGTGTTCGTAAGGTGTTGCGCTCATTGCTTGCCCGTTCTCCAAGAGCGGCTGTTTTGGTGGTGTCATCGAGCGGAGGGTCTTCGTCGACATCATCCTTAGCACCATTGTCCCTTGGAGTTCGAGAGGCTTCGGTAGTGGAGAAGGCTCCACCCGCCAGGACATCAACGTCAGATCCATCTTTGCGGAAGGAGGAGGATCCAGCGGCTGCTCCTGTGGCCAATCTCGTCTCCATCTATCCTGTTGATGCCACCTCAATTTGGGTGGATTTGATCATCCTTAGCAGTGATAGTGAGGATGAAGTTGAGTGGGAAGCGCTTGTCGCCGGGGATGAAGTCGACTAGGAAGCTCTTGCCACAGAAGATGTCAACGACATTGAGTCTGTGGGTAGTTGGTCCTCGATGAGGGTCTGACAGTGGCTTGGACACACTGCTGTTAGCCCTCGCTTTGATGTTGGCGTAATGGAGATTGAATGGCAGACTGTCCAGTCATAGATTCATCTTGTTATCCATGTAGGCTAGTAGTTCTATATGTCATGTAAATCTTTTGTTCTTCCTTAAATCAGAGTAGTTTCTTGTGTTGTAATCCGTTCTCTATCGTCAAGGATTGCCTCTGCTAAAAAGTGTCTTTTCCTTCTTCTGATGATGATTCTCAGAATTAGGCCTTCTCCTTGTTGTTGTGTAAGAAAGTTTCCTTTTCATAACTTCTTTTTGTCGTGTTGATCTTGAACTTTGGCGAGCACCGACGCTTTTGTTCATATCAGGAGTAGTCTTGGCGAGCTCAGACTTCTTTTATCTTGCCCATCGTAGTCTTGTATTTACTTAGCTTAGACTTAGTTTCCATCCACATCTGAAGGGTTCTAGATGAAACAAGCTCAAGTATATTCGTAATTCTTTTGCTCTTGATTTTGTGAATTGCGAGCTCAAGCGTCTTTTCAGCTCTTTTGCTCTCATCCGATTGTGAAAACAACACAGGATAGGGCAAGCATTCTCTGGCTCTCATCTAGGCCATGAAAATAACCTAGGATTGGTTGAAGTGTCAGCTTTACAGCCTTACTCTTATCTAAGCCTGAAAAACTTAGGATAGCGAGCTCAAGCATGTTTTTAGCTCTTTTGCTCTTATCCGGTTGTGAAAACAACTCGGGATAGGGCGAGCACCTATGGCTCTCATTCGAGCTGTGAAAACAACCCAAGATAGGTTCGAGTGTCAGCTTTATCAGCCTTACACTCATCCCAGCCTGAAAAGACTTGGGATTACGAGCTCAAGCATCTTTTCAGCTCTTTTGCTCTCATCTAGTTATGAAAACAACTCGGGATAGGGTGAGCACCTATGGCTCTCATCTGGGCTATGACAATAACCCAGGATCGGTTCAAGTGTTAGCTTTTTTAGCCTTACTCTCATCCAAGTCTAAAAAGACTTGGGATTGCGAGCTCAAGCATCTTTTCAGCTCTTTTGCTCTCATCCGGTTGTGAAAACAATAGGTCATAATAAGACAAATATTGAGGAGGAACATCATCTTTATTTTATTGGTCATGAATCCTGATTACATGTTGCTTTCTTGCTATATAATTTTGGTCTCAAGTTCTTTAAGCATAGAATCTCCTTAGCTGGCTAATATGCCACGTATTTCTTACTTCTATTCCATCTTCAGTCATCAACTTATATGTGCCTAGTCTGGTGACTTTTGTGATAATAAAATGACCTTCTCATGGGCTGAGTACTTTTGTTGTAGTGGTGCCTTAAGCCTTTGAGGTATTGAGCTGACTAAAAGATAGTGTTTACTCTGACTTCTTCTGTACTGTCAAGTTCCAATCTTCAGGTGTGTTCTGCTTCTCCTTCCTCATATTGCTCAATCTTTGGTGATGTCTAGATAAAGTCTGCTAGTAGCATGGCTTCTGATCCATATATTAAGAAAAAGGTGAGTATCTAGTGGCTCTGCTTACTTGAGTGCATAGCCCCCAGACTACCTTAGATAATTATTTGATCCACTTGGAGCCGTAATTTTCTAGTTCTTCATACAACCTTGGTTTCAACCTTCTAGTTCTTCATACAACCTTGGTTTCAACCTAGCTAGTATGAGTCCGTTGGCTCTCTCCACTTGTCCATTGGCTTCAGGGTGTGCAACTGAAGCACAATCTATATTGATGTCGTAGTCTTGTGCCCAGTTTCTGAACTCGATGGCTATAAAAGGGGAACTTAAATCTATAATGATGCGATTGGGTATTCCGATGCGGTGCATGATATTTTGGATGAACTTGACTACTTTTATTGCACTGTACTTCACGAGCGACTTGTATTTGATCCACTTAGTGAATTTGTCAATTGCAATGAAGATGTACTCAAATCCGCCTTTGGCCTTTTTGAGTGGTCCTACTTGATTCAGCCCCTAGCATGCGAATGGCCATGCAAGAGGGATGCAAGTTAGGTCATGTGATGGTACGTGAGCTTGCCTTGAGAATATTTGGCACCCTTTGCACTTTCTGACTAGTTCTTTTGCATCCTTCAAGGTTGTTGGCCAATAGAAACTGGTACGGAAAGTTTTACCCACCAGTGTCCTAGAGGCTGTATGGTTGCCGTAGCAACCTGAGTGGATTTCATCTAGGATTTTTTTTCTTCTTCTCTTGAGATACATTTAAGAAGTACTCCTGATGACGCGGCTCTTCTGTATAGGTTGTCGCCTACAAGGATGTAGTTCTTGCTTCTTCTGATTATCCTGGTGGCCTCTTCCTTATTAGATGGTAGTTTGCTTTCTCTAATGTAGTTGATAAAGTCTTGAGTCCATGATCTAGTGATTACCATGATCTAGGTTGTTGGTGCTGGTGGCTCAGAGGTTATCTCACCAGGTTGTTTTATGGAGGGTGACGGCAACTCCTCTACAAACACACCTGGCAGGACCTTCGCTCTGTCTGATCCCAGTTTAGCGAGAACATCTGCCGCTATGTTTCAATCTCGTAGAACATGTAGGATTTCTAGTCCTTGGAAAATTTTCTCTAGTTTTCCTACATTGGCGCAATAGGTGTCCATGTTATCTTTGGTGCAGTCCCAATCTTTGTTGACTTGATTGATGACCTCAACTGAATTGCCATAGACAATTATCCGTTTGATTCCAAGAGAAGTCGTAATCCGTAGTCCATGGATGAGTACTTCATACTCTGCTTCATTGTTTATTGCTTGCCATAGTATCTGGAGTACATATTTGAGTTATTTTCCTTCTAGGGATATGAAAAGGATACCTATGCCAGCCCTACCTAGCTTGAGTGATCTATCGAGGTACATCTTTCAATGGTCAAGGAAGGCATCTGGCGCAGGTTGTTGGATTTCTATCCAGTCGGCCACGAAGTCTGCGAGTGCTTATGATTTTATTGCTTTCCACGAGCAAAAATTGATATTTAGAGCTTCGAGTTCTACTACCCACTTTGATACATGTCTTGTCATATCTCTATTGTGCACAATATCTCCAAGAGGAAAATCTGTTATCATAGTAATCTTGTGGCCTTCGAAGTAGTGTCGTAACTTGCAGGAGGTAATCAGGAGGGCGTAGAGTAGTTTTTGTACTTACGGATATCAAAATTTTGAGTCTGTTAGAACTTTGCTGACGTAGCATACCAGCCGCTATACTTTGTATACATGCCCTTGTTCTTCTCTTTCTGCCACAATTGCTACACTAACCACCGTAGATGTTGCTGCTATGTATAACATCATTTCTTCATGTTTCTTAGGCGGTGTGAGTATGGGTGATGAGGTGAGGTACACCGTAAGGCTTTCAAAATCCTTCTTGGTTTCCTCTATCCACTCAAACTTGCCTGTCTTCTTTAATAGCTCGAAGAAAGTGAGTCCTTTTTCGTCGAGTCATGAGATGAAGCAATTAAGGGTGGCCATGTTTCCTATTAGTTTTTGCACATCTTTTACTTAGCGTGGGGTCCCATTTCTATTATGGCTCGAATCTACTTAGTACTTGCTTCTATTCCTCGATTACTGACTAGGAATCCGAGTGGTTGTCCTGACGGTACCCCGAAAACACACTTGTTTGGGTTCAATTGCCACTTTCACTTATTTAGGTTTTCAAAAGTCTGTTTCAAGTCTTCAATTAGCATGTCTAGGTTCTTTGTCTTTACTACTACGTCATCGACATAAGCTTTTGTGTTGTTGCCAATCTGCTCCCGAAGACAAGTTTGGATAGCTCTTTGATAGGTAGCGCCCGCATTCTTGAGTCTAAAGGACATGGTTTTATAACAATAGGCGCCGAATGGGGTGCTAAAAGATGTCTTGCTCTTGTCTTCTTCCTTTAATGCGATCTGATAATATCCTGAATAGCAATGAAGAAAAGATAGCAGGGCAGATCCTACCGTTCAATCGATGATTTGATCAATTCACGATAACCCAAACGGGTCCTTTGGGCTATGTTTGTTGAGATCCGTGTAGTTGACACACATGCGCCATTCTGCCATGTTCTTTTTCTGTACTAGAATGGGGTTAGCTAGCCAATCTGGATGAAGAATTTCTCTTATAAATCTGGCTGTCATTAATTTTGTAATCTTCTTTTTGATTGCTACCTTTTTGTCTAGTGAAAATCTTTTTAATCGTTGTTTGATTGGTTTGGAACCTTCATTGATATCGATTCTGTGCTCAGCCAACTTTCTTAGGACACCTGGCATGTTGACCCGCTTCTAAGAGAAGATATCTTTGTTGTCCCGAAGAAAGTTGGTGAGCTCGAGTTCCTATTTGGCCGAGAGGTGAGCACTGATGGTTGGGTTGATTTTCTTCACATCGGCTTCTTTTTGTGGTGTAAGGATGCAGAGCTTCATAGCCAGGATCTCTAGTTCTTCTAGTTTCATCTGTGCAGTAACAATGGTAATTTCTTCTCTATCGTCGGCTGTTGTACTTTGGTTGCGATTTGGATTGCTTGTAGGTCACAATTGAAAGCGCGCTTCAAATCGCCCTAAAGGGAGAGTATTTCATGAGGCCCTGGCATCTTGAGCAGGAGGTATGGGTAGTGAGGTATAGCCATGAATTTGGTGAGTGCTGGTCTTCCAAGGACGACATGATATGATGTCTCAAAGTCCGCAAGTTTAAACTAAATGAATTCGGTTTAGTAATTCATCTGTATTCTAAACGTAACTAGTAGTGATTTGTCCAAGCGGCATAGCAATTTTGCTAGGTACTATTTCATAGATTGGTACTCCTGTTGGGGTAATCAACTCGGCAAAGTCTAGCCCCATCTTCCTTAGTGTTTCTAAAAATATGATGTTGAGTCCAGCTCCTCTATCGATCAAGACCTTGGTGACTATCATCCCTGCTATAGTTAGATCTAAGACTAGTGGATATAGATAAGCATTTCCAATGTTAGTCCATTGATCTTCTCTTGAAAATTGGATTGGGTATTGTGACCAATTCAGGTACCTTGGGACGGCTGGTTCGGCTGCCATGATGTTGTGGAGAGCCAGCTTGTCTTGTTGCTTGCTTCTAGAACCTAGAATCTCAGAGAAGATTACTACAACTATTCCCTTTGGCTGCTAGAAACCTTTGTCTTCTGTGTTATCTTCGTCTTTCTTCTTGTTATTCTCTTCTTTATCCTTGTTTTTTCCTTTTCTTGCGTACCGATCAATTAAGATTTGGCAATCTCCTGTTGTGTGGTTTCCATGCTGGTGCCATATACAATGCATATTCTCAATGTCTTCGAACCTCCTGAATTTTGAATTTTTTTGTCTTGTCAGCCATGGCAACGGTGTTGTCTAGTCCACGCTTCCTATCTAGATGTCCAATGTTTGAAAATTTTCTCCTGTCCGAGTTGTCTCTGTTGTTTTCTCGGTTGTTTCTGTCCGAGAATCTTTCCCTTGTCTTTTCTTCTGCCATAAGCATCTTCTCTACTACGCATCTGAATTTTTCAATGTTCCTTGGGTTCTCTTTGCAAAAATCTTAAAATTGCCATTTAGCCTTGATCCCGTGAGAAAAGGCATCGATCATTTCTCATTCGGTGATCTCATGTACTTGGGCACGTAATTCTCTGAAACATCGATAATAATCTCTGAGGCTCTCGCCTGCCTTTTGCTTGAGTCCTTTTAGCTCTGCTGCATGATGGGATGTGTAATGATGCCTGCAAAATTTTTGTAGAAGGCTCTTTGCAAGTCCTCCCAGCCTCTAATTGACCCTGGATTCAATTTATCAAACCATTGGAGGGGCATGGTTTCTAGGGCCATGGGAAAGAGCAATGCCTTGATATCGTTGTCTCCGCCGGCTAGTTCAATTGATTGCGAGTAGATTCTAGGACACTGTCTTGGTTCGGCGTTTCCATCATATTTGGAGTGGTTTGATGGCTTGAACTTATGAGGCAGTGTACTGAAGCAAGTCACCTTGAAAAACCGGAAAACCTATCGTGCGTTCTGGCTTCCCTGTGTTCTGACTGATCTTCCCCTTTCTACTAGCTGTCATTTAGCCTAGGAAGAAATCATGGGGATGAGTGGTAAGATGCTCTGATCCTCTCTTCTCTCGGATGCCCGATTTGATTACTTTGGGCGTGGTCTCTTTTTTTCTCGATTCTGGCTCCCATTTGGTCCCAGCCTTTCGAAGGCAGACCTCCTTTGACTTTGTGCTTCTTGTTCATGTGATGCTGTCTTAGCGGGAAGCTTGGAACAAGTTCTTCCATCATGTGCCTTTAGGGCCGTTGTCCGAAGAACTTCTCGGAGTTGTCCTTGTTCCTCATTGGCATGCGAGATCGCTTCAAGTTCTTCTAGTGCTTCTCGTATCATGTTGTAAGGAGCTCTGTGTGCTCTGGCCGCGCGCCTTTCTTCGGTTTCTCTTTCTAATTTCTTCTTGTTGTATTCAGCCAGCTCTGCTTCGTACGTGTCCCATGCTTCTTTTTATTGACTAGCACGACGTCTGTGACCTTTTAGTTTATTCCTTCTTTCCCTAGCTCGTTTCTGGCCCTTAGACTCGCCATCGTACTCAGAAGCATTAGGCGATATGTTTGATTCTGATTCATCTGAAGACCTGATGTCGAGCGCAGTTGGTGGCATCAGTGGTGGCTGCCGAATCAGAAGACTTCTCATTTTGGCACCAGCTCCGCCTTGCTGTAGTTGCTGATGACTTCAGTTGGAGCATTGGCATTGTGGAGCGCACCACCTTTTTGGTAGGGTAGAGTGATAGCTTGTTTAATTAGTCAAGTGTTGCTATTCTAGGGAAAAGTACCCGGTCGGTGGACTAGGCAACCATTAGATGTTACGGTTAATACAATACGCCCTGGTAAGACGTAGCCTCTGCACTGGACCAACTGCTTTTTGGAGTAAGTCTTGATACTCACTCACCACGTTGTTAAGTCCGGTTGGGAGGTGACACAACTTCCTAGAAGAAACCTAAAATAGGTTCAAATTGATCTCTTGAAGAGTTGATGCTGTGTTTTGAAGTCCAATCGGAAAAGGACCCAGTTCATCTCTAAAAGAACTCGGATTAAACCCCAAAGAGGGATCCGACCCGGACACTAGGTCGAGACTGGCCGTCATCGGAACCTGAGTTGACTCGGACATCGTAAGGCCTAAGAATCTTTTGGTGAGATCTTTGGCTAACCCTGTTGGAAGAGTGATTTCCTTGTGGGCCTTCTGAGCTTTGGTGAGACGTCCCTGGAGGTTGCCCTCACTATATGCCTTGTAAACCCATGATCCAAAGATCAAGATTGATCCCATTGGAAAGATCATGTTGTCAAAATCCATAGAGCTCTTGATCGCGGTTGCGCCGTAAGCCCCTACCTGGCGCGCCAGCTGTCAGTGTTTGACCACTGATAGCCTGCCATGGGGATACCTAGGACGGTTGTTCGGGCTTCGGCGCGTGCTAGAACTCAATGGCGAATGAAGAGATAGTCGATTTATACTGGTTCGGGCTCTCGATTATGATTGAGTAATAACCTTACGTCCAGTCAGCATTAGCCTTTGCATTGGATTGATTGTATTGTGTTGTCTCTTGTTATAGGGGTGCCCACGCCCTCTCTTTATATCGATAGGGAAGGTTGCGGTGCGATTACAATCCTAGTCGGATCCAAAGAAGGTGTCCTGAACTAAATACAGAAGGTACTTTCTATAGGAATCAGGCTAGTCTGGCCTATTCTACTCGGATTCGGTGTAGTGATTGCTACCCCTCTCCTTGATCCAGTCCGTGGGCCAGGCTAGGGCCCACAACTCGTAGTCACATCGCTGGGGAACCTTGTGGGTCCCGCATCAACAACGTTAGCCTTTGCATTGGATTGATTGTATTGCATTGTCTCTTATTACAGGGGTGCTCACACCCTCTCTCTATATCAATAGAGAAGGTTGCAGTATGGTTACAATCCTAGTCGGATCTAAAGAAGGTGTTCTGAACTAAATACAGAAGGTACTTTCCATAGGAATCTAGCTAGTCTGGTCTATTCTACTCGGATTCGGTATAGTGGATGCTACTCTCCTTGCTCCAGCCCATGGGCCTGGCCAGGGCCCACAACTCGTAGTCACATCGTTGGGGAACCCTATGGGTCCCGCATCGACAATAGTGCAACAGACTTCTCCAGCAGGGATTTTTAGTCCCGGTCTATGGTTCAAACTGGGACTAAAGGTGGCCTTTTAACTTCGGTTGGAACCACCAACCGTGACCAAAGGTCCTGCTGCCCTTTTATCCTGGTTAGAACCACCAACTGGGAGTATAGGTTGACCCTTTAGTTCTGGTAGGTTCCACCAACCAGGACTAGATGTCTCCACCAACAACATTTTGAAGCAGTAAATGAATTCAGCTTAGAAATTCATAAACTATATGAGAGATGTAAATTTTAAACAATGTTTACTACCACTTTGTTGGATGAAGAAATGACCAAAATAAAAGCTATAAACCTCGAAAAGTTATACAACTTTGTAGTTGATAACTTTTTTCATTTGAAGTAATTTTGTCAAGGAAAATTATGTTTAAATTTCTTAAATTTGAAATTTAAATTCTAAAATATCCTCAAATGGAGAAACCACTAAAATGAAAGCTCCCGATCTCAAAAAGTCTTACAACTTTGTAGTTGACAACATTTTCATTTGAAATCATCTTGTCAAGGAAAACTATCTTTGAATTTCTTTAATTTAAAATTTGAATTTTTAAAATATAATTATAATTTATAGCATATGCTATTAAGTATTGAAAGCATGAAACAAAAGAATTATAAATTGTATATAAAAGAAAATTTGTATTGCAATTTTTTAAGCTATATTTTTTACTACGCAATTTCCAATTTGCGGCCAATTTATATTAAAGCAAATATTAAATACTGTTGCATGGGTGGGGAACGAAATAGTCGGGTATGCAGCAGTTTTGCGGCACGGTAAAATTTGGCTTTAGTACTAGGTTGGGCCACCAACCGGGATTAAAAGGCCTTTAGTCCTGGTTGGTGGCCCAGCCCGGGACTAAAGGTCACAACTTTTAGTCCCGGGTTGGGCCACCAACCGGGACTAATGGCCTTTTAATCCCGGTTGGTGGCCTAACCCGGGACAAAGGGACCAACCCTACATATATACTCATGTCTTATCTTCTTTTTCCTCCTTAATTTCAATCGCCGCAACCCACACCGTGCCCTCTTCTCTGGCTCTGCCGCTCCACCGCGCCGCCACCCGCACCGCACGCCCATCCGACCTCGCCCTCTTCTTCGGCTCACACAGCGGCGCCCTCGTCCATGTCTCCCTGGCACGCAGTGCCCTCGTCCTCACATTGGGCGGCCGGCCTCACCCTCGTCCTTGGCTCCGGCGCGCGTGGCCTCGCCCTCGTCTCCGGCGCGCGCACCCTCACCCTCACCCTCGTCTTGATCTGGTCAGCCTCGTCGTCTCCTCGGCGCGCGTGGTGGTGCCCTCTCTTTCTCGTCTCTGGCGGCCCCCTCTTCCTCATATTAGTGGCATGCACGGTTGTAACTCCCTAAAATTTGCTTCTTTTGAAATAGACTTAAAATGGTTTAGTTTTGTATTTTTGTGCTCATGAAAACATTGCGCGTCAGCTCGGTCATAAGATTACGTTGTTCAGTCATGAATGTTGTAAGCTCGCCCTTTGACACACACTCATTGAAGTCCGTCGGAGATCCTGACATGGTTAGAAGATAGAAAAAGACAACACCAAAGTATTATCCCTATCAACTAAAAGGAAACAAGTGGTGGTGGTGGTAGTGAAAGTGGAATGCAAAATCACAAGCGGCTTGCCACTGTCTTGCCTGTATTCTTACCAACGCCAAACAGGAGCCAAACCAAAATGGCAAAGTAATCTGTTGTTGAGCATGGGTACAGTTGCAAGATGAACCTGTGCTGACAGAAGAATATGTGGAGCTATAGGTAGGCACACAATATGACAGCAAGGATTAGCAATTAACGAATGCAGATTAACGATTGTTCAATCTGGATCCAAAGTACAAATCACAGCTACTGGCTAAGACGCGTCGAGACATAGCGCAACAAGGTGAAAGCAAAGGACGATGGAAAGAACTAACAGAACAAGCAAATAACCCGAATTTTTCCTTTTTCTGAATTTTTCCCGGAATTTCCCAAAAGGCACTAGTAGGAATCGAACTTTTTTATTTTTTTGCTATTTTTTTATATTTTTCTCTGAACAAGGATCAAAAAATATGCAACTAAAAAAATTGGCACCTACAACGGAGGTGGGATGTGGTCTACAGAAATACAGCAAGTTCTCTGAAAAGCGTGCAAAAACTTTGACAATATTTTTTCTTTATTTTCCTGATTTTTTTGGAAATTTTGATGAAAACAAACAGGGCATAGCCGAGTTTGGGTCGGCCTCAAATGGCGTCAAGAATCTGCTCAAAAAATTTCAGATTTTTTTGATAAACGAGCGAAAAGTTATGCCTGTTTTACCGAAGGTATCTCAAGTTATGTTTTCCAGAAGGCACAATATGGCAGTTAGGGCAAAACGTCCCTAAACTCCAACACCGATCACAAGATGGTTCCTGTGACTAACAGTAGTAGGTATTCGCACCAATCACAAGATGGTTCCTGTGACTAACAGCAGTAGGTATTCGCCTGATGATGTAAGGAGGGCTGCGATGCAGGCAAAATAAAGAGCGGCTGACAACCTACCTAGGGTTTGCGCGGTGGCGAGAAGTTACACAAGGTGGCTAGCGGGGCAAGTCGAGTAATATGGTGGCTTCGACTTTTTGTTTGGAAACGGTGGATGGGATAGCGGCGGAAAACAAAAATCACAGCAACGGGCGATTGAACTACGAGTACGAACACAATCCTAAACCAGCAACAAGACTCGACCATGGACACAAACCCAACAACGCGAATCTGAAACGAAATTGCAAAGGCACAAAGGTGATAGCACAGCGGAAATTGAAATAGTATTGGGCTTTTTGTGGACTATAGGTAATGAACAAATATGAATCTAAGGCAAATGAGAGTATACCTCGCGGTAAACCTGAAATATCTGATACCAATTGATGAATACTGGCCCGATCTTCCGAGAGGTAACTGGTAAGTTCGACTTGTGGAGATCTCAACGTTGGCGATCTGGCTTCAAATCAGACACGATTCGAACCCTGCAACCGTTACACCACTGCTCCGTTGATTATCAACCAAGCACAACTTGATTGACCTCGCCAAGAAGGCTTTTCCTGCAAGCGAATCGAAGCGCACAAGCAAGAAGGTAAAAACACGCAATCTGAAATTGCTAATATGAATGATGTGAATATCAATAGAGGGTTCAAGAACTCGGTTCCAAAGGACTAATCGACACAGTGGAGGAGATCAAGAACAGGGGCCCTGGATCACTGTAAAATGATTTGTCACCACAGTTACAATGAACGATTTAGTTTCTCGATGGAAAACTAAACTCTAAACAAAACCAAATTGTCTAATAGCGGTGGCAGCTATATTTATAGTCTAAGACTCGACCTAGGGTTGGGAACGGCCAGGGGTTGGACGCCCATAACTTGGGCTTAAGGCCCGACACGATACATGGCCAAGTTGGCCCAAATAGGTGACGTAGCACCTTGACATGGTCACACAGAATCATCCACGGACCTTCTGGAGCTAGGACCAGATCCAAAACGACGGCGTCGTCGTCCCCTTTCCAACACATCCAAGAACGCCCCGTTTTGATGTCGTATGAGAGAGTTATGACCAAAACAGTGACGACGTGTCTGCTGAATCCGAGGGTGATGTGGCTGCTGAGTTGGGGACGAATTGCAACTTGGGGAAGGCCATAACGTCGGTGTGTCTAGCGTGGCAATGTCCTCATCATAACATGTTCATCATACACACACGACCTATATCACATCTTTCATGTACTTAGCAAATCTCCTGTGTAGGCCGAGCAGGGCACTAGGAAAGGGCACTGCCCTTGGCCGTCGCGGGGCCAGTGCGCCACCGCTCCACCGCGGCGCACGACCGGACGATGAGCCCTGGCCAGGCCTTCCTCCTGCCACGTACAGCAGCAGGCCATGGACGCCACGTTCCGCAACCAAGAAGGTGGACAGAGGTAGTAGACGAGGTAATTACGGAATTGCCATCATTAATCGTAATTTAGCTGCCGTTCATTCATTTGAGCTCCGTTTTGAGTGGATTACCTTGCGTTAGATTCGCGTCGTCGTGCTCTACATAATAGTTCTAACATATATCATGTCACCTAATTCTGAATTTATTAGTTTAAATGTAACTTAATTCGTATTTATTTAGTTAATACATTTCTAATTAAAAGCAACCTATGATTAACTCTATTGAATTACAATCATGCCGAACAAAACTACGTGTTAGCAATGACGTTTAACATGTCACATGTCTATGAATTTTATAAGTTAAATATTAAATTGATTAATATCAACTTGAATGTCCCTTTTCTGAAAATTATAAGTTGGTTAGTTGAAACATGAAACATATAGTTGTTTTTTATTAGTGTTTATTTTATACCTTTTGAATTAAAAAGCAATATAGGTTTATACTTCGATCTTTAGTAATCCAATGCTATCACGATTAATAAGAACTTAAGTGCTTCTTAAATAGAGCTTGTTTAGTTTATGCAAGAAACATATAATGATTCGATTAGTTGTTATCACTTTCTTTATGCTTTCTAAATTCTGAATGTTTAAGTGACTTAAATAATATCTATGGTGAATATCGAGATTAATGTCTTTTCAATTATGATGACTTGATTAGGTCAACCTCAAAACATGAAATAATTTGATTAATGCTCTCACATGTTTTATGTTCTTTAAGCTATATATATTTAAATGGCTTAAATACTATAAAATATATATAAATAAAATATAACTATGATTTAACTTTGGCTTTATAATTTGATTAATTCAACTTTAAAATAATTATCTAAAATGTCTATCACCTTAATTCATTAACCAAAATAGATCAAGTGTATAGTTCGTCTTCTTCAGTTATGTTGCCAATCTTGATAGGCGTGTCCTTGGTAACGATAGCTCTGTCCTTAGTCGTTCCTGCATTCTCATAACCGTAGCAACAAGCCGTGACGTTTAGTGCTCTTCCTTTTAAAGTGTCTCCTTTGTATGATGTTTGTTCTTAGGTGTGTTTGTTATCTATTTGTTGTGCTTGGTTGTTGCGAGTAGAGGAAGCGTGGTTCGTTAGCGTTGAAGATCATGAGCCAAGGATCGATAGTCGAAGCAGAAGTTGGAGACCAAAAGATAGCAGCTGAAGATTCTGAGCAGCTTAATTTTAGGAAAAAGGCAAGTATAGCTTGGGACCTCCTTGCCTACCTATTCCTGGTACACACTAAATTTCATATGCATGTGTCCTTTGCTACCTTTTTAAGGATTTTCTAGTAATTGAATACCTGATACCTTGTCACCTGGGATATATGTATGTGGGTAGTGTCTTTGCTAGTGCTGAATCATTAACCATGATCTTGTGACTTAATTAATATAAGTGCTATGATGGTAAAGAGATGACTTTTTAGCAATATAAGATCTTGTCTTTACGTGATCATGCAGGATTTACAGTACAACTGTGAGGGCTATATGGCTCTAGCTTTAGTCAAGTATGAGTACTTTTTCTAACTTGTTAGAGGTTACCATTGTGGCGCAAATGGGGGAAAAGCAGACTGTGGATCCCTAGGACTGGTTGTATCATACAGACTGACTAATGAAACCTAGCGGCCCTAACTTGTTAGACAAACCTTTGAAAGGCTTTATAGTGAACCCTGCCTACTCACCTTGGAAGTGTTTTGGGGAAAGGTCGTCCCGGGCATATGGGTAATCACGACTCACAGTGAAAGTGTACACCTCTGCGCAGAGTTTAATAAACTGGTATACTAGCCGTGCTCACGAACACGAGCGGCCTTGGAGACATCTACATTAAAGATGATGATTCTTATTATGTTAATATGTTCATTTACTTATCGATTATACTTTATATTGATTATGTTTACATTGATCATGTGGTTATGGGAATAATTGATACCTTGTCGCTATTAATTGCTAAACATGATATATACATAAATGTTAACCGTAGTAAACTAGTGTCAGCTATTTGAGCCTCATGAACCCCTTGCTATATTTGTTGAGTTCGACATGGACTCACATTTGCTATTTCCCCCACCCTCTAGTGTCCTTTAGTGTGTAGTAAGTTGCTGCTCAGAAGACGAATAAAAGTGCAGTGTAGTTTCCAGAAGTCTCGGATGTGATTGGCATACGGAGCCCCCAGTCAGCCGTCCCTGAGAAGAATAGAGTCTGAAGTTTAGTCACCGTTCCACGATACTCTGATGTAGGTGTTAATATAGCTATGTATAGTTATATAATAACATTGTTTCTGATACTTTTTCATTTTAACATATGTGTGGACTTCCTGGGCACACATATGACAAGCCTGGTTTTCTTCTTTAGAAAATCGGGTGTGATAGCGGTGATGCCCTCTTCCTCGTCTCTGGCGACCGGCCTCGCCCTAGTCCTCGGCTCCAGCGCGCGCGACCTCGCCCTCGCCCTCGTCTCCGCCTGCCTCGACCTCGTCCTCGCCTCTAGTGCGTGCGGCGCCGTCTTTCCTCATCTCTGGCTATCGGTCTCGCCCTCACCCTCGCCCTCGTCTTCGACCGGCCTCGACCTTGTCCTCATCTCCGGTGTGCCTTCGTCTCTGGCCTCGCCCTCATCTCTGCCAATGCCGTCGTCTCCGTCTGCGCCTTAGTCTCTGGCCTCACCCTTGATCGTCTCTAGCCTCTCCCTCGCTGCTGCCACCAGGTGTGCAGTATGTCATGCCAACCCCGTCTCATCTCTTCCTGCTATGTGAAACCTAGAACTCAACCCTAACTTAAGCTAATTGGCTATTTGTATTCGATCTGACTTGCATTGTATTTGCTTTAGTGATATATTTAATATGATATAATTTGATATATATGCGGAAAGATACTGACTTTGGTGATATATATATATATATATATATATATATATATATGGTTTACAAATGTGAATTTTGATATACAGACTTTAGTGATATGTATTTTGATATATGAAAAATATTGCTTCAGTGATATATATGAATTCTGATATTTTTTATATACATATATATACGAGTATATGAATTTTGGTGTATGAATTCATATATTGACTCTAGTGATATGAATTTTTATATTAACTTTAGTGAGGAGATATGGCTAGACGTCTCCCTGAACCGATTAAGCCAGGTTGGGGCTATTGTATTACTCGTGGATTCGATGCAAGGTTATCGGCTGTACGGTTCAATAATCCTAGCATAGTAAGGCAACAATCTATGTTTTGAATATATATATATATATATATGTGTGTGTGGTGTACTGTAGGTAATTGATCCAATCGTTTGGCTTGAAGAGACACTCCCAAATTTCGGGGTTGAGGGAGTGGATGTTGAGACTTTTGATGTAGATAATGGTCGATTGGTCCAAAGTCGAATTGGCTTTTTCATTGCCTCTAGGAGGGATACAGGTGTTGTACAAATCTCAGAGGTGGGAGTAAAGGCACCCGAGAAGAAAATCACAACTAAATATGTTGTCATTGCATGTTTCAATAAGCTTGTGAATATTGGGTACACCATGCCTACTCTATCCTCCTTAACGATACAAGTAATAGATGCAGGCTGGTATCATGATGTTGCGGGCTTCTGTGCAAGGATTGCTCGAACCAACAGAACGGATGTGGTAAAATCGAAGTCAAACTCATATCTTATATTCAGATTTGTTGTTATTGGAAAGCTTTGTTCTCATATCCATTTTTTCTGCCAACACTTACAGGTTGAGGACTATGACTTATCCAATGCAGGTTGCAGCTTTGAAACCCTTCTAAACCAGACAATATATGCATTGGGTTATGATTGAAAATATGCCGATGAATGACCAACACTCACTGCGGAAGAATTTTAGAAAAAGTTGATTATGACTAAGACGGGATCATCTGACCCACCGACTTCTCGACCACCGCTAACCGTGGTTTGTAGACCCTATGCTCATACTTTTGAAGCAAGGGAGAGTGCACTACTTAATGCATTGCTCTACGTCAATGATATTTGTGGATACACTTGTAATCCGCGACGGATTGTCGGTGACGGTTGGAAGGAACGTCACTGACTATAATACAATCACCAACAATGCATGATCCTGAGTGTTGGATATCCGGCCCAAGGCCCAGCACCCACTCGAATATATAAGCAGAACTGAAAACCTAATCTTGCCCACTCGGCTGCCTCCCACCCCACTCTTCACCATCCGCCGCCGCTCGCACACCCTCAGTTCCTTGCAAGTGCTGCCCCCATCCCACGGACGTGGCCTAACGGCGCGCGGCTCCACTACACACGCCGGCCTGGCGGCGCACTGGTGGATGTGGCCTGGCCTGGCGGCGCGCTAGTGGATGTGGCCTGGTGGTGCGTGGCTCCAGGCAAGCTCGTCCTGGCGATGCGCGAGTGGATGCAGCTTGGTGGCACACGGGCGGATGTGGCGGCATGGCGGCGCGCGGCTCCGGTCGGACGTGGCCTAGCGGCGCGTAGCTCCGGCCTCCCTCCACCCCATCGATCTGGGTGCCGGCTGGGAAGCGAGGACACCTGTAGATCCGTGTTCGGGGTGCCCCTACGAGTTGCTGGCACTACGCGCTGCCCAGGTCGCCCCAGCGGACAGGCCAGTCCCCCACTGTTCTGCCCATTGCTTCACAGAACAGAGACCACAGTGAGTCACGGAGGGCTGATTTCTCTATTGCGTGGTTGCAGGCTGTTATCGATGAGCTGTGCAGGACGCTAAATCTAGGAAGCATTCTTGACCTCCAGCAAAGGGAAGACCAGTATGGTCTTGTTCGTCTGGTTGCAAGGTCAGTATCAGTCATCTCCCTAATTGGGTGTCTTAGTCGATGTTATGATTTAAATATTTGGCATTCAGATAGCTAATGTTAGCCAAAATTGGATCTTCTATTTTTATTTGTTTCCTTTTCAATTGGTAGAGGGAACGGAATAACATATTGATCTGGAGGTGTACAACTTCACTGTTTAATGTATAGTGCCAAAAGAACCTTATTGTTTGTTGAATCAGTGTCTTACCTAGGCACAATTAGCCTGCAATTTCTGTGTTCATCAGAAAGAAGGTGATTTCTTGCTGCATTCTAATTCCAACTAAATATTGCAAACTAGAAAAAATTGGATTAAGAATAAATTAGAACTATCCAAATGTGCTTTCTGTAATGTATGGAGTGATGCCTGTCAGTTTTTCTTTAGAAGTTTGCTAAATTGAACCAACAGCTATATGTTTTTCTTTAGAATTCTGCTAATCCTTTACAAAGAATTCTGCTAGTTAAACCCAGGCAGGGCGTATGTGTGAACTAACTTTTAGAATTCTGCTAGTTATGAAATCCTAGCTGCAATACAAAAGTTTGTTGTGCATTCTTAAGTGTTAAAATTATATCATAAGCTTTGTATTTAATCTGTATAATCCATGGTATTCACCACACATGCTCTTTTTCCCTTCTATGTGGTCTATATGGTCCCTGCAGAGTTATGCATCAGCTAGCTTTGTACATCATTTAGAAGAGAAATATCTGTTTGTGTAACCATTAGTATATGAATGGTGAAGTTAAATCACTGTTGTACAAACTGTTTATTTGATCCTGTTGAATTAATGAATTTTGCTGCTTGCTCGATGGCTAAGGCCTAGATCTGAACCAGGATATACCATAATACCTTAGAAGCTACTGTATGTGTTACACTAATCTAGATCCTGGAGAAAGTTACTCAACTTTCTTTAGTGCCAGTCACTGCACCGTTTTTCTAAAATACATTCTCTCTTTGGAACTAAATTAGTGAGTTGTTGCTAGCTGGATTTACTTGTGCTCTCTTACACATCATCACCTGAATTCGCAATTATAGGACTGTTGCTAGCCTTTGTGTCTTAATTTCCATGGTTTTCTTTGATAGCAGCTAAGCCACATTTGCTTTTTGGTTATAACAGAGCAGCTAGAGTATCTCTACAGTAGCATCAGTTCAGCTGTATCGCTGTCAGTTCAGTGTTTCTCCAGCAGCAAGGGTCCAACAAGTGCAGTGGCAGTGCAGTTCAGTGTTTTTGCTTATTTTCAGGTTTGCACTATGCAATTTGATTCAGAGCAGCAGCTTGGCATGCAATGTTTTTTATTTTGTGAAATGTTATTTTCTTGCTACAGCAGCATCAACTTTAATTACTTCAATGCTGAATATTTTTGTTCTTTGGCTAATGACATTTGGTGCTAGGAATATCTTTGGCTAAAGATATAAATTTCGTTTCCATTTACCCTATTTGGTGAATGATTAAGACGTAATATCTAGGAAAATAGTTCTATACAACTGAGCAGTTCAGTATGTGGCTTTCCTTTTCAGTTTTGAAGTGCCATGTTCAGGCTATAGGAAGCAATTACATTTTACTTTTAGATTAGCTTGCTGGCAGTTTAGAATAGCTGGCTGGCAATTGACAGTTCAGAATAGCTGGCCGGCAATTACATTTTACTTTCAGAGTACGTCAGCTCATAATAGAGGGCTGATTGCTTTCTTTTTGCATGTTGACAGGTACTGCAGTCCTTAGCAGCTATATTTCTTCAGACAGTGAATTTTTGTTCTGCAGTTTGTTTTAAGTTTTCAGTTTGTTAGCAGTTAGTTCAGTCAATATTCAGTTTTAAGTTTATGAATTTTGTGGGGCTAGTTCATTTCTCATAGTGCATCACTTGGCACATGTTTTATTTTGTGAATTCACTTGTCTAATTTTCTTGCATTTATATTTCTGTCTTCAGGGCTTGAGAGGAGCAACGGCAGGAGGAGAGAAGAGCATCTCGGCAAATGCATTTGTTGGGACCTAGAGTAGCTAATGTGATATGAAGTTTAACTTGTATGAAACTTGTGACTTTGTACTTGATGTGACTTTGGATGAAAACATGAATTATTATTTGTATCACTATGCTTGAATAAGCTCGGTAAAATTTGATGTGTTCAGAAAATTATATTGTTGTCTATTTGTGAGCTAGAATAGTAATTGTTAAAATGGGGATGAAAATTGGTATTTTTATTTTTTATGCAAATGGCTAGTAATGAATGGGCTAGTGATGTCGTTAGCCACGTAAGCATCCATGTAAACATTGATGATGATGTGGCAATTCATCCATGACGGTTCTTTTTCGTCACAGGAAATGGGCTTGGACTGGGCTAACTAGGCTTTGGGCTCTATCGTGACGGTTTGAAACCGTCACTGATTGTGTTAATCCGTGACGGTTTTCAACAAATCGTCACGCAGCTTAATCCATGACGCTCAATCCGTGACAATATCTGAAACCATCACTGATCCTGCTTGCTGACGGATTTTTGCTGATCCGTGACGGAAAATTTTCATCACGGATTAGCAGGATTCTTGTAGTGATACCACATCGGTGACCTACACTTCACCGAGTACATAGTACGACGTAGTCAAACTTGGCGGTGATCTACTTGCACTTGCATGAACTTTGGTGTGTATTTGAACATCTAGTTTGTATTGACTTGGTTTAAATTATTATGATTTGTACGAACTTGATGAATGGGGATGATCATTGTAATATATAAGCTCTTACTTCATTAGTTTCATTCTTATTTATGGACGACGTACAACAGTATATCATAGAACATATAATACGTGTACAAAAAACTATTTGAAACAAAAACGAATTGAATGGAAAGAAACTGTTGCTCTGGGCCTCGGCCTTCGAACGCCGGGTCACCGCGTGAGCGAATATGTGGGACAGATCGGCGAAACAAAAGCAAGATGAACAAAGTATGATTGTTCGATTCAAAGCAATGTTCATCTTCCTCTCACAATCCCCACTTTGGAGGCTATTTATACATGCCCGTTGGCTTTCTATGCACATAATTACCTCTGCAACTACTACACATTCGGGGCATATTCCCATCTATCTTGGACTTGCCTGCCTTTTGGAGATGTCGTCCGCCCTGGGTACACCAGTCCTCAGACTCCTAGCTGGCCCCACGCTGTGTCGCCACTCTACCGACCGGGCGGGCCCCGATAGATAGGGGTTGCCGGCATCCTGTCTCCTGGCGGGCTCCTCTCCAAGCGAAACCTGCAAATGTGATCATACGATCATTACCTATTCAACCGGGCAAATAATACAGGTCACCCCATTGCCTCTGCCAGCACCCCTCCACGCGGATCTGACAAAACCGAGCCAGCTATTCGCCATACCAAAGACACACGCATGGCTTGGCGCGCTGCAGCGGCACGACGGCAACAATCTTGAGACTGCCATTTTGCCCTTGCGAAATGATATGCCAGTTGGTCTGCTCTTTTCGTCAAGGCGAATAGGGCTGGTATTGTACCTGAGTTGTCTCCTGACCCTGCAGGCAAAACCCTAGCGAAATGGTAGCGACCCTCGACAAGCGGAGGGCGGCCCTTTTTGCCTTGACGAAAACATGGATGCTGCATTTTTGGTTTTCATCCCCCCGCTAACGCGCTTCGGCCACTGTGAAATGTCGACAGCACGTTGTGGGGCGGCGTTTGAGCCCTGTGGGGTGCCCACAGGCTGGGCCTGCCCCCAATAGAAACTGTAAAAGAAAAGAAAAGAAAAAGAAAAAAAAAAGTAATATTGAGTCCCTATTGGTTATACCAACCGGCACCGCAGGTGGCCGCCCTCGGGCTCAGCCTAGAGCCCTCTTTATTCCCGGTTGGTATAAGTAACCGGGACTAAATTGCCCCCTTTCAATCCCAGTTTAGCTGCCCGGGACTAAAGGGCAGGCCTTTTTGTCCTGGATTGGCAGTGCCGGTTGGGAAACCGGGATCGGAGTGTTTCCCAACCGGGACTGCAACCTAGTTCTGCATTGGTGAGTGGTACCATGTACCAAATTATTACTGCACACGCTACTGATAAGGAGCTCTTTCATCAATCAAGAAATTAACCTCATCTTTTAATTTCCATTTAGATGTGGGAGAAAAGTGAATTTACAGGATAACAAATTACGCTCGAGAAACTGAAAAATAAGTTGTTATTTCACACGCCACTTGATCATGCAGTAGCGTCTAATCTAAAATATTGCCTCCTACATTACGTTCTCTGTATCTGGCAGCACCTTTTAAATATGTATTAAAAAATATACAACTTGTTACTCCATTCATTTGGCGTGTAATGCTCACAGAGTTTGAATCTTAATAAATTTGCTCCTTAAAAGAGAAGAAATGGATGGAACACAATAACAGTAACTTTTGTAATAACAGCATATACCGGGCCTATGTATTAGGCCGATTAACTTCCACTCAGATAAAGGTATACTTTGGAAAGTCGTTAGTAGTCTCACTACCGGTCAAAATTAATGTGAATATGGGCCAAACTTGTGAGTACCGCATAATAAACAAAGAAATAGATCGCCCTGCACGCGCCAGGTTTCTGGTCTTGCGGAAAATTTGCATGCGTGGAATTTCCACGGTCACAGAGTTTGCGGTGGGAAGTGCGAGTGCGCCGCATTGGTGCCAAGCGAGGATACCAGGGCATCGAGAAATTTCGCGGGTTTCGTACGTCTTCCTCGGGTCGACTTCATCCGGCCAGTAGTCCAAAAACATGTGCCGGTTACTCGCCCCCTGTTGGTTCATGGGGGGAAAAATCGATGTGCTTAGCTACAGTTGATTGGCTTACACTACTACCGTTGACAGTAAAAAGCGTATCAACATGTGCAATGAACTCCACCATCATCAAGTTTCTAGCATCAAGACGATAAAAAAAGAATATTGGATCATCACATTTGGAGTCCGCATAGAAAAAAACGAGTTTTGGGCCTGATCGTAGCTTTGGTAGATTAGAGCTAGTTGACACCAACTTACGCCCTATTTGGTAGAACTCCTCCCTGGCTCTGACTCCGGCTCTAGCTCGTCTACATGAGCCCTGTCAAATGCTTTAATAGGAGGAGCCGTTTGGAGACATTTTCCAGTATCTAAAACAGCTCCGGCTCCTTCGGATGAGCCCTGTCAAACACCCCCTTGATGAACATAGAATCCACCATAGTTCTGGGTCACCTTCCACATTTCTAACAGCACCCTTTTTGTGAAGATTTGGGCCCCATGGGGTCATTCATTCTTCCATTCCAAAGTGGCGTCTCTTCTAGGGATAAAAATAGGACATGAAAATCCTATGTTGACTGACAATGTACACGAGATTTTCATGTATTCTTGGGAAAAATAGAAACAAGAATAAATTTGGGAAAATATCGCAAATTCCAAATCAAAATTGATTAACTTTCGAGGTCCCTTTTTTTTGTTCTACTCCAACATTAACCCTCAAATTAGGGCCCTCAAATTCAACCAAGTAGCCCATTCAAAAAAATTCAACCAAGTAGACACGAGTAAATAAGACCCTGTCTCCATCTCCTCACCCAATCCCCGTCTCCACAAATTGAGGCATGTCCCTGTTTCTTCGCTGGTGAAGGATGCCACGCAATGGAGGGTGGGTAGTGGAGAGAGGGTGGGGTGGGCGATGGATGCCCTCGAAGTAGAGGGAGGAGGGTGGCAGAGGGTGGATAGTGGAGGGAGAGTGGGGTGGGCGACGGATGCCCTCGAAGTAGAGGGTGGTGGCGGAGGGTGGATAGTTAAGAGAGGGTGGGGTGGGCGATGGATGTCCTCGATGTAGAGGGAGGGTGGCGGAGAGGGGCGCTTGCCCACATGCCTCGAATTCAGTAATGGGATGCTCTTGTTGTGATGGTTGATGGATGGAGAAGGCAATGGGGAAAGGGTGTCGCCGTTTGGAAAAGGATGACCAGGGCAGCTGGCCATGATGAGATGGAGCATCCTGACCGGGAGAGGTGCATGAATCTTGGGCCGCAGTAGGGAGGGGCAAGGGGCACCATGAAGAGAAGGGAAGGGAAGAATTAGCGTGGAAGAGAGAAAAATAACCAACCGCCCCATGAGGGTCGTGGTTGACTAGCCGCAGGAATGAGGGCCTAAAGGTGGGATTTGAGAGCCTCCTACTTTTTAAAGGATTGAGGAGATGCCCCGATCAATCTGTTTTTTTGATGTGAGCCCTCGTATTTTGGTTTAGGACTTGCTTCATAGGTTGGTTTAGGACTTGGTTAAGAACATTACTAGAGTTGTTCTTACGGTTCCTTTATTTCATTTTATATTTCATCAGGAAATTCCTGTCAGGAATCACGTGTAGAGGTTGCCCTCTTTGGCTGTTTGGCATAGGCCACAGCACACTAGACCCCCTTTGCCTCCCATTACCTTAGTTCATGGTCTCAGCTGAGTGAGGAGGCGCTAATTTTGGCATTGTGCTGATACTGGAGACTGCGGACAGACCTGCAGTGTGCTCTCGTTGGGCCTCAACAATAGCCGAAGGCCCGAAGCCCATTAACCAATCTTCAAGCATTGGACGGGTGGGACTGGGAGAATTTGATGCTTTATTGCTTTCACTCGAAAATCACTCTGTGGCCTATTAATTTATATTTATTTTCCAGTTTTTCAATTTCTTCCAAATGTTTGTTGATTAATAAGTACTATTTGCTAGCTAGTAAGTTCATTTTGAAAAACAAATAATCTATGTACTTCTCCTATCAACAATATTATGCCATTGCTATTATGTATATATTTGTGTGTGCCATTGTGGTTCTATTTAGTATTCCCTCCTTTTCAAATTATAAGATGTTTTGACTTTTCTAGATACATAGTTTTTGCTATGCACCTAAATATACATTATGTCTAGATACATAGCAAAAGAAATATATTTAGAAAAAACAAAATGTCTTATAATATGGAATGGAGGGAGTATCAACCAATCTTTGTTAGTTTGATATTATTTGCATATTTATTACTATGTATAATAGTTCTATCTATATTGTTGAGTTGGACACTTAAAATGGTTACATGTGTCATTGTTTCTGATTTAATTTACCGTTCCTGACTGTTACCGACGTGTATCCGACCGCATTATATCATTGTAGATATGCCGAATTTCTCGTTTCCGTTTTCCCGACTGGCATCACAGGTTTTGTTTATGTTTCTGCATAGAAACATGAAAAATTAAACAGTTAGAGGGTTTTCTCAACGGTTTCCATCCGCTGTCATCCCTTTGGACACCTTCCCAAGGTATATCTTCTCGCCTCCTCAAAGACAAAATTCCAGGACCCCTTCGGACGATATTAATTGGAGATGGCTCTTAAAATAAAATTCATATACTCCATTTTGGTTTTCTATATACATGGTTTTCATATAGACTTAGATATACACTACGTTTTGAACTTTAGATACATAACAAAAGCAATGTACCTAGCTAGAAAAGCAAAAATGTGTTATAATTTAAATCACAGAGGGAGTAAAATATATATTCCATCACCTACTGAGGGTGAGACGGTCTATGGTGTGCGAACAGAGGACATAAGGGTTGTGGACCCCAGCACTTGCCAAGTCCGGAACTTATACACATATATCTTTGCATGCATTTTCTCCATTTTGATGACATTAATTTCCAACATATGCAAATATGCAATTTCACCACATACTCTATTTTTATGTTTCTAGAAAACAGGTGCGAATCTTGGTGTGGAGTCCAGTTCCGTATGACCCAGTTTCACGGTAACTCGTGCTTATGTGTCACTAGACTAGAAGGAGGGAACCCGCATTCCGCCGGATCATTTGGCTAAGGCCGCGTTCACTTACTACAGGAACCCAAAATATTTCCTCTTCCACCCATCACATCAAATCTTTAAACGCATGCATGAAACATTAAATGTAGGTAAAAAAAACTAATTGCATAGTTTGTCTGTAAAGTTCGAGACGAATCTTTTGAGTCTAATTAATCCATGGTTGGACAAATTTTACCAAATAACAACGAAAAGTGCTACAGTAACTTCTCACCCCAACTTTTTCATCTAAACACACCCTAAAGGCTACCTGACCTACCTCCAGTTGATTTGGCGTTAGTTATATCATGCAGGTCAGGTTCCAATATATTACTATATATCACCATCTGATTTGAGTAATTGACGGTACGTAGGCTAAATTTCCTCGAATGATGTGGCGGTATCAGCAGGCGGGCATTTATGTTTCTGCTAAACACACGTATTAAAAACTAGTAGAAAAATAGTCGACGCCGCCTCAAAACCCCTCTGCACCGCTGGAAATCCAGATCTCTGCGCCTCTGCTCCTCTCGACTTGTTGCGTTTCCGCAAAACCTCGGCACCGCTCGAGACCTCTCGACAGCGAAAATTGCCCAGTGAAGGGCTAGCCGCTCTATTTTACCTTGGGGCTATCAATAGAATTGGTGGCCGGCCCTTGGCTAGTTGCTGAGCACACTAGATTCTTCGTGGCTTATGTGATAGTGCTTGGGAGCCCTCTAACTCACTTGTGATTGATTGTGTTCATCCGATCGAGTGAGTGAGCGATTCTAGTGAGATTGCTTTATGAGGTTGCATTTGAGTGGCATTAGGTGGTCATGTTGCAAGCCGGTGGGCTTGTTACTCTTGAAGGTTGCCACCTCCTAGACGGCTTAGTGGTGGTCTCTGTTGAAGCCCGCAAGGAGATTGTGCGGTGCTCCGGAGAATAGCTTTGTGAGGGGCATTGTGCTCGCCCCACGGGAGCCGCGAAGAGCAACTCTAGTAAGGCAAGACGCGAAGGGCGACAAGTGGTCCACCTGGGTCAAGTGCCAGACCTTGTGGTAAGCACTCCACGTGGGAGAGTGTGACTTGCGGGTCACCACTAGCGAGAGGACTGGCGGCAACTTTGGAGCTTGTCTCAACGGGGACTAGCTTTGTGGCAACCAAGTGAACATCGGGATAAAAATCATCGTGTCAACCTTGTCATCCCGTTGGTTTGCAATTCCCCAACACAAGCTTGTATTTACTTTCTTATACATTGTGCTTGTGCAGTTGTTCTTTTAATTAGTTAGTTTGTGTAGCTTGCTAATTACCTTCTTGCTTGTGTAGCATAGAAGTAGCTCCAGTTCCATGACTAATTTAGTTTGTGTAACCTTGTTAGTCACATTGCTTAGTTTGTGTAGCTAAGTAATTTGAGTTCTCTAATTTGGCATTGACTGCCTTGTTATTGAGCATTGCTAGTGAGGCTAGGAGTTTTGTGCTTTTGCTTACTAGTTGTGTAGGAGCTCCCCGGTGTGCAAAGTACTAGTGGCATAAGTTTGTGTGACCTATTTGCTTGATTAGGAACTTTTGTAAGGTGCTAGAGTTATAGATAGAGGGGTGTAGTCTTGGCTAGAGCGATAGTTCTAATTCCTCCTTTGTTTCGGTTATCTGGCGTGATTAAGTTTTAGAAAGGACTATTCACCCCCTCTATTCCGACATCTCGACCCTTTATGGACACAGCCTCCGCCGTGAGACCAAGCTCGTCCTGCTCGGCGGCAGCTCCACTCTCTCCCCCTCCCGGCCTCCCCTCCACTCCCTCTATGTTGTATGAATCAATTTGTGGTTGAGTTGATTGTGATGCGTTGAACCCTTCTACTTTGTGATGTACGAATCGATTTGTGAATGAGTTAGATTTGTCATATGTTGAATCCCTCCTTTGTCTGTGATGGAGCTGCGGTGGTAGCCAGCGACTATGTCGGTGGCGGTGGTGGTCGCGGTAGCAAGCATGCTCTAGCAAGCAGGAAGTATGCTTGCTGTATTCTTTTTTTTTTGTTTTTTTAAAGCCTATCACTGTCGGGTGAGATGGCAGCACTGATAGTCAGAGGCATTACTAGCGGTTTGTAGTAACCAGCAGTGATACGAACCCCCATCACTGCTGGTATGCCAGGTAGTGGCTAATGATATCAGTTGTCTTTGCATAATTTATTATTCTCGACCAATCAAAAATGAACTCCAGCCTCCGGCCGTTAAAAAGCTATTGAAAGGTACAGGATGCTTGGAGTCACATGTAAATAAGATGGTGCATTATATAATCTCAGTTGTATTGGAAGTCACTCTGTTAATATTTAGTGGAGTTTGATAAGAATCTCTTCACATACGAATTTCCTACTCAAATCATGATGCAAATCATTGAACCATATTTTTCGGATATGACCCCAAACATATGTACTATAGTTAGTAATAATATAATAGAGGCTATTTCCACAGGCTGTGCTGGAAAAGACCAACTATCCTGGAAATCGATTTCCATGGGTGGTCTATAAGTTGGAGCCCCATGTAAGCGCATGTACAAACAGTTCTTATTCTAGCGGCCTCTAGAAAAAAGAAACAGTGCCACCTTTGAAAATAATTCAAGTAGTCACTAGTAAAGAACTGACTTTCTGTTTTTGGCGTTAGTCCCGATTGGGATTGGGCCCAGGACTAACAATATAATTAGTCCCGGTTGGAATCATCAACTGAGACGAGAATCCCCTGTTCAGTGGATAGTGCAGCAGACTTCTCCAGCAGGAACATTTAGTCCCGGTCTGTGGTTTAAATCGGGACTAAAGGTGGCCTTTTAATTCCGGTTGGAACCACCAACTGTGACCAAAGGTCTCACTGCCCTTTTATCCGGGTTAGAACCACCAACCGGGACTACAGGTTGACCCTTTAGTTCCGTTAGGTTCCACCAACCGGGACTAGATGTCTCCACCAATAGCATTTTGAAGCTGTAAATGAATTCAGCTGAGAAATTCATAAACTATATGAGAGATATGTAAATTTTAAACAATGTTTACTACCACTTTGTTGGATGAAGAAATGACCAAAATGAAAGCTGTAGACCTCGAAAAGTTATACAACTTTGTAGTTGACAACTTTTTCATTTAAAATAATTTTGTCAAGGAAATTTTTTTTAAATTTCTTAAATTTGAAATTTGAATTTTAAAATATGCTCAAATGGAGAAATGAAAGCTCCAGATCTCAAAAAGTTATACAACTTTGTAGTTGACAACATTTTCATTTGAAATCATCTTGTCAAGGAAAACTATCTTTGAATTTCTCAAATTTAAAATTTGAATTTTTAAAATGTAATTATAATTTATAGCATATGTTATTAAGCATTTAAAGCATGAAACAAAAGCATTATAAATTATATATGAAAGCAAATTTGTATTGTAATTTTTTGAGCTATATTTTTTTACTATGCAATTTCCAATTTGCGTCCAATTTATGTTAAAGGAAATATTAAAAACTGTTGCATGGGTGTGGAACGAAATAGCCGAGTATGCAGCAGTTTTGCCACGCGCTAAAATTTGGCTTTAGTACCAAGTTGGGCCATCAACAGGGACTAAAAGGCCTTTAGTCCCGGTTGGTGGCTCAGCCCGGGACTAAAGGTCACAACTTTTAGTCCTGGGTTGGGCCACCAACCAGGACTAATGGCCTTTTAATCCCGATTGGTGGCTTAGCCCGGGACTAAATGGTCCAACCCTACACATATACTCGTGTCTTATCTTCTTCTTCCTCCTTAATTTTAATCGCCTCCACCCACGCCGTGCCCTCTTCTCCGTCTCCGCCGCTCCACCACGCTGCCACCCGCACCGCACGCCCATCTGACCTCGCCCTCTTCTTCGGCTCACACAGCGGCGCCCTCATCCACGTCTCCCTGGCGCGCGGCGCCCTCGTCCTCACATTGGGCGTTCGGCCTCACCCTCATCCTTGGCTCAGGCGCGCGTGGCCTCGCCCTCGTCTCCGGCGCGCGCGGCCTCACCCTCACCCTCGTCTTGATCTGGCCAGCCTCGTCGTCTCCTCGGCGCACGTGGTGGCGCCCTCTCTTTCTCGTCTCTAGCGGCGCCCTCTTCCTCATATTAGTGGCATGCACGTTGATGCCCTCTTCCTCGTCTCTGGTGGCCGGCCTCGCCCTCGCCCTCGTCTCCCCCAGCCTCGACCTCGTCCTCGCCTCCAGTGCGTGCGGCGCCCTCTTTCCTCATCTCCGGCTACCGGTCTCGCCCTCGCCCTCACCCTCGCCCTCGTCTTCGGCCAGCCTCGACCTTGTCCTCGTATCCGGCGTGCCTTCGTCTCTGGCCTCGCCCTCATCTCTGCCAACGCCGTCGTCTCCGTCTGCGCCTTAGTCTCTGGCCTCACCCTTGATCGTCTCCAGCCTCTCCCTCGCTGCTGCCACCAGGTGTGCAGTACGTCGTGCCAACCCCGTCTCATCTCTTCCTGCTGTGTGAAACCTAGAACTCAACCCTAACTTAAGCTAATTGGCTATTTGTATTCGATCTGACTTGCATTGTATTTGCTTTAGTGATATATTTAATATGATATAATTTGATATATATGCGGAAAGATACTGACTTTGGTGATATAAATTTTGATATATTGACTTTAGTGTGATATATTGTATATATATGATATGCATTTGGTATACATATAGGGTCCAGTTATATGAATTTTGATATATATATATATATATATATATATATATATATATATATATATATATATATATATATATATATATATATATATATATATATATATATATATATATAGGGTTTGCAGATGTGAATTTTGATATACAGACTTTAGTGATATGTATTTTGATATATGAAAAATATTGCTTCAGTGATATATATGAATTTTGATATTTTTTATATACATATATATATGAGTATATGAATTTTGGCGTATGAATTCATATGTTGACTCTAGTGATATGAATTTTTATATTAACTTTAGTGAGGAGATATGGCTAGATGTCTCCCTGAACCGGTTAAGCCAGGTTGGGGCTATTGTATTACTCGTGGATTCGATGCAAGGTTATCGGTTGTATCGTTCAATAATCCTAACATAGTAAGACAACGATCTATGTTTTGAACAAATTAATATGGTTTAAATATGCTTTTACACAATATTTTTTTTGATATGTGTATATATATATGTGTGTGTGTTGTACTGTAGGTAATTGATCCAATCGTTTGGCTTGAAGAGACACTCCCAAATTTCAGGGTTAAGGGAGTGGATGTTGAGACTTTTGATGTAGATGATGGTCGATTGGTCCAAAGTCGAATTGGCTTTTCCATCGCCTCTAGGAGGGGTACAGGTGTTGTACAAATCTCAGAGGTGGGAGTAAAGGCACCAGAGAAGAAAATCACAACTAAATATGTTGTCATTGCATGTTTGAATAAGCTTGTGAATATTGGGTACACCATGCCTACTCTATCCTCCTTAACGATACAAGTAATAGATGCAGGCTGGTATCATGATGTTGCGGGCTTCTGTGCAAGGATTGCTCGAACCAACAGAAAGGATGTGGTAAAATCGAAGTCAAACTCATAGCTTATATTCAGATTTGTTGATATTGGAAAGCTTTGTTCTCATATCCATTTTTTCACCCAACACGTTGAGGACTATGACTTATCCTATACAGGTTGCAGCTTTGAAACCCTTCTAAACCAGACAATGTATGCATTGGGTTATGATTGAAAATATGCCGATGAATGACAACACTCACTGCGGAAGAATTTTAGGAAAAGTTTATTATGACTAAGATGGGATCATCTGACCCACCGACTTCTCGACCACCGCTAACCGTGGTTTGTAGACCCTATGCTCATACTTTTGAAGCAAGGGAGAGTGCACTACTTAATGCATTGCTCAACGTCAATGATATTTGTGGATACCACATCGGTGACCTACACTTCACTGAGGACGTAGTACGACGTAGTCAAACTTGGCGGTGATCTACTTGCACTTGCATGAACTTTGGTGTGTATTTGAACATCTAGTTTGTATTGACTTGGTTTAAATTATTATGATTTGTACGAACTTGATGAATGGGGATGATCATTGTAATATATAAGCTCTTACTTCATTAGTTTCATTCTTATTTATGGACAACGTACAACAGTATATCATAGAACATATAATACGTGTACAAAAACTATTTGAAACAAAAACAAATTGAATGGAAAGAAACTGTTGCTCTAGGCCTCGACCTTCGAACGCCGGGTCGCCGCGTGAGCGAATATGTGGGACAGATCGACGAAACAAAAGCAAGACGAACAAAGTATGATTGTTGGATTCAAAGCAATGTTCATCTTCCTCTCACAATCCCCACTTGGGAGGCTATTTATACATGCCGTTGGCTTTCTATGCACATAATTACCTCTGCAACTACTACACATTCGGGGCATATTCCCATCTATCTTGGACTTGCCTGCCTTTTGGAGATGTCGTCCGCCCTGGGTACACCGGTGCTTAGACTCCTAGCTGGCCCCACGCTGTGTCGCCACTCTGCCGACCGGGTGGGCCCCGATAGACAGGGGTTGCTGGCATCCTGTCTCCTGGTGGGCTCCTCTCCAGGCGAAACCTGCAAATGTGATCATACGGTCATTACCTATTCAACTGGGCAAATAATCCAGGTCACCCCATTGCCTCTGCCAGCACCCCTCCACACGGATGTGACAAAACCGAGCCAGCTATTCGCCATACCAAGGACACACGCGTGGCTTGGCGCGCTGCAGCGGCACGACGACAACAATCTTGAGACTGCTGTTTCGCCCTTGCGAAATGATATGCCAGTTGGTCTACTCTTTTCGTCAAGGCGAATAGGGCTGGTCTCGTACCTGAGTTGTCTCCTGACCCTGGAGGCAAAACCCCAGCGAAATGGTAGCGACCCTCGACAAGCGGAGGGCGGCCCTTTTTGCCTTGACGAAAACATGGGTGCTGCATTTTTGGTTTCCATCCCCCCGCTAACGCGCTTCTGCCACTGTGAAATGTCGGCAGCACGTTGTGGGGCGGCGTTTGAGCCCTATGGGGTGCCCACAGGCTGGGCCTGCCCCCAATAGAAACTGTAAAAGAAAAGAAAAGAAAAAGAAAAAAGTAATATTGAGTCCCTGTTGGTTATACCAACCGGGACCGGAGGTGGCCGCCCTCGGGCTCAGCCTAGAGCCCTCTTTAGTCCCGGTTGGTATAAGTAACTGAAACTAAATTGCCCCCTTTCAATCCTAGTTTAGCTGCCCGGGACTAAAGAGCGGGCCTTTTGTCCTGGATGGGCAGTGTCGGTTGGGAAACCGGGATCAGAGTGTTTCCCAACCGGGACTGCAACCTAGTTCCGCATTGGTGAGTGGTACCATGTACCAAATTATTACTGCACACGCTACTGATAAGATGCTCTTTCATCAATCAACAAATTAACCTCATCTTTTAATTTCCATTTAGATGTGGGAGAAAAGTGATTTTACAGGATAACAAATTACGCTCGAGAAACTGAAAAATAAGTTGTTATTTCACACGCCACTTGATCATGCAGTAGCGTCTAATCTAAAATATTGCCTCCTACATTACGTTCTCTGTATCTGGCAGCACCTTTTAAATATGTATTAAAAAATATACAACTTGTTACTCCATTCATTTGGCGTGTAATGCTCAGAGTTTGAATCTTAATAAATTTGCTCCTTAAAAGAGAAGAAATGGATGGAATACAATAACAGTAACTTTTGTAATAACAGCATATACCGGGCCTATGTATTAGGCTGATTAACTTCCACTCAGATAAATGTATACTTTGGAAAGTCGTTAGTAGTCTCACTACCAGTCAAAATTAAGGTGAATATGGGCCAAACTTTGTGAGTGCCGCATAATAAACAAAGAAATAGATCGAAGCAGCATAGTGGCTGATTATGTTTCTTTTTTCATTATACACGATTTTTTTTGACAGTTCATTATACAAGATTTTGTTAACACCCTCCAAAACCAGTCACAGTTTGAAGCAGTTGAATGTGCTCAAGATATATTTCTGCATTCTGGTTAATATTTAAGCAGTCCATCAACACTTGAGGCTGTGGTACTTGTTACTAGTGGCCAATTGCAACAAGTACCCTTTCCTACATACCTAACTACTTGGTATAATCCAAGAGCGTAGACTAGGGTCGTCGATGATGAATTGGTCATAATCAGGAGATGGCCAAGTAACCTACGAACTGACAACTCAACGAGATCGTGTATGTGGAATCAACGAGTCGCCCTGCACGCGTCAGGTCTCTGGTCTTGTGGAAAATTTGCATGCGTGGAATTTCCACGGTCACAGAGTTGCGGTGGTGGTAGTGCGAGTGCGCCAGGTTGGTGCCAAAACGAGGATACAAAGGCATTGAGAAATTTCGCGGGTTGTTTCTTCATCCTCGGGTCGACTTCCGGCCAGTAAGTCCAAACACATGTGCCGTTTACTCTAGCTTGTTATGGACGTTCTACTTCAATGTCCAAAACAAGTGGCAGTCCTGGTATTAAAAATTGATTTTCCAGTCTGCTTCTACTGTATTTTGGACTCCGGCAGGTCTTTCAGTGGATACATAAACATTCAGGTGGGCATCTCGCTGTTGGTTCATCGGGAAGAAAAATCGATGTGCTTAACTACAGTTGATTGGCTTACACTACTACTATTGACAGAAAAAAGGATACCGACATGTGCAATGATAGACTCCATCATGAAGTTTCTGGCATCAAGATGATTTAAAAAGATATTTCAGTCCGCACAAAGAAAAAGAGTTTTGGGCCTAATCTGCTAAAACTGGCTAAGCCGTTTTCTCTATTGCTCGCCCGGCAAGGCTGGCCGGCTAAACTGGTTTTGGAAGATCAGGCCTAGTAGGCACCTACTTATAATGAACATAGAACCCAACCTTAGTTCTGGGTCACCTTCGACATTTCTAGCAGCACCTTTTTTGCGATGGTTTGGGACCCACTTAGTCATTCCTCGGTTCCGAAGTGGTGTCTCTTCTAGGGATGAAAACAGAACATGAAAATCATATGTCGATGGCATCGTACACTGCATTTTCCTTTATTCTCTAGGAAAAATAGAAATAAGAATAAATTTAGAAAAATATGGTGAATTCAAGATTGAAATTGTTTAACTTTTGATTTGAGGGCTCTCCTACTTCCAAGGTTCTACTCTAGCATTATCCCTCAAATTAGGACTCTCAAATTCAACCAAATAGATATGGACAAATAAGACCCACATTCCCCTTTTTCTCCTCTCTCCATCTCCACACCCTCGTCTCCTCGAATCGAGGCGTATCCCCGTCTCTTCACCGACGAAGGATGCCCAACGGTGGAGGGTGAGCAATACAGGTAGGGTGGCGCCGGTGATGGATGCCCTCAAGACAGAGGGAGACGGTGTCATCTCCTCGAATTCATCAATGGGATGCCCTGTGATGGTTGATGGATGGAGAAGGCGATGGGAATGGGGTGTTATCGCTAGGAAAAGGATGGCTGGGGTGGCTGGCCATGACGAGAAGGAGCATCGGGGCCAGGAGAGGTGCGCCAAAATCTCGGGTTGCGGCTGGTATGGGCACCCGATCTCGTGTCAAGGTAGGGAGGGGGCAAGGGGCACTGCGACTTAGAGGAAACGGGAAAACTAGCATGTAAGAGAGAAAAACAACCAACCGCTCGATGAGGGTTGTGGTTGACTGGCTACAGAAATGAGAGCATAAGGATGGGATTTGAGGGCCCGCTACTTTTTAGGTATTGAGTAGATGCCCTAGTTGGTCTGTGTTTTTGGCGTGAACCTTCATATTTTGGTTTAGGACTTAGTTAAGAGAACTACTAAATCTGCTCTTACGATTTCTATATTCTATATTTTATCAGAAAATTCATGTCAGCAATCTTGTGCATAGGTTTTATTTTTTTAGGGCAAATCCCGTGAAGAGGTCGCGCTCTTTGGCATAGGCCATGGCACATTAGACTCCCCTTTGCCTCCCATTATAAAACAGTTCATGGTCTTTCTTTTCTCTAGGCTGGGTGAGGCGGCTATAATTTCTTTTTTTTTTGAATGCCTCGATACTTCAAGTACAAGATGGTATCTGAATTTAAACATAAACTCACACCACACACACGCAAATGCACACACACTGTGTGCAAGCAAGATCTATACCTGTACCTATAGGCACACACACGTGGCTGAGAGGTACTCAACACCTTGGCCACTGTAGAGTAGCCATGCTTGAGTCTGCAAAGAAAACTGGCAAAAAAAACTCCGGTATGTACCTGTATTGAGCGGGACTCAGAACACAGACTGTGGACAGACCCGCAGTGTGCTTTGGTTGGGTCGCAACGCAACAAAAGCCGAAGCCCATTAGCCAGTCATCAAGCGTTGGACGGGTGGGAGATTTGGAAGCTTTCACTCGAAAGTCGCTATGTGGCCTATTAATTTATACTAGTACACTGTCCGTGCTAACGCTACGGCTTTATTTCTGGGATGTACATGAAAATAACCAAACAACAACATTTTTCCATAGTTTAAGTCTCACGCAATTGTATATGACCATGTATATAATCCGAAAAACACTCATGCATAACAAGACATAATAAAGTCATATCTCCCACACTACAAATAATTTATGAATTGCTTAAGTAATGGCATGGCCAACATGAACCAAAGCACGTGAGTAGAAAGAAAACAGTGACCGAAAATGTAGTCACTGCATACAGAATAGCTGCTGGAAGAAGGGTGCTCACATACTTTTCTAAAAGCCTTAATCAATTATTGCATCTCCAGTCATTTGAAATGTAAAGAAGCTCCAATTCCATTCAGCAAGACGGGGAAAAGTTAAAAATAAAACAATCTTCATAAAAACAATCTTTCATATATGCAGCATAGAAGCTTCATGTTGTACATAACTTTCTGTCACCATTTCACCTCCCTCTTACGGACAACATTTTGGTCTGTGCTACCGTGATGTCTTCCAAACACTGATTGCCAATCTGATAAAAACCCACCAGTGATATAGAAATAATCTTTTGCTAATGAAATGGATCAATTACTTCAAAACAATTACATCGGTCTAAGGTCCCATATTTTAATGTTTGTGAGATGACATAACCCGAATTCAACACTTGCTTATAACTCTAACATGTGAGGACGCAAAACTATCTTTTGTTAAAGCATATAAGAAGTATAGTATCCGCCCAGTCATCTAAGATGCAGAATATACCACTGAACCAAAGTAAAAAAAAAGACTAAGTATATCACACAAATGTATAAGACAGAAAATAAAGATAAATAGTTATAGCTCCTTTTTCTCACCCTTCAGATTGCATAGCTACTGTGTTCCCAATGTCAGCAAAGTTGCGGTCTTCAAAGATGTGCTTCCCAGCAATCTACAATTGAAAGTTAAGAATCAGTGCAATACCGAGTAAGCTATGCAGTAACCAGATGCAGAGTATAACTTCAGTAATTGGAACGCCAATACCAAAGTGCCATCATCTGCTAGCATGTTGCACATTGTACTTGCAAGCTTTCCTCCATTCAGAGAGAATGAAACTACATACATGCCAACAACCCACAAGAAAGTTACACATGCCAAATCAAATTCAGTAATCGGCAGATACAAAGATGCTTAGTCCTGAAAGTATGGCTCTTATTAGCCCATGCCACAGCCCACAACTAATGAACTGAGTGAATTTTTAATCCCATTGTTCACCAGAAGATTAAACTCTTTGTGCTAAAACTATGAAGACTTAGTGGTAGAGCCGAACACCTGAGAACCCATGAAACACTGATCTACAATTATAGTTCCTAGTACGTTAGGCTAACTCTGGTTAAAGGAATCTGATTAGACCTACTGGACTGCAACAAAAAGTGAATTATTTGAAGCATTAGCCTAACGTACTTTTTGATCTGTTGGGCAGGACATTAGGAAGCAGAATAAAAACATGCATGAAACCAACACCCGCAGATTTTATTTCAACAGTTCATCCACTCGGAGGATTCATACTCAGGCTGCCAGGGGACCATGAGAAGGCACACTGCCAGCAGGCCATCCAACACCCGCAGAAGGATGTAGATGTTCATTTGTACAGAAAGCAAACTCATGAATTTAGTTCTGCTCATTTAGCCCATTTAACAATCCATAATGCTTCTTTTCCTAAAATATAGGTTCATAAAGTAGTTCTTGCTAACTTCTCGCTAAAGTAGTTTTCATTAACAAGCCTAACTTCTGTCCTATAGCCTAACTTCTCGCTATATAAAAATTGAAATCAGAGCAAAAACTATAGTCTGCTAACTGATTGTTAGTCAAAAAACAGTCATGGGTCACTCATATATTACGGGGAACAATTGTCGATTGAAGAAAATGAGGCTCCAGAAAATGACTGTGCAACTATGCAAGCACTACAACAGAAAATGATTCAGCTTTCAGGATTCTACATACCAAACAAACAGTGACCATATCCTGCGTGATGATCTCAAAAGGGTTCCTGCTTGACTTCTGCTCAATTTTTTTCACATGTAATTTGTCCTGAAACTCACAGAAGAAATCAACAGAAGGCACCTACAAATAATGTATATATATGTCAGTCCATAGCAATTTCATTATTATCCCCAAGAATCTGATGTCATATTACCGCAGCGATGTCTGGTAGATGAACCTTAGAGATTATTACTAATAATCTAGTAATCATAAATCTGGAAGACGGTGGTGCGGTGATGGTCATCTGCACAGTACATCACAAGAGTTGGATACTTGGATTCTAGAATCAATTAAAGCAAAATAAAGGAAATACTCCAATTGGGACAATCAAACCTACAGTTTATCCAAATGACAGACTGGACACAACTCACCGCCAGCACGCAAAACTATCTGGGATACTAAAAATATATAGAGTTTATCAGTTTCCACAATGCCCAAAGAGTAGCATATGTAAACATATTCAGGATGGCATGTTTTCTATCACAAATTCACATTTTAGCTAAAGATTCAAAACCATCCATCATATATCCATCAATTATCTCGGCTAGCTGTGTAACACCCTAAAAATTTGAAAAGAAGAAAAATAGGAAAAATATGATTTTTATATTTATTTTTGTGAAGCATGCAAATTTAGAATAAGAATAATTTTTATAAATTTAAAATCAAATATAAGAGTAGAAACATGTTTGTGCACTCATGCTGTTGCATTTAAATTTTTGAGATGAGTGGTTTGATCAAATTCAAATTTGGATTTGAAAATCTTTTGAAAATTTGCTTTGAAAAATTGGAAAAAGAAAAAGAAAAGAAAAGTCGGCTTATTCCGGATTTCGGCCCGTCTCAGCCTGCCTTGCCGCGGCCCGCTTACCTCCCCGCGCCCGCCTTCCCCCGCATGGGCCGAGCCCAGCCGCAGCCGCCGGCCCAGAACGCGCGCGCGCCTTCCTTCTCCCGTTTCAGCCGCTGACTTCGCGGGCCCACGCGTCAGTCGCATCCCTTTCCCCAAGCTGCCAGCACGAAGCTTTCCAAAAACTCCACCGACCGAATCCGCCGCCAAATCTCCCTCCTTCCTTTCTTAGAACCGCCTTCGGGCTATAAAAACGGGGTGCCGCCTCCCTCCGCTTCACATTGGACTACAAATCGCAGTCTCTATCGTTCCGTGGTGGCTACGCCCGAAGCTCCGCCTCCACCGTCCGCCACCGCGAGCTAGCCGCCGCCTTCCGGTCATCCTCCGGTCCCATCTTCGCACGGGGTGAGCTCGCCATGCCATTCTCTCTCTCCCTGTGTTTTCCGTTCATAAGCTCGTGCTCTGTAGCGCGAGGAAGCCATCTCCGGCCATGGCACCGCCGCGGGAAGCTCACCGTCGGCCGATTCCGGCCGGAGCGCCGCCGGCTCCATCCCCGATCCGATCGGAACCGCTCGTTTTAGATCTAACGGCTCTAAATAGAAGATACCGGTTCGCCTGTGAAACTTGCTAAAGAGCCCCTGAAGTTTTTAAGTTCTTAACCCGCAGTCCAAAGCGCATTCTCAGTTTACGTTTTCTTTTCCGTAAAGCGTATTTTGATCGCGTAACTTCCGAAAATACGTTTCGATTAATTGAAAACGTAATTCGTTTCGGTAATTGAAAAATACGCTTTCTGATATTTACAGTTTTGCCATTTAACTTGTTTTAGTTGTAGAATCTTCGTTTTAATTCCGATTTGACCCGTTCAAATTGCGTTAGATTCGTATTTGCGAGCTTTAAATGATGATAGAACTGTACAGTAGGTTTGAGATAATTTATTTTCGAGTTTATATTAAAGTAATTATTTATCTATAGGAAATCTTAGAAAATTCATAATTTTTACGTTTTAAATCCAAATTTCGTGATCTTTATGTCTATGTGATCGTAGTAACGTGTAGAAGAGTTTTACAAACTTGTTATACTGTTAGTGTTACTGTTGGTTAGGTTTTCTATCTTTAAGTTCCAATGTGAGATTTAATCTATTACTTTAATAAAGTAGATCTTGTTTAAATCATATCTTCTACGTTTTAGATCCGTTTTAGCTCATTCGAGTTGAGTTAGATTCATAGCAACGAGATCTACGCGTTAGTGACAGTGTTTACCATATTACTAATTCTGAAATTATATGGTTTAAATCATATCTTGATTAATAATTATACAACTGGGTTTTGTAAATAAAATATGATTTGTTTTACTTTAGTTTTATAATTTGAATCTAAATTTGACTTAATTTCGTATATAGTATTTATAAAATATTTTATATATGTTATTATATAATTAAAACTCATGAAGTTAATAGTTTTATATTTTCTTCTATGAGCAAATCTTTCGGTAGATGTATCTTTTCAACCGTAGCTCTGATTAGTGTGCTTTTCGCGTCTGTGTATTCGTAGCGAGACGTAGATTCGTTCTACAAACTTTTCATCCTAATTTTATGTTTGGTGTACTGTTCTAATTTAGATCTATTGTTTGCTTCGTGTATGATTATATGGATGCTTGTGTGGTGATTTATGATTTCGTCCAGTCGGTGAGATATACGAGGTTATCAAGAAGAAGAAGAAGAACATTGAAGATTAAAGCTTACCGAAGGATCGGTGTTTAAGGCAAGTATAGCATGGGATTATCCTTGTTTCCTATTCACCTTTAATATACTTAAATCATATGCATGTGTCTACCTTGTTACCATTAAGGATATCCTAGCTTTTGTATCTTGTACCTTGACACCCATGGGACATTGCATTGGGTAGTATTTATGCTAGTGCTCAAGATAAATAACTATGATCTGTAACTTGACTAATGGTATATGCAATAAACATTTAAAAGATGATTTATAGAAATATGGCTCAAGAGGGCTAGAGCATATTCGGTTGTTTTTATGGTGCTCTAGTTTCTCTCCATAAGGACTTATCTGTAAGCGAACATCCGGGACTTACAGTACAACTGTGAGGGCTAAAATGGCTCTAGCTTTAGTCATATAGAAGGATCTTTTCTAGCTTGTTAGAGGTATTCCTTCATGGCGTAAGAACGGCTTGACGAATCGGGTATAGTGCGGCCTCTATCCTTATGTGTATAGGCTGCGCGTTATTGTGCCATTTGGAAGGGGGGCTCTACATCTGTTTGCCGAGTGAATCTAATGGCCCTAACTTGTTAGACGAACCTTTGAAAGGCTTCATAGTGAACCCTGCCGACCTTCCTTGGAAGTGGGTCAAGAGATTAGCTACCTCGGGCGAAAGGGTAAATCACGACTCACAGTGAAAGTGTACAACCTCTGCAGAGTGTAAAACTGGTATATCAGCCGTGCTCACGGTCACGAGTGGCCTTGGACCCTTACAGAATAAATGATGAACACTGATAATAATGATAATACTGATGATATTGATGCTCACTAATGATTATTGTTTCTTGCTATACATTAATCTCGTTTACATGATCATGAGGTTATTTGGGATTTTGGTAAACTTGTTGCTACTCAATTGTTAAAGAGATGACTCACTAAAAGCTATTGCAGTAAACCCGTGTCAAACTTTTTGAGCTTCATGAACCCCATGATATATTTGCTGAGTTCGACATGGACTCACTCTTGCTATTTCCCCACATCTCAGGAAGGGTACTAGACTGTTAGATTCTGGAATTGTTAGGCTTGTGATCAACCAGTTAGTTTGATCCTGGAGTGAAGGTTGCACCCGGTGCTCGGAGTTGTCTTTCCGCTGTGTTGCTCTTTAAGGTATATTTTATACTATTGTGTTATGTATATTAAGCATTTGTCTTTTGATATTACACTTATCTGTGGCTATATGTGAGATTTGTCTTCTTTATTTCACATATGGTGTATGTCTGGTTTTGTCCTTAAAACCGGGTGTGACAGATTGGTATCAGAGCAATGCTGACTGTAGGACGCAAGCCTAGTTAGAACTAGACGTTTAGCATGTTCTCATTGTTGCCTATTTCTTGCTTCTCTTTAACTTTGTTATTTTCTCAAAGTTATGCTTAATTCTATCCCTGTTCTGTTATAAAAACCTTGTCTCTATTTTGAACCTTTTCTCCTTGTCTATTAGACGGCTCGTGACGAGAAGACTGTGGATTTCAGAGGTTAAGAGGACTGAATTGTGTCGCTCTTGCTCACTTTTGACAAGAAACCATTAGCGATGCAAAACCAATTACTAGAAGAAATGGCTCAATATGGGAATTCTCAACGATGCTTATCTCAAGGTCAAGCCAACATATCCAAGGAGTCAGAGAAGATACAAGTAGCAGAAGTTTGGAAGAATATGAAATGCAATAAAGATGTTGATAATAAGGCATTTGGAGAGCAGGAACAATGTCACTGCTGTAAGCATTATGGTTTTCCCTGTCTTCGAAACGAGTCTAATAAGGGGAAAGTCAAGGTGGATCCAAATTTTGAGAACAACATGGACAAGAAGAGAAAGGCAATCTCATTTGAACCACTTGTGGAAAATAATCAGCAAGCGAGTTCTACTACATTGTCACATGCAGCCCTGATCCCCTGTCAAACAAATCCAAACCCTAAAGAGTTAGAAGCCCCTCCCGTTAAAACTACTCCCCATGAAGTAGTCATAGATGGATGGACAATTACCTATAAGGAGTATCAACCCCGAAAGGCCAAACAAGCTAAGAAACAAGCCAAAGGGACGAAGGTGAACTTTTATGGCCAGCAAGATAGCAGCATACCAAACAACAGTTCCTTGGAGTATGACATCACAAAAGATCCAGCTAAGAGAAAGTGTTATCATTGCCAGCAGGAAGGACATTATATTAAATCTTGCCCACAGAAGAATCAACAACAGCGAGACTCAGGACAGGATGTCCAAAAGGAGCATGTGCAGGGAAATAAATTAAAGAGAAATTACATCCATGGAAGGTTAAAACATGTGGATATTTCCATCATTCCCGGAGCTAAGGAGGTCGTGTTTGGATCAATTCCAGTAAGTTCAGGAAATGCCAAGGTTTTGTTTGACCCCAGTGCCTCACATTCGTTCATATCTAGACAATATGTAAAAGATCATAACATACTTATGCTTCCAAGGGGGAAAACAGTTATGGTTGAAACTCCAAGAGGTGAAATAAAGGCAGACCGCGTATGCCCAAAAGTTAGTCTGGACATAAAGGGGGTAAATTTTAAGGTAAACCTCATTGTTTTGGAATTAATGGGCATTGATGTTATCCTTGGAATAGACTGGTTATCTACTTGTAAAGGAGTGATTGAGTATGCCCAATGTTCAGTGTTTCTAACTACACTTTCAGGAGAAAGGATTGAGTATGAGGGTATTAAATCTATACCTGAGGGATACCAGGTTGACCCATCTTAAGGTATGAGTTATAAGAATGGTAAAGAGGGATGCAGAGATTCAGATGTCCATATAAAGCAATAAGGAATGTAAGAGACGTTATCTACTCTGGATACTACTACAATCACACCATGTTTAAGGAATAGGAGTTATGTCCCGTGTAAAAAAACCGTTAGTAGCCAAGTTGAGTCGTCTTAATGTGTAGCTAATGAACATTTAAGTGTTTAGTTGTTTTGTGCTTATGTTTATGCTTGAGTTGGAATTTTGTAATGAGTGAAATGATCTCGTGGGTTTTGACCATAATTTCATTTAGTTTATATGTATAAGGTATAAGGATTAATGAAATAAATAGCTGGGTTTTGGTTATCTCCTGCTTTCTATATCTTGTCTTTCGGAGCAGCCTGTCTTTATCAACTTATATCTCTGTTCTTGGATGACCACAAATCATGAGAGAATTCTGGACAAGAGTGGACTTCAACATCTCTCTATAAATGCAAGAACCACCCTCATAGCTATTTTGGATTGGGAGATACAAAAATCACAAGACGATGCAACTGTGCTGTCTGAAACCTAGAACAGTTTCTGATAAGTACTGTTTTCGACCAAGTTAACTACAGAATCTGGAAGTGTGTTCTATAAGAAAGTTGCAGAGAATTTTATAAGCTTTCCATCGGTGTAAACTACAGTTTCATTGGATTAACAGAATGAGAGTTACAACTATTTTACTGCACTGCTGATTTTTTGCTCGTGAGAAATTTCAGATTTCTTGTTCTTACCCATGTACAAGAGTATCATTGGGATGTCAGAACACTTTTTAACTCATCTAGAAGAAAAAGGTTCAAAGCTACCCTATTTGGTGTCCCTTATTTTAAGGGGGGTAGCCAATGTAAAGAAGGATTATTAAGATTGAACTCTTTAGTTGGAAGTATTGGTTAGTCTCCATGATTGAGTTGCCACTCTTGAGCAAAAATGTTCTGTGAACAAGGTTGATAATTTTGGATCCATGGAGACAAGAGTTGTCCTTTTGGATAGTTCATGATTATGATCATCTATACTTGCTCGTGTTGCTGATGTTGGTCACTTGATGACAGGAAGTGTCGTGTCTCATGACTCAGGAGCCCTATATGACGTCTCGCACTAATATGTGGGAAAAGATTGATGTTTCTGCCATTGAAGGATGTTATGGGTATGATGAAGCCGAGCACTATCAAAACAACAATGTTGAAGAGCAAGTTGGGAGTGAACTAAGTCAGAATCCACAACAACGAAAGCGAAAAAGGAAAGCCCATAAGAAGCCTGCTCAAGGAAGCAAAGCGCAGCAAAACTATGTCAAATGGAAGACTGAGCAATGTGGATATGGATAAAATTCATGGAGTTACCAAAGTAGTGGGATGCTATATTCAAGTAAGCTCAGTGCAAGTTTTTGCTTTATTTGACCCTAGTGCTTCGCATTCTTTCATTTCCGCCGACATGGTAGAGACGTGCAAGATGGTGAAGTGTCCAATGAGGAGGCCTTTGCTAGTTCAAACCCCAGTGGGAGAAATACAGGCAGATCAGATATGCCCGAATGTCAGTCTTGTCATAAACAAAGAAAACTTCACCGCGACACTCATTGTGTTGGAGTTATTTAAAATTCGCGTGGTTCTTGGTAATGGATGGCTCTGTGCACACAAAGGAGTGATTCATGGTACTCGGTGCACAATGCTCTTAACAACACCGTCAGGGAAAAGAATTGAGTATCAAGGTGGTCGACTTTTACCTGAGGGAGACGAGAATGATCAATTAGAAGATAGGTACACCAAGGATAGCAAAGTGGACCATGAGTTTACTGGAGTCATAGCAGAGGAACAAATAACTTTGGAGAAGCTTTTAAGTTCGTTTAGATCAAGAGACCTCAAGCAAATGTTTGAAGGAGTCTAAGAAAAGGTTGAAGTAAAACCCAAGTATTAGCTTTGTCAGATCCAGACAAGAGCTTCATATCTACAATGATGCACCTTATCAAGGTGTGGGATGTGTCCTTATGCAAGAAGAAAAATATAGTACCTTGTTCATTAAGTCAACTAAGGAAGTGTGGGTTGAATTACCTAACGTGTTATCTGGAGTTTTCCACTATGGAGTACTGTCTTTTGGAAGGAAAGTGACATATAGGAGGGTCACAAGAATCTACAGGACATCTTCGTTAAGTTGGTCTTGAATTTGTGATATCCTCGTTGGAATAAAATGGATTAGGACTTGGAAAAGTGCTATTACTGGGAGAAGTAAAAGTCGCAGCCGATACCCTTAGCAATGGAGAATAATGCTAAGAAGGTTCGGGTGACACCAAGGATTAAGAATCGTATTCCAAATTTGAGCAATTTGACCAGAATCATTAATGTTTTGAAGGTTGGTAGTAGAAATTCCTTCTGACTAAGAGATTTGTCAGGCTCTGTTGGAAGATAATTATTTTAAGGAAGAAAATTCATATTATAGGAAAGATGCCTAGTGATTGGAGATACCAGAGTATTGTTTGGAGCATTTGTCAAAAATCTTGGAATTAGTTACATGTATGCAAAGTAAGACGGAATTCTTATCAAGACGATGGAACTACACGATGAAGTAAAGAACAATCTAGAGACGAACTATCCCTATCTCTTTTGTCATCATCTTCCGAATCTCGGGACGAGATTCATTTTAAGGGGGGTAGAATTGTAACACCCTAAAAATTTGAAAAGAAGAAAAATAGGAAAAATATGATTTTTATATTTATTTTTGTGAAGCATGCAAATTTAGAATAAGAATAATTTTTATAAATTTAAAATCAAATATAAGAGTAGAAACATGTTTGTGCACTCATGCTGTTGCATTTAAATTTTTGAGATGAGTGGTTTGATCAAATTCAAATTTGGATTTGAAAATCTTTTAAAAATTTGCTTTGAAAAATTGTAAAAAGAAAAAGAGAAGAAAAGTCGGCTTATTCCGGATTTCGGCCCGTCTCAGCCTGCCTTGCCGCGGCCCGCTTACCTCCCCGCGCCCTCCTTCCCCCGCATGGGCCGAGCCCAGCCGCAGCCGCCGGCCCAGAACGCGCGCGCGCCTTCCTTCTCCCGTTTCAGCCGCGGACTTCGCGGGCCCACGCGTCAGTCGCGTCCCTTTCCCCAAGCTGCCGGCACGAAGCTTTCCAAAAACTCCACCGACCAAATCCGCCGCCAAATCTCCCTCCTTCCTTTCTTAGAACCGCCTTCGGGCTATAAAAACGGGGTGCCGCCTCCCTCCGCTTCACATTGGACTACAAATCGCAGTCTCTATCGTTCCGTGGTGGCTACGCCCGAAGCTCCGCCTCCACCGTCCGCCACCGCGAGCTAGCCGCCGCCTTCCGGTCATCCTCCGGTCCCATCTTCGCACGGGGTGAGCTCGCCATGCCATTCTCTCTCTCCCTGTGTTTTCCGTTCGTAAGCTCGTGCTCTGTAGCGCGAGGAAGCCATCTCCGGCCATGGCACTGCCGCGGGAAGCTCACCGTCGGCCGATTCCGGCCGCAGCACCGCCGGCTCCATCCCCGATCCGATCGGAACCGTTCGTTTTAGATCTAACGGCTCTAAATAGAAGATACCGGTTCGCCTGTGAAACTTGCTAAAGAGCCCCTGAAGTTTTTAAGTTCTTAACCCGCAGTCCAAAGCGCATTCTCAGTTTACGTTTTCTTTTCTGCAAAGCGTATTTTGATCGCGTAACTTCCGAAAATACGTTTCGATTAATTGAAAACGTAATTCGTTTCGGTAATTAAAAAATACGCTTTCTGATATTTACAGTTTTGCCATTTAACTTGTTTTAGTTGTAGAATCTTCGTTTTAATTCCGATTTGACCCGTTCAAATTGCGTTAGATTCGTATTTGCGAGCTTTACATGATGATAGAACTGTACAGTAGGTTTGAGATAATTTATTTTTGAGTTTATATTAAAGTAATTATTTATCTATAGGAAATCTTAGAAAATTCATAATTTTTACGTTTTAAATCCAAATTTCGTGATCTTTATGTCTATGTGATCGTAGTAACGTGTAGAAGAGTTTTACAAACTTGTTATACTGTTAGTGTTACTGTTGGTTAGGTTTTCTATCTTTAAGTTCCAATGTGAGATTTAATCTATTATTTTAATAAAGTAGATCTTGTTTAAATCATATCTTCTACGTTTTAGATCCGTTTTAGCTCATTCGAGTTGAGTTAGATTCATAGCAACGAGATCTACGAGTTAGTGACAGTGTTTACCATATTACTAATTCTGAAATTTTATGGTTTAAATCATATCTTGATTAATAATTATGCAACTGGGTTTTGTAAATAAAATATGATTTGTTTTACTTTAGTTTTATAATTTGAATCTAAATTTGACTTAATTTCGTATATAGTATTTATAAAATATTTTATATATGTTATTATATAATTAAAACTCATGAAGTTAATAGTTTTATATTTTCTTCTATGAGCAAATCTTTCGGTAGATGTATCTTTTCAACCGTAGCTCTGATTAGTGTGCTTTTCGCGTCTGTGTATTCGTAGCGAGACGTAGATTCGTTCTACAAACTTTTCATCCTAATTTTATGTTTGGTGTACTGTTCTAATTTAGATCTATTGTTTGCTTCGTGTATGATTATATGGATGCTTGTGTGGTGATTTATGATTTCGTCCAGTCGGTGAGATATACGAGGTTATCAAGAAGAAGAAGAAGAACGTTGAAGATTAAAGCTTACCGAAGGATCGGTGTTTAAGGCAAGTATAGCATGGGATTATCCTTGTTTCCTATTCACCTTTAATATACTTAAATCATATGCATGTGTCTACCTTGTTACCATTAAGGATATCCTAGCTTTTGTATCTTGTACCTTGACACCCATGGGACATTGCATTGGGTAGTATTTATGCTAGTGCTCAAGATAAATAACTATGATCTGTAACTTAACTAATGGTATATGCAATAAACGTTTAAAAGATGATTTATAGAAACATGGCTCAAGAGGGCTAGAGCATATTCGGTTGTTTTTATGGTGCTCTAGTTTCTCTCCATAAGGACTTATCTGTAAGCGAACATCCGGGACTTACAGTACAACTGTGAGGGCTAAAATGGCTCTGGCTTTAGTCATATAGAAGGATCTTTTCTAGCTTGTTAGAGGTATTCCTTCATGGCGTAAGAACGGCTTGACGAATCGGGTATAGTGCGGCCTCTATCCTTATGTGTATAGGCTGCGCGTTATTGTGCCATTTAGAAGGGGGGCTCTACATCTGTTTGCCGAGTGAATCTAATGGCCCTAACTTGTTAGACGAACCTTTGAAAGGCTTCATAGTGAACCCTGCCGACCTTCCTTGGAAGTGGGTCAAGAGATTAGCTACCTCGGGCGAAAGGGTAAATCACGACTCACAGTGAAAGTGTACAACCTCTGCAGAGTGTAAAACTGGTATATCAGCCGTGCTCACGGTCACGAGTGGCCTTGGACCCTTACAGAATAAATGATGAACACTGATAATAATGATAATACTGATGATATTGATGCTCACTAATGATTATTGTTTCTTGCTATACATTAATCTCGTTTACATGATCATGAGGTTATTTGGGATTTTGGTAAACTTGTTGCTACTCAATTGTTAAAGAGATGACTCACTAAAAGCTATTGCAGTAAACCCGTGTCAAACTTTTTGAGCTTCATGAACCCCATGATATATTTGCTGAGTTCGACATGGACTCACTCTTGCTATTTCCCCACATCTCAGGAAGGGTACCAGACTGTTAGATTCTGGAATTGTTAGGCTTGTGATCAACCAGTTAGTTTGATCCTGGAGTGAAGGTTGCACCCGGTGCTCGGAGTTGTCTTTCCGCTGTGTTGCTCTTTAAGGTATATTTTATACTATTGTGTTATGTATATTAAGCATTTGTCTTTTGATATTACACTTATCTGTGGCTATATGTGAGATTTGTCTTCTTTATTTCACATATGGTGTATGTCTGGTTTTGTCCTTAAAACCGGGTGTGACAAGCTGAGACCTAGACACAGGTAGCAGATTTCTCCATTTCATTTAGAATTCGTAAAGCATTGTTCAGGAAAAAAGTCAAGATCCAATACGTTGACCTCTTCCAGAAATTTCCCATTTGTTATACTGAGACAAAATTCTAATTTTTATGCCAAAATTAGCAGACAGTAAGTTGAACTGGTCAATTCTCATTTCCTATCATGAGAATCAAAATTCTAATTTTTATGCCATAATTACCAGACAACAAGTTGAACTGGCTCAGATTAGCATCACAGCAAGTCGATCGAATGTACAACTTTACAATTCAAAAATGATGTAACCAAAAACAACATTTATTCCTAGTGTACTTGAATATTACCAACGCATTTTTATTCCTTAGAAAATCTGATTGAAGGAGCCAGGAAATATATCATCTCAGTTCAGTCATACCTCACATATTCGTGTTCCCAAGAACCAATATCACCTTCAGGAAAATTAGTATTTCCGTATTGACTCAAAGATGTAGCCAAACAGTGCAACATACACCTTCTCAAAGAAATTGTGCTTCAACCTTGTAGCTATTTGCACAGAGCATGTCTAGCAACATAGAGGCCTCCACTGACCTGGCGCATAGAAAAATCAATAGACAACTCAAATCAATATAATGAAAACTTGCTATAGCATAGCTGTAAAAGGGTCTTATAAAAATGAAGAACATCAGAAAGTCCAAATTGATACCTGAACCATCTCTTGACCTTCAGCTTCTACTTTTGGAACATTTTCTTTTGAAAGAATGTGTATATTTGACCTTCCTTTAAAGTAACCGACCGAAATTCCAAGAGTAGCAGTGTCTAAGATACAAATGATTTACATTGTTAGGAGACTTCTCCAAAAGAGAAGAAGAACGGAGGCAAGTAAAACAAATCTGATTTACAAAAGGACAACCTAAATCACATACTTAATACAGCAAGCATCACTTTATAAAATTTCAAATTATTGAATACCAACATAGCAAAAAAGATTTTAGGGATATCAAAATTTCATGTAAGCACGAAACTCAACTTCAAAAAAGAACATCGTTTAAATTGCTTTTTCATCTTCCTTTCATTGCTTAGTCATCTTTTTTACAGACGGAGTACATGATGTAGAAACAGGATATAAAATTGTAGGACCTACTTGAGAGTCCTAGTTCCAAAACGATCAGTGATAAGATTCAGACAGAAGATGAATAACTGGAAAAGAAAGGTAAAGATTGAGAAAAAAACTCCTGCTCGAGCACGGTGACCCTTCCTTTCCCCTTTCCGAGGGGCACCGACGCAGCAGGAGCGCCACCACCTCTTTGCGTGCTCCCAATTCCTTCACAGCTCTCCCCTCAAAAAAAATCCTTCACAACTCATCCAGGAACCAAAGCGCCTCTCCCTCCCAACAACTCCAGAAGTGAAGAGAACATGCGGGTAGCAGCGCCATGGTAGCTGTGCCCACGGCCAATGGAGGCGCGCCCCCAGCCAGGCCAGCCGCAGCCGCCGCCCCAGCTTTGGAAAAAATGAGAACTAACGCATCAAGCTAAATAAAAGGCACATCATAATTTATTGGATATATAGTTATATACCTCAGCATCATATGATAGTCATCATGTCTTGCAGGCAATAGACACAGAAAGGACCCGACTACCACTCTTCCTCCTGTTCTTTTTAATGAATGCCTAATCTTAGTTGATGCATCTATTGCTTTTTTCTTCAAAGAGCCCATTCTTGTCTTCTTTTCTTCTTCAGAGACTTCAAAGTCTGACTTATGGTCTCTACGTTCATCATGACTTGACCACCCTGCAAAACCTGAAATGTTGTAATGAAAATAACTATAAATAAATAAGCCATGAAACTGAATCAGAAATTGCTCCATATTCTACTGAGGAAAAAAAACCTCTAAGTCAACTCCTCCAAACTATTTTTTTATACCGGGGAGCCTTTCCTCCTCATTCCCGTGCACTATGCACGGAAATACCGTGGTCACCGGGGTTCGAACCCGGGGTGGCCAAGCAGAGCCTTTGGCTCTATGCGCTAGCCACCGGCAGCTGTCGCTCGCTGCCTAACTCATCCAAACTAATATTTCATCCTTTGAGATATTAGTTCAGTTGAGTTGCCTTGTAGTTATAAGATCTGAAATGACACAAAAAAGGGTGCATGTCAGCTTCTCGTGTATCAACAATTTGTCAAAGATTGCAAAAAACAATCTGCACTCACCCCTATTGAATTTAGTGTCTGCTACAATATCTCACTCTCCTTGCTAAGAAGAGAAATATATAAACTGATAGAAATGTGACAGTGTAAGTAGGATGGATAAACAATACATTTGACAATTTATTTGGCAAAAATATAAAAAATATTACAGTATAAGTAGGCCGTTAAAAAAAATACATTTGACAATTTATGTAGCAACAATATCAAAATGGTAGACTTGACAACAACTATATGATACATTCTCCCAGGAGTGTACCATCTTCTTGGATATTTAAATTTTCTCTTGTCTTGTTTAAATGTATCTCTCAAGCAGATGAGGAAAAGCAAGCAGGGCAAGCTGTCCAAAGCATAAAGGTCTGGTGAAAAACTCGGTCATACGTGCAGTTGTTTTTTTCCCTGAACAAGAGCAGAAATACATAAGAATCTAGTGAAAGTGAACGTGATCCAGTTACCAGAAGATAGACCCAAAAATGTACTCTAGTGGTGTCGGCATTCTTGGCAAAAAGTCTTCCTGGAAGAGAGACCAAAAAGTAAGCCAAAGACTTCAAATGAGACTAAGATTTCATTAGTACCAGAGATGACAATTAAATTGACAACATAGGATTGGATGAGTTCATAAAGGTTTATTTATAATAAACAAGACGACAACAGAGCAACAACCAACATTGGTAGTTGCAAACTCGCAGCACACAAATAGCATTTATAATATATTGAACTGTGCTATCTATGTTTCTTTAGAAATATAAACCATGCTCCCTATCAACTTAAAACTTGCCTTGGGACCTTGGCGTTTAGTGCGGTGGCGGCTAATCCTGGACCAGAGTTTTCTTGATGCTTTGAGAGACTAATCCATGAAACCCAAGAAACTCGGCAACCTGCAGAATTTACTCCCGTTTTCATATTATCAACATACCAAAGAAGTTCAGAACTTAATTAGATATCTCTAATAAAGAATTAGCATGCACACTTATTATAGTAATCTGAGCACTAAAATTCAGATCTTACAAAAACTCATTGCATGGCAGTTGCATTCCCTCTCTATTTCTCAAAACAAAGGTAGATTCAAAGTTTTCCCCAAATTTCGAAATCCTAAAATCAGCGGGGATCAGAAACACAGTTGTACTGAAAACATTAAAAATAGCCAGATTCTAAAAATAAAAAATAACCTTATATCTGAAAATGTTAAACCTATGAATCTTAAAAGTATGTCAAACAAGCATACACAGCATGCATATGAGCACAAGTTCCAGGCCACAACTATGCTCTCCAAAGGTTCTTAAGTGATGAAAATAGCAGATTGGTTAAAGCAAGGCAAGAATGATGGATTGAAATGAACTAACATGCTTGCCCTTTTTTCAATAAGGTGAGGCCGACGACCGCCTTCTCTTTGTGGATCTCAAACTTGAGATTCCCAAGGCGGCGCCGACGGCGGGGGTGGCGGAGGAGGGGCCGTCGCGGCCAGCCAGCGTCCATCGCAGAGAAACGGATCGAGATCGGATTAGGGTTCTGCACCGAGCGGCGGCGATTCGGCGCGGATCAAATGGATCGGGGCGAGGCGCGCCGCAATCAGATGCGGGGCCGTGGGGATTCGGGCGAGCGGAGGGAGGAGCTCTACCCGTGGCGGTGAGGTGCCCAGCCGTCCAACGCTCGCGACCTCACGCTCGGCGCCTGGGCAGCCTCGGCGCCTAGTAGCCAGCGCCCTGCGCCCCTGCCGTCTGCTGCTCATCCGCGGGGCGGCGGAGCCGCGGAGGCTGCAGGCGGCCTGCCGCACGCGCCGCCTACCCCTGCGTCCCTTTGCCCGTCTCGCTGCTCTGATTTTTGTCTTTTTCCCGTAGATAGCAGGGTTCGATCGCTGGTTGCTGCGGGTTGCCGCGTGTTGAAGCCGGTGCGGTGCGCGCGGGGTGTGAGATGCGTGAGAAGCCTGCATCACACATCTAATCGTGGCCATCGGTTTTGATTTAGATATTTTATTAGCCCTTGATTTTAACGAAGACGAATTTCTGTGTGTATTTTTCTGGGTACACAATAGTTAGACTACTCAGCGGGGGACATTTTCGTTGGTGAACCTAAAATAATTCGAAGTGGTCAATTATAGTAGAGATTTCTTTTCCTCGTCTCAAAAAATATATTTCTTTTCCAGTTTTTCAATTTCTGCCTAATGTTTGTTGGTTACCTAGAATAAGTACTATTTTCTACCTAGTCAGTTCATTTTGAAAAACAAATAATCTATGTACTTCTATCAACCATATTATGTCATTGCTATTATGTATATATTTGTGTGCGCCTTTATTGTGGCCCTGGCCGTGGGCGAGCTCAGCCCCAGCGGCAGCGCTTGGGGCCCTGGCCGTGGGTGAGCGCTCGTCCTTGTCTGTGGCGCTTGTGGCCCCGGCCACGGGCAAGCTCAGCCGGCGGCGGCGCTTGTGGCCTCGGCCGCGGCCTAGCTCAGTCCTGGTGGTAACGATTGTGGCCGACGCAGGCGGCCCCGACGGCGGTGCAGGCAGCCCTGACGTGGGAAGCCGCGGCGCGCGGGCGGACAGGAAAAAGAACGGTGCTAAAGGAGGAAGAAGCAGTCTGAGGATAACAGGCGAGCTCCATGTAACAGTTGTCTACTGGAGCAAGGACGTCCCCGTCTTCCCAACCAAACACGAAGGTGGAACCATTCTATCGAAAAACTAGAGTAGATCCATTCCATCCCTCTCGTCCCACGACCAAACACATCCTTAGTTTGGATTTGTCACACTCCATTTTAAGGACAAAATAAAGTGCATAAATCTTATGTACGCCCTAAGAACAGTCACACACATAAGTCGACAAATATAAGAAGTATCATCACAGTATATCTTACATCACGTTTAATACAACACATAGTCTTTACAACACAAGCGGAAATGAAATAGATATCTCTCAGACGGGGTAGCTTCAACAAAAGGACGATCAACTAATTGACTCAAACCTAGAAGTTCTCTGGGAAATCTTTATACCAACTGTCATCTATTACTCATCCGGGATTTTTATCCAAAAATAGAAAATGAACAAGCATGAGTACATTTTGTACTCCGCAAGCATAACATGGGGATTCATGTGGCTCAAAAGGTAGACACGGTTTACTGCGTTTAGCATTTTAGTAAGTCAAGATTTTATCATTGATTAATATCAAGTTATGCTTAAGCTCCCAAATTAACCCACATGATCATATACTAGAATCAAGTACAACCATTTGAACATCATTATAACATTATCATTTATCATCATGAATCAGCAACATAACAGGTAACCATTTATTTTGAGAGTTTTTCGGGCCGCTCGTGACCGTGAGCACGGCTGTTATAATAGTTTTCACTCCACAGAGGTTGTGCATCTTTACCCGTGAGTCGTGTTGCCCAAATGCCCAGGGCCCGTCGACCCCTTAACACTCCCAAGGTGCGCAGGCAGGGTACACGATGAAGCTTTCCATAGGTCTCTCTAACATGTTAGGGCCACGAGGTTTTCTTGGCTGGTAGATATAGGAACCCCTTTATATGGCACAATTCATTCATGACTATACACATAAGAACAGGGGTAGTCCTATACCCAAAGTGGCAAGCCCCTCTTACGCTATAAAGGTAACCTCTAACAAGCTAGAAAAGATCCTATTACTGAGCTAAAGTCAGAGCCATGTGACTCTCACGGTTGCACTATCAATCCAGCTTTTGCCGACAGATAAGTCCTTACGAAGGGTTTAGGGCACCATACAAGGTCATTCGCACCTTCGCCCTATGGATCAGTTGTTATAAATCATGTGTCACACCTGGTTTTCTAAAGAACAAAAACCAGGCTAATCATATGTGTGCCCAGGAAGTCCACACATATGTCAGAATGAAAAAAATATCAGAAACAATGTTATTATATAACGTATACATAGCTATATTAACACTTACATCAGAGTATCGCGGAACGGTGACTAATCTTTTCTTCAGGCTCCAACATCACAGGGACGGCTGACTGGGGGTTCCATATGCCAAACACTTCTGAAAAACTTCTGGAAACTCCACTAACTCTTTATCCTTTTTCTGAGCAGCACCTCACTACACACTGAGGTGTGGTGGAAATAGCAAGAGTGAGTCCATGTCGAACTCAACAAATATAACATGGGGTTCATGAGGCTCAAAGGCATAACATAGGTTTATCAGCATGTAGCTTTTATATAGCATTAATTCAGTATATCAATGATATCAAAGTGTCTCAATATAATCAATAAACATATGATCCATGTGAAATGATTAACGAATAGCAAAAACATATTCATTATTAATGATCCACTATTCCATAAGGGTCCAAGGCCACTCGTGACCGTGAGCACGGCTGTTATAACAGTTTTACACTCTGCAGAGGTTGTACACTTTCACTGTGAGTCGTGATTTACCCTTTCGCCCGAGGTGATCAGCCTCTTGACCCACTACCAAGGAAGGTCGGCAGGGTTCACTATGAAGTCTTTCAAAGGTTCGTCTAACAAGTTAGGGCCATTAGATTTCACTCGGCAAACAGATGTAGAGCCCCCCTTCCAAATGGCACAATAACACGCAGCCTATACACATGAGGACAGAGGCCGCACTATACCCGATTCGTCAAGCCATTCTTACGCCATAAAGGAATACCTCTAACAAGCTAGAAAAGGTCCTTCTATATGACTAAAGCCAGAGCCATTTTAGCCCTCACAGTTGTACTGTAAATCCCGGATTTTCGCTTATAGATGAGTCCTTATGGAGAGTAACGAGAGCACCAAAGTAACCCCATGCTCTAGTACCCTTTAACAGTAATAAAAGTCATCTTTTAATGTTTATTGCATATTCCATTAGTCAAATTACATGATCATAGTTCATGTTAAGCACTAACAATACTAATCCATACAATATAATAGGTATCAAGGAATAAGATCAACACTAAGTCATCCTTAACAAGGAAACATATGCATAATGATATTATTTGCTTATTGTGAATAGGACAACAAGGATAATCCCATGCTATACTTGCCTTAGAACTTTCGATCCTTCTTCAAGTCCAAACCTCCAAGGAACTTATTCTTGATTACCACCTTTTTTTTTATCACCAACGTAAAGCTCACCGACTGGACACAATCATAGAACACCACACAAGAATCCAAGCACACATGCATAGCATACAATTTAAATTAGAACAATACGCCAGTCAAGCAAAAGATTTGAAAGCGAAACTACACATTGCTACGAGCACACAAATATGAAAACACACTAACCAGAGTTATGGTGCGAAAGAAACGACTACCGGATGATTTACTTTGAAAAGAAAACTACAGGCTTCATTTATTTCAATGATTATACAAAACATGTATGACAAAAAGAAAACTATAGGATCCGTTTGTTTCAATTATGTATAAAACATATACAAGATACCTAAAGAAATATCTAAGTTGAATTAAGTCAAATATATTTAAATTAGAAAACTAAAGTAGAATTAATTATTATAAACACACATATAGCATATTATACCAAAACATATTTAATTTAAATTTAATCAAGTTTACATTTAAATATAAAAGGTCAACATTGTTCTAATTTAGAAACATGTTTGCATAATCGTTAATCAATTTATAATATTTAAATATATCCAAAAGCATGGGGCACATAAACATGGATCGTTTTCTAACATGTAGATCACGTCGGCACAAGAAGCTACTGGAACGGATATGTCATGGTAATTATAAGAATATGTGTATTTCCTTTGTATTTCTGCATTTAATTTTGTAAAGGAAAACGGCCAGAAAATATATGAGGTCATCAAGGCTAGCATGTACGTCAGCAAGCTAGCAAGCAAAGAAGGCAACGCAATGGTCATGGCCGGCGATGAAGCTTCCATGAACTCAATCTATATATACACGTCTCGGTGTTGTGTGTTCAAAGCATAAGTATGGAGCGGCCATCAGATCGCAGCGAACTCACCACAAAGATTTTTGATGAACTAGAACAAACGTCGAGAGCAACGAGTTCGGACGGGCAACGATGGCTTCCTGCAAGAGTTCGGGGATGATGAACGACATGTACAAGGAAAAAGAGAGCGACGCACAGAAGAACAAACAGAGCGGGATCCTAGAACTTCGGAACCTCGACGTGATGCTCGGAAGTGGCCTTCGGGCGGTGGAGAACGGCATACAGCAGCCTCCACGGCGGTGGGCGGAGCTCGGCTATCGGCGGAACCCAAACAGCGGTCCTAGGATTAGGCTAGGGCAGCACGGCTCCTGGGACCCGGGTTTTATTTGGGCCTTCAGGTGCGGACGATCCCGCACATCTCGGATCAGGCGGCGACTGCAGAGTCCGGGTCGATCCCGACTTGAGACAGAAGGAGGTGGCGCCGCGGGGTCCACCTGTCGGTGACAACAGCGAGGAAAGAGGCGCTGGCCTGTTGCTGTGCGGCCGAAACGGGCCACCCAATGAACGAAACAGCCACGGGCCAAAGAGACGGATTGGGCCGAGCTGAGGAAAAAGGCCGACCTGAGGCTGAGCTGGGCTGTGGCCTTCGGGCGCGCGGCCACTGGGCCAACAGGCTGAAATGAGAGAGAGGGGAAAGGAATTAATTCCTTTTCCTTTTCTTTTTCCAAAACCGGGTTTTGCAAAGCAATTTCAAATAGACTTTGAATTCTTTTGCACTCTGAGCAAAAACCAATCATCACAAAAAAAAAAAATATTATTTCCCTATGTTTTCATGAGCACAAAAATACAAAATTAAATCATTTTATCCCATTTGAAAAGTTTGCAAATTTTGGGGTGTTACAATTCTACCCCCCTTAAGATGAATCTCGTCCTCGAGATTCGGAAGAAGACGATCGATGGGACACGGACACTCTATCTTTAGATCTTTTTCTTTGCCTTGTGACTAGGTTGGCAACACAAGGAGCTGCAGATACTCTGATCTCAGATCTCCCTCTCATGTAGCTTCACTTTTTTGAGTAACAACTCCACTCTACCAAGCACAACCTGAACAATCGTCTCCTAGAAAGTCTCTCACTACCTCCAAAATATTAATCAGATACTCAGTATATACGTGATTCTTCCACGTACACTTTTTCCATAGGTATTTGTTTCATAGGCACCCAAAACACTTCCTCAAGTATGACACATCGGACACACGTGACAAGCTATCTGGAAGTTCCAACAACTAAACCACTTCATATCTTTTCTCAAAAACCTTGGATGGACCAATATACCTTGGTGCCAATTTTCCTTTCGCACCGATTCTCTTAATTCCCTTATATACCACATTTTCTGATTCTGCAGTTATCTTGACCAAAAACTGTGCACAACTAAAACTGTTCAGACCTCCAGACAGTGCATCATCTTCATCTTGGAGCATTCATTACTCATAGCTCAGAACAGATATAGAGCAGATTCTTGAGGCATTGGAAAGGTAATGATGTCTAGTTTGTCCCATAAAATTTTCACAAACTTTTCTTTAAATCAATTTTGAGATATAACTGAAAAGTCACAGACTACTCCGGTTTCCAGATTTCAGCCAGCACAGGTACATCATCTTGTTATTTGCGTAACTCTCAAACCATAGCAGATATGAAGATGATTCTTGCGGTCAGAGAAACACGATGAAGTATACTATTCTCCAGAATTTTTCCAAGATTTTTGACGCTCCACCAACAGAGGTATAAACTGAGAAAGATAGGTGACTCCAGAAAGACAGGATAGAGAGAAAACAGGAGAAAAACAAAACCTACTATTTATGTCATTATAGCCTTAAACCTTAGACCTATAAACTAAAAGAAAATATGGACAATTCCACAAGATCATTGGCACTCATTACAAAGATGCAACTCAAATATAAGCACTAAAGCAAATCAACCAAACACTAAAAATTCACAAGGCACACAGACTCGACTCAACTTTTGCTACTAACGGTTTTATTACAAATGGTCATAAACTCCTAATTCTTAAGGACGATATGGCAACAGGGGCATCCAAGGTATCATCTCTTGCATGAGGTCGAGGAGGTCACGTCCTCTACTTCATTGATCTCGTCTAGGGCTTCTCATAGTGTTGCCTTACTTCTGCCAATTCTAGTTGACTTTCTTCTAATTTCTGATAGAGGGCTTGGATGGTCCAGGCCATTGAAACTTTGAACAAGATGAGACAAGAAAATTTTGTAAATCATCTCAAAACAACATAAGAAAGCAATAGCTCAAAGGAAGCTATTCAAGGTGTAGAGACAATAAGACAAGGATGGGTAATAGTCAAATCAATGGTCAAGGAGCTAGAAAATAGATTTTATAGCAAAATAAATTTCAGAAAACGACCAAGAGCTAACTAGGCTTGCGTCCTACAGTCAGCATCGCTCTGATACCACTCTGTCACACCTGGTTTTCTAAAGAACAAAAACCAGGCTAATCATATGTGTGCCCAGGAAGTCCACACATATGTCAGAATGAAAAAAATATCAGAAACAATGTTATTATATAACGTATACATAGCTATATTAACACTTACATCAGAGTATCGCGGAACGGTGACTAATCTTTTCTTCAGGCTCCAACATCACAGGGACGGCTGACTGGGGGTTCCATATGCCAAACACTTCTGAAAAACTTCTGGAAACTCCACTAACTCTTTATCCTTTTTCTGAGCAGCACCTCACTACACACTGAGGTGTGGTGGAAATAGCAAGAGTGAGTCCATGTCGAACTCAACAAATATAACATGGGGTTCATGAGGCTCAAAGGCATAACATAGGTTTATCAGCATGTAGCTTTTATATAGCATTAATTCAGTATATCAATGATATCAAAGTGTCTCAATATAATCAATAAACATATGATCCATGTGAAATGATTAACGAATAGCAAAAACATATTCATTATTAATGATCCACTATTCCATAAGGGTCCAAGGCCACTCGTGACCGTGAGCACGGCTGTTATAACAGTTTTACACTCTGCAGAGGTTGTACACTTTCACTGTGAGTCGTGATTTACCCTTTCGCCCGAGGTGATCAGCCTCTTGACCCACTACCAAGGAAGGTCGGCAGGGTTCACTATGAAGTCTTTCAAAGGTTCGTCTAACAAGTTAGGGCCATTAGATTTCACTCGGCAAACAGATGTAGAGCCCCCCTTCCAAATGGCACAATAACACGCAGCCTATACACATGAGGACAGAGGCCGCACTATACCCGATTCGTCAAGCCATTCTTACGCCATAAAGGAATACCTCTAACAAGCTAGAAAAGGTCCTTCTATATGACTAAAGCCAGAGCCATTTTAGCCCTCACAGTTGTACTGTAAATCCCGGATTTTCGCTTATAGATGAGTCCTTATGGAGAGTAACGAGAGCACCAAAGTAACCCCATGCTCTAGTACCCTTTAACAGTAATAAAAGTCATCTTTTAATGTTTATTGCATATTCCATTAGTCAAATTACATGATCATAGTTCATGTTAAGCACTAACAATACTAATCCATACAATATAATAGGTATCAAGGAATAAGATCAACACTAAGTCATCCTTAACAAGGAAACATATGCATAATGATATTATTTGCTTATTGTGAATAGGACAACAAGGATAATCCCATGCTATACTTGCCTTAGAACTTTCGATCCTTCTTCAAGTCCAAACCTCCAAGGAACTTATTCTTGATTACCACCTTTTTTTTTATCACCAACGTAAAGCTCACCGACTGGACACAATCATAGAACACCACACAAGAATCCAAGCACACATGCATAGCATACAATTTAAATTAGAACAATACGCCAGTCAAGCAAAAGATTTGAAAGCGAAACTACACATTGCTACGAGCACACAAATATGAAAACACACTAACCAGAGTTATGGTGCGAAAGAAACGACTACCGGATGATTTACTTTGAAAAGAAAACTACAGGCTTCATTTATTTCAATGATTATACAAAACATGTATGACAAAAAGAAAACTATAGGATCCGTTTGTTTCAATTATGTATAAAACATATACAAGATACCTAAAGAAATATCTAAGTTGAATTAAGTCAAATATATTTAAATTAGAAAACTAAAGTAGAATTAATTATTATAAACACACATATAGCATATTATACCAAAACATATTTAATTTAAATTTAATCAAGTTTACATTTAAATATAAAAGGTCAACATTGTTCTAATTTAGAAACATGTTTGCATAATCGTTAATCAATTTATAATATTTAAATATATCCAAAAGCATGGGGCACATAAACATGGATCGTTTTCTAACATGTAGATCACGTCGGCACAAGAAGCTACTGGAACGGATATGTCATGGTAATTATAAGAATATGTGTATTTCCTTTGTATTTCTGCATTTAATTTTGTAAAGGAAAACGGCCAGAAAATATATGAGGTCATCAAGGCTAGCATGTACGTCAGCAAGCTAGCAAGCAAAGAAGGCAACGCAATGGTCATGGCCGGCGATGAAGCTTCCATGAACTCAATCTATATATACACGTCTCGGTGTTGTGTGTTCAAAGCATAAGTATGGAGCGGCCATCAGATCGCAGCGAACTCACCACAAAGATTTTTGATGAACTAGAACAAACGTCGAGAGCAACGAGTTCGGACGGGCAACGATGGCTTCCTGCAAGAGTTCGGGGATGATGAACGACATGTACAAGGAAAAAGAGAGCGACGCACAGAAGAACAAACAGAGCGGGATCCTAGAACTTCGGAACCTCGACGTGATGCTCGGAAGTGGCCTTCGGGCGGTGGAGAACGGCATACAGCAGCCTCCACGGCGGTGGGCGGAGCTCGGCTATCGGCGGAACCCAAACAGCGGTCCTAGGATTAGGCTAGGGCAGCACGGCTCCTGGGACCCGGGTTTTATTTGGGCCTTCAGGTGCGGACGATCCCGCACATCTCGGATCAGGCGGCGACTGCAGAGTCCGGGTCGATCCCGACTTGAGACAGAAGGAGGTGGCGCCGCGGGGTCCACCTGTCGGTGACAACAGCGAGGAAAGAGGCGCTGGCCTGTTGCTGTGCGGCCGAAACGGGCCACCCAATGAACGAAACAGCCACGGGCCAAAGAGACGGATTGGGCCGAGCTGAGGAAAAAGGCCGACCTGAGGCTGAGCTGGGCTGTGGCCTTCGGGCGCGCGGCCACTGGGCCAACAGGCTGAAATGAGAGAGAGGGGAAAGGAATTAATTCCTTTTCCTTTTCTTTTTCCAAAACCGGGTTTTGCAAAGCAATTTCAAATAGACTTTGAATTCTTTTGCACTCTGAGCAAAAACCAATCATCACAAAAAAAAATATTATTTCCCTATGTTTTCATGAGCACAAAAATACAAAATTAAATCATTTTATCCCATTTGAAAAGTTTGCAAATTTTGGGGTGTTACATCATGTTTTACCTTTTGTTCCATAGAACCATTAACCATTGCATAGATCATGTTCAGTTAGAGCACTAGCAATCTATCCATGTGCAATTAACCCATGGGAGTCAAGAAAACATGTCATCAAATAGCTAGGATGTCCTTATGGTTATCAAAGTTAGACACATGTAAATGAGTAGATGTTTAAAGTGAATAGGACATCAAGATAGGCCCGTGCTATGCTTTCCTTGGTTCACAAAGTCCTGCTGGTCCTGCTGTTCTTCGAAGAAATCCGGGTTCCTGATGTACTCCTCACCATCTTAACTCGATCAACACGGACCAACAACACGCATACCAAAGACAATCATGCAAGCAAACAATTCTATGGTCAGAACAGTACACCAGCAGTAAATAAAGCAAGATAAAAGGTTTATGAAAATCATCTACGTCATGCTACGATCACATAGACGCGAAGTTCACGAAAATTGGAGCTATAACACGAAAGTTACGATTTAAATAAGATTCCTATAGCAAGTTAATTAACTAAACCTAATCATGAAATTTAAAAGTTACGGGGGGAGCAGCTGGCCGGAGGGGGTGAAGGACGCGGCGGCGCTGCCATTTTTGACGGCGAGGAGGTCGCCGGAGTGATCGAATCGGGTGCTATAGGCCTCGGTTTGACGAATTGAGGGTACCAGGAGGAAGCGGAGACGAAGGCGACCTCGCCCGAGCCCTTTGCGCGGCTGGGGAGGAGCTTGTGCGGCACTCACCATGGCCGGCAGTGAGGAGGAGCTCACCGACACACTTGACTAAGGCCCTAGAGGCCACGATTCAAAAATGTAAAGGCACGGGGAGAAATAGGGGAACACAGGGAAGCTCACCACGGCAACGGCTCCGGCGGATTGCGATGTTGTAGTTGCTGCTCTCGTGAGGGGGAAATTGGAGCGAGGAACAGCAGGGGAAGGCGGCGACGGGTCTGCATTCCCCTTTAAAGAGCCCGAGGCACGGGGGACGCTCCCATGATTCGGAGCATGGTGCGGGTGGCGGTTGTATTTCTAGCTGCGCACGACGCGAAGGAAGTTGGGGGAGATGACAAGCGGGCCTGGCTAGTCAGCGGGAGAAAGGAGAAGGAGGCGCTGGCAGTTTTCAAGCTCGAGTTGGGTTGGCCCAGAAAGGAAATGAGGAGGGAGGGGAAGGAAAGGGGAGGTGGGCGAGAGGGCCGATGGGATAGAAATGGGCCAACAGGTCGAATCAAGGAGGGGAGGTAGAGGGAAAGGAATTTCCTTTTTCTTTTTACAAACTCATTTTCAAAAGGTTTTTAAACCTTTTAGCATTTGGATCAAAACCACTTATCACAGAAAATAAAATGCAGCAGCATGAGTGCATCAACGTGTATCTATCCTTATGATCGATTTTAATTTCACAAAAATTATTATTTCCTACATTTGAATGCACATATAAATGCACAAATAAATCAAATTTAACTATTTTGAAATAATGCAAAATTTAGGGTGTTACAATTCTACCCCCTTAAAAAGAATCTCATCCTTGAGATTGGTTGATCGCTTACTCGAACAGCTATGCATAAGATTCTCTCAGATCCTCTTCTCTTTCCCAAGTAGCCATATCCTCTGAATATTGATTCCATTGTACTTTGCACATCTTTATAGTTCGGCTTCTTATACCTCTTTCTGCAGTTTTCAAGATTTTTATCGGATACTCTTCGTATGTGAGATCTTTAACAGCAAGCTCTTCTAACGGAATCTGCTCCTCTAGTACCCGCAAACACTTTTTCAATTGAGAAACATGGAACACATCATGCACACCTGACAAACTTTCTGGTAGTTCCAATTGATAGGCCACTTCTCCACGTCTCTCTAAGATCTTGAAAGGTCCAACATATCTCGGTGCTAGCTCGCCCTTCATATTGAATCTTCTCACATTTCTCATTGGTGATACCTTCAAGTACACATAATCACCTAATTTGAAGCTCAACTCTCTTCTTCGGGTGTCAGCGTAACTCTTTTGTCTGGACTGCGCCACTCTCAAATTGTCTCTAATCATCCTTAGTTCTTCTGCATTTCTTAGAACGTCCGGTCCAAACACTTGAGTTTCACCTGTCTGGTTCTAAAATAAAGGTGTTCTACACTTACGTCCATATAAAGCTTCAAAAGGCGTCATTTTGAGACTTTTTTGGTGATTGTTGTTACATGAAAACTTAACATATGGCAAGCTCTTATCACAACTAGTACCATATTGTAGGGCACAAGCTCTCAACATGTCTTTCAAAATTTGATTGGTCCTTTATGTTTGTCCATCGGTTTGGGGATGATATGCAGAACTGAAATTCAACTTTGTCCCTAAAGCTCTATGTACCTAGTGCCAAAATTGTGATGTAAATTGAGTACCTCTATCAGACATGATCTTCTCTAGGACTCCATGCAGACATACTATCATTTCCATGTACAACTCTGCTAGCCTTGCACCATTATAGGTAGTTCTGACCGGCAGGAAATGAGCAACCTTAGTGAGTCGGTCCACTATTACCCAGATCGAATCATATCCACATTGAGTGCGAGGTAATCCAGTAATAAAGTCCATACTGACTTCTTCCCATTTCCACTCTGGTATTTTAATTGGTTGCAGCAACCCTGCAGGCTTTTCATGCTCAGCTTCCACCCTTTGACAAGTATCATATATGGCCACATACTCTGTCACATCTCTTTTTAACCCATACGACCAATACTTCTTTTTAAGATCTAAATACATCTTGGTTCTTTCGGGGTGTATTGAATAAGTAGACTCATGTGCTTCTTGCAAAATTATATCATGGATAGCTTTCAGTTCAGGTACACATATTTTTTTTCCAAACCATAGTGTACCATTCTCATCCAACCTAAAGACATGTGCCTTCCAAGCACCACATTCTCTGCTATCTCCTTTAGTTTCTCATCCTCCAATTGACCTTTGCATATTTCTTGCTCCAACATAGGCTCTATTGCCAATTCCATTATATTATTGACAAAACTCAAGTTGAGATGTTCTATTTCAGCATGCAACTCTATAGGTATAAATGTCATCTAAAGTCCATTGGCATAGCTCTTCCTGGTAAGTGCATCAGCCACAACATTTGCCTTCTTGGATGGTAATGCACCTCCGAGTCATAGTCCTTGATCAACTCTAACCACCGACGCTGCCTCAGATTCAAATCTGACTGTGTGAAAATATACTTCAAACTCTTGTGATCTGTATAAATGTCACTCTTATGCCCAATTAGATAATGTCTCTAGATCTTCAAAGCATGAACCATTGCTGCTAACTCCAAATCATGAGTAGGGTAGTTTAGTTCATGCTTTCTCAACTGCCTTGATGCATATGCCACCACCCTTCCTTCTTGTATCAGCACATATCCAAGGCCTAAGCGAGATGCATCACAATAGATAGAGAAGATCTTGCTTAAATCCGGTAAGGTCAACACTGGGGCTGTTGTCAACCTCTTCTTTAGCTCCTCAAAATTAGCTTGACACTTATCTGACCAGATAAATTTGGCATCCTTCTCTAACAGAGCTATCATAGACTTAGCAAGCTTAGAGAATCCTTCAATAAACCTTCTATTGTACCCAGCCAGCCCCAAAAAGCTATGAATTTCACTAACATTGATTAGGAGTTTTTAGTTCAACACATCTTGCACTTTACTGGGATCTACTGCTATTCCACAATTAGAGACAACATGACCTAGAAAAGAGACTTCCTTCAGCTAAAATTCACACTTGCTTCTCTTAGCATATAATTTATGTTCTCTGAGCTTTTGTAAGACTAACCTCAGATGTTCACCATGTTCCTCTTTAGTTTTGGAGAATACTAGTATATCATCAATGAATACCACCACAAACTTATCTAAAAACTCGATGAACTCCTTGTTCATCAGATACATAAATTATGTAGGTGCATTGATCAACCCAAAAGACATAAATGTATACTCATATAAGCCATACCTTGTAGTAAATGTTGTCTTAGGTATATCATATGCACAATTTTTCAGTTGATGATAGCTAGAACAAAGATTAATTTTAGAGAACACACAAGCACCTTTTAACTGATCAAATAAATCATCAATTCTAGACAATAGATACTTGTTTTTGATTGTTACTTCATTAAGTGATCGGTAATCAACACACATTCTCCATGTGCCATCTTTCTTGTCAACAAAGATAACTGGTGCTCCCTAGGGTGAAGATAGGGTGAATAAAACCTTTTTCTTGCAACTCCTTAATTTGTTTCTTAAGTTCTTCTAATTCATCTACCCCATTCTATATGATCTTTTAGCTATAGGTGCAATTCTATGTAAAAGCTCAATAATGAATTCAATGTCGTGATCAGGTGACATATCTGGTAATTCATTGGGGAACACATCCAAAAATTCATTCACCACTTGGTCCTCTTGGTTAGCACCATCACCCAACTAGTTCACGGTGGCAGTCGGTTGTGCTTGCACTGCCACTTCAACACAAATTCTATCTCCATTAGGGGATGTCACAACAACTACTTTCTCCTGACATTGAATCATTGCCCGATGTTGTTTCATCCAGTCCATACCAAGGATAAGGTCAATTCTCGTTGTTCTTAGCACAATGGGGTTCACCTTGAAATCTACCCCCCTTAAAGAAATACTAGTGGAGGAACTCCAATAAGAAGCTAGCATACTACCTCCTAGGGAATTTACTAGCATGGGGTCTTTCATTGCACATAAAGGTATGCTATGCATTCTAACAAAAGCTTGTGAAATGAAAGAATGCGAAGCACCAAAATCAAAAAGTACTGTAGCAGAGATTGAGTTGACGCTGAACATACCCAACATAACCTCAGGCGCCTCCTGAGCTATATCAGGGGACATATTGTGGCAGAACCACTGGAATTATATGGCCCACATGTACCTACCATTGTCTTTCAGACTTCTGATAGCTGCACATGCAAGCCAGACAACTCTGGTAGTCTATCGGGTGTCCTCGGGAAAACCAGAATCATCCATGTTTTACAACTCATATAGGATCAACAAAGGAGTTGTTATAACATTATAACATTTGATATAAAATATCTTACATTGGAGTGCAGAATAATATAACATTAGTTTACAAAACATGTAGAAGTTAAACTTTAACCTAATCTTCAAAAGATGAGTAGACAACGGAAGCATCCGAGAAGAAACATCTAAGGTAGAAGAGGTAGTTAGACCATGTCGAGCCCACCGACATGACCTCACTAAGCTATTCAAGTCAGGTCCTGCAACAGGGGTTAACAAACCCTGAGTACTTGAGGGTACTCAACAAGTCTTACCCGACTAAAGAAAAGACTCCAAGGGTATGTAGGCTTAAAGGGAAGGTAGAAGCACATAGTAACTTTTGCAGAAAAGCTTACTATTAGTGGATCCTTACTTTCAATGTTTTAGCTGGGTATTAAGTCATTATCAGTATCCAATTAGCACCTGGTCTAATTCAATCACTTCTTTAATCATCAAAGCTCAGATTCAACTCATAACATCTCTTATCCATCAGTATCCATGTTTCATTTATTAACTACGATGCAGGGCAGAGGATCGAGTCTTCTTCACCGAGCAGCAGTGGCGATTCGAATCGTTTTGGCCCAGCTGGGGTTTCCTTACCACATGACAAATATAGGTGGTGAACCTACACTTATCAACCTTCACTCAGATCCTCCAAAATGTGAATCGGTCCAGTACTACCCGAGAGCACAGTACCCACCTCTCTGTGTCGTTCGTCCCTGACGGATTCACATGAATGTGTGCACAATACTCTCACCATCTCCACACTCCTAGTGCGCTATTGTCATTTCACATAATGGAATAGCTAAGGTATTAGGCTTACCGGAGTATGTGGCCAGTACTATAAAGTCTCGAACACATAACAAGCCTACAACGGTACAGTCCTCAATCAACACAGGCGGGGTCACTACGTCAGGCCTTAAACCACAACGCAAGCCAAGATTCCACCCGGTCTTGATTTAACAAAATTAACATCATGATATTCACAACCCATAAACAGAGTTGAGAAAAGCAGGGTGAACTATTACTTTTGAACGATGAAACCATCGTTCGATTTCCATCGAAGACTAAGCATTACTAAGCATAGGAGCGAACGACCTTATCATACTAACAGGGTATAACTAAAGATAGCTGTAAAATAAGGCGATCATGCAGCAATGGTATAGATCAACTCCTATTTACTTGATGCACATCTCACAAGACTTAAAGTGTGATAAAAATTTGTGAAAGCTATAGAAGGGTGTGATGCACCGGGGCTTGCCTTCGTTGCAGAGAAGGTTAGTTCCCTAAGAGAGATCCAGTAGACACCAACACCTCTGGTGGATGGACCTACTTCGAGACTTGATCAACACGAGTCTTCTCACTCTCGTACACTACAGTAATAATGATGCACTGCTTAACATGATGGACTACATGTCATGATGCATGATATGAGAAGTATAACAAGTGCATTACTAGACACTAACAAACTTGAGTACAGCTCTCCTTCATTAAGGTACTATGGTTGTTTACCATAAAAGCATGTTTAGTTAATTACTATCAAGTTGGTGAGTTATTAACAGGAGAACAACATTTGGTTTATTATACTAATCAAGAAAGGCATGGTATATAACTTAACAGGAGCCAGCAAGTGTAATATGGAAAGCATCTACATATCATAACCATTTACTCTACTATTGCATAAAAGGAGTAATCAAGATTTGATAAGCATGCATCTTCTAATTAAACATTTAATAGAACCATTTATTTACTAACTAGCAAGTTAATCATGAGCATAACATGAAAGCATTAAGATGCCAAGGAACAACAAAGGGATTAGTGTTCCAAGGTTTACAAGCAATCCATAATATTACTCAAATCATTTAAGGATTATCTTATCTAACTTAGTATTTACTAATTAATTAAATAAGGCACATAATTAAGCATATAATTAAATATTATCAAAACAGTACCAAACTTTTTGTGAAGACAGGTATATACATGTAAAGCATACACATAACTTTTCATACTCACAGGATTGATATTTTTATTTCTAAAAATCATGCAAGGTCCATTTATTAATTAAAAGAGCTAATATCTAAGCATAGCAAATGTACCGAAAATTACCAATTCATATTTTTCCCATGAATATAATATCATATAAAGCCTACACAAAAAGTTTCATAATTTTATCATGCATGAATAATTAGTTATGAATTTTAGAAGAATCAGCACTTTTAGTATTTTCTGGAAAAAGAATAAAACCGCGAAAACGTTTTTCACTCAGTGCACATCTACCCACAGCCACTGACAGGCAGACCCGAGGTCAACCCCGCGACCTCCCGCATTGACCGCGGGTACACCGGCGGTTCAGCCACGTATGACGTACCCAGGCCCGGCCCTGGGGGCGGGCGAGCGGGGCGGCTGCCCTGAGCCCCCGAGCCGTAAGGGCCCCAAACCCTGTATGTATACGGTGCAGGTGTGTGTGCTGTGAAGAAGTAGTATTTTGGAGTTTAGCTGAAGTACTCAGACTACAGGTGGTGTATGAGTGTATTGCTATTACAGGAGCGCAACGTGCTATATGAGAGGCCTAAGATCATCTCCAAGAGTTTGCCAAAGTTCATTAGGTAAATATCGTGATTTGGTAACTTGCTAAAATATATTGCAAGTGAAAAAATACTCTCTCTTCAAGAGTTTGCCATTTGAACTTGGTAAAATAAGAAGAGACCCGCTAAGAAACGAAGAGCCCCGCTTAAATATGCACGCAAACCCGGATGCACCAGCAATGCGCGCTCGCGCTCAGCGCGCAAATATGCGCATGAAGGGGGGAGATTTGCCAAGTTGTATGCCAAACTATTGGAGCAAAATTTTTCGGTTTTGCTAAAAATAGATGGATGCCAAGTTGATTTGGCAAACTCTTGGAGAGGCTCTGCAGACGTTGCGCTCCTGGCCTTTAAATGGTATGCCTTGTAGGGTATATATGCTTTGTGCTAGTTTTCAATTATTAAATGTATTTTAAAAATTCCAGCACATGTCTTCTACTCCCTCCGTCCACAAAAGAATGCAATTATGGTATCTGTATAAGTCAATCAAACTCAAGTTTAACTAAGATTATAGTAAATAGTATTAGTATTTATATATTCAAAATAAATTTATTATGAAAATATATATTTCTATAACTAATCTACTGACACTTATTTTGTATCATGAATATTTGTACTTTTTATATAAATTTATTCAAAGTTCATGTCATTTGACTCCTCGAGACCCGAGAATTGTATTCTTTTGTGGACGGAGGAGGTAGTATAAATGATGCCGTTAGTAGTTAGAAAATAAAAAGGAGAAAACGAGTGATGACACAAAGGACACATTAAAAAATAATATGAACACAAGGGAGACGTGCACTTATTTTTGGAATGGAGAGAGGATGTGACAAGATAGATTTTTTGAGAATAGGTAATGCACGTCAGGTAATTATTCTTAGCTTAGCATCAAAACTAATACAAGCGATAACAGATGTACATATATTATAAGGGGTCTCAATTTTTAGTGTTGCCCTGGGCCCTCAAAATCTCAGGGCCGGCCCTGGACGTACCTCGCCGCCGGTGAGGTCCCTGGCGGCGCGGACTGCTCCGACCTACTCCTCCTCCCCTCCCGCATCTCATCCCTGCCCAAGACGAACAGATAGGGCACCACGACGAGTCCAGCAGCGGCCACGGCGGACGGCGCGGCAACGGACACAGCCCTATGATGTGGTAGAGGTGAGACAGAGGACATAGGCACGTCCAGGAGCATACCCAGCTCACCAGGCGCTGCTTGCCTGCAGCCGAAGCGGAGCAGAGAGAGCTGCCGTCGATGAGGGTGACGACGGCGGCTTGAGCTGTACGGCAAGGCGTGTTCTGGCGTGGTCCCTGCGATAGAGTTAAAAAGAAGTGAACGGTGAGAACCAAGGAGATGCTAGGATGCCCGGACAACAAAAGAGAGATCAAGCGATGTTACGTAGAGCGCGGGCCATGGTGAGGTGGAGCTTGCGGTCATGGCGAGGTCGCCGCTGCATAATCGACGCGCGCGGGTGATGTGGGTGAAGAGAGGTGACGCGGGCGGGTGCGGTGGAAACGCAAGGGCGAGGTGAGACTGCGGATAAGAGGAATTAGGCGGTGGTGGTGAGGACGCGGTGAATTTCACCGATGAGTGAGAGGAGCTCGACGGCGGCGATGGTAACGTGGCCGCGATGGGAACGGCTCGCGCAAGAGTTTTCACCGGTGAGGGATGGCTTGAGTGGGTCAAGGAGGAGCACAGGGACTATGCGGAGCTGCGGACGTGAGCTGGTGGGCGGGAGTGAATCGACGACGATGAATTTCACCGGAGATCGAGGACTGGCCGGCGGCGGTGCAGAGCGAAGAAGAAGTAGCGGCCGGCGGCTTGGCACTATGAAGGCGGGGCGAGGCGCTTATAGGCGAGCCAGCTCCTGCTTGAATTTGGCCACGCAAGCTGCTGCGTGTGCGCGCACGCTGAAGCGGTGAGTGAGGGCGGCGCGTCGGCGGTGAGCAGGCAGACAGACCGCTGCCGGTGCTACTTGTTCCAAGACTGAAACTCTCGTGTTCCCTCCTCTTGATCTCGCGATTTTGTAAAACCACGTCATGATCGGCTTTAAGCAAAGTTGTCCATCTATAGGAGATCTCCAAAATTGCTTACAGGGTCGACATGAAAAACTTAACAGATTTGGAGATTTTGAAAAGGGATCAAAGCCACTTTGAAACTACTTTGACTGAAACAAAAGTTCAGATTCAGACAGGCTAAAATCCCTTACTTCCTCCTCCTTTTTCTCCCAAATTATCAACTAAACTTAATGAGTGTCCTTAAACAAAGTTGTTCCTTATACAAGGATCTGCAACTTCGGTTAAAGAACTGTCATAAAAAATTAACTGGTTTTGAAGATTTTGAATTTAAAAGAGAGGCACTTTTACACTGAAATCTGCATTTCAGATAAAGCTTTGAAAAGCTGATTTTGAATAGCTAACTTTGGAAATTAATTATTGATAAACCTTCAATCAGTCATGACAATTAGTTACACAGTATCATAGCTCAATTATAGCATCAATCAATGAAACAAAGTTTGAACCAATTTTATTTATGCAAATTCATTTATTAAAATCCCAAATATTGAACTTTATAACTCAATTCAAACACTTAGCCGAAAATGACTAATTATAAGAATTAGTTATAGGATTCAATCTTTGAGCTCAATTTCCAACATGTCTAATTCAAAAACCTTATCCTACTATTATATCGCATGAAAGGATATACTTTGTTCTACAAACTTTATATTAACAAAATTTTATTTATTTAAACCAATTCTAATATATAAAATCCCAAAGAGCCTCAAACATTAACATGGTTATCATTTCATGGAATTAACTAAAACACCATATTTGCAACAAGTGAAACATAACAAAGAAACATATGAAGCATCTTAAGCAAAACATATGAGATACTATTCATGCAACATAGATATGACCTATGAAACATCACTTAAGCAATATACGAAACATGTGGAACACTACTATGCAACATGTGAACACTATAAAGCAACATGGAAAACATGACCTATGCAACATAGTCATGCTATTAAGGAAACATTCATTGCTTTAATGAAACATTACTATGCAACATATGAGACATGAAACATATGCATGCTATACTTGAAACATAGGGTGCCTTCATGCAACAATGCTTGATGTTTATGCATGATGATGCTCATGACCAATTTTAAGTTGCTTTTAACATCTAGGATGTTACACATATGATTCAGTTTCCCAGTGTAAGGGGGTTGAGCATTGGGCCTCTGGGCTGTTCTGGTTCTATGGAGCTTGCTGGTTCTGCTTCTTGGGACACTGGTGACCAAAGTGACCAACCTCTCCACAATGATAGCAAGCATTGGGATTATTGTTGGGTGCACCACTCTTCACCAGAACATTGTTGTGCACTTCCTGGTGTGGTGCCTGATTGCCAGATTGCTGCTGAGGATGCTGCTGGTTCTGATTACCATATGTGTTGCTGGTATTAGGGACGCTACTGGTTCTGATTACGCTGGGGGTACTGACCACGGTTCCACGGATTGGGTGGCCCCTGATTTCTCTGTTGAAAACCCTGCTAAGTGGGTGTTGCTTCTAGAAGCCTGCCCTTGGAGCTTCCTCTTCTTGGCATCCATCTCCTTGCGCTTATTGTCAATTACAACAGCACGGTTCACAAGTTCCTAAAAGCTGGGGTAGACGTTGGACATTAGCTCTAGAGACCATCATACAGCCCCTTTAGAAAGCGACGTTGTTTGTCAGAATCTTTTGCCACCTCATCAGGAGCATAACGTGACAATTGAGCAAACTTGTCACGATATTCTGCCACAAACATGGTTCCCTATTTGAGAGCCCGAAACGCCTCTGGCTTAAGCTCTATGAGTCCCTCAGGGATATGGTAAGACCTAAAACTATCAGTGAACTCCTTCCAAGTGATGGGCGGAGCGTTGTTTGGACGCCCATATTGATAAGACTCCGAGCACTCTTGTGCGGCCCCTTGCAGCTGGCCAGAAGCGTACAACACCTTCTCAAGATCATTGCATTGGGCTATGTTTAACTATTTCTCCATAGCCTTCAACCAGTCATTACTGGAGGACGTCCTTTCATGAACTCCCCTCACTTGTCCCTAACCTGGACAGGCGGCGGTCCTCCTGCGGGTTGATTTTCAATGCGGTCCTTCACCACTTGCATAAGCTGTGCCTACATCCCCATGAGTTGTTCAATAGTCACCAGCGGTGGCGGTGGTGGTGGATCCACAGGTGCGCCGCATCCACGGCCATGTCCATGGCCTCGGCCTCTTCCTCCTCTGGCAGCCATCTGCTTCTAAACAAATGTGCAAGACTTTTAGAGATCTTCTAAATATTTATAAATCGCCTATAAAAGATAAATAACATCGCTAGAAACTTTCTGGATGAGTTTCAATAACAGCAGTTCAGTAATTAAATCATATCTCAAGTTTCAGAGACACAACAGAGGCATGCCATACACCATTGGAAAGCTTGATAAGTCTGATACAACTTTTATTTAGAACTCTTTTACAGATTCTAACGGAAACTTAATCAAAAATAGTGATAAACAGATTCTGTCCTGAGTCCCAGACTGCACAGAAACATCAAATTGCAACAGAGATATCTCCCAAAACAGAGATAATAATAATGTGGTTCTAGTGGTAACTGAAAGATATACGAGTCTAATTGCTTCCACAAAAATTTCACAATTTTTGGACGTACAGATTCAGAGATACGAGATAATGATCACAGGCTGCTCCGAAAAACAGCACAACAGAGATATGAATTATGCAACCCAACTATATTAACAACAACTAAAACTTAAGGTTTTGGTACTTTGGAACATGTGGACATGCCCACACTGTTCCCAACAGTCAAGCCAACTCCAAATCAAATATGGTTGACAATCACAAACAGCTAAGCATTTAAGGTTCATAAGACACACGTAGACTAACACGACTCACGATCTAACGTCTTTATTTCAGAGGGCACCAAGACATCTATGGGGCTGCATCGACCATGGTGAACTTCCGTGCCTTCTTAATGTAGATGGGGGGCTGCCCAAGTTGAGTGCCCAAGTCATCAACTTGCTTCTAGAGACGCTTCCCAGACTTCTGCGCAGCATGCAACTCTTCCTTGAGCGCTTCATTGGCTTCCTGCATGGCACTGATGTGTCTCACCGTAGTATCAAGAGTTGGATCAGCTGTGGAACAAGCTAGGACCACCCATGTTCTTTCCTCGAAATCATAGTGTGGGAGGAACATGTAATGATCCTCCTTCATGGCCTCAAAGCGACGGCCATGGTAGTACAGGTAAGCCTCCTGCGTAGCATCCTCCATGCTGTCATAAGCATTGGCCCGCCTAGATCTGTGACTATGAGTAGTCTCCATATCATGTGAATTGTCGGCGTTGTTCTAGGCTGTGACAATCACATTGGTCTTCCAATAGGTTGCCTCCAAAGGGTGCTTGTGCTCCACACAATAGTACTTGACAATGGCACCAAGGTGTGGATAGTGCTCGGCCAGCACAGTGGTGAGCAAGGTGTGGTAGTGGGCATCATCGGGAGCGTCCTTGAAGCAGTTCTTACAGGTCCACACCATCTCTTCCTGCGCCTCTGGAGCAGCTAAGGGTGGCACAGGTGTCGGTGCAGAAGCTGAGGACGATGTCGGTGCAGATATAGCAGCAGGAACCGGTGCATCAACTAGAGCAGGAACAAGAACTGGTATAGCCACTGGTGTAGAAGCAGGTGCATTTGTTGGGTAGGCAGCTTCACTTCTTCCTCCATGTTCTCCTCCTTTTCATCGTCAGTGATGACCACGAGCTATGGCTCCCCCGCGGCGCCAGGGTGAACTGAGCGCGGTAAGCTGCAACGCTGAAAGGTCCTTGTTTGGTTTTGGTAATTGAGTGACAACTTAGGTGGACTAATATGTGGTTATGTGAGATACACAGGAGATTAGTCCACAGGTGATGGTGTCATGAAGGAGCTCATTGCATATGAGACATGACATGGAGTCATGTGACCAAGGTGGAGAAGATCAAGATGAGGCTTGGCTTGATGGACCGGTTGCTAGGGTGAAGGGCAAGTTGTGTGATGGCTTGGCACCGAAGGACCGAGGCAACGGTGAAGAGCAAGTGAGGTCAAGATCGATGAACCAATACGGTCACGTGATGATATGAAGTGAATCATATCATTTGTGATATGGTTGGTGCATGTGTTGCATCAACGACGGAGGAGATGGAGTGGAATGCGCAAGGCAAAGGTATAACCTAGGGCATTTCCATTTCACCGGTCATAGGTGTGTAGAGAAGTTTATGACCGGGTTTAGGATAGATGGCCGTACTATCAAGAGGGGCAAACTTGTTTGCATATCGGTCATCTAGTGCCACTCGTGTGATCTAACTATGCATCGTTGCTAGGATAGAGTGGCGTGGCAAGTTGAGTGGTTAACTACTTCGATAAAATGATTATGAAAATGCTAACACACGTGCACAAGGTGGTGATCACTTGTTGGTGTTGGCACATTTGCGAAGGCGATGAAGTTTGAGCGGTAGAGAGGGTTTGGGGTCCTCTCTCCCTCCCGCCGAGCATGCGAGCGCGGGATTCAGGCGATTTCGGGGAAATGAAATGCCTATTTTCCACTACGCCGGAAGTCGGAAAAGAAACGGAGGCGAACGGGGTCACTGAGGTGACCGGACGCTGCACCGGACGCGGTCACGGTGTGACCGGACGCGTCCGGTCAGTACAGCGCAGGAGTCGGGCGCGCGGGCTAGGGTTTGCAATCGGCGCGTCCGGTCACTCGCGGGACCGGCGCATCCGGTCATGCACCCAGAGAGATCTGCAGAACGCAAGGATGATCGGACGCGTGGCGCGTCCGGTCACACATGATCGGACGCGTCCGATCATTGAAGGTGCTTACTGGACTCTAACCGGACGCTGGCACTGTCGCGTCCGGTCGTCGCAAGGAGCGCGTCCGGTCATGTCGTTGCGCGCGCGGTACTGTGTGATCGGCGCGTCCGGTCATTACCAGGGGCGCATCCGGTCATGGCAGCGGCGCGTCCGGTCATGGCAGCGGCGCGTCCGGTCGCTGGTTTGACCGTTGGGGGTAAGTGACCGTTGGAGAATCGGACGCGGCTGAGCGCGTCCGGTCAGTTACGGCCGGCGCGTCCGGTCGTCCCAAAATCTGCCCCGTGAAGGGGTAACGGCTCTATTTGACCGTGGGGTTATAAATAGATGCCTTGGCCGGCCGTGGCCGTTAGCTGAGCACACTATAGTTTTGGATGAAGGGGTAACGGCTCTATCATGACCAATCAAAGCCCATGTGTAATTAACCGACAGGAATCAAGGAAACATGTCATCAAATAGCTAGGATGTCCTTATGGTTATCAAAGTTAAACATATGCAAATGAGTAGATGTTTAAAGTGAATAGGATATCATGGTAGGCCCCTGCTATAGTTGCCTTGGTTCACAAAGCCTTCTGGTCTTGTGGTTCTTCGAAGAAATCCGAGTTCCCGAAGTACTCCTCACCGTCTGAACTCGATCAACATGGACCAACAAAACGCATATCGAAGACAATCATGCAAGCAAACAATCCTATGGTTAGACCAGTACACCAGCACTAAATAAAGCAAGATAAAAGGTTTATCAAAATCATCTACGTCTTGCTACAATCACATAGACGTGAAGTTCATGAAAATTAGAGCTAAAACGTGAAAGTTACGATTTAAATAAGATTCCTATAGCATGTTAATTAACTAAACCTAATCATGAAATTTAAAAGTTTCTAACATGTCTAACAGTAGCATTATCGCGTAGATTACGAAATTACGAACCTAACACAAGTTGAACAGGTCGAATCAGAGCTAAAACGATGATTTTATAAGTAAAACAGTACAGTGGCAATTCTGTAAATAGATTGAACTATTTTTGAATTTAAATAAATAAATTTCGGGAATTTCATTCTGATCGAGGACTGTGGGTGCAATTCCGAGGAACTCAGGGGGCTCTTAAGCAAGAATACCCGCGAAGGGGTATTGGCCATCGTGGTCCACTGGATTCAAAACGGATGGATGAGATTACATCAGAGGGGGAAGGGGGAGCGGCTGGCTGGAGGGAGTGAAGGATGCGGCGGCGCCGCCATTGTCGACGGCGAGAAGGTCGCCGGAGTGATCAAATCGGGCGCTACAGGCCTCGGTTTGACGAACCGAGGGTACCGGGACAAAGTGGAGACGAAGACGACCTCGCCCGAGCCCTTTGAACGGCTGGGGAGGGGCTTGCGCAGCACTCGCCATGGCCAGCAGCGAGGAGGAGCTCACCGGCACACTTGGCTAAGGCCCTAGAGGCCACGATTCAAAAATGTAAAGGCACGGAGAGAAATAGGGGAACACTGGGAAGCTCACCACAACGACGGCTCCGGCGGATTGCGATGCTGCAGTTGCTGTTCTCGCGAGGGGGAAATTGGAGCGGGGAACAGCAGGGGAAGGCGGCGACGGGTCTACGTTCCCCTTTAAAGAGCCCGAGGCGCGGGGGACGCTCCCACGACTCGGAGTGTGGGCACAGGCGGCAGTTGCAGCTCTGGCTGCGCACGACGCGGAGGAAGGTGGGGGAGATGACAAGCAGGCCCGGCTGGTCAGCGGGAGAAAGGAGAAGGAGGCGCTGGCGGTTTTCCAGCTCGAGTTGGGCCGGCCCAGAAAGGAAATGAGGAGGGAGGGGAAGGAAAGGGGAGGTGGGCGAGGAGGCCGGCGGGATAGGAATGGGCCAGCAGGCCGAATCAAGAGCGGTGGGAGAGGGAAAGGAATTTCCTTTTTCTTTTTACAAACCGATTTGAATCATTTTCAAAAGGTTTTTAAACCTTTTAGCATTTGGATCAAAACCACTTATCACAAAAAATAAAATGCAGCAGCATGAGTGCATCAACGTGTATCTAATTATCTATCCTTATGATCGATTTTAATTTCACAAAAATTATTAGTTTCTACATTTGAATGCACACATAAATGCACAAATAAATCAAATTTAACTATTTTGAAATAATACAAAATTTAGGGTGTTACATGATTTTTTTTGACAGTTTTCATTATTAGTCTCTTTAGATTTAGCTGAATGGATATTCGCATCTCCCTTTAGACACCTTGCCAAGCTATATCTTCCTGCGTCCTTCGAGTCAGAGGCCCCTTTGGATGATATTGACTGCAGATGGCTCTTAAAATAAAATTCATATAAAATATATAGTCCAGCACCTAGTAAGGGTGAGACGATATGAAGGTGGAAGGATGTGAGGAAGAATATGAAGCAGGACAAGATTATCAATGCAAATATACAATAGAGAATGAAAGTATTAAAGCAGTAGGGTGATTTAGAAATAGACTTGGATTCTTGATTAAACTTGTGTTCTATATTTTAGGAGCGGGATTTTGAAAATTATTAGAGAAGCTCAACAAATATACTTTCAATATTTTGTAGCTATTTATTTAGAAAACTCATTGATTACCAATTGATTTTATAGGAACTATTGGGATTCTCTTGCCGCCAATTGATTTGGCATTATATCCTGCAGGTCAGGTTCACTATCTTATTTGAGTAGCCTGTTTGGTTAGAAGGAACCAGAGAGTAGTGAGCCCATTTTGGTCTCTACTACTGCCTATTTTGCCGAGGGACTACTAAATTTCCCCGAATCATGTGCCGGTATTTAAATATCGTTGTATCAGCAGGCGGTATATAATTTGCAAAATTTCTGCTCGGGCATTTATTTCTGCTATAAACACATGAATTAAAAAATAGTAGAAAAATAGTGGACGGCGCCGCCACAAAGCCTCTCCGCACCTCTGGAAATCCAGATCTTTGCACCTCTCGACTTCTTGCGTTTCCGCAAACCTCTCGACCGCGGCCTCGATGGTACGGAAACTCAAGAAGGGATGACCGCGCCCCCCAAGAAGGGACGACCGCGCCCCCCTTCTCCTCCTCGACCTCCAAAGTCAGAGGAATTCCGTTTAGGTGAGGCCCCAGGCACGCCGGCGATCCTAATCTATGTGATATTGCATTGGGGCATAATTATCTGATATTGGATAGGGGATGTTGTCTTGGGTTTTGGAGGTTTCTTATTTGTGCTCTGGAAGGGGTCTCTAATCTATGGCTGACCTAATGCTTGATAATCAGAATGTGCAATTATATTGCTGTACATTACTTTTCTCTTGGTAACCCTGATTGTGTTTTCTTTACTTCTGTGCTCGCAGTTGGCGAGCTGGGGAATGGTGGCATAATCTCATTGCTGTTTGAGTCACCCTCTGGCTTTGCAATTTTCAAATTTGACGGGGTCCAACTGTTCCTATCAAATGCTATGGAGGTACAGTACTTGCATAAACTCACACTGAAGTACGTACTTGCTTGCTTGCTGTGTCGTCTCCTGCAGAACATCAGGGCGAACTTTGTCAATTTCGAAATAGCAGAGGAGGTCAATACTTACACCTTTCTTTCTGTCTGATACTCTGATCTATGCCGTTTGTTCCTTGTCGACAATATATTTAACAGAGGAGTGACCTGCATCACAATCATTGCCTTTTTTTGTTGTGTACTACGTTTCATTGAGGGGAGGAATGAGGGCACAAAGTGGTTGATTAGTTGTTTGCTACTTTAACAGCATTCAAATTCAATATCAAACCATAGTCATGTAGTCTGATTCTGTTGCAGTCATGCCTAGAAACCACTTTCTTGCTCGAATGTGAGCAAAGAGATTTACAAATATTTGACAGGTTGAAACGTAGAGGGGAGGGTATTGCCATCTATGAATTAGTTTTGAGCTACTAGCTGCTGTATATGTATGGTTTAGTCCTCAAACGGTACTACTTACACAAGAGGACCAATATGGTCCTTATTGAAAGAGATTATTCTGGCACATGAACTTTTTCTTTAATTAATTAATTGGAAAAATATGTAGTGGTAAGTATATCTTCCGTGGAAACATGGGAACTAATTCCAAAAATTCGTATCAAAATGTCAAATTTCAGGTGCATTTGCAGTTTGCACTAGTGACTAGTCTTCTAGTACACATGGACCTAAAGTTTGTCATTTTCTGGTTTTTTTCAGATTGAGTCTGAATCTCAACTTCTACAGGTGGATATACACATGGAGGTACTACTAGTGTTCCAAGTTTTAAAATTTTTTGAGTGGCCAAAGTACACATTTTTGAATTGGGAACCATGTGTTCACTGAAGATGTGGTTTCCACCACATATTTTATCGCTTTAATTACACTGCAAATAAACTAGGACTTAATCATCGCTGTGTCTTAGGCATACCTACTTGACTGACCCTACTCATGATTTGGAGATGTGATGTTTGAACAACTGTTTTTCCCCATAATAACATGCTCATATCTGGATCAGATCATTTGGCTGAAGGAATTCAAGACTTTCAAGAACAAAGCCAACGTGTTTAGTCATACTGGTGTCAACAAAGAACTTGCAGCGATGATCCAGAGATGCCTTGAGCCGGGTCAACTACTAGCCGTTGAAAAGCAAGAGCACAGAGAAATCATTGAAGCTAAGTTGGTCAGTGTATAAGATCCCTTATTTACTGATGTCTGAACAGTTTTGAGCAATAACTTTTGCTTTTTCTTTTGCAGGGCACAACCTGCGTATGTAATGATGCTGTGTTGGAAGTCATGTGGGGCATAAAGAATCTATTGAAGAGTTTACTGCCTCTTGAAGATACTGAGCTGAGCAAGGAGGAATGCCTTTACATGAGTCATGGCATGAAAAATGTACTGATTCATCATGGCTTCAATGACGTTACACCAGAAATGGTGAGATCACCTTCTTTACTGTACTCTGACCTGAAATGTTTTCTGCATTATTGCTCTGTCATCTATCTTATTGCCATTGAACAATGTTATTGATTCTATTGTTGTCAGACGTTTTTTTGTTTTGCATCTTTCTGTTACTGATAATGCAATGCCCTTGTATCCAGGTTAATGAACATATCATTAAGTATGCATGTGTCTTGTATAACTGTGATCTATGTGAGACCAAGCATTATGAATTCTTGGCTAGTTGCGGTAAGTGTCTCAAGGAGAGATCTGGCATAGACTATGAGGGATGGAGTACAATGAAACTTGCAACAGCTCTGAGGATTTTATGTTTTCCTGATGACGATGAATCATATGATGATCTGGTAAATCATAATATTTTGTAAATTTGTTCTCAGGTTCATGCCATAGATTATGTAATTGGTCTTGTTTGTTGGTTTCAGAACTTCTCAAGAGATGAACTTGATAAGTTAAGGAATGACGGATCTGAATATGGTGGAATACTACTGAAGCGAACCTGCATGTCTGTCTATTACGAGATGGTGTCGGCCCATAGACTGAAGGCTGATGTGGAAGTAAAATTGTGGTTACTGATCACAGAGGCCAATGAAGCTACCTTGATGCATGAAATGCAGGGTTATGAAGCTGCGGTGAAGCAAGAAATGGTTGAAAGTTCTAAGAGTGCCGTGTAGCAAGAGACTCCGAGTTTTAAAGGTGCCACGAACCAAGACCAATGTTCTGGGTAGCAGGCTACACAAGATGCCAAAAAAAGTTAAGCATTGGCTAACATGTTACATCAAAAAACGTACTTGATTGTAGGCCATATTCTCTATTGTTCGATCGTATTTCAAACTAGAATGGTTCAATTTGCAATTTCTATCTCTTAAATATTTATTGGCTATATTTTTTTTAGAAAAGGGAATATATTAAAAATATCCCAGCCTCTGCATCGACCAATACATATAGTTGTTCCTTATTACAGACACCAACACTGAGATCCCCAGAAACACTAACACAAAGTTGAAACGAAAGGAAAAGTTCCCAAGTTCGACATTTAAAAAGCAATTCTATTACTAAATCTCCAACCATGTCTAGCAAACACCTCCATTGCGGTTTGTCTCAATTGTACTGCATCCCATCTTCATGAATGGATGATCCTCCTTCTGTAGTAGGGACCAGGACCTGATCTAGTAAGTCTTCCTAAAGATGACCTGCAAGTAAGATGGTGCTACGGCCTTGTCAAAAATTATATCATTTCAAGTTAACCAAATTGCCCAATAAATTGCACTTGCTCCAACTAGGATTTTAGACTTTAGTTTCATATTTATCCCATCTAACCAGCCTGTAAACATGTTGTGGACGCTAGTTGGAAATAATAAATTAAAGGAAACATGAACAGTACGCCACACAAATTTAGCAAAATGGCAGTCAAAGAATAGATGTTGTATGGACTCGTTAGAAGAGCAAAAACAACACTTTCTATCTCCTTACCACCGTCGTCTTACTAAATTGTCTTTTGTTAAGATTACTCCCTTGTACAAGTACCACAAAAAAATATTTTGAGGGGAAGTTCAATTTCCAAATAAAGGTGTTGTAGGGTACAACTTGTGCTATCAGTAAGGCTATGTACATGGATTTAACTAAAAATAACCCATTCTGGTGTAACCCCTACACAAAGTGATCTCTCTGGTGTGTTAATTGCACATTGACAACCATTGCAACCACCTGATGCCATGCTTGTAAATTAGCCACAACCAGGGATCTCCTGAAGGCTATATTTAATGGTGTCGTGGATAACACTGTTTTTACCGACACACTTTTTTTCCTAACAATATTATATAGTGCAGGAAAGATAGATTTTAATGGACGCAATGTTATCCACGAGTCCTCCCAAAATCGTACTTGAGAGCCGTCACCGAGATCAAACTTGCCAAGCGAGAGAAACTTCTCCTTGACCTTCATGAGGCCAGTCCAAAACTGAGAATCTCCAGGCAAATGTTGAACCTGTGTCAATGTTTTGTCCCTTAGATATTTATTCCTAAGAATCTGTTGCTAAACCCCATCTCCATTAATCAACTTGAGAAGCCATTTACTCAGAAGACATTTGTTGTGGACATCTAAATTTAGGACACCCAACCCTCCTTGGTTTTTTTGGAGTACAAACTACCTTCCATCTAGTTAATCTATATTTTTTCTTATGGTCATCACTTTGCCAAAAAAAACCTTGATCTAAAGTAATCAAGCTTTTTCAGAACCCCTCTAGGTACTTCAAAAAAGAAGAACTTGAACATGGGGAGACTACTCAAAACAGAATTAATCAGGACCAGTCTTCCTCCCACTGACAACAACTTACTTCTCCAATAATTTAACCTTTTTTGAAATCTTTCTTCGACATGCTTCCAATCTTTATTCAAAAGTGTTTTATGATGCATAGGAATTCCTAGGTAAAGAAAGGGGTACGACCCTAAATCACACCCAAAAATTTGTGCATACTCAGATTGTCTATCCCTGGCTGCTCCGTAAAAAATATCTCACTTTTATGGAAATTGATCTTGAGTCCTGATGACTGTTCAAAAGCACAAACTAAAAGCTTCATGTTTTTGGCTCTCTCAAGATCATTATCCATAAAGATTATAGTATCATCTGCATATTGAAGGATCGACAGTCCCTCATCTATCAAATGTGGAACAACCCCATAGATTTGTCCCAACTCTTTAGCCCGTGAAATAAGGACAGACAACATATCAACCACTATATTAAATAGAACCAGGGATAACGGATCCCCTTATCGTACTCCTTTCTTGGTCTGAAAGAAGTGTCCTATATTATTATTGACCTTAACTGCAACACTCCCTCTAGTCATGACTTTTGATATCCATTCACACCATGTTGGTGAGAATCCTTTCATCCTGAGAACCTGTTGCACAAAAGGCCACTTTAATTTATCGTAAGCTTTCTTAAAGTCTAGCTTTAGTAACACTCCATCCTGCTTTTTCCTATGCAGTTCATGAATTGTTTCATGTAATACAACAAGTCCCTCCATGATATAGCGACCCAGAATAAATGCTGTTTGTGAAGGTCCTATCAATTTGTCTGCCACCTTCAATATTCTATTATTTAACACCTTCGTAAAAATCTTGAAGCTCACATTTAATAAGCATATAAGTCTGTACTATTGTATCCGTGTCACATCATCAACCTTTGGTAGTAAAGTGATTACTCCAAAATTGAGGCTATGAATCGGTAGTCTCCCCGCATGGAATTCATAAAAAAGCTTCATAAAATCCGGGTGAACAATCTCCCAAAAAAATTAGTAAAATTAAGAAGGAAAACCATCTGGACCAGGAGCCTTGTTATGTTCCATGTCAAAGACAGCCATTTTAACCTCCCCTTCACTGAATGGAGCCACCAATATCTCATTCTCCTCCTCCGATACCTGAGGTATATCATACCTCACAATCTCATCCATTGAAAAAGAATTTTGAGTATGAGGTCCAAACAGTCCTTTATAGTAATCAGTAATATAATTCTTCAAGTTGTCATCACCAACAATAATTCCCTCTTCCTGTTCTAATTGTATAATTTTTTATTTCCTATAGTCTGCCATTTGCCACCATATGGAAGTACTTAATGTTATCATGCCCTTTAATAACTTTGTTTCTTTAGATCGTTGGAACTAGTAAATTTCCTCCTCTCTTAGCAACTTAGTTAATTGCCCTTTGAAATGATTTCTAAGCTCCACTTCTTCAGATGACAACAAAATTGTCTCTGTCTTTCTATCCAAAGCATCTATCTTAGCTAACAAATTGGATTTATCTCTTCTATTTTGGGACACCAAATTCCTAGCCCAACCTCTAAGAAAACGTCGCAGCCATCTAATTTTATTTTGCCACTATTCCATTGGTGACCGACCTCTATTCTCAGCTTTCCAAACCCCTTTGACTTGATAAAAAACCATCTCTTGTTAGCCATGCTAGCTCGAATTTAAAATTCCTAGCATTACCTCGGTGAGACGGTGTGCTAGTATCTAGTAATAGAGGTGTGTGATCCGAGATCTCTCTTGTCAAGGCCTGAACAGAAGCAAGTGGAAATTTTTGCTCCCACTCTATTGTAACCAAAATACGATCCAACTTTTCAAATGTTGGAACGTCTGCATAGTTAGCCCAAGTGTATTTCCTTCCGATCATCTCCAATTCTCTTAAATTCAGGGTTTCAATAATGGCATTAAACAAAAGTGACCATCTGTCATTGTATCTCGAATTATTCTTTTCTGAAGGATTCCTAATAATGTTGAAATCCCCCTACTAAGAAGGGTAGATTCCCACAATTAGAACAAGCTCGTACTAACTCAGATAGAAATTGTTCTTTAAGTTCATCTTGTACCGCACCATAGACAGACAAAAGTGCCCACCGAAATCCATCCGCCTTATTTTTTAGGATAAACTTGATATGAAAATCACCATCCTCAATATTTTCTATAACAAAAGATTCTTGATTTATCCCCATTAGCATTCCCCCAGACATTCCTCGAGGGCATCGCCAATGCCAAACAAAATCAGCTCCCCCACAAAAAATTTCTAGACACTGAGTCGAGAAACTATTTTTATTGGTTTCTAATAAAGCTACAATATCAAGTCTATTATCTACAACCACATCATGTAAAAATGAGTGTTTAGCTAAGTCATGCAGTCTTAGGCAATTCCAGAAAATGACTTTCATGAGAACAATTTTGTAATTTTCTTTTTGGCTTTAATCTTACTGAGAAATTTCAATTTCTTTTTATTCTTTGCCACCCTGATGGGCACATTAACTAATACACCATCAGGGTCTGCAACACTGTCACACCCATTTTTAAGGAACAAATAGAATGCATAATCTTATGTGCGCCCAGAGATCAATCACACATAAGATGACAAATATAAATAGTATCACCACAAATGTTTGTTACATAACGAATATTATCACAGAGTCTTCACATAATTAAGCGGAAACATAAGATATTCTTGTGGTAGCTTGCTCCATAGCACAGGCACGTCAACTGGTTGACCCCAAGTCTAGTAATATTCAGGGAAGTAGTAGTAGTAATCACTATTTACACATTCGGGAGTCCATCTTGGGGTGGGAGAATGCAAGGGTGAGCACAAAAGTACTCAACAAGTGTAACATGGGGTTCATGAAGCTCAAATAGGGTAGACACTGGTTTGACTGCATGTAGCTTTTAGTTGATCATGTTTTAAGCAAATGAGTAGCAACAAATAGGTGATGTTCCCATAATAAACACATGATCATGTAAAGAGAATAATGAATAGCAAGAATAAGTAAATTAATAGTGATCTCTATTCCATAAGGGTCCAAGGCTGCTCGTGACCGTGAGCATGACTGTTATAACAGTTTTATACTCTGCAGACGTTGTACACTTTCACTATGAGTCGTGATCCCCAAAAGTTTGAGGTCATGACTCCCCATTGGACGGTCAAGTTTCACAATGAAGTCTTTCCAAGGTTCATCTAACAAGTTAGGGCCGCTAGGTTTCTATGCCCTGCAAATGTAGAGCTCCCCTTCCGTATGGCACAATGACACGCAGCCTATACTCATAAGGACAGAAGCCGCACTACACCTGACCCGGAACACACCCCTCTCGTGCCAAAAAGGTAACCACTAACAAGCTAAAAAAAGTCCTCTTATATGACTAAAGGCAGAGCCATGTAGCCCTCATAGCTGTACTATAAGTCTCGGATGTTCGCTTACAGATAAGTCCTTATAGAGAGGAATCTAGAGAAAACTCTAGCCCTCTTGTTCCCTGTTGCTAAAAATTATCTTTTAGTGTTATTGCATATGTCATTAGTCAAATTACAAGATCATTGTTCATGTGAGCACTAGCAAACTACCCAATGCTATAACCATAGTATTCAAGGAACAAGATCAATACTAAGGCATCCTTAACAAGGAGACACATGCATGATGAATTAAGTGAATTAAAGTGAATATGTAACAAGGATAATCCCATGCTATACTTGCCTTGATCTAGCTGATCTTGTTGACCTGATTTGTAATAGTACTCTTGATCACCAACGAACTGCTCACCGTCTATTCCCGATTAACACACCAACAACAATCATTCAAGAGCAATCATACAAAGCAAATAAAGCTACAATTATAACAGTACACCAACAGTAGCAAAATAAGATAAAAAGTTTGTAAAACGAATCTATATCTCACTAGGATCACATAGACGTGAATTGCACGCAAATCGGAGCTAAGACGAAAAAGTTATGATTTAAACAAGCTTTTCTTTATTAAAGTAATAGATTAAATCTAATCTCAAAATTTAAAAGCGGAGAACCTACTAAACAGTAGCACTAACATGTAGATTATGAAATTACGAACCTAACGCAACTTGAACGGGTCAAATCGGAGTTAAAACAGAGAAGTTATGGCTAAAACAAAATCAGTGGCAATTCTATAAATAACTAAAAACGTAATTTATTCTTAACTGAAACAAAATACGCTTTCAAATAAAGAAAACAAAATATGCAAATATGTTTTGGACTGCGGGTTAGATTATAGAAAACCGAAGGGGCTCTTTTGCAAAAGTGGCAGCCGAACCGGTATCAGGCTTTCTACGCCGTTGGATCTAAAACCGGTGGCCGAGATCAGAAGGGGGAGAATAGGGAGGCGACCGGCGGCGAGCTGGACGACGGCGCCATGGCCGGAATAGGCATACCCTCGCCAGAGTTCATCGCAAGGGTGATTCCGAGCACCATTGATGACGGGACAAGCACGAGAAGCAAGAGGAAATGATTGCGAACTCACCTAGCTGGATCGGAGCGGCGAAAATCGATGGAGGAGGGCGTGCGGCTTCCAAAGGCGGCGGCGGACCTCCTGTGCACGGCAGCAAGGCTAATTAACCAACTATATTGAAAATTGAGAGAGGATAAATCTTAACGAGTTCGTGTGGATGACTCGAAACTCCACGACAGCTTACAGAGATGACCAATTTGATGACTTCGTCGGATTAGCTCGGGCGGCGGTGGATTAGGGTTGCGGTGGCTTGCTAGCTTGACTAGAGGGCGGTGGCCCGCAGCTAAGGGTGGGTAGAGAGGCGGCAGCACCCGCGGCTACTTATGAGGGGGCTAGGCGTGCTGTACAAGGCAAGCGAAGGGCTAGGGCGGCGTTGGACTCCACCGTCGAGTCCACCTCGGTTACGAGCAAGGGAAGAAGAAAACGCTTACACGTGGGCCTGGTATGGCAGTGACACGGAGAGAGGAGAGAAGGGCGAGGTGGCTTCGGCCTCGGCTGGGCCAAGGAGGGAGGAGAGAAGGCCTGCGGGCCAAAACAGAGATGACGAAGGCTTCCATTTTTATTTTCCTTTTCTAATTTTCCAATTGCATTTTCAAATAGTTTTTGAAATCATTTTCTTCTTGAAATAAAAACCAATCAACCACAGATAAAATATGCAGCGGCATGTATGCACAAGCATGTATCTAACCTTATAGTTGGTTTTATTTATTGAAAATTATTATTTCTCTAAGTTAAAATGCTCACAAAATTGCGTAAATAAATCAAATTCTCCTATTTTAAAATGTTGCAAATTTTAGGGTGTTACAATTCTACCCCTTAAAATGAATCTCATCCCGAGATTCAGACGATGCTTACTCAAACAACTGTGGATACGCTTTTCTTAAATCTTCCTCTCTTTCCCATGTAGCCTCTGCTTCCGAATACCGACTCCACTGAACTTTACACATCTTTATAACTCGGCTCCTAATAACTCTTTCCGCTGTCTCCAAGATCTTTACTGGATACTCCCCATAAGTGAGATTTTCCTTAATAGTGAGTTCCTCTAGCGGTATTTGTTCTTCCGGCACACGCAAACATTTCTTTAACTGAGACATATGGAACACGTCATGCACACCTGCTAAGCTCTCAGGCAATTCCAATTGATATGCCACTTCACCACGTCTCTCTAAGATCTTAAAAAGACCAACATACCTCGGTGCTAACTTTCCTTTCCGGTTAAACCTTTTCACACCTCTCATTGGTGACACTTTTAAGTAGACATAATCTCCTACTTCAAAAGTCAATTCTCTTCATTGAGTATCAGCATAACTTTTCTATCGTGACTAAGCTACTTTCAAATTATTTCTAATCATTCTTACTTGTTCCTCAGCATTCTTAAGCACATCGGGACCGAACACTTGACTTTCTCCTGTCTGATTCCAGAACAACGGAGTTCTACACTTCCTACCATACAAAGCTTCAAAAGGTGCCATCTGTAGACTTTTCTGATAACTATTATTGTAGAAAAACTCTGCAGATGGCAAACTCTTATCCCAACTAGTACCATACTGCAAAGCACAAGCTCTCAACATATCTTCCAATATCTGATTAATCCTTTTAGTCTGCCCATCTATCTGAGGATGATATGCGGTGCTAAAATTCAGCTTAGTCCCTAATGACTGTTGAACTTTCTGCTAGTAATATGATGTGAATTGAGTGTCTCGATCTGACACTATCTTCTTTGGAACCCCGTGCAAACTTACTATCCTTTCCAAATACAGTTCAACCAACTTTGCACTAGAATACGTTGTTCTGACCGGTATAAAGTGAGCAACTTTAGTCAAACGATCCACTATGACCCATATTGAATCAAAACCTCTCTGAGTGCGTGGTAACCCTACTATGAAATCCATACCAACTTCTTCCCACTTCCACTCAGGTATCTGCATCGGTTGCAACAATCCTGCAGGCCTCTGATATTCAGCTTTAACCCTCTGACACGTATCACATAGTGCAACATACTCTGCAACATCTCATTTCAAACCATACCACCAATACTTCTCTTTCAAATCCATATACATCTTGGTACTTCCAGGATGAATAGAGCAAGTAGACTCATGAGCTTCACGTAGAATTACTTCTCTTATAGCCTTGTCCTCAGGCACACATAATCGTTTCTCAAACCATAGAGTTCCTTTATCATCCAAATAGAATCCAGGTGCCTTACCTTTCGGTATATTCCCAACTATCGCCTTTATTTTGTCATCTATCAACTGACCCTTGCGTATTTCTTGCTCTAATACAGGCTCTACCACCAATTCCACTGCATTAATGGCAATACCCAAGTTCAAATGCTCAATCTCAGCACACAACTCATTTGACATAGGCATTACTTGTACCTCATTAGCATAGCTCTTCCTACTAAGAGCATCAGCAACAACATTAGCCTTGCCTAGATGATAATGTACTTTCAAATCATAATCTTTAATCAACTCTAACCATCGTCGTTGTCTCAAGTTTAGATCTGACTGGGTGAAAATATACTTTAAGCTCTTATGATCCATGTAGATATCACTCTTATGCCCAATCAGATAATGCCTCTATATTTTCAAAGCATGTACCACTGCTGCTAACTCCAAGTCATGAGTACGGTAATTTAACTCATGCTTCCTCAACTGTCGAGATGCATAGGCCACTACTTTGCCTTCTTGCATAATCACACAACCGAGACCCAAATGAGATGCATCACAATAGATAGAGAAACTCTTACTCAAATCTGGCAAAACTAACACCGGGGCTGTTGTTAATCTTTTCTTTAATTTCTCAAAATTAACCTAACACTTATCAGACCACACAAACTTAGCATTCTTCTCTAATAATGTTGTCATTGGCTTAGCAAGCTTAGAAAACCCTTTAATAAATCTTCTATAATATCCAGCCAATCCCAAGAAACTACGAATTTCTCCCACATCAGTTGGTGGCTTCCAATTCAACACATCCTTTACCTTGCTAGGATCCACTGATATTCCACCATTAGTAACCACATGACCCAGAAAGGCAACTTCCTTCAACTAGAACACACACTTACTACGCTTAGCATAGAGCTTATGCTCTCTGAGCTTCTGCAAGACCAATCTTAAATGTTTAACATGTTCTTCCTTAGTCTTGGAATATACCAATATATCATCGATGAATACTACTACAAACTTATCTAGATACTCCATGAATACCTTATTCATCAGGTACATAAAGTACTCAGGAGCATTAGTCAAGCCAAAAGATATTACTGTATACTCATACAAGCCATACCGTGTTGTGAATGCTATCTTTGGTATATCAGTAGCACGAATCTTCAATTGATGATAACCAGAGCGAAGATCAATCTTAGAAAACACACAAGCACCTCTCAACTGATCAAACAAGTCATCAATCCTAGGCAGTGGATACTTATTCTTAATAGTTACCTCGTTAAGTGACCGATAATCAATACACATCCTTTGAGAACCATCCTTCTTGTCAACAAAGATCACTGGAGCTCCCCAGGGTGAAGAGTTAGGACGAATGAAACCTTTCTCTTGCAACTCTTTTATTTGTTTCTTAAGTTCCTCTAATTCATTAACCCCCATTCTATATGGACGCTTAGCTATAGGTGCAGTTCCAGGCAATAATTCAATAATAAACTCAATGTCGCGGTCAGGTGGCATACCTAGCAAGTCGTCGGGGAACACATCCAGAAATTCATCCACAACTGGATCCTCCTGATTAACATTATCATCCAGTCGATTCACTATAGCTGTCTGCTGCTTCTGCACTACGATCTCCACACTAATTCGATCTCCCTTCGATGTTGTGAGGGCTACTGCCTTTTCCTTACACTGAATCACTGCCTGATTTTGCTTCATCCAATCTAGTCCCAGAATAAGATCAATCCCAGCTGTTCTCAATACTATAGGGCTCACTTTGAATTCTACCCCCCTTAAAATTAAACTAATAGGGAGGCATTGGTAGGAAGCTTGCATACTTCCCCTAGGTGAATTGACTAATATGAGGTTTCTCATTGCACATAAAGGGATGCTACGTGTCTTAACAAATAATTGAGATATGAATAAATGCGAAGCTCCAGAATCAAAAAGAACAGTAGCAGGAATGGAGTGGACATCGAACGTACCGAGCATAACTTCAGGTTCCACCATTGCAGTTTCCTCAGTCACATGAGTCACCTTTCCATAGTATGGTAGCTTTTGGTTACTGTTTTGCTTCTGGGGGGTTTGCTGATTGACCTTCTCAGGGCAGTTATAAGACATGTGACCTTCTTTTCCACAACGGAAACACTTGGTGGGAGTATTAGGAGCACTAGTCTTTATTGGGGTGTTGTTGGGGGTACTCTGACGCTGACTCTAGTTCCCATTCTGCTGCGGAGGACGTTGATTGCCATTCTGCGGCTAATAAGGAGGACGTTGTAGGAACTGATTACATGGAGGAAGTTGACCACGATTCCATTGATTAGGCGGATACCTCTGCTGATAGCCTTGTTGAAAACCAGTGCTCTGGTGAGTGTTGTTTCCAGATACCTGTCCCTGAAGCCTCTTCCTTTTGGCATCCATCTCCTTGCGCTTGTTATCCACTACAATAGCGCGATTCACTAATGTTTGATAATCTGGGTAAGCATTGGACATCAGCTGTAATTGAAGACCATCATGTAGACCCTTTAAGAAAAGTCGCTGCTTATTGACATCATTAGCCACCTCATTCGACGCATAACGTGACAACTGAGCAAACTTGTCTCGATACTCAGCTATAGGCATATGTCCTTGTGTTAGGTTGCGGAATTCCTCTGCCTTCAGCGCCATCACTCCCTCTGGTATATGATAGGACCTAAAACTCTCTGTAAACTCTTGCCAAGTAATGGCGGGAGCATTTACAGGACAACCATACTGATATGAATCCCACCAGTCTTGAGCTGCTCCTTAAAGTTATCCCGAAGCAAACAACACCTTCTGTTGATCATTACACTGAGCAATGTTGAGCTGCTTCTCCACCGCACGAAGCCAATCATCAGCTTCCAATGGATCAGTGGCATGAGTGAACACTGGGGGATGACCCTTCAAAAATTCACCACGCTTATCACACGCAGGTACTCCTCCAACTGGCTGGTTTTGTTGATTGTTCACCAGAGCCTCCATCAACTGTGTCTGTATTGCCAAAAGCTCATGAATAGTAGGTGGTGGACTAGCTCCACAACCACGGCCTTGACCTCGTCCTCTTACAGACATCTGTCATCCAATACAATATCAAATCTTAGAGATTACCCCATTATAGACAATTCTAGAGATAGAGAACGGAATCTGGTAATCTTCTAGACATATCCCAATTTTAGTAGTTCGATAAAACAGACCTATCTCGAGTTACAGATATCCAGTTGAGGTATACTTTATATGGTTTTAAATCTTATGAAATTATCTACAACTTTTCTTTAACTCAATAATCCAGATTCTGTCACGAAGTTAACCAAAAATTAGGACCCAACAGAAACTGTTTCTGGTTTCTAGACTGCGCAGAAACTTCATCTTGTAACGATTATATCTCATGATCCAGAACAGATAAAAAGGTGATTCCAGAGACATTGGAAAGGTACGTGGGTCTAGTTACTCTCATAAAAATTTCAGAATTTTTCGCTGAACAGTTAATTTCGAGCATAAAAGAAAATGCAGACCGCTCCAGAAAGGACAGAACAGATAGAAAAGGTTAACCCAACTAAACTATTTATTTATCATACTTAAACTTAGTATATTTAATTAGGAACTTTTGTAGACAAGCCCACAAAGCTCCAGCACTCATTACTTGGAAAAACCAACTCACACATAGGCACAATAATAACTCAACTAACCACACAAAGTTCACACGACACCACAAAACTTAACTTAACTCGACACTATTCGTACTATCGTATTATTACATAGATGGTATTCCAACTCCTAGGGACGGGCTTGATGTTCATGATAGTCATAGATCGCCTCCATGCCTTGATCAATCCTTAGACCATCTACACTTCTTGGTACCTCTTGACGTCTTTTCCCAAGGCTTTAACCATGGCTTCCAACCGACGATTCTTCACCATCATGTCATGACCAAAATCCACCATGACTCAAGGAATTAGTTCCAAATTCCCAGGGTTCATCATTATCCATCCTTGCTCCAGGTCTCCACGGGGAAAGTAGCGATATTGATCATCTTGCATAACATCATAGCGGAGGTGACGAAGTCCCAAGCATGCTTCAAAGGCTGCATCTTCTATGCCATCTTCTATAGTGGCACGACGACCACTATGGGAAAAACACCGGTCCAGCAGATAAGTATCCATCTCCTCATTCTTGACGAAGACACATACATTGCACTTCCAGTAAGTAGCTTCCAAAGGATGCTTGTGCTCCCAGTAGACGTACTCAAACGCAGGTTCCCAATCCGTAAAGTAAGCACTAAGCATAACAACCAGTCGATGGTGTGAAGGAGTGTCACAGCTTGACTTGTGATGGATCTTCGTAATCCAACTCATAGGAAGGGACAGCATACCAACTTCAGCGGAACCATCTTGTGGAGGCGACGGGGGCTGTTCTCCATTTTGGGTAAGCTCATCATCTTCATCATCGCTCAAGTAGACAACCTCCTCTTTAGGCTCAAGTTCTTCTTGGGGCATATCTAGTTTTGGCGCCTGAACTGGTGAAGGTGGCGGGGTTGGTGCAGTGTCTTCTGGTTCATCCTTAGGCTCCATTGGTTCATACAGGGAACGAGGTGGAAAATAGCCTCCAGTGGTGATGCGGGCAGTCTTACGGGCACGAGGCATCTAAAGAATTTAGTCCAAAGGTAAGTTAGAATAGAAGCAATATTTTCACAATAGAATAAGGCAAAAGGAGCATAAAAATTTAGTAATTATCAAGAGTAAGGTGATAAGCATGAAACAATTGAAGAAAAGGGAACTAACACGACCATTACTAACGAGGCTTGCGTCCTACAGTCAACATGACTCTGATACCAATCTGTCACACCCATTTTTAAGGAACAAATGGAATGCATAATCTTATGTGCGCCCAGAGATCAATCATACATAAGATGACAAATATAAATACTATCATCACAAATGTTTATTACATAACGAATATTATCATAGAGTCTTCACATAATTAAGCGGAAACATAAGATATTCTTGTGGTAGCTAGCTCCATAGCACAGACACGTCAACTGGTTGACCGCAAACCTAGTAATCTTCAAGGAAGTAGTAGTAGTAATCACTATTTGTACATTCGGGAGTCCATCCTGGGGTGGGGGAATGCAAGGGTGAGCACAAAAGTACTCAACAAGTGTAACATGGGGTTCATGAAGCTCAAATAGGGTAGACACTGGTTTGACTGCATGTAGCTTTTAGTTGATCATATTTTAAGCAATTGAGTAGCAGCAAATAGGTGATGTTCCCATGATAAACACATGATCATGTAAAGAGAATAATGAATAGCAAGAACAAGTAAATTAATAGTGATCTTTATTCCATAAGGGTCCAAGGTCGCTCGTGACCGTGAGCATGGCTGTTATAACAGTTTTACACTATGTAGAGGTTGTACACTTTCACTATGAGTCGTGATCCCCAAAAGTCCGAGGTCGTGACTCCCCATTAGACGGTTAAGTTTTACAATGAAGTCTTTCCAAGGTTCGTCTAACAAGTTAGGGCCGCTAGGTTTCTGTGCCCTGCAAATGTAGAGCTCCCCTTCCGTACGGCACAATGACACGCAGCCTATACTCATAAGGATAAAAGTCGCACTACACCTGACCCGGAACACACCCCTCTTGCTCCATAAAGGTAACCACTAACAAGCTAGAAAAGGTCCTCTTATATGACTAAAGCCAGAGCCATGTAGCCCTCATAGCTGTACTGTAAGTCCCGGATATTCGCTTACAGATAAGACCTTATAGAGAGAAATCTAGAGAAAACTCTAGCCCTCTTGTTCCCTGTTGCTAAAAATCATCTTTTAGTGTTATTGCATATGTCATTATTCAAATTACAAGATCATTGTTCATGTAAGCACTAGCAAACTACTCAATGCTATAACCATAGGATTCAAGGAACAAGATCAATACTAAGGCATCCTTAACAAGGAGACACATGCATGATGAATTAAGTGAATTAAAGTGAATAGATAACAAGGATAATCCCATGCTATACTTGCCTTGATCTATCTGATCCTGTTGACCTGATTCGTAATAGTACTCTTGATCACCAACGAACTGCTCACCGTCTATTCTCAATTAACACACCAACAACCATCATCCAAGAGTAATCATACAAAGTAAACAAATCTACAATTAGAACAGTATTAGCAAAATAAGATAAAAAGTGTGTAAAACGAATCTACATCTCACTAGGATCATACAGACGCGAATTGCACACAAATCGGAGCTAAAACGAAAAAGTTATGATTTAAACAAGCTTTTCTTTATTAAATTAATAGATTAAATCTAATATCAAAATTTAAAAGTGGAGAACCTACTAAACAGTAGCACTAACATGTAGATTATGAAATTACGAACCTAATGTAACTTGAACGGGTCAAATCAGAGTTAAAACGGAGAAGTTATGACTAAAACAAAATCAGTGGCAATTATGTAAATAACTGAAAACGTAATTTATTCTTAACCGAAACAAAATACGCTTTCAAATGAAGAAAACAAAATCTGCAAACATGTTTTCGACTGCAGGTTAGATTATAGAAAACCAAAGGGGCTCTTTTGCAAAAGTGGCAGCCGAACCGGTATCAGGCTTTCTACGCTGTTGGATCTAAAACCGGTGGCCGAAATCAGAAGGGGGAGAATAGGGAGGCGACCGGCGGCGAGCTGGATGGCGGCGCCATGGCCGAAATAGGCATACCCTCGCCGGAGTTCATCGCAAGGGCGATTCCAGGCACCATTGATGATGGGACAAGCACAGGAAGCAAGAGCAGATGATTGCGAACTCACCTAGCTGGATCGGAGCGGCGGAAATCGATCGAGGAGGGCGTGCGGCTTCCAAAGGCGGCGACGGACCTCCTGTGCACGGCAGCAAGGCTAATTAACCAACTAGATTGAAAATTGAGAGAGGATAAAGCTTAACGAGTTCATGTGGATGACTCGAAACTCCACGACAGCTTACAGAGATGACCAATTTGACGACTTCGTCGGATTAGCTCGGGCGGCGGCGGATTAGGGTTGCGGTGGCTTGCTAGCTTGACTGGAGGGCGGTGGCTCACAGCTAAGGATGGGTAGAGAGGCGGCAGCGCCCGCGGCTACTTATGAGGGGGCTAGGCGTGCGGTACAAGGCAAGCAGAGGGCCGGGGCGGCGTCGGACTCCACCGTCGAGTCCACCTCGGTTACGAGCAAGGGAAGAAGAAAACGCTTACACGTGGGCCCGGCGTGGCAGTGACAGAGAGAGGAGAGAAGGGCGAGGCGGCTTTCGGCCTCGGCTGGGCCAAGGAGGGAGGAGAGAAGGCCTGCGGACCAAAACAGAGATGAAGAAGGCTTCCATTTTTCTTTTCCTTTTCTAATTTTCCAATTGCATTTTTAAATAGTTTTTTAAATCATTTTCTTCTTGAAATAAAAACCAATCAATCACAAATAAAATATGCAGCGGCATGTATGCACAAGCATGTATCTAACCTTATAGTTGATTTTATTTATTGAAAATTATTATTTCTCTAAGTTAAAATGCTTACAAAATTGCGTAAATAAATCAAATTCTCCTATTTTAAAATGATGCAAATTTTAGGGTGTTATAAACACTATCGTCCATCACTTCCTCTGTTAAGTCGCCACAGAGCCGACTAATAGTGGAAATGTCAGGATCGATCTCATCCTCGTCATGATCACAATCACTCTCAAGTTTATTAACATGCTTAGGAACTTTCAATCTTTGTTCTTCAATATTTTTTATTAAAGAAATAGACCCATGAATTAACTTATCGCTGCTCCCAAGCTAATGCCCACTCCCCCTAGGTTCTCCTCAATATGAACATTAGAAAATGAACAGAAGAAATGAACATCTATATTACCTTGAGGTTCCTAGAGGTTCTTTACAGCAACTCGTCTCTCTGCCCTCTTGAACGAGTCCACATCCGCTACAATCGCATTCTGCTTACTACGCCGCACTGGAGTGAGCTCACCATTAGACAAAACTGCTATCTTCATCACACTTCCCAGATCAGTTTTTGTCTCACCATCTGCCACTACTCCTGCCTCCAGCAATGCAACAGAGTCAACATGGTGTGCATCACCTTCTGTTAGCTCATCGAGATGACCGAGTGAGACCTGCACCTGCTCCACATCCATCATTGCTGACGGCTGGCTAAGAGGAGTAGTCTCCAGAGCTACATTCCCAGTGGCCGACATAGTTGACATTCCCAACTTGGACTTCTTTGAACTTGTCACTGCAACCTGTGTATGAAGTACATTGGTGCCCTGTTCAGTGTCCAGCATGGTTTCACTTGCCAAAACCTTTGCTTTATCCGCACGAGATGGCTGTGAAATTTTCTGTGGCAGAGCAGCAGCGTTCACCTCTTTTCCACTCGGCCTAGCCGATAAACGTGCCGGAGCTGAGGCTGCAAGTGCTGCCGCGTTTCTCACCTCCACTGCGTTCCCTTTCTTGACCCCTAAAAAGGTTTAGGCTGCATCAGTAAGCTTGTTTTCCTCATCTAGCAAATCATCGTTTGAAAATTCATCCATCAATTGTGCCTCCTGAGTTCCATTTCCACCATCATGACTAGCATCTTTGTTTTCCATATTTGCATCTGATGGGAAGGAGGATGCGGTATTGTCTGCCTCCTTCATCTGAGTACCTTTAGCAGCCCCAAGACCATGATCTTTGATCCCCTTGCCTTGAGTGTACGTTCTGTTCCACAGCCCAATATTTGGTGAAAAAGGTTCAACTTCAAAGGTCAGTTGGAAATATCTGTTGCCAATGATAACATCTAATTTTTTGGGGATTGCCTCAGGCTCCAGCACTGCCACTGCGAACCGCCCAAAATTACTAGCTCTAGTGGTAACCATATCCACCTCCTGTGTGACCCCAAAGAGAGTTCCTAAAGCCCACAAAATAATATATTCTCTTAGAATCGATGGTAGATTCGTAACCTGCATCCACACCACTGGCAAGACATGTCGAAAATATTCCTCTTGTTCCTTAAATTCTTCAAATTTAAGGGTCACCCCTTCCTTCATCTCCGCGTTAAATTTTGTCATCTTAGTGAGGTCTGCTTTCGAAGGGAAGGGAACCTTGAACTCAGAGTCATTTTGGCATTTCACCTCCCATGCAAAAGTATCAGAGACCAACACCTTCAGATAAGCCACCAATTCCTCTGTTAAGTTCTTGCCAATCGTGGAAACCAAAGCTAATCTAGAATCTTTCTTTGCCGGCTGAATCGGTGCATGGGGGATGTAAAAACTTGCTAGCGGATCAGCAGCCTGACCGACCAGATGAGCAACCGGTTTGGGCTGTTTAAGAATGGGACAACGAATCGAAGCATGATCGGTGCTCTTACAAATTTCACAGTAGACCAGCGCTGTACACTCGGACATCAAGTGTCCCTTGACTCCGCAACGTCTACACATCTTGGTAGTAACTGACCTTTACCCATCCATAGCTCCAGTACCGCCTTTCTCTATCTCCAGGTTCTCGGCCCGCACTTCCGCTTTCCCAGCAGCCGAAGATGATCCCTGTAAAATCTGAGATGCCGACTGTTTTCCCAAATCCTTGTTCTGCTAAGTAGACACTATCTCTTTCTGCTGTATCCGTTCCCCTCCTCCTTGTTGCTGTTCCTTGATAGCAGATTGCTTTTGATTTGTTCCCATCCCTGGTTGCACCGGCGGTGCCTGAAACGCCGGTCCAGAGGTGGGCATGGATGGTTGAGGTTTGAACTGTTGTTGGCCTGCCAATTGATTCAGTGCATGTGTATGTGTTGGCGCCTGACGCTGCGGTTGAGCTTGTGGTGGCACCCTCTGAAAACGCTGCGGCACTTGTCGTTGGTAATTTCGGCCTTGTCGAAATCCGATCCATTCCAACCACGGTTGCCATTGGTGTTGTGCCGTCCACCACGTCCTCATTCAAAATCCCAGCCCGGACCATAGCTAGGCGGGTGTGATCCAAGGTTGGGGTTGAAACGAGTGCCGTTGAAGCCGTCATCAATGTTGTTGTAGCCGTATCCTCCGCCGTGGCCATGGCGACCACCGCGTGCACCTCCAGCACCACCTGTACGGCCACCGCCACGGCCAATGCTGAATCCACGTCCACCAACATCGGCACCGCTGCCACTGCCGCCGTGGCCATTCGACATGCTTGAAAGCACCGCGTGGACGTACGAGGGAAACGGAGAGGGAGTGGCGGCTAGGGTTCTGGAATTGATCGCTTCAAGATCGTAATTCCCCAGCAGGAAACGTGCAGCTAACTTGCCACAACGAGTCTTTCTGCGTCCTAGCCCAATTCTTGCACGTGGCCCATGATAGTCCTCCTCTCGAGGCCCACCCATCCCAGAGAAATTACCGGACAGGGACTGCATCATCTTGGCATGCGGACAAATAGGATCACGCGTGGTTTGATTTTGAACCTGGACACGAGCCTCGATGGTTTTCGTTGCCGGCGCCGGCGAGGGAAGCCGCTCCAAGGTCTGCAAGAGAGTGCCTCGGAAAGCTGTCTGTTGGCCGCGCCTAGCCGTAACCATGCAGTCTCCCGGACCATGGCTTTATCGCTGTCCGCCACACATCCGTCAGCTGTCAAAATGTTATGAACCAATGTAGTTTTTGTGTCCATGGAATCTGGGGTGAGAGATCCCTCAACCCGCCGGTGAACCGACGAGTCCTGCATCGCCATCTCGGCCTCGCACAACTGTGCTCTAGAAAAACCATGAACCGCTGCATGATGTACCAGGTCCAGCGTCGACGGTGAATGAGACGTGACCTCATCGGAGTCATCATCGTCTTCCAACGCCCAAAACCTAGACCTTGCTCCCATGGGACGGAGGTCTCCTGCAGGGTCAGATGTTCTCCGACAGCTACAGCCCACGACGAATTTCCATTCGCCATTCTCATCCTCCGTCTCATTCCCTTCCTCCAAATTGTCAGACAAACATACCTTCAGAATCGTCGAGGAACGAGTCAATCTCCGGCGGCCGCTCTCTGGTTCGTCGGAATGCTCGATGGCGCTTCCCGATCTCCTCCCAGCGCCGCCCCTGTTCACCGTCAGGCCGTTGTCGGAGTCGTCGTTAACGCCACCTCGCTCGTCGTACTCAATGGTGTTCCCCGATGTCCCTTCAGGGCCACCCCTGTTCACTGTAAGTCCTCTGTCGGACTCGTCGAGCTCGTTGGAACTTTTCTCGACGCCGCAGTGACCGCGATGGCCTTCAGGAGGTTCGAAGGCCACCCCGGATCTCTTCTCCACGATGTTCCTGTTCACCGTCCTAGGACCGAGTCCACCAACACGGGGAGGCGGAGATCCCACGTGGGCGATAGGCAGCCGTCGGCCACCAGCGCCGTCGAAGTCCTCGGCGTCGCCTTCCGAGTCGCCCTCAACGGTCGACATTGTCGGCCCCCTTCCTACTCGCATCTGGCCTCCACGGGGATGATCCACCGCACAGGATCCGTGGCCTTTTTGTTGTTGTGCACATTCTAATTCCACGAGCAGTGTGCTGTTTGCATTGCCTCCAAGCAATTAATTAGTGATATTGTCTTGAATACAATTAGCTTTAGTTAAGTTGAAGAAAGCTGGAGTCGTGTCTGTCCTTTCGCTGTTGCTGTGCCCTTCTGATCTTAGGTTATTTTTGCTGTGCCCTTCTGATCTTAGGTTATTTGTCTGTTCGATGTTTTTGAATGTACACGATTACAGGTATCCAGATGGCTCGTAGCCTAGTAGCCCGGCACAAAGCCCTTTTTTAACCCCGGCACGAGCACAACATGGCCTGGTGGTTGGCGGGCCTAGGCCAGCACGTCCCAATGCTTAGGTCCGTGCTTGGGCTGCTCCCCGAGCATGTCAAGCGGCAAGGCCCAACCCGCTAAATAGTCATGGTGTCATGTTTGGTCCGCTAAATAGCCTAACAAGCCAACATGTTCATCCACCCTATCAGACCAATATGTTCATCCATCCCACACCACATGTCAACATCATAACCCTAGTCCTGCTATCCCATCAACTAACTTGATCACCCCTATTCCCCACCATGAGTCCCTGACACGGGCTCTCCTTTTCTCGCCTCTCAGACTGGGTGAGCTGTCTGTGGTCAGCCTCCAGGAACTCTTCTGTTCTTCCCCCTCCAATCCCTTGCTGGCCTTAGGAGATCCTGCCTTGAGTGCTCAGGGGCGAGCTCGACGGCTGCCACCTCCACGCCAACGAAGACAAACTTTATATCAATGTTGTAGTTTTTGGATAAAATGTTTTTGCTATTTATTTTTGAAATGTTTATGCTATTTATTTTGGCTCGATTTATGGTTTTTGGATATTTTTAGAAAAATAATTTGTAGTTATTACAACCGCCTCTATAAATGGATTTCTAGAGACACCTGTTGTTACTAACCACCTCTACAAATCCCTTATTTTAGGGACCTAAGCTTACAGACAGCTGGACCTAGCCACTTCTGTAGAGCATCTACAGCCTCCTCAAAAAAGGCTGGTTGTAGTAGTGATAGTTGCAATTTTGTTCCATTTAAGATTGTTTAGAAGCCAAAATATTTAATATAGGATTCATTCATGTTAATATAAAAATGCTAGCATCGTCACGTACATTTTCACGATTAGCTATGTGGTGTGGTGGTAGGGGAAGCTGTGCGTGAGGCAGGTTTAAATCTCATTGGATGCACTTAATGGAAGTACTTCAAAGAAAGGGCTTGCGATAGTTATAATATTTGTGGGCTTTGGCACCCTTGAAAATCGATTTTGACTCTCTCAAAATCTTGTGGAGTAGTGATGGTGTGCATGCACCAACGGGCCAGGGCGGGTGGGACTGACATGGTTGTCCTGGCCCATGTAGGGCATGGAGAAGTGACAAATCATGCTAGTCCACATAGGAGAATGACCTGTTAGCATGTCTTATCTACCGTTAATGGAATCTTAACCCCAGAGGCGGAACCAGGGAGGCTAGCAGGGGCCGTGGACGCCCCCCCAACCCAAGCACAGTAGACTCATTTGATACCTATATAAATATTTGTATTTATAGCACAAAAAATATCAATTTCACCTTTTTTATTAAAATATGATGATTTTGGTTAGAAATAGTGTAATTTTTTTTGAAAAGTTGTTGAAACATGTAATTATGTATTTTATCACACTAAAAAAATACGATCATATTTGTCCGCCCCCCTTAATCAAAATCGCTGGTTCCGCCTCTGCTTAACCCCCGGCAAACATTCCACCATTACCGACAGTTAGCTCCTCGAGGTCCTTTAGTACACAGAGACGATCACGGGGGCATGTACTGCTTTGCTGTGCTTGTGCAACTGCACAACAAAGTATAGATGCCAGTAGCATTAATTTATGAGGGTGACAACGTGCGTTCGTAAACTTTTGTCGGCAAGGATTAGTTGGGGTCCGTTGTGCGCATGTATGTAGCTTTTCCTGTAAATTATTTTATAGCCTCTAGTAGCATGATAAGATAACATTTGAAATTTCAACGTATAAGAAAGCATTGGTTAATTTATGAATATCAGACAACGTGCTTACCAAAAGTTTAGGGGACACATGCCTTAACGAATAAAGGTGGAGTCCTTTATTTGTCTAGGGTAATTCCCATGCCTGAACACATGCACGCACGTCATTTTGCGCACAGCACTATTCTGCCGCGCGGCCAGATCGCTAGCGGAGTTATAGCTAGTTGCTGCACGTAGCTCGCTTAGCTGAGAAGAAATCCGAGATGGCCGGCTGCAGTGAAGGCGAGGCGGCGGTGCCGTTGCTGGAGGAACAGGAACAGCCCACGGCGGTCTACTTCGATGGCTGCCCTGGGTGCATCATCGACCGGGAGAAGGCGGAGAGCACGGGGATCCCGTACTGGCGCTTCTTCCACATATGGATCATCAACCTCGTCGTTTGTATGCATATATATCCCTCCATGTTCTTTTTCCCTTGGATTTACAATTATTTTTTTTCTTTTGATCTGTGGCTGTGCTGAACGACTTATCAGTCAGTTTGTTCTTACTATGTTCCTAGTTATTAGTCTTTGTACACACGCCGCACATTTGCGCAGCTGCATGCTCTGCCAGACTGCCACCGTGAATTTCGTAACTGTGTGTTCCTACTTTGCTCCATTACTTTCTTTCTTTTCCGGTTTCAGTCGCTCTGATGGAGTCCGACTAGATGACGATGGAATAAGTGATAATTAGCTCCTTATTATTAGTGTCAGGAGCCAGTGTTCTATGTGAACATATATGGTTCTACAATATGTAGAACCCTGTGTTCTATGTGAACAAATATGTTAATACACATAATGATGTGCAGCAAATTGATCTATAGATGACACATACTTGTTTCTTTTTATTTTTCTGCATATCTCTTCATCCATTCTGCTGCTACCGTTACATTCCTGGGTAAATTATTGTTAGTTCGGAATGTTGGTCTTTATTAACTCTTCTGCCCTTTGAATTTCAGGTTTGCCAATATCATCAATATTTCCATTTATATACTTTATGGTATATATATTCTTCAATTTAAGCCTGCCTTTATGTCATCGTCATGAATGACACCTTGCACATTGCATTGCCTTTCTGAGTTCTTTCTCGGCTCTAGATTTTATAATATCCACCTTGTATAATTAATTCATTTATGTATTTTTTATGAACTGTAATATTCATTGTCATACTATATCTTCAAGACATCAAAGTTCAGTTTTATAGGTAGCAACTACATATGTACTAATCGAAAGATTTATGTGTGGTCAAGTTTTTCTCTAAATTTCGACTCGTAGTGTGGTTTGTGCACTCATCCACATGAACCATGTATTTTTTCTAGTCAGCCTTGTGCGAAGTATAATAGGACTCCATATCTACGTGTTGACATGTTACGATATAAGTACTGTACTAGCTCTTTTAGCAAACATGGTCCACGTTGAGTCTGTGTATGTTCTGGACAACAGATAAGAGACCTGAATGTTGCGAAACGAGTAGAAGATATTGGATTCTATGCCGGTTTCGTAGGTAAAAACTTCCCTAGTGATTTAACTGCTTTTAGTCCTAAAAGTTTTCTAAAAAGAATACTGACTTTCTTATGTATTTCAATGGCCTACATATTCTTTATTTTCGCAGGTGCTTCATTAATGCTCGGTAGAGCTTTAACTTCTACATTTTGGGGAATGGTAGCTGATCGTATTGGGAGGAAGCCAGTTATTGTGTTTGGAATTTTTACTACGTCAGTATTTTTTATTCATATCATACTAAATAAATCTAGCTGTAGTGAGGAATCTTGAATTGTCCTTTTGTGTTGTACCACTGCTTATTTCTAGCCAACTACTTCTTTATCAGGCTTGTCTTCAATACTTTGTTTGGACTGAGTGTCCACTACTGGATGGCACTAGCGACAAGATTTCTTCTTGGTTCTTTGAATGGATTACTTGGAACCTTAAGAGTATGATATATATTGATAACCAATTACTTAAAGTTCTTCATGGAGCCCAACAATGGTATAGTTAGTAACATGACAATTGATATTTACAGGCCTACGCTGTTGAAGTTTCTCGACCTGAGCATCATGCTATTGGATTGTCACTTGTAAGAACTAAACATATCCTATAGTTGTATGTTTAATTTCCACTATATTTTAAAAGGGAACATTTCAAATGATATACTTGATTTATATGATTAGATTAGCACTTCATGGGCAATAGGTCTTATTCTTGGGCCATCCATTGGTGGATATCTTGCACAGGTATCCGTTAAATCCTTCGAAAATTGGAGTTTTATTCATATCTGCATAATCGTGCATCCATGTTATTCTTATTCTTTTCTTCCAATTGACAGCCAACAGAGAAATATCCAAAATTGTTTCCTGCCAACTCATTTTTTGGAAGGTAATCGTGTGACATATGCATATACTTCAATTAATTTAATATAATTTTACTTCAGCTCACAAATTCTTAAAATTTAATAGGTTTCCATATTTCTTACCTTGTTTATGTATAACGGTCTTTTGCCTTGGTATTCTACTGAGCTGTGTTTGTCTCCAGGTACGTGTGGTTAACAAGTGCTATTATTTTCTTATATATTCGATCAAATGATCAGTTATATTTATTTGATAATACTTCATTAGTTAATACATAGAGAACTAGCATAGAATGGAAATGGCAAATAAGCCTCGATTTGGAATTTGGAACTCATTTTAATTATATAGTAACTCTATAGGAGAAAGATCAATCCATCCGCATATCATGATAACTTTGCTACATTCTGAGCATGTATGTGTAGTGAATGAGGTATTGTGTATAGTGTACATCTCCAATATTCTTTCCTAGCACATCATTTACATATAGTAGTGCAAGAATGAGTGCGCTCTCCTTTGCTTCAAAATTACAAGCACAAGTTCTACCATAGATGATACACAATGATGGACCATAATGTTTATGAAAAGTCACCAAAGTAGCTCTGAGCCGTGGATAGCACACATCGGTAGTTTATCACCGCCAGGTCTTATTAAGAACATCTTACTCAAATATATTTTCTCTGCACGAGTTCCAACTGTAATGCGTAGGAACTAGTGTTATTCTAATATCTTTTTTTGGCCTAGTAGGATGGCTAGGTGGATAAGATAATTATTAAGAATGGAAGGAGCTGCGGAGACCTCTTCCTGTATTAGATGTTTTTAGTGCTATCAATTTTTTTGTTTTTTATGTTATGTTAAACTTTTATGACTGATCACCTAATGATGCTCAGATTGATTTCTATGAAATGGACTATTCACCTAAATGGTCATTTAGCCCATTTACACACCATTTCCGTTAAATCTGTGTTTATCCTGTTTAAATGATTGTTTTGTCTAATTAAGTAGTCATTTAGCCAAATTAATGACTAAACGAGAAGTGACTGTGTTTAGCATTTAGCGTTAGGATAACATTGATTAAAAGTAGTGTTACAAATTTGTTTCAGGAGACATTGCATACACACAAACTTGAGAAAGAGGAAGATCAAGCAACAAAGACTATTAATGGCCATTTCGCTGGTGCTGAAGAGAATGTTGAGCAACCTATCACTTTGACTACGAATAAGAACTTGTTTAAAAATTGGCCACTAATGTCTTCTATTGTTCTCTTCTGTATCGCTGGCTTTGATGACATGACATATATGGAGGTATAATTTTACAGTTTTATGTAGATCTGCCATTTTCATTGATATACCTTCAAGACTGATATTGTCTATGAAAAAGATATCATTTAAGAATGAGATAGTTATCCTCTCTACTAAACACATTTTAATAACCCTTTTTATGGATAAAACTTTTTTACTTACGTAAAGTACATAAGGAGATATTGTTGACCAGTTGTACTAAACGTTTCTTGAAGAGGCTGGAATTGAGCTAGAGAAGATAGTGATTAGCCTCTGGCAAAAGCTATTTAATGAGAAAATAATTTATCTCTAGTTTCTATTCCATGCTTGGAAGCATCTGCCATCCCATTTTATTTCCATCATGCACATCCATTCTGATTCATTTCTCTTATATACTACAACCAATATCATGTTTCAGAAGTGAAGTGTTTTCTTGAAAAACTATAGTACGTTACAGAAATTTGAAGATATCTGATAATAATAATTGTCCACTTCTAGAGGTCTCAATATAAATGTAAAAATAGAGATAATTCAATAGTTCTCTTTTTTTAGAATAAAAATAAGTCAAACACTAATTAAAATGTGTTGTTGTTCAGTTGTGTGAATCAGTTAAATACGAACAATATTTAGCTATTTTACTGTACATATTACCACTAATAGTCACAAATTATAGTTCACTTTGACTTTGTCCTAAGTGAAATTCCTTTAACTTTGACCAAGTTTATGAAAAAATCACCATTATCTACAATATTATTATTGGTTTCATTAAGTTCACCATGAAATATGTTTTCATAGTGCATTTATTTTTAACTTGTACATGCTACTATATATTTTCTGAAAACTTGGTTAAAACTAGAGAAGTTTGACTTCGGACAAAACTAAAGTGTATTATAATTTGAAATGGAGGGGTCACCCTTAACATTGAGATGATTGAAGAATTCATCCCAACATTGTGATAATTCCTTATTTTATCATTTTCTCCTCAGATTGCTATTGTGTGAAACAAATAATGGAGTTTTGATTTTTTTTTTCTTTTGAATATTATGACATTTTTGAAAGATTTATAAGCTATTTTACCATGAAATTAGCATCTGTCCACTAATAATTCAAATAACATGTAGTTGTTTCCTCTATGGGCTGAAAGTGACAGAAGTTATGGCGGACTAAGTCTACTGTCTGAGGATGTTGGTCAAGTATTTGCAATTACAGGTATATAAATATTGTTTTGAGATAAGGTATAATTAAAAATTATTATCAACCATACCATGTTATTAACACTACTACAGAAAATAATAACCGCGGCAGGCAAAAAGTATTAACCGAGGCGGGCATCGAAAACGGCTCGGACCATAGGTCATTGTAAATGGAGGTATTTTCCGAGGCGTTTTGATGCCCACCTCGGTTAATCGAATAAAAAAATAAAAAAGGGAAAATCCGTGGATGAGCCCATGAGCCCATCCATGGGCCCGCCGAGCCCATCCGTGGGCCGCCACTGCCGCTCGCCGGATCCGCCCGCTGCTCGCCAGATCCGGCCACCACGAGCGTAGATCCACTTGGTTGTCATCGTCGGAGGTCGTGGAGGTGGTCGTCGTCGTCGGAGGTGGTGGTGGAAGTGCTTGAGCCGCTGCAGCCACACCGGAGGAGGAGGAGGAGGCCACGCACGGATCCTGCCACGGCAGCCACGCCGAAGGAGGAAGAGGAGGACGCGGGCCAGATCTGGAGGTGGAGGAGGGCCCGCGCCCGCATTGGCCACCACGACCTCGGTGCGCCGCCTCCGCAACTCGAAGGTGCGCCCGCACTGCCGCCGCCTGGCCCGCGCCCAGATCCAGCCAGAAGAACCGCGCCCGATCCAAGCCGCCCCTGCCTAGAGCCGCCGTAGCAGGTGGCCAGGGGCGCGCGGCCACCTGCCGCCGGGTCACGCGGCCCCATGCCCACCGAGCAGCGTAGTGAGGGTCGAGTGGTGAGGGAGGAGGTGCGGTGAAGGAGAGAGAGGAGGCACAGTGAGGGAGAGACAGGAGGCGAGTGAGAGCCGAGTGGTGAGGGAGGAACCGCGGTTCGTCGCTTGAGGGAGGAGGCGAGGTGCAGCGCCGTGGGTGAGGGAGGAACTGAGAGAATGAAACCCTAAAGTGGCTAACTGCGGTATATTTATACTAAGCGTGATATCGAGCCCAGATAGGCTGTCTGGGCTCTGTATTGGGCCAGTATTTTCCAAGACGGGCCTTATAGCGTGCTCACCTCGGTTAATGTATTAACTGAGGTGGTTGCGTTAGGATAACCGCCTCGGTTAATCAATATTAACCAAGGCGGACATTTTAATAGATTTTGCGAGGCGGTTTTTGTAACCACATCAGTTAATAAAAAATGACCGCCTCGGTTAATGTCTAGCATTAACCGAGGCGGATCAAAATGTTGCCCGCCTTGGAGGCCTATTTCAAAAGTCCTTGCAAAATCTTTTCTGTAGTAGTGTAATTAAGTTGCTATTCTTGATAAAATCTTAGTAGATTTGGTATAACGTGCATGCCATATTTGTGTTGAGCCTCTCCGGTAGTATATATAGAGGATTCGGACTTAGAGGGGAAGGTGCCTCTTGGATTCATATTTGAGTAACATATTACAATATTTTAACTACTAAATGTATTATAATTTCACGCACACGTAGCATGAGCATCACAAATGGTCTGAATAGAGAATAAGTCAACGACTAGCATCTCTCGTAGTCATATTATAGATGCTGCGACTAGAGTAGAAATTGACAATTAGCTCATGCAGATGATACCCCATTTTATTGCTTAAGTAACCGATGTCGAGGTGGACATGTTTAAACCTGTGCAGGGAGGAGCAGGTCAAAATCATCAATAGAGGCACACAAGTACACACAATCAACAGCTTCTCACTAACGATTGCAGCACGCCATTGAAAAAGAGCTAGATAGCACTGCTCTTAATTTATTTTCAAATGCACTAACTCCAAATGTGTTCCAAACTTGAAAACCACCACTTAATCATTGAGTTAACTTTTCAAAAGCATTTTCACTTGCTTTCTCACCACATCACTAGGTCCAATACATATGCAAATTTAGTTCAAACCTAGTGCCACTAGATAATCGTCTTCTCTTTAGATTTCCCCACTTGGCTATATATCTATCTTTAACCTGACCATGCACTCTATTGCATTTTAGCCAGCAAAATGAAAACCCCTAGCATATTCCCTTGCCTTTGGGCTTGTTTTCATCTCCTACTTCCCTCCAGGTGCGAGCCTTGCTTCATATAGGTTGATCTATATCTCCACCATCTCCTAGCCTTGCTCATCACCTCATGTGGACGACCCTAGCTCAATCACAACTATTCGAAAATTTAGGGCTTTCACTAATGACCCAATCGAATGGTGAAGAGCACCATGGTTTCTTGAACACATCAACTAGAGTTCACACCTTCATCCATCAGGAACATCATCGGTGATGATGTCACAAATGTGTTAGTAGTGCATGGCCATGGATCTAGAGCCAGTGTTTCAAGGACGACCTCAAGCATGCATGGCATCATTCTTTTATAGGTAGTGACTTTGAAGTTGACTTGATCAGAAGTGTCCACATTATCAGTGGTTTCATGAGTGAGCATCGAACAATTGGTAATGCAACATGATATCTAATAGATAAAAATAGTAGTAGCATCTACATGGCACAACGGACCACAACGTGACTGTACCGACAGTACGACCAATTAGGCATGACACAGCATTGTTGATGGTGACACTAGGGCTCAGCCCCCACCACTACAACGACATAACACAACATGGCGTGTGATGGTTGTGTTGCCTGATGATGCACATGTGACAATGTTGCCCCATGCTACTTGATGATGATACACAGAGCTGATAAACTAGATCAGCCCAACCTATAAACACTACAGGAAAACTGAAAATACCGTCAGGAAAATAATAATTTAATTTCCCTAACGGTGCACCATCAGGGAATAACCATTAAGGCTAGCGCGACAGGGAAATAAAAAAATGTCTGCTAGTATAATTTAATTTCCCTGATGGTGCACCGTCACTAGTTAATTAGGAGATTCCCTGTCGATTATTTCCCTTTGTGTTTTCTAGGAACAGTCAAGATAATATAATTTCCCTGTGTGTTTTTTTAGAAACCGTCAAGTTAATACTAATTACCCTAACGGTTTATGCAATAACCGTAAAAAAAATCAAAACTGTTAGGGAATTTCATGTTTCTAATAGTGAAAACTCCGAGGGTGCTACCCCTAAGGGAATGGAATCTCCTCTTGAGAAGCACAATAAGAGGGAGAAGTACTACTAGTCTTTCTAGACATGAATAAATCAAAATTATGGAGGTGGGGTGCTCACCCTCCTCAACTACAAGGTCCATGTAAATCACACATGATTTCAGAGGTTGGGCCATATACTGACTATGAAGTTAGTATCTCAAGAGGATGGTGTCACTAAATTCATCTATACAAATTGGTTAAAAAGCAGCCCTGATGTCATCCAGCAGTTGTGGTTGAGTTGGTGGTGGCACCACAACATGTCGACATCTGATGCCTTCACCAGCACTGAGGTGGCTGCATTGGAGGAGCTCGCTAGGGCATTGCTGATCATCATCCAGCACATATGTTTTTGATCATGCTACCAAAAGAGTCAGGTAGATCAGGCGCGCCTCATGCACCATCAACGGATACGCAAGAGAATGAGCACATGACCTAGGCTTTGCTTTGTTATGTGGACTTCAGTATTTTTCAAAAGTGGGCCATATATATACACCTGCCTCTCAAAATCAGATTTATAGAGGCTGTTGCTTATGCCTCTGAAAATTTTCTATTCTTTATACGTGGACCTCTGTAGCACCCCCTGTGAGAATGGTTGAACGTGACGCCTTCTCAGGCTCACGGCTTCGTGTTAATATAGCTGAGAAAAGCCCTCAGCGTGGCACTTACAACTTGCACAACAATCTACTAATTACTTAGCTTACAACAGATCAAATAACAACAGCCGAGTACCTCTAACTAACTACGAAGCCATATCTTGCTCTCCATCCAGGCGTGTAACAACCGTGCATGTGCATGCACCTCTTCCAAATATCCTGGCGTAGATCACAACAGAATAGAATAGATATTCCAACACCCTCCCTCAATCACAACGTGTCATACAAGTTGAGATTGTTTCTGAACAGCAACATTTGTCTCTCAGGGAGAGGTTTGGTGAACCCGTCAGCTATCTGATCATTGGTGCTGATAAATCTTATGTCCAAGCGCTTGGCTGCAACCTGCTCGCGCACAAAGTGGAAATCTATTTCTATGTGCTTAGTACGAGCATGAAACACAGGGTTAGCTGATAAATACGTTGCTCCAATATTATCACACCACAATCTTGCTGCTTTAGGATGCGGCATACATAACTCATCAAGCAACTTTTGTATCCACATTACCTCAGCAGTGGCATTGGCCAACGATTTGTATTCAGCTTCTGTGCTCGACCTGGAAACTGTTGCTTCCTTCCTTGCACACCATGATACAAGGTTGCAGCCAATGTAAACAGCAAAACCTCCTGTAGAGCGCCTATCATCTGGACAACCGGTCCAATCTGCATCAGAAAAGGCACTAACAAGCATAGAGTCAGATTTCCTGATTTTAATACCTAGGCAAATTGACCCTTGAACATATCTCAAAATCCTTTTAACAGCCTCCCAGTGAACCGTAGTAGGAGAGTGCAGAAACTGGCACACTTTATTGACTGCAAATGAAAGATCTGGTCGAGTCAATCTAAGGTATTGAAGAGCTCCCATAATACTCCTGTACCTTGTAGAATCATCCACTCCTAACTGTGTTCCACTGGTGACTGATAACTTTTCTGAAGTTGATAGTGGCCTTTTCACAGGTTTGCAAAGCTGCATGTTGACTCTTTTCAAGATATCAAAGGCATACCTTTCTTGTGACAACAGCAGCTCACCTTTCTTCCTTTGAACTTGAATACCAAGGAAATAGTGTAGATCGCCTAGATCCTTGATTGCAAACTCTTTCTCAAGATCACGGAGTAGAGCATCAACTGCATCCTGTGAAGAGCTGGCCACAATAATATCCTCAACATAGACAAGCAAAAAAATGACATGGTGTCCCTTACGATAGAAGAAGAGTGAGGTTCTGCCTTTGAAGGAATGAAACCAAGGCTCTGAAGTTTGTTGCACAACCGAGAATACCAAGCCCAAGGAGCCTGTTTTAGTCAATACAAAGCCTTATCTAATTTGCACAAGTAATTCGGTTTGTTTTTATCTTCATACCCTGGTGGTTGTCTCATATAAACCTCTTCTTCAAGGTACCCATGTAAAAAGGCATTTGTAACATCTAACTGCCTTAAGCACCAATTTCTTGACAAGGCAAGGACAAGCACAAGACGAATGGTATCTGCTTTAACTACTGGACTGAATGTGTCTTCGTAGTCTATACCATAGCGTTGTTTAAACCCTTTAGCCACCAACCGAGCTTTATATCTTTCAATTTTTCCATCTGACCTTCTTTTAATTTTATACACCCATTTGCATCCTATAATATTTTTCCCTTTTACTGGTGGTACTAAGTGCCAAGTTTTGTTTCTACGCAAAGCATCAAATTCAACGTCCATTGCATGTTTCCAATTTTTGTCAGCCAATGCACTTTGCAAATCGAGCGGACCTTCAGAAGTAGCAGCTAGCTGACCATAGTGAATAGTACCATCAGTATATACCTTGGGTTTATGAATACCATGCTGTGAGCGTGTAGTAGGCCGAGATGGAGCAACAGGTGGATCATGTAGAGCAGCGTCAGGTGCAGTTGCCGTAGAAGATCCAGACTGGGCTGGTGATGCCACACCCGATCCTGCACCACCCGGCTGTGTCGAAGAGGAAGTACCTGGTGATGTAGAGGATCCCAGTGGCGGAGGATTCAAAGCAGATGTTGTCCCCCCTTGCGCCTGAGCAGCTGCACCATGTACCCTTGGCGGTGGACCGGAGGCACTAGGTGGCGCATTCGGAGTAGCGGAGAACGACCCGTACAGGAGCGCTGCGGACGCAGCCTGATCTGAGGCAGATATGCTGGCGTCAGAGTTCGACGGGGCAGGCGGATCAGCCTGCGAGCTTGTGCATGTTCCTGCCAAAAAAGGGAAGGCACCCGGTGACATAAAATGATGCCAGATGCCAGTTGTTACTGGAATTCGGCTCATTTGGCTCTGGATTTTCAACAGGATCTGCATGCTGCAAAGCGTCAGTGGGCAGGGAATCATTACCAAACGGATCAGAAGTAATGTTGTCCCCAGAACCAGATGAAGAATTAAGCAGGTGGGGTGGAAGAAGGAGAATTTCAGAACGTAAACGGGCACCGACATTTCGGTGGAGTTTGACAAAAGGAAACACGTCTTCGTCAAAAATCACATCACACGAGATATATACCCGCCCTTCTGTGACGTCAAGGCACTTAAAGCCTTTGTGCATATGACTGTACCCCAAGAAAACACATTGTTTGGAGAGAAATTGGAGTTTGTGAGAATTGTATGGTCGAAGATTGGGCCAACAGGCACAACCAAAGACACGAAGGTTACTGTAATCAGGTTTTTGATGGAAGAGCCGCTCTAGTGGAGTTTGGCCATTAGTGACTTTGCTAGGAAGACGATTTATGAGATATGCGGCTGTGGCAAAAGCCTCATCCCAAAATTTCAAGGGGATAGATGCATGTGCTAGAAGAGAGAGCCCAACTTCTACAATATGCCGATGTTTGCGTTCAGCTGCCCCATTTTGCTGATGTGCGTGAGGACAGCACACATGATGGGATATGCCAATGCGCTGAAAAAAAGAATTAAGCCTTTGGTATTAGCCTACCCCAACTTGCTTGGGACAAAAGGCTATGTTGTTGTTGTTGTTGTTGGTATTCGCCGCCGCAGTCAGTTTGCATAGCAATAATTTTCTTATTAAACTGGCGCTCAACAAGATTCTGAAAGTCATGAAATTTCTGAAAAATGTCTGATTTGTGGTGCAGTAAATATATCCAAGTAAATTTGCTAAAGTCATCAATAAAACTGACATAATAACTGTTTCTGCCTATAGAAGTAGGCGTTGGACCCCATACATCAGAAAAGACTAGTTCTAATGGACTAGAGGGAAATGCTTGTACATCTTGGATAGGGCAGCTAGTGGCTCTTGCCTTTCTAGCAAGCGTCACATACAGTTTCTTTATTCTTTTCAGAAATAAAAGGAATACTACTACGACTAAGGACATGATGAACAATAGCAGATGATGGATGACCAAGACGACTATGCCATCTAGACGAAGGGATCTTGACAGCGCCGAGCGACTCCTTATTCGACCGGGGCTAGGCTTCAATGGATAGAGGCCCCCTTGACAACTTCCTCTAAGAAGAGGCTTCTTCGTGACCTGATCCTTAATGACAAAATGATTTGGATGGTACTCAATAAATGCATGATTATCAGACGTAAAGCGATGAACGGAAACAAGATTTTTATTGGCTTCAAGAATATAAAGGACATTATTTAGAACAAGGTTACAGTTCGGGGTACGAACAAAACTTTGACCAATTTGATTGATTTTCATACCTGCTCCGCTGGCAGTGTGCACCTGGTCGGTGCCGTGATACTTGTCACGTGTGGAGAGATTCTCAAGCTCGCCAGTTATGTGGTCGGTGGCACCGGTATCTGTGTACCAGTTGGTGTCGACGCTGTATGATGCCATGGTAGACGAGGCTGAGCACTAATGCTGGTCCGGTGTGCTCTAGAACGACGCGTCGAAGCGCTTGTGGAAGCGTAGAATAGTGTGACCCTCCCTACCACAAAGCTGGCAGATAGGGCCATCACTCTTGGGGCCGCGCTGCTAAGAATGACCACCATTGCCGTTGTTCCCGCGGCCACGTCCACGTCTGCCGCGACTTCCACCTCCACTGCGATTGAAGCCACCACGTCCTCCACGGGTGGCGGAGTTGGCGGAGGAGCCAGATCCATCGCCGTCGTGAGCCATATCCAGACGCTGCTCCCAACTCACAAGTTGGGTGAAGAGTTCCCCGAGGCTGAGTGGTTCAACACGCCCGCCGACAATGGAAACAACCGGGTCATAGTCGGAGTCGAGACCCGCGAGGACGTAGGACGCCACTTCTTCATCTTCTAGTTTCTTCCCGGCAGCCGTCATGTCATCAGCAAGCGACTTGATCTTGTTGAAGTAGTCCATGATGGAGGAGGACCCTTTCTTTGCATTGGCCAAGGCCATGCGAGTGTTGATGTTGCGACCGCGAGAATGGGAGGCGGTCATGTCATGGATTGCCTTCCATAATTGCACCGACGTGGTGCACGTCGAGAGCTGGACAATAATTTCTTTGGAAACAGATGAAACTAGATAGTTGAGTATCTGTTGATCCTTAGCATACCAAGATTGGTACTCAGGATTTGGAATCAACTCATCTGGTTTGTCGGCCGTCTTGGCGATTTGTTTCGGCGGCGCCACCGCCGTCTCGGCTTCAAGGTAGTGCTCGAGCTGAGCACCCCTAATGGCGGATAGGACTTGTAGCTTCCACAGCGTGAAGTTGTTTTGGGCTAGTTTCTCCAATAATGGACATCCTATCAGCGATCCTATCAGGGAGAAGGCAGCAGGTTGCCCGGAGGAGGTAGCCATGGACGAGTCTATCAAGAAACGACCTAGCTCTGATACCATGCGAGAATGGTTGAACGTGACACCTTCTCAGGCTCACGGCTTCATGTTAATATAGCTGAGAAAAGCTCTCAGCGTGGCACTTACAACTTCCACAACAATCTACTAATTACTTAGCTTACAACAGATCAAATAACAACAGCCGAGTACCTCTAACTAACTAACTAACTAACTATGAAGCCGTATCTTGCTCTCCATCTAGGAGTGTAACAACCGTGCATGTGCACGCACCTCTTCCAGAATCCTGGCGTAGATCACAACAGAATAGAATAGATATTCCAACCCCCCTCTGAAATTAGATATATAGAAGAAGGTGTTGGACAAGTGGTCCTCTAGTGTGCTTTAGATACGACATTTTTAGACCACCTCTGAAAATAAAATAAGGCATCGCTAGGAAGCCTGAGGTGCATGAACAAAACAAACTCATCATAGGAAATCAAGGTATCCAAAATCTTCTTCAACTGCGGGCATTTATACAGCGCCAACTACCAAATAAATCTTGTTTGATGCCCAGAATAACGAGGCAACTATCATGGCCTGTTTCCATATGAACCGAAGAATTTCAATGTTTTAATTGCCATATGGCAGGCTTGGAGAGTGTGTCAAGCTAAGTAGTGTAAAATTCATGATTTACAGAACTATTCTCGTGTTGCAGGCAATGATGAAATTTTATTGTCAAGTTTTTTAAGATGAAACCATTTATATTTGTTGATTTGGAAACGTACATGTTTAACAATGATTGTTTTTAATTTATAGCATTGCACCACTTATAGTTATGAAATATTCCATCTTCAATTGTAGGTGGCAGCATTCTTCTGTATCAAACTTTTATTTTTCCTCATATTGTGAAAATTTTGGGACCTGTCACTACATCCCGTGCGGTGGCTGTGAGTACAAATTAACGTGCCTTTTATAGTTTCTGTTGATAATTAAAATTCCATTTCATAATTTCACATGCTATGATGATCTTGCAGTTTTCATCTATGGTGCTTCTATTTACTTATCCATCAATGACACATCTCTCAGGATTTTGGTTGTCTATAGTGCTAAATGTTGCGTCAGCACTAAAAGCCAATTTTGTCGTAAGTACCCTAATTTAATAACCATGCTATTTCCCTTCTATTTAGAATATTCAAATTTGTATGCTAAGATACCTGTGTAGTGTAAAGGTTCCACAGGTTTCGACTTTCTCCCATCCATAATAAGTGTCCTATTTTTATAATTCTAGTGTATATGATAAACCATAATGAAAAGGAACTTTAATAAGTTTTGTATAGTTACAATATAAAGATTTAATGAAGTATCCAACTTTTGCTTTTCCAATAGTAAGAGTTGGTTCAATTGGATTCTATCTTTTCTATATCAAGCTTTGTATTGATCAGTGTCTTATACTAACACCATTCCTTCTTGCACACATATGCTAGGTTACAATTATTACATGCTCTTTAATTCTTCAAAATAATTCTGTGGTATGTGCTTTTACATCCTTTAGCATTTATATATACCAGTTTCACTTACATATCCAATTTTTTGAGATATGTTTCCTATGCACTCAACACAGACTCAAGATCAAAGAGCAACAGCCAATGGCTTAGCAACTACTTTATTGTCATTTTCAAAAGCACTTGCTCCAGTTGGAGGGGGTATTGTGTAAGTGAAAATTTTAATTATTGTCATTTTCTAAATTAAGTGTGAGTATACCTTTTATAAAATTTAGCACATACATGTCAAGTTTTGCTTAAAAGGTAATACAATAATATAAAATATGATCATGGTGTGTGAATACCATAAGACCCAAATTTAACTTGTATGTAAAAAGAAAATACGATGAAAAAACTTTTATGTTTGTTTTAGTTTGGCTTTAGTGTAGCAGCTATGAAATTTTGTCCATTTTGAATAACCTTTATATCTAATGTTGTGACACATACTTTTACGATAGTTTGTTACTGTGAATGCATATATAAAGCATGGTTGTCATTGCTGTACATGTCCTCTTTTACAATTAGTATATAGTTCCTAGTAGATATGTTCAGTGAGGAAACTATGCAATCCAGTGTGTGTCTTTTCTATCTACATATTTTCCTGAAGTGGGATGCATTGACAAGAGTTTTAATTAGTACAGAAATATTTATCTACCAGCAATATTAAATATAATGATTAAATTGATACTTCTCATGGGTTTAAATTATAGTGATTTGTCAATGCAGGTTTTCATGGGTGCAGAAACGTCAACATGCTTTCTTCTTTCCAGGTAAGCGCTGGCAATATTTTGTTATAAAAATGACTAAGTAAGATTCTTGAAATTGCACATCAATAAAGTAGGCACAAAAATGAGTTCACCATGGCCATACTTTTCCATGAAACTACTACATTTAAGAATATTCACACACAAAATACTGTTCTAGAAGAATTTTGAGTAACCAGATTACCCTTCCACAAATTTTCAAAAAATATTGTTTGAATCATTTCCAAAAATGATGTTTTACCACAGGTGTACAGCATGAAAAAGATTCTTATTGGCAAACGTAACTTGATATGCAGGTGACCAAATGTTGTTCTTCCTTATGGACCTCATAATGTTCATCGCACTAATTTGGACATTCAAGCCATTTCTATCCTTGCCGGATCAACTCTCTTCAAGTTAGTAATTAGCCAATCCAGTCCTGACTTTTCCAAGATGCCTGGGACAAAACAAAGTTGGAGAACCAATGTTTGAATGCTAAGCTTATTTCAATTGCAAAAGACAATAAGTCCGGCTAAGAAAAAAGTTGCAAGGCAATGTTCGTTACACATTGTTCTTGTGTCGTTTTTACTACCAGATAAGTACTCTGCAGGTATGTTACCACGAAGAAAAAATACGTATGGTATGAGCTGTGTTACTGATCTGGGTAGGGAATGGACAAGTAGAAAGAGTTCATTTGAGCTCCAATACATGAATCACAGGGTGTATATATGGCTGGAAGCATTATGAGCACCGGACCATGTTTCTGTATCACCAAGTAAGGTCAAAATTATAAAGTACTGGTAGCTGAACTTCTGCTATAGCATTATATAAGCCATAGAGAGTTGAGCAAAGAGCTGTAGCATCTTTTGAACCCAGTATAATCACCCAGATTGAATTCCATCTCTTGCCTGTATCTGTTAGCTTGATGTTTCAACCTTTGTTGAGCTCTGAGAAGATACAATTTGTTACCAATTCGTCAAGATTAGGGACCGTACACTGAGAACAAACTAAAATAAAAAAATGGGCACACTACTACAAAACCATCAAACTACTGCCACTACTTCAGAAATGATTTTTATGGACTCCTCTTATTTCTGTCAAGGACGGTTTACTTAGCAAACCGTTTGTAACTATCCCAGGGAGCACTGTAGCTTTTATTCCACGAATAGAAATACATTTTTAGGGCAGTTTTATTAAGTAAACCGTCACTAAAAATATAACTATTTTCAGGCATTGTTGGTTATGTCAATCGCCCCTAAAAATCGATTTTCAAAGGCAATTGATTAAGTCAACCGTCCTTAAAATAGCTGGAGCACAAATAAATTCATAACTTTTTCAAATGAAGTCAGATGAAGACAAATTTTTTATTAAAATTATAGAGCTCGACGAAATCTAAAACTTTGTAGTTGATGAAATTTTTATCCAAGATCGTTTAGGAGCCAAGATATATATATTAATTTTTTGAATTTCAAATTTTAAACTTTTGAATTTTTCAAATGTCCTCGAATGCAGAAATACCCTATATCAAGGTTATAGTGCTCAAGGAGACTTTAAACTTTGTAGTTGAAATTTTCTCATTTAAAATTGTTTACGAGTGAAAATATTAATTATAAGATTCATACATATTAGTATAAATAGATAACATCATATCCTTAGTCACAAGTGACTTTGCGGTGTGGTGGATGGAGACAGAATGCGTGGGGTGAGAGGTTGTAGGTTCGAATCCCGGTGGCTGCACAAAACCTTGTGAGCTATCATCAGTCCTCTGGGCTTTCGAGCACAACAAAAATATTTTTCTTATTTTAATAGAATTATAAATTACTTTTAAAATTCTGAAAAATTATTTTTAGGGATGATTGGGATGGTTGACTTAAGTCAACTGACCCTGGAAATTGAATTTGAAGGGTGGCTTTCTTGACAGAAGCATCCCTAAAAATCAATTTCTAGCATCAGTTTTAAAACCACCCTTGAAAATCACTTCTTTTACAATTGATGGCAAAACCGACCATAAAGGTCGTTTTTGGCAGTTAGCAAAAAATCGTTTCTGTACAAGTGTGCCAGTTCCACATCCCCTAGCACTGCCGGTTTTGCCAACAGTTGCTTAATTGGTAGTGCCACCACTTCCAACTCATCACTGTGACAATTGACACCCACTACTCCTAGGTAGAAAGCTAATACATCACTATTATGGAAATGATCTTCACAAGTGCATCGTGTAATTTCTAATCAGAGATGGGGATAATAAAAAAATGTGTCTCTGATGAGCCACATCAGAGACGCATGTAATCAAAATGTGTCTCTGATGACTCGCATCGGAGACGTGGGTTGTCTATACGTGTGTTTGTGGTTACTCGCATTAGAGACGCGGAAATCTATGTCAGCACAGACGTGCGACATGTCTATCTGTGATGAGTCAAGGCCCATATGTTATTAGGAAATCTATAATAGTGCATCCTCCCATTGCATGAGCTTCGATTTTGCCTTTGGAGCCTCGACCAGGGTAGAAAGGGGTTGTGTGGGTGGGGGAAAGGGGAGGAGGAGGTGGAGCTGGAGGCGCTGTTGACGGCAGAGATGGCTGGGGCAGTGGCTACTGGCATCGCGGTGACTTCTGGCAAGCTAGGGTGGGAGGGGAGCAATCACCATCATTTCAACTGCTGCAAGGTAAATTGCATCAATATTTACATTACTAAATTAGTTTCACTAAGTGCTCGTTGAATTTATTTTCTTTGCGTGTTTACTTGAACTTTGTAGATGTTAATATATTTTATAGAAAACATGGTTAAACCTGGAAAAGTTTGAATTAGGATAAATTTTGTCATGACCTGGTCTTGACATACCTATGAGCATCATCATCATGATCATATTTTCATTTGAAATCAAAATTCTAGAAACTAAACTGCACTAAAACTATATTCAGTCTGCACACTGTTGATTTGACGTAGAGTTCGCCAGCATGCCGGACTATTTGCCAACTCATATGCATGCCCTAATAGAGTTCAACCTCTGGTAGTTAAATTTCGACACCAGCGGATGGTCCGCCAGAAGCGCGGATAGTCCGCCACACCAGCTCATGCAGCAAATGTGAGGTGTCACTTTAGGAATCACCATGGCCCTACCTATCATACAGATGTCCAACTCGTGTTTCACCCAAGCTAGGAGCCTCACCAGCTCACCCATTCACTCTCACTCTCTCACTCTCTCCCTAGTTCATCCCTCTCCCTCTACACTCTCTCACACTCTCAGGCAAGGAGGAGGAGGAGAAGAAGGAAATGAGGGGAGGATTGGATGTTGCAGCAGCAAGAGATGACCACGGAGATCACCTAGAAGCTCCCATCCACAAGAGGTAGGGGTTAGAAGAGGGAGGAGCCCTTTCACCCTCACCATAAGGAGCTATGAGGAGGAGAAAGGAAGGAGCAAGAAGATTTCGAGTCACCAAGGGGGAGATCCAGCTTCTCTAACACCTTAGAGAGCCTTGCATCTTCTTTGCAGCCCTTGGTATGGATTAAACCTAGCAAAACCTAGATTTTCACTTCTATGAGACAAAACCTAGAAAATGTCAATTTATGACCTAACTCTACTTTGCACCCAATGTAGATAGATTCACCTACCTAGATATGCTCCATAGAACACTATAAACATAGCCTAGTGATGGTTTACACATGCAAGTACCATAGATGAAGTTTTGGATTTTGAGTTGGTAGAAATGTTCACTGTTAGTGACTTGATGGAGAGTCTGACCGCACTGGTGGAGCATCCGTCAATACTGATGTTTGTCTGTCTGTAATTGAATAGAACACACTATACTACACTGGAGTGTCCGACATATTTGGTGAAGTGTCTGTTGAATTATGATTCAGAGACAGAGAGCCTAGGCTACAAACTTGATCCAGCGGAGTGCCAATGATCTCACCGGAGTATCCACTAAATTATAAACCCGAGTCAGTAAGGAGCCCGAGCGTGACTAGTTCCTACCGGACGATCCATCACCTCTGGCGGAACGTTCCTATGAAACTGAACACTTAGTAACGCTAGCACCCTACAGACCTAATATGATGGATGGTTCATCACTCCGACAAAACATTCCATTGAATTGTAGCCAAACCCAGAGAGGATTCCTGAAAGCATAGACTTGGTACCGGAGAGTCCATGCCTAGTCACGAAGAGTCTGATGGCTCCAGTATTCTATTCTCACTAAGTCCCTGAACCGTCAGATGGTCCGACAGTCACACCGGACTATGCGATGACTCAAACTGACAGTCCAATGATGTACACTTGAACACTTACACATATGTCACCAAACCTTACTTAAGTAATATCATTGCACAACATCCCAAAGCATATACTCTATGCATTGCACTCATCAAGCATCATGCATGTATAGGTGACAAGATTCCCGAGGAAGCCATGGTTGAGGAGGAATCTCAAGCGGTGGAACTCGACGAGCCCAATGATGATGTTTAAGGCAGGCCCCTATGCATCCTGTTGGTGATGCTTAACTCATAATCTTACCACCAATATTTACATAAAATATACAAAAGTGAACATCAAAACATAGAACTAGGGGTTTTCAACTCACACTCTCCATGAGTTTTGGTGCAAACATGTTTTGCAGGTCACAAACACGAGTACATAAAGAAATTCACTGAAAAGATGTTTTTGACATTCATTTGTGCAAAGGAATAAGAAAGACGCCACCAACTCAACTCCAACAGGGCAAAACACCACAGGAACACACTCTACGTCCAGCCTAGAGCCCACCGTGTGAAGTCGGTGGACATCAGAGCCAGTCAAGGGGCGGTCGCTCCCAGGGGGCGGCCACTCCCTTCCTAGCGCCGCTCGTCCTCTCCTTCGAGTGGCGGTTGCATGGAACCATGATGAGGCGGTGGAGAGTGGGTTTTGTGCTAGAATTAGCTTCATCACCGCATCAGGACCTTGTATAAATAGAGGGCTACCCCTTTCTACAAGACACACACACTAAGGATCAAGAGCACCTCACTTGAGTTTCATTCCAAGGGCTTAGGTCCTAGTAGCTAGTAGAGTAGTAAAGGAGAGATGTGAGGGAGAGCTTGGGGAAGCGCCGGGCTTGTTAGCGTCTCCCCAACTTGTACCTTGACGAGCATCTTTACTTCAATGGGTTCTCCCGCTAAGTGAGTGTTCGTGTTTCCTATAGTGTAAAGTCTTTGATTAGTTGAACTTTACTCTTATTTGTTTGCAGGTTCGTCATTCGTCCCTGTGGAGGATGCTCTAGTAGAAGGGCCCTGATAGAGACAGATAACCCTTGCTAGCAAACTAGAGTAGTAGTCGATAGCGTAAACATAGTGTTTAGGCTGGAGGGTACCTTCATTTGTCTCATTCCCTATGGTTGAGGGGTAGATGGCAGGTGGTGACAGCCTTGTCCATCCCTCGTATTCCCCTATGTTCGGGTTCGACGCCGGCTATAGGCCGGAGGTACCTGGTAGACCAGGTATAAGCCGGTGCCCGAAGTAAGCGAGTAGAAGTAAAGTTAATCTGTCCAAAGACCCTAAAACTATAGGAATCCATCTCAACCTCTGCTAACTCTACCCTTGTGTTGTCCTTGGACAAACTAGATAGATGAGTGCCTCTATTCCCTGTGAAAAATATGATACCCTGAATACTTTCAGGTGAAATGCTACAACGGTAATTCCGTGCGCTTGCAGATTATTTCTGTATGCGTTAAGAAATACCAACGCATCCCTATGCTTTGCTAAATGGATAATGAACTATGGTTAACTATTGCATCAATGTATTACTATATGACTAGTTCAACCAAGAGTTACCTACTTGAGCTATCACACCTTGATGAAGCCACAACACTCAACTGTTGCTTGAACTTCCTTATTAATTCATGCTTAGTGTGCTTAGATCGTAGAGTCAAGCTAATGATGGGTTTCTCATTACTCATGCGATGTTAAGCATGTTTGTCCACTAAACAACAATAATGGAGAATGATCTAAAACTTGACCAATGATGAATGTTGATGTTGATTGGTCGGCGAGGGGTTGGGTCATGCCAAGAAGGTGGTGATTTCTTGAATGACATAGCTCGCTAACCGGTTAAGGACTGTGTATCCGTGGTAGCGAGCTAAGAACATAAAATTGCACAGACCACTTGTCTTTTATGGGAGTGGCAAGTCAAGTAATTGATTGCGACCATTTTGTACGGAAAACTAGAAAGAAGGTGGTGCCGGTTAGATGGTGGTAGCATTAATCGGAAACCAGTCGAACCTTTTGTGAACATCTTGGTCAGATTAGGGAAAGGTTGAAACATGGAGGTATCCCTTTTGTACCGATGGGTCTTATGGGTGATATCCCTTGTTTCAAGTGGGGTTAACTTGTACCCCTCTACAGAGTGTTGATTTGAAAGCAATAAGTTCTAACTTCTAGATGCGGACTAGAGTTGGTATTGGAATTCTGGACTCGTGGAAGATCGAGCTCCATCTGCTAATTGCTTAATTTATTACCTATGTTATGCTTGCTATGCTAAGTCTTAGGACTCACTTGTTATTTTTGATTCAAATGCTTTTATGGAAAACCAAGTGTTCCTTGCTACTATCCAAATGCATAATCCTTGTTTATTGTATTGGGTAAGTCCTGCAGAGTACAATTGAGTACTCACCCTGTATGATTTTAATTTTTGCAGGTGATGTAGCTCCTATACATGGTTTCTTCTATGCTCCCGTGTCCCAGGTAGATCGGCAGTGGTGAAGGGGTTCATGTTCCGTAGATGTGTGAATGTGGCACACCCATGCATCAGTTATCATAAAACTATGTTATGTTGAAAGACTTCCGCTAGACTTTGATGTAGACATGTGATGTGTGACTAAGTGTGATGAACTACATTTGTGAACTATGGCTTGTAAACTTAAGTACTTTGAACCTATGATGTAACCTAAGCATGGTTGTGATGTACTCTCTCTCTCTCTCTTGGGCTGACTTGGATGAAGCCTAGCACTTAGTACATCTTATAGGGGGTGTACTGGGATGACCGATTAAGGGATGTATCTAGTATAATAGCCCCTGGTGGACTATCATATTGGGTACTCACTTAAGAGGGCATTGATCTTGACAGTAGCCACACTGGATGGGGTATCGAAGCGCAGCTTGAGATGATCGAGAGCCGTTACAACTTTGTTCTAGGTTGGGATCATAGGAAACTAAAATGTTGCTTCACTAAACATAAATGTTTTGGAACAAACTCAAATTAGAGTGCTAAGGTTGTCACTTGTTATGGCTACTTTACTCTTATCTATCTTAGAGCTAATCTTACCCACTTCTACATGAGTTGAGTTTTACAATTCAACTATTCTAACTTATCTTGTCTTACATCACTAGATGGACGTGGGATGTTTGGTGATGGCAACTGATGGTGAGAACATTGAAGGATTTTTGTCCTTGCTCAACTAGGTCATGTGGAGAGTCAACTACACCTATCGCCCGGAGTATGCAGTGTATGCCAAAGGAGACAGGCATGGGATGGTGGACTATATGGCCAAGGTCCACATTTTGAGTCGCCTCTGTGACTCGGATGAGGAAATAGAGCACGATGTTTGGGAAAAGGTATCTCCATTGATAAGGCAGTCCAAGTTGCAGCATATTATGCGATTGATATGTTGAGGGAAGAGCTTTAATCCTCAGCAAGCCACCATTCTAGCATTTCCCACAAAGGATAGAGATGAATGGAGTATTCTGATTCCTGATGCTGATGGAGCCCAACACTCTTTACGAGAAGAGAATGATAGAGTTGCTGAAGTGCCAAACACACATGATACATTGCTTGGAGTTAGAGCTTTGGTACATTCGTGCTCAGTACATCAATATTCATCATCGTGTTGAGCCATATGTGAGGTTGTCCAGGATCCCTCACTTGGTTCTCTACTATCCAAATGGGGATGATGCAATGGTGTACGAGAGGACTAAACATCCCTACCGTTATCCATCTACTTCTGAAGCTCAGAATGGAGCGTAATTACTATGATGTTATGTAATCGTGAGTTCGACTCGCTATAGTTTTGAAAAACTTTTATGTAATGTTGCTATGATGTATGTTGGTAGACCTAAGGATAGTGCGTATTTTGCAACTTAAAAACTACTTGTGCTTCGATCGCTTGTCCCTAGTACTCATAGAAGCATATGCAATTGCACTCATATCATGAATCCTTGTTGTATCTATATGAGTCAAGACCTGTATGGTAATGTTAAGTTGGTGTTTAACCATGGCCTATGTCAATCCTTGCCATGATGCATTATGTGTGGAATATGATAATCCATTTTAAGCATGTTGATATTTTATTCCTCCGTGAATGCATTGTCTTGACCCAATTTTTGTCTCATTTTGTCTAAAACATATCTAATGGGAGATGTGTCTTGGACAGGGTGGTTGACACCCGAGGTTCACCATCTCAGAGAGGCACGGGTGGGAATCGTTTGCCTAACCCACCACCACCTCCTCCACCATTTGGTCAAGTGCCTACATGGGCAGAGATACTCTAGAGAGATAAAGCCCATCGCAAGATGCAACATGACATGATGGGAAAATGGTGAATGTGAAGGAAACTATGCAAGCCAATCAAATCAAAGCACAACAACAACTTCATGGGTACCATAGTTTCGTGCGAACCAACCCACATATCTTCACCGGAGGGAAAAATCCGATGGCAGCTGATCATTAGTTGAGGACTATGGAATATAAGTTCACCCTTGTGCAATGCACTGAGGATGAAAAGGTTAGCTCTGCCACACACCAACTCTAGGAAGCAGTTGGCAATTGGTGGCATGATTATCGAGCCCGTTTGTAGCCCAATGCACAACTCACTTGGCAGCGGTTTAAGGATACTTTTCATGGGATCCATGCTCATCAAAGCCATAGAATTTTGTAACCTAGTCCAAGGAAAGATGTCGGTGATAGGGTACACTCATAAGTAATGAGCTCACTCAGTATGCTCCCAATGAAGTTGCTACCAACGAGGCTAAGAAAGTGAGGTATGAGAACGGTCTTACCCCACTGATGCAAGAGAAGTTATGCAACGTGCCGACCCCCACTTTGAATGAGATGGTTAGTGCCGCAATCAAGGCAAAAACTAAGAAGAATGCGGTGGACAATGAGAGCCACAAGAGAGCTGCTTTCCATCAAGGCCAAGGACAGGATTCATCCTCGAGGCAGAAGACAGCGCAAGCACCCTAAAAAATCCTAGGCTTTGTAGCACCACACCTAATGTGGATTCATCATCGTCCACCTCAACAGCCGCCACAGTAGTGAGGAAGTCAGGCAGCGGCAGCTACCAGAGCATGCTTTGAGTGTGGTGGCTTTGGCCATTATGCTCACAATTGTCCAGTCAAGCTACAGAAGTAACAACAACAGCCACACTGCGAGCACCCAACTCCCAAGTTCACCAACACCATGCCCAAGAAGAATGCTTAGCTACACCATGTGACTGCTGAGGAAGCCAAAGTGGATGATGGCATGATAGTTGGTAAGTTATCCATCAATTTCGTCTCAGCTAGAATGTTGTTTGATTCTAGAGCATCGCATTCATTCATCCATGAGGGTTATGTCCGGGATAATAAGTTTTCAACTATGGAGTTTGGAAGGGGATTTTGGATTATTGCCCGTGGCATTACACATGAGTCTAACTATATAGTTAGTCAAGCTCAAATTGAAATAGCAGGCTTGGAGTTTTTAGCCAACCTAATAGTTCCCAAGTTGGAGAGTGATGTAGATGTTATTTTTGGCATGAAATGCATGGTCAAGCATCAATGTGTCATTAGATGTGTTCCTAGATCTGTAGAGATATGTCACCCCTTAGGAAAGACAAAGTTACCCTTTATGCCTCCCAAAGTCAACAAATTGCCTTAAATAGTTTGAGAACCAAGTCCAATGTGTTAGAAGGTGTCGAGCTAGTTCCAGTAGTGTGTGAATTTTCTAATGTGTTCCTAGAAGAGTTAACGGAAATCCACTGAAGAGAGATGTAGAGTTCTTGATTCAACTAGAACCCAGAACTGCACCTATGTCTAAACCACCATACAATATGGCACCACCCGAATTGGAAGAAATGAAGAAACAACTATCGAGTTTGCTGGAGAAGGGTTACATTAGACATAGTTCTTCTCCATAGGGTTGTCTAGCAATGTTCCTGACCAAGAAAGACCATAGCCTAAGGATGGTGATAGATTACGGCCACTCAATGCAAGAACCATCAAGAATAAGCATCCACTTCCGAGGATAGACATTTTGTTTGATCAGCTCAATGGAGCCAAGTTCTTTTCCAAGATTGATTTGAGATTGGGATATCATCAAATCCAAATTCGGGAAGGACACATACCAAAGACTGAGTTTTCTACACATATGGATGTTATGAATACACGGTTATGTCCTTCGAGCTAACTAATTCCCTGGCATACTTCATGTATCTCATGAATTCCATCTTGTTTGAGGAGTTGGATGTGTTTGTGATTATCTTCATTGATGATATTTTGGTGTATTCAAAGACCGAAGAAGATCATGTGAAATGTTTGAGGATTGTTTTGCAGAAGCTAAGAGACCACAAGTTGTATGCTAAGTTTAGCCAGTGAATTTTGGCTCACCGAGGTTTCCTTTTTGGGACATATCTTATCTCATGATGGAATCTCAGTGGATCCAAGTAAGATTAAGGATGTAGTGGAATGGGTTACTCCCACTACGGTGAAACAAGTTCGTGGTTCTCTCGGACTGGTGGGATATTACCATCAATTCATACCAGATTTCTCAAAGATTGCAAAACCATTGACTGAGCTCACCAACAAGGAAGGGAAATTTGTATGGACTGAAGCTAGAGAAGAAGCTTTTCAAACTCTCAAGAAGAAATTAGTTACAGTACCTGTGCTAGTCCAACATGACATCACCAAGACATTTGAAGTTTATTGTGATGCATTTAATGTTGGTTTGGGTTGTTGAAAGGTTCTAATATGGCAAGAGGGGGTGAATAGCCTATTTAAAAATCTACAAAGCGCTAGAGTAATTTGATTAGTATGACAAATGGCGTAATGCACTTTTGCTCTAGCTCTACAAGGGTTGCAAGCCAACTATCCAAACAATTCTAGTTGCTATGATCATTAGGCACACTCAAGAGCTAAGTTGCTACTCTCTAAGAGCTCTCAAACTTGCTACACTAAAGAGCTCCACTAGATGATCTTAAACTACAAGGCAAGCTCTCAAAACTAGCTACACTAAAGAGCTTACTACAACTAGTTTGCGGGAAGGTAATGGAGAGGGTGAGGTGATTATACCACCGCATCAAGGGATGAACCAATCACAATATGAATATCAATCAATCACCGGGAGAATACCAAATGGCAAGAGGCAACTGATTTTCTCTTGAGGTTCACGTGCTTGCCGGCATGCTAGTCCCCATTGTGTTGACCAACACTTGGTGGTTCAGTGGCTAAGAGGTGTTGCACGAACCTCCTCGTCCACACAATTGGACACCACAAGAACCTACCCACAAGTGAGGTAACTCAATGACACGAGTAATTTACTAGAGCTACCTTACGGCGCTTCATCGGGGAAGGTGCAATACCCCTCACAAGATCACCAGAGCCAACCACGAACAATCACCAACATGTGTTGGACCTCCACCGCTGCTCCAAGCTATCTAGGTGGCGGCAACCACCAAGAGTAACAAGAAATCCATAGCCACAACGATCCCCAAGTGCTACTAGATGCAATCACTCTAGCAAATGCACTTGGAATCACTCAATCTCACTTTGAATTCACAATCGAGCAAGAGAGATGAGTGGGAGGGAGTTTGCTTAGCTCATAAGGATGTCAAGAATGTCAAAAGTCCAAGAGAGATGCCTTGGAGCCGGCCAAACACTATTTACAAGCCCCTAAAAATAGAGACATTGGCTCTCTGAATGGGCTCTGCCCGAGGCGACCGGACGCGCCGGTCGTGATGACCGGATGCACCGGTCCAGCGTCCAGTCGCTCCCCTAAGCCACGTAGCGCTTGCCACATCACGTGATTCAAAAGTAGTCATTACCGCCAATACGTATGTGAGTCAAGTGATGACTGGACGTGCACCTGCATTGATCAGACAACGCGCGAGCCCGAGTCCGGTCAGTTCTAGAGACATTTTTCCATGTGAAAATGATGACCGGACGCGTCAGGTTAGGGTTGACCGGACACGCCGGTGTGCCCGCTCTTTGTGTTTCATAGAGTTGCTAATGCCAGCATACGTCACGCGTGATTTGCTTTACGTCGGCGCATCAGGTCACGCACCGCCGCTGCGTCCATTCGCTCGAAGAAGTGACCGAACGCGTAGGAGCCAGCATCTAGTCACTTCATGACCCTCTCGGCCAGCAGAACTATGTTGCGCTATAATTGACCTGACACTGAGCCAGCGCCCGGTCAAGACCTGCTCAGCGTCCAGTCACTCTCTGTCTCCTCCTTTTCTTTTTCTAAGTCCGTGACCGATTCACCCTTGCTTCCAACTTTGTGGTGTGCACGTGTGTTAGCATTTTTCAAAGCATTTTACAAGGGTCAATGTTAGCTCACACTAGGTCCTAATGCATATGCATATGCTCATATAATTCACCTAGTGGCACTCGATAAACCGTTTAGCCAAATATTTCCCCTCTTTATAGTACGGCTATCGATCCTAAGTCACTCACACCCTCTATGGTGTCTTGAGTGCAAAATAAAAATGGCTCCTATCAATATACCTTTGCCTTGAGCCCATTTTTGTTTTTCTCTTTCTTCTTTTTCAAATTATGAGCACTTGATCATCTATGTCCATCATCACCTCCATGGACCATCTTCTAGCTTCATCACTTGAAATGTACCAACCTTATCTAATACACATACTTAGCATAAAGGTTAGTACTAAGTTTCATCAATTATCTAAAACCAAACTAGGGCTTTCAGTTGTGTGCTTATGCAAGATGGACATGTAATTGCTTATGCATCTAGATAGTTGAAGGTCCATGGAGTGAATTATCCTACTCATGATCTTGAGTTAGCAGCCGTAGTTCATGCCTTGAAGATTTGGAGATATTACTTGTTTGCTCAACCATGTACAATCTACACTGACCATAATAGCTTTAAGTATTAACTTACCCAGTCAGAGCTTAATATGAGGCAAAGGAGATGGTTGGAATTGATCAAGGACTATGAGTTGAATATCCAATTTCACCCGGGAAAGGCAAATTTAGTAGTTGATGCCTCAAGGAGAAAGGCAGGTTGTGATTGCATCTTAGTAGAGATGAACATGGATTCTCTATGTCAGGATATGCAAATGTTGGATTCATCCCAAATACCTAAAGGTTCATTGTCTATGCTACAAGTAATTTTTCACTTGTTATGAGACATCAAGAGAGGATAGCATCTAGATGAAGACCTTGCTACAATCAAGGAGGGATTGGAAGATCCAAAGTATAAGAGTTTCCATTTGGATCGCTTGAATACCTAATGGTTTGGAAAGAGACTAGTTGTGCCTAATCAAGAAAAGTTGAAAAGCAAATTCTAAATAAATCTCATGAATCACTTTTTTCTATCCACCCCAGAAGCAACAAGATGTATAGAGATGAGAAAGAGCTTTTGGTGAAAGGGACTAAAGCAAGACATTGCAAGGTTTGTGGTAGAGTGTGATGTTTGTTGTAGAGTAAAAGCCGAACATCTTAAGCTAGATGGAACTCTCCAACCATTGCCAATTCGAACATGGAAATGGAACAATATTACTATATGGATTTTATTACTAGATTGCCAAAGACTTCTACACTACTATAGAACTCTTAATGGAGGTGGGAAAAAAGGGTCAATGGAGGCGGGCATTGCAACCGCCTCTAATCAAAGGTTATAGTTAATCGTGACTTTTGTTGACGGTCATTAACACCTATCATAAACAATCAACATAATTGGCATCTATACTTAATTCTGTCACCAAACATAGGTTTAGGGGTTTAAACTAATGAATTCCATGAGCTTTGGTGATTTATATATTATAGGAGGATCTATCCAGAAAAACAGCACCGAGACTATTGTCATACTCTCCAAACAAGCAAACTGACATTAGGAAGAGATTCGACCCGTATCTCCAACACCAGAAGACTATAGAAGACACATGAAGGTGACCCACCAAAGGAGGGGCCCACCTGGCATTGGACAAGGTCGGTCGACCCCACCACGAGGTCAACCGACCACCCCTGGGCCCACTTGTCAGCCGGCTTCGACGAGGACTATATAAGTCGGTTTGATCCAAGGGCTCACGATTCACGCTCCGGCCTATATAAACAGCCATGTACCCCTTGAGGCAAAGGCATCTTGAAACCCTAATTCATATTCTCTAGTCATGATCAATTGAGAGGCGTCCCATAAAAGGATCAACCTCTCAAAGCCAGCTATCAAGAGAAGATTAGTCCTCATTAGGATCTAGTATTTGAATACAAATAGAGAGAGAGAGTAAGGAAAGAGTTTGGAGGGAGTGCCGGCCTGTCGGTGCTACCTCTATGGCTTGTACTTTGGTGGATCTAGGCTTCTACAAGTCTAGATCTGAGAAACCTCTCGTAATTGATTTCTATTTAAAGTAAGTTTTGTGCTCTTTTGTTCATGGGTTCACAGTTCTTTTGAGTGCTCTAGTGCATGCTAGCTGGATTAGAGTAGTAGTTGTTAGCATAAGCGTTGTGCTTAGGCTATCGGTTACTTGTGTTTGCTCCCTAGTTTCTGGTTGTGTGGTAGCAGTGGGTGGTGATAGCCCTGTCTATCCTTTGTAGTCCACACCGAATTAAGTTGGTTCTTAAATTAGTAGGACCGTAGTCACATTGCTAGAGTTATCTTTAAATAGCTTTACCATCCAAGTGGTGTCCTGAAGTGAACATTAGAATCATAAGTCTTGCTTTGCATAGGATCATAACCATAGGAATCCTCTCTACTCATATCTTAAACCTTGGTCGCTACCCCTTGGATAAACTAGAGTTTAGACGACACACATGTTTCCCTGTGGATACGATACTTGGAATACTTCCGGGTGAAAACTACTTCAATACCCGTGCGCTTGCAGATATTGTCTTTGTGTGCCTCCATAGGTGTCAACAAGTTTTCTGGCGCCATTATCAGGAAAATGGTTACTATGATTCGTCGAACAAGGTTTGTCCTTGTATCTTTTATCTTATTTATCTTTAAGCATGGATAATATCATGCCTATCAATCAATTTGCTGCTCCCTCAGGTGCACAACTAGAGCCACCGGAATCATTGAAACCCATCCTTACACCTGGCTATGAGTTGTGTTCGAGTTTAATAAGTATGATACAGGAACAATCATTCTCAGGAGAAGGCGAAGAAAACCCATATACTCACCTATGAGAGTTTGAGCAAACTTGTGCATGCTTGCGTATCGCGAGCATGTCACATGAAACCTTAAAGTGGAAGCTATTTCCATTCTCTTTGACGGGAAGAGCTAAACACTGGTATATGCGAACCATAGGGAGTGTACAAGGAAATTGGGAAGCCTTATGCTCTAGCTTTTGCTTATATTTCTTTCCCATCTCTGGAGTGGTTAGCCTTCAAATAGAGGTTCTATCTTTCAAACAGAAATAAAAAGAATCTCTTTGTGCGGCGTGGGCATGTTTTAATGACCTAGTCAATTCTGGCACCGACCTTGCCATTCAAGACCATATTCTTTTACACCACTTTTATGTGGGTCTTAATGGGGAGACCGCATAGCTTCTTGATACAACTTCTAGAGGTTCCTTCTTACATTGCTCTGCTAGTGAAGGGAGAAACATCCTTAGAAAAATCCTAGAAAACACCCCCAACACCCGCATTCATGCCAATGGTCCAGAAGACGTAGTCGAGAAAACTCCTGAGGAAGAACTTGTGATAGTTGAGCCTGGGCCTTTAACTATACCACTTGAAGCCTCAACTGTCCTCCAAGTTCCCGAAACACCAAAGGAGGAAGAAATTCTACCTTTGGAAAATAAGGAAATGCCTTGAATTATTATGCAATAAGGAATTCCGTCTGAATTTGAGGATGAGCTTTTCTCCGATTTTGGAAACACCTCGAATTATTCTGCAATAAGGAAATCTTCGGCAAAATCAGCACCTAACTAGCATCTTCCTGACCCAACCGAAGAGAAGTTCCTTATAAAGGCTGTGAAGGAGTTGACAACAATCATAAGCAATGAGTGGTTGGGAGAATCCAAGCTTTCCCCTAAAGTCATTCGTTTAGATTCTCCCTCTACCTCCATTCGATGTCAGATTCATAAAACCACCTTCGATGCTTTTTATAATCTAGTTGTAGGAGTAAATATTATATCTAAATATTTTGCACATACACTTCCTAAAAATTTTCAATTAACTCCAACAATGTCACACCCGGTTTTAAGGACAAAACTAGATATACACTATATGTGAAATAAAGAAGTCAAATCTCATATATAGCCGCAGATAAGTGTAATATCAAAAGACAAATGCTTATTTAACATAACGCAATAGTATAAAATATACCTTAGAGAACAACACAGCGGAAAGACAACTCCGAGCACCGGGTGTAACCTTCACTCCAGGATCAAACTGACTGGTTGATCACAAGCCTAACAAATTCCAGAATCTAAAAATCTGGTACCCTTCCTGAGATGTGGGAAATAGCAAGAGTGAGTCCATGTCGAACTCAGCAAATATATCATAGGGTTCATGAGGCTCAAAAGGTTTGACACGAGTTTACTGCGATAGCTTTTATTAAGTCATCTTTTAGCAATTGAGTAGCAACAAGTTTACCATAAGCCCAAATAACCTCATGATCATGTATACGAGAATAATGTATAGCAAGAAACAATAATCATTAATGAGCATTAATATCATTAGTGTTATCATTATCATCAGTGTTCATCATTTATTCTGTAAGGGTCCAAGGCCACTCGTGACCGTGAGCACGACTGTTATAACAGTTTTACACTCTGCAGAGGTTGTACACTTTCACTGCGAGTCATGTTTACCCATATGCCCGGGATCGCGACTCCCAAAACACTTCCAAGGTGAGCAGGCAGGGAAACACTATGAAGCCTTTCAAAGGTTCGTCTAACAAGTTAGGGCCATTAGATTTCACTCGGCAAACAGATGTAGAGCCCCCCTTCCTGATGGCACAATAACACGCAGCCTATACACATGAGGACAGAGGCCGCACTATACCCGATTCGTCAAGCCATTCTTACGCCATAAAGGAATACCTCTATCAAGCTAGAAAAGGTCCTCATACTGAGCTAAAGCCAGAGCCATTTTAGCCCTCACAGTTGTACTGTAAATCCCGGATTTTCGCTTACAGATAAGTCCTTATGGAGAGAAACTAGAGCACCATAAAAACAACCAAATATGCTCTAGCCCTCTTGAGCCATGTTTCTATAAATCATCTTTTAAACGTTTATTGCATATACCATTAGTCAAGTTACAGATCATGGTTATTTATCTTGAGCGCTAGCATAATACTACCCAATGCAATGTTCCATAGGTGTCAAGGTACAAGATACAAAAACTAGGATATCCTTAGGGGTAACAAGGTAGACACATGCACATGAATTAAGTATATTAAAGGTGAATAGGAAACAAGGATAATCCCATGTTATACTTGCCTTAAATCAAGATCCTTCTTCTGATCCAAATCTTCAATTAATAGCTTCTTGAATCTCCACGTAAATCTCACCGACTGGACTTGATCAATAAATCACCACACACACATCGAGCAATCATACACGAAGCAAACAATGAATAATAATTAGAACAGTACACCAAACATAAGAAACAATATGTGAAAAGGTTTTAAAGATGTTCTACGCATTGCTACGAACACACCGGAGCGAAAAAAACACGTTAATTGGAGCTACGGTGAAAGAAACGACTACCGAAAGATTTTGTTATATAAAACGAAAAATTATAGGTTTCATTTGTTTTAACTATATAAAATCATATATATAGGATAAAATACTTTTTATAGATATTCAAAAGTGACTTAGGCTAAATTATATTTAAATTTAGAAAACTAAAGGAGAAATCAATAATATTTTATTTATAAATCTAGTTGCACAGTTATTAATCAAGTTAGATCTAAACTATGAAATTCCAGAGATTTTGATAAAGAAAACATTAATACTAGTACGTAGTTCATGTTGTTATAAATCCATTGCAATTTGAACGGACTAATTCAGAATTAAAACAATGAATTAAATGAGATTTTCTTTAGTAAAATAATAGATTAAATCTAACATCGAATATTAAAGGTAGAAAACCTAACCAACAGTAGCACTAACAGTATAAAAAGTTTGTAAAACTCTTCTATACGTTACTACGATCACATAGACGTAAAGATCGCGAAATTTGGATTTAAAACGTAAAAGTTATGAGTTTTCTAAGATTTCCTATAGATAAATAATTACTTTAATATGAACTCAAAAATAAATTATCTCAAACCTACTGTACAATTCTATCATCATGTAGAGCTCGCAAATATGAACCTAACGCAATTTGAACGGGTCAAATCGGAGTTAAAACGGAGATTCTACGCACAATTTTAAATAATGGAAATTCTGTAAATAAGTGAAAACGTATTTTCTGAAGTTACGCGATCAAAATACGCTTTACAGAAAGGAAAACGCAAACCGGAAATACGCCGTGGACTGTGGGTTCTATACTTAAAAATCTCAGGGACTCTTTAGCAAATTTGCCGGCCGAACCGGTATCATCAAATAACAGTCGTCCGATTTAAAACGGACGGTTCCGATCGGATCGGGGAAGATCCGGACGGCGCTCCGGCCGGCAACGACCCCGACGGCGACATCCCGCGGCGGCGCCATGGCCGGACTTGGCTATCTCGCGCTACGGTGGACTACCTCGTGAAAGAAAACACCAGCGTGTAGAGTGCATCAACGCGATCTCACCTAGGGCAAAACTGTGGCCGGGGATGAAGCAAGGAGAGCGTGCGGCTCGGAGAGGCGGACGGTGGCGGCGAGGTAGGGTGGGATCTTGCGGTGGCGATGTTCTCAAGGCTACAGCAGCTCCTAAAGGGTAGGATGGGGGCGGAGAGGTGGGGGCTCAGCTTTTATAGCCCAAAGCGGCGCTAAGTAAGGAAGGAGGAGGATTTGGAGAAGGATTCACCGACGGTAAGAAAGGAAAGAGAGATTCCGGCGGCGGCTTGGGGAAGGAGATGGTCTGACAGGTGGGGCGCGGTGTCAGCGACGCTGGAAGCGGGGAAACGTAGCGCGCGCGACTTGGGCCGGCGGCCGCGGTTGCTGGGCTCGGCCCAAGAAGGAGAATGCGGGCGCGGGGAAAAAAGAGAGGAAACGGGCCGCCGCTGCAGGCCGAAGTGATGGACTGCGGGAGGAAAGCGGCCCGAGAGAAGAAAAATTCCTTTTCTTTTTCTTTTTCTAATTTTTCAAAGCCATTTTTCAAAAGATTTTTAAATCCAATTTGAATTTGACTAAAACCACTCAACACAAAATTTCAAATGCAGCAGCATGAATGCTCAATCATGTTTCTACCCTTATATTTGATTTTTAAATTTATAAAAATTATTATCATTCTAAGTTTGCATGCTCACAAAAATATACAAAAATCATATTTCTCCTATTTTTCTTCTTTTCAAAATTTTAGGGTGTTACAAACAACCAAGTTTCTAAAAAGTATCTCCAGGCAAATCCTTCCTAGTGAAGGAATTTTACACCTCATCCCTATCAAAGTAGACGAAACCAAGGTGTACCTTAGTTTCTATGTTTTCGATATGAGGGAGTTTGATCTTCTGATAGGGCATCCAATAGAGACACTCCTACATGAAGGAAGAAAGGGGAGTATAAATGCAAGACTCGGGAAAAGCCTAAACCTTTTCATTCCCATCACTCGCTCAATACATGCTAAGACTGAGTTGAGTCCCAAGCAAATTCTAATGGAGGCGATTATGGCAGCTTCTCTCCTAGAAGCCTCTGATGAGAATTTCGAAGAAGTCACCTAGGATTTCATCCAAGACAAAGAAGAATCGTGAGATCCTTTCCCTCTAGATGAAACTCAAGAGCCACCAACCCCCCCCCCCATTCGTCTCAAACCCCTTCCTTTAGGTTTAAAATACGCTTTTTCTAAACAATGATAGGGAGTTTCCTGTGATTATTAGTGATAAACTCTCTAAGGACGAGACCCTTCGGCCCCTTACCATTTTAGAAAAGCATCATTCTGCCTTCGGCTACTCACTCGAAGACCTCAAGGAAATTAGCCCTACTCTTTGCACCCATCGCATACCCATAGATCCAGCATATCCACCTTCTAGGGAGCCCCAACGTAGGCTTAACAATGCGATGAGAGAAGTTGTTAAGAAAGAGGTTTTGAAACTTTTGCATGCAGGGATAATCAATCATGTGCCACATAGTGAGTGGGTAAGCACCGTAAAAGTTGTACCGAAGAAAGGGGACATGACTGTGGTAAAAAACCAAAAAGATGAATTAATCCCACAACAAACAGTCACAGGATGGCGGATGTGTATTGATTACTGAAAACTTAACAAGGCAACAAAGAAAGATACTTCCCGTTACGCTTCATCGATGAGATGTTGGAATGGCTTGCAAAGCATTCTTTCTTTTGTTTCCTTGATGGGTATTCTAGCTATCATCAAATCCCGACCCGTCCTAATGACCAAAGCAAAACTACTTTTACTTGCTCCTATGGAACATATGGTTATTGAAGGATGTCTTTTTGGTTGTGCAACGCTCTAGCTTCGTTCCAAAGGTGCATGATGTCTATATTTTCTGATATGATAGAAGTAATCATGGAAGTTTTTATGGATGATTTTTCTATTTATGGAAAAACTTTCGATGATTGCTTGGAAAATTTAGACAAAGTTTTGTAAAGATGTGAGGAAAAGCACTTAGTCCTTAATTGGAAAAAATGTTATTTTATGGTTAGAGAAGGCATACTGCTTGGACACTTGGTGTCTGAACGTGGGATTGAGGTACACCGAGCTAGGATAGAAGTAATAGAATAATTACCTCCTCCCACAAATGTTAAAGGGGTACGAAGTTTCCTTGGTCATGTGGGGTTCTATCATCGTTTTATAAAAAGCTTTTCTCATATTGCTAGACCCCTTACAAATTTGCTAGCTAAGGATAGTCCCTTTGAGTTTGATGATGAGTGTTTAAAAGCTTTTAAAATCATTAAGAAAGCACTCATCTCTACACCAATCATTCAACCCCCTGATTGTTCGCTACCTTTTGAAATCATGTGTGATTCTAGTGATTATGCTATGGGGGTAGTTTTGGGTCAAACAAAAGATAGAAAGCATCATGCAATTTCTTATGCTAGTAAAACCCTGTCAGGACCTCAACTTAATTATGCAACGACTAAAAAAGAGCTCCTGGCTATTGTTTTTGCTATTGACAAGTTTAGATCTTACTTAGTAGGAGCCAAGGTTATTGTTTACACTGATCATGTTGCTCTTAAATATCTCCTTACTAAAATAGATGCTAAGCCTCGGCTTATAAGATGGATCCTTTTGTTTCAAGAATTTGATTTAGAAATTAAAGATAAGAAAGAGATAGAAAATTCTATAGCCAATCACTTGTCAAGAATGCAGTTCGAGAATCCACAGGAGCTGCCCATCAATGATTTTCTGCAGGATGACATGCTCCTATAGGTCGATGGATCCTACCCCTAGTACACAAATATTATTAATTTTATGGTTGTAGGTTACGTACCACTAGGAGAGAATAAGCGGAAGCTCATCTATGAAAGTCACCTCCACCTATGGGATGAACCGTACCTCTACCGAGTCTATTCTGATGGACTGCTCAGGAGGTGTGTTCCGGCTGAGGAAGCAACCAAGATCATTGAAAGATGCCACTCATCATTATATGGAGAATATTATGGGGCATTCCGCACTAATGCTAAAATCTGGCAAAGTGGATTCTTCTGGCCAACCATGTACGAAGACACCAAAGACTTCATACGGAGATGTGTCGCATGTCAGAAACATGGGAATATCAATGCAAGAGACGCTAAGAGGATGTTTTCGGAGACATGTGAATACATCTTGGTGGCAGTCGACTATGTTTCAAAGTGGGTTGAAGCTTTACCATGTCGAGCTGTAGATTCCAACAACGCCAAGAGGATGTTTTCGGAGACCATCTTTCCATGCTTCGGAGTTCCACGCATGGTAATAAGTGATGGAGGTCCTCACTTCATTAATAGAAGGTTTTGACGCTTCTTATCCGATCATGGGGTCTTTCATAACATCATGACACTATGTCATCCTCAAACAAGCGGACAAGCAAAAACATCAAAGAAGCAAATCAAGAATATTCTATAGAAGACTGTCAATGAGATGGGAATAGCATGGAAAGATAAGTTACATGGAGCACTATGGGATTACAGAACAACCTACAAAACACCTCTTGGGATATCACCATACCAACTTGTCTACGGGAAGACAAGTCACCTACCTGTCGAGTTGGAATTCAAAGCTCATTGGGCCATAAAAAGGTGGAACGTGGACCTTGAAGAAGCCGGGAAGAAGAGAAAGATGCAACTCTCTGAGCTAGAGGAATGGAGAGAAAAGGCATATCATAATGCAAAACTCTATAAGGAGAGGACAAAAAGATGGCATGACAAGAGATTGAAAAAAAGATTTCAAACTAGGTGACAAGACATTCCTCTTCAACTCCAGAGTGAAGTTGTTTGGACATGGGAAACTACAAAGTAAATAGGAAGAACCTTACACGGTAATTAACGCAACATCTCATGGAGCAGTCACACTTTAAAATGACGAAGGTATGCTTTTCAAGGTAAATGGTCAACATTTAAAAGTTTTCCATGACACACAATTATCAGAAGGAGAATTGGATATAATTAACTTCATAGAATTTAAATAGCATTTTCAATTGAGCTCTTGTTCTTTACTCTGTGAAAAATCCTTAAAAACCATGTTCACCTGCTAAAGTATTGTCAAAATATTTCTAGTCTTTGTTGGTTCTTGTCTCCACATGTTGTTTATGCAAGGTAATAGAATTCAAGTGTGGGGGGACAACCATCCCAAGCAAAGCACGACATCATTCAAGCAACCACGACAACAACCAGCTTGGGGGAAAAGGCACCCCCGTGTATCCAGCTAAGTATTCTCTTTCAATTAGTTTTACTTTGTGAGTTTTTCCTAATTAGTAATAATAATAGTCTAAAATAATGAAAACAAAATAAAAAAGAATGTGTCTAGTTTGCTTGATTTTGTTTTTAAAAAGTTGTTAATAAAGAGGACACGAAATAATTCTCTGAACATGGAAATGATGAATAGTTGCTCTGTTGTAATTCCTTTCAAGTACCTAGCTTTCAGCCTTGAATTCTTCTGAGTTTGGATAAGATTGTTTTACTCTGAACTTGAAACTCATGGGTAGCATATGCTTGATCTAAGTCCAGGTAATTGACGGATATGATATGAGAAGGTCTGAGCTACTGTTTATCTTATTCCAAGTGAAACTAAAGTTCTGGAGATTTATCTTTTAAAAAACATAAAAATATTACATGATGAGTTCCTATATGACAAAGCTTGAATTCTCACCAGAGCCATATAAGTTATTTAGGCTAGCAAAACTTTCACATACATGTTGCTTGCAATTGCATTGAGTTTTGTCAAGCTTTGTTGACCCTTATGAGAGGTTTGTCATGCTCTTAAAATCAAGATCACATACACACCACCCACAGATGCACTACTCCTACACTGGGGGTAGGCGCAAAACATGCCTTCCACCTAGATCCACCCAAAAATGGTTTACTCCTACACTGGTAGTAAACACCAAAAATATGTTAGGTTTTTCATCCACCAAATAAATGCTCCAAGTTCTTATTGCTATCCCTCTAAAGTTTTGTTGCAGAAAAGAGACAGGGGGCTATGTAAAAGCTTTTCATGAAAAAAAGAAAAAAAAGAGAGTTGAGAAAAAAATGGACAAGTGTCCGAGATATTGAAAACAATGGGTACTTAGATGCCCGCCTGAAAAAAAGAGAGAAGAAATGAATAAGATAGCCCCTGCTCTCTTGCAAATGTTTCTAAATTTCAAAACAGATATATGTTTTCAAGGAGCAAAGTAGAATTAGGTTAGCCACTATATATATCCACCATATATTCACACACATGCACATCTTGATTTGATTATATGGCTTAACTCTCTTTGGATCCATTGTTTGACTTTACAATATATGCAATGTAAGTATGTTCTAGCTTTCTCCCTACCTATGAACTCCACATAAGCCTTAGTGGTAGGAAGAGAAAAAGGCATAGCATCTTTATTGCCTTGACGAGGATCCACAAATACCACATATATTGAGAGATTTGAGAGCGTCATACAAAGGAATCTCTGAGTTTTATTTTGAAAATTTATAAAAACTTCAGAACGAAGGTGGAACAAAGAACTTGAGATATAGTGCTTGACACGATCGTTTTGTCTTTCAATTGCTCAAGATCCAAGTGATGGCTAAGAAGCTCTATGGTTAAAGATAATATGGGTAAGTTTGAAAGTCAGATCAGTTTATTCTAATTCGGAGGAGAATTCTTGATTGAACGCATGTGTACTTTTGAGGCGTGAAAGCATTGTAGCAACTTCTGATCCATTACTGAGTTTAGCTTCGCTTAGGGACTGGCAAAGGTTAAGTGTGGGGGAGCTTGTTGACGGTCATTAACACCTACATAAACAATCAACATAATTTGCATCTATACTTAATTCCATCACCAAACGTAGGTTTTAGGGTTTAAACTAATGAATTCCACGAGCTCTGGTGATTTATATATTGTAGGAGGATTTATAAAAAAAAACAGCACCGAGACCACTGTCATACTCTTTAAACAAGCAAACTGACATTAGAAAGAGATTAGACCTGTATCCCCAACACTAGAAGACTCTCGAAGACACGAGAAGGCGACCCACCGAAGGAGGGGGGCACCTAGCATTGGACCAGGTCGGCCGACCCCACCCCCAGGTTGACCGACCTCCCTGGAGCCCACTTCTCAGCCAGCTTCAACAAGAACTCTCCCACCGCCATTGAGGTCCAATCTACGCCGTTGCTTAAGTCGGTTTGATCCAAGGGCTCACGATTCATGCTCCGGCCTATATAAATAGCCCTGTACCCCCTGAGGCAAAGGCATCCTAAAACCCTAATTCATATTCTCTAGTCAGGATCAATTGAGAGGGGTCCCATGAAAGGATCAACCTCTCAAAGCCAACTATCAAGAGATGATTAGTCCTCATTAGGATCTAGTCTTTGTATACAAATAGAGAGAGAGTAAGAAAAGAGTTTAGAGGGAGTGCCGGCCTATCGGTGCTACCTCACCTCCATTCATATTTTCCCATTTAAAAAATAGCCACGGCAATTTGATTTGAATTTGAATTTGAAATCCATTTTCGCAAATCAAACACATATAAAAGCAGAATTAAGACATATAAACACATATTATGCATATCTAGCACAAACATATAACACATTCATTGGTGTCATCCATCATCAACCAACATCATTCAAAGTTATTACACATGGATGATGTCATATGTTTACATGTGAAACTAAGATCACCCTGCTAGTTTATACACTTTTCTCAAAAAAGAGGTCCAACAACGTGTAATCCTTGATTTGTAACTTGGTGCTCCAGTTTCTAATCTTCTCGAACTTCGGATCCTGCACTAACTTAGGATAAATTTTGTCATGACCTAGACTTGGCATGCCTATGAGCATCATCATCATGATCATCTTTTCATTTGAAATCCAAATTCTAGAAACCAAACTGCATTTAGTCCGCACACTGTTGATTTGACGGAGAGTCCGCCAGCACGCCAGACTATCCGCCAACTCATCTGCACACCCTGACAGAGTTTAGCTTCTATTAGTTAAATTTTGACACCAACGGATGGTTCGCCAAAACCACGGACAGTCTGCCACACCAACCCATGCAGCAAATGTGAGGTGTCACTTTAGGAATCACCATGGCTCCACCTATCAAACCAGCTATCTAGCTCGTGTTTCACCCAAGCCAGGAGCCTCACTAGCTCACCCATTCACTCTCACTCTCCCACTCTCTCTAGTTCATCCCTCTCTCTCTCTACACTCTCACACTCTCAAGCAAGGAGGAGGAGTACAAGGAGAAGGAGGGGAGGATTGGATGCTGTAGCAGAAAGAGATGACCATGGAGATCACCTAGAAGCTCCCATCCACAAGAGGTAGGGATTAGAAGAGGGAGGAGTCCTCTCACCCTCACCACAAGGAGCTAGGAGGAGGAGGAGAAAGGAAGGACCAAGAAGATTTTGAGTCACCAAGGGGAGATCTAGCTTCTCTAACACCTTGGAGAGCCTTGCATGTTCTCTTTTGCATGTTCTCTTTGCAGCCCTTGGTATGGATTAAACCTAGCAAAACCTATATTTTCACTTCTATTAGCCAAAACCTAGAAATGTCAATTTATGACCTAACTCTATTTTGCACCCAATGTAGATAGATTCACCTGCCTAGATATGCTCCATAGAACACTAGAAACATAGCCTAGTGATGGTTTACACATGCAAGTACCATAGATGAAGTTTTGGATTTCGAGTTGGTAGAAATGTTCATTGTTAGTGACTTGACAGAGAGTCTGACTGCACTGGTGGAGCATCCGTCAATACTGATATTTGTCTATCTGCACTTGAATAGAACATACTATACTACACCGAAGTGTCCGACATATTTGGCGAAATGTCCATTGAATTATGATTTAGAGATAGAGTTCCCAGGCTACAAAATTGATCCAGCGGAGTGTCTGACGATCTCACCAGAGTATCCGCTGAATTATAAACCCGAGGCAGTAAGGAGCTCGAGCGTGACTAGTTCATACCGGACGATCCATCACCTCTGGCGGAACATTCCCATGAACCTAAACAATTAGTAACACCAGCGCCCTACAGACCTAACCTGATGGATGGTTCGTCGCTCCTACGGAACATTCCGTTGAATTATATCCAAACCCAGAGAGGATTCCCGAAAGCACAGACTTTGTACTGGAGAGTATGTGCCTAGTCACGGAGAGTCCGATGGCTCCAGTGTTCTATTAAGTCCCTAAACCACTGGACGGTCTAACAGTCACACCAGACTATACGATGATGTACACTTGAACACTTACACATATGTCACCAAACCTTAGTTAAGTAATATCATTGCATGTCATCCCATAGCATTAAGGATGAAAACGGTCGGAAACGGTCGGAAACGGTCGAAAATGGACTTACAAAATAGAAAACAAAAGCGGTTAATTCGATACATTTCTACATTTTAGCAATTAAAGAACACAAAAAAATGGTTGAAAATGGTTGTGAAACCAATTGAAACTAACAATTTTTTATGTTTGAAAACGGAATCATAATATAAAAAATGAAAGCGGTCGGTTCGGGATATTTCCATTCTGTTTTCATCCTTGCATAGCATATACTCTATGCATGTCACACCTGGTTTTAAAGAACTAAACCAGGTTAGCCATATGTGTGCCCAGGAAGTCCACACATATGTCAGAATGAAAAAGTATCAGAAACAATGTTATTTATTTAACGTACACATAGCTATAATAACACTTACATCAGAGTATCGTGGAACGATGACTAAACTTCAGGCTCCATTCCTCTCAGGGACAGCTGACTGGGGCTTCGTATGCCAAGCACTTCTGATAGACTCCTGGAAACTCCACTACACCTTCATCCTTCTTCTAAGTAGCACATGCTATACACTGAAGTGTGGGGAAAATAGCAAGGGTGAGTCCATGTTGAATTCAACAAGTATAACACAGGGTTCATGAGGCACAAAAGGCTAGACATTGTTTGACTGCATTTAGCTTTTAATTATCATATAATTAGCAATTGAGTAGCATCAAGATGAACCAATTCCCATTAATGAACCAATGATCATTTGTAATAAGGATAATGAATAGCATTAACATGAGCATAATAGTAACAACAACAATTAAACATGATATAACAATGGTGATCAACTATTCTATAAGAATACTCAAGGCCGCTCGTATCCGTGAGCACGGCTAGTATACCAGTTTATTAAACTTTGCGCAGAGGTGTACACTTTTACTATGAGTCATGACTTCCAAATGCATGAGTTTGCAAGGCCCAAAACATCGGAAACCATATAAAACCATTCAAAAGTTCGTCTAACAAGTTAGGGCCATTAGATTCACTCGGTAGGCAGATGTAGGAACCCCCTTTTCAAATGGCACAATTCCTTCTCGGCTATACTCATAGACTAGAGGCTGTCCTACACCCAACGTGGCAAGCCATTCTTACGCCATTTAAGGTAACCACTAACAAGCTAGAAAAGGTCCTTTAAACAACTAAAGCCAGAGCCATATAGCCCTCACAGCTGTACTGTCAATCCTGGTTAATGCTTACATATAATTCCTTATGGAGATAAACTAGAGCAACAATATAACCCCTTGCTCTAACCCCTTTCAACAGTAGTAAAATCATCTTTAAAGGTTGATCGCATAATTCATTAGTCCAATTACAAGATCATTGTTCAAAATTAAGCACTAGCAATAGCTACCCAAATGCATCCCAAGGTTGTCAAGGAATTAAGGTATCAATCGCTATGATAAATCTCTACCGTTGCCAAGGTAGACACATGCATATGACAACAATTATAGTGAATAGGTTAACAAGGATGGTCCTATGTTATACTTGCCTTAACACTTGCCCAAACTTCCTCATACGTTGCTTCTGGTCATCATCTTCTGATCTTCATCCCTCTCGAGCGGCTCTCGTTCTATTCGTAGTAAGCACCAAGCACAAAGAAACATAAAAAACAGGCAAAGCAAAGACAGCTAAGCACATTACACCAATCATAGTTAAGTTTTATAAACAATATGCTAAAACAGGGCTCGTTGCTACGATCAAGAGAACGCAAGAAACGCCAAAAAACTAAGCTACCGTTATAAAGAACGTTTCATTTATAAAAGAGAAATAAAGATTGTGCTTGATTAAATAAAACCATACGAACGTTATTAACTCAGATTGGTTAAATTATATTTTAGTTCAAATCCAAGTTAAAACTAATCATGTTTTATTTATAAATATTGTCATATGGATTGAGCAAGTTTAACTTTGGAAAAGAAATAAACATGTGAGAGCATATAATTGAATTGTATATGACATGAGCAAATTAAAATTAAAAACATATTTATGTTGCTATTAATCAAGTTAACTATGGCGCACAAAAATATGATTGTTAATCTCTATGTTTTTTTTTAATTTGGAAAGCAGTGTGAACAGAGATTAGTCAAAATTAACTAAAAATTTAGAAAACATGAAGCGTGTTAAACGTTGTTGCCATACAGTAGACTACATCGATTCCGACACGACGCAAAAATAATAGATTAAAGCGGAGTTAAAGCGATAAGATATGATGGAATAAGATAACGGCAATGATGAGCATATATAACTACAAAGACTGAGTGGCAGCCTGAGCAGCTCCACACCGTATATGAAAGGTACAATTTCTTGACTGAGGAATAGACAGAGAATGATGAGTTATTATGCATGGCATGACATTAGCACAATATTTGATCAATAAAATAATGGACAATGAGGTGATGCTGACCTTTTATTAATCGGCCATCAAGAGTTTGCTAGTGATGTATGCAACGTTGGTGCTGGTTCTGAGCAACGACGACTTGCAAGATTACAGCACAGATATAGCTCGGTTTGCAGGCGAGTGAGTCAAAACTTGTGGCCGCCGGCTTGTTTTGTTGGAGATGCATGGATCGACAAGCGGACGAGTTCAGAGCAACACGTATGATGGAGGGATGACATCAGTAGGGTATTCTGTGCATGATTTAAGACACACGGTTTCTGAAGATTGAATACATGGGAAAAGAATAGTAACCTCCTGATTATTTTGGTAAAGGAAAGATCCTGTTTGCTGACCCCAGGCGACGACTACTTGCTCGCATGTGCACTGCAGGAGAATTTCGGCTTGTTCATGTACACGTAGACGTAGGCATGCATGGTGGTTGCAAGTTGCGTCGACGGCTTGGTCATCGGACGCCGGACACGAAAGCTCACGAGTGGTGGCCGGCACAGGCCCTGCAGCATTCAGAGCAGAGCAAAACACGTACTGCATGGAGTCGAACTCTGGCAATAGATCAGCACGTGGGTTCTGGTTGATCATACACAGCTTCATGCAAAGCTCGGGGGTCTGCCTTCTCTTCAGAGGTCTGTGGCAAGGGAACCAATAATTGCCCTGGAGCAGACACCAAGGGCGATGATCTGCAGCTGGTGCATCTCAAGGACTTCGATGCAGTGCAGCGGATGGATCGGGATCATCTGGGTAAAGCAGAGCACACCACGTAGGCACGCACGATACGTCAGGCTGCCGAGCGCCGAAGGGAACAACGACGATCGAGAATTGACCGACGGCGGCGGGCGGACTACTTCTCGACGGCCAGATACAAGGAGACCGCAGGAAGGTGCTAGGGCTCACAGCGCTGGCGGTGCGTTTGCGAGCTCGGCGAGATCCGAAGTGTGCGGCGGCGGCGGCTCGGTCAAGATTGACTGGCTTACTTTTAGGGTTTTAGAAGAGAACAATGGACTAGGCTTCTATATATATGTATATATGGACATGATGTCTGGCTGGCCATACATATACGTATATCCTTGTTCTTCTCAACAGCCACGTCCACGAAGTCCCAAACGAACATCCCATAGTCACGTATATGCGTATATCTCCTGAGTTCTCTCTATGGCAAATAAGTTGTATGCAAGATCAGATTCCCTACAGGTTGTACAGGAGTCGTGGCGAGGGCAGAGGCACGAGCCTGTCCTGGGCAATGATGGGGCACACTCGGACTAACAGACTGGCAGCTCGATTCAACTTGGAGATTGACCATGGCTCTTAAAGAAATAGGCACGGTGGCGTGGAGCAGCATCTTATCGTGATGAGCATTGTCAGGCCGGACAGCGACGTCCGGCGGCCGGGCCAAACATGGAGCAGAAAGTGGCGGCGGTCGAGTGCCTCATATGGTCTTCCCCTCACGTGATGAAGATGGATCAGCAGCAGACAGGACAGAGCTTCGGTCGCTCTTCACACACCTCTGCATCTGCGAGCTTCTCGACTGCAGATCGATGTCGCAACGGTGGTCATCGCCTCGTCGATGCTTCATCACATGACACAGTGCTCCGGCGTTGGTTCAACGTCAGTGACGAGATCAGGATGACGGCTTTCGAGGGTTGCACACCGGCAACAGAGGTGTAGATCGATCCTTTATTTGGTGGCGGCTCACGAAAGGCCGAGGGCAGGACGTGATGCTGAAAAAGATCGACTCCCAGATGAATATGGTGACGTAAATATATACCCAAGGCTTGGACCGAGTTGGACTAGGGTTGGAATTTATTATTTTTTGGACTATTTAATTTCATGACTAAATATAATTCTAGAAAATATTGAATTACTATTTGAGCCACGATAAATACTCTTAAAATTCTGAAAATTAGGGGAAAATTTCCAAAAGACATTTTGGAACATGAGGAATCCAATGAAGTATTTGGAGCTCATGAAAAGATATTCTGGAGCATCTAAAAATTAGATTATGCTCCCAGAAAAGATAGAAAAGTTCAAGAAGAATCCAGAAACTTTTCACGGATGCTAATAGAGATAAATCGATAGATGGTGAACTCAAAAGAGTGATTTGATTGAAGTACAAGAAAATATTTTGGGAAACTCCGAATGAAATGATTAAGCTTTGAGAAAGAAGGAATTTTATTTAGAAACAAGTTTATGTAAATTCATTAATCGAATTAATAGGATTAATTTAATTAACAAGTGACATCGTAAATATTGCCGCTAGCATGTAGATTACATCGAGCAAAAGCCCGTCAAATTAATTTAGAAAATTTAGAAAACCACAGTTTTTTGTATCTAAATTGGCAAAAACTTAAATTGATCTTGTCAAGTTTTATATAAATATTTTAACCATTTATTTTATTTAGTGTTTTATATTCACAACCCAAAATTAGAAATTTTGGGGTGTGACAATGCATTGCACTCATCAAGCATCATGCATGTTGTTGACACCTGTGGAGGCACACAGAGACAATATCCGCAAGCGCATGAGTATCGAAGTAGCTTTCTTCCGGAAGTATTCCAAGTATCATATCCACAGAGAAACATGTGTGTCGTCTAAACTCTAGTTTGTCTAGAGGTAGTAATCAAGGTTTAAGATATGAATAGAGCGAATTCCTATGGTTATGACCCTAGGCAAAGCAAGGCTATGATTCTAATGTTCACTTTGAGATGCCACTAGACGGTAAAGCATTGTTCAAAGATTACTCTACCAACGTGATTATGGTCCTACTAATTTAAGAACCTACTTAATTCGGTGTGGACGACAAAGGATAGACGGGGTTATCACCACCCGCTGCTACCACACAACCAGAAAGCAAGGAGCAAACACAGGTAACCGATAACCTAAGCACCACGCTTACTCTAACAATTACTACTCTAATCTAGCTAGCAAGAACTAGAGCACTCAAAAGAACTATGAACCCATGAACAAAAGAGCACAAAACTTACTTTAAATAGAAATCAATTACCAAAGATTTCTCAGATATCGACTTGGAAAAGTCTAGATCCGCTAAAGTACAAGCCGTAGAGGTAGCACCGACAGGCCGACACTCCCTCCAAACTCTTCCCTTACTCTCTCTATATACAAAGACTAGATCCTAATGAGGACTAATCTTCTCTTAATAACTAGCATTGAGAGGTTGATCATTTCATGGGACCCCTCCCAATTGATCCTGACTAGATAATACGAATTAGGGTTTCGTGATGCCTCTAGGGAGGGGGTACAGGGCTGCTTATATAGGCCGAAGCGTCCACCGTGAGCCCTTGGATCAAACCAACTTAAGCAACATCATAGATGCAATTCTAGGAGGCAGTGGAGAAACCTTCTGGAAATGGAGAGTGAACAGGCCCCATAGCAGGCTGGCCAGCCCACTTTCGTGGCCATTTGGCCCAACCTTTAGTAGTTTGCCTTCTTGAATGTTCTAGAGTCTTGTTTCCTTTGATGACTAGATCCTCCTTAGTAGTTTTCTGGATAAACCCTGCTGAAAACATAAATTCACCAAAACTCATGGAATTTATTAGTTTAAACCCCTATACCTATCTTTTGTAATAGAATTAAGCACATAAGCAGGTTATGTTGATGGTTTATAATTGATGTTAGTGACCGTCAACAAGCTCCCCTAAGCTTAACCTTTGCCAGTCCCTGAGCAAAGCTAAACTTGAACAAAAATGGATCAGGAGTTGCTTCAATATTTTCGCGCCTCAAAAGTACACATGCGTTCAATCAAAAATTCTCCTCTGGATTAGAATAAACTAATCTGACTTTCAAACTTACTCATATTACCTTCAACCATGGGGCTTCTTAGCCTTCACTTGGATCTTGAGCAATTAAAAGACAGAACGATCAAGTCATGCACTATGTCTCAAGTTCTTTGTTCAACCATTGTTCTGAAGTTTTTTTATAAGTTTTCAAAATAAAACTCAGAGATTATATTGTATGACACTCTCAAGTCTCTCAATATATGTGGTATTTGTGGATCCTAACCAGGGCAATAATGATGTTATGCCTTTCTCTTCCTACACTGAGGCTTATGTGGAGTTCATAGGTAGGGAAAAAGCAAGGGCATACTTGCAATGCATATATTGTAAAGTCAAGCAATGGATCGAAAGAGAGTTAAGTCATTCAATCAAATCAAGATGTGCATGTGTGTGGATGTATGGTGAATATATTTGGTGGCTAACCTAATTCTACTTTGCTCCTTGAAAACTTATCTCTCTTTTCAAACTTGAAAATATTTTTGCAAGAGAACAGGGGCAATCTTATTTATCTCTTTTTTCTGAGTACCCATTGTTTTAAATATCTCGGACACTTGTCCATTTTTTCTCAACTTTTTTATATTCTTTTTTATGAATATCTTTTGCATAGCCCCATGTCTCTTTTCTGCAACAAAACTTTTGATAGATAGCAACAAGAACTTGGAGCATTTATTTGGTGGATGGAAAACCTATCAAGCATGTTTTTGGCATTCACCCCCAGTGTAGGAGTAGAATTTTTTTGGGTGGTTCTAGATGAAATGCATGTTTTTGCGTCTACCCCAGTGTAGGAGTAGTGTATATGTGGGTGGTGTGTATGTGATATTAATTTTAAGAGCATGAAAAACCTCTCATAAGGGTCAACAAAGCTTGACAAAACTCAATGCAAAAGCAAATAGCATATATGTGGAAGTTTTTCAAGACTAAATAACATAGATGGCTCTGGTGAGAATTCAAACTTTGTCATACAGGAACTCATCATACAACATTTTTGTGTTTTTCAAAAGCCACGTTTTCCTAGACGGTAAACGGTAAACGGGCGGTGACCCTCCGTTTAGCGTTTAGACTGTGTAGACGCCGTTTAGACGGCGTCTAAACGGATTAAACGGTTTTGTTACTGTAGCAAGGTTTCAACAGTTTTGTATATATAATTATATATAGATGTCAATTTTACATGTAAGATACCTTGCATAATTCCATAAGTCACAGAACATGTACAAAACATGAGAAGGGAAAAGAACATGAGTCACAGAACTGCACATACCTTGCATAATTTGAGTTTCTGAACTTGCATAACTCCATGTCCACTCCTTTGACTCGATATAATCTATGCACATATAGGAGAAAATAAGTACTGTGACATGCAAACTAAAGCCACATGCAATATGCCAATATTTGACTCTTTGCAAACTAAAGCCACATGCAGTAATATGAAAGTTCACAAATTAGTTTAGAATTAGGCAATTAGCAGAAGTGGCAAGCATTAGGCAAATCACAAATGGTTCACAAACAACCAACACACAACATAGTTCTCAGTTCTCACAAGGCACAAATAGGACAACATTACACAAATAGTTCACACTCATAATAAAAAAACAAGGCTCTGATCATATCATATGACTTGGAGCAGCTCAATCGTCACTAGTCCCAGCCCCCTCCTCTGCCTCATAGCCTGCTGTGACCACATCTTCTTGGTCAGATTCAAACTCAATTTCTTCCTCGTCAATATGATCATCCTCAGGTTTAGGTTCAGAGTATATGTCTTCTTCAATCTCTCTTGGCTGATTCAGTCTTGCACTTCTCCGAAGTAAAGTGACTTCCTCAGCACCACAAGTTTCTGCAATTAGCTGCCACGTCAGCCCCGTAACAGGATCAACATCATTGATTTCATCCTCTTCTCCACCTTCCACAATCCACCCTTGAGCATATGTTGCTTCAGTAGCTAGAAGGGGATCCACCTTTTGGTTCTTCTTAGCCTTATCTTTCTTCTGTGCATGGAGAGCATTGAATTGAACAAACACAAGTTGCTCAAGCCACTCACAAGTGAGCTTGTTCCTTCTTTTAGTATGAATCTACAAAAATCATATTGTGAAAGGAGTGTATACAACACAAATTTTGAGAATTTGAAGCTCTTCTTTATGAATTAGGATTTAGGATGCTTACCCCTTCATGGCAACTCCAATTTCTTTCACAACCTGATGCACTTGAAGTCAAGGATAGAATTCTGATAGCCATCTTTTGTAGTACTGGTACTTGTGTTCCATAGTTTCCCCACCATTTGGCTGCAAAAAATAGAAACAAAAAAATTAGTGAAACTTGTGCAGCCAGTTACAGCCAGCAGCAACAGCAGCCAACAGCCAACAAAAAAATTACTAAAACTTGCATACCAGGATTCATGTCAAAGTCCTTACAGCCAGCAGCTGCCACTTGTTTTCCAAAATGACCAACACGATCTTTGAACCTATGCACCTCCTCATTCAGTACTTGGGCTTGCTTATCATAATCACCATGGTAGAATGTTTCTACAGCTGTTAAGAAGCCATCCATGACTTCCTCAGATTGAAAGATGGAGTCATCATTGTAGCTATAATAAGGGTTCAAGAAATAAGCAGCCTTGTGAAGAGGACTGTCCAGCCTATTTTTCATCTTCACATCAATGATTTGCATGATAGAACTATACAACCCTGCTGCCCCAGGAATGTTTCCAATAGCCACCTTGATGTCTCCCTTGGCCTTAAGGATTTCTCCATAAAGAAATGCCATTGATGGCTTCACATCCCCATCAATCATCCGAAGGACTTTCACCAATGGCTCAAATACCCTCAAGCAAAGTGCAACAGAACTCCAAAAATTTGGCCTCACCAAGGTGGTTGTGGCTTGCACTCCTTTTGCACTCTTGACATGGCTTATCTTCTCCCACTCTTCACTTTGAGACATCTTCCTTAGCTGCTCCTTCTTATCAAACAAACTCTGTAAGGTGAGAAAGTTGGATGCAAATCTAGTCACGCCTGGCCGAACAATCTCTCTTTTCTTTGTAAACTTCCTCATCAATGCCAAGGTCCTATGGTGTGCATAAATGAAGATTGTCAATGCCTTTGCTTGCTCAATTGTGGTCTTGAACTTCTTCATCTTTCCCATTTCTTCAAGCATCAAATTGATTGTGTGAGTTGCACATGAAGTCCAAAATATTTGAGGCCTCTCTACAGACAATAAATCCTTTGCTGCCATGTTGTTTGAAGCATTATCTGTGACTACTTGAACTATATTGTCAGCCCCAACTTTGTCAATGCAGCTGTTCACATACTAAAAAATGAGTTCTCCAGTGTGGGACTCGGCTGAAACTTCTTTTGACTCATGAAAGCTTGTACCAATGCTACAATTGACACACATATTCATAATGCTTCTTCGTTTCTGATCAGTCCAAGCATCTGTCATAATGGAGCAACCATTCTTGCTCCATTCTTTCTCATGTGCCTTCAACATCTCCTTTGTATCTTGAACTTCCTCTTGCAGCAGCTTCTCTCTCAACTCATGCTGATAAGGCTTCTTTGCACCCGGCCCAAAGCGACTGGCAGCTTCAATCATTTGATCAAACTCTGTATTATTGATTGCATTGAAAGGTACTCCTAAAAAAGTAAAAATTAATGCAATTCATGGTTAAAAACTTGGAAGTTAGGCAACAAAAATCAAATACTTGCTGCAAAGGCTGAACTGAAACAAACTTACTGCGAACGTACAACCATCTTGCCACATATCTCTTGAACCTATAAAGTCTTTCTTTCTTGACATGCTCGCTGATATTAAGCTGATGGAGCTTCTTCCCCTTGTCCAACGAACTAGAGTCCATAGGCTTTGTGAAGTTGTCCATAGGACCCATCACACGCGATCCTGAGCCCCAATCTCATCAAGCCCAGTTTTTTCTTCCGGTTCTACATCTGACTCAACATCAATTGTAACAGCATCTCTAACCTCTTGTTCTTTCTCCCTTCTAGCCCTTTTAGCTCTCCCAGACTCTTCAATAGCTTTCCTGCACTTTGCTTTGTCCTCTTCGGTTGCATTGGGGCATGCACGAACATCTCCTTTCTTGCCGCAAATATGCAATTTGAGCCTATAGATTCCTGCCTTCACAACCTTTGGGCACAGCTTGCACTTGATTACATTCAAATCATTTGGATCAATCAAAACCCCATACTCCCACCCCACATCATCAGAATTTCTCTTAAGGGCAGGGGCACGAGCTGGCTCTGGCTGGTCCACGGATGCACAAGTCGATCCAGCAGATGACATCCTGCAAATGGCATGTCATCGACCTTTCAATCAGAGCATAACAGAGCAAGATTGATGCAATTCATGGTGCTAATTCGAAGTAAATGGAATCAGAGCAAGATTGAATCATAACAGAGCAAGATTGATGCATAACAGAGCATAACAGAGCATAACAGAGCAAGATTGATGCATAACAGGGAATCAGAGCAAGATTGAATCAGAGCATAAGCATAATAGAGCAAGATTGAGAGCAAGATTGAAGTACTTAATCGAGCTAATCAGAAACAACAAGTAAATGGAAGAACGGACAGAGCAGTACCTGGGATTGGGAGGCAGTTCGGTCGGAGGAGGCGTCAAGGCTGGAGCTGCTGCTGCTCGGAGGCGGCGTCAAGGCTGGAGCTGTTGCTGCTCTGAGGAGGCGTCACGGCTGGAGGAGCTGCTGCTCGGAGGTGGCGTCACGCGCGCAGGACGGAGGCGCGACGCGCGCAGGACGGAGCCACGACGCGCGCAGGACGGAGCCGCGACGCCCGCGCAGCTGGAAGTTGGCCTCGTCGCCGGCGCGCTGGTCGACGCGCGTGCAGAGGAGGGAGCCGCGACGCGAGCGCAACTGCAGGTCGGCCTCGTCGCCGGCGCGCTGGGACGCGCGTGCGCGAGAGCTGGCGGCGGCGTGCGTACGAGCTGAGCAGAATGGGGAAATTTCCTCTCAACCCTAGCCTCCGGTACTTGTACCCGGCCCAAAACTTGTCGAGGAGCCTGCCAAGGCGCCAACTCTTCCCGCCTGCTGCTCCCGCCCCGTTCCCTCTTCCCGCCTCCTACCCGGTTCCCTTCCCGCCTCACGCCTGCTGCTCCCGCGCATCGATTTGGGCCGCGGCCATCACCTAAACACCCGTTTATTCCCGTTCCAGGCGTCCATTCTCGTTTCCCTGCCGTCCCGTTTAGCCCGTCTTCAACGTTTATTCCTGTTTTTGACCGTCTAAACGGGAAAGCCGTTTAACTGTCCGCTCAGGCCCTAAACTTCATGGCACCCTGTCGTTTACCGTCTAAACGCGTTTATATGGCCGTTTAAAACCGTTTAGGAAAACGTGGTTCAAAAGATAAATCTCCAGAACTTTAGTTTCACTAGGAACAAGATAAACAGCAGCTCAGACCTTCTTATTTCATATCCGTCAATTAGTTAGACTTAGGTCAGGTATATGCTACCCACGAGTTTCAAGTTCAAAGTAAATTTTTATATCAAAATAGTCTTACCCAAAACTCAGGAGAATTCAAGGCTGAAAACTAAGTACTTGAAAGGAATTACAACAGAGCAATTATTTATCATTTCCATTTTAAGTGATTATTCTGAGTCCCCTTTATTTTATTAGCTCTTAAAAGTAAATTAAAGCAAACCAGACACACTCTACACATTGTTACTATAAATGACTGTAACTATTTATTTTGTTTATAGTTTTTTAACATATATATAAAGAGCAAACTTAAAAATAATAAAACAAACATGGAAGAGATACATACCTGGATACTGTCACACCCATTTAACGACCAAATGCAGTGTATACTCTTATATGTGCCCAGAGATCAATCACACATAAGTTAACAAATTATAAAGGATGTATCATCACAAATGTTATTACATCACGATTATTAATACATAGTCTTTACACAAATGTAGCGGAAGTAAAATATAAAACTCTCATGGTAGCTGTAACACCTCAGGTGTTTAGCTCCATAACTGCATTGCATTTGCATGAGCATAAGCATGCATCATTTCATATTATTTTATGTGATTGCAACTAAGGTAGTTGTTTCTAGAACTTTGTTTGGTCACATCATGTGACACTAGAGAATTGGTGTAACTAAAGGGTAGAGTATCCAATTATATCTTACAACACCTTAATTACACTTAGGATCATTAGTGGAACAATGTTCATGTTGACCAAAATGACCAAATTGCCCTCCTAAGTGTTGTTTCCATGCTAATTAGTGAAGTCATGTAAACTGAACCCTCAGAATCACCAGCTTAGAAGCAAAACCAGTTCAAGTCCTTATTAACAAAGTTGTAGTAAAAATTGTAAGCTTCAACTTTGTCAATTAGCTCAATTCATGATTCAGTCCCTAAGCCAGCCAAATTTCCACTTTTCTATGCTGCTGATTTTCTGTTGTTTCACAAAAACAGATTTTGTTCCTGGCTCTATAAATCCCAAAACATGTCGATTCAGGTTTAGCTCATATTGACAAAGTTGTAGAGAATTTCATGAGCTACAACTTTGTTAATTAGCTCATCTCGTGATTCGGGCTGGTTTTAGAGCTACAGGGCTTGAAAGTTGCTGCTGTTCTGGGGTGGTCAATGTTGCCAATGTTGTACGCCGGCCGTGGCCCCACCGGTCAGGTCCGAGCGGCCTTCTTGAACGCCACGACGCTGCCTCCGCCTCACTCCCGCCATTGTCTCTCTCTCGCCCGGTGCTCACCGAGCGGAAGAAACCGAGCCGCCTGCGGCGCCGCGCGCTCCGCCGCCGCCGTGTGCGCTCACCGTCGCACCACCGGCCAATACACCACGCCCACAGCTCCGCCACCACCTCCCGAACCTCGTCGAACCCTCCTTTGGAGCAACCGAGCAGTGTAAGGGCGCATTGCCGGCTTTTCCCCCGCTCGGAGCTCACCGGCGCACCGCCGCCTGCGGTGCTTGCACTCGGCCATGCTCCTCCACCTTGCCTCGGTCCTCAATAGGAATCTCGTTAGGTCCGCCTTGGCTCTAGGAAGCGAATGCGCACCTCCGGTGACACTTGGTGCTCGGAGCTCACCACCGCGCCACCGTGCGCCATCACCGAGCCGCCGCCGCCATGGCCGTCATAGCTAGGGCTTGGTAGTGTCCCCGATTCGAGAGTCAACCAGGGTGGGAGGTCAAGGGGAACACGGTGGTATCCTTGCTTTCGTCGGAGTAGCCATCACCGACGAGTTGGAGCTCGCCGGAGTCGGCGGCGTCCGTCTTCCCCTGTCTTGTGTCACCGACACGCGGGTCCCACCGGTCAGATGTGCCTGGGTGGGAGCTAGCTCGGGCCGCGCGTGTTGGGCCGCGCTGGTGGATTGGGCCGGCCCTGTGACTAGTTTCGGTTTCCATTTTACTTTTCATTTTATTCTTTTCACAGATTTATATGCTGTGTTGTAGAAATTTTATCTCCCATTTTATGGATCCATTTGAGGTGGTCCAAATTTTGTTAGACTCTAAGTGAAGTGTAGTATTTAGGAAAAATATCAAATATATATGTAATGTTTAGTTTCTGGGAGATTTAAATAGGTTTTTGAAATGTGTTTTAGATTGCATGCAAATTTGTTTAAATCATATCTTGAGTCTCAGTGTTCTAAAAATTATGAAATTTGGTGGGTAGGCTAATTTATACTTGCTCTAGCTTTGGTAAAAATTTGGGCAGTAGTGCTTAAGTACTTTTCAAGTTATAATGCTATCTTGTTATTTTAGGAAATACTTAAATAAATTTTAGTAATTTTTCTACATGTGCAATGTTCTTATAACTTTTTGGAGAATGTCTTGGTACCCTAGAGTGTCTAAGAAAATTAGGAAATCTGTTGTTTGACACTTTTTACTATGCTTTGTTATTTATACAAAAATCAGCCTTTTTGGCTTGTGAATTTTGTTTGGGGAGTTTCGTTAAATAATTTTAGTTCAAATTTTTACAGAGGTCTCTTTTTGGTTCATAGAGTCTCCTGTAATGTTTGTAGAATTTTAGGAGTAGTTTACATATATGTTTAAAATCCCACTTAATTAATTGAGTAAATTAAGAAATGAGTATAAATAAATATTCTAGGTGGGCACACCTTACTTTCTGGTGTTTTTGTGACCTTTGTGAACTTGTGGTAACATTAGTTTGGTCTTATGGGATGTTTGCCACATAAATAAATATTTAATCTTTGCAATTCTAGGTTTTCTAGACAGCTGGTAGTATTTCTAGGTTTGACCTTTGATAAAGGTGGTTGCTGGAAAACTTGTAAGTACCAAAGTTGTAGTAAACTTGATAAACTAGCTTGTGTCAAAATTTGGGAGCATTTGGCTTAATAGTTTGGGAGTTATTGCTGTTTAAAGTGCTAGTCCAGAATTGGCTACTCTCTGTTTAGAGAGGACAGATTCTGGAACTTTGGAATTTCGACTAGGTAAACTTTGAAATTAAGTGTTGTGGTCTGAAAATATTTTGTAGTGCATTTCTTAAGCTTTCCAGATTGTCTTAGACCATAACTTTTGGAGTTAGGAATCTTCAGTTATGTTAGAATCTTTGAGCTGCTGTCCAGAATGTCTTACTGTGGTAACCTTAGTAATATTACTCTTGTGTTGTTAGGTGTTAGGGTCTTAACCGAAGAAGAACAGCTGTATCTTAGGTTGAGTAGCTTAGCTAAGTACTTCTCCACCGGAGAAGAGATTTGCACGTACTAATAAAGTAACTTGATTAGATTATTGTTTTTTATTTCTGAAATGCATTTCATTCCGAGCATGTTGCACCTCTATGCATCCATGATATTTATTGTGCTTGCATGCAATAGGTGTACCGGAGGGGGTAACTCTCCTCGAATTCGAGCCTGTGATTCCGGAGGAAGTCCAGGACCTGCCGGAGCAGCCAGAGGAACCAACCGGTGACGAAGCTCCTGCCGAAGATCTACCCGAGTGTCCTGACCACCGGCCCTCGACCTTTCTGAAAGGCAAGCCCCGGTGCATGCTGAACCCATCATTTTATAAATCTATCTTGAGTACTTTTAATTGTTTAATGCATTAAGTTGTAGGAGTTGTATGAAAACAATTGTTGCATTATACCTGTCCTTGTCCAGATATCGTACTTAACCCTATATTAGGTTTAGGCACGTGTCAATGCTTAGCCCTGCTTAGTACGATAGAAGTCGGGTGATTTCCGGTCATCCACGAGATGTAGGAAGGAGTCACGAGTGGCTTTATGGCTATCGTGGATGGAACCATGCTTTAAAATGAAATGGAGACCGGGCGGGAGTTCGATAGTACAGCTGCAAGACACTTCACGTCTTGGGTGTGGAGCTATGCCCATCTGAGTCGTTTAAGGACCGATTCGCTGTACGTCCTTGAGTCATGTTGAACGCAGTCCAACACTTAGTTGGTCGGATAAGTCGTTCCGACCGCGAAGCCGAGTAATGTGATTCAGGCCGGGAATCGAATGGTAGGTTGCTTCTTGGAGGAGAGAAAGGATGTGCTTGGGGACATTGGCGTGAGACCAAGGGGGGTTAGAGTTCCTATCACCTGGTAGAGTGTCGCCCTTGGGGTCGCGACATTATTCGGACCCACGATTCCTGAATCATATGAAATGGTGGCCTGTGCGACCCTAGCAGGGGTCTGCACGGTGAGTGTTAGAAATACCCCTCCAGCTGGATAGGAATTCAATTCGAATCACCGTCGCTCCCGGTTAGTGAGCACTTGACTTGAGCAGCGGCAATGTAGATCTCATTAAATGAACCGGTGGTTAAGGGAATGATACAATGTTGCCACAATTCATACCTGCTCTAGATATAATAATGATAATTGTTTGATTGTAATCAAGTGCATGCTTAGTACAGGTGCTAAGATAGATGACAGGTAAATGCTAAAAATAAATGCTAGTACAGGTTAAAAGAGTTTAAATTACTTATGCTTTTTCCGCAAAAGGTAATGTCAGCCAGCTCCAATTATGAAAGTCTTGCATAATCCTTGGTGTCATCTTATTTCTGGTTTTTGACGGGTAAGTCTAGCTGAGTACATTCCAGTACTCAGGGTTTATTCCCTCCTGTTGCAGATGATATGCTCTACCAAGGCTTCTGCAAAAATTGTCTCCACCCTGCGGGTGACGAAGACTAGATCACTAGGGCGTGATCATCTTTTATGTACTTTCCTGATGCTTTTATGGGTTGTCGATCAACAAGACTGGCAGTAGTTAAACAACTGGTGTGTGTGTATGCTTCCGCTACTTTATAAACTTGGTTTGTAATATTTGTGACTCCATGTGTGGAAACTTATTTCGGAACTACTTGTGTAATGTAACGTATGATGTTGTATGTTGAATGATGTGATCTTGGTTGTAAGCAAGTTGGTTTGAAATCCTTCGTGGTTTCGATTGACTACCGGGATTATATGGGCTCAAGTTAGAAAACGTGAGCGCTTCGGTGCTTGTTTTTATACTTGTGCTCTTATAATTTGGTCGGTTCTGTTGTAGCTGGTACCGGAGCATAATTCAACATTAAACACATCGTACGAGTATTTAAAAACAAAAGTATTTGATTATGAAAAGGGGTTAAAACATTAAAAATTATTTTCATAGGTATGCCAGTGATCACATCCCTTAGCCCAAATAAGGACTCTTAGGTGGCTTATTATAAAGACTAACTTGGGGGCCTTGTTTGTTTTCGTTTCGTCGTCCATACGGCGTGATATTGTATGGATGCCATCCACTTGGGTGGTAATGTATGGATCAGTTGCCTCGACGCCCTGGTAAGTGTGAGTTATGAGAGCATGATCATCCAACCGGCGATCTAGGGGAGAGTAGTTTTGGTGACTTGCATACTTACATGTTTAAACCGTGTAATTATGTCGGCACTTAATTGCGGGAACCTTTATATCGGGTAGCTTTGATACTAAAGTATATACATCAGGGGATGTGTATATGGAAAGTATTTAATTTACTGCTTTCTTGTGTGCTAATTTTGGGGAAACTGTTGGGCTGAAATGAGATTTTTCTGCAGGTACACTAACAGCGCAAACGAGTAGACCGATAGTTTCGTCTATATGAGAGAACGTATGTATGCCACCGCCTAGCGTTAGAAATTTATGATTCTACTAGGATGAGAGGGCGTACGGAACGTGCATGCATCATGTTTAATTATATCATACATATCATTTACTCCCTCCTTAAAAATTTCAATAGTCTCGACTAAATTAAATTTCGTATCCCCTAAATGATCCTCACTTTCAGTCGTATCTTGTTGCTACAGATGGCACATACCAAGAGGACCGCTCGCAAGTCCACTGGAGGCAGGGCACCTCGTCACCAGCTCGCTCCACGTGAGCCCCGCCCTGAGCCCACTGAGGTGGAAAGGCTGAGGGCTGAGTTGGCCAAAGTGACTGCTGCCCGGAATGCAGCGCGCCAGCAACTGGAGCAAGTGATCCGTGATCATGATCAGGAAACCCTTGCAGTCCAGAGATTGACAGTAGCAAACCGCAACTGTCAACGCATGCTGGTCCATGTCATGAATCAGAGGGATGAAGCCTAGCACGAGGAGAACGTTCTGAGAGCTCGTCAGTTTGAGCTCGAGCAACAGTTGGAGAATGCTGAAGAATACAATGACAATCTTCATGAAGAAGTGCACCGCCTGAACAACCAGCTTAATCCTCTGCTGCCTCAAAACAACAACGCAGATGAGGACATGGGTTCAGGAATCTTCATGGCTGAAGATGATGATGAAGTGGAGGTCAATGGGCCCCAAGATGCCGCACCAGAAGAAGCACCAGAAGAAGCACCAGAAGAAGAAGAAGAAGAAGAAGATGAGGAGTTAGAGCCTGTTAGTGATGAGGACGGCGGGGAGATCCTTGACACCGACTCTGAGGGCGATGCTTATAGTAGTCATCGCGTAGCTACAATGTTAGGATCATCTTTTGTGCCCTCCCTATGTTAGAGAGAGGCTTTGTAATAACTTGGCTTTTGGGATGTAAGGTCGAACCCTATGTTTCCTGGATGTTTAGTTGGAACCTGTTAATTTCGATCGCAATTAGATGACTTATTGTGTTGCGTTTGATGATGGTGTCACGATTAGCACCCTTCGGTGCCGCGACGAAACCGAGGGCCTCCTATGGCGCGCGACATAAGGCTATGCTGCTTGGCACGCGCTGGTATCGAGGTGGCTAGTCAAGATCCACCATGGAACTCTACCGTTGAGAAGTCTCTTTGTGGTCAGTTTGAAGTAGCATTTCTCAGACAACTAAAAATGTTGAGATCAAATCCAAGTACCGGGCGAAAGGTCAAAAATCACATAGATATTAACGTAAACGGTTCAGTAACTGTTGTGCTCCTTGTGAGTGAGCCTTTATCAAAGTACATCTTGTTGGATTCCCTCGCATGATTGCGTCAATTGATGCGCTTGAATGGATTGTGCGGTTGTGATGAATGATTGTGCCATGATTATTTTGAGAAGTCCATTTCATGAAGTCAGTTTGACATATTTACAATAATTCATCTACAAATTTCCCACATCGTCAGTGCTCATTGGCTATGCATTTTGCAGATGTCGTACAATCTCCGTCGGGGTCGTGGCAATGAGGATGAGGAACAGCCACCCCCTCCGCCACCACCTACCCCGGCTGAGCTGATGCAGACCGTGGTCGAAGGGCAGCGCATGCTGGCAGATGCTATGCGCCAGCTTGCCAACCGGGAGGCTCGTCATGGCCGCCAGGGCCCAAAACCCAATCAGTACAGTGATTTCAAGGACTTTCTTGATACTAAGCCCCCGCTCTTTAAGGAGGCGGAGGAACCACTGCAAGCTGATGAGTGGTTGAATACTATTGAACAAAAGTTTCGTCTGCTTCGCTTGACTGATGAGCTAAAGACTGAATATGCTTCTCACCAACTGCATAGTCCAGTGGGTATTTGGTGGAGCCACTATCGTTCCACACTGCCTGCAAATGTCCCGATTGCTTGGGACCAGTTCAAGGCCGCATTCCGTGGGAACTATATTCCTCCAGGTCTTATGGCTATCAAGCACACAGAATTCATGAGGCTGTCGCAGGGAAATAAAAGCTTGACTGAATATCTGCAATCTTTCAACAACCTGGCAAGGTATGCCACAGAGTTTGTGGATACCGATGCCAAGAAAATTGCTAGCTTTAAAAGAGGCCTCGATCCAAAGCTGATGAAGACTATGGGCACTAGCAAGTGTACTACCTTCGATGAATTTATCAATGATGCTCTGACTCAAGAAAACAATAACTCTATCTATGCTGCTTCTAAGAGCCGCACGAGGGCACTTGAGGCAGGTGCTTCACAGTCTCGAGCTCCAGCTGCCCCAAGGGCTCCTCCTCGCCCTCCTGCCACAAGTGCTAAGTTTCGTCCTCCGCAAAAGAAGGCGCCAGTGAAGACTAGGTTTCGCAAGGCATATACAGTGGCTCTGCCAAAGGGTAATTCGGGCCAAGGCAGCTCCAGTGTTCCTCCTAGCAACATGCCTTGCTGGAACTGCAACAAGCCAGGCCATTGGTCCAGGAACTGTCCTTACCCTAAGAAAAATGTCAACCAAGGTGGCCGTCAAGGGCACGCTCATTATAACAGTATTGAGGAAATCCCATCTGGTGAGGTTGTCACTGCTGGTAAGTTCCTAGTTGACCAACACCCTGTAGTGGTACTTTTTGATTCAGGTGCTTCACATTCCTTTATCAGTCCTAAGTTTGCATCAGAGTTTGCACACAAATTGCATACTGTTGAAGGTGGGGGTTATTATATTAGCGCAGCAAGTGGGAATATTTCCACAAATAAAGTAGTGGGGAATCTTGAGCTTGAGATAGAAGGGCGAAAGTACTCGCTTGCCTTAGTGGTTTTGCCGGGATTAGGCATAGATGTTATTCTGGGTATGAATTGGATGAGTCAGAATGGGGTACTCATTGATACATCTACTCGGGTAGTTATGCTCAGAGATCCTACAGATCAAAAGGGTTTTCTGGTACAACTTCCCAGAAAAGTTGATTTGTCTGGGGAAGTTCATGCTGTGCAAGCAAAGGCGTTGGCCGAAATTCCAGTAGTAAATGAGTTTCCGGACGTTTTTCCCGATGATTTGCCGGGGCTCCCTCCAGATCGGGATGTGGAATTTAAAATTGAGTTGTTGCCTGGCACGGCTCCCATCGCTAGGAGACCTTATAGGATGCCTCCGAATGAGTTAGCTGAACTTAAGGTGCAATTGAACGAACTTTTGAAGAAGGGGTTGATTCGTCCCAGTTCGTCTCCGTGGGGATGTCCTGCTATCTTTGTAAAGAAGAAGGATCAGTCATTGCGAATGTGCGTAGATTATAGACCTCTCAATGCGGTCACTGTCAAAAATAAGTATCCTCTACTGCGCATCGACATCTTGTTCGATCAGTTGTCTAAAGCGAAAGTTTTCTCCAAGATCGATCTAAGATCTGGTTACCATCAAATCAAAATCCGTCCCGAAGATATTCCAAAAACGGCTTTCTCGACAAGATACGGCCTTTATGAGTATCTTGTTATGTCTTTCGGCCTGACAAATGCCCCCGCACACTTCATGTACTTGATGAATTCGGTGTTTATGCCCGAATTAGACAAGTTTGTGGTGGTATTTATTGATGACATCCTGATATATTCTGTAAATGAGGAAGATCACGCTGAACATCTGCGTATAGTCCTCGCAAGACTGCGTGAACATCAACTATATGCAAAGTTCAGTAAGTGCGAATTCTGGCTTCGAGAAGTACCTTTCCTTGGGCATGTGTTGTCCGATGGAGGAATTATGGTGGACCCCGCCAAGGTACAGGAAGTACTGAACTGGAAGGCTCCTATCTCGGTTCACGAGGTCCGGAGTTTTCTTGGTTTGGCTGGCTATTATCATCGCTTCATTCCGGATTTCTCCAAAATAGCCAAGCCAATGACTCGGTTGCTACAAAAAGACACCAGGTTTGTTTGGACTCCTGAGTGTGATGCGGCTTTGCACCAACTGCGAACCCTCCTAACCTCAGCTCCGGTTTTGGCACAACCGGATATCGAGAAACCATTTGATGTTTATTGTGATGCCTTAGGCATAGGTTTGGGAGGTGTGTTGATGCAGGAAGGCCGGGTGATTGCATATACCTCTCGACAACTTCGGAAACATGAGGTGAATTATCCAACGCATGACTTAGAACTGGCCGCAGTAGTTCATGCTTTGAAAGTATGGCGGCATTATCTGCTGGGCAATGTCCGCAATATCTACAGAGACCACAAAAGCCTCAAATACATCTTCACCCAACCCGAGCTAAATATGCGTGCAAAGAAGATGGCTCGAGTTGATTAAGGATTATAACCTTCAAGTGCACTATCATCCTAGTAAGGCAAATGTGGTTGCGGATGCTTTAAGCCGTAAGTCTCATTGCCATTCCCTAGTTGAAACTGATTTTCATCGATCTCGCCTTCTACATCCAACAGTCTTGTACAACATCACTGTCAGTTGTACTCTCAAAAGTAGAATTATTGAGCTTCAAAAGACTGATCCTGGTGTATTCCACATAAAACGCAAGATGAAAGAGCAAGAAACTACACAATTCAGGGTAGATGAAGAGGGTGTACTATGGTTCAAGGATAGGTTAGTTGTGCCTAAGGACCGAGAGCTTAGAAATGATATTATGTCTGAAGCCCACTCCTCTAAGTTGTCCATCCATCCTGGTAGCAATAAGATGTATTATGATTTGAAGCCATACTATTGGTGGACCAAGATGCGGAAAGAGATAGCTGCATATGTGGCTAGGTGTGACACCTGCTGTAGAGTTAAAGCTGTGCATATGAAAGCTGGGTTACTTCAACCACTTTCTATCCCAGGTTGGAAATGGGAAGAGATAAGTATGGATTTCATTGTTGGACTTCCTCCTACTGTCAAAAATCATAACTCTATCTGGGTAATCGTGGATCGTTTAACCAAATCAGCTCACTTCATTCCAGTTAGAGTGGACTATCGTCCCACTGACTATGCTGAGTTGTACTTCAATCAGATAGTCCGGCTCCATGGGGTACCTCGTAGTATCGTTTCTAACCGTGGTCCCCAGTTCACTGCTCGCTTTTGGGAGCACTTGCATCACCTTCTGGGAACCAAGTTAGTGAGAAGTTCTGCTTATCACCCCCAGATGTCAGGTCAGACAGAACGAGTTAACCAAATCTTGGAGGATCTGTTGCGGGCATGTGTAATATCATCCAAGGGTTCTTGGGAAAAATGGTTACCTCTAGCTGAGTTTTCGTATAATAATAGTTACCAAGAGAGTATTAAGATGGCCCCATTCGAAGCTTTGTACGGTCGTAAGTGTAGAACTCCACTAAACTGGGTAGAAGCTGGTGAAAGGAGGTATTATGGTATTGATTTTGTTCAGGAAGCTGAGGAAAAAGTCCGTACCATCCAAAAACATATGGCTGCAGCCCAAGCTAGATAGAAAAGTTATGCTGATCGTCGTAGAAAACCGCTCGAGTTTGAAGTTGGAGACTTCGTTTATCTGAAAGTTTCTCCAATGAAGAGTGTCCAACGTTTTGGTGTTAAGCGGAAACTTGCGCCAAGATACGTGGGTCCTTTCCAAATCATAGGCAAGAGTGGAGCTGTTGCATACAAAATCCAGTTACCTCCAGAAATGAGTGTCATATTCAACGTCTTCCATGTATCTTAGCTCAAAAAGTGTCTTCGAGTTCCTGAGGAAAGAGTCCCGTTAGGAGATATCAGGCTTGAGTCTGATTTAACTTATGAAGAAAAGCCAGTCCGAGTGATCGATACTCAGGAACGAGTGACTAGAAGCAAAGTGGTTAAGTGGTATAAAGTAATGTGGAGTAATCAGGGTAGTGAAAGTGACGCTACAGGGGAGCGGGAAGACTATTTGCGGGATGGCTATAAGAAATTCTATGAAAAATGGTACGCTTTCCAAATCTCAGGACGAGATTTTTATAAGGGGGGAGGGCTGTAACACCTCAGGTGTTTAGCTCCATAACTGCATTGCATTTGCATGAGCATAAGCATGCATCATTTCATGTTATTTTATGTGATTGCAACTAAGGTAGTTGTTTTTAGAACTTTGTTTGGTCACATCATGTGACACTAGAGAATTGGTGTAACTAAAGGGTAGAGTAGCCAATTATATCTTACAACACCTTAATTACACTTAGGATCATTAGTGGAACAATGTTCATGTTGACCAAAATGACCAAATTGCCCTCCTAAGTGTTGTTTCCATGCTAATTAGTGAAGTCATGTAAACTGAACCCTCAGAATCACCAGCTTAGATGCAAAACCAGTTCAAGTCCTTATTAACAAAGTTGTATTAAAAATTGTAAGCTTCAACTTTGTCAATTAGCTCAATTCATGATTCAGTCCCTAAGCCAGCCAAATTTCCACTTTTCTGTGCTGCTGATTTTCTATTGTTTCACAAAAACAGATTTTGTTCCTGGCTCTATAAATCCCAAAACATGTCGATTCAGGTTTAGCTCATATTGACAAAGTTGTAGAGAATTTCATGAGCTACAACTTTGTTAATTAGCTCATCTCGTGATTCGGGCTGGTTTTAGAGCTACAGGGCTTGAAAGCTGCAGCTGTTCTGGGGTGGTCAATGTTGCAAATGTTGCAACGTGTTGTTGCCAATGTTGCAGTTCAGATCGGGCAGGGGGGAAGTGGCCGACCGGCCTCAGACCGCGACCGCTGCGTGGGTGCGCGGTGGTGACCTTACGCCGGCCGTGGCCCCACCGGTCAGGTCCCAGCGGCCTTCTTGAACGCCACGACGCTGCCTCCGCCTCACTCCCGCCTTTGTCTCTCTCTCGCCCGGTGCTCGCTGAGCGGAAGAAACCGAGCCGCCTGCGGCGCCGCGCGCTCTGCCGCCGCCGTGTGTGCTAACTGTCGCACCACCGGCCAATACACCACGCCCACAGCTCCGCCACCACCTCCCGAACCTCGTCGAACCCTCCTTTGGAGCAACCGAGCAGTGTAAGGGCGCATTGCCGGCTTTTCCCCCGCTCGGAGCTCACCGGCGCACCGCCGCCTGTGGTGCTTGCACTCGGCAATGCTCCTCCACCTTGCCTCGGTCCTCAATAGGAATCTCGTTAGGTCCGCCTTGGCTCTAGGAAGCGAATGCGCACCTCCGGTGACCACTTGGTGCTCGGAGCTCACCACCGTGCCACCGTGCGCCATCACCGGGCCGCCGCCGCCATGGCCGTCATAGCTAGGGCTTGGTAGTGTCCCCGATTCGAGAGTCAACCAGGGTGGGAGGTCAAGGGGAACACGGTGGTACCCTTGCTTTCGTCGGAGTAGCCATCACCGACGAGTTGGAGCTCGCCGGAGTCGGCGGCGTCCGTCTTCCCCTGTCTTGTGTCACCGACACGCGGGTCCCACCGGTCAGATGTGCCTGGGCGGGAGATAGCTCGGGCCGCGCGTGTTGGGCCGCGCTGGTGGATTTGGCCGGCCCTGTGACTGGTTTCGGTTTCCATTTTACTTTTCATTTTATTCTTTTCACAGATTTATATGCTGTGTCGTAGAAATTTTATCTCCCATTTTATAGATCCATTTGAGGTGGTCCAAATTTTGTTAGACTCTAGGTGAAGTGTAGTATTTAGGAAAAATATCAAATATATATGTGATGTTTATTTTCTGGGAGATTTAAATAGGTTTTTGAAATGTGTTTTAGATTGCATGCAAACTTGTTTAAATCATATCTTGAGTTTCAGTGTTCCAAAAATTATGAAATTTGGTGGGTAGGCTAATTTATACTTGCTCTAGCTTTGGTAAAAATTTGGGCAGTAGTGCTTAAGTACTTTTCAATTTATAATGCTATCTTGTTATTTTAGGAAATACTTAAATGAATTTTAGTAATTTTTCTACATGTGCAATGTTCTTATAACTTTTTGGAGAATGTCTTGGTACCCTAGAGTGTCTAAGAAAATTAGGAAATCTGTTGTTTGACACTTTTTACTATGCTTTGTTATTTATACAAAAATCAGCCTTTTTGGCTTGTGAATTTTGTTTGGGGAGTTTCTGTAAATAATTTAAGTTCAAATTTTCACAGAGGTCTCTTGTTGGCTCATAGAGTCTCCTGTAATTTTTGTAGAATTTTAGGAGCAGTTTACATATATGTTTAAAATCCCACTTAATTAATTGAGTAAATTAAGAAATGAGTATAAATAAATATTCTAGGTGGGCACACCTTACTTTCTGGTGTTTTTGTGACCTTTGTGAACTTGTGGTAACATTAGTTTGGTCTTATGGGATGTTTGCCATGTAAATAAATATTTAATCTTTGCAATTCTAGGTTTTCTGGACAGCTGGTAGTATTTCTAGGTTTGACCTTTGATAAAGGTGGTTGCTGGAAAACTTGTAAGTACCAAAGTTGTAGCAAACTTGATAAACTAGCTTGTGTCAAAATTTGGGAGCATTTGGCTTAATAGTTTGGGAGTTATTGCTGTTTAAAGTGCCAGTCCAGAATTGGCTACTCTCTGTTTAGAGAGGACAGATTCTGGAACTTTGGAATTTCGACTAGGTAAACTTTAGAATTAAGTGTTGTGGTCTGAAAATATTTTGTAGTGCATTTCTTAAGCTTTCTAGATTGTCTTAGACCATAACTTTTGGAGTTAGGAATCTTTAGTTATGTTAGAATCTTTGAGCTGCTGTCCAGAATGTCTTACTGTGATAACCTAAGTAATATTACTCTTGTGTTGTTAGGTGTTAGGGTCTTAACCGAAGAAGAACAGCTGTATCTTAGGTTGAGTAGCTTAGGTAAGTACTTCTCCACCGGAGAAGAGATTTGCACGTACTAATAAAGTAACTTGATTAGATTATTGTTTTTTATTTTTGAAATGCATTTCATTCCGAGCATGTTGCACCTCTATGCATCCATGATATTTATTGTGCATGCATGCAATAGGTGTACCGGAGGGGGTAACTCTCCTTGAATTCGAGCCTGTAATTCCGGAGGAAGTCCAGGACCTGCTGGAGCAGCCAGATGAACCAACCGGCGACGAAGCTCCTGCCGAAGATCTACCCGAGTGTCCTGACCACCGGCCCTCGACCTTTCTGAAAGGCAAGCCCCGGTGCATGCTGAACCCATCATTTTATAAATCTATCTTGAGTACTTTTAATTGTTTAATGCATTAAGTTGTAGGAGTTGTATGAAAACAATTGTTGCATTATACCTGTCCTTGTCCAGATATCGTACTTAACCCTATATTAGGTTTAGGCACGTGTCAATGCTTAGCCCTGCTTAGTACGGTAGAAGTCTTGTGATTTCTGGTCATCCGCGAGATGTAGGAAGGAGTCACGAGTGGCTTTATGGCTATCGTGGATGGAACCATGCTTTAAAATGAAATGGAGACCGGGCGGGAGTTTGATAGTACATCCGCAAGACACTTCACGTCTTGGGTGTGGAGCTATGCCCATCTGAGTCGTTTAAGGACCGATTCGCTGTACGTCCTTGAGTCATGTTGAACGCAGTCCAACACTTAGTTGGCCGGATAAGTCGTTCCGACCGCGAAGCCGAGTAATGTGATTTAGGTCGGGAATCGAATGGTAGGTTTCTTCTTGGAGGGGAGAAAGGATGTGCTTGGGGACATTGGCATGAGACCAAGGGGGGTTAGAGTCCCTATCACCTGGCAGAGTGTCGCCCTTGGGGTCGCGACATTATTCGGACCCGCGATTCCTGAATCATATGAAACGGTGGCCTGTGCGACCCTGGCAGGGGTCTGCACGGTGAGTGTTAGAAATACCCCTCCAGCTGGATAGGAATTCGATTCGAATCACCGTCGCTCCCGATTAGTGAGCACTTGACTTGAGCAGCGGCAACGTAGATCTTATTAAATGAACTGGTGGTTAAGGGAATGATACAATGTTGCCACAATTCATACCTGCTCTGGATATAATAATGATAATTGTTTGATTGTAATCAAGTGCATGCTTAGTACAGGTGCTAAGATAGATGACAGGTAAATGCTAAAAATAAATGCTAGTACAGGTTAAAAGAGTTTAAATTACTTATGCTTTTCCGCAAAAGGTAATGTCAGCCAGCTCCAATTATAAAAGCCTTGCATAATCCTTGGTGTCATCTTATTTCTGGTTTTTGACGGGTAAGTCTAGCTGAGTACATTCCAGTACTCAGGGTTTATTCCCTCCTGTTGCAGATGATATGCTCTACCAAGGCTTCTGCAAAAATTGTCTCCACCCTGCGGGTGACGAAGACTAGATCACTAGGGCGTGATCATCTTTTATGTACTTTTCTGATGCTTTTGCGGGTTGTCGATCAACAAGACTGGCAGTAGTTAAACAACTGGTGTGTGTATGCTTCCGCTACTTTATAAACTTGGTTTGTAATATTTGCGACTCTGTGTGTGGAAACTTATTTCGGAACTACTTGTGTAATGTAACGTATGATGTTGTATGTTGAATGATGCGATCTTGGTTGTAAGCAAGTTGGTTTGAAATCCTTCGTGGTTTCGATTGACTACCGGGATTATATGGGCTCAAGTTAGAAAACGTGAGCGCTTCGGTGCTTGTTTTTATACTTGTGCTCTTATAATTTGGTCGGTTCTGTTGCAGCTGGTACCGGAGCATAATTCAACATTAAACACATCGTACTAGTAATCTTCCGGAAAGTAGTAGTAGTCACTATTTGCACCATCTCTTACCCATCCGGGATTTTTATCCAAGAAAAATAAACAAGCGTAAGTACATCTCGTACTCAACAAGTTTAACATGGGGTTCATGAGGCTCAAAGGCATAACATTGGTTTATCAGCATGTAGCTTTTAATTAGCATTATTTTAGTATATCAATAATATCAAAATGTCTCAATGTAAACAATAAACATATGATCCATATGAAATGATTAACGAATAGCAAAAACATATTCATTATTAATGATCCACTATTCCATAAGGGTCCAAGGCCACTCGTGACCGTGAGTACGGCTGTTATAACAGTTTTACACTCTGCAGAGGTTGTATACTTTCACTGTGAGTCGTGATTTACCCTTTCGCCCGAGGTGATCAGCCTCTTGACCCACTACCAAGGAAGGTCGGCAGAGTTCACTATGAAGTCTTTCAAAGGTTCATCTAACAAGTTAGGGCCATTAGATTCACTCGGCAAACAGATGTAGAGCCCCCCTTTCAAATGGCACAATGACGCGCAGCCTATACACATAAGGACAGAGGCCGCACTATACCTGATTCATCAAGCCATTCTTACGCCATGAAGGTTACCACTAACAAGATAGAAAAGGTCCTCATACTTGACTAAAGCCAGAGCCATATAGCCCTCACAGTTGTACTGTAAGTCCCGGATGTTCGCTTACAGATGAGTCCTTATGGAAAGAAACTAGAGCACCAAGAAAAATAGCATCATGCTCTAGCCCTCTTTAAACAGTAATCAAAATGTTATCTTTTAGTGTTGTTGCATATTCCATTAATCATATTACAAGATCATAGTTTATGTTCAGTGCTAGCAAAAACTACCCAATGCAAAATCCCATAGGTGACAAGGTATAGATCAAAAACTAGGAAAATCCTTAATGGCAATTCAATATAGACACATGCAATATGATTTTATGTGATTAAAGTGAATAGGACAACAAGGAAATCCCATGTTATACTTGCCTTGCTCAAACTGGTCCTGATGATCTTGCTCGTAGAAATACTCCTGATCCCCAACGAATTGCTCACCGTCTATACTCGATCAACAATAGCAACAACATTCATCCAGAAACAATCATGCATAAACAGACAAGACTATAATTAGAACTGTACACCAATAGTAATAAAATAAGATAAAAATTTTTAAAAACAAATCTACAACTCGCTAGGATCACACAGACGCGAAGATCACGAAAAACGGAGCTAAAACAACGAAGTTACGAATTTACAAAGATTTCCTATAGAAAAATAATTACTTTAATTTAAACTCAAAAATAAAATATCACATACCTACTGTACAGTTCTACTAACATGTAGAGCTCGCAAATACGAACCTAACGCAATTTGAACGGGTCAAATCGGAGTTAAAACGGAGAAATTATGGCTAAAACAAACTCAATGGCAAAATTATAAATAAGTGAAAACGTATTTTTGAATTGACTGAGATCAAACTACGCTTTCAAAAGAATAAAACGCGATTCAGGAATACGTGTTAGACTGTGGGTTATAAAATAGAAAAGTGCAGGGACTCTTTAGCAAAACTAACAATCGAACCGGTATCATCTAATCTCAGCCGTTGGATACGAAATGAATGGTTTGGATCGGATTGGATCGGCCGACGGTGGTGCTCCAGCCGGAATACTGTCGCGACGGCGAGTCCCGCGGCGGCGCCATCGTCGGAGAACGCTATCTCGTGATTCACAGCGTTACCTCGCGAAAGAAAAGCACCAGGATGGAGTAGAGAACATGGCGAGCTCACCAAGGTAAGAGACGAAGACGGAGTCGACCCGGAGACGGTGTGGAGCTCGGGATGGCGGACGGCTCCGACTGTGGCTCAAGCGTGGCCTCCTCGGGACGACGTCGGTCCATTGCTTCGAGGTAAGATGGAGCGGAGGGGTGCGACATCCGGTTTTTATAACCCTGTGATGCTCTAAACAAGGAAGGGAAGAGATATGGAGGCGGATTCGATTCGGTGGCAACATGGAAAGGAATCCGATGCCGGTGTGGGAAGGAAGAAGGCGACCCTGACATGTGGGCCCACGGCGTCAGCGTTAGAGAGAGAGAAAGGGAAGGCGCGGCGCGCGTTGGGCCAGCTGCTGGGGTCGGCCCGTGACGCGAAACAGGGAGAAGGGAGAGTGGGCCGCGCGCGGGGTGAGAAGCAGACGCGCGCGCGCGCTGCTGAGCTACGACCCGGTCGGCCCAAGAGAGAGGGGCGCTCGGGCTGAGCTGGGCCAAAAGCTGAAAGGAGAGAAAAATCCTTTTCTTTTTCCTTTTCCAATTTTTCAAAGCATTTTCTAAAAAGATTTTGAATCCTCTTTTGAATTTGATTCAAACCACTCAATACAAAAATTCAAATGCAGCAGCATGAATGCACAATCATGTTTCTACCCTTATATTTGATTTTAAATTAATAAAAATTATTACTTTTCTAAGTTTGTATTCTCACAAGAATACAAAAAAATCATATTCACCTATTTTTAAATTATGCCAAAATTTTTGGGTGTTACAATTCTACCCCCCTTAAGATGAATCTCGTCCTGAGATTCGGCTTGTGCTTACTCGAACAGTTGCAGGTAGGTTTTCCTCAGATCCTCTTCTCTTTCCCAGGTGGCCTCATCCTCAGTGTACCGATTCCACTGAACCTTACACATCTTGATAGTTTGACTCCTCGTGACTCTTTTAGCAGTCTCTAAAATTTTAATGGGAAACTCTTCATATGTGAGGTCCTCTTTAACAATGAGCTCCTCTAACGGAATCTGCTCCTCTGGTACTCGCAAACATTTCTTAAGTTGAGACACGTGAAACACATCATGTACACCTACCAAACTCTTAGGTAATTCCAACTGATATGCCACCTCACCACGTCTTTCTTTGGTCTTGAAAGGTCCAATATACCTTGGTACCAATTTCCCCTTCATGTTGAACCTTTTCACACTCCTCATTGGCGATACTTTCAAGTAGACATAATCCCCTACTTCAAAAGTCAACTCTCTCTTCCGAGTATCAGCATAACTCTTCTGTCTAGACTAGGCTATTTTTAGATTATCTCTAATCATTCTTACATTTTTTCAGCATCTTTGAGTACATCAGGCCCAAACACTTGACTTTCCCCTGTTTGGTTTCAGAACAATGGGGTTCTACACTTTCGTCCATACAGAGCCTCAAACGGTGCCATCTGAAGACTCTTCTGATAACTATTGTTATAAGAGAACTCTGCATAAGGCAAACTCTTATCCCAACATATTGTAAAGCACAAACTCTCAACATATCTTCCAATATCTGATTAATTCTCTCCGTTTGTCCATCTGTCTGTGGATGGTAGGCTGTACTAAAGTTCAGCTTGGTTCCTAGTGCTTCATGTATCTTTTGCCAATAATCAGATGTAAACTGGGTACCCCGATCAGACACAATTTTCTTAGGAACTCCATGTAGACTCACTATTCTTTCCATATACAATTCTGCCAACCTTGCACTGCTATATGTAGTCCTAACTGGCAGAAAATGAGCAACCTTTATTAGACGATCGACTATTACCCAAATTGAATCATACCCTCTCTGAGTACGTGGTAACCTAACTATAAAATCCATACCAACTTCTTCCCATTTCCATTCGGGTATCTGCATAGGTTGTAACAATCCTGCAGGTCTTTGGTGTTCAGCTTTCACCCTTTGACATGTGTCACACAAAGCAACATATTCAGCAACATCTCTTTTTAAACCATACCACCAATATTTCTCTCTCATATCTAGATACATCTTAGTACTCCCAGGATGTATGGAATAAGCTGACTCATGAGCTTTACTCAAAATTGCCTCTCTGATAGTCTTATCCTCTGGAACACACAGCCTTTTCCCAAACCATAGTGTACCCTTATCATCCTTATGGAATCCTGGTGATTTGCCCTTCACTATATTCTCTGCTATCTCTCTCAACTTTGCATCTTTCATCTGACTCTTGTGTATCTCTTGCTCTAGAGTAGGTTCTAGTACCAATTCTACTACATTGGTGGTAAATCCTAAATTCAGATGCTCACATTCAGCACACAACTCTCTTGGCATCGGCATTACTGGCACTTCATTAGCGTAGCTTTTCCTACTAAGTGCATCAGCAACGACGTTAGCCTTTCCTAGGTGATAATGCACCTCTAGATCATAATCCTTTATCAACTCCAACCATCTACGTTGTCTCAAGTTCAGATCTGATTGAGTGAAGATATACTTCAGACTCTTGTGATCAGTGTATATATCACTCTTATGTCCGATCAAATAATGTCTCCATATCTTTAGTGCATGAACGACTGCAGCTAATTCTAAGTCATGAGGAGGATAATTTAATTCATGTTTTCTCAACTGTCTCGATGCATATGCCACAACTCTATCTTCTTGCATAAGAACACATCCCAAACCCAAACAAGATGCATCATAGTAGATAGAGAAATGTTTACTCATATCTGGCAAAACTAATACTGGTGCAGTGGTCAATCTTTTCTTCAATTCCTCAAAATTAGCCTGACACTTCTCAGACCACACAAACTTGGCATTCTTCTCTAATAGTGCAGTCATTGGCTTTGCAAGCTTAGAAAATCCCTCTATAAATCTCCTGTAATAGCCTGCTAATCCCAAGAAACTACGGATCTCACTTACATTGGTTGGTGGCTTTCAGTCCAATACATCTTTTACTTTGCTAGGATCTACTGATATTCCTCTATTTGAGACAACATGACCAAGAAAGGAAACTTCCTTCAACCAAAACTCACATTTACTCCGCTTGGCATATAATTGGTGTTCTCTGAGCTTTTGCAAGACCAACCTCAAATATTTGGCATGTTCCTCCTCAGTCTTGGAGAATACTAGGATATCATCAATGAATACCACTACAAACTTGTCCAAATATTCCATGAACACCTTATTCATCAAATACATAAAGTATGCAGGGGCACTAGTCAGACCAAAATACATCACTGTATACTCATATAACACATACCGTGTGGTAAAAGTTGTCTTTGGTATATCACTAGCACGAATCTTCAACTGATGATATCCAGAACGAAGATCAATCTTGGAGAATACACAAACACCTCTCAACTGATCAAACAAGTCATCAATTATAGGCAATGGGTACTTATTTTTGATAGTAACCTCATTGAGCGACCGATAATCCACACACATCCTCTGAGTGCCATCTTTCTTATCCACAAAAATCACTGGTGCTCCCCAAGGTGATGAACTAGGATGAATGAAACCCTTATCCTGCAATTCCTTAATTTGTTTCTTAAGTTATTCTAATTCATCTACTCTCATTCTATATGGACACTTAGCTATGGGTGTAGTTCTAGGTAATAATTCAATAATAAATTCAATGTCACGGTCTGGTGGCATACCTGGCAATTCCTCAGGAAACACATCGGAGAACTCCTCCACAACCTGGTCCTCCTTGTTGGCACCATCATTAAGCTGATTCACTGTAGTGGTCTCCTGTTTTTGCACTTTTACATCAACCCTGATCCTATCTCCCTTCGGTGTTGTCAGCACTACTGATTTCCCCTTGCACTGAATCTCTGCTTGTTGTTGCATCATCCAATCCATTCCCAATATGAGATCAATCCCAGCTATTCTCAATACTATAGGTCTCACCTTAAACTCTACCCCCCTTAGAATGAGACTAATCGGGAGACAATGATAAGATGCTGGCATGCTTCCACCAGGTGAGTTTACTAATATAGGGTTCTTCATGGCACACAAATGAATTCTATGTATTCTAACAAATGATTGTGATATGAAAGAATGTGATGCTCCAGAATCAAAAAGAACAGTGGCGGGAGTGGAATGGACATCGAATGTACCAAGCATAACTTCTGGTTCCTCCACTATTGTTTCCTGGGACAAGTGGTTCATCCTTCCAGTGTTAGGTGCAGGATTCTGGTGACTACTCTGCCTCTAGGGAGTCTGCTGGTTGGGCTTCTTAGGGCAATTGTAAGATAAGTGACCTTCTTTCCCACAACGAAAACATCTGTTGGGGGTATTGGGAGCACAGGTCTTCATGGGAGTATTATTGGGAGGGCCCTGACGCTGAGGCTGATTCCCACTCTGCTGCGGAGGGCGTTGGTTGTCATTCTGCGGCTGGAATGGGGGACGTTGCGGGAACTGATTGCGGAAAGGGACCTGACCACGATTCCACTGACTAGAAGGAGGCCTCTATTGATTACCCTGCTGGAAACCAGTACGCGGATGAGTGTTACTACCGGAGGCCTGTCCCTGAAGTCTTTTCCTCTTAGCATCCATCTCCTTGCGCTTGTTATCCACCACGATAGCGTGGTTCACAAGCGTCTGAAAATTGGGATAAGTATTGGACATCAGCTGCAATTGTAGTCCATCATACAATCCGTTCAAGAAGCGGTGATGCTTATCATTGTCATTATCCACCTCATGTGCAGCATATCGTGACAACTGGGCAAACCTGTCACGATACTCAGCTACAGACAATGACCCTTAGGTCAAGTTCCTGAATTCCTCTGCCTTTAGTTCTATCATCCCTTCTGGTATATGGTAAGCCCTGAAGTTCTCTATAAACTCCTACCAAGTGACCATGGGAGCATTGGCAGGGTGACCATACTCATACGATTCCCACCAATCCTGAGCTTCTCCCTGGAGTTGTCCAGAAGAAAACAACATCTTCTGCCGGTCATCACATTGTGCAATGTTGAGTTGCCTTTCCACGACACGAAGCCAATCATCCGCTTCCAATGGATCAGCGGCATGCGTGAACACTAGGGGATGACCCTTCAAAAACTCACCACGCTTATCACGTGGTTGTGCCCCAGCAACTGGCTGATTATGTTGGTTCTGCACCAGTTGTTGCATAAGCTATGTCAGCACTGCCAAAAGTTGCTCAATAGTTGGTGGCGGTGGTGGTGGGGGATTTGGGGGAACACCTCCTCGACCCCTGCCTCTTCCTCTTCCGGCCATCTGCCATCCATAAAAATGCAAACTTTGAGATTTCCATATTATCAACCACTTATAAGATAAAGAATGAGATCTGAAAGTTTTCTGGGCGAATATCAATGTTAACAGTTTAGTAAATTAATCATATCTCGAGCTACAGAAGTCCAATAGAGGCGTGCTTTATATGGTTGGAAAGCTTATGAAGTTCTGCACAACTTTTATTTGGACCATAAGACCAGATTCTGTCGTTAAGTTAATGAAAGATAAGGGGCAACAGAAACTGTTCCAGATTCCAGACTGTGCAGAAACTTTAACTTGTGATAGTTATATCTCTCGAACCAAATCAGATAAAAAGGTGATTCCAGTGGCATTTGAAAGGTTCTTAATCCTAGTTTCTCTCATAAAAATTTCATAAATGTTGCATGAACCGTTTTTGAACCATAGTAGAAACATTGCAGACTGCTCTAGAAAATAGCAAGGACAGAAACGTGACAATACCAAACCCAACTATTATTCCCTTGACTAATAAACTTTTTATTCTTAAAAATGGAACTTGTAGACATGCCTACAAGTCCCAACACTCAAAACAAAAATCCAACTCACACATAAGCATAATGATAAAGCAACTATCACACCAAGGTTTAAACCACACGACAGACTTGAAGACTCAACTGACGTTACTAAGAACGTTCTTATTACATAAAGGACTCCTATTTTCTAATGACGTGGCTCATGATCTAATGTCTCATAAATCTTGGCCATGCCTTGGTTTGCTCGGAGTTCATCAATCATTGCTTGGCACCTCTTGATGGTCTTCCCCTGTGCCTTCACCATCTCCTCTAACTGCAGCTTCCTCTCCATCATATCATAAACAAAGTTCACCATCACCTGAGGAAGTGGTTCTAACCGCACTGGATCCATCATGGCCCATCCAAGGTCAGGGTGTGCACGAGGGAAGTAACGGTGAATATCATGCTTCATGCTATCAAAGCGAAGGTAGCGAAGGCCCATACATGCTTCAAAAGCGGCGTCTTCAATGCTAGCCTCCATGGTAGCTCGACGACCCATGTGAGCATACATCCTGTCTAGCTGGTACACCCCTTTTTCCTCATCCTTAGGAAAAATACTCGCTCTTGCCTTCCAATAAGTGTCCTCTAACGGATGGGTATACTCCCAACAGACATACTCCACAGCTGGGTGCCAATCAGCAAAGTAGGCAGAGAGCATTGCCACAAGTCGATGGTGAGAGACAGCATCTCCTCCAGCCTTGTGGTAGATCTTCACAGTCCACCCCATTGGGGGAGGTGGCACATCCTCAGCAGCTGCATCATGTGGTGGAGACAGAGGTTGCTCTCCTCCATTGGCTTCCTCCTCTTCATCATCTTCAATCTCGATGATCTCAGGGTCTTCTTTAGGCTCGGGTTCTTCCTGAGGAGGTGCTGGTGCTTGGATTGGTGCTTTAGGGGCCTGCTCCTGCTCTTGGGGTACTTCCTCTGGTGGCTCTTCAGGTGCAAGCAAAGCATGAGGTGGGTAGTGTCCTCCAGTGGTGATACGGGCAGTCTTGTGGCCACGAACTATCTACAGAGTTTTTAGATGTAGTTAGAATAGAGGCAAAATTTCGTAATAAAATGAGACATAAGAAGCATAAAAATTTATCAAATAACAAGAGCAAGATAATAAGCATAAAAATAGTGAAAAGAAGATACTAAATCGACCATTTCTAGCTAGGCTTGCGTCCTATAGTCAACATTAGCTCTGATACCAATTTGTTACACCCATTTAACGACCAAATGGAGTGCATACTCTTATGTGTGCCCAGAGATCAATCACACATAAGTTAACAAATTATAAAGGATGTATCATCACAAATGTTATTACATCATGATTATTAATACATAGTCTTTACACAAATGTAGCGAAAGTAAAATATAAAACTCTCGTGGTAGCTCCATTCACAAGCACATTGACTGGTTGACTGCAAGTCTAGTAATCTTCCGAAAAGTAGTAGTAGTCACTATTTGCACCATCTGTTACCCATCCGGGATTTTTATCCAAGTAAGAAAAATAAACAAGTGTAACTACATCTCATACTCAACAAGTTTAACATGGGGTTCATGAGGCTCAAAGGCATAACATTGGTTTATCAGCATGTAGCTTTTAATTAGCATTATTCCAGTATATCAATAAAATCAAAATGTCTTAATGTAAACAATAAACATATGATCCATATGAAATGATTAACGAATAGCAAAAACATATTCATTATTAATGATCCACTATTCCATAAGGGTCCAAGGCCACTCATGACCATGACCACGACTGTTATAAGAGTTTTACACTATGCAGAGGTTGTACACTTTCACTGTGAGTCATGATTTACCCTTTTCACCCGAGGTGATCAGCCTCTTGACCCACTACCAAGGAAGGTCAGCAGGGTTCACTATGAAGTCTTTCAAAGGTTCGTCTAACAAGTTAGGGCCATTAGATTCACTCGGCAAACAGATGTAGTGCCCCTCTTCCAAATGGCACAATGACGCGCAGCCTATACACATAAGGACAGAGGCCGCACTATACCCGATTCGTCAAGCCATTCTTAAGCCATGAAGGTTACCACTAACAAGATAGAAAGGTCCTCATACTTGACTAAAGCCAGAGCCATATAGCCCTCACAGTTGTACTGTAAGTCCCAGATGTTCGCTTACAGATGAGTCCTTATAGAGAGAAACTAGAGCACCAAGAAAAATAGCATCATGCTCTAGCCCTCTTTAAACAGTAATCAAAATGTTATCTTTTAGTGTTGTTGCATATTCCATTCATATTACAAGATCATAGTTTATGTTCAGCGCTAGCAAAAACTACCCAATGCAAAATCCCATAGGTGACAAGGTATAGATCAAAAACTAGGAAAATCCTTAATGGCAATTCAATATAGACACATGCAATATGATTTTATGTGATTAAAGTGAATAGGACAACAAGAAAATCCCATATTATACTTGCCTTGCTCAAACTGGTCCTGATGATCTTGCTCGTAGAAAAACTCCTGATCCCCAACGAATTGCTCACCGTCTATACTCGATCAACAATAGCAACAACATTCATCCAGAAATAATCATGCATAAACAGACAAGACTATAATTAGAATAGTACACCAACAGTAATAAAATAAGATAAAAAGTTGTAAAATGAATCTACAACTTGCTAGGATCACACAGACGCGAAGATCACGAAAAACGGAGCTAAAACGACGAAGTTACGAATTTACGAAGATTTCCTATAGAAAAATAATTACTTTAATTCAAACTCAAAAATAAAATATCACAAACCTACTGTACAGTTCTACTAACATGTAGAGCTCGCAAATACGAACCTAACGCAATTTGAATGGGTCAAATCGGAGTTAAAACGGAGAAATTATGGCTAAAACAAACTCAGTGGCAAAACTATAAATAAGTGAAAACGTATTTTTGAATTGACTGAGATCAAACTACGCTTTCAAAAGAATAAAACGTGATTCGGGAATACGCGTTGGACTGCAGGTTATAAAATAGAAAAGTGCAGGGACCCTTTAGCAAAACTAACAATCGAACCGGTATCATCTAATGTCAGTCGTTGGATACGAAATGAATGGTTCGGATTGGATCGGCCGACGGCGGTGCTCCGGCTGGAATACTGTCGCGACGGCGAGTCCCGCGGCGGCGCCATCGCCGGAGAACGCTATCTCGTGATTCACAGCGTTACATCGCGAAAGAAAAGCACCAGGATGGAGTAGAGAACATGGCGAGCTCACCAAGGTAAGAGACGAAGACGGAGTCGACCCGAAGACGGTGTGAAGCTCGGGATGGTGGACGGCTCTGACTGCGGCTCAAGCGTGGCCTCCTTGGGATGACGTCGGTCCGTTGCTTCGAGGTAAGATGGAGCGGAGGGGTGCGGCATCCGGTTTTTATAACCCTGTGATGCTCTAAACAAAGAAGGGAAGAGATATGGAGGCGGATTCGATTCAGTGGCAACATGGAAAGGAATCCGACGCCGGCGTGGGAAGGAAGAAGGCGACCCTGACGTGTGGGCCCATGGCATCAACATCAGAGAGAGAGAAAGGGAAGGCACGACGCGCGTTGGGCCAGCGGCTGGGGTCAGCCCGTGACGCGAAACAGGGAGAAGGGAGAGTGGGTCGCGCGCGGGGTGAGAAGCAGACGCGGGCGCACGCTGCTGGGCTGCGACCCGGTCGGCCCAAGAGAGAGGGGCGCTCGGGCTGAGCTGGGCCAAAAACTAAAAGGAGAGAAAAATCCTTTTCTTTTTCCTTTTCCAATTTTTCAAAGCATTTTCCAAAAAGATTTTGAATCCTCTTTTGAATTTGATTCAAACCACTCAATACAAAAATTCAAATGTAGCAGCATGAATGCTCAATCATGTTTCTACCCTTATATTTGATTTTAAATTAATAAAAATTATTACTTTTCTAAGTTTGTATGCTCACAAGAATACAAAAAATATCATATTCACCTATTTTTAAATTATGCCAAAATTTTTGGGTGTTACAGATACATAGGAGATGCCTTCTCCCCCAAGCTGGTTGTTGTCATGGTTGCTTGAATGATGTCGTGCTTTGCTTGGGATGGTTGTCCCCCACACTTGAATTCTATTACCATGCATGAACAACATATGGAGACAAGCACCAACAAAAGACTAGAGAGATCTTGGCAATACTTTAGCAGGTAAACATAGTTTTTAAGGGTTTTTCACAGAGTAAAGAAGAAGAGCTGAATTGAAATTGCTATTTAAATTCTATGAAGTTAATTATATCCAATTCTTTTTATGGTAATTGTGTGTCATGGAAAACTTTTAAACATTAACCATTTACCTTGAAAATTGTACCTTCGTCATTTTGAAGTGTGACTGCTCTATGAGACGATGTGCTAATTACCTTGTAAGGTCATTCCCATTTGCTTCGTAGTTTTCCATGTCCAAACAACTTCACTTTGGAGTTAAAAAGCAACACCTTGTCACCCAGTTTGAATTCCTTCTTTTTCAATCTTTTGTCATGCCACCTCGTTGTCCTCTCTTTGTAGAGTTTTGTGTTATGATATGTCTTTTCTCTCCATTCCTCTAGCTCAGAGAGTTGCATCTGTCTACTTCAAAGTCCATATTCCACCTTTTTATAGCCTAATGTGTTTTGAATTCCAACTCGATAGGTAAGTGAAATGACTTCCCGTAGACAAGCTGGTATGGTGACATCCCAAGAGGTGTTTTATAGGTTGTTCTGTAAGCCCATAGTGCTCTATGTAACTTATGTTTCCATGATGTCTTCATCTCATTGACAGTCTTCTGCAGAATGTTCTTGATTTGCTTGTTTGACATTTCTACTTATTCGCTTGTTTTAGGATGATATGGTGTCACGATGTTATGACGTACCCCATGATTGGATAAGAAGCGTCGGAAGCTTCTATCAATGAAGTGAGGACCTCCATCACTTATTACCATGCGTGGAACTCCGAAGCGTGGAAAGATGGTCTCTAAAAACATCCTCTTGACGTTATTGGAATCTGCAGCTCGACATGGTAAAGCTTCAACCCATTTTGAGATATAGTCGACTGCCACCAAGATATATTCACACTGTCAGGATTTTGGAAATGGTCCCATGTAGTCAATTCCCCACACATCAAAGAGTTCTAACTAGAGGTTGGTGGTGAGTGGCATAGCGTCTCTTGCATTGATATTTCCATGTTTCTGACATGGGATGCAGCTCCGTATGAAGTCTTTGATGTCTTCATACATGGTTGGCTAGAAGATTCTACTTTGCCAGATCTTAGCATTAGTGCGGAATGCCTCATAATGTCCTCCATACGGTCATGAGTGGTATCTTTCAATGATCCTAGTTGCTTCCTCACCCAGAACACACCTCCTAAGCAGTCCATCGGAGCAGACTCGGTAGAGGTACAATTAATCCCATAGGTGGAGGCGACTTTCATAGATGAGCTTCCGCTTATTCTCCCCTGGTGGTACACAACCTACAACCATAAAATTAATAATATTTGCATACTAGGGGTCGCATCCTATGATCGTTAGGAGCATGTTGTCCTGCAAAAATCATTCATGGGCAGCTCCTGTGGATTCTTAAACTGCGTTCTTGACAAGTGATCAGCTACAGAATTTTCTATCCCTTTCTTATGTTTAATTTCTAAATCAAATTCTTGAAGCAAAAGGATCCATCTTATAAGTCATGGCTTAGCATCTTTCTTTACTTAAGAGAAGCATGATCAGTGTAAACAATAACCTTGGCTCCTACTAAGTAAGATCTAAACTTGTCAATAGCAAAAACACAGCCAGGAGCTCTTTCTTAGTTGTTGCATAATATAAGATGGATCCTAACAGAGTTCTACTAGCATAAGAAATTGCTTCTGGATGTGTGTCCTGACAGAGTTTTACTAGCATAAGAAATTGCATGATGCTTTCTATCTTTTGTTTGACCCAAAACTGCCCCCACGGCATAATCACTAGCATCACACATGATTTCAAAAGGCAGCAACCAATCAGGGGGTTGAATGACTGGTGCAGAGATGAGTGCTTTCTTAAGGATTTGAAAAGCATTTAAACACTCATCATCATACTCAAAGGGATCATCTTTGGCTAACAAACTTGTAAGGGGTCTAGCAATATGAGAAAAGTTTTTTATAAAGCGTTGATAGAACCCCGCATGACCAAGGAAACTTCTAACCCCTTTGACATTTGTAGGAGGAGGTAGTTGTTCTATTAGTTCTATCTTAACTCAGTCTACCTCAATCCCACGTTCGAACACCAAGTGTCCAAGCATTATGCCTTCTCTAACCATGAAATGACATTTTTTCTAATTAAGGACTAAGTGCTTTTCCTCACATCTTTGCAAAACTTTGTCTAAGTTTTCTAAGCAATCATCAAAAGTGTTTCCATAAACAAAAAAATCATCCATAAAAACTTCTATGATTACTTCTATCATATCAGAAAATATAGATAGCATGCACCTTTGAAACGAAGCTGGAGCGTTGCATAATCCGAAGGACATCCTACGATAAGCATAAGTTCCATAGGGACAAGTGAAAGTAGTTTTGCTTTGGTCATCAGGATGGATCTAGATTTGATGATAGCCAGAATACCCATCAAGGAAACAAAAGAAAGAATGCTTTACAAGACGTTCCAACATCTCATCAATAAAGGGTAATGGGAAGTGATCTTTCTTTATTGCCTTATTAAGTTTTTAGTAATCAATACATATCTGCCACCCTGTGACTATTCGTTGTGGGATTAATTCATCTTTTTTGTTTTTTTACCACAGCCATGCCCCCTTTCTTTGGTACAACTTGTACTGGGCTTACCCACTCACTACATGGCACGAGACAAATTATCCCTACATGTAAAAGTTTCAAAACCTCTTTCTTAACAACTTCTCTCATCACATTGTTAAGCCTACGTTGGAGCTCCCTAGAAGGTGGATATGTTGGATCTATAGGAATGCGATGGGTGCAAAGGGCTAGACTAATACCCTTGAGGTCTTTGAGTGAGTAGCCGAAGGCAGAATGATGCCTTTCTAGAGCAGTAAGGAGCTAGAGGGTCTTGTCCTTAGAGAGTTTGTCACTAATAATCATAGGAGACTCCCTATCATTGTTCAGAAAAGCATATTTCAAACCTAAAGGAAGGGATTTGATTACAATGGGGGGTTTCGGCGGCTCTTGAGTTTCATCTAGAGGGAAAGGATCTCGCAGTTCTTCTTCGTCTTGAATGAAATCCTAGGTGACTTCTTCAAAAATTTTGTTGAAATCTTCCAGGAGAGAAACTGCCATAATCTCCTCCATTGGATCTTACTCGGGACTCAACTCTGTCTTAGCATGTATTGAGTGAGTGATGGGAATGGAAAGGTTTAGGCTTTTCCCAAGTCTTGCATTTATACTTCCCTTTCTTCCTTCATGTAGGAGTCTCTCTATTGGATGCCCTATCAAAAGATTGAACTCCCAAATATCGAAAACATAGAAACTAAGATACGCCTTTGTTTTGTCTACTTTGATAGGGATGATGTAAAAAATTTCTTCACTAGGGAGGATTTGCCCAGAGAGACTTTTTAGAAACTTGGTTGTTGGAGTTAATTGAAAATTTTTTGGAAGTGTATGTGCAAAAGATTTAGACATAATATTTACTCCTACAACCGGATTATAAAAAGCATCGAAGGAGGTTTTATGAATCTGACAATGAATGGAGGTAAAGGGAGAATCTAAATGAATGACTTTCGGAGAAAGCATGAATTCTCCTAACCACACATTGCTTATGATCGTTGTTAACTCCTTCACAGTATTTTTAAGGAACTTCTCTTCGGTTGGGTCAGGAAGATGTTGGTTAGGTGCTGATTTTGCCAAAGATTTTCTTATTGTAGAATAATTCGAGGTGTTTCCAAAATCAGAGAAAAGCTCATCCTCGAATTCAAGAATATTTTCCAAAGGTGGAATTTCTTCCTCCTTTGGTGGTTTAGGAACTTGGAGGACAGTTGAGGCTTCAACTATCACAAGTTCTTTCTCTGGAGTTTTCTCAACTACATCTTCTGGACCATTGTCATGAATGCTGGTGTTGGGGATGTTTTCTAAAATTTTTCTAAGGATATTTCTCCCTTCACTAGCAGAGCAATGCAAGAAGGCACCTCTAGAAGTTGTATTAAGAAGTTGTGCGGTCTCTCCATTAAGACCCACATAAAAGTGTTGTAAAAGCATATGGTCTTGAATGGCAAGGTTGGGGCCAGAATTGACTACGTCATTAAAACACGCCCACGCCGCACCAAGAGATTCTTTTTATTTTTGTTTAAAAGATAGAACCTCTATTCGAAGACTAACCACTCCAGAGATGGGAAACAAAGATAAGCAAAAGCTAGAGCATAGAGCTTCCCAATCACCTTATACACTCCCTATGGTTCGCATATACCAGTGTTTAGCTCTTCTCGTCAAAGAGAACAGAAATAGCTTCCACTTTAAGGTTTCATGTGACATGCCCGCGATACGCAAGCAAGCACAAGTTTGCTCAAACTCTTGTAGGGTGTATATGGGTTTTCATCACCTTCTCCTGAGAACGATTGTTCCTAGACCAAATTTATTAAACTTGGACGCAACTCATAGCTAGGTGTAAGGATGGGTTTCGATGATTTCGGTGGCTCTAGGTGTGCGCCCATGGGAGCAGCAAATTGATTGATAGGCGTGATATTATCCATGCTTAAAGATAAATAAAATAAAAGATAAAAGGACAAACCTGGTTCGATGAATCATAGCAACAGTTTCCCCAGCAATAGTGTTAGAAAACTTATTGACACCTGTGGAGGCACACAGAGACAATATCCGCAAGCGCACGGGTATCGAAGTAGTTTTCACCCAGAAGTATTCAGGGAAGTGTGTGTGTGTCATCTAAACTCTAGTTTGTCCAGGGGTAGCAATCAAGGTTTAAGATATGAGTAGAGAGGATTCCTATGGTTATGACCCTATGCAAAGCAAGGCTTATGATTCTAATGTTCACTTTAGGATGCCACTAGATGGAAAAACACTGTTGAAAGATTACGCTACTAATATGACTATGGTCCTACTAATTTAAGAACCTACTTAATTCGGTGTGGACTACAAAGGATAGACAGGGCTGTCACCACCCGTTGCTACCACACAACCAGAAAGCAAGGAGCAAACACAGATAACCAATAACCTAAGCACCACGCTTACACTAACAATTATTACTCTAATCCAGCTAGCAAGAACCAGAGCACTCAAAAGAACTGTGAACCCACGAACAAAAGAGCACAAAACTTACTTTAAATAGAAATCAATTACCAGAGGTTTCTCAGATGTAGACTTGGAGAAGTTTAGATCCGCCAAAGTACAAGCCGTAGAGGTAGCACCGACAGGCCGACACTCCCTCCAAACTCTTCCCTTACTCTCTCTCTCTCTCTCTCTCTCTCTCTCTCTATTTGTATACAAAGACTACATCCTAATGAGGACTAACCTTCTCTTGATAACTAGCTCTGAGAGGTTGATCATTTTATGGGACCCCTCTCAATTGATCCTGACTAGAGAATATGAATTAGAGTTTCAGGATGCCTCCAAGGAGGGGGTACAGGGCTGCTTATATAGGCCGGAGCGTCCACCATGAGCCCTTGGATCAAACCGACTTAAGGAATGGCGTAGATGCAATCCTAGAAGGCGGTGGAGGAACCTTCGGGAAGCGGAGAGCGAACAGGCTCCGTAGCAGGCCAGCCGGCCCACTTTCATGGCCATTTGGCCCAAGCTTCAATGGTTTGCCTTCTTGAATGTTCTAGAGTCTTCCCACGTTGGTTTCACGGTGAAATTCCATCGTTTTCTTTGACAAATAGGTCCCCCTTGGCGGTTTTTTAGATAAACCATGCTGAAAACATAGATTCACAAAAACTCATGGAATTTATGAGTTTAAACCCCTATACCTATGTTTGCTGATGGAATTAAGCACATATACAGGTTATGTTGACGGTTTATAATTGATGTTAGTGACTGTCAACACATGTATAGGTGACAAGATTCCCGAGGAAGCCGTGGTTGAGGAGGAACCTCAAACGGTGGAACCCGATGAGCCCAACGATGATGTTCAAGGTAGGCCCATATGCATCCCTATGCTTTGCTAAATGTATAATGAACTATGGTTAACTATTGCATCAATGTATTACTATATGACTAGTTCAACCAAGAGTTACCTACTTCAATGGGTTCTCCTACTAAGTGAGTGTTCATGTTTCCTATAGTGTAAAGTCTTTGATTAGTTGAACTTTACTCTTATTTGTTTGCGGGTTCGTCGTTCGTCCTGATGGAGGATGCTCTAGTAGAAGGGCCCTGATAGAGACAGATAACCCTTGCTAGCACACTAGAGTAGTAGTCGATAGCGTAAACATGGTGTCTAGACTAGAGGGTACCTTCGTTTGTCTCATTCCCTATGGTTGAGGGGTAGGCGGCAGGTGGTGACAGCCCTGCCCATCCCACATATTCCCCTATGTTCGGGTTCGACGCCGGCTATAGGCCGGAGGTACCTAGCAGACTAGGTATAAGCCGGTGCCCGAAGTAAGCGAGTAAAAGTAAAGTTAATCTGTCCAAAGACCCTAAAACTATAGGAATCCATCTCAACCTCTGCTAACTCTACCCTTGTGTTGTCCTTGGACAAACTAGATAGATGAGTGCCTCTATTCCCTGTGAAAAATATGATACCATGAATACTTTCGGGTGAAATGCTACAATGGTAATTCCGTGCACTTGCAGATTATTTCTGTATGCGTTAAGAAATACCAACACATCCCTATGCTTTGCTAAATGCATAATGAACTATGGTTAACTATTGCATCAATGTATTACTATATGACTAGTTCAACCAAGAGTTACATACTTGAGCTATCACACCTTGATGAAGCCACAACACTCAACTGTTGCTTGAACTTCCTTATTAATTCATGCCTAGTGTGCTTAGATCGTAGAGTCAAGCTAATGATGGGTTTCTCATTACTCATGTGATGTTAAGCATGTTTGTCCACCAAGCAACATTAATGGAGAATGATCTAAAACTTGACCAATGATGAATGTTGATGTTGATTGGTCGACGAGGGGTTGGGTCATGCCAAGAAGGTGGTGATTTCTTGAATGACATAGCTCGCTAACCAGTTAAGGACTGTGTATCCGTGGTAGCGAGCTAAGAACATAAAAGTGTATAGACCACTTGTCATTTATGGGAGTGGCAAGTCAAGTAACTGATTGCGACCATTTTGTACGGAAAACTAGCAAGAAGGCGGTGCTGGTTAGATGGTGCTAGCATTAACCAGAAACTAGTCGACCCTTTTGTGAACATCTTGGTCAAATTAGGGAAAGGTTGAAACATAGAGGTATCCCTTTTGTACCGATGGGTCTTATGGGTGATATCCCTTGTTTCGAGTGGGGTTAACTTTTACCCCTCTACAGAGTGTTGATTTGAAAGCAATAAGTTCTAACTTCTAGATGCGGACTAGAGTTGGTATTGGAATTCTGGACTCGTGGAAGATCGAGCTCCATCTGCTAATTGCTTAATTTATTACCTATGATATGTTTGCTATGCTAAGTCTAAGGACTCACTTGTTATTTATGATTCAAATGCTTTTATGCAAAACCAAGTGTTCCTTGCTACTATCCAAATGCATAATCCTTGTTTATTGTATTGGGTAAGTCCTGCATAGTACAATTGAGTACTCACCCTATATGATTTAAATTTTTGCAGGTGATGTAGCTCCTATACATGGTTTCTTCTACGCTCCCGTGTCCTAGGTAGATCGGTAGTGGTGAAGGGGTTCATGTTCCGTAGATGTGTGGATGTGGCACACCCATGCATCAGTTGTCATAAAACTATGTTATGTTGAAAGACTTCCGCTAGACTTTCATATAGACATGTGATGTGTGACTAAGTGTGACGAACTAAGCTTGTGAACTATGGCTTATAAACTTAAATACTTTGAATCTTTGATGTAACCTAAGCATGGTTGTGATGTACTCTCTCTCTTGGGCTGATCCTGGATGAAAGCTGGCACTTAGTTCATCTTATGTGGGGTGTACTAGAATGACCGATTAAGGGATGTATCCAATATAATAGCCCCTGGTGGACTATCATATTGGGTACTCACTTAAGAGGGCGTTGATCCTGACAAATTTGAAGTAAACTATAATTTGGAACCGAGAAAACGGTAGGTTAACTCTGTGGGCTACTCCCATAGTCGGCTAAGGATATGACTTTATCAGCATCTCCAGCTGGAGAGCATCATGTAACATGCCACAGCATGATTCTGGATATGAAAATACCTACTATACAAATATACTACTACATAGAGAGATTTGGCGACACAAATAGAATCAATACTTCCAAATTATGCTCCACTTTTTTCTCAATTCAAACTTCTCTATTTTATCAAAATTTCTAGAAAAAGTATATTATCATGTTAAAATAAATATACTTTCAAATATATTCTATGGATATATTCTAAGAAACTAATTTGATGTTGTAGATTGTAGTGCATTTTTCTATTATTAATATTAATCTCAGTTAAAGCTAGAAAAGTTTGACTAAGGATAAAGCCAAAGTGAAATAAAGTTTGGACCGTGAAGAGTTGGTAGCTACATCCTCTGTCCCTGAATAAATCAAGTGTCTTAAGTCTAACTGTTTTATGTTGGACTGAATTTATAGAAACAAGTATAAATATTTGTGACACCAAATGAGCATATTATGAAAGTATAGTTTATAGTGTATCTAAATTATACTAGTTTGGTGTCATAAATCTTGGCACTCTTTTCTATAATTTTGGACAAACTTGAATTGTTTGACTTGGAATTGATTTATTTAGGAAGGATGAGTATATACATAGCTATATAACTACAAAAACAAGAGCTATTGCTCTGTGGTGCCCAATTTTTTGAGATTTTGAAAAGCACATATATTGCTTGTTGTGATATACTAGTAATAATGTGCATCTTGGTATGTAGGCCACAACCACAACAAACCCTGCACTCTAACGGGTTGGAAATTACTTTTCAAGGATGAAATTGGATGGTATCCTTTTCGAACTGGTGAAAAATACTGAAGATGCATCCGCATCCGAAGTTGTGTTTTTACTGGACAAAACTAAGTATGGCACCTCGTCTATACTTTCACCAGAAATGGCTGAATGGCAGGATCCTGCTCTCTACTGCTTCAACGACTCAATTTTAAGCCCCAGGATCTCTATGCCATCTCACGCATTGGCTAGGACAGTAAGCTTTATAGTTTGAACCAAGGCCAAGCAGAGCATAGAAGGCCCCCCTAAGACATTAATTTGGAAGGAGAATCTCCCCTAGTTCTTTCTGTTCTTCCCTTTAAGCTTTGCACAACCTCCCTTTTGGACTTCTCGTGCACCTGTAATTTTTTCTGTTATCAATTATAAAAAAAAGGTGGGCAATTTCCCCACTGATTGTTCAAAAAAAAGTTACCGCACCGTACCATCCACGCGCTATATAAGTATGCTGCAGTATTCTGTCGTAGCCATTTTCTTTTTAGAGAATTAGAACCATACTCCGTGTGTTGCCACGGAAATTGTTGATAATATAGAATAAAATTACTTATACAAAGGAATAAATAATTATAAATTAATGTTAGTGGATGACGTAGTACGCTGCTGCAGAGAACTAATGTAACACCCTAAAATTTGCACCATTTTAAAAAAAATAGGAGAATTGGATTTATTTACGCAATTTTGTGAACATTTTAACCTAGAGAAATAATAATTTTCGATAAACAAAATCAACCATAAGGTTAGATACATGCTTGTGCATTCATGCCGCTGCATATTTTTATTTGTGCTGATTGGTTTTTATTTCAAGAAGAAAATGATTTCAAAAACTATTTGAAAATATATTTAGAAAATTAGAAATGAAAAAGGAAAAGGAAAGGTTCTCCCTTCTCAATTTTCGGCCCGAAGGCCCAGCTCTCTTGGCCTGCCCTTTCTCCCAATTCCAAAGCGCAGCGAGCCAGCGGCCCTTCTCCATTTGCTTGCGCCACGCAACGGGCCGGCCCAGCTAGCAAGCCGCAAGCCCGCCTCGCCCTTCATCTCTCTTGTCTTGCTGCCATCCCAGGCCCACATGTAAGCGGTGTCATCCACCTCTCGCTCGTAACCGAGCCAGACACCGTCGATGGAATCCGCCTCCGCCCCGACACCTTGTTGCCTTGCACCACACGTTGAGCCTCTCCTCATAAGTAGCCGCACTCGCGCCGCCTCTCTTCCCAACCTCAATCGCTAGCCACGCCCTCGAGACGAGCAAGCCATCGCAACTCAAGTAGCCACCGCCGCTCACGATCGGTTTGACGAGTTCGTCGGCTCTACTGCCATCGTAAGCCTTCCACGGATTTCGTGAAGCTACTCCGAAGTCGCCGAGCCCCTTCTTCTCTTCCTTTTCGCTTTGGTTAGCTATTTGAGCATCACCACCGTATACAGGAGCTCCGCCACCCACCATTGGGAGCCGCCCGACGTCCTCATCCGATTTCCGCTGCTCCAATCCATCCAGATGAGTTCGCGTCTCTCTCTTCTACCTTCCTGTGCAATCGGTTCATCGAATCGTGTCCCCTGCTGCCGGATTGCTCAACTCCAGTGAGCAATTGCTCACCGCCGGCCAAGTTGCCGCCGTGGGGTCACTGTTGGTGGCCGGAGTCCACATCTCTCATCCTCGCCATCTAATCTCGGCCATCTGATTCAGATCCAACGGCCCAGATCCAAAGATACCCTTTCGATGACAGTTTTGCAAATAAGCCCTTATAATTAATGCTGACTCAACCCGCAGTCCAAAGCGCATTTACAGAATTTTATTTTCTCTTTTTGAAAGCGTATTTTGGTTCGGTTATGTTGAAATACGTTTTTAGGTATTTACAGTTTTGCCATTCAACTTGTTTTAGCCATAACTTCTCCGTTTTAACTCCGATTTGACCCGTTCAAATTGTGTTAGGTTCATAATTTCATAATATACATGATAGTGTTACTGTTTAGTAGGTTCTCCACTTTTAAATTTTGAGATTAGATTTAATCTATTATTTTAATAAAGAAAAGCTTGTCTAAATCATATCTTTTTCGTTTTAGCTCCGATTTGCATGCAATTCGCGTCGGTGTGATCTTAGTGAGATGTAGATTTATTTTACAAACTTTTCAACTTATTTCGCTACTGTTGGTGTACTGTTCTAATTGTAGCTTTGTTTGCTTTGTATGATTGCTCTTGGATGATTGATGTTGGTGTGTTAATCGAGAATAGACGGTGAGCAATTCGTTGGTGATCAAGAATACTATTACGAACCAGGTCAACAGGATCAGCTAGATCAAGGCAAGTATAGCATGGGATTATCCTTGTTACCTATTCACTTTAATTCACTTAATTTATTATGCATGTGTCTCCTTGTTAAGGATGCCTTAGTGTTGATCTTGTTCCTTGAATCCTATGGTTATAGCATTGGGTAGTTTGCTAGTGCTCACATAAACAATGATCTTGTAATTTGATTAATGACATATGCAATAACACTAAAAGATGATTTTTAGCAACAAGGAACAAGAGGGCTAGAGTTTTCTCTAGATTCTTCTCCATAAGGACTTATCTGTAAGCGAACATCCGGGACTTACAGTATAGCTATGAGGGCTACATGGCTCTGGCTTTAGTCATATAAAAGGACCATTTTCTAGCTTGTTAGTGGTTACCTTTATGGCACAAAAGGGGTGTGTTCCGGGTTGGGTGTAGTGCGGCTTCTGTCCCTATGTGTATAGGCTGTGTGTCATTGTGCCATACGGAAGGGGGGCTCTACATTCGCAGGCCACGAAACCTAGCGGCCCTAACTTGTTAGACGAACCATGGAAAGACTTCATAGTGAAACTTAACTGTCCATTGGGGAGTCATGACCTCAGACTTTTGGGGATCACGACTCATTGTGAAAGTGTACAACCTCTGCAGAGTGTAAAACTGGTATATCAGTCGTGCTCATGGTCACGAGCGGCCTTGGACCTTTATGGAATAGAGATCACTATTAATTTACTTGTTCTTGCAATTCATTATTCTCTTTACATGATCATGTGTTTATTATTGGGAACTTTACTTACTTGTTGCTACTCAATTACTTAAAACATGATCAACTAAAAGCTATATGCAGTTAAACCAGTGTCTAGCCTATTTGAGCTTCATGAACCCCATGTTATATTTGTTGAGTACTATTGTGCTCACCCTTGCATTCCCCCACACCTCAGGATGGACACCCGAATATGCAAATAGTGACTACTACTTTTACTTCCCTGAAGATTACTAGACTTGTGGTCAACCAGTTGACGTGCCTGTGCTCTGGAGCTAGCTACCACGAGAATTATTTTATGTTTCCGCTTAGTTATGTGAAGACTCTGTGATAATATTCGTTATGTAATAAACATTTGTGACGATACTATTTATATTTGTCATCTTATGTGTGATTGATCTCTAGGCGCACATAAGATTATGCATTCCATTTGTTCCTTGAAAATGGGTGTGACAGATTGGTATCAGAGCCGTGTTGACTGTAGGACGCAAGCCTAGTTAGTAATGGTCGTGAATAGTTCCCTTTTATTCATTTGTTTCATGCTTATCACCTTACTCTTGATAATTACTAAATTTTTATGCTCCTTTCGCCTTATTCTATTGTGAAAATATTGCTTCTATTCTAACTTATCTTTGGACTAAATTCTTTAGATGCCTCGTGGCCGTAAGACTGCCCGTATCACCACTGGAGGTTACTTTCCACCTCGTTCCCTGTATGAATCAATGGAGCTTAGGGAAGAACTAGAAGACACTGCACCAACCCCGCCACCTTCACCAGATCAGGCACCGGAACTAGATATGCCCCAAGAACTTGAACCTAAGGAGGAGGTTGTCTACTTGAGTGATGATGAAGATGCTGAGTTTGCCCAAGGTGGGGAACAGCCCCCGTCGCCTCCACAAGATGGTTCCGCTGAAGTTGGTGTGCCGTCCTTTCCTATGGGTTGGATTACAAGGATTCATCACAAGTCAAGCTATGATACACCTTCACACCATTGATTGGTTGGTATGCTTAGTGCTTACTTCACGGATTGGGATCCTACGTTTGAGTACGTTTGCTGGGAGCATAAGCATCCTTTGGAAGCTACTTTCTAGAAGTGCATTGTGCGTATCTTCGTCAAGGACGAGGAGATGGATACTTATCTGCTGGACCGGTGTTTTTCCCATAGTGGTCGTCGCGCCACTATAGAAGATGGCATAGAAGATGCAGCCTTTGAAGCATGCTTGGGACTTCGTCACCTCCGCCATGATGTTATGCAAGATGATCAATACCGCTATTTTCCCCGTGGAGACCCGGAGCAAGGATGGGTAATGATGAACCCTGGGAATTTGGAGTTAATTCCTCGGGTGATGGTGGATTTTGGTCATGACATGATGGCAAAGAATCGTCGGTTGGAAGCCTTGGTTAAAGCCTTGGGAAAAGACATCAAGAGGTACCAAGAGGTGATAGATGGTCTAAGGATTGATCAAGGCATGGAGACGATCTATGACTATTATGAACATCAAGCCCGTCCCTAGGAGTTGGAATACCATCTATGTAATAATACGATAGTACGAATAGTGTTGAGTTAAGTTGAGTTTTATGGTGTCGTGTGAACTCTGTGTGGTTAGTTGAGTTATTATTGTGCTTATGTGTGAGTTGGTTTTTCCATGTAATGAGTGATGGAGCTTTGTGGGCTTGCCTACAAAAGTTCCTAGTTAAAGATACTAAGTTTAAGTATGAAAAATAAATAGTTTAGTTGGGATAACCTTTTCTCTCTGTTCTGTCCTTTCTAGAGCGGTCTGCCTTTCCTTTTATTCTCGGAATTAACTGTTCAGCGAAAAATTCTAAAATTTTTATGTGAGCAACTAGACCCACGTACCTTTCCAATGTATCTGGAATCACCTTTTTATCTGTTCTAGATCATGAGATATAGACATTACAAGATGAAGTTTCTACGCAGTCTGGAAACCAGAAACAGATTCTGTTAGGTCCTGTTTTTGGTTAACTTCGTGACAGAATTTGGATTTGTGAGTTAAAGAAAAGATGTAGATAATTTCATAAGATTTCCAACCATATAAAGTACACATCTACTGGATATCTGTAACTCAAGATGGGTCTGTTTTACTGAACTACTAAAAATTGGAATATGTCCAGAAGGTTATCAGATTCCGTTCGCTATCTCTAGGACTGTCTAATATGAGATAATCTCTAAGATTTGATATTGTGTTGGATAACAGATGTCTGGAAGAGGACGAGGTCGAGGCCGCGGTCGTGGAGTTGGTCCACCACCTACTATTCATGATCTTTTGGCAATACAGACACAATTGATGGAGGCTCTGGTGAACAATAAGCAAAACCAGCCAGTTGGAGGAGCATCTGCGCGAGATAAGCGTGGTTAATTTTTGAAGGGACATCCCCCAGTGTTCACCCATGCCACTGATCCATTGGAAGCTGATGATTGGCTTCGTGCGGTGGAGAAGCAGCTCAACATTGCTTAGTGCAATGATCAACATAAGGTGTTGTTTGCTTCGGGACAACTACAAGGAGTAGCTCAAGACTGGTGGGATTCATATCAGTATGGCCGTCCTGTCAATGCTCCCGTCGTTACTTGGCAAGAGTTTACAGAGAGTTTTAGGTCCTATCATATACCTGAGGGAGTGATGGCCCTGAAGGCAGAAGAATTCCGCAACCTAACATAGGGATCTATGCCTATAGCAGAATATCGAGACAAGTTTGCTCAGTTGTCATGTTATGCGCCGAATGAGGTAGCTAATGATGCCGATAAGCAGCGACTTTTCTTGAAGGGTCTACATGATGGTCTTCAGTTGCAGCTGATGTCCAATGCTTACCCAGATTATCAAACATTAGTGAATCGCGCTATTGTGGTGGACAACAAGTGCAAAGAGATGGATGCTAAAAGGAAGAGGCTCCAGGGACAAGTATCTGGAAACAACACTCGCCACTGGTTTCCAACAAGGCTATTAGCAGAGGTATCCACCTAACCAATGGAATCGTGGTCAACTTACTCTACGTAATCAGTTTCTGCAACGTCCTCCTTATCAGCCGCAGAATGGCAATAACCGCCCTCCACAGCAGAATGGGAACCAGAATCAGCGTCAGAGTACCCCCAACAACACTCCAATGAAGACCAGTGCTCCTAATACTCCCACCAAGTGTTTCCGTTGTGGAAAGGAAGGTCACCTGTCTTATAACTATCCTGAGAAGGTTAGTCAGCAAACCCCCCAGAAACAGAACAGTAACCAGAAGGTACCATACTACAGGAAGGTGACTCATGTGTCTGAAGAAACCGCGATGGTGGAACCTGAAGTTATTCTCGGTACGTTCGATGTTCACTCCATTCTTGCCACTGTTCTTTTTGATTCTGGAGCTTCGCATTCATTCATATCTCAGTTATTTGTTAAGACACATAGCATCCCTTTATGTGCCATGAGAAACCCCATATTAGTCAATTCACCTAGGGGAAGTATGCAAGCTTCCTACCAGTGCCTCCCTATTAGTTTAATTTTAAGGGGGGTAGAATTCAAAGTGAGCCCTATAGTGTTGAGAACAGCTGGGATTGATCTTATTCTGGGACTGGATTAGATGAAGCAAAATCAGGCAGTGATTCAGTGTAAGGAAAAGGCAGTAGCCCTGACAACACCGAAGGGAGATCGAATTAGTGTGGAGATCATAGTGCAGAAGCCGCAGACAGCCACAGTGAATCGACTTGATGATAATGTTAATCAGGAGGATCCAGTTGTGGATGAGTTTCCGGATGTGTTCCCCGATGACTTGCCAGGTATGCCACCCGACCGCGACATTGAGTTTATTATTGAATTATTGCCTGGAACTGCACCTATTGCTAAGCGTCCATATAGAATGGGGGTTAATGAATTAGAGGAACTTAAGAAACAAATAAAAGAGTTGCAAGAGAAAGGTTTCATTCGTCCTAGCTCTTCACCGTGGGGAGCTCCAGTGATCTTTGTTGACAAGAAGGATGGTTCTCGAAGGATGTGTATTGATTATCGGTCACTTAACGAGGTAACTATTAAGAATAAGTATCCACTACCTAGGATTGATGACTTGTTTGATCAGTTGAGAGGTGCTTGTGTGTTTTCTAAGATTGATCTTCGTTCTGGTTATCATCAATTGAAGATTTGTGCTACCGATATACCGAAGACAACATTTACAACACGGTATGGTTTGTATGAGTATACAGTAATGTCTTTTGGCTTGACTAATGCTCCTGCGTACTTTATGTACCTGATGAATAAGGTATTTATGGAGTATCTCGATAAGTTTGTAGTAGTGTTTATTGATGACATATTGGTATATTCCAAGACTAAGGAAGAACATTCCCAACATTTAAAGATGGTCCTGCAAAAGCTCAGAGAGCATAAGCTCTATGCTAAACGTAGTAAGTGTGAGTTCTGGTTGAAGGAAGTTGCCTTTTTGGGTCATGTGGTCTCTAATGGTGGAATATCAGTGGATCCTAGCAAGGTAAAGGATGTGTTGAATTGGAAGCCACCAACTGATGTGGGAGAAATTCATAGTTTCTTAGGATTAGTTGGATATTATAGAAGGTTTATTGAAGGGTTTTCTAAGCTTGCTAAGCCAATGACAGCATTGTTAGAGAAGAATGCTAGGTTCGTGTGGTCTGATAAGTGTCAGGTTAATTTTGAGGAATTAAAGAAAAGATTAACAACAGCCCTGGTATTAGTTTTGCCAGATTTGAGTAAGAATTTCTCTATCTACTGTGATGCATCTCGTTTGGGTCTTGGTTGTGTGCTTATACAAGAAGGCAAAGTAGTGGCCTATGCATCGCGACAGTTGAGGAAGCATGAGTTAAATTACCCTACCCATGACTTGGAGTTAGCAGCAGTTGTACATGCTTTGAAAATATGGAGGCATTATCTGATTGGGCATAAGAGTGATATTTACACGGATCATAAGAGCTTGAAGTATATTTTCACCTAGTCGGATCTAAACTTGACACAACGTCGATGGTTAGAGCTGATTAAGGATTATGATTTGGAGGTACATTATCATCTGGGCAAGGCCAATGTTGTTGCTGATGCTCTTAGTAGGAAGAGCTATGCTAATGAGGTACAAGTAATGTCTATGTCAAATGAGTTGTGTGTTGAGATTGAGCATTTGAACTTAGGTATTGTCATTAATGCAGTGGAGTTGGTGATAGAGCCTGTATTGGAGTAAGAAATACGCAAGAGTCAGTTGATAGATGACAAAATAAAGGAGATAGTTGGGAATATACCGAAAGGTAAGGCACCTGGATTCCATTTGGATGATAAAGGAACTCTATGGTTTGGGAAATGATTATGTGTGCCTGAGGACAAGGCTATAAGAGAAGTAATTCTACGTGAAGCTCATGAGTCTGCTTACTCTATTTATCCTGGGAGTACCAAGATGTATATGGATTTGAAAGAGAGGTATTGGTGGTATGGTTTGAAAAGAGATGTTGCATAGTATGTTGCATTATGCGATACGTGTCAGAGAGTTAAAGCTGAACATCAGAGGCCTGCAGGATTGTTGCAACCAATGCAGATACCTGAGTGGAAGTGGGAAGAAGTTGGTATGGATTTTATAGTAGGGTTACCCCGCACTCAAAGAGGTTTTGATTCAATATAGGTCATAGTGGATCGTTTGACCAAGGTTGCTCACTTTATACCTGTCAGAACAACATATTCTAGTGCAAAGTTGGCTGAACTGTATTTGGAAAGGATAGTAAGTTTGCACGGTGTTCCAAAGAAGATAGTGTCAGATCGAGGCACTCAATTCACATCATATTAATGGCAGAAAGTTCAAGAGTCATTAGGGACTAAACTGAATTTTAGCACAGTATATCATCCACAGACGGATGGGCAGACTGAAAGGATTAATCAGATATTGGAGGATATGTTGAGAGCTTGTGCTTTGTAGTATGGTACTAGTTGGGATAAGAGTTTGCCATATGCAGAGTTTTCCTATAATAATAGTTATCAGAAAAGTCTACAGATGGCACCTTTTGAAGCTTTGTATGGTAGAAAGTGTAGAACTCCGTTGTTCTGGAATCAGACAGGAGAAAGTCAAGTGTTTGGTCCCGATGTGCCTAAGAATGCTGAGAAACAAGTAAGAATGATTAGAAACAATTTGAAAGCAGCTCAGTCACGACAGAAAAGTTATGCTGATACTCGACGGAGAGAATTGACTTTTGAAGTAGGAGATTATGTCTGCCTGAAAGTGTCACCTATGAGAGGTGTGAAAAGGTTTAACTAGAAAGGAAAGTTAGCACCGAGGTATGTCGGTCCTTTTAAGATCCTAGAGAGACGTGGTGAAGTAGCATATCAATTAGAATTGCCTGAGAGCTTAGCAGGTGTGCATGATGTGTTCCATGTGTCTCAGTTAAAGAAATGTTTGCGTGTGCTGGAAGAATAGATACCGTTAGAGGAACTCACTGTTAAGGAAAATCTCACCTATGAAGAGTACCCCGTAAAGATATTGGAGACAGCAGAAAGAGTTACTAGGAGCCGAGTTATAAAGATGTGTAAAGTTCAGTGGAGTCGGTATTCGGAAGCAGAGGCTACATGGGAAAGAGAGGAAGATTTAAGAAAAGCGTATCCACAGTTGTTTGAGTAAGCATCGTCCGAATCTCGGGATGAGATTCATTTTAAGGGGGGTAGAATTGTAACACCCTAAAATTTGCACCATTTAAAAAAAAATAGGAGAATTGGATTTATTTACGCAATTTTGTGAACATTTTAACCTAGAGAAATAATAATTTTCGATAAACAAAATCAACCATAAGGTTAGATACATGCTTGTGCATTCATGCCGCTGCATATTTTTATTTGTGCTGATTGGTTTTTATTTCAAGAAGAAAATGATTTCAAAAACTATTTGAAAATATATTTGGAAAATTAGAAATGAAAAAGGAAAAGGAAAGGTTCTCCCTTCTCAATTTTCGGCCCAAAGGCCCAGCTCTCTTGGCCTGCCCTTTCTCCCAATTCCGAAGCCCAGCGAGCCAGCGGCCCTTCTCCATTTGCTTGCGCCACGCAACGGGCCGACCCAGCTAGCAAGCCGCAAGCCCGCCTCGCCCTTCATCTCTCTTGTCTTGCTGCCATCCAAGGCCCACATGTAAGCGGTGTCGTCCACCTCTCGCTCGTAACCAAGCCGGACACCGTCGATGGAATCCGCCTCCGCCCCGACACCTTGTTGCCTTGCACCGCACGTTGAGCCTCTCCTCATAAGTAGCCGCGCTCGCGCCGCCTCTCTTCCCAACCTCAATCGCTAGCCACGCCCTCGAGACGAGCAAGCCGTCGCAACTCAAGTAGCCGCCACCGCTCACGATCGGTTTAACGAGTTCGTCGGCTCTACTGCCACCGTAAGCCTTCCACGGATTTCGTGAAGCTACTCCGAAGTCGCTGAGCCCCTTCTTCTCTTCCTTTTCGCTTTGGTTAGCTATTTGAGCATCACCACCATATATAGGAGCTCCGCCACCCGCCATTGGGAGCCACCCGATGTCCTCATCTGATTTCCGCCGCTCCAATCCATCCAGGTGAGTTCGCGTCTCTCTCTTCTACCTTCCTGTGCAATCGGTTCATCGAATCGTGTCCCCTGCTGCCGGATTGCTCAACTCCGGTGAGCAATTGCTCGCCGCCGGCCAAGTTGCCGCCGTGGGGTCACTGTTGGTGGCCGGAGTCCACATCTCTCATCCTCGCCATCTAATCTCGGCCATCTAATTCAGATCCAACGGCCCAGACCCAAAGATACCCTTTCGATGACAGTTTTGCAAATAAGCCCTTATAATTAATGCTGACTCAACCCGTAGTCCAAAGCGCATTTATAGAATTCTGTTTTCTCTTTTCGAAAGTGTACTTTGGTTCGGTTATGTTGAAATACGTTTTTAGGTATTTACAGTTTTGCCATTCAACTTGTTTTAGCCATAACTTCTCCGTTTTAACTCCGATTTGACCCGTTCAAATTGCGTTAGGTTCATAATTTCATAATCTACATGATAGTGTTACTGTTTAGTAGGTTCTCCACTTTTAAATTTTGAGATTAGATTTAATCTATTATTTTAATAAAGAAAAGCTTGTCTAAATCATATCTTTTTCGTTTTAGCTCCGATTTGCGTGCAATTCGCGTCGGTGTGATCTTAGTGAGATGTAGATTCGTTTTACAAACTTTTCAACTTATTTTGCTACTGTTGGTGTACTGTTCTAATTGTAGCTTTGTTTGCTGTGTATGATTGCTCATGGATGATTGATGTTGGTGTGTTAATCGAGAATAGACGGTGAGCAATTCGTTGATGATCAAGAATACTATTACGAACCAGGTCAACAGGATCAGCTAGATCAAGGCAAGTATAGCATGGGATTATCCTTGTTACCTATTCACTTTAATTCACTTAATTCATTATGCATGTGTCTCCTTGTTAAGGATGCCTTAGTGTTGATCTTGTTCCTTGAATCCTATGGTTATAGCATTGGGTAGTTTGCTAGTGCTCACATAAACAATGATCTTGTAATTTGATTAATGACATATGCAATAACACTAAAAGATGATTTTTAGCAACAAGAAACATGAGGGCTAGAGTTTTCTCTAGATTCCTCTCCATAAGGACTTATCTGTAAGCGAACATCCGGAACTTACAGTACAGCTATGAGGGCTACATGGCTCTGGCTTTAGTCATATAAGAGGACATTTTCTAGCTTGTTAGTGGTTACCTTTATGGCGCAAAAGGGGTGTGTTCCGGGTTGGGTATAATGCGGCTTCTGTCCCTATGTGTATAGGTTGTGTGTCATTGTGCCATACGGAAGGGGCTCTACATTCACAGGCCACGAAACCTAGCGGCCCTAACTTGTTAGACGAACCTTGGAAAGACTTAATAGTGAAACTTAACTGTCCATTGGGGAGTCATGACCTCGGACTTTTAGGGATCATGACTCATAGTGAAAGTGTACAACCTCTGCAGAGCGTAAAACTGGTATATCAGCCGTGCTCACGGTCACGAGCGGCCTTGGACCCTTATGGAATAGAGATCACTATTAATTTACTTGTTCTTGCAATTCATTATTCTCTTTACATGATCATGTGTTTATTATTAGGAACTTTACTTACTCGTCGCTACTCAATTACTTAAAACATGATCAACTAAAAGCTACATGTAGTTAAACCAATGTCTACCCTATTTGAGCTTCATGAACCCCATGTTGTATTTGTTGAATACTATTGTGCTCACCCTTGCATTCCCCCACACCTCAGGATGGACTCCCGACTATGCGAATAGTGACTACTACTTCTACTTCCCTGAAGATTATTAGACTTGTGGTCAACCAGTTGATGTGCCTGTGCTATGGAGCTAGCTACCACGAGAATTATTTTATGTTTCCGCTTAGTTATGTGAAGACTCTGTGATAATATTCGTTATGTAATAAACATTTGTGATGATACTATTTATATTTGTCATCTTATGTGTGATTGATCTCTGGGCGCACATAAGATTATGTATTTCATTTGTTCCTTGAAAATGGGTGTGACAGATTGGTATCAGAGCCGTGTTGACTGTAGGACGCAAGCCTAGTTAGTAATGGTCGTGAATAGTTCCCTTTTCTTCATTTGTTTCATGCTTATCACCTTACTCTTGATAATTACTAAATTTTTATGCTCCTTTCGTCTTATTCTATTGTGAAAATATTGCTTCTATTCTAACTTATCTTTAGACTAAATTCTTTAGATGCCTCGTGGCCATAGGACTGCCCGTACCATACCAACGATGATCCACGACCTAGCAAAATTAAAAGGTACAGATCGTGTGTATATAATTAATTAATTAATCAACAAGAAATAAATGAAATGAAAAATAATATCCTGGACAAAACTAATTTACTAGTTTTTATGCAATCTTATTGAGAACAAACTAGTCTGCAATTAATGTCATTGAAATGGATCAGAGACCAACATATACAGTAGAACTAACCTTAGTTAATTTTGTATTCTACACGATGCATGCATGGTAACAACAGATAGCTGGGATCCGGACAGGGCTTCCAATGCCCTCTGCGGGTGAGATTGTAGCAAAGCAGGTGGTTTTCGCTTTGCTGGAAGACTATCTCTCCTATTGGATCCACCGCTTTCTGCACACAGAGTGGAGCTACGGCAACATCCATTGCGTCCACCACGAGGTCACAGCACCCACCGGCTTTGCCGCAGCTTACGCTCACTGGGCTGAGCTGAGACTAGCTGCACTGTACCAGAAACCATCCGATAAAGCAATTTGGTGGACAGAACTGCTGCACCGCGGTACTGGATCGCCTACGCTATAGTAGCGTATGGCCCTTCGTCCGCTATATATGGCGGATGCAGGAGCTACGCTAAACCAGGCGGGCCCACCACGCGCATCAGGCAGCAGCGGCTGCGCGCGCATGCGGAAGAGGTCCAGTGGCGGGCCCCATGTTTTCAACTAAAAAAAATGTTATAACTCCCAAACCAAAACATCAAATTAAATTCCGATTGCACCATTAAATTCGTTTCAATAAATTCTTCAAAATTAGATCACACATGAATATATTTAGATAAAGTGACAAGTGGACTCATAGTAGATAGAGGATGATATAGAGGATGGATGGGTGCGGAAGAATTAGGTATAGAGGAGAGAATTTTGGTAACTAGAATATATAGAGGATAAATTTAGAGTACCACGAGTGTGGATAACCTCACCATCGGAGGCATCGCTACAATTGTTGGCCCCGTCATCGTTCCATGTCACGTCACCACACATTGGCTGTGGTATGCAATCCGTGCCGTCGAAGCAATTGAAACACACAGCGGATAATTACATTGTATTATGTAATGGCCTTCATTCATGCATTTAAAGTGTGGTTTTTACAATCTGTTCTATCGATCTGTTTATGAATGAACTCTTGCGAAAATAACGCATCTATCGTGAATTTATCTACACGTGCAGTTACGACTTCCTGTTCAACCCCATAAAGTTCATCCCGTTCTATGGAGGTGCTGAATTCCATGATTACCATCACCGAGTATGAGCACGCCACGGCAACTATGCTCCTTTCTTCACGTACTGCGATTATATATATGGGACAGACAAAGTAAGATTAGCATTGGTTGACTCTGCCAATTGCGCACTTATTACATCACATCTAAGGCTCTGTCCTCGTACACTCACTCATTTTGTTCATTCTTCTAATGTTTCTTGTTTCAGGGATACAGGTATCACAAGGCAAGCTTAGCAGAGGTATATCTTTGTACCTCAAATATATTTTCCAGTATATATACTAGAAAATAATTCACAGATTTTAAAATATTGTTGCAAAAATCTGCAAGGATAATCAGCATAAATTCTTTAGCTTATCAAAACGATAGAAATTGCAGTGCACGGCATAGGGCATACATGCGTACACCTGACCTGCCTGCTATTTCATTTCATGCCTCTCAGTCTTCCTTTTGACTTTTAATATACTGCGCAGCGGAAGAAGTTGGCTGGTGAAGACAATATGGAGAAAAGAGGCAGCGACCAGGAGAAACAGGAATAGTTCAGATAAGCCTCCATAAGGGCATGTACAACGGATAGACAGGGGTCGTCTGTAAGTATCTCGAATCCACCATATAAACAGATATAAAGACAGGTCATACAACCCATAGTCTATCTCATCGTCTGCAAGCTATTTAATGCATTGCATGTAGCTAAGATCAACTACAAATAAATTTGTGTATATCATTGTGTGGCTATTTGATAGAAAATGTGTCAAGCATAAATAAGAGCAATGATTATACTATTTTTTAAAAACCATCAATATATTATCTTCCAAAGGCTCCAAACGGAGACCGGACTCAACAACGTTTGCATGCACGGGAAGTAAAGACCGTGTGCATACATAGCAGCACTACGGCAAGGGCCAAACAATTATATTATTGTAATACCTTTCTAATTTCCTTTGTTGCCATAGCGTTGCCATATATGCTCGATTAGATCCTTCTTGAGTTTTCTATGTGTCGGCGGAGCTTTGATAGCCGAATTTATACGAAGTGCCTCTGCGAAGCTTGGATTGCGGTTGTCATTTGTACACACTTCAGGTGGGAGCACTATCGTCGCACTTGGATTCTCATTCAAATCCAAGACTTCTCTAATTGATTCCTTCTCGTCTTCCACTATCATATTGTGAAGGATAACACAAGCTTGCATTATGTTGATAACGTCCCCTTGCTTCCATAACCTTGCTGGTCGACGAACAATATCAAAGCGTGATTGCAGTACACCAAATGCGCACTCGACGTCTTTCCTCGCCCCTTCTTGCATCAATGCAGATAATTTGTCTTCCGCCGACTGAGGGGCCGTCACTGTCTTCACGAATACTTCCCATTCATGATATATTCTATCGGCAAGATAGTAACCCATGTCATATTCTGTTCCATTGACATTATAGTGTATCGTAGGAGCTTCCCCTTTTATTGCTTGAATGAATAATGGTGACTTGTTTAGAACATTTATGTCGTTCTGAGACCCAGCGGTATCAAAGAAAGCATGCCATATACGGAGATCCCTAGTTGCCACTGCTTCAAGGATCATAGTACGGACACCCTTGTCACCACATGTGAACATGTCTGCCCAAACTTTCGGGCAATTCTTCTATGCCCAATGCATGCAATCGATGCTTCCCAACATTCCTGGAAAACAACGAGCCTCATTTTCTTTTAAATTTTTTTTCTAGTTCATCACTCCTTGGAGGGCGCAGATATTCTTCACCAAAATTTTCAATCACACCTTCAGCAATTTTCCCCAAAATCTCTAAACAAGTACTTGCAGCAATCTTTAACACCTCATCAAGTTGATCAGCTGAGGTTCCATAAGCTAGCATCCTGATAGCCGCAGTACACTTTTGAAGCGGTGAAAGACCACTCCTACCAGTAGCATCGACTCTTTGGGTGAAATAAGGTGAACAATCACTAAATGCTTGCACGATACGTAGAAACAAAGGCTTATGCATCCTAAATCTCCTACGGAACATCTCCTCGGTGTAGATAGGATTTGTAGAAAAGTAATTAGCGACAAGATCATCATGACTTGCTTCTCGATTCCTTGGTATGTACCTCCTTGGTCCACTCTGTCGACGACGGTGAGATACTGTAGATGCTTCGCCGTCCATGTCGGCCTTGAATTCCTCTGCTACAATATCTTCTAATATTTCATCCTCTGCTAGCATATCATCCACGGTGAATACCTATGTAGGATCAAAGTCTTCGGCATCTTGTAGGTCGCCTTCTTCATCACTTGGCTCCACAGAAACTAACTACAGCAGGTGACGGAAGGGAGGAATGTACAGTGCCACAATGCAACTGGTACCATTTTATAGTATGCAATTGATGCTAGTGGACACGCATTAAAAAATAGTGCTGCACTAGTAACACGCATTCAGAATGTAACTGATACTAGTGGAGCACCAACTAGTGGAGCACCTCTGTTTACATTAAAAAAAAATTCAATGAAAGTATACCTTAGTGGAGCACCTCGGTTGGCATTCAGAAAAATGAAAAGGGGCCCTTCTGTTCACATTCAGAAAAATCCCATGACATTCAGATAGCAGTGCAAATAACTAGTTCAGAAAAATCCCATGACATTCAGATAGCAGTGCAAATAACTAGTTCAGAAAAATCCCATGACAAGCTAACTGAACATAGGCTACAGGTTTTTAACTGAATTTGATAACCAAATTTAACGGATTAAGCATAAGGCGCAGAGCACAGATGCAACTTAAGACAGGTTTTATGCAACTCCATAAATCAGAATGACACCTCCATACATCAGCAGCTACATGACAGCACCTTTGGTAGATCAACATGACAGCACCTTTCATTATCTCAGATCAGAGATATGAACATGCCCTGCACAGTTAGAGAATAGCAGCATCAGTTAAACATGACAGCTCCCAAAGACTTCTTAGATTATACTGTACAAGAATTAAAAGGCATACCAAATTAGATAATTTCAGGAAAAAGCATTTTCCTCAAACACTTCATGGCAGCAACTCGCTCAGCCTTTTCGTCATCGGTCATTGAACTTGTATCTTATGAGATGAGGTTATTATATGCGTCCATCATCTTCGATTCTTTCTCAAGCTTCTTCCCTTCCATCTCAAGCTTCTTCCCTTCATCTCAAGTTTCTTGGACTCTCTGTTCTCCTGTGCTGTTAAATGGGCAAGGCTTGTGGTCTCAATCTTATCAGAAGATAGCTTTTGTTGTAGCTCTAGCAGTTTCAAACGGTTTGCATTGACTTCTTCTTGATACTTGCTCAATTTATCAAGCTTTTCCACATTAATTGTAGATTCCTTTGATTTTCCAGCATCACTCATTGTCGCAGAATTCCCTTTTGCAGCAAGAGCGGCCTTTTTAGCTGCCTTTTGTCCAATTGGTCGCTTTGGCATCTCATCTTCACTTTCAACATTTTGCACGTATTCTTCGTGGTGATATGACTTCCTTTTACGAGCGTTCTTTAGCTCATCATTGTATGTTTTCCACTTCGAACGACATATTTTCCAAACATTCTTAATCGTGAAGGGTCCAATCTTATGATCCAAATATAACTCTTCGGCTGCATCCAACCACATCTGATCGTTGTAGCCACTTGTAAACACCTTGCGAGCCTTCAAATAATCACCTTCAAAGAGGTCACACCACCTATTAATCTTGTGCCATCTATCCTTTGCTTGCTTCGCTTTCCTTTGCCTTTGCGGTGGGGTGCCCTTGTTGTATGCCTTGATAACATCACCCCAATATGCTTCGCCCTTCCTATCGGCTCCGATGGCTGAGTCTGTTGAATTTTCAATCCAAGCAGCCATCAATCTTTCATCTTCATCTGGTGTCCACGTAATTCGCTTCTCAATCTTAACCATTCCATTCTCGTCATTGACAAAAACAGGTTCCTGCTCTGATATGATCTCCACATCTGAGGGAGAACTACCTCTATTGGTTTCAGGATCGATGTGGCTACTGTGAGAAGGTGTTCCAACCAAATGAAAATTATGTGCCTGATTGCCAAAGTACCTAATCAAACCATCTTGTGTATCTCCATCCCTAAAAAGAAGGGTTCCAAAATATCTATTTCAGAAAAAAAAAAACATGCTACTGCTAGTCCATCTATTCTCGGGAAAAAAAAACATGCTGCAATCTTTAAGTACAGAACAGCAAAACATATCTTCCAAAGTGCTTGATACAAATCGACACTTCTGAAACTAGCTTGATACAACATACTAGTCAATCGACACTTCTGAAACAGATAGATACAGTACACTTGTCATTTTTTCAGGAAACTGACTTGTTCAGATATGACGTGTTCACGAAAGTTCACATGCAGTCATCTACTGACTGCTAGTCCAGCATCTCAAACATGCAGTCAAGACTGATTAAAATTCGACTGACTGCTAGTCCAGCATCTCAAATCACTTCATATCTATTTTCAGGGAAAAAAACATGTAGTAATCTACTGCTGCTGCTGCTATTTGTCAAGACTGCAAAAAAAATCCACCGCTACTGCTAGTCCATCATCTCAAAATCTCAAAATACACTGAACAGGCATCTAAATGAAGAGGATCTGAACAACAAAAAACAATGAAAGCTCACAAACTCTCTTACCATGTTGCATCTGATTGCCGAACTGAGGAACACCCTGGACTAGCGGTATCCGAGCCCCACGAAGCCGGAGATGGAGATGGAGAGAACGGGAATCCAGCAGGTGGCGACGAAGTCATTCCGGCGAAGCCACCACCGCCGTGGCTAGTGAAGCCGCTAATAGGGGGGATTCGGCCGCACCGGATGCAGACATGGATGAGGACGATGCTGCCCGAACTGGAACCACGACCAAAGGGGATGAGGCCAGCCGCCCGGCTGGATCCGCGACCAAAGGGGAGGAGACTGCCCACCGAGGTGGATCTGCCTCCAACAGGGAAGAGGCCAGCTGCCCTGCTCGGTCCACGACCAATGGAGGAAAAGGCTTGCCCCCCACCGACCTTGCCCTTCCGCCCTGCCGCCACTCTTGCCGCCGCCGCCGTGCCCAAGCTAGGGTTCTCCATCTCGCTCGTGTTGAAGGCAGTGGGAAAGAATGAAGATTATATGGAGAGTTGTGGTGGATTTGGCGCGCGAAATCCATTCCCGCGCGCCCTCACTTTCTCTTTGCGCGCGCCTGCACTGGATCCTCCCCTCGGCGACTCCCCCGTACAACGCGACGCTAGGAGATGTCGACTTCTTTGGGCCACGAGCCGCGTCCGTCGACTCGCGAGACGCCGGGGTCAGGTCGTCGCCTCACGAACAGGGGGGGGGTTTTGTGAAATGTGAGGCATACAGCCAGGGTATACAGCCCCGCTGTACATGCCCTAAGTGCCAGTCCGAACACCCATTACCATTGCGTGTTCCAAATGTTAAATGAATTAAAAAATAAATAACATCTTAAGTTAATTAATGACCTGTTTGGTTCGGCTATGAGCTGCGGGAAAGCTGTTGTAAGCTATAAAGTTGTTGTAAGTTATAAAAAACTATTATGAGCTATATGCTGTGAAAAACTTGTAAGCTATTTAGTTAAAACAGCTCTCTCTTTTATCCATGAAAAATAGCCGTAAAACGTCTCCCTAATTCTACCCCTAATAATTCTACCCATTTGGAAAAGTTGAAAGCCAAAAGTAGATTTCAAGGTGCTTTAAAAAATAATCAAAAGCATCTATATCACAAAAAGCAACTTTAGGTTCTAGCCGTTTAATTGCCTTTCTGCTTTTTGGCAACAAGCACTTAGTAGAAGCTACCCAAATATAGCCCTAAGTCAATTAGTTAAACTCTACGTTCGAACTACAAGAAGCAGGTAACACGTTGTTTCTCTTGTCTAAAACACCAAGTGAACCTTCACCGGAGGTAGGTCATACTGGCTACCAAAGGCAGGGCCGCACCTAATATTTGGAGGCCCTGAACGAAATACATGTTGGGGCCTAAAAGTTTAAGAAAACATTATAATTAAAGGGTCCTGCTAGCGTCCGGACGTCCGGATCCGGGCGCTAGCGCCGGACGCCGCAACAGCCCCGCCTGCCCCCCACAGAAATGAAAACGAAAAAAAGAAAAACGCGACCCCCGCCCCGCTACCGCACGGGAACCCACCAAACCCCCGCCCCGCTACCGCACGGGAACCCGCGAACCCCCCGCCCCGTCCCCGCACGGAGAAGAAACCCGCGCCCCCAGCGTGCACGGATTTGCCCCCCGCCGTAACCTCCCCGACCCAGCACATCCGCCCCGCCACCAGCTCACCACCATACTCCACCCCCCAACTGCAGCAAGGAGAATATATGCTATTGCAAACAACGAATGACTCCTAATGAAACAAATAGGAGGAAACTGGTGAAACAAACGGAAAAAAAATTATTGAAACATCGAAAAACACCTAATGAAACAAACAAAAAAAACTGGTGAAACAAACAAAAAAACTGTTGAAACATCGAAAAAAACTAATGCAACAAAAAAAGAAGAAGCTACTGCAACAAGGAGAAGAAAGCTACTGCAACAAAGAAGAAGCTACTGCAACAAAGGAGAAAAAGCTACTGCAACAGAGGAGAAGAAGCTACTGCAACAAGGAGGAGAAGCTACTGCAACAAAGGAGAAGAAGCTACTGCAACATCAGAAGCGATACTAATGAAACGTCAGGAAACATGGGGGGATGCTGCTGCAAACAAGGAAAAAACACTATTGAAACATCTCAGAAAAAAAAACTACTGCAACATCAGATAATGGTGCAAACATTTCACATCATTTGTTGCATGTAGCTTAGATCTGACTTGCCACAAACCCTAGCCGCCATCAAAACCTTAGATCCAGAGGGGGAGGAGGAGGGGGGAGGAGGAAGAGGAGGGACCAAATCGAGATCCAGAGGAGGGGAGGAGGGGGAGGGGCGCCTCAGATCCAGAACCTTCCCCACCTACCTCGTCGAAGCCCGCGCCGTCGTCCTCGTCTCTAGATGCATGAAGGTCGCAGCGCGCGAGCACGAGAGAGCATGGAGGGAGGGGAGGCGCGCGGGCTCCCCGGAAGCCGCCGCCGTCGCCCCCACTCCAGTGGAGAGGAGGGCGTACAAGTCGCAGCGGGGAAAGGGGAGGGAGGGAGGGGAGAGAGAGAGGAAGAGAGGAAGGGAGGGAGGAAGGCTCCCTGGCGGCGCGAAGGGAGGAAGGCTCCCTGGCGGCGCGAAGGGAGGAGGCGCGCGGGTGCAGGAGCAAGCGCGCGTGCGAGCTTGGAGCGGCGGAGGAAACGAGGAAAGAAGAAGAGCCGGGCGAGTGGATAAGACCGACCGCATCGAGCAAGTGGATGCGGGGCGTCCAACGCGGGTCGGACGCCCTGTGTATATCATTACCGATAATTAAAGCATACTTTCACTTAATTATAAAGCAAAGGAGCTGAGCAGGGCAGTGGACATGGTCACCGGGTCCGATTAATAAATGGAGACACTAGTGCCCGGACGTCCCGTGAGCAGGGCGGCGCCAGCGAGCGGCGCAGGGGGAGTCTGCGCACGGGACGTCCGCTCGCAGGCGCCGCCCCTGCTACCAGCTCGCGGGACGGACTCCGCCAGCGCCGCCCCTGCCCACGCGCGCCGTGTGCCTCTCCCGCGCCGGACTCGTGCCTCCCATCGCGGTCGTGCTCCATCCGCTTGCCGTGGACACTTGCGAGGTCCATGTCGTCGACGAGCTCCGCACCGGCAACCTCCGCGTACTCTGTGACATCGAGCTCTGTGCCGGCATCGAGCTCCACAACGACGAGCTCCATTTGTCCAAGCAACAAGGTGACATTATGCTAAAAGCTCATGTTGCAGGCATATGTTACAAGTGTTCTAGTTATTTCAAAGATATGTTGCAAGGGTTTCGTATGAATGTTGCAAAAGTAGATCCTCCTTTACGAAATAGAGGTTCACTTTGACTTTACTACTTTCCAGCCAATGGCACTCTACTCAAATTGAAGGAAATTGTTTGGCCCCTATTCTATTTATTTATTAAGGGAGGGTACTCATAAGGTTGAATCACTGTTTTTCTTTCCTAATGTTCATCTCAAGCTGGCTTCGACATCTGGTTATCCAACAATCTCCTCCTTTTCGATCGCTTGCTCTCGTGCTTGCAACCGATGATTCACTTGTTTAACCTGATCGGGATATTGCATGTGTGTTCCCAATGTTTCATTTGTTTTCAGAGGTATGTTGCAAACTTCTGTTCCTAATGTTATTTCAGAGGTATGTTGCAACTTATGTTGCAAACTTCTGTTCCCAATGTTTCATCTGTTTTTCAGACGTATGTTGCAAGTGTGTTTATCTGGATGTCGCATATGTTTCACACATATGTTGCAAGTGTTTTATCTAGATGTTGTGTATGCGTTGCAATGGTTTTTCAAGTGTTTCATGTGTTTTTTTTGTAAGTGCTTCGACGTATATTTCAAACATTTCATCTATCTTCAGACTTTATGTTGCAAGTGTTGTGTCTAGATATTTCAAAAATAAATTGGGTATTGTATCTCTCTGCTGATATTCTGCTGCCTTGCCTTAGTGTCTCCTCCTCGCCTCCTGCTGCCTTGCATCATTCTTAGACTGGGGAGGGGGTGTGCCAGGGATGGCGCGCGCGGACGCGAGTGCATGGTCTCCCCTTCTGTTACGCGTTTTTCTGTTACGTGGGGATGCTCAGATGGGATGCTCCCGTTGGTGGGCCTAGCACTAAAAGCTAGGCCACAGTTCAGTTGCCTGAGACTGAGCGCTGTTGGCGCCGGACGTCCGGACGCTATTGCCTACGAAACAAAATAATTGCAATTCTTTTGAAACCTCTCACATAGGCCCAATAGGGCCCAATTTACATTAAGCTCGGTTCTCACCTTATAACGCAGCAAAAACCTCTAGAACCCTAGGCAACAACATTTCACTAGGCAAAATGCAGGCTTCCTCCCTCCAGCGAGCTCTCCATCCGCGGCGACCGGGAGCCGCCCAGCTCTTCCCCTTTCCCGTAGGCACCAGGCCCCGTGCCTTCTCCTCCGCGTCCACGGCCGCAGCGTGCTCTCCCAAAGACGCTCGTAATGCGCCGCCGCCGATTATGCCGACGCGGCCGTGGGGGGAGGCGCTCGCGGCCGCGCAGCGCGCCTTCTGCCTGCCGCTCGCGGGACGCGTCCTCGCCGCCTCGGCGACCGGGAACGCGGCCGTGGCCCCCGGCGCGGTCCACGCCTCGCTCGCCCTGGCCGCCGCCGGCGCGCGCGGCGACACGCGGCGGCAGGTCCTCCAGGTGCTGGGCGGCGGCGGCGGGGGTAGGGGCGCCTCGGCGGACGCGGCCAATGTGGCGTCGCGCGTGGTCAAGCGCGTGCTCAAGGACAGGTCCACGTCCGGCGGGCCGCGGCTGGCCTTCACGGGGGGAATATGGGCCGACACCTCGACGAGCCTGTCGCCGGGGTTCGTGGAGGCCGTCCGTAGTGTGTACAGCTCCACAGCGAGGACGGCTGACTTCATTAACAAGGTGTGGCATGTTGTGTCATTCCCGCTTGTACGACATGCTTATTAGGTGCTCGATGATATGCTTGTTCCAGGGGTCTCTGTAGCAGAACATCTTAATTTGTTGTTTGATGCTATTGCAGTTCCTCGCTAAGTTTATTTTATAGATGGTATTTGACTGGACTGACCCGAGTAGTCTGAATTGGTCTAATGTTGTTTTTTCTGCTGATCTCTGCCTGTGCACCCTTTTCTGTTCATCTATTTGATCTGATAGAAATGGTAATGTGCATTGGAGAGCTTGTGGTGACAAATATGCCCACTATCTACCTTTATTGCTGTAAAAAATAATACTACGGTGTATCTGTAAACAAATGTCGCTTGAACTGTTCTATTTTTTTTAGTAGCAATCTGCAACCATGTGATGTATATTGTTGTTTCTATGATTTTTCTTTTGAAATTCTGAACTCTGAAATTCACACGATTTCTGTTCTATTGATTTTTAAAGCCCGAAGATGCTGCCAAGCAAATTAACATGTGGGTCAAAGAATCCACAAAAGGTACTGTTACCTCGCTCCTTCCAGATGGATTAATTGACCAGAATACAGGACTTGTTATTGGCAGTGCACTGTATTTTAGGGGAAGATGGCTTGATCGGGCTGATATTAGGAGTACTGCAGTGCAAAAGTTCTGCTGTCTGGATGGAACTTGTGTTGACACCCCATTTGTAGAATATGATAGAACTCGACCTTTTGCAGTTCATGATGGATTTAAAGTGATTAAGCTTCCTTATCATCAAGGAAAGAATGAACGGAAGTTCTCCATGTACATCTTCCTACCTGATGCTCATGATGGCTTGTTTGAATTAACTAAGAAAATTTTTGCGGAACCATCATTCTTAGAACAACATTTGCCAACTGAGAAGCGACATGTGGATATCAAGGTTCCCAAGTTCACAGTATCTTTCCACGTTGATATGAAGGAGTTTCTCAAAGAAATGGGCCTTGAATTACCCTTCCTCCGTGATGCAGATTTCACTGATATGGTCAAGGAAGATGAATCCAGAAGTCCATTGTATCTATCTGACATACTTCATAAAGCAATTTTGGAGGTTAATGGTGAAGGGATTGAAGAAACATCTGTGACAATGGGCATAGGCAAGCCCTCACCTGGAGAGCACTTTGTTGCTGACCACCCTTTCTTCTTTGTCATTAAGGAGGAGGTGTCTGGCTCAGTTATCTTCATGGGGCATATATTGGACCCTTCATCACAATCTTAACTTCAGCTTCTGTACCTTTATCAGCTATTACAGGTATATCTTGTATGATCTCTAACTTTGCCAGTCTGGATCAATGGATTTTAATACTTAAGTAATCATGTAGTGGTTCGTAGTTGTTTGCTTTGTTTTTAATAACATATGAGCAGATATTTACTAAAATAAGATTTATATTATCTTGTGTGCGAAACCATGTAATGACAATGCATACATGTGCTCATTTGTATCAATTTTTCTTTGCGGAAATCTCTATGATCTTGTTCAATTTATAAAAGAAATTCTTTAATCAGAAGTGTTAGTTTTTTCTAGTTTATCTATGTATGCATTGATAATTTGGTATTTGGTCTAATATATTTGTATGTAGCTTGTCTCAACATTTTATGAATTCTTTATCAGTCTTTGGTCATGCTATTTTTCATGGAGTTGTTTCAGTTACATGTTCATATAGTATATTGCTATTTATTTACTTTTTCCTACCAGGAGCAAGCTGGTAAGCTTATTTACATACAGGTTTTGATTTCATATACCCAGTGTTCAACAAGGCACTCCGCATGGGCATGCCTCTGCGTTGCGCGGTGGGGTGCCCCCTAACCTAGGGGGGTAGGCAGTGCTGTAGGCGGCGCCAGCCCATCAGCAGCCAAAGGCGTGCAGCTCCACCTAAGGCAGGGATACGTATGGGCGACGCGGACATTAGGCGGTGGTGGGGGAGGAAGGGAGGTCGGGGGATGTGGCCGGTGGGGGGAGGAGTGGCGGGAGGAGTTGGGCGGCAGGCGCATGCAGGCGGTTGCGGCACGCGACTAGAGGACAGAGGAGACTGGGTGAGAAAGATACTGGAGAGGAATCGGTGGCCTGAAAGAGGCAGGGATGGGGGCGGCAGTCAGCACAGAGGCAGGTACTGGGAGCGGCGGGCGGTAGAGGCACGGACGGGGGCAGCGGGCGGCGTGGCCAGTTGCGAGTCATGGCTGCACGGGAGCTGTGTGAATGGATAAGGTGGGAAGGGAGGCTAGGGATAAGGTTTGCTGTTCAGACTTGAGCTTGGGCTGTTTTCATGGGCCTTTCTATATAATTCTTAGCCCACTAGTCTCGTGTTTATTCTTTTATTTTAGATTTTTAGAGGTAAATATGTATAGGGATAAAACGCCTAGGCACGCCTAGGCTTGTTTAAGCTCTAGGCAGAGGGTCACCACCTAGAGTGTGCCTAGCACCTTTTGTAACCTTGCATATACCATATGGAGATTAAAATATGTTCCTTCAAATTTCAGAACAATGTTATCTCTGTTAATATATTTATATTTATATTTGATGACATTTACTTCACAATTAACAGGTTAGATCGTCTTCAGTGATAGCCTGCGTGGTGTACTGCTAGCTTGGAACACCGGTCACCTGACATTCAACTAAGGGATAAGAATTTCTTTTCCACCAGCAAAGCGAGGAAAAGATATTGCTACCTCACCACTTGAGATTATAGCTGTGCCCAGAAACACTAGGAATGGTAATGATTGGTATGCTCATTGTGAGCAGAGTAACCCTGCTGATCAAATAAGACAATAGAGTTGACATATATTACGAAGACTTATGGTGTGGAGATACCCTTGAGCCTTGAAATGATGAGTGAAGAAAACAGAGGAAGAAACAAACAGCTCTTTTGTTCATGGCTTCGTGCCCCTTGTGCGTGGTGTGCTAGGAAACAGTTGCTTATTATTTGCTTTTGTTTGTCATATTGAAACATTGTGCTGACAGTTTAATGAGGGATCATAATCAAACATTTCTTGCGGTTGGTGCCACTTTTTTCCCCTCTGTATTGCATGGCATTTCAATCTAATCCCAGATCGCTTGTGGCCCAATCCGTTGCGCTTGCCTTCAAGGATAAAAAACGAATGGTCAGTCCGTGAGCCCATGGTCCAGGGCACGCATTGTTCCTTTTCCCGAGACTGCTCATTGACGGGTTGCGGCCCAATCCCTTGGAATTGTTTTCTATTTTCTTAAGATAAGAAAAGCCTCATGCTTCTCGAGTGCAAGAGAATGGCAGAAGAACCGCATGCTGCTCGTGTGGAAGAGAAACGGGAGTAATTACCCCCGACAAGGCAGCCCCAGTCGCCATCAAACAATGGGTCGTAACAGCATCATTCAGCAATTTCTACCCAAAAAAAAACATTTGGCAAATTAATAAGTATTCCAGGTGGGAGATGAGAAAAACTCCATAAATAAATTACCCTCTTCTCGATCAAGAGACATTGGAAGACTTTTGTCAGCTTTGATAATCTGAAAAATTCAGATAGTTATGTTTTAAATTTTTAAGGTAGATGAGGTAGAAGATGCTGCTGAGCAGATCCATTTACTGATTGATCAATTTCGTATAAGGTACTATTCCAGAGAAGTGATATGTGGATACCAGACGCTCAAGTTAACAAACAATACCTTTTTTAGATCAACATGAAAGAATCTGAAATGAAAAAGGAATATGTGTTCTGACGAAATTCCCAGGTATGGTCAAATAACAGGTTCTGGCCTTTCATCAGCAGATAACAGGTAAATCTTGTATGGTCGCTAACAATTGCAATCTGCCTCATTCAAATTTTGGTACACAAGTAATCCGAGTACGGAAAGGTTGCTTGTCATTGCCTCAAATATACAGCTAGACAAAATAATTAAGGCAATGAACAACTTCGGGCTTCTTTTATTTAAACATATACTTCTGTTGGATTCAAAGGATTAGGTTTTTCTAGGATAATAACTTCCAAGTTTCAAAGTTTATGTGAAGAGACTTATTTTTTTTTCCAAAAGAATAGATTCATAGTTTAAGAAATGAATACCTATATAAGAAAATAAGAGCTTATGTTCATTTTTCGCAAAAAAAGAAAGAAAATAAGAGCTTCCGTTCATTAAATTTGTATAAAATGTTGACTGATTCGCAGGCGTCGGCGAATTAGAGTCATTTATTCCAATCCAAAGCATAAACAAAGACAGGGGTAATCCTTCAGAAAAGAAACTTTTCTTTCTAATAAAGTAAAAAAAAGGTACCCATGGAAATATCCAAATTGAAAATAAAAAGAAAGTAAAGGATATATTTAACCTGAAACGGATATCTTTGTATCTTTTTTTCTTTTTGTTATTTTTAACTCATATTTATGAGATAATGACACTTCTGAATCTTATCTTATCTTCGGTGATGCTTGAAAGTGTTATCTTCAATTATAACATGAAGCAGAGTTTGTCATGGGCTCATGGACACGAGTCGCCTCTTGCTTATCGAAACCGAGGAATTTCTCTGCCAACATCAATGGAAGTCATCACCACCTCACCACTTATGGATTCTCTTTGTGCCATGTTCTGCAAACATCGGTAATGATTGATCTAAGAAACAAACATGAACAAACCAGCTGACCTCGTCGAGGTATTGCCTGCAAAATCATGCGGAAAGCAATACCAGATGATGGCATCCAAAAATATTTCTTTATCTTCATTCATGTCTGGTTTGCATATTTTGTTGTTTCCTCACTGTACTTCTGTTCGATCGCAACACTACACCGACAATTTAATCAGCACCCGTAAGTGCAGCTGTGTATGTATCTGCTGGATTGCTCTATGTCTGTTCATGTATAGTGCGGTGATGCGGACTTGTTCATGTTTGGTAGATGTGATGTGGACTTGTGCTGAGGTTGGGTGGCCTTTTGGTCTGGAAGAAAGGGATGTCCCCGCCTTTGTACCGAAAGCCTGCTGTGCCTTTTGCCGACTTCCAGTTCTCTACTAATTTCTGGGCGTTTCTGTTGTTAAGTTGACATTGACTGGGCGGCAAAAGAATGTGTTTTCTGCGTATATAATAGGAAGCGAAAGTACTATGTTTTATTTTTAGTAAATCATCGTCGTTTTGCTATGTTTGATTGAGGTGAATTGCTAGTGCTGTCATTTTGTTGTTAGAACTTTAATACGGTTTGTATGATATGGGGGTCACATGTTTGCATCATAGTCTGGCAATAGGTTGCATATGTGTTTGATTCTATAGAATTACTAGCGCCCAGACATCCGGACGCTGCTCCAAATATCAGACGATTCTGGCCCGCACGACCTTTCAGGTCTACCCAACCACCCCCAATAAATTATTATTATAGACCAGTACACACTGTCTTACGTCACCCCACTTGCATCAGCCTCGTAGGCCCATGGCCGTTCCCTTGCGTCGTGCCGTCGTTCCCGTGCCGTTTCGCGTGCCCACACGGGGCTCGCACCACCCCTAACGCCACCAACATCGAGAAGGGGGGAGGGGCATGGCGGATGCCTAGCCGGCGCCAGGAGGAGGAGACACCTGTTACGGAACCAACTAATTTATAAGAGCACAAGTACAATGGCAACCACCGGAGTAGTCGTGCTATCATACTTGAGCCCATATAAACCTGATAGGCCGTCGAGTGTCACGAAGGACCTCGAATCATAACTAACATACAAAACAAGATCGTACATGATTCAACACACATGTCACATGCTACATAAAATTCACAAGTAGTTCAACATACATCGGAGTTCAAATATAATTATTACAACACAAAGTTCAAATTTAGTAGCGAAAGCAATATAGTTTTAAAACATCTCACACACAGTTTAGATACATGCTAGTTTCATGATCAAGTCCAACAAAAGCAACCTGAACAAGCTAATATAGAAGGACCGTGCCCACGGTCTCACTCCTCGTCCACAGCTCGAGAGAAGCAGTTCTTGTAATACCCATGATACACAGTACCATCTCCAACAAGTGTGAATAAACCCTGAGTACTAGAATATACTCAGCTAGACTTACCCGTCATAAACCAAAAAAAAGGAGACACCAAGGATCATGCAAAGCTATGAAAGTAGAGCTAGCTTGATAACATTTTGCATAAAAAGCCACTAGTTGCGCTACATATTTTATAATTCAGACATCAAGTTAATTATAGCTATTTCACTCTAGATTAGCAACTAACCAATGTCAAACATGTTGTATACAATTATGTAGCATCACATTAGTAACCATAGCCATTTATTGTATTATAATCATAACCATTTCACTTTCATCAACTTACTGCGATAGAAGGAAGCTCAGTCAAGTTTCTCACTAGGAAAAAGTCTACTTAACCTCCTGAACTATCAGCTAGTGTCTAACCTACATCTCCAACTATAAAACCGTCTGTTCTACACCATGAACTTTTCAAAACTGTTCAAATTACACCCTGGAGTGGTTTTGGACGGCGGTTTTGCTACAGTCACGATGGTTTTTCTACAATAACGACGGTTTTGAGTTTTTCTTTTCCTATTTATTTCCGTTGAATTTTTGAAAAATCATAGTAAATCATAGAAAAATTATAAAATAAAAAATCTAATTTTGTTGGACTCCACATGAGTAGATCTACACAATGAATATATAATATAGTATGCTTTAATATAAATTTTTTTTTAGCTTTAAATTAGTTAGAAAATCAAATTTTATCTGTAATTAATTGGAATAATTCATAGCTACAGCTTTTATGGTCCAATTGTGGTGAAATTTTTATGATGTGGTTATTATTATATGCTTGAACTATAGTAAAAATTTTATACTCATTGGATCATATATAACTTAGTTATAGATTTATTTAGGTTTATGTTTAGGTTTATGCTTGTTAAATATAAATAAATCTATAACTAACTTATATATGATCCAATGAGTATGAAATTTTTACTATAGTTCAAGCATATAATAATAACCACATCATAAAAAGTTTACCATAATTGGACCATAGAAGCTGTAGCTATGAATTATTTCAATTAATTACAGACAAAATTTGATTTTCTAACTAATTTAAAGCTACGGAAAAAATTTATACTAAAGCATACTATATTATATGTTCATTGTGTAGATCTACTCATGTGGAGTCCAACAAAATTAGATTTTCTATTTTATGATTTTTTTATGATTTACTATGATTTTTCAAAGATTCAACGGAAATAAATAGGAAAAGAAAAACTCAAAACCGTCGTTATTGTAGCAAAACCATCGTTACTGTATTAAAACCGCCGTCCAAAACTGCTCCAGGGTGTAATTTGAACGGTTTTGAAAAGTTCAAGGTGTAAAACAGACGGTTTTATAGTTAGGGGTGTAGGTTATACACTAGCTGATAGTTCAGTGGGTTAAATAAACTTTTTCCTTTCTCACTATCCGGGAGAGACGGTGATTCGAATCGATTGTAACCAGCTAGGCAAAAATCCTAACACAAACCCACACTTCCCCATCGGGGTCACGTCGGGTCACCTTTGGTACAACTCAGCACTCGACTTCGCGGGTTCGATTAGCGTCGCACACTTAAGAACCAACCAGTTGCTAGGACACTCAGGCCTTGCCTGTCCTTGGTCTCATATTCGTGTCCCCACACATCCTTACTACCTCTAGTGTGCACCCTTGGACAGAATGACTCCCAGCTTGAATGGAACTACTCGACTTTGCAGTCGGAACGAGTTATCCGGCTAGCTAAGTGAGAGGCTGTGTTCAAAATGACCGAGGACCGACAACGATGCGGTCCTTAAGCGGCTCAGACGGAATCACAAGTGTCATCCTACAACCTAGACTTCGCCCGGCCTCCATTTATATCATCACATGGTTCTTTTCCATGATAGCTAATATAGTCAATTGTAACCAGATATCCACCTATATCTCGCAAGTGACAGGAAATCACCCGTCTTTTACCAAACTAAGCATGGCTAAGCATATATTTGATCCTGGACCTACACAGGGTTCAATGTATATGTTTCTGGACAAAGAAGGTATATGCATCAAGTGTTTCCAATCAACTCCTACAATCTAATGCATCAAACAATAAAGGACTAAAATTGTATTTATAAAATATGGAAGACTTAAATGCTCCAGGCTTGCCTTTCAGATAGGCTGAGGGTCGGTAATCAAGACACTCGGGCAGCTCCTCTTGAACCTGTCCTTCTCCTTCGGGAATCTCCTGTTGTGGGATCTCCTACGAGGTCTCCTCTCCTTCGAGCTCGAACTCCAACAGGGTCACTCCCTCCGCAGATCCTATGTGTATGAGGATATAGATAAATATAGTGAATGCACAAGGGATGAAGTGCAAGTATGATATGAGGTAACATGGAATGATTATGACATGATAAACATGTTTAGCATGGTAGCAAGTGATGATTATCTATCTTAGTTAATTTGATCGAGTATGTGCATATCTCCTCTCTAGAAAACAAAGTAACACTCACCATATTCTAGCAACCTAAGGTAAAGTTGTTCATCATTAGTAAGAGGCCTAAAACCTGCAGCTAACAAATTACTTTAATAAAGCCTAAGCATCTAATTAACAAGCATCAAGCTCACACAAAGCAAACAAGTTAAGAAACTAATGCAAGTGAATTATAGAGCAATATTTAGCTAGCTGCATATAACCAATCAAATCTGGGCACCACCAGTGATACCAACAGGTTATATACATCACAAAAATGCTAGAAAAGTACATGGGTGGACTCAAATCAATTATATATATGCCTTTATTAATTTATCAACTAATTTAGGTGAAATTTGGAACTACCACTTCTAGTGCTCAATAAATTCTGAAAAAATTACAGCAGCCTAAACATGCTCCTACGAGTCTACTGTTAAAATTTCATGCCATTTGAATGAGTGTAACCACGTCTACAAAAATTACAAGTTAACTAGGCTTATAACAACATAAATAGGTTTAGCATAGTGAAAAGTGTCGAACAACAGATTTTCTACTTTTCTTACATTCCTCATAACACAAACATGCTGTGGAAATTAATTCATATGTATAGGTTACATAACTCTACCACAATTAATTTCACAACAAACTAGCATTTAATTAAGTTAAATTACAAAGTCATATTCAAAGCATGCTCATTGTAGGTTCAATATTTGTTCTAGCTACAACATGTCAAAGCAAGGCTAACAAAATTGGAATCACAATTTTAGCATCTCCCTAACTCAAGTTATGCATTTTACAAGATTAATAGGCATTAAACAGGATAAATTCAAACAGGGTACAAAACTGTAGCACATACCAAGTTTCATATTTTTAACAGATAATACTCATCCATGTGAAGGTAACAAAATTTGGTTCACTCAATTTGGACAATCCTAGCTCTAGATATGAATTTTGCAAGTTCATCACAAAATCTGTAAAAGAATAAAAAGAAAAACACCCAAAACCCTGGCCTCGGCTAAGTGCACTCGGTGCACTGTAGCTAGAGGCGCTGACAACTGGGCCCCATGGTCAGTGTGACCCCACCCATCATACACATAGAACAAAGGCCACCCGTTGACCGGTGAAAGCTCGCCGACGGTGAGCTCTCCGACGATGGGGTTGGCACCAGCGTGCTCCCCTCCGTCTTCGGCGTCAGTTAGGGTAGGTGGTTGGGGTAGGTTAGGGCCATGGCTACGGCGGTGGCACGCATGGCGGACGGCGGCGCTTCGGCCATCTCTGGCCACTGCAAGCTCGGGCGAGCTCGGCTACGACTTTAGGGTTACCTAGCGGAGATCTAGGGTTAAGGTTCACACTCTCGGAGACGCCAGTGAGGCACAACCACGAGCACGGCAGCACGACGGTGTGGCACGATGGCAACGCGGCAGCGTTCTGGTGAGCCGGGTGACGGCATTGCTCTACCAAGCCCCGTTCTAGTTTCCCCATCCTATGGCTAAGCTCCAACGCCTAGAAGCAAGAGACGAAGAGGACTAGGCGAGCATGGCCACGGCGAGCTCAAGCTCAGCGGCGGCAATGGCGGCCACGGTGACGGCACACCGACTTTAATGTGCTCACCTGGGCTCGAACGGCTACGCTAGGAGGTCGAAAAGGTGGCGGGTGATACGGTGGTGCAATGAGCACAGCGAATAGGTGGTTATGGCTACGGTGGCTGGCTCGACTATGGCGGCGCTGCTGCGGCTGCTCTGCGCCAGGAGCGAGAGAGAGAGAGCTGGGAGAGAGGGAGAGCGAGAGTGAGCGAGAGAGAGAGCGAGCGCTCGGCTGCCCCCCTTTTGGCATGACAGCAGGGGTCTGACATCGGCATACGGCCGCCACGCGGCGCGCGCGGCCTGACGCGGTTGGCCACTGCCACGGCCGATTTGAATCGGCAAGGGCCGATTCAGGCCTGATGACACCGACTGAAACCCGATTTTTGAGCCCCTAGATCTCCCAACCCGTGGTGAGTTTTGATCAACCATTTTCACCAAATTGTAGAGCTACAGGAGTACTACAAAAATGCTTTAAGAAGTTTTGCCTAATTCTCCCTGGTTTTCAAAATAGAATGCTCCAAAGTTGGCTACATGGAAACTGAAACTCAGTTCGAGACGACCAAATATTTGGTTTCAAAAACAGCATTGAGTTGATTTTTGTGAGCCCTATTTGACTAAGCTAGGCACTGATTCAGCTCTTGACCATAAAACAAAGTTTGTTCTATAGGAGCTAAACTACAACTTTTATTTATGTTCCACTGCCATGCAAGCTCTCTAAGTAGTTAATCCAATTAGATCAAACAATCAACATGAAAAAAGTAATTCTAGTTATACCAACACTTAGAAGCAAATTTGGACCAAGTCATGAATATGAACATGGTTTCATTTCTCATCCTAAGTGTGTCTAAGTTGATTTGGTGACCAAATAACAACCACTTGCATTAACAAGCATGATCATTAAGCATGCACTTAGTGAATTAAGCATTTTATGGAAAACTAGTCACAACAAAGATTATCATTTCATGCTCATGAGTGCAAATGAATGGATGATGCTGATGCTCATGCAATGCAAGTGCAAAAATGCAAGCTTAACACTTGGGGTGTTACAATACCAAGGCGAGGCAACAGAAAGCGAGGAGGGAGATGGAACAGCCGAACTACTTTTGAAACATCCAGATGAAACACTTACAACATACGTCTGAAGGTAGATGAAACACTTAAAACATATATCTGAAACACTTGCAAAACCACCAGAAAAACACTTAAAAACTATTGTAAAACATACACAACATCCAGATAAAACACTTGCAACATATGTGTGAAACATGCAACATCCAAATAAACACATTTGCAACATATATGTCTGGAAAAACGGATGAAACGATTGAAACAGACGCTTGCAACATACGTATACAATCATTGCAACATATGCAACATCCCAATCTACTTTCGCAACATCCGCGTAAAATACTTGCAACATACCTCGGAAACATTTGAAACACTTAAAACATACGCTTGCAACATGCGTTTTCAAGTGCAACATCTACTTGCTGTTCGGACAAATGGAGGCTCGTCGATGCGGAGCTCGACGCTACGGAGTGGCACAGTGGAGGGTGCAAGCGGCGAGCGGCGGCGTGGCCTGCGAGTGGCTATGCTGCTCCCAGTGACAGGGCGGGCGGGTACGGTCTCCTGCAGTGACGCGCCCCTGCGGTGGAGGCGGCTCCTCGGCGTGGTCCGTGCTCTCCCGGCGTAGGGTCCAGCACCCACACGGCCGCCGCGATTAGCACCCACATGGCCGTTGCCAGCCCCTCCACCTCCTCTTCGTCCTTGACCTGCAGGATTTGCCCCCCATCACTGCCTCTGCCTCTGCGCTCCCAAATCTACAGCCGCTCCTCCTCCTTCCCCTGCCCAATGCGCACCGTATGCTTACCGCCCACCTAGAACTTGAAGGAAGCCGGGAGACTAGAAGCAAGCGGCACAAGAGAGTGGGAGACAAGAAGGAAGCCTGGAGGCCTAGGGAGGGAAGGGCGGGCGGGGCGAGGCATGGTGCAGGAGCTTCTCAAAAGAGGCGAAGCTTTCACGAGTCCCTAGTGGCGACAACTGCCTTAAAACAAATTACGCCATGACTAGCTGCTCGCAAGCAGGCGTATTGGGCTGCTCCGCAGGCCCCGGAAGGCTGCATCCGGATGGACGGACGTCCTGAGGAGAGCATTTCCGTTGTTTTTAGGTACACGAGAATGCTCGGGTTTGGTCTCACATTACTTGGCATACTGTGGTTATCCTTTACTATGGCATGTTACATCCAACTTTAGATCAGGTGTGCTTTATATAAAAACATACTTCCTCCTCTTCGACAAAGGAAAAAAAGATGCAATTTTAATATATTCAATCAAACCGTTTTAAGTTAGACCAAGTTTAAACAACACAATAACAATATTTGTGATACTAAATAAGTATAATTAGATTTATTCCGCAATATATTTTCATAATACAATTATTTGGTGACCTTCTGCTCCTAAAAAGCCTCTGGAGGAATCGTGCACCAGCAGGCAGAACCAAAACAACCCCGCAAAACACCGGCAGAACAAAATCAGAGTTCGATATGATCTGTACATGCTCTCAAATTTGTTGGCCTCCTATATTTTTCCTCTCTCACCATCCATTCATGTTGGCCCCCTATTTGACTACCCAATTTTTTTCCCGGTGTTTCTCCTCCGCGCATCCCCCACCTAGCCGGCGTCCCTGCCCGACGTGGCGGCCTGGCGACCGTGGGCCGGAGGCGGCGTGACTCTCACTGGTGCGGGAGGCGGCGCGGCGGGCTCTAGCACGGCTGCAACTTCCGTGTCCCCTTCGTGTGTGCCCATCCGTGTCCCCGGACGCGTGGAGGCCATCGGGACCTCACATTTTTTCCGTCCATGTTCCCACGCGTGGACAAACTCGCGGCCATGCTCGGAGACGGTGGCATGCTCGGGATCCCCCTCTGTTTGAACCCCTGTGTATCAATAAAGCGGGAAATATTTTCGCAAAACAAGGAAAAAAATGAAGAAAATTAATCAAACGTTTTGTTTTGGATTCGAAACCAACGCCGAGCTTCCACTGTTCTACCACTTCGATGGCACGTCCCCGAAAAGTTGATACTCATTTTCTATATCTATACCTCTATACCTAATAATAATAAAAGGCAAATTTTTCTCCACCTATTTTTTTTGGTCCGGCCATCCCTTAATTAACTTTGTGAATGTAAAAAACCGTCTATAACCCTTCTCTTTATATAACTAGGAATCATAATTCAATTACATCTCTTTGATTTTGGGTGAATAGGAATTTTAATTCAAATAATAAAAATATAATAACTAGGAATCTTAATCTAATTAGATTAGATCTCTCCAACTCCGAGTAACCGAAATAGGAATCTTAATCCAGATGCAAAAATATAAGAATAGAAATCTAATAAAGAGGAAAGAAGGGTAGAATTTCTTTGTTTCATTTCTTTTATGTTTTTTTAACTTTTTTTCTGATTTGTTTTTTTTTACTTGCTCCGAGTACGTGTTGCTTTACGTTCATTAGGAAGCTTTTCACTTGTCTCCGAATATGTTCTGATTTTTTTTCCGTGGCTAACTAACTTTGTGAATGTCTTCTCTTTATATAACTAGGAATCCTAATCTAATTAGATCTCTTTGATTTTAGGTGAATAGGAATCTTAATCTAAATAGGAAAATATAATAACATGGATAACTAGGAATCTTAATCTAATTAGATTAGATCTCACTAATTCCGAGTAACCAGAATAGGAATCTTAGTCCAGATGCAAAAATATAAGAATAGAATTTTAATAAAGAGAAAAGAAGGGTAGAATTTCTTTGTTTCATTTCTTTCATGTTCTTTTTTCACCTTTTTCTGATTTGTCCGTTTTTACTTGCTCTGAGTACGTGTTGCTTTACGTTCATTAGGAAGATTTTCACTTGTCTCATAATATATTCTGATTTTTTTATGGCTATTTTCTAAAGTACATCCCAATTTTTGTTATGACTGTTTTCTACTTGGCTTCGAGTATGCTCAGATTTTTTCTCGTGGATGTTTTTGACACTAGCTCGACTTTTCTGATTTTGTTTTCATTGTTTTCTCCACCTGATTTTTTTGTTCTAACAAATATAATAAGAGTAATAACAAACAACAAATCAGAGATCACAACCATTTAAGTCTTTGACTCCTTAAGAAATAAAGATTTTTACCACTAAATTAATTTAATTTTTAACTCGAACTCATGACTCGTGCTACAACTCACTGCGTATTGGATCCTATTGCAACGCATGGGTATATTTGCTAGTCTATACCTAATAATAAAGAGGTAAAATTTCAGGCTCTTTTTTTTGTCCATCCATTCTTTTGGTATGGCCTTCTCTAACTAACTCCGTGAATGTGAAATCTATTTCTGTACGTCTCTCTACGACTCTCCTGTTTTTTATATATAGGTCTTCATGAGGTAACCTGGATAGGTACAAATCAAAATCATAATCCAACACGAGTTCTTAAGGTAACATATATAGATAGTTGCAATCCTAATCCAAATACGATCGATTGTTGCTCGTAATATTGCCGGCCAAGTGCTCTTACACATCTGTGTTTTTATTCCCTCCGAGAGTCCCTGCATTGTTGCTCGTATAACATTGTCAAATGCGATTTTGATTTTATTTGATCGTGTGTCTCCAACCAGGACTCGTTAGTGTGTCGTACCATGGCGGGATTGTTCTTCGTCACTGATTCCTTCCATACATTTATATATTTGTTGGAAAATTGGAAAAAAAGGACCGTCCATTGGTTCGGATTGGACTATGAAAATATACTAGGAAAGTATCAGCAAGTACCAAAATATGCAGGTCTCGAAGGTCGATGTTCTGGAACTAAACGACGAATCCCTCGAGTCCTTTGGCAAGACCCACCCGGCCCGTCGAGGTCGTCTGCCAACCACGTCGAGCGGCGATGGCAGCAAGAGCACAGGCAGCGGCGGCACCACCTTCTTGACGTCGGTGTCCTTAGGCAGAGGAAGTGCAGCGTGATGGGGCGGAGCGCGCGGCGGTGCAGCGACAGCTTCTAGCTCAGCGACACGGTGTCTAAGCACTTGACGTTCCCGGCGGTGGACACCATCCAGGGCAGCACCTTCTCGCCGCCGACGCGGGACAGCACCAGCAGCTTCGATGCCCTGCGCGCGCGCGGTGCAACTCCAGCGCCAGTCTCGTGTCGCCCGGACGGCCCGCACCACGCCGATGTCCACGCCGTGGTAGTCCTCAAAACCGTACAGGCTCGCATTCGCCATGCCGGCCAGGTCCGACAGCGAGGCCATGTTCACGGTCGACAGCGCCGTCTCGCCTGAGATCTTGGTCAGCAGCACCTCCGTCTGCACGTTCACGAACATGAAGGGCCCGCCGAAGGCCTACGACGACAGCAGCCATGCGTCCGCGCATGAGGGTGTCCTTCAGGGAGTTGTACCGCGTGTTGGACCCGTCTGTCGCCTTGGGGGGCAGCAGCACGGAGAGGAAGCAGCTCGCCTCCAGCAGCAGCTCCCTCATCTTCTTCACGCATGGGAACGGCTCATACCCGTGGCCGATCTTGACGTCGGGTCTTGCTCTTTTTTACGCGACATCTGTGGACGTCGGGTCGTGCGGTCAAATAGCTTGTTCATGAAAGAGAAGGCACATACATGGTATACTCTCCGTTAAAGCTCCACCTATTACTACCCTTCTCTCACTTAATTTATTTTTACTGATTTTCTTTCTTAAATTAATTGTTTATCAAAATAAAAAATACAAAGTATCTAAAAGTACTAGCAGTACTTTACAACCACCGAAACAAGCCTCTTTTTAGATTTGTTTTCTTCATTGTACGACGGCGTGTACAGTACATCTTTAAACGGCGCTGCGGATGCTGGTTGTAGCTATACGAGAACACGCAGGTCACTGGCAATTTCGCGCCGTGTAGCTCACGGATGGCAGGTTCTACGAGCCTTACCGGTGTTGGGTGGACGTGTTTGAGTCGATCAACAAAAGGCCCGGAGGATGGTGTATAGAGTTGGGTGCTCCGTGAACTTCGACGTCATGCTGGTACATGACCTGCGACAGCTGTTAGCGTCGACGTCGGTGTCCAAGAATCTCTGTGATCTACTCATTGAAAGACGAACGAGGGCACCATTGTCACCGTGCCAGATGCCCATCTTGGCGAGGACTCCCGCCACGGAAAGCCAGAGGTCATGTGATGGCGGAGCGATGAGTGAAGTGCGATGTCTATGTGAAGTCTGAAGATCGACGACCGGCGACCGAGTGAAGAGGGACGTCTATGCGTTGTTTTAAGGCTCGGCATCCATGCTCACCAGGCTCGGCATGCGCCACCGCGGGGCTCTGTGTTGAGGCCGCTAACCCACTTGCCGGCACAGAGTGGGCGCCAACCTAAATCTCATATCGAAACGCCGAAGCAAATGGGCGCGGAGAGGACCGCTAGCACAACGTAGGTAACCCCTTTTCTCTCCTCCCTTTCGTGACAATGAAGGACGTGGGTGTGTGACACACAGAACTGGATGACAGCTCCAAGTAGCGTGCTTGTCGTAAGCACCGTGATAGTACGGCGCCAGTGGCTGCATGGCAGTTGCTCCCACATCACCGTGTTGACGTAGCAACTGCATGGTTGATCGTGAACCGTTTTCATATATCTTAGATCCCATGTCCTGTCTGCCTGGTGTTTGTTCGATATGATATCTCGATAGGAAGTAAATATTTTTGTATTTTGCACGGAAGAAATAATCTAGCAAAGTTGTATCAATTTGATATAAACTTCATATGACTTTGTTCTATTATTGCCAATATTAACTTATATTATAACTAACCAATTTCATAAAAGAATAAAACATAGCATAATTTCTGACCACATTATATTTTTCATCCAACCTAATAATCCTAAAGTAGCTCGGTTTCAGCAATCATGCAACTGTTTATTTCTAAAGTCAATTATGTGTCCGCCCGATCCTATTAACCGTGTTTCCTTCGGTTTTGGTCTAATAAATAAATAATATATTTTTCCTACATTGGTTCATGTACGTTTCAGTTTCCATCCTTTTTTTGTTTTGGATCTTACGTTGGTTCATGTACGTTTTAGTTTCCATCCAATTTTTTTGTTTTGGATCTTTTCATTGTTTTTTGGTTGTTCGTTTATCCGCCCAGGTTATCTTTTTCTTTCTCCAATAAAATAAATAATAAATACTCAAAATAATATTATGGATATTTGAACCATTGACTTTTTGCAATCTCTAAAAAAATAAAGATTTCTAATACCAAATTGTTAACGTCTTATTGAAATCTAGATTAGCCGACAATTCAACTAATCAAAACATGAATTGAAATCTTGAGCACTTTATTACTCATCTAATCCAGTGTAAATAAATATATCTCTATAGTCCATGGTGACATTGGATAGACCAGTCTTCGACACGTCGGTAACTAACTCCTTGTTGCTAAATTTTTATGGGTCTTCAAAGGTCACGGAACTCGATATTTCATTATACCAGCACATATATAGAAAAAAATTAAAGTTATGATGTATTTATATCTAAATATTTATGTGCTTTGCAGTAGGAGAACAAAAACATCAAAATTGTATTTTAGTTCAATATAGGCTTTAATAGTTATTTCCATAGTTGCGAACAATAAATTATATTATAGATGTCATGGCCATCACAAAATAAATTGTAACTTTTAATTTTTGATTTTAGGAATGGTGAAACATAAATAATATGAACCATTCTTATTGTCATTCCCAAAAAATATTTAATATGAACCGTTCGGCTGTGCTGATAAGCCGGCTGAAAAACACTGTTGGCTGATTTGTTGTGAGAGAAAAATACTGTTCCGACTGAAAAAATAAGCTGAAAAAGACGGATTATAAGCTGAATGAACAGGTCCTCGCACATAATAACGAATCATAGCTACATTGAAAAACTTGCAACACTTTTCCTTTCTCGAGTCTTTTCACTCACCTTGATTTAACAACGGCATGGAAGAATCACTGGTGGGGTAATTTGGCCGACAAGGTGGGGGCATGGGATATTTTAGTTACCGTAGCTTTTTATATATGTAAGGTTGGTTGGCTCATATCAAATTAAAATGTATAAATATGTACTTCTAGGAAATATATTTTTGATACAAACCGAATTATTTTCACAGGCAACAAGCCCCTCTGCTTCTGCAAAAACCTCTGGAAATAAAGACACATCCCCAATTATTCCATCGAAGTCCAATTTCTCACTCCCATATAAAAATCCCTAAAATTATACCATAGATTGTCGACATGGTAAATGTCCTCATTATCACCATCTTCGTAGTCAAAGAAATCATCAGTGACATCTGACAGAACAAGATTTGTTTTGTAGACAATGGTGTTGCCCCTCGGCAGCTAGATTTGGTCCCTCGATTGCGTTGTTGCCGTGTTGTATGGGTTGCCAATTGCAAAGGCGCAAAACTATCCTCTTCATGTTTGGTCCAAATCATATAACCCTTCATGAAATGATCTATTTGGTGTCAGCAAATATAATTGTCGGTGTCTAGAGAACCGGGGGTCTAAACAGAGCAACGAGTGAATTTGTATCTGCGCGTCTAGGTCCGGATGGTGTGCAAAGCGGACACAAGGGTGTATACTGCTTCGGCCATAAATGACCCTACGTCCAGTGGGTTTTGCTGCTGCTCGTGTTGCCTTGCATTGGAGTGCTCGTAGTAAGGATTACAAGCTTTCGAGAGAGGGAGCGGATCCCAGGTCTCTTTTGGGGGGTGTTGATGTCCTAGCGAGGTGCGTGTGTGTTGTTTCTTCATCTTCTCGTCCATCCCCTTTAGATGTGGCCCCTGCCTCCCCTTTTATAGTTTCTAAGGAGATGACTCGGGTTACATTCATGGTAAAAAGATGAAATAGGAAAAAGATAAAAGAGAAACAAAAAAAGTGGCCTTAGGTACGGCCATCTTCCTCCTTATCTAGTGGGAGCAGTTTTCTTTGTAGCGCAGAGATACAACAGACGTTGATCTTTTGGTCTCTCCGTCCGCTAGTGCTACACGCTGTGGCCACGCTTCGTCCTATGTGCCTCTGTGCCATCGAGGACGGGCGGTACGGGCGCCCGGATTTGCGTAGAGAGGGGGTTAGGCGGTATAGTGGACGTTACCCCCGTCGCTGTAGAGGTATGGATGTCGTCGTGGTAGAATGACCGGGGTCATGTTAGGTCAGGGCGTGGTTCCCGTGCTCCTATTGACTGTGCACGGTCACGTCCGTCCCATTGGTGGGAGTGGGTGCCGCGGTTGGGGTCCCCGTGGCTCCCCGTCTTGCCAAAGGGCTCCATGTGTCCCTCGGGTGAGGCGGAAGTACGTCGAGGGGGTCGGGTGCTTTGATGACATCATGGGGGCTCGGGCGAGGCGAAAACTGCCGCCCGAGGCGCGTATCTCGCCCGAGACCTTTCCACAAGGCTCGGGTGGGATGGAGGTTGATTTTGGTGCTTCGAGTGACTGACATGCTGTCAACGCCTTCGGCGGGTTGGTTTTACTGGGACCCCTATGATAGGGCTTTAGCGAGCGCGCAGGGTGCCATATTTTGCCATATGTTTGGGTACCCTGGTATTTTGATACCCGACAGTAGCCCCTGAGCCTATGGAGGAGTGGAGCACTCCTTCAGAGGCTTGAGAACGAGCGACCGTGGGTAGTTTTGATTTGTTTGTGTTTGAAGGAAGCTATCCGGTGGGTGCGCACGAGCGCACCCGCCAGGTGTAGCCCCCGAGACCTTGGAGGGATGAGTTATCCCTTTAAGGGCTTTAATTGAGCGAGTGTGGTGTTTTTCGTATGACTACGGAGCGTGCGAGGGGCCCCCGAGCCTTTGGTTTTGACCATTCGATAGGTCGGAATGCGGGAAAAGCCCCCGAGCCCCCGTTCATTGCAAGGGACTGACCGGGTGGCCCTTCTGCCGCCGCGTCGTTCCTCCATGCGCTCTTTAGTAGAACGGAGGGGTATGCGTGGGCCCTCGTCATCCCATTTGGGTGCGTTACAGTTTATTTGTTTTGGAGGGATGAGTTATCCCTTCAAGGGCTTTGAATCCAACAAGTGGACCTGCCTAGGGAAGACGAGGTGTCACGCTAGGTAGCAGTTGTTGTGACGCTTCGTGTCCTGGTGCGTGGGAAGTTGGGGAGGTAGGGAGGTGCCTAAATTTTTTGCGTACATGGGGAATTAGCCTTTTCACACGGCTCTCTTGCCGTGATTAAATGAACCGTGTGCTGTCTACAAGAATGGTTCGCCTTCTCGAGGCGTGGCGTGAGACCGACGTGGCTCCCTCGAGGGACGAGTGGGGTAGTTGGCGGATGGGCGACGTATTGAATGCCATGGTAGTTGAGAGGCCTCCTCAGGGTCCTTTATAACCCAAGCCATGGTGCCCGACCCTAGCATCTCCCTTCCTCCACCCTTGCTTTTTGTCTTTCTTTGCCACCACAGCTATCGTTATGGAGCACGATGACTCCTCCAGGGGTTCATGCGTGGGCGTGCTGGGAGAGGGGGATGGGGCTCCCTCCCACTGTCGTCGCCTTAATCCTAGCGCCATCTCCATGTCCAGGTACGGGCAGGCCCAGCACGTGGCATGCTAGGGTGTCTCTACTCCATTGCAGGAAGCCCGGGAGGAGCTGGCTACCGTCAAGGCGGTGGTGACATCACTGGAGGAGGAGGCGGCGCTTGCCCGCTCACAGTGGACGGAGTCCGACCGTCGGTGTGCTGGTGAGTGGGCCTCCGTCTCCTCGCTTTGCTTTTTAGTCAGCGTGACTTATTCTCAGTGTTGTTTTGTGAGCAGAGCTCCTCATGGAGCTGGAGTCCCTCCATAGCGCCGCCGTCGTCCTAGCCAACTTCGTCCGTGCTCCAGCGAGGCGTCAGGAGGAGCGCCTTCTTAGTGCGCGGGCACTAATCCAGGTGGCGATCAAGCGTGGCGTCCACCGAGGAGTGGTCGTGGCGCTAGCGATGGCCCAGGTGGCCATCGACGTGGAGCTCCAGGATGTCGAGGGCTTCCCCATGGGGGAGGGGCTGGGAGACTATGAGGACCTCCTTGAGGGCTTTGAGCCAGCAGCGAACGTCGTCGCTGCCCTTGTCCTCGCGACCAGGTCCTCAACGAGGACCTGTAGTCTTAGCTTAGGACCTCTCTCTTCCCCTAAAAATATAAAAGAACTCTTTATCTAAGAATTAAGTTCATCTAATTGCTGTCGTGTTCATTTTGCTTCCATGCCCTCCCTTATTTTGCCTTGATTCGAGTGGCAATGGCGGCCAGCGAGGTTGCTGAGACTTCGCTCGTTGAAGGTTTTTAGAGAGGAAAGAACTCGTGTGCTCGTAGCTTACTTGATTTTTGACAGACCGATCAGACGTTTAGGTCTAGCGGTTTCCCACGTCCTGAGGCGGAGTCGGATGTATCCTCATCGACGCCTCTACCTAGGCCTAGGGTCATAGGTTCGTCAGGACGCTCAGGAGGGTTCGTTCGTGGGTCAGACATTTCTGCCCCTGGGTCCTCCAAAATCCCCGCTCGTGCGTGGGCCCGGTCAATAGGCTTAGTTAGCATATCTCTCGCATATCTTTTTTTGTAAAGAGGAGAGTTTGGACAACGCCACGACATCCCTCGCTAGGTCGAGTCGTGGTGCCCATTGAGTTACAATTGGGTCGGTTCAAGTGAAGCCTCAGTTCCCGTTCGTGGGGATCCGACAGAGGTAACCTAGTGACCGGCTTCAAAAATTCCTGGTGGTTGGTTCGGGGAGTTCTCGGGGTTGTTCGACCGACCCCAAGGGCTCGTTGCCTTTTTTTGAAAAAAAACTCTCGAATCGTAAACCTACCTGGACTTGAACATGGCTCGAGAAGGCCCTCAACGCTCAACGCGTTTGGGTATTGGTCGCTGGTGTGTCCCTTCTCATGCCATCCCTCACTCGGGTGGCTCGGAGCGGCTGTCGAACCCTTCGTGGGCTAGGCTTCGAACTCCATGTCATAATAGACCATAAAGGGCAGAAACCGTATTACGTAATTATCACTGATGATTTAACTCATGGTTTAAATGAGGAGATAAATTATAGCGAATAACGTGCAAATATTTCGAACATAAGCACAGACTGATTAACTTCCAAAAATAGAATAATAGATCTTGGGCAGGGGGTGATGCGGTGATCTACCGATCGTGGCGTGTCAACGCCGTGCGCAGCCTCCGCCTTTTGGCGTCATGGCCACGTGAGCTCATAGCCACAGTCATCGGAGTCACCGCCATTGAGGAGGTAGTCACAGATGCCGATGAAATGACGTAAAGCCCCTAGGTCATCGAGCCCGAAGAAGTCGGTGCCGGCCCAACTGCGATCGTTTTCATTGGAGCTGGTGCTAGAAGCCGTCTTGGTAGTCACGAGGACTTCCACGATAGCCTGCACATGGTGAGTCAGCAGATCCACGGGAATCTCCCCCGCAGTTGGATTAAGGTGAACTGTAGTCGAGGACTGGCCGTGGGCTTTTCCGTGGTCGTGTGGCTTACCGGCCTGTGTCGATCTGCCTTGGGAACTTCCTAGCCAGTCGTTCTCAAGGGCCTACCCCTGGTCGACGCATAGGAGAAGATTGGACAAGGGCTCAGATATGGCGTCGATGTCGACAGAAAGGGAAAGAAGGACCAAATCATAGTCTACTCCTATGCAGAGGAAATCTAGACTGCCGAACCAGACGTGGGAGCCTAGAGTAAAGCGGATGGGGGGTGGCCATGGAGACCTAAGAGATGGAGTGTGACGCGCAGAAGGCCCCTACCTAGCACGCCAACTGTCGGTGTCTAGAGAACTGGTGGTCTAAACAGAGCGACGAGTGAATTTGCATATGCGCGTCTAGGTCCGGATGGTGTACAAAGCGGACACAAGGGTATATAATGGTTTGGGCATGAATGACCCCATGTCCAGTGGGTTTTGCTGCTACTCGTGTTGCCTTACACCGGAGTGCTCGTAGTAGAGGTTACAAGCTTTCGAGAGAGGGAGAGGATCCCATGTCTCTTTTGAGGGGTGTGTGTTGATGTCCTAGCGAGATGCGTGTGTGTTGTTTCTTCGTCTTCTCGTCCGTCCCCTTTAGATGTGCCCCTACCTCCCCTTTTATAGTTTTTAAGGAGAGGGCTCGGGTTACGTTCATGGTAAAAAGATGAAATAGGGAAAAGATAAAAAAGAAAAATAAAAAAAGGTGGCCTCAAGTACAACCGTCTTCCTTCTTATCCAGTGGGAGCAGTTTTCTTGTAGCGCAGAGATGCAACAGGCGTTGATCTTTTGGCCTCTCCATCCGCTGGTGCTACACGCTGTGGCCACACTTCGTCATGTGTGCCTCTATGCCATCGAGGATGGGCAGTATAGGTGCCCGGATTTGCGTAGAGATGGGGTTAGGTAGTATAGTAACCGTTACCCCCGTCGCTGTAGAGGTATGGATGTCGTTGTGGTGAAATGACCGGGGTCATGTTGAGTCATGGCGTGATTCCCGTGCTCCTGTTGACTATGCACGGTCACATCCGTCCCATCGGCAGCAGTGGGTGCCACAGTTGGGGCCCCCGTGGCTCCCCGTCTTGCCAGAGGGCTCCACGTGTCCCTCAGGCGAGGCGGAAGTACGCCGAGGGGGTCGGACGCTCTAATGACGTCATGGGGGCTCGGGCGAGGCGGAAACTACTGCCCGAGACGCCTATCTTGCCCGAGACCTTTCCGCAAGGTTCGGGTGGGATGAAGGTTGATTTTCGTGCTTCGAGTGACTGACATGCAGTTAGCGCCTTCGGCGGGTCGGTTTTACTGGGCCCCTACGATGGGGCTTTAGCGAACGCGCCGGGTACCATATTTTGCCATCTGTTGGGTACCCTGATATTTTGATACGTGACAATAATAATATTTTTGGAGTCTATGCATGGATAGGATATGAGCTTTGTGTTCTCTCTACATGCATGCCTCTTCACGACATTAATAAATCTATCAACCGCGAATCGATATAGTGGATTCAGTCATGATAAATCGTACACCTATGACTTTTCTATCTTAAACTACAAAAAAAGTCCACTCACAGTGATTGATTAATCTAAATAAAAAATGATGTTAACTTATTGATGTGACTAACTGATTAAATTATTCAAATGACTGAATTAAAAAAGATATATGCATATTTATTGGAAAAAATAATTGCTCAATTGTCTCAGATAACATTCTATATGAATAAATATTGCAATCACTAACGTATAATTTCACATATAAGTATGAATAATCAATTCATCTATTTTAATAAATAAATTCACCATCCAAATCTAGATCATAAAAATACATACCTGAATGTTAGATTTAATGTTGGCTTAGCCCATATTTAATTTAATTAAATCAAATAAGTCCTAGGCACATATTTAATGCTATAGTGCTTAGTCCGTATGGAACTTTGATTATTTATTGACTCAATTTAAATGGGCAGACTACGTGTGCACCTGCTGAAAAGTTGAGAGAGCCTAAGGCGTGTCACATGTGCACGTGCCATCGCCGCCGAGTTGAGCCGTGGCGGGCTCGGGCTAGTCTTGGTTTTACCACTTAGCCTGATTGATGGAGGTATTATTCAAAATTTTCATGGAGTAATAGAGGAGATTTTACAGAAGTTTCTTGATCCCTGCTTGTAACTCCTCCGGAGTAATTATTATAGGAGTTTAGGTTCCTGCTTGTATGTCACACCCATTTTTCAAGGAACAAATGGAGTGCATAATCTTATGTGCGCCCAAAGATCAATCACACATAAGATGACAAATATAAATAGTATCATGACAAATGTTTATTACATAACGACTAATATCACAGAGTCTTCATGTAACTAAGCGGAAACATAAAATAATTCTTGTGGTAGCTAGCTCCATATCACAGGCACGTCAACTGGTTGACCACAAGTCTAGTATTCTTCAGGGAAGTAGAAGTAGAAGTAGTAGTCACTATTTGTACATTCGGGAGTCCATCCTGGGGTGTGGGAATGCAAGGGTGAGCACGAAAGTACTCAACAAATATAACATGGGGTTCATGAAGCTCAAATAGGGTAGACACTGGTTTAACTGCATGTAGCTTTTAGTTGATCATGTTTTAAGCAATTGAGTAGCAACAAGTAGGTAATGTTCCCAACAATAAACACATGATCATGTAAAGAGAATAATGAATAGCAAGAACAAGTAAATTAATAGTGATCTCTATTCCATAAGGGTCCAAGGCCGCTCGTGACCGTAAGTACGGCTGATATACCAGTTTTACACTCTGCAGAGGTTGTACACTTTCGCTATGAGTCGTAATCCCCAAAAGTCTGAGGTCATGACTCCCCATTGGACAGATAAGTTTCACTATGAAGTATTTCCAAGGTTCGTCTAACAAGTTAGGGCCGCTAGGTTTCGTGGCCTGCAAATGTAGAGCCCCCCTTCCGTATGGCACAATGACACGCAGCCTATAGACATAGGGACAGAAGCCGCACTACACCCAACCCGGAACACACCCCTTTTGCGCCATAAAGGTAACCACTAACAAGCTAGAAAAGGTCCTCTTATATGACTAAAGCCAGAGCCATGTAGCCCTCACAGATGTACTGTAAGTCCCGGATGTTCGCTTACAGATAAGTCCTTATGGAGAGGAATCTAGAGAAAACTCTAGCCCTCTTATTCCTTGTTGCTAAAAATCATCTTTTAGTGTTATTGCATATATCATTAATCAAATTACAAGATCATTGTTTATGTGAGCACTAGCAAATTACCCAATGCTATAACCATAGGATTCAAGGAACAAGATCAACACTAAGGCATCCTTAACAAGGAAACACATGCATAATGAATTAAGTGAATTAAAGTGAATAGGTAACAAGGATAGTCCCATGCTATACTTGCCTTGATCTAGCTGATCCTGTTGACCTGGTTCATAATAGTACTCTTGATCACCAACGAACTGCTCACCTTCTATTCTCGATTAACACACCAACATCAATCATCCAAGAGCAATCATACAAAGCAAACAAAGCTACAATTCGAACAGTACACCAACAGTAGCAAAATAAGTTGAAAAGTTTATAAAACGAATCTAAATCTCACTAGGATCACACAGACGCGAATTGCACGCAAATCGGTGCTAAAACGAAAAAGATATGATTTAAACAAGCTTTTCTTTATTAAAGTAATAGATTGAATCTAATCTCAAAATTTAAAAGTGGAGAACCTACTAAACAGTAGCACTAACATGTAGATTATGAAATTACGAACCTAACGCAATTTGAACGGATCAAATCGGAGTTAAAACGGAGAAGTTATGGCTAAAACAAGTTGAATGGCAAAACTATAAATACTTGAAAACGTATTTTGACATAACCGAACCAAAGTACGCCTTCAAAAAGAGAAAACAAAATCTGTAAACGCGCTTTGGACTGCGGATTAGATTTATAGAAACCCGAAGGGCTCTTTTGCAAAAGTGTCAGCCGAACCGGTATCGGGCTTTCCTGGCCGTTAGATTTAAAACGTGCGGCCGAGATCAGACACAAGGGAGAGAGAGGGGAGCAGCCGGAACAGTACTCCAGCGGCTTGCAACGGCGGCGCCATGGCCGGCCAAACGGAGCTCGCGTTTTCCGGCTTGCAGCGCACTACTCAACGAAAGAAAAGTACAGGGGAAAAGAGGAAGGGACGGGGATCTCACCCGAACTGGATTTCACGAGCGGGAAACAGCGACGACGGCTCGGTGCTCGGTGGCAACAGAGATCGACGGCGACACTGGAACGAAGCTCGGCTGCGGCTTGCTAGGGCGAAGAAACTCGCGGTTGTTGGAATAGGGAGGCGGCGTAGGCGGCTCTTTATGAGGCAGGGTCCCTTGGGCGGCACGTCTTCACGGGGTGCCGGGGCAGGGACGGACTCGACGACATCGGGTCGGAGGCGGACTCCATGGCGTCCGGTTCGGTTACGAGCGGGAGATGGAAGATGATGGCGACGCTGACAAGTGGCCCCATGGTGGCAGCGACACGGAGAGAGAAGGGCGCGCGGCTTCAGCTGCGGATGGCTGGGCCGGCCTGTTGCGGCTCGCGGGAGGGAAGCTGGGCGCGCGGGCTGCTGAAGCCAAATGGGCCAGCGACTTGCTGGGCTGAGGCCTTCGGGCAGCAGCAGGCCTTCGGGCCAAAAGCTGAGAAAGGAGAAGGCTTCTATTTCCTTTTTTTTCTAATATTCCAATTGCATTTTCAAATGGTTTTTGAAATCATTTCCTTCTAGAAATAAAACCAATCATCACAAATAAAAATATGCAACAACATGTATGCACAAGCAAGTATCTAACCTTATTATTGATTTTATTTATTGAAAATTATTTCTCTAGGTTAAAATGTTCACAGAATTGCGGAAATAAATCTAATTCTCCTATTTTTAAAATAATGCAAATTTTAGGGTGTTACAATTCTACCCCCTTAAAATGAATCTCGTCCTGAGATTCGGACGATGTTTACTCAATCAACTGTGGGTATACTTTTCTTAAATCTTCCTCTCTTTCCCATGCAGCCTCTGCTTCCGAATACCGACTCCACTGAACTTTACACATCTTTATAACTCGGCTCCTAGTAACTCTTTCTGCTGTCTCCAATATCTTTACTGGGTACTCTTCATAGGTGAGATTTTTCTTAACAGTGAGTTCCTCTAATGGTATCTGTTCTTTCAGCACACGCAAACATTTCTTTAACTGAGACACATGAAACACGTCATGCACACCTGCTAAGCTCTCAAGCAATTCCAATTGATATGCTACTTCACCACGTCTCTCTAAAATCTTAAAAGGACCGACATACCTTGGTGCTAACTTTCCTTTCCAGTTAAACCTCTTCACACCTCTCATAGGTGACACTTTTAGGTAGACATAATCTCCTATTTCAAAAGTCAACTCTCTCCGTCGAGTATCAGCATAACTTTTCTGTCGTGACTGAGCTGCTTTCAAATTGTTTCTAATTATTCTTACTTGTTTCTTAGCATTCTTAAGCACATCGGGACCAAACACTTACTTTCTCCTGTCTGATTCTAGAACAACGGAGTTCTACACTTCCTACCATACAAAGCTTCAAAAGGTGCCATCTGTAGACTTTTCTGATAACTATTATTGTAGGAAAACTCTGCATATGGCAAACTCTTATCCCAACTAGTACCATACTGCAAAGCATAAGCTCTCAACATATCCTCCAATATCTGATTAATCCTTTCAGTCTGCCCATCTGTCTGAGGATGATATGCTATGCTAAAATTCAGCTTAGTCCCTAATGACTCTTGAACTTTCTGCCAGTAATATGATGTGAATTGAGTGCCTCGATCTGAAACTATCTTCTTTGGAACACCATGCAAACTTACTATCCTTTCCATATATAGTTCAGCCAACTTTGCACTAGAATATGTTGTTTTGACTGGTATAAAGTGAGCAACTTTGGTCAAACGATCCACTATGACCCATATTGAATCAAAACCTCTCTGAGTGCGGGGTAACTGTAACAGAACCGACCAAATTATAAGAGCACAAGTACAAAAACAAGCACCGAAGCGCTCAAATTTTCGAACTTGAGCCCATATAATCCCGGTAGTCAATCGAAACCACGAATGATTTCAAACCAACTTGCTTACAACCAGGATCGCATCATTCAACATACAACATCATACGTTATATTTCACAAGTAGTTCTGAAATAAGTTTACACAAACGGAGTCACAATTATTACAAACCAAGTTTATAAAAGTAGCGGAAGCAAACGCACACCAGGTGTTTAACTACTGCCAGTTTTGTTGATCAACATCCCACAAAAGCATCAGGAACGTACATAAAAGATGATCACGCCCAAGTGATCTAGTCTTCTTCACCCGCAGGGTGGAGACAAGTTTTGCAGAAGCCTTGATAGAGCATATCATCTGCAACAGGAGGGAATAAACCCTGAGTACTGGAATGTACTCAGCTAGACTTACCCGTCGAAAACCAGAAATAAGATGACACCAAGGATTATGCAAGGCTTACACAAGAGGCTAGCTGACATCACAATTTTGCATAAAGGCATAAGTAATTGAAACTCTTATAGCCTGTACTAGCAGTTATTTTTAGCATTTACCTGTCATCTATCTTAGCACCTGTACTAAACATGCACTTGATTATAATCAAACAATTATCATCATTATATCCAGAGCAGGTATGAATTGTGGCAACATTGTATCATTCCCTTAACCACCGGTTCATTTAATGAGATCTACGTTGCCGCTGCTCAAGTCAAGTGCTCACTAACCGGGAGCGACGGCGATTCGAATCGAATTCCTATCCAGCTGGAGGGGTATTTCTAACACTCACCGTGCAGACCCCTGCCAGGGTCGCACAGGCCACCATTTCATATGATTCAGGAATCGCGGGTCCGAATAATGTCGCGACCCCAAGGGCGACACTCTGCCAGGTGATAGGGACTCTAACCCCCCTTGGTCTCACGCCAATGTCCCCAAGCACATCCTTTCTCTCCTCCAAGAAGCAACCTACCATTCGATTCCCGGCCTGAATCAAATTACTCGGCTTCGCGGTCGGAACGGCTTATCCGGCCAACTAAGTGTTAGACTGCGTTCAACATGACTCAAGGATGTACAGCGAATCGGTCCTTAAACGACTCAGACGGGCATAGCTCCACACCCAAGACGTGAAGTGTCTTGCGGCTGTACTATCGAACTCCCGCCCGGTCTCAATTTCATTTTTAAGCATGGTTCCATTCATGATAGCCATAAAGCCACTCGTGACTCCTTTCTACATCTCGCGGATGACCGGAAATCACCCGACTTCTACCGTACTAAGCAGGGCTAAGCATTGACACGTGCCTAAACCTAATATAGGATTAAGTACGATATCTGGACAAGGACAGGTATAATGCAACAAGTGTTTTCATATAACTCCTACAACTTAATGCAGTAAACAATTAAAAGTACTCAAGATTAATTTATAAATCAGTAGGTTCAGCATGCACCGGGGCTTGCCTTTCAGAAAGGTCGAAGGCCGGTGATCAGGACACTCAGGTAGATCTTCGGCAGGAGCTTCGTCGCCGGCTGGTTCCTCTAGCTGCTCCGGCTGGTCCTGGACTTCCTCCGGAATCACCGGCTCGAATTCGAGGAGAATTACCCCCTTCGGTACACCTATTGCATGAATGCACAATAATTATCATGGATGCACAAAGGTGCAACATGCTCGGAATGAAATGCATTTCAGAATTAAAATAATAATCTAATCAAGTTACTTTATTAGTACGTGCAAATCTCTTCTCCGGTGGAGAAGTACTTACCTAATCTACCCAACCTAAGATATAGTTGTTCCTCTTCGGTTAAGGCCCTAAGACCTAACAATACAAGAGTAATATTACTTAGGTTACCACAGTAAGACATTCTGGACAGCAGCTCAAAGATTCTAACATAACTGGAGAATCCCAACTCCAAAAGATATGATCTAAGACAATCTGGAAAGCTTATGAAATGCACCACAAAATGTTTTCAGACCACAGCACTTAATTCCAAAGTTTACCTAGTCGAAATTCCAAAGTCCCAGAATATGTTCTCTCTAAACAGAGAGCAGTCAATTCTGGACTGGCACTTTAAACAGCAATAACTCCCAAACTACTAAGCCAAATGCTCCCAAATTTTGACACAAGCTCATTTACAAATTTCACTACAACTTTGGTATTTACAAGTTTTCCAGCAACCACCTAGAAAACCTAGAAATACTATCAGCTGTCCAGAAAACCTAAAATTGCAAAGATTAAATATTTATTGATGTGGCAAACATTCTCTAAGACCAAACTAATACTACTACAAGTTCACAAAGGTCACAAAAACACCAGAAAGTAAGGTGTGCCCACCTAGAATATTTATTTAAACTCATTTCTTAATTTACTTAAGTAATTAAGTGGAATTTCAAACATATATGTAAACTGCTCCTAAAATTCTACAAAAATTACAGGAGACTCTCTGACCCAAGAAGAGGCCACTGTAAAAATTTGAACTAAATTTATTCACAGGAACTTCCTACACAAAATTCCCAAGCCAAAAAGGCTGATTTTTGTATAAATAACAAAGCACAGTAAAAAGTGTCAAACAACAGATTTCTAAATTTTCTTAGACACTCTAGGGTACCAAGACATTCTCCAAAAATTTATATGAACATTGCACATGTAGAAAAATTACTAAAATTCATTTAACTATTTCTTAGAATAACAAGATAACATTATAACTTGAAAAGTACTTAAGCACTACTGCCCAAATTTTTACCAAAGCTAGAGCAAGTATAAGTTAGTCTACTCACCAAATTTCATAATTTTTGGAACACTGAAACTCAAGATATGATTTAAACAAGTTTGCATGTGATTTAAAACACATTTCAAGGACCTATTTAAATATCCCAGAAAACAAACATCACATATCCAATTTATATTTTTCTAAAATACTACACATCCTGTAGATCCCAACAAAATTTATGTCATAATTTTTGGGCAAGTAAAACCCTAGATCTACATTTTCTAAACATTATCTAAAACTGTGACAGAATAAAAGAAATGAAATAAATCGGATTTGTTACTGGGCCGGCCCGGGAAAGACGCGGCCCAAAACTCGCGGCGTGGCCCGCTCCCGCGCACGGCCTGCTACGGCTCCCGCCCGCGCGCGCGTGCGACTGACCAGGTGGCCCCACCGGTCAGAGAGAGAGAGGCGGAGGGGCGGAGCTGCGGTCGCCGGAGCTCGCCGTCGGTGAGTTGACCGGCGAAGCTGAGCGGACGAGCATGACCACGTCATCGAGCTAAGTCGATTGGTGGCAAGAACGGGGCGGCAGAGCAACGGGAAAGCACTCGCCGTCGGTCATGGCGGTACGGTGGAGGTGCGCGGCGGTACGCCGGCGATGGTGAGCCCCTACCGCCTCAACCAAACCCGATCCAAGCTCCCCGGAGTCACTGGAAAGCTGACTAAGGGAAAAGGAAGGGATGAGAAGGGCCGAGCCGCTCTGACCATGGTGGCCTCAAACTCCGGCGAGGTCCCGAACGCGGCCGTGGCGGCGGAAGCGAGCAATGTGGCCTCACCTTCGCTCAAACGCTCCCGGAAAGGGGTGGAGGTGGTAGAGGGAGATGTTGCGGGGTCGCTGGCGGGAGGAATTGAGCTGAGACTCAACGATGACGGCGCACGAGCGCGGAGAAGCTGCATGGCAGCAAGGCACCTCGGTGCTCCGCCCTGGCTCGGAGAGGGCGAGAGGGAAGCAGAGGCGCGAGTGAGGGACAGGGTCCGGCTTCGTGGCGTCCTTGAAGACGTCGTGACCCGACGGGTGGGGCCAAGGCCGGCGTACGGCTGCCACCGCGTGGCCACGCGTCGACGACGGCCTGCGGCCGGTCGGCCATGACAGTCATGGCCGAAGTCTGACTTAACTGAATCGCGTCTGAAACGGTGACTGACAGAGCGATTTTGAGTTCATTTTACTCCTAATCCAGCGAGAACCAGGTATGGGTGCTGTTGGCAATGTTGTAGAGCTACATGAGGACTACAAGTTTGTCAATTGAAGTTTGGACTGGTTCGGCCTGGATTTGAAACTACAGAGCTCCAAAGTGGTGTACTCGGAAACTAAAACGTGTTTTCAGTCAGTGAACCCGACTGAAACCCTATTTTCAAGACACCACATCTCCTAAACCATTTAGAACTAGGTGATGGTGATATTGACAATGTTGTAGAGCTATGTGTGGACAACAACTTTGTCAATTGGCTCAAGGACTGGTTCGGCCTAGTTTGTGAGTTACCAGTTGCCAAAGTGAGGTACAGTGAAACGGTTTTCAGCTTCACACTTAGCCAAAATTTGCTAAGTCCCAAAACAGCCCCTAATACTGACTTGTGGGCCATTTTTGAGCATGTTCTGGTCATTTTCATGAGATAGACATATTGGAACTTTTGTTCCTTATGAAATTCTCTACAACTTTGCTTAAGGTTGCTCCTCCATGCAAGATCTCTAAACTGGACTTTTTAATTGGTCAAACCAGATCACTCTAGGGGTCCAACTTAGTCAACCACTTGGAAGGGCAATTTGGTAATTTTGATCAACATGAACATTGCTCCACTACTTAACCTAAATGTAATTAAGGTGTTATAAGACCTAATTAGCCACTCTACCCATTGGTTGCACAAAATTCCTAGTGTCACATACTTTGGAACAAGTAATTCAATAATTTCACCCAAATGTTGCAAGCTCATGTTGCACATGTTGCATGAGTGTGTTGCATAACATTTGCTAATTATGTTGCACTAAAGTGGTTGACATGTCTCACAAAGGAAATTGCACATAAGGTACTTATGTTTTGCACACTACTCACTTCTTACTTCACATGAAATATAAACATATGTGGCAATGTTTCCAAAGCATGTTTTACATATTATAAGCTTATGCATGAAATGAATGATGCTTGCTTATGCTTATGCTTATGCAAATGCAATGCAATTAAGGAGCTAAACACCTGAGGTGTTAACCTGAGGTGTTACAGCCCTCCCCCCTTATAAAAATCTCGTCCCGAGATTTGGAAAGCGTACCATTTTTCATAGAATTCCTTATAACCATCCCGCAAATAGTCTTCCCATTCCCATGTAGCGTCACTTTCACTACCCTGATTACTCCACATTACTTTATACCACTTAACCACTTTGCTTCTAGTTACTCGTTCCTGAGTATCGATCACTCGGACTGGCTTTTCTTTGTAAGTTAGATCGGATTCCAGCCTGATATCTCCTAAAGGGACTCTTTCCTCAGGAACTCGAAGACACTTTTTGAGCTGTGATACATGGAAGACGTTGAATATGGCACTCATTTCAGGAGGTAACTGGATTTTGTACGCAACAGCTCCACTCTTGCCTATGATCTGGAAAGGACCCACGTATCTTGGCGCAAGTTTCCGCTTAACGCCAAAACATTGGACACTCTTCATTGGAGAAACTTTCAGATACACGAAGTCCCCAACTTCAAACTCGAGTGGTTTTCTACGACGATCAGCATAACTTTTCTGTCTAGCTTGGGCTGCAGCCATATGTTTTTGGATGGTACGGACTTGTTCCTCAGCTTCCTCAACAAAAGCAATACCATAAAATCTCCTTTCACCAGCTTCTACCCAGTTTAGTGGAGTTCTACACTTACGACCGTACAAAGCTTCGAATGGAGCCATCTTAATACTCTCTTGATAACTATTATTGTACGAAAACTCGACTAGAGGTAACCATTTTTCCCAAGAACCCTTGGATGAAATGACACATGCCTGCAACAGATCTTCCAAGATTTGGTTAACCCGTTCCGTCTGTCCTGACGTCTGGGGGTGATAAGCAGAGCTTCTCACTAACTTGGTTCCCAGAAGGTGATGCAAGTGCTCCCAAAAGCGAGCAGTGAACTGGGGACCACGGTCAGATATGATAGTACGAGGTATCCCATGGAGCCGGACTATCTGATTGAAGTACAACTCAGCATAGTCAGTGGGACGATAGTCCACTCTAACTGGAATGAAGTGAGCTGATTTGGTCAAACGATCCACAATCACCCAGATGGAGTTATGATTTTTGACAGTAGGAGGAAGACCGACAATGAAATCCATACTTATCTCTTCCCATTTCCAACCTGGGATAGAAAGTGGTTGAAGCAACCCAGCTTTCATGTGCACAGCTTTAACTCTACAGCAGGTGTCACACCTGGCCACATATGCAGCTATCTCCTTCCGCATTTTGGTCCACCAATAGTATGGCTTCAAATCATAATACATATTATTGCTACCAGGATGGATGGACAACTTAGAGGAGTGTGCTTCAGACATAATATCATTTCTAAGCTCTCGGTCCTTAGGCACAACTAACCTATCCTTGAACCATAGTACACCCTCTTCATCTATCCTGAACTGTGTAGCTTCTTGTTCTTTCATCTTACGCTTGATGTGAAATATACCAGTGTCAGTCTTTTGGAGCTCAATAATTCTATTTTTGAGAGTACAACTGACAGTGATGTTGTACAAGACTGCTGGATGTAGAAGGCGAGATCGATGAAAATCAGTTTCAACTAAGGAATGGCAATGAGACTTACGGCTTAAAGCGTCTGCAACCACATTTGCCTTGCCAGGATGATAGTGCACTTGAAGGTTATAATCCTTAATCAACTCGAGCCATCTTCGTTGACGCATATTCAACTCGGGTTGGGTGAAGATGTATTTGAGGCTTTTGTGGTCTGTGTAGATATTGCAAACATTGCCCAACAGATAGTGTCGCCAGGCTTTCAAAGCATGAACAACTGCGGCGAGTTCTAAGTCATGCGTTGGATAATTCACCTCATGCTTCCGAAGTTGTCGAGAGGTATATGCAATTACTCGGCCTTCCTGCATCAACACACCTCCCAAACCTATGCCTGAGGCATCACAATAAACATCAAATGGTTTCTCGATATCCGGTTGTGCCAAAACCGGAGCTGAGGTTAGGAGGGTTCGCAGTTGGTGAAAAGCCGCATCACACTCAGGAGTCCAGACAAACCTGGTGTCTTTCTGCAGCAACCGAGTCATTGGCTTGGCTATTTTGGAGAAATCCGGGATGAAGCGACGATAATAGCCAGCCAAACCAAGAAAACTCCGGACCTCGTGAACCGAGATAGGAGCCTTCCAGTTCAGTACTTCCTGTACCTTGGCGGGGTCCACCATAATTCCTCCATCGGACAACACATGCCCAAGGAAAGGTACTTCTTGAAGCCAGAATTCGCACTTACTGAACTTTGCATAAAGTTGATGTTCACGCAGTCTTGTGAGGACTATACGCAGATGTTCAGCGTGATCCTCCTCATTCACAGAATATACCAGGATGTCATCAATAAATACCACCACAAACTTGTCCAATTCAGGCATAAACACCGAATTCATCAAGTACATGAAGTGTGCGGGGGCATTTGTCAAGCCGAAAGACATAACAAGATACTCATAAAGACCGTATCTGGTAGAAAAGGCTGTCTTTGGAACATCTTCCGGGCGGATTTTAATTTGATGGTAGCCAGATCTTAGATCGATCTTGGAGAAAACTTTAGCTTTAGACAACTGATCGAACAAGATGTCGATACGTGGTAGAGGGTACTTATTCTTGACAGTGACTGCATTGAGAGGTCTATAATCTACGCACATCCGCAACGACTGATCCTTCTTCTTTACAAAGATAGCAGGACATCCCCACGGCGACGAACTAGGACGAATCAACCCCTTCTTCAAAAATTCATTCAATTGCACCTTAAGTTCAGCGAGTTCATTTGGAGGCATCCTATAGGGTCTCCTAGAGATGGGAGCCGTGCCAGGCAACAACTCAATTTTAAACTCCACATCCCGATCCGGAGGGAGCCCCGGCAAATCATCGGGAAAAACATCTGGAAACTCATTTACTACTGGAATTTCGGTCAACGCCTTTGCTTGCACAGCATGAACTTCCCCAGACAAATCAACTTTTCGGGGAAGTTATACCAGAAAACCCTTTTGATCTGTAGGGTCTCTGAGCATAACTACCCGAGTGGATGTATCAATGAGTACCCCATTCTGACTCATCCAATTCATGCCCAAGATAACATCTATGCCTAAGCCCGGCAAAACCACTAAGGCAAGCGAGTACATTCGCCCTTCTATCTCAAGCTCAAGATTCCCCACTACTTTATTTGTGGAAATATTCCCACTTGCTGCGCTAATACAATAACCCCCACCTTCAACAGTATGCAATTTGTGTGCAAACTCTGATGCAAACTTAGGACTGATAAAGGAATGCGAAGCACCTGAATCAAAAAGTACCACTGTAGGGTGTTGGTCAACTAGGAACTTACCAGCAGTGATAACCTCACCAGATGGGATTTCCTCAATACTATTATAATGAGCGTGCCCTTGACGGCCACCTTGGTTGACATTCTTCTTAGGGTAAGGACAGTTCCTGGACCAATGGCCTGGCTTGTTGCAGTTCCAGCAAGGCATGTTGCTAGGAGGGACACTGGAGCTGCCTTGGCCCGAATTACTCTTTGGCAGAGCCACTGTATATGCCTTGCGAAACCCAGTCTTCATCAGCTTTGGACCGAGGCCTCTTTTAAAGCTAGCAATTTTCTTGGAATCGGTATCCACAAACTCTGTGGCATACCTTGCTAGGTTGTTAAAAGATTGTAGATATTCAGTCAAACTTTTATTTCCCTGCGACAGCCTCATGAATTCTGTATGCTTGATAGCCATAAGACCTGGAGGAATATAGTTTCCACGGAATGCGGCCTTAAACTAGTCCCAAGCAATCGGAACATTTGCAGGCAGTGTGGAACGATAGTGGCTCCACCAAATACCGCTGGACCATGCAATTGATGAGAAGCATATTCAGTCTTGAGCTCATCAGTCAGGCGAAGCAGACGAAACTTTTGTTCAATAGTATTCAACCACTCATCAGCTTGCAGTGGTTCCTCCGCCTCCTTAAAGAGCGGGGGCTTAGTATCAAGAAAGTCCTTGAAATCACTATATTGATTGGGTTCTGGGCCCTGGCGGCCAGGACGAGCCTCCCGGTTGGCAAGCTGGTGCATAGCATCTGCTAGCATGCGCTGCCCTTCGACCACGGTCTGCATCAACTCAGCCGGGGTAGGTGGTGGCGGAGGGGGTGGCTGTTCCTCATCCTCATTGCCACGACCCCGACGAAGATTGTACGATATCTGCAAAATGCATAGTCAATGAGCACTGACGATGTGGGAAGTTTGTAGATGAATTATTGTAAATATGTCAAACTGACTTCATGAAATAGACTTCACAAAATACTCATGGCACACAAATTCATCACAACCGCACAATCCGTTCAAGCGGATCAAAGGGACGCAATCATGCGAGGGTATTCATCAAGATGTATTTTGATAAAGGCTCACTCACAGAGGCACAACAGTGACTGAACCGTTTACACTAAAGTCTACGTGAGTCTTGATCTTTCGCCCGGTACTTGGATTCGATTTCAAAGTTTTTAGTTGACTGAGAAAGCTGCTTCAAACTGACCACAATGAGACTTCTCAATGGTAGAGTTCCATGGTGGATCATGACTAGCCACCTCGATACCAGCGCGTGCCAAGAAGCACAGCCTTATGTCGCGCGCCATAGGAGGCCCTCGGTTTCGTCGCGGCACCAAAGGGTACTAATCGTGACACCATCATCGAACGCAACACAATAAGACATCCAATTGCGACCGAAATTAACAGGTTCCAACGAAACATCCTGGAAACATAGGGTTCGACCTTACATCCGAAAAGTCAAGTTATTACAAAGCCTCACTCCAACCCCAGGAGGCACAAAAGACGATCCTAACACCATAGCTACGTGATAACTACTCTAAGCATCGTCCTCAGAGTCGGTGTCAAGGATCTCCCCGCCGTCCTCATCACTAACAGGCTCTAACTCTTCATCTTCTTCTGGTTCTTCTTCTAGTGCTTCTTCTGGTGCGGCATCTTGGGGCCGATTGACCTCCACTTCATCATCATTTTCAGCCACGAAGATTCCCGAACCCATGTCCTCATCTGCGTTGATATTTCTAGGCAGCAGAGGATTTAGCTAGTTGTTCAGGCGGTGCACTTCTTCATGAAGATTGTCATTGTATTCTTCCGCATTCTCCAACTGTTGCTCGAGCTAAAACTGACGAGCTCTCAGAATGTTCTCCTCGTGCCAGGCTTCATCCCACTGATTCATGACACGGACCAGCATGCGTTGACAGTTGCGGTTTGCTACTGTCAATCTCTGGACTGCAAGGGTTTCCTGGTCACGATCACGGATCACTTGCTCCAGTTGCTGACGCACTGCATTCCTGGCAGCAGTCACTTCAGCCAACTCAGCCCTCAGCCTTTCCACCTCAGTGGGCTCAGGGCGAGGCTCACGTGGAGCGAGCTGGTGACGAGGTGCTCTGCCTCCAGTGGACTTGCGAGCGGTCCTCTTGGCACGTGCCATCTGTAGCAACAAGATGCGACTGAAAGTGAGGATCATTTAGGGGATACGAAATTTAATTTAGTCGGGACTATTGAAATCTTTAAGGTGGGAGTAAATGATATGTATGATATAATTAAACATGATGCATGCACGTTCCGTATGCCCTCTCATCCTAGTAGAATCATAAAGTTCTAACGCTAGGTGGTGGCATACATACGTTCTCTCATATAAGCGAAACTATCGGTCTACTCGTTACGCTGTTAGTGTACCTACAGAAAATCTCATTTCAGCCCAACAGTTTCTCAATATATGCACACAAGAAGTAGTAATTTAAATACTTTCCATATACACATCCTCTGATGTATATACTTCAGTATCAAAGCTACCCGATAAAAATATATTCCCACAATTAAGTGCTTACGTAATTGCATGGTTTAAACATGTAAGTATGCAAGTCACCAAAACTACTCTCCCCTAGATCGCCGGTTGGACGATCATGCTCTCACAACTCACACTTACCAGAGCGTCGAGGCAATTGATCCATACATTACCACCCAAATGAATGGCATCCATACAATATCACGCCGTATGGACGACGAAACAAAAACAAACAAGGCCCCCAAGTTAGTTTTTATAATAAGCCACCTAAGAGTCCTTATTTAGGCTAAGGGATGTGATCACTGGCATACCTAAAAATAATTTTTAGTATTTTAACCCTTTTCATAACCAAATATTTTGGTTTTTAAATACTCGTACGATGTTTTTAATGTTGAATTATGCTCCGGTACCAACTGTAACAGAACCGACCAAATTATAAGAACACAAGTACAAAAACAAGCACCGAAGCGCTCAAATTTTTGAACTTGAGCCCATATAATCCCGGTAGTCAATCGAAACCACGAAGGATTTCAAACCAACTTGCTTACAACCAGGATCGCATCATTCAACATACAACATCATACGTTACATTTCACAAGTAGTTCTGAAATAAGTTTACACAAATGGAGTCGTAATTATTACAAACCAAGTTTATAAAAGTAGCGGAAGCAAACGCACACCAGGTGTTTAACTACTGCCAGTTTTGTTGATCAACATCCCACAAAAGCATCAGGAACGTACATAAAAGATGATCACGCCCAAGTGATCTAGTCTTCTTCACCCGCAGGGTGGAGACAAGTTTTGCAGAAGCCTTGATAGAGCATATCATCTGCAACAGGAGGGAATAAACCCTGAGTACTGGAATGTACTCAGCTAGACTTACCCGTCGAAAACCAGAAATAAGATGACACCAAGGATTATGCAAGGCTTACACAAGAGGCTAGCTGACATCACAATTTTGAATAAAGGCATAAGTAATTAAAACTCTTATAGCCTGTACTAGCAGTTATTTTTAGCATTTACCTGTCATCTATCTTAGCACCTGTACTAAACATGCACTTGATTATAATCAAACAATTATCATCATTATATCCAGAGCAGGTATGAATTGTGGCAACATTGTATCATTCCCTTAACCACCGGTTCATTTAATGAGATCTACGTTGCCGCTGCTCAAGTCAAGTGCTCACTAACCGGGAGCGACGGCGATTCGAATCGAATTCCTATCCAGCTGGAGGGGTATTTCTAACACTCACCGTGCAGACCCCTGCCAGGGTCGCACAGGCCACCGTTATATATGATTCAGGAATCGCGGGTCCGAATAATGTCGCGACCCCAAGGGCGACACTCTGCCAGGTGATAGGGACTCTAACCCCTCCCTTGGTCTCACGCCAATGTCCCTAAGCACATCCTTTCTCTCCTCCAAGAAGCAACCTACCATTCGATTCTCGGCCTGAATCACATTACTTGGCTTCGCGGTCGGAACGGCTTATCCGGCCAACTAAGTGTTAGACTGCGTTCAACATGACTCAAGGACGTACAGCGAATCGGTCCTTAAACGACTCAGACGGGCATAGCTCCACACCCAAGACGTGAAGTGTCTTGCGGCTGTACTATCGAACTCCCGCCCGGTCTCAATTTCATTTTTAAGCATGGTTCCATTCACGATAGCCATAAAGCCACTCGTGACTCCTTCCTACATCTCGCGGATGACCGGAAATCACCCGACTTCTACCGTACTAAGCAGGGCTAAGCATTGACACGTGTCTAAACCTAATATAGGATTAAGTACGATATCTGGACAAGAACAGGTATAATGCAACAAGTGTTTTCATATAACTCCTACAATTTAATGCAGTAAACAATTAAAAGTACTCAAGATTAATTTATAAATCAGTAGGTTCAGCATGCACCGGGGCTTGCCTTTCAGAAAGGTCGAAGGCCGGTGATCAGGACACTCAGGTAGATCTTCGGCAGGAGCTTCGTCGCCGGCTGGTTCCTCTAGCTGCTCCGGCTGGTCCTGGACTTCCTCCGGAATCACCGGCTCGAATTCGAGGAGAGTTACCCCCTCCGGTACACCGATTGCATGAATGCACAATAATTATCATGGATGCACAAAGGTGCAACATGCTCGGAATGAAATGCATTTCAGAATTAAAATAATAATCTAATCAAGTTACTTTATTAGTACGTGCAAATCTCTTCTCCGGTGGAGAAGTACTTACCTAATCTACCCAACCTAAGATATAGTTGTTCCTCTTCGGTTAAGGCCCTAACACCTAACAATACAAGAGTAATATTACTTAGGTTACCACAGTAAGACATTCTGGACAGCAGCTCAAAGATTCTAACATAACTGGAGAATCCCAACTCCAAAAGATATGATCTAAGACAATCTGGAAAGCTTATGAAATGCACCACAAAATGTTTTTAGACCACAGCACTTAATTCCAAAGTTTACCTAGTCGAAATTCCAAAGTCCCAGAATATGTTCTCTCTAAACAGAGAGCAGTCAATTCTGGACTGGCACTTTAAACAGCAATAACTCCCAAACTACTAAGCCAAATGCTCCCAAATTTTGACACAAGCTCATTTACAAATTTCACTACAACTTTGGTATTTACAAGTTTTCCAGCAACCACCTAGAAAACCTAGAAATACTATCAGCTGTCCAGAAAACCTAAAATTGCAAAGATTAAATATTTATTGATGTGGCAAACATTCTCTAAGACCAAACTAATACTACTACAAGTTCACAAAGGTCACAAAAACACCAGAAAGTAAGGTGTGCCCACCTAGAATATTTATTTAAACTCATTTCTTAATTTACTTAAGTAATTAAGTGGAATTTCAAACATATATGTAAACTGCTCCTAAAATTCTACAAAAATTACAGGAGACTCTCTGACCCAAGAATAGGCCACTGTAAAAATTTGAACTAAATTTATTCACAGAAACTTCCTACACAAAATTCCCAATCCAAAAAGGCTGATTTTTGTATAAATAACAAAGCACAGTAAAAAGTGTCAAACAACAGATTTCTAAATTTTCTTAGACACTCTAGGCTACCAAGACATTCTCCAAAAATTTATATGAACATTGCACATGTAGAAAAATTACTAAAATTCATTTAACTATTTCTTAGAATAACAAGATAACATTATAACTTGAAAAGTACTTAAGCACTACTACCCCAATTTTTACCAAAGCTAGAGCAAGTATAAATTAGTCTACTCACCAAATTTTATAATTTTTGGAACACCGAAACTCAAGATATGATTTAAACAAGTTTGCATGTGATTTAAAACACATTTCAAGGACCTATTTAAATATCCCAGAAAACAAACATCACATATCCAATTTATATTTTTCTAAAATACTACACATCCTGTAGATCCCAACAAAATTTATCTCATAATTTTTGGGCAAGTAAAACCCAAGATCTACATTTTCTAAACATTATCTAAAACTGTGACAGAATAAAAGAAATGAAATAAATCGAATTTGTTACTGGGCCGGCCCGGGAAAGACGCGGCCCAAAACTCACGGCGTGGCCCGCTCCCGCGCGCGGCCTGCTACGGCTCCCGCCCACGCGCGCGTGCGACTGACCAGGTGGCCCCACCGGTCAGAGAGAGAGAGGCGGAGGGGCGGAGCTGCGGTCGCCGGAGCTCGTCGTCGGTGAGCTGACCGGCGAAGCTGAGCGGACGAGCATGACCACGTCATCGAGCTAAGTCGATTGGTGGCAAGAACGAGGCGGCAGAGCAACGGGAAAGCACTCGCCGTCGGTCATGGCGGCACGGTGGAGGTGCGCGGCGGTACGCCGGCGACGGTGAGCCCCTACCGCCTCAACCAAACCCGATCCAAGCTCCCCGGAGTCACTGGAAAGCTGACTAAGGGAAAAGGAAGGGATGAGAAGGGCCGAGCCGCTCTGGCCACGGTGGCCTCAAACTCCGGCGAGGTCCCGAACGCGTCCGTGGCGGCGGAAGCGAGCAATGTGGCCTCACCTTCGCTCAAACGCTCCCGGAAAGGGGTGGAGGTGGTAGAGGGAGATGCTGCGGGGTCGCTGGCGAGAGGAATTGAGCCGAGACTCAACGATGACGGCGCACGAGCGCGGAGAAGCTGCACGGCGGCAAGGCACCTCGGTGCTCCGCCCTAGCTCGGAGAGGGCGAGAGGGAAGCAGAGGCGCGAGTGAGGGACAGGGTCCGGCTTCGTGGCGTCCTTGAAGACGTCGTGACCCGATGGGTGGGGCCAAGGCCGGTGTACGGCTGCCACCGCGTGGCCACACGTCGACGACGGCCTGCGGCCGGTCGGCCACGACAGTCATGGCCGAAGTCTGACTTAACTAAATCGCGTCTGAAACGGTGACTGACAGAGCGATTTTGAGTTCATTTTACTCCTAATCCAGCGAGAACCAGGTATGGGTGCTGTTGGCAATGTTGTAGAGCTACATGAGGACTACAAGTTTGTCAATTGGAGTTTGGACTGGTTCGGCCTAGATTTGAAACTACAGAGCTCCAAAGTGGTGTACTCGGAAACTGAAACGTGTTTTCAGTCAGTGAACCCGACTGAAACCCTATTTTCAAGACACCACATCTCCTAAACCATTTAGAACTAGGTGATGGTGATATTGACAATGTTGTAGAGCTATGTGTGGACAACAACTTTGTCAATTGGCTCAAGGACTGGTTCGGCCTAGTTTGTGAGTTACCAGTTGCCAAAGTGAGGTACAGTGAAACGGTTTTCAGCTTCACACTTAGCCAAAATTTGCTAATTCCCAAAACAGCCCCTAATACTGACTTGTGGGCCATTTTTGAGCATGTTCTGGTCATTTTCATGAGATGGCCATATTAGAACTTTTGTTCCTTATGAAATTCTCTACAACTTTGCTTAAGGTTGCTCCTCCATGCAAGATCTCTAAACTGAACTTTTTAATTGGTCAAACCAGATCACTCTAGGGGTCCAACTTAGTCAACCACTTGGAAGGGCAATTTGGTAATTTTGATCAACATGAACATTGCTCCACTACTTACCCTAAATGTAATTAAGGTGTTATAAGACCTAATTAGCCACTCTACCCATTGGTTGCACAAAATTCCTAGTGTCACATACTTTGGAACAAGTAATTCAATAATTTCACCCAAATGTTGCAAGCTCATGTTGCACATGTTGCATGAGTGTGTTGCATAACATTTGCTAATTATGTTGCACTAAAGTGGTTGACATGTCTCACAAAGGAAATTGCACATAAGGTACTTATGTTTTGCACACTACTCACTTCTTACTTCACATGAAATATAAACATATGTGGCAATGTTTCCAAAGCATGTTTTACATATTATAAGCTTATCCATGAAATGAATGATGCTTGCTTATGCTTATGCAAATGCAATGCAATTAAGGAGCTAAACACCTGAGGTGTTAACCTGAGGTGTTACAGCAACCCTACTATGAAATCCATACCAACTTCTTCCCACTTCCACTCAGGTATCTGCATCAGTTGCAACAATCCTGCTGGTCTCTGATGTTCAGCTTTAACTCTCTGACACGTATCGCATAATGCAACATACTCTGCAACATCTCTTTTCAAACCATACCACCAATACTTCTCTTTCAAATCCATATACATCTTGGAACTTCTAGGATGAATAGAGTAAGCAGACTCATGTGCTTCACGTAGAATTACTTCTCTTATAGCTTTGTCCTCAGGCACACATAATCGTTTTCCAAACCATAGAGTTCCTTTATCATCCAACTGGAATCCAGGTGCCTTACCTTTTGGTATATTCCCAACTATCTTCTTTATTCTGTCATCTATCAACTGACCCTTACGTATTTCCTACTCCAGTACAGGCTCTATCACCAATTTCACTGCATTGATGGCAATACCCAAGTTCAAATGTTCAATCTCAGCACACAACTCATTCGACATAGGCACTACTTGTACCTCATTAGCATAGCTCTTCCTACTAAGAGCATCTGCAACAACATTGGCCTTGCCCGGATGATAATATACCTCCAAATCTTAATCCTTAATCAACTCTAACCATCGACGTTGTCTCAAGTTTAGATCTGACTGGGTGAAAATATACTTCAAACTCTTATGATCCGTATAAATATCACTCTTATGTCCAATCAGATAATGCCTCCATATTTTAAAAGCATGTACCACTGCTGCTAACTCCAAGTCATGAGTAGGGTAATTTAACTCATGCTTCCTCAACTGTCGCGATGCATAGGCCACTACTTTGCCTTCTTGCATAAGCACACAACCAAGACCCAAACGAGATGCATCACAGTAGATAGAGAAATTCTTACTCAAATCTAGCAAAACTAACACCGGGGCTGTTGTTAATCTTTTCTTTAATTCCTCAAAATTAACCTGACACTTATCAGACCACATAAACCTAGCATTCTTCTCTAACAATGCTGTCATTGGCTTAGCAAGCTTGGAAAACCCCTCAATAAATCTTCTATAATATCCAGCCAATCCCAAGAAACTATGAATTTCTCCCATATCGGTTGGTGGCTTCCAATTCAACACATCCTTTACCTTGCTAGGATCCACTGATATTCCACCATTAGAGACCACATGACCCAAAAAGGCAACTTCCTTCAACCAGAACTCACACTTACTACGTTTAGCATAGAGCTTATGCTCTCTGAGCTTTTGTAGGACCATCTTTAAATGTTGGGCATGTTCTTCCTTAGTCTTGGAATATACCAATATGTCATCAATAAACACTACTACAAACTTATCGAGATACTCCATAAATACCTTATTCATCAGGTACATAAAGTACGCAGGAGCATTAGTCAAGCCAAAAGACATTACTGTATACTCATACAAACCATACCGTGTTGTAAATGCTGTCTTTGGTATATCAGTAGCACGAATCTTCAACTGATGATAACCAGAACGAAGATCAATCTTTGAAAACACACAAGCACCTCTCAACTGATCAAACAAGTCATCAATCCTAGGCAGTGGATACTTATTCTTAATAGTTACCTCATTAAGTGACCGATAATCAATACATATTCTTTGAGAACCATCCTTCTTGTCAACAAAGATCACGGGAGCTCCCCACGGTGATGAGCTAGGACAAATAAAACCTTTCTCTTGCAACTCTTTTATTTGTTTCTTAAGTTCCTCTAATTCATTAACCCCCATTCTATACGGTCGCTTAGCTATAGGTGCAGTTCCAGGCAATAATTCAATAATAAACTCAATGTCGCGGTCGGGTGGCATACCTGGCAAGTCGTCGAGGAACACATCCGAAAATTCTTCCATAACTAGATCCTCTTGATTGACATTATCATCAAGTCGATTCACTGTGGCTGTCTGTGGCTTCTGCACTACGATCTCCACACTAATTCGATCTCCCTTCGGGGTTGTCAGGGCTACTGCCTTTTCCTTACATTGAATCACTGCCTGATTTTGCTTCATCCAATCTAGTCCCAGAATAAGATCAATCCCAGTTGTTCTCAACACTATAGGACTCACTTTGAATTCTACCCCCCTTAAAATTAAACTAACAGGGAGGCATTGGTAGGAAGCTTGCATACTTCCTCCAGGTGAATTGACTAATATGGGGTTTCTCATGGCACATAAAGGAATACTATATGTCTTAACAAATAATTGAGATATGAATGAATGCGAAGCTCCAGAATCAAAAAGAACAGTAGCAGGAATGGAGTGGGCATCGAACGTACCGAGCATAACTTCAGGTTCCACCATCGCGGTATCTTCAGACACATGAGTCACTTTTCCGTAATATGGTACCTTCTGATTACAGTTCTGCTTCTGGGGGTTTGCTGATTGACCTTCTCAGGACAATTATAAGACAGGTGACCTTCCTTTCCACAACGGAAACACTTGGTAGGAGTATTAGGAGCACTAGTCTTCATTGGAGTGTTGTTAGGGGTACTCTGACGCTGATTCTGGTTCCCATTCTGCTGCGGAGGACGGTTATTGCCATTCTGCGGCTGATAAGGAGGACGTTGCAAAAACTGATTACGTGGAGGAAGTTGACCACGATTCCATTGGTTAGGTGGATACCTTGGCTGATAGCCTTGTTGGAAACCAGTGCGTTGGCGAGTATTGTTTCCAGATACTTGTCCCTGAAGCCTCTTCCTTTTAGCATCCATCTCCTTGCGCTTGTTATCCACCACAATAGCACGATTCACTAATGTTTGATAATCTGGATAAGCATTGGACATCAGCTGCAATTGAAGACCATCATGTAGACCCCTCAGGAAAAGTCGCTGCTTATCGGCATCATTAGCCACCTCATTCGGCGCATAACGTGACAACTGTGCAAACTTATCTTGATACTCAGCTACAGGCATAGATCCTTGTGTTAGATTGCAGAATTCCTCGGCCTTCAGCGCCATCACTCCCTCAGGTATATGATAGGATCTGAAACTCTCTGTAAATTCTTGCCAAGTAACGACGGGAGCATTGATAGGACGGCCATACTGATATGAATCCCACTGATCTTGAGCTGCTCCTTGAAGTTGTCCTGAAGCAAACAACACCTTCTGTTGATCATTGCACTGAGCAATGTTGAGTTGCTTCTCCACTGCACGAAGCCAATCATCAGCTTCCAATGAATCAGTGGCATGGGTGAACACCAGGGGATGACCCTTCAAAAATTCACCACGCTTATCTCGCGCAGGTGCTCCTCCAACTGGCTGGTTCTGCTGATTGTTCACCAGAGCCTCCATCAATTGGGTCTGTATTGCCAAAAGCTCATGAATAGTAGGTGGTGGACCAACTCCACGACCACGGCCTCGACCTCGTCCTCTTCCAGACATCTGTTTCCCAACACAATATCAAATCTTAGAGATTATCTCATATTAGACAGTCCTAGAGATAGCAAACGGAATCTGATAACCTTCTGGACATATTCTAATTTTTAGTAGTTCTGTAAAACAGACCTATCTCGAGTTATAGATATCCAGTAGAGGTGTACTTTATATGGTTGGAAAACTTATGAAATTATCTACATCTTTTCTTTAACTCACAAATACAAATTCTGTCACGAAGTTAACCAAAAACAGGACCTAACAAAAACTGTTTCTGGTTTCCAGACTGCGCAGAAACTTCATCTTGTCACGACTATATCTCAAGATCCAGAACAGATAATAAGGTGATTCCAGAGACATTGGAAAGGTACGTGGTTCTAGTTACTCTCATAAAAATTTTAGAATTTTTCGCTGAACAGTTAATTCTGAGAATAAAAGGAAAGGTAGACTGCTCCAGAAAGGACAGAACAGAGAGAAAATATTATCCCAACTAAACTATTTATTTTTCATACTTAAACTTAGTATCTTTAACTAGGAACTCTTGTAGGCAAGCCCACAGAGCTCCAGCACTCATTACATAGAAAAACCAACTCACACATAAGCACAATAATAACTCAACTAACCACACAGAGTTCACACGACACCACAAAACTCAACTTAACTCGACACTATTTGTACTATCGTATTATTACATAGATGATATTCTAACTCCTAAGGACGGGCTTGATGTTCATGATAGTCATAGATCGCCTCCATGCCTTGATCAATCCTTAGACCATCTATCACCTCTTGATACCTCTTGACGTCTTTTCCCAAGGCTTTAACCAAGGCTTCCAATCGACGATTCTTCACCATCATGTCATGACCAAAATCCACCATCACTCGAGGAATTAACTCCAAATTCTCAGGGTTCATCATTACCCATCCTTGCTCCGGGTCTCCACGGGGAAAATAGCGGTATTGATCATCTTGCATAACATCATGGCGGAGGTGACGAAGTCCCAAGCATGCTTCAAAGGCTGCATCTTCTATGCCATCTCCTATAGTGGCACGACGACCACTATAGGAAAAACACCAGTCCAGCAGATGAGTATCCATCTCCTCGTCCTTGACGAAGATACGCACATTGCACTTCCAATAAGTAGCTTTCAAAGGATGCTTATGCTCCCAGCAAACGTACTCAAACGCAGGATCCCAATCCGTGAAGTAAGCACTAAGCATACCAACCAATCGATGGTGTGAAGGTGTGTCATAGCTTACCTTGTGATGAATCCTTGTAGTCCATCCCAGAGGAAAGGACGGCACACCAACTTCAGCGGAACCATCTTGTGGAGGCGACGGGGGCTGTTCTCCACCTTGGGCAAACTCAGCATCTTCATCATCACTCAAGTAGACAACCTCCTCCTTAGGTTCAAGTTCTTCTTGGGGCATATCTGGTTCCGGCGCCTGATCTGGTGAAGGTGGCGGGGTTGGTGCAGTGTCTTCTGGTTCTTCCCTAAGCTCCATTGATTCATACAGCGAACGAGGTGGAAAGTAACCTCCAGTGGTGATACGGGTAGTCTTACGGGCACGAGGCATCTAAGAATTTAGTCCAAAGGTAAGTTAAAATAGAGGCAATATTTTCATAATAGAATAGGACGAAAGGAGCATAAAAATTTAGCAATTATCAAGTGTAAGGTGATAAGCATGAAACAAAGGAAGAAAAGGGAACTAATCACGATCATTACTAACTAGGCTTGCGTCCTACAGTCAACACGGCTCTGATACCAATCTGTCACACCCATTTTTCAAGGAACAAATGGAGTGCATAATCTTACGTGCGCCCAGAGATCAATCACACATAAGATGACAAATATAAATAGTATCATCACAAATGTTTATTACATAACGACTAATATCACAGAGTCTTCACGTAACTAAGTGGAAACATAAAATAATTCTTGTGGTAGCTATCTCCATATCACAGGCACGTCAACTGGTTGACCACAAGTCTAGTATTCTTCAGGGAAGTAGAAGTAGTAGTCACTATTTGCACATTCGGGAGTCCATCCTGGGGTGTGGGAATACAAGGGTGAGCACGAAAGTACTCAACAAATATAACATGGGGTTCATAAAGCTCAAATAGGGTAGACACTGGTTTAACTGCATGTAGCTTTTAGTTGATCATGTTTTAAGCAATTGAGTAGCAACAAGTAGGTAATGTTCCCAATAATAAACACATGATCATGTAAAGAGAATAATAAATAGCAAGAACAAGTAAATTAATAGTGATCTTTATTCCATAAGGGTCCAAGGCCGCTCGTGACAGTGAGTACGGCTGATATACCAGTTTTACACTCTGTAGAGGTTGTACACTTTCACTGTGAGTCGTGATCCCCAAAAGTCCGAGGTCATGACTCCCCATTGGACAGATAAGTTTCACTATAAAGTATTTCCAAGGTTGGTCTAACAAGTTAGGGCCGCTAGGTTTCGTGGCCTGCAAATGTAGAGCCCCCTTCCGTATGGCACAATGACACGCAGCCTATACACATAGGGACAGAAGCCGCACTACACCCAACCCGGAACACACCCCTTTTGCGCCATAAAGGTAACCACTAACAAGCTAGAAAAGGTCCTCTTATATGACTAAAGCCAGAGCCATGTAGCCCTCACAGCTGTACTGTAAGTCCCGGATGTTCGCTTACAGATAAGTCCTTATGGAGAGGAATCTAGAGAAAACTCTAGCCCTCTTATTCCTTGTTGCTAAAAATCATCTTTTAGTGTTATTGCATATATCATTAATCAAATTACAAGATCATTGTTTATGTGAGCACTAGCAAAATACCTAATGCTATAACCATAGGATTCAAGGAATAAGATCAACACTAAGGCATCCTTAACAAAGAAACACATGCATAATGAATTAAGTGAATTAAAGTGAATAGGTAACAAGGATAGTCCCATGCTATACTTGTCTTGATCTAGCTGATCCTGTTGACCTGGTTCACAATAGTACTCTTGATCACCAACGAATTGCTCACCTTCTATTCTCGATTAACACATCAACATCAATCATCCAAGAGCAATCATACAAAGCTAACAAAGTTACAATTAGAACAGTACACCAACAGTAGCAAAATAAGTTGAAAAGTTTATAAAACGAATCTACATCTCACTAGGATCACACAGACGCGAATTGCACGCAAATCGGAGCTAAAACGAAAAAGATATGATTTAAACAAGCTTTTCTTTATTAAAGTAATAGATTGAATCTAATCTCAAAATTTAAAAGTGGAGAACCTACTAAACAGTAGCACTAACATGTAGATTATGAAATTACGAACCTAACGCAATTTGAACGGATAAAATCGGAGTTAAAACGGAGAAGTTATGGCTAAAACAAGTTGAATGGCAAAACTGTAAATACTTGAAAACGTATTTCGACATAACCGAACCAAAGTACGCCTTCAAAAAGAGAAAACAAAATTTGTAAACGCGCTTTGGACTGTGGGTTAGATTTATAGAAACCCGAAGGGCTCTTTTGCAAAAGTGTCAGCCGAACCGGTATCGGGCTTTCCTGGCTGTTAGATTTAAAACGTGCGGCCGAGATCAGACACAAGGGAGAGAGAGGGGAGCAGCCGGAACAGTACTCCGGCGGCTTGCAACGGCGGCGCCATGGCCGGCCAAACGGAGCTCGCGTTTTCCGGCTTGCAGTGCACTACTCAACGAAAGAAAAGTACAGGGGAAAAGAGGAAGGGATGGGAATCTCACCCGAACTGGATTTCACGAGCGGGAAATAGCGACGACGGCTCAGCGCTCGGCGGCAACGGAGATCGACGGCGGCACTGGAACGAAGCTCGGCTGCGGCTTGCTAGGGCGAAGAAACTCGCGGTTGTTGGAATAGGGAGGCGGCGTAGGCGGCTCTTTATGAGGCAGGGTCCCTTGGGCGGCACGTCTTCACGGGGTGCCGGGGCTGGGACGGACTTGACGGCATCGGGTCGGAGGCGGACTCCATGGCGTCCGGTTCGGTTACGAGCGGGAGATGGAAGATGATGGCGACGCTGACAAGTGGCCCCAGGGTGGCAGCGACACGGAGAGAGGAGAAGGGCGCGCGGCTTCGGCTACGGACGGCTGGGCCGGCCCGTTGCGGCTCGCGGGAGGGAAGCTGGGCGCGCGGGCTGCTGAAGCCAAATGGGCCAGCGGCTTGCTAGGCTGAGGAGGGGCAGCAGCAGGCCTTCGGGCCAAAAGCTGAGAAAGGAGAAGGCTTCTATTTCCTTTTCTTTTTCTAATATTCCAATTTTATTTTCAAATGGTTTTTGAAATCATTTCCTTCTAGAAATAAAACCAATCATCACAAATAAAAATATGCAACAGCATGTATGCACAAGCAAGTATCTAACCTTATTATTGATTTTATTTATCGAAAATTATTTCTCTAGGTTAAAATGTTCACAAAATTGCGGAAATAAATCTAATTCTCCTATTTTTAAAATAATACAAATTTTAGGGTGTTACATTGTAACTCCTCCGGAGTAATTATAGGAGTTTATGTTACTGCTTGTAACTCCTTCGGAGTAATTACAGGATTTTTTTGTTTCTATCCGTAACTACCAGTGATTACTCCTTGGAGTAACTACATCTCGTAACTCCTCCAGCGATCACTCCTCCCCTAGGCTCCCCTAGGCCCGTAACTCCTCCAGCGATTACTCCTGCCCTAGGAACCTAGGCCCGTAACTCCTCCAGCGATTACTCCTCCCCCAGGAAGAGTAATTCTAGGAGTTTCTGTTTCTGCCTGTAGCTCCTCTAGCGATTACTCCTCCTCCAGGGATTACAGGTTCTGTTTTTGACCGTAACTCCTCCAATGATTACTCCTCTTCTAGGAGTTTCGGTTTTTGCCCGTAACTCCTCCGACTACTCCTCCTCCTGACCTTCGGGTCCTCCACTATTTGTTTTCCTGACCTCCTGAGCTTTTGCCTGCTCACATTACCTGACCTCCTGACCGGCTTTTGTTCGCTCAGTGCTCGGGTATTAGGACGGCCCGTTCGTCTTCCTGACCTCTCAAGCTTCTAGCCCCTCACAATACCTGACCTCCCAACCCCGCTTCTATTCACTCGGTACTCGAGTATAAGGATGGAGTCTTGGCTAGCCTTGCTCCCAAGTCTTCCTTGTTTCGATCTTCCTCGCAGATACGAGACAAAAAAAACACCGCGCCCTCATCTCAGTTGAGTTGCTCCCAAGTTTTTCCCATTTCGATCTTCCTCGCGGATATGAGACAAAAAAAAACACCGCACCCTCATCTCTTTTGAGTTGCTCCCAAGTCTTCCCCTTTTTGAGATTTTGCGCGCAAGGGGATTGGAATAGCAGGCCTTTGGAACCACGCCCGTGCCTGTGAGACCTCCTCGGGTGTGGTGGGTGATCAGGTTTTTGGCGAGCGTCTAACGTGACTGCTCGCTGCTGATGTACATCATCTTCTTCTTGTTGTTGTTCCTGAATCTGCGACACCTCTGCATCGTTTACTTCATGGTGGACGTTCGAGGGACTGCATGCACTACGAACATCGACCTGCAACGACTGTGATCCGCGACATCGAGCAAAGATTAGTGCGCATGGAGCCACCGGTAGCTTAAGCATGTGTCCCTCCGCTATGTATATATCTCTTACCGAATATGTTCAATTCCGTAGAATAATTGCTATGATCAGTATGTTTGTCATATATGTTTTTCTACTATTGCTAGTAGTAATATTTCACACATGCACATATTTGTCATCACAAATTTGCTATGTTTTTCAAGATTAAATTAAACATGAAAAAATCCTAAATTCCTAACATCAAATAGATCATGAAAATATAGATCTAGATCTACTCATTCATGGATTGTGGCGCTAGGATCCATACGTTATGAAATTGATGATACAAAAAGCCAGAAACATATGAAGATACATAATACATCAATTTTAGGACATTAAAATACCCAAGCACCATGCACTCTCTCCATACACGAACCAGAAAAAAAAACTAGATCTAATTAGGTCACAAATTATGGAGGATTCATCCAAATAGACATATGATAAACATTAACTAGCAATTCTTTAGCAACCTCCTTCAAAAAGATGAAGGTCGAAAACTTACCCTTGTATCTTACAATTTTCGGACCTCCAAGGACGCCAACAATGATGACTTGCTTGGGCTAAATAGTGCTGCTCGGGGAGAAAAAAGGGTGGCATTAAGAAATCATCAGTATTCATCCTAGATTTACACTGACAGTCACTTAAGTCAACCACCATTTTTGATTAGATGTACACTTTTGGCTTATTAAGTACGTGGTCATTGTAAATCTAGGATTTATATTGGCAGTTTTCTTAATAAGACCACTGTCAACACAGATATGTTTACTATAGCGATTTATAATAGGCTCACACTACTTTTTCTACTAGATAGTGTCGGTCCTTAGAAATCCTAACATCAATAAAAACCATTTTTGAATTAGTGTTTGACGCCAATTTTTATCTTAATTATATGAATTCGATTTGTCAGCCATACTTGCATTGTATAACCAAACTTTGCCTAAAATTTGCTGCAGCAAGGAATGTAAGTATTAAAACACGTCTCTCACCCTATGATCTCTTCAGGGCAGCTCTAATGGTGTCTTAACTATCAGCTAACTCTAAACATATGGTTTTATATTTTAATAGAAGAGAGAGAAAAACTATAGATTGATACATGTTTTAAGATTATATAAGAGACACATGTGAGGTTATTCATGATATGAGCTATATAATAAAAGTTAACATTATTAAAAAAAATTAATGTTAATGTTAATAACTAGCTTGTGCTATTGAGCAGGGATGAAAACGGTACGGATATTATCCGACCGTATTCGAGACCGAATCCGTTTAGAGGGGTTTTAATCCGTCCGTATCCGAGTCCGGATATTTAACATCCGATACCGTATTCGTATCTGAATATTTAAATCACATATTTATGATGTCGATATCCAATCATATCATATCCGGCATTTTTTATACTATCCGTATTCGAATCCGAATCCAGACATAAATATGAAAACAAATACGATATCAGTGATATCCGTCCGTATCCGATCCGTTTTCATCCCTACTTGAGGGGTCACCTTCCTCGTAGAGACTCTTGCCATGTCAGAGATGTCGATGCTTTTCATTTTTTTTTTTGTTCCACATGGAAGTCGTCACGTGTTTTTAGCCCACGTAGCGCCTTTTTCAGATGCACATGTATTCATCTTAATCCACATGTGTTGAAGTGGATTGGAGTGTAATTGAACTAAATTTCATTCCATTACACTCCAACACATATGGATTGAAGTGGATACATATACATCCAAACAGAGGCCTAGGATGGGCCGACGCACGACCTGTGTGTGGCTCTCAAGCCGTGGTCGTGAGACCATGTCAGCAGCGCATACTGTAGGCGCGTACCCACATGCATGGAAAAGGCATCGGCGGTCACCCCCTTCACGCATGGTCCTCCTACTCCCTCCGTCCCAAAATAAGTGTATTTCTAGAGTTCAGGTGAAAAAATCAAAGTTAGTGAGAAATTACATAAATGCCCTTACAAAATATATTCATTGCACCTCGGGAAGAGAGAAAGTAGAAAAACAAATGAAGTTAGTTTATCTTATATCTAGAAATACACTTTTATAAGATAAAATTTTAATTCTAGACATGCACTCATTACGGGACGGAGGAGTATTTTGCAACGAGACGAGACAAAGCGACGCAGACGAGCACGCGCAATCGCATGCGGGACGGCCGGGCGGCGCGTGCACGGAAGACCACGATTGGCGCCAGGCCGCCAGCTCGGCAGCGACGATTAGCGATTAGACTAGTCGACCTGTAGTGTACGTCCGCGGATCCAGCGGAGCAGGTGGACTGACATCGATCGGCGGAGTCCATGTGCTACAAACTACCTGCTTCTCTGCTAACGGGATATTCCATCGCCGACGGCGACGCGCCAACGCCTGCATGCGCTTCCGTACGTCGTCGCCTCTTTGCCTCAGCTGCTCTGCTTGCTTTATTCTAGTTGCAGACAGCCGTTCCAGGACTATAGTAGAGGAGACTTCTGTGGAGGAAATAAAGAAACATCATCGAACACTTGAGGAAGAGAGGCCGAGGAGACGGAGCCGTTTTTAGACCAAGAATGAAATACAAAAAAATTGCTCCTCCAAAAGAGCAATTGAGGAGGAGGTCTATGCTTGTCCAGATTCATACCTAGAATTATATTGCAGTCTTTTTGAGACAGATGGACTATGTTTTATTACAAAACTAAAGTAACTAGCCGATACTAGTATCCAGTATTTCACCAACCATTGTAGGTGTATTTGCAAATTAAATTCGTCCTTCTAGAAATTGACCGTGTGGTACTATTTCACTATGTATGCACGTTGGACGGATATCGAATAAATTTAAGAAAATATGAGCATGCACTTTAATTCATGAACTTAAACCTTATTCCATCACAGGGAACCTATTATAATGGAACATTTAGGGTACTCATTTCAATGATATATATACCCCATTCAATTAAAAAACAAACTTCGATTACAATACACCTTTTGTGTATTGAGTTCAGATATTTGAATTTTTTATTGAAAATATACTTCACAATTTTTTTTTGCTTTGAGCCATAAATTCATTACAACAATGGTAAGAGTTGGAGTTTAGTTTTTGAGACCATGTCTCATTTATATATGACTACGGAGTAATTGTAGGATTTGAGAGACAGATAGCGGGATATAGATGTTAAAAAACATTAATGCATGTGTTCAATGTTTCTGTTTGTCCCGTGGGACTTTTGGAGATGCATTATTCCATTGTACGACTGAGTCGATCATGGCTATGAAAGAGGAGCAAAAATCGCTGTGCTGCATTGCTCTTTGGAGGTGCTGGACTGAGCGCAACAGAATCAGAGAAGGCCAACAAAGACGCTACCCGGCTGGATTGGCGCTTAGCATCCAGGCCACTGCTGCAGAGTGGCGCCGACAAGAGCGATTGCCAGCTGCAGCGAGGCCTTGCAGAGTTTGAAAATGGGAGAAACCAACACAGGTGATCTTGTTAAGGTTAACTGCGATGCTTCATATGATCCAACATCAGGCAATGGTGGATGGGGGGTGTATCCTCCGGGACTCGTCAGGTGATGTGGTCACAGCTCTTCGAGGAAGAACGGAGGCGCTGATGAATGCTTTGCATGGGGAACTCATTGCTCGCATCCAGGGTACACAAGCTGCTGTTACGGCTGGTGTCGGTCATGTCGTCATCGAAACGGATGCTCTCGCCGTGGTGCAAGCTGTCTACTCTGATGAGTACACCCTCAGTGATGTTTTCAATCTTGTTGAAGAGCTTCGAAGCCTTTTAGTTTGGAATTTTATTTGTTGGAGTGTCCAACAGCGTCCTCGCTCTTGTAATAGGGTAGCTCATGAATTGGCTAGTCTTGTTAGTGTTTATGATCCAGATGAGGAACCAATATTAGTCTCCATACCGGCACATATTCAGTCTGTAATTGCTGAAGATTCAGCTTTATCTGAGTAATGGAAATCCATATTCCCCCTCAAAAAAAAGGAAACCAATTGAATGTTTCCTAGTGTCTATTAGGGGCCGTTTGGATCTCTTTATTTTGGAGAAATTTAAATCTACTTAATAAATTAGGCTATTTGGCTTGAAATTTGACATTTCATAACTTTCTCAAGCTCATAAATAAGCCTATCTTAAATTCATAGGGTGGGAGATGGAAATGGATTCTATAGATCATTATATTATAATTCTACTCTCCAACTTATAGCACACACTTCAACTCACTTCGCTACAATAAATATACAAATTATTCATATACAACTATATTAGCTTAATTAATCTATGTCTAAATTATAACTAGTCGACCTGTAGTGTACGTCCGCGGATCCAGCGGAGCAGGTGGACTGACATCGATCGGCGGAGTCCATGTGCTACAAACTACCTGCTTCATTTTGTTAGCTTCTCTGCTAACGGGATATGCCACCGCCGACGGCGACGCGCCAACGCCTGCATGCGCTTCCGTACGTCGTCGCCTCTTTGCCTCAGCTGCTCTGCTTGCTTTATTCTAGTTGCAGACAGCCGTTCCAGGACTACAGACGGTCAAATTACTCTACTACTCCTAGGTCCGTCCAACGCTAATGTATTGTGTTGGCTTCCTCAAAAAAAAATGTATTGTGTTGTGTCCAGGGCCGTCTGATTGATAAGCAACAACTGCAGGGTGGGCCTGGGCGGCCCTGCAAGCCCGCCAAATGGCCAATTGGCCATTACCTCAGCACTGTCAAAGTTCATTTCTACTCCTACTAACTTTATTAGAACATTAGTAATCAACATATATGATTCTATATTTCTACTAACTCCTGTGGAGGAAATAAAGAAACATCATCGAACACTTGAGGAATAGAGGCCCATAGTAGAGGAGACGGAGCCGTTTTTAGACCAAGAATGAAATACAAAAAAAAATTGCTCCTCCAAAAGAGCAATTGAGGAGGAGGTCTATGCTTGTATTGCAGTCTTTTTGAGATAGAGGGACTATGTTTTATTACAAAACTAACGTAACTAGCCGATACTAGTGTCCAGTATTTCATCAACCATTGTAGGTGTTTTTGCAAATTAAATTCGTCCTTCTAGAAATTGACCGTGTGGTACTATTTCACTATGTATGCACGTTGGACGGATATCGAATAAAATTAAGAAAATATGAGCATGCACTTTAATTCATGAACATTTAGGGTTCTCATTTCAGTGATATATATACCCCATTCAATAAAAAACAAACTTCTACTTCGATTACAATATACCTTTTGTGTATTGAGTTCAGGTATTTCAACTTTATATATATATATATATATATATATATATATATATATATATATATATATATATATATATATATATATATATATATTTGCTTTGAGCCATAAATTCATTACAACAATGGTAATAGTTGGAGTTTAGTTTTTGAGACCATGTCTCACTTATATATGAGCACGGAGTTGTAGGATTTGAGAGACAGATAGCGGGATATATATGTTAGAAAACACTAATGTGTTCAATGTTTCTGTTCGTCCCGTAGGACTTTTGGAGATGCATTATTCCATTGTATCAAAAGGAACCCAATTGAATGTTTCCTAGTGTCTACTAGGGGCCGTTTATATCGTTTCATTTTGGAGGAATTGAAATCTACTTAATGGATTAGGCTATTTGGCTTAGAATTTGACATTCCATAACTTTCTCAAGCTCACAAATAAGCATATCTTAAATTTATAGGGTGGGAGATGAAAATGGATTTTATAGATCACTGTACTGTAATTCTACTTTCTAACTTATAGCACACACTTCAACTTACTTCCCTACAATAAATATACAAATTATTCATATACAACTATATTAGCTTAATTAATCTATGTCTAAATTATAATTATTAGAATGAATTCAATTCCAAGGATCCATACAGGGCCCTTAGAGTCATTACATCCCTGCTTATATCTAAATCTCTAGACAATATGAAAGATACACTAGAGTAAATGCAGCGCCCACTAATGACAGTATTCACCTTCAATCCATGTCGTTGACGATTGCCGAATTCTGATATGTCAAAATTCATCAACGTCAATGACCACGGTAGGCGCATCACCCTCCAACCATCTACAACAACAGACCCAAACTTTGGAAATGTCACATAATCAACTCTCAGGCACTTCTGCTTACGCATCTAGCACATTGAAGAAGCATCAACCAGATCATCATCTAAGATGATCAAGAGGCCATCAATCTGGCACCACCAGTATTAGCCATGTGTTTGGTTACGCTGGTCTCAACGAGCTACCAGTTTCATCTACTCGTACTTTAATTTTAATTTGAATATGTATGTTTTGTACAGTTTGATGTCAAACCCAATTAACCCAAGGTGTCTCATCTCCTCGAATCTATATAGACCTTAAAAGTGGTGACCTAGCTACGGCACCGCGTAGATACAGTACGGTTTCCATGAACAGTACCCGTACTATAGTGACAGGCTGAGTGAACAGTACCCCTGGTATGAACAGTAGCCCTCCAGCCTGGTATTACCAGTGCTAACCCGGTTGCAACAGTTCTACCGTGCGAAGCGCGGGGTCCTAGCTAGTACAATTTAATTTGGGGTAGATCTGGGTTAGTTACCGAGTTTGCCCAAACCATGAACAAAGTTAGTAGCGAGCGAAACCATATTGATTTTGAATATATAAATATAAATCTATAAAAGATGTGAATATCTTATGATATTAAAAACAAGTGTTATTAGACTCATCAGGACCTATTCTTTTATACTATACATATTTTTCGTAAATAAATTTATTTTATATAATTTTCATCGAACTTAAGAAAAAATTGACTAGGTACAAATCTAGAGCTTTGTTTTCCCGGACGGAGGTGGTACAGTCGAGTCAAGGACGATGCACCAATGGCAAGGTAGTGTTTAGATGGTGTAAAAGTTGGTGTAAAATTTCTGTACCACTTTTCGTTGTTATTTGGTAAAATTTATCCAATCATGGACAAACTAGGCTTAAAAGATTCGTCTCGACATTTACAGACAAATTGTGCAATTAGTTATTTTTTTACCTATATTTAATACTTCATGCATGCGTCTACAGATTCGACGTGACAGGGAATCTTATAAAATTTTTAGAAGTTTGAGGGTACGCCACGTCACGGCGCGAAGACCGCAGCGCAGCCCCACGCCGGGGCCGGGCTGGCCGCAACAAGACAGGGGCGTCCCTGTCAGGAACAGGAACCGAGCCCGCCCACGCGCTGGCGCGCACCACATCCGCCGCTTGCGCCGCGGCCGCAGATGGGAGATGGAGACGGCCGACCGCGCGCAGACAGCGAACCGCACGCCGGAGCCCCGGAGCCGTCCCCGTCAACCGAAGCGCGCGCGGCCGCGGAACGGTCCCACGGGGCTGGTCGTCGAACGGTCCAACGGGGCTGGCCAGTCCAACGTCCCCGCCCGTCGTCAGCCTCTGTCTGCCTGGTTGCTTTGGACCAGTCTTGAGACGACACACAGAGGCAGCGTCAGTGCATGCCCTGCAAGGCCTGAACGCCGTGCCAGCCATGAGTCCAAGACCATCGCCGGGCGATCATCACCACCACCGAAGGGGCCGTTTAGTTGGCAAAATTTTTGGCGAAACGCTACTGTAGAAATTTCGTTGTTATTTGGAAAATATTGTCCAATCATGGTCTAATTAGGCTTAAAAGATTTGTCTCGTCCATTTCGTCTAAACTGTGTAATTAGTTTTATTTTTTATCTATATTTAATGCTTCATGCATGTATTCAAAGATTCGATGTGACGGAAAATCTGAAAATTTTGGCAAAAATTTTTGGCATTTAAACGGTGCCAAGCATCGCTATGCTTTCTGACCTCTGCCGGCCGGCGGCTTCTGGCTGTCCTTGCGTGCCTCGACGTGGACGGCTCCGATTCCTCCGGGAGCCCCGCTCGTGGCGTGAGGCGTGACCGGCGTGTTGTTGGTCAATAATTGACACTCCTCACGGACTATTGACTGCTGCTTTGTTCCTGTTTCCTTGGTCGTCCATCCTTTGATTACACATTTACACAGGGACAAGGATTAAAGACATGCCTAGCATTAGTTCTACACTACTCCATCGGTTCAAATTTATAGGTTATTTTGAATTTTCTAAAAATACAACTTTTGTTATGTATCTACACATATTGTATATCTAGATGTATAGCAAAAGCTATGTATTTAAAAAAGTCAAAACGACCTATAATTTAGGACAGAGGGTGGTATGTCCAACCTTCTACTACTATAGCATGTTAATTGAAAATAAAATATTCATCCCATGGATTTTATAATTGTTTAACGATTAGTTTCTGTGTCCTTTTTTATCTGTCATTCTCGTAAGTCAAATGTACTCAATTTTAACCAAATTTATATCTATATCTATATCTATATCTATATCTATATCTATATCTATATCTATATCTATACCTAATAATAATAATAAAGAGACAAAATTTCAGGCTCTTTTTTTCGTCCATCCATTTTTTTATATGACCATCTCTAACTAACTCCGCGCAAATCCCTCACTCTCAACATCTCTTCTTCTCTCATCCAAGAATGTAATAATATATAAAATAAAAAATAAAAACGTCAACCATATATATACATAGTATATATAGGAATATGAATTGGAATAGGAACCGGGAATATAGCATATACTCGTCTTATCTAATTTGCTATATTTTATTGTTACGGCCAAGGTTACGACCGAGGTCATTGTTTATTAGCTATGGAGCTCATAGATTTGCTGGCGGTATGGCACTAACAATTATTAAATAAAAAAACAGGTTATAATTTACCTTGTAGCCCGTTGTCTACTTTGGGCCAAACAGATTTTAATCAACAGAATATTTATTGGCCCAGCTGTCCCACACATGGCCGGACGCATCGTCGTACAGTTGGAGACCGAGACCGACACAGGTGATTTCACTTCTAGATTCCCAAGCGTCGTCGTAGAGTTGGAGACCGACACCGGGGAAGGAGTTTTTCAAATCGGTAATACGAGATTGCAAGGTGCAGTAAGACAGTAATAAATTGAGGCCACGCTGCACAAGATCGACATCAAAACAAGAGTTCGGATCAGACTGAGTTCGATCGGAGTCGAATCCAAATAGAAATAGAGGCCTTGTTCACTTCCCCATCCCAACCCAAAATATTTCCTCTTCCATCTATCACATTAAATCTTTCGACGCATACATGGAGCATTAAATGTAGGTAAAAAAGATAACTAATTGCATAGTTTGTCTGTAAATGTCGGGACCAATCTTTTGAGCCTAGTTAATCTATGATTGGACAAATTTTGCTAAATAACAACGAAAGATGCTACAGTACCTTTTCACCTACTTTTCACGAAGTGAACACACCCAGAATAGAAATTGAGAAACAACCACCATAAAATTCGTGAGGCACCAAAAAAGGCAGGGGTGAGGGGATCGCGACTTCTGAGCAGAGCAGCGCCGTTGAAGCGCGAGGTCATGGGGCCGCCGGCCGTCGCGGCACGGAATCACGGAACCGCCGTCGGGACGGAGGCACGGAGCAGCGCTGTCCGTCGAGGCGTGGGGCGAGAGGATCGCAACTCCGGAGTGGAGAAGCGTTGTCGTGGTGTCGGGTCGCGGGGCGTCACAGCGCGGACTCGTGGAACCATCGTCAGGACAGAGGCACCGTAGTCCGCTGGGACCAGCTCCATAACGTCAGCATCCCATCCGTGTTTGCCCCCGCGCGGGCGAAAAGGATGCGCAGGCACGACGAGGCCCTGAAGCACAAACGAAGCGTCGGTGATTGTGTCTTGTCCCCCCTTCTCCTTTTTTCGATTTCTTCCCATTTTTTGTTTGGATGGTTGGCTGGTATTTGCGTTTCTCTTTTCCCCTTTCCGTTCCAATCGGGGATGATTGGATCAATTTCTGTTTTCCAATTTATTTTTGTTTCTGCTGGCTTTCTGTTTGCAACATTTTTTCATGTTGCTCACAGTTTTTAGGTCTGACTTTTTATCGGATCTTCCGCTACTCCTTGCAGACTTTAATCAAATATGAGAATTTATAAATATTTTTATGGGTCTTCAAAGAAATTTATAGGGCTCGATTCGATATTTAAGTACAACTCTATATGAAAATAGTATGAAAATTAAAGTCATGATACATTTGTGTCTAAATATTTTTGTGCTTCGCAACTGAAGAAAAAAAAATTTATCATAATTTTATTCTGATTCAATACCGTCCTAATAGGACATTGCTAAACCAACATTAACATATATTATGAATACCATGGTCAACATAAAATAAATTAGATTCAAAGTTTTAGCTTTGTTTCTCCCGTTGCAATGCACGGGCATATTTTGCCAGTATATAAAAAATGTTAATGTTATGGTAAATAATTAGTATTGTTAGATCGTCTATTGAATCTATTTTCATAATAAACTTATTTAAATATGCAAATGTTGCTGATATTTTCTACAAACCTAGTTAATGTTGAGAAAGTTTGACCAGCACGTTTCCCATGGCGACAGATGAAAAGGGATAGAGGGAGTAACATTGAACCAAAGATTTAATATCAAATACAACTAATGAAAAGGAGAATGAAACAAACCTTATTTGCCATGATCATCCAACTATCAATGAGAACATTTCATATAAATATTATCAGTAATTAGACAAAGCATCGACAACATACTCCTAGATCGTTGTGATAACCCAGTAGTGTTAGTTTCTTCCAAAGATTCTATATCAGATTCAACTAACAAAATACCAAGAAATAAATGGAAGATCAAGTTACCACAAAAAGTCAAGGTCGTATTTGTTTGGTTCTTACTAAAAGAGGTGATTTGAAGAAAAGACCATCGCCAAAACCGAATTAGAGGGGTGATGAAAAGTGTTTTTTTTTGACAAATAAACTATCGAGCATCCTCACAGTCTAGGTTTTTTTAGCAAGAATAGAAAAAACTTCCGCTTGACGATGTTTTCCCCAAGGTATCGAAAAGCCTACGCTTTCCGCTAACTCATTAGAGCCTCTCGCAAGGATGCCCCCGCAAAGGCTAAGCTCCTGGTCAGATAACTACATGGACAGCCAATGAGTCATCCTCATGTGCAAATGGGTTTTCGTATGGCCTGTCTGGAACCGCTCCTGCCATCTTCACTATAGGGAGCTTTGTCAAAACCATAGAGGGCCTTTGTTCTCTCGTACAACACTGGTGCCACACCACAAACATGATTGATGTGATCTCACAAGGTTACAACCCTCATGTGTACAACTCTAGGTGCACACAAGCACCAATAACAATGAGATATGCGCAAACCTCACTAAACACTAGGTCCAAACCTGAAGTAAGCGTTAAAATAACCTCTAACTGTCCTAAGCACTAATTGTAGCACCTCTATTAATTATCTAATATTCTCTTAAGCGCATGTGGTGGCTAGAGCATAAAAGAATGACCCACAACTCAACTATAGCTTTAGCAAGCTCTAACACCCTCTGAATAGCCAGGAATGGGGGTATATATAGCCCCAACAACCAACCAAACTTGCCATAAAGGTCACAGGATACAAAACCATTGAGCACTGTATAGCTCCGGTGACCTTGCCGAAGAAATCCGGTGCGCTGCCGTATGGACTCGTCATTGCTGCCTATTGGAAGCCCACCCCTTTCATGGTAGCTCCCGTGCACCACCGGACCATTCCTATGCATGGTGCAAGTGCAACGCTCTAAGAACTGAAGCTCCGGTGCTTCCTCCATTGCATGTACTCTATAGCTCTGATGCATGTGGTGCCCTCTGGTTCGCACCTAAACTTTGGTGCAATCTCCGATGCTTTGCACTGTAGAGCTTTGATGCATACATTTCGGTGCACACCAGGAATATGACATGCGCTGCTTCCAACTCTGCCTCAGACTCCTTCCACCAGAAAATCCATTGCACCCACCAGAGAGCTCCGGTGCCATTGGAAAGCTCCGGTGCACCACAATGGTGTTGTTCTGAATGTATTTCTTTGCGTCTATTTGTCGGCCTTCTCTTCCTTGATGTACAGAGTTTCTTCATTATCTCCTTGGGTCTTCATAACTCTGTCTTAGATCATCATTTTAGGTGTTAATGCTTGATCTCCACCTAAGCATAACTCAAGTTCATCCTTGTATCTTGTGAACTAAATGTATTTCTTATTAAAAGATGATTCAAGATCCTAGATTGTGTTATTAGTTTTTGCAATGGCATAAATAGTCAAGTTGGTGCTCTAGCTATTGACTTTACTATATCAAAGAATTAGGTATATATCTTAGTCTTCTTTTTAAAGATAGGGCAATTACAATTAAACTATATTACAATTTTCTAATCATAGTGTAAAATTTTATCATGAGTAGCAGCTTTATTATACTACCTATTTCTTGAAAAGTTGAAATATAATGAATTCTGGATTTACTTAGAGCTAGTTTGTGCATGTTTGGAACAAAGTTTTTTCCTTAGGAATTTTGGAGTCTTCCATTCCTTTTGGAAAGGATTCATGTTATACCGTTAAGAACAGAGGAAACTCTGGTTTCCATTACTTTGGTAAGTCAACAGGCCATGTGCATTTTACAGGAAATAAAACTTCTAGGAACACACATCTTCGTTGCTCTCTTCCTTCCTATAATCCAAACAGCAAAATTTAGACATTCTTCTGATTCGGATTCATGTGGTTTTTTGACATATACTACATCATATTCATGTGTTTTTTTCCCTACCTCTATTTTAGTTTCTGCGTTCCAAACAGGGCCTAAAAATGGTAATTTAGAAACATATATATGCATACTTTATGATTATATAATATTTTTATAAGAGCATACGCTGGGAATTTGAAAGTAAATTTGAGGAAATGTTATAGTTTATTTTTATAGCAGTGGAGTAGGTAGTTTATAAGCAAATTTAAATTTTTTACATATATTATCTATTATGGTAATGATATATCACGGGCGTCCGACGCGGTCGGACGCTCCCACCCACTCGCTCGCTCGGTCGGACGCTCCCCACCCACTCGCTCGCTCGCATGACTCCCGTCTCTTCACTTCTTCCTCCTCGCTCGCATGACTCCCGTCTCTTCACTTCTTCCTCCTCGCTCGCCACGTCTCTCCACTCCTGCTCGCCTCTCGCACCTCCGCCCCCTCGCTGCTCGCTCTCCTGCGAGCTCGCCGCGCCCCAGCGAGCTCGCTGCGCGCCCGCGACGCGTCGTGCTTCCTTCCCCCTTCTCCCCTCGCGCGCACCGCGCCCTCCCACACACCTCCGTTTGCTCTACGACCCGGCTCTAGCACCTCACTGGAGATGAGGGTGATGGTGGTGGCTCCGACGAGGTAGGTGGCGGAGGGATCGAGATCTGGAGCCTCCTCTCCTCCATTCATCTCTCTTGATCTGGATCTCCTCTCCTCCCTTCCTCTCTCTGGATCCAGATCTGAGATTTTCCCCCTCCCTCCTCTCCCTCCACCTCCTCCTCCTCCTCCCCCCTTTGGATCTAAGGTTTTGATGGCGGCTAGGGTTTGTGGCGAGTCAGATCTAAGGTACATGCAACAGATGATGTGAAATATTTGCACGATTCTTTGATGTTGCAATTTTTTTTGAGATGTTTCAATAGTTTTTCCCTTGTTTACAGCATCATCCCCCATGTTTCCCGACGTTTCATTATTATCGCTTCTGATGTTGCAGTAGCTTCTTCTCCTTTGTTGCAGTAGCTTCTTCTCTTCGTTGCAGTAGCTTCTTCTCCTTGTTTGCAGTAGCTTTTCTTCTCCTTTCTGTTGCAATAGCTTCTTCTCCTTTGTTGCAGTAGCTTCTTCTCCTTGTTGCAGTAGTATCTTCTCCTTTTGTTGCAGAAGCTTTCTTCTCCTTGTTGCAGCAGCTTCTCCTTGTTCCATTAGTTGTTTTTCGATGTTTCAACAGTTTTTTGGTTTTGTTTCACCAGTTTTTCTACTTGTTTCATTACGTGTTTTCCCGATGTTTCAACAGTTTTTTTTCGTTTGTTTCACCAGTTCTCTCCTGTTTGTTTCATTAAGAGTCCTTCTTTGTTGCAATAGCATTATACCCCTGCTGCACATGGGAGGGTGGAGCATGGTGGTGAGCTGGTGGCGGGGCTCTGTGCGGGGGCGGGACGGGGGTTCGCGGGTTCCCGTGCGGGAGCGGGGCGGGGGTCGCATTTTCCGTTTTCATTTTCGTGGGGCGGGGCGGGCTGTTGCGTGCGGGGCGGGACGGGCGGGAGGCGCTGGCAGGGTTGGGGAGCGTCCGGACGCCCCCTGGAGCCGAGCGTCCGGGCGCTAGCAGTTCCCTATCTATTACAATGACATATAGGAGTAATTTGATGCAATCTACATGGTTACTTTAGATTATGTTTAATGACAAATGTGGACAATTCCTTAGAAACATTTTATGCCTAATGGTTATCATTGTCGATGATAATTGTAGTCTAGCAACTATGCTGATGGTTGGGTGTTTTTTTCTCTGAGATTTTTTAGGATTTTTTTCTAGAGCACCTTATAAAATAGTAACGACATGTTTCATTATAATCAGTATATGTAGAGACTCCATTAGTGCCTCTAGTTAATAGTAAGATAGTCCATCCGACCATACCTTCCACACACGACTCTAGAACCCTAGTTGTTCTATAGGGGCGAGGGCTATAAAAGAACACCAAAGGATCCTTCGTTCTGAATTGGAAACCGGTGCTACCTACTGCTTACCTGATGCCATGTTCCAAAAAGGAACAGACCTTCATGTGCATGCCCAAAAGGTGATGGATGCAGCAGGCATGCAACGCAGTTATTAGCTGACAAAAGGAGCTTAACAACTTCAGATCTGCACTAGTGAAAACGTTTTGGAGAAAAGCGAAGAAAGATAAGGCAGCACTGCAGGAAAAAAAAAAGTTTCCCTTTTGATCCTTTTGACCTCAGCAATGCACATAACGAACCATGTCAACTTTAGAAACTAAAATCTTTCCACGATGTAATGATTGATTCACTTGAAACATCCCTGCATCTTGTGCCGGCTGGCACTCTATTACAGATCCAAGCTCTCAAACCACCAGAGCAGGTCTCAGCAATTTTTTTATTTTTTTTCTATAGCTCCCGTTGTTGGCGTTGCAATAGGATGAAAGAAAAATTCGCCGAATAATACACATGAGCAGGTTTTAACAACAATCCTCACTAGAAAATTGAAAGCAAATATGTAAATGGTGATTCTTTTCTTCTCAATCTTTGTCACTGATCTATCTATGCACATTGGCAAAAGAATATGGAAACCTTCCAACAAGGAAAAGCCGAAAGCAAAGATACAGGTATACAACGAATACAGCAAGCAAGAAGAAAATGAGGGAGAAATAAAGAAAGAATGAATGATCTTTTTCCGTCGTGCTGGTCTCGTCAATCGTTTCACCTGCAGGACGGGGCCATGTGTCGATCCGCTGCCCTGTCGCTGTGGGGGTTGTTCGCAAGTCAATCGAAGGTTATCTCACCAAGAAATCAAACCGTTGATCACGCAGCAGTGGCAGCAGCGGCGGCATCGGAGATGTCGGCGTCGAGTGCCTTCTGATCCCGCTCCTGCTCGATCGCCTTTTTCAACGGAAAACCATGGCCCAGGGACAGGGGTGTCCCCAATGGCGACGCGCGTGCGGCGGCTTGCTGTTGGCAAGCACCGCACCATGGTCCATGGAAGTGGCCGATGACGCAATGCGAATGGCTACGTTTCGTCAGCAGCTGCAGAGTTTGTTTGAGACGACGGCAATGGCGGCTAGTCGGTGTCGGTGAGGTCGAACTGGTCGGTGCCGGAGCGGGAGAGCACGGGTCGGCGGCCGGTGCCGGCGCGGGAGAGCGGCGCCGCCCCGCAGGCCGCGAGGGCGCGCTCCAGGGCGTCGACGACCTCGGTCATGGACGGGCGGTCGCACCCCACGGGGCCCACGCAGTCGGCGGCGAGGTAGCCCACGTAGGCCAGCGCCTCTGCCTCCTCGGGCGTGGGCGCGGGGAGGCGCGGGTCCAGCACGCGCGCGACGTCGTCGGCGAGGATGTGCGGCACCGCGAACTCCACCACGTTCTTGGGCGTCACGCTCTCGGCGTAGCGCTGCACGACGCGGCACCCCGACATGAGCTCCAGCAGCACCACGCCGAAGCTGTACACGTCGCTCTTGTCCGTCAGGTGCTGCAGCCGGTAGTACTCCGGGTCCATGTACCCCACCGTGCCCCCCGTGTAGAGCGGCTCCTGCGGCACGCCGTCGTCGCCGCCGGCGCAGGCGCCCGCGCTGGGGTCGAGGACGGAGGACAGCCCGAAGTCGGCGATCTTGGCCGTCCACGCGTCGTCGAGCAGGATGTTGGCGGACTTGACGTCGCGGTGCATGATGGGCGGCACGGCGTAGACGTGCATGTACTCGATGCCCCGCGCCGCGCCCAGCGCGATGGTGAGGCGGCCGCGCCACGACGACACGGCCGCCGCCATGGGGCTGCGGCTGTGCAGCTGGTCGTGCAGCGTGCCGTTCGCCATGAACTCGTACACCAGCACTCGCTCGCCGGAGTCGGCGCAGCAGCCCAGCAGGCACACGATGTTCTTGTGGTTGGCGCGCGCCAGCGCCGTCAGCTCCGAGTTGAACGCCGTCTCGCGGTCGCGCCGCCGGGCCGGGCGCGCCGCCGAGCTCGACGCCTTGGCCGACTCCTCGGCGCGCTTGATCGCGACCTCGCGCCCGTCGGGGAGGGTGCCGCGGTACACGGACCCGAAGCTCCCGGTCCCGATCCGGCTGTCGTCGGAGAACCCGTCCGTAGCGGCGTGGAGCACGTCCAGCGTGAAGTGCTCCACCACGCTCCCCGGGCCCCTGCTGGACCCGAGCCTCGGCGGCATCAGCGACTGCTGCGCGCCACCGGACGTATCCTGCTCGTTCCCGCGGCGGTGCCGGCGCCGACCGCGACACCACAGGAACAGCGCGAGTTGCAATGCCGCGAAGAACACGAGGAAAGCGCCGCCCGCCGCCGCGATGGCAATCCACATGGTCCTCCTGCTCCTGCCACCCTTCCCGGGGGGGACCGACGCATTGGGCCTGGCGACGTTGAGCTCGAACGCGCAGTCGACACAGACGCAGCGCCCCTCGTCGCAGAGGTTGGCGGAGCCCGGCAAGACGCCGCATTGGCACGAGGACATGGGCACGCAGGGGCCCGGCATGACGCGGCCGAAGACGAGGCGGTTGGTGGCGTTGAACTCGTGGCCGCCCCAGCAGACGAGGGAGTAGTTGGCCATGAGCACACCGCAGAAGGCCCTGCCGTGCGCGCGCACGTCGAGGAACTGGGCGTGTGCGAGTTCGGCCGGCGGGTGGGCGACGCCGTCGCCGAAGCAGCCGATGGTGGAATTGGTGCGCAGGCCGCAGACGCCGGCCTCCCCCAATGCCAGCGCCGCGTACCCCCCGGTGGCCGCAGCGTCGACCCTCGGCGGGTCGCGGCCCCAGCACGTGAGCGCCCCCGTCGTGGACAGCGCGCACGCGCGGCGGCCGCACGCGGCCACGACGTCGAAGCTCCCGTCCGCCGGCGCGCCGGCGACGGCCTCCGGGGCCGCCGTGTCGTTGCCGAAGCAGCGGATGGAGGCCGGCGTCCCTTTGAGGATGCCGCAGACGAAGCCGTCCCCGACGGCGGCGGCGACGAAGCGGAGGTCCCGGGAGATGTTGAGGCCGCGCCAGCGCCAGCAGTGGAGCTCCCCGCTGTCGAGCACCCCGCAGACGCGGTACCCCCCCGACGACAGCGCCTGGAGCGGCGGGCCCATGTAGACCCGCTTGGACCTGCTGCCGCCGTCGGCGGACAGGTCCCACCAGCGCATGTCGACGTCGCCCGCGCGCTCGCCGGACGGCCCCACGGCGCAGAGGAAGTCCTCCCCGCCGGCCAGCGCGGCGAAGGGGTGCGAGGACGGGTACGTCTCCTGGCGCGCGTGGTCGCCGCCGGCCGCCGTGCAGTTGAGGTCGACCAGCAGCGGGGACGCCGCGGACGGCAGCAGCGCGCACACTATGGTTGTGGCGTCCGCCTTGGCCAGCGCGAAGGTGGAGAGCGCGGACGCCGCCGCCGCGGGCCGCCGCGCCGCGAGCAGCAGGAACACGGGCAGCAGGAAGAGGAAGAAGGCGGCATGGAGGTGCAGCCGGAGCCGGAGCCGGCGCGGCGGCGGCATGGGAGTGCGCGGCAGCGTGTGGGGAGGAGAAGGGGGAGGGGGAGCGGCAGGCGGGAGGACATGGTAAGGCAGCCGAGGCCGAGCCGTGGGACAGGTGCGAGCGGGTGTGGCCGCCTCGTTAGCTTGACCTTATAAGCCAAATCACCGCAGGATTTTTCTCTTATAGCAAACCAGCAAATAGTACTTTTGATTACAGTAAACCAGCAAACCGAACAGGGATTTGGTGGTCTGCGTGCTCTGCTCTGGCAACTGGCACTCAGCTCAACTGCTCTGTGCTCTCGCTCCTTCGCCGCGGCGGGCATGCTTCCATCTCCATCCGTCAAGGGAAGGGGGGTCGAGGTGGTGGCTGATTAGCTAAGCTCGTTAGTGGGTTGGAGGATGATCGAGGTGATGATTAGCGTCGGTAAAATTTAACTAATTGATGTCTCCCGGCAGGTGCAGTGTCAGGAGCAGAGCAGGACAGGATTGCGCTGTCAGGGGAGGACTGGCGACGCATCTGGCAAGAGGATCATGGTTGCTTCCTGTGGATGCGAGTCTGTCAATCTGGCTGGGAAAACTACCAGCTACCAGTCTAAGGGTGTGTTTAGATAGGTGTAAAGTGGGTGTAAAGTTTCTGTAACACTTTTCGTTGTTATTTGGTAAAATTTATCCAATCATAGACTAACTAGGCTTAAAAGATTCGTCTCGACATTTACAGACAAACTGTGCAATTAGTTATTTTTTTACCTACATTTAATGCTCCATGCATGTGTCCAAAGATTTGATGTGACGAGGAATCTTGTAAAATTTTTGGAATTTTGAAGAAACTAAACACCGCCTAATGCAATGCAACCTCGTCGGCGTCAGATTACTGTTCCGGGCAACTGTACCTGGCGTTAGTTAGTTCCCTGTGCACGCCAAGTTTAATTTTAATCCGGTTTTTGGACATGCTGACAGTGGCGGCTTATGGGTGTTTGGTTTGGGGTGTTAAAGTTTAACAAACACTGTAGCACTTTTGTCTTATTTGACAAAAAGTTTCCAATCTTGGACTAATTAGGCTTAATAGATTCGTCTTGTAAATTACTCCTAATCTGTGCCGATATGTATGTAATTAGTCTACATTTAGTACTCCATGTATTTGAGGGAACATTGATGTGATGTGAGTTAAACTTTAACGAAATCAAACCAAACGGGGCCTTACTCACCGGATTGACTGTAAAAGCGAAGTGACTGATGAGCTGGTCGGCTCATCTGCTCACGCGTGCTGCCTTGCCTGTGATTACTGATTACCCACAAGTACATTCCATTCTTTTTTTTGTTTTTTTCCTCACATGCCCATGCCCACTCATTAGACATAATTTATAAACTCGAATAAGTACATTCTCCTCACCGCCCTCTCTGATTCTTAACTTTATCTTTGGATCCACATCTCTGGAAAACAACTTTGAGGCCGTTCGGCTGGAATTATAAGCCGGCTGAAAAACACTGTTGACTGAATTTTTGTGAGAGAAAAATACTGTTTTGGCTGAAAAAACAAGCCGAATAAGACGGATTATAAGCCAGATGAACAGGGCCTTTGCCTGATTTAAGCTGTCTACTTTTACCAATTTTTTATTGTTTATATAGTATATGTGTTCTGTGTGTCGTGTGGTTATGTGTTTGGACATATACTTGGGTTGGGAACAACTTGAGCGCACCAATGTCAAATGGCGGGTCAATCACAAATCTTAAATTATTTTTCCACTGGACCATTTTGCATCTCAATTGCCAAAATTTGTTCAATTTTGGCTATCAATATAATTCACAATTAAACTGTAAACATTTTTCACATAATGAAATTAAAAGCATATTAATGTGCTTTTTTTAGAAGTAATCTGAAAAAAGAACCTACCTATATTTCTTTTTTTAGGAGACATTAGCAATAGCTTTGCCATAACATATAAGAAGAAAGCAAGTGATAGTCTTACATAAGAAAATTACATGGAAAAAAGGGACACAAACACAATACAAAAAGAGAAAAAAATATTAGGGAACATCAGGCTGTCCGCAGGCTTGCTTCGTATTCCCCAGCTCCTTCTTGATTAATCCTAGCACTTGTAAAGGTGATCTCGCTGTTTCTTGGAAAGTTCTTCGATTTCGCTCCTTCCATATATTCCATGCAGTGTACATGAGTATTGTTGTCGTTGTTCTTTGCGGCGAAGCGGATTGTCCCAGCAGTGAGCCCTTCTACCATTGCTGCACCGTCTCTACATTTGGTGATGGTAGCCTTATTGAACTCTTGTCCAATTTCTGACTAGACTTCTAAAGCAAAAGGGCAAAGGACACAGAGATGCAACACTATCTCTAGATGTTCATCATATATTGGACATGTTGGATTGCGTGGTCAATTCCTCTGTGTTAAATTATCTCTCGTTAGGATCTTTGCTTGTATTAGTAACCATGTGAAGAACCGGTGTTTCTCCTCAGCATGTGCCCTCTAGATAGATTTGGAATTCAAAGGGACACTTATCCTTTAAACCGCGATGGGTATGTCAATCTTGCACAGTTTCCTCGGCCATCCATTTCCCAAGAAATGGCGTCGTCCTGTTCCACCAATTGGACGGCCTACAGATGAGTACATATTTGGTGCTATGTCAATTGGTGCTCGACCATTTAGCCATGATGAGTGCCAAAAATCAGCTTTGTCTCCTCGCCCAACAGTCAGCACCATCGAAGCACGGAAACAAGATTTGTCTATTTGATCGCAGGGCCATGATGCCTAAGGGGGGGATTAGGCAACTTAAAAACTACTTCTAACTAAGGCCTCTAATTTTCAACTAGACTAAACCTATGCAGTGAAAAATCTATCTAGATGTGCAATGTGTTGCTATCTCCATAGCAAAACAGTTATGCACCTAGTTCCAATCCTATCAACTAAGCTAGGAAGGTAAAGTACGCAACGAAGGCACACAATATAAATGTGGAAGCTTAATTTGAGATAGACATGCAAACTCTCATTGACGACTCTGGTATTTTTACCCAGGTATCAAGAAGCATGCAAGCTTCCCCTAGTTCTTGCTGGAGCCCCTCACAAGGGCCAAGATTTTGGTTGAGTAACTCCATGGATAGCCCTCGGGCCTTCCCCATGCGCAAGTGGGTCTCTGAGATGGCCTCTCCCGAACCGCTTCCCACCGTCTTCACTATCGAGCTTCTAGCCAAATGGCCACGGACCTTGTTCCCTCCGGTACATGGTAGCAGCCATACCACAAACGCAGTTGGTGTGGTCTCGCAGGACTACAAACCCCTTCAAGTACAACAATGGTGCACGCAAGCACCTTATAGCAAGAAGTATGCAAACCTCGCTAACCACTAGGCCTAAACCTAGAGCAAGCACAATTAAGCGAATCTAACTTCACAAATCACTATGCTAATCACCTAATCTTTCTCTTAAACACTTGGTGGTTAGAGCACTTGGTGAAGTGTCTCAACACTGCTATATCTTCAGCACACTCCAACAACTTCCAAATGGCCAACCATCAGGGTCTAAATAGCCTCCTGAAGGAAACTAGCCGTTGGCTCCTTGCAAAGGCTTTTTTGCATACCGTCGGACCGTCCGACGCATGGTTGTCGGACCATTCACTAGGGTCCGGTGTCTCACAATGGTAACCTAACAAAAATAGATGTTGCCAACCATTGGGGCTCTCCTAAGTAGCACTTAGTCTAACGCTGGTCTTTGGACCAGTCTGGCGCCCTTTCTCGTCTTTGGAACCTCTCTGCACACCATCGGACGCTGGGGCTTTGGTTCGATGCCCGTACTGTAGCCTCAGTCCGACACCCCTATTATAGTGCACAGTTGCAGCATTTGGTCCGACGCTTTCTCCTTGCTTGGTCCGATGCCCCTAACTCTTATGGCTAGGGTTTAAGTCAATGTATGGTCCAATGTTGTTAAGGTCCGATGCCCTTGCTCAGTCCGACGCCCTACTGACCTTTCTTTGATTTGTTTCTGCATGATCTTTGCGTCCCGCTTGGTTCCATCTTTGTGTCTTGGACCTTTTGCTTGTCTTTTAGGTCTCCAACATTGTTCCTAATGTCTTGTTTTAGGTGTTGATCATCGGGATCACACAATTGCCTAAGTCCAAGTCCACTTTTGCACCCTTTGAATTATATCAAAAAACACTAGCAAATTCAAATGGTCATATTGATCAACAAACACCTTAATCCAAATTAAATGGCCCACAGGGTCCATTTTCCTTACAAGTTCCTACACATGGTCTTTTAGGATCAACCCACTTATACCAAAGCCATCTAAATCTCAAATCCCTTCCAAATCTTTCCAATTCAAGAATCCCCAGACCACCAAGGTTCTTTTTTCTTGTTGCTTTTGTCCATTACACCGGATAGTGACCCCCATTCACATTAGCTTCCCTTCCCAAAGAAACCCCCTCCTAGATTTGTCAATCTGCTTTATTGCCCATTTCTTGATTGGAAAGACTATGAGGAAGTCCACTGGAATTGAAGATAGCACAAAGTTCACCAAAGTAAGCCACCCATGCCTATCCTAGAACCTAGTCTTCCAATTCAGAAATTTTGTAGCTACTCTATCTATCAATTTCTAGACCGCCTCAACCCTCCGTAGTGGCATAAACATTTAGACACAGGCCAAAATATTTGCACGGAAAGACTTTGACCTCACATGGAATGCCATCTAGGAGAGCAACCAGAGACGAGGGATCACAAGCAATCGGGTATAACACATGTTTCTGAAGATTAGTTACCAGACCCAGAGAAGCATGACCGAAGGTTGACAAAATCTCCAGTGCTGCACTGATCTCTTGCGTCAATGGGTTAAAAAATGTCGCATCATTAGCATATTTGCTTCCCCTTAGCTTCACAGATTTGTGTTGATTTGGTTGTAGCATACTGAGCTGGATGGCTCTATCAAAGAGCCTCTGCAGGGGGTCAATTGCTAGAGCAAACAATATAGGTGACAGGGGATCACCCTGCCTTAAAGCCATCCCATGATCAAACCATTTACCTCTTGAACAGTAGAGGAGCCGCCGACAGAGAGACACCTGTGGTGACTTCGTCAATTTTGAGATTTGCCAGTCCAACTCAGTTCTTCGGAGGTGCTCATAGGGGTTGGGTGGGCGTGCGTGCATTCATAGGGGTGAGTGTGCGCTCGTGTATTGGAGCGTCTGTGTTTGTAACTGAGTCTCACAAAAAATAGTAGAGGAACCTATGTACAAGAGGGCAGATACCCAAGCTCGCCACCATGCACCAAATCCTATAGTTTCTATAAAATTTCCTGTAAGTAATCCCATCTAACCGAATCAAAAGTCTTCATGATGTCCGTCTTAAAGACATTGAACCAAATAGACATTCACAAGCACGCACATATATACTTCGCATTATGAACTCATATGTGCATGCACACCAGTGTTCTAAATAGCAGGCTATAGTGGCGCTATAGCGGCTCAAGCTAGTTGCCTCTACAACAATATTTTACTAAATAGCGAGCTATAGCAATGACGCCATAACAGTGAGATATAGCTTAGCGATGGCGGCTAAGTAGACTTCTCCGCTAATGCTATATCCGGTGATTTAAAACACTAATGTACACCATACTCCAATAAGCATGTTACAAAGATTGAACAAACAGATGACTGACATTAATCAAGTCATTAAACGCTTCACTTTCGATGACCATATTGTCTTAAAAGAATAGTACTGTTAAATCTTGAATACATCCAATATAGTGTGACTATTCATACCAAGTCTTGAATACATCCAATATAGTGTAACTATTTATAGAAAGTTGAAGACTTGGGGTCTGTCTGGTAAGGCTCCTCCCTAGCTCTGACTCTGGCTCCTCCAGAGGAGCCCTACCAAATGTTTTGTAGGAGGAGCCGTTTTTCAGTTAAAGACATATGAGCTAGAGCCGTTTTGGAGGAGTCACAATCTGTGGCTTCTTCAAAACGACTCCGGGGTCTCCGGAGGAGCCCCTGAAGAGGAGCCTTGCCAAACAACTCCTTAAATATGGGTAGGCATTTTCCATCGCAGGAACCTAAGTTTGAAGTTTAGCATATGTCACCCAAGAAATTGTATTCTTGAACAGAGAGGATCGCTTCAAATTTTTACCATGAGTTAGTATCATTTTGCTCCCCGGTAATGCATTCGTAATTAATCCTACGGTCAGCCAATAAACTCGGGCCCTGTTTTAAACGTACTCTATCCGTTCCAAATTATAAGTCAAAGCGACTTATAATTTGGAATGGATGGAGTAGGAATTTTTTCATGTGAAGTTTCTACATGCAAACGATGTCTTAAGGGATGAAATAATTGAGCAGAGAAGTAACCGATATTCTGGGAGAAAAAAATATAACAACGATCAAGGAGAGAAGAAAGCGAGGGCGAGCACACATCATGCATAGAGATGGCAACGGGTACGTACCCGACGGGTAGTGCCCACCCGTACCCGTACCCGCACCCACAAAATTTTACCCGTCGGGTTACCCGTACCCGCATGCGGGTAAAAAAATCGTTCCGTACCCGTACCCGCCGGGTAATTCTCACCCGACGGGTAACCCGTACCCGATAGCATACCCGAAAATTACCTAAAAATATCAAATAGTCATATGCAAAAATAATTCATTCTAAGCTTCTAACAAGTTACAAACATAATAACAAATATTATTAGCATCATTACAACAAAGGCAGTCTACTAGAAATACAGTGGATGTCTCAATAGACCAAATTCATGACTTATATGTGCTAAAATAACTGAGGTTGGCTAGTTATTTTTGCGGGTATGTCTTACCCGCGGGTATACGGGTATGGACAGTATACACCCGCATCCGTACCCGCATACCCGATGTGTATAGGATTTTGCCCAATAATATACCCATGGGTAGAAAATTTATTCCATACCCGCCTCTTTATCGGGTAATACTCGTCGGGTACTCGGGTTTCGGGTACCCGTTGCCATCTCTAATCATGCATGTTGGTTCGTCTTGATGACACGGACGAAAATCGAGCACACGGATATAGGTCATCGTCTACGGCACTGTTTAGGTCACTTTTCGCTTTCTTGAAAACCGAGCACAGCAAGCATGTTCGTTGGAGGCTAATGGCATGTTCCTGACGGCGTCACCACCTCCTTGTCCCAAGCAAGGTTCAATTTATCGGTAGCAAAAAAAAAATACCGAAGGTCACCGATAAACGGGTTTATTGGATTTATCGAAAAATTTCTCAGTCAAAAATAAAACAAAATAATACCTAATTTGACTAGAAAATTATATAAGTTATCTGTAAAGCATTTAACATCAAGAACTAACACATAATAGTATTGGTATAATAGAGTATCATATTTTTATGTAGGTGGACTAGTGAAAATTAGAATCTCGGCGATAAATAAATTTTATTGGACCTCAGCGATAAACGGGATTATCGGGTTTATCGAAATTTTATCGCCGATAAATTTTTCCCTGGTCCCAAGCTGTTCTTCTCATCATCAGCTGGGAGCAGGAGCTAGCCTGGGAAACTTCTAGCCCACCTTACCTTGCAAACTGAAACAGCAGCAGTGTACAACTTTTGCTCTGTCGTTGAGACTTGAGATCGAGTGCGCTTTGGTGACACGAGTTTGAAGAGCATATCTCTGCATGCATGCAAAGCTATAGCCACTGCCATACCCAAAGCAAAATCAAACGTAAACACAGGTACATAACATAGGCATGGGCTAGCTAGGCCCATGGCTAATTGCTACTCTAGGTATTAGTGAATAAATTAGGTGCGTGTGGACACTCTACACTCTACACACAATATAATGGAGGCAGATAGTATTATACGCACATATGGAATGGGATGCATGATTGGACTTGGTTTTTATTAGTGTTGGTGACAGGTTAAGAGAAGGATGGATCATGGATGTGTGTAGGAGGAGTATGTGACGTAATGTGGCTGCTGGGGGTCGTCGTTGGAGACTCGTGCAAGAAACGTCCGTCGTGTTGGGCCAGCTCAGCAGCTGATCGATGGCTAAGGGCATGTTTGCTTTGTTCGGTTAAACTTTAACAGGTGTTGACTATGAAGTTGAGGCGTTGACTATAGAGTTGATCATAGGGTGTTCGAATGCTAATAATGGATTAATTAGGCTTAATAGATTCGTCTTGTAAATTAATCTCAATCTGTGCAGTTAGTTTCGTAATTACTCTATATTTAACACTCCATACATATGTCCAAACATTCGATGTGATATGTGTTAAAAAAACCAAACATCCCCTAACTACCTAAAGGCTGTTGGCAACTCTCCATTCAGTTCCCCATGCCAGCACCTAACCTACTCCTAGCTTTTTTATGTTATCCAAAACGGCAGCTGCAAACAGTCCTACCTAATTGTCAAATAAGGGTGTGTTCACTTCGCGAAAAGTAGGTGAAAAGTTACTGTAGCATTTTTCGTTGTTATTTGACAAAATTTGTCTAATCATGGCCTAAACTCGCATGCGGCGTAGAGGAAGGAAGCAGAGTCAGATAGGGATCCATATTGCAACGGTACCGTACGGATGATTTTTTGAATAGAAGGGCATATCTGCACGCCAAGCGGAAAAGGCGAGGCGACGCTGCTTTATATACGTACGTGTCTCCTTCCTTTATCTACGTGTTTGGTAGACCACATATCGTCACCAGAGCCGACGATCGAGTCTACGACGACCCAAGAATCTTGCAGCATGCATAAAGCATTGGCTTATATATACCAAACTAAAATAATCATTTAAAATGCATGAGCTTACCTTTTCAAATTCAAACATGTCTACTCTACGTAGTTCGTTATTTGTCTGCTTAGCCCTTATATGAGGATATATGTGTGACGACTGACGACACACATTGAACTCTTGTCCTATGAAAATTGACATGTGAGACATGTCGTCAGCTGTATATTCTGAATTACCGATTCCGGATATATATAGCTAACGACATGCTCATCATCCGATGGTTCGATCGATTCTTAATTTTTCTGATACATAATCCTGACATTGCATTTGTTTTTTTGGATTTAATTATGGGATTGGTCTATTTTAATCCAATTCAATGAAATAAATCCTAAGGTCATATTAAATGTTATGTAAAATATAGTTTTAGTCTCACGTAGGATTTTTTCTTCTAATCCCAAGAAGCCGCCGAGTCGTGAGCATGCACGGGATAGGCTCGCCACTGCGTGATGTGGTGCCGGACTAGGATAGGTTTTGCCACTTTGGTCATTTGATGACGAAAGTTTCTGTTTCTACCGCCGTGATTAGGAGGTGCTCATGTTAGTGATCGGCACTGCTAATATTCTGCAATACGTCGAGCGGGACGACTGCTACAGCATGCGCTGTAGTGGCCCGTATTTTATTTTTATGATTAAAACCATGATAGATCTGTATCATGCTTTTTATCTTGCTTGCGATTAGATCACACATCACTTTTCTGATGTCACAAACACATTGTTAATTTTTTATGGATTAAATTAGTACTGAATTTGTCTAAATTTCTAGTATGTTTCGGCATCGGTAGTCATTTGTTCATCAATATATGAAAAGGTTATGGGATTTCTACAATAGATGCATAGTTGATATTGCTCTATATTCGTTCATTCTTTGTCATTATGTAAACACGTTCATAATATACAACCTTTTCTGTTCAAACTTTAAAGCAGTAGTTTTTTTTCTTGAAAGTTGCAAGTGGCCGGAAATATTATATTGGAGCATATCATCTCGTCGCAACAACCTACATTTTTAGAATGAAAAAGAATGCTAAGAATGCCCAGGGCGTGTTGGGGGATGCCATAAGGTTTGCCCCCCCACCCCGCGTGAGAAACAACTTTCCACCAACATTTGACCCACAGAGATCAGGTGGTCCACTGACGAAACCAATGGCGAAAGAAGTCATTGATTTTCAACCGGCTTGCGTGGGAAAGCAAGGTAGCTTTCAACCAACGTTTTGTGAGAATCTTAGGACCTTTCTAGGTGTAGATCAGTGGGTAGGTTCTTCTCTATTTGGTATAAACAAGTGACAGTTCGATCCAGAGAGAGGAGAGAGGAGTGGAAGGTGACATTAACGATCGTCGGAGATGGAGGAACTCGAGGTCTGCCATGGTGTCGATGGTGAAGTAGCAGTGCAGTGGGGGCGCGATCCACGAGCGGCGGTGGAGACTGGTGGGGCTTCCCGTCGCTGGCAGCGTCACCTGTCACACCCGGTTTTAAGGACAAAACCAGATATACACTATATGTGAAATAAAGAAGTCAAATCTCACATATAGCCGCAGATAAGTGTAATATCAAAAGACAAATGCTTATTTAACATAACGCAATAGTATAAAATATACCTTAGAGAACAACACAGCGGAAAGACAACTCCGAGCACCGGGTGTAACCTTCACTCCAGGATCAAACTGACTGGTTGATCACAAGCCTAACAAATTCCAGAATCTAGAAATCTGGTACCCTTCCTGAGATGTGGGGAAATAGCAAGAGTGAGTCCATGTCGAACTCAACAAATATAACATGGGGTTCATGAGGCTCAAAGGCATAACATAGGTTTATCAGCATGTAGCTTTTAAATAGCATTAATTCAGTATATCAATGATATCAATGTGTCTCAATATAATCAATAAACATATGATCCATGTGAAATGATTAACGAATAGCAAAAACATATTCATTATTAATGATCCACTATTCCATAAGGGTCCAAGGCCACTCGTGACCGTGAGAACGGCTGTTATAACAGTTTTACACTCTGCAGAGGTTGTACACTTTCACTGTGAGTCGTGATTTACCCTTTCGCCCGAGGTAGCTAATCTCTTGACCCACTTCCAAGGAAGGTCGGCAGGGTTCACTATGAAGTCTTTCGAAGGTTCGTCTAACAAGTTAGGGCCATTAGATTTCACTCGGCAAACAGATGTAGAGCCCCCCTTCCTGATGGCACAATAACACGCAGCCTATACACATGAGGACAGAGGCCGCACTATACCCGATTCATCAAGCCATTCTTACGCCATAAAGGAATACCTCTAACAAGCTAGAAAAGGTCCTTCTATATGACTAAAGCCAGAGCCATTTTAGCCCTCACAGTTGTACTGTAAATCCTAGATTTTCGCTTATAGATGAGTCCTTATGGAGAGTAACAAGAGCACCAAAGTAACCCCATGCTCTAGTACCCTTAAACAGTAATAAAATCATCTTTTTTATGTTTATTGCATATTCCATTAGTCAAATTACATGATCATAGTTCATGTTGAGCACTAGCAATACTAATCCATGCAGTATAATAGGTATCAAGGAATAAGATCAATACTAAGTCATCCTTATCAAGGAATATATGCATAATGATATTATTTGCTTAATATGAATAGGACAACAAGGATAATCCCATGCTATACTTGCCTTGCTCAAATTGGTCCTAGTGATCTTGTTCGTAGTAAAACTCTTGATCTCCAACGAATTGCTCACCGTCTATACTCGATCAACAATAGCAACAGCATTCATCTAGAACAATCATGCATAGACAAACAAGACTATAATTAGAACAATACACCAACAGTAAGAAAATAAGATAAAAAGTCTTTAAAACGAATCTACAACTCGCTAGGATCACACAGACGCGAAGATCACGAAAATCGGAGCTAAAACGACAAAGTTATGAATTTCCAAAGATTTCCTATAGAAAAATGAATACTTTAATTAAAAACTCGAAAATAAATTAATCCAAACCTACTGTACAGTTGTATAGTTACATAGAGCTCGCAAATATGAATCTAACGCAATTTGAATGGACCAAATCGGAGTTAAAACGAAGATTCTACGACTAAAACAAATTAAATGGCAAAACTGTAAATATCAGAAAGCGTATTTTTCATTTACCGAAACGAAATACGTTTTCAACCGATCAAAGCGTACTCTGAGCTTTACATTTTAGGACTGCGGGTTGATATACTAAAAACTCAGGGTTTCTTTTACAAAATTACGAACGAACCGGTATCGGCTATTCTCAGCCGTTAGATCTAAAGTGAACGGCTCGGATGGGATTGGAGAGGGAGCCGGCGGCGCTCCGGTTGGAAGGAACCGGAGGAAGGAGAAAGGAAAGGGGAGGCGGTCACTGACAGGTGGGACCGACTCGTCAGCGGCTCAGAGCGACTGCGCGCGCGAGTTGGGCCGGCAGGCCGCGCTTGGGCTCAGCCCACGCGAGAGCAGGGCGCGGGAAGTAAGCGGGCCGCGGCCAAGGCAGCCGAGACGGGCCGAAATCCGGATGAAATGAATTTCTCTTCTCTTTTTCTTTTTCCAATTTTTCAAAGCAAATTTTCAAAAGATTTTCAAATCAAATTTGAATTTGATTTAAACCACTCAATACAAAACTTCAAATGCAGCAGCATGAATGCTCAATCATGTTTCTACACTTATATTTGATTTTAAATTTATAAAAAAATTATTATTATTCTAAGTTTGCATGCTCACAAAAATACATAAAAATCATATTTTCCTATTTTCATCTCTTTCAAAATTTTAGGGTGTTACAATTCTACCCCCTTAAGATGAATCTCGTCCCGAGATTCGGAAGATGATGACAAAAGAGATAATGACACTTTGTCTTTATTTGATCCTCATTTTCCAAATTACTCTTTCGTGCAGAGTCATGAGACAGTTTCTCATATCCCGACTGACTAATCTGCCTAAACATGATCATCTCTCCTATTGAGCTCCTCCAAAGTTATTTGTTCCTCTGCTATGACTTCAGTAAACTCATGGTCCACTTTGCTATCCTTGGTGTACCTATCTTCTAATTGATCATTCTCATCTCCCTCAGGTAAAAGTCGACCACCTTGATACTCAATTCTTTTCCTTGACGGTGTTGTTAAGAGCATGGTGCACCGAGTACTATAAATCACTCCTTTGTGTGCACAGAGCCATCCATTACCATGAACCACGTGAATTTTAAGTGACTCCAACACAATGAGTGTTGCGGTGAAGTTTTTCCTTGTTTATGACAAGACTGACATTCGGGCATATCTGATCTGCCTGCATTTCTCCCACTGGGGTTTGAACTAGCAAAGGCCTCCTCATTGGACACTTCACCATCTTGCACGTCTCTTCCATGTCGGCGGAAATGAAAGAATGCGAAGCACTAGGGTCAAATAAAGCAAAAACTTGTACTGAGCTTACTTGAATATATCCACCCACCACTTTGGTAACTCCATGAACTTTATCCATATCCACATTGCTCAGTCTTCCATTGACATAGTTTTGCTGCGCTTTGCTTCCTTGAGCAGGCTTCTTATGGGCTTTCCTTTTTTGCTTTCGTTGTTGTGGATTCTGACTTAGTTCACTCCCAACTTGCTCTTCAACATTGTTATTTTGATAGTGCTCGGCTTCATCATACCCATAACATCCTTCAATGGCAGAAACATCAATCTTTTTCCACATATTAGTGCGAGACGTCTTATAGGGCTCCTGAGTCATGAGACACTACACTTCCTATCATCAAGTGACCAACATCAGCAACACGAGCAAGTATAGATGATCATAATCATGAACTATCCAAAGGGACAACTCTCGTCTTCATGGACCCAAAATTATCAACCTTGTTCACAGGACATTTTTGCTCAAGAGTGGCAACTCAATCATGGAGACTAACCAATACTTCCAACTAAAGAGTTCAATCTTAATAATTCTTCTTTACATTGGCTACACCCCTTAAAATAAGGGACACCAAATAGGGTAGCTTGAACCCTTCTTCTAGATGAGCTAAAAAGTGTTCTGACATCCCAATGATACTCCTGTGTATGGGTAAGAACAAGAAATCTGAAATTTCTCACGAGCAGAAAATCAGCAGTGCAGTAAAACAGCTGTAACTCTCATTTTATTAATCCAATGAAGCTGTAGTTTACACCGATGGAAAGCTTATAAAATTCTCTGCAACTTACTTATAGAACACACTTCCAGATTCTACAGCTAACTTGACCGAAAACAACATATAACAGATTCTGTTCTAGGTTTCAGACAGCACAGTTGCATCGTCTTGTGATTTTTGTATCTCCCAATCCAAAATAGCTATGAGGGTAGTTCTTGCATTTAGAGAGAGATGTTGAAGTCCACTCTTGTCCAGAATTTTCTCATGATTTTTGGTCTTTCAAGAACAGAGATATAAGTTGATAAAGACAGGCTGCTCCGAAAGACAAGATATAGAAAGCAGGAGATAACCAAAACCCATCTATTTATTTCATTAATCCTTATACCTTATACATATAAACTAAATGAAATCATGGTCAAAGCCCACGAGATCATTCCACTCATTACAAAATTCCAACTCAAGCATAAACATAAGCACAAAGCAACTAAACACTTAAATGTTCATTAGCCACACATTAAGACGACTCAACTTGGCTACTAACAGTTTTATTACACGGGACATAACTCCTATTCCTTAAACATGGTGTGATTGTAGCAGCATCCAGAGTAGATAACGTCTCTTACATTCCTTATTGCTTTATATGGACATCTGAATCTCTGCATCCCTCTTTACCATTCTTACAACTCATACCTTAAGATGGGTCAACCTGGTATCCCTCCGGTGTAGATTTAATACCCTCATACTCAATCCTTTCTCCTAAAAGTGTAGTTAGAAACACTGAACATTGGGCATACTCAATCACTCCTTTATAAGTAGATAACCAGTCTATTCCAAGGATAACATCAATGCCCATTAATTCCAAAACAATGAGATTTACCTTAAAATTTACCCCCTTTATGTCAAGACTAACTTTTGGGCATACACGGTCTGCCTTTATTTCACCTCTTGGAGTTTTAATCATCACTGTTTTCCCCCTTGGAAGCATAAGTATGTTATGATCTTTTACATATTGTCTAGATATGAACGAATGTGAGGCACTGGGGTCAAACAAAACCTTGGCATTTCCTGAACTTACTGGAATTGATCCAAACACGACCTCCTTAGCTCCAGGAATGGTGGAAATATCCACATGTTTCAACCTTCCATGGATGTAATTTCTCTTTAATTTATTTCCCTGCACATGCTCCTTTTGGACATCCTGTCCTGGGTCTTACTGTTGTTGATTCTTCTGTGGGCAAGATTTGATATAATGTCCTTCCTGCTGGCAATGATAACACTTTCTCTTAGCTGGATCTTTTGTGATGTCATACTCCAAGGAACTGTTGTTTGGTATGCTGCGATCTTGCTGGCCATAAAAGTTCACCTTCGTCCCTTTGGCTTGTTTCCTAGCTTGTTTGGCCTTTCGGGGTTGATACTCCTTATAGGTAATTATCCACCCATCTATGACTACTTCATGGGGAGTAGTTTTAGCGGGAGGGGATTCTAACTCTTCAGGGTTTGGATTTGTTTGACAGGGGATCAGGGCTGCATGTGACAATGTAGTATAACCCGCTTGCTGATTGCTTTCCACAAGTGGTTCTAATGAGATTGCCTTTCTCTTCTTGTCCATGTTGATCGCAAAATTTGGATCCACCTTGACTTTCGCCTTATTAGACTCGTTTCGAAGACAGGGAAAACCATAATGCTTACAGCAGTGACATTGTTCCTGCTCTCCAAATGCCTTACTATCAACATCTTTATTGGATTTCATATTCTTCCAAGCTTCTGCTACTTGTATCTTCTCTGACCCCTTGGATATGTTGGCTTGACCTTGAGATAAGCATCGTTGAGAATTCCCATGTTGAGCCATTTCTTCTAGTAATTGGTTTTGCATCGCTAATGGTTTCTTGTCAAAAGTGAGCAAGAGCGACACAATTCCGTCCTCTTAACCTCTGAAATCCATAGTCTTCTCGTCACGAGCCGTCTAATAGACAAGGAGAAATGGTTCAAAATAGAGACAAGGTTTTTATAACAGAACGGGGATAGAATTAAGCATAACTTTGAGAAAATAACAAAGTTAAAGAGAAGCAAGAAATAGGCAACAATGAGAACATGCTAAACGTCCAGTTCTAACTAGGCTTGCGTCCTACAGTCAGCATTGCTCCGATACCACTCTGTCACACCCGGTTTTAAGGACAAAACCAGATATACACTATATGTGAAATAAAGAAGTCAAATCTCACATATAGCCGCAGATAAGTGTAATATCAAAAGACAAATGCTTATTTAACATAACGCAATAGTATAAAATATACCTTAGAGAACAACACAGCGGAAAGACAACTCCGAGCACTGGGTGTAACCTTCACTCCAGGATCAAACTGACTGGTTGATCACAAGCCTAACAAATTCCAGAATCTAGAAATCTGGTACCCTTCCTGAGATGTGGGGAAATAGCAAGAGTGAGTCCATGTCGAACTCAACAAATATAACATGGGGTTCATGAGGCTCAAAGGCATAACATAGGTTTATCAGCATGTAGCTTTTAAATAGCATTAATTCAGTATATCAATGATATCAATGTGTCTCAATATAATCAATAAACATATGATCCATGTGAAATGATTAACGAATAGCAAAAACATATTCATTATTAATGATCCACTATTCCATAAGGATCCAAGGCCACTCGTGACCGTGAGCACGGCTGTTATAACAGTTTTACACTCTGCAGAGGTTGTACACTTTCACTGTGAGTCGTGATTTACCCTTTCGCCCGAGGTAGCTAATCTCTTGACCCACTTCCAAGGAAGGTCGGCAGGGTTCACTATGAAGTCTTTCGAAGGTTCGTCTAACAAGTTAGGGCCATTAGATTTCACTCGGCAAACAGATGTAGAGCCCCCCTTCCTGATGGCACAATAACACGCAGCCTATACACATGAGGACAGAGGCCGCACTATACCCGATTCGTCAAGCCATTCTTACGCCATAAAGGAATACCTCTAACAAGCTAGAAAAGGTTCTTCTATATGACTAAAGCCAGAGCCATTTTAGCCCTCACAGTTGTACTGTAAATCCTGGATTTTCGCTTATAGATGAGTCCTTATGGAGAGTAACAAGAGCACCAAAGTAACCCCATGCTCTAGTACCCTTAAACAGTAATAAAATCATCTTTTTTATGTTTATTGCATATTCCATTAGTCAAATTACATGATCATAGTTCATGTTGAGCACTAGCAATACTAATCCATGCAGTATAATAGGTATCAAGGAATAAGATCAATACTAAGTCATCCTTATCAAGGAATATATGCATAATGATATTATTTGCTTAATATGAATAGGACAACAAGGATAATCCCATGCTATACTTGCCTTGCTCAAATTGGTCCTGGTGATCTTGTTCGTAGTAAAACTCTTGATCTCCAACGAATTGCTCACCGTCTATACTCGATCAACAATAGCAACAGCATTCATCCAGAACAATCATGCATAGATAAACAAGACTATAATTAGAACAATACACCAACAGTAAGAAAATAAGATAAAAAGTCTTTAAAACGAATCTACAACTCGCTAGGATCACACAGACGCGAAGATCACGAAAATCGGAGCTAAAACGACAAAGTTATGAATTTCCAAAGATTTCCTATAGAAAAATGAATACTTTAATTAAAAACTCGAAAATAAATTAATCCAAACCTACTGTACAGTTGTATAGTTACATAGAGCTCGCAAATATGAATCTAACGCAATTTGAATGGACCAAATCGGAGTTAAAACGAAGATTCTACGACTAAAACAAATTAAATGGCAAAACTGTAAATATCAGAAAGCGTATTTTTCATTTACCGAAACGAAATACGTTTTCAACCGATCAAAGCGTACTCTGAGCTTTACATTTTAGGACTGCGGGTTTATATACTAAAAACTCAGGGTTTCTTTTACAAAATTACGAACGAACCGGTATCGGCTATTCTCAGCCGTTAGATCTAAAGTGAACGGCTCGGATGGGATCGGAGAGGGAGCCGGCGGCGCTCCAGTTGGAAGGAACCGGAGGAAGGAGAAAGGAAAGGGGAGGCGGTCACTGACAGGTGGGACCGACTCGTCAGCGGCTCAGAGCGACTGCGCGCGCGAGTTGGGCCGGCTGGCCACGCCTGGGCTCGGCCCACGCGAGAGCAGGGCGCGGGAAGTAAGCGGGCCGCGGCCAAGGCAGCCGAGACGGACCGAAATCCGGATGAAATGAATTTCTCTTCTCTTTTTCTTTTTCTAATTTTTCAAAGCAAATTTTCAAAAGATTTTCAAATCAAATTTGAATTTGATTTTAACCACTCAATACAAAACTTCAAATGCAGCAGCATGAATGCTCAATCATGTTTCTACACTTATATTTGATTTTAAATTTATAAAAAAATTATTATTATTCTAAGTTTGCATGCTCACAAAAATACATAAAAATCATATTTTCCTATTTTTATCTCTTTCAAAATTTTAGGGTGTTACATCACCCTCCCGATCGGTCTAGGGTTAGGACAGTGGGGTTTGTGGCGGCTCCAGTGAACCTCGTGTCTTGAGCCCCTGGCCCCCACCTCCTCTTATAGGCACTGTGCGACGGGGGCCCACCAGCCGAACACGGGCTAGGCGTCCCCGATCAGGACGCGAGATCAGGGCCCACACATGGCCGTTGGGCCAAGTATGGTGGAGATCAAACTAACATTCTCCCCCTTGATCTCTCATCACTTTCTTCGTTCTTTAATTTCTTATTCAAAATTTCAATTCATATTTTTCTTGCTTCTTTCCAATTTCATCACAGATTAGTGCATAGAACTATCCCATCGTCACTGCAATTAGTACCGTTAGACTAACAGCCACAATACACTTCTCCATTTTGAAATGAAACTTTCTTTGGACCCTTTATTGTCTGAAAAACACAGGCTATACCATAAACCCATGTCGACTGTGCATTCTCCGAACACACTGGGTGGTAAGCCTTTATAAGCGAATCTGCAAGTATTTGCTTTTTACTTATACATTTGAAAGCTTTTAAAAGATTCTGGACTTTCTCCTTCACAACGTCCAACTTCATGTCAATGTGTTTGACAGCACACTTGACCCGTTGTCATAGGAGTCAATTACTTTAAATGGTAATTGCTGTTGTATACCATTACCAATTTTGGGTATAAGTTAACAATTTCGCCTGTCCTATAAGCCTCATAATAAGTTGTACTATAGGTATACATCATCAATGACACCACAACTGTTTCTTTGGAGCTTTTCCACAATAAAACTCCAACTGCGAGTGTTAGCTACTATGTGGGTTTCACTAAATATCTCGTCAAAATTCAATATTCTTGTACCCACAACCATTTGAGAGTACTTATTCTTTCTTAGTCATCATGAGGCTTATTAAATCTTTGCACAATTGCAAGACATTCTCAGCTCCATTCCAGTGATATATATCTAGACTAGATTTTCTACCAAAACTTCCCGGATAAATGAATTATGTTAGGGTAATATCATACTTATGCACTCATTAAACTGTAATATCATAGTTGTGCACTCATTAAGCTTCGAACAGCTGAAGCATATGGATCCATATTCATTTGATCTATCTTATGTCGGTTCTTGTAACACTAAAGTTCTCAAAACTATTACCCTTGACTATATGAACGGGCGTAGGTTCACTTGCATGCATACTTTGTTTCTTTACCATCTTTTCTAAGCATGCCTTTGTGATAATCCTAATATCCTTTTCATCTTTCTCGGTGAATTTTAATTCTTATAACGAGAGTAATTTCACCAGAGAACATTTATATTGAGTCTCGAGGATAAGAACTTCTTCACATATAGTAGATTGACATCACTACTAGTAAGTAAGGTGTCATCCACATATACAGGATTAAGAAATGATTTTCCCATTCTATAACTTTGTACAGATGCAATTGTCATCTCATTCTTTTTAACCCAAAATTTCTAGTTGACCTTTCAACTTAAAATGCCACTGTTTAGAGACTTGCTCTAGTTCATAAAATTTTTTTACAAGTGGCATCCTATTCGTTCGTTCTTTCTTTCCACGACAAAACCTTTAGGTTGTGCCATGTAATTATTTTCATACAAATCTCATTGGAAAATGCTGTCTTTACCTTCATCTCAGATCATGATGTGCCACTAGCACTCATTGTAATCTATTTATTCTCTTTGTGTAAAATCTTTCGATTCAAGTCGTGCTTTATATCTTATGTTCCCTTTGGAGTCACATTTTGTCTTGTAGACCCTTTACAGCCTACTATTTTGGCTCCATTAGAAACTGCTTCTGTTTCTCAAACTTCGTTGGTATTCATCGATTTAATTTCAATTTCCTTAGCTTCTTGCCATTTAGACGTGTTAACGCCTCTCATGGTTTCTTCAAATGAGGTGGGATCACCCTCCATTTGAATTTCTTCATTAATATATAATTTATAGTCATAAAAAATATATGATTCTCTTATTCTTTGAGACCTTCAGGTCTTTAGCTAATGACACTTCTTTCTCATGGGGTTGTTGTTGCTCTTTCATCGCCAATCGATTCTATAGGGTCCTGTATAACAAGATCCTAGTTTTCTTATTCATCTTATTGAAGGGCTAACAACATGTGTTGTATGAGTCATACAACATCAACATGGTGTTGAGCATTTGTCGACCTTGAGTCATTGGAGTAGGCACTGGTCCCACTTCGCTTCAAGTCGTAGATCTTTTCATACCATGCTCCCCCAGATTACTCCATCTTGTGTAAGGATAGTGTATCTTCAATCTTTCTTATTTTGGGTTTATTCTGTTAAAATCTATCTCATTTGGTGTTTTAAGCATCATCTTAGTATTTCTTAGTCTCATTGCTATCTTCCTATTGAACTGTAAAAGGTTCAGGAATTTAGCCATTTCTGTACTTAGGGGTATCTTTAATATGACCGTTATACTCCCTCAACGATCACCTTCATCTTTTATAGATCACTTTTTCTCTAAATGCAAATCATACAATGGGGAATATTTTTCAATTATCTTTCTGATTTTCTTTCAATTGTCTTTCTATCTTTCTCAATTCATAGTTATCAATCCTCCCCCTCGAAATGTGGCACAAACTTTTCTGCCATAATTTCAAAACCTTCATAACTCTTGTGAATGAGGAAACTTTGATTTCTTACTTCATCCACATGATTCCATCATACAAAATGAAATTATTTCTTAATTCGTATAGGAGTACTTTTTCCTCATTTAACTTCAAAAACTCAACAGAGTTCTTTCATCAATACTTCTGCAATTCATGCTTGCATGCCATTCTTATCATGAGGTTCGTTTGCAACTTCTTTTTGTTCTTAAACTCATACTAGGATAGCACAAGAGCTACCCTAAACTTCTCTCCCTGTGCGGGATACACATCGTCATCTCACTTTCTCCTGCCATCCAGGACAAGTACTATACCAACTTCATCCTGCAATGCGGGTATTTTCTTAAATCTTATGCCGCCATGCGAGACAATTCCCTTGAAGGGACATAAATGCCAGGATTGACTCATATCAATCATCAAATTTAGGAATAAATCCGATATTCTTTAACACACATGCTTAATTTGACGTTGGTCAAATTAAACATGCATGTCACTTATTACCATTCATATCATGATGATAAAAAACTAAAAAATTAAAATATTTTTCATAGATAGTACATAAAAGACATTTCTCAAACTAAACTCTTATTGCTCTATTTCTTTTCTTGGATCAATATCCCTGAAATCTTTGAAAAATATTTCTTTTCAAGCCACTCTTAAAGAGGACACAGTCTCTCATGCAATGGCCTACTTTCATATACACAATTTGTGCTTAGGCTTTTTATCATCTGAGTCACAAGTACCCAGTGCTTTTCTTTTGTCTTTCTTTTCTGCCTTCATGAATGAAAGCATGAAGATCTTTGTTTGAAAAATATTCAACAATAGTCATTAATAATGCTCATTAAACTCTGATTTCTTTATGTTCTATTCTATATCACCGTTGGGCAGATATAGAACAAAACAACTTTCTTCTACATTAATTCTATATCACCGTTGGGCAGAAATAGAATAAATACATAAAACTCATAGATAAAACTTATAAAATTTTCTATCAATAACTTTTGCTAAAATTAGCAACATCATAAATACAATATTCTTGTACATTAATTCCACATCACCGTTGGGCATAAATGGAATTAACATATGGAAGAACTCAATTATTACTAACCCTCTTCATAATTAAATTATCCCGTTGGTTTGAATTTAATTAGAAGATCATCATCATCATCATTGCAGCGAAAAATACATCTTTCTATTTTATGAGCATTTCTTGATCTTTATCTATTCTTTAAAAAATTGATCACTTTGATGCATAATATATCAGAGATTTAAATTTCAACCTCAAACTCATAAATAAGCTTATAATATTGTTATCATCAACGTTGGTCAGAAAATAACAATATCACAATGTGAATATCCCTCTAATTAAAATTTTTCTCGTTGGTTCCAATTTTAATTAGAGGATAAACTTTTCATCATTTTCTGAACAACTGTAACTGTTCTTCAAATTAAAACCTCCCGTTGGTTCGAATTTAATTAGAAGACAATATTCTTTTCCTTTGCAGCGGAAAATGTGACAAAATTCTTAAAATAATTCTTATTCAGAAGCATCACTTTGTACTTTTCTTCTCTCTAAACAAATTACCAAAATAAATTTGAGTAGAGATTAAACACTAGGCAAAATACTTCAATATTGGCTTCTGAAAATTCTCATAAACTTTACTGTGTATCATGGGCCAGCAACAAAAAAAAACCCACGGCCCACCCACGGCTTGGCCCCAAAGGCTCAACAGAACAACAGGGCTCGGCCCAGCGCACAGCAGCACCGCTCGGCCTAGCAGTATCAGCAGCTCGCGGTCCACTGCCACCCCGCGCGGCCCAGCTGCGAGAGCAGCCAGCGGCCCAGCCGCTCGCACGGCGCGCGCGCCCGCGCCCAGGCCGCAACCTGGGCCTAGGACGGGAAAGTGGCATCCCTCTTGGGCCGCTTTTGGCCCGATCAGGCGCCAGCCAATCGTGGTCGTTAATCTTGATCGGACGGCTCCCCGTCGTTCTCGCAGAGCAAAAAACAGAGCCGACCGACTCCTGTAACCCTAGAGTTCATTTCTTTCTCTCTCTCTCCTCGCCTTTCTCTCTGTCCGCCCCAGAGGCAACGGCGGCAGCCATGGTGGCCGCCCAATTCCGGCGAGGAGGAGCACAGCCGGTGCAGATCCGGCTCCTAGCACCCTTCTTTTCTCTCTTCCCCACACTCTCTTAGCCACAGCCACAGCAGCAGAAGTGGCCGGCCAGCAGCCACCCATGGCGACCCGGCTAGAGAAGAGCAGCGGCGCCGTCGCAGGCCCCCTCGCCGGCACGCACGTTCGCCCGAGGGTGAGCGCGCTGCCATCGAGCGATCCTGTGGTGGTGCCCTAGCAAGCCAAACCGTCATGGCTCGCCTTGTTCTGCCTGTGCGCTAGCGGTCTACCCGCGTGTCGGTGATCTGCTCGCGCGACGGCAGTCTGCCCGTGCGACGGCGGTGACGAGGTAGGCCTGGTAGGGTCCTTTCCCGCACGCCGGCCATGGAGATGACTCGGCGGCGTGGTCTTCCTTCCTGCTTGACATCAGTAGCGATGGTGGGGAAAAAACTAGGTTCATCCTCCCCCTTCTGACCGTCCAATTTCTTTAGGGTTAGGGTTTCAAATCCATCCGATCAATTTCTTTAGGGTTAGGGTTTTCACAGAGTGTTGGAGATTCTTGTTCTGTCCCGATCCATTCAAATCGGTTGTCTATTCTGATTTCTTTCCCCGATCTAGATCTACACCATAGATTGTCTCCGGTACCTATGTGAGAATCTTAGGACCTTTCTAGGTGTAGATCAGTGGGTAGGTTCTTCTCTATTTGGTATAAACAAGTGACAGTTCGATCCAGAGAGAGGAGAGAGGAGTGGAAGGTGACATTACCGATCGTCAGAGATGGAGAAACTCGAGGTCCGCCATGGTGTTGATGGTGAAGTAGCAGTGCAGTGGGGCGCGATCCACGGGCGGCGGTGGAGACTGGTGGGGCTTCCCGTCTGAAAGCCCAAGTTTGGTTTTGGTAATTAATGGCACCAAGTTGCTAATGCCATGTGTTAAGTGTTTTGAGTTAGGCATAAGCAACACATGTGATGAAAGTGTATGTGGCAAGGAGTGATGGCCACAAGATCACAAAGAGATGGTGCATGGACATGAAATGATGATCATGGTGGAGATGCACATAAAATGAAGGACATTATGATCAAGTGAAAGAGAATGATCTAAGAGCGCAAGGCAAAGGTATAACCATAGGATTTTCCTTTTGCCGGTCTAAGATGAGTAGAGAAGTGATTGACCGGGTTTAGGATACATAGCCGACTATCAAGAGGAGCAATCACGGTTAGCTCAGAAATCAAGTGCCACTAGATCAATGTCTTGAGCATATGCATTAGGATCTAGTAAAAAGCTAACATAACGCCTTGAGAAATGATTTATGAAATGCTAACACACATGCACATGGTGGTGTACACTTGGTGGTGTTAGCACAGTTTGTGAAGGCGGTGGAGTTTAAGCGGTAGAGAGGGGTTTGGGTTCCTCTCTCCCTCCCGCCGAGCTTGCGAGGCGGGATTCGACGCTTTTTGGAGAAGTGAAATGCCTATTTTCTATTGCGCCGGAAGTCGGAAAAGAAACGGAGGCGAACGGAGGTCACAGAGATGACCGGACGCTGAACCGGACGCGGTCCTTGCATGACCGGACGCGTCCGGTCAGTGTTCAGCGTCTGCGTGGTTTTTAGTTCGATGATCGGACGCGCAGCGTGTCCGGTCACTGATGACCGGACGCGTCCGGTCATCCAGGGAGCTTACTGGACTCTAATCGGACGCTGGCACTGTGGCGTCCGGTCAGTTCAACAGCGCGTCCGGTCAGTTCTCCTGAGCGAATCAGAGCGCGCGACCGGCGCGTCCGGTCCCTCACGTAACCGGAGCGTCCGGTCAGACGTCCAGAAGGGTAGAGCGAAGCGGAGTAATGATCGGACGCGCGGCGCGTCCGGTCACGTGCGATCGGACGCGTCCGGTCTCAACGGGAGCATACTGGAATGCGACCGGACGCGGGCACTGTCGCGTCCGGTCAATCGGTTCAGCGCGTCCGGTCACGGCAACGGCTAGTTCTGACACGCACTGTTTCTTGCTGTCGTGTAGTGACCGGACGCGTCCGGTCACCCTGACCGGAGCGTCCGGTCAGTGCGTTTTTCGCTGCGTCGTCTGTAACGGCTAGCTGCGTACCCCTTCGCTATAAATAGAGGTTGGCCGGGGTTTGAGGGTAACTCTTGGACATTTTGAGAACTAGAGACATACTTTGAGCTAGAGAACAACCCCTCTACTCATCTCTTTGCATAGTTGCACATCTTGAGTGAGATTGAGTGAGATTCAAGTGCATTGCTTGAGAGTTGCATTCTAGAGGCACTTGATCTTTGAGTTGCTACGGATTTCTTGTTACTCTTCCGTGTTTCCCGACACGGTAGATGGCTTGGAGCAGCGGAGGTGATTGAGCTCGCAATTGGAGATTGTTGGAGCCTTCACCAAGTGTTGTAAGGGGTTCTTGATCCTTCCCCGCGGGAGTTCGCAAATTGGATACTCTAGTGGAGCTCGTGGCTTGGAGGATCCCCATCTTGTGTGCGGTTGTGCGGCGCCTGCCGAGGGCTCGACTCTTGATAGTCGATTAGCTCGCGAACCGACAAGTGGGTGTATCGCCACAACGGGGAGTAGCTTGCCGGGAAGCAAGTGAACCTCGGGATAAATTCTTGTGTCATTCTCTTCCCGAGGATTTCTCTTGTATGATTGATTGATTGGTATTTCTCTTCTCTTCACGGCGGTATAATCACTCGAAGCTCTTCTCTCATATTACTTCTCGTTTCTAGCTTATAGTTGTTGTTGTGTTTAGTGAATAGCCTTGTACTAGACTTGTGTAGGTGGCTTGCTTAATTAGTTAGAGCTAGTGCTTTTGCCTCACCACCTTTTGTACTAACTCGTGGTTAAGTAATTCTTGTAGAAGTTTTAATTAGGCTATTCACCCCCCCTCTAGCCTATTTGGACCTTACAAGTGGTATCGGAGCCGAGGCACCGTTTATTTGAGGCTTAACAACCTACGGTGAAAAAGAAATGGCTCAATTAAGCTTGCACATCAACAACACCAAGAAGGCACCTCACTTTGATGGCACAAATTATGCATATTGGAAGGTTAAGATGACCGCACACCTAAAGTCAATCAATAGAGAAGTGTGGAAGGTCACCGAAACAAAATTTGAGGTTGCTAATCCGGAAGCACCTACACCGGTGGAAGAGAAGAAGCTCCAATGCAATGACATTGCCATTAGTGCTCTTCATGAGGCATTAGATGACAAGACCTTTGAGCAAGTAAAGAACATTGAGATTGCTCATGATGCTTGGGCCAAGCTAGAAGAAACATTTGAGGGCACCGAAGGCACAAAGGCCGCCAAAGCATATATCTTGCAAGAAAAATTTTCAAGCTTCAAGATGCAAGATGATGAGAGTGTACCGGAGATGTTTCATAGGTTGCAAGTCATTGTCAATGAGCTCAAGGCACTTGGTGAGAAGGTCAAGGACAATCAATTCTCTATGAAGTTCTTGAGAAGTCTACCCAAGAGATTTGATACATTGATCACCGTGCTAGTAAGGACTACATTGAAGGATTCAACTCCTCAACAAATATTTCAAGAAGTGATGACCAACGATTCATATAGAGAAGATGATGAGAAGGATGAGTTGGTAAAGAAGAAGAAGGAAAATGAGAAGAAGGATGATGAGAAGAAGAAGAGTGTGGCATTCAAAGCCACCACATCCAAGGGCAAATCCAAGATTGAATCATCAAGTGATGAAGACTCAAGCTCTTTTGATAGTGATGACATTGATGAGAAGATGTCTCTCTTTGTCAAACAATTTGGCAAATTCATGAAGAAGAAGGGCTTTCGTGCAAGAAGGAGGAAGAACTCTTACAAGAAGAATGAGCATACCATGAGATGCTTTAGATGCCATAGCAAAGACCATCTCATTGCAAAGTGTCCTTATGATAGTGATGATGAAGATGCTATCAAGAAGGAGAGAAAGAAGCAAAAGAAGAAGCAAGAGAAGAAGGAGAGCTCTTATAAAAAGAAGAATGATTCTCATGTTGCTACATGGGATAGTGATGACTCCTCAAGTGATGATGAGGATGAAAACAAGAGTAAGAAGAAGGGACATGCTAGCATTGCCATCCAAGAGAAGGTCTCCCTCTTTGACACTCCATCATGCTTCATGGCTAAAGCCGCTAAGGTATCATCCGATGATGAGAGTGATTATGATAATGCTAGTGATAGTGATAGTGATGAAGAAGAATTCACTAAAGATAAACTAATCACTATGCTAGAAGATTGCACTCAACATTATAAAGAATCTAGGAAGGAGTGCAAGGGCTTGCTTAAGGAAAAGAAAAACCTTATGCAAGAACTTGATGAGCTTAGAGTGTCTTATGAGAGTCTAAAGGTAGACCATAAGAAGCTTCAAAAGTCTCACACCAAGCTTGAAGAAGCTCATTCCTCTCTAGTTGAAAAATGTGAAAACATGCCCACTAATGTTGAGAAAGCTAAAACTTGCAACATAGGCATATCATGTGATATAATTGATGAATCCTTTCATAAGCCTATTGTTGTTGCTCCCACTAACTCTTCATGTAGTGCATCTACATCATCCTCATCTAGTAGTGATGGTTTCACTTGTGACTCCACACTTATAGTTGAGAATGAAAATCTCAAGAAGAAGGTAAAAGAGCTCAATCACACATTAGCTAAGGCTTATGGTGGTGAGGACCGCTTGCTTATGTGCTTGGGTAGCCAAAGAGCTTCTCTCTACAAAGAGGGATTGGGCTATAACCCCAAGAAAGGCAAGGCCGCTTTTGCTCCTCACAAGACTCGTTTTGTGAAGAACAATGGTAGCTATTGCAAAAGTTGTAAGCAAGTTGGTCACATAGAGCAACATTGCATGAACAAGAAATCCAATGCAAATGTATCCTCAATCAAGTTTAATTCTTTCTATATGCTTACCAAGGGTACAAATGGTGTTCATGCTAAGTTCATTGGTGCACCATGGATGGGCTCAAAGAAGAAAGCTATTTGGGTACCAAAGAGCTTAGTCTCTAACCTTGGAGGACACAAACAAGTTTGGGTACCTAAAAGGAATTGATCTTGTATTGTAGGTCAATTACAAAGCCGGAGGAAGGCATTGGGTGCTTGATAGTGGGTGCACTTAACATATGACCGGAGACTCTTGTATGTTCAATTCAATTGATACAAGTCAAAATGGTGGTTTTGATGCTATCACTTTCGGCAACAACAAGAAAGGCAAGGTCAAAGGGCTTGGTAAAATTGCTATCACAAATGACATGAGCATATCTAATGTGTTGCTAGTTGAGAGCTTGGATTTCAATCTTTTATCGGTGGCACAACTTTGTGATCTTGGTTTCAAGTGCATATTTGGTAGTGATGATGTTGAAGTCATAAGTGTTGATGGATCAAACTTGATATTCAAAGGATTTAGACATGGTAGCTTATACTTGGTTGACTTCAATGATAGTGAGACACAATTGACATCATGCTTGCTTAGTAAATCTAGTATGGGTTGGTTGTGGCATAGAAGGCTTGGTCATGTTGGAATGAAACAATTGAACAAACTTTTGAGGCATGACTTAGTTAGAGGATTGAAAGATGTCACTTTTGAAAAGGATAAACTATGTAGTGCTTGTCAAGCCGGCAAACAAGTTGGAAATTCACATCCTAGTAAAAGTGAAATGAGCACATCAAAAGCATTTGAGCTATTGCACATGGACTTGTTTGGGCCAACAACATACACTAGCATTGGTGGCAACAAGTATGGTTTTGTGATTGTGGATGACTACACTAGATACACTTGGGTGCTCTTTCTCTATGACAAGAGTGATGTTTATGATCTATTCAAGTCTTTTGTCAAGAGGGTGCAAAATGAGTATGAGACTACCATCAAGAAGATTAGAAGTAACAATGGCAGTGAGTTCAAGAACACAAGAATTGAAGATTTGTGTGATGATTATGGTATTGGGCATCAATTCTCACCAACATACACTCCTCAATCCAATGGTGTAGTTGAAAGGAAAAATAGAACCTTGATTGATATGGCTAGATCAATGCTTAGTGAATACAATGTGAGTCATTCATTTTGGAGTGAAGCTATCAATACGGCTTGCTATTGTAGTAACCGTCTCTATTGCCATAGGAAGCTTGGAAAGACACCATATGAACTATTGAATGGAAGAAAGCCCAACATTGCATACTTTAGAGTGTTTGGTTGCAAATGCTATATTCTCAAGAAAGGCACTAGATTGAGCAAGTTTGAAAAGAAATGTGATGAAGGGTTCTTACTTGGTTATTCTACCACAAGCAAATCATATAGAGTTTGGAATCTCACAAATGGCACCTTGGAAGAAGTTCATGATGTTGAGTTTGATGAAACCCAAGGGTCTCAAAATGAAGCTCAAAACCTTGATGATGTGAGAGGAGATCAATTATCAAATACAATGAAGAACATGGACATTGGTGATATAAGGCAGATGCAAGTTGATGATGATGATATTCATGTGATCAACCAAAGTGTGTAAATTAATACAAATCAAGCAAGCTCTAGTGGTTCTCATGATGAAGTGCAAGTTCAAGGTCAAACAAGTGAAAGCAATCAACTCCCAATACTCCAACCTACTAGCATTGCAAGAGATCATCCGTTGGACCAAATCATTGGTGGAATTCAAAGTGGTATTCAAACTAGATCAAGATTAGCATCCTTTTGTGAGCATTACTCATTTGTCTCATTAGAAGAACCAAAGAAGATAGAAGATGCATTGAAGGATTCCGATTGGGTGAATGCCATGCATGAAGAACTAAACAACTTTGCTAGAAATCAAGTTTGGAAACTTGTTGAGAGGCCAAAGAACTACAATGTGATTGGTACTAAGTGGGTCTTTAGAAACAAGCAAGATCAAGATGGCATGGTTGTAAGGAACAAAGCAAGATTAGTAGCACAAGGATACACTCAAGTTGAGGGTCTTGACTTTGGAGAGACATATGCACCGGTTGCAAGATTGGAGGCAATTAGAATCTTATTAGCATATGCTTGTGCACACAACATCAAGCTCTATCAAATGGATGTCAAGAGTGTATTTCTAAATGGCTACATCAATGAAGAAGTTTATGTTGAGCAACCTCCCGGTTTTGAAGATGACAAGAAGCCTGACCATGTTTACAAGCTAAAGAAGGCATTGTATGGTTTGAAGCAAGCACCTAGAGCATGGTATGAGAGGTTGAGAGACTTTCTCCTCTCTAAAGGGTTCAAGATGGGAAAGGTTGACACCACTCTCTTCACCAAGAAGCTTGGAAATGACTTGTTTGTGTTGCAAATCTATGTGGATGACATTATCTTTGGATCAACTAACCAAGACTTTTGTAAAGAGTTTGGAAATATGATGGCTAATGAGTTTGAGATGTCTATGATTGGAGAGCTTAGTTACTTCCTTGGACTTCAAATCAAGCAAATGAAGAATGGCACTTTTGTAAGTCAAGGCAAGTACATCAAGGACATGATCAAGAAGTTTGGATTGCAAGATGCTAAGCCAATGAGCACACCAATGGGCTCTAATGATCAATTGGGTATTGATAATAGTGGAAATATGGTAGATCAAAAGCAATACCGGTCCATGATTGGAAGTTTGCTCTATGTCACCGCTTCTAGGCCGGATGTGATGTTTAGTGTATGCAAGTGTGCAAGATATCAAGCTTCACCTAGAGAAAGTCACTTGAAAGCAACCAAGAGGATATTGAGATATCTAAAGGGCACTCATGATGTTGGATTATGGTATCCCAAGGGGTCTAATTTTGAGTTGATTGGATATTCGGACTCCGACTATGGTGGATGCAAGATTGATAGAATGAGCACAAGTGGCACTTGTCAATTGCTTGGATGGTCTCTTGTTTCATGGTCATCAAAGAAACAAAATAGTGTTGCACTATCTACCACCGAGGCCGAATACATTAGTGCCGGTAGTTGTTGTGCACAATTGCTTTGGATGAAGGCCACTTTGAATGACTTTAGAATTAAATTCAAGAATGTGCCTTTGTTTTGTGATAATGAAAGTGCTATCAAGATGACACAAAATCCGGTTCAACATTCAAGAACCAAGCACATTGACATAAGGCATCACTTCATAAGAGACCATCAACAAAAGGGTGATATTAGTATTGAGAGCATTGGCACCGAAGATCAACTAGCCGACATCTTTACAAAGCCACTTGATGAAAAGAGATTTTACAAGTTGAAGAATGAATTGAACATACTTGACTTCTCCAACTTGAAATGAGTGCACCCCCACATTCTTATATGACATGCCTCTCCTCCAACATAGCAAGGTAAAGTTGTTCGGCATATCATTCATACTTTGCTAAGGACATGTTTAGAACATATAGACATATTTGCATGACAAATAGGCTCATTCATGAAAATCAAATGATTTTGATGTATATATGGTACCACTATTGCTTCTATGTTTGATTGATCTAGTGGTAGCATATGACATGTTTATGGGCTTGCATACCTAGTGTTGAATCTAGAAAATAAGCTCATGATGTGTAATTCAACATGGTCAAGATAACCCTTATACTTTATGAGGTGTGAAAAAGCTTGTCCTTGGATCAAACCGAATTACATATTCTAGGCAAGTAATCTAGATTGAACCATAATTTGGACTCCCTCATAATTGATTGACTTATCTCTCACTAAAATTACCTATTCTAGGCACCTTTTTGGTGATTGTTGACAAAGGGGGAGAGAAAAGTCACAAAGATATTGCAAAGAGGAAATAAAATATAATAAGAGGGAGTGAAAAGTCACAGGGGAGAGAAAAGTCACAAAGATAAAAAGAAAAGTCACAAAGAGAGAAATTAAATTTGAGCACATAAGTAGGGGGAGCAAGTTCATGGATTATTTGTTGCATTTGTATGTGCATTAACATGATGAAATGTTGCAATTGCAAAGTTTAATTTTGATATTCATGATTGAATGGTGTATGCTAGAAATAGAACTTGAATGATGATTTGTTGAGAGTAGCTTTACAAGTGGTATCTAGACACCTTTTGCTTATAATGTTGATCTCACGGGGTACTTTAGTGTTTGTGATCTTTACAAGTGATAGATTACAAGTGGTGTCTAGCTACATCGATGCTAAGGATGGTATATAAAGGCAACTCCGATTGGTATCACGCTTCAAAGGTCCATTCTATATACCTTAGCATCAATTTGATAGTAGCAACTCTCCCAAAATTCAAATCCATACATATGTGCACAATTGAACCAAACTCATGGAAGCATATATGTAGGGGGAGCTAATACTATTGAAATTGAAAATTGATTTCATTTCATATCTTTGTGATGGTTGTCATCAATTACCAAAAAGGGGGAGATTGAAAGCCCAAGTTTGGTTTTGGTAATTAATGACACCAAGTTGCTAATGCCATGTGTTAAGTGTTTTGAGTTAGGCATAAGCAACACATGTGATGAAAGTGTATGTGGCAAGGAGTGATGGCCACAAGATCACAAAGAGATGGTGCATGGACATGAAATGATGATCATGGTGGAGATGCACATAAAATGAAGGACATTATGATCAAGTGAAAGAGAATGATCTAAGAGCGCAAGGCAAAGGTATAACCATAGGATTTTCCTTTTGCCGGTCTAAGATGAGTAGAGAAGTGATTGACCGGGTTTAGGATACATAGCCGACTATCAAGAGGAGCAATCACGGTTAGCTCGGAAATCAAGTGCCACTAGTAAAAAGCTAACATAACGCCTTGAGAAATGATTTATGAAATGCTAACACACATGCACATGGTGGTGTACACTTGGTGGTGTTAGCACAGTTTGTGAAGGCGGTGGAGTTTAAGCGGTAGAGAGGGGTTTGGGTTCCTCTCTCCCTCCCGCCGAGCTTGCGAGGCGGGATTCGGCGCTTTTTGGAGAAGTGAAATGCCTATTTTCTATTGCGCCGGAAGTCGGAAAAGAAACGGAGGCGAACGGAGGTCACAGAGATGACCGGACGCTGAACCGGACGTGGTCCTTGCATGACCGGACGCGTCCGGTCAGTGTTCAGCGTCTGCGCGGTTTTTAGTTCGATGATCGGACGCGCAGCGTGTCCGGTCACTGATGACCGGACGCGTCCGGTCATCCAGGGAGCTTACTGGACTCTAATCGGACGCTGGCACTGTGGCGTCCGGTCAGTTCAACAGCGCGTCCGGTCAGTTCTCCTGAGCGAATCAGAGCGCACGACCGGCGCGTCCGGTCCCTCACGTAACCGGAGCGTCCGGTCAGACGTCCAGAAGGGTAGAGCGAAGCGGAGTAACGATCGGACGCGCGGCGCGTCCGGTCACGTGCGATCGGACGCGTCCGGTCTCAACGGGAGCATACTGGAATGCGACCGGACGCGGGCACTGTCGCGTCCGGTCAATCGGTTCAGCGCGTCCGGTCACGGCAACGGCTAGTTCTGACACGCACTGTTTCTTGCTGTCGTGTAGTGACCGGACGCGTGAAAGGTCTTGATGGCTAGAGGGGGGGGGGTGAATAGCCTATTAAAATTTTCTACAAAGACAAGCTAAGCAAGTTTATCAATAAAACAAATAGCGAGATGCGAGTTTTGCTTAGCCTACGGGGTGTTTGCAAGCCACCTAACCAATTCACAATTCTAGTAATTGCACTCAACCGCACAAGTCAAACCGAGAAGGAAACTACAACTAGCAAGCTACACAAAGAAGCTACTCTAGCAAAGCTAACTAGCTAGCAAAGATAACTAAGAAAGTAATGTGGAGTTGAGTTAGGAGGGTATCACCGAGGGGCGAAGTATTGAGCCAACCAATATGATCAACAATGAATACCAAGATAACCGAACACCGGGATCAATCAATCACAATATGAAAGTGATGACACGAAGATTTATCCCGAGGTTCACGTGCTTGCCGGCACGCTAGTCCCCGTTGTGTCCCTCTTCACCACGTGGTTCGGTGGCTAATCGGTCACACACCGAGCCTCTCAAAAGGCGCCACAAGAACCTACCAAATGGCAAAAGGTTGCAATGACACGAGCAATATACTAACGTTGCCTTTGGCGCTTCGCCGAGGTAGGCACAAACCCCTCACAATCACCGGAGGTGGCCAAGAACAATCACCAACTCTTGCCAACGCCTCCAAGCTGCTCCAAGCCGTCTAGGTGGCGGCAACCACCAAGAGAAACAAGAATCCCGCAGCAAATCAACCACCAAGTGCCAACTAGATGCTATCTCACAATGCAAATGCACTTGGATCACTCAATCTCACTTCGAATATGCAAAGAAGCAAGAGAGATGAGTGGGAGGGGAGTTGCTTAGCTCAAAGTGCTCACAAGTATGTCAAATGATCGAGAGATCGAGCCTTGAGCCGGCCAACGAGTATTTATAGACGTACCCCTTCGAATATAGCCGTTAGAAACTTGAACAGACGCAATTCGCGCTGACCGGACGCGCTGGTCGCATGGACCGGACGCGCCGGTCGCGCAACGGTTCTTTTTCGAAACACTGTCCGGACGCGCCGGTCGCAACGACCGGACGCGCTGGTCACGAACGGACGCGCCGGTCCCGTGACTGACCGGACGCGCCGGTCAGCACTGAGTCGCGCAAAACGAACCAGCGACCGGACGCGCTGAAGAACTGTCCGGACGCCACAGTGCCCGCGTCCGGTCGGAGTCCAGTAAGCTCCCTGGACGACCGGACGCGTCCGGTCGCCTGTGACCGGACGCGCCTCGCGTCCGATCAAACAACTGAGAAACGCGCAGACACTGGACACTGATCGGACGCGTCCGGTCACACCGTGACCGCGTCCGGTGCAGCGTCCGGTCATCATTGTGACCTCCGTTCGCTTCCGTTTCTTTTTCCGACTTCCGGCGTAGTGGAAAATAGGCATTTCATATCCCCGAAATCGCCTGAATCCCGCGCTCGCACGCTCGGCGGGAGGGAGAGAAGACCCCAAACCCTCTCTACCGCTCAAACTCCAACGCCGTCGTAAATGTGCTAACATCACCAAGTGATCATCGCCATGTGCATGTGTGTTAGCATTTTCACAATCATTTTTTTGAGGCGTTATTAGTTCTATCCAAATGCATATGACATGAAATGCACACCTAGAGGCACTTAGGAGTTCAATAGCCGCGTCATTCCCCTCTTTATAGTACGGCTATCTATCCTATAATGTAACCACACCCACTAGGTGTCTTGGTTACTAAAACACAACCTTTAAGCATATACCTTTGCCTTGATCACGTAGGGTTGCGTCCAAATCCAAGTGTGGCCATCATGATCACCATGTCCATCTTGCCACCAACCTTGGAGTGTACTAATCCTCATATGCTACATACAACTTAGGCATGGGATTAGTACTTAGGCATTGTCACTAATTACCAACACCAAACATAGGACTTTCAATCTCCCCCTTGTTGGTAATTGGTGACAACCCTTTCACAAAGATATTATGATAAAATTTTGTTTGAACCCATGTCACATTGTCCAAGTATATTACCATGTGTAAGAAGTATGGACATGTGATCATGAATTCAAATTGATAGCAATGGCTCCCCCTACATGTATGCTATATGTTTGGATTTTGGAAGCATACATGTTAGATAGGAAAGATTAGGAGCATTGACTACCAATAGGTGCTAAGTGTTTTAGATTATAGACCTTTGAAGCGTGATACCATCGGAGTAGCGATAAACACCATCTTAGCACCTTGTGTAGTTAGATTCCACTTGGAAAAACACAAACATAACTAGAAACCTCGTGAGATCAACATTATAAGCAAGGCTCTAGTACCACTTTGAAAAACATGAAGCAAGAAAAATCTAACTACTTCCTATTCATGCTAGTATCTCAATGCATCATTCAAATTATATTAGCAAGTCACCACACAAGCAATGTATCGGAGAAAACGAAATGCATAACTATGCATCATACATATGAAGTGCACATAGAAATGCAACATTCATGTTTAAAGAGCTTGCTCCCCCTACTTGTGTGCTCAAAATTTTAGTTGATCCCCTTCTTTTATCAATTCTCCCCTTTTAGAATCTATCTTGTGAACAACATTTTCTCCCCCACAACATTTTCTTCCCCTTTGAGTTCTATCTTTGTGAACAATATTTTCTCCCCCTTTGGCACCAATTGACCACAAGGAGCAAACTTTAGATAGATTATCATGTTGAAATATGGGGTGAGGATCAAGTTTATGATTCAACCTAGATTGCTTGCATAAATAAAATACTTCGGTTTGATCCAAGGGCAAGCTTCTTCACACCTCACTAAAAGGGTTATCATGCACCATGTTGAAGCAAATATTTAGACAAGTTTTCTAGATTGAACACTTAGGATCATAAGCTACTTAAACAAGTTATATGCTACCACTAGATCATACAAGTCATGGAAACAATAGTGGCACCATATAAACTTCAAATTTATTTAATTTTCATGAATGATCCTAGAACATAAGAAATCATGACTAGATGCACTAAACATGTCCTTAGTATAGAATGGATGACATGTCAACCAATTGTACCTTGGGGCTCGAAGGAGAGGCATGTCATATATGGGGTGCATCAACTCATGTTGGAGAAGTCAATTATGTTCAACTCATTCTTTAGCTTGTGAAATCTCTTCTCATCAAGTGGCTTGGTGAATAGATCGGCTAATTGATCTTCGGTGCCCACACTCTCAATAGCAATGCCACCCTTTTGTTGATGATCTCTAATAAAGTGATGGCGAACATCAATATGCTTTGTTCTTTGATGTTGAACCGGATTGTTGGTTAGCTTCACGGCACTTTCATTATCACATAGCAATGGCACATTCTTGAAATTGATTCCAAAATCCTTCAATGTTGCCTTCATCCACAAGATTTGTGCACAACAACTACCCGCGGCGATGTATTCGGCTTCGGCGGTAGATAGTGCAATACTATTTTGCTTCTTGGATGACCATGAGACAAGTGATCTTCCCAACAATTGACATGTCCCGGAAGTGCTCTTTCTCTCCACTTTATCACCGGCATAGTCAGAATCCGAATATCCAACTAGCTCAAAACTTGCACCTTTGGGATACCACAATCCAACATCTTGTGTATGCTTTAAGTACCTCAATATTCTCTTTGTTGCCTTCAAATGACTTTCTCTTGGTGAGGCTTGAAATCTTGCACACATACATACACTAAACATCACATCGGGCCTTGATGCCGTCACATAGAGTAGGCTACCAATCATTGATCTATATAGCTTTTGATCCACCATGTTGCCACTCTTGTCACTATCCAAGCTTCCACTAGTGCCCATTGGAGTTGTAATACTCTTTGCATCTTCCATGCCAAACTTCTTGAGCATATCTTTGATGTACTTAGTTTGGCTCACAAATGTACCTTCTTTCATTTGTTTGATTTGAAGTCCAAGAAAGAAACTAAGTTCACCAATCATTGACATTTCAAATTCATTTGCCATCATTTTTCCAAACTCATCACAATAATCTTGATTGGTTGAACCGAATATGATATCATCAACATATATTTGCAACACAAACAAGTCTTTCTCAATCTTCTTGGTGAATAGTGTTGTATCAACTTTGCCCATGACAAATCCTTTGGATAGCAAGAAGTCCCTCAATCTTTCATACCATGCTCTAGGTGCTTGCTTTAATCCATACAAAGCCTTCCTTAACTTGTATACATGATTGGGTTTCTTGTCATCTTCAAAACCGGGAGGTTGCTCCACATACACCTCCTCTTGAATGTACCCATTGAGAAATGCACTCTTCACATCCATTTGATATAGCTTGATATTGTGAGCACAAGCATAGGCAAGTAAGATCCTAATTGCTTCCAATCTTGCAACCGGGGCATAAGTTTCACCAAAGTCAAGACCCTCTATTTGTGTGTAACCTTGAGCCACTAGTCTTGCTTTGTTTCTGACTACTATCCCATCTTGATCTTGCTTGTTGCGAAAGACCCATCTTGTTCCAATGACATTGTGATCCTTAGGCCTCTCAACTAGTTCCCATACTTCATTTCTCTTGAAGTTGTTGAGCTCTTCATGCATTGCATTTACCCAATCCGGATCTCTCAATGCTTTATCAATGTCCTTCGGTTCTTCCATTGACACAAAAGATGAGTGAGCACAAAATGATGTCAATCTTGATCTAGTTTGAACTCCTCTTTGTATGTCACCAATGATGGAATCCAATGGATGGTCTCTTGCAATGTTAGTTGGTTGAAGCACTTGGACTTGAATGCTTAGATGTTGATGTTGATCATGAGTTGGAGATGATGAACTAGCCACTTGTTGATCTTGTTGCACTTGAGATGATGTACTAGCTTGATTTTGCATTAGAGAACCACTAGCTTGAGTGATTGGACTTTGGAGCACTTGATCTTTGTTGTCATCTACATTAATAACTTGCTTTGGTCTAATATCACCAATATCCATTTCTTTCATAGCATTACTCAATTGAGTTCCTCTCACATCATCCAAGTTATCTTCTTCATCTTGAGATCCATTTGTTTCATCAAACTCAACATCATGCACTTCTTCAAGTAAACCACTAGCCAAATTCCAAACTCTATAAGCTTTGCTAGTAGTTGAGTAACCAAGTAGAAATCCTTCATCACATTTCTTCTCAAACTTGCTCAATCTAGTGCCCTTCTTCAAGATGTAGCATTTGCAACCAAATACCCGAAAGTATGCAATGTTGGGCTTTCTTCCATTTAAGATCTCATATGGTGTCTTTTCTAGAAACTTGTGGCAATAGAGGCGGTTGCTATAGAAGCAAGCCGTGTTGATTGCTTCGGCCCAAAATGAATGACTTACATTATACTCATTCAACATTGATCTTGCCATATCAATTAAGGTTCTATTTTTCCTCTCAACTAGGCCATTTGATTGAGGTGTATACTTGGCCGAGAATTGATGTTTGATTCCAAGCTCTTCACATAGCTCATCAACTCTTGTGTTTCTAAACTCACTTCCATTGTCACTTCTTACTTTCTTGATTGTGGTCTCAAACTCATTTTGCACTCTCTTGATGAACTTCTTGAATATGTCAAATACATCACTCTTGTCCACAAGAAAGAATACCCATGTGTATCTAGTGAAATCATCCACAATCACAAAACCATACTTGTTGCCACCAATGCTTGTGTATGTAGTTGGCCCAAATAGATCCATGTGCAACAACTCAAATGCCTTGAAAGTACTCATAATGCTTTTCAATGGATGAGTGTTGCCTACTTGCTTTCCGGCTTGACATGCACTACATAGCTTATCCTTCTCAAATGTGACATCCTTCAAGCCTCTAACTAAGTCATGCTTTACTAACTTGTTCAATTGCTTCATGCCAACATGACCAAGTCTTCTATGCCATAACCAACCCATACTTGATTTGGTGAGCAAACATGTTGAAAGTTGAGTGTCACTAGCATTGAAATCAACCAAGTATAGATTCTCATATCTAAAGCCTTTGAAGATCAAGTTAGAGCCATCAACACTAACTATCTCCACATCATCAACACCAAATATGCACTTGAAACCGAGATCACACAATTGAGCAACCGACAACAAGTTGAAATTGAGCTTTTCAACTAGTAGCACATTGGAGATGCTATGATCATTTGAGATTGCAATCCTTCCAAGAGCCTTTACATCACCCTTGCTATTGTCACCAAATGTGATGCTATCAATGCCACTATCATTTGATTTGAGAGAGTTGAACATTCTTGAATCACCGGTCATATGTTGAGAGCACCCACTATCAAGCACCCAATGCCTTCCCCCGGCCTTGTAATTAACCTACAAAACAAATTAATGTTTCTTAGGTACCCATACTTGTTTGGGTCCTTGGAGGTTAGTCACTAAGCTCTTTGGTACCTAAATGGCCTTCTTCTTTGGGCCCACAATTGGTGTACCAACAAACCTAGCATGCACACCTTTATCACCCTTGGTAAGCACATAACAAGAATCAAAAGGAATATAAGGTACATTAGCATTTTTCTTGTTCTTGTTCATTTTATTACAATTAATCTCTAGATGCCCAACTTGCTTGCATCTATTGCAATATCGACCATTGCCCTTCACAAAGCGAGACTTTGGAGTAGCAAAGGCCGCCTTGCCCTTCTTGGGAGTATAGCCCAATCCCTCTTTGTTAAGAGAGAACCTTTGGCTACCCAAGCATTTTAGCAAGCGAGCATCCCCATCATAGGCGTTGCCTAATGCGCGGGTGAGATCATCCACCTCTCTCTTGAGAGTCTCAACCACAAGTGATGAATCACTAGTAGTAGAGGTAGAGTTGGTTGTGGTGGATGATGATGAGCTACATGAAGCATTAGTAGGACTAACAAATAAAGAATCATCAATAATATCACATGTTAGTCCAATATCACAAGTGACAATCACTTGCTCCTCCTTAGCTTCCTTCATGAACTTCTCCAACTTAAGGTCCTTTTCCTTGATGAGCTCAAGTAGAGTGGAGTGGGCTTCCTTAAGCCTAGTGTGAGCAATTTCAAGATCCTCGTGGTCTTCCTTTAGACACTCACGAGAAGCCTCTAGCTCATCAAAGGATTTCCTAAGAGCTTTGAGCTCTTGTTCAATTCCTTTGCACTCCTTACCTTTTTTGAGAGCAACAAGCTCCTCCATCAAGGCATCATTTTTTATTGCTCTTGGCAATGAGCTCTTGTTCCAAGATTTTGTATTTCTTGGTTGTCCTCTTGTAGCCCTTGCTCATTTGATCTATTATGCCTAATAGATCATCCTTGGAGTAGTCCTCATCCTCCTCATCATCGCTCCTACAATCATCACTAGCACAAGAATCATCATCACTATCATCATGTTTTACCTTGGTAGGCTTGGCCATAAGGCATGTTGATGTAGTGTCGAAGATGGATGGCTTGTTGGAGAGGGCGATGTTTGCAGTGGCTCGTCGAGTGATCCTCTCATCATCACTAGAGCTTTTATCATCATCACTATCGGAGTTGTCACTATCCCAAGTGACTACATAACCACCACCCTTCTTCTTCTTGTTGAAAGTGAAGCTCTTCTTTGCTTTCTTCTCCTTCTTGTTCTTCTTCAACTTTAACTCCCCATCATGATATCTTTTGTCTTCATAGGGGCACTTTGCCACTACATGATCGGGGCTATTGCAATTGTAGCAAAGCACCTCCTTTGCCTTCATGAAGTCCCTTCTCTTTCTTGCACCATAGCCTCTCTTCTTCATGAACCGACCCATCTTTTGCACTAGAAGGGCCATGATCTCATCATCAAATGGATCGTCATCATCATCATCAACCTTGCTCTTGCCCTTAGAGGATGAAGCCTTGAATGCAATGGGCTTCTCTTGCTTGACCTTGGTTTCCTTCTTCTCTTCTACCTCATCTTCATCATCATTGTATTGGGCATCGGTCATTATATCTCCAAGCACATTGGTTGGTTTGACCTTGTCCAATCCCTCTCTAAAGATCATTCTTCTCAAGGTGGCAAACTTCTTGGGTAAGCACATCAAGAACTTGTGTGAGAAGTCCTTGTCCTCAACCTTCTCCCCAAGCCCCTTGAGATCATTGACAATGACTTGGAGCCTATAGAACATCTCCGGGATGGATTCATCATCCTTCATCTTGAATGTGGAGAACTTGTCCTTGAGCATATATAGTTTGGCACTTTTTACCGTTGAAGTGCCTTCATATGTTTCTTCAAGCCTTATCCAAAGCTCATTTGCCTTTTCAAGATCTTTGATTTGCTCAAATACTTTATCATCAATGGCACGATAGATTGTGTCAAGTGCCGCCGTATTGCATTGTTTGTTGATGCGGTCATTGGGAGTGAGGTTTTCCTCATCAAGAATGACATATCCTTCTTTGGTCACATCCCAAACCTTCTCATGTATATTGCCTAGATATTGCTTCATCTTCCTTTTCCAATGATCAAAGGAAGAGACGCCATCAAAGAATGGAGGCTTGCCATTAACATGATTGAACATAACTTGAGCCATCTTACACCGAGGTTGTTAAGCCTTACAAACGGTGACCACGGCTCCGATACCACTTGAAAGGTCTTGATGGCTAGAGGGGGGGGGGTGAATAGCCTATTAAAATTTTCTACAAAGACAAGCTAAGCAAGTTTATCAATAAAACAAATAGCGAGATGCGAGTTTTGCTTAGCCTACGGGGTGTTTGCAAGCCACCTAACCAATTCACAATTCTAGTAATTGCACTCAACCGCACAAGTCAAACCGAGAAGGAAACTACAACTAGCAAGCTACACAAAGAAGCTACTCTAGCAAAGCTAACTAGCTAGCAAAGATAACTAAGAAAGTAATGTGGAGTTGAGTTAGGAGGGTATCACCGAGGGGCGAAGTATTGAGCCAACCAATATGATCAACAATGAATACCAAGATAACCGAACACCGGGATCAATCAATCACAATATGAAAGTGATGACACGAAGATTTATCCCGAGGTTCACGTGCTTGCCGGCACGCTAGTCCCCGTTGTGTCCCTCTTCACCACGTGGTTCGGTGGCTAATCGGTCACACACCGAGCCTCTCAAAAGGCGCCACAAGAACCTACCAAATGGCAAAAGGTTGCAATGACACGAGCAATATACTAACGTTGCCTTTGGCGCTTCGCCGAGGTAGGCACAAACCCCTCACAATCACCGGAGGTGGCCAAGAACAATCACCAACTCTTGCCAACGCCTCCAAGCTGCTCCAAGCCGTCTAGGTGGCGGCAACCACCAAGAGAAACAAGAATCCCGCAGCAAATCAACCACCAAGTGCCAACTAGATGCTATCTCACAATGCAAATGCACTTGGATCACTCAATCTCACTTCGAATATGCAAAGAAGCAAGAGAGATGAGTGGGAGGGGAGTTGCTTAGCTCAAAGTGCTCACAAGTATGTCAAATGATCGAGAGATCGAGCCTTGAGCCGGCCAACGAGTATTTATAGACGTACCCCTTCGAATATAGCCGTTAGAAACTTGAACAGACGCAATTCGCGCTGACCGGACGCGCTGGTCGCATGGACCGGACGCGCCGGTCGCGCAACGGTTCTTTTTCGAAACACTGTCCGGACGCGCCGGTCGCAACGACCGGACGCGCTGGTCACGAACGGACGCGCCGGTCCCGTGACTGACCGGACGCGCCGGTCAGCACTGAGTCGCGCAAAACGAACCAGCGACCGGACGCGCTGAAGAACTGTCCGGACGCCACAGTGCCCGCGTCCGGTCGGAGTCCAGTAAGCTCCCTGGACGACCGGACGCGTCCGGTCGCCTGTGACCGGACGCGCCTCGCGTCCGATCAAACAACTGAGAAACGCGCAGACACTGGACACTGATCGGACGCGTCCGGTCACACCGTGACCGCGTCCGGTGCAGCGTCCGGTCATCATTGTGACCTCCGTTCGCTTCCGTTTCTTTTTCCGACTTCCGGCGTAGTGGAAAATAGGCATTTCATATCCCCGAAATCGCCTGAATCCCGCGCTCGCACGCTCGGCGGGAGGGAGAGAAGACCCCAAACCCTCTCTACCGCTCAAACTCCAACGCCGTCGTAAATGTGCTAACATCACCAAGTGATCATCGCCATGTGCATGTGTGTTAGCATTTTCACAATCATTTTTTTGAGGCGTTATTAGTTCTATCCAAATGCATATGACATGAAATGCACACCTAGAGGCACTTAGGAGTTCAATAGCCGCGTCATTCCCCTCTTTATAGTACGGCTATCTATCCTATAATGTAACCACACCCACTAGGTGTCTTGGTTACTAAAACACAACCTTTAAGCATATACCTTTGCCTTGATCACGTAGGGTTGCGTCCAAATCCAAGTGTGGCCATCATGATCACCATGTCCATCTTGCCACCAACCTTGGAGTGTACTAATCCTCATATGCTACATACAACTTAGGTATGGGATTAGTACTTAGGCATTGTCACTAATTACCAACACCAAACATAGGACTTTCAACGCGTCCGGTCACCCTGACCGGAGCGTCCGGTCAGTGCGTTTTTCGCTGCGTCGTCTGTAACGGCTAGCTGCGTACCCCTTCGCTATAAATAGAGGTTGGCCAGGGTTTGAGGGTAACTCTTGCACATTTTGAGAACTAGAGACATACTTTGAGCTAGAGAACAACCCCTCTACTCATCTCTTTGCATAGTTGCACATCTTGAGTGAGATTGAGTGAGATTCAAGTGCATTGCTTGAGAGTTGCATTCTAGAGGCACTTGATCTTTGAGTTGCTACGGATTTCTTGTTACTCTTCCGTGTTTCCCGACACGGTAGACGACTTGGAGCAGCGGAGGTGATTGAGCTCGCAATTGGAGATTGTTGGAGCCTTCACCAAGTGTTGTAAGGGGTTCTTGATCCTTCCCCGCGGGAGTTCGCAAATTGGATACTCTAGTGGAGCTCGTGGCTTGGAGGATCCCCATCTTGTGTGCGGTTGTGCGGCGCCTACCGAGGGCTCGACTCTTGATAGTCGATTAGCTCGCGAACCGACAAGTGGGTGTATCGCCACAACGGGGAGTAGCTTGCCGGGAAGCAAGTGAACCTCGGGATAAATTCTTGTGTCATTCTCTTCCCGAGGATTTCTCTTGTATGATTGATTGATTGGTATTTCTCTTCTCTTCACGGCGGTATAATCACTCGAAGCTCTTCTCTCGTATTACTTCTCGTTTCTAGCTTATAGTTGTTGTTGTGTTTAGTGAATAGCCTTGTACTAGACTTGTGTAGGTGGCTTGCTTAATTAGTTAGAGCTAGTGCTTTTGCCTCGTCACCTTTCGTACTAACTCGTGGTTAAGTAATTCTTGTAGAAGTTTTAATTAGGCTATTCACCCCCCCTCTAGCCTATTTGGACCTTACACCGTCGTTGGCAGTGCCACCCTCTCGATCGGTCTAGGGTTAGGACAATGGGGTTTGTGGCGGCTCTAGTGAACCTCGTGTCTTGAGCCCCTGGCCCCACCTCCTCTTATTGGCACTGTGCGATGGGGGCCCACCAGCCGAACACGGGCTGGGCATCCCCGATCAGGACGCGAGATCAGAGCCCACACATGGTCGTTGGGCCAAGTATGATGGAGATCAAACTAACACGTTTCACCCACAGGGTCAGTTGATAAGAAACGACACCCTCTTTCGATGCAAGCGACGAAAGGGGGCGCTGAGGGGCTACTGTTAGGGGATGCCATAAGGTTTGGGCCCCCCTCTATGAGAAACAACTTTCGACCAACATTTCACCCACAGAGGCTAGATGGTCCACTGACAAAACCAATGACGAAAGAAGTCATTGATTTTCACCCGGCTTGCGTGGGAAAGCATAGTAGCTCTCGACCAATGTTTCACCCGCAGGGGCTAGATGGTCCACTGATGAAACCAATGGCGAAAGAATCATTGGTTTTTACCCGACTTTCGTGGGAAAGCATAGTAGCTTTCGACAACGTTTCACCCGCAGGGCCAGATGGTCCACTGACGAAACCAACGGTGAAAGAAGTCGTTGGTTTTCACCCAGCTTGCGTGGGAAAGCATAATAGCTTTTAACCAACATTTCACCCGCAGGGACCAGATGGTCCATTTATGACCATTGGCGAAAGATACCAGCGGTTTTCACCATGCTGTTATAGCTGAGTAGAAAAGCTTTCGACCTCCTGCTGTGATCGGATGGTCCTCTAACGATACCGATGGCGAAAGACATCCATAGCTTTCGTCACACCAACAAGTAATATGAACTGAAATATGATGCTAGGGGAGCCTTTTAGCTTGCTATAAGCTAATCGATATGATATGTTGTGTCATCTTGCAGGTCTTTTGTTGTCATTAGCCCTTGTCCTTTCGGCAAGGTCCTCCGTGCATCGGCTATGGGGCCCGGGCGAGGGGGGCCCAACTGAGGAAGGCGTTCACCGAAGGAGGCCATGAGCTGAATGGACTAAAAGCGACTACAAGGAAGAGGAATATGCTCAGGGGTCTGAGTAGTTAGGAGGACATTTTGGTCTTTGTAAAGGATACATATGTGTACAAATAGGGCTCCATGTGAGCAATGTAAAGAGAAGGATGGAACCCTAGTTCCTTGATCAATACACATATGCCTTTCTTTTAGAGCAAAGGTTTTTAGCCCAGCTTCTATTGAAAGCTTAAGAGATGTTCATGCTGGGGATACCAACTTCACATAGGGGTAACAGAACGACATCACACTCCACCACCAAAAAAAAAAGACTCCAAAACACAAAGCACCAACGTCCTAGAGATTCAAACTCAAAATACAACCCAGCGTAAGAGAACTATCTAAAAGAAGCTTTAACAGAGAAAGCAAAAGATAGCCTCTAGGCGCAGGTCACCATTTCATCAAGCCTTCCTTCAGCTTTGCCAACTAGCTTTCCATCTTTGCTCCATCCTTTTTCGCCATCTCGATCCACTGCTTCAAAAATTCAAATGTTTTATAAGCTACTTGTTTAGGTGTTTTGATCACAATGTTAGAAAAAACTAGATCATTCCTAGTTTTCTATAGCGACCACCCAACTGCCGCCATGACCCACCAACATAAACATATATGATCCCCTCCACTATTATTGATAATATCATGAAAGCTATCGATAGAAGAAGGAGCTCCCTCCCAGCCTAAGCTATCCCTGATCCAGCACCATGTTGCTACAGCTATTGGGCATTTGAAAAGCAAGTGATCAGCCGACTCCTCTTTTAAGCACATATGTGTCCTACACATGCCTTTCGCCCCTCCATTGTTCCTTTCTTTCGATTTTATTGTGCTTTCTGTAGTCTGAGCAGCAGCCTAGTGTTCGAAGGCTAAGGCCTAGAACAACAGGGCGTTTTCTGGTTTGACACCCTTCTCACTTCTATGGCCTTGTTTGATACTCATATATCGACCTTAATCTATATATGTCGGAGTGGTTTGGTATGGAATTTAAACTTAATTTTACACCAAACCACTGTAACACATATGGATTGAGGTGAACATATGAGGGCATCCAAGCGGAGCCTATGACTAGTAATTCATTACGTATCTATGTCAATATTATAGAACGACGACTACAGACCCTTAGTTTGACAAATGTTAGACTAGCTATAATCTTCAAACGGTTGAAACTTTCTTACTTTTTCATCCACTAGACGAGTCAAATGATATTAATTGACTGATCAAGTGATGACAAACAAAATTTCTCTATCTCGCCAGGGTACATTCGTACACTCGTTGACTCCTTGTCACAGAGACACACGAGTGGCTTGTACCCTTTTGTATTTAGTGGCTAATCGTAATTTGTTCCCAAGTGAATGAACTTTACCACACAGTGCAGTCTACAGTTCTCAAGTCTGCTTTTTTTTGTCAGGTTACGTTGTACTAGTCTCTAGAGAAGGTGACAGCTCCTTGCTTCGTGTACTGGTATTGGTTTGTTGGGGTTGTTGGGTGAGGTGGATAGGTCAATTGGCTATGCATGCACGGTACTACTACTAGTCTTTCAACGGCCGCAGTGTCAGATTCCATTTTGGTTTCTTTCTTCTTCGTACGACAATCAGACAACGTGGGCCCTATAAAACCATCTTAATTCCCTGCTAGATTTGACATCGTCATCAGGTCCAACCAAGCAATAATCTCGTAGCCGTTTAAGTATCCATTGCCAAAGACGACAAGATGCATGGAGAGGCCAGATCCAGATGGAATAGAAGAACTCTGTCATCGCCCCATGGTCACCCTGCCTACAAGAGACTATTAACAGTCAGCTCTAAAACTTGGAATCTTTGATCATTGACCTATCAATTAAACAAATCTGATGTTCTAGATGGTTTTACTGTAGTTTGTATTTTATGAAAAAAATAAAAAACTACTTTATTTTTTAAACTACCATTAGTAATTCGTTTTAAAAAAGAAAGGTATGAACCTAGTGCCTGATTTTCAATCAGAAAAGATAACTTACCTGTTGGTATACAAATTTGGAGTTATTTACATATCTTTCCTATTTGTATTTTTTTATTGCTGAGAGTCATATATCCACTATTTATTTAAATAATCATTCTGTGCTATATTATACCTCAGATTGACCAAGAGAATTCATAGTGGACTATCAGCAAACAAAAGATCTAGAAGTCAACACCAGCCTCACATGTGCCCGTACTCCACCACATAGAGATTATTTTCAGAGCCTAAAGTCTCCGACATCAGGGTGAAAAGTAGCAAAAAGACAACGAATGATAATATGCATCGTCCAATCAGTCTCCTTTCATTGTGTAGAAGCACACTCTTTATATTGGCACTATTTACAACATACAAACTATTTTTCCCATGCTCCATGGGTTTGATGTCTAAACTATTCCGCTATGACAGGGGTTAAAATGGTCCTTACACATCCAAGAATGCAAAGCAAAGTAAAATTTGGCAACTGCCCCACTTAGCTAGGCACCATTCACTACCCCAGTTCTTCCGGTTCAAAAAACCCCTTTACTGTCAGATTTTGAACCGATAGTGGCATACCGACAGTGATGGGGGGTTCATATCACTGCCGGTTACTACAAACCGCCAGTGATATGAAATGTCACTACCGGTTCCTCGCGCCACCCAGCAGTATCCAGCTGAGCCAACATTGTCGGTTTGTGGCTCAAGCAGGCAGTGTTCTATCAACCAACACTGCCGGTTTGTGGCTCAAGCCAAGAGTGTTGCCTTGACCAACATTGTTGGTATGTGGCCCAAGTTGGCTATGTTGCCCTGACCAACACTGCCGGTTTGTGGCTCAAGCTGACTGTGTTGCCTTGACCACCACTACCGGTTCAAGGCTCAAGCTAGAAGTGTTTTCTTGTCCATCATTGCCGGTTTGTGGCTCAAACCGGTAGTGGGGTCTTCGACAACATTGCCGGTTTGTATTTCAAGCCGGCAGTGATGTCTTGCACAACACTGCCGATTTGTAACTTAAGCCGACAGTGCTCTCTTCAACATCAATGCTGGTTTGCTAACCGGCACTGATATGTTTTTCGCATTTTATTATTTTATAATTTATTTTATTGTTTTTTTGGTGGAAACGAGTTTCGCTTTACATTTGCTACGTAGATGACAGGTCCATTAACATTAAACATTACCAATGTTACGGTTACTGTTCAAATGTACTTATCAAGATCTTGATCCCTCAAAATAAAAAAAATTACAATAGTCTAGCATGCCTTGAACTTCTGGGACTGTGCAATGGAGAATACTCCTTTTCTTTCCAATATCGGATAAGATGAAGGATGCTAGCTCCGATGACAGTGCTATGATCTCCATTTCTAACAGCCTTTCATGATTAAATTTCTTGCATTGTCGTTCAAAAAAGGTGATATCAAAAGACACAAATGTAAGAGAAACAGTAGATCATTTTGTTGAATTAATAGATATAAATGAAATGGGGATTATACACACCAAATCATCTGCCTCATCCGATTTCCCGCCGAGGTAGCGAAGCCTTGTCCACATTATGTAGAACCCACATTCATTGTTTCCCGCCGGCTGCTTTAGGGTCTTCAATTCCATTGGTGCAACCTGGAATGGGACCTTCGTCCCATCGAGCATTCTTCCCCTGGACACTGTGCCACATTATAAAGTGTGAAAAGGGGCAACATTAGAATGTGCTATGTGTGATTAGAAAATAATTTGTTATTAGGATCACTTACTTATTCATCACTTTGACTAGGGGATCGAGCAAAGAAAGTGGCATTTTCTTCGAGTCCCACACATTGATACGATTTTTACTAATATTGATAGCAACGAAGACAAAATGGTTGCTGCAATCATAAAATCCTAGTTAACGTATAATCTTAACTAAAAAAAGAAGCATAAAAATAAGAGCCAAGAACGCATACTTGTAGTTGTAGGCTAGAATTATGTGAGTTTTTTTATTCATCTTGAATTGTTCGAAACCTCAACCAATCGTGTTGTCAGATCTTCCACGTCACATCCATGAATGCCTCGACATGTTTTCTCGTTGACTTGCTCGGGGTCCAAGAAGGCTATATGAGCGTATCTTCTGTTTAAGCAATATTTGTGAGCTATGTGCTTTCGCCACCGTCTTTGAGGTTGGCCATCCTTGGGTTCTCTCCATTGACACCTTTGAAGGTGATGCCTACACTGGTCTGTTTGGCTTTCTTCCCAAATTCTTGGTGAAGCCCCGAGCCAGAGTGGTCTTGATCTCATTTCGAAGTGTTCCTTCCAAAGCCGGATTGTGAAGTCACATTTCAACAAATAGATTTTAGGGTCCTCCAGACCGAGGCTCCCTCAACAAAGATCATAGTTAGGTCTTGCAACTAATTTAACATCGCTAGACGTACAATTTTTTTTTTGGCTATAACATATTTGGTACTGTATTTGAAGCATGGATTCTTTTGCTGATCTCTAGGTTTAGTATAGCACAAATGATGATTTAAATAAGTCTAAAAAATGATGATTTAAAGAAATACCGAACACGACTACAAGCAATAAAAGCATAAATACAATCTAAATAGCTCAAAATCTAGCACAAATGGATACATTATATTTTAGGAGAAAATATATACTATTTCATGTTTTATAATGAATTCGTTATGAATCGTTTGAAAATAAAAGTACCTTTGAAAACAGCTAGATAACCATATTATCTGATACTAATAGATCTGTGGTAAAGATTCCTGATTTTAGAGCTGCATGTCCAAAAAGAAACTTAAGCAATAGTTAAATGGCCAAAAAGTTGTTCCTATTTTTTCTAAAGCTTTCTAAGGCAGTTGTTTTAGGTGTTGTCTGTGTTTTGTGACGGTGTTTTTTTTTGTCCTAGTTTAAGTGACTTTTGCTAGCTCGGTCGGGTTGTTGCAATATCCATGTTGTGTATCTTCTGACCAAACGACAACTCATTAGCAAGACTGATGAACTGTTGAGCCGTGCAGTTGTTGGGCATAAATATCTGCTCACGGCTGCGATCGATTTCTTGGATGATTGCGACGGCTGGCAATGCCCTCTCGGCTACACCACCCGGCTAACCAACATCATTATGTTAATTACTAGTTAATGGACTCAATGATTCATAAACAGCTCATGATGAGGTTTAGCACACGATGGAAATGCAGCTAAAGTTCAGGTATCCCAGTCAACCTGGTATCATGTATTCATGTGCCTCCACTTTATTGCGACTCTAGTGCTATTTGTAGTAAGGAAAAAGCAGCAGAGTATGGAAAATATAACGAGGCGCAGTTTTGTTTAGTTGAAAATATGATGACTACATAGAAGAAATAAGAAAGTGGCTTAAAAGGTAAAAAAACAAATTGTGTTGTTTTCATGTTGTTAAATTCACATTATGTCAGTCAGATTAACTATTGTTATTGCTGATGATGCATGTTTGGAGCTTTATTAGATACGAAAACAGGTTACAGAAAATGGGCGAGACAAAGTTGTTGTTGCCAGGCTGAAAAGTACTATCGCTGATTTGTTGTGAGAGAAAAACACTGTACCTGACTGATAAGCCAGACAAACTGTGTATTGACTGTAGGTGCAATGCAGAGCATTGTCACTTGCTGAGTCAACTGAGATATGGCACATGCAAGTACAGTACCATGTTTAATTAGTGCCTTTTTCCGGTGACACAACGGGGAATTGGCACAGATCGTTGCGCTGCCATTTTCAATGTACGAAATATTGCCACAGCAAGTCATCACTGCAGTACGTACCATTATTATTGTTATTGATCAAGGAAAGGATCGTCATTTGTCTCAAAAGAAAAAGAAATGGAGCTTTAAAGACCATGCCAAGATATATGCTTGACCAAAAGTTGTTGCGTTGCGACGAGTAGTTCCGGGGATCATCTGACCAAACGACAAATGGTTAGCAAGACTGATCTGAATTGTTCGCCAGTGCACTTGCTGTGCGCATGTCGTCGATCTGCTCGTGGTAACGGCTGCGCGCGGTTTCTTGGGTGATTGTGACCAAGGATTTTAATTTTGTTATCGCAAAAATTTCGGTCATCACCGAAATTACCGAATTTCGCGAAATTCGGCCAAAATTTCGCCGAAATTTTTTTGATATTAGAACATGAAGTATGTTGTTTCTAAAAAAGTTTAGATCTAAATAAATATTAGTATGATTTATGACTACACATCTATTGAATAGAAGAATATATAATATAATAAATAGAAAAATACAAGTCTAGAGTTATACATCACATGTATTAAAGTATTACAAAATTTCAGAGTTTTCTTTCGGCCACCACCGAAATTACCGAATTTCGCAAAATTCGGCTGAAATTTCGCCAAAATTTTGAACCCTGATTGTGACGGCCGGGGATATGATATGATGCCCTCGGCTCAACTACCCGTCTAAGCAACATCATCATCATGCTATACGTGCAATAATTGGGATGCGACTCCGATCCTGCGCTACTTGTAATAAGGACTAAGGAGCAGAGTATGTGTGCATATCTTTTCTTCCTATACGCACATGCCTCCACTTTGCATCGTCGTACTAATCTTGAAGCGATCATATATATCCGTGAACATATTCAGTACAAATCCATCTCTTCAGTGAAAACGTAAACACCCAAAAGCAAATAGACATTAAAAAAAATAAAGCAATGTATATCCGCAATGTGTCTCTATATATACTTTGTCAAAAGAAAAGTTAAGATGCAAACTTAGTGTAGAAAATATAAGAAAAATGACATATAACATACAACAGGAGTTTAGATGTCAACTTCTGCAATGATGCACATCTGGATACACTGTAGATGTGCATTATTCATTTGTCTTAGAGCAATTCTACCAGAGCCCTTAAATAAGTCCCAAAATAAAGACATCAGATCTTATGTCAAAATTAAAAGTTCAGTAGGGTCTTGCTCAAGCCCTCAAAGTATAGAGGAATTCAAATCCCACCCCTCGTCCCTCATCCCCGTGGGCATCAACTGCAGCCCCTATCCGCTACCGCCACCCCCCTCGTCGTGGCATTCCCTGCGGCCTCTTGCCAAGCACCTACCCGCCCCCTCTGCGCCCCATCCACCGTGTGCCCCTGCTCCCTCTTGCCACAAGTGCCCCTCTCGTTGCATCACGTATTCCCTGCCATGGCCCCTCACTACTATGTAAAACATTTGCAGAGGTGGTTGGCCAACCTCTCACCCTAGGAACAAAGTACCGAGAACCGAAACGAAAATACTGAGAACCTAACCGAAAGTACCGAAATCAAAATTTTCGGTACCTTATTTGGTTCCTAGTTTCCAGGACCGAAATTGTAGAGGTAAATTCGGTTCTGTACCTCGATAAACTGAATTTACCGATTACATGCAGGCCCAATACAGATACAACCCACTAAGAAACCAAACCCTAGTCACCTGCTGGCCTGCTCCCTTCAGTCCATCATGCACAGGCGCCTCTCTAGTCACCCTGCCCCGCCATGGTGCACATGAGCGAGCGCGAGTGCGTCGCAAGTCGCGACCCCCGCTGCCTGGCCCCATGCCGTCGCCCCCACCCTACCCGGCCACCTCCGCCCCCTTGCCGCCGTCCCATGGCCACCAGGCCGCACCACCGCCTGTCACCGCCCAGCCACAGCACCCAGCAACAGCAGGGCGCAAGCGGCCTTGTCCTCCTCCCCCGACCGGCCGCCACCAGCCACCGCAAGGAGCCAGCAGGCCCGCCGCTGTTCATACCCCGAGGCCCAAGTCAGCGCCCGTGAGCCATGTCTGTGTCTTCGCCCTCTGAGGACCCAGGATCTCAGCAAGCCCTAATATGTTGTTACATGCCTCTGGCATCCATTCGGTATTTCGGTAAATACCGGAACCAAATTGAAGATACCGGAACCGAAATTGCTCGGTACCAATTTTTGGAAGGAACCGATCGGTATGTATTTTTTAAGAACCGAATTTCTCTAGGAACTGAAGAACCATATTGATCGGTGTTGACGAGATTTGGTCGGCAGTCTACAGAGGGGTATGCCCACGGTAATAGATTATCGGCGGAGGTGCGCAAGACGACGATCTAGATGGTGACGCAAGAGGAACACGGGATCTATCCAGGTTTGGGCCACGTATTGTGTAATACCCTACGTCCTACGTCTTTGTGGATTGTATTGATGTGTGATCAGATGTTTTGAGGGGGGATCCTTGCCCGCCTTATATAGTCCGGGGGCAAGGTTACAGATCTAAGGAATCCAATCCTAGCCAATTACAACTCCTGTATCTGCACAGAATACGATATCTATCCTAACCGACTAGGTTTTTTTGACCCTCAAGTAGTCTCTGCTTGCCCTGCACGACTCGCCGAGCAGTCCGGAGATCCGTGCGGGCCTTTCTAACGAGTTGGGCCACCTTGTCTCGCGCGGCCCATATGGAGCCATGAGGGTATATGGGTCTATACCTCCACAGCTAGTCCCCGAGCACCATGTATTTTGAAGCGACATGTCTTGACCTTCTCCGACCAGTGAGGCTTGAAGCCATGAAGCCCCTGACCAGAAGGGTGGTCTGCTGAGGAATATTCCATCCCTTCTGACCAGTTCAACTGATAGCCGACCACCACACTGGTCGGAAAATCGCCTTGCCGGAAAAATGCATGGTGCCCTGAGAGAAAAAAGAAAAACAATTCATCTTTAATGAAGTGTGCCCACTTTAAGTTTTATGAAGGAAAATTAATGATGTGTGGCACCAGTGGCTCTGCCATAATATCAAGAGACAGGATCCTCAAGATGTAATCGTGTGAAGGTAGGGGTCGCGCCGCTGGTACTATGCAACAAATGATGTTTACAAAAAAGGTAAGCACATTCACCATAAGGTGAAGTGTGTCCATTTAATCCTCGAGCCTGACAGCAGGTGACTGGATCACGTGGTGCCCAAGGTGAGCCGCCTCTACCTGTTCATCTCTACAATCAACAATTTATAGATATAGTTTTCAGCTACCTCTACAAATCGATTTGTAGAGGTGGCTGGAATTAGGAGCCGCCTCGAGAAACGATTTCTAGAGGCAGCTCAAAATACAACCATCTCTACGAATCATTTTTTAGAAATCATAAATCGGACCAAAAAAATAGCAAAACAAATTAATAAGGGGAGTTAACCACATAGGTCACGTGTTCCAAGTCCCAAGTCACATAATTTTTCACATAGGGGCTCGAAACCCATAACCTAAGGCCCCGTGCATTCCTCTTCTAACCACTGTACCCCAAGGCACTTGTGACTAAAATGCAGTAACATCTCCCTCGTATTCAGTTCACTGAAAAATAAATTATCTTTTTGTATACTACTTTGGTTTTGGTCGTTTCTCTATCCGAGGTCATTTGAAATTTTTCAAATTTTAAAAATTCAAACATAATTTTTCTTGGATAGATGATTTCAAATTAATAAGTTATCAACTACAAAGATGTATATCTCTACGAGATCTACAACTTTGATTTTTGTCGTTTCTCCATCTAAGGTCCTTTGAAATTTGAATTTCCAATGTGAGAAATTCAAACATATTTAGTGAAATTTAAATAATTTTAAATGAAAAGGTTGTCAACTACAAAATTATATGTTATATACCTTAAATAAACTGAGGTGCATGTGGTGACTTCGTCAATCTCACTGGTCCAACTCAGTTCTTCGGAGGTGCTTATGGGGTCAGGTGTTCATGCGTGTATTGATAGAGATGAGTGTGCACTCGTGTATACGAGGCCGTCCGCCTATCTGTCCTCGCCGGCTCGCGAAGGTCGCAATCCCGGAACCACGACGTCGATGAGAACGCTGCGCGATGCGCTGACACGGAAGTTGGAAGGTCGGATGCAGGGAGAAAAATCATCCATGTTTCTGCAGGGCTGCAGCAAGCCACCAGCACCGAATGGCCATTGACGATTGCAACCATTCGCCTTCTCCCTTGTGACATTGGGCTCTGTGGCCTCCAGCGCAGGCCTTTCATCTCACAAATTGGGCTGCTGTTAAACTTAGCTCTGCTGGGCTGCTAGGGTCAACATTTTTTTATGGGGTCAACGCTGGTGAAAAAGTACAGGTATAAGGTGAAAAATTAGCTTGTCGTCGGGGTCAGCCGACCCCGACCCGTCCACGTAGATTCGCCCCTGGTTGGTACTAGTGATCCGTAACCTCACATTTTGGCAGTTGTGTAGTGTTTGTCTGTATTGAGGTGACGGGTCAATCTGCTATGCATGGTAGGGAGTGTTTTAACTACTGGAGTGTCAGATCTCAGATTCCATTTGGTTCTGAGAACAGAAACCTACTACATCACCTTAGCTAGATTTGATCGTCAGGTCAGTGCCACCACCTGAGCCTTGGAGGAAGCCACTACAGATACTTTTCCGTACAAACGGTGGTTGTAGGTTTTGCAGTTTAGCATGGATTTATGAAAGACGTTCGTCTTTTATACATAATAAAGTTGTTTTTTTTTGTTCTAAGAGAACTATTTTTGCTACAGCTGCGGACGCAACCATATACTGTTATACTATATAGCAATTGTTGTAGAATTGCCCCTAACAAGTAAGGGTGCAGGGCGGAGACCTCCGGCCAAGACCGAGGGCTTGTAACACCCTAAAATTTTGGGAAATTTAAAAATAAGTAAATATGATTTTTATGTAATTTTGTGGGCATACAAATTTAGGGTAATAATAATTTTTATTAACTTAAAATCAAATATAAGGGTAGAAACATGTTTGTGTACTCATGCTGTTGCATTTGAATTTTTGTATTAAGTGGTTTGATTCAAATTCAAAATAGGATTCAAAATCATTTAAAAATGCTTTGAAATATTTGAAAAGGAAAAAGAAAAAGGGATTTTATTCTCCTCCCCAGCTTTCGGCCTGTGAAGCCAAGCAGCCCACCAGCTCAGTCGCAGCCCACCATCGCGGCGGTCGCTTGCTCCCGCGCGCGTGGGCAGTCTCCGCGCGTGGCCGTTTTCCCGCTTCCCCGTCTTGGGCCGAGCCCAGCTAGCCCAGCTCGCGCGCGCTGCCGCGGTTTCCTTCTCACGGCGCGTCGCTGACACCGTGGCTCCACCTGTCAGGGCCACCTTCTTCCTTCCCACGCCGGCGTCGGATTTCTTTCCATTGCTCTCCCTAATCGAATCCGTCTCCAAATCCGTTCTTTCCTTGTTTAGAGCATCCCCGGGCTATATATTCCGAGCTCGCGCATCCCTCCGCTCCATCTTACCTCGAAGCGAAGAACCGACGCCGTCCCGAGGAGGCCCCGCTCGAACCGCAGTCGGAGTCGTCCGCCATCCCGAGCACCGCACCGTCTCCGGGTCGAATCCGTCTTCGGTTCTTACCTTGGTGAGCTCGCCTTGTTCCCCACTCCATCTCGGTGCTTTTCTTTCGCGAGGTAACGCTGTGAATCGCGAGATAGCATTCTCCGGCGATGGCGCCGCCGCGGGACTCACCGTCGTGACTGTTTTCCGGCCAGAGCACCGCCGTCGGCCGATCCGATCCAATCCGAGCCGTTCGTTTTAAATCCAACGGCCGAGATTAGCCGATACCGGTTCGGTTGTTAGTTTTGCTAAAGAGTCCCTGCACTTTTCTATTATATAACCCGCAGTCCAACGCGTATTCCCGAATCGTGTTTTATTCTTTTGAAAGCGTAGTTTGATCTCAGTCAATTCAAAAATACGTTTTCACTTATTTACAGTTTTGCCACTGATTTTGTTTTAGTCATAATTTCTCCGTTTTAATTCCGATTTGACCCGTTCAAATTGCGTTAGGTTCGTATTTGAGAGCTCTACATGTTAGTAGTACTGTACAGTAGGTTTGTGACATTTTATTTTTGAGTTTGAATTAAAGTAATTATTTTTCTATAGGAAATCTTCGTAAATTCATAATTTCGTCGTTTTAGCTCCGTTTTTCGTGATCTTCTCGTCTGTGTGATTCTAGCGAGTTGTAGATTCGTTTTAAAAACTTTTTATCTTATTTTATTACTGTTGGTGTACTGTTCTAATTATAGTCTTGTTTATTTAAGAATGATTGTTCTGGATGAATGTTGTTGCTATTGTTGATCGAGTATAGACGGTGAGCAATTCGTTGGGGATCAGGTGTTTTTCTACGAGCAAGATCATCAGGATCAGTTTGAGCAAGGCAAGTATAGCATGAGATTATCCTTGTTGTCCTATTCACATTAAGCAAATAATATCATTATGCATATATCCCTTGTTAAGGATGACTTAGTGTTGATCTTATTCCTTGATACCTATTATATTGCATGGAGTAGTATTGCTAGTGCTTAACATGAACTATGATCATGTAATTTGACTAATGGAACATGCAATAAACATTAAAAGATGATTTTTATTATTGTTTAAAGGGGACTAGAGCATGGGGTTATTTTGGTGCTCTTGTTATTCTCCTTAAGGACTTATCTGTAAGCGAACATCCGGGACTTACAGTACAACTGTGAGGGCTATATGGCTCTGGCTTTAGTCATATAGAAGGACCTTTTCTAGCTTGTTAGTGGTATTCCTTTTTGGCGTAAGAATGGCTTGACGAATCAGATATAGTGCGGCCTCTGTCCTTATGAGTATAGGCTGCGTGTTATTGTGCCATTTGGAAGGGGGGCTCTACATCTGTTTGCCGAGTGAAATCTAATGACCCTAACTTGTTAGACGAACCTTCGAAAGACTTCATAGTGTTCCCCTACCTGCTCACCTTAGAAGTGTTTTAGGAGTAATTAACCCGGGCATATGGGCAACACGACTCACTGTGAAAGTGTACAACCTCTGCAGAGTGTAAAACTGTTATAACAGCCGTGCTCACGGTCACGAGTGGCCTTAGACCCTTATGGAATAGTTGATCATTAATAATGAATATGTTTTTGCTATTCGTTAATCATTTTCACATAGATCATATGTTTATTGTTTACATTAAGATATTTTGATATTATTGATATACTGAAATAATGCTAATTAAAAGCTACATGCTGATAAACCAATGTTATGCCTTTGAGCCTCATGAACCCCATGTTACACTTGTTGAGTACGAGATGTACTTACGCTTGTTTATTTTTCTTATTTGGATAAAAATCCCGGATGGGTAACAGATGGTGCAAGTAGTGACTACTACTACTTTCCGGAAGATTACTAGACTTGCAGTCAACCAGTCAATATGTCTGTGCTTGGAGCTACCACGAGAGTTTTATATTTTTACTTCCGCTACAATTGTGTAAAGACTATGTGATAATAATCGTGATGTAATAACATTTGTGATGATACTTCCTTTATAATTTGTTAACTTATGTGTGATTGATCTCTGGGCACACATAAGAGTATGCACTCTATTTGGTCGTTAAATGGGTGTGACAAATTGGTATCAGAGCTTTTATTGACTGTAGGACGCAAGCCTAGCCAGAAATGGTCGATTTAGTATCTTCTTTTTTACTATTTTATGCTTATTATCTTGCTCTTGTTATTTGATAATTTTTTATGCTTCTTATGTCTCATTCTATTACGAAATTTTATCTCTATTCTAATTACATCTAAAAACTCTGTAGATGGTTCATGGCCGCAAGACTGCCCGCATCACCACTGGAGGACACTACCCACCTCGTGCTTTGCTTGCACCTGAAGAGCCACAAGAGGAAGTACCCCACAAGAAGGAGCGTACCCCTAAAGCACCAATCCAAGCGCCAGCACCTCCTCAGGAAGAACCCGAGCCTGAAGAAGATCCTGAGATCATTGAGATTGAAGATGATGAAGAGGAGAAAGCCAATGGAGGAGAGCAACCCCCGTCTCCACCACATGATGAAGCTGCTGAGGATGTGCCACCTCCTCCAATGGGATGGACTGTGAAGATCTACCACATGGCTGGAGGAGATGCTGTCTCTCACCATCGACTTGTGGGAATGCTCTCTGCCTACTTTGCTGATTGGCATCCAGCTGTGGACTACGTCTGTTGGGAGTACACCCATCCGCTGGAGGACACTTACTGGAAGGCAAGAGTGAGTATTTTTCCTAAGAATGAGGGAAAATGGGCATACCAGCTGGACATGATGTATGCTCACATGGGTCGTCGAGCTACCATGGAGGCTAGCATTGAAGACGCCGCTTTTGAAGCATGTATGGGCCTTCGCTACCTTCGCTTTGACAGCATGAAGCATGATATTCACCGTTACTTCCCTTGTGCACACCCCGACCTTGGATGGGCCATGATGGATCCAGTACAGTTGGAACCACTTCCTCGGGTGATGGAGAGGAAGCTGCAGTTAAAGGAGATGGTGAAGGCATAGGGGAAGGCTATCAAGAGGTGCCGAGCAATGATTGATGAACTCCGAGCAAATCAAGGCATGGCCAAGATTTATGAGACATTAGATCATGAGCCACATCATTAGAAAATAGGAGTCCTTTATGTAATAAGAACGTTTTTAGTAACGTCAGTTGAGTCTTCAAGTCTGTCGTGTGGTTTGAACTTTGGTATGATAGTTACTTTATCATTATGCTTATGTGTGAGTTTGATTTTGTTATGAGTGTTGGGGCTTGTATGTATGTCTACTGTAACACCCCTGGGTGTTAAACTTGCATTCATATCTCAAATCATGAGCATTACCATTTCATACATGTTCATTATCGCATGTAATTTAAATTGGCATTAATACAAATTTTGAAAACACATGTTTGAACCCTGAATTAGTAAAAATTCTAGTTAAGAGTGGTAAAAATTTGTTGTGCTATAACTCTAAATGACTTAGAATTAATTAACATGATTTTTGGAGCAATTTTTTCATTCAAAATCTCCCCAAATTTTGCTTTTAAAAATATTCCACAAAAATGAGTTTTTATTTAAAAATTTGGCTTTAAATCATTAATTCAAAATCTATTTAGAATTTTGAAAAGTGCCCTAAATGAAAGTTGTACAGAATTAAATTTTGAACAACTTTTGTTTTGGGGGTAACTTGTGAAAATGTCTTTTTCATCTTCAAAATTTGAATTTGAATCAAATTATAAAATCTGAAATTCATTTATAAAAGGAAAACGAATTTTTCAGCCTAACGGGCCGCCGCCCCACTTCCGGCCCAACGGCCGAAGCCGGCCCGCGTCCACGTCCGTGTTTCGCCTCCGCCCGCGCGCGCTCACCGCGCCAGCGTGACCGGCCGCGGTCAGGAGCCGCCCGCCCCGTGGCCGCCGGCGTACGGCTCCGCCCGACGCGTGGCTGCAGTGGCCCCCACGGCTGCGCCACGCCTCCAAAACAGCCGACCCGAGCCGCTGCTCTCGCCATCCTCGCCATTCCGCTCCCCGCCTGCTCGCTTTCGCCTCCTGCAGCTCAGCTCGTCGCGGCAGCCGCCGTGCCATCGCCGCCGCCGTTCCGCCCTCGCTGCTCTACCTCTCTTCGATTCGCCACACCCCCGGCTCCGCCTCGCCTTTGGTTTTCCTGGACACGAACCATCTCCGCGGCTCGTGCTAAGGTGAGGGCCAATTTGGCCGCACTCCTCCTCTGCTGCCGCCATGGCCGCCGTTGGCCGACGCTCGTGGCCGGAGCTCCTCCGTCGTTTTTCTCCCTCCATTTTTCCCTTGTCACGACCGGCTCGACCTCGCGGATCTCACGCGCGCCTCATCGGCCACCACCGTGGCCTGCACCGGCCGGCCACCGTGCGATAGCACCGCCGCCCCGCCATGCGCGCCGGCGAGCTCAATGCCGAGCTCGTCTCGCCATATGCTAGGCACCTTCGGTTTCGCCTCTCTGCGGGGAAGCTGCTGGTGGTGACCTCACCGCCGGCGAGCTCACCGGCGGCGAGAACCGCGCGGTCAGCGTTTCCCTCTTCTCTGTGTGGCTGACACGTGGGGTCACGGGACCACCTATCTGCCTCCTCTCGCGCTCGCGTGTGCACTGCACCGGGTGCACCCAGCATTTCCAGCGGCTGATGTTAAAAGGATTTTCAAAAATAATTTTTCAGAAATTGTTAAAAGGGTTTCTAAAATCCAGAAATTGCTCATTTTAGCTCCAAAAATTTAGAAACAAATTTTGTAATGTTTCTCATGAGTAGATCTATAGTTTAAAAATATTGCATGTCAAGTTTGAAATACTTTTCTGTAGAGTTTTTATTTAATCACTGAAATTGCTGTTTTCTTGTTAAATATGTAATAAATCATAGAAAGTTCAGAAAAATATGGTTCCACTTGCATTAATTTTCTTTTGTGATGTACTTTCTAGGAAAAATGTATTTCATGCATGTTCTGTAGAAAAATCTTGAGGTGTAGTACAAGTGTTTAATATTGCTAATAATTATTATTTTTGCTAGAGAGAAAATATGAATAAAACATGCATGTAATAATTTTTCTATAGGGATTGTTTATTGTGTAGAATGGAGGAAAAATGTTAAATCTGTTGTTTGATACTTTTCATAGTATAAAGTATTTTTATGCTCATTTTTAGGCCCTAGCTTGTTATTTTTGTGAAGGCAGTTCTATTAATCCAAATGCAATGAATTTTTTGTGGTATGCTAGATTTGATGATATAAAGTTACTGTAATTTTCTCAGATTTTTCTGTGCTACAAAAATAGGTGTTGCTGTTCAAACCTAGTTGTAATTAAAGTTTAAATTAACCTTGTTAATGCAGGATTAGTTAATAAAGTTTTCTTTGGTGTATCTTTGAAGCATTTATTAAGATGTGTTGACTTAGCATAGTAGTAGTAGAAGAGAATACAGTAGATGACATGTGCTTGTAGTACATGTTCTTGGATGATGTTGACTACCTTGTAGAAGAATTGTATTCCTACTTTATGAAATAAAGTAAACCTATTTATCCACATTTCATTCATCATGACCATTACATGTCATTTCTGCAATGCACCTAGGCATAAGCACTTATATGGTTGCATCATACAGGATCGCAGGAAGTAACACCGGTAGCAGTTCCCGAGGAGCAGGAAGTGCCCGAAGCTGACGAAGAGGTCGGTGAGGATCTTCCAGAGTGCCTAGACCACCGTCCGAGCTCTTTCGAGAGAGGCAAGCCCCGGAGCATTTTTCTCCCCCGGTTTACAATAATTTTATTAAAGCTTTATTTTAACTGCTGTATTATGTTTAGGAGTTATTTGCAACCGTTGTTGCATTATACCTTGTTTACTCCGTTCTACCATATCCTTGTCACCTTGTTACTCGCAGTCAAGTAATTGCTTAGCTTGCTTAGACCGGTAGAAGTCGGGTGATTTCCTGTCACCTGCGAGCTATAGGTGGTTATCTGGATCTGCTTGAGAAAGTATGTCATCTGAGAATGACTAAGTGTTGATGTGAAATTGAGACCGGACGGAAACTTGCAGGGTTTCAGATTGTAGTGTTTTCCGTCTGTGTCAATTAAGGACCGACCGTTGTTGGGCCTCGAGTCATGTTGAATGCATGCCTTACATTTAGCTGGCTGAATAATGTACCTTTCAACCGTGAAGCTAGGAGATTATTCGGGCCGAGTGGATTGCCCGCAACGCACTGTACCGGAGCAGTAGTGGCAGGATACGGGGGCGCGTTGATAAGGCCAAAGAGCAGTCGGGCGCCCCTCGGGTACATGTGGTTCCTGGCAAGCTCGTGACTTTACCTGAATGATTGACTCGGTGACCAACATCTCACTTTAGCGGGTGAGTGAGGTTTGTGTGAGGAATAAATTACCAGCTAGTTAATAATCGATTCGAATCGCCTTCGTTCACTGGATAATGAATACTTGACTTGAGTGACTTCATCGTAGTAATTCTGATGGAACACTTGGACAGTTATATGGAATATGACATGATTAAAGTCGTTAATGATCATTGGTTATCCTTACCTGTTTAATTACATGTTACTGTAGTACAGGTGCAAATGTAGTTAATAGGTCAATAAAGATTTAACTTGATGCACTTTTTAGGTGGCTTATTTAAGTACTAACTTGGGGGTTCTTGCACCATATTTCTCTTTCGTTGCTCATACGGCGTGCTATTATATGAGTGCCACTTAATTGAGTGGTAATGTATGGATCAGTTGCCTCTACGCCTCGGTAAGTGTGAGATGTGAGAGCATGATCGGATACACCGCCGATCTAGGAAAAGTGCTTATATGATACTAGAGTACTTACATATTTTACGCATGTTTTTACAAAAGTGTCGCATGTGTGGTTATTCCGTCCATTGAGGTGATGCCGTCAATAGGACGATGTTTTGGGTAGTTACTACCGTTGTACGCGTATCTGGGGATTCGTGTAGAGCGTGTAGATAGATTTACTGCTTTCATGCATGCATGGGGAATTGGGTTGAAATGAATTTTCCGCAGGTACATAACAGCGTTTCTCGTGTAGAACGTATTAGTTACGTATATGAGAGATCGCCTGTATGCCACCGAATTCATTGCTAGATATCATTTATTTCTTAAGTTTGTGAGGACGTACGAAACGTACATGCATCATATTGCTTGTGCATTTCATTCATGTCATGCATTCCTCCCCTTATAAATTGATTATCCCCTTTTGATAAAAATTGTACCAACTTAAAATATGTTCTCACCGGGTAATCAAAACTTTTGGTACAGATGGCCTGCACAAAGCAGACTGCCCGTAAGTCCACAGGTGGAAGAGCACCTGACACCAGTTGGCCCCGCGGGAGCGCCGCAGCACGGACACCTTTCTGAGCGAGTTTGGCATGCCAACTTTGCTTTGGAGAGTGCTCCATGATGTGGGGTACCCGGAGGGTCAGGAGCCAGTGTACTCTTGGAGTGAGAGCCAGTTAGCTGAGGATAGACTGGCAGTAGTGGAGATCACCGTCCCTGCTCTTGGTGATGCTCCAGAGTGGGATGGTTGGCACTTGGAGTTTGAGGGACGCACTCCGGTTGAGGGTGCAGAGGGAGCTGCTTTTCGTGTCATCAGGGACATAATGAACAGATTTCCCAACGAGCTGGCAGCAGTCTTGGCTGGTACTTTTCCTAGAGATGATCCTCGCGATGCCATTTGGGTGCAGCTGCAAGGAAGTGCTTTAGTCAGAGGCCCAAACGAAGGACAGGCTAGCGACAACCACGCTATGAGTGCCATGTATGCAGCTATCAGAGCATATCAGGGTCTTGAGTGCACCTATTGGACTTTGACTGGTTTGCGTGGTGATGATCGGCTCAAAGCAAGAAAACAAAAGAAGAAGCAGGCACGTGCTATAGCTAGTTTGCAGGAGCAGTTGCTGACATGAGCTTGCAGCGAGACTAGGCTATCGAGAGAGGTGATAGTGCTCTACAGCGGGTGCATACGTTGACTCAGGCCAACAATAATGCAGACCGCATGATTGGATAGTTGGTTCAGGAGAGGAATGAAGCCTGGAACGAGAGGAACTTTCTGAGGCAGAGGGTCGAGGAGCTAGAGGAGTACAATGTCAACTTGCATGAGGAGTTTCATGTGCTCTACAACAGGATTGGCCCGTATGCTCCTCCAGAAGCCGCCGGTATGGACGTCGACGACGACGAGGATGAGCCTGTAGCCGCACCTATCGACGACGACGACGTTGCTACTGATGGTAGCGATGGTGACGTCTCCGAACCCGACGATGGCCCCGAGGAGTAGGCTAGTTGCTTTGCGTTAGCTACTAGGCCCTGTCACGATGACCTTTCTTTTGGCTTCATGTATCTTGATGTATCTCGTTCGAACCTTGAGACTTGGTAGAATGTTGGATCTTAGTTGTTTATGCGATACCTGAGCGTATAAAGTCTAGTGTGTGTATGCTAGCAACGTGGTTGTATTGGACGCGATGTTTGCATTTGAAGTAATTTAATTAGTGATGATGTTTTAATTGGAATGCGATTATTGTGCCTCTGTTTTATTGTATGACTTGTTCTCTCCAATGAATTCAGTACGGCATAATTTTTCATTCACTCACAATTACTACAGCTTCACTTAATCATTACTTATTGCTGAAATATGCAGATGACAAACACTCGCCGCGCCACGTATGAGGCTGCTAAAACTGGTGGAAATGGTGCCGGGGCAGGTGGGAGTGGTGAAAACAACGTCAACCATAATGAGCCACACCCGTAGCCGCATTTGCCGCCTCCTCCACCACTCACTGCAGAGGTATTCTTTGCACAGTTTCTGGGAAGTCAGCGCAATGCCAAGCAGTCATAGAAGAACATGGAAGATTTTCTGCGTACCATTGCCAACAATGTGCAACGTGGTAACAACCAAGGTGGTGGCAATGGGGTGAATCAGTATAGCAACTTCAAGGATTTCATGGACACTAGGCCACCAATTTTCAAGGAAGCAACTGAGCCACTTGACGCTGAAGAATGGATCAACACTATGGAAGATAAGTTCTGTGTGTTAAGGCTGACAAAAGTACTGAAGACAGAGTATGCTGCACATCAGTTATAAGGACTAGCAGGGATGTGGTGGAAGCATCATCGCACCACCTTCCCTCCAAATGCTCAGATCTCGTAGAGAGAGTTCACTGAAGCCTTCCGTGGAGTTTATATTCCATCAGGGCTAGTTGAGATGAAGTTGGGAGAGTTCTTGGCGTTAAATCAGGGCACCAAAACCGTGACGCAGTATTTGCATGCCTTCAATAACTTGTGTCGTTATGCTCCCGACATGGTTGACACAGATGCTAAGAGAATTGCTAGCTTCAAGAGAGGGTTAGGTCCGAAGATGATGAAGCATGTGGGTACCAATAACCGCGCCAGATTCAATGACTTCATCAGTGATTGTCTGAAACAAGAGAAGAACAACAACGCGTACACCGCATCCAAGACTCGCAAGAGAGCCTTTGAGTCAGGACCGTCACAGCCAAGAGTTGTCACTGCTAATCATTCGACCTATTGTCCGTCTGCACCAGGTGCAAGGTTTAGGCCACCGTAGCATAAAACCTAGAACTACAAGGGACCGCAGAAGCCGTACAAGATGGCCATGCCTCCAGCAAGGACAGCCGCAACTGCGGGACAAGGTAACTCGAAGGGAGCTATCGGATCTGCTGGTACAGTGAAGGGACCCTGTTATAATTGTGATCAGTCAGGCCACTTTTCCAAGTTCTGTCCTTATCCGCCTAGAAAGAAGCAACAGACCTATAATGCTCGAGTACACCACACCACTGTGGATGAGATTCCTGAGGGAGAGCCCGTAACTGCTGGTAAGTTTCCTGTTAACCAAAACCCTGCAGTTGTTCTATTTGATTCTGGATCATCGCATTCTATCATGAGTCAAGCATTTGCACAGAAACATGAACAACTATGCACAGACTTAAGTTATGGTTACCATATAAGTTCTGCAGGGGCTGATGTTTTAACCAATCAGATGGTTAGGGGGGCAACCCTTGAGTTAGGTAGTCGAAAGTTTCAAGTAAACTTGATAGTTATGCCTGGACTAGTTCTGGATGTCATCATAGGGATGAATTGGATGAAGGAATGGAGAGCAGTTATAAATACAGGATGTCGGGAACTTACCCTGAAGGATCCCTAGGGAGAGGGTACTCTTCAGGTACCATTGCCTAAAAGAACAGACCTTGTGAGTGTGACATGTGCTATGGAAGTCATCCCGATTCATCAGATTCCGGTCGTGTGTGAGTTTCCGAATGTGTTTCTAGATGAGTTACCTGGTCTTCCGCCAGATAGAGATGTTGAGTTTGGAATTGAGTTGATCCCCGGGACAGCTCCAATTTCAAGGAGACCTTATAGGATGCCTCCGGATGAGTTAGCTAAACTGAAAAAGCAACTAGAGGAGTTGTTGAACAAGGGGTTTATCTGGCCAAGTAAGTCTGAATGGGGATGTCCTGCATTGTTTGTGAAAAAAAGAGGGTACTTTGAGAATGTGTGTGGATTATAGACCTCTTAATGCTGTAACTATCAAGAATAAGTATCCCTTACCTCATATTGATGTTTTGTTTGATCAGTTAGCCAAAGCTAGAGTGTTCTCCAAGATAGATTTAAGATCGGGTTACTATCAGATAAAGATTAGACCACAAGATATACCGAAAACCGCCATTTCTACCAGATACGGGTTGTATGAGTATCTTGTTATGTCCTTTGGCTTGACAAATGCTCCTACATACTTTATATATCTGATGAATACGGTTTTCATGCCAGAGTTGGACAAGTTTGTGGTTGTGTTCATTGATGATATTCTAGTATACTCTGAGAATGAGAAAGATCATGAAGAGCATCTGAGAATTGTCTTAACTAGACTGAGAGATCATAAGTTGTATGCTAAGTTTAGCAAGTGTGAATTTTGGTTGAAGAAAGTTCCTTTCCTTGGTCACATTCTGTCAGAGAATGGAGTTTCTGTAGATCCAAGTAAAGTGCAAGAGGTTATGGATTGGAAGACACCAATCATAGTTTCGGAAGTTAGAAGTTTCTTAGGTTTAACTGGTTACTATCGTCGTTTTATCCCAGATTTCTCGAAGATTGCCAAGCCAATGACAAGTCTGCTACAGAAAGATCATAAGTTTGTGTGGACAGAGGAGTGTGAGACAGCTTTCCACACCTTGTGGAAATTGTTGACTACTGCTCCAGTTCTAGCGCAACCGAACATTGAGAAACCTTTTGATGTGTTTTGCGACGCATCAAAAACATGATTAGGTTGTGTTCTTATGCAAGAAGGAAGAGTCATTGCTTATGCCTCCCGTCAGTTGAGAAAGCATGAGATCAACTATCCGACACATGATCTTGAGCTTGCTGCCGTAGTGCTTGCATTAAAAATTTGGAGACATTACTTACTTGGTAATATGTGCAATATTTTCACCGATCACAAGAGTCTCAAGTACATCTTCACCCAACCTAAATTGAATATGAGACAACGAAGATGGTTAGAATTAATCAAAGATTACAACTTGAATGTGCAATATCATCCTAGAAAGGCTAATGTAGTGGCAGATGCTTTGAGTAGAAAGTCACATTGCCTGAATGCGCAACCTTTGCTCGAAGATGGTTTTGATCTAATGCATCCTGCCGTGTTACATAGTATTCAGATTAGTTGTTCTTTGGAGAGTAAGATAATAGAAGGCCAGAAAACCGACAAAGGGATATTCCATATCAAAGAAAAGATTAAAGAAGAACCATCCAAGCACTTTAGAGTGGATGAACATGACGTGTTATGGTTTGATGACCGTCTTGTTGTTCCCAAGGATGGAGAGCTTAAGAATAAACTGATGGATGAGGCTCACCTTTCAAAGTTATCTATCCATCCCAAAAGTAGCAAAATGTACCAAGAACTAAGACCTCGTTATTGGTGGACCAAGATGAAGAAAGAGATTGCAGCATATGTAGCCAGATGTGACACATGTTGTAGGGTAAAGGCTATTCATATGAGACCTGCTAGATTGTTGCAACCTTTGTCTACACCAAGTTGGAAGTGGGATGATATAAGTATGGATTTCGTCATAGGTTTGCCCACTACTCAGAAAGGACATGATTCGATTTGGGTAATTGTGATCGTCTTACAAAGACAACTCACTTTTTACCTGTCAAGACAAGTTATCGACCACCTCAATATGCAGAGAAGTATATTACAGAGATTGTGGGATTACATGGCATACCAAAGACTATAGTGTCTGACAGAGGGTCATAATTCACTGCTCACTTTTGAGAGCACTTGCATAAAGGTTTGGGAACTAGTTTGACTCGTAGCACTGCCTATCATCCTCAAACAGATGGTTAGACCGAAAGAGTTAATGCTGTTTTGGAGGATATGTTAAGAGCCTATGTGTTATCTTCCAGAGGTTCATGGGAGTCATGGTTACCATTAGCAGAGTTCGCTTACAATAATAGTTATCAAGAAAGTATCAAGATGGCACCATTCGAAGCTTTGTATGGCAGAAAGTGTCGAACACCACTTAACTGGATCGAGTCAGGAGAAAGAAGATATTATGGTGTTGACTTCGTAGAAGAAGCCGAGAAGAAAGTTCATATCATTCAGCAAAATATGAAAGCCGCTCAATCATGTCAGAAAAGCTATGCGGATAGAAGAAGGAGACCGCTTGTGTTCGAGGTTGGTGACTATGTTTATCTGAAAGTCACGTCAATCAAGAAGAAACGGTTTGGAGTACGTAGAAAGCTTGCAGCCAGATTTGTGGGACCATATAATATCTTGGAAAGAAAAGGTCTAGTCGCTTATAAGTTAGAGTTACCTGAGACAATGAGTGCTATATTCCCAATTTTTCATGTATCGCATCTCAAGAAGTGTTTGCGTGTTCCCGAGGAAAAAATCGGACCTCGAGGCATAAAGCTCAAGTCAGATTTAGTATATTGTGAGCAACCGGTTCGTGTGTTGGACTCTAAAGACAGGGTTACTCGAAACAGTGTGATAAAAACATATAAGGTACAGTGGAGTCATCATGATGAAGGAGATGCAACTTGGGAAATGAGTATATATCTACAAAAAGCTTATGAGGATTTTTTTAACAAATGGTTCGTAACCCAAATCTCGGGACGAGATTCTTATAAGGGGGAGGGCTGTAACACCCCTGGGTGTTAAGCATGCATTCATATCCCAAATCATGAGCATTACCATTTCATACATGTTCATTATCGCATGCAATTTAAATTGACATTAATTCAAATTTTGAAAACACATGTTTGAACCCTGAATTAGTAAAAATTCTAGTTAAGAGTGGTAAAAATTTGTTGTGCTATAACTCTAAATGACTTAGAATTAATTAACATGATTTTTGGAGCAATTTTTATATTCAAAATCTCCCCAAATTTTGCTTTTAAAAATATTCCAGAAAAATGAGTTTTTATTTAAAAATTTGACTTTAAATCATTAATTCAAAATCTATTTAGAATTTTGTAAAGTGCCATAAATGAAAGTTGTAGAGAATTAAATTTTGAACAACTTTTGTTTTGGGGGCAACTTGTGAAAATGTCTTTTTCATCTTTAAAATTTGAATTTGAATCAAATTATAAAATCTGGAATTCATTTATAAAAGGAAAACGAATTTTTCAGCCTAACGGGCCGCCGCCCCACTTCCGGCCCAACGGCCGAAGCCGGCCCGCGTCTGCTTCCGCGTTTCGCCTCCGCCCGCGTGCGCTCGCCACGCCAGCGCGACCGGCCACGGTCAGGAGCCGCCCGCCCCGTGGCCACCGGCGTACAGCTCCGCCCGACGCGTGGCCGCAATGGCCGCCACGGCTGCGCCACGCCTCCAAAATAGCCGACTTGAGCCGCTGCTCTCGCCATCCTCGCCATTCTGCTCCCTGCCTGCTCGCTTTCGCCTCCCGTAGCTTAGCTCGCCGCGGCAGCCACCGTGCCATCGCCGCCGCCGTTCCGCCCTCGCTGCTCTACCTCTCTTCGATTCGCCACACCCCCGGCTTCGCCTCGCCTTTGGCTTTCCCGAACACGAACCATCTCCGCGGCTCGTGCTCAGGTGAGGGCCAATTTGGCCGCACTCCTCCTCCACTGTCGCCATGGCCGCCGTTGGTCGGCGCTCGTGGTCGGAGCTCCTCTGTCGTTTTTCTCCCTCAATTTTTCCCTTGTCACGACCGCCTCCACCTCGCGGATCTCACGCGCGCCTCATCGGCCACCACCGTGGCCAGCACCGGCCGGCCACCGTGCGACAGCACCGCCGCCCCGCCATGTGCGCCGGCGAGCTCAATGCCGAGCTCGTCTGGCCACATGCTAGGCACCTTCGGTTTCGCCTCTCTGCGGGAAAGCTGCTGGTGGTGACCTCACCGCCGGCGAGCTCACTGGCGGCGAGAACCGCGCGGTCAGCGTTTCCCTCTCCTTTGTGTGGCTGACACGTGGGGTCATGGGCCCACCTGTCTGCCTCCTCTCGCGCTCGCGTGTGCACTGCACCGGGTGCACCCAGCATTTCCAGCGGCTGATGTTAAAAGGATTTTCAAAAATATTTTTTCAGAAATTATTAAAAGGGTTTCTAAAATCCAGAACTTTCTCATTTTAGCTCCAAAAATTTTGAAACAAATTTTGTAATGTTTCTCATGAGTAGATATACAGTTTAAAAATATTGCATGTCAAGTTTGAAATACTTTTCTGTAGAGTTTTTATTTAATCACTGAAATTACTGTTTTCTTGTTAAATATGTAATAAATCATAGAAAGTTCAGAAAAATATGGTTCCACTTGCATTAATTTTCTTTTGTGATGTACTTTCTAGGAAAAATGTATGCCATGCATGTTCTGTAGAAAAATCTTGAGGTGTAGTACAAGTGTTTAATATTGCTAATAATTGTTATTTTTGTTAGAGAGAAAAATATGAATAAAACATGCATGTAATAATTTTTCTATGGGGATTATTTATTGTGTAGAATAGAGGAAAAATGTTAAATCTGTTGTTTGATACTTTTCATAGTATAAAGTATTTTTATGCTCATTTTTATGTCCTAGATTGTTATTTTTGTGAAGGTAGTTCTAGTAATCCAAATGCAATGAAATTTTTGTGGTATGCTAGATTTGATGATATAAAGTTGCTGTAATTTTCTCAGATTTTTCTGTGTTACAAAAATAGGTGTTGCTGTTCAAACCTAGTTGTAATTAAAGTTTAAATTAACCTTGTTAATGCAGGATTAGTTAATAAGGTTTTCTTTGGTGTCTCTTTGAAGCATTTATTAAAATGTGTTGATTTAGCATAGTAGTAGTAGAAGAGAATACAGTAGATGACATGTGCTTGTAGTACATGTTCTTGGATGATGTTGACTACCTTGTAAAAGAATTGTATTCCTACTTTATGAAATAAAGTAAACCTATTTATCTATATTTCATTCATCATGACCATTACATGTCATTTCTGCAATGCACCTAGGCATAAGCACTTATACGGTTGCATCATACAGGATCGCAGGAAGTAACACCGGTAGCAGTTTTCAAAGAGCAGGAAGTGCCCGAACCCGATGAGGAGGTCGGTGAGGATCTTCCAGAGTGCCCAGACCACCGTCCGAGCTCTTTCGAGAGAGGCAAGCCCCGGAGCATTTTCTCCCCTGGTTTGCAATAATTTTATTAATGCTTTATTTTAACTGTTGCATTATGTTTAGGAGTTGTTTGCAACCGTTGCTGCATTATACCTTGTTTACTCTGTTCTACCCTATCCTTGTCACCTTGTTATTCGCAGTCAAGTAATTGCTTAGCTTGCTTAGACCGGTAGAAGTCGGGTGATTTCCTGTCACCTGCGAGCTATAGGTGGTTACCTGGATCTGCTTGAGAAAGTATGTCATCTGAGAATAACTAAGTGTTGATGTGAAATTGAGACCGGACGGAAACTTGCAGGGTTTCGGACTATAGTGTTTTCCGTCTGTGTCGATTAAGGACCGACCGTTGTTGGGCCTTGAGTTATGTTGAACGCATGCCTTATATTTAGCTGGCCGAATAATGTACCTTTCGACCGTGAAGCTGGGAGATTATTCGGGCCGAGTGGATTGCCCGCAACGCACTATACCGGAGCAGTAGTGGCAGGATACGGGGGTGCGATGATAAGGCCAAAGAGTAGTCGGACGGCCCCGGGTACATGTGGTTCCTAGCAAGCTCGCGACTTTACCTGAATGATTGACTCGGTGACCAACACCTCACTTTAGCGGGTGAGTGAGGTTTGTGTGAGGAATAAATTATCAGCTGGTTAATAATCGATTCGAATCGCCATCGTTCACTGGATAGTGAACACTTGACTTGAGTGACTTTATCGTAGTAATTCTGATGGAACACTTAGACAGTTATATGGAATATGACATGATTAAAGTCGTTAATGATCATTAGTTATCCTTACCTATTTAATTACATGTTACTCTAGTACAGGTGCAAATGTAGTTAACAGGTTAATAAAGATTTAACTTGATGCAAAGCTTTTGGAAAGATTCTTTAAATGCTAAAAATGTCTTTTTGCAAATGAGTCAGCTACCCCACCAGAAAGCCTGTTATGATTCCTTGGTGTCCTTTATTTTTAGTTCTGTCGGGTAAGTCTAGCTGAGTACCTTCTCGTACTCAGGGCTTTGTTCCCACTTGTTGCATATGGGCAGATGTATTACGGCTACTGTGTCAACTGCCTTTATCCTACGATGGGAGAAGCTTAGAACCATGAGCAATGGTCATTCACTACATCTCGTCTGATGCTTTTGTTGAAAGATGATCCTGAGCTGGCACTGTATTTTGAACTCTGTGTGAGTGTGTGATTTGAACTAAATGCTTCTGCTACTTTTATTTGAAACTGATTTGTAATAACTATGTTTAAACTCCTATGTATTTGTGACGTGAATTTTTATGTAACTTGTGATGGTGACCGCTGAACTTATTACGATCTTGGCTGGTATGTAAGTTGGTTTGAAATCCGTCGTGATTTCACGGACTACCGGGTTATACGGGCTTAAGTTTGCTAAATCGTCTGCTCGGTGGATGATTTTCTTACTTAATCTCATATAATTGGTCAGTTCTGTTACATCTACAAGTTCCTTTTTTAAGAATAAAAAGTTTATTAGTCAAGGGAACAATAGTTGGGTTTGGTATTGTCACGTTTCTGTCCTTGCTGTTTTCTGGAGCAGTCTGCAATGTTTCTGCTATGGTTTAAAAACAGTTTGTGCAACATTTATAAAATTTTTATGAGAGAAACTAGGCTTAAGAACCTTTCAAATGCCACTGGAATCACCTTTTTATCTGATCTGGTTCGAGAGATATATCTGTCACAAGTTAAAATTTCTGCACAGTCTAGAATCTAGAACAGTTTCTGTTGCGGCCTATTTTTCATTAATTAACAACAGAATCTGGTCTTATGGTCCAAATAAAAGTTCTGGAGAACTTTATAAGCTTTCCAACCATATAAAGCACGCCTCTATTGGACTTCTATAGCTCGAGATATGATTGATTTACTAAACTGTTAACATTGATATTCGTCCAGAAAACTTTCAGATCTCATTCTTTATCTTATAAGTGGTTGATAATATGGAAATCTCAAAGTTTATATTCTTATGGATGGCAGATGGCCAAAAGAGGAAGAGGCAGGGGTCGTGGAGGTGTTCCCCCAAATCCCCCACCACCACCGCCACCAACTATTGAGCAACTTTTGGCAGTGCAGACACAGCTTATGCAATAACTGGTGCAGAACCAACATAATCAGCCAGTTGCTGGGGCACAACTATGTGATAAGCATGGTGAGTTTTTGAAGGGTCATCCCCTGGTGTTCATGCATGCCGCTGATCCATTAGAAGCAGATGATTGGCTTCGTGCCATGGAAAAGCAACTCAATATTGCACAATGTGATGACCGGCAGAAGGTGTTGTTTGCTTCTGGACAACTCCAGGGAGAAGCTCAGGACTGGTGGGAATCGTATGAGTATGGTCGCCCCGCCAATGCTCCCGCGGTCACTTGGCAGGAGTTTAGAGAGAACTTCAGGGCTTACCATATACTAGAAGGGATAATAGAACTGAAGGCAGAGGAATTTAGAAACTTGAACCAAGGGTCATTGTCTGTAACTGAGTATCGTGACAGGTTTGCCCAGTTGTCATGATATGCTCCACATGAGGTGGATAATGACAATGATAAGCAGCGCCGCTTCTTCAAGGGATTGTATGATGGACTACAATTGCAGCTGATGTCCAATACTTATTCCAATTTTCAGACGCTTGTGAACCGCGCTATCGTGGTGGATAACAAGCGCAAGGAGATGGATGCCAAGAGAAAAAGGCTTCAGGGATAGACTTCTGGTAGTAACACTCGTCCATGTACTGGGTTCCAGCAGGGTAATCAACAGAGGCCTCCTTCTGGTCAGTGGAATCGTGGTCAGCCATTCCAGCCGCAGAATGGCAACCAACGCCCTCCGCAGCAGAGTGGGAATTAGCCTCAGCGTCAGGGTCCTTCCAATAATACTCCAATGAAGACCAGTGCTCCCAATACCCCCAACAAGTGTTTTCGATGTGGGAAAGAGGGTCACTTGTCTTACAATTGCCTTGAGAAGCCCAACCAGCAGACTCCCTAGAGGCAGGGTAGTCACCAGAAGCCTGCACCTAATACTGGAAGGGTGAACCACTTGTCCTAGAAAACAACAGTGGAGGAACCGGAAGTTATGCTTGGTACGTTCGATGTCCATTCCACTCCCGCCACTGTTCTTTTTTATTCTGGAGCATCACATTCTTTCATATCACAATCATTTGTTAGAATACATAGAATTTATTTGTGTGCCATGAAGAACCCTATATTAGTAAACTCACCTGGTGGAAGCATGCTAGCATCTTATCGTTGTCTCCCGATTAGTCTCATTCTAAGGGGGGGGTAGAATTTAAGGTGAGTCCTATAGTATTGAGAACAGCTGGGATTGATCTCATATTGGGAATGGATTGGATGATGCAACAACAAGCAGAGATTCAGTGCAAAGGGAAATCAGTAGTGCTAACAACACCGAAGGGAGATAGGATCAGAGTTGATGTGAAAGTGCAAAAACAGGAGACCACTACAGTGAACCAGCTTTATGATGGTGCCAACAAGGAGGACCAGGTTGTGGAGGAGTTCTCCGATGTGTTTCCTAAGGAATTGCCAGGTATGCCACCAGACCGTGACATTGAATTTATTATTGAATTATTACCTGGAACTACACCCATAGCTAAGCGTCCATATAGAATGGGAGTAGATGAATTAGAAGAACTTAAGAAACAAATTAAGGAATTGCAGGATAAGGGTTTCATTCATCCTAGTTCTTCACCTTAGGGAGCACCAGTGATTTTTGTGGATAAGAAAGATGGCACTCAGAGGATGTGTGTAGATTATCGGTCGCTCATTGAGGTTACCATCAAGAATAAGTACCCGTTGCGTAGAATTGATGACTTGTTTGATCAGTTAAGAGGTGCTTGTGTATTCTCTAAGATTGATCTTCGTTCTAGATATCATCAGTTGAAGATTCGTGCTAGTGATATACCAAAGACAGCTTTTACCACACGGTATGGGTTATATGAGTATACAGTGATATCTTTTGGTCTAACTAATGCCCCTGCATACTTTATGTATTTGATGAATAAGGTGTTCATGGAATATCTGGACAAGTTTGTAGTGGTATTCATTGATGATATTCTAGTATTCTCCAAGACTGAGGAGGAACATGCCAAACATTTGAGGTTGGTCTTGCAAAAGCTCAGAGAACACCAGCTATATGCCAAGCGGAGTAAATGTGAATTTTGGTTGAAGGAAGTTTCCTTCCTTGGTCATGTTGTCTCAAATGGAGGAATTTCAGTAGATCCTAGCAAAGTGAAAGATGTATTGGACTAGAAGCCACCAACCAATGTAAGTGAGATCTGTAGTTTCTTGGGATTAGCAGGCTATTACAGGAGATTTATAGAGGGATTTTCTAAGCTTGCGAAGCCAATGACTGCACTATTGGAGAAGAATGCTAAGTTTGTGTAGTCTGAGAAGTGTCAGGCTAATTTTGAGGAATTAAAGAAAAGATTGACCACTGCACCCGTATTAGTTTTTCCAGATCTGAGTAAATATTTCTCTATCTACTGTGATGCATCTCATTTGGGTTTAGGATGTGTTCTTATGCAAGAAGGTAGAGTTGTGGCATATGCATCGAGACAGTTGAGAAAGCATGAATTAAATTATCCTACTCATGACTTGGAATTAGCTGCAGTGGTTCATGCACTAAAGATATGGAGACACTATTTGATCGGACATAAGAGTGATGTATACACTGATCACAAGAGTCTGAAGTATATCTTTACTCAATCAGATCTGAACTTGAGGCAGCGTAGATGGTTGGAGTTAATAAAGGATTATGATCTAGAGGTGCATTATCACCCAAGAAAGGCTAACGTCGTTGCTGATGCTCTTAGTAGGAAAAGCTACGCTAATGAAGTGCAAGTAATGCCTATACCAAGAGAGTTGTGTGCTGAATGTGAGCATCTGAACTTAGGGTTTACCACCAATGCAGTAGAATTGGTACTAGAACCTACTCTGGAACAAGAGATACGCAAGAGTCAGATGAAAGATGCAAAATTGAGAGAGATAGCAGAGAATATAGTGAAGGGCAAATCACTAGGATTCCATAAGGATGATAAGGGTACGTTATGGTTTGGAAAAAGACTGTGTGTGCCAGAGGATAAGACTATCAGAGAGGCAATTTTGAGTGAAGCTCATAAGTCAGCTTATTCCATACATCCTGGGAGTACTAAGATGTATCTAGATCTGAAAGAGAAATATTGGTGGTATGGCTTGAAAAGAGATGTTGCTGAGTATGTTGCCTTGTGTGACACATGTCAGAGGGTGAAAGCTGAACACCAGAGACCTGCAGGATTGTTACAACCTATGCAGATACCCGAATGGAAATGAGAAGAAGTTGGTATGGATTTTATAGTTGGATTGTCACGTACTCAGAGAGGGTATGATTCAATTTGGGTAATAGTAGATCGTCTAACAAAGGTTGCTCATTTTCTACCAGTTAGGACTACCTATAGCAGTGCAAGATTGGCAGAATTGTATATGGAAAGAATAGTGAGTCTACATGGAGTTCATAAGAAAATTATGGCTGATCGGGGTACCCAGTTTACATCTCATTATTGGCAAAAGATACATGAATCATTAGGAACCAAGCTGAACTTTAGTACAGCCTACCATCCATAGATAGATGGACAGACAGAGAGAATTAATCAGATATTGGAAGATATGCTGAGAGCTTGTGCTTTACAATATGGTGCTAGTTGGGATAAGAGTTTGCCTTATGTAGAGTTCTCTTATAACAATAGTTATCAGAAGAGTCTTCAGATGGCACCGTTTGAGGCTCTGTATGGACAAAAGTGTAGAACCCCGTTGTTCTGGAACCAGACAGGGGAAAGTCAAGTGTTTGGGCCTGATGTACTCAAGGATGCTGAAAAGAAAGTAAAAATGATTAGAGATAATCTGAAAATAGCCCAGTCCAGATAGAAGAGTTATGCTGATACTCGGAGTAGAGAGTTGACTTTTGAAGTAGGTGATTATGTCTACTTGAAAGTATCGCCAATGAGGAGTGTGAAAAGGTTCAACATAAAGGGGAAATTGGTACCAAGGTATATTAGACCTTTCAAGATCATAGAAAGACGTGGTGAGGTGGCATATCAGTTGGAATTACCTGAGAGTTTGGCAGGTGTACATGATGTGTTTCACGTGTCTCAACTTAAGAAATGTTTACGAGTACCAGAGAAGCAGATTCCATTAGAGGAGCTCACTGTTAAAGAGGACCTCACATATGAAGAGTTTCCAGTTAAAATTTTAGAGACTGCTGAAAGAGTCACGAGCAGTCAAACTATTAAGATGTGTAAGGTTCAGTAGAATCGGTACACTGAGGATGAGGCCACTTAGGAAAGAGAAGAGTATCTGAGGAAAACCTACCCGCAACTGTTCGAGTAAGCACCAACCGAATCTCGGGACGAGATTCATCTTAAGGGGGGTAGAATTGTAAACCCTAAAATTTTGGGAAATTTAAAAATAAGTAAATATGATTTTTATGCAATTTTGTGGGCATATAAATTTAGAGTAATAATAATTTTTATTAACTTAAAATCAAATATAAGGGTAGAAACATGTTTGTGCACTTATGCTGTTGCATTTGAATTTTTGTATTGAGTGGTTTGATTCAAATTCAAAATAAGATTCAAAATCATTTGAAAATGCTTTGAAATATTTGAAAAGAAAAAAGAAAAAGGGATTTTATTCTCCTCCCCAGCTTTCGGCCTGTGAAGCCCAGCAGCCCACCAGCTCAGCCGCAGCCCACCATCGCCGCGGTCGCTTGCTCCCGCGCGCGTGGGCAGTCTCCATGCGTGGCCGTTTCCCCGCTTCCCCGCCTTGGGCCGAGCCCAGCTAGCCCAGCTCACGCGCGCTGCCGCGGTTTCCTTCTCACGGCGCGTCGCTGACACCGTGGCTCCACCTGTCAGGGCCACCTTCTTCCTTCCCACGCCAGCGTCGGATTTCTTTCCATTGCTCCCCCGAATCGAATCCGTCTCCAAATCCGTTCTTTCCTTGTTTAGAGCATCCCCGGGCTATATATTCTGAGCTCGCGCATCCCTCCGCTCCATCTTACCTCGAAGCGAAGAACCGACACCATCCCGAGGAGGCCCCGCTCGAACCGCAGTCGGAGTCGTCCGCCATCCCGAGCACCGCACCGTCTCCGGGTCGAATCCATCTTCGGTTCTTACCTTGGTGAGCTCGCCTTGTTCCCCACTCCATCCCGGTGCTTTTCTTTCGCGAGGTAACGCCGCGAATCGTGAGATAGCATTCTCCGGCGATGGCGCCGCCGCGGGACTCGCCGTCGTGACTGTTTTCCGGCCGGAGCACCGCCGTCGGCCGATCCGATCCAATCCGAGCCGTTCGTTTTAAATCCAACGGCCGAGATTAGCCGATACCGGTTCAGTTGTTAGTTTTGCTAAAGAGTCCCTGCACTTTTCTATTATATAACCCGCAGTCCAACGCGTATTCCCGAATTGTGTTTTATTCTTTTGAAAGCGTAGTTTGATCTCAGTCAATTCAAAAATACGTTTTCACTTATTTACAGTTTTGCCACTGATTTTGTTTTAGTCATAATTTCTCCGTTTTAATTCCGATTTGACCCGTTCAAATTGCGTTAGGTTCATATTTGAGAGCTCTACATGTTAGTAGTACTGTACAGTAGGTTTGTGACATTTTATTTTTGAGTTTGAATTAAAGTAATTATTTTTCTATAGGAAATCTTCGTAAATTCATAATTTCGTCGTTTTAGCTCCGTTTTTCGTGATCTTCGCGTCTGTGTGATCCTAGCGAGTTGTAGATTCGTTTTAAAAACTTTTTTATCTTATTTTATTACTGTTGGTGTACTGTTCTAATTATAGTCTTGTTTATTTAAGCATGATTATTCTGGATGAATGTTGTTGCTATTGTTGATCGAGTATAGACGGTGAGCAATTCGTTGGGGATCAGGAGTTTTTCTACGAGCAAGATCATCAGGATCAGTTTGAGCAAGGCAAGTATAGCATGGGATTATCCTTGTTGTCCTATTCACATTAAGCAAATAATATCATTATGCATATATCCCTTGTTAAGGATGACTTAGTGTTGATCTTATTCCTTGATACCTATTATATTGCATGGAGTAGTATTGCTAGTGCTTAACATGAACTATGATCATGTAATTTGACTAATGGAACATGCAATAAACATTAAAAGATGATTTTTATTATTGTTTAAAGGGGACTAGAGCATGGGGTTTTTTTGGTGCTCTTGTTATTCTCCTTAAGGACTTATCTGTAAGCGAACATCCGGGACTTACAGTACAACTGTGAGGGCTATATGGCTCTGGCTTTAGTCATATAGAAGGACCTTTTCTAGCTTGTTAGTGGTATTCCTTTTTGGCGTAAGAATGGCTTGACGAATCGGATATAGTGCGGCCTTTGTCCTTATGAGTATAGGCTGCGTGTTATTGTGCCATTTGGAAGAGGGGCTCTACATCTGTTTGCCGAGTGAAATCTAATGGCCCTAACTTGTTAGACGAACCTTCGAAAGACTTCATAGTGTTCCCCTGCCTGCTCACCTTAGAATTGTTTTAGGAGTAATTAACCCGGGCATATGGGCAACACGACTCACTGTGAAAGTGTACAACCTCTGCAGAGTGTAAAACTGTTATAACAGCCGTGCTCACGGTCACGAGTGGCCTTGGACCCTTATGGAATAGTTGATCATTAATAATGAATATGTTTTTGCTATTCGTTAATCATTTTCACATGGATCATATGTTTATTGTTTACATTGAGATATTTTGATATTATTGATATACTAAAATAATGTTAATTAAAAGCTACATGCTGATAAACCAATGTTATGCCTTTGAGCCTCATGAACCCCATGTTACACTTGTTGAGTACGAGATGTACTTACGCTTGTTTATTTTTCTTATTTGGATAAAAATCCCGGATGGGTAACAGATGGTGCAAGTAGTGACTACTACTACTACTTTCCGGAAGATTACTAGACTTGCAGTCAACCAGTCAATGTGCCTGTGCTTGAAGCTACCACGAGAGTTTTATATTTTTACTTCCGCTACAATTGTGTAAAGACTATGTGATAATAATCGTGATGTAATAACATTTGTGATGATACTTCTTTTATAATTTGTTAACTTATGTGTGATTGATCTCTGGGCACACATAAGAGTATGCACTCTATTTGGTCGTTAAATGGGTGTGACAGGGCTCAGAACAGTATAGCACAATGAGAGCTGGGCCCACCAAATCTAGGGTTTCATAAATAGCTTTCAACCGCCTGTTTAAATGGGTTCACTCCCCCTTTTATAGGTCACGATATATGATGAGGTTCTTTTATAATTGTGCCCCTAGGCAACACGAGCATATTAGTCCTGTATACAAACAAATCTATGAGGGCATCTTGGGTCTTCTCCTTGGCCAACTGCCTTGCTCTATGGGCCTTTATCCCGCATCCATTGGAGGCCCATTTGCCACTCAGGATCCATGCACCATGGGAGATCCCCCTTCGGTTGGCATAAGCCCTCATCGATTCTAGCCGCCTCCCGGGTCTTCCTGTCCACCTTCACGTTGATGTCTTCGCCTTTGCCCTACGCCAAGCCTGCGCCACTCGGGACCTTCGTCGTTGTCCTTGAGTCTTCGCCTGACTAGGGGGCGCAGACGAAGCTTTCCGGCATGATCCCTGCAGATTGTTTCTCATGCGATTTACAACATTAGTCTTTTCGGGTTATGGTGGTGCTTAGCCTCCGCGACTCATATATTTGTGTCCCAACAGCAATAATGGCCATCAGAATCTGTTTGTACCCATGCTTTAATACACTTTTTTTGTAAAATAAATTACTAGCTTCACGACCAGCTAATCTAATTAACTAGGAGTATATCACACTCATCCCTAAGGATTTTCATATAGCAAGTCAATTTGGTCAACCATCGACATGCACCTCTCCTTCGGGTTTTGGCTGTTAATATTTAGATCCTAGCCGTATTCTTCTCTCCATGTTTTCTTTGCATGGGTCTGTCGTTGCAGCGAGTCTGGCGGAAATTTTTTTGGAAGTTTCAAATTTTAAATATAAAATCCCTACCACTGTTAGACCCCGCCTCCGATCTGCACCCTTTGCTTGGCCTATGGTCAGTTGCTAGAGTTAATCGAGTGGTTTAAGATATTATTATAAGATCTTTGAAATATATTGGCCTTGTTTGGTACCGTTTATTTAGGAAGCGCTTCCTAGATAAGTTGTACAAATAGAGTAAAAGTGGCGGTTAAAATAAGCTAGTTTGATCCAGCTTCTGCTTTTTAGTACAAATGAAAGCTATGGAAATAAGCGTGGCCGAAACAAACTACAAAAAAGCGTCTTGTTTGGCTATTGGTTTCAGCTTATTTTAGTCATAAGCAGCTTATAAGCTATACCAACAGGCCCATTATTGAATTAAAAAAAACAAGGCCATTATTATGTTTTTAGATATTTTATTTATACTTGTCTACTCCCTCCACCTTTAAATAAATCAATTTCTAGAGTTGTCTTGAGTCAAGTTTTTTTTTAAATGACTAAATTTATTGAAAAGCATTAATTTTATGATACCAAATTAGTATCATTAGAAGATACATCATAAACTATATTTTCATAATGTACTCATTTGGTGTCACAAGTATTTATACTTTTTTCTATAAATTTTGTTAAAAAATTTTTAACTTAAGACAACTCTAAAAATTGCTTTATCAGAAGCAGAGAGAGTATTAAATTCGTAAGCGGCATATATTGGATGGAGATTTAGGGTTGGTCATAATTTATGGAACATGGGACAGTCTTGCTCTTATAAATACTCCCTCTCTTTCAAATTACAATTCATTTGACTTTTTTGACCAAATATTTGACCACTCGTCTTATTCAAAAATTTTTGTAAACATCATTTCTTTTTGTTATGACTTGCTTTATTAATAAAAGTTCTTCAAGCATGACTTAAATTGGCGTATATTTGCACATATTTTTTTAATAAGATGAGTGGTCAAACTTTTCAGTCAAAAAATTCAAACAAAATATAATTTGGAACTGAGGCAGTGATATATTTTACACCGTACAACTTTGTAGTAGGTATGCTAGGGGTAACTTGAGGTTTTGTCTCTGGTGGTTTCTCAAACGAAAATACTTGAGGTTTTGTCTCTGGTGGTTTCTCAAACGAAAATGAGTTAATTAAACACCATGAAATTTGTGCTAAACAAAAGGACTCTACCTTGCAAAGCTAGAAAGACAGCGCCTTTTCCCTCTTTGTTTCCGTGGAAACTGTAAAGACAGTGTCTTTTTCTTTTCTTTTTCCGTTTAGCAAACTAGAAAGGCACTGGCAACAAATTAAGGCCACGACACGCATAACGTTTCTGGAAGTTCAGTTCAGTTCTGTTAGGATTAAGTCCATTTTTTACCCATTAACTTTTGTAACTTTTGTCTTTGTCTAACTTCGACCTCCAACTACAAAAACATCTAACTTTGACACCTTAATTATCAAAATCGTTCAATTTTGAACTTAGAGCCATTTGTAAACCACTGAAAACTAGTTTGGAGGTCAAAATTGAACAGTTTTGATAGTTGAAGTACCAAAGTTAGACAAAGGAAAGAGTTGAGGGGTCAAAATGATTTTACTAATATATATGTTAAATCTACATGTTATCATTAAAATCAAGTATATTTGAATACGAATTCGAATTCGAGATAGGCACTAGCTTTAAAATACCAGTATAAAATAGATACACCGAAATTTGGATGCCTTGATGAAGAATTCTATGAGGAATGCTCTCTAAAATGGATAAAGAATAAGAATGAGAATCAAAGACAATATAACCAACAAAACAAGCTACAAATTTAAAGAATTGCTAGTTACTCACCTAAAATCAAGGAGATCATGTTAATCTTTCAAAAATCAAGCCCCTCCATGAACAATGTGGTGAAAAATTGCTGCAACATAGAGATAGAGGTGGGGAAAGAAAGACCCCTCCTTGGATGAGTGTGCTTGAGCTGAGTGAGAGAAGAATGAAGTGGTTTGGGGTTTTATACTGTAGGTAGAACACTGCCCGGTAAAAAGAAACTTACAGTGATATTGTTATTGCTGATGCTAGGTTAATTTTTTGGTCCTTCAATTCTTGTCTTTGCCTAATTTTGATCCCTAACTAAAACCGTCTAACTTTTTGGCACCCCCGAGCTGGTTTTGATTGGTTTTAGATGACTCTAGGGTCAAAATTGAGGTTTTGGTAGTTGAGGTGCAAAAGTTCGACGGTTTTATAGTTTGAAGTCAAAATTAGTTGAGAGGCTAAAATTGGAATTAATCCATTTTTCTATAAAACTCAGTCCGGGAGTTGTTATGTTTAGTAGCAGCGTTAAATTATAGTGATTATGTGAAGCACACCCGACTTGATTCCCTCTGAAAAGGCACATCTGGTTGCTGTTTTAAAGGATTTGGATTTATCTGTCATTCGAATCAAGGATGTTTTGCTTAACAAATGTATTCAGATTTTAATTGCCAAGTGAACAAGAAGAAGAAAAAGAAGAAAAAAAAGAAGAAGCAGTGTTTGATACTAGTATAATTATGAAGATCAGATTGTTGGCGTGTTGGGCCGTGCAGGTTGGACATGTTGACCATGCATGGCTGCGCTTTCTTGAGAGACACACTCACAGATTGAGACAGCCGGCGACGCCAAACTTCGAATGATTGGTCTGCTACTTGTTACGACTCACGAACCTTCACAGTTCAACTCGATTCCAATGGAGTTTGTTGTACAAATTCGGATATAATTTGGGTGTAAAATCTGAGGGGAACTAGAGGCAAGACTGGGCTGTGCAGCAGCATGTAACACCCTAAAATTTTGGCATGATTTAAAAATAGGTGAGTATGAATTTTTTTATGTATTTTTGTGAGCATACAAACTTAGAAAAGTAATAATTTTTTAACTTAAAATCAAATATAAGGGTAGGAACATGTTTGTGCATTCATGCTACTGCATTTGAAATTTTGTATTGTGTGCTCTATTTGAAAATTCAAAAGAGGATTCAAAATATATTTGGAAAATGCTTTGGAAAATTGGAAAAGAAAAAGAAAAGATTTTATCTCTCCTTGTGGCTTTCGGCCAGCATTGGCCCAGCCCAGCTCAGCGGCAGCGCGCCCACGCTCGCTTTTTCATCGTGCGCGGCCCGTCTTCCCTTCCCCGCTTCCCGCCTGGGCCGAGCCCAGCGAGCCGCCACTGGCCCAGCTAGCGCAAGCGCGCGCCGACGACCGCCTGTCAGTCGCTGATGCCGTGGACCCGAATGTCAGAGCCGCCTTCCTCCTCAAGTCGAAGCCGTCGTCGCTTTCCTTCTCTACCGACGCCGAATCCCGTGTCCAAATCCTCCCCTTCCTTTCTTGGAACCGTCTTCGGGCTATATAAGCCGAGTCGTGCACTCCTCCGCATCCATATCGCCCTCTCGAAGCCACCGTGGTGCTCGAGAAACTGGTCACCGTGAGCCGCAGCCCTAGCCACCGCCTCTACGAGCGGCACGCCTTCCTCGGTTCATCATCGACTTCGTTTTCGCTCGTGGTGAGTTCGCATTGGTGTTCTCTACCCGCTGGTGTTTTTATTTCGCGAGGTAATGCTCTGTAGCGCGAGATAGACATCTCCGGCCATGGCGCCGCCACGGAAATCGCTGTCGGGTCACTGTGCCGGCCGGAGCGCCGCCGGTTTTTCCCCGATCCAATCTGAGGCGTCCAAATCAAATCCAACGGCCAGGATTAGAAGATACCGGTTCGGCCGGCGTTTTTGTTAAAGAGCCCTTGGGAATTTTAAGTATAGAACCCGCAGTCCAAAACGTATTCCAAAAATACGCTTTCTCCTTCCGAAAACGCAGATTCGTTTTGATAAGTTCAGAAATATACGTTTTCAGCTATTTACAGAGTTGCCACTAATTTTGTTTTAGCCATAACTTCTCCGTTTTAACTCCGATTTGACTCGTTTAAATTTTGTTAGGTTCGTAATTTCATAATCTACATGTTAATACTACTGTTAAGTAGGTTTTTAACTTTTAAAATTCGTGATTAGATTTAATCTATTATTTTAATAGGGAAAATCTTGTTTATTTCATATCTTCTACGTTTCAACTCCGTTTTAAGCCATTCAAGTTGCGTTAGATTCATAGCAATGAGATCTACGCATTTGTAACATTGCTTATCATGTCACTAATATTGGAATTTTATGGTTTGAATCATATCTTAAATAATAATTATGCAACTGGGTTTTGTAAATAAAAATATGATTGGTTTTACTTTAGTTTTATAATTTGAATCTAAATTTGACTTAAATTATAATTTCTATAAAATATCTTATATATGTTTTTATACCATTAGGATACATGAAGCTAATAGTTTTATAGGTAAATCTATCGGTAGTTGTATCTTTTCCAACCGTAGCTCTGATTAGCGTGTTTTTTGCGACTTTGTGTTCGTAGCGATGCGTAGAATCGTGTTTCAAACTCTTTTACTTATTTTTGGTATAATTGGTGTACTGTTCTAATATAGATCTATTGTTTACTTCGTGTATGATTATATGGATGCTTGTTTGGTGCTATATGGTTCAGTCAATCGATGAGGTTTACGTGGTGATAAAGAAGAGGTTCTTTGGAGATTACGAATCTACTGAAGAAGGATTTGAGTTAAAGGCAAGTATAGCATGGGATTATTCTTGTTGTCCTATACACATTAAGCAAATAATATCATTATGCATATATTCCTTGTTAAGGAAGACTTAGTCTTGATCCATTACCTTGACACCCATGATATTGCATTGAGTAGTTTTGCTAGCGCTGAACATAAACTATGATCTTGTAATATGATTAATGAAATATGCAACAACACTAAAAGATGACTTTTTTATTACTGTTTAAAGTGGGCTAGAGCATGTGGTTATTTTTGGTGCTCTAGTTTCTCTCCACAAGGACTCATCTGTGGACGAACATCCGGGATTTACAGTATAACTGTGAGGGCTATAATGGCTCTAGCTTTAGTCAAGTATGAGGACCTTTTCTATCTTGTTAGTGGTAATCCTTTATGGCGTAAGAACGGCTTGACGAATCAGTAATAGTGCGGCCTCTGTCCTTATGTGTATAGGTTGCGTGTTATTGTGCCATTTGGAAGGGGGGCTCTACATCTGTTTGCCGAGTGAATCTAATGGCCCTAACTTGTTAGACGAACCTTTGAAAGACTTCATAGTGAACCCTGCTGACCTTCCTTGGTAGTGGGTCAAGAGGCTGATCACCTCAGGCGAAAGGGTAAATCACGACTCACAGTAAAAGTGTACAACCTCTGCAGAGTGTAAAACTGGTATATCAGCCGTGCTCACAGTCACGAGTGGTCTTGGACCTTCATAGAATAGATGAATATTTATTGGTTTAATATGTGTTTTGCTATTCGTTATTCATATTTACATTGATCATATGTTTATTGTGAGATTAATGCAAACTTGATGCTACTCATGTAATAAAATTGTGACAAATAAAAGCTAATCGCAGTAAACCAGTGTCAACTTTTGAGCCTCATGAAACATATGATATATTTGCTGAGTTCGACATGGACTCACTCTTGCTATTTTCCACATCTCAGGAAGGGTACCAGATTGTTAGATTCTTGAATTGTTACGCTTGTGATCAACCAGTTAGTTTGTTCCTGGAGTAAAGTCTACACCTGGTGTTCGGAGTTGTCTTTTCCGCTGTGTTGCTCTCTAAGGTATATTTTATACTATTGAGTTATGTTTATCAAGCATTTGTCTCTTGATATTACACGTATCTGCGGCTATATGTGAGATTTGACTTCTTTATTTCATATATAGTGTATGTCTGGTTTTGTTCTTAAAACCGGATGTGACAGAGTGGTATCAGAGCAATGCTGACTGTAGGACGCAAGCCTAGTTAGAACTGGACGTTTAGCATGTTTTCATTTTTGCCTATTCCTGGCCTTCTCTTTAACTTTGTTATTTTCTCAAAGTTATGCTTAATTTTATCCCCGTTCTGTTATAAAAATCTTGTCTCTATTTTGAACCTTTTCTCCTTGTCTATTAGATGATTCGTGACAAGAAGACTGTGGACTTCAGAGGTTAAGAGGACTGAATTGTGTTGCTTTTGCTCACATTTGACAAGAAGCCATTAGCAACGCAAAACCAATTACTAGAAGAAATGGCTCAACGTGGAAATTCTCAACAATGCTCATCTCAAGGTCAGGCCAACATATTCAAGGGGCCAGAAAAGATACAAGTAGCAGAAGCTTGGAAGAATATGAAATCCAATAAAGATGTTGATAGTAAGGCACTTGGGAGGTAGGAACAATGTCACTGTTGTAAGCATTATGGTTTTCCGTCTCTTCAAAACGAGTCTAATAAGGGAAAAGTCAAGGTGGATCTAAATTTTGAGGTCAACATGGACAAGAGGAGGAAGGCAATCTCACTAGAACCAATTGTGGAAAGCAATCAGCAATCGAGTTATACTACATTGCCACATGCAGCTCTGATCCCTTGTCAAATAAACCCAAACCTTGAAGAGTTAGAAGCCTCTCAAGCTAAAACTACTCCCCATGAGGTAGTCATAGATGGGTGGACAATTACCTATAAGGAGTATCAACCCCGAAAGGCCAAACGAGCTAAGAAACAAGCCAAAGGGATGAAGGTGAACTTCTATGGCTAGCAAGATAGCAGCATACCAAGCAACAGTTCCGTGGAGTATGACATCACAAAAGATCCAGCTAAGAGAAAATGTTATCATTGCCAGCAGGAAGGACATTATGTCAAATCTTGCTCGCAGAAGAATCAACAACAAGACCCAGGACAGGATGTCCAATAAGAGCATGTGCAAGGAAATAAATTAAAGAGAAATTACATCCAGGGAAGGTTGAAACATATGGATATTACCACCATTCCTGGAGCTAAGGAGGTCGTGTTTGGATCAATTCCTATAAGTTTAGGAAATGCCAAGGTTTTGTTTGACTCCAGTGCCTCACATTCGTTCATATCTAGACAATATGTAGAAGATCATAACATATTTATGCTTCCAAGGAGGAAAACAGTGATGGTTAAAACTCCAAGAGGTGAAATAAAGGCGAACCACGTATGCCCAAAAGTTAGTCTTGACATAAAGGGGGTAAATTTTAAGGCAAACCTCATTGTTTTGGAATTAATAGGCATTGATGTTATCCTTGGAATAGACTGGTTATCTACTTGTAAAGGAGTGATTGAGTATGCCCAACATTCAGTGTTTCTAACTACCTTTTTAGGAGAAAGGATTGAGTATAAGGGTATTAAACCTACACCTGAGGGATACAAGGTTGACCCATCTGAGGGTATGAATACTAAGAACGGTGAAAAGGGATGCGAGATTTCAGATATCATTGTAGAGGATTAAGGAATGCAAGAGATGCTATCTACTCCGGATGCTGCTGCAATCACACCATGTTTAAGAAATAGGAGTTATGTCCCATGTAATAAAACCATTAGTAGCCAAGTTGAGTCGTCTTAATGTGTGGCTTGTAAACTTTTAAGTGTTTAGTTGCTTTGTGCTTATGTTTATGTTTGAGTTGGAATTTCGTAATGAGTGGAATGATTTTTGTGGGTTTGGTCCATGATTTCATTTAGTTTATATGTATAAGGTATAAGGATTAATGAAATAAATAGCTGGGTTTTGGTTATCTCCTGCTTTCTATATCTTGTCTTTCGGAGCAGCCTATCTTTATCAACTTATATCTCTGTTCTTGAAAGACCAAAAATCATGAGAAAATTCTGGACAAGAGTAGATTTCAATATCTTTCTCTAAATGCAAGAACCACCTTCAAGGCTATTTTGGTTTGGGAGATGCAAAAAAATCACAAGGCAATGTATCTGTGCTGTCATAAACCTGGAACAGTTTCTAATATGTACTATTTTCGACCAAGTTAACTACAAAATCTGGAAGTATGTTCTATAAGAAAGTTATAGAGAATTTTATAAGCTTTCCATCGGTGTAAAACTACAGCTTCATGGGAGTAACAGAATGAGAGTTACAGCTGTTTTACTGCACTTCTGTTTTTATATCGTGAGGAAATTTTAGGTTACTTGTTTATAACGTTGCTTTTGAGTTTCATTGGGATGTCAGCACGCCTTTATGCTAGTTAACTCATCTAGAAAGAGGTGCAAGCTACCCTTTTGAGTCCCCTAGTTCATCTCATCTTAGGGGGGTAGCCGAGTTAAAGAAGTTGCAAGTTGTTCAAACATTCCAGCGCTTCACTTGGAAGAATCGATTATCCCCACGGTGGAGAAGTCACTATCGAGTGTAGACATCTTTTCTCAGGATTGATGACTAGTTGGATCATCTACAAGGAGCTCGGGTAATCGTCAAGATGGGTCTTGGTCTTCGCTCTGATCTATCAGCAATTGGGAGTCCAATCTTACTCAAGATAAGTTGGCATCGATACTGGACATCTACAATTGATTCCACGAAGGTTCAGAGGATGTCGACATTATGACTAGTTTATCAAGTGAGCTATGAGGGAAGGAAGTCCTCTATTTGGATAGTTATCTCTAGTGGTGAAGAAGAGCTCAAGAAAGTTGGTGATGGGGAATTCACCTAGGGATGTAAGAGTGACTCAAAGTTTCTTTTAAAAATGATGACATTTAGTTAGAAGTTGAAGGAAGGTTTATCCAAGACTCTCAAGATATTGCTACTAGAGAATATATTAAGTATCTTTGGACTTGTAAACCTCAGAAAAATTATAAAGGCATTGAAGAAGTAAAACTTATGAGTTAGATCTGCCAGATCAAGACAAGAGTGTCCCATCTATCGTGATGCACCATGTCAAGGTGAGGGATGTGTCCTTATGCAAGAAGGAAAATGTGATGGCTTGAGCATTAGGGATGCATGGGAAACATGAGTTGAACTACCTGACACAAGGAAGTGGAGATATCAGTTTTTGCTCTGAAGGTTTTGGAGATATTATCCTATTGGACACAAGTGTGGTATTTACACGGTTTATAAGAGTGACACCTACATGGATTGTAAGAATCTAGTAGACATTATCAATAAGTTGGGGTTGAGCTAGTGACATTATTGTTGGATTGGAATTAATTTTGACTTGGAAGTGTGTTATTACTTGTAAGAGTTGTTACCAATGCCCTTAGCAAAGGAGAATTTTGCTAAGAAGATTCGTACGACACCATGGACTAAGCATCGTTTTTAAGGGTTGTGCAACTTAACCTAAGCATAAATAATCATATGCTTTTCAAAGTTGGTGGTAGAATCTACTTTAGACAAAGAAAGTAAGAAGGCTTCATTGGAAGGTGAATGTATGAAGTAGGAGGTTGGATAGTATGGGTTAGAAAAGAATATAGCCAAACATGATGAGAGTTATTGCATTACAGTTTGAATCAGTGGGACAAGAGTTTATCATACAAGTGACAGCAAGGTGGTCTTTATGAGAAGTGTAAAGAATGTTGATGTGAAGCGCAAGCCAGCATCCCATCGCAATGGTTCAATTAAGGTTGCTAACCAGGAAAACGAGGAGTGGCCTGATAGTTGAAAGTTACCTGAGAATTGGTATAGAGTTACCTCCGGGCTAGGAGGAATACCCATCAAAATCTTGGAAATAGTGAGCCAGTTACCGGAGTAAGATTATCAAGGTATGTAGAAATAATAAAGTGGCACTAAGATGATGAGGCTGCTTGATCAAGTGAAGAAGATCCATAGTCTGAGTTCTCATACCTCTTCGATCAACTTCACCCAAATCTCGGGACGAGATTCATCTTAAGGGGGTAGAATTGTAATACCCTAAAATTTTGGCATGATTTAAAAATAGGTGAGTATGAATTTTTTTATGTATTTTTGTGAGCATACAAACTTAGAAAAGTAATAATTTTTTAACTTAAAATCAAATATAAGGGTAGGAACATGTTTGTGCATTCATGCTACTGCATTTGAAATTTTGTATTGTGTGCTCTATTTGAAAATTCAAAAGAGGATTCAAAATATATTTGAAAAATTCTTTGGAAAATTGGAAAAGAAAAAGAAAATGATTTTTCTCTCCTTATGGCTTTCGGCCCAGTGTTGGCCCAGCCCAGCTCAGCGGCAGCGCGCCCACGCTCGCTTTTCATCGCGCGTGGCCCGTCTTCCCTTCCCCGCTTCCCGCCTAGGCCAAGCCCAGCGAGCCGCCACTAGCCCAGCTAGTGCAAGCGCGCGCCGACGACCGCCTGTCAGTCGCTGACGCCGTGGACCCGAATGTTAGAGCCGCCTTCCTCCTCAAGTCGAAGCCGTCGTCGCTTTCCTTCTCTGCCGATGCCGAATCCCGCGTCCAAATCCTCCCCTTCCTTTCTTGGAACCGTCTTCGGGCTATATAAGCCGAGTCGTGCACTCCTCCGCATCCATATTGCCCTCTCGAAGCCACCGTGGTGCTCGAGAAACTGGTCACCGCGAGCCGCAGCCCTAGCCACCGCCTCTACGAGCCGCACGCCTTCCTCGGTTCATCATCGACTTCGTTTTCGCTCGTGGTGAGTTCGCATTGGTGTTCTCTACCCGCTGGTGTTTTTATTTTGCGAGGTAATGCTCTGTAGCGCGAGATAGACATCTCCAGCCATGGCGCCGCCGCGGAAATCACCGTCGGGTCACTGTGCCGGCTGGAGCGCCGCCGGTTTTTCCCCGATCCAATCTGAGCCGTCCAAATCAAATCCAACGGCCAGGATTAGAAGATACCGGTTTGGCCGGCGTTTTTGTTAAAGAGCCCCTGGAAATTTTAAGTATAGAACCCGCAGTCCAAAATGTATTCCAAAAATATGCTTTCTCCTTCCGAAAACGCAGATTCGTTTTGATAAGTTCGGAAATACGTTTTCAGCTATTTACCAATTTGCCACTGATTTTGTTTTAGCCATAACTTCTCCGTTTTAACTCTGATTTGACTCGTTTAAATTTCGTTAGGTTCGTAATTTCATAATCTACATGTTAATACTACTGTTAAGTAGGTTTTCAACTTTTAAAATTCGTGATTAGATTTAATCTATTATTTTAATAGGAGAAATCTTGTTTATTTCATATCTTCTACGTTTCAACTCCGTTTTAAGCCATTCAAGTTGCGTTAGATTCATAGCAACGAGATCTACGCATTTGTAACAATGTTTATCATGTCACTAATATTGGAATTTCATGGTTTGAATCATATCTTAAATAATAATTATGCAACTGGGTTTTCTAAATAAAAATATGATTTGTTTTACTTTAGTTTTATAATTCGAATCTAAATTTGACTTAAATTATAATTTCTATAAAATATCTTATATATGTTTTTATACCATTAGGATACATGAAGCTAATAGTTTTTTGGGTAAATCTATCGGTAGTTTTATCTTTTCCAACCGTAGCTCCGATTAGCGTGCTTTCTGCGACTTTGTGTTCGTAGCGATGCGTAGAATCGTGTTTCAAACTCTTTTACTTATTTTTGGTATAATTGGTGTACTGTTCTAATATAGATCTATTGTTTGCTTCGTGTATGATTATATGGATGCTTGTGTGGTGCTATATGGTTCAGTCAATCGGTGAGGTTTACGTGGTGATCAAGAAGAGGTTATTTGGAGATTACGAATCTACTGAAGAAGGATTTGAGTTAAAGGAAAGTATAGCATGGGATTATCCTTGTTGTCCTATACACATTAAGCAAATAATATCATTATGCATATATTCCTTGTTAAGGATGACTTAGTCTTGATCCATTACCTTGACACCCATGATATTGCATTGAGTAGTTTTGCTAGCGCTGAACATAAATTATGATCTTGTAATATGATTAATGGAATATGCAACAACACTAAAAGATGACTTTTTGATTACTGTTTAAAGAGGGCTAGAGCATGGGGTTATTTTTGGTGCTCTAGTTTCTCTCCACAAGGACTCATCTGTGGACGAACATCCGGGACTTATAGTACAACTGTGAGGGCTATAATGGCTTTGGCTTTAGTCAAGTATGAGGACCTTTTCTAGCTTGTTAGTGGTAATCCTTTATGGCGTAAGAACAACTTGACGAATCGGGTATAGTGCGACCTCTGTTCTTATGTGTATAGGCTGCATGTTATTGTGCCATTTGGAAGGGGGCTCTACATCTGTTTGCCGAGTGAATCTAATGACCCTAACTTGTTAGACAAACTTTTGAAAGACTTCATAGTGAACCCTACCGACCTTCCTTGGTAGTGGGTCAAGAGGCTGATCACCTCGGGCGAAAGGGTAAATCACGACTCACAGTGAAAGTGTACAACCTCTGCAGAGTGTAAAACTGGTATATCAGCTGTGCTCACGGTCACGAGTGGCCTTGGACCTTCATAGAATAGATGAATATTTATTGGTTTAATATGTGTTTTGCTATTCGTTATTCATATTTACATTGATCATATGTTTATTGTGGGATTAATGCAAACTTGATGCTACTCATGTAATAAAATTGTGACAAATAAAAGCTAATCGCAGTAAACCAGTGTCAACTTTTGAGTCTCATGAAACCTATGATATATTTGCTGAGTTCGACATGGACTCACTCTTGCTATTTCCCACATCTCAGGAAGGGTATCAGATTGTTAGATTCTGGAATTGTTAGGCTTGTTAGTTTGTTCCTGGAGTAAAGTCTACACCCGGTGTTCGGAGTTGTCTTTCCGCTGTGTTGCTCTCTAAGGTTTATTTTATACTATTGAGTTATGTTTATCAAGCATTTGTCTCTTGATATTACACTTATCTACGGCTATATGTGAGATTTGACTTCTTTATTTCACATATAGTGTATGTCTGGTTTTGTCCTTAAAACCGGGTGTGACGCAGCAACAGCAGGGAATGGGATCAGAGGGAGACCGGAGGCCCACATCCAACGCTATGAAATTCTGATGTCGGTCCAGCCCACTGCATAGTTCGTGACAACTACTTCTGTGCTAACTGGAGTATCAAATTCCTCTGTGCTAATTGTATATCTTTGTTATTGTAAAAAAAACAATTGTATATCTTTGTCACATGCCTCCCTTCATATTTTGATCTGCAACAGAACGCATCTCCACTCTCCTACCATAAAAGAGAAATACGGAATAATGCAATTTAAAAAACGATCTAGTGCAAAACATATTTTATAATATGTACATGTGTCCTAGATAAATACAAAATATGTCCGTCGGACTAGCTACCTTTTTGAAAATCAAAAGGAGGTCAGGAAATGCATCCGGCTGATGGACATGACAAAATGTAACAACTTTTTTTGGACGGAAAAGATGTAGAGAATTGGAGGAATTAATGGAGCATTTGTCCTACTGTTCGGCTGTGGATGGTTGGTTATCTGTCACCTAGAGTGACATGCCCCACATCCCAGCCTTCGCTTGACCTATTTTTCAGCTATAGAATAATGTTTTTCTCTTACAACATTTCAGCATAAGACAAATTTTAGCATAAGCGAACAGGGTGGGAGGCATGTTTTTTCTCAGTGTACGGGCGATGCGCAAACATTGCTTCTCTAAGTAATTAAGCACAATACTGTAATCTCGACTGGTTGATCTAAAGAGGTTAGAATTATTTCTGCATCACATTTTTCCTAGTCTTCAATCTGCTCCATGGAAGTGAACATTGAAAATGTGAATTTGTGACGACGCCTGCAAGTCTGAAAACCACCCGCCACCACACACACAGACAAAAATGGTGAGATCTGCCAACCTAGTAGTACTTATTAATGAACTTGTTTTGTGCAGAGGAAATAAATATAGGTATCTGAGGAAATAAATATTTATATCTTTATATTCACCTCAAATAAAAAGAACACAACCTTGTCCAACGGTTGGTTTTCAAGTTCCTCTATTTTTCACTAAAATAATTTTTTAAATAGATACTCCCTCTGTTATATGTGTCGTTTTAGCTTTCTATCAAGTACAATAGAGATTCTCGTGCACCTCTCACAGACACATCTCCCGAGCGACTCTTAAAAAGGGACGGAGTCGGTATACTCTTATTATTTCTGTATACCACGCCCCCTCACAGAACACTGTTGCCATAACAGTAACAGATCCCATGAAATAGTACCCACCTGATAAGAACAGTAGACACCCATTAGTAACAGTACAACCCATAACAGTGCCAGATCCGTTACTGTACCAAATACCCTTTAATATATATTACCGGATTTATCACTTTAGCAAATACCTGTTACTGTTATGGGTTGCCCGTGCTTTGCACGGGTCCTTGCTAGTACTCCCTCCATCTAGAAAAACATGCAATTCTAGCACAGTGTCACGTGTTAGTATCTTAACTTTGACCAATTATAGATAAAAAAGTATCAATGTTTATGATATCAAATAAATATCATTAGATTAATAATGAAATATATTTTCATAATAAATTGATTTGGAGCCATAAATATGAACTATTCACTGTAAACTTAGTCAAACGTGAACTGCTTTTTCTGACACGCAATCTATAGTTACATGTTTTTATGGACGGAGGAAGTATCTTATAATATGCCACTGGGTAAGAACCTAGTATCAGGTACAAGGGAGAGTGTGTTCCAAATCTCAGAGCTCTTGATCATGTATCTATCTACGTCCCAAACCCGAAACCAAATCTCAGAGCTCATCGTGCGCTCAGGTCCTAGTGGGAAGGTGCTGGAGGAACACCACCATCTCCTAGAAATCCAATTTCAGCAGCTTGGTCTGACCACTGAGGAGGACAAATTAAAACGGATTGAAACTTGACATAAGAAACTTGAAAAATCTAACAACTCGATGAGGATTTGCACAAACTAGTTACTAAGGGGTGCCATAACTTACTGTATGTAAACAAGGAAATTCATCTGGTAGATAGTCTCCTTCAGCAGGATATGTACCCCACAAGTGTGTGACAAGATGAACGGGTACCTGCAATTTTGTGACGAGATAACAATTTAATGTGTGTGTATGTATGAAGTGCAAAATTAGGTGCTGCAAGACAAACCTCCCGTGGCATAGTGCAATCGAACCAACAGAAGGCAAACTGAAGAAATTCTAGTCATTGTTCTTAATTGTGATTTGACACTGGTTCTGCAAATACCCAAAATAAGATGTCCAAAAAAATGGTTTTCAGTATACTATATGGGGAGAAATAATTCTGTAAGATTACAAGCAGATCTCGTTTCCAAAATTATTTTTAGTATTAAAGCCATTACATACTGCAGTTATTAAGTAGGAAAACAAATTGCCAGAAAAACTGAATCAGTGGAACATTACCGTCTTTATGATGAACAAGTTTCTTCAGTCTAAAAAGGGCTCTGAATTCCTGGTTGCGCAAAGGTAACAGAAGGCACTCTTTCGCCACAGCACATTTCTCACATCGAAGCAGACTGTTATCGAAGACACCAATAATAGCCTGTTTGGTAGTTAGCATAGTTTTAAATAGCGGGATTTAGCCCCAGCTATAGCAGGATTTAGCGTTTGGGAAGCTCCACCGCTAAGCTATGTCACTTTTGGCGCTAAATGGAGTTTGCCGCTAATAGCAGCTAAAAGCACGCTAAAGAGCGCTAAAACGGAGGCATCTTAGCGCCACTATCAGGGCAAACTCCAGCCCCGTCCGGCCCAAATCACACGCCAGCCCAAAACCAGTCAATACACTGCATTGGAGAGTCTTGACGCGAGGTTTTCTTCAGACTACGGCGGCGGCGGCGGTTGCTTCGACCGGCGGCGGCAGTCCCGACGCGAGGAGTTGCTTCGACCGGCGGATGCTGCTGCCGGCAGCGGGCTTCTCAGGATCTCAGCTCTTGACGAGAGAAGTTCTCGCGGCTGCGGCAGCGTGGTAGCGGCTGCTGCTGTTGGCCGGCAAGCAGGTGTGACTTGCAAGCGGCCGTCTTAGATCTGCGGCTGCGGGCGACAAGCAGGTTCGATTGGGGAGCAGCGAGCTGGCGACCATGTCCCACCCAGAGTAGGCAGGGAAGTTCCTTCTTCCTTTCCCGCTTTAACACTTCACTGGTTTGCTTCGATCAGCAAGACTTTAACGCTGTGGATGCCTGGATTTGCTTAGGTCCTGTTTGGCAACTTAGGATTTTTTGTACTGCGCTACTATTGCTGTTGATTAGTCCAGGCATTAGTAAGGGCAGCTAGATCTGGTGTCTTCTCATCTGATACTGCGATCTGCACATGTTAGTTGAAACCATCTACTGGAATATATACAGCTACTAGAATATTAGTTTTACAAGGCATCCAAGCCTTATAGCAGCTACTGGCATATTAGTTGAAACAATCTCAGACTTCTGCCATATTAGTTGGTAATTGGTATTTGTAATGTCTTCATCTTCTATGTTTATTATGTGTAAAATTACCTTATGCTTGACATATTTTTTGCTGAGCCGCTAAATGGCTTAGCCGCTATTTAGCATACTATAGCCTTTCTTAGCCTTTGGGAGAGGTAGCCGCTAAGGGGCTTAACCTGTTATTTAAAACATTGGTAGTTAGACGTGTCATGTGGAGAAAGATTGCCCGTAGACCAGGTGTCCATGTTGCCCTATAGGCTTTCCAATAAAAATGCGACCAAGCATAGCAAGGTCATTTATTCCTTGGACATAGTCACTTGCTGGATGATGAATGGCCCTCAAACTGTCGAATAAAAAACAAATAACAAAGATAAGATGATTGTATTATGTGTGACATAGTCAATCTGCCAAAAAAAAGAGAATGGTATGAAAAGTCATGTTTAAACCCGCAGCGTTGGATTGCTACAAATGAGATTTTTTTAAAGAATAAAAGAAACAAGTTACCATATGGGACAAGGAAAATAAACACATAATTGCAATTATTTCATCTAAGTCTCCAGATAGTGGGAACTTAATACAGGTGATGCACTAGCATGAAGACTAAATACTTGCAAGTCCTAGAAATAATCAACAAGTCATGATTGTTAAAAAATAATTGTTTCATGTGTCAATGAAATTGAGAAATTTTTGCTAATGTAATCAACTTACTATGATAGTGCCACACAGAAGATATATGATATAACTCATGTATAGTTCCAGATTTAAGTACACAAATCGCTTAAAACTCAACAAGGCATTTGATGGTTCACCAATTAGTTTTACAAAATTGGTTCTACTCAAAGAATTTCCCCCAATTCTATAGCAAACCAACAAGAGATCGGGACTTTGCACAAAATTGTATCCACTTAATCGTGCTTTCCCACCAAAACACATAAGAGTTTCTATGGATAAAGATGAATTTCACAAAAGCATGTATTTCCACATGGACAAGAAGTACTTGGTCAACTCCACAAGGAGGAAAGTCATGAATCAAAATGTCAAAAGGGCACATTTTTCCACTGAACAAGCAATAAAAATGGTCCATCCAAGTGACACCTTACCATGTATAGGGAATGTGTTCCAGAGATTTCTAAAAATGCAGGTGCTGGAAAAAAAAGGCAACATCAGGTAGACTGTTACAAGAATAAGATGATGGCCCAAGCCTGGCCCAAACTTCTTGTCCATGTGGAAATACATGCTTTGGGAGAAATTATTCTTGGGGAGTCCTAGCTTCTCAACTTAATTGTAGGTTCTGCTTTTGCATGACCTCCTGCAAAATCCTCTCTATTGCTAATGCTTCTGAACTTTATTTGAAGAACCTGAAACAATGTCAGAAGCACTAGTTGCCAAGCAATCTTGACCATTACTAGACAGTGGTCAGCATGTATTTAATTTTTCCAAAACAAGGTATCATGAGAGGAAAGAATAAATAAAGGAAAGCAATGAGAAGCACTAGTTCTTGAGGCCACAAGAAGCTTCCAAGAGATACATCGCTAAACCGGTAGAACACAGGTTATATGTCACACCCATTTTTAAGGACAAAAATAGGATGCATAAAAGACTCATGTGCGCCCCAGGAAACAGTCGCACACATAAGTTGACAAATTACAAAGTATCATCACAGTGCTAATTACATAACGAATAAGTATTTAAGACATAGTCTTGAACGATAGGTAATAATAACTAATAGTAATTCTTCAGCGGAAACTCCACACAGGGACACGGTTGACTGGTTGACACCAAGACTAGTACTCATTCCGATAATCTTCCTCTATATCTTCATCTGTTATGGTGGAAATAGCAAGGGTGAGTCCATGTCGAACTCAACAAATATAACACAGGGTTCATGTGGCTCAAAAGGCTAGACACTGTTTAACTGCATTTAGCTTTTAATCATATATTAGCAATTGAGTAGCATCAAGATAAACCACTTCCCATTAAAGAACCAATGATCAATTGTAATAGGGATAATGAATAGCATTAACATGAGCATAATAATAATCAATAATAATTAAGCATGATATAACTGTTATGATCAACTATTCCATAAGAATCCCCAAGGCCGCTCGTATCCGTGAGCACGGCTAGTATACCAGTTTTTTTTACTCTGCGCAGAGGTGTACACTTTCACTGTAAGTCATGATTTCCAAATGAGTGGGGAGATCAAGCCCAAACACCCGAGAACCATATAAAGCCACTCAAAAGTTCGTCTAACAAGTTAGGGCCATTAGATTCACTCGGCAGGCAGATGTAGAACCCCCCTTCCCTGTGGCACAACAACCGCAGCCTATACACACTAGGCCAGGGGCTCGCACTACACCCAACATGGCAAGCCATTCTTACGCCATTTAAGGTAACCTCTAACAAGCTAGAAAAGGTCTCTTGAACAACTAAAGCCAGAGCCATATAGCCCTCACAGCTGTACTGTATATCTCGGTTATCACTTACAGATAAGTCCTTATGGAGAGAAACCAGAGCATCAAAATAATACACATGCTCTAGCCCCCTTTTAACAATAATAAAATCATCTTAATAGTTGATTGCTTAATCCATTAATCAAATTACAAGATCATTGTTCTTAGTTTAAGCACTAGCAGTAGCTACCCATATGCATTCCCAAGGTTGACAAGGAATCAAGATAACAATCACTAAGTTATAATCTCTAAAGTTGTCAAGGTAAGCACATGCATATGTATGACAATTCAATGTATAGGTAACAAGGATAATCCTGTGTTATACTTGCCTTGATCAAAGCTCTCCAAGTGATACTGCTGACTTGGCTCAAAGTAATACTCCGAATCGTCCAAATACTACTCACCTTCTATATTCGATCATCAATCAACAACACACATGCATCCAATCAAACATACACGAAGCAAACAAAGAGATATAATTAGAACAGTACACCAACAGTAACAAAACAGTAATAAAAGCTTATAAAACTCTTCTACACGTTGCTACGATCACACAGACGCAAAGATCACCAAATTCGGAGTTAAAACGTGAAAGTTATGAATTTTCTAAGATTTCCTATAGATAAATAAATACTTAATTATAACCTCGAAAAATAAATTATCAAAACTAACTGTACAACTACACTAACATGTAGAGCTCGCAAATACGAACCTAACGCAATTTGAACGGATCAAATCGGAGTTAAAACGAAGATTTTATGACCAAAACAATTCTAGTGGCAAAACTGTAAATACCTGAAAACGTATTTTTGACTTATCCGGGAGAAAATACGCTTTCAAAACACGAAAACGGATTCAGGATATTGCGCTAAGGACTGCGGGTTCTATTATGAAGAAATCCAGGGGCTCTTTAATAAAAAGTCAAGACGAAGGGGTATCTCCTTTTCTAGGCCGTTGATCTAAAGATGGACGGCTGTCATTCACCCTCGACTTCACAGAGAAAAGGTCGGCCATCTTCTCCAAATCCGGCCGGCGGCTCCCCATGGCCGGCGACTCCTCCATGGCCGGAGGTGGTGAACCTCCCCACCGAGACCACCAATCGAGCCCGCGTTTGATCCTACGGAGAGAGAAACTTCGCGCGAACTCAAATACGCTAAGAAAAACCAACCACGTGAACCACACGCGACGCACGGCAACTAGAGGCGGCGGCGCCATTGCCGCACCATCGGCGAGCTTCAAAACCACGATTAGGACCACCTCCACCCAAAGGAATAGCCTAGAACTAAAGAGGAGAAGAATGCGGTCTCACCAATGCCACGAAGTCGGCCCCGAATCCACCCAACGACTCCACCCGCGAGCAACCGTCACCTCCAACCACCTCAACCCTAAACCTTCGATTCCTTGCGGTAGTGTTCACGGTTTAGATGAAAAACGGATATAAGAAGATCAAGGCATCCTATTTATGGCTTCTATTGGCCGTGTTCGAGTAGGAAATCCCGAAGAACCCGTTGCCGCTACGGCGGTGGTCCTCCGGTTCGGAGTCCGGCTCGAGTACGAGAGGAGGAAGACGACTGACCACCGGGCCCCACCTGTCAGCGAAGCAAGGAGAGAAGGCGCGGCTGGGCGGGCTCGGCTGCTGGACTCGGCTGTAATGGGCCGCTGCGGCGCTGGGCCGGTCCACACGAGCAGGCGCGGGTGAGCAGGCCTTCCGACGGCTTTCGGGCCGAGAAGGTAAGAAGGTAAGTTGTTTTCTTTTTTTTTTTCTTTTGTTTCTTTTCTTTTTCTAATTTTCCAAACACATTTTCAAATCAAATTTTCCTAAACCAAATCAAATAAAACAAATATATCCACACCACAAAATAAAATAAATGCAACAACATGAATGCATCACCAAATAGTTTTCAAAATTTTAATTCCCTTTCTCTAAATTATTTAAAATTTGTTACTCCTAAAATTTGGGTGTTACAAATTCTACCCCCCTTAAAAGAATCTCGTCCTCGAGATTGAACTGCTTACTCAAATAACTGCGGATATGATTTTCTCAATTCATCCTCTCTTTCCCAAGTTGCCTCTGCCTCTGAATATCGATTCCACTGCACTTTGCACATCTTAATAACCCGACTTCGAGTAACTCTCTCAGCAGTTTCTAAAATCTTGATCGGAAACTCTTCATATGTAAGATCTTCCTTAACAGTCAACTCTTCTAAAGGTATCTGCTCCTCAGGCACACGCAAACACTTCTTAAGTTGTGAAACATGGAACACATCATGTACTCCAGATAAATTCTCAGACAACTCTAATTGATAAGCAACTTTCCCACGTCTAGTAATAACTTTAAATGGTCCAACATACCTTGGTGCTAGTTTACCTTTCATGTTAAACCTCTTCACACTTTTCATAGGTGACACCTTCAAATAAACATAATCACCTACCTCAAAAACTAAATCTCTTCTTCTATTGTCAGCATAACTCTTCTGACGAGACTGTGCTACTCTCAAATTCTCACGAATCACTCGCACTTGATCTTCTGCGTTTCTAAGAACATCTGTACCAAACACCTGAGATTCACCAGTCTGATCCCAAAACAATGGAGTTCTACACTTACGTCCATACAAAGCTTCAAACGGTGCCATCTTAAGACTCTGTTGATAACTATTATTGTAAGAAAATTCTGCATAAGGCAAACTCTTATCCCAACTAGTTCCATATTGCAATGCACAAGCTCTCAACATATCCTCTAATACCTGGTTGGTCCTTTCAGTCTGTCCATCTGTCTATGGATGATATGCTGTACTAAAATTCAATTTTGTTCCCAATGATTCATGCACAGCTTTCCAAAAATGCGACGTAAACTGCGATCCTCGATCAGATACAATCTTCTTTGGTACTCCATGCAAACAGACTATTCTCTCCATATACAACTCTGCCAATTTTGGTCCATGGTAAGTAGTCTTAACTGGTATAAAATGAGCAACTTTAGTTAACCGATCTACTATCACCCAAATAGAGTCATAACCTTTCTGAGTACGAGGTAACCCTACTATAAAATCCATACCAACTTCCTCCCACTTCCATTCAGGAATCTTCATTGGTTGTAACAATCCAGCAGGTCTCTGATGCTCTGCTTTCACTCTCTGACAAGTGTCACACAATGCCACATACTCAGCCACATCTCGCTTTAATCCAACCCACCAATATTTCTGTTTCAGATCCAAATACATCTTAGTACTACCAGGATGAATAGAATAAGCTGACTCATGAGCTTCGCGAAGAATTGCCTGTCTAACAGTTTGATCCTCAGGTACACACAACCTCTTTCCAAACCACAAAATTCCATTATCATCCATTCGAAAGCCTGGTGACTTACCAATCACTATATCTTCCGCTATCTTCTTTAGTTTCTCATCCTTCAACTGCCCCTTGTAAATTTCTTGCTCTAAGGTAGGCTCTATCACTAATTCCATTGTATTAGTAACAATTCCCAAATTCAAATATTCAAATTCAGCACATAACTCACTAGTCATAGACAACGTCCGTATCTCATTGGCATAACTTTTCCTACTAAGAGCATCAGCTACTACATTAGCCTTACCAGGATGATAGTGTATCTCAATATCATAATCCTTAATCAACTCTAACCATCTGCGTTGCCTCAAATTCAGATCTGACTGAGTGAAAATATACTTCAAACTCTTATGATCAGTGTATATATCACTCTTATGTCCAATCAAATAATGTCTCCAAATCTTTAAAGCATGAACTACAGCTGCTAATTCCAAATCATGTGTAGGATAATTCAACTCATGCTTTCTCAACTGCCTAGATGCATAAGCCACAACTCTGCCTTCTTGCATAAGAACACATCCCAAACCTTGACGAGAAGCATCACAATAAATAGAAAACTTCTTACTCAAATCTGGCAAAACCAAAACAGGCGCTGTAGTCAACCTCTTTTTCAACTCCTCAAAACTAGTTTGACATTTATCTGACCACACAAACTTGGCATTCTTCTCTAATAGAGATGTCATAGGTTTAGCAAGTTTAGAAAACCCTTCAATGAACCGTCTGTAATATCCAGCTAATCCCAAGAAACTACGAATCTCGCTAACATCAATAGGTGGTTTCCAATTTAATACATCATTTACTTTACCTGGATCCACTGATATCCCTCCATTAGAAACAATATGACCAAGGAAAGAAACTTCCTTCAACCAAAACTCACATTTACTTCGCTTCGCATACAGTTTATGCTCTCTAAGTTTCTGCAATACCAACCTCAAATGTTCCGCATGCTCTACCTCTGTCTTGGAAAATACCAGTATATCATCAATAAATACCACCACAAACTTATCCAAATATTCCATGAACACCTTATTCATCATGTACATAAAGTATGCAGGTGCATTGGTCAATCCAAATGACATAACAGTATACTCATACAATCCATACCTTGTAGTAAAAGCTGTCTTTGGAATATCAGAAACACGAATCTTCAACTGATGATAACCAGAACGTAAATCAATCTTAGAGAACACACATGCACCTCTCAACTGATCAAACAAGTCATCAATCCTGGGCAAAGGATACTTATTCTTGATAGTTACCTCATTTAATGATCTATAATCAACACACATCCTCTGACCGCCATCTTTCTTATCAACAAAAATAACTGGTGCTCCCCAAGGTGATGAACTAGGTCTAATAAAACCTTTATCTTGTAATTCTTTAATTTGTTTCTTAAGTTCTTCTAATTCATCTACTCCCATCCTATATGGTCGTTTGGCTATAGGTGCAGTTCCAGGAAGTAATTCAATAAGAAATTCAATGTCTCGGTCAGGTGGCATACCTGGCAATTCATCAGGGAAGACATCCGGAAATTCCTCAATCACTGAATTCTCCTTAATAGTATTTTCAAGCTGATTCACCACAGCGGTTGGTTGCTTCTGCACTGCTACATCCACATTGATTTTATCTCCATTAGGTGCAGTCACAACTACCACTTTTTGCTGACACTGAATCTCTGCCTGATTTTGCTTCATCCAGTCCATACCCAATATCACATCAATACCAGATGTCCTCAACACTATAGGAGTTATCTTAAACTCTACCCCTCTTAATACCATACTAATTGGAAGACAACGATTACTGGTTTGCATGGTACCTCCAGGTGAATTTACTAAGAGAGATTCTTTCATAGCTAGCATGGGTATACTATGCATTTTAACAAAAATGTTGGATATGAATGTATGAGATGCTCCAGAGTCAAAAAGAACAGTTGCGGGAGTGGAATGTACATTGAACGTACCAATCATAACTTCTGGGGCATCATGAGCTGTATCAGAAGACACGTGATTCACCCTTCCAGTACCAGATTGCTTCTGGTTGCTCTTCTGGCTCTGAGGAGTCTGCTGATTCTGCTTCTCAGGACAATGGTAAGACATATGCCCCTCTTTACCACAGACAAAGCATCTAGTAGGAGTGCTGGGAGCACTATTCTTCATGGGGGTAACATTGGAATTCCCAGTGCGAGGAGTCTGTTGCCCGGTTTGCGGATACTGTTGATGTTGTGGATATGATGAACGCTGTTGTGACTGATTACCTTGCCAATTCTGGGACCATCTCTGATTCGGATTGCGATTCCATTGACTAACCGGTCCCTGAAACTTCTGATGAAAACCATGCTGGGAATTAGTGCGCTGACGGTTGTTGCTTCCTGAGCTTTGTACCTTCATCTTCCTCTTCCTGTCCATCTCTCTGCGCTCATTATCAAGCACAATAGCTTTATTTACCAGCTCTTGAAAACTAGTATAGTTGTTCCCCTTCAACTGCAAGTGAAGATCATAATAAATTCCCTTCAAGAAAAGACGCTGTCTGTCTGCATCTTCCCTCACTTCATTAGGAGCATAGAGAGCCAACTAGGTAAATCTATCATGATATTCACTAACGCTCATTTGTCCCATCCTAAGGTTTCTGAATTCTTCCTGCTTCAGCTCAATTATACCTTCAGGAATATGACGAGCTCGAAAATCTCTAACAAACTCATTCCAAGTGATAGGAGGAGCATTGTCAGGGCGTGCAGCTTGATACGACTCCCACCAAGTCTGAGCTGTCCCCTGTAACTGACCAGATGCATATAACACCTTCTCCATATCATTGCATTGGGCTATATTCAGCTGTTTCTCCACTGCCCTCACCCAATCATCTGCCTCTAAAGGATCAGCAGCATGAGAAAACACTGGAGGGCGTCCCTTCAAAAATTCCCCACGCTTATCCCTCACTTGCACAGGCGGTGGTCCTCCTGCAGGGGGATTGTTCTGCATGTGCTGCATAAACATCTGCATCATCTGGTTCTGAGTTTGCATAAGTTCCTCCATAGTAATGGGTGGGTTAACACCTCCACGACCTCTGCCACGTCCTCTACCTGACATCTGTTTCCAAAAACACAGATGAAATTCAGTACGATCCGAGATGATGTATTCAATAAATAAGCAAAATCTGATTTTTCTGGGCGAACTCCAATTTCAGCAACTCAGTAAAACTGTCATATCTCGAGCTACAGACGTCCAATTCAGATGATCTTTACATGGTTGGAAAGCTTTCAAAATTCTCTACAACTTTTATTCACAACACTTTTTCTGATTCTGTCAATAAATTGGCCAAAAACTGAACTTAACCGAAACTGTTTCAGAATTCCAGACTGTGCAGTAACTCCAACTTGGAACAGGTATATCTCTTAGCTCATAATAGATATTAAAGTGATTCTTATGGGGTTGGAAAGATATAGAAGTCTAATTATTCCCAGTAAAGTTTCTTAAATTTCTCATGAACGGATTTTAAGTTATTTCTAAAACATCCCAGACTGATCTAAAAATCAGCAAAGGACAGAACTAAGTTAACCTCATATTCAACTAATATATTTTGATCAAACTTAATATTCTTAACCATGAAACTTGTAGGCATGTCTACAAAACTCCAGCACACATTACAAAGATCCAAATCACACATTATCATAATAACAATCCATCAATCACACAATTGTTCACACCACAAACTGACTCTTAAAATAATCCAAACTTAAAATTAACTCACAACTACTATCGTTCCTATTACATAGGGATTTTTCCTATTTCCTAATTAAGCTTCTCATAAATCTTGGGACGACCTAACTTCGCCCTTAATTGGTCAATCTCCTTATAAGCTTGCTCCTTAAGTTCTTTTTCCTTCAGCAACTCATCCTTCAAATCCACCTCATGGAGAGTCAATTCACGAACTAATCCCACCGTAGCTTGTAAAGTCAAGGAGGAATCATCTGCAGGCGGCACGGTCCAAATACCCTTGTCATGTAAGAAACAAGGAAAATGCCGGAGTGCACCCTTTAACGTCTTGTCCGAGCGTAGACCATGGTAGTAAACAAATGCATTAAAGCGACATCCTCCATGCTTATCTCCACAGTTGCCCGGCTCACTCTGGTAATGAACTTTGACTCCACCTTAGACTCCTTAGTGGTAGGATCCCTTTTCTTAACCCATAACTCCGTTTCCCAATAGGAATCCATCCATGGATGACTATACTCTGCACTACGATACTCCAACGTAGCTTCCCAGTCATAGTAGTAGTTGTCCAAGGTTCTTGTCAACATGTCATGGAAGAAAGCATCAGCTTTAGGAACCATGATATGAAACTTCGTAGTCCATCCCATAACTACATTCTCCATTGGTGTATCACCAACTCTTGATTCAGCATCAGATAGCTCTTGCTCACCATCTTCATACGGCTCCTGAGGTTTGAAACGGGCAACGCACTGTGCAGCTGACAAACGGGGATGAGGAGGCATCTATAAAATTTAGACATAGATTAGATAGAATCAATGTATTTTCGCAATGGAATAAAGTAGAGGAAGCATAAAACTTTAGTAATTAACAAGGTGATAAGAGGAAGCATGAATTAAGTGAAATATGGAGGCTATTAACGACCATTCTAACTAGGCTCGTGTCCTACAGTCAACACCGCTCTGATACCAATCTGTCACACCCATTTTTAAGGACAAAAATAGGATGCATAAAAGACTCATGTGCGCCCCAGAAAACAGTCGCACACATAAGTTGACAAATTACAAAGTATCATCACAGTGCTAATTACATAACGAATAAGTATTTAAGACATAGTCTTGAACGATAGGTAATAATAACTAATAGTAATTCTTCAGCGGAAACTCCACACAGGGACACGGTTGACTGGTTGACACCAAGACTAGTACTCATTCCGATAATCTTCCTCTATATCTTCATCTGTTATGGTGGAAATAGCAAGGGTGAGTCCATGTCGAACTCAACAAATATAACACAGGGTTCATGTGGCTCAAAAGGCTAGACACTGTTTAACTGCATTTAGCTTTTAATCATATATTAGCAATTGAGTAGCATCAAGATAAACCACTTCCCATTAAAGAACCAATGATCAATTGTAATAGGGATAATGAATAGCATTAACATGAGCATAATAATAATCAATAATAATTAAGCATGATATAACGGTTATGATCAACTATTCCATAAGAATCCCCAAGGCCGCTCGTATCCGTGAGCACGGCTAGTATACCAGTTTTTTTTACTCTGCGCAGAGGTGTACACTTTCACTGTAAGTCATGATTTCCAAATGAGTGGGGAGATCAAGCCCAAACACCCGAGAACCATATAAAGCCACTCAAAAGTTCGTCTAACAAGTTAGGGCCATTAGATTCACTCGGCAGGCAGATGTAGAACCCCCCTTCCCTGTGGCACAACAACCGCAGCCTATACACACTAGGCCAGGGGCTCGCACTACACCCAACATGGCAAGCCATTCTTACGCCATTTAAGGTAACCTCTAACAAGCTAGAAAAGGTCTCTTGAACAACTAAAGCCAGAGCCATATAGCCCTCACAGCTGTACTGTATATCCCGGTTATCACTTACAGATAAGTCCTTATGGAGAGAAACCAGAGCATCAAAATAATACACATGCTCTAGCCCCCTTTTAACAATAATAAAATCATCTTAATAGTTGATTGCTTAATCCATTAATCAAATTACAAGATCATTGTTCTTAGTTTAAGCACTAGCAGTAGCTACCCATATGCATTCCTAAGGTTGACAAGGAATCAAGATAACAATCACTAAGTTATAATCTCTAAAGTTGTCAAGGTAAGCACATGCATATGTATGACAATTCAATGTATAGGTAACATGGATAATCCTGTGTTATACTTGCCTTGATCAAAGCTCTCCAAGTGATACTGCTGACTTGGCTCAAAGTAATACTCCGAATCGTCCAAATACTGCTCACCTTCTATATTCGATCATCAATCAACAACACACATGCATCCAATCAAACATACACGAAGCAAACAAAGAGATATAATTAGAACAGTACACCAACAGTAACAAAACAGTAATAAAAGCTTATAAAACTCTTCTACACGTTGCTACGATCACACAGACGCAAAGATCACCAAATTCGGAGTTAAAACGTGAAAGTTATGAATTTTCTAAGATTTCCTATAGATAAATAAATACTTAATTATAACCTCGAAAAATAAATTATCAAAACTAACTGTACAACTACACTAACATGTAGAGCTCGCAAATACGAACCTAACGCAATTTGAACGGATCAAATCGGAGTTAAAACGAAGATTTTATGACCAAAACAATTCTAGTGGCAAAACTGTAAATACCTGAAAACGTATTTTTGACTTATCCGGGAGAAAATACGCTTTCAAAACACGAAAACGGATTCAGGATATTGCGCTAAGGACTGCGGGTTCTATTATGAAGAAATCCAGGGGCTCTTTAATAAAAAGTCAAGACGAAGGGGTATCTCCTTTTCTAGGCCGTTGATCTAAAGATGGACGGCTGTCATTCACCCTCGACTTCACAGAGAAAAGGTCGGCCATCTTCTCCAAATCCGGCCGGCGGCTCCCCATGGCCGGCGACTCCTCCATGGCCGGAGGTGGTGAACCTCCCCACCGAGACCACCAATCGAGCCCGCGTTTGATCCTACGGAAAGAGAAACTTCGCGCGAACTCAAATACGCTAAGAAAAACCAACCACGTGAACCACACGCGACGCACGGCAACTAGAGGCGGCGGCGCCATTGCCGCACCATCGGCGAGCTTCAAAACCACGATTAGGACCACCTCCACCCAAAGGAATAGCCTAGAACTAAAGAGGAGAAGAATGCGGTCTCACCAATGCCACGAAGTCGGCCCCGAATCCACCCAACGACTCCACCCGCGAGCAACCGTCACCTCCAACCACCTCAACCCTAAACCTTCGATTCCTTGCGGTAGTGTTCACAGTTTAGATGAAAAACGGATATAAGAAGATCAAGGCGTCCTATTTATGGCTTCTATTGGCCGTGTTCGAGTAGGAAATCCCGAAGAACCCGTTGCCGCTACGGCGGTGGTCCTCCGGTTCGGAGTCCGGCTCGAGTACGAGAGGAGGAAGACGACTGACCACCGGGCCCCACCTGTCAGCGAAGCAAGGAGAGAAGGCGCGGCTGGGCGGGCTCGGCTGCTGGACTCGGCTGTAATGGGCCGCTGCGGCGCTGGGCCGGTCCACACGAGCAGGCGCGGGTGAGCAGGCCTTCCGACGGCTTTCGGGCCGAGAAGGTAAGAAGGTAAGTTGTTTTCTTTTTTTTTCTTTTGTTTCTTTTCTTTTTCTAATTTTCCAAACACATTTTCAAATCAAATTTTCCTAAACCAAATCAAATAAAACAAATATATCCACACCACAAAATAAAATAAATGCAACAACATGAATGCATCACCAAATAATTTTCAAAATTTTAATTCCCTTTCTCTAAATTATTTAAAATTTGTTACTCCTAAAATTTGGGTGTTACATTATAGCATGATAAGGTTCAGCTTATTCGGTGTCCAACTTGCATGCACTATGTAAAGTGCGCATATCATGAGTCAACTAAAATTAGTTCAACCATGCAAAACAAGCCTGCAGTAGAAACTACGGTTGTCCATTTGAAATTTGTGTTGGCTACGAAGCAACACCTAAGCTTCAAACACAACCATGCTTGCATGCCGCTTATTTTTCATATTTGTTGGCTACTCCTCAGAAACTCCATCAGCAAGAGTATTGGCCATAGCATCTCCATCATCAACAACCTCCTCATCATCATCATTAGCTGGGACATCATCTCCATCTAGGGGAGCAGCAGAAATAGCAACATTGCCGTCACCATTCTCTCTTTCTTCCTCTTCCTCTTCATTGTCCGCAACTGCCAGCAAAAAGTTCTGTTACTTTAGCATATTATAACGAGTTTGGCATTGTATATGATAATATGATAATAACAACTTATGATGCACTAAGTACTTAAAATATACAATATAACTTCTTTAGTTTTTTATTCATATGACTCAGAAACGAATGTGTCAGCATGTAATAAGGTAATGCGTGTTACTGTGCGCACCATTCTCTTGTTCTTGTGGAACAGGAACAATGTAGATCCTCTTGACAGAAATGACAAAAATCCTGCAGTATTAACTTGTTACTACTTTTACATAACAAGCATTGTTGGTAATTTGGAAAGGAGAGACAAAACGAAACATATATACATCGAGTGAGGAAGAGTGAGTGAGAGAGAGAAGTTGAAGGACTCACTCCCATGGAACTTCCCCAAGGAAGAAACGATCACCATCCACGTTATCATAGAAAAGAATGAAGTTGTTGTCATCTGATGCCCCATCAACTTCATTGTTTTCTAACCCATTAAGTTCACATGATGGCACTATAAAATTGAAGAAAAACGAATAAATTAGTATGGCCATATTCGAACTTGATTATATACATTTTTAAACTGTGATGTACGTATGTGGTTGTGTGTCCTTAAATAAATTTATAATGATTTTGTAAGAAATCTATAGTTGTGTTACATGAAAAATGGAAGTGAATCCAATACCACTTACTCTATAGAAGAACACTTTTGAGAGATGAAGTACTTGTAAAAGTAGAAAGTGGGAGGCACCTAACCTTATAATTCTATATTAAAAAAAAAGGTGCCAAAAAATAGAGCCAAACATGACGTGAACCTAGGAAATGGAGCTGTGCACCCATCATACCTCCAGCTGCGCTCACAGTTGATGCACAATTATGGTAGTCTACTATTTGTTTTCCACTTCTGTTTCGCAAAAAAAATTTGTTTTCCACTTCAAGAGAAAATCAGCAAAACATTATATAATAGATCCTCTGAGTGCATGATCCCAATTAAAAGATGTAATTTTACAAGATACTCTAATGTCAATTCTTGCTCCTCATGATTTTGCATACATCAGAAGAAAGAAATTGACTCAAGATTTTCAAAGATTACATATGTGCCATAATTACTAGATAGTATTTATAATCTAGATCCTCTATAAATTGGTTGCTTGGGTGATATATGTTAGAAACTAGGATATCAATCTAGGTGTATACAAGTATGTTGAGTTGGATGGATCATAGTCAAAGATTTATTCAATTAATGGTACAAATCCAAGTGAATCAAGAACAACTGCATCGACATATTGGCCAAATATGTGTATGGAGAAGTTTTACTTACTAGAATAGTTGTCGCCTAATCTTTTTAAGGTGAAGGACAACGAGGCGTAGTTCTGGTGAGTGGCCAGATTTATCTTCCTCCCGACAACTTCACCTTGCATGAAAACCTTCACAAACCTTGATGATGAGAATCTAGGACGCACCTCAACCTCAGGCGTAACAGAAGTATTGGTACTCTTGATCTCATCCATAAGAGATCAGTGCCGGACTCCTAGTATGCTATGATATATATCTATTAAGATGCCCAAATTAGTTGTCACTAGGAAAAATTGCATATATTGTGTCAAAGAGAGAATAATGATTCTAATATTGAAAAAATGGAAATAAATGAAATGTAGGGATGCAAGGTTTCTCCTAACCTTGACAGATGATATCCGTGCAGATCACAATAGGCATACCTAGTCGAATGCCAACTGTGGGTATTTATAACACATGGAGTGACACTACTATTAAATGAAGTTCAGCTAGCGTAGCCATTTTTCACAACTACCCTTGTATAATATAGTATTTTAAAAAATTATTCCAAGATAGCTAGTCTTTTTCATCTGCACACACATATATATTTTCAATAGTATAAGGGGCTCCATTGAAAATATGTGGTTGACTTGCAAGTATATCTATAACATTTAATGTCCTATGAATAAATTTCATCATATCTTACTCTTTAAAAAATGTTACATTGCATTTATGTTACATAATAATTGACCTTCACCAGTACATATGCCGTCACACGGTTTGTTGTCCTCTTTACGTGTAGAAAACAAATCAACTGGTTTTCTTAAGTTACTTTCTTAAACACCATAGCATGGTGATGAAACCGGTTTGTCTGAATTATATGTTTGTTTCCTTCATAGGTTCTATGCTTTTGTAGAATTTTCTCTTTATTTTACAATAAATACAAATCATATCTCATCACATGTTTATGAAAATCAATATTCCACCTTGTATTGAATATATTACTCCATAGTTGATACAAATTGTGCATTGTAGAAAAATTTCCACTCGAAGTACCAATCCACAAAAATTTCAATACTTCCTCTTGTTGCTCACAGATTAAATTCATCATTGTTTCACTAAAAAACATGATAAAACAATTCTGTTAGGTAAAATCTTGGATCCAATATTGCTCTATTGCACTTGTATTGGTGTCGTATTATGAAAAGTGATCATTGATCACTCTTTGGGTGCAATATTCAACTAACATATAGTAGGCGGATACATAATTTTAATTGAAATATAATAATTTTTAGATTTCCATGCATATATTAAACTAGTCGTGTGGAGGAGAAAAGACAAAAAAATGAACAAGAGACAGATTTGTAATTATGTAGATCATGGTAAATACGTAATCAGTGTAATCGAATTAGTGAAATTAAATAATGTTGTTAACTATACTAAGGTTTCTTAATTTTCAAGTGTAAGAAAAAATTTAAATATGTTTTACATTTTGTATATAATAGCAGCATCATATAATCTACCAACACTAAGGAAAGGCGGACACTATATGGCTAATTAAACATTAGTTTGCACAAAACAAACAAAATAAAAAAGCTCACTTTCAATCAAGATTTCCTTTATCTATTACACTAGGTATAACTTATAGAGAATTAAAAAGAGGCCATTTTATAGTAAACACAAAGAACAATGAGACCTAGTTGAAAAATCTATTAATTTATCATCATGCTATCAAAGTTCATCACAAGATGGTTGGGTAAAATCATTAGGCTAGTCTAACCATTTTGCCTTGCATAATATGTTACTCAACTATAGTGCCCGACACAAATAATTTGCTTTCTATATATTAATTTGATGGTTGGGAACTTCATTGCTTTATTGATCCATTGCTCATACTGATGATTGCACCTTTAGGAATGTCCCAACCATTTGTTCATACATTGACAAGGAGTCTTCAATTCACATAAAACTTCTATCAATTATGCCCAAAAAATAAAATAGCCTTGATTATGATACCCTCTTTCAATTCACATGCTTCAAGTCACTTCGTGTTGAACCATAATTTCCATTGTATATTGAAGCCAACACTAGTACTATTCTTTTTTGTTGGGATTAGATGTATAAATTTTGTGCAGGTATGGAGACCGAGTGTTGCTCGGGATTCTTAAGGGTTGAAAGATATTCGGAGATGGGCATGTTCTAGTGTTGTATAGAAAAATAAGAATATGGAATAATAAATTTAAGATATAGGAATTTCATAGTAATCATTGTTTTTGTTAGCAAATAGCACCACTACACGACCACAATCCCTAAGGTTTGAAGTGGTAAAGGTTGAAAGGCTTGCGAACCAACTGTCGTGTCCATCTTTGCAGCACCACCGCATGCGACTTTTTTCTTAGTAAACTAAATATGGTTTAGATGTTAAGACTAAAACCATTATTTAGTTTGTGATAGAGTTAGGATATGCACACCATTTACTTGAAACTTAAGAATACCAAGAACTAGGGTGGGCATTCATTTATGATCAGAAATTCAGTTTGTTATTTCAAGAAATATTCTGTCCTCTTAAAATGAACTAGATTAATTACAAAAGTTTTAGTGACTGATGGTTTGGAATTTTCTATTGGTCAGTATTTCGGTTAGGAGAAAGGTCGGTGACACTAGGAGTATGTGATTGTGCTTACGTAGGAGCTGAGGTCTAGGGCATTGGAGTACTGAGTACTGAATGACATAGGACTAGTGTGTAGTTGGTGAGGTGGCGAGCTGTGCAACCACTAGGAGTGTCGGGTTGCTTGGAGGTGACCAACTACATGTGGGTACCGAAAAGCGTCTATTAGTCAAATGGTCCACGACAAGCTACAAGCTGTAGCATGTAGGATATCTACTGGACTAGGTGGTCTGCGCGTGTCAACCGAGGTCATGTCTAGCTCAGCGCCTAGACGGGAGGGGCAACATCCTAGGGCCTAGGCCAAGAGGGGACCCACAATATCGCATATATACATCACGCAACCACACTTTGCTGCTCTCCTATTGCTAAGTGGCCTAGCCACTCAGGAAATTTTGTGCCTTCACATAGTTTCTCATTATCAATCCATTGTGTATTATTAGTTAAATTCTTAGCATGTTAGATTAATAGATTGTTAGAGTTTCTAAACTTCTAATTCTATGTATTTGTTAGTTATTTTCTTAGCCAATTATTTCTCTATTATCTAGGATATGTACCTAGATGTGAAGCATGAAGAACAAAAGTGACTCTAATTGTGTATTATGCCAATATGTCAAGTAAGATTCTAAGACTGGAGTTTTTTTTGCATCAGAAATGTTCAAACGAGTTTTGTTTTATAGAACTGGAGAATTATTATCGATGAAGTTGTGGGAAGTTTGGTTTTTAGCTAAGATAATCATTCTTGTTTCATTTGACTACTCTTTTAGTTTATATTATCAACATTTTCAAGAATTAAGTACATGTTTCTAGTACTACTATATTCTTTATCATGTTGCAGGTAAAAAAGAATATTTGGTCAAAAGGGCCATATTATCTCTTCTACCCTAGGGCTCTCAAAACTACAAAGCTGGCCTTGACCAGGGTTGATGGCGAGCTGTAGGTGGGTTGAATAGCTCATGGGTGGTGATAGAGCGAAATGAATAATGCCTAGGTTAAACCTTGGGCTAATCAAACATTGTTCGAAGCTCTTCGGGCTGCTTGGTTAACTAAGTATGATGACCGAAGTAAAGAAAATTAAATAATTATTTTAGGACCAAAACCCAATTGAGATTTCAATTTTTAGGGTTTGGTGTCACATAATACTGAGTTGGTATGCAAGATGATATTTGAAAAAGGGGAAACATGATAAACACAATGTGGTTAACAAGTCATATATCTGCCTTATTTATCACTGCTGAGACCAATGTTGACAGCATGTTTCTTCCTCTTAGATTTTTTTTCTTACATAACGATCAAAATTATATGCACATTGATTAGGAAACAACAATGGTACAACATAACTCACGTAGATACTAGCTACCTCACTTAATAGTTAGTACAAGAAGAAAAGTACATAATTCGGAGCTATATATGCCAAATCAAGAGATGTGCAAGGATATGGTGCATATATGCTCATGTCCTTGTGACCACTTGCTTGAAGAGTGCCTTCAGTCATTTGTTGGTTCTTCGGTTTTATATTTTCTGTCACCTTCACCTTGACCTGAAAAGAAATTGTGTAACAACCATATCATGGTATAAGCAACGTTGATTGATGAATGGTAGTCACTGTTGTCTTTATCTATACCTAATATTAAAAAGGCAAAATTTCTCTCCACCCTATTTTTCATTTGGCCCATTCTTTCGGCCCAACTAGAAGCCCACTCACTTGCCCCGCTCGCACTCGCACTCCTCCACTACTGTCTCCATAATGCATGTCACCACCACTCCGTCCTCTCCAAAAAAAAACACACTACCATCGCCACTCGATACCTGGTTAACCGTGGGTCAAGAAGAGATCTTGGTGTCAGGAGCCGATCGGACATCCATGTCCATCATGTGGCTCTATTTCTTGGCCACCATCGCGGCAGGGGTGGGCGCGTGCCCGCACGGCGGTGTGCATCTAGGAGGCTGTCGGGATGGTGCTCTGGTGGGCTGGGGTCACCACCGTGTCGTGGAGGCCAAGCTCGGCCTGGCGAGCATGACGGTGAAGATCTAGGTGGCAGAGATGAGTTGGTGGTGGTGGTCGATGAGGACAGATGGCAGGCGGTAGTGGAGCTCTGGCGAGCTTTGGAGGAAGGCGATGGAGCACTGGATTGGCGATGGAGCTTGTGGTGCCGAGGGTGAAGAAATCATGGCCTGGGAGGTCTCTAGAGAGGAGATCGGGTCGACAGCAGTGGCCTCGGCCGTGGTGTCGACGACGTTTGGGGGTGGCTCTAGAGCGAGGGAGGGGATGCGGGCAGGGCCGATGTGGCGGTGATGAGTGTGCATGGTCCTCAGGGCCAGCGTATATAGGGCAGAGAATGGAGCAGAGGGCCCGAGATGGAACTCATGCATCCGCTAATGGCGCTGGGCATGGAGGCTCTTGATTGTGGCGTGCGAGAAGAAAAGGGAAGGGGCGGGGGTGATGGAGGCGTGATTCGTGGCGTCTTGATTGGACGGAGGAGAAGGGGGCCGCACCTAGCCGGAGTTGCGGCTTAGTGCTTCTCCTCGGCTGGAGAAGGAAAGGAGCAGGCAGAATTTGGGAACGGAGGGAGGTAGGGGATGACAACGCGGGGAGCCACTCGGCAGCGAGGGAACGAGCCCAATTGTCAGTGGGTCACATAGAGAAGGAGAGGGTGGGCTGCTGCTAGCTCTTGAGTTGTGGCCAAATCGGAAGACTAGGGCATGGTGAGCTCTCTGCGTGGGCTGGCAGGGTGGGATCGCGGGGATGGGCCGAAAGGCTTGTGGCCTAGGAGGGTGGAGAAGAGGAGTTCGCGGTGCTCAGGAAAGAAAGAAGGGAGCAAGTTGTCGGCGAGCTTTTGGCCCAAGAAGAGAAAATGCAGTAGCCTGGGCCAAAAAGAGGTAGGATGGAATAATATGTGCACGGTGACATAGACTTAGTCAATGTCAACCAAGAGGCTAATCAATCTATGCTTATAGGTAGTTGAGCACACCAAGGATAGCGGAGGTCAAGGCGAGACAACTACGAGTGAGCAAATGCTGATTTGAATGTTGAAAGCGCATAACAACCCGTTGCAACATACAAGCACTTTTGCTAGTATATTAAAAAATGAATGGTAGTCAATCTAGGAACATATGTAACAAAACAACATTATATTGCAATTACCTTTGTCACTTGGTGCTGGGTTTCGGACAATGTACAATCTTTTAGCAGACGCTAGGAATAATCTGCAGAAAATGCATAGCAACATTATTTTTTCCCACTTTGGGATAACTCGCATTTCCATGATATATTTTTCTAAATTTTAAAATCTATATATAATACATGAAAATAATTTTTAATATGATTATTCCTAATCTGTTAACCATCATGATTTTCCTAGTTAATTTTTGTCATGTGCAAAGTATACTATATTTTCAGTAGTACAAAATTCTAGTGGACTCAGCACATTATGAATTACAGCGATGGTGTGTTGTCATTTTGCAGTAACATTAATGCAGGCCTATATATATATATATATATATATATATATATATATATATATATATATATATATATATATATATATATATATATATATATATATATATATATATATATATATATATATGGCGGATGGCAAGCAATCGGCTGCAGGTACTTACTCCCATGGAACGTCACCAACCAGCATTCGGTCACCCTCAAAGTCTTCATACAGGAATATGAACTTGTCACTATTAGGAGCATCTTTTTCTCCCGTGCCTGCACCTGAACAGTCTGCGGCTGCATTTGCAGAATGAAATCCATTTTTTTAAAAAACAATCAATGAGACATATCACCATGCTAGAGAAATTGGAATCCAACTTTGAAGCAATAAATAAATACCAGCACCAAGAGAAATCTACTAGATATAGTATAATATAATATAATAGTTCTCAAAGCAACCGCTACCTCTAACCTTTTTTTTTTGGAACCAGTATCTCTGACTTTTTTTTTGCGAATCAGTACCTCTAACAATTGATAATCTTTTGTTGTTGTTGTTCAGTCTTGTGTTGTTGTTAGGCTTCACTTTTTTGTTTTTATTAATAATATATATATTGGGCAGCTGTCTCCTGCCTCTTCGTTTTCATAGACTATGGGCTGGTTGGGCTAGTATTGATCCAATTGGGCCACTCAGTTCCAAGATGTCCTTAAAAAAAATTAGCTTGGCCATGGGCTGGTTGTGCTAATCTTAACCGAACTGGTCCAACTCAGTTTATGGGCTTGGTCTGATTGGGTGAGCATTAATTCAAATTGGGCCACTCAGTTTGAGGATTCCTCTCCAGAAATAAAAATAAAACAAGTTTTAATTTTGCAGGGGGTAGTTTGCTTGTACTTACGGCAGAAGAAGTTTGTTGTCATGTTGGCGAGCACCCTGGAGAGGGAGTCGTAGCCGCCTTGGGCCCTCAGGTTGATCTTCCTGCCAATCGCGTAGCCCTCCATGTGCACCTTGGCGAACATGTTCGCCGGCGGCGGCCGTAGTGTCGCCACCACCGTGCTGTCCGTCGGCGGCAGCGGCGCCGCCACACTCTTCTCGACGCCGGCTGCGGCGTGCGTCGTCGTCGTCGTGCTTTCGGGTCCGTCGGCGGCGGTGGCGTCAGTCTTGGTTACTTGCATGGCGGTGACAATGTTGCGCCGGGAGGTGTGCACCGGCGGCCAGCCGACGGCCGACGGCGATGTGGCCACACGGTCATCACTGATTGACATGACAGGGGCAAAGATAATTAATCTGGCGAAGCACATGTAGTATGTCAAATATAGAGCACTACATACGGAGAAGTGGAGATCAAATATGAACAATTTTCAGTGAAGCTTTTATGCGAACCGCAAGCACAGTAAATGTTTGTATAACAAACATCTACTTGGTCCGTCCCACAAAGAATATATCATTCTCACTTCGCGAGAGGGAGAGGTCGAACATTTTTTAACTTTGACCAATTGTTATATAAAAAATATTAATATTTATACCATATAATTAGTATCATTAGATAAATCACTAAATATATTTTTATACTAAATTTATTTAGTCATATAAATATTGTTAATATTTTCTTTAAGCTGGTTAAGTTTGAGAAAGTTTGACTAACATGTATCTCATAGCGTCCTTTTTTTTAGGCGGGGGACGGAGGGAGTAAGTCTCTAAAACAAATATATAGAGACAGTAAGTTGTTACTTGTTACAGTCGTTTGAAGGAAAGTATGGATGACATTGCAGAAACGGAAACTTTGCAGGAGTTGACACAATGTATTACTACTAAGGCTGTTTCTTCATATAGTACTGAACGAATTTTTAGTGGTTAATGTTGGTGATATGCCCGAGAGCCCATCATCACAATACGGATTAAAGGCCCAAGAGGATATTGATCCAAAAAGGGATTAGGGTTACTAATGAGCCTATGAGATAGAAGCCCATTTGGTACGCCCTATATATATGTGGGAGGGGCTAGGGGCGCCGATGATCAGTCGCCGCGCCTCCCCTCCTAGTCGCACCCTCCCTTCTCGGCCGCCGCCCTTGCCGTGCGCACGGTGCTAGCACACCGACGCCCGGCGTTCCATCCCCGTACGTGTGGACTCCGTAGAGGCGCTGCTGCGACTGCTGCGCTGATCGGCTGCTGGGATCAAGGACGAGGAGCTCGGTTCGTGGGACGTGATCGACTACTTCATCCACACCGACGCGCGACTTCTTCCGCTGCGCTGTGCGTCTAGTGGTAACGATCTATGATCTCCTACTCGCAAGTTTCTTGGATGTACGCGGTAGATTAGCTAGCGTAGCCTACCCGTTTCCCTACAGTGGTATCGGAGCCATCTTGCGTAGTTTTTGGTCTGGATCATTAGCATATATGTGATATGTTGTTGTAGTAGATTGGATCTATTACTCTTGCACGGTTTGATTGGATCAATTGGTCATAAGGGGTTAAAATAGGAGCAAGATGATTGCGGCATGTGACCAAAAAGATTAGTTTGTGTTCATTCTCTGTTGTGCATACGACATGTCCCTACCGGCTGGAATCACCACAAGGGACTAACTGTGTGCATAGTCAGTAGATTGAACCAACAGATCGAGGTCATGTGTAGATGCAGTCTTCTCAAGTGCAAAAGTTGCACGGTCAATGTGATTGACCTAGTGAAAATTGAGGCATTATGAATGGCTCGGATTTGAGGTGATGCGATCACTCCGATGAGATTTTCATAGGGATTCCATAGATGCGATCTATGTAATTCTGTGAGGTTTTCAGGGCGCTGCCCTGAGACCCACGGGGGGCGGCTCCCCCCTCGACCACCCGCGGGGGACCGCCGTTGCTTTCCAGTTATAGCGGCTTCCTAAGCGCTACTTTGGTAGAACACGTCGTACGCCTAACTTGTTTTTGTAGGGTGTGATGTGAATGGTATGGCCTCAATGTCATGTGATGATGTATGTGATAATTTGTGCGGCCTGCGTGTCGCAAGTTAACACAACCGGGTTGAGGTTGCACCATTATTGTATAACGACCTGCGTGTCGACTTGTGATGTTTGAATCCTCATGTAATTATTTCACTAGCTATTAGATGTAATAGTTTAGTATCTATCCATGGAGGCTTCGAGCATGATGGCGATGTTGATCACCACAAGACAGGACGGATGGCAATGGAGGTCACATTGGAGCCATGGCGATGGAGCCCATTGTGATGAAAGAGGCCATACTATTCACAATATAATATGATTATATGCCTGTGATGTTTACTTTCCTGTCATACTATTCTTTCATGCTTTACATATGGTGGATGTTTTGTCATGGTAGAATAGCTCCCCTCAGAAAAGTTGAGTTTTTTTTTTCATGCCTTTTACCAATAGCTGCACCTATAATTTTTTGATCGCTGTGTGGTAGGTTTACCAAAGTAGAGTACCCTCAGCTATCATTTTGTATAGGGTGGATGTCGGACATTTACAAGCACAGTATTGGTTAACTCAGCAAAGCTATCAAAAAAGTTTTGGGCTTTAAGGCATAGTGTTGGGGCCGGGGCATTGGATGCCACCCGACAAACAAGAGTCGTATAGAGATATGATTAGCAATCTGTTGCTTACCTATGTCACTATTTTTTTCTAGCCGTGATGCCAAAGCTCACTAGGATTTTAGTGATTATGGATCTTGAACCACTATATGTCATTAGAGGGAAGATGACTTTGATATAGTAGGTTGTCTTTTGTTAAATTAGTTAATGAAAGTCTTTACATAAACATAGTGCTAAAATCTTGCTTTATTTTAATGTTGTAGATCATGTCTGCCAGTAACAATTCCACTTTCAATTTGCGATCTGTTCTTGAGAAAGAAAAGTTGAATGGAACAAACTTTATTGATTGGTACCGCAACCTGAGAATTGTTCTCAGGCAAGAGAAAAAGGAGTATGTTCTTGAGCAACCATATCCTGATGATCTCCCTGATGGTTCCACTGCTGCTGAACGCAGAGTTTATGAGAAACACTGCAATGACTCACTTGACGTCAGCTGTCTGATGCTCGCCACTATGTCCTCTGATCTGCAAAAGCAGTATGAGCATACGGATGCTCACACTATGATCGAGGGGCTACGTGGGATGTTTCAGAACCAAGCCAGGACTGAGAGGTTCAACATCTCGAAGTCCTTGTTTGCGTGCAAGCTGCCAGAAGGTAGTCCGGTCAGTCCTCATGTGATCAAAATGATTGGTTACATCGAGACTTTGGACAGACTTGGTTCTGAACTTCACCATGACCTGGCTACTGATGTCATTCTCCAGTCGCTCCCGGCGAGCTACGAGCCTTTTATCATGAACTTTCAGATGAATGGCTTGGAGAAAACATTGAGTGAATTGCATGGGATGCTAAAAATAGCAGAGGAGAGCATTAAGAAGAATCCCAATCATGTGATGATGGTTCAGAATGGGAACAAAAAGAGGAAGCGTTGGACGCCTCCCAAGGGTAAAGGCAAGGAAAAGGTTCCTAGCGGTGAGTCCTCGGGCTCTAAGCAAAAGCCAGCACCTAAAGCCAAACCTGGCCCCACTTCTGAGGATGAATGCTTCCACTGTCATGAAAAGGGACATTGGTCAAGGAACTGCAAGAAGTACTTAGAAAAAAAGAAGAAGAAGAAGGGAAGTGAGACTTCCACTTCAGGTATAAATGTTATAGAAATTAATATTGCATTATCTTCTAGTGAATCATGGGTATTTGATACTGGATCGATGATTCACACTTGCAAATCGTTGCAGGGTCTAAGTGAGACTAGAAGGTTTGCACGAGGCGAGTTGGACGTTCGTGTCGGCAATGGCGCAAAGGTTGCGGTGTTGGCGGTCGGCACCTACCACTTGTCTCTACCCTCCAGATTAGTTTTGGAATTAAATAATTGTTATTGCATTCCTGCTTTGAGCAAGAACATTATTTCTTCTTCATGTTTGGAAGAAGTTGATGGTTTTAAGATTGTAATAGAGAACAAACGTTGTTCTATATTTTGCAATGGTATTTTCTATGCTCATTGTCCATTGGTGAATGGATTATATGTTCTTGATCTTGAGGATAAATCTGTCTGTAACATTAATACTAAGAGGCTTAGACCAAATGATTTGAATCCCACATTTATTTGGCATTGTCGCTTAGGTCATATAAATGAGAAGCGCATTGAACAACTCCATAAAGATGGTTTGTTGAGCTCATTTGATTTTGAATCATTTGACACGTGCGAGTCTTGTTTACTTGGGAAGATGACCAAAGCGCCTTTCACTGGTCATAGTGAGAGGGCAAGTGACTTGTTGGGACTTGTACATACCGATGTATGTGGACCAATGAGCTCAATAGCCAGAGGTGGTTTTCAGTACTTCATTACTTTTACTGATGACTTTAGTAGATATGGTTATATCTACTTGATGAGGCACAAGTCTGAATCGTTTGATAAGTTCAAAGAATTTCAGAGTGAAGTACAAAATCAATTAGGCAAGACAATTAAGTTTCTGCGATCGGATCGTGGAGGTGAATATTTGAGCCTTGAATTTGGTGATCATTTGAAGCAATGTGGAATCGTTCCGCAGCTAACTCCGCCTGGAACGCCTCAATGGAATGGGGTATCCGAACGGAGGAACCGAACCTTGTTGGACATGGTTAGGTCGATGATGAGCCAAGCCGATCTTCCATTGTCATTTTGGGGTTATGCTCTTGAAACTGCTGCGTTCACACTGAATAGGGTTCCAAGTAAGTCTGTTGAGAAGACACCATATGAGATATGGACTGGGAAACGTCCCGGATTATCTTTTCTCAAAGTTTGGGGATGTGAGGCTTATGTCAAACGTTTGATGTCAGATAAGCTCACTCCAAAGTCAGACAAATGCTTCTTTGTGGGGTATCCTAAGGAAACCAAAGGATACTATTTTTTCAATAAAGCGGAAGGCAAAGTGTTTGTCGCTCGCAATGGTGTTTTTTTAGAAAAGGAGTTTCTCTCAAAAGGATTTAGTGGGAGCAAGGTGCAGCTTGAAGAAATTCAGGAAACACCCGAAACTGTTTCAGCACCCACTGAAGAGCCACGGGAAGTGCAAGATGTTGCACAACCTGTAGTTGAGGCACCAGCCCCACGAAGGTCTATAAGGGCACGTCGCGCAACTGACAAGCTCAACCTCCTTATCACGGAGGAGCGCCACGTATTATTGATGGAAAATGATGAGCCCATGACCTACACGGAAGCAATAATGGGACCCGACTCCGACAAATGGCTTGAGGCCATGGAATCCGAATTAAAATCCATGCATGACAATCAAGTTTGGAACTTGGTTGATCCAATTGACGGTGTGAGACCTATCGATTGTAAGTGGATTTTTAAGAAAAAGTTAGATATGGATGGAAATGTTCACATCTATAAGGCACGATTGGTGGCGAAAGGTTTCCGACAAATTCAAGGTGTTGACTATGAGGAAACTTTCTCGCCCGTCGCAATGCTAAAGTCTGTTTGGATTCTCCTAGCAATTGCTGCGTATTATGACTATGAAATATGGCAAATGGATGTCAAAACTGCTTTCCTTAATGGACATCTAAGCGAGGATGTGTATATGACACAGCCTGAAGGTTTTGTTGATCCTAAAAATGCTGGGAAAATATGTAAGCTTCACAGGTCTATTTATGGATTGAAGCAAGCATCTCGGAGTTGGAATATTCGTTTTGATGAAGTAGTCAAAGGGTTTGGCTTCATCAAGAATGAAGAAGAGCCTTGTATTTACAAAAAGGCTAGTGGGAGCGCACTTGTGTTTCTGGTCCTATATGTAGATGACATATTGCTGATCGGAAATGATATTCCAATGCTTGAAGCCGTTAAAACCTCATTGAAAAAGAGTTTTTCGATGAAGGATTTAGGAGAGGCGGCTTACGTTCTGGGGATAAAGATCTATAGAGATAGATCAAAAAGGCTAATTGGATTAAGCCAAGACACGTACATTGACAAGATATTGAATCGGTTCAATATGCAAGATTCCAAGAAAGGTTTCTTGCCAATGTCACATGGCGTTACTCTAAGCAAGAGTCAGTGTGCTACGACACCTGATGAGCGAAAGAGGATAAGTGCGATTCCTTATGCTTCAGCCATAGGATCCATCATGTATGCTATGCTTTGTACGCGCCCAGATGTCTCTTTTGCTCTAAGTGTTACGAGCAGGTACCAATCAAACTTCGGTGAAGATCACTGGACAGTTGTAAAGGGTATCCTTAAGAACTTGAGAAGAACTAAGGATATGTTCCTAATATTTGGAGGCGAAGATGAGCTCGTTGTAAAGGGTTACACCGATGCTAGTTTTCAAACAGATAAAGATGACTCCGCATCGCAATCCGGATTTGTTTTCTGCCTCAATGGTGGGGCAGTGAGCTGGAAGAGTTCCAAGCAAGATACGGTGGCTGATTCGACGACAGAGGCCGAGTATATTGCAGCTTCCGAAGCTGCAAAAGAAGCAGTTTGGATCAGAAAATTTGTTTCTGAGTTGGGTGTTGTTCCTAGTGCGTCCAGTCCAGTGGACCTCTATTGTGATAATAATGGTGCCATTGCGCTTGCAAAGGAGCCTAGATCACACAAGAAGTCCAAACATATACTACGGAAGTATCACCTCATCCGTCACTTTGTTGAGAGAGGTGATGTGAAGATTTGCAAGGTGCACACGGATTCAAACGTTGCTGATCCATTGACAAAGCCTCTCCCACAACCAAAGCATGAGGCGCACATGTGGTCTATGGGTATTAGATACTTACATAAGTGATTCTATTGTGCGTGGGAGAGTGTTATGTCATGAGTATGTTTATGTAATAATAAATAATTGTTATTTGTTCCATGGATGATTATCATTTATATTGATTATCAAGTACGTGACTTGATCGTGAAACTCTTTGTTTGTAATGATGTTGTTCTAAATTATCCCTAGTTTATGTCGTTATGTGGGACAATAACGACGTAGAGACTAGCACATGCATTAATTGATGATCATGTTTCACGGATCATAGATATGGAGATATCAGATTAATGATGTGGACACATGTTAGTGAACATGGTGTTGGATTGACCCACTCCAAGACAATACTGGGATTGTTATTTTGAATGTGCCATCAGTTGTTCTTGAGTGTTATACCTACTGGATCCTTAGACCTGAGATTGCCATTGTTTCTCACTGTGTGTAGTGGTGCATCTTGGGGTTGCTAAACTCTACTCCGTAAATGGGTAGTTATAAAAGTAGCTTACAGGTGTATCATGAAACATGGAATGGGATGTGTGCGGATCAAGATGGAATTTGCCCCTCCTAGATAACAGGAGAGATATCTCTGGGCCCCTCGAGATAGATGGATTAGAAAGTGCATGGCCATGCCAAAGTGATTAAAGAGTTAATCATAATGACTAAAGGTTAGTCATGAATAGAATCCACTATTAGATCGAGAGAATGGTCGAGCTATCACAAGGGTGGCACGCATCTCGCCTTGAGCTTGACTGGTATCGTGTGGCAAAAGGATCAGTGTATGAGTATATCTAAGGTTCGGCCGATATGATCTTAGTAGAATAAAATAAAATAAAATAGACACACGGATCCTAGTAGAATAAAATAAAATAAAAAAGGGTGAAGGAAGCGCATGATGAGCCCATCACATGCACGGCCACAAAGCACAGCTGTTCAATTATTGATGAGAGAGCTACTTTAGTTAGCAGACAGTAGTAGCACACATCCATATGGTAGTACAGGGCAAGGCAACAAAGGCTGGGACCCAAAAAGTGGATTTTGTGGAAAAGACTGCACTGCAGGCAGCAGCTAGCAGAGGAGGCCCGGGTGGCCGGGCAGCCATGCCATGCCGCTGCGCTCATCATCATTGCTGCCCCGCACGGCTGCAACCCCACCAAGCACACCACCCCTGCGCCACTGCTACTGCGATGGATATTATTCCCTCGCTCGTCGAGCTACTCCGTCCGATGTACGTACGTCCTGCTCTCGCTCGTCTGTGTCGTCGTCGTCGTCGTCGTCTGCTGCTGCATAACGGTCCCAAAAGAACAAGAGAGCCATCCATTCGATCTCGTTCAGTTTGCCCCCACACATGCATGCATTCTTGACTGGACGACTGCCGTTACGTTCGTGGTCCAGCCAGGGTTTTTTTTACCGACCGGTTTCCGGTAACCGCCGGCCTCCGGTAGCGGTAAACCGGCCCGGTTTACCGGTAACCGGCCGGTAACCGGCCGAATTCAAATTTAAATTCAAACGCTCCTTCAGTTCGGTTCGGGTCCGGTTTACCGGCCGGTTTGGAGCGGTAACCAGCCGGTTTGACCGGTTTACCGCTCGGTTTGAGTTTAGAATTTTTTTTTCTTTTTTTTCAAACTTCTATACGTATAAATAAATACTAAACGAACTCGAATTTGAAAAATTTTTACACCATTGGCTTCTATAAATCATGAACTATTTTTAGGAATTTTTTCAGTATTTTTTGTTTTTTTTTTAAATTTTAAATTTGAATTTGGGGTCTTAACGGGCCGGGACCGGGATTTTTTTTCTTTTTTTTCAAACTTTTATACGTATAAATAAATATTAAACGAACTCGAATTTGAAAAAATTTTACACCATTGGCTTCTATAAATCATAAACTATTTTTAGGAATTTTTTTCAGTATTTTTTTTTTCAAATTTTAAATTTGAATTTGGGAAATACCTAACCGGACCGGACCGGAACCGGACCGGCCTGGTTAGGGCGGTAACCGCGGTTTACCGCGGTAAACCGAGCGGTATTTTTAACCCTGGGTCCAGCTACCTTGTGCAGGACGATGACCATAGTCCTAAACCTATCTACCTTGTTTGGCTTTTCTACTCGTTTCCGTGCGTGTGTGGGTGTCTACGTTGTAGTGTGTAATTCTTAAAGAAAAGAAAGTACAACAATGTTCTATGTTTGACTAGGTTTATATAACATCAAACACATCAATTGATGCTTGAAAATATATTCCTCGATAGATCTATTGATGATGCTTGTTTGGCATCAGAAATATTACTGTTTTTTTCATAAATATGGTCAAACTTAAATGTTTGCCTTAGGACGTAAAAGCTCATAAATACTTCTATTTTGCAATGGAGGGAGAAATATACTTTTAAAAGTTTGGCATTATGGATCAGAAATATTATTGTTTTTTCAATAAATAAAATTGGTCAAGCTTGTAAATTTGAATTAGGAATAGCTCAGAAATACTAGTATAGCTGCATCTGTTATATGTACATTAGAGACTCTATGCAGTTCTCCTCGATCTTGAGCTCTTGGATATATAAGAATATGTTTGCAATATATCATTTATAAACGTAGTTCTAAGCACACGACGACTAGCTTGCAGAATATACTAATCATCGATGAGTGGTTCAAAATGTTAATGATTGCAATCATTTGTACGTAGATCACTTTGATCCTCCTTTTTTTCCACTACACTACATACATTCTTTGTGTCATGATTGCAAATCTATAGACTATGGCCCTTCGTATCCTCATATGCATGTCTATATATAACCCAAGTGAAATCATGTTGCTTGATAAAATGAGAATACACGGACGAACTATATATGTCTTAAAATTCCGTTACTAAGAAGTGGCCAAATATATCACAAATTCCAAACATTCCCTAACTATGCTAGATGCAGTTCCAAAATCAAATCCATCATGCATCGTCTTTTCCCTTGAAAATCAAATGTGGTCTCTTATTTTAGAAGTACACCAATTGACATAGATAACCAGCAAAACTTATCATAAGTTCATGCTCAAACATGGATCATAAACATATGCGGTGCTTTAATTTACTGCATGTAGAAACTGATGTACCTAGCCATGCAGAAATACTTTGTTTCAGCGTAAGATTTTAGCTCACCTTGCCATGTAAGTTGTAGGCGGCGTCCGGTCTTGCTCGACAGCAGCCTTCTGCTGCCGTGCGGCGAGGCTCCATGGATGCATGAAGCTAGTCGGGCTCGGCATGAATGCCGCTGCCCAGCCACCTCCTCCTGATCCTGATGCCGTCAAATCACCGACATGGCCGTGCCCTGTGGTAACCACATTTGCAGTGCTGGTGCCCGCGGTGGTCATGCAAAGAATGCCGTCCTTGTCGTCACGGCTACCTGCCTGTCGACCACCATAGCCCTCTTGCTTGTATCCGCCACAGCTGGATGCGTCACAGCTGCCGCCGCCGCCATGAGACAAGGAGATGCCGAGACTAAGGTCCAGATGTCCATGGAAGCAAGTGTTGCTGGGGCTTTCTTCCTTTCCCCTGATGGCCGCTGTTGCGGTTGCAGTGATGGTAGTATTAGCTGATCTCTCCTGCCTAGCAATAAGCGGCGTCTCAAATGATACTAGATTCAGCATGTGGACTATGGAGATGAGCTCGCTAGCTGAGAGTGGAAGTTTTTTGATGTAAAGCTGAGAGTGGAAGTGGAAGAGAGCTAGCAAGGAGAAGAGTGATGTGTGTGCTGCACGGGGAGTGAGAGAGTGAGTGTTGGTGAGGGTTGAGGAGGGGTTTATGGTTGGAGAATAAGTATGTCGGCAGAATATAAGATGGTGCTGGAATACAGTGGTTGATGGATGGATATAACTTGTACATGTATCACCAAGATGGCAAGATATATAGATCCATGGGGTGAATGAGATGTAGATGGGAGGAGCAATGATTCCAAACAAGATTATGTAAAAAGATGGAAATATGATGTGCAAGAGAGTCACTGCACATGTGTGCCCGTTCTAGCTAGGTTACTAGTTCCATCATGTTGTTTTGTGTACCTAGATACATCATTTTTTTTTATCTGTTTCAGAGATGAGAATTGCTCTTAAATATATGTGTGGTAGTCGTGGATATTATAATTTTCAGGAAGTAAAAATACCAAAGACTACCAGACGTACGTTCACCTTTCATGGTGCCAATCTAGTTATTTATTTCCATGATGGTCTGGCTCCTGGCTCCTGCTGACGGAAATAATTCTCTATTGTTTCATTCTTGCAGATAGATAACTAATGCATGATTATTGAGAATCAAGGAATATTTCATGTATTTGTTTTCCCACCTCCTATAGTTGCTATTGATTCAAAAAGCGCATTCTGACAGTTAAAACTAGCAAATATGAAATCAAAAGTTTGTGCTCATAGCAGGGAAACTATGGCCTTTCATGAACCGGTCCTACTTTCTGACAGTCAAAACTAGCAAATATGAACTTGGCCAGAAATATTTAGTTTTTGGCGGGAACCAAAAAGAGATCCTGCTACGTTCAAAATAAGTTAAATAGGCCGGGCTAAAAACTATCAGATGCGCGCTTGCACTGTATATAAGCACCCAGAGGCCAGAGGCAGCCCCTTTTGCATTGCATCTGGGTCGATTGATCTGCTTTTCTTGCTGGTCATGGATGTGCCGGCTGTGTCGTCGTACGTGGTGGGGATGTGACCATCATCTCCTCCACCACCGGTGCAGTACTTGTTTGTGTCCATTCCCTTTAATTATTGCTTGGGAACCCTACTTTGTACCGAGAATTTCCAAAAGGGAAACCTACATTAGCCACCTCTCCAAATGCTTATATATGCTATGGAGTCCCAAGCACGACGACGATCCTTCCCATTTTTCGTATACATAGAAGAATTATCGAACCTTTTAAGTAAGCTTAATTACTTACTAGTCTATAAACCCATGCATTCTCTTATATATAAGTGCTAGAAATCCATGAATAAGTATGAAATCCTCAACCAAATTATTTATTATGCTCCCTTTGTCTTTCTTTGTTTTTCGTATTCTAAGTTTATATCCCATATATGTAGATACTTTCATATCATTGTCTAGTTGTGATATACTTTATTCATCAATTATTTTATATATATACTTTTCGATCACAATCAAATTTAGAGGTTAGTTTGGATTATTTATTTTTATAATGGCATGGGTGGGTAATTTAGACACATATTTCGGGGTTCTTTAGTTTTTATAGTACCAACAGAGGAAGGCAATTTATATGCAAACTTTTAGTACTTTACCGTTTCTTACAATGATAGATAGTTTAGATGAAGTTTAGGAGTTATTTTAGATAATATTTTATAATGACAGAGGTGAGTATTTAGATATCGGTTCAAAAAGGGTTAATTGAAACTATTTTGTAATGGAATAGGTGGGTATCTTTTTCTAACCAAATAAAATGGATTTGATGGCTATTATTTTCTATGAGGATTAAAGTCTATTAAATTGATGGCTAGATATCTCTGGTATCTATAGAAAGAGATTATATTTACTTTTTCTAGTGCGTTTCGTGGGGATTAATATGGAGGCTTGAAAAGAGTATGTAGCTAATTAGTAATTAGATTTATCTTTTTTTTCCTATCAGGCTTGCGATGCTGAGGCTCCAATATCTCATTAGTAAAAGTACTTGACATTCTGTTCTTAAACAATGCATGCATGTTGATGTTGTTGTAATGCTCACGCGGTATGGAGGTGTTGCTTGATCTGATTGTGATCTTTTGAAAATCATTGTTCTAGGTTCCTGGAGATCGACTTGTCCTTTTTGTGATCCTTGTTCTAGATACGGTGCTGCGTTTTGCGTTTGCACGTGTTTGTGATGAGTGTGTGAACGTAACTATGCAGAGACATGCATGCAGTCGGCATTTGTTAATTCTTGCTGATACGATATGAGAATAACACGAGAGATATGGCCGGCACAGATCATATCAATCTCCACAAACATATGCATTTCTGCTATATATAGATCGACCTCGATATAGTATAACTTATGTACCTTCTAATCTGCTGCTTTATATACTACTATTGGATATAGTATCGATCACTTAATTACTCAAATTGCTTATAATGACACAATAGAGGTGCATCACCAAAATATAACTTGACCTCGTGAGCTTTTTATACGATGATGTGTGGATATAGATCCTAAATAGTTATCCCTCTTTCTTGTCCTCCCTATTGTCCCAAAATAAGGTTGGAACGTGTTTAAAAATTGCATATTTATGAGCATGAGGATATTGCCACTTACATTGCAATGGTCCTTTTTTTATTTTTTTCTTCTAAATATCTGAAATTATTTACATGTACGTAAGATGTGATGGATAGCTCATGCTACTCTGATTGGAACACATAATCGGATGTAAACGGATCGGATACGGACGGATATCGCTGATATTTCATTTGTTTTCAAATTTCTATTCGGATTCCAATACGGATAGTATTAGATATGTCAGATAGGATACAAATGAAATCAACATTATAAATATGCAATTTGAATATTCTGATACAGATACAGTATCGGATGTTGAATATCCGGACTCGGATACGGATAGATCTGAACCCATCTAAACGAATTCAGTCTCCGATATAGGTGGAAAATATCCGTACCCTTTTCACCCCACGTAAAGAGAGAGAATCATCTAGGTAGCGAACTACTACACCTTCCTGCAGTGGCCTAGCTAGAATTTATAGTTAGGATGGTCTATCTTAGATGTAAGATCGGAATTGCAGTATGATCCGTATGTAACTTTCATAATATTAGGTTTAACTTTGGATTAAACTTTCTAGTGGTTCATGGTCCATAGTGCCACCGTGCTAGCCCGGCCTATGTCTTCATGGATCCATGACGATGATGCACACACATTCTAGTGACCCTGGACATGTAGATTGATGCGACAAAACCATTTAAAGGAGGCATCGAGCAAGCAATCCCATCGATTGGTTCGGAGGATCCAGGGCCGACACTCGAGCGCGACTGTGACTCTGTGGTCTGTGGATCGGCTTGCATCGTGTCGACCAACGGTGAAAATGACCTGATAATCGGTACACACCTAAAGCATCCACATGTAGTCTACCTGATATAGCCAACTAGGTAGTTGACGTGCGGTCATTCATTGGCATACATAGGTCTACGTGTTACTCCCTCTGTGCTCATCAAATGTAAGGAATCTAGACATTCGAAGTATTTTTCCAAATTTTAAAGGATTCCAAAACTCACGTCAAGACAAACACTACTACACAAATCTTTTTCGAGGTAGGCCTTTTTGATTAACGGAGGCGAGCATTGCAACAGCCTCCGTCTAAAGGTCACAGTTAATCGTCGATTAACCGAGGCTGTTGCTTTGCCCGCCTTAGTTAATCAATTAACGGCCCTCCGTTAATGTTCTCCAAAAAAACCTAGTGCTCAACACTATTATGTCTCTACCACTGCACCGCACACTCTTTTATGTCTATATAATAGGCTATCTTTTTATATCAATATTTTGCAATCTTATATTGGATATTTTAGCTACTAAATGAACTCAAATGAAAAAACTTTTAGCTACAAAGTTTTAACTCTTGTGAAGTACTACAACTTTGGTATAGGATATATCTCCATCCGAGATAGTTTGAAAAATTTAAAAAAATTTAGTCTCAGAATATGTGAATTTCAAATACATATTTGGTGTCTTTAAATAAAAAACATGTCAATATAAAATATGTAGGTCGGCCACTAGAACTTTGGAATTAACTATGTGAACATTTGAGATCGTTTAGAAATTCGAATCGAAATTTTAAATTTCAAAATCTATAACATTCGAACACATATTTGGGACTCTAAACATCTTCAAATTAAAAACTTTTCAACAAAAAAGTTATAGATTCTATTGAGAACTATAACTTTTGTATAGACCATATCAACATCCGAGATCGTTTGATAATTTTATATTTCAAATTTCAAAATCTGTATGCTTGCAACAACATTTTTGGACCCTAATGTAACACCCTAAATTTTACATTGTTTCAAAAATAGATAAATTTGATTTATTTATGTATTTGAGTGTGCATTCAAATATAGGAGATAATAAATTTTTGTGAAATTAAAATTTATCGTAAGGTTAGTTACATGTTGATGCACTCATGCCGATGCATTTTTATTTATTGTGGTGACTGCTTTTTATTCCATTGCTTAAAGGTTTAAAAATCATTTGAAATTTGGTTTTGGAAAAATCAATTTAGAATTTGAAAAGGAAAAAAAAAAAATCTTTCACTCTCTTTTCCCTCCCTCACTTTCGGCCCGTAGGCCGTTTTCCCTTGGCCCGCACGCATCTCCCTCCCCTCGGCCCGCTCGCCCTCCCGCACTCCCTCTTGGGCCGCGGCCCAGCCCATCTCGGCCAGCAGTTGCCGCCCACTCTCCCGCAGTCGCTGACCGCCCGGTCCCGCATGTCGGCGCGTTCTTCCCCAACCTCCCGCTCCGAACGCCGGTCAAGCCGCAACCGCCCCCGCGCCCACGACCTCCGCGCGTGGGAGCGCCCCGCGCCCTTACCTCTTCAAAAAGGGAGCCGCAACCCCCTTCACCGCCTCCCCCTGCTGTTTTTCCCGTTCCAACCCCACTCTATTGAGCACACGAAGCCCCGCAGCGGCGCATCACCGGAGCACCATTCGGCCACCCCGTCGGTCTTCGCCCCGAGCTGCCTCGACTCCGGTTGTCCGCTCGGTGAGCACCCCCGCGTTCTCCTCTTTCTCCCCGTCCCTCTCCCGTGGCGTTTGGTGGTCTCTAGGGCCGTCCTACGTGAGCTCCGGCGAGCTCTTCCATGGCCGGCCATGGCGGGTGGCCCTCGAGCCTTTCCCCGGCCGCGTTAGTGGCAAAAACGGAACCCCCATCCCCTCCGCATCCTCCCTATGTATTTGGTTTGGCGATTTGAGCCCTGGAGTGCCCGGCCGAGCAGCCCCGGCGAGCTCCATGGCGGCGCCGCCGTCTTCTTCTCTGGGTCCGACGGCCGGCCATCTCTCTTTCCTCCCCCCTTTTCTTTCCTAGCCCTTCATCGCGTGATCAACGGCTGTGGGCAGCCGATACCCCTTCGCGGGTCTTCTTGCTAAAGAGCCCTCGGATTTCTTCCTATTTTACCCGCAGTCCTCGGCCAGATAGGAATTTCCCGAATTTGTTTTATTTTAATTCCGAAATGTTTTCAATTTATTTACAGAATTGCCACTGCAGTAAAACGTGTATAAAATCGTCGTTTTAGCTCCGATTCGACCCGTTCAACTTGCGTTAGATTCGTAATTTCATAATCTACGCAATAGTGCTACTGTTAGACCTGTTAATAGCTTTTGAATTTCTCAAATAAATCTAGTTAATAGCTAGCTTCTGGAATAGTAAATGTCTCGTAACTTTTGCGTTGTAGCTCCGATTTTCGTGCAATTCGCGTCAATGTGATCGTAGCGAGACGTAGATGATTTTGGTAAACATTTTATTCAGATTTATTTATTGTTGGTGTACTGTCCTAATAGTAGCCATGTTTTGCTTGTATGTCTGCTCCGAATTGCGTGTTGTACTTCGTGTCGTTCGAGTTCAGACGGTGAGGAGTACGTCGAAAATCCGGACGCGTGCGAGGAGCAGCAGGACCAGCATCAGTTCGTGAACCAAGGCAAGTATAGTATGGGCCTACCTTGATTCCTATTCATTATATAATCTACTCATTATGCATGTGTCTAATATTGCTCGACTATAAGGACATCCTAGCCATTGATGACTTATACCTTGATGCCTATGGGTTTTATTGCATATGGGTAGAATGCTAGTGCTCTATTCAAACATGATCAATACTATGATTAATGGAACAAACGGATAAACATGATGGTAATAATTGAACTATAGGGTGATGGTGCAAATGATGTCGATCATGTTGCCCTAAACTCTCCGTAAGGACTTATCTGTAGGGCAAAAGCTGGGACATACAGTGCAACCGTGAGAGTTATATGGCTCTGACTTTAGCTCAGTAATATGATCTTTTCTAGCTTGTTAGAGGTTACCCGAAAGGGCGCAAGAGGGGCTTGCCACTTTAGGTATAGAACTGCCTCTGTTCTTGTGTGTATAGCCTGCGGGAATTGTGCCACAGAAAGGGGGGTTCTCTATATCTGCCTGCCGAGGAAACCTCGCGGCCCTAACTTGTTAGACAAGACCTATGGAAGGCTTCATAGTGTACCCTGCCCGCTCACCTTGGAAGTGTTATGGGAGTAATTAACCCGGGCATATGGGCAACACGACTCACGGGTAAAGATGCACAACCTCTGCAGAGTGTTAAAACTGTTATAACAGCCGTGCTCACGGTCACGAGCGGCCCGGAAAACTCACAGAATAACTGGTTACTTATGATGTTGTTGTTCATGGTGAACTATGATGGTATTATGATAATGATGACGATGATGATGATATAATGTTGATCAATAACTCTATTAATTCTAGTATGTGATCATGTGGGTTAATTTGGGAGCCTAAGCATAAGTTGATGTTAACCAATGATAAAATGTTGACTTACTAAAATGCTAAATGCAGTAAACCGTGTCTGCCTTTTGAGCCTCATGAATCCCCATGTTATGCTTGTGGAGTACGAAATGTACTCACGCTTGTTTATTTTTCAATACTTTGGAAAAATCCCGGATGGGTACCAGATTTCTAAAAATTGGAGCAGACAGGCTTGTGATCAACCAGTCAGTTGTCCCTGTGGAGTGGAGTCTTCACCTGAAGACCGGAGTTGTCTTTCCGCTGTTTGCTATCTAAGGTTATATCTTTTATAATAAGTACGTTATATATTAAGCATTGTCATTTGGTATTACCTTTATTTGTAGCTATATGTGAGATTTGACTTCCTGGGCTCACATATGGTGTGTATCTGGTTTTGTTCTTAAAACCGGGTGCTACAAAGTGGTATCGGAGCAATGCTGACTGTAGGACGCAAGCCTAGTTAGGAATTGGCCATCTTAAGGTTTAGGAACTGCTATAAGACCCTTGTTCTATAAACCTTGATATTTCCTCCTCTATTATTTCCTTATCCTTGATATTCATCTCCTCCTTGATACTTGTTTAAGCCTTTGTTCTAATCTTCACTCCTTGCTTTGATATGCTCTTAGAATCTTGTCTCTTACCATCTTCCTGCGATATCGGAAGCGGAGCTTTAGGATATTTGCCCTTAATATGAATAGAACGATAGTATCGCAAGCTCAGTCAATGATTGAAGTATGCACCTTAATTGCTTGTTGAATTGTCATTATGCATGTGCTGGTTTTGGATCTTTGTAATGATTGTAATGATCTTGTGGGGATTGTCCACAATTTCATTTAGTCTATAGGCCTAAGGCATAAGGATTAATGAAATAAATATGCGGGTTTTGGTTTTCTCCTGTTTTATCCATCCTGTTTTCCAGAGCAGTCTGTGTTCATCATGATATATCTCCAGATCTGGACATCCAAAAGTTATGAAACTTTTATAGATAAAAGAAGACTCTTGTATGTTTCATCTGCCACTGGAATCACTTCTATAGCTGTTTTGGTTTGGGAGTTATGGAAATCACAAGACGATATAGCTGTGCTGTCTGAAACCTGGAGTAGTTTTGTGGTGCACAGTTTTCGACCAAATTATGTTTGGAGTCAGGAAAAGTGTTCTATACAAAAGTTGTAGAGGATTTCAACAGCTTTCCAATAGTATAAACTACAACTTCATTGGATTAATAGAATAGGAGTTACAGCTTCTTTCCTGCGCTGCTGTTTTTCTACTCACGAGGAATTTCAGACTTCTTGTTCTTACTTATACACATGAGTTTCCGTGGGATATCAGAAGGTCATTATGATGGTTAACTCACTTGGAAGAAGATGCAAGCTACCCTTTGTTGTCCCCTAGTTGATCTCTCTTAAGGGGGTAGCCGAGTAAAGAAGTGACAAGATGAAGGTTTCTTACATTCAAGTACTCCACCTGAAAGAATTAGTTATCCCTAGGGTTGAGAAGTCACCATCAAGCACAGTTGGGTGTTTGAACTTCACCATACCCAAGACAAGTCAGCAACAATGACAAGGCAAGGAGATATGGGACATCTACAAGGACCGTAAGAATCTAAAGGATATCTTCACTAAGTTGGTTTTGATCTTGTGAGACCATCGATGAATTAGAGTGATCAAGGATTATAACATGAAAGTGTGTTATTACCCGGAGAAGCAAAAGTTGTTGCCGATGCTCCTAGCATAAATAGTGTGCTAGGGAGGCTCGGCGACACCAAGGTTGAGTTGTGTGAGAAATTTGAGTGATGTCTCCTATACTACAAAGTGTATCACCTTGGAACAAAAGGAATTGCAAAGGTCAATTGGAGGGAATGACGTAAAGGACTAAGAAATTGTGCTTAAGAGTTGATCAAGCTATTAGGAGCAAGGTTGTAACAACGTGCAAGCTACAGTGTGATCTTGTGAGAAAATGGAGAAGATCCAAAAGCAGAGCATCTACATCTCTTTGATAACCATCTTTCGAATCTCGAGGACGAGATTCCTCTTAAGGGGGGTAGAATTGTAACACCCTAAATTTTACATTGTTTCAAAAATAGATAAATTTGATTTATTTATGTATTTGAGTGTGCATTCAAATATAGGAGATAATAAATTTTTGTGAAATTAAAATTTATCGTAAGGTTAGTTACATGTTGATGCACTCATGCCGATGCATTTTTATTTATTGTGGTGACTGCTTTTTATTCCATTGCTTAAAGGTTTAAAAATCATTTGAAATTTGGTTTTGGAAAAATCAATTTAGAATTTGAAAAGGAAAAAAAAAATCTTTCACTCTCTTTTCCCTCCCTCACTTTCGGCCCGTAGGCCGTTTTCCCTTGGCCCGCACGCATCTCCCTCCCCTCGGCCCGCTCGCCCTCCCGCACTCCCTCTTGGGCCGCGGCCCAGCCCATCTCGGCCAGCAGTTGCCGCCCACTCTCCCGCAGTCGCTGACCGCCCGGTCCCGCATGTCGGCGCGTTCTTCCCCAACCTCCCGCTCCGAACGCCGGTCAAGCCGCAACCGCCCCCGCGCCCACGACCTCCGCGCGTGGGAGCGCCCCGCGCCCTTACCTCTTCAAAAAGGGAGCCGCAACCCCCTTCACCGCCTCCCCCTGCTGTTTTTCCCGTTCCAACCCCACTCTATTGAGCACACGAAGCCCCGCAGCGGCGCATCACCGGAGCACCATTCGGCCACCCCGTCGGTCTTCGCCCCGAGCTGCCTCGACTCCGGTTGTCCGCTCGGTGAGCACCCCCGCGTTCTCCTCTTTCTCCCCGTCCCTCTCCCGTGGCGTTTGGTGGTCTCTAGGGCCGTCCTACGTGAGCTCCGGCGAGCTCTTCCATGGCCGGCCATGGCGGGTGGCCCTCGAGCCTTTCCCCGGCCGCGTTAGTGGCAAAAACGGAACCCCCATCCCCTCCGCATCCTCCCTATGTATTTGGTTTGGCGATTTGAGCCCTGGAGTGCCCGGCCGAGCAGCCCCGGCGAGCTCCATGGCGGCGCCGCCGTCTTCTTCTCTGGGTCCGACGGCCGGCCATCTCTCTTTCCTCCCCCCTTTTCTTTCCTAGCCCTTCATCGCGTGATCAACGGCTGTGGGCAGCCGATACCCCTTCGCGGGTCTTCTTGCTAAAGAGCCCTCGGATTTCTTCCTATTTTACCCGCAGTCCTCGGCCAGATAGGAATTTCCCGAATTTGTTTTATTTTAATTCCGAAATGTTTTCAATTTATTTACAGAATTGCCACTGCAGTAAAACGTGTATAAAATCGTCGTTTTAGCTCCGATTCGACCCGTTCAACTTGCGTTAGATTCGTAATTTCATAATCTACGCAATAGTGCTACTGTTAGACCTGTTAATAGCTTTTGAATTTCTCAAATAAATCTAGTTAATAGCTAGCTTCTGGAATAGTAAATGTCTCGTAACTTTTGCGTTGTAGCTCCGATTTTCGTGCAATTCGCGTCAATGTGATCGTAGCGAGACGTAGATGATTTTGGTAAACATTTTATTCAGATTTATTTATTGTTGGTGTACTGTCCTAATAGTAGCCATGTTTTGCTTGTATGTCTGCTCCGAATTGCGTGTTGTACTTCGTGTCGTTCGAGTTCAGACGGTGAGGAGTACGTCGAAAATCCGGACGCGTGCGAGGAGCAGCAGGACCAGCATCAGTTCGTGAACCAAGGCAAGTATAGCATGGGCCTACCTTGATTCCTATTCATTATATAATCTACTCATTATGCATGTGTCTAATATTGCTCGACTATAAGGACATCCTAGCCATTGATGACTTATACCTTGATGCCTATGGGTTTTATTGCATATGGGTAGAATGCTAGTGCTCTATTCAAACATGATCAATACTATGATTAATGGAACAAACGGATAAACATGATGGTAATAATTGAACTATAGGGTGATGGTGCAAATGATGTCGATCATGTTGCCCTAAACTCTCCGTAAGGACTTATCTGTAGGGCAAAAGCTGGGACATACAGTGCAACCGTGAGAGTTATATGGCTCTGACTTTAGCTCAGTAATATGATCTTTTCTAGCTTGTTAGAGGTTACCCGAAAGGGCGCAAGAGGGGCTTGCCACTTTAGGTATAGAACTGCCTCTGTTCTTGTGTGTATAGCCTGCGGGAATTGTGCCACAGAAAGGGGGGTTCTCTATATCTGCCTGCCGAGGAAACCTCGCGGCCCTAACTTGTTAGACAAGACCTATGGAAGGCTTCATAGTGTACCCTGCCCGCTCACCTTGGAAGTGTTATGGGAGTAATTAACCCGGGCATATGGGCAACACGACTCACGGGTAAAGATGCACAACCTCTGCAGAGTGTTAAAACTGTTATAACAGCCGTGCTCACGGTCACGAGCGGCCCGGAAAACTCACAGAATAACTGGTTACTTATGATGTTGTTGTTCATGGTGAACTATGATGGTATTATGATAATGATGACGATGATGATGATATAATGTTGATCAATAACTCTATTAATTCTAGTATGTGATCATGTGGGTTAATTTGGGAGCCTAAGCATAAGTTGATGTTAACCAATGATAAAATGTTGACTTACTAAAATGCTAAATGCAGTAAACCGTGTCTGCCTTTTGAGCCTCATGAATCCCCATGTTATGCTTGTGGAGTACGAAATGTACTCACGCTTGTTTATTTTTCAATACTTTGGAAAAATCCCGGATGGGTACCAGATTTCTAAAAATTGGAGCAGACAGGCTTGTGATCAACCAGTCAGTTGTCCCTGTGGAGTGGAGTCTTCACCTGAAGACCGGAGTTGTCTTTCCGCTGTTTGCTATCTAAGGTTATATCTTTTATAATAAGTACGTTATATATTAAGCATTGTCATTTGGTATTACCTTTATTTGTAGCTATATGTGAGATTTGACTTCCTGGGCTCACATATGGTGTGTATCTGGTTTTGTTCTTAAAACCGGGTGCTACACCTAAACAGTTTCAATTCAAAAACTTTTTAAATACAAAGTTATAGATCTTGTCAAGAGCTACAATTTTGATATAAAATTTGTCTTCATCCGAGTTTATATGAAAAAGTTATAAATTCTTTTTTGTTACAATCATTAACTGAGGCGGACATCTTAAGACGACAGCCTCCGTAAATCGATTTACGGAAGCGGACGCTTATAATGACTGCCTCTGAAAATAATCGATTAACCGAGGCGTTTGACTTACGGTGCCTGCCTCGGTTAATCGATTAACCGAGGTGGTTGCATTAGGGCAACCACCTCGATTAATAGGCATTAACCGAGGCGGTTCCGTTACGTTGCCCGCCTCGATTAAGCATTAGCCGAGGCGGTTGCTAGGCCGATGCCCGGCCACCGAATAACGGAGGCGGGCAACCGGCCCAACTGCCTCCGAGACCAAAAGGCAAACACCTTGTAAAAGTTTTTATGTAGTAGTGAAACTTTATATCAAAATTATAGTTATTGACGCGATCTACAACATTATAGTTGAAAAAAATTTATTTAAAACTATTTAGAGTCTCAAAATATCTTTTTAATGTCACGGAATTTTAAATTTTATAATTTTCAAACAACTTCGGACGTTGACATGGTCTATACCAAAGTTGTAGTTCCTAATACAATCTACAACTGTTTAGTTGAAATGTTTTTTATTTGAAGTCATTTAGAGTGTCAAATATGTATTTTAAGTTCATATATTTTGAAATTAAAAACTCAGCACTTCTAAACGACCTTGAATGTCCACAGTTAATACCATAGTTGTAGTGGCCGACCTGATCTACATGTTTGTTGTAGATAAGTTTTTGATTTGTAGTTGTTTAGTGTCTCAAATATTTATTTTAAATTCACATATTTGATACTCAAGTTTTTCAACAATCTTAGATGGAAACAGATCCTACATCAAAGTTATAGTGCTTGACAAGACTTAGAACTTTGCAGTTGAAACATTTTTCGTCTGAGTATATTTAGTAGCCAAAATATTTAATACAAGATTACAAATTATTGTAAAAAAAATATAATCCCATATATACTCACAAGTGAGTGCGTGGTACAATCGTAAAGAGGTGTTATTACCGAGTAGTAGGTTATAGGTTTGAGTCCTGAAAAGGATTTTATTTTTTCAGCTCTTTAGGTTTTCTCAAAACCATTATCAACGGCAGCCATCTCAAGGTGTCCGCCTCTATTAGTTGCTGATTAACGGTGACCTTTGGTCAGCTTGCTCACCTCTAAAAATAAAGAATACCCTCTTTGAAAATGTTTTTTTATCTAGTGCATGTTATTTGCTTTGTTACATTATATGTTTTAGGATTATTGTAATATATATCTTTTGTTTTAGTGTATAGTGAGTAGCGCACATACCCTCGTGGTGGTGTGATATACCGTAATTACCGGTGGGTTTTACTTAAATGCCTCTTGCAATTAGCATGATACTCACACCCGTGGGACGGAGGGAGTAGTATACTATCTTCGGGCCACTTAACAATCCTACACTCGTGCTCACAATTCTGACTGAATCATTGCAAGTGTACGCCTAGTTAATAGTAGTCCATTATTACAACACAGGTGACCCTAATAATCACGCCCTGATAACGACGACGATTATGGGAGATCTTTCGCTATCATGCATCTTAGAGGGTGTTTGGTGAGAGGAGTTAAAGTTTAACAAACATTGTAACACTTTCGTCTTATTTGACAAAAAGTTTTCAATCTTGGACTAATTAGGCTTAATAGATTCGTCTCGTAAATTACTCCTAATCTGTGCCGACATGCATACAATTAGTCTACATTTAGTACTCCATGTATTTGAGGGAACATTAATATGATGGGAGTTAAACTTTAACTCCTGCAAACCAAACAGGCCCTTATATATAGACACATCAGAAGTTCAGAAGTCGTTAAAGTTTGGAGACAATTTTGAGCTGAAAAAAGGATTAGTTTATCGGCTGCATGCTTTAAGCTATAGGGACAGTAGCGAGTCTAGTCACGAGCGAGGTGACATGCGTACGAGAGAGAACACGATGATGATGGCGATCGCTTTATTTTCTTTCTCATCTTTTGCCAACTTTTGCCTCCTTTCGTCTCCTGCCTGCCCTTTCCTTTCACCGTCTTTCTTGCCTGCCTGCGTTACTTTCTTTGTGTGTTACCGATCCAACTGACAAAAGCCGAGCAATTGAGCCGTGCATTACGGTAAGAGATCGAGAAGGAAAAGTTTACCGTCGTAAAAGGTTAGGGTTTTACTACTGTATGTTTCTCAATTCTTTCATCATGTCATTATCTCTAGTATTTGCGTGTTTTTTTCGCATAATTTGCGCGTTGTATTCAGTGGCGGAGCCAGAAATTATCAATAGAGGGGTCGGTCGAAGAGTTTCAACCATAAAATAAATGAGTGTAGCTTATTTGTTTTGATTTTTGCACCGTGGATGGGCTCATTCAAAGATAAAATATAAATTTGTATAATTTTGTTGTCCAAAAGTCATCAAAAAATATAAGACAAAGCTTTTATTATATATTTCTAATATAGATTATTAAATTATATATTACATATAAAATGTTTGCTGTGAGGTTGCCCCCCTGGCTCCGCCAGTGGTTGTATTGTTTCTGAACCAAAGGACAGTATTGCTCAGTTCATGTATAGTTGTACATATGGAATATGCATACTACGCCTCGGTATCACTCAAAAATGAAGAAAAAAAACTATGGTTTTAGCTAAAATTCTACCATATCTGCACCCCTAGGATATATGTCCATGCACTCTCATCCAATTTGTTCTAACATCACCGTTGATTATAACACGCATGACTCACATGTTGTTATAGGATTATATCTAGCAGTTGATAGATATTGCAGACATCACTAGTCATATGCACGTAGCAAGGGCCTGTTTGGAACACAAGAATTTTGCAGGAACTGTATAGAAAATTCACAGGAATCAGTTCAGTTTCATGGGAAAAAAAATAGAACAGGAAAATTTTCGTGACCCTAATAATATAGCCAAAAGGTGGCATAAAAGCTATAGTGGTAAACAGGTAGTAGCATGCTCATGCATGTCCAACGGCTTATCTTGCACCATGCATACTTAGGCAAAGTTAAGCACATTTAGCTTTATGTTTTCATCTAGAAATGAAAACGGAATCGGCAAAGTTGTTTGAGAAAACAAAATCGGTATGTTGAGATAATGGCATTGAAACAATTTGATCCTAAAAATATTGATAACAATCGCGAGCCGGTAACTGAAATTGCGAAGATCAATGTAGTACCAAGCCATATAAAAGAATGAAGATTTTTTTACATTTGCGTGGGCACATATTTCAAACTGCTGGAGTTGTAGTTGGCATATACCCGCATAGAACAATAGTATAGGAATAATATTTTCTTTTTCTGAACTTAGGAATATTATTTTTCTAATTGCAGAAAACACTTTGGAATTGTAAAGCAAAAGTACAGAATTAGAATTGCAAAGGAAAAGAATGAAAAAAAGGGCCTGCTCCTTCCGTGAATGAGCTAGCAGGCCGTGACCGATGCGAATGCACAGGTGATAGGCCGACCACAAACGCATAGTAGCTGTGTGCTGCTGGCAGCCGAGCCCTACTAAAGCTAGCAGGCCTTCTTGGCCCATGCACATTTGGTTGCTTCCTGGCCAGTGCTGCATGGTCCAGGCAGCCAGCTCAGGCGTTGGATTTTCACTGTCTGGCCGGAGCTGCCTGGCTCAGGTTCCAATCTGAAGTGCTGACCTGAGTGCTGTGCCCGTTGTTTTGTCAGCCGAAGCCACAGCCTGCGGCAAAGCCCTCCTCTCAGCTCGGCGACTGACCTCGGTATTATCAAGAATTTTGCTTCAGGTTGATTCATTGGTGCTGTAACTGGCTCTCCACTCGTCTTGCATGGACTTGGCTCCCTGTGGTATGGTGACTAGGGCTGTTCGCGAATTACTTAGCGATTGTTTTGTGTGTAGCGATATCTTATTAGTTCCAGGAACTTGTAATTCAGCAGCTCATAGTTTGGCTAGCCTTGGTTTGAGTCGGGACCCGGGTGTGTCCTGTATTTGGACTAACCCCCTCCCAGAGTTTGTAAAAAGTTTCGTGGCTTGCGATGTTGTCGAGCACATGGTCTATCAGGGCCCTAGAGCCAAAGTTTGAATCAAAAAAAAGAGAAGCTGTCTCAGTCAGGCTCCTAGCAAAATGGTAAAATTTATGGAAATTACCTAGAAACTTGTAGAGAAATACCCAAAATTGTTTCCATTATGTTCCTGTGGTCTGTGATTTCACCGTCCCGTTTTCATCGCTAGGCAAACTACATCCTGGTACAAGCTCTTTAATTTCATGGCCCCGCATACGTACTACGTACATCCTGGTAACAAGAAGAGTGTAGCTGCGGCCAGCAGCTATATATGCACGGATGGATCTTGGATGTAACAAGAAGAAGAGTAGCTGCGGCCAGCAGCTACATCTATAGGGCTTTCCCAACCAGAGAAACGCAGCCCCACATGCGCACATCATCGCGTTGTTGTAATTTGGGAAGAGCCCCATGATGCTAAGGGATTTTACTGTATTGTACGTATGTCTTGAATGTTAGGATTGCTCCATTTTGATAAGGTACTTTGAGTTTTAGGCTATCCGCACTTATGGACCTCTATATTCATCCTCTATACGTTCTAGTCAGCGAGATTCTCTCTTCTATACTCAATTCTCCCACACTCATCCATCCTCTATATCATCCTCTGTCTACTGTGGGACTCATTTGTCACTTTATCTAAATATATCCATGTGTGATCTAGTTTTGAAGGATTTATTGAGACAAATTTAATGGTGCAATCGAAATTTAATTTGGATTTTTGTTTGTGAGTTATAGCATTTTTTCCTTTGTTTAGCTAGTGGGGCCCGCCACTACCCACTATAGAGTAAGCACTGTACCACTCTAAATATAGAGTAAGAAAAATGATAGAATATCGTTTTAGAGTACCCAATGCAACAGTTTTTACTCTATATTCATACTCTAAAGATTTAGAGTATCCCTTTAGAGTACCCACTGCGGGTAGTCTTAGATCAAGCATGGATCGACTTCTGATCCGAGCTCTCGAGAAAATATAGGAGCACGTACGAGGCGTCGCCAACAGCCATCAAAAAGAATCTCTAAAAATGATTTCAAAGATTATTGGCTTTGTTGTTTCAAGCCATCTCTAACAGTCTTCATGGTGGCAGGTAATTGCCTCTATAAATTAATTTCAGCCATAGTGATAATCTGACCCTCCTTTATTTTAAAAATAAGTGTACCACAAAGAAAACCATAGCTTTACATTGAAAGTGGAATGACTACGAAGTTTATATATAAGTTTAAGCTTGGACCAATATACAACTTTACAGTTGATGACATTTTTATTTGAAATATATAGTTTAGTGTCACGAAAATATGTTTCAAGTTCTTATATTTTGAAATTTAAATTTTTTAATCCTTTGAACAACCTTGAGGGACTAGAACCGCAACTAAAGGAAAGTGAATGTGGGGAAAATAAAATTCTCTTAATAACTTTACCTATATCCATTACTACTCAACGCACCTCTTTTATAGCTCAAGCAAAGATCACATAGTAATAACTTGCGTAATAATCTTAGGAACCTTCCCTCGAGTCCGATCTCGGGAAGGCCAAGGCTAGGAAGGTGAGAAAGAAAAACAAACATGGAAGACCCTGTTTTCACGGTACAAACCTATTTAGAAATAATAGGTTAATAATAAAATATCTATTTTTATAATAAATTAATTATAGAATATATTTTCATAATAGAGCTATTTAGAAATATAAATATTGATATTATTTTTATAAATTTATTCAAAGTTTGACTTGTTTCAAATTTATAATTGTATTTTTTGGGTTGTCTCGGAGTGTGAGTATTTTCTCCATTTTAAATTATAAGATGCTTTAGCTTTTCTAGATACATTATTTCTATTATTATGTACCTAGACATAGTGTACATCCTAGTGCACTGCAATAGCCATAAATTTAGAAAAGACAAAACGTTTTATAATTTGAAATGAAGGGAATACGTTGGAGCGAAAACCCTCGTAGCAGTACGACCGGCATTCCGCGATCCAGGCGTACCTACGGACAACGGTGATATGATACAAGCGGAAGGGGAACCGGCTGGTCAATGGTTCCACTCGTAATGTCCACCACCATCATGATCCTTCCATGGTTGAAAGGAGGAGGAGAACCCTGGTGATGGAGCTGATGCAGAATGGGTAAGACGCAGACTCTTCGATCGATAAACTCTGCAGACCACAAATAAGCGAAGCAGGAAGCGGGGTCTCCATCACGGCAAAATGGAACGGACGGGGCGCCGCTTGGCATGCGCCAGGGACAGGGTCCTTCAGAGTTCAGAGGATGGGGGCGCGTGCAAAGTTGGTGAGCATGCATGCCTGCATGCGCTTACCCATGAACACACACAGCGAATGATATGATGAATAATGGAGACCTTGACTCCACGACAATCAAAGAAGGTCAATGCATGTCCGTTCAGGAAATATACCGCAGATAAATGGATCGGCATAGAAAGTGATGGACTTCCGGTTTCAGGCCAAGGCTTTGCTCCGCTCCGTGCCGATGCCAGCACCCAGCATTAGTAGTGCCTTGTCAGCGCCACGCTCCTCGTTGGAAACATCGTCATGAGGTCCCTCGCCGTGTTTTGGTTAAAAACCCTTGTGTCGGACCTCCGGTCTATGTTTGTGGAGTCGTCTATGGATGTTATTTTTCCCTTCACTACTGGAAACCAGATTTTCCCTCACGGTTTTGAATTTTTTATGGTAACTGCATAAACCGAATGGTTTTCAAAAAACACTCTATTTTGGTAAGGCTTCTATCCTTACAAATAATGGGCCCTTCACTACAACTTGCTAACGCTGATTGGAATCATATGTGACATATGCGCCCTGCCCTTTTCGGTAAGGCTTATGTCCTTACATCATGTTCAGATATTGTCACACCCGGTTTCAAGGACAAAACCAGATATACACTATATGTGAAATAAAGAAGTCAAATCTCACATATAGCCGCAGATAAGTGTAATATCAAAAGACAAATGCTTATTTAACATAACGCAATAGTATAAAATATACCTTAGAGAACAACACAGCGGAAAGACAACTCCGAGCACCGGGTGTAACCTTCACTCCAGGATCAAACTGACTGGTTGATCACAAGCCTAACAATTCCAGAATCTAACAGTCTGGTACCCTTCCTGAGATGTGGGGAAATAGCAAGAGTGAGTCCATGTCGAACTCAGCAAATATATCATGGGGTTCATGAAGCTCAAAAGGTTTGACACGGGTTTACTGCGATAGCTTTTATTAAGTCATCTTTTAGCAATTGAGTAGCAACAAGTTTACCATAAGCCCAAATAACCTCATGATCATGTAAACGAGAATAATGTATAGCAAGAAACAATAATCATTAGTGAGCATCAATATCATCAGTATTATCATTATCATCAGTGTTCATCATTTATTCTGTAAGGGTCCAAGGCCACTCGTGACCGTGAGCACGGCTGTTATAACAGTTTTACACTCTACAGAGGTTGTACACTTTCACTGTGAGTCATGATTACCCATATGCCCGGGATCGCGACTCCCAAAACACTTCCAAGGTGAGCAGGCAAGGAATCACTATGAAGCCTTTCAAAGGTTCGTCTAACAAGTTAGGACCGCTAGGTTTCAGAAGTCAGTCCGTGTGATACACCACGCAGGGATCCACAGTCTGCTTTACCCCATTTGCGCCACAAGGGTAACCTCTAACAAGCTAGAAAAGGTCCTCATACTGAGCTAAAGCCAGAGCCATATAGCCCTCACAGTTGTACTGTAAGTCCCGGATTTTCGCTTACAGATAAGTCCTTATGCAGAGAAACTAGAGCACCATAAAAACAACCAAATATGCTCTAGCCCTCTTGAGCCATGTTTCTATAAAGAATCTTTTAAACGTTTATTGCATATACCATTAGTCAAGTTACAGATCATGGTTATTTATCTTGAGCACTAGCATAAATACTACCCAATGCAACGTCCCATGGGTGTCAAGGTACAAGATACAAAAACTAGGATATCCTTAGTGGTAACAAGGTAGACACATGCACATGAATTAAGTATATTAAAGGTGAATAGGAAACAAGGATGATCCCATGCTATACTTGCCTTAAACACCGATCCTTCGGTAAGCTTTAATCTTCAACGTTCTTCTTCTTCTTCTTGATAACCTCGTATATCTCACCGACTGGACGAAATCATAAATCACCACACACGTATCCATACAATCATACACGAAGCAAACAATAGATCTAAATTAGAACAGTACACCAAACATAAAATTAAGATGAAAAGTTTGTAGAACGAATCTACGTCTCGCTACGAATACACAGACGCGAAAAGCACACTAATCAGAGCTACGGTTGAAAAGACACATCTACCGAAAGATTTGCTCATAGGAGAAAATATAAAACTATTAGCTTCATGAGTTTTAATTATATAATAACATATATAACATATTTTATAAATACTATATACGGAATTAAGTCAAATTTAGATTCAAATTATAAAACTAAAGTAAAACAAATCATATCTTATTTACAAAACCCAGTTGCATAATTATTAATCAAGATATGATTTAAACCATAAAATTTCAGAATTAGTAATATGGTAAACACTGTCACTAACGTGTAGATCTCATTGCTATGAATCTAACGCAACTCGAATGAGCTAAAACGGATCTAAAACGTAGAAGATATGATTTAAACAAGATCTACTTTATTAAAGTAATAGATTAAATCTCACATCGGAACTTAAAGATAGAAAACCTAACCAACAGTAACACTAACAGTATAACAAGTTTGTAAAACTCTTCTACACGTTACTACGATCACATAGACATAAAGATCACGAAATTTGGATTTAAAACGTAAAAGTTATGAGTTTTCTAAGATTTCCTATAGATAAATAATTACTTTAATATAAACTCGAAAATAAATTATCTCAAACCTACTGTACAGTTCTATAATCATGTAGAGCTCGCAAATACGAATCTAACGCAATTTAAACGGGTCAAATCGGAGTTAAAACGGATAATTTATAACTAAAACAAACTCAGTGGCAAAACTGTAAATATCAGAAAGCGTATTTTTCAATTAGCGAAACGAATTACGTTTTCAATTAATCAAAACGTATTTTCCGGTTTACGCTTTGGACCGCGGGTTAATCAATTGAAAAACACAGGGTCTCTTTAGCAAAAACGCAGGCCGAACCGGTAACTTCTAATCCTGGCCGTTGGATCTGATTTGGGCGGTTCGGATTGGATCGAAGAGGGTGCCGGCGGCGCTCCGATCGGAACAGGGCCGCGACAGCAGTCTCCGCGGCGGCGCCATGGCCGGAGATGGCTTCCTCGCGCTACAGAGCACGAGCTTACGAACGGAAAACACAGGGAGATCGAGAAGCTCACGGAGAACTCACCCCGCGCGAAGACGGGACCGGAGGATGACCGGAAGGCGGTGGCTAGCTCGCGGTGGCGGACGGTGGAGGCGGTGGTGCTCACGGTGGCGCGTCGAGACGACTAGAGCGGCTCCAAAAGGATGGGACGGATGCGAAATAGCACGGGGGTTCCGTTTTATAGCCCGTAGACGCGAGAAAACAAGGAAAGGGGAGAGATTCGAGATCGATTCGGTCGATCGAATCCGGTGAAGAGGGAAGGCGGCGTTCGGCCGGAGGAAGAAGAAAGGAAGGTGGAAGGAGACGCTGACAGGCGGGTCCCACATGTCGGCGACTCGGAGGGGGAACGGTCGCGCGCTGGCTTGGCGGGCCGCGGTGGCTGGGCTTGGCCCACGCGGGCGAAGGGCTGCGACTGAGTTGGGCCGAAATCCGCATGAAGATGAATTTCCTTTTCTTTTTCTTTTTCTAATTTTTTCCAAAGCCATTTTTCAAAAGATTTTGAAATCCAATTTGAATTTGACTAAAACCACTCAACACAAAATTTCAAATGCAGCAGCATGAATGCTCAATCATGTTTCTACCCTTATATTTGATTTTTTAAATTTATAAAAATTATTATCATTCTAAGTTTGCATGCTCACAAAAATATATAAAAATCATATTTCTCCTATTTTTCTTCTTTTCAAAATTTTAGGGTGTTACAATTCTACCCCCTTAAAATGAATCTCGTCCCGAGATTCGGAAGATGATGATAAAAGAGATAATGACACTTTGTCTTTATTCGATCCTCATTTTACCAATTACATCTTTCGTTGAGAGTCATGAGACAGTTTCTCAGATCCTAACTGACTAATCTGCCTAAACATAATCATCTCTCCTATTGAGCTCCTCCAATATTGTTTGTTCCTCTGCTATGACTTCAGTAAACTCATGGTCCACTTTGCTATCCTTGGTGTACCTATCTTCTAATTGATCATTCTCATCTCCCTCACGTAAAAGTCGACCACCTTGATACTCAATTCTTTTCCCTGACGGTGTTGTTAAGAGCATTGTGCACCGAGTACCATGAATCACTCCTTTGTGTGCACAGAGCCATTCATTACCAAGAACCACGCGAATTTTAAGTGACTCCAACACAATGAGTGTCGCGGTGAAGTTTTCTTTGTTTATGACAAGACTGACATTCGGGCATATCTGATCTGCCTGCATTTCTCCCACTGGGGTTTGAACTAGCAAAGGCCTCCTCATTGGACACTTCACCATCTTGCACGTCTCTACCATGTCGGTGGAAATGAAAGAATGCGAAGCACTAGGGTCAAATAGAGCAAAAACTTGTACTGAACTTACTTGAATATAACCTCCCACTACTTTGGTAACTCCATAAATTTTATCCATATCCACATTGCTCAATCTTCCATTGACATAGTTTTGCTGCGCTTTGCTTCCTTGAGCAGGCTTCTTATGGGCTTTCCTTTTTCGCTTTCGTTGTTGTGGATTCTGACTTAGTTCACTCCCAACTTGCTCTTCAACATTGTTGTTTTGATAGTGCTCGGCTTCATCATACCCATAACATCATTCAATGGTAGAAACATCAATCTTTTCCCACATATTAGTGCGAGACGTCATATAGGGCTCCTGAGTCATGAGACACTACACTTCCTGTCATCAAGTGACCAACATCAGCAATCACGAGCAAGTACAGATGATCATAATCATGGGCTATCTAAAGGAACAACTCTCGCCTCCATGGATCCAGAATTATCAACCTTGTATACAGACATTTCTTGCTTGAGAGTGGCAACTCAATCATGGAGACTAAACAATACTTCCAAATAAAGAATTAAAACTTAATAAACCTTCTTTGCATTGGCTACCCCCCTTAAAATAAGGGACACCAAATAGGGTAGCTTGAACCCTTCTTCTAGATGAGCTAAAAAGTGTTCTGACATCCCAATGATACTCCTGTGTATGGGTAAGAACAAGAAATCTAAAATTTCTCACGAGCAGAAAATCAGCAGAGCAGTAAAACAGCTGTAACTCTCATTTTGTTAATCCAATGAAACTGTAGTTTACACCGATGGAAAGCTTATAAAATTCTCTGCAACTTTCTTTTAGAACACACTTCCAGATTCTGTAGTTAACTTGGTCGAAAACAGTACTTATCAGAAACTGTTCCAGGTTTATGACAGCACATATACATTGCCTTATGCTTTTTGTATCTCCCAAACCAAAACAACTATGAGGGTGGTTCTTGCATTTAGAGATAGATGTTGAAGTCCACTCTTGTCCAGAATTCTCTCATGATTTTTTTTTTGGTTTTTCAAGAACAAAGATATAAGTTGATAAAGACAGGCTGCTCCGAAAGACAAGATATAGAAAGCAGGAGATAAACAAAACCCAGCTATTTATTTCATTAATCCTTATACCTTATACATATAAACTAAATGAAATCATGGTCAAAACCCACGAGATCATTCCACTCATTATAAAATTCCAACTCAAGCATAAACATAAGCACAAAGCAACTAAACACTTAAATGTTCATTAGCCACACATTAAGACGACTCAACTTGGCTACTAACGGTTTTATTACACGGGACATAACTCCTATTCCTTAAACATGGTGTGATTGTAGCAGCATCCAGAGTAGATAACGTCTCTTACATTCCTTATTGCTTTATATGGACATCTGAATCTCTGCATCTACCATTCTTATAACTCATACCTTAAGATGGGTCAACCTGGCATCCCTCAGGTATAGATTTAATACCCTCATACTTAATTCTTTCTCCTAAAAGTGTAGTTAGAAACACTGAACATTGGGCATACTCAATCACTCCTTTACAAGTAGATAACCAGTCTATTCCAAGGATAACATCAATGCCCATTAATTCCAAAACAATGAGGTTTACCTTAAAATTTACCCCCTTTATGTCAAGACTAACTTTTGGGCATACGCGGTCTGCCTTTATTTCACCTCTTGGAGTTTCAACCATAACTGTTTTTCCCTTTGGAAACATAAATATGTTATGATCTTTTGCATATTGTCTAGATATGAACGAATGTGAGGCACTGGGGTCAAACAAAACCTTGGCATTTCCTAAACTTACTGGTATTGATCCAAACACGACCTCCTTAGCTCCAGGAATGGTGGAAATATCCACATGTTTCAACCTTCCATGATTGTAATTTCTCTTTAATTTATTTCCCTGCACTTGCTCCTTTTGGACATCCTGTCCTGGGTCTCGCTGTTGTGGATTCTTCTGTGGGCAAGATTTGATATAATGTCCTTCCTGCTGGCAATGATAACACTTTCTCCTAGCTGGATCTTTTGTGATGTCATACTCCAAGGAACTGTTGTTTGGTATGTTGCTATCTTGCTGGCCATAAAAGTTCACCTTCGTCCCTTTGGCTTGTTTCTTAGCTTGTTTGGCCTTTCGGGGTTGATACTCCTTATAGGTAATTGTCCATCCATCTATGACTACTTCATGGGGAGTAGTTTTAGCGGGAGGGGCTTCTAACTCTTCAGGGTTTGGATTTGTTTGACAGGGGATCAGGGCTGCATGTGACAATGTAGTATAACTTGCTTGCTGATTGTTTTCCACAAGTGGTTCAAATGAGATTGCCTTTCTCTTCTTGTCCATGTTGTTCTCAAAATTTGGATCCACCTTGATTTTCCCCTTATTAGACTCATTTCGAAGACAGGGAAAACCATAATGCTTACAGCAGTGACATTGTTCCTGCTCTCCAAATGTCGTATTATCAACATCTTTATTGGATTTCATATTCTTCCAAACTTCTGCTACTTGTATCTTCTCTGACCCCTTGGATATGTTGGCTTGACCTTGAGATAAGCATCGTTGAGAATTCCCATGTTGAGCCATTTCTTCTAGTAATTGGTTTTGCATCACTAATGGTTTCTTGTCAAAAGTGAGCAAGAGCGACACAATTCAGTCCTCTTAACCTCTGAAATCCATAGTCTTCTCGTCATGAGCCGTCTAATAGACAAGGAGAAAAGGTTCAAAATAGAGACAAGGTTTTTATAACAGAACGGGGATAGAATTAAGCATAACTTTGAGAAAATAACAAAGTTAAAGAGAAGCAAGAAATAGGCAACAATGAGAACATGCTAAACGTCCAGTTCTAACTAGGCTTGTGTCCTACAGTCAGCATTGCTCTGATACCACTCTGTCACACCCGGTTTCAAGGACAAAACCAGATATACACTATATGTGAAATAAAGAAGTCAAATCTCACATATAGCCGCAGATAAGTGTAATATCAAAAGACAAATGCTTATTTAACATAACGCAATAGTATAAAATATACCTTAGAGAACAACACAGCGGAAAGACAACTCCGAGCACCGGGTGTAACCTTCACTCCAGGATCAAACTGACTGGTTGATCACAAGCCTAACAATTCCAGAATCTAACAGTCTGGTACCCTTCCTGAGATGTGGGGAAATAGCAAGAGTGAGTCCATGTCGAACTCAGCAAATATATCATGGGGTTCATGCAGCTCAAAAGGTTTGACACGGGTTTACTGCGATAGCTTTTATTAAGTCATCTTTTAGCAATTGAGTAGCAACAAGTTTACCATAAGCCCAAATAACCTCATGATCATATAAACGAGAATAATGTATAGCAAGAAACAATAATCATTAGTGAGCATCAATATCATCAGTATTATCATTATCATCAGTGTTCATCATTTATTCTGTAAGGGTCCAAGGCCACTCGTGACCGTGAGCACGGCTGTTATAACAGTTTTACACTCTGCAGAGGTTGTACACTTTCACTGAGTCATGATTACCCATATGCCCGAGATCGCGACTCCCAAAACACTTCCAAGGTGAGCAGGCAAGGAATCACTATGAAGCCTTTCAAAGGTTCGTCTAACAAGTTAGGACCGCTAGGTTTCAGAAGTCAGTCCGTGTGATACACCACGCAGGGATCCACAGTCTGCTTTACCCCATTTGCGCCACAAGGGTAACCTCTAACAAGCTAGAAAAGGTCCTCATACTGAGCTAAAGCCAGAGCCATATAGCCCTCATAGTTGTACTGTAAGTCCCGGATTTTCGCTTACAGATAAGTCCTTATGCAGAGAAACTAGAGCACCATAAAAACAACCAAATATGCTCTAGCCCTCTTGAGCCATGTTTCTATAAAGAATCTTTTAAACGTTTATTGCATATACCATTAGTCAAGTTACAGATCATGGTTATTTATCTTGAGCACTAGCATAAATACTACCCAATGCAACGTCCCATGGGTGTCAAGGTACAAGATACAAAAACTAGGATATCCTTAGTGGTAACAAGGTAGACACATGCACATGAATTAAGTATATTAAAGGTGAATAGGAAACAAGGATGATCCCATGCTATACTTGCCTTAAACACCGATCCTTCGGTAAGCTTTAATCTTCAACGTTCTTCTTCTTCTTCTTGATAACCTCGTATATCTCACCGACTGGACGAAATCATAAATCACCACACACGTATCCATACAATCATACACGAAGCAAACAATAGATCTAAATTAGAACAGTACACCAAACATAAAATTAAGATGAAAAGTTTGTAGAACGAATCTACGTCTCGCTACGAATACACAGACGCGAAAAGCACACTAATCAGAGCTACGATTGAAAAGATACATCTACCGAAAGATTTGCTCATAGGAGAAAATATAAAACTATTAGCTTCATGAGTTTTAATTATATAATAACATATATAAAATATTTTATAAATACTATATACGGAATTAAGTCAAATTTAGATTCAAATTATAAAACTAAAGTAAAACAAATCATATTTTATTTACAAAACCCAGTTGCATAATTATTAATCAAGATATGATTTAAACCATAAAATTTCAGAATTAGTAATATGGTAAACACTGTCACTAACGCGTAGATCTCATTGCTATGAATCTAACGCAACTCGAATGAGCTAAAACGGATCTAAAACGTAGAAGATATGATTTAAACAAGATCTACTTTATTAAAGTAATAGATTAAATCTCACATCGGAACTTAAAGATAGAAAACCTAACCAACCGTAACACTAACAGTATAACAAGTTTGTAAAACTCTTCTACACGTTACTACGATCACATAGACATAAAGATCACGAAATTTGGATTTAAAACGTAAAAGTTATGAGTTTTCTAAGATTTCCTATAGATAAATAATTACTTTAATATAAACTCGAAAATAAATTATCTCAAACCTACTGTACAGTTCTATAATCATGTAGAGCTCGCAAATACGAATCTAACGCAATTTAAACGGGTCAAATCGGAGTTAAAACGGATAATTTATAACTAAAACAAACTCAGTGGCAAAACTGTAAATATCAGAAAGCGTATTTTTCAATTACCGAAACGAATTACGTTTTCAATTAATCAAAACGTATTTTCCGGTTTACGCTTTGGACCGCGGGTTAATCAATTGAAAAACACAGGGTCTCTTTAGCAAAAACGCCGGCCGAACCGGTAACTTCTAATCCTGGCCGTTGGATCTGATTTGGGCGGTTCGGATTGGATCGAAGAGGGTGCCGGCGGCGCTCCGATCGGAACAGGGCCGCGACAGCAGTCTCCGCGGCGGCGCCATGGCCGGAGATGGCTTCCTCGCGCTACAGAGCACGAGCTTACGAACGGAAAACACAGGGAGATCGAGAAGCTCACGGAGAACTCACCCCGCGCGAAGACGGGACCGGAGGATGACCGGAAGGCGGCGGCTAGCTCGCGGTGGCGGACGGTGGAGGCGGTGGTGCTCACGGTGGCGCGTCGAGACGACTAGAGCGGCTCCAAAAGGATGGGACGGATGCGAAATAGCACGGGGGTTCCGTTTTATAGCCCGTAGACGCGAGAAAACAAGGAAAGGGGAGAGATTCGAGATCGATTCGGTCGATCGAATCCGGTGAAGAGGGAAGGCGGCGTTCGGCCGGAGGAAGAAGAAAGGAAGGTGGAAGGAGACGCTGACAGGCGGGTCCCACATATCGGCGACTCGGAGGGGGAACGGCCGCGCGCTGGCTTGGCGGGCCGCGGTGGCTGGGCTTGGCCCACGCGGGCGAAGGGCTGCGACTGAGTTGGGCCGAAATCCGCATGAAGATGAATTTCCTTTTCTTTTTCTTTTTCTAATTTTTTCCAAAGCCATTTTTCAAAAGATTTTGAAATCCAATTTGAATTTGACTAAAACCACTCAACACAAAATTTCAAATGCAGCAGCATGAATGCTCAATCATGTTTCTACCCTTATATTTGATTTTTAAATTTATAATAATTATTATCATTCTAAGTTTGCATGCTCACAAAAATATATAAAAATCATATTTCTTCTATTTTTCTTCTTTTCAAAATTTTAGGGTGTTACAGATATGCATCATGTTCAGAGATGTAAACATTTAGATGTGCATCAAAATTATATAGCTTATAAGGTTACTTTCTAGAAAAGCTATTGTTATTCAGATTCTTTAGATGCATAACAGTGACAATGTGTAATATTATTCTAACTAGAATTCACGATTCCGCCTTGTCCATCTTCAGATTTTGGAATGGTTTTTAAAACTTTCATTTTCTTTAATAACTTTTCAGTTCATCGGTGGTTAACTAGAGCATGCCAATCTCCACGTTTGCGTCTTGGTGGACAGCTTGAAATGAAGCAAACTCCAGGATCATCTGTGGCACAGGAGATACAGGTAAAGCTCGTCTTCCCTGAATCATATTAGAAACTGAGAATATTTATAGAGGTGGCAGCATGGTTGACCTAGCAATTATTCAGTCTGAATCATATTATAATCTATTGAATTGTGCAATATAAGTAATCTATGGTCATGTTAAAATTTCAGGTTTCAAACTGGAGCTGAACTCCTTTGCATAGATACCCAATGCACTAATATTTAGTTGAAAGCACCGTGGCCCATGTTGGTACTGAGTATAGCTAGCAGTGATGATGCCAAAACGCTCACACTAGTCATGTTGATGCCAAATATTTAGAGAACTTGTTTTGGGTAGACAGATGCTGTCTTATGTATGTGGCCATTATTGATGCAAACAAAGACATCTTTGTATGTATAATGATTTATTTATATATGTCATGATTGAGTGTTATATGTTTATGTGAAAATCGTATTGAAGCTAGCTGTTGGTATCACACTGACAGAAAAAAATAACTGATTCTTTGACGGGTACAGCACCGAAAGGAAAATTGATATTTCTTTATGTCTGTATCGCACTGCCAATGATTTTTTTTGTGACTGTGATATCTAATTTTCCTGTCGGCTGAGGCTGGCAGAGCTAGATTTCTAGACCTGTCTGTTTTCAATATTTATGTTAGCTGTGCACCTACAGTGAAATGTTTTTAAATTTTTTTGACGGTTGACCGCCAGACATTTTCTAATTTCCCTGTCGCTCTATCCCTGACGGTTATTTCCTATCGGTTCTTGTGGGAGAAATTTTGCTATCGTTTTTTACTAATTCCCTGTTGATAGTTGCACCATCAGGGACGATATTCTTGTTTCCAGTAGCTCGAGACATCGCTGAGGAGACCCCCTCCACCCATGCTTCTTGCTACAATTTTCTTGTTTGGCTTCTGGTTACCATTGTATTGGTGGTTTTGTTGGTGATTCTTTTGTTTTTGTGGTTGTCTTTTTTGTTGTAGTCATCGAGAGCAATTTTTGTTTTTCCTTATTGTTGTTCTATGTTTATTGTATATTACTTCTTCTATACTAATATATGCCCAACAAATTTTTTGTTGGCTGTTTTTTTGAAAAAAAAAGAAGAGCCCACAGTCAGGAAAGTCCACTTTGATTTTTTTTTCAGAATGTGAGAGTTAATTTCACTGTTTGTTTCGACTGCATTCAACTCATTGATTCCTGCAACGTTCTTAACTTGTTATTATTTTTTCACACATTATGTCAGCATTAAGTTGTCACTAATTGCTGTTTACGACAGAACAACACAACTTTTATTTATGATCAACACACAACTAAGAAATCTTTTAAAAAAATAAATAAGGACAGAGAATATATATGATTTTTTTTTGGGAAATACATATATGCTGTTTGTCACAAAGACAAATTCCATATTTGCCCAGTACTTTGGTGATGACCATGTATGTATTATGTATAAACTGCACTCCACTTTGGCCACACCAAAACAACAGCACTGCATAGGTGAGTGAATTGGAGTATTCTTGAACATCAAACCCAAAATCGAAAGTGGCATCAGGAGGATTAAACATATAGATCGTGCAATCCCAATTATCTTATTAAAGCAGCACACTATCCATGCTCTAATTTTGGTAGCTAGTAATGTATCAACAGAAACAGCACGTGCAACTATAGTCACTATGCCAGGAACGACAAAGAAGACACTACATTATAGACAAGTCAAAAGCGCACGTCTCTCATACTAAAGAGAGACAGGGCTCAACCGTATGCGTCTCTGAACTTGGTTCCCATGGGTTTGGTTCTGATATCACCACTCATCACACACAAGTCTGACTGAAGGTCTGTCTGTGATAAGAAGGCACCATATCACAGACAAACTTCAACGAGTCCCATCTCTCATATTGCGTACTCCCTCAGTCCCACAATAAATAATTTTCTAATGTTTAAAATTTGTCCCAAAATAAATAATATTCTAGTACAAAAATAAGGAACACTGACTCCTAATGCGGAAGCTGATCATGGATGCATACAAACAATAACTTCCAAATCCAAGAAAAATATCATCCGGGGAAAGGAAAATAGATGGGGGTCATATATGCGTCTTTTGTCAACGCCCTTAATCTGTCTAAAAATTTTTTAGAAACTTAATTATTAAGGGATGGACACAGTTGGGTCTTGAATAAACAACCATATGTGATGTTTGGAACCATATCATAGACATCTACCGTTTTCCCTCATCTTTGATTTTACTTGCAGCATAGAAGGGCCTATTAAAACCCGAGTCTCTCAAGGAGTCAACTGACAGACTTGTAACATAGCACCTTCTAGCAGCACAAGAAACATCCCCCAAAGCTGGACTGTTGCATCACCATAAGTAATAGACATCCACTTTTGAAACCAGTGAATTTGCATAGGGCTGAACTGCTCTAGCCAGTCATAAGAAGACATTGGAAGAGCCTTCAAGTCAGAATAGAACTTGCAGCCTTGAACAACCCATTCCTGATTGAGAAATTGTTCTGAAAATCTGAACAGTACAAGACAGAGACATTGGCAACGTGCACTTTCACTAGAGATGGCAGTGGAACTGGATGAGGCTAACTGGTTACTGACAAAAGTGTGAGAGCTCCTTGAATCGACCAAAATGTGTATGGTCTGATCTTATAGAGTGCCCAATAAGCAGAATGTCTTGTGAGAAGGAACACCGGACAATGCAGCCACTGACAGAGTGAGAAAAACTTTATCAGCCACTTGATCTAGAGATGTGTCGGACTGAACCTCCTCAGACAACTAAAAAATATCCAGCACCTCTTGCATACCATGTAACTGAACAGATGGGGCACACTTATGGTTATGGTCTTTTGTCCACTTCTCCACACAACACGCGCACACACCTTGAGCACGGCGGTAGGAACCAAGAGCATGCCAACGGCCCTCCACCGAACGACCCCCGCTCCATATCAGAAGTTATTGTTCGGCGGGAGGATATTTTGCTTATTGGGCAAAATATCAGAAGCCAAAACACACACTACAAAGGATTTGTAGTAACGCCTCTTTTTTATAGGCTACAAATGCTTCACAAACGAGCTGCCCCTATAAATAGATTTATAGGGGCAGCTAGTGTTATCAGCCGCCCCTACAGATGGCCCTATTTGTAGGGGCGGCTCAATATCTAGCCACCCCTACAAATCCGATTTGTAGATAGACGCCGAATAGTAAAATTTAGTACTAAATTTTGATTTTTTTTTTCAAATGATTTCAGATAGAAAAATGACCAAAATAAAAGTTGTAGAACTCAAAAAGTTATAGAACTTTGTTATTTACAACTTTTCTATTTAAAATCATTTACTATTTTAAAAATACTGTTAAAAATTCAATTTATATATTATTGAAGAACTCTTATTTCTCTTTTTAATCTCTGGCTAAAACTTGTAACTATTCTCTCCGCCATACTGACCTTAAATTTGATGATTTTTTTTCTAAAATATTCTAAAATCATGCTCTATCAATTAATTGTGTTCACAACTATTATTTTGGTCATCTTTTCATGTGACTGTGCTTTATCAATTTGAAATTTGAATTTCAAAAAATGGTAACTTCAAACGTCATTTTGAGACATTAAATGATTTCAATTGAAAAAGTCATAAACATAAAAGTTATAGAACTGATTAAGATCTATAACTTTATTTTGATCATTTGTTCATCCGACAAAGTTATAGAACTTTGTAGATCTTGGAAAGTTATAGAACTTTGTAGTTGACAACTTTTTCATTTAAATTCATTTTGTCAAGGAAAACTACATTTGAATTTCTCGAATTTGAAATTTAAATTTTTCAAATGACCTCGGATGGAGAAACATCCTAAATAAAAGTTGTAGAACCCAAAAGTTATACAACTTTGCAGTTGACAACTCTGTCATTTGAAATCATGTTGTTAAGGAAATCTGTTTGAATTTCTCAAATTTAAAATTTAAATTTTTTAAATGACCTTAAATGGATAAACAACAAAAATAAAAGTTGTAGATCTCGAAAAGTTATGCAATTTTGTAGTTGACAACTTTTTAATTTGAAATCATCTTGTCAAGAAAAACTACGTTTGAACTTCTTAAATTTGAAATTAAAATTTTTGTAAATGACCTCTGATGGAGAAACTACCAAAACGAAAGTTGTAGATCTTGAAAAGTTATACAACTTTGTAGTTGCCAACTTTTTTCTTTAAATTCGTTTAGGGCCTCAAACAAGCAATTTAAACTCGGTTTCGGATAATATGTGGGGAATGAAAATCTATTATAGACATAAGTGAATGTGAGGTGCAGTAGTAGAGGAGGGTATGCGCGAGGGTGAGGTCACGAGTTCAAATCCCGCCAGCCGTGAAGCGCGCGATTTTCACGTGAAAATGCTTGTTGTTTTACTAACTTTTTGCTATTTTTTGGGTCTGGTTTCATTATTTCTAAAAATGATTTGTATGGGCGGCTGAATACAAATCTTGAGCCGCCCCTACGAATATGATTTGTAGGGGTGGCTCCTCGATTTGTAGCAATTGTTCTATAGGATCGGCTGGCAAAACTATAGATGTCAACGAGGTCCGTTCCCCGATTCCCTGTGGGGAAATCACCTTTTAGGGGACGGGGATGGTAATTTTCCCCCGTGGGGGATTAAATGGGGAAATTCTATCCCCGTCGAGTATAACGAGGGCGGGGATGGTATGCAGGCCCCATCCCCGCTCCCCACGGGTCCCCGACTGTGAAAGGCCCAAGGCCCATGTTACAAGAGAAGGCCCAGTTTCCTTCTCATATATAAGCCATCCTATAACCCTAACTTCACTTTTCAGCCACCACAACTTCACTCCTGTCTCCTCCAGTCGCCGCAACCAGTTTCCCTCTCCCCGGCCTGACCGCACTCCACCTCCATTCCCTCGTACAGTCTACTCGCACTGCGCTCCACCTCCATTCCCTCTACTCGCAATCGGCAGAGGCCACAAGGTGTAGGCGGGCGGGCCATGGGCCGGCAAGGCATGCCGCATGGCGCAGTTGCCTACGGCCTACGGGAGCAAAGCTGGTGGGATGCCGATGCTAAAGATCTGGAAGAGTTCAAGAACTAGGAGCCGGAGGCAGCAGCCACATTAGATTCTCCCTCCGCACCTCTTTGCGAGCGAAGCACTATGTCAATGCTTTTTTGTTGTTACTCTAATCAAACTCTGGTGATTCGATTAGTTGTGTGGCTGTCATGTGGGTGTCGATTTATGATGCTATAACGATAATCTATTGTCTTGCTAGTTGCTAAGCATGTTGAATTATTGATATGAGAACCTGTGTGCTGTGATGATGTTACAGGACGGGGATCCCTGCGGGGATTCATTCCCCATGCGGGGACAGGGATGGGGAACGAATGCTCCCCATCGGCATTCACGGGGACATGGATGGGGAAAATTTTCTCCCATGGGGACGGGGATGGGAAGGTAACCCTGACGGAGAAGTCCCCGTTGACATCTCAAGGTAAAACCGCCCCTACAAATGCTTACGAGCCGCCTATCCCAATTTGGAGGACGTTGAAGCATAACAGGAGCTCTATTGTCAGCACTTAAGCCATCAATGAAGCGCATCCCATAGTACAAGGGATCCATAGGAGTGCCATAGGGAGTCAACTGATCGACGAGAGCAGCAAATTGCTCAGCATACTCCGCGACCGAGCCAGATTGCCTTATCTGAAACAATTGTCTAATGAGCAGCTCAACATGGTCCTGACCAAAACGATCCATACCATAACCATACGACAAAAGGCGGGCAACGAACTGGACTTCATGCGTTATTCGACGGACTGAACCCAACGCGGGCAGTGGCCAAAGCAAAGTGCATTCTAGAGAGTTTGACCCACAGAGCGGGATCTACAGCATACAATTCAAAATAATCCGGGCAGCGACTGATCCACAATTTGGGCTGCTCGCCATCAAAAACAGGAAAATGCAATTCCGGAAGCTACTAGCTACTTTGAACACCCCGAGCCACATACCAAGACCACTGAGGAACGCCATGAAAATGTGCAGAGTGCAGAGTAGGAGGGGAGCATACACACTTGACCGGAGAATGCACTGTGGTTGTGACTACACTCCGTACGCATCCTCCGGGTGAGAAGTTTCGACGCAGGGCCCGTTGGGCCAATCGTTTGTGTCTCGCGCGGCAGCGGGGGGCCATGGAGCAGGGCGCCCAACATCAACGGACAACGCTCAAAGACAGCGCGCTCCCAATGCTTCGAGATCTTCAACACCTCCAGAAGAACATCATCCAGAGTTCCCTTGATCCCCTGACGCCAATCGTACGTTGAGTGTGAGGTGCAGTAGTTAGAAAAGTAACGCGCGACGCTGGAGGTCGTCGGTTAATGTGCGATTTGCGGCTTGCGAAGGGCGTGGGTGTGTGGCTGACCGATGAGGCCTCCTAGGATAACAAAAATTTTGCTATTTTTTCACCAATATCTGTGATTTCTGAAAAAAAAATTATAGATACGGCTCTATATCCAGCCGCCTCTACAAATCATCAGCCACCCCTACAAAAACGATTTGTAGGGGCAATTGACCAACCATCCCTATAAATTCTCGATTTGTGGCGACCCCTGCGTAGAGGTGGCTGGCCCAACCGGAACCACCCCTACAGAGGCCACCTAGCATAGTGGGCCCTAGTTATTTGTGCTCATGGCCATGCTGACTGGTTGCAGGTTGCCGAGCCATCACATGCTGTATGCACACCCAAACGCATCAAGACAGTTTTTTACAATAATAAACAAATAAAATGTTAGTGTCCCTTCTGCCCTCCACTTGCACTGCTTAATTACTCGGCACTTAATAAGTGTCTGATTAAATTACAGTAGCAGGTAGCTGTCCCTGTCCTTGTTCCAGTCATATGTATCAACTATCTCGCCTCACGGCAATGGCCTCAATCATCTGGGAGACCTCCATCTGAACTTCTCCGATCCAGGTCAGTAATTTTAATCCCGTTGCTTAATCCTGGTGTTGTGACTTGCCAGGAATTCTTCATGCCTGTCCATGGTTGATTCGTATAATATATGGTCCATTCGTATGCAAGCAATTGTTTCTCACCAAAAAGTACTTGATTCAATTCGCGTTGCACTTACAACATTCGGTGTTTGTCCATGGCCACAGAAGATCGATGCAGAGGTTCGTCCGGTGGTATTGGTAGCCGATCGACAGTAAGGAGAACAAATTGGTAAGTGCTTACCAGTATACCAAAGCTGTAAGCTCTCAAACTGTGTAACACAGACGGTCTAACATACAGTGTGTTGCGCAAATTCCATGAGCTCTTGTTTCTTCGATCTGATATAGTAAGCTGAAGCACAACATCCTTTTCCCATAGTTTTTTTCCTCTCTTATACATATCAACTTGTTTGGATTGTTCTAGGTCCCGGACAGAGCTCCAATGAGCTTGGTACTAAACTACTAATCCTCATGCAAGCCCACTTTCCAACTCATTTTCTGCATATAAGGTCGATCGAAACAGAGTCGCGGTTCCAGGCATAGTGTCCTAGCCTCCTGGAGTATGTCACTATGTGACCCAATATTTTTCTCTTTCCCCTTTCAGTTTGGAAAATATGCATCAAACTTTATGGTACATATAGACCAAGTAAATTTAGACCATATATTTGACACAACTACTCATACTAATACCTACCTCCATGCCATATTAGAGTCAATTAAGATCCATCAATCAAGATTTGTTAATAAGCCATTAATTTTCTGTTACAATTTTTATGATTTATTATCTCTGTTTTTGTAAGGCATCTAGTAAGGATTAACATCTCTAATTGGGAGCAATAGTAAAATAAGATAGCTTCGCATTATGATACTCAAGCTTGCATATCTGGACGTCAAGGGTCTCCCTTCATGCTAAGTCTCTTGCTGCTGCTGCTGAACATCTTGCTGGTGCCGTGCTGGAATTAATTTGGCTGCTGGTGGTGGTTTCTTCCTCGTCAATCTCCTCAATCCTCTTCCGCAGCAACCAAGCATTGGGAGCTTCCATGAGCTCTTGTTTCTTCCATCTCATATAGCAAGGTGCAGCACAATCTCCTTTTTTCATTATTTTTCATTCTGTCCTATAAAATTGTTTGGATTATTCAAGGTCCCGGATCCATGTAGAATGAGATTGTGGTACTAATCGTGATGCAAGCCATGTGTAACCCATTATCTACATAGGTCCAAACAGAGTCACGGTTCCATTTCCAGGCATAGCGTCCTTTGTTGACACAAGATTTGTTTTTTTCCCTCCACTTCTTTCAGTTTGGGGAACTATCAATCCATGGAAAATTAACATGTGTAGAAAAAATAAATCTAAACCATATATTTGACACGGCTACTCCTATCCTAACTAATTCTTATCTCCATTTCGTATTATCATTAAGCCACCGAATCAAGGGACAGATGTACTTTTGATCTTCCGTAACAGTTTTTATGATTTCTCTCTGTTTTTCTAAGTCATCTGGTAAGGATTAACGTCTCTAATTGGTACTAGTATAACAGTAAAATAAGATAGCTTAACATTTGATTGCTGGTTGATTATAATATTCGTTGTATTTGGCTGGCATGCTCTTTATCAGGTATCCATCTGGGTGTCGAGGACTAAGCAAAACCTCGCGGGCCAATCCGCCAACAGCAGGACATGTTCAGGTTTCCTAATGGCCTTATCCTGCCGATTAACATCAACATAATAGTGGATACCCCCAGCCATTTTTGCGGATGAGTCAAAATTGTTCAGACATACTCAATACCCAAATACCTTTAATTTTCTAATACATGGTCTATAAAGTAACTCTCTGCATTGTAAATTATAAGAAGCTATGGTATTTCTACACATTGCTTTTACTATGCATCTAAACATAGTATATATATCTAAGTACAGACTAAAATTTCTGTATCTAGAAAAAACAAACATATTATAATTTGGAATCGAGGGGGTACTCTGTTTCAATCTAAGGCAATTCCCAGTGAAGGTTAACCTTCCTATAGTTTTTTTAATCTTGTTAATGAGATGCTGCATAGGTAAAAATGATGACACATGGAAATAAATTCACTAAGAGAGAGAACATGTGACTGTCATCAGGATGCAATTGGGTGTACACTGTTTCCAAGATTGAACCATGTTGAAACTACCATATTCACTAAGAGAGAGAACATGTGACTGTCATCAGGATGCAATTGGGTGTACACTGTTTCCAAGATTGAACCATGTTGAAACTAGCATTGGGGACTATATTGTTTCATTTCATATATCTCAATGTGCCGAATCGGCCAATCCTGTGTATTGTGATTAAATGCTATAAGCAGTCTATGAAACTATAAAATGAAAATATGCAATAGAAGACTCTTTTTCGTTGAACAGTTCAAAACCTTTTAAAGTGACGTGGCATCCTTAGAAACTGCAGATAAAACATAGCGCTAGAAATGGCCTAAGTATCACTTTCATCATGCCACCGATTGTCCTATTTTTATGGCCTGTTGTGCCACCCTGGCTGCAGTGTCAATGACAAATATGCATATACCTTCCCTTCTGCAGATGGATCCTTGTGTTGGGAGCAGATATAGCTTGGATAACGCGGAGTCCATGAAAATGTCGTATGAATTATTGAAAGAAATTACACATAACTTATGTAAGGAACTCGGTTATGGCACGTATAGAGTGGTTTACAAGGTATGATTCAAAGCAACAGCAACATGGCTTACTACCCGTTCTAATATTTTGTGATTGGGTACATAACACATCTCTCAAAGACATGATAAAAAGACTATTGTTTTATCTTCCCTTCCTCTCATTTCTCCCTCGTGAGCCCACACTAGTACGCGTATGATTTTTAGACACTATCAAAATCTATTTTTATGGGCGATCTTCAAAAACACTACCCACTGATTGTTGAAATGAGATATTCAAAGCTCCACCTTTCATCCCCTACTCTTCCATGACATGATAGTCAAGAAGTTCAACAGTTAGTGCTTCCTCCTATGTCCTTAGACCCTTTGGACTTCTCAAAAACTGTGAAGTCAAGGAAAGCTGCATTTTGGTAGCTTCTGTTTCTAGACAAAAATCGCTTTGGCTTCATTGTTTTATTATATTGTTTTGGCTTCAGAAGTTGTTCTCATGTGTATATATTTGTAGGGATTTTGATTAAGCTGGTGAAAAAGCCCCAACAAAAACCCAAGCAAAGAGTGCCTTAGTTTGTATCACAACCATGTTGATATGGCTCATGACGCTCTTATTACATGAGCGTGCATTGCTATATATCCCAATGTCCAAACCCAATACTCTTCAATTTCTCTTCTCTCTGCATTCATAGTTGACCTTCACCCACACCTAGTGCTAGCAGCAACAGTGGTGCCTGTCGCACCCGGTTTTCTAAAGAACAAAACCAGACTAATCATATGTGTGCCCAGGAAGTCCACACATATGTCAGAATGAAAAAGTATCAGAAACAATGTTATTATATAACGTATACATAGCTATATTAACACTTACATCAGATTATCGCGGAACGGTGACTAAACTTCAGGCTCCATTCTTCTCAGGGACGGCTGACTGGTGGCTCCGTATGCCAAACACTTCTGAAAGACTTCTGAAACTCCACTACACCTTCATCCTTCTTCTAAGTAGCACCTTACTACACACTGGAGTGTGGTGGAAATAGCAAGAGTGAGTCCATGTCGAACTCAACAAGTATAACACAGGGTTCATGAGGCACAAAAGGCTAGACACTGTTTGACTGCATTTAACTTTTATTCATTATATAATTAGCAATTGAGTAGCATCAAGGTATTCTAATTCTCATTAATGAACCAATGATCAATTGTAATAAGGATAATGAATAGCATTAACATGAGCATAATAAATACAATAGTAATTAAACATGATATAACAATGGTGATCATCTATCTGTAGATGTTCCAAGGCCGCCCGTATCCGTGGGCACGTCTAGTATACCAGTTTTTAACTCTGCGCAGAGGTGTACACTTTTACTATGAGTCATGCCTTCCAAATGCCTGTGACAGCTAGGTCCAAAACACCAGAAATCATATAAAGCCACTTAAAGGTTCGTCTAACAAGTTATGGCCATTAGATTCACTCGGTAGGCAGATGTAGGAACCCCTTTTCAAATGACACAATTTCTTCTCGGCTATACTCATAGACTAGAGGTTGTCCTACACCCAACGTGTCAAGTCATTCTTACGCCATTTAAGGTAACCACTAACAGGCTAGAAAATGTCCTTTAAACAACTAAAGCTAGAGCCATATAGCCCTCACAGCTGTACTGTATGTCCCGAATGATCACGTACAGATAAGTCCTTATGGAGAGAAACCAGAGCATCAAAATAACCCACATGCTCTAGCCCCCTTTTCAACAGTAATAAAATCATCATTATAGGTTGGTTGCTTAATCCATTAATCAAATTACAAGATCATTGTTCATAATTAAGCACTAGCAATAGCTACCCAAATGCATCCCCAAGGTTGACAAGGAATCAAGGTATCAATCGCTATGATAAATCTCTATGGTTGCCAAGGTAGACACATGCATATGAATAATATTTTTAGTGTATAGGTAACAAGGATAGTCCCATGTTATACTTGCCTTAGAACTTGCTTTATGCCCAAAGCAACTTGCTCTGAAAAACCTCAACTTAATCTTTCATTTGCAACTCCTGGCACTCAACTTCTGGTCTTCACCTTCAGATCTTCGGCGCTCACGGATAGTCTTTCTTCTACTCGTAGATCATAGCAACCCAGCACACCAACAGTCATACAAGCAAACAAATAGGGACAACTAAGAACAATACACCACACAGGAGAAAACAACGTACTAAAAGAGAGCTACCGACTACGGTCACGAGAACACAAGAAACGTCGATAACGGAACTATCGTTAAAAAGAAAAAGACTATCAGAATACTTATATTATAAAAAGAACCACTTCATGCTTGATTTATTTTAGCTAACAAGATCATGGAAAAGTAATTAGTTCATATTAGACAAATCATATTTGGACTCAACACTGAGTTGAAACTAACCATAGTTTATATATTTTATAAATATTCCCACACGATATTTTATTAAGCAAGTTATGCTTTTATATTTGCAAAAGAAATAATTTTGTGAGAGCATCCAAACTGCACGTCAAAGTGCTAGCCTAAGCAATTTACAAATTAAAAATATATTTATGTTAGTAGGTAATTATTTTAACATTTATTTAACAATGAACACAAGAAGTGATGTAGCGGCTATCGGGAGTTTTATGTATTACAATAGAAAAGAAAAGGCTACATGCTTAATTCATTTTAATTAAATAAGACCACGTGAAATACATTAATTTAAATTAGTCACTATACAGTTTAATTAGAAACCGAGCTAAATCTAGTCATGCTTTACTTCTATAAATATGTCTTATATTTATTTAAGTCATTCAAACTATAGCTTGCAAAAGAAATTAAAATATGAGAGCATCTACCATAGCTGCATATGACGTGGGTTCAGCTAAACAAATTATAATTTAAAACACATTGATGATAGAAAAAATCATATTAATATCTGTATATAAAATATCCAAGTGTAACTACTATAGTGTTTTTAAATTAGAAAACCAGTTACATGCATAATAACCGAACTATTGTTTTAATTATATACAGAAAAACATATGACATCATGAACATCGGTACTACCATGTAGATCATGTCGATACAAATCTAACGCAGCAAGCAAACTAAATCGGAGCTAAATCGAATAAGTGGCTAATTCCATCTCGGTGGCAAACTGTGAATACCTCGTCATCTTCGTTGGTCCATCTACGTTTAGAATATGGCCACCATGAAAGCTCTGATCGTGGGGCTTCTTGCGGCAGGGGAAAAAGGCTCGGCACCCAACAGCAGGAGGGGCGTCGGTGGCCAGCTACACAGGCCGAGCTGTACATACGCTAGGAGCTCCAGTCTGTTGTTGCCTGCAGAACATGGCAAGACGTACGTACAGAACAACAGCTGTTTCTTGCTTGGACGAACTGCTCACATGGCCATGGCCGACCGCTGTCCTGCTTGAGCCCTCGTGGCCGGCTTGGATGCATGACTGGGCTCGACCGAGATGAGATGGCGCCGGCTGCAGGGCAGGCTGGTGCACTGGCTCGCGCGGCCAAGAGAAGACGACGACGGCACGTGCTGAGTACAGACTGCCGGAGCAGAAATTCCACGGTCGAGCATAGGGGCAGCGCGCGGCCACGCTTGCTGGGCAGCTTGCGGCGGCTTTCACTAGGGTTAGGAATTAGGATAGGAGGGCGGCGGCACCTGGGGCTCAGGCCTTATAGGGCGCAGGGCTTTACTCGCAAGCTGGGCCTGCTACGCTGAGATGAGGGAGTGCGAGAGGGCTGCTCGACCTGGGCCTATCTTTTCTGAATTTACAAAGCTATCTCCAAATACAATTTTTTTATCAGTTTGGATTGGTAGGGATATTTATAGAAATGTTGGGAATATCTTTACGAAGGAAAAGAAGACGTATATTGCAACAGCATGACAAGGAGACGATACGATCAACGAATAATCAATGTATATATGTTGCACTCATGTGAAGGCTACCCTATATATATATATATATATATATATATATATATATATATATATATATATATATATATATATATATATATATATATATATATATATATATATATATACACACACACACACTAGTATATAGAAAAAAAAACTTTGTGGATCAAAGCCTACATGCAAACGTAAGCACATGGATACAAGGATAGGAACAGAGACGTTGTGGTCATTCTCTCGGCTCAGGAATGCCATCGGGATGCTACTGCTGGATCATTCAGTTAAGGCTGGATTGAGCACATATATGACTGATAAACTCGGGTGAAATTAAAACAGGAACAAAGGCTAGCAAGGGGATGCCTCTCACCGGTGCTTGGTGCTGCTGTGATGTCTGACAGAGATGTATAAAAAAATCATTTGCCGTCAATGATGCACTTGCCAATTGATAGAAGATAGAAGATGCGATGGATGCTCTTGGGAGCATCAGCGAGAGATTGAGAAGCGACAGGGCAATTTTAAATGGGGCAAGACGTTCAGGCGGTGGAGTTAACTGAAGGCCGTCGCATGCAATTGGAGTTTCTCTGGAGCGAAAGAAATGTCGTCCTATCGTATTTTAAAACTGTTTGCACTCACAAACACCAAAAAGCAAGCATCAGATCAAGCAATATCCCGTCAAATGAATTTGGAAAAGTTTGAAGATTCAATTTTTTTTCTATAACTAATTGACGCTAACTTAAACTAAACTTTGAAAATTTTATCCGAATATTAAAATATTTATTTTAATTAGTGTTTTCTGTGCACAATCCAGAATCAAAAATTTTAGGGTGTGACAGTGCCTCATCCTTGCTCACCTCCTGCCATCATCCCCTCCTCCTTTTTTTTTTGACAAGGAAACTATATTCATTAACAGCAACTAGCTGTTAGAACCATTACAGAGTTAATGGCTACATTTTAGAGTGCCATAAGTAATGGACACTCTTGTACATGTGCTGAATGAGTACAGATAGCACTGCAAGCACCAATATCCATAGCCACACGAGCCGCTCTAACCTCCTCAACCCTACGCTACCACTACAGGACACAGCTGCTTTGCCGAAGGCAAAATTCTTTGCCGAGCGCATTTCCTCGGGCACTCGGCAAAGGAAATATTTGCCGAGTGCCAGACCCAGAGACACTCGGCAAAGAAATGCCCTCGGCAAAGCAGCCTTTGCCGAGTGCTAGGCACTCGGCAAAGGTGGACCGTCGGCAAATTTTTCCTTTGCCGAGGGCTGGGAACTCGGCAAATTTTAGCCGTCGGCAAAGGTGGCCGGCGTGACGGCGGCCACTTGCCGTTAGCCTTTGCCGAGTGCCCCACCGTTTGGCGCTCGGCAAAGATTTTTTAAATTCTTTGCCGAGTGCCCCATGACCTGGCACTCGGCAAATTATATTTTTTTGTTTTTTTTGCCTCATTTTTTCTGGGACCTTGCTACAGTAATTGAATCTCAATTTCAAAATTTTGGGCAATTTTGAGTATTTTTACTGTATTTCCTTAAATTTTTTTCGTTTCGTTGAATTTTTTCGAATATTTCAAATTTGAACCGCAGGACACTGACAAATCTAAGGACAACCCTAAGGCTAGAGTGGATCTGGCGACGTTGTGCGATAGACCACAGCAAGAGATGCGGCCTCCTGCAAATGGCAAGAACTGGAAAAGGCCTAAGGCCGATTTCGTCTTGAAACCCGAACAAAGGAGGGAAGTACTACGATGGATCAAGGCGTTAATGTTCCCTGATGGGTATGCAGCGAACTTGAGCAGGGGAGTGAACTTAGGCACTATGCGAGTCAACGGGATGAAGAGTCATGACTACCATGTATGGATTGAGCGGCTTCTTCCGGCGATGGTACGAGGCTATGTTCCTGAGCATGTTTGGCTAGTGCTGGCAGAGTTGAGCTATTTCTTCTGTCAGCTTTGTACCAAGGAGCTATCTCGGACCGTGGTTGCAAACTTAGAGAAAGTGGCACCTGAGTTGCTTTGTAAGTTGGAGAAGATCTTTCCACCCGGCTTCTTTTTAATTGCAGGTGATTGAATAAAGATGGCGGGCAGTCGTAGGCCAAGGAACGTGAACTCGAGGTACCAAAGGCCACGCGATGAAGATGCGGATGCAGAAGAGGGGTCATCGGACGAGAGGAGGCAGAGGGCCAGGAGCAGCAGCAGCGGTAGCAGGAGGGGCCGACCTCCTCTAGTCAGGCCGCGTGACGTGCCGGAGGAGGAGCGCCGTACCCCGGACTCCTCGGACGAGGAGCTGGTTCGGCAGTCAGACGACGAGGGAGACGAGGCACAGCAGGACTGTGAGGCTGGAGGCACAGCTGGTTCGGGCTCCTCTGCTGCAGCCAGCATCTACTTGCGAGGTCCCTCGAAACTCCCTGGGCCTCCGCTTCCTCCCCTACGCCCAGTGATCCGCCCCCAGGGGGACAGGGAAGTAACTTTAGATTTTATCACAGCTACTTCATATAACCTATTGAAAATTGTTAGAGAAACTAATAATGTTTGTTATTAACTTGTGCAGGCACTGGTTGGTTGTGTCGCCTGGTGACTCACGCAACCCCAACCACATCTTAGGTCTCGTGGGACCACTACAAAGATGCCCCCGACGTAGATTATGGAGACAAACAGGAGCGGGTGAGGAGAGAGTTTTGGGTAAGTCTCGCTCGCACAACTTTGATCAATACATCACATTCATTTGACTTTTTTTTGACATAATGAATTGATACATTGTGTCTATGTGCAGACTTTTTTCAGATGTGAAGAGGGATAGGAGGACAAGGCGGAGAAGGTGATGGTGAAAAGTGCTAGAAAACGAATCACCGACATGCATTACGAGGAGCGCCTCACTTGCATCGTGAAATACTACGCCAAGCAACTTGGTGAGAAGATCACCAAGACACAGGCAAGACAGAGTACGCTGACCCAGGAGCAGTACCTTGAGGTAAATGAAGAAGAATAATATTGATTCATTTTGAGATTAAGTAGCTTTAATTTGGTCTTCTTTTATGACATGTAGATGATTCCATGGTGGTGCGAGTCGTATCGGGAGTGCTGGGAGATGATCGTGGATAGGTGGTTCACGGAGGGTTACATCCAGGACCACGAGGCGGGGTGGGAGCGGCGTCTGGCAGCGACAGGCCCCACACACCATCAAGGCAGCCGCAGCCTCGGCGCTTACAAGCAAGCATGGGTACGTGAATTTTTAGTATTCTGACGCTCCATTTTGCATGTTTCTTCTAATCATCTTGTTGTCTTTCTCGTAGTCGGCGTCACACGGTGGCCAATCCATCTCCACGTTCATGGCATATGGTCTGGCCCGCAAGGGTAAGGCGACGTCCAATGTCACCTTCACCCCGGATGACCCGCCCGAGTCCTACAGCAACCCGAGCGTCCACACCCGCATCAGTTCGTATGCGTCGGAGGCAAGGTCGGTCCATGGGCCAGACTGGGATCCGAGCGCCGATGACATTGATGGGACGATGGTCATGAGGATCGGACAAGGCAAGAAGCATGGGCGGTACTGGCTTGGCGATGGCATCCTCGAGCCCAGCGAGATTCCCTCCCTCTCCCAGATCCGAGCACAGACCCCGAGCGGAGGTCCGGCCATTCACCAACGGCCGTCCTCTTCACAGCAGCAGGTCGACGCACTCTAGGTTACTCCCGTTTAACTCTTCGTACATTGATCTTTACATAACTTAGTTACCTTTGAATTACTGAAACATTCGATTGAAATGTTATAGGCCGAGAACGAGAGGATGGCTCAGGAGCTGCGGGAGTTGGCGGCGAGGACCGAGCAGGCCGAGCGGGAAAGACAGGCCGAGCGGGCCGAGCGGGAAAGGCAGGCCAAGCAGCTGGCGGACATTACGATGTTCCTGCAGAACTTTGGGCAAGTGAACGGTGTACCTGTGCCGCAGTTCGCTCCACCGCCGCCAGTTGTAGCTAGTCCTGTGAGTATGAAACCAAATTGCTTCGACTAGTGCTTTCATTAGATGACCACTCTAACACATGCAATCTCTTGTCCTTTATGCAGCCTCCGTCGGCGGGTTCAAATAACCCATCTCAGACGCAAGCAGGCGACGGCGTTTTTCCTTCACTAGGCACTCAGTTTCCTCCGCACGTTTAGTTTGTATCTCTTTTTCACCGCTTGATGGACATGTGATGCACTGTGATCGACTATCGACTTGTTTCGATGGATATTGGACCTATTATGTTTGTGATGTCGTGTATGTGAGATATTGTGTGATCGACATGTGATATATATGTGGTATTGCCTTTGTCATGAGATGGATGTGATATATATGTGCTATATTGTGTTTGTGATGTCACATATGTGATATATATCTCTTATACGATGCCTCATTGTGAATATAGAATAAAAAAAATTAGCCTCTTTCCAGCTTTGCCGAGTGCCAGGGCCAGGGCACTCGGCAAAGCTGGCAGAATTTCCAGTTTTGCCGAGTGCCAGGTCCAGGGCACTCGGCAAAGAAATTACAAAAAAAAAATTAAAAAATCTTTGCCGAGTGCCTCCCTGATAGGGCACTCGACAAAGAAATTATGAAAAAAAATTAAAAAATCTTTGCCGAGTGCCTCTCCGATAAGGCACTCGGCAAATAAATTACAAAAAAAAATTAAAAAATCTTTGCCGAGCGCCTCTCTGACAGGGCGCTCGGCAAAGAATTCACGAAAAAAATATAAAAAATCTTTGCCGAGCGCCTCCCCAACAGGGCGCTCGGCAAAGAAATTACAAAAAGAAATTAAAAAATCTTTGCCGAGTGTCTCCCTGACAGGGCACTCGGCAAAGAAATTATGAAAAAAAAAATTAAAAAATCTTTGCCGAGTGCCTCTAACATGACACTCGGCAAAGCATGCGCTGACGAAACCGGCGCCGTCACAGTCACTTTTCTTTGCCGAGAGCCGTGTTTGCACTCGGCAAAGTCTTTGCCGAGTGCCCGATAAAAGGCGCTCGACAAAGAATTCTTTGCCGACGCATTTTTTACCGGAGGCTCTTTGCCGAGTGCTACACTCGGCAAAGGTTTTGCCGAGGGCATAATAGCCTTTGCCGAGTGTATTAGGCACTCGGCAAAGCGCCTGAATCCAGTAGTGTACCCTACCCTACCTAGCTACTCTAGTAGCCAAGTGAAATCTTCCCCTCCCACTGCTGGCCCCCTTCCACCACTAGTGACTCCTTCGTCTTAGTGCCTCATTGGTCCAGCCTACTACGAAGGCCCTTCTAAGGTTGGTGAGGATTGGATCCTAATAAACCTGAACCTTAACTCTAATTCCATTGCCTAGCCATCGTTACCAGTCTCCATGGTCTCGGTGCGCCAGCGCCCGACTATCGAGTGCTCCCCTCATCTCTCGCCCTTCACTCCACATGGACATCACAATTTGAAAGCATGCTTCATGACACTTGAATGAAATAAAAATTTGATATGATTCATGGCATCACTCTCCAACTACGATGGACTTGGCCCATAGGTATCACTATGGAGCCCATATCTGACCCTATAGGGTGGATTAGATTGTCTAAATAAAGGATGGGCACAACCCGGAGTATCTCCATCGACTTAATATGGAAAGCATTCATAAACATCATCCGGCTATTTCGAATTCCATGGTACCAACTAGGAAACATATAAACCTGATCAAAGATGGTACATTCATGTAAACCTGATCAAAGATGAAATGTGATCGGATACAAATGGATATTACATATACTAGATATGGGTAGTTGTTTCTTTCTAGGATTTGAAGTCGGATATGGATAGTCTCGGATGCATCAGATTGATATCTATTCAATATATGTATCAGAAATTCAAATTTGAGTATTGGATTCAGATATGGTATGAATATTAATATTTATATTCATATATGAATTACCCATGTAGTCTTTAAACCATTTCGGGATAGCCGGATACGGGGAAATGTCAGTCCTGTTTTCATCCCTACTCCCGACTGTAAAAGGTAGGTAGGGGGGCCACTTAATTCGTACTTCATCATACTTCACCATTCACTAAGTGCAAGCGATATAATCACACACATAACGTAGGATATTAGAGAATCTCCAATAGTTCCTAAAAAAATAATTGATAAATTAATGAGTTTTCCATGTGGCTAAAAAAAGTTGGAAGCACATTTGTTGATTTCTTCCAACAATTTCCAAAATCCCACTCCTAGAATATAGAAGGTAATTATGCATCAGGAAGCCTAAACTATTTCCAAACCACCCTAATTACTTTTATACTTCTTTCTCTCTTGCATATTTGCATTGGGAACCCTATCCTTCTTTTTATTCTTCTCGATGTCCTTCCACATTCAGATTGACCGATTGATACGCCCGCGTATACTTCTGCGCGATCAGGTCGATTTTACCAAGTGCAGAAAGATTAGGAGTTGAGATAGGGAGTAGTTGGAGAGCAGTTTTTTTCAATCTTAACAAAATTCAAGATTGGGAGTGGGTTTTGAAAACTCCTGGAGATGCTCTTACCTCAATATGAGGACTTGAACCAGTACAAAATCCTTCATGTCTTGCGCTACCATCTTGTTCTTCTACATGCAAACCGCCTCAATCATACTGCTAGTGACAAAACACCAATAGTTGGCACGTAAGATAAAGTGTGCTTAGCCGCAGATCCTATCTGAAAAAGAGTTAGATGACATCTTCCTCAATATCAATTTAGCTCCTTGACAAGCCTTGTGCACCTTGATTTCATCGCATAAATGGCGGGGCACACCTTGGCCCTCGTTGCCAACTTCATCAATGATCTGGCTGAGCATGTTGGCTTTTTGTTAGCTAAGCAATATGCTAACCTGTTTGGATTCAGACTTTTTTACATATTTTTATTAGTTTTAGCGGATCTGGGAGAATCCAGACTCTGTCTGCAACGAAACTACTTGTAATTGTTTTATTCTGTCCTACTAGCTAAATAATCAAATCGCTATGTGCATAAACAAAGTCCACCAGCTATTTTTTTCCATAATACTGGGACATAGGGAAAAAGAAGGCAAAATGCAGGTATTCGTAATATTAGCATCACTAAAACAAAAAATTAAACCATATATACCCATTCTTTATGAGATCTGATGAACAGGGTACAAATGCGAATGGAAAAGAAGTTGCTGTGAAGGTACTTCGTGACATGGCTGCAATTGATGATAGGGAATTTATGAATGAATTCCAGAACCTTGCCAAACTCGATCATCAAAACATTGTACAGTTAGTGGGCTACTGCAATGAATCAGAACCAGTAGTTGTGGAGTGTGATGGAAGACAAGTTGCTGCTGAAAAACTGCATGTGGCGCTCTGCTTCGATTACGTAAACAATGGCAGCCTTGGGAATTATATTTCAGGTGATTAAGTTAAATCTCTATGCCACACGTGTAAATTTAAGTTGTTTCATTATGATATATTTTGACATTCTTTTGATTGTTCTCCTTTTACGGATGAAGAAAAGGGGCTTCAATGGCACATTCGTTACAAAATAATTAAGGGTATTTGTGAGGGTTTAAATTACCTTCACACAGGGCTGAAGGAACCTGTATTGCATTTAGATTTAAAACCTTATAATAGTTTGCTAGACGAGGAAATGGTGCCCAAAATCGCAGATTTTGGTTTATCAAGACTCATTGGAGATGAAAGAACAAAACAAACAATGAATAAGTTTATTGGTACACAGTAAGCCCACTGCCTTGTGCTGATACATATTTCACTTCATTAATTGACTGTTAGTTGATTTCAAATAGTTGAAGTTTCCTATGTGACCTAGTACTTCGTTACATACTATTGTGATTGGCTTTGTTTAACAATGTGCACAATTTTTAAAGACGTGCTTGCTACAGTTTATTACAATCTTATTATCTAAGATGGCATGCAGTGGATATTTGCCGCCAGAGTACACGAAACTCCAATTGCTCTCACCTGCGTTTCACATATTTAGCTTGGGTATTATAATTACAAAGATAATGGTGGGAAGAGAATGCTACCACGTTATTGCTGATATGCCACCTCGGAAACTTGTAAAGCTTGTAAGAATATATGTTATTTTTCTTATACCGATCTTACTCAACCTTTGTTTAAAAAACAAAAAACACTACACCGTGTTTGACATCTTATTAGGCCCTATCGTCCTGACTCTATGTTATAATTTTGGAGGTACATACTAGTTGGGAAAATAGACTACAGGAAATAGAGGGTCTCAGATCACGACTCGAAGTATATTGCCAGCAGGTGAAGACTTGTATTGAAGTAGCATCAAAATGTTTGATGGAGGATCGGCACCAAAGGCCTACTATTCAAGATATTGTTGCTACATTAAATGAGACTGAAGTGATTCATAGCATAGTAGCATACCGACCAGGCAGATAGAAGAGGCGTGGGCTGAGAACATAGACTTAATCCTACTTTTATGAGAATCCCATGACATAGATTGTCTTCCTCTGTATGAAAAAAATTACATAAAACTTATAGCTGTATTCTACATCGACAAATGCTATTGCAAAAACGCGAGTTTTTAAGGGTAATATGTGATCCAATTAATAGAAAACATTGGGGCCACATCTAATTGAAATTCATTATCTCTGTCTCTTCTATTGAATGCTCATATTATAATACAACATGGCTAGGATTCCAACAATGGCCAATGGTTATTCAACTTTGGGGCATATTAAGGTATAAGATACAACCCTGGTCATGGTTGTTTTCAAATGGGCTACAGTGCCATTGCTTATGGGTAAGGCAGGGGTTGTGAGAAGTCTTCTTAGCAAAATACCCAAGGCCTATCTTAACCCTTGTCGATTTTTTATATGTATAATTTATAGTTTCCCTCTTTCTATCGCACATCTATTTTTGTTCCACAAGTACTTAGTTAAGACTCTTTCATGTGGTTATATCATAGACAATAACCATATACTCTATTCTACTCCAAAGTTGGTAGAACCTAATTGGTTATCAATTTTAATATCTTTGTATCCGTATTCATATTTTGTCCCTTACAATCAGAACTCTAGTTATGATGCATTCAAGTTTCCATGGCAGTTTCACAATGGACAATCTTCCCGTGCATCCAGGAGGGGCATTACATCTGTCGAAAATAGAAGAACATAAAGATACAAGGCAAGGGAACTATTCTTTATTTTTCTCTTAATATTTATAACTACAATGTAGAGCTCCCACTTAGATTATTACATTGTAGGCCTTGTAATTATATATAGGCTATTACTAAACTCTTGGGCATATATAGAAAATGGGCTAGGATTAGAATTCATCTTTGCCGGTGTTTTATACCACTAGTTTGCACATAAGACATAGAGATTATACTGGTTAAGTCAGGGTGCCCTATGTCTAGGGATCAGGGAGGGAGTTTATTGCCATGTGCTCAGAGTTCGGCTGGGTAGTGAGAGAGTTAGAAGAGATCGTTAGAACTGTGGCTTCTAGTAATTTAAGCAACTGCAAGTCTGCAACCCATCTCATTTGCACCGTGAAAATAAGGGTTAACTATATTTTTCAAGCTCCAAGTTACATGTTAGTCAGTTTTTAACGCTAAACTATGAAACCAGGTAACGGGCGTCCTCTGATCGTCGAAACTAGAAAATTTAGTCCTATGCCTGGTTTCAAAAGGTCGTTTTCTATGTTTCTAAAAATATTAAGAATATTGTTTGATCTCTAAAACCTCATAATTAATTTATTTTAAAATAAAAAATGAAATTGGTATCAATTTTCTTTTGAAAATATTACGTATCTGTTGGTGCTCTATTTAGAGTTATTTGGTTATTACTTGCTTTAAATAAATAATGAGCATGACTACATGCTACAAAGCAATAGGAGTGCAAAAAAAAAATCTGTTCCAAAAAAAACTATATATAGATCATAAGGTAGATAACATTTTTAGAAAAAAATGGTAGCAGGTTCATATTTTTCTGATTTTAAAGAAATTATTTATGAATTTATATAGTAAACTAGTGTCACACTCATTTTAAGGACAAAAATAGGATGCATAAAAGACTCATGTGCGCCCCAGGAAACAGTCGCACACATAAGTTGACAAATTACAAAGTATCATCACAGTGCTTATTACATAACGAATAAGTATTTAAGACAAAGTCTTGAACGATAGGTAATAATAACTAATAGTAATTCTTCAGCGGAAACTCCACACAGGGACACGGTTGACTGGTTGACACCAAGACTAGTACTCATTCCGATAATCTTCCTCAATATCTTCATCTGTTATGGTGGAAATAGCAAGGGTGAGTCCATGTCGAACTCAACAAATATAACACAGGATTCATGAGGCTCAAAAAGGCTAGACATTGTTTAGCTGCGTTTAGCTTTTAATCATATATTAGCAACTGAGTAGCATCAAGATAAACCACTTCCCATTAAAGAACCAATGATCAATTGTAATAAGGATAATGAATAGCATTAACATGAGCAAATAATAATCAACAATAATTTAGCATGATATAACAGTTATGATCAACTATTCCATAAGAATCCCCAAGGCCGCTCGTATCCGTGAGCACGGCTAGTATACCAGTTTTTAACTCTGCGCAGAGGTGTACACTTTCACTGTGAGTCATGATTTCCAAATGAGTGGGGAGATCAAACCCAAACACCCGAGAACCATATAAAGCCACTCAAAAGTTCGTCTAACAAGTTAGGGCCATTAGATTCACTCGGCAGGCAGATGTAGAACCCCCCTTCCCTGTGGCACAACAACCGCAGCCTATACACACTAGGCCAGGGGCTCGCACTACACCCAACGTGGCAAGCCATTCTTACGCCATTTAAGGTAACCTCTAACAAGCTAGAAAAGGTCTCTTGAACAACTAAAGCCAGAGCCATATAGCCCTCACAGCTGTACTGTATATCCCGGTTATCACTTACAGATAAGTCCTTATGGAGAGAAACCAGAGCATCAAAATAATACACATGCTCTAGCTCCCTTTTAACAGTAATAAAATCATCTTAATAGTTGATTGCTTAATCCATTAATCAAATTACAAGATCATTGTTCTTAGTTTAAGCACTAGCAGTAGCTACCCATATGCATTTCCAAGGTTGACAAGGAATCAAGATAACAATCACTAAGTTATAATCTCTAAGGTTGTCAAGGTAAGCACATGCATATGTATGACAATTCAATGTATAGGTAACAAGGATAGTCCTGTGTTATACTTGCGTTGATCAAAGCTTTCCAAGTGATACTGCTGACTTGGCTCAAAGTAATACCCCGAATCGTCCAGATACTGCTCACCTTCTATACTCGATCATCAATCAACAACACACATGCATCCAATCAAACAAACACAAAGCAAACAAAGAGATACAATTAGAACAGTACACCAACAGTAGCAAAATAGTAATAAAAGTTTATAAAACTCTTCTACACGTTTCTACGATCGCACAGACGCAAAGATCACCAAATTCGGAGTTAAAACGTGAAAGTTATGAATTTTCTAAGATTTCCTATAGATAAATAAATACTTAATTATAAACTCGAAAATTAAATTGTCCAAACTGACTGTACAACTACACTAACATGTAGAGCTCGCAAATACGAACCTAACGCAACTTGAACGGATCAAATCGGAGTTAAAACAAAGATTTTATGACCAAAACAATCCTAGTGGCAAAACTGTAAATACCTGAAAACGTATTTTTGAATAAACCGGAAGAAAATACGCTTCCAAAACGCGAAAACACATTTTCCGACATACGCTATGGACCGCGGGTTGATTTCTAACAAATACAGGGGTTCTTTAGAAAAACTACCCGCGAAGGGGTAAGTTCTAATCTCAGCCGTTGATCTGAGATCGGACGGCTCGGGTTCATCAGCAACGCTACAGTGAGAATACCAATCCTTCTTCCTCGGTTTCGGCCGGCGGCCACCATGGCCGACGTGCTCCACCTCACCGGAGATGGCGGTTCTCCCTAACTAGACCACCAATCGACCTGGAACTTGATCCAAACGGAAGAGAAACTCCATGCGAACTCATCTAGGCATTAAGAACTAGCTACGATAGACCGAATACGACGCGCGGCAACAAGGGGACGGTGGCGCCATTACCGACTCGTCGGTAATCTTCAAAAGCTCGATTCGAAGCCTCTCCAACCAAAAGAAAAACATGAGAAGGTAGAGGAGAAGAGTGCGGACTCACCAATGCAATGAAATCGGCTTCAAATCCACCCGAGAGCTCTACCCGCGATCAACCGAAACCTCCAACAACCTCAAACCCTAAACCTCGTTTTCTTGCGGTAGAGTTCACGGTTTAGATGAAAAACGGAAACTAGAAGACCTATGCGACCTATTTATAGCTTCAAGTTGCCGTGTTCGGGTAAGATTTCCCGGAAATCGTGAGAAGGACGGTCGGTGGTACTCCGGTTCGGAGTTCAGCTCGAACACGGGAGGAGGAAGACGACCGACAACCGGGCCCCACCGGTCAGCGACCAAGAGAGGGCGCGACTGCTGGCTCGGGCTGGCTCGTCACAGCGACGCTGGGCCGGCCCACCCGGAGTCGTGCATGGAGGAAAGAAAGGCGGCAGCGGCCCACGCGGAGCGGCCCAGGCGCCAGCGCGGGAAAGCAGGCCGTCGGGCCAGGCGGTCGGCTGCCAGGTAAGAAGGTAAGCTATTCTTTTTTTTATTTGCTTATTTACCAAACTATTCCAAATAGAATTTTTCAAATCCAAATCAAAATAAAATAAAATCCACACCACAAAATAAAATAAATGCAACAGCATGAATGCAACACCAAATAGTTTTTAAAATTTTAAATCTTAATTCCCCATTAATTATTATCTAAATTATTTAAACCCATACCAAAACCCTTCCAACTCTAATTTTTTTTCTTTTAATTCTAAATTTTAAAATTTTTGGGTGTTACAAATTCTACCCCATTAAAAGAATCTCGTCCTCGAGATTGAACTGCTTACTCAAACAACTGCGGATACGATTTCCTCAATTCATCCTCTCTTTCCCAAGTTGCCTCTGCCTCTGAATATCGATTCCACTGTACCTTGCACATTTTAATAACCCGACTTCGAGTAACTCTCTCAGCAGTCTCCAAAATCTTAATCGGAAACTCTTCATATGTAAGATCCTCTTTAACAGTCAACTCTTCTAAAGGTATCTGCTCCTCAGTCACCCGTAAACACTTCTTAAGTTGTGAAACATGGAACACATCATGCACTCCAGATAAATTTTCAGGCAACTCTAATTGATAAGCAACTTCCCCACGTCTAGTAATAACTTTAAATGGTCCAATATACCTTGGTGCTAGTTTACCTTTCATGTTAAACCTCTTCACACTTTTCATAGGTGACACCTTCAAATAGACATAATCACCTACCTCAAAAACTAAATCTCTTCTTCTATTGTCAGCATAACTCTTCTGACGAGACTGTGCTACTCTCAAATTCTCACGAATCACTCGCACTTGATCTTCTGCGTTTCTAAGAACATCTGTACCAAACACTTGAGATTCACCTGTCTGATCCCAAAACAATGGAGTTCTACACTTACGTCCATACAAAGCTTCAAACGGTGCCATCTTAAGACTCTGTTGATAACTGTTATTGTAAGAGAATTCTGCATAAGGCAAACTCTTATCCCAACTAGTTCCATATTGCAATGCACAAGCTCTCAACATATCCTCTAATACCTGGTTGGTCCTTTCAGTCTGTCCATCTGTCTGTGGATGATATGTTGTACTAAAATTCAATTTTGTTCCCAATGATTCATGCATAGCTTTCCAAAAATGCGACGTAAACTGCGATCCTCGATCAGATACAATCTTCTTTGGTACTCCATGCAAACATACTATCCTCTCCATATACAACTCTGCCAATTTTGGTCCATGGTAAGTAGTCTTAACTGGTATAAAATGAGCAACTTTGGTTAACCGATCCACTATCACCCAAATAGAATCATAACCTCTCTGAGTACGCGGTAACCCTACTATAAAATCCATACCAACTTCCTCCCACTTCCATTCAGGAATCTTCATTGGTTGCAACAATCCAGCAGGTCTCTGATGCTCTGCTTTCACCCTCTGACAAGTGTCACACAATGCCACATACTCAGCCACATCTCGCTTTAATCCAACCCACCAATATTTCTGTTTAAGATCCAAATACATCTTAGTACTACCAGGATGAATAGAATAAGCTGATTCATGAGCTTCGCGAAGAATTGCCTGTCTAACAGTTTGATCCTCAGGTACACACAGCCTCTTTCCAAACCACAAAATTCCATTATCATCCATCCGAAAGCCTGGTGACTTACCAATCACTATATCTTCCGCTATCTTCTTTAGTTTCTCATCCTTCAACTGACCCTTGTAGATTTCTTGCTCTAAGGTAGGCTCTATCACTAATTCCATTGTATTAGTAACAATGCCCAAATTCAAATATTCAAATTCAGCACATAACTCACTAGTCATAGACAACGTCCGTATCTGATTGGCATAACTTTTCCTACTAAGAGCATCAGCCACAAAATTCCATAAACACCTTATTCATCATGTACATAAAGTATGCAGGTGCATTGGTCAATCCAAATGACATAACAGTATACTCATACAATCCATACCTTGTAGTAAAAGCTGTCTTTGAAATATCAGAAGCACGAATCTTCAACTGATGATAACCAGAACGTAAATCAATCTTAGAGAACACACAAGCACCTCTTAACTGATCAAACAAGTCATCAATCCTGGGCAAAGGGTACTTATTCTTGATAGTTACCTCATTTAGTGACCGGTAATCAACACACATCCTCTGACCGCCATCTTTCTTATCAAAAAAAATAACTGGTGCTCCCCAAGGTGATGAACTAGGTCGAATAAAACCTTTATCTTGTAATTCTTTAATTTGTTTCTTAAGTTCTTCTAATTCATCTACTCCCATCCTATATGGTCGTTTGGCTATAGGTGCAGTTCCAGGAAGTAATTCAATAAGAAATTCAATGTCTCGGTCAGGTGGCATACCTGGCAATTCATCAGGGAAGACATCCGGAAATTCCTCAATCACTGAATTCTCCTTAATAGTATCTTCAAGCTGATTCACCACAGCGGTTGGTTGCTTCTGCACTGCTACATCCACATTGATTTTATCTCCATTAGGTGCAGTCACAACTACCACTTTCTGCTGACACTGAATCTCTGCCTGATTTTACTTCATCCAGTCCATACCCAATATCACATCAATACCAGATGTCCTCAACACTATAGGAGTTATCTTAAACTCTACCCCCCTTAATACCATACTAATTGGAAGACAACGATTACTGGTTTGCATGGTACCTCCAGGTGAATTTACTAAGAGAGGTTCTTTCATAGCTAGCATGGGTATACTATGCATTTTAACAAAATGTTGGATATGAATGTATGAGATGCTCCAGAGTCAAAAAGAACAGTTGCGGGAGTGGAATGTACATTGAACGTACCAATCATAACTTCTGGTGCATCATGAGCTGTATCAGAAGACACATGATTCACCCTTCCAGTACCAGATTGCCTCTGGTTGCTCTTCTGGCTCTGAGGAGTCTGCTGGTTCTGCTTCTCAGGACAATGGTAAGACATATGCCCCTCTTTACCACAGACAAAGCATCTAGTAGGCGTGTTGGGAGCACTATTCTTCATGGGGGTAACATTGGAATTTCCAGTGCGAGGAGTCTGTTGCCCAGTCTGCTGATACTGTTGACGCTGTGGATATGATGAACGCTATTGTGACTGATTACTTTGCCAATTCTGGGACCACCTCTGATTCGGATTGCGATTCCATTGACTAACCGGTCCCTGAAACTTCTGATAAAAACCATGCTGAGAATTAGTGCGCTGACGGTTGTTGCTTCCTGAGCTTTGTACCTTCATCTTCCTCTTCCTGTCCATCTCTCTGCGCTCATTATCAAGCACAATAGCTTTATTTACCAGCTCTTGAAAACTAGCATAGTTGTTCCCCTTCAACTGCAAGCGAAGATCATAATAAATTCCCTTCAAGAAAAGACGCTGCCTGTCTGCATCTTCCCTCACTTCATTAGGAGCATAGCGAGCCAACTGGGTGAACCTGTCATGATATTCACTAACACTCATCTGTCCCATCCTAAGGTTTCTGAATTCTTCCTGCTTCAGCTCAATTATACCTTCAGGAATATGATGAGCTCGAAAATCTCTAACAAACTCATTCCAAGTGATAGGAGGAGCATTGTCGGGGCGTGCAGCTTGATACGACTCCCACCAAGTCTGAGCTGTCCCCTGTAACTGACCAGATGCATATAACACCTTCTCCATATCATTGCATTGGGCTATATTCAGCTGTTTCTCCACTGCCCTCACCCAATCATCTGCCTCTAAAGGATCAGCAGCATGAGAAAACACTGGAGGGCGTCCCTTCAAAAATTCCCCACGCTTATCCCTCACTTGCACAGGCGGTGGTCCTCCTGCAGGGGGATTGTTCTGCATGTGCTGCATAAACATCTGCATCATCTGGTTCTGAGTTTGCATGAGTTCCTCCATAGTAATGGGTGGGTTAACACCTCCACGACCTCTGCCACGTCCTCTGCCTGACATCTGTTTCCAAAAACACAGAAGATGAAATTCAGTACAATCCGAGATGATGTATTCAATAGATAAGCAAAATCTGATTTTTCTGGGCGAACTCCAATTTCAGCAACTCAGTAAAACTGTCATATCTCGAGCTACAGATGTCCAATTCAGATGATCTTTACATGGTTGTAAAGCTTACAAAATTATCTACAACTTTTATTCACAACTCTTTTTCTGAATCTGTCAAATAATTGGCCAAAAACTGAACTTAACCGAAACTGTTTAAGAATTCCAGACTGTGCAGTAACTCCAACTTGGAACAGGTATATCTCTTAGCTTATAATAGATAATAAGGTGATTCTTGCGGGGTTGGAAAGATACAGAAGTCTAATTATTCCCAGTAAAATTTCTTAAATTTCTCATGAACGAATTTTAAGTTATTTCTAAAACATCCCAGACTGATCCAAAAATCAGCAAAGGATAGAACTAAGTTAACCTCATATTCAACTAATATATTTTGATCAAACTTAATATTTGTCGGTGTTCGGACCAAGGGGGTCCTAAACCAACGAGTAAATGCTGCGTGACTCTTTTCTGGATGGTGATACAAGGAGAACACACGGGGATTTATCCTGGTTCGGGCAAAAGAAGGCCCTACGTCCAGCGGGGAAGAGAGGTTTGTATTTCCTTGCACCGAGGTGCTCGTGTAGGGGTTACAAGCAGGTGAGAGAGGGTGTCGAGCCCAAGTCTCAAAGAGAAAAAGGAGAAAGATGGTTGCTTCGCGTTTTTTCCGTGATGCTTCGCCCCCCTATTCGTCGCCCTGGCCTGTCCTTTTATAGGGCGAGAGGAGGCCAAGTCGAGGGGAGCCTTGAGGCGATGCTTCGTCGATTCCTGTTGAGTTGACTGTAGCAGCGTGGCTTCGGGATGGCCGGCCATCCCTGGGTACCCTGACGTGGTGCGGGACAAGAGGGTGAAATGACCCAGAGCGCCATGCCATACCGTCCTTCGAGCTAAGTCGAGCGTTGGGGCCGGGTCGAGGCCGGGTCGAGGTCGGATGGATAAGGCCGAATCCCTGGTATCGCGGGGGACGGACCTTGTCTTATCCTCCCTCGAGGGTGATTGATGGTGAACAGTGCACGGTAAGGTGGATACAGTGACGGCTTTCACCTCCCATCACGGGATGGGCGGTAAAACAGTGAGACTTGACGTGGGTATTGTTCCCGCGTTGACCCATGCCGTAGCCATGCCGGTCGGTGGTAGTAGGTAACCGCATTGAATGCTATGGCTTTTGTCCTGGGTAGGTAAAGAAAGGGTGTCGAGGAGTCGGGGTGCGGTCGAGGCGCCCCGTCGAGCGGGCCTCGTACGAGTCGGAGCCGGGGCGCGGTCGAGGCGCCCCGTTGAGCGGGCCTCGTACGAGTCGGAGCCGGGGCGCGGTCGAGGCGCCCCGTTGAGCGGGCCTTGTACGAGTCGGAGCCGGGGCGCGGTCGAGGCGTCCCGTCGAGCGGGCCTCGTACGAGTCGGAGCCGGGGCGTGGTCGAGGCGCCCCATCGAGCGGGCCTCGTACGAGTCGGAGCCAGGGCGCGGTCGAGGCGCCCCGTTGAGCGGGCCTCGTACGAGTCGGAGCCGGGGCGTGGTCGAGGCGCCCCGTCAAGCGGGCCTCGTACGAGTCGGAGCCGGGGCGTGGTCGAGGCGCCCCGTCGAGCGGGCTATCTTTCATTGTGGTTTCGGTTATGTTAGTGTTTTGGCGATAGGTGTGGGTACCCCCGTACTGTTGGTACCGACAGTAGCCCCCGAGCCTTTGGGTGAGTGTGTGATCACTCTCCCAGTGGTTGGTCAGAACTGGAGTCGTGGGATCGTGATTTTTTCCGGTGGGGGCGCGCGAGCGCACCCGCCGGGTGTAGCCCCCGAGGCCTCGGTGGAGTATGGAGACTCCTCCGAGGTCTTGTTCGCGTTTGATTGGGGGACATTTCGTTGCGGTCAAGCCCCCGAGCCTCGTGCGCGCGAGGTCGATCAGGGTCCCGGCCGTCTTTCGCTGTGCGACCCTCACGCTCCTTTTTCGAAAAAAGGAGGAGGGGTGGAGAATGTCGTACTACCCTCGTTTGGGCCCGAGTTACGACGATCTCCGGTGAGCTGCTAGCGGGGGAATTTGAGTGAGAACCCGTGCCCCGTTCGTTAGGGGTCGGCTAGTGGCCCGGAGGCGCCCTCAAAAATGCCAAGAAGCGGTCATGTGGATCTCGATTCCCTTCGACAGGATTCGAGGGCTCGATGCCTCCCCCGGAGGGATTCCTACCACAACCTTCTCCTTCGGCCTCGAATACGTCCTGGGGTGCCTCGAGAGCGTGGCTCGAGCCCTTGGCCATGTACGGGCGCACCCTGGGTCGTCCCTAGCTCTGTTGCTCGAGGGCAGCTGTCGAACCCCGTTCGAGAGCTAGCTTTCGCTCCCTCGAGACTTATTGCGGGCTTCGCACCCATTTTTGCGGTCGGGACCCCGAGCCTCGCACGCACGAGGTCGATCAGAGTCCCGGCTGTCTTTCGCGACCCTCACGCTCCTTTTTCAAAAAAAGGAGGAGGGGTGGAGAATGTCGTACTACCCTCGTTTGGGCCTGAGTTACGACGATCTCCGGTGAGCTGCTAGCGGGGGAATTCGAGTGAGAACCCGTGCCCCGTTCGTTAGGGGTCGGCTAGTGGCCCGGAGGCGCCCTCAAAAATGCCAAGAAGCGGTCGTGTGGATCTCGATTCCCTTCGACAGGATTCGAGGGCTCGATGCCTCCTCCGGAGGGATTCCTACCACAACCTTCTCCTTCGGCCTCGAATACGTCTTGGGTGCCTCGAGAGTGTGGCTCGAGCCCTTGGCCATGTACGGGCGCACCCTGGGTTGTCCCTAACTCTGTTGCTTGAGGGCAGCTGTCGAACCCCGTTCGAGGGCCAGCTTTCGCTCCCTCGAGACTTATTGCGGGCTTCGCACCCGTTTAAGACATACCTGGAGATATTTCGTTGGCCGGGCGCGTTTTTTTGGGAGACGAGATTGGCGCGGTATCGGTGTATGGTTACGACGTGGGGAGCGGCCACGTGCTCAGTTCCTGCGAGATATAAGGAAACGGTTAGGTGAGCGTGTTTATCGCGGAAAACTGCTCCTTACTTTTTGCGCGGCCGTTGGGCTTCCGTCCGGGCATATAAAGCTAAGGCCTTGGGGTCTTCGTTCCCCACCGGTTACTTGCATCCCTGCAATCCTTTGCCTTAGACATCCCCTGCCACATCGCGTTCTCTGCCCGTCTTGCCGCAGCCACCGCATCCTTTCCTTCCATCCCCCTCCCGACGACATCGATGGCAGGAAAGAGCCAGATCCTCCCCGCCGACGACTGGGCCGCCTCCTCGGTGACGGAGAGGAGGTTGGAGGAGTTGGTCGAGGACGGGCTGCTGCGGCCGAGGACGAACTTGGCGCAGCCGGAGTGGGTGGCGCCGCCCCCCGCCCATCAGGAGCCAGCGCCCCCTGAAGGGTACGTGGTGAGCTTCGTCAGCTTTCATGAGCGGGGGTTCGGCGTGCCGGCGTCGGTCTTCATGCGCGCGCTCCTCCACTACTACCGGGTGGAGCTTCATCACCTTTCCCCCAACGCCGTCGCGCAGACCGCCATCTTCGCGGCGGTCTGCGAGGGCTACCTCGGGGTGGAGCCACAGTGGAACTTGTGGCTTCACCTTTTTAAGGCCGAGCTCTTCGCCAAGAGGGCGGGGGAGAAAGGCGTCCTGTGCGCGGCCCAAGTGGGGAGCTGCGTGCTGCAGGTGAGATCGGGTCAGACGGATCTATACATCCCGGCCCGACTCATCTCCTCGAACAGTGGGTGGCACGAGGGTTGGTTCTACCTCTGCAATGATGAAAATCAGTTGCCGAGGTACACCGGCCGCGTGCTGACTGCTCGAGAAGAGCATTGGTCGTACGGAGTGCCCGAGGCCGAGAAGACGTGCTTGGATCCGCTGCTGGCGGCGCTGCAGCAGCTTCGCCTTCGGGGCCTGACGGCTGCGGCGGTGGCTGTGGGCTTCCATCGCCGCAGAGTGATGCCGTTGTGCCAGCGTCGTCTCCGCCTGGACCAGATGACTCCGAAGGCGAACCTGGAGGGTACCCGGATGTCCCACGAATCCCTCACCCTTGAGGAGGTCCTCCGGCGGGCTCGCCGGATGGTCGGGAACTTCAAGGCGGAGGAGGCCAATCAGGTTCCCATGAGGCCTACCGAAGGGTGTGAATCCGTGGTACGTATCTCGGGGCTGAGGTATTGCTATTCTTGTTTTTCTGTGGATTTTGCTGATGTGGTCGAGGCCGGCATGTAGGATTTGTCAGCGTTGCGGGAAACGCGCCCACCAGTCTCGGAGGACCGGCCCGCCCGGGAGGCTCGACGCCTGCATGCCTCCCAGAAGAAGCAGGCCAAGGAGACGGCCAAGAAGCGGGCGATCCGCAAGGCCAAAGAGGCGGAGGCGTTGAAGAAGCGCCGGCGCCAGCAGACCATCGACGGAGTGCCCCTGTCGCCGTCGCCTTCCGAGACAATCTCGGGGGAGGACGACGGCAGCAGCGACGAAGATGATGATGCCCTGTCGCGGTATGAGATTGCGACCAGGCTGGGCGACCTTCCTGACATTCGCCCCCTGCTGGAGCCCATCAGGGGGGGTCCTCCTCGGTCGTCGTGGTCGAGGAGGTCGAGGGGAAGAAGGTGGAGAAGGAATCTGGCCCCTCAAGGGGAGGGGCCGTTTTACCCCGGACCCGGCGAGAGGGGTCGACGGGGACGTCCGCACCAGCCGGGGCCTCGCAAGCTCCGGCAGGGGCGGAGGCGGTGGTACCGGCATCGTCATCGGCGGCGGCGTCGGCGGGAGTAAGGACCCGAGGCCAGCTGGCCTCGGAAGCACAAAGGGCGCAGGGCGGTGTGTCGACCGGGGCTCCCAGGAGCGCTCGGCCTGCTGGTGAGGCCGCCGCGAGGCCACCAGCGGCCGTCCCGGGAGGCTCGAGCCGCACGGGGTCGAGGTACTTGGTGCCGATTTCCGGGTAAGTATCTCAACTTGGTCGTCCTGCCTTTCCCAAAGTCCGTTGGCCGACAATTCTTCTCACTTCGCAGGCTGAAGCGGAAGGCGGAGCCAATGGGGCCTACCCCTGTGAAGTCGCTGCGAGCCAGCACCGTTGTCCTCAACCGAACGGTGGAGCAGGACGCGGCCTGGGTCCGACAGGTCGAGGCCACGAAAGGGCGCCTGCGACATCAGCAAGGGTCAGCCGATGCCGTGGCGGTTGCCGGCCCGGAGCCCGCCGTCGAGGGGGCCGAACCGGCAAAGGCGGCGGCTCTTGACGTGGTCGAGGTGGGGTCCAGGTCATCGGGGACGGCCGAGGCTGCCGTTGCCGTCGCGACGGGCGAGGCACCCGTCCGCGACGCGGAGCGGGCGGGTGCTGACGTGACCAGGGTGGAGGTCGCGTCGGTGTCAGGGCAAGAGACGGTCCTGGCGAAGGGGTCGCAGCCGCGACAAGGCCCGTTGGCAGAGCCAGCAGGCATGGTGGAGGTCGGGGCGGTCGAGCCCCTATCCGGAGCACCCGGAGAAGAGGCGCCGGCTCCGGCGGTGCCGACGGTCGAGGCGCGGGTACCGGAGCCGTCGTCGGTCGAGGCGCCGGCTCCAGAGGCGCCGGCGGTCGTAAGTGCCCGCCCTCACGCCCCCCTCGACAACATCTCCCTGGACAAGGGAAAACAAACGATGGGGGTCGAGGGGGGTGAGGTCGCGGACCAGGCCGGTGTCGCGACGGCCGTTGGAGAGGTGGATACTGCGGGCGAGGCCGGTCCTTCCGCGGGACCGGGAGACGCCCCGGCCGGGTCATCCTCGTCGTGGCCGGACATCGCCGCGCTGGCGATAGCGCGGGCCGAGACGGAGCTGCCGAAGTGGGGGGGACCGTCCCTTCAGTTCAGGGACGCTACGAACCCCGACACCGAGCCCATCTTTGTCCTTAGCGACAAAGACGAAGTGCACCGATGGGAGTACCTCGAGGGCGTCCACCAGCACCTCGACCGGTTGCTTCGAGTGGCGTCCGGCGCTGTGCGGAGTATGGGGGATGCCACCGAGGTATGATCGACCCGTCGGCTCGCTTGATAGGCTGTTTTTTTCTTCGGATTTGTGACCTTTTCGAATCGCGTTCAGGAGCTGAAGGAGTACTCCCGCCGCAAGTCGCTCTTCATCCGGGACGAGAGTGGCGTGTGGGGCGCGCTGTCTCAGCAACGGGTTCTGGTCGAGGAGGCCCAGAAACGGCTATCCGATCGGAACGCCGAGATGGCTGAACTGCGCGTCGCATACGCCATATTGAAGGAAGAGGCGACGCAAGCATGGGCGGCCGAGGCCGTGATGCGCACTGGCCTGGACGAGGCTCGGGAGGAGGCTGCCCAGGCGCGCAGGGACCTCGAGCCCTTGTCTGCGCGGGTGAAGGAGCTCGAGGAGGATGTTTCCCAGGTCAGTCTTCAGCGCGACGCCTTCCACGCCGAGATCACGACGCTGCAGGGAGCCGTCCAAGAGAAGGACGCAGCTCTCGAGTCTGCTCGGCAGGAGGTCGAGGCGCTAAAGGCCGCTATCCATGACAAGGACAGCGCCTTCCTGGGGCTCGAGCGAACGTGCGAGGGGCTCCGTGACGAGGTCGTGGGCCTGCAGACCCACATCGAGGGTAAGTGTGGTTGTTACAGTCACGACGTTGAAGGCCCCGCGTTGGGTACTAATCTGTTTGTCGTGTTTCAGAGCTGGAGAGAGAGAACCGAGAGGCTCAATCATCTGCCAACTCCTTCCAGAGCCTCCTTGAAGCCAAGGTGCGGAGGACCCAACTTCTCCAGGGCGCAATCACCACCGTGTGTGATGGCCTGGGGGTCGAGCCCGACGCCGACACCGGGGAAGATGTTCCTGGGAACTCCTCCGTCCAACGGATAGTGGCGCTGGGCCGCCTTGCCCGGGAGAAGATACGGAACGGCCTCCATCACAGCGTGAAGAGGGCGTTGGCCGTCGTCCGTTCGGGGTTTGTGTTTGACATGAGGCTCGTTGCCGAGGGCTTCATCACAGACCCCGATCGGACAGACGAGGAGAACAAAGATGCTTGCGTGGAGCTGATCGAAGCCGCCGAAGAACCTGGAAGTCGTCTGGCCTCGCTTTTTGAAGCCGAGGTGGTTCCGCCTGCCGACGACGAAGGCCTGTGAGCCAAATCTGGGCACGAAGGCCCATGTAATAAGTTAGTATTTCGAATTTTGATCGTGGTGGCCGCGGAGGCCTAAAAGACTCGAAACATAAACCGGTTCGCGGTTGATTCAGTTTTACTCGAGCTTTTCTTCCCTTTATTGCACGGATCGTGTTCTCGCGTGATTTACTTAGCGCGCAGCTACATCCTTTGGCGTAAGGGAGCGAGTGGAGGTACCGTAGCCTCGGAGGCGTAAGTGATCTCGCGGCTCGACTGCCCTCGAGCTTCAGGGTGATGTTGCGGCCTAGTAAATCATGTGAGAGCCTGATCTAAGCGACAGGGGGTATGTTCTTTTTTAATTTTAGGAACCGTTGTTTAGATCTTCTCAGCGTGAAGGCGTACCTCTAAAAGGCGTAAGGGTTGAGTGGAGGTACCGTAGCCTCGGAGGCGTAGGTGATGCTCCAGACTCGAGAGCCCTTTCGAACCTAAGGGTGCTCTTTCAGCGAAGTCGATCTAAGAAGCGGTTCTTAAATTTTAAAAAAGAGCATAAGTTTTTTCGGGGACCGGGGGTTCCCCCCTTGCAGCCCCCGAGGGAGGGTCGACTCTGGGGGTGCAGGGTCGATCCTTCCTCATTGCGAAACGAAAAATTTTGAACATCGCTGTATTCTTTATTGACGAAAAGGAAATACAGAGCCTCGAGGCTTTTTTAAGGAAAGAAGCGACGTAGCTGTCCAATGTTCCAAGCGTTGGTGAGGATTTCGCCCTTCTCGTTGGATAGCTTGTAGGTGCCCGGCTTTAGTACTTCTGCGATGATGTACGGCCCTTCCCATGGTGGTGTGAGCTTGTGCCGTCCCTTGGTGTTCTGGTCCCGCCGTAGCACCAAGTCACCAACGTTGAGGTCACGCTTGCGGACGTATCTGTCGTGGTAGCGTCGGAGACCCTGCTGGTACCTGACAGAATGCAACAGAGCCACATCTCGGGCTTCCTCGAGCTGGTCGAGGGCGTCCTGTCTTGTGGCGTCGTTGTGTCCTTCGTTGTATGCCTTCAACCTCGGGGACCCGTATTCTATATCGGTTGGTAGCATAGCCTCAGACCCGTAGACTAAGAAGAACGGAGTGAACCCCGTGGCTCGACTCGGCGTTGTTCTTAGGCTCCATAGGACCGAGGGTAGCTCGGCAGCCCATTTTTTTCCATGTTTGTTTAGTTTATTAAAGATTCTGGGCTTCAGGCCTTGTAGAACCATGTCGTTGGCACGTTCCACTTGCCCGTTTGTTTTTGGATGAGCCACGGCCGACCAGAGCACACGGATGTGGTGGTTGTCGCAGAAATCCAAAAACTTTTTGCCAGTGAACTGGGTGCCATTGTCTGTGATGATACAGTTGGGGACCCCGAAGCGATGAACAATGTTTGTGAAGAAGAGTACAGCTTGTTCGGACCTGATGCTGGTGATAGGGCGGGCCTCGATCCACTTGGAGAATTTGTCGATTACGACGAGCAAGTGGGTGAAGCCGCCGGTCGTCCTTTTCAGTGGTCCGACAAGGTCGAGCCCCCAAACGGCGAACGGCCATGTGATGGGGATAGTTTGTAGGGCATGTGCCAGAAGATGAGTCTGTCTCGCATAGTACTGACAACCCTCGCAGGAGCGTACTAGCTTGACAGCGTCGGAGACCGTGGTCGGCCAATAGAATCCTTGTCGAAAGGCGTTTCCGACGAGGGTTCGAGGCGCAGCGTGGTGACCGCAAGCCCCCGAGTGAAGATCGCCGAGCAGATTTCTGCCTTGCTCTTTCGTGATGCAACGTTGGAGGATACCGGTAGGGCTACGACGGTAGAGCTCCCTGCTGTCGCCCATGATCACAAAAGTTTTGGCCCGGCGTGCGATCTGTCGAGCCTCAGTCCTATCCGAGGGGAGGTCCCCTTGGATGAGGTAGTCGAGGTACGGGACGCGCCAATCAGGTTCGAGGTCAGACGGTGGCGTCGAGTCTTCCACCTGCATGGCTTCAGCCCCGGTCGAGGGGGCTTCAGCCTCAGGTGGAAGGTCGATCGACGCCCCGTCGACCCCCCCGTCTGGCCTGAGGTCGACGGATGGGTGCTGAAGGTCTTTCGCGAAGACGTTCGGTGGAACCGTGGCTCGACCAGACGCGATTTTTGCCAGTTCATCAGCGGCCTCATTATACCTACGTGCGATGTGGTTGAGCTCGAGGCCGTGAAACTTGTCCTCGAGGCGCCGCACTTCTTGGCAGTAGGCCTCCATCTTGGGGTCACGGCAGCTCGAGCTCTTCATGACCTGATCGATCACGAGTTGAGAGTCGCCTCGGACGTCGAGGTGTCGGACCCCGAGCTCGATGGCGATTCTCAACCCCGTGACGAGTGCCTCGTATTCGGCGACGTTGTTAGACGCAGGGAAATGAAGCCGGATGGCGTAGCGCATGTGAACCCCGAGGGGTGAGACGAAGAGCAAGCCCGTGCCTGCTCCCGTTTTCGTCAATGACCCATCGAAGTACATGGTCCACAGCTCCGCTTGGAGCTGTGGAGGAGGGAGTTGTGTGTCAGTCCACTCGGCCAGAAAATCTGCTAATACCTGTGACTTGATAGCTTTTCGCGGCGCATAGGACAATGCCTCGCCCATGAGCTCGACCACCCATTTGGCAACCCTACTCGAGGCTTCCCGGTTCTGGGCTATCTCTCCCAAGGGGAAAGAAGAAACCACAGTAACTGGGTGACCCTCGAAGTAGTGTCGGAGCTTGCGCTGTGTCAAGATGACAGCATACAGCAGTTTCTAGAACTGTGGGTATCGACACTTTGTCTCTGAGAGCACCTCGCTAACGAAATAGACCGGCCTCTGGACGAGCAAGGTGTGTGCCTCCTCGGCCCGTTCGACAACCAGGGCAGCACTGACTACTTGTGATGTCGCGGCGACATAGAGTAGGAGTGGTTCCCCCGGGGTTGGAGGGACGAGGATCGGTGAACTAGAGAGGGTGGCTTTCAGATTCGTGAGAGCCTCCTCAGCCTCGAGGTTCCAGGAAAAATGGTCCGATTTCCTCAAAAGACGGTACAGAGGGAGTGCTTTTTCGCCGAGGCGCGAAATGAAACGGCTGAGTGCCGCCAAGCAACCTGTGACTCTCTGTACGCCTTTGAGATCTTGGATGGGGCCCATCTTGGTGATTGCAGAGATTTTTTCAGGGTTGGCCTCGATGCCACGTTTAGATACGATAAACCCTAAAAGCATACCTCGTGGGACGTCGAAGACACATTTCTCTGGATTGAGTTTGATGTTTTTTGCCCTGAGGCAATTGAATGCAACGTCGAGGTCGCTGACCAGATCGCCGGCATGTTGGGTTTTGACCATGATGTCGTCGACGTAAGCCTCGACGGTCGACCCAATGTGCCCCCCGAAAACATGTTGCATGCATCGCTGGTACGTTGCCCCTGCGTTCCGGAGACCGAAGGGCATCGTAACGTAGCAATACATGCCGAATGGGGTGATGAATGAAGTCGCGAGCTGGTCGGACTCCTTCATTTTGATTTGGTGGTAGCCGGAGTATGCATCTAAGAATGAGAGAGTTTCACATCCCGCGGTGGAGTCAACGATTTGATCAATGCGTGGCAAAGGGAAGGGAACTTTCGGACATGCTTTATTTAAACCAGTATAGTCTACGCACATCCTCCATTTCCCACTCTTTTTTCTAACTAAGACAGGATTAGCTAGCCACTCGGGATGATGAACCTCCTTGATGAACCCGGCCTCCAACAGTTTGTGTATCTCCTCGCCGATGATCCTGCGCTTCTCCTCGTCGAAGCGGCGCAGGCGTTGCTTCACCGGTTTGGATCCGGCCCGGATCTCCAAGGCGAGCTCGGCGACTTCCCTGGGTATGCCCGGCATATCCGAGAGACTCCACGCAAAGATGTCGACGTTCGCGCGGAGAAAGTCGACGAGCACTGCTTCCTATTTAGGATCGAGGGTGGCGCTGACGTTCAGCGCCCTCCCCTTGGGATCAGCGGGGTCGAGGGGTACGAGCTTGACGTCTTCGGCGGGCTCGAAGCTGCCGGCATGGCGTTTTGGGTCGGGGATCGCATTGGCTAGACCGTCGAGGTCTGCGGCCAAGATCGCTGACCCAAAAACAGCCTCGCCGTGCTCGACGCACTCGACGTCGCACTCGTAGGCATGTTCAAACGAGGGCCCTACAGTGATGACACCATTTGGGCCAGGCATTTTGAGCTTGAGGTAGATGTAGTTCGGGATCGCCATGAACTTGGCGTAGCATGGGCGTCCCAGGATAGCGTGGTACGTCCCACGGAATCCGACCACTTCGAAAGTGAGAGTTTCCTTTCGGAAGTTGGCCGGTGTGCCAAAGCAAACAGGCAGATCGACCCGCCCGAGGGGTTCCGCCCGTTTCCCTGGCACGACTCCGTGGAAGCCCCCGGCGCTAGGCTGGAGGCGCGCTCTGTCGACCCCCAAGAGGTCGAGGGTCTGAGAGTAGATGATGTTGAGGCTGCTTCCGCCGTCCATGAGCACTTTGGTGAGGCGTGTGTTGGCGATGACGGGGTCAACGACGAGTGGATAGACCCCCGGGTTGGGGACGTAGTCTGGGTGGTCGTCACGGTCGAAAGTGATGGCCACCGCAGACCATTCAAGGAAACGGGGTACTGCCGATTGTACGGAGAAGACCTCGCGTCGTTCTCGCTTGCGCTGACGCGCAGAGAGACAGGTCGAGGGTCCTCCGTAGATCATGTAGCAGTCGCGGATCTCGGGAAATTCCCCATCCTTGTCGTCACCCTTAGGGTCCTCCTCCCTGTCGTCCTTCTTGGCGCCGGCACCCCCGAAATACCTGCGCAGCATGTGACAATCCTCGAGGTTATGGTTAGTGAGTCCCTTGTGGTAGGGACACGGCTCTTTGAGCATTTTGTCGAAGACGCCCCCACTGGGGGGGCCTCGAGGTTTCTTGTGCTCGGTAGCAGCGACGAGCTCGTCGGCCGGGGCCTCGAGCTTGCCCTGCTGGCCTTTCTTCTTCTTGCGGTTGTTTCTCTTGGGGCCTCGGGTGGAACTCGCGGGGTCGTCGACCTTCTGCTCCTCCCTCGCCGGCTCGCCGCCAAAGATTGCACCAACCGCCTCCTCGCCGGCGGCGAAGTTGGTGACGATGTCCATCAATCCGTTGGCAGTGAGCGGGGTGTTACGGCCCAACTCCCGGACCAACTCCTTACAGGTGGTACCGGAGAGGAAGGCCGTAATCACGTCGGAGTCGGTGACGTTGGGGAGCTCGGTGCGCTGCCAGGAGAAGCGCCGGATGTAGTCCTAGAGGGACTCATCTGGTTTCTGCTTACAGCCCTGGAGGTCCCACGAGTTGCCGGGGCGCATGTGGGTCCCCTTGAAATTTCCCTCGAACACCCTCACGAGATCGTCCCAGTCGTGGATCTGCCAAGGTGGGAGATCCTCGAGCCAGGCTCGGGCGGTGTCGGAGAGGAACAGGGGGAGTTGCCGAATGATGACCCAGTCGTCGGTGGCCCCGCCCAACTGACACGCCAAGCGGAAATCGGCGAGCCAAAGTTCGGGTTTGGTCTCGCCGTTATACTTGGTGAGAGTCATGGGGGGACGGAACCGAGCCGGGGGCACTGTCTCACGGATAGCCTTACTGAACACCCGAGGACCTGGGGGTTCGGGTGAAGGGCTACGGTCTTCCGAGCTATCGTAGCGTCCGCCCCTGTGGACGTGGTAGCCTCGAGCTACACCGTCACCGTGTTTGCGCGTGCGACGCTCGACGATGTTGCCACGGGTGTCTCGAGGCTCGCGGTCGTTGGCTATGGGCTCAGGGGCCGGTGCTACCCGGTTTCGCCGGGCAAGCTCGGGATGAACCGAGGCTTCTCTCTCCTGTCGGGAAGGCTCGAGGGTCCACTCCGAGGCTGCTTCGCGCCGCCTCGAGGCAGAGCTCTCGGCCTGCTGCATGGCGGCAGTTTCGAGGAGTCCTCGAATTTCGTCTCGAGCCCGACGGGCGTCAGGGTTTGACGGCTCGGGCATGTTGCGCAGGAGCATGGCAGCGGCGACAACGTTCTGGCTGGCTCGAGCGAAAACCAGGGGGCGACCGCCAGGTCCTCGTCGATGCGACGGTTGACGTCGCGAGCCCTCTCACAAGCTCTCCCGCCAAATGCGTGTTCCGCACGCTCACGCTCGAGGGTTTGCTGGAGAAGATCCAGGTTTTCGCGTTCCTCGTCAAGCTGGTCCTGCAACTCGCGAATCTGTTCGAGCTGCGCTCCTTGATCCGCAAGGAACCGAGGCTCGTTTCGCTCGGCAGGAAGCTCGACATGAGGGGGCGTGTGCCTTTCTTCGACCGGCTCTTCGTCCTCTGATTCCGAGGTGCTTTCAACGTCGATGTTGAAGCACTCACGAGTCGGATCATAGGTGTCGTCAGCCGAGTCGGAGTCAGGTGCGCCAAAGTAGTAATATGACGGGGGAATGTGTGGCCGTTGCCAACCATCACCGAGGTGGTGATGTGGAGAAGCAGTCACACGAGGTTCTGTTTCCGGTGTCTCCGTAGAGTCCCAATAATCAGAAGCCAGCGTGGACGCAACGAGGTCCAGAGTGGAGCGTAGATGGTGCCCGGGGAGTTCCTCATAAGCGCTCATGCGAGTGCTCACGGAGGATGCATACACCCGGGCGACCGAGTCTAGTCCAAACGGGAATGGTGATGGGGACGTCGCTGCCCGTGGCGAAATAGATGCTACGGACAGTGGTGTCTCACCGGACGGGGGAGTGGCGGGATTCTTCGTCGGCACGTCTCCCTCAGTCAGGCTCGTCCTTCCCGAATCTTCCAAAAGGAGATCTAGGCTGGCGCCTGGCTGGGGGGTGCCGGACCGGGGGATCCCATCGCCCTCCGTCAGGTGGAGACGGTGGTTGTACCGGGCTCGCCATCGCTGGGCGGCCCGCGACCGCCTGGAGCGACGGTGCCGGTTGACTGCTCCCCCGGGCTAGGAGAGCTCGTAATCTTCGTCGGTTGGGTGCCTGGGTGGGAGTAGGACCATGTCGTAGCCAGAGCCGAGCGACATGAACTCCAAACTCCCAAACCAGATCACCGTACCCAACAGGATTGGGCGTTCGGTGTTAGCCATCCAGGAAGAACGGCGACAAAGCGAGGTTTGCACGCAGCGCTCCCCTACCTGGCGCGCCAACTGTCGGTGTTCGGACCAAGGGGGTCCTAAACCAACGAGTAAATGCTGCGTGACTCTTTCTTGGATGGTGATGCAAGGAGAACACATGGGGGTTTATCCTGGTTCGGGCAAAAGAAGGCCCTACGTCCAGCGGGGAAGAGAGGTTTGTATTTCCTTGCACCGAGGTGCTCGTGTAGGGGTTACAAGCAGGCGAGAGAGGGTGTCGAGCCCAAGTCTCAAAGAGAAAAAGGAGAAAGATGGTTGCTTCGCGTTTTTTCCGTGATGCTTCGCCCCCCTATTCGTCGCCCTGGCCTGTCCTTTTATAGGGCGAGAGGAGGCCAAGTCGAGGGGAGCCTTGAGGCGATGCTTCGTCGATTCCTGTTGAGTTGACTGTAGCGGCGTGGCTTTGGGATGGCCGGCCATCCCTGGGTACCCTGACATGGTGCGGGACAAGAGGGTGAAATGACCCAGAGCGCCATGCCATACCGTCCTTCGAGCTAAGTCGAGCGTTGGGGCCGGGTCGAGGCCGGGTCGAGGTCGGATGGATAAGGCCGAATCCCTGGTATCGCGGGGGACGGACCTTGTCTTATCCTCCCTCGAGGGTGATTGATGGTGAACAGTGCGCGGTAAGGTGGATACAGTGACGACTTTCACCTCCCATCACGGGATGGGCGGTAAAACAGTGAGACTTGATGTGGGTATTGTTCCCGCGTTGACCCATGCCGTAGCCATGCCGGTCGGTGGTAGTAGGTAACCGCATTGAATGCTATGGCTTTTGTCCTGGGTAGGTAAAGAAAGGGTGTCGAGGAGCCGGGGTGCGGTCGAGGCGCCCCGTCGAGCGGGCCTCGTACGAGTCGGAGCCGGGGCGCGGTCGAGGCGCCCCGTTGAGCGGGCCTCGTACGAGTCAGAGCCGGGGCGCGGTCGAGGCGCCCCGTTGAGCGGGCCTCGTACGAGTCGGAGCCGGGGCGCGGTCAAGGCGTCCCGTCGAGCGGGCCTCGTACGAGTCAGAGCCGGGGCGTGGTCGAGGCGCCCCGTCGAGCAGGCCTCGTACGAGTCGGAGCCGGGGCGCGGTCGAGGCGCCCCGTCGAGCGGGCCTCGTACGAGTCGGAGCCGGGGCGCGGTCGAGGCGCCCCGTCGAGCGGGCCTCGTACGAGTCGGAGCCGGGGCGTGGTCGAGGCGCCCCGTCGAGCGGGCTATCTTTCATTGTGGTTTCGGTTATGTTAGTGTTTTGGCGATAGGTGTGGGTACCCCCGTACTATTGGTACCGACAATATTCTTAACCATGGAACTTGTAGGCATGTCTATAAAACTCCAGCACACATTACAAAGATCCAAATCACACATTATCATAATAACAATCCATCAATCACACAATTGTTCACACCACAAACTGACTCTTAAAACAAACCAAACTTAAAATTAACTCGCAACTACTATCGTTCCTATTACATAGGGATTTTTCCTATTTCCTAATTAAGCTTCTCATAAATCTTGGGACGACCTAACTCCGCCCTTAATTGGTCAATCTCCTTATAAGCTTGCTCCTTAAGTTCTTTTTCCTTCAGCAACTCATCCTTCAAATCCACCTCATGGAGAGCCAATTCACGAGCTAATCCCACCGTAGCTTGTAAAGTCAAGGAGGAATCATCTGCAAGCGGCACGGTCCAAATACCCTTGTCATGTAAGAAACAAGGAAAATGCCGGAGTGCACCCTTTAACGTCTTGTCCGAGCGTAGACCATGGTAGTAAACAAATGCATTGAAAGCGACATCCTCCATGCTTATCTCCACGGTTGCCCGGCTCACTCTGGTAATGAACTTTGACTCCACCTTAGACTCCTTAGTGGTAGGATCCCTTTTCTTAACCCATAACTCCGTTTCCCAATAGGAATCCATCCATGGATGACTATACTCTGCACTGCGATACTCCAACGTAGCTTCCCAGTCGTAGTAGTAGTTGTCCAAGGTTCTTGTCAACATGTCATGGAAGAAAGCATCAGCTTTAGGAACCATGATATGAAGCTTCGTAGTCCACCCCATAACTACATTCTCCATTGGTATATCACCAACTCTTGATTCAGCATCAGATAGCTCTTGATCACCATCTTTATACGGCTCCTGAGGTTTGAAACGGGCAACGTACTGTGCAGCTGACAGACGAAGATAAGGAGGCATCTATAAGATTTAGACATAGATTAGATAGAATCAATGTATTTTCGCAATAGAATAAAGTAGAGGAAGCATAAAACTTTAGTAATTAACAAGGTGAAAAGAGGAAGCATGAATTAAGTGAAGTATGGATGCTATTAACGACCATTCTAACTAGGCTCGCGTCCTACAGTCAACACGGCTCTGATACCAATCTGTCACACCCATTTTTAAGGACAAAAATAGGATGCATAAAAGACTCATGTGCGCCCCAGGAAACAGTCGCACACATAAGTTGACAAATTACAAAGTATCATCACAGTGCTTATTACATAACGAATAAGTATTTAAGACAAAGTCTTGAACGATAGGTAATAATAACTAATAGTAATTCTTCAGCGGAAACTACACACAGGGACACGGTTGACTGGTTGACACCAAGACTAGTACTCATTCCGATAATCTTCCTCAATATCTTCATCTGTTATGGTGGAAATAGCAAGGGTGAGTCCATGTCGAACTCAACAAATATAACACAGGATTCATGAGGCTCAAAAAGGCTAGACATTGTTTAACTGCGTTTAGCTTTTAATCATATATTAGCAACTGAGTAGCATCAAGATAAACCACTTCCCATTAAGAACCAATGATCAATTGTAATAAGGATAATGAATAGCATTAACATGAGCAAATAATAATCAACAATAATTTAGCATGATATAACAGTTATGATCAACTATTCCATAAGAATCCCCAAGGCCGCTCGTATCCGTGAGCACGGCTAGTATACCAGTTTTTAACTCTGCGCAGAGGTGTACACTTTCATTGTGAGTCATGATTTCCAAATGAGTGGGGAGATCAAGCCCAAACACCCGAGAACTATATAAAGCCACTCAAAAGTTCGTCTAACAAGTTAGGACCATTAGATTCACTCGGCAGGCAGATGTAGAACCCCCCTTCCCTGTGGCACAACAACCGCAGCCTATACACACTAGGCCAGGGGCTCGCACTACACCCAACGTGGCAAGCTATTCTTACGCCATTTAAGGTAACCTCTAACAAGCTAGAAAAGGTTTCTTGAACAACTAAAGACATAGCCATATAGCCCTCACAGCTGTACTATATATCCCGGTTATCACTTATAGATAAGTCCTTATGGAGAGAAACCAGAGCATCAAAATAATACACATGCTCTAGCTCCCTTTTAACAGTAATAAAATCATCTTAATAGTTGATTGCTTAATCCATTAATCAAATTACAAGATCATTGTTCTTAGTTTAAGCACTAGCAGTAGCTACCCATATGCATTTCCAAGGTTGACAAGGAATCAAGATAACAATCACTAAGTTATAATCTCTAAGGTTGTCAAGGTAAGTACATGCATATGTATGACAATTCAATGTATAGGTAACAAGGATAGTCCTGTGTTATACTTGCCTTGATCAAAGCTTTCCAAGTGATACTGCTGACTTGGCTCAAAGTAATACCCCGAATCGTCCAGATACTGCTCACCTTCTATACTCGATCATCAATCAACAACACACATGCATCCAATCAAACAAACACGAAGCAAACAAAGAGATACAATTAGAACAGTACACCAACAGTAGCAAAACAGTAATAAAAGTTTATAAAACTCTTCTACACGTTTCTACGATCACACAGACGCAAAGATCACCAAATTCGGAGTTAAAACGTGAAAGTTATGAATTTTCTAAGATTTCCTATAGATAAATAAATACTTAATTATAAACTCGAAAATTAAATTGTCCAAACTGACTGTACAACTACACTAACATGTAGAGCTCGCAAATACGAACCTAACGCAACTTGAACGGATCAAATCGGAGTTAAAACGAAGATTTTATGACCAAAACAATCCTAGTGGCAAAACTATAAATACCTGAAAACGTATTTTTGAATAAACCGGAAGAAAATACGCTTCCAAAACGCGAAAACACATTTTCCGACATACGCTATGGACCGCGGGTTGATTTCTAACAAATACAGGGGTTCTTTAGAAAAACTACCCGCGAAGGGGTAAGTTCTAATCTCAGCCGTTGATCTGAGATCGGACGGCTCGGGTTCATCAGCAACGCTACAGTGAGAATACCAATCCTTCTTCCTCGGTTCCGGCCGGCGGCCACCATGGCCGACGTGCTCCACCTCGCCGGAGATGGCGGTTCTCCCTAACTAGACCACTAATCGACCTGGAACTTGATCCAAACGGAAGAGAAACTCCATGCGAACTCATCTAGGCATTAAGAACTAGCTACGATAGACCGAATACGACGCGCGGCAACAAGGGGACGGTGGCGCCATTACCGACTCGTCGGTGATCTTCAAAAGCTCGATTCGAAGCCTCTCCAACCAAAAGAAAAACATGAGAAGGTAGAGGAGAAGAGTGCGGACTCACCAATGCAATGAAATCGGCTTCAAATCCACCCGAGAGCTCTACCCGCGATCAACCGAAACCTCCAACAACCTCAAACCCTAAACCTCGTTTTCTTGCGGTAGAGTTCACGGTTTAGATGAAAAACGGAAACTAGAAGACCTATGCGACCTATTTATAGCTTCAAGTTGCCGTGTTCGGGTAAGATTTCCCGGAAATCGCGAGAAGGACGGTCGGTGGTACTCCAGTTCGGAGTTCAGCTCGAACACGGGAGGAGGAAGACGACCGACAACCGGGCCCCACCGGTCAGCGACCAAGAGAGGGCGCGACTGCTGGCTCGGGCTGGCTCGTGACAGCGACGCTGGGCCGGCCCACCCGGAGTCGTGCGTGGAGGAAAGAAAGGCGGCAGCGGCCCACGCGGAGCGGCCCAGGCGCCAGTGCGGGAGAGCAGGCCGTCGGGCCAGACGGTCGGCTGCCAGGTAAGAAGGTAAGCTATTCTTTTTTTTTATTTGCTTATTTACCAAACTATTCCAAATAGAATTTTTCAAATCCAAATCAAAATAAAATAAAATCCACACCACAAAATAAAATAAATGCAACAACATGAATGCAACGCCAAATAGTTTTTAAAATTTTAAATCTTAATTCCCCATTAATTATTATCTAAATTATTTAAACCCATACCAAAACCCTTCCAACTCTAATTTTTTTCTTTTAATTCTAAATTTTAAAATTTTTGGGTGTTACAACTAGATTTTTATTATTTTTATTTTTATAAAGTAGAAACCACCTTTGAAACTAAGAAAGAGGACCCAATTTATTTGGTTTTGATAGTTGGAGGACGTCCATTACCTGGACGCGGGGATTCGAACCCACGACCTCACACCATCGCACGTACCCTCCTCTACCACTGCACCTCACACTCACTTGTGTCTATATTAAATTTTGGTTCCCCACATATTATCCTAAACTGAGTTTAAATTGATTGTTTGAGGCCCTAAACAAATTCAAATGAAAAAGTTGTCAACTACAATATTTCATAACTTTTCTATATCTACAACTTTTATTTTGGTATTTCTCCATCCGAGGTGGTTTACAAAATTTAAATTTCAAATTTTAGAAATTCAAACAAAGTTTTCCTTGACAAGATGATTTCAAATCAAAAAGTTATCAACTACAAAGTTTCATAACTTTTTGATACCTATAACTTTAGTTTTTGTTGTTTGTCTATCTGAGGTCGTTTAAAAATTCAAATTTCAAAATTTTAGAAATTCAAATGTAGTTTTCCTTGATAAGATGATTTCAAATCAGAAAGTTGTCAACTACAAAGTTGTATAACTTTCTGGGATCTACAACTTTTATTTTGGTTGTTTCTCCATTCGAGGTCATTCGGAAAATTTGAAATTCAAATTTGAGCAATTCAAATGTAGTTTTCCTTGACAAAATGAATTCAAATAAAAAAGTTGTCAACTACAAATTTCTATAATTTTTTTAGATCTACAACTTTTATTTTAGTCATTTGATCTTCCAACATAGTGGTAATAACACTGTTCACAAATTTTACGTATCCCTTTTATAGTTTCTGAAACTATAAGAGAGATACGTAAAATTTATGAACAATGTTACTACCACTTTGTCGGATAAATAAATGACCAAAACAAAAGTTGTAGATCTTAATGAGTTCTACAACTTTTATGTTCATAACTTTTTCAGCTGAAATCATTTAATATTTTAAAGTGACGTTTGAAGGTGCCATTTTTTGAAATTCAAAATTCAAATAGATAAAACACAGTCACATGAAAAGATAGACAAAATAATAGCGGTAGGAATACAATAAATTGATATAGCATGATTTTAGAAAATTTTAAGAAAAAAATCATCAAATTTGAAGTTAGTACGAGGGAGAAAGACTAGTTATAAATTTTAGCCACAAATTAAAATGAGAAATCAGAGTTCTTCGACAATTTCAAAATTGAATTTTCAAACAGCATTGTGAAGCAGTAAATGATTTCAAATGAAAAGTTATAAACAGCAAAGTTTCATAACTTTTCGAGATCTATAACTTTTATTTTGGTCATTTCTTCATCCGAGATCATTTGAAAAATTCAAATTTTAATGCTTAATTTTTACTATTCAGCGTCTATTTGTAGGAGCAGCTCATTTATATGGGGCTGGATATAGAGCCGCCCCTACAAATCAGGCCATTTGTAGGGGCAGCTAATAACACCAACATCCCCTGTAAATGAATTTGTAGGGATAGCTTGTTTGGGCACCATTTGTAGAGGTGGATCAATAAATAAAAGGGACGTTGCTACGAATTCTTTTTGGAGTAGTGAAAAGATAGGACATGTGAGTGTGCCATTTATGACAATGCCAGAAGGTGCTAATATCTATCTCCTGAACCATGATGTTCTGATAGCAAATTGATTTTGGTCAATCAAATCGTAAACTCCAACACGCCCTAATTAGAATCTTAGGGCACGTTGTAGTCATGAACTTTAGAGGTCATAATTAAGCCATCAAGGCATCTCTATCAGCATTTTTTCGTTGCAACCGGTGGTGTGTCAATAGAGTTCATTTATATCATTTGCTTCTTTAGACCGATTTATAGCATTGTTTTTTATTGTGTAACCGATAATATAAATGATTTAAGCCCCTCCTAGAGCAAGTCCGCTAGTACTTTTGAGTTATTTGAATTGTCGTTACAAGGCCTTTTTTTAATTAATGATCATGCATATTCTCGCTTATATGTTTGAATACAAATGGACATAACTACTCTCTTACGTGTGATGAAATGTTGTGCAATTAGAAAGGGGTGGTGAAGCCAGCATATCTAGTCACACAGAGAGGAGGTCCAACTGCCCAACAGCGATGCCGAGGAGTCTACCATTTAATCTACTGAAAGACATTACAGATGGTTTCTCGGATGCTAGGGAAATTGGTCGAGGAGGCTCTGGAATAGTGTGCAAGGTATGATCAAAATTTACATTTTGAAGCTAGTATGAATTGGGTCTTTGTTGTCGCTTCGTTGTATTGCCCATCCTAGGTTTTTCTTCTTTTTTATATAATTGATGGCTCTCCTGCTTGATTGGTTTACAAAAATACTAACCATTAAAAACCCAGTAGCATGTGATCTGATCTTACTAAAAAAAAGGTTTTAAATAGGGAATTTATAAAGATGGGACAATCATTGATGTGAAGATTCTCCAGAACTCTCCTCGTCAACAGTTGGTCGATGATATGGGGTTCCCCGATGTCCAGCAAGAAAATATTGTACAGTTTGTTGGCTATTGTACGGAAACAGAAACGACAATTATAGAACAGCGTGGAAGAAAGATCGTTGCTGAGCAAGATAATAGGGCACTTTGCTTTGAGTATCTTCAAAACGGAAGCCTTGATCGGTATATTTCAGGTACGGCGGTGCAGCATTTTTCATTCTTGTTATTCTGAACTTGAAAGTTTGGACATGCAATATTTGGTCTCTGCTTTTGCAGACGAATCTTGTGGACTTGCGCCCTGTTCGTTTGGACTTATCAGCAGAATCAGCAGTCATCCAGCAGTGTTTTTCTCTCACAACAAACCAGCGAACAGTGCTTTCAGCATAATAAACCAGCGAAACGAACAGGCCGTTGATTGGTGCATACGCTACAAAATAATAAAGGGAATTTGTCATGGTTTAAGACACCTTCACGACAGGTTGATTGTCCATTCCGACCTGAAACCCAGCAATATATTGCTGGACGAGAACATGACCCCCAAACTTAAAGATCGTAGGGAACGTTTAATAGGGCTTCTCCCTAACCTTGGCTCACCGTTTTTTTTAAGAAAAAAACAGAGGAGCCGGAGCCAGAGCCGTTTTGCAGAAGCCACAAATTGTGGCTCCTCCAAAATGGCTCTGGCTCTTCCGGAAGAGCCCCTTAAGCTGTCAAGTGTATCGGCTCAAATTCCTGGCAGCTACTCCGTTGGGCCACCAGCAAGTGTGCCGGAAAGACCAGTGTGGGTGGCCACAACATAACGTGGCTTTGCCGTATGGCTGTTAAATTGCATTTTCTTTTACCAGAACCGTGTCTAATATTATGATGTTCTGCAGGATATTCATTCGGCCAGAGTACATTAACAATGAACCCAGCAATATATTGCTGGACGAGAACATGACCCCCAAAATTGGAGATATCGGTCTATCAAGACTATTGAATCAAGAAAGATCCCTTGTGACAACGAGAATGCATGGACTACTGTGGGTGGCCACAACTTAACGTGGCTTTTGCCGTTTGGCTGTTAAATTGCATTTTCTTTTACCAGAACCGTGTCTGATATTATGATGTTCTGCAGGGGATACAAGCCGCCCGAGTTCTTTAATAAACAAATAATATCAGAAGAGTTTGACATATTCAGTCTGGGTGTAATAATGTTGGACATCATCACAGGACGCAGGGGTTACTACTATGCAGATGAGCTTGAATCCCAAGAATTTATCGAACTTGTAAGGGGAAAAAAGAGGCTCACTTTCGTCTATATACTAAAACCAGCAGGCATTTCGTGTACGAATGCATTTGGATATTTATTTTCATATACCATGGGATGCGATCATCTTAGGCCCCGTTTGGTTTGGATGTGTTAAAGTTTAACTCCCATCACATCAATGTTCCCTTAAATGCATGGAGTACTAAATATAGACTAATTGTATGCATGTCGGCACAGATTAGGAGTAATTTACGAGACAAATCTATTAAGCCTAATTAGTCCTAGTGAAAATTTTTTGTTAAATAAGACGAAAGTGCTACAGTGTTTGTTAAACTTTAACACCCAAACCCATCGAGGCCTTAGCTTGCACCGTTAACTCGTTCTGTGCAGGTACTCCGAAAGTGGAGGAAAAGGCTACAGGAGACATTCAAGGGCCGGTGGGTAGAAAGATATTGCCAACAAGTGAAGACATGCATCCTAATAGCACTGAAATGTGTTGAATCGGAGAGGTACAAACGGCCTTCCATAGAAGAGGTTATCCATGCATTGGATGAAACAGAGACCTGGATTCACGACGACAGTGAGCTGCTTGACGTGCACCCGGCTGAGCTTCGCTTCATCTCCAAGCCCAAAAAGCACGCCTCCTGCTTGCTGCAGCTACACAACAAGCATGACGATCCTGTGGCGTTCAGGATTTTGTGCAAGAGCCCAAAGAGGTACCACACGAGCCTGCCGCTCCACGGCCTGGTGCCTCCCAGGAGCACCTACACCCTCGCCCTGATGACTAGCAAGCAGCTGAGACGACCACCACTGTCGGAAACCGACGAGGGCTTGGTGCTGTGGGGCGTCGCAGTGAGCCATTCTCAGGAACTAGAGCTTGCTAGTTCCTCGGCGTCCAGAGGATATGAAAATTTATTCAGGAATGCGCAGGAGTCGGCCGACGATGAGGTGCAAGAGGTGACGCTCAACTGCATTTCTGCACCACCACCAGCTGATGAAGAGGCATCCTCCTCTGATGTAAGTTTACTGATGCTCTTTATTTTCAGTGACCTCTCCCATGTGTAATAACAAATTCTTTTTTTTGTTTTGCTTTTATATATGGTTTTCCTGGGGTTTGGTCCAGCAGCTCACCGGACAAAAAATTGAGGTAAATATATATCTTCGTTTTTTGTTGCTAAGGAATTCGTTTCGATTTAGAAAAATACATAGAAATAAAGCATGAACTGATGAGCGTGCCTCTCATTTGGCTCAACCAGATCATAGCCACGCTGAACGCACATAAAGTGTCCTCTGTACAAGTTCATCCGACGGAGCCATGGTGACTTCTCCTAATATATTACCTTGTGTTTGCTGACCAAATTAATTAAAACAATGTCCAAATAATCAATGCCTGGTGGTGTAATAATTCTACAATTGCCTGCCTCAGGATTTTGACTACTCATGAAGCGGAAAACCTTCGCATTTGGAACTACAAGACAATGGTATATATATTTGCACATATTGCACTCACTACACAGAAGAATGTGGCTCGTACTGCAGTTAATTTTGATGAACACATTAAACTTAATTTGTTCATATTTTCATTTATCCACAGGAAGTCTTGAATTCATTTGATGACGAACCAGGCATGGAAGCTCTCCAATCCACTTAATTGTTTACCATTAGTTTGTCCCAAATCATGCTACAATGCTTAATAACATTCCTGAACTTTCCAGTTTATGTCGCTGAATTCATCCCACAAGAGGAATGGATTGTGGCCGGAGATGGCAATGGGTGGATCCATGTGTACAGCTGCGATGACTACCAAGAACCCACAAGCTTCGAAGCTCATGATGGTCACATCATGTCCTTGGCTGTTCATCCCACTGATTCGTACGTGCTATCATCGTCTCACGACGATAAGCTGATTAAGCTCTGGCACTGGGATATGCATTGGGACTTCGAGAAGGGGCCCTGGGCGTGCACTCGCACATTTGAAGGACACACTGACAGAGTGTCGTGACTAGTTTTTAACCAAGAGGACCCTGGTTTCTTCGCCAGTGCATCATGGGATGGCACTGTCAAGGTTTGAATCATATCTTGCTCATTTTAATTTCCTGTTATTTAGGAAACTCATGTGAACCTTTGATTTCTGTTTTCCTTATTAAACAATATGAAATGCACCAACAGTATGAAATAATTTTATGATATTGGATCAAGATTTTCCAAGAACCTATTTTGAAATGGGCCTGCTATATATGGTTACATTCATAGATCTGTTTTGGTCTTAACAATTCTGATGTGTGCAACACCATCACGTCGGACACACATCAGGATGGCCTTCTTTGTGTTGATTTCATTACTGGTGCTGATCGTCAGCATCTTATCACTGGCTCAAAGGATTGGACTGCGCAGGTTTCAATCCACATCTTTAGTTATAGAAGTAATTCATGATTCATCTGCTAGCTGTTTTCATGGTTAATACCATTGCAATGTGTTCTTCCTTTTTTTTATTGAACCAGATCTGGGACCTGGAGATACAGAGGCGCAGGGAATACCTACAAGGGCATACAGACCATGTTAGTGTTGTCTACTATCACCCAGATCATCAGAAACTAATTACAGGTTCACTTGGTGGGACTATTCGGATTTGGGACGCCACTACATACAGGTATCCCTTTCACACATATATGGGCATATGGTTCATGTAAGAACTGGTCAAAATAGAACAAATGTTACAGATGGTTGTTATGAAAATTTTCATGGACAAATACAGTGCGCATATTTGATGGATTGGTAGCAAATTTGGTTGAAATGATTCATCTGAGTTTCTTATCACCAAAGAAGTTAACAATATACTAAGTGAATGCCCGTACGTTGCAACAGGAACGACAGAGAATTACATAAAAAAAAATCTGGTAGCCAAGCCAAAATCAAAATCATCATGATACATCAATTTTGCGAGTGAGACAGTAGTTTGAACATATGGGTTGAGGCAAAGTATGTTTCTACAACAACCAGTACATGCTCACATCCTAGTCCTATAGATTTATCATTGTACTACCAGCTTGTCAGATTTATTGAATAAAAAGAATGACTAACTTCATGTGTCTACATGCAGACATTATATCATCTTACGTAGTTGTAGTCATGTTTTCTTATAGAAAATATATATTACAATATCAATTGCCTCTTTGTAAAACTGAAAGTCCTTGCTCCCTGCAGCTGTGTCAACAATGAAAGGCTAATCAGCTCTGAGGTTTCTGCAGGCTGATCTTGTTGTTCTCCGGGACATCCTCATAGCTGTTTATAATAGTGACCACTCTATAGCCTATTCAAATTACATCCATATAGAGCGCATCACAAAAACATTGATTTGTGCTTCAATCTTATACATCTGCGTTTTTCAGTACATCAGTGACTGCAAGCTGCTGCCCTTTCTCTCCTCTTTTGCAAGGGTTTTCAGCTCTTTCCTGATGTCCCGTTTAGTGTTCTTATCTTTAACCTTCAGCAATTTGCTATCAAGCACCTACAAGATGCCGGTTCTTGGCCGTCAGTCAACACTCAGATCGAAAACCTAGTGAACATGACCCAGCCTGTTCCTTATCTCTGATCGAAACAATTTATAAAGGATGGAACTCAAAGCTGCAATTAGCACCTGCAGAGAAGTCAGACCGCAGAAACTTGTTCATACAACTGGAAAGAAAAATCTACATGGCCAAAAAAATTCAACACAAACCTGAACACAAACATAGCTTTTGCTGGACAGGAGGCGCTTTAGCCTTTGCATGTCAAAATCTAACATCCACAACCTGTGGCATTACCTGATGGGGTACATGGCTCTTCCGGCGCGCCTGATGATGAAACTGGTGGCCCCAATTGCATGGTGACCGGACAATAAGCAATAGAGATTAACATTCCTGGATCAAAGATGGCCACATTGATACGTGGCTGATGAAATATAGGCTTCGATCTTCAGGAATGTCAAAAGCACGATCTGCCTCCCACTTCCAGCGATCACTTTATGCATCTAGAAATTGTAGTTCCAACTTCCAAAGCATAGAAGCAAACTGAATAACTGATAGGCCATGGACACGCATCAAGGGCAGGAGTGCTGCAGCAATGGATGTTCATCAAGGGCAGTATTGCCAATACAACAAAGCTAATGCGCAAGAGCTCTGTAAACAGCACATCTGTATTGTAAATTAAATGACAATGATACAAGATTGATTAATCATGAAGACAATGGTGAGAGTTCAAAGCTGTCACTCTAATCCAGATCCAAATGAAATGAAACAGTGAAATCCACATCAAATTCACGAAAAAAAATCCACGAGAAATCTAAACTTGTACCATGTATTACCTTGAGAGCATTACAGTGAACACATGGTGGGCATCATCCATGCCAACCTTGATGCCAGCACCAGGAGCAATGGCGGCTCTCCAGTGCGGGAACATGTGAAGGAGGAGGCCACCATGACATGAATGATGTGATCTTCGAGTTTGACGCTGCCACCAGTCCCATCGTCACCGTTCCCCTTGAACGGATGCAACAAAAGTTTATTTCCATTCTCCAAATTTCCAAAAAGAAAAATCCCACTAAATAGCCTCAAAGAAAACGGTAGCACAAATATTGAATGCTAGCATCCTCCTGCGCCAGGGCTTGAGTCTGCCGTCCTACCCTGCCTCACGAGAGGATACTGGACAAAACAATCAGGCAAACATATAAGCACGCGCATCGATACATACTAGGAAAAACAGAGAGGCGCAAGGATTTTGCAAGGAGATCACCGGACAGGTCGGAGTCACAGCGGAAGCAGGAGAGGATGCGGCCGTGGAGCATCTGGATCCGATCTCACGGTACCGCCGTCTCATTGCGAGGAAGGTGGAGATGTGCTTATCTTCTGCAGGGTCGTGGTCCGCAACCGCCGTCTCGCAAGGAAGACGAAGGTGGAGGTGGCGAGGTGTGTTGTAGCCCTAGGGTTCGGGGAGGTCAGTGAGGGGAGGGATCTCGTCATCTGGATGATGCCGGAGGCGCAGGGAAAACATCGGGTGGATGGTCGGCGAAATAAAATCGTTTCTAGGCGCACAAATCGACGGGGCGGGGCAGGGAGGCACATCGACGCGGGGTGGGGGGGGCAAGGGCAGGTCGACGGCGTACCGGAATGGGCAGCAGCTTGACGGGGTGCGGCTGCGGCGTCGGCGGGGGCGGGGCGGAGCCAGAGGACGCCCGTCGCGGGAGGCCGGGAGCAGGGATGGAGGCGGTGCTAGATCTAAAGGGGATTGGAGCTGGAGGGAGGCAGGGAGCAGGGGCAGCTCGCACGCCGGGTGAAAAAGAGTGCGCGGTTTTCGCGCGCCAGATAGAAGCCGGGCGGGCGCGAGGTGCGAGCGAGCGTGCGAAAGCCAGGTGGACGATTCCTATCCATATGTTTTAGTTGTAGAGATAAGCTTCTTACCTTACAGGCTTGAGAATATTGTTGCTCTTAACCTAGGAGCAGTTTCTGATGTTGGATATAGAAAGGAGTTACAAAGGTAATTCAAAAGTTGCTGTTCCTTAGCTACTTTACTCATGTAGAACAATGCTACTTCTGATGAATAGTGAATAATGAACTACTTCCAATGAATAATGGACACCATGGCTATAGTCTATATCATATATATTTGCAAATATCCTCTAACAATATAAGAAAAATTCTTATATTCCTCGATTTATTTTCAAAATAGTTCATGTGACTGGACACAATAAATCTTGTTGGTACAGGACACTAAGCATATCCAATAGCATACATGAAGTAGTTGGATACAATTTAAGTAGTTTAAGACACGTATTTTTGTTGAATATAAATTGTTTGCTCACTAAAACTTTGTTATTCTTTGCTCATTTTCTTCAATTTTGATTCCACATATTTTTTTCTTGCCCATCTGAAATTTGCGACTAGGGAGAACACTAATTTATGTAGGATTTTTGTTGGGTGCTACCAAGGAATAGCAATGATGGAGATTAATTTCCATGAACTCTCAATTGCGAGCAAAGGACAAATGCAGATAATACCATGAACATGAAATGGCATTTGTTATTACTACAAATTGTCTGAGTTGCAACGACAAAATGCTTGGTACACAAACAGCTGGATGTTTGAGTCAAGCGAATGGATTTGTTTCTTTATATTTTGTTTCTTGGAACTTGTGTGGTGAAGGAGAGTGTGTGTGGTGAACTATTGAGCCACTTCAGACAGACTGATGAATCAGAATTTTTGTTAACTTGTATGGCATATCATGGTGAAATTAGACTGATTAGTATTAAGGCCTACGTTACCTGGTGACCAGACATTTCTTCTCCTCTCCTCTTTGGAAGCCTTTGCTGCGTTCACTCAAGTTCCTCCTGCATTTTCATTTGCTTCGTCATTTTAGCTGCAGCGTAGGAAATACAAAACTTGCTGCCATGGTAATTTCTTGGCTCCTCATCCTTCGTCATCCATATGATTCTGTAATCAATTTTATTTGCGTCCCAAGTTCTGTGAAATATTACCAACAGAAAGAAATATGACTGACACTAGATTTTGGGATAATGAAACATGTTCACAATTCAAGATTTATGAGATTTGCTCAAAGGCATGGGGCTATCGAGTTCGATGAAGCAGTTCTACTTTTTCATTGAGTTTTATGAGACTTGGCTAAATTCGTGAGATTTCAGGCCAATCAAATCTAATTCACGAATTTGCTGGGCTACAATCAGTGGTTACTGCAACCGACTTTGTGCTGTCTCCACCATCATAAGCATGTACAAAAACGTAAAGGTGTCATAATCACAGGTACTCCGCTCATTCATCATTACTCGCTCTATGGCAGATAAGCAAAAACTCAACTCAACCTTCCATCCATCTTATGCAGAGATCAACAGCGCAACAACAATAGTAGGAATTGAGAACTGGAGATTGTCAAAGTGTCAAAGCAGCTAGAATCACAAAATATCGCTGCTACAATCACAGCATACAATGTCATGCTACCATCCATCATCAATTGCAACTACTATCACACCAATCTCAACTGTGTCACCAAAAGGGAGTGGTAGCTGCCATTGTCACCTGCTAGTTCCTAACCATCTAAACCCACCTGCTAGTGCTGGCTCAGAGCTCCTGCTTGGCGAGGATCTGCTCAATCCAGAGCGTGCGATGCGGTTCAGACATCACCAGAAACATCGCCCCACGGGGTCTGCCCTCGTTGAGGTAGGAGAGGACAGCCAGAAGCTGCTCCTCAGTGAAGCCAGGGACGCCCATCACAGTGGGGTACAGATCAGGGTGTGGTTCGACTGGAGCAGTGGCAGCACGAACAGCAGTTGCAAGACCAACAATGGCGTCATGGAGTCGAGTAAACTGCTGGGCGCTGTACTTCCTGCGCCTCCTCATCACCGCAATGAAGGACACTGCTGCTGACGCCATAGCACCAGCAAGAAGGATCAGGCACCGTCGACGACGTAGCCAGTCCACCTACAAGGGGTGTCCCAAAACTGCATTAGGATTTAGGAAGGCAAATAGTCCAAAACAAGTCGCTCAAATTGTACACCAAAATGGATTGTTAGAGTAATGGAACATACGCTGTTCCTGCTCTGACAAGGAACCCCCCAAAATCCCAAATGCCAATATGCTAGGTAGCACATGCCCGTATTACAATGAGTATCATGGAATCAAGCTCTGAACATTATATAACAGAACATCGATCTACACTCTATACTTGACATTCCGGCATATGGACACATGTACAACTATGGCATTGCATCGAACCTGTCTATGCAAACGCAGGGCCAAGTGAACATTCAATTTTGTGGATTTCAAGTGAACAGCCACGGACTAGTAATGTGCAGACAACCGATCTGAAGTTCTGAACCAACAAATGCCCCGATTCCACAACACAGTCTCTGGATCACAGTCAACCTGAATCCACGAAATGCCCCCAACGCCCCCCGGGCTCAGCGAAAGTACGGAGCTGTTAAATTTTAGCCGAGCAGAAACGCACCTCGGCGGCGGCGGCAACGGTGGAGCGGCTGCCAGAGCCCGCAGCGAAGAGGCGACGCTTCGCCTTGGGGCTGCCGGATCCCCCAAGTCCTTCGCCGGGGGACCGCGCCGCCGGCGAGGCGTGGGCAGGGCCAAGCGGGCGCTTGCGAGAGACGGGGCTGTCCCTGCCTGCGGCGCTCATGGCTGTTGCCTCTTGGTTGGATGGTCTGGACGGGGTGTGTGGTGTGCAGATTTGGGGACGGAGACGGACACGCGCCGAATTGTTCGCCTACGGCCTTAAAGGTGCGATGTGAATTTTGGTTTTCGCGGGCTCAGGAAAAGTCTTGGCGCGCAAATCTACAATGGATTGCACTTGCACATATTCTCTTTGTTTTTTCTTTACTATAGTCTTACGATTTACTAGCAATCAAACAAACGAAACAAAAGAATAATCAAATTTGTAAAAGTGATTTTTTCCCTCCTGTCACTTCTCTTAAAAAAAACTAATACATTTATACGACCTGGCCGGAATATTCACAAAAGCCAGTAGGCTAGGCCGTGCTGAAAAAACCAAAATTATCCATTTTATGAAGTTGTCAAAATACAGAATGAACTTTACCATTGTGTTCGTCTCGTCGATATGATTAAAAAACATATACGGAATGTCCAATTTGGAGTCCAAACAAGGAAATAATGCTCTCTTGAAGGTGTGCCCCAACATTGGAAGTCCCGACCAATGTCTCAGACCTTCTGACATGCATCGGAAGTTTCCATATATATATATATATATATATATATATATATATATATATATATATATATATATATATATATATATATATATATATATATATACATCTAAAAAGCCTGTTGGGTGTCATGGTTCCTCCCACAATGGAAGTTCTGACATTTATGGAACTTCCGACAAATATTGGAACTTTCGATATTCCTTGTCCGAAATTTTTTTGACTCTGATCCGAACCGTTCCGAACTCGTGGGAAACTCGAAGATTATTTCTTAGGAAGGTTTCTTACTGGAATAGGATCACTCACTCTATATATGTTGGAGGATCATGGCCGATCGAGGTAATCCAACTACACAATCGTCAAAAACACATCTACTCCCTTTACCCTCTCTTTCCCATCTACTACCTCTTCTCGTTCTTCATTGCTGCTACATGGCTAGTGAATCAACGACAACGAATCCCTAGAGCCGTCAAGCTGACTAGGGTAGACCATAGCCACTGCACGCCCCGACGAGGTCCCTCACGGGCGTGTGGGGTTTTAGGTTTCAAGAGACCTCATTAATGTGTCTTGCGTATCGCGCTCATAGTTGGAGGCACCATGTTCTTGTGCGAACATATCTTAGGCATTAGCTGACCTAAAAGTCGGTTAGGCCATATACCGAACGATCTAGCTCCTTTTGGTGTGGTAACCTAATTAGTGTCAACATTTTTTTTGGAGACTCCGCCAAGAAAAAAGTCGATTGCATCAGGTATTGATCCCCTCTATTAGGACATGGAGCAATAGATTCAAGGGTGTTTTCACCGATCCAATGGGTCAAGAGAGCATTGTCATGTCTACACCTAGACCTAAGGAAAAGGCAAGTGAAATTATTGAGAGTTCTCCTCTTTATGATGCTATGAATAAGCTTATGTACAAATTCAATGAATTAGAGGAAAGAATATATAGTGCTCCTGTTGATACTTTGCCTCATGATGCATATACTAGTGGATCGGCTCGGTTGCTGGTCAACCTCCCAATGTGGGAAGCCATTTCACCATCATTATGATCAGAACATGTTTGTATTTCCTAATCAATCTGAATTGGCTTCTTCAGCGTCTGAAACTGATAGGACCAATTTAGGAAAAGCTAGCACTACACTTCCGATGCTATATACACACCAAATCCGGTTCGTACCTCTAGAACTAATGATGGGACAGTAGCACTGTGTGCTTCTTCGCCTCATATTGCGGTGTTGCTTGACTCTCCAAAGTCATCAAGCATGGTCCCTATGCCTCCCTATGCCCAAGGCTTCATGTGATGCCTCCTGAACCAATTTGTAGGAATCTGTTTAATGGTGTAGGAAATTAGTAAAAGAAAAATTGGACATGCAAACTACGCATGATGGAGATGCACATACTTTACCTTGCAACGAGACTTTTCTTGGTTGAGACTCGAAATAAATAATTTAGTCATCCTGATTCGGCCGAAACAAGCTGATTCTACTATTGACAAAATATGATTATTGGCAAACCTAGAGAACCTAGGAAGGAAAAGAAAGTCTTGGATCATGAAGTGGTGTTAGGAAAAGTCCAATAATAGTCAACAGAGCCTCAAGATCACTATTAAATCTTCTGGGCTCGGGGTGCAAGCTCAAACTCCTGTGCACAAGCAAAAATTAGCTAAAAAGGATTGACTAAGCCGATTTTGTAAGTCGGCCAAGCTAATTCTAATGTTGGTGGATAGAAAAAAATTATCAAGACATTTCTTCTCAAATCAGTCGAGCTGGCTACAAACAACAAACGCAAAACACTTGTAATTCGAAGCATCCGAAGATGTAGACATGGGAGGCTAAGAAAACTGAAATCTCCGATGAAGAGGTGAAGTACAATCAGATTTTGACCGGCTTATGAGCAAGTATGCAGGCAAGGCTGATTCGGTGTTCATTAGCACATAAAGGCTAATTTGATATTCATCAGCCCATAAAGGCCAGATTCGATACAAGAGCCAGGTCACCTCCGAAATGAGTTGAGCCTCCAAAATAGATTGCGGAATCGCAAATTGAGTCTCCAATTGAGCAACATGTTTCTACATATCTGCTTGTATCAAGGGAGACCATGGCGCCAAATCCATCATATCCTTTGTGGGAGCAAGGTGGAGTATTGATACCTTACACCCTTTAATGAATCAAATACCTCACCGATGCAGGATGCCTGCTGGTTTTGCTCACAATAAGCCACATCGTGTCGTTCATAGCCAATTGAGCTACGATCAATCAAGCCCCAGCTAGGCAAGACTGATTAAGCAGGTTTTGGATGAACCTGCTAATCAGGCCCAAGAAGATGATAAGGAACTAGCAAAGCAAGTATATGTGCCAAGGGAAAAGGCCGATGACTAGTAATTGTCAAAATCACCTCCACAGATGTTCCTATCAAAGAAATTGAAGTACAAACTGTCAATGGCAATCTGCACTAATCTGATGCGGAAAAATATTAGTGGGCGCGATTGCTAATGATCGTGAAGCCCGGAATATCAGTGGGCACTTTTGAGAACTTCCAACCGACATGGTGCCTTTCGTGTTTGTCGAAAACACAAAGGTGCAAACTCTAGCATGCCTGATTCAAGAAGATCAAGCGCAGGAAGGGCTAGCAAAGATGAGGGAAGAAATTTTCAAAAGACGCATATGATTTTCCCTCAAACAATGAAGAACAAAGCAAAGGCAGACGAAAACGGCTTGACTGGTTCTCACAAATGGACTGAGTCGAATTTGCTTGTAGGAACTGGCCTGGCTGGTTTTCAGCATCCAGCTAGGCTGGATTTCCCTATTCCAGCAGCGACTGATGCGCTTTCGAGCGACTCAGTCTCCAGTGATGCCCCACTATTCCTAAAAGTTTTGAGGTGTCTCACGGCAATAGAGAAGAGGAGTTGGTGGATTATGAAGTATCTCCTACCAGAACAGAGGATAATTTGGTTATTCATCCTCCAACTACTATTTTGTGGGCAAAGATGAGAAGATGGCTCAATTTAACTTACCTTGGAGTGTTATATTTCAGAAACCAGAAGACTTCATGAATCACCTCAAGCCATTGCATATGAAGGGCCACATTAACGGCAAACTAGTCAATGACATGTTAGTGGATAGTGGAGCAATGGCAAATCTAATGCCATATTCGCTTTATAAGGATCTTGGTAGATCTGGTGAGGAGTTGATCAACACCAAGAGATCAACCAGTGGTGTTGGAGGCGAAGAGTCTATTTTGGCCAAGGGATTTGCTTTGATAGAGCATACCATCGGGAGTTAAACATTGGCCCCTGCCTTCTTCATTGCAGAAGTGCACAGGAGCTACAACCTTATTCTTGGGAATGATTAGATTCATGCCAGACCTTGTTAGTTTTGAATTACTAGAGGAGGCTTTGTACCTATCTCCATGAAGCTGATTGATAGTCGGCTCAATATCATCATGTGGTGATGAATCTGTTATGTTTAGATAGAGCTTTACATCGGCCAACCCATGTGAAAAGTTGTTATTTGGGATGGCGTTGGTCTACTACTAATGTTTGCAAATCAAAGTTAGAAGCCGATTGTAAGATAAGTTAATCGCACTTCTAAAGGAATATCTGTCAACACCACTAGTTCTTCGTTCATCTAGGAGAGGATCTCCATTCTTGTTGTATACTATTGCCGAAGTGAGTTTATCGGTGCTGTGTTGACTTGAGAAGATGAAGGAAAATAATATTCTATCTCCTATATTGGTTGATGTCTTCTTGATCTTGAGACAAGGTATGCCCATGATTAAAATTATGTTTTATCGGTTTACTATGCATGTGCTAAATTAAGACATTACTTGCAATCTAGTACATGTGTGTTTCTTTGTCAAGCCGATGTTATTAATCACATGTTACATCGGCCAATCCTCAGAGGAAGGATCGGTGAATGGGCACACAAAGTAATCGTGCTTTATTGCGGTTTTGAACCATTGAAAACTTTAAAAGGTCAAATCAGTTATATTACTTATACTTCATGGATGCTTTATTTCAATTGATCGGCTTGCAAAGAAGGCCAAGGTGTTGGCATAATCATTATTTTTCACAATGGTGCTATTTGAGACATCAAAGCCGATTGAACTACCTTTGTGCCAACATTCAGCTGAATGTGATGCTCTCTTGTTCGGCATGGAAATATTGCAATCCATAGAGGAGAAGCATGTTGAAGACTTTGTTGATTCTTTACTAGTGTACAACAAGTCCGCTGGTATGTTCCAGTGTTTTGAAGGATCACTTAATGCATACCTTGACAAATGTCTTGACATCATTACATATTTTCCCGAATTCCGAATTCAGCATATTATAAGGCATTAGAACAGTGAGGATAACATGTTGGCTCAATATGTATCAGGCTTTGACTTCAGTTGGCACAACTTTAATATCAAAGAAAAGTCGATGCAAAAGAAAGAAAATGAGCTAAATCATTCCCAAATTTATTCTAACGAGATTAGGGCCAATTTAGGTGATTGGAGAACTCCCATTAGCTGTTATCTATGTGATCCAAGTGCCAAAGGTCGCTCGAGTGCTTGGACTCTATTTAAGCAAAAGTGGCGATGAGAGAGGTTCATGAATACATCTAAAGAGGTGCTAGGAATACAATGGTGTGGCAATATTCAGCATTACTTTGCACTGGTTGGTATATGTTAGGCCAATCTGTACAATATCATGATGCATGAAGGAGCTGGTGGCCAAGCTATGTCAAGTGATAAGACTTCGATCAAGTTCATCAAAAAGAAATTGAGGACAATCCCAGGAGACAAAAAAAACAAGCAACAAGTTCAATAAGTGATATCCAAGTTGGGAGAGTCTATATGAAGTGATCAAACTATGTGTTTGGAAAGTCATATATGCTAGAGACGTTGCAAGGTGATTGTCTCCCAAGAGCAATTAATGAGAGGTATTTGAAAGAATATTTCCCAAGTGTTTAGCAAGAGGCCTAACTGCTCGCCAAATAATGGCCGATACATGTATTGCCCTTACCATATCATCCTTCTTTGCTCAACATCACTTGTGATGACACCATCAACTAGCTGAAGACTTTTCTTGACTTGATGGTGAAGGTGGAGCACTAGAAGTTGTAACTTTGATTTTGATTCCTTGTTTGAGTCCTTTTCTTTCTTCTTTAATCTTGATCTACCACTTGTATTCAATTCCATCTCTATCTCTATCTCGAACTTTGGTTTTGATTTTCACTTGGAGAACCACTCTTAGCCAAATCTACCCCAAAATCAAATGGTCTTATAGCCCTTTCTTGTCATAATCTCAATTCAAAACCAAACTAAGGCTTCTTATATACTTTCAATCAATTCTCAACTTGAGAATCATCGAAACTAAGTAACATTGAATCTAATCCAATATTTGACACTGAATTTCAGATTATGTACCCTCTGAAGATTTGATGATATCTCTCAATGGTCAGATCCAATATGCATGGAATTTTGTGAAGATGCGCATATATGAGTCCTCTAACTGCTCTCAAAATTCTTTGCAAAAAAAACTGCTCTCAAAATTTGAGCTCATTTGGACATCATTTGGTGAGTCAATTCAGTCATCTCCCATAACTGCTCAATTCTGAAAACTGCTGCACTAGCTGATAAAATCCACTTCAACACTGAAGCCCTTCTCATCCAATCTTCATGAAATTTGTACAGAAATAAGTACTTGAAGAGTAGAGCATGGTCACCAAATTTCAAGCCAATCTATTATCGTTTGATCCCTCAATTTCAGAACTGAAGATATCCGACTCAGATTTTCATAAATCTGGACAAATTTAGAACTTGGTCTTCTTCTCTTCAATTGAACCGAACAGGGATGCTTTATCACTATTCTTGCCGGTGCTAATTGTTAGTCAAATGTTTATTTGTGGTAACGACAGCGCATCGTCAGAGGTAAAAGGTTAGAAACTGCAGTGCGGTCCCCTAATATAAGCAACGTGCAGCACAACCATATTACCACGTAGGCACTGATCTGTTAGTGTTTTGTTTGTTTCTGATTGAGATCTTACAGTTTTACTATGCGTCTCTGCTTCTGCTTCTTTTTTGTAAAATTGTCAAATTAATGTCATATATATAGGCGTTGCAATTGTAGCGTAGAGGCACGCTCCCCAATGCAAGGGAACAGAATGGCACGTACCCAAAATAATATCAAACACCTTTGTCTTTAATTAATGAAAGAAACATATCAGAAAGATAATGCTTTGAACGATTTTAACTTCTTGAAGCCGCAGTCGACTCCCGTGTCGATACCGTGTCCACGTCGCCTTAAATTCTGTGATTGGTCCAGCTTCGTGCCGTGTCATCTTCGGCTTCTTTCATTGGCCCGTATCTCCTTCTCGAACCATCTCTCCGTCTCCCTCTCTCCCTTTCTCGGTCTCTCCGTCTCTCCGCGGCGGCGCAGCGCGCCGAGCCGACCCGGCCGACGCCTCCGCCTCCGCCGCCCCCACCCCGCCCCCTTCCTCTCCCTCTCTCTCTCTGGACGTGGCGGAGCAGCGCCACGGCGCGCCAATGGTGCCCTCCTCCGGCACGGCTGTGCACCAGCGCGGCGCTCGCCGCTGGCGAGGCCAGCCCCTCCCCTCCGCCATGCTATGGCCGCCTCCCCACGGCGGCTCGGCCCGGCCAAGGCCGCATGCCGTCACCTCCACCTCCGCCGCCCCCACCACCTCCCCCGCCCCCTTCCTCTCCCTCTCTCTCTGGACGTGGCGGAGCAGCAGCACCGTGTGCCGATGGTGCCCTCCTCCGGCACGGCTGCGCACGAGCGCGGCGCTCGCCGCGGGCAACGCCAGCCTATCCCCTCCTCCGGCACGGCTGCGCACGAGCGCGGCGCTCGCTGCGGGCAACGCCAGCCTCTCCCCTCCGCCGTACTATGGCCACCTCCCCACGGCGGGTTCGACTGGGGAAGTGGCGACCCCCAGCGGGCGCTACGCCGACGCGGCTAGCCCTGTCTGCTCCATTGGCTTCTTGGCGCCTTCCAGATGAAGCAAGACCATCCCTCTCCTCTTTCTCCCTCTTCTGATCTGCACTAAAGGTTGATAGATTCATTCCATATCTACAAGAAAAGCCGGTGCTTCCCTTAATCTCCAATTTGTAGAGCTAAATTCATTTTGGTTCCGATGAGAACACCTGTGTATCTTTCATTTCCATATGTGCTCCTCGTTTTCACGGTGCTGTCATTTTACCCACTAATCCTCGTCCCCATCTCTATATTAATCTATTTTGCTCACTAATTCTCATCCCCATCTCCATATTAATCCAGCATTTGTACATCTATGAATGGGTGGCGCTTCTGTAATCCATGTTCTGCTATATTTCTTCCTCTTGGAGTTAACTTGCTCTTTCTACGGTAACCTAAAAAAAATCCCCCTTTATTTACGTGCCTTGCCACCTTATGCCCCTGATCCCTTGATTTTATTTTCCTGTGTGTGTATGGATTTATTTTGCTTACGCATAAGATTCATGTTCTGCCACAAAAAAAAACATGTCTCAGGGAGATCTGGTGGCTAAATCTTTTCGGTATATATAAGCGTATGCCTATGGTGCCGCTTTATTTGTTTCAGTCTGAGCATATGCCATTGCTGATGATGTGTCTATTTCAGTTTGACCTCATGATGATACCTGTCAGCCACTTCTGATAAACCAAACCATATTTTTATGGCACTGCTATTTTGTTTTTTTTTCTGGTTGACCATATGTCAATGCCCATGATGTTTGAGACAATGATTTTTTCCATGAAATATAGCAAATTTTACCATGTATTTTTTCCTGCCGTGGCCGCGTTTTCCTCACCCCAACTCTGGATCTTTAGTAGAGTTGGAATCATGATTATCACTCTTTAATGATTTCCTTTTCCCTCGTTTGAAGCGAATCATTTCCGTATGTTAAACCTGGGCATATTTCCAGTTTGAACTTTATAAATTAACCCTTTCAATTCAGAGCACGTTGCCGAGCAGCCAGGCCATCCACGTTAACAAAAATGATTCCAGCCGTCTGATCTTCATCGGATGTCTGTGCTTGCCTCCGCTGGATGGTTACTCTTTGCTGCCATGTCGTGTCTCTCGCCGATCGGGCTGTCCATGTTAGTCAACATTTTGTTCCTCCTCCTTCCTCCTCCCTCTCTCTGTCTCGATTTCCTCTATTCCTCTCCCTCTCTCCCCACGTGACTGCGAACATTGCTATTATCCAGTTTTTAATCGCCTCCGATGTTGTGCGATGTTTCTACTCCACTTTTATTTGACTGAGGCATTTGGCATATGGAGTGATATGAGCCATTACATATGCATGGTCCTTTTGTTTATTCTTAGTGAACTGAGGCACTTTGGCATATGCAATGATGAGCTACTTTTCCCTACCAACAATTCAATTTTGTTTCCTGCGCTTCGCTGGTACCTGTGAAAAATTGTTGTGCTTCAGGCTTTATGCTTTTCTGCAATTGTGTTGTGCTATGCCCTTTATGCTCCAACAGGCCTTGTCTGTGACATCTTGTCGTTTAACCAATGCTTAGTATCGCTTTTCCCTCTAATGCATGTTAACAAGCATTGAAGAAAATGGTGAAGGTTCTTGGGCCTGACTGATTATGGTACTTTTGATTATATATAATTCATGTTAGTAGATTCGGATCATCGGTTCTCTTTTTTATCATGTTATCTTGTGCCATCAATTTTCAGGAATGCCAGGAATGAGCAACGCATGCGTTCTTGACAGACTTCCACACCAAAATCATGCAATTGTGCAGGTAGAGTGTGCATACTGTGAAGAAGATAGATATACTACACATTGGTTAAGCTAAAGTCATGGTACATATTACTCAAGGCCGATGATTAGTCGGTTCGTATCTGTTTTTTCCCTACACATAATTATATAGGATGTTGAGTGCCTGTGGATTGCAAGTTTTTCTGCCCGTGCAAATTTATAGCTATGTGCTGGATTGTAAATTTTTCTGCCCGTGCAAATTTATAGCTATGTACTACACATTGCCTACGCTAGAATCATGGTCCGTATTACTCAAGGTCGATGATTACTCGGTTCCTACCTTTTTTTTCCTACAAATAATTACATACGATGTCCAGTGATTGTGGATTGTAAAAATAAAATAATGTTGTTTTGTATTTCCATTTCATATATAAAAAAGGAATTAGTGCATACAATCGATTTAGCATGTCATAGTGCTTCTCCTTGTGTATGTCAAGGTTGACATTCGTGCTAATGATGTCTGTAGTAGTTTTGAAGCTGTTCATTTCACATCCAAAGAACTAAGGGGCAGGTGTTGGCTGCATCTTTTTTTAGATGTATGTTGTCTCCAAAACATGATCAGCTTTCATCTTTTACTGTTCCAGGTTTCGATTCGGTGCGATACTTGACCTCTAGATTCACAAGGATCCACTGGCTGTCTTAATCTGTGCAGTTGAGGTGCGCTATCTTTTTTTGCATAAAGGAGGTGCACTGATATGTGTTGTTTAGTCCATTCTTTCATAGTTTCATCCATCTGTTTCTTAATTCCTTTTTCATCATTGTGTGCAGAGACAATGGGATTGCAGTTGTCGATGAATTTCAGGAACATCACTACCAGTCCACCAAGCAGCAGGATGGCGATGTCTTCTTCTTTGAGTCTTATCAAGGTTAGCCAGCGTACTAGCTCCTTATTATGTTGGAACCAACTTTGGAAAGCTTATGCGGCGTGGAGATTTTCTTAAAATAACAATTGTTGTCCCCATTATTAACATGGTGCCTGCGATTTTCACAGCAGCTTCATGTTTCTGCTTGAATCCAAAGGCTCGATTATCCAAGGTTTTTTCTCAAATAACTAATATTGTGTTTATTGGAATACTTGACTTCTTGTTCTTTATATAAAACTAAATTATCATCCTCACCTTAGAAAGGATTAGGATCTTGTGCTTAAGTGAGATGGGTTAGTTCTCACTATAGAACACAGTGTGCCTGCTGGTGTATCTACCTTTGGTTTTGGTTTTGTTAAAAACAATAAAGCACACTAATATGGTGGACCTACAATTTCTAAGGTGCAGTAACTGGCTGCTCTCAAGATCCAGGATCTTGAGAGCAGCCAGTTACTGCACCATAAATCTGAGCACGTAACCATGTCAATGTTTTTTTGTTTGATTTCTTACCGAGCATCCTTAATGATTTCTGGTCTACTAATTGGATCTTGGTCACCTGCAATGATGAGTGCACTTTTGTCTTGTTGTTACATTCTAATTTGAGGGAATGGCCCGCTGCTGTGATGATTACATATAATCATAAATATTTCTTTTATTGTTTGATGCAATGATCATGTCCTATCTTTGCATGGTTTTTATCTCTTCCTTTTGTAGACATAACTGATGCAATGCTTATGAGCTATGATTGTTCTTCCTTTTTGCATCTATGTGCTATGTTCGTGGCTGGGGCAATGATCATGAGCAATGTTTATTCTATTTTGGCATGACTGATGTTCTTCCTTTTAGATCTATGTGCTATGTTCGTGCCTGAGGCAATATCATGAGCAATGTTTATTCTATTCTTCTTGGCATTTCTTCTTATTAAGGCCGCGGACCTCGGCCGGCTCATGGTCTATCCACAGTAGCAAAAAAAAAATTCCAGCCGTGTCCGCCCTTCTCTACTCCTTCCACGCGCTAGGCTTCCAGTGGTCATTTTGCTGTTCTTTCCATCTCTTTGTACCTATTCTATTTTGTCTAATTGGAGGCACCAGTGAGAGGCAGTATTTATTGCCTACTCGCTTATTCAGTCAGATGACTATGCGGTTGGAGTTAGCTCTTAATTAAGAAATATTATGATGCTGTTGCCTGTCATGATTTCCTCCATTCTCTACTTTGATCATCGGCTTTGGTTTTGCACTTAGACCTGCTCATGATCATTGTCTGTGATGTGAATAATCACATAATTGTGCAGTCTGAGGTTGTGTTTACTACCTGTGAACTGATAAATATATTCTTGTTCATTCTAGGCTTATGATCATTGTCTCTGATCGTTGCTTCTGATGTCAAATTATGTGCTATTGGTTCTGAGCACAGGTCCTATTCCCAAAAATTACATTGTCAACCGCTTTGCTTCTCTGTGATCACTTTTGGTTCTCCTTTTTCTTTGACTTTTGAGTACAATTATGTGCACTGCTGTTCTTCCAACTCAGCTGCAATACATGCAGGACTCTGACAAGAAATACAGCAAAGGTCATTATTTTCTTGCTTTGGAAGTTCATCTGTTTTTAGATGCATGAGTAGCAGTTTGGTTTCAGTCAATGTTCAGACTATTCCTTGTCTCCTATTAGTTATTTCTGACAAGACTAAAACAGATAAGTAGCAGCCACTATGGTCCTAGCTATTATTTTTGGTCAGCTGAACTTCGTTCCCTCCTGTATTTATTGCTTACTCATAGCTTCTTTGTTAACAGGCACTATGCTCCTATGATATTATTTTCCCTCAACTGAACTTCATTTCCTGGTGGATCCATTGCTCGCTCATAGCCTATGCCCCTCTGCCTATGAAATATCGCTGTGAATTATTGCAATTTATCTCATTGGTTATGATCTGATGTTCTATGCATTGGTTGCTGCTCTAGCCACATTTCACTCTGATAAACGGCGGGGCCTTCCCGAATGGGCAGCCCGGCCACGTCACCCGAAATTCCCTCGTCCGTTGAACTGGAGATATGAATTTCTACCTAATTCACGACGCGCGCAATGGCGCGCACAACGTATTATTTATGTAGCTCTTAGGTACTTTTGAGCCCATAAATTAAAAATATATCTTCTACTATCACACAAAACTACATGTACTTATGAACATGCTCTATGGGAAAAATGTGTATCTTACCTGTATAAACCTAAAGGTACTCGCTGATATCTGTCTAAACTCTGTAATCTGGATGCTTCTATTTCCATTATGCTATAATGGAGATGGGGAAGGTTCCTCGGCTGGAAATTTTTTTTTGTGTAGTCTCACATGTGGTCTCATGATTTCCAGTTTTCCACATCTACATTGCATGAATGAAAAGCCAATGTTACTGCTGATTTATTAATTGTAGTCCAAAATACTCTGCTCATATGCTTGAACTGTTGACCTTTTCAGATGCTTCAACTGTTGACCTTTTCTGTGATAGAACTCTTTCTTATGTTGACCATTATGGTACCACTTTGATTTTGAACTCTTTATCATATAGAGGTGGTGGAGCATGCTTGTGGAATGGGAACACTGCAAATGGGCGAATATGTATCAAATGTTTCTAATGGGATTGACACCTTCAGCATTCGGGAGCCACTTGGTGTTTGTGCTGGGATACGCCCATTTAATTTTCCTGCTATGATTCCCCTATGGGTATGCCTAACCTGACCTTTTCTTTGCTGTCAATTTCTTTGTAATAGAAGGCTGGCACCATTGATCATTTAAATATGTGGAAGTTATACGCTTGCATTCTTACTTCAATATATGGGACATGACCTGTGCTGTTTTCACGAACATACTATTCCACACTGTCATTATTTCTTCTGCTATTCTCCATTGAAATAGTTCAACTCAAGAGAATAGATTTCGTCACTTTGAATATTTCTTCTCTCCAATGGCTGCAGATGTTTCCCATAGCAGTTACATGTGGCAATACTTTTGTCCTTAAGCCATCGGAAAAGGACCCAGGTGACTGTTTACTTTATGATCATTCATCAATTACTCCCTCCATTCTAAATTATAAGATGTTCTGACTTTTCTATATACGTAACTTTTGCTATGCACTTACATATACACTATGTCTAGATACATTGTAAAAACAACGTATTTGGAAAACCCAAAACATCTTATAATTTGGAATGGAGGAGTACTTAATAAAATATGAACAAGTATTGTCTTATGCTCAACCAATTGATTCCATATATAATATATACTCCGTACATGGCAACTTGATAGATTTAATTCTTGGAATGATGACTTTGACCTCAACATTTGTCTGCTATTTATTGAGAAACGTTCTAAAACTATGCATTCTGGGAAAACCATGTGGAGGCCAAAACTACTAAAGATTTTAGATTGGTTATTACATCGTCAAACTACAGTAACATATTGTTTTGTTTTGTGATCTAAACATGCATCACTCTTCATATTTTTGTCCGACAAACATCTCAAAAAATGTAATATGGCTGTTGGTGGTTTTTTGGACAATGCATTCCTTTCTAACCACTAGGTCACCAGTACACACTGTCGGCAAGATCACAGGACCAGACTCAGTGGATATCCAGCTGAGTACAAGCATCACCTTCTATTTGTTGTTTCTCCTCAGAATATGCTGCTTGGCTGCGATGCATGCTTCCCTACTTACCTTCTTTTTGACCATCGTTCCCATATGATACTCATTGCATAAATAAGATTATCCATTCAGATTTTTAATATAAAGTACCTGATAGGTTCCCACTTTAGGATTACGGTTCTTGATCCAATGTGTGTTGCTTACCTTCCTTTTTTTTCAGTGTGCTTCCTGTACCATATCTCTGTGCTTTTCAAATTTAAGCTCCACATACTTTCCTGGCCTTGCATTGTTGTAATGTCTGATTGTTGGTATTTGTTTACCCTGTCATTCTTCAATGTGTGTGCTTCGCAGGAAATTAAAAGCCTTCTTCTTCCCGGCCTGCAGCTACAGCCTACACGACGGTTCAGTTCAATCTCTCCTTTGCTAGGTAAGCCATGTGTTTCAAGATGTGCTCGCTCTGGTCGGCTGCTATTCAGGTAACTTTGTTTCCTTTTGCTCTTAGTTCCCAGAGCTTAGTCATGCATTGTTTCTGTGGTATTATGCCTATCTCTACAGATGAGTTACACATTACATGAGAAAGCTAGATTTTGGTTCAAGCAAAGAAAACTTTTATTTAATATACCTGAATTTTTGTTCTGCACAACAAATCTTTTATTGAAATGCATTGTTTCAAAGTGATTATGGCCGTCTCTGTAGAAGAGTTCTACAGTACATACGGAATCTAGACTCTGGTTCGGGGAAAGCAGCCTTTATCTAATATGACTGAATATTCGTCCTGTGGAAGAAATCTTTAATCAATATGGAAGTCTGTTTGGGTTTATCAGTTTCTAGGTCTATTTCATTTAACAAGTTAGATATAGGTTATCACTATTATGTTTTCTACAATGTGCTATGTACAATGTAAGTTCTAATATATTGTCTTCAACTCCAGACTAATCCGGAAATACAATGCATGTATTACTGTAAAAAATCCTGTTCATTTGTTTTCTATAAGTTGTCACCCTACTATTTCGTTGACGTCAGGCCCTGTACTGCCTCCAGTTCGGCGCGCAGGGCGCGCCGCCTCTACTAGTTATTATAACAAGTTGGTGTATGTCCCTTGGAGCTCCGTCAGCAACGACAGTCGCAGATCTGGATCCCTCTACTCCAGGACCTGGCAGCAAAAAGACAACCACTCAAGGTGTGATCTTGCCTTTCCAGGTCTTGCATCATAGTGCAGAGAGTAGAAATGAGTAGTTAATAATGTTTCTTACCCGAATATGAGATGTAGTCCGATCCTATTAGGGTCTCACTACTACACAGCTGATCTTTCGTTGATCGTCCAAAATGCCTTTAGTCTCGGCGATTTTGGTGACTGAGACTAAATAGACTTTTAGTTCCGGTTGGTGTTACCAACCGGGACTAAAGGTCCCTCGCCAACCGGGACTAAAGCCCTGCCTTTAATCCCGGTTGGTGTTACCAACCGGGATTAAAACCTCCCCCCTATAAATTGAACTTCCCTCTTCTTCCTCCCTGCCCGAGTACTTCATTGTTCATGTTCTTGTTGCTTGTTCTTCCATTGTTCTTGCTTGTCTCATCTCCGGTGATCAATCCACTTCAAACGCTTCTACGCCATCGTCGATTTGTTTGAAAGGTTGCTAGCTTCATCCTCCTATGTTTTAGCAGCACCATATGTAAATTCATGTTATATATGGCTATTTTATTTCATATTGCTAGCTCCAATCACTTTTTATGTTTGAATTTTTATGAACGATGCTAATTATAGTACCTAGAAAGTAGTATACACATATAATGTTTAGTTCTATTATAGACTTTTTTCTTATGCTGGGCTTTTAATTATGTGATGCCATATAATGCAGATAATGACACGCCATTGGATATACAATGCCGATCGCCGCTCCAACGAGTTCATTGAGGGCGTGCGAGAATTCTGCAGAGTGGCAGAGGAAAACAAGCAGGATGGTTTTATGTGTTGCCCATGTGCCGTGTGTATGAATTTGAAAGAATTTTGTAGCTCAAGAAGTATTCACTTGCACTTGTTCAAGTCAGGTTTCATGCCAAACTACATTTGTTGGACCAAGCACGGAGAGACCAGGGTTATGATGGAAGAAGGTGAAGAAGAACAAGCGGACCCTGACGATGTTTTTGCTCAATACTGTGACTTCGCGATGGAGGAAGTTGAAGAAGAGGCGGATGCAGAAAACAGTATCGCTGAAGATGACGATGCTCTTGGTGATGTCATTCGTGACGCACAAAGAGATTGTGAAAGTGAAAAGGAGAAGGCTAAGTTTGACTAAATGCTATAGGATCACAAGAAGTTACTCTACCCGTCGACCGAAGATGGGTAGAAAAAGCTAGGCACGACACTGGAGTTGTTACAGTGAAAGACAGAGAATGGTATATCTGACAAGGCATTTGGGAAATTACTGAAGATCCAAAAAAAGATGCTTCCGAAGCCTAATGAATTGCCCACCACTAGATACGAAGCAAAAAAGATTATTTGCCCTTTAGGATTACAAATCGAGAAGATACATACATGTCCTAATGACTACATCATGTACCGTGGCGTTCACGAGAATTTAGATGAATGCCCTGTTTGCTATGCGTCACGGTACAAGATCTTGCGAGATGATCCTGGCGATGTTGAGGATGAAGAACGTTCGAAGAAGAGAATCCCTGCCAAGGTTATGTGGTATGCTCCAATAATTCCACGCCTAAAACGACTGTTCAGAAACAAGGAGCACGCAAAGTTGTTGCGATGGCACAAAGAAGACCATAAGGTGGACAACATGTTGAGACACCCTGTAGATGGGTCCTAGTGGAGAGAAATAGATAGAGAATTCCCAGACTTTACAGGATGACGCAAGAAACCTAAGGTTCACATTGAGTACGGATGGATTTAATCCTTTTGGGGACCAGAGCTCTAGTCATAGCACTTGGCCCGTTATTCTATGTATCTACAACCTTCCTCCATGGTTATGCATGAAGCGGAAGTTCATTATGATGCCAGTGCTCATCCAAGGCCCGAAGCAACCTGACAATGACATCGATGTCTACCTGAGGCCATTAGTTGAGGAACTCCAGCTACTGTGGAGCAAACCAGGTGTGCGTGTGTGGGATGAGTACAAACAGGAAGAATTCAACCTACGAGCATTGTTGTTCGTGACAATCAATGATTGGCCAGCTCTAAGTAATCTTTCAGGACAAACAAATAAGGATAGCATGCATGCACCCATTGTTTTGGTGATGTTGAGGCTGTCTATTTAAAAAAAATATCGAAAGGTCGTGTACCTTGGCTATCGTCGATTTCTTGCTAAGAACCACCAGTTGAGAAAGAAAGAAAGACAAACATTTTAAAGGTACAGCTGAACACTGGTCCAAGCCAGGCAACCAAGATGGGGCAGAGGTATTCAAGATGGTCAAGGATTTGAAAGTAGTGTTTGGAAAGGGATAAGACAGTGAACCTGTTCTAAAAGATGCTTCGGGGCGCGCCCCAATGTAAAAAAAGAAGTCAATATTTTGGGACCTACCATATTAGAAAGACCTTAAGGTCCGCCACTCGATCGACGTGATGCACCTGACAAAGAATCTTTGTGTCAATCTCCTAGGGTTCATGGGTGTGTTTGGAAAGCCTAAGGATACCCTTGATGCACGAGAGGACTTGAAGCCCATGAAAGAACGAGACAACCTGCATCTAGAGAAGACAGATGATGGATGTCATTACTTAAGACCTGCTAGCTACACTCTTAGCAATGAGGATAAGGAAAGCATGTTTGAGTGCCTAAGCAGCATCAAAGTCCCATCTGGGTTCTCCTCCAATATAAAGCGTATAATAAATGTGCCGAAGAAGAAATTTGTCAACTTAAAATCGCACGACTGCCACGTGATTATGACGCAACTACTTCCGGTTGCCTTAAGAGGAATTCTACCTCCACATGTACGTCTAGCCACCGTGAAGCTGTGTGCATTCCTCAATGCAATTTCTCAGAAGGCAATCAATCCTTTTGATCTAGCTACTCTATAGAATGATGTGGTTCAATGTCTTGTCAGCTTTGAGTTGGTGTTCCCTCCATCCTTCTTTGATGTCATGACACATCTCCTAGTTCATCTGGTCAAAGAGATTAATATCCTGGGTCCTATGTTCCTACACAACGTGTTTCCCTTAGAGAGATTTATGGGTGTACTGAAAAAATATGTTCACCAGCGGGGTCGGCCAGAAGGAAGCATTGCTAAGGGATACGGGACAGAGGAGGTCATTGAGTTCTGTGTGAACTTCATTCCTGACCTTGACCCGATTGGTCTTCCTGAATCACGGTATGAGGGGAGACTTGGTGGAAAGGATACACTAAGAAAGAAAACATATATCAGTCAGGGTGATGATTCTTTCAATAAAGCGCACTACACAATTCTTTAAAACTCCACTATGGTGGAACCGTATATTGAGAAACACATGAATTTTATACGATCCGAGAATCCTGGGAAGAATGAGGCTTGGATTACGCGTCATCACATGGAGACATTCGGTGATTGGTTGCACAAAAAATGTCAGGGTGATAAAACTATTGGAGATGAACTGTATTTGTTGGCTAGGCAACCAGCGTGGCACGTCCTCACGTACAAAGGGTACAAGATAAATGGAAATACATTTTACACCGTATCCCAAGATAAAAAGAGTACCAACCAAAATAGTGGTGTCCGCGTGGATGCTACGGAACCGAATGGGAATATAAACAGATATTATGGTCGCATAGAGGAGATTTGGGAACTAGACTATGCACATAATTTTAAAGTCCCTCTATAACGATGCCAATGGGTGAAGATGAACGGAGGGGTATCAGTCGATAAGGAGTACAGAATGATAATAGTGGACCTCAACAATATTGGGTATAGAAATGATCCATTCGTCCTTGCTGCTGATGTGAATCAGGTGTTCTATGTGAAAGACATGTCTACAAAAGCCAAGAGAGGGAAACACGACGAGAAAAAAATCAATGAGCCAAAGCGTCACATAGTTCTTACAGAAAAAAGAAATATCGTAGCAATTGAAGACAAGTCAGACATGTCAGAGGATTATGAAAAGGATGAACGAATCCCACCCTTCTATGTGGCCAAAGACCCAAGCATCCTGCTCGGTGCTGAGGACACTCCATGGTTACAGAATGATCATAACCAAGGGCATTACTCAAGAATAAGTTTACCACTGTGCCCGCTTGATATAGGTAGTGAACTCAAATTAATAATGTGTATTTGACATCTTGTGTAATATAATTGTAACATTATGTGTTGAAAATTCAAATTTGAGTGGTTCAAACTTTGCTATATGTGGGAATTGTGGATTTTCAACTACACTTTGCCAACACTTTGTCAAATACAAAAATAGTCTATGTATGAAATGTAGATCTTGATGAGTGGAACAATATTGGTATTCATGACTTTTCCAGTCGAGACCATCCAGGGTTCTAAAAACCGACGTTTGGCTATAAATTCTTTCAAAATTCAAAATTGAGTGGTTCAAACTTTTACAAATAAAAAGTTGACCATTAGACCAAATGTAGGTCTTGATGATTGGAACAAACTTTGTATTAATGAGTTTTCCATTCGAGACCATCCAAGGTTCGGTCAAAGTGTGTGTTTCTAAAAACCAATGTTTTGACTTTGGTCAAACTTGGTCAAATGACATATTTGATGACTTCAAATGAAAAACTTTTGAATATCAAGTTATTAAAGCTCATCAAGATCTACATTTCATACATGGATCATATTTTTATCTGGATAAATTTTAGCAAGTCCCAGGCACATGTTTTCAAAATCGAAGACGGATTTTGGTCAGACTTGGTCAAATGACACACTAAATGACTTGAAATGAAAAACTTTAGAATACCAAGTTGTTAGAGCTCATCAAGATCCAAACTTTTTATATAGATCATTTTTCCTATTTGAAAAAGTTTAAATAAACAATACTCACCAAAAATTGAATCTCACACAAACTATATGAAACTATACGTGGGAATTGTGAAATTTCAACTACACTTTGCCAACACTTTGTCAAATGCAAAAATAGTCTATGAAAGAAATGTAGATCTTGATGAGTGGAACAAACTTTGTATTCATGACTTTTCCATTCGAGACAATCCAGAGTTCCAAAAAATCGACATGTATCTCTGAAAATTTTAAATTTTCAAATTTAGACAATTAATGTCGCGCATTTGGATAATTATTATTGAAGAAACAAAAGTTAACGTCCAAATGACCCAAAAATAAATTTTCTGTCGAAAGCCAACAATTTTATATATTTTAATTACCCATTATATTTTTGCATTAACATAATATTAATTATAAATAACATTTATTTTGGATAATATGAAATATTTTAAAAAAATAGTGTTTACAATTTATGTAATGCACAATAGAGTCAAACTAAACTAATGTGTATTTTTGAAAAAAATTATGATAAATATTTAATTTACTATGCATTTAGAAAGATGAAAGGAGAAAAGGGTGAAAAATAAAATCCACCAAATTCTGGCGCCTAAACAGGCGCCAGAATTTGGTGGAGGGACCTTTAGTCCCGGGCCTGGCCACTGCTTGGGACTAAAGGGGCTTTAGTCCCGGTTCCAGCCACGAACCGGGACTAAAGGCCGGGACTAAAGCCCTTTTAGTTCTGGTTCGTGGCTAGAACCGGTACTAAAGCCCCTTTAGTCTCGGGCGGTGGCCAGGCCCGAGACTAAAGGTCCCTAGCCTATAAAGCCCGGCCTTCTTCCTCCTCCTCCCAACCCGTGCGCAGACACACGAACTGCCACCGCCTCGATCTCGATCTCCCGAGCACCGCCGCACGCCGCCCCAAGAACCGTCGCGTGCCGCCAGGTTCGTCTCCGCGCGCCGCCCCATTGCTGCTGCTTTCGGAGCCGAGCTACTGCTTCCGGCGCCGCCGCGCTGCTGCTTCTAGCGCCAGCGCGCGCCTGCAGCGGATATATATATATATCGATTATTCATGAACGATATGTACATTTTGGAAGCATTTAAGTTAATATACATGTCGTGTCCATTTTGGAAGCCTTAACCTTAGCACTTAATATATCTAGGAAAACTATTGAACCTGAATTTTGAATAGTTTTTCCATGAGTTAAAATTATCTATTTTAATTAAGAAATACAACTTGTGATAGACTTACTTGTTATTAGATGTATTAAGTTAGTAGGAGTTGGTCGATACCGTTGCTGCATGATTACCTTGATCTACACTTATATCCAGATGATATCCCACTAATATGTGTAAGTAGATCTCTTATGCTTAGTAATGTCTAAACCCTAAACTGTAAACCCTAAACCCTAAACCCTAAACTGTAAACCCTAAACCCTAAATATTTTTGCAGAAATGGTCGACCCAAGAGAAGACGAAGAAATATTGTTGAACATGATCCGCGGTAGCGCTGAAGAAGGTCGTTATGACGATCGTGAAGGCAATGAGAACCCTGAGGGCATCGATGACGGTTCTCAATACTTGGTCGACCCGAATGACCAAGACAATGTTGGCGAGGTCTGTAATATATGCAGCCTCCTATGTTTATATACATGAAATTCAAAAAAAAAATTCCTTTATTAATTGTCTTGTTTCTGCCTACATAGCCCTCTGTCTCAACAACAACCACGGGAACTAGCAAAAAAGTACGAGGCTCGAAGAAGCAGATGGAGGGCCGGTTGGTTATCACGGATTTCGACGAGAGAACAGGCCAGCCACGTGAACCCCATGCAACGGCCTTTGTCAACCACTTAGGGTACCTTGCCCAGGATAGGATCCCGATCAATGTTCATGAATGGAAGAAAAATAAGCAACGCCCAGAAATCAGTTATTCTCCGACCATGACAAGGAACTAGTTTGGGGTGACGTGTTGCAACATTTCACGCTAGACACAAACGATGAACAGTTGAAGGAAAGAGTTCGGGATTGGTCTATGAAGAAGATGGCCACACAATTCTAGTGCTATAAGAAGAATCTATATAACGACTATATCAAGACTCCAGATTTCAACTGTAAGCACTTTGTCAAGCTGCGGTTGTTTTGGGACGAGTTTGTACAGTTCAAGACGTCGGAAGAGGGTCAGCAACGGGCGAGAAGGAACCAAGAGAATGCCTGACACAAGACCTACCACCATAGGATGGGATCAGGTGGCTACCCTACTGCCATTCCTAAGTAGGAAAAAGCCGAGCAAGAGCTAATTGATAGGGGGTTGGTGCCAGAATCCCTCGACTGGCCTGAGCACGCCAAGCACTGGTTTTTCGCTCATGGAGGCCGTCTGGACCTAGAGACCGGAAAGATCGTGTATGGGGAACGCATCCAAGCTGTAGTAGAAAGATTTTATCAAGCCCGCTCCATCGCTCAAAGTGGAGAGTGGCAGCCGAACAGAGATAAAGATGAGCTAACATACACCCTGGGGAACCCTGAGCATGGTGGACGAACGAGAGGCTATGGCTCCATGTCGTGGGAGCATGCCTTCCCTCAGGACAGAGAAACTTATAGAAGCCGCCAGAGAAAGAAGGAAGAGGACAGGGAATGGCTACGCCAGTTGGAGGAGGCTGTTATGAAGACTAGTGAAGTGGCTCGTAAGGCACTAGAGCGGGAGGAAGCGCTTAAGGCCACTATGAATGAGCAAATCAAAAAGGCCGTGGAGGAAGTTGTAAGTTCCCGCCTCTAGAGCTTGTCACAGCCGGCTGCCAACATCAGCCCCGGCTCAGCTCAGTTGAAAAGCAGTTGTGCTTCTACGGAGGTGCCTGTGAGGCAAGATGATGACGTAGGGATGCGCTTCCCGGTGGATGACGTCACTGCTCCGTTGACGTCCTATGAGCTGCATATTCCGGAGGGGAATGCCACAGTCAAGGTGGCTACCGGTGTTATATCTCCTATCGACCCCACCAAGACACCAAGGATCCACTCAGTCGCAATACCACCCGGATATGCTAGTGTCTCAGTGGATAGAGTGGTCAAAGGCCATGAAAATATGGCTCTGGATATCAAAGGTGGTGATGGGGAGAAGACCCTAGGTGAAGCGGAGAAGACATTCATATGTTGGAAGAAACGGTACATCATTATTCCTGGGGCGACGCCACCACAACCAAACCCTAGGTGTGGATGATTGTGAACGCAATTGCTTTTCAATAATTATGTACTGTATCTAATTACGGTTCACTCATGTATATATCTTGTTCGTTTTTTTTTCAAATCCAGGACCTCCCTAAGTCCGTCTATCCATTCACCACATGACCACAGTGCCATGGGACACGACGACGACGATGATTTCATACAAGCAGACAAGGCTGCATCCCCACCGCTGGTCGTATCTCCTCCACGACATACTCCAACGCTGCCAACGGCCCAATCTCCTCCACAACAGCAAGCTCCAACCGTGCCTCCGCCAATGCCGACAACGGCCGCCTCATCGGCACCGGCTGGTCCATCGAGGAACAAGAGGCCCGCTAGCTCACAGAGATCGGTCCCACCACCTCCGCCGAAGAAACAAGTTGTGGTCACGAAGATCCTAAAGATGACCAAGCTTCCATACGAGAAGGCTGATGAAGAACTTAATGCTTCAGTCAAGGCAGAAGTGAAAGCGTTCTTCGAAAAGACCAAAGCTGACGCACGAGCAAAGCAAGAGAAGCCATACCTAATGTATCCTCGTGTAAAGCTACGTCAAGTGGTGCAGGCTATGCAAGACGAGAAGAGTGCCGCTAGTAAAAAACCAGTGCCGCCACTATCAGACTATGAGCGTACTATCACAAAGAAAATCAAGGAGGACAAAAGGAAACAGAAGGCGGCCGGGAAAGATGTTGCACAGCTCGACCAACAAGCGCGGCAATCGGTGCCGCCACTAGTGGTTGAGAATCAGTATGGTTCCAACATGAACTTGATGCAAATGTCGGTACCTGATGATGTGGACTTAGATGAACTCGCCAAGTGGATGAATGTGACTGGGCTTTCATTAGAACAACTTCTCGGTCGGGAGGAACTGACAATCGTTAAAGAGGCCGAAGTTGTTGATGAATGGCGGAGGAAGTACGTATATGGCAGGAGACTATGCGACCCTGCAAAGGTAAAAAATCTTGGTACACAAATGTACAAGTTGCACGAGTACTACTTGATATTCTGTGCATAACATCAAAGTGAACAATATCTGGGCGTCCAAGTCAGAGACCGTCACTACTTCCATGGAGATGACGTCATCTGGGTAGAGTTTAGTGAAATACACCAGCTTCTCTATATGGATGCTCTTGACAAATCTCTCATAAACTGCTACTGTCTGTAAGTGATTCTTCCTTTTAATTAATAATCCCACTCTAGCATATGTACGTATTCGTAATAACTATGCTCACGATGTGCAGACACATGACGAGAGAACTCAGATTGAAACAAGATGATCGAATTGGTTTTATCGATCCGTATGTCGTGTACAAGGACACAGAGACTAAAGATCCATTCAATCTGAAGATCAAGGAAATGAAGAAAAAACTCCGGAGGTTCTTTTATAACCAAAGGCATAATATATATATATATATATATATATATATATATATATATATATATATATATATATATATATATATATATATATATATATATATAAAAAGTTGACTCTATAAACAAATGCAGGGATCACTGGATACTCATTGAGATTAAGATCAAGGAACAAACTATAAATGTGTGTGACTCAATGAGAAAAGAGCTGGCAATGTACCAAGACATGATCCAGAGGTAAGTTCTATCATTCGTTTATTATCGTTGTCTGCTCCTTTAATTTACTATGCTATACCTAATCAATGACCGACTTATTGGATAGGGCTTGGGCTTGGCTACATCAAAGATATCGTACGGATCTAAAAGTGCCACTCCCCCTCCTATACTACATAAGTAGGTGTCCAGACAACCGTACGGAACCAATTTATGTGGATACTACGTTTGCGAGTACATGCGGTGTAGCAAATTTACACCTGCTAAAGAGATGCTAAAAGTAAGTAACATGTATATACAGTAAATTCATATCTTATTTATTTGTTGAAACTAAATAAATCTTATGTATATTAATATATTTTCCTTTAATTAATGCAAATGGAAGGAGTGGGAATTGAAAGAACAAGTGTTCAAGCACACAATACTCGTCGCAATCCAGGAGACGATCGCAGGTTTCATCAATGATCATGTCATCCCGGAAGACGGCGAGTTCCACCACAACCCTAGGTTGAATTTGAAGAGTCCAAACAAGAACGAACACTTATATGAGCTTTGAGTGACGGACAAACATTTGTGTAACTCATTAACCGGCGGCCGAACACTTGATTACTTGCATATTATTGTAAATGTAATGTGTGTGTGTATATATATATATATATATATATATATATATATATATATATATATATATATATATATATATATATATATATATATATAGTTTCATACTTTATTTGTGTGCAATAATAACGCTCTCGTATAGGTGCAACGTATACGGATAGTAGCAGCGAAGAATAAATTGGAAAACAATATAACTGAAAACCAAAATCAATAATGAATTGAAAAGAAAAAGGAAAAAGAAAAAAGAACCTTTAGTCCTAGTTGGTAATACCAATCAGCACTAAAAGGTGCTGCGCCACATCGATGCCTGGCAGCACCTTTAGTCCCGGTTGGTATTACCAACCGGGACTAAAGGGGGCCTGAGAACCGGGACTAAAGGTGTGACATTTAGTCCCGAAACCTTAGTCCCGGCTCGCAGCCCGGGACTAGAGGTCCTTTTGGACCGGGACTACAGCCCCGTTGTGCAGTAGTATCTCGACACAAGTCTTCCAGATTCCGCATCCTTATTGCATTGTAGTGATGCAAATCATCATCCGTAAGAAGTCTACGAATGATGCATTCAATGTGTACCTGCTGCACCGTGATGCAACAGCCGGACCAGTAATAAGGCGGGATAGGGTTTGGTTCATCCAGGGAAATGTATCCCTTGCACCGGGCAAAGATGGCCAACTTCTGCTCGTTAGTACAAATAATACCAGTCACTTGGCGGGGAGAAATTGTTGCGACAAGCAGTACTAGGAGGAGCAAGACGGATGCTTTGTCAGGCATCATTGCTAAGTGCTAATACATACATGGCTCCAACAAGTTTCTCCAATCCAATATATAATAAAGGCAAGCAGTAGCCACTTTCTTATAATAATAGTTTAATGCGTGCATGGATATGAAGTTAAATGTTCGATCAGCCATTGAGAAAGTTGGATATCTGTGGCAAGATATGTCACTATTTATGTACTATAATTAGTACTATACCAGAACCTTTTAGACAAATAGATTCTCATATCCATAACCAAGATATGTTATCATTTATGGTTTATGAAAATTGATTTACTATGACAGAACATTTTCTAGCGGGGTTGATGTAAAATGGAAAATATGGTGCACGGATATTGATTCCTACGTATACTCCATCTATCTTGTAATATAGTATATTATATATTACAGATATTTTAGAACATATTAAGAGAGAATACAAAAGATGTATATAATGCAACTATTTAACGTTATTGTGATTTATGAATTAAATGACAGGTATCAAAATAAAACATATCAAATTTGTGCTGCTATTAATGCAAAGAATCTCTTGTCCCACACTGGCCGGGCCGGCGGCGAGGCAGGAGGCGAGCACGAATGCGACGGCGAGGAGCGCCACATCCACATGGCGTGGACACCTTCAGGACGCCATGGCGCCCGCCTAGCAGCTACGTACTACTCGATGTGACGATGTGCAAAATTAAGGTATTGATGGATCGGAGCTTGCTGTGATGTTGTGAAGGTTGGAAGAGCTTGGGGATATATGTCTATATAATATATAGATTGCACTCGGTACTTTGGTGGAGCTTACAACTGCAGCAGGTAGCCAGTCGTTTCTATTCTTCTTGTGTGCCTGCCATGGCCGGAATGCATGCTTGGAAAACAGGGTGCAGCGCGCGGTACGCGAGGGCTCGACTTTTCATTCAACTACCGGAAACAGGGAAACTTATAGAGAAATTTTACAATGATTGAAAAAATATGGACCATTCATCGATAGAAATCCAACGGTAAAAAAAGGAGGTATCAAAGCAAATGTACTCGGAAGTACCAAAATTATGGAGACGGTACTAAAATAAGTGGAACCAGTACCAAAATTAGTAGGATCAGATCTAGATTTTTATTATTTAATTATATCAGAATAAGGGTAAATTTGGAATATATCCTAGACGGTGACGCTGCTGCCGCCCCTCTTCCTCCTCCTCGTCGCTCTCGCCCTTGCTCTGTCTCCTTCCAGCTTGTTCTATGCTTCGGTGCCGGGGAGCAAGTTTTTACTAGCGAAACACTAATCAACCTGTCCGGCGTGAGTATTGCATGTTGCGAGCTGCGGTGCCAAGAAATGAGTTTGGAGAGCAGTCTTGCCGGGGCAGGGGATGCGACGGCAGAGGATCAGGGCTGCTGAACGGGTGCGGGGGATGGTGCCACCCGCTCTCTGACCGCTACACACGCAGAGACTGGCTTCGATGGGCGGTGAAGACCATCGCGGCCAGGCTGGAGAGGGTGCCGTCATGCCTGTCGGACCTGTCCAGACACCCCCTGCTTCTTCAAGAACTCGCTCTGTCAGGAGCTTCTGCAATCGATCGGTGGCTGCAACGCTAGTCGAGGACACCGAGCTCAGTGCATCACGTCGACACGTCATCTGTGGAGTTTTGGCATGGACGCCGTCATTGTTGTTCTTGGCCGCGCGGCGCAGCATCACGTCGAGACAGCTGCCGCGAGCCACTCCTCTGTAGCCTCCTCTCCTCGTCTTCGGCTTTGCCAGCCGCAGTACAAGTGTACAACACATCGCAGTTACAGGCAATGCAGCACCCGATGCCATGGGCCTGCACGCTCTTTTCCCTCTCTCCTCGATGAGAAACCTCTGGACGACGGCGCAGCGCGGCTTCAGGTTGGCGCTTTTCCTCTCCCCGCCGAAGCCCACGGACCAATATACCCTCGAGAATAAATTTTAATTTCTATAAATATTCTTGCTCAATTAAATGCCAAGCAAATAAGAAAAAAAAGGAAATACCTAGAAGTACCATGGTACTTTTCCAACCACTGTAAAAGGCCTCAACTTTATAACGTTCGGAGTAGCTACCGAAGTAGTTCTACATTTAGGACAGATCATGTTTTTTTCTTAAATTTGATCGATTTTATTTAATCTACCATTATATCCTCAAATAAGTTTACTATAAATATATACACTATATAATTATAATCTAAGTATACTTAGTCGACGTCGTAGATGTTATTTTCATTAATTTTTTAGTCAAGTTGTGCACTCTTTGGAAAATGAGAATGACATTATTTTTTGAGATAGAGGGAGTATATATGGTTAGAGAAGAGGTGGTAATGGATTAGAATCCAAATCCAAATGGAGAAGTCCAATTAAAATCTAAGGAAAAAAGGCCAACATTTAACATAAATTCAATTCCAAATGACCAATGTCTTATCTAATCCAATCCAATTACTTTAAAATCCAAATCCATCCACGACAATCCAACAATAGCTAAAGTAATATGTCTACGTTTTGACTTCATGTCTAAAGCTGGATCTCGAAAAGAAAATCTCTCACGTTCACACTTTAAATTTTTAATGAAATTAATTGAATTTTGTTGGAGACGATGATGATTTTATATATATGACAACAGGCTAATTTATGTATATTGGTTTGGCTATATATAATAGGGAACTCCATGTCAAAAGGCGAACCGTAGGAATACAAATATTGCATTCACATCTAATTTTTTTTAATAAAACTGACCGTAATTTGTTTGAAAGGACTCGCTCTAATAACCGTCTACTATGTGTATATTAGTGTCGCAAAATCAACAAATGAGTTCCACATTGAAAACCTAAGCTAGACATGAGAGACCGGGCCCTTAGGTCCAAAGATATCAAACGGACATTGGACTTTTTGAATTGATCTCCAATAAATTTTAATTTGAACATCATCGGATACCATGGGGATAGATATCCAAATCAAAATAGATCTTATGTAAGTATATCCAAAACACAAATATCTAATTTAATTTTGGATGATCCAAATTCAGTACCAGCTCTGTCTATACATGGTGGTATGTAGGTTGTTGTCCATCGTTATCTGTGCAGAGCTCATCATTGTCATCGTCATCGTCACCCGACCCATTTCCATTGACGACCCGCACAAAAGTTGACTTTCTTTGAAGATGCATGACACCTGGAGACTGGCCGAGAGATAGAATAAGATGTGCACCGAGGAACGTTCCCACAACGCACGCCAGCTAACTGGTGTCGTTCTTCTGTTTCAATATCTTATTTTTTTTATATATTTTCACTAGTGTGTTTTAAACCTGCACGTCACCTGACCTCTATACCGCATTACCGCTGCAGGATTGAGATCGAGAATAATAACAGCTGGGACACGTTTCTTCTACCTCACGCGTGTCGCCAGAGAACTTCATGATCATATATGATTAAAAAAAGGATTAATTGATATAAGTAACAATAACTAGGAAGAATATTAGCATATAATAATATAATTATGGGAGGTCACATTATTCATATTTTAAGTACAAATAAAATTGAGCAACTTTTTTAATTATGCGTTGTCTAAAAAAACATGTGTACCTACTACATTGTATATTTGATTAGCACCTAATGAAACGGTTAATTATTTTTCACTTTGTAGGAACTTGTGACGCCTAAGAGGGGGTGAATTAGGCAACTTAAAAATATACTCTAACTATGGCCTCTAATTCCACCTTAGCAAAACATATGCAAGAAAGTAATCTATCTAAATGTGCAACTACGGTGTTGCTATCTCTACCGCAAAAGAGTCTTGCAACCTAGGTTTCAATCCTATCAAATGGCCTATCAACTAAGCTAGGAAAGTAAAGCACACAACCTAGGTAACAACGTTAATGCGGAAGGTAAGGATGAGGTAGAGATGCAAACTCCCGTCGACGACTCTGGCATTTTTACCGAGGTATCGAAAAGCGCTCAAACTTTCCCCTAGTCCTTGTTGGAGCCCCTCGCAAGGAATCCCTCGCAATGGCCAAGCTCCCGGTCGGGTAACTCCGTGGATAGCCCCGGGCCTTCCCCACGCGCAAGTGGGTCTCTGGTGTGCCTTCCGGCAAGCCTCTCCTAGAAAGCTCCCCGCCATCTTCACTTCCGGCCGAACCACCGTGGGCCCTGTTCCCTTCGGTACACGGTGGCGGCCACACCACAAACACGGTTGGTGTGGTCTCGCAAGACTTACAAGCTCCGCCGAATACAAAACACGGTGCGCACAAGCACCTTTGGTTTAGAGGTATGCAAACCTCACTAGCAACTAGACCTAAGCCTAGACCAAGCGCATATGAGCAAGGTCTAACTAACCTAAGCACTTCGCAAGGCACCTACGCCAATCACCAAGTGATCTTTAAGCTCCATGCAAGTGGGAAGCACAAATGTGGTGTAGCAACACCCTACTATCTTTCATCAGCTCCCACATACTCCAAATGGCCGGTTGAGATGGTATTTATAGCCCCCAAGTGGAGAGCTAGCCGTTGGAGATGATATTCACTTTTCTGCGTGGTCACCGGACAACAACGTGCGGGCACCGGACAAGGGGTGGCGGTGCCCTAACGGTTGAATTGCAACGGCTATTTCAAACTAGCCGTTGGACAGGTGGGCACCAGACATATGGTGTCGGTGCACCACCCTAGGGGTGGCGGTGACCACCTAGGCCAACCACCAAAAACTGCACTCTCTAGAAAAAAGTGGCGGTGCCACCACCGGACAGTCCAGTGACCATGGATGTACCTTCTTCAGCCCAAAACTAAAGACCACCACTTCAATCTTGTAGAGCATTTCAATAGCTTTCCAAAAAGTCCTAGATCATCAAAATCGGAGTTCGGAGCTAGGAGTTATACCCAAAATACGAAAGAGTGGTGCTGCTGGAAAAATAGGGCGGTGACAGGGGCAGTGCCAGGTCCGATGCACACAGTGTTGTCTGGTGCCAGCGCAGATTTGGCCCTTTGTTAATATCTTCGTGATCCTTCTTCTGGGCTTCTTCATCTTCGCGTCTTGGACTCCTAGCTTCATTTCTAGGTTGATCACACATCCTCTAGTGTCTTTCTTTGAGTGTTAATCATATTCTTCACGTTCCAATCTTGGTCCAATCCGCATTTGCATCCTTTTGCACTATAAAATAAACACTGGCAAATTCATTAGTCCAATTTGGTTGTGTTGATCATCAAACACCAAAATCAAAGTAAATGGGCCAAAGGTCCATTTTCCTTACAATCTCCCCCTTTTTGGTGATTGATGCAGCACGACCAAAGCAAGCAAATAATAATAGATGCAAAAATTTAAAAACTATCTACTTGCTAGGATGCAATGCAAAGGCAAGTTTTTACGATGCAAAAAGCTCCCACTTGTGAAAATTTTGAAAACTTATCTTGCCCTTGCAAATGTTCCCATGTGGCATTATGGATTTAAGCCTCCCTCTAACTCCATAATCCACTATTCTCCCTATCTTGGACCATTGCCACTTGCAAATTATTATGATTGGGCTTGCTTTTGGTCCTACAAATTCTCTCCCTTTGGAATCAAACACCGAAAAGGAAGACATTAGTAGCACAAGAGAGGGTCAAATTTTGTGATCCTTTATAAGTGGAGTGGAATAGGTCACAAAATTTGACACTCACATTACATAGACTAAGCTCCTCCTAAATATATGCATACATATGATGGAGGATGTAGTATATGCATAATTGGAAAATTAATGCTCAAGGGAGTTTAATCTATATAATGCATGGAGAAAGTATATAAGTACCAAAGTGAAATCAACATGATGATATCAGTTTAGAAATACCACATGTAGAAACCAATTTGATTGACACCACTAATGGGTGGTGGATTTTTGAAGCATGATGCTTATCTTCGGGGACTCCATTTTCCTTGCAATGAGACTACTACACACATGGTAAGCTTGAAAAAGTGTTAGTCTCAAAGCATCCAAGTTGTAGAGTAACCTCCCCCTAAATTTATGCACACAGGTATGGAATACTTGTAGGAGACATGCACATTGATTTTGAAATAAAAAATACCACTTGAAAGATGACATCACATGAATGTGAGAATCATTTTCAAAAATGGTATTCGGGGGGAAGTTATCTACAATTTGGACTTTGGCACATATTAGATAAACAATTGTAAAACAAGCTATGTGTCATGCTCCTAAGCAATTTAAACCATGTAGGTTTGATCCAAGGGTTAGGAGTGAAACCGAGCAAGCCTACCATATGAAATACCATGGGAAGGGGAATTTGGGTCCATAGTATTTACTAACCCACTTGGCAATTACCTTGTCCATCATGATGCACCCCATGAAATGCATCTAAACTTTGCCAAGTCTCCAATTTCCCCAAGTCCATTGGACTTCTCACTTCTCCTTCAGGATCCAAACCATCTTGGTGCTCTTCATGTTGGAAATAATCTCTTTTGGCACCCAAACACGTTTGGTCCTATTATTGGCTTGCTTGTTCACCTTAATGGCTACCACCTTGTCATTCTTCTTCTTCAAGAGATAAGGTGTGGAGGCCTTCTTGTTCACCTTGTTGGTGTAGGTGTTGGAGAGCTTGCTTGCTTGCTTTTTGTTTTTCTCTTTCTTCTTAGCTCCTCCCCCATTCTTCACCTTGCACTCATAGGACTTGTGGCCTTCCTTGTGGCATACATAACAAACCACGGTTTGTCCTTCATCAAGCTTCTTCACTCCCTTGATGGTGTTATCTTGATGAAGTTGGGCTTGATTCATTTTGCCTTTTACTTGAGTCAAGTCCTTAGTAAGGCGAGCCACTTCTTGCTTGAGTTGCTCATTCTCCATTGCAACCTCTTGTGTGCATGTATCTACAATAATTTTCTCAACACAAACTTGGTTGCACAAGGGTGAGTCTAAAAGATCATTGCAAGAAGTAGAGGCATCCTTTTTAGACATGTCAAAAATTAAACTTTTCTTTTTAGGTGCCTTGGTGGGGGTTGTATTGATGGCTTCAAGATTAGCAACTTTATTTGTTAGCTCATCACAATGTTTGCACATGGTTTCCAATTTGGCAAGCAAATTTTTATATTCATCTTGTGAGCTAGCTAACTTTTCTTTTACTTTTTAATTTTTCTTTACAAGTTGCTCATCATTAATTGTGCATGCATTTGTTGTTGCACTAGCCTCAAATTGCTCAATTTTAGTAGATAGCTCCATATTAAGATTGGCAAAGGTTTCATATTGTTCAAGCAAAGTAACATAAGTTTGTTGTGAGCTATCTAGTTTTTCTTTCATTTTTCAAGCTTCTTTTGTTGACTAGTGCAAAGCTTAGCATAGTTAAGATTTCATCATAAAAAGGTAACATCATCACTATCACTATCATTGTCACTATCACTAGGGATAGGCGTTTTGTTACCTTGTGCCATAAGGCACAAACGTGAAGTACTTGATGATGAGTGCTTGTGCCCTCGCCTCTTGTGGTGGTCTTCTTCTTCACTTGAAGAATCATCCCATGACCTTTATTGATGTGAGGGCTTTGTTCTTGCATGCCTTCTTCTTTGTCTTAGGTGTGGGCTTGTTTGGACAAACTTCCACAAAGTGCCCCAACTCGCCGCATCCATAGCATCCTTTCTTTCTTTGCTCATTTCTTTGATTGGTGAAGATAAAATCTTGAATTTGGATGGGCACACCCTTGACATTGAGCCTTTGGATCATCTTCTCCACCTTGTTGATGAGTTTGATTGATTCTTCATCAAGGTTGGAGGTGGAGGAGGAAGATTGATCATCATCACTTGATTCTTCATCATCATCATCCTCATCTTCTTCTTCATCACTTGAGGAGCTTGAGCTTGAACTTGAATCAAGTTGATTTCCTTTCATCTTCTTTTTCTTACTACAACCGAGAGCTTTGCCTTTGCTTGATGAAGAGGCTTCTTCTTGACCTATTTTGCGTGACATCTCAAATGCCACAATCTTGCCAATCACAATGGCCGGGGTCATGGAGCTCAAGTCCTCCAAGTTATGAAGGATGGTGATGATGCTTGCATATTTCTTTTGTGGTAGCACAGTGATGATCTTCCTCATGATGTCCACATCACCTAGCTTTGCCAATCCTATAGAGTTGAGCTCATTGATGATTAGATTCAAACGAGAATACATATAATGAACAAGCTCATCTTCTTTCATTTCAAAGGAATCATAACTTTGTTGTGCTAGGCAATATTTTTGCTCATGGACATTACTTGTACCATCATGGAGCTCTTGAAGTTTTAACCAAATTTCATGTGCTATATTTAGAGTGAACACTTGGTTAAACACATCCATGCTAAAAGATTCAAACAAGCAATTTTAGCTCTAGCATTGAAATGAATTTCTTTTTCTTCACTCTTGGTGGGTTTATCGGGATTCTTAATGGGTTTCCCGTCACGAGTGACTCTCCAAACAACTAATCAACCGCCTCAAGGTGACATGCCATTCTAGCTTTGTAGTAGGTGAAGTTAGTGCCGTCAAAGTACGGAGGCCCAGATGTATCCAACCTAACCTCTCTTAGTAGCGTCAGCTCAACGACGGTTAAGCCAAAAGTCCAAATTGAGCCAACCGGCTCTAATACCACTTGTAGGAACTTGTGACGCCTAAGGAGGGGGGTGAATTAGGCAACTTAAAAATCTACTCCAACTATGGCCTCTAATTTCACCTTAGCAAAACCTATGCAAGAAAGTAATCTATCTAAATGTGCAACTACGATGTTGCTATCTCTACCGCAAAAGAGTCTTGCAACCTAGATTCCAATCCTATCAACTAGCCTATCAACTAAGCTAGGAAAGTAAAGCACACAACCTAGGTAACAACGTTAATGTGGAAGGTAAGGATGAGGTAGAGATGGAAACTCCCATCAACGACTCCGGTATTTTTACCAAGGTATCAAGAAGCGTTCAAGCTTCCCCTAGTCCTCATTGGAGCCCTCGCAAGGAATCCCTCTCAAGGGCCAAGCTCCCGGTCAGATAACTATGTGGATAGCCCCAGGCCTTCCCCACGTGCAAGTGGGTCTCCGGTGTGCCTTCCAGCAAGCCTCTCCCGGACCACTCCCTGCCGTCTTCACTATCAAGCTTCCGACCGAACCATCGCGGGCCTTGTTCCCTTCGGTACATGGTGGTGGCCACACCACAAACACGGTTGGTGTGGTCTCGCAAGACTTACAAGCCTCGCCGAGTACAAAACACGGTGCGCGTATGCACCTTTAGTTTAGAAGTATGCAAATCTCACTAGCAACTAAACCTAAGCCTAGAGCAAGCGCATATGAGCAAGGTCTAACTAACCTAATTACTTCGCAAAGCACCTACGCCAATTACCAAGTGATCTTTAAGCTCCATGCAAGTGGAGAGCACAAAGGTGGTGTAGCAACACCCTACTATCTTCCCTCAGCCCCACACACTCCAAATGGCCGGTTGAGGTGGTATTTATAGCCCCCAAGTGGAGACCTAGCCGTTAGAGATGATATTCACTTTTCTGCATGGTCACCGGACAACAACGTGCGAGCACCGAACAAGGGGTGGTGGTGCCCCAATGGTTGAATTGCAATGACTATTTCAAACTAGCCATTGGACAGGTGGGCACCGGACATATGGTGGCGGTGCACCGCCATAGAGGTGGCGGTGGCCACCTAGGCCAACCACCAAAAACTGCACTCTCTGGGAAAAAGTGGTGGTGTCACCACTGGACAGTCCGGTGACCATGGCGGTGCCTTCTTCAGCCCAAACCTAAAGACCACCACTTCAATCTTGTAGAGCATTTCAATAGCTTTCTGAAAAGTCCTAGATCAACAAAATCGAAGTTCGAAGTTAGGAGTTATGCCAAAAAATACGAAAGGGTGGTGCTGCTGGAAAAATAGGACAGTGATAGGGGCGGTTCTAGGTCCGGTGCACACAATGCTGTCTGGTGCCAGCGCAGATTTGGCCCCTTATTAATATCTTCGTGATCCTTCTTCCGGGCTTCTTCATCTTCACGTCTTGGACTCCTAGCTTCATTTCTAGGTTGATCACACATCCTGTAGTGTCTTTCTTTGAGTGTTAATCATATTCTTCACGTTCCAGTCTTGGTCCAATCCGCATTTGCATCCTTTTGCACTATAAAATAAACACTTGCAAAATCATTAGTCCAATTTGGTTGTGTTAATCATCAAACACCAAAATCAAAGTAAATGGGCCTAGGGTCCATTTTCCTTACACACTTCTTAATTATAATAAACAAATTTTAAAAATAATGCACACTAAATTAATATTTTACTAATTATTGTTTATGCAAACTTAATCCCATCTTTAAAACAAAATAATAAGAATGTCGATAATAAAAATAATTCTAATCCCAACTCTAAATCTAGATCCAAACCCAATACTTACCTAAAAACTAATTAATAGGCCATTAACACGGTCACTAGATAAGGGGAGAATCTTATTCCCCTACTAAATTTATCCTAGTACATTCAAGGATTTGATCTAATTTCTTCCATAAATGCCTCACCCACTATACAAGAGAGAGAAAATCAAAACCCTAATTAAGCACTAATCTACCACTAGAACTTCAAAAGGAAGTTTGTGATAGCGTTTATATACCTTCTAGAACCTCCTCCACGACAGGAGTCAAAAATCAAAAACATTCCCTCTTGAGCATCTTGAGTACTGAAAACATTCTTCCAATCCAAGATTTTAAGCAAAAGTGAAAAAAAACACCTCCAATAACTCCCAAATCTACCTCCCAATCTTTTCGCACATAGAAAAAAAACTACCCCTGCACGCGTAAAGTTACGCGCACTCTGCGTCACGCAGATCCACTCGTGGTAGGTTTCCGGCTCTTCTGCTCCGCAGGCGACGCTTGCCTGCTTGGGCGGCCCCACGATGCTGCAGGTCGTCGAGGTCGCGCTGCAGCACCCTAGTACACCGTGTCGTCGAGGGTGTGCGCACCAATGCATCCCACGCCAGCCACCCGGCTGCATCCACGTGTCCCCCCCATGTACGACATCATGTACACCACCCGCACGTATGGCTTCCACATCCGCTTCCGCGCGGCTATATATGGGCAACGGGCCAGCCCGGCCCGGCACGGCACGGCCCGATGGGGGTCGGGCCAACAAGGCACGCCGTGCCTATTAGGCACGCGGGCCTGGCTGACGACCCAGGCACGGCCTATCGGGTTGATTTTTGTGTCGGGCCGGCCCATCAAGCACGACACCTATAGCTCTCCAGGCCATCTCGCAACCCGAGCGGATGAACCATAGGCCGACGCCGAGGTAGGGACAGGGAGGAGGCACCGTGGCAACGATATGGGGAGCAGACGCCCTCGCGCCGGCCGTCGAGGGAGAGGAGAGGGGCAGGGAGGCGACATGGCTAGCAGTAGCAGGACAGTGGTGGAGGAGGCGACGTTCGACAAGTTGTGGGCGAGCAGATCCGCTCATGGCAGGTTTTCGGCTCTTCTGCTCCGCAAGCGGTGCTTGCCTGCTTGGGCGGCCCCGCGGTGCTGCAGGTCGTCGAGGTCACGCTGCAGCACCCTAGTACACCATGTCGTCAAGGGCGTGCACACCAATGTATCCCACGCCAGCCACCCGGTTGCGTCCACGTGTCCCCCCATGTACGACATTATGTACACCACCCGCACGTACGGCTTCCACATCCGCTTCCGCGCGGCTATATATGGGCAACGGGCCAACCCGGCCTGGCACGGCACGCCCCGATGGGGGTCGGACCAACAAGGCACGCCGTGCCTATCAGGCACGCGGGCCTGACTGACGACCCAGGCACGGCCTATCGGGCCGATTTTCGTGTCAGGCCGGCCCATCAAGCATGACACCTGCAGCTCTCCGGGCCAGCCCGCAACCAGAGCGGATGAACCACAGGCCGATGTCGAGGTAGGGACAGGGAGGAGGCGCCGCGGCGACGATATGGGGAGCAGACACCCTCGCGCCAGCCGTCGAGGGAGAGGAGAGGGGCAGGGAGGCGACATGGCTAGCAGTACCAGGACAGTGGTGGAGGAGGCAACGTCCGGCGAGTTGGGGGCGAGTAGATCCACGAGAAGGAGGTGTCGGGCGAGCCTAGGTGGGAGTGATGAGACGGTAAGGTTTGGCCGTCGGGAGGTGAGGAAGATGTTGACTCACACGGCTCCCTCTGAGCGACTCGAGCGGCTCTGGAGCAGAGGAGAGGTAAGGGAGAGAAACTTAGGGTTTGAAAGTGAAAGGACATATGGGCTGGGCCGAATTTCATATTTAGAGGCTTGACAATTTGACGGGCCACCACCGGGCCGCCCTCTTTTTATCAGGCCGTGTTGTACGTGCTGCCCGACGTGCTTGGGTTGCAGCCCAAACACGGCCCTAAGCATCGGGTCGTGCTGGCCTGGGCCAACCCACCACCGGGCCGTGCCGTGCTCATGCCGGGCTGCCGCGCCCAGGCTGCGTGCCCATGTATACGCGTGGCTGCCTGGGCTGGCGCAACAACTGAGATACGCTGACTTTGCTTTCTTGTGGACTGTGGTACACGTACGTACAACGTACTGTCGCTTCTTGTGGCTGCGAGCTGCTGCGGCCCAGAAGGAGACGACCACGACCATGATGCGAGCATGCGCTAGGGGTGATCTACCGGAAAAGAGGCGCGCGGCGGCGATGCATAGATGCGACCGGCCTTGCGATGTCGTGAAAAAAAAAAACAAAAAACCGTCCTGAAGAAAAATTCTAGTGGCATCAAATTTTGATAATTTAGGAGTGAATTATTGAAAATTATTGGAGATCGTTTTATTTATTGCTCCTAATTTTTTTTTAGTTAGAACACACCATGGTTTTGGGAAAGAGTATTGGGAACTCTTGAGATGCTCTTAGTTTTGCAATTTTTTTGAGGTAGCCCAACGCCCTCCTTCCTTCCTTCTTTCCTGGATTGTATAAAATGCCTCGAAGAAAAAGGAGATTGCTATATATGCTTGGAGCATTAGTAGAGGTGGTTCTATATATATATAGATGCGTCTCTACAAATGCATCTTTAGAGATGTCTGGTATTATCTATGTCATAGTATGGCTGCCATGTGGGTCCAGGACATGTTGTCAAGAGGAGCTTCAGCTACAAAAGGGAAAACAGGAGTCCAAGTCAGGCATTAAACAATTGAACACAATTCCTCTGCCTCTTAGTTACTGTACTCCTTCCTCCTCTAGCCTCCCTTCCTCTTGTACCCGGATTATCTACTTCCAGTTCTTCTAGATCCTTCTAGTACCTTCCTCTAGCATCTATTCTCTTGCTTGCTACTTATTCCCAACTTTCCATCTCGATTGTATCGCATTGTTAGAGTTGTTGGTGAAGTAGCACATCGGTTGCTAACAATTGGTATCGGAGACAGTCGATTCTCGCTCTACCACCATGAATCAATCTCTCCAGCTTGTCTTCGATGAGATCCACCGGACGTTCGCCGAGATGCACAAGAAGTTCGACGAGTCTGATGCTCATTGGGACCGGCGCTTCGCCAAGCTCCTGGCCACGCAGAAGCAGCAGGATGCCGCCGAGGACCTCCACATCGGTTCCCCCAAGTAGATCGATGCCGAGGTGGTCGCCGATAACTAGGGTGGGCTCTTCAAGCAACCCGCCCACATCCCGAAGGTGCACGACTTCGATCTCTCCGATGCCCATCCCCTCGAGGCTGCCTCCGCATTCTCCAGCACCGACGCCGACGAGCCCCACGACGACACCCCAGAGCGGATCCCTGCGGCGCGGGTCGATGCCATGGTGGTACCTGACAACTGGGGTGGGCTGTTCGAGCAACCTGCCCACACCCTGGTGGAGCGCGACTTCGTCCCCTCCACCGAAGTCTGCATCGACTCCGTCCTCTCCGGCACCGGCCAGTGGTTCGCCTCCATCTCCAAGTACCAGGGCTCGCTCCTCTCCGTAATCTCCACCGACTCCATCGCGCTCGCCTGCGTCATGCCCACGCCCGCTGCTTCCGCCGCCGCTTCCGTTTCCGTCAAGGTGGATGCGCCCATGGAGACTTCCCCAGGGAAGTACCAGCGCCAGATCCAAGAGTTCGAGAAGCCACCCTCGTCGTCGTCCCGGGCCACCATGGCGGAAGAAGAGGCGCTCCGCGCCATCCTGTTCGACGGCTACAGCGGCTCCTTCGGGACGGCGTTCGCGCAGGCCGTCCAGAAGGAGCGGGTCGCGAAGCAGGAGGCACAGCGCTCCGGGTTCCTTGTCACGCGCATCAAGCAGGAGAGGCACGTCTCCATTGTCCACGCCGAGGTGTTGGGCGCCAGCGACTGCGTCTTCGTCATCGTCAACCCTGAGTCCCGCGGCTTCCCGCCGTGCCACTTCGTCCACGCGAAGCAGTTCCTCATGGCCAGCGCCGACGCTGTGGGGAATTCCGAGCTGCGCTACGTTCGCCTCACCTTCCGCCTCGGTTCTGTCGAGTGTGTACTCCATGCCACCCCACTCGGGGGCTACGATGGCTCCCTCGACGACAACCCGGAGTCCGCCTTCACCCACCTCGGCGCGCCACTCGACCGAGCTGTCGGTCGGGATGGCCAGGCAATCGCAGCAGCCACTGCGTTCCGCGCAGATGCTATAGGCGCCGCTGGTGGTGGGCTGTGGCTGCGGGCTCAGCTCTGACTGTCGCTGAGGCAGCTAGCAACACGACGCCGCTGCACCGCCGACCACCTGTTCGACAGATTGCCCAGCAGCCGGCCACTGCTTCCTCTACGGCGCGGGAGAAAGGACGGGGAAAAGAGCGGGCACGCGCGGGCAGAGATTAGGCGCGCTTGCGGAGAGGAACGCGGGAGAAATCATAGAGCAGAGGAGCGCTCGCGGGGAAGACGGACCTACCTGCTCGCCCGCGCGAATGCGTTCGCCCACGCCGCCGAGAGAAGCTGCTACCGGCGAGCCTCCGCCTCCTCCCCTGTTCCCCATCCGCGCAAGGAGCAGCCGGCGGCGGGCTGTTGTTTCCCCGTCACATCCTCTTGTCCTCCATCGAGCAAGACACGGAGCCGCCGCCCCGCCTCCATTCTTCCTCCAGCAGGACCCGAGCCGCCTTCTTCCCCTCTTCCCCATCCGCGCGGAGCAGCTGCCGGAGGGCTGCTGTGTCCCCGCCGCCTCCTCTGGTCCTGCATCGAGCAGGACACAAGCCGCCGCCCCGCCTCCGGTCTTCGTCGAGCAGGATCGAGCCGCCCTCCTCCGGTCTTCGCTCTCCAGGTAATGCTCTGTATTTTTCTACTTGCCTCTGCCCTCTAGCCTCTTCTGTCTTATGTCGAGCAGGACAGCAGCATGGGAAACAAAACAACAAACAACAGCAATTGCTCAGCGCTTGGTGCTCTTCTATATTTTTCTACAAGTGCTCAGTGCTGGCCTCTTCTGGACAGCAGCTGGCCGATTTGTTTATATTTGCTACTACTGTAGGATGGCAGTGCTGGCCTCTTCTGGACAGCAGCTGGCCGATTTGTTTATATTTGCTACTACTGTAGGATGGCAGTAAGGTGTCGCCTCACCTTACGCCTTACTCGCTTTAGCGTAAGGCGGTAGTTGGTCGCCTCGTCTTGCTTTATCGCCTTAAAAACATTGGCTTAGATCTACTGGGATTATTTGACAACCTATTTATGTACTAATTTGTGTACTAGTTACTTTTCTGTACCAGTCTATACTATTCTATTAATTACTAGCTATGCAACAAAATGTCCTTGTGATTTCCAAGGAGGCTATGGAGTTTGATCCTGAAGCTTGGTTCACACATGATGCTACGTTTATATAGTTATGATTGCATAACTTTGAGAATTTTCTTTGTGTTTACAACTTTGCAAGATTTGATTAGTGACTTACATGACATCTAGCTTTTGATTTTTTTTAGTTTACTTCTGTGCATCTATGTGGATGGTGTCTCCTCCAAGTTTAAAATTATGATTTTTCGTTGCTAAGAAGCAAGTAGATAGTTCATACACATTCAGGAGCTTAAATATAACATTGTTTTTTTCTTCAGTCCATCTGTGATGCCATTATTTTCAAAGCCTCCTGTGTTCAAAGCTTGGCATACCTGAATGGCTTGTTTTTTAATTAGTTGCTGAGAGCTGAATGGTTCCAATAGCCGATTTTAAAGGGAAACTCTGCATGTAGTGTGTGATGTGTATCTTTTTGTTCTTACATGATCTTTTATTGCTGTTTTGATCTGTCGAGAATTGAGGTACCATGCACAGATGTATATGCACTTTCTAGAGTCTAGACTGCATCTGAATTTTACCTTTAAAATTGATGTACCGTGCACAGATGTATATTGCTGTTCCTATTAATTAGAGGGAAACTCTGCCTTGAAGATAAATATCTTAATGAATTCGAAGAAATTAGTCCATATTAATTCCCAGTAAGAAACAAAAGACACCTTATATTAGTATGAGGCATGATATTTATGAGTTTGTCTTTTTAGTTTATAGGCCCATTTTTTCCGAAAGGATGTATATATACATTGATATTTACATTCTCATGCAGCTGTTCCAGTAGAAAAAAACTTGGATGCAACTTATGATCTCGGTGTCCAGTTTATGATCTGTGCCCAGTAGTACCTATGCTTATGATATTTGAACTCACTATCTGTATTTTATTTACTGCAATGGTCTGTGTTGCTATGTTGACTATGATATTTTTTTTGTCACCCTTAACCAATATTTCTTCCTTTAATCAAACCTGAAGTACATATGTTCTTTGGCTATGTTTCTCTCCTTAAAACCGCTGTGTTTGATTTATTATCATGTGGTTCACCTGCGCCTGCGTACCTCCTGTTTCTCTTTTTTTTTTTTGTCTTCGTGTAGATGTAACGAACACACTTGATGTAGACTTACAGAGAGAAAACCGACAGAACTTCCTTTGCCTGTTACGCAATTCTGAATGCATGTAACGCTCTATCCTCTGTTTTTAAGAGTTATATAGAGGCTTTTACACTAATCACAGTTTGCAATTTTTAAATGTTATAGAAGCTTTCATTTTCAATCACATTGACCATCTAGTCTAGTTTTCATTTTCCAATTTTATAGAGGCTTTCACTTTTAATCATAGTCCTTGTAAGCTGATTCTTCGTCTTTGAAAGCACAGTAATTCTGTACAAGTCTTTTAAAAAATTACTATGCCTATTAAACATAATATATGAGATATAAGTTTGTCAACCGGGAATATTCTATTTTGTTAAGCAGATTTATTGTTTCTATGGCAAATTTATAGTTTACCATCCTGCTGCTGCTTCAAGAAAGGGCTTATCAGGTTATTCCCATCTAAAATCTGATGGAATTTGGCATTGAGGAATTCACAGAATCAAAATATAAGGTACTTACGATTTCTGTTGTGTGTTTCTTTCAGTTCTTCACTTTTCTATTTGAAGAACATCACTAACACAGTTTTTTCCGGAAGTTTGACATGCCAAATGATGTAAGGCTTTCAGCCAAAAGGGTTTCTGTTCTCCACAATCTTTGCCAAAAGGTTAGTACCATTATGCCTTGCATGGTACTTGTTTAATGTGTGATCATTGGTTTATTCACCACTAAATATATTATTTGTGTGTGTTGGGTCTAAACAACTTCCATTGTCCTTATTTTTGCTAAGTAATTACCTGCATGTAGTATACGTGCTCTCTGTAGATAGCCAAAGTGAAATTATCAAATTAAATGCCATCGTTTGTGCATGTAGTATACGTGCTCTCTGTAGATAGGGTGGATTAGTCAAAGAGTCATTAGGAATAAGAATGGAATCCGGTTCTATTAATTATCCTTTGGATCTGTAGAACTAATTTCCCAAATGCAGCCACTCTTTTTCTTCAGGTCCAAAATGGACCTGCCATTACAACCATACTAGTTTCGTCAATTTTCAAATGACATGTGGTTTGCCAGATTTTAGGTGTTTGATCTTTTTTTTGAGCAATATTTTAGGTGTTTGATCTGAAACTTTTATTTCGTGCAGTAACAGTGGTAATATGAAAAATATCAAAGTAGTAGCTGTATGTGTGATCTGGTCCTATAGAAAACCCACTACTAGGCATGCAAGTATTCCTTGAGTAAATTAATCACATTGTGAAAAAAACTCAGGGAGGCAAACTTAAATTAAACGCTCACACACCATGGCTCCCTCATTTTACTAAGCTTGTTTTATAAGCTGTATTTTTTCAGCCAATAAATAGTGTTTCTCTTACAACAAATCAGCGAACAGTACTTTCAGTCATGACTTTTCAATCAAACGAACAGAGCCTAAACATTTACAGAACTACACTGTTGATTGACTAAATTTTAGATCTCATAACTGTTGGCCTTCTAATTAGCAATATTTTATACTCATGTGCCTCGAACTGCTAATGAGTGCTTACCAATCTATGCTTATGTATTTGGGCTTGTCTTTGTTTTATATGAGACTCTTAAGGATTGTCTTTTCTGATCAAATACTTTTGGACTAGCAAAATGATTATCAGTTGCATGTGGTAACAAGGTTTGCTGAAGATCTGTAGCTGGTATTATAGGCTAAAATGCCATGCAGAGGGCAAAGAAAATTTATTTTAAATTAATTACATACTTAAAATTGTTATAGGTTATACTGTTTGAACAAATGTTAACAGAAAAAGTTTAATTACAAATAGAGTTTAATTACAAATAATGATTTCACCTCTGCTATGCTGTGGCAGAAAAAACACTGGGCCTCGTTTAGATGAGAGAATTGGGAAGAAAAACACTGTATCAGAATTCATGTAGCATTTCGTATGTATTTGGTAAAAATTATCCAAATTTTAACTAACTAGGCTTAAAATGTTCGTCTCGCAAAGTACAACAAAACTGTGCAATTAGTTTTTGATTTTATTAACATTTAGTACTCCATGCATTTGCCGACATTTTGATGTGACGGGGAATCTTCTTTTTACACAGTAAAATTTGGGGAGAACCGGGGGAACTAAACAAGGGCTGGCTTGACTAAAAGGACTTGCTGCTTCCAGTGCAGCAGTGCAAGTGCTAAAGACGTGGATGTACTATTATACTGTAGCATGGTAGTATGGTTGCTAAAGTGGATGTACTACATGTACTGTTGTGGATGTACTACATGTACTATATTGTGCTGTAGCAGGATGTGCCTTTCTAGCATGGTAGAATGGTTGACATGGACTTTCATAGGTTGTTTGCGAGTATTGTTATAGTACATGTCTAAATTTGATGTCCTACTCGACGCTCTCTCGGTGTCCATTGTACTGTTTCACTATGCTATTCTCCTTTGCCCCCACCCTACCATATTTGCAATATGTTTTTTGTTGTCATATATTTATACTGAAACTGTCACTTGGAATTTGGAGGCCTTGCAGGTGGTGGTGTCTTGACAAATTAACAACATTTAATTAAACCTTGATTGATTGTATCAGGTGGTAAATGTACATTGCCTTTGTTACGTCTTGAATGACATCAAATTGTATGCTCCAGAAACCAGATTTTGAGCTAAATGAAAATTGAGTTCACTATATTTCTTTAAAGAAAGCTCGCTTACATGTGATAGCCGACAGTGTACACAAGCTTGTATGCTGATTGCTGTGTAACACCCAAATTTTTGCATTATTTCAAAATAGTTAAATTGGTTTATTTATGTAAATTATGTGCGCATTTAAACGTAAAAAATAATAATTTTTATGAAACTAAAATTTATCATAAGGTTAGCTACATGTTGATGCACTCATGCCGATGTATTTTATTTATTGTGATGACTGGTTTTTATCCCAGTACTAAAAGGTTTTAAAAATCTTTTGAAATTGAGTTTGGAAATTGGTTTATAAAAAGGAAAAGGAAAAACTTTTATTTCCTCTCTCTTCCTCACTTTCGGCCTGCTGGCCCAGACGGCCGGCCTGCTCGCCTGCCTCCTCTTCCCTCCCCCGCATTCTTCTTGGGCCGGCCCAAACCGGCTCGGCAACTGCTGCTGCCTCGCTTCCCCTCTCACAGCCACTGGCAGCCGGGGCCCACTCGTCAGCTCTGCACCTCACCTCCAACCGTTCGCATCGCGCGTGTTCAAGCGGAGCCGTCGCCCCGCGCCCACGTTCGGCGTTGTGGGAGCGCCCCCCGCGCCTCGGGCCCTTTAAAGGGAAGCGCGACCCCGTCTCCGCCTCCTTCCCCCACTCCAACTCCCTCTCCCTCGAGTTCACTTGGTCACAAAACCGCAGCACAAACGCTACCGGAGTCGCCGTCCGCCCTTCCGCGTCGCCGTCGCCTCCGAGCCGCCTCTGCCCCGTGTTTTTCGCTCGGTGAGCTTCGCCTCTCTCTCCTCTTTCTCCCCATCCATCTCCCATGCTATATGGTGGCCTCTAGGGCCGGTTTCGCGAGCTCCGGCGAGCTTCCTCCACTGCTGGCCATGGCGAGTGTCGCACCGAGTCTTCTCTGGCCGCGAAATGCACCCCACCGAGGTCGCCGCTCCCTCCTCTTTCCCCCATGACCGTGGAGTTGAAAACCGTGCATCCTAGCGGCCATTTGGGCAATGCCGGCGAGCTTCTCGCCGTCGGTAATGGCGGCAGCGCTGCGCCCCTCCCCAACATCGGCAACCGCACTCTCTCTCTTCCTCCCATCTTTTCTCTGCCGTCCGATCAGAGATCAACGGCCCAGGATGGCCGATACCCCTTCACGGGTAATCTTTCTAAAGAGCCCCTCAGTTTTCTTCTAATACCCCCTGCAGTCCGATTTTAATTTATTATAAATCCAAAAATAGTTCAACTTATTTACAGAATTGCCACTGCATTAAATTGCTTATAAAATTATCGTTTTAGCTCTGATTCGACCCATTCAACTTGCGTTAGTTTCATAATTTTGTAATCTACGCGATGATGCTACTGTTAAACCCATTAGCAACTTTTAAATTTCTTGATTAGGTTAAGTTAATTAACTCACTATAGGAATCTTGTTTAATTCATAACTTTCGCATTATAGCTCTGAATTTCGTGAACTTCGCGTCGATGTGATCGTAGCGAGACGTAGATGATCTTCATAAACTTTTTATCCTATTTTATTTATTGCTGGTGGTACTGTTCTAACTGTAGAATTGTTTTGCTTGTATGTTTGTTTATGGAATGTGTGTTGTTGGTCTGTGTTGATCGACTTCAGACGGTGAGGAGTATTTTAGGAACCCGGATTCGTTCGAGGAGCAGCAGGACTAGCAGGACTTTGTGAACCAAGGCAAGTACAACATGGGCTTACCTTGATATCCTATTCATTATATAATCTACTCATTATGCATGTGTCTAATATTGCTCGACTATAAGGACATCCTAGCCATTGATGACTTGTACCTTGATCCCTATGGGTTTTATTGCACATGGGTAGAATGCTAGTGTTCTAACTAAACATGATCTACACTATGACTAATGGAACCAACGGATAAACATGATGGTAACAATTAAACTATAGGGTGAAGGTGCAAATGATGTTGATCATGTTGCCCTAAACCCTCCGTAAGGACTTATCTGTCGGCAAAAGCTGGGATTGATAGTGCAACCGTGGGGGTCACATGGCTTTGCCTTTAGCTCGGTAATAGGATCTTTTCTAGTTTGTTAGAGGTTACTCGAAAGGGCGTAAGAGGGGCTTGCCACTTTGGGTATAGGACTGCCCCTGTTCTTATGTGTATAGCCGCGAAGGTCTTGTGCCATAGAAAGGGGTTCCTACATCTGCCTACCGAGAAAACCTGGTGGCCCTAACATGTTAGAGAGACCTATGGAAGGCTTCATAGTGTACCCTGTCTGCTCACCTTGGGAGTGTTAGGGGGTCGACGGGCCCCGGGCATTTTAGGCAACATGACTCACAGGTAAAGATGCACAACCTCTGTAGAGTGTTAAAACTATTATAACAGCCGTGCTCACGGTCACGAGCGGCCCGGAAAACTCACAGAATAAATGGTTACCTATTATGTTGTTAATTTATGATGATGATGATGATGATGATAATGTTATAATAATGTTCAATGACTCTATTTAATTTTAGTATTTGATCATGTGGGTTAATTTGGGAGCTTAAGCAAAACTTGATGTTAACAAATGATAAAATGTTGACTTACTAAAAAATGCTAAATGCAGTAAACCGTGTCTACCTTTTGAACCTCATGAATCCCCATGTTATGCTTGTGCAGTACGAAATGTACTCACGCTTGTTCATTTTTTATTTTTGGATAAAAATCCCGGATGGGTAACAGATGGCAGTTGGTATGAGGATTACCCAGAAGATTTCTAGGTTTGAGTCAACTAGTTGACTGTCCCTGTGTTGGAGCTACCACGTCCGAGAGCTATCTTTTATTTTTCGCTTGTGTTGTGTAAAACTACGTGATGTAAGATACACTGTGATGATACTTTCTGTAATTTGTCGATTTATGTGTGCGACTGTCCCTGAGACGCACATAAGGTTTATGCACTTCATTTTGTCCTTAAAAGGAAGTGTGACATGCTGCCATTTGTTCTCCATGTGGCTTAATCACTGATTGCGAAGTGTCACATTTTTAAGAGATTACAATCTAGCCATGCATAAATTCAAGCATGATTTACCCAAACCTTCTTTCATTTATAACCTTCTTATAATGTGAATTGTCTAAACAACTTGAATGTACATACGAAATGCTCCCTTGTTCTAACCACATTGACAACAATTGCAGGTTAGATTGACATGGCACTAACAGTAGGGTGCGGCAAAGCCGCGCCTGGTTTTCTAGTTCTAATTATAGTTTCAATCAAAATATCTAATTTTTTGGTCAAATTTATAGGAAAATATTAATCATTATACCGTTAAATATATATACCATGAAGTTATATTAATCATTATACCTGTTGTGATGTTGTCACATCTCGTCCGACAACGACAACACCTGACACCGGCCACTACATTTTGAAATTTTTTTATGCTTGTATCGTAAATTTTTGCTGGTTGTCGAACGGCCACTTCTTCGTACGACTGACACTACCCGCACTCATGGACCTTTATATTCATCCTCTATACGTTCTAGTCAGCAAGATTCTCTCCTCTATACTCAATTCTCCCGCACCCATCCATCCTCTATATCATCCTCTATCTACTCTATCTACCGTGGAACCCACTTGTCACTTTATCTAAATATATCCATGTGTGATCTAGTTTTGAAGGATTTATTGAGACAAATTTAATGGTGCAATCGAAATTTAATTTGGATTTTTTGGTCCGTGAGTTATATCATTTTTTTCCTTTGTTTAGCTAGTGGGGTCCGCCGCTATAGAGTATAGAGTAAGCACAGTACTACTCTAAATATAGAGTGAGAGAAAGGATAGAGTATCGTTTTAGAGTACCCAGTGCAGCAGTTTTTACTCTATATTTATACTCTAAAGCTTTAGAGTATCGTTTTAGAGTACCAACTGCGGATAGTCTAGTACATGGAGCACGAAATTTTTGCTGGTAGGACGGGCTGCAGTAGTACGGCTATCCTCTTTTGACCACTGTATTTTTTCAATACAGTACTTGACACTTCACGTTTCTTTGAGACCATCTTTCCACTTTTACCCCTATAGACGTACTACATGAAGGTTCTAGAACACTTAAAATAGTAACTTTATAAGAATATTTTGGTCATTTCATTAAAAAAAGTTAGATCAACTTAGTAAACGTGCTTTGGGCCATGTTTAGTTTGCAAATTTTTCTAACCTGATAAATAGTACCACTTTCGTCTTATTTGATAAATATTATCCAATCATGGACCAACTAGGCCCAAAAAGATTCATCTCGTGATTTCCAACTAAACTGTGTAATTAGTTATTTTTTTAGCTACATTTAATACTCTATGCAAGCGGCTAAAAATTAATGTGATAGAGAGAGTGAAAAAATTCTAACTTTTAGGTGCATCTAAACAAGGCCTCGGTCAAAATCGCCAAGTACTTGTATTTGAAAACGGAAGATAGTACTACCTGTCCCAAAATAAGTATCGGTTTTCGTGTCGGTCAACTTTTTTAAAGTTCGACTCGGTTATACACTGCCTTTGCTTCAATAAGTACATTAGTATAGTACATAATTTGGGACGGTGGGAGTCGAACGCTTTTAACTTTGATTAAATATAAATAAGAAAATATTAATAATTACAGTATATAATTAGTATCATTAGATAGATCATTAAATCTATTTTCGTAACAAACTTAAAATGTTGCTAATATTTTTATAAATAAGAAAAATGTTGCTAATATTTTTATAAACCCAATCAAACTTAAAAAGTATAACAGGTACGAAAACCATAGCAACTTCTATTTTGGGATAGAGGTTGTGTTTTAGAACATCACATCAGTACCATTTATGAGCTCATTTTATTCCCTCTGTTCCAAATAAGTACTCAATCTATCCCAAAATAGAAGTCATTCTCGCTTCCCGAGAAATCAACATTTTTTAACTTTAACCAATTATATATAAAAGAATATTAATATTTATACTATATAATTAGTATCATTAGATACATCATTGAATATACTTTCATAATAACCTTTTTTTGGAGATATAAATGTTGCACGTATTTTCTACAAACCTACGCCTTGTTTAGTTTGCCTCAAAGTTCCAAGTTTTTTCACTCTCTCTCCATCACATCAATTTTTAACCGCTTGCATGGAGTATTAAATATAGGTAAAAAAAATAACTAATTACACAGTTTAGTTGGAAATCACGAGATGAATCTTTTGAGCCTAGTTGGTCCATGATTGGACAATATTTGCCAAATAAGACGAAAGTGATACTATTCATCGGGTTGAAATTTTCTTCAATCTAAACAAGGGCCTAGTCAAAGTTGAGAAAGTTGACTTACACGCGTCCCATAACGACTTTCTTTTTGGGGCGGAGGGAGTACATATCGCACACTTCGAGAAGTCAAACTATCAAGTTTAATTAGATTTATAGAAAATAATATTAACATTTGTACCTCTAAATAGGATTAGTATAAAAATATATGATATGGTTAATCTAATGATAATTTTTTATATTATAAACCTTAGTATTTTTTATGTAGATTTGAACAAATTGAAGTTTATTTGACTCCCATAGGTATGGGATATACAGTTATTTGGGAACTGTGGGGGTAGTATTTTAAAACATCACATCGGTACCATCCACGAGCTCACATCATGCACTTCGAGAAATCAAACAAATCTCAATTCTAACTAGATTTATTGAAAATAATATTAACAATTGTACCTCTAAAATAGATTAATATAAAAATATACGATATGATTAATCTAATGATACTTTTTAAAAATATTATAGATCTTAGTATTTTTTATGTAGATTTGAACAAACTTAAGTTTGTTTGCCTATGAGATATGGATTTATTTTGGTATTGTGGGTGCACTCCCTCCGTCCCAAAATAAGTGTCGTTCTCGCTTCCCGAGGAGTCAAATATTTTTAACTTTAACCAAATATAAAAAATAAAATATTAGTAATTATAGTACATAATTAGTATCATTAGATAGATCATTGAATCTATTTTCGTAATAAACTTAACTAGAGATACAAATGTTGCTAATATTTTTTATAAACCTAGTCGAATTAAAAAAAGTTTGACCAGAATGAAAACCATAGCGACACTTATTTTGGGACAGAGAAAGTATTTTAGAACATCATCAGTACCACCCATGAGCTCATTGTACTCCCTCTGTTCTAAATAAGTACACATCCCGCACTTCGAGAAGTCAAACAAATTTCAAGTTTAATTAGATTTATAGAAAATACTATTGACGTTTGTATATAAATAGGATTACTATCAAAATATATGATATGATTAATCGAATGATAATTATTTGATATTATAAATCTTAGTTTGATATTATAATCGTATGTATATTTGAACAAATTTAAGTTTGTTTGACTCCTAAAAGAATGAGATATGCATTTATTTTGGTACTGTGGATGTACTATTTTAAAACATCACATCGATACTGAAAGGATCTAATAGGCCTAGAGGAGGTGAATAGGTGGATCTAACAACCTGAAACTCAAAACTCAAAAACGAAAGTCAAATGCCAACCGGTACTACCGGTTGGTTTGGACCGGTACTACTGGTGAAAGCTCACCGGTACTACCGACGCAAACCACCGGTATTACCGGTACCCTACTGAAGATACAAAATCAGAGATCTACGAGTTGTGATTTCAGATCTGAGTTTTACCCCACTACCAAAGATGATGTTGATGAAGATGATGAACTCTCTTTTGCTTGTTCCTTCACCAAATCGTAGATCGGGCACCCACAACCTATGAGAGAGATGAGGATAGAGGAAGAACACGAAGAACAAGTAATATCTCAAGTAATCACAAGCAACAACAACAAGCACGCGGGACACACGATTTATCTCAAGGTTCGGTAACCCCACAAAGGAGTTCCTACGTCCTCGTGTTGAGGTGACCACTAAGGTCGGAGTCTCTTCCACCTCCTTGCCTCCCTCAAGCAACCATAAAGGTTAGCCCGAGATTTCCACTAAGAATACAAGGGTGATACAAACACTTCGGGGTGCCCTCACAAGTAGAACAACACAGGCAACCACAAAGAACGCCTAGCTGGCTAGGGTTCTAAGAACCCAAGAGTAATAAACACAAATCAAGCCAACTAGGAGGGGAATCAAGTGCTCAAGATGCGAATCGAAGCTTTCCACTCTCAAATCTCTTCTCTCTACTCAAATCTTGTAAGGGATTGGATATAGGAGCAAAGAGGAAGAGAGAGAGGGTGAGTCAATGCTTGGGAGCTGTTTGTCTAAAGGTTGGTGGGAGTAAATGGCGTGGGTAATAGTTAAAAATGAAGGGGAGAGCTATTTATACACTTATCTTCAAAGCGGTACCGATACTACCGGTCCCAAGGGTTCCGACCGTTACAGTCAACATACTAGAGATTTTATGAGAAAATAGCATACCGGTACTACTGGACTTTCACCGGTACCACCGGTCAAGACTGGTACTACCGATCCAACCACCGGTACTACTGTTAGTACAGTTTACAACAAAGATGAGTTTTGTAGGAATTTAACCTACCGGTACTACCGGACTTTCACCGGTACCACCAGTCAAGACCGGTACTACCGATCCATCACCGGTACTACCACTAGTATAAAAACTCGCAGAACTAAGCACTGCCACCGACGGGATTTATGCCTACTGGTACTACTGGTTGTTTACCGGTACTACCGGTGCACCCAGGCATAAAACACTTCTCTAAGTGTCCGTGAGTGCAAAGGTGTCTCTCAAACGCATAAACAAACACATATTGAGCACTAATTCCCTTCTAGATAGCCTAATTTGTATCCCTCTTGATAGTGTGGCGTTTCCTATAACTCAAGCCAAAAATATAAAATCTAATCGATCCACTTGAGATGGAACACTTTTCAATCAATGGAATTGAGGGTGCTATCATCACCAAATGTGACCATTCAAATTCTTTCATCGAACTAACACTTGCGTATTCACTTAGATAAACATGTTAGTCCCTAATTTGATTGTCATTAATTAACCAAAAACCCACATTGGGGGCGAATGCACTTACAAACTCCCCCTTTTTGGTAATTGATGACAACCAACTTAGGCTTACATAAGATTTAAAGAATTAAAGCTTTTTGAATTCCAAACTTTATAAGAGGCTCCCCCTTGGTGTATGCATTGAACTTGAATCTCAACCATTGATCATAATCAATATGCATACATAAGGGAGGCTCCCCATAAATTTTGCAATTCGTGGGGTGCCTAATTGTGTGTGTGACAAGAAAAGATATCGTGAAGCAAATGACATAACTTATCACACAAAAACAAGAAAGGTTAAGGTAGAAAGAAAAGGACTTAAAACAACATAGCCATTCTAAGCCAACAAACATCATCACAATATTACATCTAGGCAATCACATCATGATATATCAAATAAGCATAAATGTTTAGCCTACAATTAACTATCATCACACACATAGTTCTTAGTCCACCACACGTAGTTCACCACAAAGATTAGAATTATTACACGACCATTAACTACCTATTACAATAAAGATAAGCCTAACACTCCCCCTTTGGCATCAAATGCCAAAAAGGGTAGGCACCGTGAAACAAGCAAAGCAGCAAAAAAACTAATAAGGCTCCGTGTAGTCGCGGTCGTCATCGCTGTCGCTGCCGTCATCGTCATCGTCAGTCGTGTAGTTAACCAGTCCGGGAGAGACGGGAGCTGTCTTCTTACCACGAGGGTCATCAGACGGGCCAGCCTCCTCACTAAGTCCAGTAGCAGGAGCACCATACGACACATTGTACTCAGCAAAGGGGTCCTGAAACTCACGAAGAGGACTCTCAGGTGGATCAATCTGCAGGTGCTGCTCAATACACGGCGATCATCCTTCTCGGCCTTGTAACAGAAAGCCTCCCAAAGCTTCCCTAACGCATACTTGATGGCACCTCCACCACCCTGACGACGCTCCGAGGAGTGAGTAGGAGCAGTGGGGGCACCACGATAGTAAGCACCTCGGGAGGAAGTACGAGTGGCCAAACCATGAGTGGGAGAAGGAGCAGAAGTACCACCAATACCCTTTAGGCCCAAATGACGCACAGAGTAGGACTTGTGCACTGCATTGTGATGGAATGAATGATCCACCACCTGCTCAATGATATACATGAGAAATGGAGCATATGGCAAAGACTTGTGGGGGTCATTGGCAGCCTGCTCAATCTTGCGCCACATAAAATCAGTGATAGAAAATCGATCACCACCAGCACCAAAACGACAAAGGACCTTAGGAGCATCAAGCATAATATGAATGGAATCTCCAATCTTTGGGTCCAAGGTGAGGCGAAGTAGATTGTTGAGGACATAGAAGTAAGGCTTCAAATGTGTGGTAGTGAAATCAATAGCCTTACCAGGCTTGTAGATCTGAGCGGCCTCTAAGTCATCATGAGAGACAGAATTAGGATAGATGTCAAAGAGACTTGAGGCAGCCCTGTCCTCAGAAGTAGACCCAAGAAGGCATGAAAAAGTCCGATAATCACATCTGTAATGGACACCTTGGGTGAGCCAATGCAACACCGAGTTCTGAGAGTCAATCCACAAGGTTACATAGAACTAACAAATAATTTCCTCATTCCAATTGTGCTAAAAAGTCGTTAGAGGAAGCAAATGCCAAGCATCAAGATCTTCAACCAAACAGTGGATTTTAGGATTATTTAGGTTATCAAGAGAGGCGCGTTGCACCCACTTGTGCTGGAAGATCGACGGTGAAGACCCACGCTGCCCACTCTTGAAAAGAACCTTGTAGTAATAATCTGAGTGCATGCGACTCCAGAAGCGAATATCCACACTGGGATTCCTGACAAACTGATAAGGATTTTCTTTACGTTGCTCCCTCAGGTCACCAACCCTCTTAGAGTAATCAATAGGAAAAGAGGGTTGGTAACCACCTTGATCTTGAGGTCCAGACATATGAGGATTGGCATTCTAATGAAATAAAAGCATCCAGTTGGCAGTGGCAAGCCCAATTTGGATAGGGGACTGAGCCATAATGTTAGGGTCGATGGAGCGACCCTCAATCTGCATAGCTGCAAGCTGTGGATTCTCACTTGCCGGACGCTGACCATGAACCTGCTCACTATGATGACATGAGGGATTGGGGCATCCCATACTCGAGATAGGAGCAGGCACACCCTGAGGCTCATCATCAACCCCACCGCCATCGCCACCACCACCACCTCCACGGCCACTAGAGCGAGCAACAGCCCTCCCACGAACAGGTCGTGAAGCACTACCACCATCACCTCCACTGGGGCGAGCAGCCCGCTTGGGGTTCTTCCTTTGCATGCTTGATGCCGAAGAGAGGCCAAATCCAAGCAAGGTAAGGAGTTTCGGCAGCCACCAAGTACCTCCACACGATCACCATGACAGGGGAAATCTTCTCCTCAAAGATCTACAAGAGTGGTGGGTGGATGTAACATCCCAGATTTTTGGGCAACCAAAAATACAAGCTTTTTAAAATTTTTCCAGTAAATGTGTGAAGCATGTAGTTCTAGGTCGAACCCGAGTCTAACCCACTAACGAACCATTGCACTCATTTATATTTGTTTGTAAAAGTGTGCCGGTGCTCTCGAGTTTGTTCGGTATTTGAGTCTTGTTCGTGTTGGAGTGCACGGATCCGTAGCAATCCCTCTTAATCCCCTTGGAGCACCTCATAAATTCCCTTTTTCATCTCTCAAACTCCTTTTGGAATTCCTCCACAAATCTCACTTTAAATTCATCCCAAATCCTTTTTGAACGTTTCTTAAATTCCTTGGCTTCTAAATGTAAAAAAAATCTATTTTTCCTTTTTCTTTCTCCCCAAACCAGCCCACCACCTCTCTTCTCTTCTCTTCCCTTCCTTTTCCAAGCCGCCAAAGTGGCCTGCTCCATCTCCAGCCACGGGCCCAACTCGCGCTGCTACCCCTCGGCCCACCTGCACCAGCAAGCCCAGCTCGCGCTCGCTTTTTAGGCCCGTTCACCTTCCACTATGCAGCTCCGCAGCATGGCAGCCTACTCGGCCCAGCCATGAGCTTGCGTAGCCCACCAGCAGAGCCGCCTAGCGCCTTTCCCTTTAGCCTAAGCTGGCTTCTGCAGCCCATCTGCGCGGCCCCATAGGCCCAAGTGGCTAGCACCGCTCCACCCCAACCCTAAGGAGCCGGCGTCCCTAGGACAAGTCGTCGCCACCAGCACGGAATAGTGGGTGAACCTCTCGATGCGCTCATGTACACATACCGCCCCTGGTCCCCTCACGTATGCATGCACCTGTACGTGGGACCCACGAGGCAGCCGAAGATGCCGTTTCCCCCGTCGCCTAGCCCCATCACCTCTCTGTTGCTTTTCCATTAGAATAGCGTTGTCTTCTCCCTTCTACCTGCTCCGTCCCGTGCTTCTGTCCGGTCAAGCAGGTCACCGCTGCTTTTTCGTCGAAGGCAGCCAGTCCGCTTCGAAGGGCCTCGGAGCCGCGCCACCTACCCTGGTCTCTTGATGGATGCCACGTCACGGCGGCCATCACATCCATGGGCACGGACGCCCCGAAACCTCGGTGCCCTAGTCTCGCGCGTATAAAGAGCCGCAGCCGCCACCCTCTCCTGGCCCTTCCCTGAGGTGCCGCCACCCACCCGCTCCCTTCCTCCCCATCGTGTAGCTGAGCCACAGTTCTCCATGGAGGGCTAGACTGGCCGTCGCCCGATCTGCCACAACGCGCCTCCCCCTTCTCCTCCTCCGTTCGTGTCCCAGCGGTAGCCACACCACGGCCCGACGTCGTGACCCCCCCGCGGACGTGCCTCGCCACGCGACGTCGTCCTCTGTGGCCACACCGAGCTAGAGCTCCGCCACCACGTCCGCCTGTTCTTTCCCCCACCGGACGCGTCTACCTCGCCGACCACCTGAGCCCCTTCCTCCTCCTCGTCGCTCTGCGTTCTCACCGCGCCGCGCCCTGGCTGGTCGCGATGATCGTCGCTGGGAGCTAGCAGCGCCGCGCACGGCCTTCGCGTCGACATCACCACCCGGTGTCATGACATGCCGTGCCGGAGCAGCCACAGCACCGAGCCAGGCCGCGCAACCGCCCAACGCGAAGCTGTGTCACCACCTCCCCGCCGAGAACCGGGCGTGCCACCCCGAGACAGGCACCGCACGTCGCCGCGTCGAGCCGTTCAGCCTCGACCTCACCTGGAGCCCATTCCTAGTGAGCACAACCTTAAAAGCCGTCTTTTCCGTCCCCGTTCGTGCCTGCCTGACCAATCACCAGGACATGGGTCGCCTCTTTTTTTTGTGTTAGGTCATCGTCGACAAGCGTGCCTCGGCGATCTAAGCCACGCGCCACCATCTCTCGGTCCGCGGCAACCTTCCAACGCTGCGCCGGCATCGCGATCTGCCTGCACCATCCCCTTCCTGCACCAGGCACTCTGCCTTCTTCAAGCCCTTAGTGAGCACCCTCAAGACCGAGCCTTTTTTCCTTTGGATGTCATGTCTACCTGCCCGGCCTCTGAGCCACCTCCACGGCCCTTCAGACTGCCCCCGCTGGCCGCCACGGTCACAGACACGCGCACTCACGGCGCACAGCCAATGGCACCTAGTGCCTTGCCACCGGTCGCACTAGCTGTGCACTTCGCGGTCACACGCTCGCCGCAGCCATGGCCGTAGCGGCGCCGTCACGGCTCGACGCCGTGAAGGTGTCTCACACCTCGGTCGCGCAGGCACCGTACACCCACGCCCTAACACGCATGAGCCCAAGCTCCTGCCTTCTGGCCCTCTGGACGTCGTTCCAGCCTATCTTCTCCTTGAGCCGCAACCACGGAGTCATCATGGCCAGAACGCTGTCTGATGGAAATGCTTGTCACTGTTTCCCCATCCTCGCACGCACAGCACGGCACGGAAGTGCTGCAGCACTTGCGGCCGCCGTGGTCTCGCACAGCCATGCCCACGGGACGCTTCACGCTTGCCCTCCTTCCCTGCACCGACACCTCGACGTCGCGGTGTGACAAGCGATCACGGCCCTGCCAAGGACGCGGCATCGCCACTGCCACGCTCACTGACTCCCATCACCACCCTTCGCCTCGCTCGTTTGGCCACTGACAAAGCTCACACACACCGGGCCGAGGCCCGCCTTGCCATCACGACCTTCTCCTGCTCGCCGTCTTAGCACGTTGCTGCACCACCAGCCCCTTGCCGCCCTTGCGGCCCAACACCCGCGCACTCGCACGGCACAAGCGCCCAGCGCACAGCTCCTCCTAGCCTTTCGTCGAGCGCTTGACCGGCCCAGTGCCTGGCGTCCTCCTCCTCCATCTTGGACCAAGCCCAGTGGCATTTAAGCCCAGTTGCCGCCCTGAGCCTTTTCCTTTTATTCTGATTTTCAGAACAGCCTTATCATCTTCTAAAATTCACCATAAATTCATCCTAGCTCCAAAAATTATGAAACTAGTTTTGTAATTTTTCTAAAATCCTGCCCTACCTCCTAGTGCAGTTTTTGGGTCTAGTTGAGTTAGGTTTTGTTGCGGTCTTGTTGCTTCTTGACTCTAATTCTTTGATTCCCGTCGACTGCTATGGCATGTGGATCAAAGGAGACTGAATCCTGGGTTTTTACCCGTCTTTTGGTTGTCATGCTGAACCCTTGTATGTTTGTACCTTGCAGACCGTGGTGTCTCCTTGGTTCTTGCAGTGACAACCACACCGCTAAGAACCCAGGGGATGTCTCAGTGCATTTAGTGCACCTAGGTCATGGTACCCTACAAGTTGTTTGGGCACTTGTGTTTTGTTGTGTGTGTCACTTCCTTCGATGCACCGTCTCTTGCCATGGCGTGTGTATTGGAAGAGGTAGACCACCTCTCTTCTCTTCTCCCCTGTTCCGTCCTCTCTTGGTTCTCATCAAGTTACAATGGCGTACGAATTGGGAGAGAACGGAACTTCTCTCGCTCGTAGTCTTTCCAATTTTCGTCAGTCTCCATGACGCTCGGATCGAAAGCCGCAAGCCTTGGTATTTGCTTAGGATGAGCCAGAGTATGTGCCATTTTATTAAAGCTGTACAGGTCGACACGGTCGACCCAGGAAGTACTGGCTAGGCTAAGACCTAAATTTGTGCTTAGCAAATCACCACTTGCATTTCCTTGGCCCAGGGATCAGACATCCGCTGAGAGGGCTAAGTCGTTCTTCCTTTTGCATTCTTTTGGTGTAGTTGTTCTTTCTGTGCCTTGTTGCCTCTCTTTCCACAGTCTTTCTAGGTTTAGTGGTCTAATTGCTCTTTTGCTTGTCGCTGTATCGAGGTAATGGCGTTGAGGTTAGAGTTGAACGGATCAGAACCCGTTGGAGAAAGGACATGCAGATGAAGGACTATGGAGGAGTACGACTACAAGTGCACCGAGGATCTCGGATACGACTTTTAACAGGTGTTCCATGTCCCACCCAACCTCATAGAACCTATTAGACATGCTACATATAGATGCTAGTGCTTTACTTTCTTGCAATTGAACTGTGATAGGTTGCATGGTAGACTGCTTGTAAGCCATTACCTTGTCGCAACCTATTCCCCTGCACACACGCTGTTAGGCTAGATGCTCGCATACTACTTACTGCTTTACTTTCACTATGCATTATATCTGTGATGTGATGCTTGGTGAAGGGATAACGTTAGTGGATAAGGCACGTGGTGCCGATAACTTGGTAAAACTGGATAATAAACTTGGGGAGATCTTGGCATGTGTCTTGGGTGTGTGGTGAGGGTTGAGTCGATCGGACAGGATCCTACGACGAGTCTTTGGGGCAAGTCATGCTGGAGGGGTGCGACCTGGGCATCCCTCAAGAGAGGTACCTATGGCGGGTGCACGGTGAGCAGACGGGGTGTTGGTTATCCCCGGTGGAGGTGCCGTCGAGGCACGGGGTGCTGGTTATCCCCTTGAGAAGATATCCTGTCCAGTCCCCTTAAGGACTGGTATGTCTTGAGAACCGGAATCATAGGACCCTTCGTGCACACCACTCGCTCCTGATGGGCGGGAGACGATTACCCAACTGACTAGGGCGGTGCCACTACTACTAGGTTGAAAGGTGATAGTGTAGGGAGGTACGGGCATGGGGGCCCACACCCTCCTAAGATAGCGTAGTGACCTTGGGGGCCCGGTACTACATTTCACAGTCTCAGCGTTTCGGTGGACGCCGAGGTGGCCTAGGGCTGAGTGGTAGGGTGGTACCGTACCGGTTGGGAGGCAGTCGGCATCAGCCTAGGCGGGGCACCGCCGATGATGGTGATCTTGTGGATTTCCAGGTGTACACGCTCTGCAGAGTTGATCGATCTATACGTATAGCTGCGTCCACGGATATGGACATTCCTATGACCTACGCTTCACTTGATTAGTGAGAGAAGTCCTTTCTACCTTTCCCCTGGTTTTGGTGTTGGATCCGGCTTTGGCCGTTGAGGCAAGGTACGAGCAGGAGTCGACCTTATCGCCTAGAGAGTGTGAGAGTGTGGTGAGATGTGTGTGATGGGATGGGAGAACGTGTGGATGAGATGGGTTAATACTTGATGAACTTTTATTATAAAATACTGATGAACTTGCATAGGAAACCTACAGCCATATATAGGCCTTATGATCTACCATTGCATTCCACTACCCACAACAGCATACGCAAAAGCATAGGGTGGGAGACAGTGGCCAATACAACTCGTACTGATAGATTTTGGACAGGTTTGGACGAAATCTATGATGACCACGAGGACTTGGATTAGATGGTCTCGTTCCTACGCTCGAGTTTGGTTCGGAAGATGAAGTCCACGCCACTGACATTCTACGCCAACTCTGATGATTGCCCGTGAAGGAGGAGCCTTCACCTACTGATGTGCTACAACGACTCTGATGAAGACGCGTGTGTTTCCGCTAGAATACAATGTAATAGATGTGTTAACCAGTGTTGTAAAGACTTGTAACTTGTAATTCTATGATGTATGACTATGATATCAGCTAATAATTAATAATGTGATGGATTGCTCTCGTGATCTACTACATTATAAATCGTATCTGTGGATTTTCCCTTCGAGGAAAATCGAGGTCGTTTCAGGTGGTATCAGAGCCATACTTGACCCTAGGACGAGACCCGTAGAACCAAACAGTAGTTTAGAAGCCAAAACATCCTGTCTGAGGTAGAATTATGGGTGCTAACACTTGTTTCCCTCCCCGCCTTGAATTCTACTGCTAACTGGCCTTCCCAAACATGGAGAGTTGACCTTTATGAAATATACCCCTTACCGTCCACGCTAGTCGGTACATGTGTGAGGCTTGAAGGTTTAGGAGTCACCTTCTGCCAACACTATGCATATAGGAGTTGTAATGCTGCTTGTTTGCCTGGATCTTGTGTTTGTTGAGCTTCTTATTGTTTGAGTGTAAGTTGTAGAAGCTATTTTGTGTATGTGAGACTCCAGGTACCGGATAACCTAGCCGGCCAAACCCAATGCCATCCTATGAATGGATAAGTGACCCCCAACTAACAGAGTTAAAATACACTAAAAATGCATCATATCTGTACCAACTCTGTTTCAAAACTATTTTTGACTTTCAACTAAATGCATATTCAAAGTACCCTCCCCTTTTCTGGTTAAAAAGTCTCTCTTTGACAAAATCATTGCTATTCAAAGAAAATGGTTTCTAAACATCTTTAAAAGTTTCTCCTCTTTCAAAAGAAAAGCAGTTTAAAATCTCTTCTCAACTTGATTTGATTTCAAAAGCCATTTGCGAAACAGTTTGAAAAACCGGTCTCCTTTCAAAAAGTGTTACAATTTCACTTCCGAAAAACAAAAGTTTCACGTTTCTATCAACAAAATATTTTCAAATCAAAGTATGTGGCTCGGTTTTGTTTTAAAAGCTTTTGATTTCAACTTAGTAGCCAAATCTTTTTTTAAAAAAAATGGTCTGCAAATGATTTATGAAATAGAATTCTTGCGAAAAGACTTTGTTTGCAACCATTCCAAAAATTTTAGCAGAAACAAAAATGAGTTTCAAAATCCTTTTGATTTGAAATCTTCCAAAAGAAAAGTGTTTTGATTTAGAAAACAAAAGCTTTCAAGGGATTTTGTTTCCAAAAACTTGCATGGATTTCAACATGTTTTTCAGAAGTTTTGCAACTCACCCTCCCCCATCATTCAAATAGAATTTCAAAAACTGCATGTCTTGAAAAGTTTTGGAAAAAACCCTGGTATTTGCAAAACGTTTTCATCAAAATGGTTTCAAATTCCGCGTGCTCGCTATTTCAAAACGTCTTTTTCCAAAAAGCCTGTTTGTAAAAAAATGTATAAATCTGAATTGATTTCTAAAACTTCTGCTCTCGAAAGGCCCAAATGTTTCTAAAAAATCACTTTGAAAGAGGTTTTGAAAAAATAAAAACCCTTCTATAAAAGTTTTGATTTCACAAACTGAAAATCTATTTAAAGTATTTTCAGAAATCTCTTCCAATAAACTATTTCGACCCAAAAATTCAATAGTTTTGATTTGAGTTTCAAAAACCAAAGCGGGTTACAACCTATTTCAATTATCTTTGTGTTGATTTGATTTCAAAAATCTAAAGGTTGTGACCTTCCTCCTTGCAAGAATTGAAACAAAAGATTTAAAACTATGTTTTCCAAAACATGACTTTCAAAACCATTTTTACAAAGGCTTTTCCTCGTCCTTTCGTAAAACCCTCCCCTCCCACTAGCTTGGGATTTCGAGTTGTTGCCGGGAACTTAATTGGTAGTGGGCCGTGATCATAACCCTTGGTGCCGCTACGAAACTTGGGGCCCCATGTGTGATGCATCCACATGGCTGCCGCCGGGCGTATGTAGGTATAGAGGTATGTTATTATGACTGCTTCCAAGTGGTACCTGCATACAACACTAATCCTAAGCTTAGCTTTTCAAAAACCCTACTTAAAAGCCAACAATTGGAAAAGAGTTTTATTTCAAACAAAAGGTGTTTTGGATTTCAAAAATCTCTACTTAAAAACCCTGCCTTGTTTTATCAAAAAGTTTCAAAACCCAAGGCTTTGCCAAAATAAACTCTTGTTTGGAGTAAAAATGACTTGCAAAAAAATGGATTAAAAAAAATCTGTACCATTCAAAACTTTTGGCCTCTTTCAAATGTTTTGAAAACCTTACCCCGAACTCAAGATGCTATGTAAAAAGGTATTTCAAACCCTTTTTGTGTGAGTGTGTTTCAAAATTTTTGAGAAAAGACAGTTATCCTCAAACAGCGTTTTCAAAAGTGCATTCTTATGAAAACCCGTTTTCAAGGTCCCTTAAAAATGCATCATGCAAAAGGATTTTTGGTTTCAAAATTTAAAACCAACTTCAAAAGAGATTTTGTTTTCAAAGGTAAACTATTTCAAGCTGCATCCCTATCTTGCAAAAGGAAAAAGGGATTTTGTTTCAAAAAGAAAAATCCTTCGGGAGTATGTTGCTTCAAAACCCCTTGTTTAAAGAAAAAGGGTTTTCCCAACTGGTTTCTAAACTTGTTTTACAAATTTTGGGTGCTTAAAAAAATGTTTTCAACTGATCTTTAAACTTGTTTCCCCAAAACCCTCGATTACAAAAGCAAAATGATTTCAAAAAAATTTGACTTGGTTGCGAAAGTTTCAAGAACTCTTTTGTGAAAAAGCTTTCCTCTCAAAAACAAATTTGTGAAAGCAAAACTACTACTCCCCTCTCCATTCAAAAGGTTTATGAAAACTATTTTTCAAAAGCCCTTCATTCAAAAGCTCCATTGCAAAATCATGATGCACTAATGCATGTTGAACACCTAGTGAAAGCCATCAACCTTAGTTAAAACCCCTTGAGCCATCCATAATGTGTAGTGACCCCTAAAATCTCGAGGACGAGATTCCTGTAAGGGGGGTGGACTGTAACATCCCGGATTTTCGGGCAACCAAAAATACGAGCTTTTTAAATTTTTTCCAGTAAATGTGTGAAGCATGTAGTTCTAGGTCGAACCCGAGTCTAACCCACTAACGAATCGTTGCACTCATTTATATTTGTTTGTAAAAGTGTGCCGGTGCTCTCGAGTTTGTTCGGTATTTGAGTCTTGTTCGTGTTGGAGTGCACGGATCCATAGCAATCCCTCTTAATCCCCTTGGAGCACCTCATAAATTCCCTTTTTCATCTCTCTCGAACTCTTTTTGGAATTCCTCCACAAATCTCACTTTAAATTCATCCCAAATCCTTTTTGAATGTTTCTTAAATTCCTTGGCTTCTAAACGTAAAAAAAATCTATTTTTCCTTTTTCTTTCTCCCCAAACCAGCCTACCACCTCTCTTCTCTTCTCTTCCCTTCCTTTTCCAAGCCGCCAAAGTGGCCTGCTCCATCTCCAGCCACGGGCCCAACTCGCGCTGCTACCCCTCGGCCCACCTGCGCCAGCAAGCCTAGCTCGCGCTCGCTTTTTAGGCCCGTTCACCTTCCACTATGCAGCTCAGCAGCATGGCAGCCTACTCGGCCCAGCCATGAGCTCACGTAGCCCACCAGCAAAGCCGCCTAGCGCCTTTCCCTTTAGCCTAAGCCGGCTTCTGCGGCCCATCTGCGCGGCCCCATAGGCCCAAGTGGCTAGCACCGCTCCACCCCAACCCTAAGGAGCCGGCATCCCTGGGACAAGCCACCGCCACCAGCACGGAATAGTGGGTGAACCTCTCGATGTGCTCACATACACATACCGCCCCTGGTCCCCTCACGTATGCATGCACCTGTACGCGGGACCCATGAGGCAGCCGAAGATGTCGTTTCCCTCGTCGCCTAGCCCCGTCACCTCTTCGTTGCTTTTCCATCAGAATAGCGTTGTCTTCTCTCTTCTACCTGCTCCGTCCCGTGCTTCTGTCTGGTCAAGCAGGTCACCGCTGCTTTTTCGTCAGAGGCAGCCAGTCCGCTTCGAAGGGCCTCTGAGCCGCGCCACCTACCCCGGTCTCTTGATGGATGCCACATCACGGCGGCCATCGCATCCACGGGTGCGGACGCCTCAGAACCCTGGCGCCCTAGTCTCGCGCGTATAAAGAGCCGCAGCCGCCACCCTCTCCTAGCCCTTCCCTGAGGCGCCGCCACCCACCAGCTCCCTTCCTCCCCATCGTGTAGCTGAGCCACAGTTCTCCATGGAGGGCTAGACTAGCCGTCGCCCGATCCGCCACAATGTGCCTCTCCCTCCTCCTCCGTTCGTGTCCCAGCGGTAGCCACACCACGGCCCGACGTCGTGACCCCCCCCCCCCCCCCCCCCCCCGCGGACGCGCCTCGCCACGCGACGTCGTCCTCTGTGGCCACATCGAGATAGAGCTCTACCACCGCGTCTGCCTGTTCTTTCCCCCACCAGACGCGTCTACCTCGCCGACCACCTGAGCCCCTTCCTCCTCCTCGTCGCTCTGCGTTCTCACCGCGCCGCGCCCTGGCTGGTCGCGATGATCGTCACTGGGAGCTAGCAGCGCCGCGCACGGCCTTCACGTCGACATCACCACCCAGCGTCGTGCGTGCCGTGCTAGAGAAGCCACAGCACCGAGCCAGGCCGTGCGACCGCTCGATGCGAAGCTATGTCACCACCTCCCCGCCGAGAACCGGGCGTGCCACCCCGAGACAGGCACCGCACGTCGCCGCGTCGAGCCATTCAGCCTCGACCTCACCAGGAGCCCATCCCCAGTGAGCACAACCTCAAAAGCCACCTTTTCCGTCCCCGTTCGTGCCTGCCTGACCAATCACCAGGACATGGGTTGCCTCTTTTTTTCTGTGTCAGGTCATCATCGACAAGCGCGCCTCGGCGATCTAAGCCACGCGCCACCATCTCCCGGTCCACGGCAACCTTCCAACGCTGCGCCGGCATCGCGATCTGCCTGCACCATCCCCTTCCTGCACCAGGCCCTCTGCCTTCTTCAAGCCCTCGGTGAGCGCCCTTAAGACCGAGCCTTTTTTCCTTTGGATGTCATGTCAACCTGCCCGGCCTCCGAGCCACCTCCACGGCCCTTCGGACTGCCACCGCTGGCCGCCACGGCACAGACATGCGCACTCACGGCTCACAGCCAATGGCACCTAGTGCCTTGCCACCGGTCGCACTAGCTGTGCACTTCGCGGTCACACGCTCGCCGCAGCCATGGCCGTAGCGGCGCCGTCGCGGCTCGACGCCACGAAGGTGTGTCACACCTCGGTCGCGTAGTCACCATACACCCATGCCCTGACACGCACGAGCCCAAGCTCCTTCCTTCTGGCCCTCTGGACGTCGTTCCAGCCTATCTTCTCCTTGAGCTGCAACCACAGAGTCATCATGGCCAGAACGCTGTCGGATGGAAATGCTTGTCGCTGTTTCCCCATCCTCGCACGCACAGCACGGCACGGAAGTGCTGCAGCACTTGCGGCCGCCGTGGTCTCGCACAGCCATGCCCATGGGACGCTTCACGCTTGCCCTCCTTCCCTGCACCGACACCTCGACGTCGCGGTGTGACAAGCGATCACGGCCCTGCCAAGGACGCGGCATCGCCACTGCCACGCTCACTGACTCCCATCACCACCCTTCGCCTCGCTTGTTTGGCCACTGACGAAGCTCGCACACACCGGGCCAAGGCCCGCCTTGCCATCACAACCCAGGGGATGTCTCAGTGCATTTAGTGCACCTAGGTCATGGTACCCTACAAGTTGTTTGGACACTTGTGTTCTGTTGTGTGTGTCGCTTCCTTTGATGCCCCGTCTCTAGCCATGGCGTGTGTATTGGAAGAGGTAGACCACCTCTCTTCTCTTCTCCCCTGTTCTGTCCTCTCTTGGTTCTCATCAAGTTACAATGGCGTACGAATTGGGAGAGAACGGAACTTCTCTCGCTCATAGTCTTTCCGATTTCTGTCAGTCTCCATGACGCTCGGATCGAAAGCCGTGAGCCTTGGTATTTGCTTAGGATGAGCCAGAGTCTGTGCCATTTTATTTAAGCCGTATAGGTCGACACGGTCGACCCGAGAAGTACTGGCTAGGCTAAGACCTAAGTTTGTGCTTAGCAAATCACCACTCGTATTTCCTTGGCCAGGGATCAAACATCCGCTGAGAGGGCTAAGTCGTTCTTTCTTTTGCATTCTTTCGGTGTAGTTGTTCTTTCTGTGCCTTGTTGCCTCTCTTTCCACAGTCTTTCTAGGTTTAGTGGTCTGATTTCTCTTTTGCTTGTCGCTGTATCGAGGTAATGGCGTCGAGGTTAGCGTTGAACGGATCAGAACTCGTTGGAGAAAGGACATGCGGATGAAGGACCATGGAGGAGTATGACTACAAGTGCACCGAGGATCTCGGATACGACTTTTAATAGGTGTTCCACGTCCCACCCAACCTCGTAGAACCTAGTAGACATGCTACATATAGATGCTAGTGCTTTACTTTTTTGCAATTGAACTGTGATAGGTTGCATGGTAGACTGCTTGTAAGCCATTACCTTGTCGCAACCTATTCCCCTGCACACCCGCTGTTAGGCTAGACGCTCGCATACTACTTACTGCTTTACTTTCACTACGCATTATATCTGTGATGTGATGCTTGGTGAAGGGATAACGTTAGTGGATAAGGCACGTGGTGCCGATAACTTGGTAAAACTGGATAATAAACTTGGGGAGATCTTGGTGTGCGTCTTGGGTGTGTGGTGAGGGTTGAGTCGATCGGACAGGATCCTACGACGAGTCATTGGGGCAAGTCATGCCGGAGGGGTGCGACCTGGGCATCCCTCAAGAGAGGTACCTGTGGAGGGTGCACGATGAGTAGACGGGGTGTTGGTTATCCACGGTAGAGGTGCCATCGAGGCACGGGGTGTTGGTTATCCCCTTGAGAAGATATCCTGTCCGGTCCCCTTAAGGACTGGTATGTCTTCAGAACCGGAATCATAGGACCCTTCGTGCACACCACTCGCTCCCGATGGGCGGGAGATGATTACCCAACTGACTAGGGCGGTGCCACTACTACTAGGTTGAAAGGTGATAGTGTAGGGAGGTACGGGCATGGGGGCCCACACCCTCCTAAGACAGCGTAGTGACCTTGGGGGCCCGGTACTACGTTTCACAGTCTCAGCGTTTCGGTGGACGCCGAGGTGGCCCAGGGCTGAGTGGTAGGGTGGTACCGTACCGGTTGGGAGGCAGTCGGCATCAGCCTAGGCGGGGCACCGCCGATGATGGTGATCTTGTGGATTTCCAGGTGTACACGTTCTACAGAGTTGATCGATCTATACATATAGCCGTGTCCGCGGATATGGACATTCCTATGACCTATGCTTCACTTGATTAGTGAGAGAAGTCCTTTCTACCTTTCCCCTAGTTTTGGTGTTGGATCCGGCTTTGGCCGTTGAGGCAAGGTACGAGCGGGAGTCAACCTTGTCGCCTAGAGAGTGTGAGAGTGTGGGGAGATGTGTGTGATGGGATGGGAGAACGTGTGGATGAGATGGGTTAAAACTTGATGAACTTTTATTATAAAATACTGATGAACTTGCATAGGAAACCTACAGACATATATAGGCCTTATGATCTACCATTGCATTCCACTACTCACAAAGCATACGGAAAAGCATAGGGTGGGAGACAATGGCCAGTACAACTCGTACTGATAGATTTTGGACAGGTTTGGACGAAATCTATGACGACCACGAGGACTTGGATTAGATGGTCTCGTTCCTACGCTCGAGTTTGGTTTGGAAGATGAAGTCCACGCCGCTGACATTCTACACCAACTCTGATGATTGCCCGTGAAGGAGGAGCCTTCACCTACTGATGCGCTACAACGACTCTGATGAAGACGCGTGTGTTTCCGCTAGAATACAATGTAATAGATGTGTTAACCAGTGTTGTAAAGACTTGTAACTTGTAATTCTACGATGTATGACTATGATATCAGCTGATAATTAATAATGTGATGGATTGCTCTCGTGATCTACTACATTATAAATCGTATATGTGGATTTTCCCTTCGAGGAAAATCGAGGTCGTTTCAGTGGAGGAGGGAGATCGAGTGGGGTGAGAGCGGGGCGGTGCCGGCAGCTAGGAGAGGGACGGGGGCACGGTGAAGAAGATGGGGAGAAAAAAGTAACCACGACTGTTTATACCCAAGGCACCGAAGGGGTACTGGTACTATCGGTGAGTGAGCATCGGTACTACCGATGAGGTCGATAGTCGTAGACAGATGACGCGAGAAAATGAACTACCGGTGGTACCGGTGATTGATAGGTACTACCGGGCAGAGACCGGTACTACCGGTCACCCATTGGTACTACCGGTGGTTCCAACACAGCAAAAGATAAGTAAGAGTTGGTGAACATATATGATGAACTAGAACCATCTCAAACATGTCCAGATTTCATAAAAACATCACAAAGCTATGAACATGCTTGAGAAGTAAAAATAGATTTTGAAATCTCACGCAACATTTTCAAAGAATTTTCTCCTAGCTAGAATCAATCAAAATATGCCAAGATATCAAGCCACATTACGAGAATCAAGGATATTTAGTTCACTCCTCAAAGCACAAAAATCTTGACTCATCTTGGGGCTTTGTGAAGATATTGGCTAGTTGCTTTTCGGTGCTCACATGATGCAAAGCGATATCTCCTTTGGCTTCATGGTCTCTCAAGAAATGATGCGGGATGTCTATGTGCTTTGTGTGAGATTGGTTTACAGGATTATTTGCCAATTTAATGGCACTCTCATTGTCACACAAAAGGGGAATCTTGGTTAGCTCACAACCAAAGTCTTTAAGGGTCTACTTCATCCAAAGTAGTTGGGCACAGCAAACATCGGCCGCCACATACTCGGCTTCAGAAGTTGACAAGGCAACACTATTTTGCTTTTTAGAGCTCCATGACACCAAAGACCTACTAAGAAATTAGCAAGTCCTGGTAGTGCTCTTTTGATTTACCCTACAACCGGCATAATCCGAATCGGAATAGCTAAGTAAATCAAAAGTAGAGCCCTTAGGATACCACAAACCAAGATTAGGAGTGTGCACTAAATATCTCAAAATTCTCTTAACAACCACTAAGTGACATTCTTTCGGATTAGCTTAAAATCCTGCACACATGCACACACTAAGCATAATATCGGGCCTAGATGCACAAAGATAAAGCAAGGATCCAATCATGGAGTGATATACCTTTTGATCTACGGCCTTACCATCTTTGTTGAGGTCAAGATGCCCATTGGTTGGCATTGGTGCCTTGATGGGTTTGGCTTTCTCCATATCAAACTTCTTCAACATGTCATGTGTGTACTTCATTTGACAAATAAAGGTGCCTTCCTTGAGTTGCTTGATTTGAAAACCAAAAAAGAAGTTCAATTCTCCCATCATAGACATCTCAAACCTATTCATCATAATCCTACTAAACTCCTCATAAAAAGCCACATTAGTACTACCAAATATTATGTCATCAACATATATTTGGCAAATATAGATATCATTATTGACTTTGCGAGTAAATAAAGTTAGATTGTCCTTGCCTATCTCAAACCCTTATTTGAGTAGGAAGTCCTTAAGACGATCATACCAAGCTCTAGGGGCTTGCTTATGCCCATAGAGTGCTTTGTTGAGCTTATAGACGTGGTTGGCGTGCTTTGGATCTTCAAAACCCGGTGGTTGCTCTACATATACCACTTCGGAGAGGGGGCCATTGAGGAATGTACTCTTCACATCCATTTTATATAGCTTGAAGTCATGATGAATGGCATAGGCAAGTAAAATCCGAATTGACTCTAGCCTTGCCACTGGTGCATAGGTTTCTCTAAAATCTAAGTCTTCAATTTGAGTGAATCCTTGAGCTACCAATCGTGCCTTGTTTCTTGTGACCACACCATGCTCATCTTGCTTGTTGCGGAAAACCCATTTGGTTCCAATCACATTTTGTTTGGGCCTTTCCACCAAGGACCAAACTTCATTCCGAGTGAAGTTGTTCAACTCCTCTTGTATTGCTATCATCCAATCCTCATCATCAATGGCTTCTTCAACCCTTTTAGGTTCTTTTGGAGACACAAATGAGAAGTGCTCACAAAAGCTTGTAAGCCTTGATCTTGTGATAACTCCTCTTTGAATGCTTCCTAAGATATTGTCAACAGGATGGTCTCGTTGAATGGTATGATGTACTCTTGGGTGAGGCACTTGTGTTCTTCTTTGGATTGGACCCTCATCTTCATCATCCTTGTCTTGATTGATTGAAAGATCAAAACTGAGATCTTGTGTGGAGTTGTCTTCACTTCTATTTTGATCATCACCTTGGTTGTTATCTTCAACTTGTGGTGAATTTTGAATGACTTGAACACTTGAATCATAACCACTTCTTGATGTAGAACCATCATCATGGGCATTTATTGACCCATGATGCATAAATGGATCATGAATGATTTGCACTTGTGCATATTCATCATCATCTTCAATGGGCTTTACTTCACTGGTAGCAAGCTTCTTGATCACTTGAGAAGATGGCTCTTCTTTACCTACAATGTCAACATTGACTTGCTCCTTTTGAGAGCCGACAGTTTCATCAAAGGTCACATCTATCACTATTTTAACTTGACTGGTGGTCTTGTTGAAAACACGATAGCCATGTTCGTTAGTACCATAACCAAGCAAGAAACCTTCATCAACCTTTAGTGCAAATTTTGAGCCTTTGGATTTCTTGTTAAGTATGAAACACTTGCATCCAAAAACTTGAAAGCAATGCACCTTAGGTTTGTTACCGGTAAGGAGCTCATAGGCGGTCTTCTTCATGATCTTGTGAAGGTACAAGCAGTTGATTGCATGACATGCCGTATTGACTGCTTCCGCCCAATACTTGTCTAGAGTCTTGTATTCATCCAACATTGCTCTTGCGGCTTCTATGAGCGTTCGGTTATTTCTCTCCACAACACCATTTTGTTGAGGAGTATAAGTAAAAGTCCTATGTTTGGTGTTGGCAATTAGTGACAATGCCTAAGTGCTAATCATATGCATAAGAATGTGTGTAGCAATGATGATTGGCACGAGACATGGTGAAGCGTGGTGATCAAGTAATGTGATGATGAAGTGCTTACCATGATATGGAGTTGGAACAAGGTGCAACAAGTGATGCTCAAGGCAAAGGTATCATGTAGGGATTTTTATTTTGCATCCAAGACACCAAAGAGGATGTGGATGGCTTAGGATCGATAGCCGTACTATAAAGAGGGGAATTTCTGGGGCTATTGATTACTTAAGTGCCACTAGATGAAGATTCATTAGCATAAGCATTTAGATCTAGTAGAGAGCTAACTTAACGCCTCAAAAATGATTGTGAAAATACTAACATACATGCACATGGTGATGTACACTTGGTGATGTTAGCACATTTGCGAAGGCGATGGAGTTTGAGCGGTAGAGAGGGGTTTGGGTTCCTCTCGGCGGGATTCAACGCTTTTCGGGAAATGAAACGCCTATTTTCCACTGCGCCAGAGGTGAAGAAACGGAGGCGAACGGAGGTCACAGAAGTGACTAGACGCTGAACCGAACATGGTCTCTGTTTGACCGGACACGTCTAGTCAGTGCTCAGTGTTTGCGCGCGTCTCGGTCTTATGATCAGACGTGGTGGCACGTCCGGTCAGCGCGACTACAACAGAATCAAGTGCCTAACGGCTAGTTCTTGTTGGGAACATCTATAAATACTTGTTGGCCAGCTCTTTGGAGTTGCTCTTGGCTTGTTGATCATTCTAGCACTCCTTTGAGCTGAGCACACGCCCTCCACTCTTTCTCCCTTGCTTGTTTGCCTAATCAAAGAGAGATTGAGTGATCTCAAGTGCATTTGGTTGTGAGTTTGCATCTAGTTGGCACTTGGGTGTTCATTTGCTATGGGATTCTTGTTTCTCTTGGTGGTTGCCACCACCTATGTAACACCCCTAGGTGTTAAGCATGCATTAACATTCCAAAGCATGAGCATTAGCATCACATACATGTTCATCATCACATGCAATATAAGTTGAAATTAAATTAAAGTGTGAAAAAACATCGGTTTGAACCCTAAATTATTGCATTTGCTTGCTAAGAGTGGTAAAACTTGTTTGGCTATAACTTTAAATGACTTAGAATTAATTAACATGATTTTTGAAACAACTTTTGTATTCAAAATTTCCCCAAATTTTGCTTTTAAAATATTCTAGAAAAATAAGTTTTTATTTAAAAAAATGAACTTTAAATCACTAATTCAAAATCTGTTTAGAATTTTGAAAAGTGCCCTAAATGAAAGTTGTAGAGAATTAAATTTTGAACAACTTTTGTTTTGGGGACAACTTGTGAAAATACCTTTTTCATCTTCAAAATTTGAATTTGAATCAATTTAGAAAATCTGGAAATTTATTTATAAAAGGAAAAGGGTTTTCCGGCCTTAACGGGCCGCCGCCTCCGTTTCGGACTGCTCGCGCAAACGGCCCGGCCCGCGCCAGCGCCCGCTTCCTCCCAACCCCGCGCGCGCGCGTGACGCCGTGGCGCCCGCGGCAGAGTCCGCCCACCACGTGGCCGTACGCCGTCGACGCCGCTCACCGCGTGCCCCGATGGCCCCTGCCACGTCCTTGGTCGCCAAAACCCGCAGCTGCGCGTTTCCTTCCCTCCACGGTCACATTTGCTCTCTCCCTCACTCTGCAGCGCAGTAGCAGCGGCAGTTCCTCCACCGGCACCGCGCGCCATCGTCGGCACTGCCGTTCCGGCCACCGCATCGCACCATCGACGCCTCCATCTTGCCCCGAGCTCCGCCTTTCCCTCGCGCAGCCTGTGCTCGCACTAGTTGCCCGTGGTAAGCCTCCCCTCCGCGTGAATCGCTTGTCGGAGTTCTGGCCGAGCTCACCAGAGTGAGCCGCTCTATGGAGCTCGTCTCTCCGCTCCACCTTTTGCCTTTCTTGCGCGCGCGTCTTGTTCGCCTCGACTCACCGGTGCTCGAGCACCCTTCTGGTGACCGTGGCATGGTCGGGGATGGCCAGCCGGCGACCACCCGCGCCACCGCTCCGCCATTGGCGACAGCGAGCCTATTCCCGAGCTCCTCCGGTCACGCCGTTTGCACCAACGTGACCGCCTTAGCACGGTGATCACGATGGTGGTGACCTCACCGCCAACGAGCTCACCGTCGGCGAGAACCGCGCGGACATCGCCTCTCCCGCCTCTGGGCGACTAACCCGTGGGGTCGTGGGTCCACATGTCTGTCTCAGTGTGCGCTCGCGTGTGCACTGCACCGGGTGCATCTAACGTTTTCAGCGCCCGATGTTAAAAGGATTTTTGAAAATGATTTTCCAGAAAAGATGAAAATGGTTTAGAAATTCATAACTTGCTCATTTTAGCTCCAAAAATTGTGAAACAAATTTTGTAGTATTTCTCATGAGTAGATCTACAGTTTAAAAATGTTGCATGTCAAATTTGAAATACTTTTCTGTAGGGTTTTTATTTAATCACTAAAATTGCTATTTTCTTGATAAATATGTAATAAATCATAGAAAGCTCAGAAAAATATGATTCCACTTGCAATAGTTTTCTTTTGTGATGTACTTTCTAGAAAAAATATGTGCCATGCATGTTCTGCAGAAAAAATTTTATGTGTAGTACAAGTGCTTATTATTGTTGATAATTGTTATTTTTGATAGAGAGAAAAATATGAATAAAACATGCATATCATAATTTTTATATAGTGATTGTTTATTGTATAGAATGTAGGAAAAATGCTAAATCTGTTGTTTGATACTTTTCATAGGATAAAATATTTTTATGCTCATTTTTAGGCCTTAGATTGTTATTTTTGTGTAGGTAGTTTTAGTAATCCAAATGTAATGAAATTTTTGTGGCATGCTAGATTAGATGATAGTAAGCTACTGTAATTTTCTCAGATTTTTCTATGCTACCAAAATAAGTGCTGTTGTTCAAACCTAGATGCAATTAGGATTTAATTAACCTTGTTAATGCAAGATTTGTTAATAAGATTTGCTTTGGTGTATCTTTGAAGCATCTTAGATTTCTGGGGTGACTTGGCATGGTAGAGAATGTTTGTAGTAGTATACGAGTACATGTTCTTGGATGATGTTGGCTACCTTGTAGAAGAGTTGTATTCCTACTTTATGCAATAAAGTAAACCTGTTCATCTACATCTCATTCATCATGATCATTACATGTCATCTCTGCAATGCACCTAGGCATGAGCACTTATACATTTGTATCATACAGGATCGCAGGAAGTAACTCCAGTAGCAGTTCCCGAGGAGCTAGAAGAGCAGCCCAAGGTGCAAGAGCAGGAGGTGCCCGAAGCCGACGAGGAGGTCGGTAAGGATCTTCCAGAGTGTCCTGACCACTGACCGAGCTCGTTTGAGAGAGGCAAGCCCCGGAGCATTTCTCTCCTGGTTTGCAAATATTTTATTAATGCTTTACTTTAACTGATGCATTACGTTTAGGAGTTGTTTGCAACCGTTGCTGCATTATACCTTGTTTACCCTTGTTCTACCATATCCTTGTTACCTTGGTATTCGCCGTCAAGAAATGCTTAGCTTGCTTAGACCGGTAGAAGTCGGGTGATTTCCTGTCACCTGCGAGCTATAGGTGGTTACCTAGATCTGCTTGAATAAGTATGTCATCGTAGAATAACTAAGTGCTAATGTGAATTTGAGACCGGACGGAGACTTGCAGGGTTTCGGACTGTAGTGTTTTCCATCTGTGTTGATTAAGGACCGACCGTTGTTGGGCCTCGAGTCATGTTGAACGCATGCCTTACATTTAGCTGGCCGAATAAGGTACCTTTCGACCGCGAAGCTAGAAGATTATTTGGGCCGAGTGGATTGCCCGCAACGCACTGTACCGGAGCAGGTGTGGTAGGACACGGGGGCGTGATGATAAGGCCAAAGAGCAGTCGGGTGGCCCTTGGGTACATGTGGTTCTTGGCAAACTCGAGACTTTACCTGAATGGTTGACTTGGTGACTAATATCTCACTTTAGCGGGAGAGTGAGGTTTGTGTGAGGAATAAATTACCAGCTGGTTAATAATCGATTCGAATCGCCATCGTTCACTGGATAGTGAACACTTGACTTGAGTTACTTCATCGTAGTAATTGATGGAACTTGGACAGTTATATGGAATATGACATGATGAGAGTTGTTAATGATCATTGGTCATCCTTACTTGTTTAATTACATGTTACTCTAGTATAGGTGCAAATGTAGTTGACAGGTTAATAAAGATTTAACTTGATGCAAAGCTTTTGGAAAAGATTCTTTAAATACTAAAAATGCTTTTTTGCAAATGAGTCAACCACCCCACCATAAAGCCTATCAGGATCCTTGGTGTTAATTTATTTTTGGTTATGTCGGGTAAGTCTAGCTGAGTACCTTCTCGTACTCAGGGTTTTGTTCCCACTTATTGCAGATGGGCAGATGTATTACGGCTACTGTATCAACTGCCTTTATCCTGCGATGGGTGAAGCTTAGTACCATGGGCAGTGGTCATTCACTACGTCTTGTCTGATGCTTTTATGGGAGATGATCATGAGCTAGCACTTTATTTCGAACTCCGCGTGAGTGTGTGGTTTGAACTAAATGCTTCCGCTACTTTTATTTGAACTTGGTTTGTAATAACTATGTTTAAACTCCGATGTAGTTGCGACGCGAACTTTTATGTAACTTATGATGGTGACCGCTAGACTTATTATGATCTTGGCTGGTATGTAAGTTGGTTTGAAATCCGTTGTGATTTCACGGACTACCGGGTTATACGGGCTTAAGTTTGCTAAATCGTCTGCTCGGTGGATGATTTTCTTACTTAATTTCATATAATTGGTCGATTCTGTTACAGCTAGCATCGGAGCATGGTTTAGCGTGTTTACTGTTCACAAGTGTATTTAAAACAAAAATGTGTTTGAAAAATGTGATTTCCAAACTAAAAGTGTGCCAGTGATCATATCATTTATGCCCAGTTAAGGACTCTAGATGGCTTATTTAAGTACTGACTTGGGGTTCTTGCACCATATTTCTTTTTCGTTGCTCATACGGCGTGCTATTGTATGACTGCCACTTAATTGAGTGGTAATGTATGGATCAACTGCCTCTATGCCTCGATAAATGTGAGATGTGAGAGCATGATCGGATACACCGCCGATCTAGGGAGAGTGCTTATATGATACTGGAGTACTTACATGTTTTACGCATGTTTTTACAAAAGTGTCGCATGTGTGGTTGTTCCGTCCGTTGAGGCGATGCCGTCAATAGGACGATGTTTTGGGTAGTTACTACCGTTGTACGCGTATCTGAGGATTTGTGTAGAGCGTGTAGGTAAATTTACTGCTTTCATGCATTCATGGGGAAATGGGCTGAAATAAATTTTCTGCAGGTACATAACAACGTTTCTCGTGTAGAACGTATTAGTTATGTATATGGGAGATCGCCTGTATGCCACCGAATTCATCGCTAGATATTATTTATTTCATAAGTTTGTGAGAACGTAAGAAATGTACATACATCATATTGATTGTGCATTTCATTCATGTCATGCATTCCTCCCCTTATAAATTAATTATCCCCTTTTGATAAAATTTGTATCAACTTAAAATATGTTCTCACCGGGTAATCAAAACTTTTGCTACAGATGGCCCGCACGAAGCAGACTGTCCGTAAGTCCACAGGCGAAAGAGCACCCCGACACCAGTTGGCCCCGCGGGAGCGCTGCAGCACGGACACCTTTCTGAGCGAGTTTGGCATGCCAACCTTGCTTTGGAGAGTGCTCCATGATATAGGGTACCCGAAGGGTCAAGAGCCGGTGTACTCTTGGAGTGAGAGCCAGTTAGCCGAGGATGGACTTGCAGTAGTGGAGATCACAGTCCCTGCTCTTGGTGATGCTCCATAGTGGGATGGTTGGCACTTGGAGTTTGAGGGACGCACTCCGGTTGAGGGTGCAGAGGGAGCAGCTTTCCATGTCATCAGGGACATAATGAGCAGATTTCCCAGTGAGCTGGCAGCAGCCTTGGCTGGCACTTTTCCTAGAGATGATCCTTGTGATGCTATTTGGGTGTAGCCGCAAGGAAGTGCGTTGGTCAGAGGCCCAAACGAAGGACAGGCTAGCGACAACCACGCTATGAGTGCTATGTATGCAGCTATCAGAGCATACCAGGGTCTTGAGTGTACCTATTGGACGTTGACTGGTTTGCGTGGAGATGATTGGCTCAAGGCAAGAAAACAGAAGAAGAAGCAGGCACGTGCTATAGCTAGTTTGCAGGAACAGTTGGCTGACATGAGCTTGTAGCGAGACCAAGCTCTAGAGAGAGGTGATAGTGCTTTGCAGCGGGTGCATACGTTGACTCAGGCCAACAACAATGCAGACCACATGATTGGATAGTTGGTTCAGGAGAGGAATGAAGCCTGGAACGAGAGGGACCTTCTGAGGCAGAGGGCCGAGGACCTAGAGGGGTACAATGTCAACTTGAATGAGGAGTTTCACATGCTCTACAATGGGATTGGCCCGTATACTCCTCCAGACGCCGCCGGTATGGACGTCGACGAGGACGAGGATGAGCCTACAGTTGCACCTGCCGACGACGACAATGTCGCTACTGATGGTAGCGATGGTGACATCTCCGACCCCGACGATGGCCCCGAGGAGTAGGCTAGTTGCTTTGCGTTAGCTACTAGACCCTGTCGCGATGACCTTTCTTTTGGCTTCATGTATCTTGGTGTATCTCGTTCAAACCTTGAGACTTGGTAGAATGTTTGAACATGGTTGGTCATGCGATATCTGAGCGCATAAAAGTCCAGTGTATGTATGCTGGTGATTTGGTTGTGTGGACGTGATGTTTGCATTCGAAGTAATTTAATTAGTGGTGTTGTTTTAATTGGAATGTGATTATTGTGCCTCTGTTTTATTGTATGACTTGTTCTCTCCAATGAATTTAGTATGGCATCATTTTTCATTCACTCACAATTACTACAGCTTCACTTAATCATTACTTGTTGCTGAAATATGCAGATGGCAAACACTCGCCGCGCCACATATGAGGCTGCTGAAACTGGTGGTAATGGTGCCGGGACAGGTGGGAGTGGTGAAAACAACGTCAACCACAATGAGCCACACATTTGCCGCCTCCTCCACCGCTCACTGCAAAGGTATTCTTTGCATAGTTTCTTAGAAGTCAGTGCAATGCCGAGCAATCACAAAAGAACATGGAAGATTTTCTGCGTACCATTGCCAACAATGTTCAACGCGGTAACAACCAAGGTGGTGACAATGGGGTGAATCAGTACAGCAACTTCAAGGATTTCTTGGACACCAGGCCACCAATTTTCAAGGAAGCAACAGAGCCACTTGACACTGAAGAATGGATCAACACCATGGAAGATAAGTTCCTTGTGTTAAGGCTAACTGAAGTACTGAAGACAGAATATGCTGCACATCAGTTACAAGGACCTGCAGGGATGTGGTGGAAGCATCATCACACCACCTTCCCTCCAAATGCTCAGATCTCATGGAGAGAGTTCACTGAAGCCTTCCGTAGAATTTACATTCCACCAGGACTGGTCGAGATAAAGTTAGGAGAGTTCTCGGCTTTAAATCAGGGTACCAAAACCGTGACGCAGTATCTGCATGCCTTCAACAACTTGTGTCGTTATGCTCCCGACATGGTTGACACAGATGCTAAGAGAATTGCTAGTCTCAAGAGAGGGTTAAGTCCGAAGATGATGAAGCATGTGGGTACCAATATCCGCGCCAGATTCAATGACTTCATCAGTGATTGTCTGAAACAAGAGAAGAATAACAACACGTACACTGCATCCAAGACTTGCAAGAGGACCTTTGAGTCAGGACCATCACAGCCAAGAGTTCTCACTGCTAATCATTCTGCCTATTGTCCGTCTGCACCAGGTGCAAGGTTTAGGCCACCACAATATAAAACCTAGAATTACAAGGGACCACAGAAGCCGTACAAGATGGTTGTGCCGCCAGCAAGGACAGCCGCAGCTGTGGGACAAGGCAACTCTAAGGGAGCTATAGGATCTGCTAGTATAGTGAAGGGACCCTGCTACAATTATGATCAGCCAGGCCACTTTTCAAAGTTATGTCCTTACCTGCCTAGAAAGAAGCAACCGACCTATACTGCTTGGGTACACCACACCACCGTGGATGAGATTCCTGAGGGAGAGCCCGTAACCGTTGGTAAGTTTCCTGTTAACCAAAACCCTGCAGTTGTCAAGCATTTGCATGGAAACATGAACAACTTTGCACAGATTTAAGTTATGGTTACCGTATAAGTTCAGCAGGGGCTGATGTTTTAATCAATCAGATGGTTAGAGGGGCAACCCTTGAATTAGGTAGTCGACAGTTTCGAGTGAACTTGATAGTTATGCCTGGACTAGTTCTAGACGTCATCATAGGGATGAATTGGATGAAGGATTGAGAGAAGTTATAGATACAGGAAGTCGGGTACTTACCCTTAAGGATCTCCAGGGAGAGGGTACTTTTCAGGTACCATTGCCCAGAAGAACAGACCTTGTGAGTGTGACATGTGCTATGGAAGTCATTCCTATTCATCAGATTCTAGTAGTGTGTGAGTTTCCGGATGTGTTCCTAGATGAGTTACCTGGTCTTCCACCAGATAGGGATGTTGAGTTTGGAATTGAGTTGATCCCCGGGACAACTCCAATTTCAAGGAGACCTTATCGGATGCCTCTGGATGAGTTAGCTGAGCTGAAGAAGCAACTAGAGGAATTGTTGAAAAGGGGGTTTATCCGGCCAAGTAAGTCTGAATGGGGATGTCCTGCCTTGTTTGTGAAGAAAAAGAAAGAGGGTACTTTGAGAATGTGTGTGGATTATAGGCCTCTTAATGTTGTAACTATCAAGAATAAGTATCCTTTGCCTCATATTGATGTTTTCTTCGATCAGTTAGCCAAAGCCAGAGTGTTCTCCAAGATAGATTTAAGATCGGGTTACCATCAGATAAAGATTAGGCCACAAGATATACCGAAAACCGCCTTTTCCACCAGATACGGGTTGTACGAGTATCTTGTTATGTCTTTTGGCTTAACAAATGCTCCTCCATACTTTATGTATATGATGAATACGGTTTTCATGCCAGAATTGGATAAGTTTGTGGTAGTGTTTATTGATGATATTCTAGTGTACTCTAAGGATGAGAAAGATCATGAAGAGCATCTAAGAATTGTCTTGACCAGACTTAGAGATCATAAGTTGTATGCTAAGTTTAGCAAGTGTGAATTTTGGTTGAAGAAAGTTCCTTTCCTTGGTCACATTCTGTCAGAAAATGGAGTTTCAGTAGATCCGTGTGTAACACCCTAAATTTTTCATAATTTCAAAATAGTTAAATATGATTTATCTATGTAATTGAGTGTGCATTCAAATATAGAAAATAATAAATATTTGTGAAATTAAAATTCATCATAAGGTTAGCAACATGTTGATGCACCCATGCTGCCACATTTTATTTATGGTATTGATTGGTTTTGATCCAAAGTTCAAAAGAGTTTAAAAAACTTTGGAAAGTGGATTTGGAAAATCAAATTAGAAAAAAGAAAACTCATTTTCCTTCCCCCTCCCTCCTTCCGGCCCAATCGGCCCAGTCGGCCTGCTGCCGTTCCCACCGAGCCGGCCCGCGCGCGCGCCTTCTTTCCCTCCTCTTCCTGGGCCGGCCCATCGGCGCTAGAAACTGCCGCTGCCGCTCTCTCCTTGCTTCCCGCTGCGGCTGACCACCCGGGCCCGCTTGTCGGCGCCCTCCTCAACCTCCAGCCGCTCCCTCCCGTTTCGCTCGCACAAGCCGTAACCTCCGAGCCGCCCGTGCCCACGATCTCCGTGCGTGGGAGCGTCCCAGCGCCTGCGCCCTGTCTTCAAAAGGAAGCCAAACCGCCTTCACCGCTCCCTCTATTGCCCCTTCCCACTCCATTTTTCACTCGTTTGACCCACAACCGCAACATCGCAAGATCACCGAAGACGCCGTCCGCTCCTTCGCGTCGCCATCGTCTTCGAGCCACCCTCATCTTCGTTTTGCCACTCGGTGAGCTTCACTCCGCTCCCCTCTGTCTCCCCATGCTTCCCTTTTCAAGTTTGATGGCCTATAGGGTCGTTCTACGCGAGCTCCGGTGAGCTCCTCCGCGACCGGCCATGGCGGGTGCCCCTCGGATCTTTCCCCGGTCGCACATGTGACATGGTAGAGTTCGCCATCCCCTCCACGTCCTCCTCGTAGCCTCTAATTGGAGAATGGAGCTCCGTAGTGCTTGATTTCATCGCTTCGGTGAGCCCTCTGCCCCCGTTCATGGCGAGCACGCCGCGCGGGCCACCCTGTGGCCGCGGTTTGTCCCTGGGCGAGTTCGCTTTCTTCCTCGCATCTTCCCGGTGGTGTCGGTGATCAAAACCATGGACCGTAGGGCCCTAACCAGTCACGCCAGTGACCTTTCCACCGCCGGCAATGGCAGCGCCGCCGTCTCCACCCCCAACTCCGGCGGCCCGCGCCCCTCTTCCCTCCTCCATCTAATCCGAGCCGCTCATCGCGAGATCAACGGCTCATGAAGCTCCATACCCCTTCGTAGGTTCTTTTTCTAAAAGAGCCCTCGGTTTCTGGCAAATCTAACCCGCCATCCTTGGCGTATTCCCGAAATACGCATTCCCATTTTGAAGACGTATTTTCTCTGGTTTAAATGAAAAATACGTTTCTAGATTAATTACAGTTTTGCCACTGCAGTAAAACGCTTATAAAATCATTGTTTTAGCTCCGATTTGATCCGTTCAACTTGCCTTAGGTTCGTAATTTCATGATCTACGCATTAATGCCACTGTTAGTTAGGTTTGCAACAATTAAAATTCTTGATTATGTTAAGTTAATTAACTCGCTATAGGAATCTTGTTTAATTTGTAACTTTCGCGTTATAGCTCTGAATTTCGTGAACTTTGCGTTGATGTGATCATAGCAAGATGTAGAATATTTTCATAAACATTTTATCTTGTTTTTGTACTGCTGGTGTACTGTTCTAATTATAGGTTTGTTTGTTATGCATGAATGCTCCTGAAATGTGTATGTTGTCGTGTTGGTCGAGTTCAGACGGTGAGGAGTACTTTGGGAATCTGGACACGTACGAGGAGCAGCAGGACCAGCAGTAGTTCATGAACCAAGGCAAGTATAGTATGGGCCTACCTTGTTGTCCTATTCATTATATAATGTACTCATTATGCATGTGTCTAATATTGCTCGACTATAAGGACTTCCTAGTTAATTGATGACATGTACCTTGATCCCTAAGGGTTTTATTTGCACATGGGTAGAATGCTAGTGCTCTAACTAAACATGATCTATACTATGACTGATGGAACCAATGGATAAACATGATGGTAACAGTGGAACCATAGGGTAAAGGTGCAGATGATGTTGATCATGTTGCCCTAAACCCTCCTTAAGGACTTATCTGTAGGGCAAAAGCTGGGACATACAGTGCAACCGTGAGAGTCATATAGCTCTGACTTTAGCTCAGTAATAGGATATTTTCTAGCTTGTTAGAGGTTACCTGAAAGGGTGCAAGAGGGGCTTGCCACTTTGGGTATAGAACTGCCTCTGTTCTGATGTGTATAGCCTGCGGGAATTGTGCCATAGAAAGGGGGGTTCTCTATATCTGCCTGCCAAGGAAACCTCGCGGCCCTAACATGTTAGAAGAGGCCTATGGAACGCTTCATACTGTACCCTGCCTACTCACCTTGGGAGTGTTAGGGGGTTGACAGGCCCCGGGCAATTGGGCAACATGACTCACGGGTAAAGATGCACAACCTCTACAGAGTGTTAAAACTGTTATAACAACCGTGCTCACGGTCACGAGCGGCCCAGAAAACTCACAGAATAAATGGTTACTCGACATATGGATGACTCATGATGATGATGATGAGATTATACTGATGCTCAATTACTCTCCATAATTCTAGTAGGTGATCATGTGGGTTAAACGGGAGCTTAAGCATAACTTAGTAATAATAAGCAATAATGAAATGCTGATCTATTAAAAATGCTAACTGCAGTCAACCATGTCTATCCTTTTTGAGCCTCATGAATCCTCATACTATACTTGCGGAGTACGAGAGTACTCACACTTGTTATTATTTCATTTTTGGATAAAAATCCCGGATGGGTAACAGATGACAGTTTCTACGAGGATTTCCCTAAAGAATTCTAGGTTTGGGTCAACCAGTCGGCCTTCCCTGTGGATCAGATACTTCGTTCGAGAGTGTTATTTACTTTTCCGTTTGTTATGTTAAGAACTAAGTGATGTAATATCATGATGTATGAACATGGTGATGATACTTCTATTAATTTGTCTGCTTATGTGTGCGACTATTCCTGGGGCGCACATAAGATGTATGCACTCTATATTGTCCTTTAATTAGAGTGTGACACTGAGTAAAGTGCAAGAGGTTATGGATTGGAAGACACTAACCACAGTTTCAGAAGTTAGAAGTTTCTTAGGATTAGCTGGTTACTATCGCCGTTTTATACTAGATTTCTCGAAGATTGCCAAGCCAATGACAAGTCTGCTACAGAAAGATCACAAGTTTGTGTGGACAGAGGAGTGTGAGATAGCTTTTGACACCTTGCAGAAACTATTGACCACTGCTCTAGTTCTAGCGCAACCGGACATTGAGAAACCTTTTGATGTGTTTTGCGATGCATCAAAAACAGGATTAGGCTATGTTCTTATGCAAGAAGGAAGAGTCATTGCTTATGCCTCCCACTAGTTGAGAAAGCATGAGATCAACTATCCGACACATGATCTTGAACTTGCTGCTATAGTGCATGCATTAAAAATTTGGAGACATTACTTACTTGGTAATGTGTGCAATATTTTCATCGATCACAAGAGTCTCAAGTACATCTTCACCCAACCAGAGTTGAACATGAGACAGCGAAGATGGTTAGAATTGATCAAAGATTACAACTTGAATGTGTAGTATCATCCCAGAAAGGCCAATGTAGTGGCAGATGCTTTGAGTAGAAAGTCACATTGCCTGAATGCGCAACCTTTGCTCGAAGATGGTTTTGATCTGATGCACCCTGCCGTGTTACATAGTATTCAGATTAGTTGCTCTTTGGAGAGTAAGATAATAGAAGGCCAGAAAACTAACAAAGGGATATTCCACATCAAAGAGAAAATTAAAGAAGAACCATCCAAGCACTTTAGAGTGGATGAACAAGACGTGTTGTGGTTTGACGACCGTCTTGTTGTTCCCAAGGACCGGGAGCTTAAGAATAAACTTATGGACGAGGCTCACCTTTCTAAGTTATCTATCCATTCCGGAAGTAGCAAGATGTACCAAGAATTATGACCTCATTATTGGTGGACAAAAATGAAGAAAGAGATTGCAGCATATGTGGCCAGGTGTGACACATGTTGTAGGGTAAAAGCCATTCATATGAGACCTACCGGATTGTTGCAACCTTTGTCTGTACCTAGTTGGAAGTGGGATGATATAAGTATGGATTTCATCATGGGTTTGTCCACTACTCAGAAAGGCCATGATTCGATTTGGCTAATCGTGGATCATCTTACAAAGATAGCTCACTTTTTACCTGTCAAGACAAATTATAGACCACCTCAATATGCCGAGAAGTATATTGTTGAGATTGTGAGATTCCATGGCATACGGAAGACTATAGTGTCTGACAGAGGGTCATAATTCACTGCTCACTTTTGGGAGCACTTGCATAAAGGATTGGAAACTAGTTTGATCCGTAGTACCGCCTATCATCCTCAGACAGATGGTCAGACCGAAAGAGTTAATGTTGTTCTGGAGGATATGTTGAGAGCCTATGTGTTATCTTCCAGGGGTTCATGGGAGTCATGGTTACCCTTAGCAGAGTTTGCTTACAATAATAGTTATCAAGAAAGTATCAAAGTAGCACCATTCGAAGCTCTGTATGGCAGAAAGTGTAGAACACCACTAAACTGGATCGAGCTAGGAGAAAGAAGATATTATGGTATTGACTTTGTAGAAGAAGCCAAGAAGAAAGTTCATATCATTCAGCAGAATATGAAAGCCGCTCAATCACGTCAAAAAAGCTATGTGGATAGAAGAAGGAGACCGCTTATGTTCGAAGTTGGTGACTATGTTTATCTGAAAGTCACGCCAATGAAGAAGAAACGGTTTGGAGTACGCAGAAAGCTCACAGCCAGATTTGTGAGACCATATAAGATCTTGGAAAGAAAAGGTCCAGTAGCTTATAAGTTAGAGTTACCTGAGACAATGGGTGCTATATTCCTAGATTTTCATGTATCGCATCTCAAGAAGTGTTTGCGTGTTCCAGAGGAAAGAATCAAACCCCGAGGCATAAAGCTCAAGTCAGATTTGGTATATCGTGAGCAATCAGTTCAAGTTTTGGACTCAAAAGAGAGGGCTACTCAAAACAATGTGGTGAAAACATATAAGATACAGTGGAGCCATCATGATGAAGGAAATGCAACTTGGGAAACGGGTGAATATCTACAAAAAGCTTATGCAGATTTTTATAACAAATGGTTCGTAACCCAAATCTCGGGACGAGATTTTTATAAGGGGGGAGGGCTATAACACCCCTGGGTTACGAACCATTTTTTATAAAAATCTGCATAAGCTTTTAAATCGCCATCGTTCACTGGATAGTGAACACTTGACTTGAGTTACTTCATCGTAGTAATTGATGGAACACTTGGACAGTTATATGGAATATGACATGATGAGAGTTGTTAAAGATCATTGGTCATCCTTACTTGTTTAATTACATGTTACTCTAGTACAGGTGCAAATGTAGTTGACAGGTTAATAAAGATTTAACTTGATGCAAAGCTTCTAGAAAAGATTCTTTAAATACTAAAAATGCCTTTTTGCAAATGAAACAGCCACCCCACCATAAAGTCTGTCATGATCCTTGGTGTCAATTTATTTTTGGTTATGTCGGGTAAGTCTAGCTGAGTACCTTCTCGTACTCAGAGCTTTGTTCCCACTTGTTGTAGATGGGCAGATGTATTACGGCTACTTAAGCCTGGGCGTTCGGGTTACCCGATTTTTTCGGGTCGGGTAATTCGGGTAATTCAAAATTCGGGTAATGAAAATTGCTACCCGATATTACTCCCGAAAAAACACTACCCGCAAATTCGGGTACCCGATAATTCGGGTTCGGGTTCGGGTATTACCCGATATACCCAAATTTACAGAAAACAACAAACTATATTAAATTTCAGTAGCGATCTATACATAATTTCAGCAGCAATTTGTATAGAATTTTAATAGCAATTTGTAGAGAATAATATATTACAGTCACTCATTCAAATAGAGAGAATTATATTCTAATAAAGTGATAAGTTAAATGGTTCAGCTAACAACACATGATAAATACAAAGACAAAAACAAATCTTTGAGTAGTTCGGGTAGTTTGGGTACCGGGGGATATTACCCGAATTACCCAAACTAATTTCGGGTAATCAAAATCGCTATCCGAATTTAGGATTGGGTACCTCGGGTTCGGGTAATTTGGGTCCGGGTTCGGGTAATTCGGGTACGGGTAATGGGTATCGGGTATTTTGCCCAGGCTTACGGCTACTGTATCAACTGCCTTTATCCTGCGATGGGTGAAGCTTAGGACCATGGGCAGTGGTCATTCACTATGTCTCGTCTGATGCTTTTGTGGGAGATGATCCTGAGCTGGCACTTTATTTCGAACTCTGCGTGAGTGTGTGTGGTTTGAACTAAATGCTTCTGCTACTTTTATTTGAACTTGGTTTGTAATAACTATGTTTAAACTCCGATGTATTTGCGACGTGAACTTTTATGTAACTTATGATGGTGACCGCTAGACTTATTACGATCTTGGCTAGTATGTAAGTTGGTTTGAAATCCATCATGATTTCACGGACTACCAGATTATATGGGCTTAAGTTTGCTAAATCGTCTGCTCGGTGGATGATTTTCTTACTTAATTTCGTATAATTGGTCGGTTCTGTTACAACCTAGACGGCTTGGAGCAGCTGTGGAGGTCCGGCACATGTTGGTGATTGTTCGTGGTCAGCTCCAGTGAGCTTTTTGTGAGGGGTTGTTGTGGTTCTCCGGTGGAGCGCCAAATTCCAACTCTAGTGGATTGCTCGTGTCGGAACTTCTCACCATTTGGTAGGTTCTTGTGACACCTTTTGAGAGGCTCGGTGTGTGATACCGATTAGCCACCGAACCACGTGGTGTAGGGGGACACAACAGGGACTAGCATGTCGGCAAGCACGTGAACCTCGGGATAAATCTTGTGTCTCAATTGTGTTTGATCAATTGGATTTCATCCCGGTGGTTGATTACTTCTTTGGCTATCTTGGTATTCACTTTGGTTAGCTCAATCTTCACCCCTTGGTATAACATTCCAAATCCCCTCTTGCATTTACTTTGGTATCTTCTTGTTTAGCTTGTTGTTGCTCTTGTTTAGTTGCTAGCTTGTGTAGTTCTAGTTGTAGTAGCTTTTTAGCTTTGCTAGCTTGCGGTTTGTCTTGTGGCGGTTGTGTGAACCAAACTAGAATTGTCAATTGGATAGGTGGCTTGCAACACCCCTTAGGCTAGGCAATACTTGCATCTTGCTAATTGTTGTTACTCATCAACTTGTCTAGCATATTTTGTAGAAAGTTTTATTAGGCTATTCATCCCCCCTCTAGCCATCAAGACCTTTCAATAAGGAACCGAAAACTCATGCTTGATTCCTTCTTCATCAAAGAACTCTTTAATGTTGGTGTTCCTAAACTTCGCCCCATTGTCACTTCTCACTTTCATGATCTTCACTTCAAATTCATTTTGAGCTCTTCTTACAAACTTCTTGAAAATCCCTTGGGTCTCACTTTTATCTTTAAAAAAGAATACCCAAGTGAAGCGAGAATAATCATCAACAATAATGAAACCATATTTGTTACCTCTAATGATGTAAGCATTGGGTCCAAATACGTCCATGTGAAGTAACTCAAGTGGTCTCGTTGTTGACACGACATTTTTGATGGGATGCTTAGCTCCAATTTGTTTGCCCGCTTGACATGCACTGCAAATTCTATCTTTCTCAAAAGAAACATTTGTTAGTCCAAGAATGTGTTCGCCTCTTTGAAGGTCGGCCAAGTTCCTCATCCCAACATGGGCTAGTCGGCGATGCCAAAGCCAACCCATGCTAGATTTTGCCACTAAACAAGTCTCTGGATTCACTTTACTAGATGTGAAATCAACTAGATAAAGTTTGCCTTTCAAACGACCCGTGAAGACAATAGAGGAATCATTCCTTTTAGAGACTTCCACACCCACATTAGTAAAGAGACAATTGTAGCCTATCTCACAAAGTTGTGAAACGGACAACAAATTGTATCCTAACCCTTCCACAAGTAATACATTTGAAATGGAATTATTATTTGAGATAGAAATTTTACCCAAACCAAGGACATCTTCTTTTCCATTGTCACCAAACACAATGCGTTCACTTGTATTTTAATTTGGTTGAAAGGAGGTGAACATCTTCTTCTCTCCGGTCATATGATTAGTGCATCCACTATCTAGCACCCAACTTGTTCCACCGAAGAAGTATTCCTACAAAGATAAATTAAGCCTTGGTTTTATATACCCAAATAGAATTGGGTCCTAGGGGGTTAGTCACATAAGTCTTGGGCACCCAAACACTCCTCATGATTTGCCTCTTCTTGAGTGTGCCAACATACTTTACAACAATCTTGCCATCCTTGCCCCAACAACACATATAATCACTAGCATAACTTCATGAGATGGGCGCTTGTTGCTTAGGGGCATCCACTTGCTTCTTCTTGTTGTTGGTCTTGTTCTTGGCAAGTGTGCTTGGAGAAGTGGCAACATTGTTGACCTTGTTGATAAGATCATTTAGTGCCACACCCTTGTTGAACTTCACACAAGGCACTCCATTGATCATGTTCCTTCCATTGGCTTTACCACCATACCTATTATAGCCAAGCCCATCCTTGATGAGGGGGTGCCTTGTTGACTTGTACATGGTTGTTGATTGCTTCTCCTTGCAACCATTCTTGATAACCATATTTAATCTTTGAATCTCCTTATCTTTCTTTTCTAGCTCAACAAGGTTAGTAGAACAAGCATTTATATCATGACTATAACATATTTTACATCCTTCACTAGTTGAAGCATTGGAATCACCGGATTCCTTAGGATGGATGGAAGTGCTATTCCAAAGAGTGTCATAGTTTAGTTCAAGAGTATGATATTTGTCTTTCAAGCTTGTAAGACTTTCTTGAACCAAACTATGTTCATTCTTTAGACTAGCTATAGAGTCATTAAACAAAGAATGTTCCTTAGTCAAACGTTCATATGAATCTTTGGCTAAAGATAATTCTATATTTAACTTCTCAACCTCCTCCCTTTCCTTGGAAAGGCATGCTTCAAGTCCAAGGTTCTTCTCCCTTTCTGCTAGGAGCAATTCCCCTTGCGACTCAATGCATACTTCCTGCTTCTCTAGCATATGAATTAGCTTTATTATTTGAGAGCCAGCCGATTTGCCAAATTTCTTTATCATGTTGTTTGCAAGTTTATCATCATTCTCATCGCAACTACTACATTCATTACTAGAGTGAGTAGGAGAGTTGTGTGGTACCTTCTCCCCCTTTCCCATAAGGCAAGTTGGAGTGTAGTAGTCATTGTCGGTGAGGTTGGCGAAAAGCCTCGGTGATGGAGATAGGTTGGCGAAGAGCGATGGTGGTGAGGTATGGTCGGTAAAGAGCTTGGGTGAAGAGGAAGAAGTCTCTTGAATAGCAATTGTTGCTACACCTTTCTTCTTCTCCTTGTCTTTGTCATTTGAATCATCACTTTCATCTTTTGATTCCCATTCTTCACCAAGATGTGCTTCACCTCTCTTCTTGCTCTTATGCTTCTTATCATCATCTTTGTTGTGCTTGTGCTTCTTCTTCTCTTTTGGACAATCGGCAATGAAGTGACCAATTTCTCCACAACCATAGCAAAATCTTTTCTTGTATGGCTTGCCTCCACTTCTCTTCCTTTCCTTCTTCTTTTTCAAGTACTTTATATAGTTTCTAACCAAGAGGGCTTCTTCCTCATCATAATCTTCTTCTTGTTCTTCATCACTTGATGGATCATGCACATCTTTCTTCTTGTTTCTACCATGAGATGCCTTGAGAGTGATACTCTTCTTTTGACTTGATGCTTCCTTTGCTTCATCTTCTAAGCACTCATGGTGTTTCAACTTGGCAAGCATCTCTTGTGGTGTCATTGTGTCATAGTTGTCTCTTTCCATGATGACCGAAGCAAGAATGTTGTTCTTTTGTCTATACACTCTATACAACTTTCTAGTCGCCGAGTTGTCATCCCAATACTTGTCACCAAGAGCTCTTATTCTATTGATCAAGGTCATGAATCTATCAAACATAGCTTGGGTAGTTTCACCTTCAATCATTGCAAAGTTCTCAATTTTGCATTGGAGTAGCTCAATGTTTCCCTTTCTCACACTTTTGTCACCTTCAAATGATACCCTCAAAGTATCCCAAATTTGCTTTGCACTTTCCATGCCATTGACCTTATTGTAATCCTCTTGATTGAGGCATGATAGGATCAAAGAGGTAGCTGTAGCATTTTGTTGTATGTCAAGGTAGTCTTCGGTTGTCAACTCACCATCTTCTTCTGAAACTTTAACACCCACTTCCACAATCTCCCAACATCTTGCAGCAATAAGATGCATCTTCATTCTATGAGCCCAATCGGTGTATCTAACTCCATCAAATTGAGGTTGTTTGCCGGGATTGATTGTTGGCAAGTGTGTATTGGATTTGCTATATGAAGAGTACTCATATGGAACACGAGCAAACCCTTTAGGTGTCTTGATTGCTTCATGCTCACCATCTCCATCACCACCACTTGCCACATCTTCAATCTTCTTGCTCACGGCTTCCTTCAACTTGTTCATCTCATCTTGCATCTTGTTTATTTGCTCTTTTTGTTGCTCTAGAAGCTTATCACTGAGTTTCTCGGCAAGCAACTCAACTAGCTTATTTAAGGTGTCATCATCAAAGGTGGCCATGGTTTCTCCTCACGCGGTGAAGTGCTAATCACGAGGATCCTGCTCTGATACCAATTGAAATGATCTAATAGGCCTAGAGGGGGGTGAATAGGCGAATCTAAAAACCTAAAACTCAAAACTCAAAAACAGAAGTCAAATGCCAACCGGTACTATTGGTTTGGACCGGTACTACCGGTGAAAGCTCACCGGTACTACCGACGCAAACCACCGGTACTACCAGTACCCTACTGAAGATACAAAATCAGAGATCTGTGAGTTGTGATTTCAGTTCTGAGTTTTACCCCACTACCAAAGATAATGTTGATGAAGATGATGAACTCCCTTTTGCTTGTTCCTTCACCAAATCGTAGATCGGGCACCCACAACCTATGAGAGAGATGAGGATAGAGGAAGAACACGAAGAACAAGTAATATATCAAGTAATCACAAGCAACAACAACAATCACGTGGGACACATGATTTATCCTGAGGTTCGATAACCCCACAAAGGAGTTCCTACGTCCTCGTTGTTGAGGTGACCACTAAGGTCAGAGTCTCTTCCACCTCCTTGCCTCCCTCAAGCAACCACAAAGGTTAGCCCGAGATTTCCACTAAGAATACAAGGGTGATACAAACACTTCGGGGTGCCCTCACAAGTAGAACAACATGGGCAACCACGAAGAACGCCTAGCCGACTAGGGTTCCAAGAACCCAAGAGTAACAAACACAAATCAAGCCAATTCGGAGGGGAATCAAGTGCTCAAGATGCGAATCGAAGCTTTCCACTCTCAAATCTCTTCTCTCTACTCAAATCTTGCAAGGGATTGGACCTAGGAGCAAAGAGGAAGAGAGAGAGGGTGAGTCAATGCTTAGGAGCTGTTTGTCTAAAGGTTGGTGGGAGTAAATAGCGTGGGTAACAGTTAGAAATGAAGAGAAGAGCTATTTATACACTTATCTTCAAAGCGGTACCGGTACTACCGGTGAGTACCCACCAGTACTACTGGTCCCAAGGGTTTCGATCGTTACAGTCAACCTACTGGAGATTTTGCGAGAAAATAGCCTACCGGTACTACCGGACTTTCACCGGTACCACCGGTCAAGACCGGTACTACCGATCTAACCACCGGTACTACCGCTAGTACAGTTTACAACGAAGATGAGTTTTGTGGGAATTTGACCTACCGGTACTACTAGACTTTCACCAGTACCACCGGTCAAGACCGGTACTACCGATCCATCACCGGTACTACCACTAGTACAAAAACTCGCAGAACTAAGCACTGCCACCGGCAGGATTTATGCCTACCGGTACTACCGGTTATTTACCGGTACTATCGGTGCACCCAGGCATAAAACACTTCTCTAAGTGTCCGTGACTGCAAAGGTGTCTCTCAAACGCATAAACAAACACATATTGAGCACTAATTCCCCTATAGATAGCCTAATTTGTATTTCTCTTGATAGTGCGGCGTTTCCTATAACTCAAGCCAAAAATATAAAATCTAATCAATCCACTTGAGACGGAACACTTTCCAATCAATAGAATTGAGGGTGCTATCATCACCAAATGTGACCATTCAAATTCTTTCATCGGACTAACACCTGTGTATTCGCTTAGATAAACATGTTAGTCCCTAATTTGATTGTCATTAATTAACTAAAAACCCACATCGAGGGGCGAATGCACTTACAGATACCATTTATGAGCTCATTGTATTCGCTCTGTTCGAAAATAAGTACACATTGCGTAATTCTAGTAGTCAAACAACTCTCATGTTTACCTAGATTTATAGAAAATAATATTAACATTTATACCTCTAAATAGGATTAGTATAAAAATACATGATATGATTAATCTAATGATAATTATTTGATATAATAAATATTAGTATTTTTTATGTAGATTTGGTCAAAACTTAAGTTTGTTTGACTCTTAAAAGTATGAGATATGCATATATTTTGGTACGTGGGTGTACTATTTTAGAAAATCATATTAGTATCATCCATGAGCTCATTGTACTCGCTCTGTTCTAAAATAAGTACATATTGCGCATTTCTAGTCGTCAAACAACTCTCAGGTTTACCTAGATTTGTAGAAAATAATATTAACATTTGTGCCTCTTAATAGAATTAGTATAAAAATATATGATATGATTAATCTACTAAAAATTACTTGACATTATGAATCTTAGTATTTTTATGTAGATTTGGTCAAACTTAAGTTTGTTTAACTCTTAAAAGTATGAGATATGCATATATTTTGATACGTGGGTGTACTATTTTAGAACATCACATTATTACCATCCATGAGCTCATTGTACTCGCTCTCTTCTAAAATAAGTATACATTGCGCATTTCTAGTAGTCAAACAACTCTCAGGTTTACTTAGATTTGTAGAAAATAATATTAACATCTGTGCCTCTTAATAGGATTAGTATAAAAATATATGATATGATTAATCTACTGATAATTACTTACATTATGAATCTTAGTATTTTTTATGTAGATTTGGTCAAACTTAAGTTTGTTAACTCCTATAAGTATGAGATATGCATTTATTTTTGTATTGTGGGTGTACTTCCTCCATCCCAAAATAAATGTCAATCTCACTTCCCGAGGAGTCAAACGTTTTTAACTTTGAGCAAATATAAAAAAGAAAACATTAATAATTATAGTACATAATTAGTACCATTAGATAGATCATTGAATCTATTTTTATAAGAAACTTAATTGGAGATGTAATGTTTTTTTATAAACCAAGTCAAACTTAAAAAAGTTTGACCGACACGAAAACTATAGCGACACTTATTCGAAACAGAGGGAGTGTTTTAGAACATCACATCCACTCCCTCTGTTCCCAAATAAGTACACATCACGCACTTTGAGAAAAACAAATCTCAGATTTAACTAGATTTAAAGAAAATAATATTAACATTTGTACCTCTATTAGATTACTGTAACAATATATGACATGATTAATCTAATGATAATTATTTGATATTATAAACCTTAGTATTTTTATTTAGATTTGGTCAAACTTAAGTTTATTTGACTCCTAAAAGTATGAGATATGCATATATTTTGGTACCATCGGTGTACTCCCCCGTCCCAAAATAAGTGTTTTCTCATGTTTTTGAGGAGTCAAACGTTCCTAACTTTGACTAAATATACATAAGAAAATATTAATAATTATAATACAAAATTAGTACCATTAGATAAATCATTGAATCTATTTTCATAACAAACTTAATTGAAGACACAAATGTTGCTAATAATTTTATAAACCTAGTTGAATTTAAAAAAAAATAAACGGCATGAAAATTGACACTTATTTTGGGACGAAGATAGTACTATCCTGAAGTGTTCTAAAACCTTCATGTAGTATGTCTATAGGGGTAAAAGTGGAATGATGGTCTAAAAAACGTGAAATGTCAAGTACTGTACTGAAAAAAGTGGTCAAAAGAGGATAGCTGTACTGATGCAATATTGCACTAAGTTTCATAATTTTTTTAAGAAAAATCTAAAACAGTTCGTAAGCAACGTTCTTCACTATGTCGAACGATCTAAATTGCTTGGCTGACTTTCGCTTTGGTATTTTATGATAATGACACATTCTTCACTATTATATTTTTTATTGAAAACTAGTTTTCCAATGATTAATATTTGGACTCCCAAAAAAAAGAATATAACTATGATATGTACCTGAAGTCCTGAACCAAATGAAATCCTTTGTGTTTTGGTAGACTACCAAAATTACGTACCACGCCAATGCTGATCAAAATTATTATCAATGTTATACTTTCACACACTACTATAATTAGCTTGTACAAGCAGGTCCAGTGTAACAAAGTCTTCCAGAAACCTAACTTGTATTATATCTAAGAAACATTTATCACAAAATACCTTGGATTTTCAACCACTTAAAATCTAATAAAAATCTTTCCTTTCAGAAACAAGTGTATCCGATCTGACTAGTATTTAGGACCGCAAGATTACCTCAGCCTGATCGGCTGTGCTACATGCAGCGCTCCAGGCTGCGACTGCTGCTGTTTGGTAGGCTTGGCTGCAGCAGCCAGGCTTGCAACTGCAGCAGCCCACCAGCAGCAGGTTTTGACCATAAAAAATTCGAAAGTAAAGCGCTCAAATATTCAAATATAGAGGGAAACAAATGTACACGCATAAATTTTAAGTTGTGATTTTGCAAACAAATAATAGTAATGCATAATTCATAGGAATAAAAGACAGTACACCACTATTGTCCTAACTGAAATCTTGTACATCACATACATTTTGTCATTTTTTTCCAAGTTACATCCATGACAAATTTACAAATATTACAACTAGATAATAAGATAATCCATCCCATACAAATAGACGGCTGCAAAATGTACCTGTTCATGCAAAACTATTAAATCAAGCTGCAATTCAATCACGGATAGTGACAATATCACCTTGGCAGTAGACACTACCCAATCTACCTCAAGTTCATTATGTTCACCCATGCGACAAGTGCCAGACACCAAAATGTACCTCTTCTTTGATTGCTTGTCCATAGAATACAACGTTATCCCCGTAGAATCTGCCACTTATTATTCAATATCCCAAATGACCGTTCCACAATGTAATGAAGAGAAGAATGGTGGTAAAGTCTCATTTAAATTTTCAAAAGCTTTGACATCAAGCTCTTTCTAATGTTACCTGTTCTAATGGCCATATAACCCGGAGCAGCAGGTAACCATAAGCCACTAAATAGTACTTACCTACAAACGAGCAATACAGACTAATTTAGAACAAGGCTACATGTAAGTAAAGATACTTCCTACAACTACAAATACTAACCTGGGGTGGGAGAGGGACATGGTAGTGCTGTCATCTTTCAGTTTCACCTATGAAATTTTAGTAGTCAGTCAAGAAAAAAAATGTAATATGATGTAAAAAAAAGATAAAAATTTAATAGCCAAATCAGGCTTAAAAATCATTTAACTTCAATTAAGAAAACTGAGTAGACTCATCATGTTGATAAAAACAGTATGTTGTTTATGAAATTTACTAAACTTGGATGCATCTGAGTAGCATAGGATAGCTACAAAAGACAGCAACATGCAGAAAGTATAGTGCTGTGACACGGACTGAATTAAATAGAGAGAAACTCTGCTGAAATGTCCTATATAGGACTACAATGGGCAAGTAACAAGGTGAATTATCCAACAAATTGAATGAATGAGATATACCACAAACTAATTAAATGATCAGTAGAAATTGAACTAAAGAATAAAATTTTCAACAAGCCACGGAATGGTTCTTTGTAAAGGAGCATAAACATAGGAACAAGCAGAGGGAGAAGAATACACACAACTCTCCTTTCGTACTACTAAACTGATATCTACAATGGCTGTGTTTAGTTGAGAAAATTTAGGTGAAAAGTTACTGTAGCACTTTTCGTTGTTATTTGGTAAAATTTGTCCAATCATGGATTAATTAGACTCAAAAGATTCGCTTCGAACTTTACAGACAAACTATGCAATTAGTTATTTTTTTTACCTACATTTAATGCTTCATGCATGCGTCTAAAGATTCGATGTGACGGGTGGAAGAGGAAATATTTTAGGTATGCATGGCAAGTGAACGCGGCCAATATAAAATTAATGGCCTTTTGCAAAAGAGCCATCTTCTTCATCAGAACAGACAGCCATGGCTGTGCAAAAAGTAGTATGCATTAGTTATTTCTATGTTCTACAGGCAAATTTGTTTAACGCACTATGCCAATTACCATTGAACAGTACTAAGATCTGTCAATGTTTATAAAATTTTAAGATCAAAGGGGTAAGAATTGAAAACTGCATATGATGTAATCATTTCCAAGCAATTAATCATTTGCATGGTAATTATAATGATTCATATATATAGCCCAAAAACTGAATGCATTATAGAAAATAAAAATAATAAATTCTTTGCATAACAAAGCTGTCATATATAAATTCCATAGACATGAGTACTCCTATATTTAGAAACCAGAACATGAATTTGAAAATCAATTACCTCCCCTGGTACAGCCATCTTTATTAAAAGCATCCGGTGCACAGTTCCAAGCATATTGGTACGTCTTCTGAAATAATCCAGCATTTATTGAGATTCAGTCATGAAGCTATTTTGTCTTCAGTGTATTGAAAAAACAGGAAGACCTGTTTGCAGGTCCAATAAAATTAATCCTATACACTAAAAATTTGCATCAATCACATTTTTGTCACAAACAAACAGTAAGTACTAGTTGGAGAATACAAGAAAACTATTAAATGAGCAATATAATTGAACAAAAGAACTCGACGAAAGGGGACGAAACAAAACTAGTTGTCTTTTTATTAACATCTTCGTTGTGAACTATAAGCTTTGCAGGATTAAGGAGCTCAGTTTCAAAATTAATGGCACCTCATTTAATTTAATTTTGATAAGGAGCTCAGTTTCAAAATTAATGGTGACCCAATATAAGAAACAAGTAATCATTAATTCATGTAGAAAAACAGTAATCATTAATTCATATAAAAAATTTACAGACTGATGACGTACTGATAAGCATTACCCTATATAAGAAACCAGTAATACAACAACAACAACATAGTCTTTTGCCCCAAGCAAGTTGGAGTAGGCTAGAGATGAAACCCAAAAGAGACGAGAAACAGGGAGACACATAAAGAGACAAAGAATATAAATCTTCAAGCACTTAACTACATTTTTGAATCATTCTTTCACTGAGCAATGGAAGAACTAATGTAGGACGAGCAATGCAAAGAATATGCTTTAACATGAAGTAGTATATTTGTTGCAGACCTTTTTCTCTTGGCCTCAAGCTAGCTAGCTACAGGCCAAACCAAAACAGCTAGCTAGAATCCGCCATTGATTCCAGGCAGTGGAAGCATGGTAGAAAGAGATACGAGTACCAGGGAAGGAGCAGGAACACACCTGCATTGGGCAGCAGTGATACAAAATATTGAGCAGCCAAGGAATGACTGGTTACCAAATACCTGTAGCGAAACAACATATGGTTAACTGAACAGTAGAGTATCATTGAAAGCTATTCGTCAGCAAAGCAAATGACCTGGCCGCATAACATGCATCTACAATTTTATAAAGATAGGATCTTTTACCTGGGCTATGACTAGCCTACTAAAAATTGACCTTTTCACTACAGACATGGTCAGGTAAATTCAGTAGGAATACATAAAAGGGTAAGACATGGTCAGGTAAATTAGGCTTAAAAGATTCGTCTCGCGATTTCACGGTGAACTGTGCAATTAGTTTTTTGTTTCGTCTATATTTAATACTTCATGCATGTGCCGCAAGATTCGATGTGATGTTTTGGGGTGAAAATTTTTAGGAACTAAACGCCCCCTAAAGCTAGTCGAGTCCTTAACAGCAGCAGGTGAGGGAACTGTAGCTAGAGGCACGAATCAGATCGAATACTAAAGCATTACCTGCACAGCTTCCCAATTCATAAGCAGCGGAACGAAAACGTGGTACTCCTGCACGGCAAGAAATTGCACAGTGCGCAAGCAAGCAAATCCCAGAAAAATCCAATCTTGGCAAGAAATTTCCGATCCAGGTCCTCGATGACCTAAGCCTTGTCGTATGACTCCCTCGAACAGGCCGTCGCTGCCAAAAGGATCCATCCTCTGACGGCAACAGCAAACAATCAAAAAAACAAACATTCAACGGCAAGATAACACCAGATCGACGGAGAGGAGAGCCCACCTGGGTCACGCGCGGCGGAGCGAACTGATAGGGAGACGTCGGCAGTGGCGATGGGAGAGGGGGATGATAGAGAGGAGAGGGAGCCGAGAAGGAGAGAGAGCATGCCACTGGCGTGGAGCGGCGGTGGTCTGACATGCCGACGATGGTGTTTGAGCGGACGGCGTGGGGAAAGGGAAGGGGGTATAGAGAGAGAGGTTGCCCTGGGGGCTGGGAGCCCGGGATGGCTAGCGGCTCGAAGCCGAGCCGAGTGGAACGAGTTGGTGAGTCGGAGCTGAGCGAACTGAGCTGGTCCCCACTGCCAAAAGCATGCATGCTGACCGGGTCCCACGTGAAAAAGCAGCCAATCAAAGCATCGCGTTAGACTCCACGACCGCTGATAACTGCAGTGGGAACGGTATATCATCCGATAAAAGATACAGAGTAGCATGTACCGTTAAAAACTGCTGCATCGGAAACCGGTAAAACCTCCCCTATCGCACGGCCTCTGCTAAATTCAGCGGAATAGTGTAGGCACCCTACCGTGCTGGTGCGCGTGAGCCCAGCTGCTGCTGCAGCACGAGAGAGGAGGGAGAAAGTGCAGGTGACGTGGGCCCCACTGCTGCTATTAACTAAAAAATACTATAAATTATAAACTAATTAATCACATTAAATTTTGATTGCACCATTAAATTCGTGACAATATATTCTTCAAAACTAGATCTCACATAGATATATTTAGATAAAGTGACAAGTGGGCCCCACGGTGAACAGAGGATGATATAGAGGAAGGATGGGTGCGGGAGAATTAGATATAGAGGAGAGAATCTTGGTGAGTAGGATGTATAGAGGATGAATATAGAGGTCCATGAGTGCGGATAGCCTAATGCGCTGCATTTCAGCCTTGGCCATCCTTCTATGTGACCAACCAGAGGTTTGCCATGTTAAAAAAACCAAAAAAAACCAGAGATTTGAACTTATCCAAAAAAACCAGAGGTTTGAAGGTTCTGCTGAACAAGTCATATCCAGTGTTGACGATCAGGAGCCTTCAGAACTATGGAGACGGTCCACAGATTTCCCTGCAATGCTGGATGTTCTGCTGACTGAAAGAAGAGTAGATGCTGGATGAAGCGGAACAGCTATGCACATCATATGCGCGGCTTGGGGGCAAGCCGCATTCGTGGAGAGGGGAATGTCATAGTATGCTGCCATGTGGGCTCAGGACAGGTTGTGAAGGGGAGCTTCAGCTACAAAAGGGGAAACATGAGTCCAAGTCAGGCATCGAACAATTGAACACAATTCCTTTGCCTCTTAGTTACTGTACTCCTTCCTCCTCTAGCCTCTCTTCCTCTTGTACCCGGATTATCTACTTCCAGTTCTTCTAGATTCTTCTAGTACCTTCCTCTAACATCTATTCCCTTGCTTGCTACTTATTCCCAATTTCCATCTCGATTGTATCGCATTGTTAGAGTTGTTGGTGAAGTAGCACATCGGTTGCTAACAATCTACCACCTTGAAAATGCCATCAATTTTAAGGGTCGGCTTGTAATACCACCCACATCTGAAGATAGGTTTGTAGATGTGGCTGGCTTAGTGGCGCCTACCTAAAAAACTGGTGCCCCTACAAATATTAGCAGTGACAATCAGATACACCGGTATAGAACACTTGTTCATACTCGTAAGTTCTATTTCGCGGGAGTAGAACAACAAACAACATTATTAGATTAATTTACTGACCTGCAAAAACAACTAGAACATAGAATAAACGACATAGGATCCATATTTCATCGTTACATATGGATCTTATTTTATTATTAGTACGTACACACACATACTAATAGCTGTAAACCAACTAACAACCTCAGGCCCAGCCCTTGACGACGCCGCTGTAGCCGGTCTTCTTGTCGGAGTACCTGTCCCACACCATGACACCACCATAGTTGTGCGCCTTCTGCACCTTGGGCAGCAGGTCGTAGTAGAGATACTTGAGGTAGACCGCGATGGTGCCCTGCGCCCCATCCGGCACACCGCTCTCCGCCGCGGCGAGGCCAAGGTACACCTCCGTCTTGGGGTACCTCGCCGTCCACTTGTCCCACTCCTCCACGATGCCCCAGGTGCCGCCGTTCTTGTACGAGCACTTGTCGTCGCCGTAGAAGCGGACGTGGATGCGCTCGAACAGCCCCGTCTGCAGCGCCCGGTCGACGCGCCAATCGGGGCACCCGCACCGCGGCGACGCCGTGAGCCGCACCCCCTTCCGGCCGCGATAGAACCGGTTGTACCCGTCGAGGTGGCGGGCGAGCTCGTCGTAGTGGTCGGCCCCACCGTTGTCGATGTAGAAGTCGATGCCGTCCACGGCGGCGTCGCCGAACGGGCGGTACACGCCGCTGCGCTGCCCGCCGAGGTGCGCGTTCCACAGGTTGTCGGCGACGTCGGCCGCGGACTGCGAGGACGGGAGCGAGTAGTCATGGCCGCCGCCGCCGATGGAGAGGAGCACGAGGATGCCCCTGGACTGGCAGTGCTTGATGTCGGCGCCGACGCCGCTCAGCGGGTGGCCCGACAGGTCGCCCCAGTAGCGCCCGTGGCCGAACACGCTGTAGAAGGAGATGATGACGGTGGTGTAGAGCCCCGTGTCGCAGGCCTCCCGCAGGGATCCCTCGCCCTTGTTCCGGCCCCAGAAGACGGTCAGCTGTTTCGTCTGCTTCGCCGTGGCCGGGCCGGCGGCGAGGCAGGAGGCGAGCACGAATGCGACGGCGAGGAGCGCCACATCCACTTGGCGTGGACACCTTCGAGACGGCATGGCGCCTAGTAGCTTCTTACCTACGTACTACGGGATGTGACGATGTGCGAAAGGTATGATGTGGATCGGAGCTTGCTGTGATGTTGTGAAGGTTGGTAGCATGGGGATGTCTATATATATAGAGAGAGAGCTGACAACTGCAGCAGGTAGCCAATCGTTTCTCTTCTTCTTGTGTGCCTGCCGTGGAATGCATGCATGTGAAACAGGGTGCAGCGCGCGGTACGCGGGGGAAACAGGGGAAACTTTATGACGTACGGAGTATCTACGGATGCATGGTACTCGTTCCCCGTTTGTCCAGGAAAAAATAGTTCTAGGCCTTGCTTAATTACACTCCTTCCAAATTTTTACACTCTCTCCATCACCTCGAATCTTTAGACGCGTGTATGAAGCACTAAATGTAGGTAAAGAAATAATTAATTGCACGGTTTATCTGTAATTTGCAAGACAAATCTTTTGAGTCTAATTAGTCCATGATTGGACACTAATTGTCAAATACAAACGAAAGTGCTACAATAGCAAAAATTGAAAAAACTTGCAATCTAAACAAGGCCCTACATTTAGAACAATTAAATTTGATCAAGTTTATTTAACTACATTCTTGTTCGCTTGTCTTATAATCCGTACTTTTCAGCTGTGAATGACATTATTTTTTGAGACACATAAGTATATATATATGGTTAGAGATAGAGGTGGTAACGGATAAGAATCCAAATCCAAATAGAGAAGTCCAATTAAAATATAAGGAAAAAAGTCCAACATTTAACGTGAATCCAATTCCAAATGACTAATGTCTGATCTAATCCAATACAATTACTTTAAAATCCAAATTCATCCACAACGATCCAACAATAGCGAAAGTAATATGTCTACGTACGTTTTGACTAAAGCTGGATCTCAAAATGAAAATCTCTCGCGTTCACACTTTAAACTTTTAATGAAATTAATTAAAATTTGTTGGAGACGACGATGATTTTATATATATGACAATAGGTTAATATATGTATATTGGTTTGGCTATATATAACAGCGAACTCCATGACAAAAGCCGAACCCTAGGAATAAAAATATTGCATTCACGTCTAATTTTTTTTAATAAAACTGATCGAAATTGGTTTGAAAGGACTCACTATAACAACCGTATGTCTACTATGGGGGTGTTTAGTTCTCACCCAAAAAATTTTAGCATAGTAAAACCGAATGTTTGGACGAGCATTAAATGTAGATAAAAACAAAAACTAATTGCATAGTTCGCCATAAAATTGCGAGATGAATCTTTTAAGCCTAATTAGGTCATGATTAGCCGTAAATGCTACATAATTAGGCTTAATAAATTCATCTCGCAGTTTCTAGACAAGCTATACAGTTAGTTTTTTTATTAGTATCCAAAAACCCTTCTGACATCCTTAAGAGATTCGATGTGACATCCAAAAACTTTTTATCCCACCAACTAAACACCCCCTATGCGTATATTAGTGCGGCGAAATCAACATACGAGTTCCACATTGAAAACCTAAGCTAGCCAGCATTAGAGTCTGCGCCCTTAGGTCCAAAGATATCGAATGGACATTGGACTTTTTGAATTGATCTCCAATGAATTTTAATTTGAACATCATCGAATCCCATGGGGATAGATATAGACATCCAAATCTAAATAGATCTTATATAAGTATATCCAAGACAACAAATATTCAATTGAATTGTGGATGATCCAAATTCAGTAGCAGCTCTGTCTCTATACATGCTGGTAGGTAGGTCGCTGTCCATCCTTATCTTATCCAGGCAGAGCTCAGTCATCGTCACCGTCATCCGTGTATCCGACCCATTTCCGGGGTGTTTAGTTCCCACCCAAAAAATTTTCGCACAGTAAAATCGAATGTTTGGAAGCATTAAATGTAGATAAAAAACAAAAACTAATTGCACAGTTCGCCATGAAATTGCGAGATGAATCTTTTAAGCCTAATTAGGTCATGATTAGCCGCAACTGCTACAGTAACCCACATTTGCTAATGCCGGATTCATTAGGCTTAATAAATTCGTCTCCCGGGTTTCAGGCGAGCTGTGCAATTAGTTTTTTTTATTAGTATCTGAAAACCCCTTTAGACATCCCTTAAAAGATCTATGTGACACTTAAAAACTTTTCACCCTATCAACTAAACACCCCTTTCATTGACAACCGCACAAGGGTTCACTTCATTTGAAGATGCATGACAGCTAGGTAGCGCAAGAAGATGTCCAGCGGCGTAAACCTGTAGACTGGCCGAGAGATAGAATAAGATGCACCGAGGAACGTTCCCACAACGCACGCCAGTGAACTAGTGAGTTTTAGACCTGCACGTCACCTGACCTATACTGCTGTAGGATTGAGATCGAATAATAACAGTTGGGACGCTTTTCTTCTACCTCACGCTTGTCGCCAGCTTCTTGATCTTATATGCCATGATGTTGCCTCCCACGCGGCACCGTCGGTCGTCGGACTCTCCTCTGCCGCCGCCGCCGGCTGTTGTTTATTCGTTTTTAGCAACACATATGTACCAGAGTATTGTGGGCGATGTTTTTCCATATATATGCTCGCTGGATCATTTTCAGTAAGGACCGCTCTACATTGGTAAAATTAGTAGAATTAATTGTCTCAGAGCAGCTTCGTCAGGTCTCTCGTATTGCATCTCCTGTAAGTTGATTTGAGAGAGTATCCTAAAATTAACTTAGGATATAGGAGAGTACTTTTGCAGCATATTAGCTAAAACTTATCTCCTATATTTCTCTAGGGTTAGGGGAGAGGGGGTTGTCTCCTTTATTTAGGAGAGATGATGCTTCTTTTAGGAGATCTCTTAAAAATTATAGGTATAGGAGATGAGATAGGAGATTTGCTGCAACTCCTCAATCTCTTAAAACATTACCTTTTAGTTATAGGAGATTGAATATTATTCTACACCACAAGCCAAAACTGACCTAAAAAAATACAGAGTACTACTGAACCGTGTTCAGTATTAGTCAGTACTACGCACAGTACCACGAAATACTGAATAATACTGAAACGCGACTACGGAACAGTACTGAAATTTGTTTAGTATATATATATATATATATATATATATATATATATATATATATATATATATATATATATATATATATATATATATATATATATATATATATATATATATATATATATATATATATAACTATTACTCTACAGCTGGCTATAAAATAACTTATTTTGTAGCCACTTTGAGTTACGATAATTGCTATGCTAATTTACGAAATTATAGTAACTCCTTACTATATGCTTTACTATAACATTATGGTAAATATCCCCATGTGCTATAGTAATTCAACTATCGTAAATATATATAGACATTGTCATAAATTAGTATATAAAATTGTCGTAAATAGAGATGGCTACAAAATAACTTATTTCATAGCTAGCTGTAGAGTATTATATATATATATATATATAGAGAGAGAGGGGATATCTGACGGAGATGCTCTTAGAGCATGTCCAGGACCTAGACAAATATGAACTCCCTATTTATGTTTTAAAAGAACTCTCCTCCAACAAATTGGTAATTAAAACAACTTCTTAAAAATAAGAATGTAACACCCTAAAAATTTGAAAAGAAGAAAAATAGGAAAAATATGATTTTTATATTTATTTTGTGAAGCATGCAAAATTTAGAATAAGAATAATTTTGATAAATTTAAAAATAAATATAAGGGTAGAAACATGTTTGTGCACTCATGCTGTTGCATTTGAATTTTTGGTTTGAGTGGTTTGATTCAAATTTCAAATTTGATTCCAAAATCATTTGAAAATGCTTTGAAATAATTGAAAAGGAAAAAGAAAAAAAAAGAAAATTTCCTCTCTTCTTGTTTTTGGCCCAGCTCAGCCGGCAGCCCATTTCCTCCCGCGCCCGCATTCTCCTTCTGGGCCGAGCCCAAGCCGCAGCCGCCGGCCCAACCCGCGCGCGCGCTCGCGTCCCGCACGGTCGCGTTCTACCCGCCTGAGTCGCTGACTTGTGGGTCCCGCCTGTCATTGACACTTTCAAACTTTCCTTCTTCTTCCTCCGGTGCTTTCCAAAAATGGACGCCGTCGTTTCCTTCTTCACCGATCCGAAGCCGCCGCCAATCTCCGCGCCTTCCTTGTTTCCTCGCGCCTCCGGACTATAAAAACGGAGCCCCGCGTGATTCCTCCCTCATCCCGTGTCTTCGGCAGCCGATTTGGTGCTCGGGAGCTAGGTCACCGCGAGCACGAGATCCACCGTCCGCCCCTCAAAGCCGCACGCGCTCCTTGCTTCGTCCCCGGCCACGATTTTGCCCTAGGTGAGTTCGCGTTGAAGTTATCTACCTGCCGGTACTTTTGTTTTGCGATTTCGTGCACCACAGAGCGAGATAGGCTCCACCCGGCCATGGCGCCGCCGCGGGAAGCTCGCCGTCGACTGTTTCCGACCGGAGCGCCGCCGGATACCTCCTCGATCCGATCTGGACCGTCCGATCTAAATCCAACGGCTAGAATTAGAAGATACCGGTTCGCTGGTGATTTTGCAAAAGAAACCCTGTGATTTTTAAGTATAGAACCCGCAGTCCTAAAACGTAAAGCTCAGAGTACGCTTTGATCGGTTGAAAACGTATTTCGTCTCGGTAAATGAAAAATACGTTTTCTGATATTTACAGTTTTGCCATTCAGATTGTTTTAGTTGTAGAATTTTCGTTTTAGCTCTGATTTGATCCATTCAAATTGCGTTAGATTCATATTTGTGAGCTCTACATGATGATAGAACTGTACAGTAGGTTTGAGATAATTTATTTTCAAGTTATATTAAAGTATTTATTTTTCTATAGGAAATCTTTGGAAATTCATAACTTTGTCGTTTTAGATCCGATTTTCGTGATCTTCGCGTCTGTGTGATCCTAGCAAGTTGTAAATTCATTTTAAAGACTTTTTATTTTATTTTCTTACTGTTGGTGTATTGTTCTAATTATAGTCTTGTTTGTTAATGCATGATTGCCTCTGGATGTGTGTTGTTGATAATGGTTGATCGAGTATAGACGGTGAGAAATTTGTTGGAGATCAAGAGCTTTACTACGAGCAAGATCTTCAGGACCAGTTCGAGCAAGGCAAGTATAGCATGGGATTATCCTTGTTGTCCTATTCACCTTATGCAATTAATATCATTATGCATTTATTCCTTGTTAAGGATGACTTAGTGATTGATCCTTTACCTTGGTACCTATTAAATTGCATTGAGTAGTTTGGCTAGTGCTTAAACATGGACTATGATCATGTAATTTGACTAATGGAATATGCAATAAACATTAAAAGATGATTTTATTACTGTTTAAGGGTACTAGAGCATGGGGTTACTTTTGATGCTCTAATTGCTCTCCATAAGGACTCATCTATAAGCGACAATCCGGGATTTACAGTACAACTGTGGGGGCTATATGGCTCTGGCTTTAGTCATATAGAAGGACCTTTTCTAGCTTGTTAGAGGTATTCCTTTATGGCGTAAGAATGGCTTGACGAATCGGGTATAGTGCGGCCTCTGTCCTCATGTGTATAGGCTGCGTGTTATTGTGCCATCAAGAAGGGGGGCTCTACATCTGTTTGCCGAGTGAAATCTAATGACCCTAACTTGTTAGACGAACCTTCGAAAGACTTCATAGTGTTTACCCTGCCTGCTCACCTTGGTAGTGTTTTGGGAGTAATTAACCCGGGCATTTGGGTAACACGACTCACAGTGAAAGTGTACAACCTCTGCAGAGTGTAAAACTGTTATAACAGCCGTGCTCACGGTCACGAGTGGCCTTGGACCCTTATGGAATAGTGGATCATTAATAATGAATATGTTTTTGCTATTCGTTAATCATTTCACATGGATCATATGTTTATTGTTACATTGAGACACTTTGATATCATTGATATACTGAATTAATGCTAACTAAAAGCTACATGCTGATAAACCAATGAATATACCTTTTTGAGCCTCATGAACCCCATGTTACACTTGTTAAGTACGAGATGTACTTACGCTTGTTTATTTCTTTTACTTGGATAAAAATCCCGGATGGGTAACAGATGGAGGTAATAGTGACTACTACGCCTACTTCCCTGAAGATTACTAGTCTTGCTGTCAACCAGTCAATGTACCTGTGACTGGAGCTACCACGAGAGATTTTTATTTATACTTCCGCTACGTTTGTGTTAAGACTATGTGTTTAAATATCGTGATGTAATAACATTTGTGATGATACTTCTGTTATAATTTGTGAACTTATGTGTGATTGATCTCTGGGCGCACATAAGTGTATGCATTCCATTTGGTCGATAAATGGGTGTGACAAATTGGTATCAAAGGTCTTGTTGACTGTAGGACGCAAGCCTAGCTAAGAATGGTCGATTTAGTATCATCTTTACACTATTTTTATGCTCACTATCTTGCTCTTGTTATTTGATAAATTTTTATGCTTCTTATGTCACATTCTATTACGAAATTTTGCCTCTATTCTAACTTCATCTAAAAATTCTGTAGATGGCCCGTGACCGTAAGACTGCCCGCATTAGCTCTGGAGGATACTACCCACCTCGTGCTCTGCATGCAACTGAAGAGCCACAAGAGCTAGAACCTCAGGAACAGGAGCAGACTCCTGTGACACCAGTCCAAGCACCAGCACCTCCTCAGGAAGAGCCTGAAGAAGATCCAGAAATCATCAAGATTGAAGATGATGAAGAGGAAGCTAATGGAGGAGTACAACCCCCGCCTCCATCATATGAAGCTCCCGAAGATATGCCACCTGCTCCAATGGGATGGACTGTGAGGATCTACCACAGGAATGGAGGGAATGCTGTCTCTCATCTTCGCCTGGTGGGGATGCTCACTGATTACTTCGCTGACTGGCATCCAGCTGTGGAGTACGTCTGCTGGGAGTACACTCATCCACTGGAGGACACGTACTGGAAGGCAAGGGCAAGCATCTTTGCCCACAAGGAAGACAAGGGAGCATATCAGCTGGACAGGATGTTCTCTCACGTGGGACATCGAGCTACTATAGAGGATAGCATTGAAGATGCTGCTTTTGAAGCATGTATGGGTCTCCGCTATCTTCGCTTTAACCTTATGAAGCATGACATTTATCGCTTCTTTCCTCGTGCACACCCCGAACTTGGATGGGCTATGACAGATCCAGTGCAGCTAGAGCCACTACCTCGAGTGATGGTGGACTTTGTTTATGATATGATGGATAGGAAGCTGCAGCTAGAAGAGATGGTGAAGGCACAAGGGAAGACTATCAAGAGGTGCCAAGCAACCATTGATGAACTCCGAGCAAACCAAGGCATGCCCAAGATTTATGAGACATTAGAGCATGAGCCACTTCCTTAGGAAGTAGGAGTCCTTTATGTAATAAGAACGTTCTTAGTAACGTCAGTTGAGTCAGTCGAGTCAGTCGAGTCTGTCGTGTGGTTTGAACCTTGGTGTGCCAGTTGCTTTATTATTATGCTTATGTGTGAGTTGGATCTTTGTTTGAGTGTCGGGACTTGTAGGCATGTCTACAAGTTCCATTCTTAAGAATAATAAGTTTAATAGACAAGGAATAATAGTTGGGTTTGATATTATCACGTTTCTGTCTTTGCTGTTTTCTAGAGCAGTCTTCAATGTTTCTGATATAGTTTAAAAACGGTTCGTGCAACATTTATGAAATTTTTATGAGAGAAACTAGACTCAAGCATCTTTCAAATGCCACTGGAATCACCTTTTTATCTGATCTGGTTCGAGAGATATAATTTTTACAAGTTAAAGTTTCTGCACAGACTGGAATCTGGAACAGTTTCTGTTACGCCTTATTTTTCATAGACTTAACGACAGAATTTGATCTTGAGGTCTGAATAGAAATTGTGGATAATTTTATAAGCTTTCCAACCATATAAGGCACGCCTCTTTTGGATTTCTGTAACTCGAGATATGATTGAAATACTGAACTGTCAACAATGCTACTCGTCCAGAAAATTTTCAGATCTCCTTCTTAATCTTATAAGTGGTTGAAATCATGGAATTCTTAAAGTTTGCATGTTTATGGGTGGCAGATGGCCGGAAGAGGAAGAGGCAGAGGTCGTGGAAACATTCCCACAAATCCACCACCACCACCGCCACCAACTATTGAGCAACTGTTGGCGGTACAGACGCAGTTGATGCAGCAACTAGTGCAAAATCAGCAAAATCAGCCAGTTGCTGGGGCTCAACCACGTGATAAGCGTGGTGAGTTTTTGAAAGGTCGTCCCCCAGTGTTTACACATGCTGCTGATCCTTTGGAGGCCGATGATTGGCTACGTGCTGTGGAGAAACAACTCACTATTGCCCAATGTGATGACCGACAGAAGGTGTTGTTTGCTTCTGGGCAACTTCAGGGAGAAGCTCAGGATTGGTGGGAGTCATATGAGTATGGTCGTCCTGCCAATGCTCCTGCAGTCACCTGGCAGGAGTTTAGGGAGAACTTCAGGGCTTACCATATACCTGAAGGAATGATAGAGTTGAAGGCGGAGGAATTCAGGAACCTGACCCAAGGGTCAATGACTGTAGCTGAGTACCGTGACAAGTTTGCTCAATTGTCACGATATGCTCCACATGAGGTGGCCAATGACAATGATAAGCAGCGCCGCTTCTTGAAGGGATTATATGATGGACTACAGTTGCAGTTGATGTCCAATACCTACTCTAATTTTCAGACGCTTGTAAACCGCGCTATCGTGGTGGATAGCAAGCGCAAGGAAATGGATGCAAAGAGGAAGAGGTTACAGGGACAAGCCTCTAATAGCAACACCCGTCTGCGTACTGGATTTCAGCAGAATACTCAGCAGAGGCCTCTCTCTGGACTGTGGAATCGTGGTCAGGTCCCATTCCGTGGACAGTTTCCGCAACGTCCCCCATTCCAGCCACAGAATAGCAATCAACGTCCACCGCAGCAGAATGGGAATCAAGCACAGTGTCAGGGTCCTTCCAATAACACTCCTATGAAGACTAGTGCTCCCAATACCCCCAACAAGTGTTTCCGATGTGGAAAAGAAGGTCACTTGTCTTACGATTGCCCGGAGAAGCTTAACCAGCAGACTCCCCAGAGACAGAGCAGCCACCAGAAGACCGCACCTAACTCAGGAAGGGTGAATCACTTGTCCCAGGAAACTGCAGTGGAGGAGCCAGAAGTTATGCTTGGTACGTTCGATGTTCACTCTACTCCCGCCACTGTTCTTTTTGATTCTGGAGCATCACATTCTTTCATATCGCAATCATTTGTTAGAATACATAGAATCCATTTGTGTGCCATGAAGAATCCAATCTTAGTAAACTCACCTGGTGGAAGCATGCCAGCATCTTATCGCTGTCTTCCGATTAGTCTCAACCTAAGGGGGGTAGAGTTTACAGTTAGTCCTATAGTATTGAGAACAGCTGGGATTGATCTTATATTGGGAATGGATTGGATGATGCAACAACAAGCAGAGATTCAGTGTAAGGATAAATCAGTTATACTGACAACACCAAAGGGTGATAGAATCAGGATTGAAGTAAAAGTGCAAAAACAAGAGACTGCTACAGTGAACCAGCTCAATGATGGTGCCAACCAGGAAGATCCAGTTGTGGAGGAGTTTCCAGATGTGTTTCCAGAGGAATTGCCAGGTATGCCACCAGACCGTGACATTGAATTTATTATTGAATTATTACCTGGAACTGCACCTATAGCTAAGCGTCCATATAGAATGGGAGTAAATGAATTAGAAGAACTTAAGAAACAAATTAAGGAGTTGCAGGATAAGGGTTTTATTCGTCCTAGTTCTTCACCTTGGGGAGCACCAGTGATTTTTGTGGATAAGAAAGATGGAACTCAGAGGATGTGTGTAGATTATCGGTCTCTTAATGTGGTTACTATTAAGAACAAGTACCCATTGCCTAGGATTGATGACCTGTTTGATCAGTTGAGAGGAGCTTGTGTATTTTCCAAGATTGATCTTCGTTCTGGATATCATCAGTTGAAGATTCGTGCTAGTGATGTACCAAAGACAGCTTTTACCACACGGTATGGGTTGTATGAGTATACAGTGATGTCTTTTGGTTTAACTAATGCCCCTGCATACTTCATGTACTTAATGAATAAGGTGTTCATGGAATATCTGGATAAGTTTGTAGTGGTATTCATCGATGATATTCTAGTATTTTCCAAGACTGAGGAAGAACATGCGGAACATTTGAGGTTGGTCTTGCAGAAGCTCAGAGAACACCAACTATATGCAAAGAGGAGTAAATGTGAGTTTTGGTTGAAGGAAGTTTCTTTTCTGGGTCACATTGTCTCTAATGGAGGAATATCAGTAGATCCTGGTAAGGTGAAAGATGTATTGAATTGGAAACCACCCATTAATGTGAGTGAGATCCGTAGTTTCTTGGGATTAGCTGGTTATTATAGAAGATTTATAGAGGGATTTTCAAAGCTTGCAAAACCAATGACTGCATTATTGGAGAAGAATGCCAAGTTTGTGTGGTCCGAGAAGTGTCAGGCTAATTTTGAGGAACTAAAGAAGAGATTAACGACTGCACCCGTCTTAGTTTTGCCAGATCTGAGTAAACCTTTCTCTATCTATTGTGATGCATCTCGATTGGGTTTGGGATGTGTACTGATGCAAGAAGGTAGAGTTGTGGCATATGCATCAAGGCAGTTGAGGAAGCATGAGTTAAATTACCCTACTCATGATTTGGAATTAGCTGCAGTAGTTCATGCATTAAAGATATGGAGACATTATTTGATTGGACACAAGAGTGATATATACACTGATCACAAGAGTTTAAGGTATATCTTCACTCAAACGGATCTGAACTTGAGGCAGCGTAGATGGTTGGAGTTGATAAAAGACTATGATCTAGAGGTGCATTATCATCCAGGAAAGGCCAACGTTGTTGCTGATGCTCTTAGTAGGAAAAGTTATGCAAATGAAATACAAGTAATGCCTATGCCAAAGGAATTATGTGCCGAGTGCAAGTATTTGAACTTAGGATTTACTACCAATGCAGTGGAATTAGTATTAGAGCCTACTCTAGAGCAAGAGATCCGTAAAGGTCAGCAGAGGGATGAAAAGTTGAGGGAGATAGCTGAAAACATAGCGAAAGGTAAATCTCCAGGGTTCCGTAAGGATGATAATGGTACGCTATGGTTTGGAAAAAGGCTGTGTGTGCCTGAAGATAAGGATATCAGAATGGTAATTCTGCGTGAAGCTCATGAGTCAGCTTATTCCATACATCCGGGGAGTACTAAGATGTACTTGGATCTGAGAGAAAAATATTGGTGGTATGGTTTAAAGAGAGATGTTGCTGAATATGTTGCTTTGTGTGATACTTGTCAAAGGGTGAAAGCGGAACATCAGAGACCTGCAGGATTGTTACAGCCTATGCAGATACCCGAATGGAAATGGGAAGAGGTTGGTATGGATTTTATAGTTGGGTTGCCACGGACTCAAAGAGGATATGATTCAATTTGGGTGATAGTGGATCGTCTGACTAAGGTTGCTCATTTTCTGCCTGTGAAGACTACATATAGCAGTGCAAAGTTGGCAGAATTATATATGGAAAGAATAGTGAGTCTACATGGAGTACCTAAAAAGATTGTGTCTGATCGAGGTACTCAGTTTACATCTCATTATTGGCAAAAGATACATGAATCATTGGGAACCAAATTAAATTTTAGTACAGCTTATCATCCTCAGACAGATGGTCAAACGGAGAGAATTAATCAGATATTGGAAGATATGTTGAGAGCTTGTGCTTTACAATATGGTACTAGTTGGGATAAGAGTTTGCCTTATGCAGAGTTCTCTTATAACAATAGTTATCAGAAGAGTCTTCAAATGGCACCGTTTGAGGCTCTGTATGGACGAAAATGTAGAACCCCGTTATTCTGGAATCAGACAGGGGAGAGTCAAGTGTATGGGCCTGATGTACTAAAGGATGCTGAAAAGAAAGTGAGAGTGATTAGAGATAATCTAAAAATAGCACAGTCCAGACAGAAAAGCTATGCTGATACTCGCAGAAGGGAGTTGACTTTTGAGGTAGGGGATTATGTATATTTGAAAGTATCGCCAATGAGGAGTGTGAGAAGGTTCAACATGAAGGGTAAATTGGCACCAAGATATATTGGACCTTTCAAGATTATAGAGAGACGTGGTGAAGTGGCATATCAGTTGGAATTACCTGAAAGTTTGGCAGGTGTACATGATGTGTTCCATGTGTCTCAATTAAAGAAATGTTTACGAGTACCAGAGGAGCAGATTCCATTAGAGGAACTTACTGTTAAGGAGGATCTTACATATGAAGAGTTTCCGGTTAAAATTTTAGAGACTGCGGACAGAGTCACAAGAAGTAGAACAATTAAAATGTGTAAAGTACAATGGAATCGGTACACAGCAGAAGAGGCTACTTGGGAACGAGAAGAGGATCTGAGAAAAACCTACCCGCAACTGTTTGAGTAAGCATCGGTCGAATCTCGGGACGAGATTTATTTTAAGGGGGGTAGAATTGTAACACCCTAAAAATTTGAAAAGAAGAAAAATAGGAAAAATATGATTTTTATATTTATTTTGTGAAGCATGCAAAATTTAGAATAAGAATAATTTTGATAAATTTAAAAATAAATATAAGGGTAGAAACATGTTTGTGCACTCATGCTGTTGCATTTGATTTTTTGGTTTGAGTGGTTTGATTCAAATTTCAAATTTGATTCCAAAATCATTTGAAAATGCTTTGAAATAATTGAAAAGGAAAAAGAAAAAAAAAGAAAATTTCCTCTCTTCTTGTTTTTGGCCCAGCTCAGCCGGCAGCCCATTTCCTCCCGCGCCCGCATTCTCCTTCTGGGCCGAGCCCAAGCCGCAGCCGCCGGCCCAACCCGCGCGCGCGCTCGCGTCCCGCACGGTCGCGTTCTACCCGTCTGAGTCGCTGACTTGTGGGTCCCGCCTGTCATTGACACTTTCAAACTTTCCTTCTTCTTCCTCCGGTGCTTTCCAAAAATGGACGCCGTCGTTTCCTTCTTCACCGATCCGAAGCCGCCGCCAATCTCCGCGCCTTCCTTGTTTCCTCGCGCCTCCGGACTATAAAAACGGAGCCCCGCGTGATTCCTCCCTCATCCCGTGTCTTCGGCAGCCGATTTGGTGCTTGGGAGCTAGGTCACCGCGAGCACGAGATCCACCGTCCGCCCCTCAAAGCCGCACGCGCTCCTTGCTTCGTCCCCGGCCACGATTTTGCCCTAGGTGAGTTCGCGTTGAAGTTATCTACCTGCCGGTACTTTTGTTTTGCGATTTCGTGCACCACAGAGCGAGATAGGCTCCACCCGGCCATGGCGCCGCCGCGGGAAGCTCGCCGTCGACTGTTTCCGACCGGAGCGCCGCCGGATACCTCCTCGATCCGATCTGGACCGTCCGATCTAAATCCAACGGCTAGAATTAGAAGATACCGGTTCGCTGGTGATTTTGCAAAAGAAACCCTGTGATTTTTAAGTATAGAACCCGCAGTCCTAAAACGTAAAGCTCAGAGTACGCTTTGATCGGTTGAAAACGTATTTCGTCTCGGTAAATGAAAAATACGTTTTCTGATATTTACAGTTTTGCCATTCAGATTGTTTTAGTTGTAGAATTTTCGTTTTAGCTCCGATTTGATCCATTCAAATTGCGTTAGATTCATATTTGTGAGCTCTACATGATGATAGAACTGTACAGTAGGTTTGAGATAATTTATTTTCAAGTTATATTAAAGTATTTATTTTTCTATAGGAAATCTTTGGAAATTCATAACTTTGTCGTTTTAGATCCGATTTTCGTGATCTTCGCGTCTGTGTGATCCTAGCAAGTTGTAGATTCATTTTAAAGACTTTTTATTTTATTTTCTTACTGGTGGTGTATTGTTCTAATTATAGTCTTGTTTGTTAATGCATGATTGCCTCTGGATGTGTGTTGTTGATAATGGTTGATCGAGTATAGACGGTGAGAAATTTGTTGGAGATCAAGAGCTTTACTACGAGCAAGATCTTCAGGACCAGTTCGAGCAAGGCAAGTATAGCATGGGATTATCCTTGTTGTCCTATTCACCTTATGCAATTAATATCATTATGCATTTATTCCTTGTTAAGGATGACTTAGTGATTGATCCTTTACCTTGGTACCTATTAAATTGCATTGAGTAGTTTGGCTAGTGCTTAAACATGGACTATGATCATGTAATTTGACTAATGGAATATGCAATAAACATTAAAAGATGATTTTATTACTGTTTAAGGGTACTAGAGCATGGGGTTACTTTTGATGCTCTAATTGCTCTCCATAAGGACTCATCTATAAGCGACAATCCGGGATTTACAGTACAACTGTGGGGGCTATATGGCTCTGGCTTTAGTCATATAGAAGGACCTTTTCTAGCTTGTTAGAGGTATTCCTTTATGGCGTAAGAATGGCTTGACGAATCGGGTATAGTGCGGCCTCTGTCCTCATGTGTATAGGCTGCGTGTTATTGTGCCATCAGGAAGGGGGGCTCTACATCTGTTTGCCGAGTGAAATCTAATGACCCTAACTTGTTAGACGAACCTTCGAAAGACTTCATAGTGTTTACCCTGCCTGCTCACCTTGGTAGTGTTTTGGGAGTAATTAACCCGGGCATTTGGGTAACACGACTCACAGTGAAAGTGTACAACCTCTGCAGAGTGTAAAACTGTTATAACAGCCGTGCTCACGGTCACGAGTGGCCTTGGACCCTTATGGAATAGTGGATCATTAATAATGAATATGTTTTTGCTATTCGTTAATCATTTCACATGGATCATATGTTTATTGTTACATTGAGACACTTTGATATCATTGATATACTGAATTAATGCTAACTAAAAGCTACATGCTGATAAACCAATGAATATACCTTTTTGAGCCTCATGAACCCCATGTTACACTTGTTAAGTACGAGATGTACTTACGCTTGTTTATTTCTTTTACTTGGATAAAAATCCCGGATGGGTAACAGATGGAGGTAATAGTGACTACTACGCCTACTTCCCTGAAGATTACTAGTCTTGCTGTCAACCAGTCAATGTACCTGTGACTGGAGCTACCACGAGAGATTTTTATTTATACTTCCGCTACGTTTGTGTTAAGACTATGTGTTTAAATATCGTGATGTAATAACATTTGTGATGATACTTCTGTTATAATTTGTGAACTTATGTGTGATTGATCTCTGGGCGCACATAAGTGTATGCATTCCATTTGGTCGATAAATGGGTGTGACAAAGAAGTTGCTAAATCTCCCCTCCAATTCGTAACTTTTCGCACTCCATAGAAACTCCGTATCAACCCGGTTCCACGTTGCCCTGTCGCCCTGCCCCCTCTTGTCCCATTCTGAGTTCTTGATTTTGGCTTGAGCCATGGTATTCCCAACTCCTACCGTAGTCGTTCCGACTCCCATTGCCACGGCCTTACACTACTACATAAAACTTAACGGAGGCGGTCAATTTCGATTTTAGGAGGCGGGTATTGCATCGGCCTCCAATCAAAGGTCATGGTAAATACGGATTAACGGAGGCATTGGTTTGCCCGCCTCCATAAATCGATTAAAATAAACAAAAAAGCCAGCATGGGCCTAGATCTGAACTGTGCACGAGCCTAGATCTCGAGCCGCCGTCGTCGATCCACTCGCGCAGCATCACCAGTGTCGCGAGCACCACTAGGAGGAGGGAGCCGAGAGGCCCCGCTGTAACAGAACCGTCCAAATTATAAGAGCACAAGTATAAAAACAATCACCGAAGTGATCAAATTCTCACACTTGAGCCCATATAACTCCGGTAGTCCCATAAAATCACGAGGGATTTCAAACCAACCAACATATAAGCCAAGATCGTAGTGATTCAACATAACAAGTCACATGTTACATTCATTTCTCAAGTAATTCAATTTAACATCGGAGTTCAACATAGTTATTACAAATTAAGTTCAAAAGTAGCGGAAGCAAAGTAATTTAAAACTAACATAAATCTTATTTCAAATACATGCCAGTACCATGGTCGACTTCCAACAAAAGCATTAGAGAAGATGACTCAGAAGGATCATGCCCGTGATCACACTCCGCCACTAAGGCAGAGCCAACCAACTCTTACAGTAGCCAAGATACATCATAACCTGCAACAAGTGGGGATAAAACCCTGAGTACGAGAAGGTACTCAGCTAGACTTACCCGTCAGAAACCAGAAATAAGGTGACACCAAGGATCATGCAAGGCTGATATAAAGTGGGCTAGTTTGACAACATTTTGCATAAAAAGCTTAATATAGATGATCAATCATTAATGCTTAAGCATCAAGTTAATTATCATTAACCTATCATCTATATTGGAACCTGTACTAGAGCACTCACTTTATTAGGAGCAAACAATATTAACCATAGCAGGTATAAATTGAGGCAACCTTTCCATCGTGATCCAATTAACCATCCGTTCAATTTAATGGAATCTACGTTGCCGCTGCTCAAGTCAAGTGCTCACTAACCGGGAGCGACGGCGATTCGAATCGAATTCCTATCCAGCTGGAGGGGTATTTCTAACACTCACCGTGCAGACCCCTGCCAGGGTCGCACAGGCCACCTTTTCATATGATTCAGGAATCACGGGTCCGAATGATGTCGCGACCCCAAGGGCGACACTCTGCCAGGTGATAGGGACTCTAACCCCCCCTTGGTCTCACGCCAATGTCCCCAAGCACATCCTTTCTCTCCTCCAAGAAGCAACCTACCATTCGATTCCTGGCCTGAACCACATTACTCGGCTTCGCGGTCGGAACGGCTTATCCGGCCAACTAAGTGTTAGACTGCGTTCAACATGACTCAAGGACGTACAGCGAATCGGTCCTTAAACGACTCAGACGGGGATAGATCCACACCCAAGACCTCCATGCCTTGTCGCTTCACTATCATCATCCCGCCCGGTCTCATTTCATTTTATTAACACATGGTTCCATTCCACGATAGCAAATATAGCCAACCGTGCCATATATGAATATCCCTATATCTCGCAGGTGACAGGAAATCACCTGACTTCTACCGCTTAAAGCAGGGCTAAGCATCTACTCGATCCTAGTCTATGTAGGATTCAAGGATTCATATATCTGGACAAGGAATGATATAATGCAGCAAGGGTTTCCAACCAACTCCTATCACTTAATGCAACAATACTTATAACATATATATATATATATATATATATATATATATATATATATATATATATATATATATATATATATATATATATATATATATATATATATATAATTGCTTTGAAGATAGGAGGCTTATAATGCTCCGGGGCTTGCCTGGGATCCGACTCAAGTTAGAGTATGTCAGAAGAAACTCGCTTGGCGAGCATTCCCTCCGTCTAACACTTGTTCGGTCCTTCTATCTTCGGGATGGATCCACCAACTCCATCTTCGGGTTTGGCTCCCCATCAGGTCCTTCACGTAGTGCATCTAGCGTACCTAAATAAGATGCAAGATGCAAGTGTATGAATACATAGAAGTATAATGGACAAGGCATCACATACAATAAACAAGACAAATACCAAATTACACTCCACATGCATAGACACTTCATGTTGCTTAAATAAACATCACCCAACCTAATATAAAAGATGACAAGCATATTAGGCATGGAACACAAGATTTCACAAGATCTCAGGTGTATTAACTTAACCACCCTCAAAGGCATAAGTCCCACTTAACAATATACAAGCAAACAACGATAATTGGAATATGTCAATTTCTGGACTTGCAAACAGTAGCTTCATAAATCAATCATATCTGGAGTTCCATAAGTTCAAAGACTTGCAAGAAGACATTCTGGAAAGCTTAGGAAAATATCTACATTTCATCTTTAATCATCTCAACATGATTCCCAAGTTATCATGACCAAACATGTCAATATTTAAAGTCTGCACAGAAGGTAATTAAAATTTGACAGTAGACTTATTAAGCATGCAACTCTTAAACTATCAGACCTGGGATCATGAAAATTTAACACAAGAAATATAAGATAATTATCTACAACTTTTGTATTTACCAAAACCACAGTAAACATCATTTACACCATGAAACTAGTTGCACGAGTAACACCACACATGCAGCCCAACAGCAGTGGTACAATTATAGACAAAAAACTGATAGAAACTTCAGAGAAGCATAAATAGAGTTCTAGACCTCCCACAAACATGATTCTCAACTTTATGGAAAGCTTATAAAGTTACCTACAACTTTCTAGTAATCATCTTAAGATGATTCTACAGTTAACATGGTCAATTAATTAAATAATTGTATCTCTGTCCAAAATATGGACAGAATCTGATATGCCACTTTAAACCGCTATAACTTGAGTTTTATAAATCCAATAATTATGGTTCTAGACTTTTTAGAAAGCTTAACAAATGGTGAACAACTTTTCTATAAACATCTAGAACTAATTCTGCCACTAACAAGGTCACACATGGCACACAAAGCAATGCTGTCTGGGTTTGGGCAGAAACTGCCACAGTACTTTAAACAACTATAACTAAACATATACTTAACCAAAAATTATGATCTTTAGCTTTTTGAAAAGATTATGAAAAGTACTACAACTCATTTATTATCAACAAGGCATGATTCATAACTTAACTGAGCCAAACAATGCATACATGCAGCACTGTCCAGAATAGAAGCAAAGCAGCATATGACATTTGTTATTTTTATAGCTCCTAAACTATCAGTCTTTAAATCCTGAAATTTTTACCAGACATCACACAGCACAATAGTAGCATGCCATAAAAATTTCACTTCATTTAGATCCCTATATTTGCAGTTATGAAAATGACAAATACAACTAGCATTGAAAACCTAATCTGAAAAATCTATTTTTACAGCAAAAACATTAAACTAAACCATGTCCTATTATAGATCCACTGCATAGATAATTTCGCAAGGATTCCAAAAAGTCCTCATTTGCTATTTTACGAATTTCCTATGATTTACTATGAATTTCCAAAAATCAGCAAAAACTACCACAACTAGGTCCTTTAGGTACTATTCATATGAGTCTATGACATTGCAGTTAGACCCTCCCTTTTAGTCAAATTCTTGTATAAAGTCCCTGATCGCGAATTTGAACAGAGGAGGCGTCTGAGCTTGCGGTTGAGGCCGAAAGAGGGCTCGCCGGCGGCGTTGGAGTGGCGTGGAAGCATCTCCATCACCGGGCGCATCCACCGGTGCCCGTGGCTTGGCCCGAGATGGTCCGAGGTGGCCCGACCACGTGCGTCGGCGGCCAAGACCGCGACATCTCCGGCGGCGGGGTGCTCCGGCGATGCTGGTTCCGGGAGAGCGTGTGCACGAGGTGGAGCACGACAAGGCGAATGCGGTGGTGTATGCGGCCGTGGCTGTGGTGGGGTGCCGAGACGGGAACGACAGCGGCGACCGGAGCTCCAGGACGCGGCGGCGGCCGAGCTTCAGCTCACGCGGTCATGGCAGAGGAGAAAGAGAAACAGAGGACGAAGAGGGAGAGTGTGGAGTGGAGTGGAGGGTGCTGGTCCTGGACTTAAGCACGGCAAGGTGGCAGCGAGGGCACGGCAGGTGGCAGCGAGTGCAGCGCAGGCGAGCCACGCGGCGCGAACAGCCAGCAAGGTGACGACACTGTTCAGAAATTTCAAAATTCCAATTCTACCTCAAACATACCACTGACACCCATATTTCGTGCCTCCGTAACTTCTAAACCACTTAGTTTTGGCACAATCCGTAGTAATAAAAATTGTAGAGCTACGCGACGTCTACAACTTTTCTTAAAGCATCAAAGTCTGATTCAGCCTGGTTGGAGAGATACACGGCTACAAAGAGGGGTACATGAAAACTGAAATCGTGAAATTCAGGCACCCCAGACTTAGCCAAATTTTTCGTCCCTGAAAACAGCACAAGATTCGATTTTGCAAACCCTATTTGACCAAGCTAGGCACCAAATCATCTCTTGCTCATTAAACAAAGTTTGTAGTACTCAAACCAAACTACAATTATTATTTAAGGATCAAGATTTGATTCAGCTTGTATTGCAAGATATAAGGCTCCAACTAAGGCACTTAGCACTAAAACAGCATAAGGACTTAGCCAAATTTTGCAAGTGCCAATCAGCCCCTATTTCTGACTTGTGGGCCCTTTTTGAGCATGTTCCACACATTTTCATGACTTGACTCTTAAACAAAGTTTGTTCCTTATAAAATTCTCTAGAACTTTGTAAAAGGGTGCACAGTCATGCAAAACTTCTAGGTCACACTTTTGAAATGGTCAAACAAAAGTGTTCTAGGGTCCATACATGGTCAACTATCACTTAGAAGCATATTTAGGCATAATGATCAACATGAACATTGTTCCTTTAAGTGTCCTAAGTGTAGTTAAGGTGTTGTAGAGTCCAAACATACACACCATGCATAGGTTGCACGAAAGTGTAGGTTTTAGTTATAATCCAAACAAGCATATAACTCATCATTTCATGTGACTTTTTGATTCCAAACTTCATGAAACTTTTCCAGGGATCAATATAGATAGAATGTGTTGTGAGACACATGAAGATATTGCCATAACACCACCCAAACATATATCTTTGAAAAGGGACCTATATGTAAAGCAATGATGCAACATCCACTTTAGGTTAGGCTCATCTCCATAGGTTGACCTTGACATTGTCATCTCCACTTAATTTGTCGTGTTTGAGCTTAAACCCACTGCCTAATTGGTGATCAACACCTGGGGTGTTACACCCGCCGCCCCAGCACCGCGAGCGTTGCTAGGAGAAGGGAGCCAGGCCCCGCGAGTGCCGCCGGGAGGACGAGGGGGCCGAGGGTCGAGGGCCGCGCGTCGCTCTGCTCTAGGAGGATGGGACCGGGCACTGGCGGAGCCTCGTGTAGGCCATACTGGGCCATGGCCCCCTTTGCCTCCGTGCGCTTCATGGACATAGCAGGCGCCAGTGGCCAACGGCATCATATAGTAGCAGCAGGCACCAGAGCCCAGCAGCGGCATGCGGTAGCAGCGCTAGGCGTAGGCACTCGCGCAGTGGCATGCGGCCAGCAGCAGCATGCAGCTGTTCATTACCATTGAATTGCCCCCCTCCACTTCAAGGCTAGCTCCGCCAGTGGGACCGGGGGCTGCGCCGCCACCCAAATCTAGGCCCCATGAGCCGCTGGTGCTGCCGCTGTGATGGAGGAGAGGGAGGGAGCTAGGCCTGTGCCACCGCCCTGCGCCCAGCACGCCACAGTTGCCGCATCGGAGGAGAGGGAGATGGGAGCCGAGGCCGCACCGCCGCCTAGATCTGGGCACGCAAGCTCGGGTGGCGCCCACTACAAGGCCCCCGCCGCTGGAGCCCGTGACTCCCGCCGTTGGAGCTCGGAAGGAGAGGGAAAGGGAGGAGGGACGTAGTGAGGAGGGAGAAGGTCTCAGAGAGAGGAGGAGGCTGCTCACGGTCCGTTTCGTAGTGAGACGAAGGTCACGAGGACGGGCACCGCTAGGTTTCAGCGGGGTGACTGGGTGAGGAAGTGGACTAGAAGAGAAACCCTATGTATCTGCTCCCTCTGTCTCAAAAATAAAAGTCATTCTCACTTCTCGAGAAGTCAACTTTTTCTAACTTTGACCAATTATATATAAAAAAATATTAATATTTATAGTACATAATTAGTATCATTAGATAGGTCGTTGAATATACTATCATAATAAATTTATTTGGAGACATAAATGTTGCACATATTTTCTATAAATCTAGTCAAAGTTTAAAAAGTTTGACCTGCACGCATCCCATAACGTCATCTATTCTGAGACGGAAGGAGTATATTTATACTCGAAACTGCTTTCGGGCACGCTTGGGCCTGTTGGGCCTCGGCCTTTTTGGAGTAGTGTGTCTGCCTCCGAAAATTAATTTATGGAGGCAGGCTTCTTTAGACAACCGCCTTCGAAAATAGAGCATTGACCGCCTTTGTTAATCGATTTTACGAGCCGGGCAAATTTGACCACCTCGGTTAATAAAAAGTGATCGTCTCGGTTAATGCCTTCATTAACCGAGACGGTTTTCAGTGTTGTCCGTCTCCGAAAAGAATTTCAAAATGTCTCGCAAAAGATTTTTTTAATAGTATTAAAGGTACAGTTTTCCTACTACTGTCGCTGCCCAGACTTCTATGCCGTTGCCTCAAGGTACGCGCGCTTCCTACCAATCAAACTTGTGGTACTACAATGCAAACAAGACCTCAGAGTTCTTTGATGCATAGATGGTTGAATATTTTAGCAGAAGTAAACAAGTTATGTGGATGCTAGCCTGTTCGTTTGGCTGGCTATTCTGGCTGATCTGACTGATAAGTACTGTTCACTGATTTGTTGTGAGAGAAAAATACTGCTGAATGGCTGGCTGATTTCACTGGACGAACAACGATTGCAGTGTTGCAGTGGGCATACTATTCAGAATAGTGTCATTGTTATGTCAAATTTTCGTCAACTTTATCTTTCGCTAGGCACACTACCACAGGCAATTTTTTCCATGACAAATAGAACCGTCAGGAAAAGGACAAAAAAACGCCAGTGGGGGTTTTAACATTGGTACAGATTCTCCGGTCCCTATAAATTAGTGTTTGGACACCACTAGTGGTATGCAAGTACTCCCTCCGTCCAACAAAACAAGCAATTATGGGAAGCGTGCCAGTCAAACTGACTCAAGTTTGACCAAGTTTATAGTAAATAGTATTAACATTTATGTCTCCAAATATATTTATTAAAAAAATATATTCTATAACTAATCTAATGATACTTATTTTGTATTATAAATATTAGTATTTTTTTATATAAATTTAGTCAAAGTTCAAACTGTTTGACTTCTCGAAAAGCGAGAATTGCATGTTTTTATGGACGGAGGGAGTACAATTTTTTTTAACTAGCGACTTTTGTTACAAAAGTTTTTATCAAACATATGCTAGCGCACCGTACTTTTATCTAACTATTTCGACTCAAATCTACTATGTCATTTTTAACTATTTATTAAAAAATATTGCAGAGAAAGTAATTGTAGCTAAATTTAAAATAAATAATTGCTGATGTTAAAATGCCACATATCTGTGAAGGAAAAAGTAATTTGGTTTTAGGAAATGTTAGACATGGTTAAGGGCTAGGGCGCAACTAGCTGTATACCACGTACTGCACACTGGTGGCCTGTGGGCCGTCAAGCTGCACGTGTATGATTGCGACGGCCGGCCAAGAATCCAAGTGATCAACGCAGAGCATCTGGCCAAGAATCCAAGATACTAGGCAGAGAGCAGAGCAGCTAGGTGGTAGGACTGTAGGAGTTTTAAGTATACTCCTATGTAGAACGTCCATTACTGACGCATGCTGCTGGTTTGCTGCAGCACACAAGATAGACGACCATGCAAAACCGATGCAAATTAAAGCTAGCTAGTCCTTTCACGACAAGGCGCTGGTGTCCATGCCGACGAGCAAGACGATAGCGTCGCTGGAATCAACTTAAAGCAGTGCTAGCTACAGTGCCTAGTAATTGAGGTCAGAGGAACTACGCGCAACGCGCATTAACTTTGAAGATGCAGAGACCAGGCTTCTCAGATACCAACCCAGATTCATCGACCATAGCCATTGTTTAGTCCCCAATTCTTCCCCAAATTTCACTATGCAAAAAGAAGATTCCCTGTCACATCAAAATGTCGGCAAATGCATGTAGTACTAAATGTTGATGAAATAAAAAACTAATTGCACAGTTTTGTTGTACTTTGCGAGATGAACATTTTAAGCCTAGTTAGTCAAAATTTGGATAATTTTTACCAAATACAAACGAAATGCTACAGGAATTCTGATACAGTGTTTTTCTCCCCAATTCACCGAACTAAACGAGGCCATAGTCAAGCCGCACACCAAGCAGAAACAAGAGGCGCGCAAGTTCCAGAAGATATTTGGCAAGGCAAAATCCGAGTATCCGACCAGCTGCATTGTTGCTGCAACAGTGGAGCCCAACAAAAAGCATACCACCCATGTAACAAAGGGGTAAGCTGGTGCAGGAGATGAGCTAAGAATCACATACAGTTCATTTACAAGTTACAACAACATTTCTGTAACTACATTTGACACTAGGCGGCCTTGTTTAGTTCCCCAATTTCAAGCCCAAATTACACTATGCAAAAACAAGATTCCCATTACATCAAATACTGGCACATGTATGGAGTACTAAATGTAGATGAAATTAAAAACTGATTGCACAGTTTTGTTGTACTTTACGAGACGAACATTTTGAGCCTAATTAGTCAAAGTTTGGACAATTTTTACCAAATACAAACGAATTGCTATAGTACGCATTTAATGCGCACCGTAGCAATTCGGGACACCCGGATCCGGATCTAAACAAGGGCAATCTTCTAGAGTACAATCATGCCAGGTTCACTGATGGGACGCCTGCTTTGAGGAATCACATGAATATCCAGAACGAGGTCACCCCATGTTTTTTTTATGAACTCATACCTAATGATTAAGCTAGCCATGTGCTTGTATGGATTAACCAACTCCATTCTCTAGACCAAGCAAAAATGTAAGGAGTGAGAAGGTGATGCTTCACCCATTCCTCAAACCACACACCATCTACCTTTCTCACAATTACTACGCCCTCAGTGAAGTCAACGATCTGCGGAATTGCTTTGCAAGTTCTTGGAAAAACTTGACATCTGATGGTTTTGTTCTGCTGATTGCAGACTTGAAATGTCTCATTGCAACTTCTTGGGTGTCAAATCTCTCCTGTTGAAAAAAAGAGTATTCTGTCACTTAACTTCTAGCACCACCTAGTGAAAAATGCATATGCTCATGCTACTAGACTGGGAAGAATGAGAAGCATACATCAAGTGCAGCAACTGCAGCTTCCCTGCAGATAAGCTTTATGTCAGCGCCAGTGTAGCCTTCTGTGAGTCTAGCAAGTTCTTTTAGATTCATGTCAGCACGGCATGGCATGCTGCATGTGTGAATCCGGAAAATATCTGCACGGTCAGCTTCGTTAGATGGTTGCACATCCAGCACCCTATCAAAACGACCTAGGGCATATATCACTCTCAAAGTCAGATCAAAGGAGTGTAACAAGCATTGTTTGTGTAACCCCAGAAATAAATTTAAGCACTGATACAAGTACATCAGCTAAATAACAACTGAACCAATAACCTGGCCTCAGAAGAGCAGGATCAGTTTTGTCAGGACGATTTGTAGCTACAACTACAGCAATACCAACTCTCTGGTCCAAACCTGTTGCCACAATAGTAAATTATGGACCATAAAAGTTTACAGACCAAATAGGAGCATGTAAATAACAAAATAAGTTAGATAGAAGGTCATCAACACATTCCAACTGTGCGTAAGCACAAACATATGGCTAGAACTGATCTACATTGAGTGGAAATATCATAATCAGATGTTTGATGCGTATTTTTTTTTTCTTGGATAACTTTTGATGCTTGGTTTATGTCCAAGCAACAAAATACATTATTGTTATTTGGCAACCTCTAATCACATGCTTAATTAACACACTTTAGAGTATAGTGAAGAAATAAGCTGATTAGAATAAAACATGAAAGTAAATTATGCATCATAACCAGTGTAGATGTTAGACAGAGAGGTTAGCTTATGGGCCTAGCATCCTGAGTGTTTTCTCCTGAAGGCCTATGGGCCAGGTGCAGCCCAACACTGGTTCTGCTCCCATGACCACAAACAAAGACAGTTTTCCACATACTGAGAGAGGAACAAAGTTTCCTTTAAGCGTCTACCATTAAGCGCATCTACCATTAAGCCACAATACTGCTGAAGTTTGAAACAACTCATTAACTTTCTCATCTGCTAGTGCTGATCTCGCAGTGGTTGGATCCAAGCACATTGAAGAGCCACTGTTGGAAGCAAAGTGATGGGATTACTTATGCACTGGAGTTGAAGGACCCCTCTTAGGTGTCTCCATAACCATTGCCCTTCTTTCAGGTTGGTAGTCAGACTCTGATTCAATGCCATTAGAAGATCCAACATTAGGTGGAACTAGGCTAAGATACAGATTCTTACATTTCATTACCCGTAAAATATGAATATCATCGCTACGCTTTGGGGCCTGAAACAAGGGGCTAATAAACAACAATCGATCTACCAAAGGGTGTCCCAAAACACAAGCAATATCCCAAGAGAGCTTGATACCATTCTTTGGAACCTAGTAAGATAACCCAGTCAAAAACTTCAACAATTTGTTATGCTTGCCACTTAGACATCAGGAGAATTAAAAAATAGAAAGACATACCTCACGCAAGGGGAAAACTGTAGAAACCATAAAGTTTTTCCCAGCTTCGCCATACAGGAGATCATTGTCCAGATCAAGATCAAAGAATCTGTTGCACTCCTCAAATAATTTAACTAGTGGGAAAGCATCCAACTGATCACTGCTTGATGAAATTAGCGAGACCTACGAACAAGGAAACACACCTCAGCTTAGTCATTGAAAAGAAAATATCCATGGAAGTAAACTAGTAAGTTTGTGCTTTGGTGGAACTCTGAAGTTGGTTTCACAATCAGAATAGCATAACCTAAAGTCCAATTCTTATGGTGGCTGATGGTACAAAACTACAAAAGAGAATCAAATGCTGGTACAATCTCAAGAAGAAAGGAGTCCTTCAAGATGACATCTGCCCTGTCTGTGCAGCAGCTCAGAAGACCAATGTGACCTGATCTTGAGCTGCCCTTCACCATTGACATTTGAAGCAGTGCCAGTTCAAGATGGGTGAACTAAGGCTTCTGCCTAGGCCTGAGGACCCACGTTGCACTCTGATGCTTTTGTTCAGCTACTTTGCTGGCTTTGCTGGATGATCTGAAGCACAGAAATGAGGTTTTGTTTAATGGGACAGCCTCCGGCTTAGTTCTGCTTGCAAGGAAATAGCTCATATCTGGAAGCACGAATTCCCTGTCGCAGATAGGGGTGTTGAAAACCAAAGTTGAAATCTTCTCCCTTTCCAATAACTTAATTCTCCGAACTATGTACAGCTCTTATGGACCGAGCAATATATTAAGGCGTGGGCAGCGCTCCCCTCCCCCCTGATTGAAAAGAAAAATAAAATGTGCACATTTCGGTTCAGAACATCGACTCTGAATGCATACGCTGATGGGCTTAAGGCACCTGGACTTTCTACCGATTACTCAAAATCAGTCAAATTGGACCTCATAAGACTGGATTGATCATTAGTGCCCTTGTGCGATGATGAATTGAACCTCCCCCGCACAAAAAGAAATAGTACAAATTTGAGCAACGATTCAAGCTGCAACGAAGCTGCTCCACACTAACAATTTGCAGAAACAAACAGTCCTAAGTCGAAGGAACAAGGCCGAGGCACCAAAAGAGGAGCAGGGAGGAGCTTACGGAGACGAGGCACCCGGGCCGTATCCCGGCGCCGACCATGGAAGCCTCGGAGAGCCAGAGCCTCCCCAAGCGGCGGCCGCGGCTCCCGTCCCTGGGACCACTTCGGCGACGGTGCCAGAAAAGCATCCATCGCTGCCGCGAGGAACGAGCGCCGGGAACTCCGCTGCTGCTGCTGCGGCGGCGGCGGCAATGGATGGGAGGTCGACGCTTCTCTCGCCGTCGATGCTTCCGGAATATCGGGAGGCGCGAGAGGGAGGCGTGCGACGCCGACGGGTGCTTATTCTTGCCCTTGGAAGGAGGCATCGCGGCGGAAACAAAAGATGCGCGCGCTGGCGACGGCGCTGGGGGAGGGGCGCGGGCGACGGCGAGCCTAAGGCTGTGCGCACCGCGCGCCGGTAAACGAGCCTGTACGGCTCAGGTCGGTACAGGAGAACGCTAAACCAAACGTCCCTCTCTCCTCTCGCTAAGTTTCTATGTGCGCGCCTGTGAAAGGGAAGAAGGAGAGAGAAAGAGAGAGGAGAGAGGAGGGAGGAGAGAGAAAGAGAGAGATGAGAGAGGATATAAGATGTTTGTTGATATAGAGTATGATATAGAGTAAATATAGGTGCGAGAGGAGTTGGTATAGAGTTGAGAATACTGGATGACTAGGACAGAATATTTCTTTAGAGATGTGTTTAGAGAGTGGTGCGGTGCGAATAGCCTAAGACTGACCGCACTGCGGTCCGCAACGGCATACTGGAGTAGGTGATGGCGTACCGCCCGAGCTGCAGCGGCGTACGCGCTGGTGTCCGCTATCCTAGCGTGAACGCTATATATAGCGTAGCAGCATAGCAGGATAGCGTACCGCTTCAGCCCATCGCTGCTGTCTGCTGCTTGCATATGAGTGGAGAGAGAAAAGAAGGGAAGAAAAAATAGAGTATGATATGTAGACCCTACGTGTTGGTAGTTGATATAGAGTATGAGATATAAAGTATGACGAGTGCGGGAGTCTGAAATATAGATGAGAAAATATGGATGATCAAGACAGAATATTTCTTTTAGATGATGGATTTAAAGTACCAACAGTGCGGATAGCCTTAGGAGAGGAAAGCGACCAGTCGAGAGGACGAAGGGGGTCCAGTTCGTGCCTTGGGCCAGGAACGGGTCCTTAGATGGGCTCCGATCGGGGCTGACTCGGGAAATTCTTTTTGTTTGTTTTTTATTTTAGGATTTAGGAAAAAAAATCTATTTTATCTTCCTCAACAATCGTGATTATCCGATTTACTACAAAAACCAGTTTTTCTTAATACCGTTGTTTTGCACTTGGATGGTTTTCATGATCATTTTGCTAATGTGGTGCTACGTCAGAGGGGTAGACTAGAGAATTTTTTAAAGAATATCCAAAATCATAAAATAATTTTTCAAAAAAGATATCTAATTATTTTTACATGGAAAATAATACAATAAAAATCCTATAATTTGGATTAACCTTAGAAAATTTTCTTACCTCAAAATATTATGAAACTAGTTTTAGATTTTTCTTAAAAAAATTATGCTCTATCTTCTGCTACCTAGCTTGAAATTGTTTAAATCTTTATGGGCACATTTTGGTGCATTTTTGCTAGTCAAAGCTCTCGTTATCTATTTTGTAGTTAGTCGATGTTATCGTCAAACTATGTAGAAGCGTCAGTGGAGCGTCGTTTGAACTACATATGTGTGGCAGGGTAGGCGTTGGTCCCCTTTCCTGGATAAATTTTGAAAGTAGTTATGTTAGCCTCCGTGGCTAGATGCATCCTGCCGCACATGGTCCTAACACGGCTTTACTAGCGCTTCTACATAGTTCTGATGATCAACATCGACTAATTATAATAGATAATGAGAGCTTCTACTAGCAAATAAGCACCAAAATAAGTCTATAATTGTTTACACAATTTGAAGCTAGGCACTATAAGACAGAGCATGATCTTAGAAGAAAAAGATTGAAACTAGTTTCATAATTTCTGAGGTAAAATAATTTTTCTATGTAATTTCTAAGAATAAACCAAATTTTAGGTTTCTTAATTGCATTATCTTTCCATATAAAATATTTAGATAATTTTTTGAAAATTTGTTTTTATGAACTTTTGGATATATTTTTAAAAAAAATTCAAGTCCAGTTTACCTCCATCAACTGATCCACATGTCAGCAAACCACCAGCGAAACTATCCAAAGTGAAAAAAAAACAAACAGATTTAAACTGAAGATGGCTTAAAAAATTGATTCATGTAGTTTATAAAGGAAAATCAGACCGTGATAGCTGTAGGAGGTAAATTTTTTTCTTTTATATCCTTAGGTTCTGATTTTGCAACTGCCTATTCGGCTGATGGTTTCTGCGGCTGATAAGCTGGATGCTGCTGTTTTATTGTGAGAGAAAAACATTGTAACGCCAGGCTGATGAGTTCAAGCCAACATGGCGTAGCCTTATGCCACCATGTAATTCGGGCATTTATTATTTTAAACCTGGCGCCGGCGTTTTTTAAGCTATGATACTGTTTAACTGCATGTTACAGTAAATGTTGCTGACATGTACCGTTGCATGGCTGAAAGCTGCTAAACGAGCAGCCGAACAAATGTCCTGTACCGATGTCTCTTTGTAACAAACTTCCTGCCGCTATGTGAGATTTATAAACTACATTGGATTCACCATATATCATCGTTACATATGGATCTCCATCATTTTATTATTGGAGTTTTTTTATTGATACCATTATAATTTTTGAAGTTTAAAAAAGTACTATTATTTTTCACCTATTCTGAACCTTACCATTATAATTCTTTCTCCATTTGAAATATTTCACTCTATACGACCGGAGAAGACTCAGCCCCAAATAGGTATACACGAGATCATCGTTATTTCATATAGACAAAGCTACCCTTCCACCTTACTCTCTTGGGGTGTGTTTGGTTTTCTAAGTATATTTGTAACCTGGTTAGCCTTAGCCTGCTCCCACTAAGTCAACCAGGGACGCTGACACATTCTGAAGCACTACTGCGCTAGTATATTGACGAAGCAAGAATCACTGCAAGCTTACAAGCTACGTGAAAGCAAGGTAAAATGTAGCGGTACTAATACGTGTAGAAGCTTAAATGCAGCAGCAGTAATACGTGTACTTCTACTCGCTAAGCAGCCGCAACCGATGTGATGAGTTTGTGTTTGTCACTCGTCAGGCCTCTGTAGCTCAATCCGCTTTACATGCAGCAGTCAAATTACTATAGCACACCCAAATAATGGCGCCCCTTCATTTTATACCATGCTTCGCCACTAAAGTCAACCTCTAGTTATTTGGTTGTTTGTACTATCTAAATCTGGCTAACAATTGGTGTGTTTAGTTGTCTGGTTTGGTTTGCATAGAATCGCCTCTTCTTCCCATCGGTAAGTTTACCTTCATTGATGATTTATGTCGAACATGTGGTGGACACCTCTTGAATGGGTGCATGACGAGCATGGCGAGCAGCTCAATGAGCACGGCCAGCACCTCAGCAAGCACAGCGAGTAGCTCAACGAGCACGACCAGCACCATAGCGAGCACCCAACAAACACGGCGAGCAGCCCAACGAGCACAGTGAGCAGCCCGGCGAGGACATCCCTCCGTCATGTCCAACCTCCGGCAACTGATGCATCTAGGAAGGAGAAGTCGCTATTCCTGCCGGCGGACCCAACCTTCTCCTTCGGGCTTCGGCGAACCCAATCTCCAGGGACGCACACCCGTGGCGTGGCTCCGCGACGGCGTGCCAGGGGACCCCTGGGTCACGGGGCATGGGGACCTCTCCCGCTGCTTCCTCAGGGGCAGCAGCTCCGGCGAAGCGTTGCGGGTGATGCACTGCAGCGCTGCGGTGCGAAATAGGGTGTGGTGCAGTGATACGAACTCCACCAAGGTTGGCCAGGGCCTGGTGAAAGGTCCAAAATCACTAGAGGTGGGTGAATAGTCTATTTAAAAATTTTACAAACTCACTAAACAAACTTGATTAGTAAAATAAATGGCTAGTTGCAAGTTTGCCTAACTCTAACTAATTTGGCTAGCCACCTATACAATTCTAGCAAATGTCTATGATCTCTATGTGTCACACAACACTATTTCACTACTCTTACACTAGTGAGCAACCTAGAAAGCTAATTCCACTAGCTAAGTTACTCTACTTGCTACACTACTACAAGCTCCAAATAAGATATGAACTATGAACAAAGAGCTAGAGAGAGATTGATCCTTTATGTAATAGAACCGACCAAATTATAAAAGCGCAAGACCATTTCCCATGGTCCTAGTTGTCGCCCATAGCAGGGTAGAGACAGTTGATGCAATAATCGTAGTACATTTGACCATCTGCAACAACAAGGGAATAAAGCCCTGAGTACGAGAAGGTACTCAGCTAGATTTACCCGTCATAAACTAAAATAATTTGACACCAAGGAGTATGCAAGGCTTTCAATATAGTGGACTGACTTGACTCATTTGTAAAAAGCATAAGCAGACTAATAGTATCATGTTAAGTATTTAGCCACATTTTAATAATCATTAACCTGTCGACTAAATTAGCACCTGTACTAAAGCAATCACTTGATTAAGACAATCAATAGTGCTCACTAACCGGGAGCGACGGCGATTCGAATCGAATCGAATTTCTACAATGTCGTGGCTCAATGTCGTGGCTCATAACCATCACTGTTCCATAGTCATTACTATAATGTCGTGGCTCAAGTTAAGTGCTCACTAACCGGGAGCGACGGCGATTCGAATCGAATTTCTACCCAGCTGGAGGGGTATTCCTCACACAAACCCCGCATTCCTTGCCAGGGTTGCATTAGATCACCAGTGACACTTTTCAGGTAGCCACGAGACAAATAGGGACCGCAGTATCCGGGTGCCGCCTGACTACCCAGAATCAGACCGTATCTGTCCTTGGGCTCACTCTTTGTGCACACGTCGTTCCCTCTACGGCACCAATATGCACATCCTGTGGGTTGATCTCAGCCTGAAAAGTGCACTAGCTTCACAGTCGGAACGACTTATCCGGCCAAATAAATGTGAGGCATGCGTTCAACATAACAAGAGGGATGCCAACAATCGATCGGTCCTTAATCGACACGGACGAAAATTACCAGCACACAAGACCCATGCCCTGCTGCCCAAACATTTCGCCTGGTCTCCAATTTCTCATCAACCCTTAGTTATTCTCAATGTATCAGTTGCTAAAAGTAATTAGTGAACCACCTAGGGTTGTCAGTGATAGGATATCACCAACTCTACCGATCTAAACAAGGCTAAGCATTTAACTCGTCCCTAAACTTAATAGGGTAACAAGGATATCATAGATATCAAGTAAACAAGGAATATAAGTATAAATGTAGAAACGGTATCAAGCAACTCCTATAACTCAATACATCAAACATAAAAAGGACGCAATAATAATAGTTGCAAACCGTAGGGTTAGAAATGCTCCAGGGCTTGCCTCTCTTGAATGAGCTAGGTTGATGATCGGGACACTCCTGTAGCTCTTCCTCATCCGGCACCTCCTGTGCGGGAACCTCGGGCTCGATCACGACCTGCTCTTCGGGGGCTGCTACTGGAAGCTCCTCCTGCAATCCTGTATGATGCATGTGCATATGTTACTATAGGAGTGATGCCTCCGAATGAGATGATGAATGATGATCCTGTATGCTTGGTACGACAAGTGCTTTGTGTTCTCGTTCTAAATACGTACATATTTCTATTTATCGAGTAGGTGCATATCTCTTCTCTGGGAAAATACACACACATACACTAATAGACCATCATGCACATACATGTACTAAGTTACTTAGCACTCTCTAAAGTAACCATACTAACTACACCAGCAAGCTAATCATACTTCAAAGATACACCAAAGATAATTATTTAGCTTAATGTACTTAATTAACCTTTTTAATTTATTTCATTAAACAATGGCTACAATAGGAACCTACATTTATAGAGCTCCTAAAATCCCAAGGAACTTACAGTAGCTTCCTAGTGTCTACCAAAGACTACCATAAAATTTGCATGCCCTTTGAGTAAGTATTCTGTCCTACACAAAAATAACAAGTAGCATGGCAAAATGGTGCATGAAAATACTTTGTACTATGAAAAGTGTTAAGCAATATATTTACTATTTTTCCTAGTTTCTTCTTAGCACAAAATCAGTCCACAAAAATTCCAAACATTTTTCACTTTATAGTTTATTTACTAAAAATGGCACAAAATCAGGCATTTAATCAAATAAATTGCTAACCCTAACCTTTTCCATAGAACCTACACATAATATATTTTTCACAGCATGTATATGACATAAGTCAACTAACGAAATTGGAATCATATTTTTCTAAGCTTTCTATAATTAGTTATGCATTTTTCCATTTCTCTGCATTTTAAGGATTTAAATAAAGCTCAATATAAAAAGTTCACAAAAATTACATGCAATATTTTTAAAGCATAGATCTGGTCAAAAGAAACCTAGCAAAACTTGTTTCACTAAATTTGGCCAAGTATTTCTCAAGTTATGAATTTTTGAAGCATTTTAGCATTTTCTGGAAATCATTTAAACAAAATCTCATTTAAAACAGAGCCTTAAATTACTACGCGCACTCGGATCTGTTTACCCACAACCCTACTAAGCCACTACAGCTGGGCCCCATGGGTCAACCCGACCCCACACGTCGGTCACCCAGAGCAGGGGAAGGCCTTGACCGGTCGGGATCTCGCCGACGGCGAGATCATCGACGGTGAGGTCTTGACCCCGTGATCTACTCATCACAGCGAACCTGATGCACTATTCATCACCGTCAGGTCGTTCACGGCCATGACATGGCTCGAGAATGCACGTATGCACTCCGCGGTGCCAAGGCGAAGGCCGTGCTCGAGAAAGGGAGGGGGAAGAGCATCGGAGTGGCTGAGCCATTGAGCCTTGAGCTCACTGGAGCTCCGACCATGGTGCAGGGAGAAGGAGATGGCCACCGTGGCCTCTCACCTTGCTGAGGTTGGACGCGAGTGTGCGCACGAGAAGGAGCACGTCGAGGCGGGGCGTTGGGCGGGAGGAATCGGACTACGGCGAGGTGGTGGTGGTGCTCGGCTCCGGCGGAGCAGCGGCGGCGTGTGGTGGCGAGCTCAAGCACTGTTGCTGCTTCTGTGAGTGGGCGAGCGAGAGGGGATAGGATGGAGTGAGGCACATTCGGACAGGGTGCGCCACCGCCCATGGCGGCCGGTGGTCGGCGGCCACGCGGCGACCAGGTCCTATCGCGATAGGGTGCGGCGCGTGCATGCGTGCGGGCATGGCACGGCACGGCACAAGCGTGGGCGGGTTAACGGGCCGGCTTTGGCTGGCGGGCTGAAAGGGAGGACGCAGCCCAGTAAAAAAATAAAATGGCTTTTCTTTTTATTTCCAAATGACAGTGCCTTAAATTCAAATTTGAGCATTTTCAAATCAGTTTCTAACTTTGACCCCAAAATAAAAGTTGTTTAGAAAAATATGCTCTACAACTTTGTCAAAAGAAGCTAGGTCTAATTCTCATTAGATTTTGAACTAGGTATTTAAAGTCAATTAAAACCCTAATCTTATTATTTGAACATTTATTTTAAATTCAAATTTCACTTAAGTTTGAATAGCAACTTTGGTTCTATTGGCATTTCAAACATGGTAGGGTATTTTTAGTGATCAAACATGGCAAGCATCTTCTCTATTTAAGTCACCACTGAAGCATAAGAAATTTAAAACAAGAAATTTAAATACTTCACATGTGATGATGACTTAGTAATGCATATGAATGCTTATGCTCATGTGATGAAGTGTTAATGCAATGTCTTAATGCAAGCTTAACACCTAGGGTGTTATAGCCTTCTCCCCTTATAAAAATCTCGTCCCGAGATTTTTGAGTTACTAACCATTGTTCGTAAAAGTCTTTATAGGCTTCACATAGGTAGGTAGCCATCTCCCAAGTGGTATCTCTCTCGTCGTGATGACTCCACAACACCTTGTAAGTTCTCACTACACGGTTATGAGTCACTCTATCTTTGCTATCCACTATTCGCACAGGTCGCTCTTCATATGTCAAGTCTGATCCAAGCTTAAGACCTCGTGGCTCGATTCTTTCTTTAGACACACGCAAACACTTCTTTTAACTGTGATACATGGAACACTGGAAAGATTGGCGGGCTGAAAGGGAGGACGCGGCCCAGTAAAAAAATAAAATGGCTTTTCTTTTTATTTCCAAATGACAGCGCCTTAAATTCAAATTTGAGCATTTTCAAATCAGTTTCTAACTTTGACCCCAAAATGAAAGTTGTTCAGAAAAATATGCTCTACAACTTTGTCAAAAGAAGCTAGTTCTAATTCTCATTAGATTTTGAACTAGGTATTTAAAGTCAATTAAAACCCTAATCTTATTATTTGAACATTTATTTTAAATTCAAATTTCACTTAAGTTTGAATAGCAACTTTGGTTCTATTGGCATTTCAAACATGGTAGGGTATTTTTAGTGACCAAACATGGCAAGCATCTTCTCTATTTAATTCACCGCTCAAGCATAAGAAATTTAAAACAAGAAATTTAAATACTTCACATGTGATGATGACTTAGTAATGCATATGAATGCTTATGCTCATGTGATGAAGTGTTAATGCAATGTCTTAATGCAAGCTTAACACCTAGGGTGTTACAGCCTTCTCCCCTTATAAAAATCTCGTCCCGAGATTTTTGAGTTACTAACCATTGTTCATAAAAGTCTTTATAGGCTTCACGTAGGTAGGTAGCCATCTCCCAAGTGGTATCTCTCTCATTGTGATGACTCCACAACACCTTGTAAGTTCTCACTACACGGTTATGAGTCACTCTATCTTTGCTATCCACTATTTGCACAGGTCGCTCTTCATATGTCAAGTCTAATCCAAGCTTAAGATCTCATGGCTCGATTCTTTCTTTAGGCACACGCAAACACTTCTTTTAACTATGATACATGGAACACTGGAAAGATTGTACTCATTTCAGCAGGTAACTGCAATTTGTAAGCTACTTCACCCTTCTTTTCTAGAATCCGATATGGTCCAACGTATCTCTGCATGAGCTTTCTTTTTAGTCTAAACCTTTGTGCATTCTTCATTAGAGAAACTTTTAGATAGACATAGTCACCTACTTTAAAAGCTAGTGGTCTTCTTCTCTTATCAGCATAACTTTTCTGCCTAGACTGTGCAGCTCTCATGTGTTGCTAAATAGTTCAGCCTCGCTCTTCGGCTTCATTAACAAAGTCAATATCATAATACCTTCTTTCTCCAGGTTCGACCCAATTCAACGGTGTTCTACACTTATGACCATATAAAGCTTCAAATGGAGCCATCTTGATGCTCTCTTGGTAACTGTTATTATGGGAAAACTTAGCTAAAGGTAGCCATGATTCCCATGATCCTTTTGATGATATCACACAAGCTCTCAGCATATCTTCTAAAACTTGGTTAAGTCTTTCTGTTTGACCTGAAGTCTAAGGATGATAAGTAGTACTACGAATTAAACTACTACCTAGGCATTGGTGTAGCCTTTCCTAGAAATGAGCTGTAAATTGTGGCCCTCTATCTGACACAATTGTTTTCAGCACCCCATGCAGATGGTCTATCTCTACAAAATAACGATCAGCATATTGAGGTGGTCTATAGTTGGTCTTGATTGGTAAAAAGTGAGCAGACTTAGTCAAATGGTCAACAATCACCCAGATTGAATCATGTCCCTTTCGATGGTAGGGAGTCCATGATAAAGTCCATACTTATGTCATCCCACTTCCAATCTGGCACTAATAACGGATATAGCAAACTGGCAGGTTTCATGTGAATGGCCTTAACTCTACAACACATGTCACATCTTGCAACATAAGCTATGATTTTCTTCTTCATTTTGGTCCACCAAAAATGTGGTCTCAAATCATGATACATCTTGTTACATCCAGGATAGATAGATAGCTTGGAAAGGTGAGCTTCATCCATCAATTGATTCTTGAGCTCTCGATCTTTGGGTACTACAAGACGATTGTCGAACCATAGAACTCCTTGTTCATCTAACCTAAAGTTCTTAACAGACTCTTGTTTCATTTTCTCCTTGATATGAAATATACCCTTATCCTTTTACTGACCCTCTATAATCTTACTTTCTAAAGTACAACTAATCTGGATGTTGAGTTACACTTCAGAATGCATCAAGTTGAATCCATTTTCAAACAATGGTTGCAAGATCTGGCAATGTGATTTACGACTCAAAGCATCGGCCACTACATTAGCTTTACCCGGGTGATAATGCACATTCAAATTATAGTCCTTGATCAACTCTAGCCATCTTCTTTGTCGCATATTCAATTCAGACTGGGTGAAGATGTACTTGAGACTTTTGTAATCTGTATCATATTGCACATATTTCTGAGTAAATAGTGCCTCCAAATCTTCAGAGCATGTATGACTGTAGCTAACTCCAAATCATGAGTTGAGTAATTTACTTTGTGCTTTCTAAGCTATCATGAGGCATAAGCAATGACCCTTCCTTCTTGCATAAGAACACAACGTAGACATTATTTAGATGCGTCGCAAAACACATCAAACAATTTCTTGATGTCTAGTTGCGCAAGAACGGGAGCAGTGGTTGGCAACTTCCGCAAGGTTCGGAATGCTGCTTCACACTCTTCCGTCCAAACGAACTTTTGATCTTTCTGTAATAAACTGGTCATTGACTTCGCAATCTTTGAGAAGTCTGGTATGAAACGACGATAATAGCCGGCCAAATCAAGAAAACTCCGAACTTCGTGAACTGTAGTCAGTGCCTTCCAATCCAAGACCTCTTGCACTTTACTAGGGTCCACAAAAATTCTATCTTCTGACAAAATATGACCAAGAAAAGGAACTTTCTTTAGCCAAAACTTGCACTTACTAAACTTAGCATAAAGCTTATGATCTCTAAGTCTAGTGAGCACTATCCTCAAGTGTTTTACATGATCTTCTTCATTCTCAGAGTACACTAAGATGTCATCAATGAACACAATAACAAACTTATCTAGTTTTGGCATAAAAACTAAATTCATAAGATACATAAAGTATGCAAGAGCATTTGTCAAGCCAAACAACATGACAAGATACTCGTACAACCCGTATCTTGTGAAAAATGCAGTCTTCGGTATATCCTGTGGTCTAATCTTGATCTGGTGATACCCTGATCTTAGATCTATCTTGGAGAACACTTTGGCCCTTGATAATTGATCGAACAATATATCAATCCGAGGAAGAGGATACTTGTTCTTTACTGTCACAACATTGAGTGGCTGATAGTCCATACACATTCACAAGGATTGATCCTTCTTTTTCTTCACGAACAATGCAGGACATCCCCACTCAGATTTACTCGGGCGATAAGACCCTTGTCCAATAATCCCTTTAGTAGGATCTTCAGTTCAGCAAGTTCATTTGGTGGCATTCGGTACGGCTTTCTAGAGATTGGTGCAGTTCCCGGAATTAACTCAATGGCAAACTCTATATCTCTATCCGGAGGAAGTCTAGGTAACTCCTCAGGAAACACATCTATAAACTCACATACTACGAGGATATCTATTAGAGAAGTAGCTTGAATTGAGCAAGTTGTACTGGCAAGGTCTAATCTCCGAGGCAGTTGTACTTGGAAAGTACCCTTGCCTTGGGGATCTTTGAAGGACAGTGTTCTACTTCCCATATCAATAATTACTCCCCATTCCTTTATCCAGTTCATACCCATAATCACATCCAAAGATAAACTAGGCATGACTATTAAATCCACTCTAAACCTTTTGCTTGCTATCTCTAAAGTTGCCCCTTGAATGATTTGATTGGTTAACAGATCAGCCCTAGTTGAACTTATCTGATACCCATATTCCAATTTAGTTATCTTTTGATCATGCTTCCTTGCAAATGCTTGACTTATAAAGGAATGCGATGATCCAAAATCGAATAAAACAACTATAGGGTATTGGTTGATAGAAAACATACCGGCTGTCATGGGCTCTCCCTCAGGGATCTCATTCATGCTTGTATAGTGCACACGGGCTGGATAATTGTTCTGCTTCTTTAGGAGAAATGGGCAATACTTGGCAAAGTGCCCTAGCTGATTGCAGTTATAGCATGGTCCCCTCACTGCTGTATTGGCCCTAGTTGAACTGTCTTGTCTAGTCTTGGCCTGTGGCACTGCCATCTTGAACGGCCTTGTGTTCTTTTGCAGTGGTGGAGCATTTGGAGTTCTCTTCTGGGGCGGCCTGAATCTAGCCCCAAGTACAGGCAGATGGTAAGGCAGATGATTAGCCATTGGTGCTCTAGCCTGGGACGGACCTGACTCAAAAGCTCTTTTGTGACTCTTGGACGCAGCATATAAGTTGTTGTTGTTCTCCTGAGTTAGACAGTCACTGACAAAGTCATTAAAGGCAGTCTTGGTAGAGGTACCCATTGACTTGAGCATCTTAGGACTGAGGCCTCTCTTGAAACTAGCTATCTTCTTGGTTTCAGTGTCAACAAACTCGGTCGCATAGCGAGACAAGTTGTTGAAAGCATGCAAGTATTCAGTCAAAGTTCTAGTGCCTTGGTTCAACTTCATAAACTCTCCCACTTTCATCGCATTAGACCAGGCGGAATATAGTTACCATGGAAATCAGTAGTGAACTGCGCCCACGTGATTTGAGCATTGGCAGGGTAGGTATTGCGGTGGTGAGACCACCAAATCCCTGCTGGTCCTTGTAGCTAGTGTGTTGCATACTCTATTTTTAGTGTCTTTGTCAGCTTGAGCAAGCAAAACTTTTATTCCATGGTGTTGATCCACTCATCAGCTTCTAAGGGTTCGACCGCTTCCTTAAAGATAGACGGCTTGGTGTCCATGAAGTCCTTGAAGGTGCTATATTAATTCACCTCATTACCGCCCTGGTTCATACCACGGTGAGTATTGTCCATGATATTACGCAAGGCAACCTCCATATTTTGCAGCATAGCTTCCATGTTTCGCTGGCTCCCAAGAAACTGAGCGAAGAACTATTCCGCGATGTATGGGGAAGGAGGTGGTGGCAGTGGCTCCTCGGCCCCACCATGACTAGGGCTAGCCCCAAGTGCCCCCGTGGCTGTGTGACGAGTGTCCACCATCTGCACATTTTCCACATTGAATAAGTATTAGGCAGTGTTGCAACAATTGTAGATAATATATAATCATGTCGTACTACAATTACTGGAGAGAATGACTTCATTCAATAAAACAGAGGCACAATGAAGTAATCCATGCATGACAACACAACTTAATACTTAACAACGGCAAACCACATTTTATCCAAACCAAAATTACCAGCATACATACAGTGGACTTTCGGTGTTCAAGTACCAATAAATACATCATCGGTAGCCGTGCTGCCACAAGTCACAGAAACATAAATTAAGTTCTTATAGGCCATCATAGCAGATCTCAAAAGACGTCTAGCAACTAGAGTAGCATCCTACAAGCCTACTCATCGTGGTCGCTATCCATGTCTGACGCTCCGTCATTCTTGGTGGCTCCAGGGTGTGGGTGAAGCTGGTGATGCAGCTGATGCACCTGCTCATGCAAGTTCTTGTTGTACTCCATAGCATCATCCAAATGCTGCTCTAGCTCGACCTGTCAAGCCCTAAGGACATCCTCTGCGTGCCAGGCTTCATTCCTCTATGTAAGCACCTAAAGTAGCATAGCCTCGCAGTCATGGTGAGCATGCTGAAGCTGGTCTCTCTACTCTCTGATCACCCTGAGGTCCTGCACAGCAACCTCATCCCTATGAATGGCCTAATCTCGCTATAGTGTCACCTTGGACAACTCCTCTCTGAGGCTATCTATCTCACTCTCGTACTTCTACCTGAGCTGACACCTCTCATCACAAGAGTAAAGATATGCATCATTCAGACGCCCAAAACTAGCCTCCAAGTAACCATAAGTCTTCATCACTACGAACATTGCACTTATAGCTGCACTGCCACTGCTCTGACCCTTCGTTGTGCCTCCTTCCAGGGCCATTCCCTTGGGCTGACTCCACACCAAAGCGCAGGGGTCCTCCCTAGGAAACACTCCTGTCAGGGCATGAGTGAGCACCTCTGGAGAGCTCTGCATGATGTCCTTGAGCACTAGATAGGACGCCCAGCAAGCACCCTCCCAAGGAGTCCTACCCCTTGATCCAAAGAACTAGCCACCCCAGTTGGGGTCATCCCCTCGAGCTAGAATGACTGCCTCCACATAGATCAAGGTGCTATCTCCAAGCTGATCCTTGCTTCAATAGTAGCAGGGCTCCTTTCGCTCAGGATAACCCACCGAATGAAGCACCCTCCAAAGAAGTGTGGGCATCCCAAACTCCTTCAAAAACTTGCTTCTGCGGTGAGGTAACCTGGTGGATGTTGACGATAGTTATCTGTCATTTTAAACCATCAACTAAACATGAAAAGGGCATATATCAACCTCCAACATAGAATTAGGGTTTTTACTGACAGAATTCCATAGTTTTGGTGAATCTATGTTTCTGCAGGGGGTTATCAGGAAAACAAGGAAGGATATGAAGGACGTCAGGATAATAATCGAATTCTAAACCGACTCCAACTCAAGAATACTCTATAAGACACGAGAAGACAGCCACCCGAAGGAGGGCCCACCTGGCATTGAGGGGGGTTAGCTGACCCACCCCCAGGTTGACCGACCCTCTACCCCACCTATCAGCCTCCGTCTTTGAATGTCGGTTCTCCACCACCATAGAGATTGCATCTACGCCGTTGGTCAATGTCGGTTTGATCCGAGGGCTCCAGTGCATCCTAGGGGACTATATAACCAGACCTAGGCCCTAGGGTTTCAGAAAAAAGTCATAATTCAGTTCAAGTCTTTAGAGCCATAAACCCAAGTTTCAATTAGAGCTCCACCATATTCTAGAGCATAGCTAAATAGGTTAGAATTAGAGGGAGTCAAGCTTTCCTTGGATTTTGGATCGTGTCTAGAGCTTAGCTTGCAAGAGTCCTCTGTAAGCTCTCTTTTGTATCTTGTTGTATTTACTTTTCTAGATACAATGGATTTGACATTGCCTTATATATTACTTATGTTCTTAATTGTGTCATTCATTGTTTGCAATTATTATATACTTAGTATAGTTAGAATGCCTTTATATTCATACATAAGATCGTATAGCGCTCACTCTTTGAATTCATGGGTGAGTGGTCGACACCATGTAAGTGAGGTGCTTAGATGTTGTTTGCCTACGGATACACCCCATATTCCGGGTCATGTGGTAGATCACGAATGTGACACTCCCATTGAGTCCTTTATAGGCCACTCCTCAAATATAGGCCTAGTAGGAATTGATTACTTAGGAAGTCTTGCTCTGTTCCTGATCTTCCTTAGTAATGTCCCTTGTGTGTAGATATAAAGTATTCTTACCATGATTGCTAGGTGTAATTGCACTAATCTTAGTATGCTTTGATAATATAGTTTAGAATGACTTAGGAATATCTCTTTACTTCTACCTAATCCATGCTAATGCCTAGATGGGGAGTGCTCTAAGTGAATTACCTTATATTTGACTTGATACTTATTATTTATTATTATCTACATTGTGACTTATCCCTGTTATGAGTAAATTGAGCATACATGGTTCATTCTCCATTGCATGTGCATAGTGATTCATCATATTCCTATACACACACATATAAGCCAACACCTTCCCAGTGGTAAAATATAAATCGACAACCCTAGAATACTCTTGGGTAAAATGCTACAATGATATATTAATCTGTGCGCTTGCAGATACTTCATATTCATATTTATATATATTCTCTCTAGTCACTTGCATTAGTAATAACTACTTAGTATTATTCTAGGTAGTATCCAAACATATCTCTTGTATCCATGCTAGGAATGACAACTTAGTTATTATAAGAGATATAGGTTTATTAAAGGTGGCTAAGTAATTAACCAAGTGACACATTAAGAAATACCAACAGTGGCAAGCTGATGGCGCGGGACACGACCTCCAATGGACTTGTGAGCGGTAACCTTCGAGCTGGCCATCTGTTGTAAGGTTATTAACTTATGGTGAGAAAGGTGATTAAGTAGTCATTTTTATCAAAATGAGATAATTAATTTATAAGGGGAGAAATAATGATATGAAATAACATAAGCAATTTAACATTATGCATGCACGTTCTGTACGTTCTCACAAACTTAGGAAAATTAATAATTCTAGTGATATAGACGGTGGCATACATCGGTCTCTCATATGTACGTAACTAATGCGTACTACACGATTGCACTGTTATGTACCTATAGAAAATCCATTTCAGCCCAACCCTCACAGTATGAATAAATGAATTGTAGAAATTTAAATCTAAGTACTCACATATATGCACACCCAATTATACATATATGTAGCACATGCACCCAAATCATCGCCCTAATGACGGCATCACCTCGACGGACGGAATCACCCTCACATGGGACACTTTCATATAAATATGTGTATAACATGTAAATATGCCAACATCATATAAGCATTCCCCTAGACCGACAGTGTGTTTGATCATGCTCTCACAACTCACACTTACCGAGACGCAGAGGTAATTGATCCATACATTACCATTCAAGTAAATGGCACCCATACAATAGCACATTGTATGAGCAACGAAATAAAAATATGATGCACGAACCCTCAAGTCAGTACTGTAATAGTCATCTAGAGTTCTTAACTGGGCATAAAGGATATGACCACTGGCACACTCTTAGTTTTCAAAATAGAGATCGCAAACATGTATATATAACTACAAGTTGGCAATTGTTTTTGTAAAACCAAAAACCCTTTTGTTTCAAATACACATATGAACAGTACTGCTAACCATGGTCCGATGCCAACTGTAACAGAACTGACCAAATTATAAAAGCTCAAGTACAAAAACAATCACCAAAGTAATCAAATTCCTGTACTTATGCCCTCATAATCCCGGTAGTCCGTGAAATCTCGAAGGATCTCAAACTTTTCCAACATCAAGCCAAGATCATAATAGATTAGCAGAACCATTGCAAATTACATAGAGTTCAAACATAAATCGGATACATTGAAGTTTAAACAATATAATTATTACAAACCATGTTCAAATAGAAGTAGCGGAAGCAAATAGTTTTAAAACCAAGCACACACACATTTGTTCTAAATAAAGTGCCAGGATTATAGTCCATCCATCAAAAGCATGAGATAATATACGAGAGGTGATCATTGCCCATGGTCCTAGTTGTCTCCCATAGCAGGGTAGAGACAGTTGATGTAATAACGGTAGTATATCTGACTATCTGCAACAACAAGGGAACAAAGCCGTGAGTACGAGAAGGTACTCAGCTAGACTTACCTATCATAAACTAAAATAAATTGACATCAAGGAGTATGCAAGGCTTTCAATATAGTGGACTGGCTTGACTCATTTGCAAAAAGCATAAGCAGACTAATAGTATCATGTTAAGTATTTAGCCACATTTTAATAATCATTAACCTGTCGACTAAATTAGCACCTATACTAGAGCAATCACTTGATTAAGATAATCAATAGTAACCAAGCATCTTTTAGCCTTTCACATCCTTCTCATAACCATCACTATTCTATAGTCATTACTACGATGTCGTGGCTCAAGTCAAGTGCTCACTAACTGGGAGCAACGGCGATTCGAATCGAATTCCTATCCAGCTGAAGGGGTATTCCTCACGCAAACCGTGCATCCCTTGCCAAGGTTGCATTAGATCACCAATGACACTTTCCAGGTAGCCGCGGGACAAACAGGGACCGTAGTATCTAGGTGCCACCTGACTGCTAGGAATCAGACTGTATCTACCCTTGGGCTCACTCTTCGCGCACCCGTCGTTCCCTCTACAGCACCAATACGCGCATCCAATGGGTCAATCCCGGCCTGAAAAGTGCACTATCTTCGCGGTCGGAACGACTTTGTAACACCTCGGTGTTACGCAAGCATTAACATTGCAAATCATGAGCATAACATGTCATGGCATTCATAATTATATGTAGTTAGATTGTACCTTTAGTAAAATCAAAGTTTGGAAACTAGTATTTCATAACATGTTGTAATAATGTGCTAGTTATATTAATCAAAATTGTGCAACTATAAATTTTAGATCACTTAGAACTATAGGTGAAATCTTTGGAGCAAATTAACTACTCAAAGTTTTGTCAAAAACTTGTTTTAAAAATGTTATTTGGAAATATTCAAAAATCCTCCCTAAATTAGCTTTTATTCTACAATTCAAAATCTATAAGAGTTTTGAGGTTGGCCCCTTAATAAAAGTTGTAGGAAATAAAATTCTAAACAACTTTCATTTTTGGGCCAATTTCAGAAAAGGTCATTTGCTTGCCCAAAAATTGAATTTGAAAACTGCAATTTGAATTTTATTTGAATTTCTCTGGAAAAATAAAAATGAAAAACAATTCCCAGCGCTAGCAGGCCGCCGCCACCCTTTCGGCCCATCGGCCGAAGCGGCCCATGCCTCCCCGCGCGCGCGCCCGCGCAGCGCAGCGGCCCGGCCCGCGTCTGCGCGGCCGCTTCCTCCTCCCGCTCGCCTTCGCGCCTCGCTGGCCGCCGCGGCAGGACGCGCTCGCCGCGTGTCGGCCATGCGCCGTTGGCAGCCGCCGCGCGTCACCTCCGCTCTGCCATCCCGCCAGCTTAGGCGCGCTCAAATCCGCCTGCGCGAACCCCCCTCGCCCCCTCACTCCCACTCCCGCTCGCCATCCGCTCCCCTCTCCAAGAACCGAGCGGGCGAGCGGCTCACCGCCGCGAGCTCCACCTCCGCTCCCTCGTTCCGACGGCGACGGTCCACCACCACTAAATTAATCTTGCACCGAGCTTTGCCACCCCCTTGCCTCCTCCAAACAAGCCCCGTTGTCCTCTTGCTCGCTCCGGTAGGGCGTCAATTTGTTTTCCTCGCCGCGCCACCGTGACGGAGCCGCCACGCTCGTGCTCCGGTCACCGGCACCTCCACCAACCCCCTTATCTCTCAACCCCGCTCACGTGTTCACCATTTTCCCGCGGCCGTTTTGCGCACCTTGCCTCGCTCGTTCGGGCACTGGAGCGGCAGTTGGCCATCGGCGGCCGCCGCACCGCCGCGGTGTCGAGCGCCCGCTTGGCCACGCGCGTTGCCCCCGCTCACCCACGGGTGAGGCGAGTAGCTGGGCCGGCCTGATCCAACGGGACGCGGCCCGTTTTCGTTATCCCGCGCGTGCGTGCCGCTGGGCTGAACCGGACCGGGCCGTCTGCCCCTTACGGTGTCGGCCCGTTTTCAAATAGAATTCCAGTTTTTCTTTTCTTTTATTAATTGGAAATAAAAATGCTTTAGTAATTATTTGGGTGATTAAATGTGCTCCAAAAATTGTGAAATAAATTTTTATGAGCTCCTTACAACTAGATCTACCATTTAAAAATATTGCACTTAATTGTTGCACTACTTTTCTGTAGGGTTTTTATTTAACTTTGGAAATTGCTATTTTCTTGTTAAATGGTTAGTAAATTGTAGAAAATTCAGAAAAATATGATTCCAAATTTATTAGTCTTGTCGTTGCATGTGCTTGTTAGGAAAAATAGTTCTCTTGCATGTTTAGTAGAAAAATTCTGAGGTGTAGTTTAAGTGCTTTCTATTGCTAATAATTGTTATTTTGTTAAATAGAAAAAATGAGTAAAACATGCAAGTAATAATTTTTGTACAGTGATTATTTACTGAGTAGAATCCAGGAAAAATGAGAAATCTGTTGTTTGATACTTTTCATAGTAGAAAGTATTTTATACTCCTTTTTAGGCCCTAGATTTGCTATTTTTGTGTAGGTAGTTCTAGTACTCAAAGTGCAACGAAACTTTTGTGACATGCTGGAATACATGTTATTAATCCACAGTAATTTTGTTAGATTTTTCTGAGATATCAAAATAAGTGTTTCTGTTCAAGCATAGTGCTAACTAGGGTTTAAATTCAACCTTTGATGCAAGATTAGTTGGTAAACTTGCTTTGGTGTATCTTTGAAGCATCTTAAGTGTCAAGGTGCCTTTACATGGTAGAGTCTAGTGGTGATAATTTATGAGTACATGTTCTTGGATGATGTAGACTACCTTGTAGAAGAGTCGTAAGTTCCACGTAATTCAAATTAACATGCTCATCTACATCTCATTCATCATCATCATCTCATATCATCCCTACAATGCACCTAGGCATGAGCACTTATATATCTGCATCATACAGGATCGCATGAAGTAACGTCGGTAGCAGTTCCCGAGGAGCTGGAAGAGCAGCCCGAGGAGCAGGAAGTGCCTGAAGCCGGTGAGGAGGTCGGTGAGGATCTTTCGGAGCGCCCAGACCACCGTCCGAGCTCTTTCGAGAGAGGCAAGCCCCGGAGCATTTCTATCCCCCGGTTTGCAAATACTTTATGAATGCTTTACGTTAACTGCTGCATTAAGTTTAGGAGTTGTTTGCAACTGTTGCTGCATTATACCTTGTTTACTACGTTCTACCCTATCCTTGTCACCTTGTCATTCGCAGTCAAGTAATTGCTTAGCTTGCTTAGACCGGTAGAAGTCGGGTGATTTCCTGTCACCTGCGAGCTATAGGTGTTTACCTGGATCTGATTGAGAAAAGATGTCATCATGAAATAACTAACTGTTAATGTGAAATTGAGACCGGACGGAAACTTGTAGGGTTTCGGACTGTAGTGTTTTCCGGCTGTGTCGATTAAGGACCGTCCGTTATTGGGCCTCGGGTCATGTTGAACGCATGCCTCACATTTAGCTGGCCGGATAAAGTACCTTCCGACCGCAAAGCTGGGAGATTATTCGGGCCGAGTGGATTGCCCGCAACGCACTGTACCGGAGTAGTAGTGGCAGGATACGGGGGCGCGATGATAAGGCCAAAGAGCAGTCGGGCGGCCCCCGGGTACAAGTGGTTCCTGGCAAGCTCGTGACTTTACCTGAATGGTTGACTCGGTGACCAACACCTCACTTTAGCGGGTGAGTGAGGTTTGTGTGAGGAATAACTTACCAGCTGGTTAATAATCGATTCGAATCGCCATCGTTCACTGGATAGTGAGCACTTGACTTGAGCTACTTCATCGTAGTAATATTGATGGAACACTTGGACAGTTATATGAAATATGGCATAATGGAAGTTGTTAGTGATCATTGGTTATCATTACCTGTTTAATTACATGTTACTTTAGTACAGGTGCAAATGTAGTTGACAGGTTAATAAAGATTTAACTTGATGCAAAGCTTTTGTAAAGATTCTCTAAATACTAAAAATGCCTTTTTGCAAATGAGTCAGCTACCCCACCAGACAGCCTATCATGATTTCTTGGTGTCTTTTATTTTTGGTTCTGTCGGATAAGTCTAGCTGAGTACCTTCTCGTACTCAGGGCTTTGTTCCCACTTGTTGCAGATGGGCAGATGTATTACGACTACTGTATCAACTGCCTTTATCCTGCAATGGGAGAAGCTTAGCACCATGGGCAATGGTCATTCACTACATCTCGTCTGATGCTTTTGATGGAAGATGACCCTGAACTGGCAATGTATTTTGGAACTCTGGGTGCGTGTGTGATTTGAACCAAATGCTTCCGCTACTTTCAATTTGAAACTGGGTTGTAATAACTATGTTTAAACTCTGATGTTTTTGTGCCACGAACTTTTATGTAACTTGTGATGGTGACCGCTGAACTTATTACGATCTTGGCTGGTATGCAAGTTGGTTTGAAATCCGTCGTGATTTCACGGACTACCAGGTTATACGGGCTTAAGTTTGCTAAATCGTCTGCTCGGTGGGTGATTTTCTCACTTAATCTCGTATAATTGGTCGATTCTGTTACAGACTTATCCGACCAATTAAATGTGACGCATGCGTTCAACATGACAAGAGGGACGCCAACGATCGGTCCTTAATCGACACAGACGGAAACTACCAGCACATAAGACACATGCCCTGCTGCCCAAACATTCCGCCCAGTCTCCAATTTCTCATCAACCCTTGGTTATTCTCAATGTATCATTTGCTAAAAGTAATTAGTGAACCACCTAGGGTTGTTGATGACAGGAAACCACCAACTCTACTGATCTAAGCAAGGCTAAGCATTAACTCATCTCTAAACTTAACAACGTAACAAGGATGTCATAGATATCAAGTAAACAAGGAATATAAGTTTAAATGCAGCAATGATATCAAGCAACTCCTATAACTTAATACATCAAACATAAAAAGGACGCAATAATAATAGTTGCAAACCGTAGGGTTAGAAATGCTCCAAGGCTTGCCTCTCTCGAACGAGCTAGGTTGATGATCGGGGCACTCTTGCAGCTCTTCCTCGTCTGGCACCTCCTGTGCGGGAACCTTGGGCTCGATCACGACCTGATCTTTGGGGGCTGCTACTAGAAGCTCCTCCTGCGATCCTATATGATGCATGTGCATATGTTACTATGGGAGTGATGCCTCGGAATGAGATGATGAATGATGATCATGAATGCTTGGTATGATGAAAGTGCTTTGTGTTCTTGTTCTACTGAATACGTGCATATTTCTATTTATCGAGTAGGTCCATATCTCTTCTTTGGAAAAATACACACACATACACTAATAGACCATCATGCACATACATTACTAAGTTACTTAGCACTCTCTTAAGTAACCATACTAACTACACCAGCAAGCTAATCATACTTCATGTCACACTCCAATTAAAGGACAATATAGAGTACATATATCTTATGTGCGCCCTAGGAATAGTCGCACACATAAGCCGACAAATTAACAGAAGTATCATCACTGTGTACATACATCACGTTATTACATCACGTAGTTCTCAACATAATAAGCGGAAAAGTAAATAACAACTCTCAAACATAGTGACTTCTCTACAGGGAAGGCCGACTGGTTGACCCAAACCTAGTAATCTTCGGGGAAATCCTCGTAGAAGCTGTCATCTGTTACCCATCCGGGATTTTTATCCAAAAACAAAATAATAACAAGTGTGAGTACACTCGTACTCCGCAAGTATAGTATGAGGATTCATGAGGCTCAAAAAGGATAGACACGGTTGACTGCAGTTAGCACTTTTAGTAGATCAACATTTTATTATTAATTATCATCAAGTTATGCATAAGCTCCCATTTAACCCACATGATCACCTACTAGAATTAAGGAGAGAAATTGATCATCATTATATTCTCATCATCACTGTCATAAGTCATCCACATGTCAAGTAACCATTTATTCTGTGAGTTTTCCGGGCCGCTCATGACCGTGAGCATGGCTGTTATAACATTTTTAACACTCTGCAGAGGTTGTGCATCTTTACCCATGAGTCATGTTGCCCATATGCCCGGGGCCCATCGACCCCCTAACACTCCCAAGGTGAGCAGGTAGGGTACACTATGAAGCCTTCCATAGGCCTCTTCTAACAAGTTAGGGCCGCAAGGTTTCCTCGGCAGGCAGATATAGAGAACCCCCCCTTTTGATGGCACATTTCCCGCATGCTATACACATCAGAACAGAGGCAGTTCTATACCCAAAGTGGCAAGCCCCTCTTGCGCCCTTTCGAGTAACCTCTAACAAGCTAGAAAAGATCCTATTACTGAACTAAAGCCAGAGCCATGTGACTCTCATGGTTGCACTGTCAATAGTAGCTTTTGTCGATAGATAAGTCCTTACGGAGGGTTTAGGGCAACATGATCAACATCATTTGCACCTTCACCCTATAGTTCAATTGTTACCATCATGTTTATCCATTGGTTCCATTAGTCATAGTATTGATCATGTTTAAATAGAGCACTAGCATTCTACCCATGTGCAATAAAACCCATAGGGATCAAGGTACAAGTCATCAATGACTAGGATGTCCTTTTAGTCGAGCAATATTCGACACATGCATAATGAGTAGATTACATAATGAATAGGACATCAAGGTAGGCCCATGCTATACTTGCCTTGGTTCATGAACTGATGCTGGTCCTGTTGCTCCTCATATGCGTCCGGGTTCCCGAAGTTCTCCTCACCGTCTGAACTCGATCGACATGAAGTACAACACGTATTCCAGAATAGACATATAAGCAAAACATTACTATGATTAGAACAGTACACCAACAATGAATAAAACTGTATAAAATGTTTACCAAAATCATCTACGTCTCGCTACTATCACAACGACGCGAAGTGCACGAAAAACGGAGCTACAACGCAAAAGTTACTAGCTATTTAAGGTTCTAAAAGCTAGCTATTAAACTAGACTTAATCAAGAAATTCAAAAGCTCCTAATAGGTCTAACAGTAGCACTAATGCATAGATTATGAAATTACGAAACTAACGCAAGTTGAACGGGTCGAAACGGAGCTAAAACGATGATTTTATAAATATTTTACTGTAGTGGCAATTCTGTAAATAAACTAAACTATTTTCAGATTTAAATAAATCAATGAAAATCCTATTTTGAATTCTGGCCAAGGATTGTGGGCATAAATTATAAAGAGGATGAGGTCTCTTTAGCAAAAGGACCCATGAAGGGGTATTGATCATTCTGGGCCACCGAATTAGAATCGGATGGCTCAGATTTGATGGAGGGGAGGAGGGGTGGCGTGGCTCGCCAAAGAAGACGAGCCCGTGGCGGTGCTGCCATTATCGATGGCGGAGAGCTCACCGGCGCAGGGGAAACGGGGCCTACGGGCCACCAAATCGACCACCGGGATGACACGGGGAAGAAGGCGAGCTCACCCCGGAACAAATCGCGGCCACGGAGTGGCCCGTGCGGTGTGTGCGCCATGGCCGGCGACGGAGGGCTCGCTGGTGTCGCCCAAACAGGCACTACGGGGCACGGTTCAACGAACCAAGAACACCGGGAGAGAGAGGAGACAAAAGCGATCTCGATGAGGTGCATTTCGTGGCCGGAGAAGGCTCGGTGCGGCACTCACCATGGTCGGCCGTGGAGGGGGCTCGCCGGAGCTCGCGAAAACGGCCCTAGAGGCCACCATTCGGGAAAATGAAGGCATGGGGAGGAAGAGGGGAGTGAGGCGAAGCTCACCGAGCGGTAAAACGAAGACGAGATCGCTTCGAAAACGACGGCGACGCGAAGGAGCAGACGGCTCTCCGACAACTTGCGATGCTGCGGATTGTGGCTTTCGTGGGCAGGCAAGTGGGAGTTGGAGTGGGGAAAAGGGCGGAGACAGGGTCACGCTCCCCTTTTGAAAGCCAGGCGCGGGTCAGGACGCTCCCACGACACGAGGAGGTGGGCGTGGTCAGTGGGGCGGTTGCGGCCTCGACCGAGAGAGGCGCGGGAGGTTGGGGGAGATGCTGACGGGTGGGTCCGGATGTCAGTGGCAGAGGGGAAGGAGGCACGGCAGTGGCTGCCCTTTTGCCGAATGGGCTGGCCAGGCAAGGAGTGCGGAAGAACGAGCGGGCCGAGGGGAGGGAAACGGGCCAACAGGCCGAATAGGAAGGAGGAGAAAGAGAATGAATAGAAATTCCTTTTCATTTTTCCAATTCGATTTTCCAAATGCATTTTCAAAAAGAATTTCAAACCATTTAGCATTTGGATCAAAACCAATCATCACATAAAATAAATGCTGCAGCGTTGGTGCGTAATCATGTTGCTAACCTTATGATTGATTTTAATTTCACAAAAATTTATTATTTCCTACATTTGAATGCACACTTAAATACATAAATAAATCATATTTAGCTATTTTGAATAATGAAAATTTTAGGATGTTACACTTCAAAGATACACCAAAGATAATTACTTAGCTTAATGTACTTAATTAACCTTTTTAATTTATTTCATTAAACAATGGCTATAATAGAAACCTATATTTACAGAGCTCCTAAAATCCCAAGAAAATTACAGTAGCTTCCTAGTGCCTACCAAAGACTACCATAAAATTTGCATGCCCTTTGAGTAAGTATTCTGTCCTACACAAAAATAACAAGTAGCATGGAAAAATGGTGCATGAAAATACTTTGTACTGTGAAATGTGTCAAACAACAGATTTATTATTTTTCCTAGCTTCTTCTTAGCACAAAAGCAGTCCACAAAAATTCCCAATATTTTTCACCATATAGTTTATTTACTAAAAATGGCACAAAATCAGGCATTTAATCAAATAAATTGCTAACCCTAACCTTTTACACAGAACCTACACATTATATATTTTTTGCAGCATGTATATGACATAAGTAACTAACTAAATTGGAATCACATTTTTCTGAGCTTTCTAGAATTAGTTATGCATTTTTCTATTTCTTTGCATTTTAAGGATTTAAATAAAGCTCAATATAAAAAGTTCACAAAAATTACATGCAATATTTTTAAACTATAGATCTGGTCAAAAGAAACCTAGCAAAACTTGTTTCACTAAATTTGGCCAAGTATTTCTTAAGTTATAAATTTTTGAAGCATTTTAGCATTTTTTGGAAATCATTTAAACAAAATCTCATTTAAAACAGAGCCTTAAATTACTACGCGCACCCGGATCTAACCCTACTGTGCCACTGCAGCTAGGCCCCGTGGGTCAACCCGACCCCACACTTCGGTCACCCAGAGTAGGGGAAGGCCTTGACCGACTGGGATCTCACCAGCGGTGAGGTCACCGGCGGTGAGGTCTTCACCCCGTGATCTACTTGTCACGACAAACCTGATGCTCTACTCGGTGGTGGCAATTGAGGTGGTTTGCGACGGTGGCGAGATGCAGTGGTGGACGGTGGCGCGGCTTGTTGGCGTCAGGCCGTTCCTGGCCATGGCAGGGCTCGGGAAGGCGCGCATGCGCTCCGCGGTGCCAAGGCGGAGGCCGTGCTCAAGAAAGAGAGGGAGGAGGAGCACCAGAGTGGCCGGGCCACGTGAGCCGTGAGCTCACTGGAGCTCTGGCCATGGCATGGGGAGGAGGAGATGGCCACTATGGCCTCTCACCTTGCCAAGGTTAGACGCGGCGAGCGTACGCATGATAAGGAGCACGTCGAGGCAGGGCGTTGGGCGGGGGGAATCAGACTACGGCGAGGTGGTGGTGGTGCTCGGCTCCGGCAGAGCAGCGGCAGCGTGCAGTGGCAAGCTCGAGCGTTGTTGCTGCTGCTACTGCTGCGAGTAGGCGAGCGAGAGGGAACAGGATGGAGTAAGTCACGTTCGGACAGGGTGCGCTCGGATGTGGCCCTTGAGGACGCCGTAGCCGGTCGGTGCGCCACTGCCCATGGTGGCCGGTGGCCTGCGGCCACGCGACGGCCAGGTCCTGCCGCAGTTGGGCGCGGCGTGTGGGCATGGTGCGAGCATGGGTGGGGTAACGGGCCGGCTTTGGCTGGTAGGCCGAAACGGAGGACGTGGCCCAGTAAAAAAAATAAAATGGTTTTTCTTTTTATTTCCAAATGACAGCGCCTTAAATTCAAATTTGAGCATTTTCAAATCAGTTTCAAACTTTGACCCCAAAATGAAAGTTGTTTAGAAAAATATGCTCTACAACTTTGTCAAAAGAAGCTAGGTCTAATTCCCATGAGATTTTGAACTAGGTATTTAAAGTCAATTTAAACCCTAATCTTATTATTTGAACATTTATTTTAAATTCAAACTTCACTTAAGTTTGAATAGCAACTTCACTTCTATTGGCATTTGAAACATGGTAGGGTATTTTTAGTGACCAAACATGGCAAGCATTTTCTCTATTTAACTCACCACTCAAGCATAGGAAATTTAAAACAAGAAATTTAAATACTTCACATGTAATGATGACTTAGTAATGCATATGAATGCTTATGCTCATGTGATGAAGTGTTAATACAATGTCTTAACACAAGCTTAACACCTAGGGTGTTACACTTTATACCAATGTTGAAGAGTAGATGATGTAGCCAATCACCAAGAGATCAATTACAATAAGAATACCAATGAAGAGAACCAATCATCGGGAGACAAGAGATGACACAATCAATTTTCTCTCGAGGTTCACGTACTTGCCGGCACGCTATGTCCTCATTGTGTCGACCAACATTTGGTGGTTCAATGGCTAAGAGGTGTAGCACAAATCTTGCCCACACGATGGACACTGCAAGAACCTACCCACAAGTGAGGTAACTCAATGACACGAGCAATCCATTAGAGTTGCCTTTGGCGCTCTGCCGAGAAAGACACAAGAACCCCTCACAAATCACCGGGAGGTGGGCAAGAACAATCCCCTTCTCTTCCCAACGCTTCTAACAAGCTCCAAGCCGTCTAGGTGGTGGCAACCACCAAGAGAAACAAGAAATCTAGAGCAAAACGACCACCAAGTGCCTCTAGATGCAACCACACAAGCAAATGCACTTAGAATCACTCAATCTCACTCTGGATTATCAATCAAGTAAGAGAGATGAGTGAGAGAGAGTGTGTACTCAGCTCACAAGGATGTTAGGAATATCAAAATGACCAAGAGAGATACCATGGAGCCAACCCCCTCACTATTTATAAGCCTCCTCAACAAATAGAGTCGTTACTCAACTGACTGGGCGGTTTGCGCGTGCACCGAACGCTCCGGTCGAACCCTTAGCGTCCGGTGCGTAGATGTGTGCCGCGTGTCACCCCTCTTTGAATGCTGACCATCGGATATCAATGGTCACTAGAATTCGCACCAACAGTCAAGTGGTCACCAGATGCTCCGGTGGAAAACACCGCTCTAGCACCAGACACGCGAACCCCAACATCCGGTCATATCTAGAGAGCTCCCAGACCGCTAAAAATCACACCAGACACGTCCGGTGGGTGATCACCGGACGCACCCCAGCGTCCGGTGCTCCCTGCAAAACTGTGCTCTGCCTCGCTAAAGTGACCGGACGCCTGAACAATGTTCACTCAGCGTCCGGTGCTCTCATTCTCCAGCGTCTGGTGCAAGCACTATGCTACTTCTCTCGCTGAATTGATCGAACACTCGACGCACCGTCCAGTGCACCCGAAGCCAGCGTCCGGTGCATAATTTTTCACAGAACCATCACCATGACCCAAACCCTCTCTACCACACAAACTCCATCCCCTTTGCAAATGTGCTAACCCCACAAGTGTATCTCCATCACGTGCATGGTATGTTAGCATTTTCACAATCATTTTAAAGAGGTGTTAGTCACTCATTAGGTTTCTAAATCCATATGCTCATATGAATTCACCTAGTGGCACTTGATAATTATTTTAACCATGAATTTCCCCTCTTCATAGTACGGCTATCTATCCTAAACACACTCACACCCTCTATGGTGTCTTGAGTGCCAAAACCAAAACCCTATGCAATACCTTTGTCTTGATCTCCATTGAGTTTTGTTTTGCTCTTTCTTCTTTTCCAAGTTGAGCACTTGATCATCACTTCATGTCCACCTTCCTCACCATGGACTTGTATCTTGCTCCACACTTGGATTGTACCAACCTCATCTAATTCACACACTTAGCATAGAGGTTAGTACTAGGGTTTCATCAATTAGCCAAAACCAATCTAGAGCTTTCACCTGGCCAACAAAATAATGACTGCCAACTGTGTTTTTCCATGGCTTAGCCCAGGCATTTATGGTTGGCCACACATAGCCAGGCCCTAGCCCCTCTGAAGCCAACCAAACAAGCCAAACTTGACTCAAGGGAACCAGGCCAGGGATTGCCCATCCAACAAAATACACCCTTTTATGTCACTGATGTGTGTACTTCTAGTCATTTTCTTCCTCCTTTGCCCTGTCTTTTCTCTCTATGATAGCTTCTTTCCCAACACCCATGGCAAAGAAGTGGGCTTGCAGCCGCCAACGTGCCCCTCGGCCATGGCATGATGGAGCTCCCACACAGCCATGGCAGGCCGGAGCTCCTCTGCCTCGAGCTTTGCCGGCACCATCAGGAATGGGTAAGCAGTAGTAGGCGTGCGCCTTCATCGTCAAAGTGCCGAAAGAAGAAGGGCCGCCCAACCCTCCTCGACCTCCAAAAGTGGAGCCTCCACCTCGAGCAAGCTTCATCGTGGTCCAAGGCCAGGGCGCCCAAATTAGGCAAATTTCACGTGGATCGACGTAATTGGGTCGGTTTCGGCAAGATTGAGGGAGGGGGTGAAAGCCCAAGTTTGGTTTTGGTAATTAATAACACCAAGTTGCTAATGCCAGGTGTTAAGTGTTTTGAGTTAGGCATAAGCAACACATGTGATGAAGGTGTATGTGGCAAGGAGTGGTGGCCACAAGATCACAAAGAGATGGTGCATGGACATGAAATGACGATCATGGTGGAGATGCACATGAAATGATGATCATGGTGATCAAGCATGAGGAGATGGACATGAAACAAAGTGATCAACGCAAAGGTATAATCATAGGGTTTGCTTTTACCGGTCTAAGATGAGTAGAGAAGTGATTGACCGGGTCTAGAATTGATAGCCAACTATCAAGGGGGGCAATCACGGTTAGCTCATGAATCAAGTGCTACTAGGTCATCATCTTGAGCATATGCATTAGGATCTAGTAGAGAGCTAACGTAATGCCTTGAAAAATGATCATGAAAATGCTAACACACATGCACATGGTGATATACACATGGTGGTGTTAGCACATTTGCGAAGGCGTTGGAGTTTGAGCGGTAGAGAGGGGTTTGGGTTCCTCTTTCCCTCCCACCGAGCTTGCGAGGCGGGATTCGATGCTTTTGTGGAAATGAAACACCTATTTTTCATTGCACCGGATGTGAAGAAATGGAGGCGAAAGGAGGTCACTGGGGTGACCGGACGCGGTCTCAGCACGACCGGCATGTCCGGTCTGTTCAACACAGTAGTCAGGTGCGGGGGTGTTAGGGTTTGCAACCGGCGCGTCCGGTCCCTCGTGAAACCGGAGCGTCCGATCATGCACCTAGAGAACAGCGCATGTCTCAGAGTTGATCGGACGCGGTGGCGCGTCTGGTCATGTGTGACCGGACGCATCTGGTCGATAAAGTTGCTCTCTGGAACCTCTCTGGATAGCGATCAGACGCTGGCACAGTCGTGTCCGGTCGTGGCGTGGAGCGCGTCCAGTCACACTTTACCTGAGAGCGTAACGTTTCATGATCGTTGGAAATCTAACGAGCGAGATTCAAAAAGGGACACGTGGCGAGCATCGGCAAAGTCGCGCTGGTGCAACCAGACGCTGGCCGTGTCCGGTCGATCAGACCAATGCATCCGGTCAGCGCGCGCAGAGCGGCATCTCGAGCCTAACGGCTCTATTCTTTGGAGATGCTTATAAATAGTTGTTTGGCCGGCTTAGGGACCTCTCTCTGGACTCTTTGAACACTTAAGACATACTTGAGCTAGAGAACTTCCCCTCCACTCATCTCCTTGCTTGGTTGCATACTCTAGTGAGATTGAGTGAGATTCAAGTGCATTGAATTGAGAGTTGCATCTAGTTGCACTTGATTCATCGAGTTGGCTGCGATTTCTTGTTACTCTTAGGTGTTTCCGAACATCCTAGACGGCTTGGAGCAGCGGTGGTGTTGAGCTCGTGATTAGAGATTGTTTCGAGCCTCACCAAGTGATTGTGAGGGGTTCTTGAGCCTTCTCCGCGGGAGTTCACGAATTGGCTACTCTAGCTAGATGTGACGATGTGCGAAGGTATGATGGATCGGAGCTTGATGTGATGTCTATATATTGCACTTGGTACTTTGGTAGAGAGATTACAACTGCAGCAGGTAGGCAGTCGTTTCTCTTGTTCTTGTGTGCCATGCATGGAAAACAGTCGTTTCTCTTGTTCTTGTGTGCCATGCATGGAAAACAGGGTGTAACGCGCGGTACGCGGGGGCATGACTTTTCAGTTTTCATTAAGCACGGGAAAGAGGGAAACTTTTATTCACAAAAAAAGAGGGAAACTTTATAACGTACGGTATTTACGGATGCATGGTACTCGTTTCCCGTTCCGTCTAGGAAAAAGTAGTTCTACATTTAGGACAAATAATTTTTTTCTTAAATTTGATCAATTTTATTTATCTACAATTCCACATTTATATCTCCAAAATAATTACTATAGATATATATACACACTATATAATTAATCTAAGTATACTTATTCTACGTCGTAGATGTTATTTTCATTAATTTAATAAAATTGTGCACTCGGCAGAAAACGTGAATGGCATTATTTTTTGAGATAGAAGGAGTATATATATGGTTAAAGATGATTAGAGGTGGTAATGGATTAGAATCCAAATCCAAATGGAGAAGTCCAATTAAAATCTAAGGAAAAAAGTCCAACATTTGACATAATCCAATTCCAAATGACTAATGTATCTAATCCAATCCAGTTACTTTAAAATCCAAATCCATCCACGACGATCCAACAATAGCGGAAGTAATATGTCCACGTTTTGAGTTCATGTCTAAAGCTGGATCTCAAAATGAAAATCTCTGGCGTCCACACTTTAAACTTTTGACAAAACTAATTGATTTTTTTGGAGACGATGATGATTTTATATACATGACAGCAGGCTAATATATGTATATTGGTTTGGTTATATATAGTAGCGAACTCCATGTCAAAAGCCGAACCCTAGGAATACAAATATTGCATTCACATCTTTTTTTTAATAAAACTGATAAAAATTCGTTTGAACGGACTCACTATAACAACCGTCTACTATGTTTACATATATTAGTGCGGCAAAATCAACATATGAGTTCCACATTGAAACCTAAGCTAGACAATAGAGACCGCGTCCTCAAGGTCCAAAGATGCCGAATGGACATTGGACACTTTTTGAATTGCTATCCAATGAATTTTAATTTGAACATCATCGGATCCCATGGACAGATATCCAAATCTACACAGAACTTATCTAAGTATATCCAAAACAACAAATATCCAATTGAATTTTGGATGATCTCCAAATTCAGTACCAGCTCTGTCTATACATGCTGGTAGGTTGCTGTCCATCATATCCTTATCTTATACATGCAGAGCTCGTAATCGTCATCGTCATCCGACCTGCACTAGGGTTGCCTCTATTTGAAGATGCATGACACCTGGAGACTGGCCGAGAGATAGAATAAGATGTGCACCGAGGAACGTTCCCACAACGCACGCCAGCTAACAGGTGTTCTTTCTGTTTATAGTATCTTATTTTTGATATTTTCACTAGTGTGTTTTAGACCTGCACGTCACCTGACCTGTATACCGCATTACCGCTGCAGGATACATTGAGATCGAGAATAATAACAGTTGAGACGCTTTTCTTCTACCTCATGCTTGTCGCCAGCTTCATGATCTTATTGCCATGATGCTGCCTCCCACGCGGCACCGTGGGTCGTCTCGTCGGCCTCTCCTCTGCCGCCGCCGGCGGCAGCTGTTGCTTATTCGTTTTTAGCACCACATGTTCCAAGGCACCGTGGGCGAAGTTTTTCCATATATATGCTCGTTGGATCATTTTCTCATCATGTAATAAGGACAACTCTACGTTGGTAAAATTAGTAGAATATTGTCTTAGAGTCGTCAGATCTCTCGTATTGCATCTCCAATAAGTTGCTTTTAAGAGAGTATCCTAAAATTAATTTAGAATACAAGAGAGTACTACCGTAGCAGATTAGCTAAAAACTTATCTCCTATATTTTTTTAGGGAAAGGGGAGAGGGGGTTGTCTCTTTTTTTATGAGAGAAGGGTTGTCTCCTTTATTTAGAAGAGATGATGCTTCTTTTTAGAAGATCTCTATAAATTAGTGTTTTGGACATCGTTAGTGGTATGCAAGTACAATTTTTTAACTAGCGACTTCTGTTACAAAAGTTTTTATTAAACATAGGCTAGCGCACCGTACTTTTATCTAACTATTTCGACGCAAATATACTATATCATTTTTAACTATTTAAAAATTATTGCAGAGAAAGTAATTGTAGCTAAATTTAAAATAATCAATTGCTGATGTTAAAACGCCACTTATCTGTGATGGGAAAAAGTAATTTGGTTTTAGGAAATGTTTAACATGGTTAAGCGCAGCAACTAGTTGTATACCACGTACTGTCCACCCGGCCCGGTGGCCTGTGGCCACTGGGCAGTCAGACTACACGTGCATGATTGCGCTGGCCGGCGGTGAGGATCATTCGATTCATCGCAGTATATATAATGAAGTGATCAATGCAGAGCATTTGGCCAAGAATCAAAGATAGCAGAGTAGGAGTAGCTAGGTAGTAGTATGACTGTAGGAGATATCCGATAGGGTCTTCTATCCTTAAATCTTGTGATATAAGAGATTTTCCCTATAATTTCTAGGAGGTCTCTTAAAACCAAACCTCTCTCCTAAATAAAGGAAAGACCCCTGCCTCTGCTCTCCGCGCGGTCAGACGCATCTTGGGCACCTATTTCCAAGTTTGGATGAAGAAGTCATGGCGGTCACTCCATCAAAGAAGAAAGGGACAACGATAGCCAACTATATACTCAGCAAAAGAAGATGAGGCCTTGGTTTTAGCATGGGAGAGAGTGAGTCTTGATGCTGTCACAGGAATTGATCAAAATAGTAGCACCTATTGGAAGCGAATTGGAGAGCACTTTCATCGCAATGTTGGACTTATGCTAGCTTCAAATTTGATATGATATTTTAAATTATGGATTAAAAATATGTTGGATAATTGTGTGGTAGAATGATAAAATCTTGAATTTTCTGGAGTGGGAATGGAGTTTATAATGAAGTGTGCATGTAAAAGGTAAGAGAAATAGAAGAAAATAAAATATACTCCCTCTATTCTAAATTATAAGTCATTCTAATTTTGTTAGAGAGTCAAAACATCTCAAGTTTGACCAAAATTATAGAGAGAATTACAAAGATTTATGACATCAAAAAGGTATACTATAAAAATATAATTAATGAAGAATCCAATGATACATAGTTGATATCATAAATGTTATTGTTTTATTATACAAATTTGGTCAAACTTGAAATGCTTTGAATCTTCAAGAAAGTTTGAATAACTTATAATTTTGGATGGAGGGAGTAGGAGACAAGTTTTAAGGAATCTGTTGCAGCAGTGTTCTCTTATATGCTAAAATGGTTATAGGAGACTCTAAACTAACATATAGGAGATGCAAGATAGGATATCTAATGGAGTTGCTCTATACTGACGTGCTGCTGGTTTGTTGCAGCACACAGGATCGACCATGCAAAGCCGATCCAAATTTAGGCCTGTTTGAGACTGCTCTGCTCCAGTTTTTCTAGCTCTGCTCCACTAACTCCACCGAAAAGCAGCTTCACTCTAGAGTTGTTGCAAATGGACCTGTTTGTCATGCAACTTGATTCCACCTCCAGGAATAGAAGGTTTTCGTGGAAAAAGTCTAATATGCCCCTGGATGACGTTTGGTTCATGTTTTGATTTTGTAAGCATAAGTGAGTGTCTGTTTGCTTTTACTAATTGAAATATTATGTAAAAATACTATAAATGCAAATAATTTAGTACAAAGACACATATTTTACTCTCATGTGATACAACCCAAAAGTGCATGCTGACTATGACGAATCATAGTATTGTACTAATACTGCCTGCAGCTACAAAGCAATCCAATAGTATGTTTCAGAAAATCATAGGTATGATACATGTTTACTGAATTTCTATTGCAGAACAGCAATAGGATTCAAATTATCCAACCAACTTGCACTGCCATATCTAAATTTATTCATATGAGGTGAGCACACCGAACGACGTAAACCGCGGAACGAAACGAGATTCGTGCATGGGCTCACCCTCAGCCGCATTGAATGCATTGATAGCCGCTGCCACATCACCATAGGACACGCTACCCACAGATATGCCGCGTGAGGCTATCCGCACTCATCATCCTCTATATTCATCTTCTAAAAGAAATATTCCGTCCTACTCATCACAAAATGTACAGTTTTCCCGCATCCATTCATCCTCTATCAACTGTGGGGCCCACTTATCACTTTATCTAAATATATCCATGTGACATCTTGTTTTGAAGTATTTATTAAAACAAATTTAATGTAACAATCAGAATTTAATTTGGGTTTTTGGTTTGTGAGTTATAATATTTTTTTCTTGTTTGAAATCGTGGAGCCCACTCTTACCTCTCTCCTCCCTCTCTCCAGCATGCTCTGCGCGCGCGGCAGGTGGGCAGCGCACGCCGGCCACAGGCCGGTCGGTGCGCCATATTTAGCGTGATCCGATTGATAGCGTAGGCTTTAGCGTCTCCTGCTGCAGGTGTATATTCGCTATTTCTGCTGAGCTGTGCCGAGCTGGAGCTGTGCCAGATGATATACTGTGCAGCAGTGCAGCTAGCCTGAGCGCTGGAGCCTGACCCAGCTAGTGGCGGAGCCAGGCACCCCCTCCCCCCAATGTATGACAACATTTTTTATTAGTATAATCTTATAATTTTGATTTTATATTTAGTGTTACTAAATATAAAATCAAAATTATAAGATTATACTAATAAAACTAAATATAAAAACAAAATTATAAGATTATACTAATAAAAAATGTTGTCATACATTAGGGGGGCCATGGCCCCTGCGGGCCCCTTGGATCCGCCATTGTGTTCCATATCCATTCTACTGTGTAAAAAAAACGGGTGACTAATTTTATTTTCATTGTGCAGATACGATTGAGACCTGTATACTAAACCCATGCGCTACTTCACTAATAGGTGCAATATTAAATGTCAACGCCCACGAGTAACCTACTGTCGACAAAAAATGACAATTTGTTCCGCTGCTGCTGTAATAAGAAATCAGGCCTGATGGCGAATAGTAGCTATAGCAACCATGCATGACGAAAATAGGGGCATTTGTACTCTACAAATACGTTTCTAGAGACAGCTGGATCGGACTAATTTGTGGAGCCGGATGTAGATTGAGCCACCTCTGTCAAAAAAAAAGCTATCGTTGCTAAAGATCATTTCTGTAGCAGTGGTATTTTTCTTTGACAAAGATTAAGATCTATCATCAATAATTAAACTAAGCTTTCTTTCATGCATACTTTTTGGTGTAAAGGTCTATGTGAGACTGTTCTGCTCTAGTTTTTCAAGCTTTGAGTTGGTTGTCATGCAGCCTAGCTCTAGCTCTAGTTTTGTGAGGTTCCCTTGAGAAAAGTCTAATATGTCTCTAGATGGTATTTGGTGTATGTTTTGTTGTCTGTGGAGCATAACATAAAATATTTTTGTTGCCAATTGAAATATGAGGTAAAATATTGTAATGTAAGAAAATAATGCAGCTCAACATTACAAATCAGCATACCTAGAAAAGAAAAAATAGTTAGTGTACATAGAAAAGAAAAAATAGTGAAGCTCCTCATAGATACGGAGTAGAAAAGAAAAAAATAATGCAGCTCATCATAGATAGAAAGAAAGGGGACTTGCTAAAATTCAGGGGCCTGAGTTTTAGTTTTCTTTCAGACGATGGTTATTGCATATATTTTATACTAAAATTTCAAATTTTGTTCATTGCAATGTCTGTAGGTGTTATCTGCAATTTTTGGTATCGAGAACAAAAAAAATCTGTTACACAAAATCACAAACCCGACAAAATTTGATTTGTGTTGATACAAAGACAATAAGCAATTTACAATTATTTATAGGGAGACAATGACAAAAGTTTAATATGTTATGACACAAAGACAAATAATAATCACAAAAATAAGAGTTTACTTGTACTAGTTGGTGGTACTCCCTCTGTCCCCAAAAGAATGCAATTGTGAGAAACATGTTAGTCAAACTAGTTCAAGTTTGACCAAATTTATAGTAAATAGTATTAACATTTATGTTTCCAAATAAATTTACTATGAAAATATATTCTATAACTAATCTAATGATACTTATTTTGTTTCATTAGTATTAGTATTATTTTTATATAATTTCTTAAAATTAGGTACATGAAATATAGGAGAAGTGGAAAGAAAAATGCTGCAGCTCATCAAAGGAAGGATGGGGCCTGAGCGCTAGCCAGCTAGGCCTGGCCATGGCCAGTGGCGGAGAACAGGGCCGGGGAAGAAGATACGCGTGGGGGGCGTGCGCTGGTAGTCGAACTGTGTTCTTATTAATGAGGGGCAAGAGTGGGTAATTTGGCCATAACTCCATGGGTGAATACAAAAGTTTAAATCCTAGAGTATTTCTTAAAGTGCTAAAAAAAACGTGAAGCTAACCTCTAACTCTATTTTTTTTCGTAGAGTTAAGGCCCTAGACGCCAGAGGTGTTCGGCGAGACAAAGCTAGAGCAGAGCAGTCACAAACACCTTAGTCCTTCCACGACGAGATGCTCCTGTAGCAAGACGATAGCGTCGCTGGAATAACTTAAAGCAGTAGCTACAGTATCCTAGTAATTGAGGTCAGAGGAACTGCGCTCGGAATTCGAAGATACAGAGATAGCAACGCGAACCAGGATTCTCAGCGCCATAAAAATTTAAAATGTAATGCAAGGATGAACCCAACGGGTACCAACCCAGGTTCATCGACCATAGCACAGCCGTACAGCAACCAGAAACAAAAGGTGTACAAGTTCCAGCAGATATTTGGCACAGCAAAATCCGACCAACCGCATTGTTGCAGCAAGACATTGGCGCCTAACAAAAGGCATACTACCTATGTAACGAAGGGGCAAGGTGATGAGCTAAGAATCACATACAGTTTACAAGTTACAACAACATTTCCATAATTACAGTTGACTACAGTACAATCATGCCAGGTTCACAGATGAGGTGCTTGGTTTGAGGAATCACATAATACCTAGAATGAGGTCACCCATGAATTGCATGGGATGAACTCATTCCTCATGATTAAGCTAGCCATGTGCTTGTATGGATTAACCCACTCCATTCTCTAGACCAAGCAAAAAAATGCAAGGAGTGAGAAGGTGATAGTTCACCCATTCCTCAAACCACCTAGCTTTCTCAGAATTACTGCTTCCTCAGTGAAGTCAACGATCTGCGGAATTGCTTTGCAAGTTCTTGGAAAAACTTGACATCTGATGGTTTTGTTCTGCCAACCGCAGACTTGAAATGTCTCATTGCTACTTCTTGGATGTCAAAGCTCTCCTGTTGAAAAAAGAGTATTCTGTCAGTAAACTTCTGGCACCACCTACTGAAAAATGCATATGCTCATGCCACTAGATTGGGAAGAATGAGTAGCATACATCAAGTGCAGCAACAGCAGCTTCCCTGCAGATGAGCTTTATGTCGGCGCCAGTGTAGCCTTCAGTGAGTCTAGCAAGTTCGTTTAGATTCATGTCAGCACTGCATGGCATGCTGTGTGTATGAATCCGGAAAATATCTGCACGATCAGCTTCGTTTGGTGGTTGCACATCCAGCACCCTATCAAAACGACCTAGGACATATATCACTCTCAAAGTCAGATCAAAGGAGTGTATCGAGCATTGTTTGTGTAACCCGAGAAAATAAATTTAAGCACTGATACAAGTATACATCAACTAAATAACAATTGAACCAATAACCTGGCCTTAGAAGTGCAGGATCAATTTTGTCAGGACGATTTGTAGCTGCAATAACAGTAACACCAACTCTCTGGTCCAAACCTGTTGCCACCAAATAGTCAATTATGCATCATCAAAATTTAGGGACCAATAAGTCGCAAAAAAAAAAAATAGGGACCAATAGGTGCTTGTAAATAACAAAAGTGACAGAAGGTCATCACTCATCAGCACATTGCAACTGCACATGGCTAGAACTGAACAACATTTACTGGAAATATCATAATCGGATGTTTGATGCTTGTTTTTTTTATAACTTTTGATGCTTGGTTTATGTCCAAACAACAAAATACATTATTGATATTTCGCAACCTCTAATCACATGCTTAATTAACACACTTTAGAGTGTAGTGAAGAGATAAGCTGATTAGAATAAAACATGATAGTAAATTATGCATCATAACAGTGTAGATGTTAGAAGGTTAGCTTATGGGCCTGGCGTCCTGAGTGTTTTCTCCTGTAGGCCTATGGGCCAGGTGCAGGCCAACACTGGGCACGCCTCTTGCCTGTGTATAGGGCTAAGGGTAGCTGCCCTCAGCCTATATATGACTGTACCCTGCCACCAGTATAATCAATCTATTATTCGCGCATATCTCTACGCTTTCAGTAGAGATCAATAGAAGCTTGTAAAAAACAAAATAAGATAAAAAGGTTATCAACACAGTCCAACCGTGCGTAAGCACAAGCAAATGGCTAGTACTCCAACTGAATAACATTGACTGGAAACATCATAATCAGATATTTGATGCTTGGTTTATGTACAGTCAACAGAAAACATTATTGTTATTTGGGAACCTCTAATCACATGCTTCAAAACATTTTAGCGTCTAGTGAAAAAATAAACAGATAAGAATAAATCCTAAGGCAATTATTAATGAGTGTATGAAAAAATATGGAGATTTGAAAGAAGTATTTCCTAATTAAGTGTTAAAACTCACCATCCATTTCCATAAGCAACTGACTGAGGACCCTATCAGCAACAGATGTGCCATCATTTTCTTGCCCACGAGTTACTGCAAGCCCATCTATTTCATCAAAAAATAATATTGCTGGTGCATTAGCCCTCGCCTTTGCAAATAGCGATCTCACTGCCTTTTCTGAGTCACCAACCCATTTGCTGAAAAGTTCAGGACCCTTAACAGCAAGGAAGTTCAATTTTGCTTCAGAAGCTGCAGCACGAGCCATCAAAGTCTTGCTGCAACCTGGCGGTCCTATCATTAGCAATCCTCTAGGGGGTCTGATCCCTAAACGTTCAAATGCTTCTGGGCATTTTTGTGGTAATTGGATAGCTTCAATTAGCTGCTCCTTGACACTGGACTGACCACCAACATCTCCCCAACGTACCTTCGGAAGCTCAAGAACAACCTGTACACAACATGATTCAGCAATTGGCATTTTTTTCACACAGACCACATATATAGATAGGAACTGTCATAAAAGAGGCCTATGACTAAAGCCTTGCAGGTGGATAGAAGTGATACCTCGCGCATCGCACTTGGTCTAACTTTTGTTTTAGCCTTGTCAAAATCCTTAATGGTTACTAATAGTGGTATTTCATCTGTACCATCATAAGACTCGCTACCTTTTATATTGCCACCCTTCATGCAGGCAACATCATCTGATGACATGGTCAACCGTGAGAAAGATGATGATAATGAGCTTGGATCTTCAGTATCTTGACTACAGTTATCAAAACTACATCCAGGATGACCAAGTTGTTGAGTTGAATTTTCTTTTAGGCTGATGTAACGCCGCAAAGCACTCAATGCAGCCTCATTGCACAGTGCCGCTAGATCAGCACCCACAAATCCATGGGTCACTAGAGCGACAGACTCAAGTTCTTCATTGCTCAGAGAGTGATGAACTCCAATTAGAAGGCGACGAAGTATGTCCATCCTCTGTCCCGGGGATGGCACTCCTGCAACCCAGTTTGAAGACAACAAAACATGATTAACTTGGTTTTAACTCAACAACATATCACTGGACAATGATGTTGAATTGAAGTCATTAAATTTGGTGTCATCTATAAATGCATGGCCAACCTTAGTGTCCAAAAAAATCCTTAAATGGCTACTAAAAACACACAAATAATCAATTACTACAGATGACAAAACTTACAGTACAAAGCAATCCATTGCTTATAAGTTTAAAATACTGGCCAGTCCTAAATGCATTATGCTACTTCATTACACATTCATAAGCGCCTCATTTTAGTTGCAGGCATTAATTTAGAAAGCATGATGTGTATGTGGAGTAGACTACATCCACAGCCATTCACATTGAAAATATATGGATAGCATCAGAGCATTCTACCTATTTCAATTTCTTTATCCAATCTTCCAGGACGTCGCAATGCAGGGTCAATACTATCAGGCCGATTCGTAGCAGCAATCAAGAGAACACGATCACTAGGGCCAATCTCATCCATCAGTTTTAACAGAGTGGCTACCATTCTAATAGATAACTCCTCACTCCCATCCTTCCTTGATGGAGCAATTGCATCCAATTCATCAATAAATATCTAATAGCAACAAAGATACATGATACTGTTATCAATGCTAACATGATGGGATACCAATTAGGATCCTAATTAGGATACCAATACTTCAAATATATAGCATTGCTCCTTGCTAACAAAATAGTTCAAACTATCACCTTGGATAATCAGTGTGCAAACATTTCAGTATTTGACCTGACTCATATGCAATGTTTCAGAGAGAATGAATCAGACAATTTGGTAACAGAAAGTCAGAAACCAAGTTTTTTTAATTAAAAATCAGAGTTTCAATTATGAAGAGAAAGGAGGAGATGCTCCTAAATAGGAGCAATACAATATTATGTAGGCAAGTTAGCTGCTTTGGTAAGACACTTCAGTGCTCAACTATTGATGCTTAATGAGCATAGCATTAGAAACAGGCTTCAACTGAATCTGTTGCTTGTATGCATCATAGAACATACAATTCAGCATCCCTAAATCATTGGGAGCATTTGCATTAAGAACAGAGGAAAAAGAGAGATATAGTCAAGCATAGTTGTTTGCCTGCTGGATGTGAAAAAATAGAAGATAGTTTTTAAGGCTTCAGAGTTGCAACCCATCAACATATTAGAGCAGCTTGGGCTCAATATCATAGTGTTACCCTCCAGAAATAAGTTGCTAGTGAACACACTTCATGTTGAATACCCGGAGTAGGTATCATTACAAAACCAAGTCAGTAAATAAAGATTTTTTTTAGTCCTAATAAAAGGGGAGTTTCGATGTTATGACTTATGGCATTAGCACTTTAAGAGGTAACTCTACTACTACAAGGAGCCCAGGATTCTTTTTGCAGTTGACATAATGGTAAAGGTAATTGCAGTCGATTATTCAAAGAAATTCTAACCACAGCAGGTGCCGCTTGCTTGGCTGAACTGAAAACATCGTACAGAGATTGCTCGCTTTCTCCGTAATAATGACTAATGATCTCTGGTCCATTGATTGTAAATAGGTTGACCCCTGCATCATAGGCACAGGAAGAAGCAAGAGAGGTTTTCCCTGTTCCAGGTGGACCATAAAGAAGAATACCTTTGTATCTGCAAACAATCAACATATTGCAAAATTAAAACCATTAATTTTTATGGCTGAATATAGTGAGAAGTGTATATCTGTTCACGCAATACCTTGGCAGACCAATTTGATCAGCTAGTGAAAATGAAATTATTCCTTTTATGGTTGCTGACTCTTTAGATAACCCACCAAGTGTGGGAGCATGATTGGAATCTTCATTTCTTTTGTCATCATACTCGTAAAGTTCTGATGGTAAACCTGGCTTATCTGAGCCAAGCTGCTTTGGGCAGACAGAATCAGATAAATGAACTTTTGTGGTTCCGTCAACAAGGAAGAAAACTGGGGTTTCCCCGGATTTAGTTGAATCCTCTGCATTAGACAGTGTATTCCCTTTCTCACACAAAACATCTTGAGAAGAACTATCTGGTTCTGCTCCCATGACCACAAACAAAGACAGTTTTCCACATATTGAGAGAGGAACAAAGTTTCCTTTAAGCAAGTGTCTACCATTAAGCCACCGTACTGCTGAAGTATGCAACAACTCATTAACCTTCTCATCTGCTAGTGCTGATCTCGCAGTGGTTGGATCCAAGCACATTGAAGAGCCACTGTTGGAAGCAAAGTGATGGGATTCCTTCTTATGCAGTGGAGTTGAAGGACCCCTCTTAGGTGTCTCCATAACCATTGCGCTTCTTTCGTGATGGTAGTCAGACTCTGATTCAATGCCATTGGAAGATCCAACATTAGGTGGAACCAGGCTAAGATAAAGATTCTTACATTTCATTACCCGTAAAATATGAATATCATCACTACGCTTCGGGGCCTGAAGTGTACACAAGGGGCTAATAAACAACGATCGACCTACCAAAGGCTGTCCCAAAACACAAGCAAGATCCCAAGAGAGCTTGATACCATTCTTTGGAACCTAGTAAGATAACCCAGTCAAAAACTTCAACAATTTGTTATGATTGCCACTTAGACATCAGGAGGAAAACAATTAGAAAAGACATACCTCACGCGAGGAGAGAACTGTAGCAACCACAAAGTTTTTGCCAGCTTCACCATACAGGAGATCATTGTCCAGATCAAGATCAAAGAATCTGCTGCACTCCTCAAACAAATTAACTAGTGGGAAAGCATCTAACTGATCACTGCTTGACGAAATTAGTGAGACCTACGAACAAGGAAACACACCTCCTAGTTATTGAAAAGAAAACATACATGGAAGTAACTTGGTAAGTTTGTGCTTTGGTGGAACTTTGAAGTTGGTTTCACAATCAGAATAGCATAACCTAAAGTCCAATTCTTATGGTGGCTGATGGTTCAAAACTACAAAAGAGAATCAAATGCTGGTACAATCTCAAGAAGAAAGGAAGGTACAATCTCAAGAAGAAAGGAGTCCATCAAGATGACATATGCCCTGTCTGTGCAGCAGCTCAGAAGACCACTGTGACCTGATCTTGAGCTGCCCTTCACCGTTGGCATTTGAAGCAGTGCCAGTTCAAGATGGTTGAACTATGGTTGCTGCCTAGGCCTGAGGACCCACATTGCACTCTGATGCTTTTCTTCAGCTACTTTGCTGGCTTTTCTGGATGATCTGAAGCATAGAAATGAGGTTTTGTTTAATGGGACAGCCTCTGTCTTCTGCTTGCAAGGAAACAGCTCATATCTGGAAGCACCGATTCCCTGTCACAGATAGGGGTGTTGAAAACGAAAGTTGTAGTCTTCTTCGTTTCCAGTAACTTAACTCCCTGAACTATCTACACCTCTTGTGGCCCGAGCAATATATTAAGGTGGGCAGCGCTCCCCTCCCTCCTGATTGAAAAGAAAAATAAAATGTGCACATTTCGGCTCAGAACATCAACTCTGCATGCACACGCTGATGGGCTCAAGCCACCCTGACTCTCTACCGATTACTCAATCAGTCAAATTGGACCTCATAAGACTGGATTGACCATTAGTGCCCTTGTGTGATGATGAATTAAACCTCTCTCGCACAAAAGAAATACTACAAATTTGAGTGAGCAACGATTCTAGCTGTAACGAAGCTGGTCCACACTAACAATTTGCTTCTAGCTGTAACGAAGCTAGTCCACACTAACAATTTGCAGAAACAAACAGTCCTAAGCAGAAGGAACAAGGCCGAGGCACCAAAGAGAGGAGCGAGCGGGAGCTTACGGAGACGAGGCACCCCGGCCGCATCCCGGCGCCGACCATAGCGGCCTCGGAGAGCCAGAGCCTCCCCAAGCGACCGCCGCGGATCCCGTCCCTGGGGGCCACTTCGGCGACGGTGCCAGCGAAGCAGCCATCGCCGCCGCGTGGCACGAGTGCCGGGAACTGCGCCGCGGCGGCGGCGGCGATGGATGGGAGGTCGACGCTTCTCTCGCCGTCGCCAGTTCGGGAGTCAGCGGCGGAGGAGCGAGATGGAGGCGTGCGTGGGGACGGCCGCGGCGACGCCAACGGGTTTTTCTTCTTGCCCTTGGAAGGAGGCATCGCGGCGAGCGGGGGCTGGACGGGGCGGGGACGGACGGCACGGCGGCGAGCCGCGAGCCTAAAACCCTGGATGGAGGCCTGGACAGGAGGAGGGAGGACGCGGCGAGTCCGGTTCGGCCCTTGGGCCGAAATGAACGGGCCCTTTAGATGGGCTTCGAATCCTCCAAAATCCCATCGGTGCTGAAGACATGGTCAGGTCGTTTGATTGGGGGTGGTGGGTGGGCGGGAGGAGTTCATCTTACCTCCTTGACCATTTATAAGCGGTTTTGAAGGCGGGGTGTGGTGGGTGGGTGGGAGGAGTTCATCTTACCTCCCTGATCATGTTATAAGCGGTTTTGAAGGGGTTGGGGGGTGTGGTGAGTGGGTGGGAGGAGTTCATCTTAGCTCCACCATGTTATAAGCAGTTTTGAAGGCGGTTTTATCTTTTACTTTTTTTATTTATTTTGGTTGAATCTTTAAAAAAATCATAGTAAATCACAGAAAAATCATAAAATAGAAAATCTAATTTTGTTAGACTCCACGTAAGTAGATCTACACAATGAATATATAATATGATATGCTTTAGTACAAAGTTTTGTTGTAGCTTTAGATTTATGCTTTTCTGTAATTAAATAGAATAATTCATAGCTGCGGTTTCTATAGTCCAATTGTGGTGAATTTTTATGGTGGACTAATTATTGTATGCTTAAATTGTAGTAAAAATTTTATACTCATTGGATCATATATAACTTAGTTATAGATTTTATTTAGGTTTATGCTTGTTAAATATAAATAAATCTATAACTAAGCTATACATGATCAAATGAGTATGAAATTTTTACTACAGTTCAACCATACAATAATTAGCCCACCATAAAAATTTATCACAATTAGACCATAGAAACTGTAGCTATGAATTATTCCAATTAATTACAGAAAAGCATAGATCTAAAGTTACAGCAAAAAGTTTATACTAAAGCATACCATATTATATGTTCACTGTGTAGATCTCTCATGTAGAGTCTAATAAAACTAGATTTTCCATTTAATGAGTTTTTGTGATTTAATATGATTTTTCAAAGATTCAGCCGAAATAAATAAAAAAGAAAAAGACAAAATCGTCTTTAAAACTGCTTATAATAGGGCCAGAGTGGTAAGATAAACGGTTTTAAAAGTTAAGGGAGGTGTTTTGCCCGGCTTTGGAGTTCATAAAGAAAAAGCAGACTCTCACGAAAGTTGAGGGAGATAATGTGGACTTTTTCCTTGTCTGAGTTAAACCAAACACTCCATAAATGTGGACATATATAATTCCTTCAAAGGCGGGGGACCAAAATTTAAGCTCATAGAACTGCCCATACAATTCACATATCAAGAAATAGCAAAATCTAAATGACAAATTCCCAAATGAGACGATACTTGAAGCAGATGCTTAATGGTGCAAAATTGATATTTGATACATAAAAGCATAGCACAATATGAGGACTGACAGAAGGCACAACATAAATTTACCCATACAAATCACATCTCGTGCATTACAGGAGCACAAAAGGAAAATAAGGTACTAATGTCTATCTTGATTCTCTTCATTTCATAATAGTAAAGATGCAGTGAGATGTATTTTACATTGTACTCCACTACATCTGACAATATATTAGTCCCTGTTACATCGAATTTTTGGACACTAATTTGAAGTATTGAACATAAACTAATTACAAAACTAATTGCACAGATGGAGATTAATTTGCGAGACGAATCTACTAAGTCTAATTAAATAACGTGGTGCTACAGTAACATATGCTAATGATGGATTAATTAGGCTTAATAGATTCATCTTGTAAATTAGTCTCCATCTATATAATTATTAGTTTTATAATTAGCCTATATTTAGTCCTCCTAATTAGCATCCGAACATCCGATATGACAGAGACTAAACTTTAGTCCCTGGATCTAAACACCTCGGGACGATTGTCTAGTGGAGTGCTGGAGGCCACAGAGCTAGTACAGCTCGGCTGCAGCGTTGATGACGAGCCTGGCAAAACCCTTTCGAGAAAGTGAGCAATCTATATGCAAGACAGACCAGTGACTCCTGATATAACATACGGATTAACGTACCATAGTGCAACAATACTAATGTCTTGCTCTGAACCACTTGTGATTGGGGGTGATTTTAATATCATCAGATACTCTTTTGAAAGAAATAAAGCTGGTGGGGTATAGAGATTCTCTGGACTTTTCAACACTTTGATCAACTTTCATGAGCTTAGGGAGCTTGTTATGACGGGTGGACTTTTCACTTGGTCTAATAACCAGGATGATCCTTTGCTCGAGAAATTGGTAGAATCTTAGTATCAAAGGATTGGGATGACATTTTCCCCCATGCTATGGTCAGAAAACTACCTAGAGAAGTCTCTGATTATAGCCCATTAATTTTGTCATCTGGGCAATGCAATTCTCTTAAATTCATTCAGTTCAATTTTGAACGCAGTTGGCTGAACAATCCTGATTTCATTGAGGCTGTCAAAAAAATCTAGCTCGAGCCTTGTAGAGCTCAATCTGTATTAGACAAAATCCAGCAAAAGTTGAAATTGTTTAAGCAATATTTCAAAGGTTGGGGCTTTAATTTACAAGGAGAATTAAAGAAAAAGAGAAAAAGTATTAGTGATGAGCTAGTAAAACTTGAATTGATTGAGGAGTCAGGAGATCTTAGCAAGGATCAATATTTCAGGAAAGTATGGTTAGTAAAAGAAAGCCTGAATCTTTTAGATCAAGAAGAGGCTTATTGGCATAAGAGATGTCATGAGGAATGGTTACTAAAAGGGGATAACAACACAAAAAAATTTCATAAGATTGCTAATGGGCGTAAAACAAAAAATACTATCATATCCTTGGATAAGGATGGCTTGATCATTGAGGGCAATGAAGACCTATTAAAACATGCCACTGAGTATTATTCTGATTTGTTTGGCCCTGGGAAGGAACATAATATTCATTTTGATCCGAATTTATGGGCTGAGTTGGACAAAGTTTCAGAGTCTGATAATGCCATGTTGTGTAGTCTTTTCCCTGAAAATGAAATCAAAGATGCTCTTTTTTCAATGGAGAGAAATAAAGCCGCCGGCCCTGACAAGATCCCAATTGAGTTTGACCAAACCTGTTGGGAGATTGTGAAAGGGGATATCATCCAATTGTTCAATGATTTTTATGAAGGAAGCGTGGATATTAGTATACTTAATTATGGTATCATCACTCTACTACCAAAAGTTTCTGATGCCTCAAAAATCCAACAATTTCAACCCATTTGTTTGCTTAACTGCGTGTATAAGCTGATCACTGAGACCTTGTCCTCTAGGCTTGAAAAAGTGGCTGACAAGCTAATACACAAAAATCAAACGGCTATGAGTGGGGTTATGATACTGCATGAGATTCTGCATGAGACAAAAAGAAAGAAACAAGTGGGTGTCATCTTGAAATTAGATTTCAAAAAAGCATATGATAAAAGTCAAGTGGAATTTCTTGTTTGATTGTTTAAAAGCTCGAGGCTTTAGTGAAATATGGTGCAAGTGGATTCAGAAGGTTGTCTCGGGGGGGATTGTGAGTGTTAAATTGAATAACTTGGTTGGCCCTTATATCAAAAGTCATAAAGGAGTTAGGCAGGGAGATCCACTCTCTCCTCTCCTTTTTAATTTCATGGCGGATGGGTTAACAAGAATGGTTCATAAAGCTCAGTCTAATGGTTTGTTATGTGGGCTGATCGATCACATAATTGAAAACGGTGTGGCAATATTGCAATACGCTAATGATACAATTGTCTGTCTTAAACATGATTTTGAAGGAGCTAGGAACATGAAGCTTCTCTTATACATGTATGAACATATGGCTGGCTTGAAAATCAATTTTCACAAAAGCAAAGTTATCACTATTAATGATGAGGAAAACCTAGCTTCTGCTTATGCAGAAATCTTTAACTGTTAGATGGGCACTTTCCCTATTAAATATTTAGGGGTCCCTGTGAGCCTGAGTCGGTTACATGTTAGTGACTGGTTGCCACTGGTTGAAAAAAGTGCAAAAAAACTTGATGTCTGGAAGGGCGGCTGAAAGTCCTTAGTTTGGTTTTGGCTAATTGATGAAACCTAGGACTAACCTTTGTATCTAAGTGGATGATTTAGATAAAGGTGGTCATTGAATATGAGACATGACATTGACTCATGTGACCAAGATGATGAAGACCAAGATGATGCTTGGCTCGATGGACTGGTTGTGTAGGTGAAGGGCAAGTCGAGGCTTCGAAGCGAAGGACCATACGATGGTGAAGCTTGAGCAAGACTTGGCACCGACGGACCGATGCAACGGTGAAGAGCAAGTGAAGTCAAGGTCGATGGATCGAGATGGTCATGTGATGATATGAAGTGGATCATATCTTTTGGAAAAACAAAATAGGCTCAAGGTAAAGGTATAACCATAGGGCCATTTTGTTTTGCACTCAAGACACCATAGAGGGTGTGAGTGGTTTAGGATCGATAGCCGAACTATTAAGAGGGGAAGTCTTATCGGTTATTCGACGCACGGGTGCCACTAGGTGAATTCATGAAGTGCATTGCATGTAGGGCCTAGTGACCTAACTGGTAAACCTTCGAAAATGATTATGAAAATGCTAACACACGTGCACAAGGTGGTGATCACTTGTTGGTGTTGGTACATTTGCGAAGGCTTTGAAGTTTGAGCGGTAGAGAGGGTTTGGGTTCCTCTCTTCCTCCTGCCGAGCTTGCGAGCGTGGGATTCAGGCATTTTCGAGGAGTTGAAAAGCCTATTTTCCACTACGCCGGAAGTCGGAAAAGAAACGGAGGCGAATGGAGGTCACAGAGGTGACCGAACGCTGCACCGGACGCGGTCATGGTATGACCGGACGCGTCCGGTCAGTTCAGCGCAGCAGTCAGGCGCGCGGGTGCTAGGGTTTGCAGCCGTCGTGTCCGGTCACTCGCGGGACCGGCGCGTCCGGTCAGTCGCCCAGAGAGAACTGCAGAACGCAAGGATGATCGGACGTGAGGCGCGTCCGGTCACACATGATCGGACGCGTCCGATCGTTGAGGGAGCTTACTGGACTCAAACCGGACGCGGGCACTGTCGCGTCTGGTCGTTGCGAGGGGCGCGTCCGGTCGTTGCTTCGCGGGCACGCGGGTCAGTGCGATCCGCGCGTCCGGTCGTTGTTTCGCGGGTGCGCGGAACAGCGCGATCGGCGCGTCCGATCATTTGACGGGCGCGTCCGGTCGTTTGACAGGCGTGTCCAGTCGTTGCCTGGGGCGTGTCCGGTTATTGGTTTGACCGTTGGGGTCAGTGACCGTTGGAGGATCGGACGCGGTTGAGCACGTCCAGTCAGTTATGACCGGCGCGTCCGGTCATCCCGAAAAAGACCCAGTGAAGGGGTATAACAGCTCTATTCGGATGGGATGCTTATAAATACTTATTGGCCGGCCCTTGGGGAGGTCTCTCGGGATTTCTAACATTCTTGTGCATCCTTTGAGCTAGAGCTTCTCCTCCCACTCTTCTCTCTTGCTTGATTGCAAATCAAAAGTGAGATTGAGTGATCCCAAAGTGCATTGCATAGCTTAAGGGCATCTAGTGACACTTATGGGTGGTTTAGCCGGTGGATTTCTTGTTACTCTTGGAGAGTACCGCTCCTAGCCGGCTTAGAGATTGTTGGAGGCGTTGGCAAGAGAAGGAGATTGTTCTTGTCCACCTCCGGTTGTTTGTAAGAGGTTCTTGTGCTTTCCTCGGCGGAGCGCCAAAAGCAACTCTAGTGGATTGCGCGTGTCATTGAGTTGCCTCACTTGAGTGTGGTGTCTTGTGGTGCCTTGCGGGGCGTGCCTTGAGGGGCAAGTGACTTGAGGGTCACACCGAGGAACCATCTAAGTGTTGGTCGACATAACCAGTGATGTAGCTTGTCGGTGCACAAGTGAACACCGGGTGAACAAAAATATTGTGTCACTTGTCTCCCGGTGATTGGTCTTCATATTGTGTTGTTGTCAATATTGATTGTTTGTATATCATCTTGGTGATTGGCAACATCTTCACTCCACCGTCGGTATAAGATTCACAATCCTATCTCTCGTATTTACATTTACTAGTTCTTGTGTAGTTCTAGTGTTAGCCTTTGCTAAGTAGTTGCTAGCTTGCTCACTAGTGTAAGTTTAGTAACTTAGCCCTTGTGTGAACTAGAGATCATAGTCTACTAGACTTGTGGATAGGAGGCTTGCATCACAACCGTAGGCTAAGCAAAACTCGTTTTACGCCGTTTGTTATTCTAACAAGTTTGCTTAGTGGTTCTTGTAGAATTTTTTATAGGCTATTCACCCCCCCTCTAGCCATCTAGGACCTTAGCCATCTAGGACCTTACAAGTGGTATCGGAGCCGTGGTCACCGTTTTAATCAAGGCTTAACATCCTTCGGTGTGAAAAATGGCTCAAATTATGTTCAATCATGTTGGGGGCAAGCCACCGTTCTTTGATGGTGTTAGTTCTTTTGCTCATTGGAAGAGAAAAATGACAATGTACCTTGGTTCTATTCATGAGAGAGTTTTGCAAGTCACCAAGAATGATTTTGCTATCATTGATCCCGATCATCTCACCGATGAAGATAGAGCAAATAGAACATGCAATAGAATGGCTCTCAATACACTTTACAATGGTATTGACACAAAAGTATTTGAGGGCATCAAGGATTTAGAATTGGCAAATGAAGTATGGACAAGGTTGAGTGAAACATATGAGGGCACTAAGGTTGTGAAGAGTGCCAAGCTATATGGGCTCAAGAGTGAGTTTGAGAACTTCAAAATGAAAGAAGAAGAAACAATCTTAGATATGTTTCATAAATTGCAAGTCATTGTGAATGATCTCAAGAGCTTAGGGCATAAGACACAAGACCAAGATTTTTGCCACAAGTTCTTGTTGAGCTTACCAAGAAGATTCAAAATGTTGATCATGATGCTACAAAGAGATAGGCTTGATGCAATGAAGCCCAATGATTTGCTTGGAGATGTATTGACCTTTGACGAGTATGATCAAGATGTTGATGAGAAGGAGGAGGAAGAAAAGAAGAAGAAGACTGTGGCATTCAAGGCCATCTCCTCCAAGGGCAAAGCTATCATCATAGAAGAAGAAGAAGAAGAAGACAATAATGAAGGTGAAGATTTTGAAATTGATGATGAGGCACTTGCTCTTGTAGTCAAGAAAATGGGTCACATGTTCATTAAGAGAAGAGGCTTCAAAAAGAGAAATGATAATTTTAAGAGCAATGAGCAACAAAGAAAGTGCTTCAATTGTGATAGCACCGAACATCTTCAAGCCGAATGTCCCTATGACAAGAAGAAGAACAACAAGAGGGGCAAGTTTGAGAAGAAAAAGAGAGAAGCCAAGATGACTTTCAAGAAGGGCAAGAATAGAGCCTATGTGGTCACTTGGGAAAGTGATGATGAAGAAGAAGAAGAGTCATCATCCAACAAGGCTTTTCCTTCCATTGCTATCAACAAGAAGCCATCACTATTTGATTCATCCTCTTCATGCCTCATGGCCAAAGAAATTAAGGTATTATATGATGAGAGTGATGATGAAAGTGAAATGGAATATGCTCATGATAGTGATAATGATAATGATAATGAAAATGATGATGATGAACCAACTAAAGAACAACTATATGACTTGATGCAACAAACTAGAGACATAGCTATTGCCAAGGGCAAGGAGTATAAGAAGCTTTCAATGAAAGTAGCAATACTTGAGAAAGTTCTTAGTGAGCTTAAGACCACTCATGAGAGTCTAGTGGAAGACCATGAGGATCTTGGTAAGGCTCATTCCAAGATTGAAAAAGCTCACTCATTGCTACTTGAGCAACAAGCAAAGAAGGAGGTTGTTGTATCATGTGATATAGGTGTTACATGTGATATAATTGATGAATCCTCTTATGAACCTATCATCATGTCAAAAGCTAACCCTTCTTATAGCTCTTCATCCACCACCACCGACTCTACCTCCACTACTAGTGATGGTTTCACTTGTGATGCCTCACTAATGGTTGAGAATGAGACACTCAAGAAAGAGGTGGATGAGCTCACTCACGCCCTAGGCAAGGCCTATGGTGGTGAGGCCCGCTTGCTCAAGTGCTTGGGTAGCCAAAGGTTCTCTCTCAACAAAGAGGGATTGGGCTACACCCCCAAGAAAGGCAAGTCGGCCTTTGCAACTCCAAAGCCTAGCTTTGTGAAGGGCAATGGTTGGTTTTGCAATAGATGCAAGCAAGTTGGGCACCTAAAGTATAATTGCAATAAAAAGAACCAAAGCAAGAAAGTTGTTAATGCTATACCTTTTGATTCTTACTATGTGCTTACCAAAGGTGTGAAAGGTGTGAAAGCTAAGTTTATTGGTACACCCATTATTGGCCCAAAGAAGAAGGCTATTTGGGTACCAAAGAGCTTAGTTACTAATCTACAAGGACCCAAGCAAAAATGGGTACCTAAGCTTCACTGATTTGCTTGTAGGTCAATTACAAAGCCAGAGGAAGGCATTGGATTATTGATAGTGGGTGCACTCAACACATGACCGGTACATCAAGAATGTTTGACTCAATCAATGACAATAATAGTGGTGTTGATTCTATCACATTTGGAAATAACAAGAAAGGCAAGGTTATTGGCTTGGGCAAGATTGCAATATCAAATGACTTGAGTATCTACAATGTGTTGCTAGTTGAAAGCTTGGATTTCAATCTTCTATCCGTGGCACAAATATGTGATCTTGGTTACAAATGTATCTTTGGGGTTGATGATGTGGAAGTCATTAGTATGGATGGTTCAAATGTGGCATTCAAGGGCTTTAGATATGAGAATCTCTACCTAGTTGACTTCAATGCTAGAGAAACTTCTTTGACAACTTGCTTAATCTCCAAATCAAGCATGGATTGGCTTTGGCATAGAAGGCTTGGTCATATTGGCATGAAACAATTGAAGAAGCTTACAACTCACAATCTTGTCAATGGTTTGAAAGATGTTGAATTTGAGAAGAATAAGCTTTATAGTGCATGTCAAGCCGGGAAGCAAGTTGGAAGCTCACATCCAAAGAAAAGTACAATGAGCACATGCAAAGCATTTGATTTGATGCACATGGATCTATTTGGCCCAACAACATACTCAAGCATAGGTGGTAATAAGTATGGATTTGTCATAGTGGATGACTTCACAAGATTCACATGGGTATTCTTTCTTAGTGATAAAAGTGAAGTGTTTGACACCTTCAAGACATTTCTCACTAGAGTTCACAATGAGTTTGAGATTAGAATCAAGAAAGTGAGAAGTGACAATGGAAGTGAGTTCAAGAATACAAGAATTGAAGAACTTTGTGATCACTATGGCATTGGACATCAATTCTCGGCCAAGTACACTCCACAATCAAATGGCCTAGTTGAGAGAAAGAATAGAACATTGCTTGATATGGCTAGATCAATGCTTCATGAGTACAATATGAGTCAATCATTTTGGGATGAGGCAATCAATACCGCTTGCTACTACATCAATAGACTATATTGTCATCCATTGCTAGAGAAGACCCCATATGAGCTACTTCATGGAAGAAAGCCCAATATTTCTTACTTTAGAGTATTTGGTTGCAAATGCTATATCTTGAAAAAGGGCATTAGATTGGGAAAGTTTGACAAGAGATGTGATGAGGGGTTCCTACTTGGTTATTCAACTACAAGCAAAGCTTATAGAGTTTGGAACAATTCAAGTGGCATTCTAGAAGAAGTCCATGATGTGCAATTTGATGAAACCAATGGGTCACAAGATGAAGAAGAGAATCTAGATGATGTTGGTGGAACTCAATTGGTGGAAGCAATGAAGAACATGGACATTGGGGACATTAGAGCAAAGCAAGTAATTGATATTCAAGATGATGATAAAGATCAAGTGCTCAATTCTCCATTCAAGCTAGCTAGTGACTCTCAAGTGCAAGATCATGGTGCTAGTTCATCTCATCAAGATACATCAAGTGATCAACCAAGCTCAAGCAATCAAGTGCAAGTACTCCAACCACAACATGTTGCAAGAGATCACCCCATTGATAGTGTTATTGGTGATATTAGAAGTGGTGTGCAAACAAGATCAAGATTGGCCATGTTTTGTGAGCATGCATCATTTGTGTCAGCCATAGAACCAAAGAAAATAGAAGAAGCTTTGAAGGATGTCGATAGGATCATGGCTATGCAAAAAGAGCTTAACAATTTCACAAGAAATGATGTTTGGGAATTGGTAGAAAGGCCAAATGACTACAATGTGATTGGAACCAAATGGGTGTTCAAAAACAAGCAAGATCAAGATGGCATTGTGGTGAGAAACAAAGCAAGACTAGTTGCTCAAGGTTACACTCAACTAGAAGGTCTTGACTATGATGAGACATATGCTCCCGTGGCAAGATTGGAGGCAATAAGGATTCTATTGGCTTATGCTTGTGCACACAATATCAAACTATATCAAATGGATGTCAAAAGTGCATTTCTCAATGGGATCATCAATAAGTTAATCTTTATTGAGCAACCTCCCAGATTTGAAGATGATAAGAAACCCAACCATGTGTACAAGTTGAAGAAGGCTTTATATGGCTTAAAGCAAGCACCTAGAGCATGGTATGAGAGGCTAAGGGATTTCCTTCTCTCTAAGGGATTCAAGATGGGCAAGGTTGATACAACTCTATTCACCAAGAAGATTGGAAATGATCTATTCATAGTGCAAATATATGTTGATGACATCATCTTTGGATCAACCGATCAAGCATATTGTGAAGAATTTGGTGCTATGATGACCAAAGAGTTTGAAATGTCTATGATTGGTGAACTTAGCTACTTCCTTGGTCTCCAAGTCAAGCAATTGAAGAATGGGACATTTGTGAGTCAAGGGAAATACATAAGGGACATGTTGAAGAAGTTTGGAATGCAAGATGCAAAGCCAATTTCAACTCCAATGAGTACAAATGGCAATTTGGATAGTGATTTTGATGGCAAAATGGTGAATCAAAAGGAATATCGGTCTTTGATTGGAAGTCTACTCTATGTCACCGCATCAAGACCGGATGTCATGTTTAGTGTTTGTATGTGTGCTAGATATCAAGCCTCACCTAGAGAGAGTCATCTCACGGCCGCAAAGAGAATATTGAGGTACTTGAAGCAAACAAGAGATGTTGGACTATGGTATCCCAAGGGGTCAAAGTTTGAATTGATTGGATATTCGGACTCCGACTATGGGGGTTGCAAGATCAAAAGAAAGAGCACAAGTGGCATATGTCAATTACTTGGAAGATCACTTGTGTCATGGTCCTCAAAGAAACAAAATAGTGTGGCAATCTCTACCGCCGAAGCCGAATATGTGAGTGCGGGGAGTTGTTGTGCACAATTGCTATGGATGAAATCAACTTTGAAGGATTATGGCCTCAACTTCAAGAATGTGCCATTGCTATGTGATAATGAAAGTGCAATCAAGATGATACAAAACCCGGTTCAACATGGAAGAACAAAGCATATTGACATAAGGCATCATTTCATTAGAGATCATCAACAAAAGGGAGATATTGCCATTGAAAGTGTTGGCACCGATGATCAACTTGCCGATATTCTCACCAAGCCACTTGATGAAAAGAGGTTTTGCAAGCTAAGGAATAAATTGAATATTCTTGATTTCTCAAACATGAATTGAATGCACCCCACCCACTTATTGACATGCCTCTCCTTCGACATTGCAAGGTAAAAGTTGATTGACATGTCATTCATCCTATGCTAAGGACTTACTAGAGCATGTAGTCATAATAAGTGGTATGCATGAGCATTCATGATAAATCAAATGAATTTGATGGATATATGTTACCACTATTGCTTCTATGCTTGCTTTGATCTAGTGGTGGCATATGACATGTTTGTGAGCTTACAAACCTAGTGTTGAATCTAGAAGATTTGCTATAAGTGTTTAATTCTACATAGGCAAGATAACCCTTATTATGAGGAGTGAAGAAGCTTGTCTTTTGTTCAAATCGAATTAAATATCTTTGGCAGGTGTTCTAGGTTGAACCAAATTTGTTAAATTCTAACCTACTCCATCAAACATTGTTTTTCTCTCCACAATTTGATCCCATTTTTGGGTAAGTTGTTGACAAAGGGGGAGAGAAAAAGATGATTCGACATGATAAAGGGGTAAATAAAATTTTGATGCACACAAGTAGGGGGAGCAAGCTCATAAACAAAGCTGTTGTATTTGTTTGTGCATTCTCATATGACTTGCTCATTGCACATGTTTTTTAAAATTCAATATACATGCTTGTGTGGTGCAATGCTAGTATAGAACTTGAATGATGAAATGATCTACTAGCATGCATAGGAATAGTTTACATGTGGTATCTAGACATGCTTAAAGCTCTTCAAGTGATACAAGTGGTCCAAGAACCTTTACATATAATGTTGATCTCACGGGGTTCTTGAGTTGTGATGGATGTCTAGTTACTTCATGATGCTAAGGATGGTGTAAAAGGCAACTCCGATTGGTATCACGTTTCAAAGGTCCATTTCTTACACCTTAGCATCATTTTGGTAGAATTACTCTCTCAATACTTCTATCCATGCATATGTGCAAAGCTTACAATCCAAACTCTATGCACATATATAGGGAGAGCTAATGCTACCAAAATCGAGCTTGTGATAATTGTCCAAACTTTACTTATGAGCAAAATGATTGGACAAGTATGTCAAGTTCAAAACTTTTATTATCAAAATCATCTTTGTGAGGGTTGTCATCAATTATCAAAAAGGGGGAGATTGAAAGTCCCTAGTTTGGTTTTGGCTAATTGATGAAACCTAGGACTAACCTTTGTATCTAAGTGGATGATTTAGATAAAGGTGGTCATTGGATATGAGACAGGACATTGACTCATGTGACCAAGATGATGAAGACCAAGATGATGCTTGGCTCGATGGACCGGTTGTGTAGGTGAAGGGCAAGTCGAGGCTTCGAAGCGAAGGACCATGCGATGGTGAAGCTTGAGCAAGACTTGGCGCCGACGGACCGATGCAACGGTGAAGAGCAAGTGAAGTCAAGGTCGATGGATCGAGATGGTCATGTGATGATATGAAGTGGATCATATCTTTTGGAAAAACAAAATGGGCTCAAGGCAAAGGTATAACCATAGGGCCATTTTGTTTTGCACTCAAGACACCATAGAGGGTGTGAGTGGTTTAGGATCGATAGCCGAACTATTAAGAGGGGAAGTCTTATCAGTTATTCGACGCACGGGTGCCACTAGGTGAATTCATGAAGTGCATTGCATGTAGGGCCTAGTGACCTAACTGGTAAACCTTTGAAAATGATTATGAAAATGCTAACACACGTGCACAAGGTGGTGATCACTTGTTGGTGTTGGCACATTTGCGAAGGCTTTGGAGTTTGAGCGGTAGAGAGGGTTTGGGTTCCTCTCTCCCTCCTGCCGAGTTTGCGAGCGCGGGATTCAGGCATTTTCGAGGAGTTGAAAAGCCTATTTTCCATTACGCCGGAAGTCGAAAAAGAAACGGAGGCGAACGGAGGTCACAGAGGTGACCGGACGCGGTCATGGTATGACCGGACGCGTCCGGTCAGTTCAGCGCAGCAGTCAGGCGCGCGGGTGCTAGGGTTTGCAACCGTCATGTCCGGTCACTCGAGGGACCGGCGTGTCTGGTCAGTCGCCCAGAGAGAACTGCAGAATGCAAGGATGATCGGATGCGAGGCGTGTCCGGTCACACATGATCGGACGCGTCCGATCGTTGAGGGAGCTTACTGGACTCAAACCGGACATGGGCACTGTCGCGTCCGGTCGTTGCGAGGGGCGCGTCCGGTCGTTGCTTCGTGGGTGCGCGGGTCAGTGCGATCCGCGCGTCAGGTCGTTGTTTCGTGGGTGCGCGGAACAGCGCGATCGGCGCGTCCGATCATTTGACGGGCGCGTCCGGTCGTTTGACAGGCGCGTCCGGTCGTTGCCTGGGGCGCGTCCGGTCATTGGTTTGACCGTTGGGGTCAGTGACCGTTGGAGGATCGGACGCGGTTGAGCGCGTCCGGTCATCCCGAAAAAGACCCAGTGAAGGGGTATAACGGCTCTATTCGGATGAGATGCTTATAAATACTTATTGGCCGGCCCTTGGGGAGGTCTCTCGGGATTTCTAACATTCTTGTGCATCCTTTGAGCTAGAGCTTCTCCTCCCACTCTTCTCTCTTGCTTGATTGCAAATCAAAAGTGAGATTGAGTGATCCCAAAGTGCATTGCATAGCTTAAGGGCATCTAGTGACACTTATGGGTGGTTTAGCCGGTGGATTTCTTGTTACTCTTGGAGAGTACCGCTCCTAGCCGGCTTAGAGATTGTTGGAGGCGTTGGCAAGAGAAGGAGATTGTTCTTGTCCACCTCCGGTTGTTTGTAAGAGGTTCTTGTGCTTTCCTCGGCGGAGCGCCAAAAGCAACTCTAGTGGATTGCGCGTGTCATTGAGTTGCCTCACTTGAGTGTGGTATCTTGTGGTGCCTTGCGGGGCGTGCCTTGAGGGGCAAGTGACTTGAGGGTCACACCGAGGAACCATCTAAGTGTTGGTCGACATAACCAGTGACGTAGCTTGTCGGTGCACAAGTGAACACCGGGTGAACAAAAATATTGTGTCACTTGTCTCCCGGTGATTGGTCTTCATATTGTGTTGTTATCAATATTGATTGTTTGTATATCATCTTGGTGATTGGCAACATCACTCCACCGTCGGTATAAGATTCACAATCCTATCTCTCGTATTTACATTTACTAGTTCTTGTGTAGTTCTAGTGTTAGCCTTTGCTAAGTAGTTGCTAGCTTGCTCACTAGTGTAAGTGTCACACCCAAAATTTCCTATTTTGGGTTGTGCATGAAAAATACTAAATAAAATAAATAATTTCAATATTTGAATAAATTTATTAGATAAGTTAAGTTGCTGCTAATTTAAATATAAAAAATTGTGGTTTAAAACTTTTTCATATTAATTTGATAATGTGGTGTTTGTGTGATGCTTGTCTTTGGTGTTGGTGAGTGCTATCGTTTTCAAAATACCATAGGACGACGTTTACTTCTCACCGGAAATTTTTTTGGCATTTTCTGGATTTAAAATTTCAATTTCCGTGAGCTTAATCTTTTTCCTTGATCTTTTCATCAATCTTTTCATGAGCTCAAACTCATTTAGTTGAGTTCCTTATCTCTCCAAGAGTCTCCAGGATTTTTCCCGTGATTTTTCTGAGCTCCGGACTATTTTTCACGGCCAAAAAGATAATTTTAGATTTTCTGGAATTATTTTATTCACGGAATTAAAATAATCCCGAAATTAAGAAAATCCGAAAAGTTTCCAAACCCTACGACTATATATATGCCGGTGTAGCCCTCGACGCCCTGGTTTCAGAAGTACAACCCTTATCGCGAGCCGCCGATCGTAGCTCCCTCCACCTCTTGCCGAAGTTCTGCATCTACAGCTTGCGTTCCGGCGAACTTCCGACGAGCTTTTCCGGCCAAACCGTCGCGTTCCGACGCCAGCCACCACCACCAAGAGGCAGCCCTCGTCGTTCTCTACATCGTGGTATATCCGTTTGCACGAATCCATCGCTGTTTCATCGAGTTCCCATCTCATCTTGTTTTTCTCCGGCGAGGTACCACCATGGCTGACCGGAGCTCCTCCCAGCTCAAGGTAGAAGATGATACTATTTACAGTTTTGCCACTAAACTTGTTTTGATCATAAAATCTTCGTTTTAACTCCGATTTGATCCGTTCAAGTTGCGTTAGGTTCGTATTTGCGAGATCTACATGTTAGTATAGTTGTGCAGTAGGTTTGGAAAGTTTAATTTTCGAGTTTATATTAAAATAATTATTTATCTATAGGAAATCTTAGAAAATTCATAACTTTCACGTTTTAAATCCGAATTTCGTGATCTTTACGTCTGTGTGATCGTAGTAACGTGTAGAAGAGTTTTACAAACTTTTTATATTATTTTGCTACTGTTGGTGTATTGTTTTAATTATGTCTCTTTGTTTGCTTTGTGTATGATTGCTCGGATGATTGTGTGTTGATGCTTGACGATCAAGTATAGACGGTGAGCAATTTCTTGACGATCAGAAGTATTATTTTGAGCCAGACCAGCAGTATCAACAGGAAAGCTTTGATCAAGGCAAGTATAACATGGGACCATCCTTGTTGTCCTATTCACTGAAATTATCATACATATGCATGTGTCTTCCTTGACAACCATAGAGATTATAACTTAGCTATTGATATCTTGTTTCCTTGTCGCCTATGGGTTGTGCATTTGGGTAGCTACTGCTAGCGCTTAATTATGAATAATGATCTTGTAATTTGACTAATGGATTATGCAATCAACCATTAAGATGATTTTATTACTGTTGAAAGGGGGCTAGAGCAAGGGGTTATATTGTTGCTCTGGTTTCTCTCCGTAAGGACTTACCTGTAAGTGATAACCGGGATATACAGTACATCTGTGAGGGCTATATGGCTCTGGCTCTAGTTGTTCAAGAGACCTTTTCTAGCTTGTTAGAGGTTACCTTAAATGGCGTAAGAATGGCTTGCCACTTTGGGTGTAGTGCGAGCCCCTGGCCTAGTGTGTATAGGCTGCGGTTGTTGTGCCACAGGGAAGGGGGGTTCTACATCTGCCTGCCGAGTGAATCTAATGGCCCTAACTTGTTAGACGAACTTTTGAGTGGCTTTATATGGTATTCAGTGTTTTGGGAGTAATTAACCCATGCATTTGGAAATCATGACTCACAGTGAAAGTGTACACCTCTGCGCAGAGTTAAAAACTGGTATACTAGCCGTGCTCACGGATACGAGCGGCCTTGGGGATTCTTACAGAATAGTTGATCACCATTATTATATCATGCTTAATTATTGTTGATTATTATTATGCTCATGTTAATGCTATTCATTATCCTTATTACAATTGATCATTGATTCATTAATGGGAATTGGAATACCTTGATGCTACTCAATTGCTAATTATATGATGATTAAAAGCTAAACGCAATCAAACAGTGTCTAGCCTTTTTGAGCCTCATGAACCCTGTGTTATACTTGTTGAGTTCGACATGGACTCACTCTTGCTATTTCCCCAACACTCCAGTGTGTAGTAAGATGCTACTCGGAAGAAGGACAAAGGTGTAGTGGAGTTTCCAGAAGACTAGTAGAAGTGCTAGGCATATGTTACCCCCAGTCAGCCGTCCCTGAGAAGAATGGAGCCCGAAGTTTAGTCACCGTTCCGCGATACTCTGATGTAAGTGTTAATATAGCTATGTATACGTTATATAATAACATTGTTTCTGATACTTTTTCATTCTGGCATATGTGTGGACTTCCTGGGCACACATATGATTAGCCTGGTTTTGTTCTTTAGAAAACCGGGTGTGACAGAGTGGTATCAGAGCGGTGTTGACTGTATGACGTATGCCAAGTAGCACTGGACGTATTCTAAAACTTATTTTACTATAAAACTAATTTGTCATACCTTGACTCATTGATTTTGACTATTTTCTCTTCCTTGTCTTGTTGTATCCCCTCCTTGATATAGCTTCCTTTGAGCTATTATTTCTTACTCCATTGGATTTTGTTTTATGTTGATTTTACTAAAAGTTTTCTGATCTTACCTTGTTCAAAAGTTCGATGGCCTTTCATCATCTCCAAGGTGCCATTAGGATGACCACCATTGTTGAAGAAGCACGTGTAGTATCGATGATGTGATGTGTGTTTGTTTTGCTTGATGTGTTGCTTGTGTGTTATCCTTGTTCTCATATTTCAAAGGTGGCTCGGAAGGTATAAGTCTTGAGGAGTAGCTTGATCTATGCTAAGTGGGGTAGGTTTTACGTAATACTCCGCATGCTGATTTCTATAGCAGTCTGCAATGTTTCTGTTATATCTCAAGATATGGACATGAGAAATTTATGAAATTTTACTGGGAATAACTAGACTTCTGTATCTTTCCAAACCCACTGGATTTACCTTTTTACCTATTTTGAGCTAAGAGATATACCTGTTCTAAGTTGAGGTTACTACACAATCTGGAATTCTGGAGCAGTTTTGGCTAAGCTCTGTTTTAAATTAATTTAATAACAGAACCTAGAAAAGTGTTATTAATAAAAGTTGTAGATAATTTCATAAGCTTTCCAACCATGTAAAGATCACTTCATTTGGATCTTTGTAGCTCGAGTTATGCCAGATTTACTGAACTGCTAAAATTGGAATTCGCCCAGAAATTTTCTGCATTACTTCCTTATCTTGTACAAGTGAATATATCATTGGATATCTTTGAATCTCATTGATTTGCCTGGGAATCTTACATTAGAGATGATTATGGTTATCTAGTATAAAAGGGATGTGATTTACTTTGGTGTCCCCTAGTTTCTTTTTCTTAAGGGGGTAGCAAAGTTGTGAGTGTTGCAAGATGAATGTTTCATATGTCCTAGAGCTTCACTTGGAAGAAGTGGTTATCTCTATGATTGGAAGTCTATAGTTAGTTTCATGAAAACTTAGATGACATCACCCCCATATCAAGTATGTTTAGTAAGTTTTAAGTGAAGGACTCATCGATAGCAGCAAGCCTTAGAGAAAGTGTTTCCTTCAATGACATCGTCAGGTGAAACAAGATCTTTGTTAAGTGGGGTAGCATCTGCTATCAACAACAGCAAGTCCTGAATATCTCAAGTGACGAGGCATGAAGAGGCATGAAGAACTAAAGATCAAACTTTATCTTTCTTGTCATCTTTTGGCTATCCTCGATCCATGTCTTATATCTCATCAACACAAAGCAAAGAAGCATGAAGACTTGAAGATTAGTGTTATCTATCTCTCTAGTGTTTTTGAATCTCGTTTCTACCTTATCCTATTTTTTTTAGAGCAGTCTGTCTTCCTTAGCTTATACCTCTATTTTTGGATGCCCAAAAATCATGGATAAATTCTGGACAATAGTAGACTTCAATATTTTTCTCTGACCGTAAGAACCACCCTGATAGCTATTATGGTTTGGGATTTATGAAAATCACAAGGCGACGTATCTATGCTGTCAGCAATCTGGAATAGTTTCTGTTGTGCACAGTTTTCGACCACGTTAACTGTAGAATCTGGAGAAGTATTCTATAAGAAAGTTGTAGTAAATTTGATAAGCTTTCCAACGGTATAAGCTACAACATCATTGGATTCGTAGAACTTGAGTTATAACTGTATTTCTGCACTGCCATTTTTCTGCTCGCGAGGAAGTACAAGTTACTTGTTCTTGCATATGCTCATGAATATCTTTGAGATGATAGAAGGACATGATGGTAGTTATCACTCAGAAACACATGTAATCTATCCATTGGTGTTCTCCAGTTGATCTCTTCTTAAGAGGGGTTGCCGAACTAAAGGCGATACAAGATGGAGGTTTTATACGTTCTATTTTCGTCATCTGGAAGCATCAGCTATCTACATGGTTGCAAAGTCATTATCGAGCGCAGGTATCCTTTTTCAGGGTGGGTAACCCGTTAGAACCATCTACAAGAATCATAAGGGTCTAAAGGAGACATTTACAAAGTTGGTTATGAGTTTGTGGCATCATCATTGGATAGGAGTTGACGAAAGAAAAGTGAAGACTTGCAGATCAACTTTATCTTTCTCCCTAGTCTCTCCGAATCTCGGGACGAGATTCCTGTTAAGTGGGGTAGATTTGTCACACCCAAAATTTCCTATTTTGGGTTGTGCATGAAAAATACTAAATAAAATAAATAATTTCAATATTTGAATAAATTTATTAGATAAGTTAAGTTGCTGCTAATTTAAATATAAAAAATTGTGGTTTAAAACTTTTTCATATTAATTTGATAATGTGGTGTTTGTGTGATGCTTGTCTTTGGTGTTGGTGAGTGCTATCGTTTTCAAAATACCATAGGACGACGTTTACTTCTCACCGGAAATTTTTTTGGCATTTTCTGGATTTAAAATTTCAATTTCCGTGAGCTTAATCTTTTTCCTTGATCTTTTCATCAATCTTTTCATGAGCTCAAACTCATTTAGTTGAGTTCCTTATCTCTCCAAGAGTCTCCAGGATTTTTCCCGTGATTTTTCTGAGCTCCGGACTATTTTTCACGGCCAAAAAGGTAATTTTAGATTTTCTGGAATTATTTTATTCACGGAATTAAAATAATCCCGAAATTAAGAAAATCCGAAAAGTTTCCAAACCCTACGACTATATATATGCCGGCGTAGCCCTCGACGCCCTGGTTTCAGAAGTACAACCCTTATCGCGAGCCGCCGCTCGTAGCTCCCTCCACCTCTTGCCGAAGTTCTGCATCTATAGCTTGCGTTCCAGCGAACTTCCGACGAGCTTTTCCGGCCAAACCGTCGCGTTCCGACGCCAGCCACCACCACCAAGAGGCAGCCCTCGTCGTTCTCTACATCGTGGTATATCCGTTTGCACGAATCCATCGCTGTTTCATCGAGTTCCCATCTCATCTTGTTTTTCTCCGGCGAGGTACCACCATGGCTGACCGGAGCTCCTCCCAGCTCAAGGTAGAAGATGATACTATTTACAGTTTTGCCACTAAACTTGTTTTGATCATAAAATCTTCGTTTTAACTCCGATTTGATCCGTTCAAGTTGCGTTAGGTTCGTATTTGCGAGATCTACATGTTAGTATAGTTGTGCAGTAGGTTTGGAAAGTTTAATTTTCGAGTTTATATTAAAATAATTATTTATCTATAGGAAATCTTAGAAAATTCATAACTTTCACGTTTTAAATCCGAATTTCGTGATCTTTACGTCTGTGTGATCGTAGTAACGTGTAGAAGAGTTTTACAAACTTTTTATATTATTTTGCTACTGTTGGTGTATTGTTTTAATTATGTCTCTTTGTTTGCTTTGTGTATGATTGCTCGGATGATTGTGTGTTGATGCTTGACGATCAAGTATAGACGGTGAGCAATTTCTTGACGATCAGAAGTATTATTTTGAGCCAGACCAGCAGTATCAACAGGAAAGCTTTGATCAAGGCAAGTATAACATGGGACCATCCTTGTTGTCCTATTCACTGAAATTATCATACATATGCATGTGTCTTCCTTGACAACCATAGAGATTATAACTTAGCTATTGATATCTTGTTTCCTTGTCGCCTATGGGTTGTGCATTTGGGTAGCTACTGCTAGCGCTTAATTATGAATAATGATCTTGTAATTTGACTAATGGATTATGCAATCAACCATTAAGATGATTTTATTACTGTTGAAAGGGGGCTAGAGCAAGGGGTTATATTGTTGCTCTGGTTTCTCTCCGTAAGGACTTACCTGTAAGTGATAACCGGGATATACAGTACATCTGTGAGGGCTATATGGCTCTGGCTCTAGTTGTTCAAGAGACCTTTTCTAGCTTGTTAGAGGTTACCTTAAATGGCGTAAGAATGGCTTGCCACTTTGGGTGTAGTGCGAGCCCCTGGCCTAGTGTGTATAGGCTGCGGTTGTTGTGCCACAGGGAAGGGGGGTTCTACATCTGCCTGCCGAGTGAATCTAATGGCCCTAACTTGTTAGACGAACTTTTGAGTGGCTTTATATGGTATTCAGTGTTTTGGGAGTAATTAACCCATGCATTTGGAAATCATGACTCACAGTGAAAGTGTACACCTCTGCGCAGAGTTAAAAACTGGTATACTAGCCGTGCTCACGGATACGAGCGGCCTTGGGGATTCTTACAGAATAGTTGATCACCATTATTATATCATGCTTAATTATTGTTGATTATTATTATGCTCATGTTAATGCTATTCATTATCCTTATTACAATTGATCATTGATTCATTAATGGGAATTGGAATACCTTGATGCTACTCAATTGCTAATTATATGATGATTAAAAGCTAAACGCAATCAAACAGTGTCTAGCCTTTTTGAGCCTCATGAACCCTGTGTTATACTTGTTGAGTTCGACATGGACTCACTCTTGCTATTTCCCCAACACTCCAGTGTGTAGTAAGATGCTACTCGGAAGAAGGACAAAGGTGTAGTGGAGTTTCCAGAAGACTAGTAGAAGTGCTAGGCATATGTTACCCCCAGTCAGCCGTCCCTGAGAAGAATGGAGCCCGAAGTTTAGTCACCGTTCCGCGATACTCTGATGTAAGTGTTAATATAGCTATGTATACGTTATATAATAACATTGTTTCTGATACTTTTTCATTCTGGCATATGTGTGGACTTCCTGGGCACACATATGATTAGCCTGGTTTTGTTCTTTAGAAAACCGGGTGTGACAGTAAGTTTAGTAACTTAGCCCTTGTGTGAACTAGAGATCATAGTCTACTAGACTTGTGGATAGGAGGCTTGCATCACAACCGTAGGCTAAGCAAAACTCGCTTTACGCCGTTTGTTATTCTAACAAGTTTGCTTAGTGGTTCTTGTAGAATTTTTTATAGGCTATTCACCCCCCTCTAGCCATCTAGGACCTTAGCCATCTAGGACCTTACAGCGGCACCATGTCTATTGCAGGGAGATCGACTTTAATCAGCGCTAGTTTGAATAACAACCCCATATACCATATGTTGATCTACCTGCTGCCTAAAACCATTACCTATTCTCTGGACAAAATTCGAAGGACATTTTTTTGGCAAGGAGGGGGGACTAAAAGGAAGTATCATTTAGTTAAATGGAAAAAATATGTAAACATAAGAAAAAAGGTGGGCTTGGGATCAAAGATATCAGGAAAATGAACATTAGTCTTTTTATGCAAATGGTGGAGGAAAGCTAGAGACTGAAGAGGGACTATGGCAAAACATCATTAGATTCAAATACTTGAGATCTGAAGTCGTCTGTACTGTGAGTCACAGACAGTATGACTCCCCAATTTGGACTGATTTGTTAAAAATAAAAAATGTATACTTACAGGGCAGAAAAGTTGAGGTAAAAGATGGTAAGAACACTTTATTTTGGTTGGATTCTTGGAGTTATAATAAACCTCTAGCCATCCTGTTCCCTGAATTATTCAAGATCTGTGAACAGCCAAGAGCTTCTGTAGCTCAGGTTAAGTTGAATCCTAGGTCCTTAACATTTACCAGGTGGCTGGTAGATGATTTAAGGATAAGTTGGAACAACATCTTGAAGGATGTGCTTGATTTCAGTTGATAAATGAGACGGACTTAGTCAAATGGAAACTTGGGGGGAAAGATAATTTTTCTGTCAGTTCTGTATATAACTCTTTAACCAGCAACGATGCTGGTCTAAAGATGGCAATGGGCCCCGATCCCCGTCCCCGTCCCCGCAGACTTAGTAAGAATTGCGTTATTCATGACCAACCAGATTTTTTTTTCCAGATTTTCTTGGCTGGGATTCTCGTCCCCAACCAAGATCAAGATTTTTCTCTGGTTGGTCGTGAATAACGCAATTCTTACTAAATATAATTTGATTAAAAGAAAATGGAATGGAAACCCTTTGTGTCTTTTCTGCAATGAAAATGAAAGTGTGGCTCATCTCTTCTTTCAATGCAGTATGGCCAGAACTGTTTGGGCAGTAGTTGCTCATTCTATTGGGGCTAATAATATCCCCAGATCCTTGCAACAATGTTGGGCCTGGTGTGAGCATTGGCTCCCGGCCGGTAAAAAGTTTCATACCCTAGGAATTGCTGCAATTTGTTGGAGTATTTGGAAAGTTCGATATAGTATCTGTTTTGAAGGCAAAAAGGTTTCCAGTCTGATCACAATTATTTGTATGGCTTGCTCACTCACGTGTTACTGGGCAGGTCTGTTCATGGAAGCTGATAGAGAGGCTCTAGTGGCTGGGGCAAATACGAAGTTGGCGATTGCATGGAAGCTTCTGACCGAGAAATCAAGGAAGAAGACTCCACTTCTGTTGAAGGACGATGAGGAAGATGGTCAGAACAGCGGTGCCTGAGAAGTCTGTCATCCTCGTGGTTTGCTGCCTACTGGGTGATCCTGTGGAAGATCTGTGGATTGTTCTTTTGCAAAATGTAGTTGGTCTTTATCAGCTCCTTTTGTGTGGTCTGTTTCAGCTCATCAAACTGTTAGGCTTCCTGTGTCATGTATGGCTGGCATTATCATGTTTTTTCTTCTATTCCTGTCTCCATCTGTAAACTCTAACAATGTATTTCCATTGCTATCAATGGAAATGGGGAAGGTTCCTTGTGTCAAAAAAAAATACTCATGTCTTGCATTCACATTTTTACTGATGCAAGACAGACCCAGGTCCTAAAACCATAATTTTACAGATAACACACCACTACTAGGAAGAAAGACAATTGCAGCAGACCAATAGTTCTTGTTGAATGACCATGCATGGCATCCATCTCAACAACCACAAAGGCAGAGCACCAAATAGACAGCATAGCCATCCTGAATATCATAGTCCGCCAGGGTACGGCTACCCTCCAGCTGCTTGCCAGCATAGATGAGGCGTTGCTGTATGGGCTGATGGCCTTCCACCTCATAGATCTTCACCTTGACATTGTCAATGGTATCTGAGCTCTCAACCTCAAGAGTTAGGGTCCTTCCATCTAGTGTCTTCACGAAGAGCTGCATCGTGCCTCTTGGAGACGGGTGGAGGACAAGGAGAAGGGTGGACCATAGTCACATAAAACGGGTTCACCACCTTCGACCCTCGACCCGGGTTCGTCGACCCCGACCCAGATTCACGGGTTCATTTTCGACCCAAAGTGTAAAAATCTCTCGCAAGTAGCGTACCACGTACCGCGACCCCGTACCTCGACCCTATCGACCCAGAAACTTTGTGACTATGGGGTGGACTCCTTACAAATCTTCAGGTCAGCCAAGGTACGGTGGTCCTCCAGTTGTTTGAAGGCAAAGATGAGGCACTGTTGACCCCTGGGAAAGCCCTCAGTATCTTCAATCTTGGCCGTCAAGTTGCCAATAGTATCTAAGCTGCCAACCTCAAACTACCCGCAGCGGGTACTCTAAAGGGTTAGAGTATGAATATAGATTAAAAACTGCTGCACTGGGTACTCTAAAACAATACTCCATCTTTTCTCTCACTCTATATTTAGAGTGGTACAGTGCTTACTCTATAGTGGGCAGTGACGGGCCCCACTAGCCAAACAAAGGAAAAAATGTTATAACTCACAAACCAAAAATCCAAATTAAATTTCGATTGCACCATTAAATTCGTCTCAATAAATCCTTCAAAACTAGATCACACATGGATATATTTAGATAAAGTGGCAAGTGAGTCCCGCAGTGGATAAAGTGGATAGAGGATGATATAGATGATGGATGGGTGCGGGAGAATTGAGTATAGAGGAGAGAATCTTGCTGACTAGAACGTATAGAGGATGAATATAGAGGTCCATGAGTGCGGATAGCCTCAAAAGTGATGGTCCTGCCTGCCAGCGTCTCCACTACAAAGATTTGCATCTTTTCTTGGAGGTCAAGCGTGGATTCATGCTGGATCCCATAATCTGCCATTGTAAGGCTGTCCTCTAGCTGCACTCCGTCAAAGACAAGGTCGTATTGTTGCTGAATATTTGCCTTCACAGTATACAAGGTATCTGATGGGTGGACGCTGAGGCAGATTGTCCTGCCAGTGGGGCTCTTCACAAAGATCTGCATTCGGAATGAACACACCAAACACCATAAATTTTTAAGTCAAAAATGCTTTCTTCCAGTTTTTATTTAGGCTATACAACAATGCACAAAAAAATGCCAACAATTCCAACAGATAGGCAGGTAGAAGTAAGAACCCGTTATCTCAAAAACAGGCAGCAAGAAGAAACGATTGAGGTTTGTGCTCATTTAGCAACATGGCGAACGCAATGAACCCAAACTTTAAGAACTCCTTGCTCCAATTAAACCCCTCAAAACGTCAGATACTAACGTTACTAGAAGTAGCATTAGCGGGAGACAAACGATTGATAGGGACTGCAGGAATGAGTCCAAGAACACAACTTTGCTCTGAGCCAATGCTAAGGACAAGTAGTGTGGAAAAGTGTAAGGGGGCAGATCGCCTTTATATGCTCTTACCTTGGAGAGGGGCGGTGGGTGGTGAGGGGCGGCGCTGCTTCCCGGTGGGCGGATAGAGCTGGCGGCGATGGGAGGGGGGAATGGTGGCGCACGAGATGGGGAATGGCGGTGCACGAGATGGGGGCGGCGCACGAGATGGGGAATGGCGGCGGTCAAACCCTAGCCGCCATGGCTCCCCTCGCTCTGCGTAGCGAGGGCGGGTCCGAGAGCGGGCGAGCAGATTGAAAACGGGAGACGACGAGGGAGGAGGCGGCTACGGCTACTGAAAACTCCGTCTCTGCTCCGCGGGTGACAGCAGGCCGGCCTTCCGCTTCCGAGGCCCATTATTGAAGCGTACAATTTGGGCCCGTTCGGGTCTCCGCCCGTTTCACGGCCCGCCTGTTATTCCTTTGGCCCAGCACGCGCATCCGCTCCCTTCAACGGCCGCGGTCTTCTCCACAACCCACATGCAATGGTTTGGCTGCACTTGCACTCGCGAAAGTCCGCTTTTTCTCTCTGAACTCTAAAACCGAGCAAAACACTTTCCTCAACTTTTAAAACCGTTCATCTTACCTCCCTGACCATGTTATAAGCGGTTTTGAAGGTGGTTTTATCATTTTCTTTTTTATTTATTTTAGTTGAATCTTTGAAAAATCATAGTAAATCATAGAAAAAAATATAAAATAGAAAATCTAATTTCGTTGGACTCTACATGAGTAGATCTAAATAGTGAACATATAATATGATATGTTTTAATACAAAGTTTTTGTTGTGACATTAGATTTATGCTTTTATGTAATTAATTGGAATAATTCATAGCTACAGTTCTATGGCCCAATTGTGATGAAATTTTTATGGTGGACTAATTATTGTATGATTGAACTGTAATAAAATTTCATACTCATTCGATCATGTATAGCTTAGTTATAGATTTATTTATATTTAACAAGCATAAACCTAAATAAAATCTATAACTAAGTTATACATGATCCAATGAGTATAAAATTTTTACTATAGTTTAAGCATATAATAATTAGCCCATCATAAAAATTTTACCATAATTGGATCATAGAAACTGCAGCTATGAATTATTCCATTTAATTACGAAAAAGCATATATCTAAAGCCACAACAAAAACTTTGTACTAAAGCATACCATATTATATGTTCACTGTGTAGATCTACTTATGCGGAGTCCAACAAAATTAGATTTTCTATTTTATGATTTTTCTGTGATTTACTATGATTTTTTAAAGATTTAACCGAAATAAATAAAAAATAAAAAGACAAAACCGCCTTCAAAACCGCTTATAGCAGGGCCAGGGAGGTAAGATGAGCGGTTTTAAAAGTTGAGGGAGGTGTTTTGCTCGGTTTTGGAGTTCAGGGAGAAAAAGCGGATTTTCGCGAAAGTTGAGGAGGTAACGTTGACTTTTTCCCTTGCACTTCGATCCATGTGTGTTAAGTGGATTGTGTGAACTGTGAACGTTAGGTAGAGCCTGTTTGGCAGGTTCCTCTCTGGCTCCGGCTATGGCTCCTTCAAAGCCAAACATTTTTCTAAAGGAGCCGTTTATCAGTAAAAAGCAGAGGAGCCCCACAATGGCTCTGGCTTTTCCGGAGGAGCCATGCCAAACCCCCTCTTATTTTCTACTTCTATTCATCTCAATGCATATAAATTAATGTGAATATGAATGTAGCCAAACAAGATCTAAAAATGAAAAACTATCATCAAACTTCGCTGACATCTTTCACATTAAGACATGACTTAGGTTGTAGTGGTAGAGGGCAAATGTCAATAGGGGACCATTTACACTTTAATTGCACAATTAGATTAGCAGATGAAGAATCTATCCTAGGCCGACCAAGAACCAGTCTGCAGTCAGGTGAGATAGCCAGGCAGCCGGCCGCGTAATACAGCCGACTTGCTGGCTGTAAGGGTTTTTTTGCAGTCTTCTCTCAGTCTACCCATATAGTAGTTAGTTTTTCACTATTAATACATGACTCACTAGTCTCTCTCATAGAGTTTCTTGGTTCTTATACACAAGCCGGCTGTAAGCTTACATCCCGCTGCTCCTCTCTCTCCTCTCCTCTCCTCCACCTTAGCATTTAGTCAGCTTACAGCTTATTATTATACTTGCTCTAAAAGTTTCACCCCCCATGAAAGTAATTTTATTCTATAAAATTTTGATCATCTCCCTTCATTAATATTGTGCAATGTCAGTGTATTGGTTAGATTTGTAGTATATTTAATGTCTTTAAAATTCTGATGAAATCTTCATTGACACTAGCCTAACTGCACCACTCGCTGCTATACAAGGAACAGTTTTAGGAGATACACACCCGTGGCGGCATCGGAGCGGCAAATAGCAGGCGTGAGGGACAGCCACGAAGGGTGACATGAGCACAGCGGAAAGGAGGTGCAGCGGCGGAAGGAAGAAGCACTGGATCTAGTATGAAACGATGATGGGCTCCATAACATTGAATCCATGGTTTCCTCACGCGTTGGACCAAGAGTCGATTTCCACCTTTTTCTTCTTTATAATTCTCCACTTACATCATCAAAACAACGACGTGACAGTCTAATTAATGCTGGTAGTGTTTAGATGGTGTAAAAGTTGGTGTAAAATTCCTGTAGCACTTTTCGTTGTTATTTGGTAAAATTTATCCAATCATGGACTAACTAGGCTTAAAAGATTCGTCTCGACATTTACAGACAAACTGTATAATTAGTTATTTTTTTACCTATATTTAATACTCCATGCATACGTCTAAAGATTCGATGTGACGGGAAATCTTGTAAAATTTTTGGAAGTTTGAAGGGATCTAAACAGGGCCGCTATGGAAACCAGGATAGTTTTAGGATTGGTCCCAATCATGTCCAAAGCTATACCCTTTCGAGAAAGAGAGCAGTCTATTGTTGGAGAAAGTACTGAACTATGTATGAGTATTTCTCAATCAACTGATGGAAGACAGGCCCAGGGTCTTAACGTACGGCAATGATAGTTTTACTGATACTGCAGCAATACTAATGTCTTGCATTCACATTTTTACTGATGCAGCAAGACACCCAGGGACTCTTGATATAAGATGTCACACATCAACCTACTACAATGACAGTTTTACTGATACTGCAGCAATACTAAGTACTAACGTCCTAGTGTCGGTGTCCTACAACCATATTTTTACAGATTACACACCACTACTGGAAACAAAGACAACTGCAGCGATATAATAGTTATTGTTGAACGACCATACATAGCATCCATCTCAACGACCATAAAGGCTGATCACCATATAGACATCATGGCCATTCTGAATGCCATAGTCCGCCAAGGTACAGCTGCCCTGCAGCTCCTGGCCACGATAGATGAGGCGTTGTTGTATGGGCAGAAGGTCTTTCTTCTCATAGATCTTCACCTTTACATTGTCAATGGTATATGAGCTCTCAACTTCAAGAGTCAGTGTCTCTCCAGTGATTTCCTTCACGAAGATCTGCGTCATGCCTCTTGGAGACGTACCTCCTGGAGATGGGTAGAGGACAAGGAGAAGGGTGGACTCATTACAAATGTTGAGGTCTGCCAAGGTGTAGTTGTCCTCCAGCTGTTTGTTGGCAAAGATGAGACACTGCTGAGCCTTGGGGAAGCCCTCAGTATCTTCAATTCTGTTCTTCAAGTTTCCAATAGTATCTAAGCTGTCAACCTCAAAAGTGATGGTCCTGCCTGCTAGCGTCTCCACTACAAAGATTTGCATCTTTTCTTGGAGATCAAGCGTGGATTTATGTTGGATGCCATAATCTGCCAATGTAAGGTTGTCCTGTAGCTGCTCTCCCTCAAAGACAAGGCAGTATTGTTCCTGAATCTTTGCCTTCACAGTATACACGGTATCTGATCGGTGGACTCTGAGGCAGATTGTCCTGCCGGTGGGGCTCTTCACAAAGATTTGCATCCTGAGTGAACACACCAAACATCACAGATTTTTTAGACAAAATGCTTTCATCCAGTTTTTGTATAGGTTATACAATAATACACACAAAAATGCTAACAATTCCAACATGTAGTAAAAGAATTGTTATCCAAAAAACAGGCAGCAAGAAGAAAAAACTACTGCATAAATACATTGTTTATACATAACAAGGTGTCAGCACTAAGCCTAGCATACAAAGCTAAGCCTTGAGCAATCATTGAAATTAAAAAGATACATGGTTCACTCAGTTTTGTACATTGAAGAGATAACATGAATATGCTGTTTTAATTTAACTGAACACGTTTCTACTGAAATAGAATAGACAACATGCAAAGCCAAATCAGCCAAGAAGACTCTTAACATTACAGAAGCTAGCGCACACTTCAGAGTTGCTACAATGCATTGACCCAATTGAAAAAAAAGAAAAAACAGATTATGCAGCCCTTAATTTCCACCAGCAACTAAAATTAACAGCAGATGCTTTCTACTTGCTTTTGTTTAGGCTATGGGACAATAGCTAAAAACGCAACAACAAAAACAGGCAGTAGAAGAATGAAAACAAATCTACAGTGGCAAAGGATGGCCAGTAGATCTTACAATTTGGACTATATTTGTTTATCATATTATTCATTTATGTACATGAAAAGTAATAATTTTAAAAATAAATAATCTAATTAGTTTGATTCCATGGCAAGGACATATACTAAGAATTCCTATCTAATACTATACTCCATCGTTCTCTAAGCAATTTTTTTTATCTAACTGATCCTAAAATCCAACAGAATATATCAGGGCTCCTATGGGAGCATAGGATGGACAACCCAGGGAAGGATAACCCCTGAAGGGGAATTTCATGGCAGTTCGCTTCCCTGGGCTGAAGTCCCCACCAGGTTTTTGCCCCCTGGATGTTGTTTGGGAACCAAGGGGTAAAATTCCCTGATAACAAAATGTCTCAAAAACTAGAAAAAAGTATTAAAACTCATAAAAAAATGAAAAATATGAGATACTGAGGAAACTGTATCAGTAGCAGAAGGATAATGAAGGACAAAGTAATTAATTCATTTCTCTCCATAGAAACATAGATACTTGATGTTAACGACTCCAGTTCATGCAAAAAATTCAAACCAACATCCATCCATGTTGCTTGATGGCACTTATAAATAAGGTTCTCTCCATCTTTACTACCACACACATAAATAATCCTGTTATCATGAAGCAATTATGGTGGAGACAATTACAAAAAAACTGTTCATGTTCATTTTCTAGATGCATCAATTTCCTGATTATTTCCTTCCTATATTCCAATCTTGTTCCTAGAGCAAATTATCTAACATTTACAAATAGGACAGATCTTAGGTATAGCATATGAGTATGCTGCTAGTTCAGAAATGATTAATGTGTGTAGCAGCTAGTAAGTACCAATTAAATAAGGAGGAAAACACTCAAGAATGGATAAAGGCTTTAAATTCATAGGACAGGCATTGATATAGCGATCAGGCACAATAACTGTATAAAAGAAGAAAAAGAATGTGTAGCAGACAGCAAGTACTAATCAAGAGGGAGAACACTCAAGAATGTAGCATAAGATAATTCAGTGCCTCAAAAAATTGAAGTGGAGATAAAATATGGCAGCTCTATCACAATTTCATGTCTTTTTCTTATAAAAGGAACAGCGATAATGCTAGCTCTATCACAACAACAGTAAGATTGACCAATGAAACAGCTTGCTAGCCAAAAAAAATGATATACTGTCACAATTTCACAAAGATTATGATGCTAGTCAAGTTATGCTACATACACTCACCATGTGAAGTTGTGAACATGTACTGCAGCCTATCTATCCAGATGATTGCACTATCACATGATTCCCTGACTTATTCAGTGTTTATGTGCCAATGACTGGTATTGATCTGAACATAACAACCACAGAACTAAATAAAAGCATATGGTTTAGTTTGTTGGATGAAACACTATAGCATGCATGCCACTGCCACTGCCACTGCCACTGCCACTGCCACTGCCAGAAAACTCAAATCAGAGAACATCCATAGTGCTATGGTTCCACACTAGGCGTTAAATCCTATAAAAAGGCAAGCAGCAGCGAGACAAGCAGCTGGCCTGTGTTCCGAGTAGCGATAGACAACCCAGTGGCTGTCTTAATCAGTCCACATATTCCACCTTGTACACCCATTTGCTATGAACGAAAAGAACAAAATCTAGACTTCATACCTTGGCACTATGCTAGACATAAGTACCAACTCTATACTGGTAGATATATGTTATTTGAGTGAAATAATTAATCAGGTTCCTGCAAACCTAAATGGGTAAATTGTCAAGCAACAAAAGGAACTAGACACGAACTTCGTCAGCCCTTCATGAGGTTTGTGCTGATTTAACAACATGGCAAACGCAATGAACCCAAATTTTCAGAACTCCTTGCTCCAATCAAACCCCTCAAAACGTCAGATACTAACGTTACTAGAAGTAGCATTAGCCGGAGACAAACGATTAATAGGGACTGCAGGAACGAGTCCAAGAACACAACTTCGCTCTGAGTCAATGCTAAGAACAAGTAGTACGGAAGAGTGTAAGGAACAGATCGCCATTATATGCTCTTACCTTGGAGAGGGGCGGCGCTGCTTCCGGTGGGTGGATGGAGCTGGCGGCGATGGGAGCCGGGAACGGGCGGCGCACGAGATGGGGAATGGCGGCGGTCAAACCCTAGCCGCCATGGCTCCCCTCTCTCTGCGCAGCGAGGGCGAGGCCGAGAGTGGGCGAGCAGACTGAAAACGCGAGACGACGAGGGAGCGAGTGCTACGGCTACGGGAAAGGAAGGAACCCGAAGCGTACAATTTGGGCCCGTTCGGGTCTCCGCCCGCTTCACGGCTCGCCTGGTATTCCTTTGGCCCAGCACGCTCATCCGCTCCCTTCAACGGCCGGTCTTCTCGAGTGCATTTGCACTTCATTCAATCCACACGTGTGTGAAATGGGGAACAGGAAGTGTCTTCTTTCCCCTTCTCGAACCCTCTCGCTTAGCTACAGTTAGGAGGGGCGACAAGCGGGCGTTTCTTGCTCCCGCCGGCGAGATTGCCGTTCCCTTTCGCATCCAGCGGCCTCCGGGGCCTAGGATGTATGGGGAACGGCGGTTCTCTGACCGGCGGTGTAGATTAGACCTATACAGGAGTAGTTTTCCCAGCAGTGCTTGGTCGGTGGAGGCGGCGCCGTGGTTACGGAATAAGTTTCTCCTGGCCTTCCTCCACCTCGCTGTCATGGTCTCCGGTGGCGGCAGTGGGCCGGTGAGGTGGGAGCCGAGCGGATCTGGAGTTCCAGTGGGTTCTTCGATCTGTGTCGGTTTTTTCTTTCCCTGGCGGTGTTTCGTCGGTGGAGGTGGCGCCGTGGTTGCGGAATAACTTTCTCTTGGCCTTCCTCCATCTCGCCGTCAAGGTCTCCGGTGGTGGCGGTGGGCCGGTGAGTTGGGTGCCATGCGGATCTAGAGATCCTGTGGCTTCTTCAGTCTGCATCGGTTCTTCTTTTGGTGTTCCGTGCTGTCGGCTGCCAGCGGCTATGGTGCACAGGAGACCGAGCTCGGATGCGGCTTGTCGACTCTGTGAGGCGGCGGGTCCGGCGGCTTTGTCCCTCTTGGATGCTGTGATGGCTGTGGTGTCTACGTTAAGCAGGCGAGTGGATCGAACTCCTGTTCCCTTCGGCGTCGGTCGATGGCGAGATTCGGTCCAAGATCAGAGGAACCTAGGGTGCGTCCCCGGCCGATGGATTTTCAGCGTTGGCTCCATCTATTGCGGCTCAGCTCAAAGCCTTTGTGCGAAGGGGTTTTCTCTGATTCGGGGTGGCCATGGTGTTTCCTTCATCGGCGGCGGCTAGCGTTGGTTCGACGGTGGCGGTTGGCGATGGAGTGCCCTGGCGATTTTTGGAAGCACAGGGTCCAGGGTCCCATTGCAATTTTTATTTTTGATAGGGGCCTCTGTGCAAGTAGGTTGGGACAGCTGTCCATGTATCTTTTGCATACGTACCTGTATTTGTATGGAACTGTGTATATTTTCCTTACCTAGAAATACAGATACGTATTATAAAAAAAAATCCACACGTGTGTTGAGTAGATTGTCGCCAGCTCGTCCGTCCATAGGCGTCGTATGCATTTACAATCAGTGGGTCGTTAATTTTCTTGACTGGATCGAATAACTGCTTATATATGCGTGACAAAGGTGGGAGGTGGATGCATGGCGTAGGTTTCTATGAAGTGTTTTGTGTTTCATCTTACTTTTCTATTTAGATCACATTATACATTTCATTTTTTACTTTTTGTTTTCTATCCTTGCTTCTCTTTTCCTTTCTCCTATTTTTTCTTCTGCACTTGTTAGGTGTGATGTCCATGTAGTATACATGTGATGTTTAATGGTGTATTTTAAGATGTTCACATAGTATAAATAAGTTGTTGTATAATTATTTTTGGCTATTCACAGACTACCTATGTAACCTATGATATGTTTTATAGTATATTTTAGGTTCTTCAAATAGTATCATGTCATGTTCTTTATTTTCTCTAGATTTTTATTTTTTTATTATTTGTTACTTTACTCTAATTTTGTAGTTTATTTTTAATTTCATTTTTTACTTTTTATTTTTTCTGAATTTCATGAGATATATGTGATGTTCATGTACCATACATGTGATATTCTATGCTAAATTTTATGATGTTCACATAGTATATATGTGACTATGATGTATTTGTTTTGCCTTATGCTTTGTTTTATTATTAGTTTTTTTTATTCATGTTATCTATGTATCTTTAATTATTCACATAGTATCTATAAGATTCTCTGTAGTATTTTCAGGTTATTTGAGTAGTATATCCATGTGACATCTTTTTATTTTCATCTATTGCATGCCTTTTTCTTTTAATTATTTATTTTCTCTTATGTTTTGTTTTATATTTTATTACTTTTTTTATTTCTATTTAAGTTTTTTATCGTTTTACTTTTTTCCTAGTGTAATTTTTTTCTCTATTTTCATCGATATTATAACACCATTTACATGAACCTAATATTTTACTCTTCTAAATCTGGAATATTGTTCTTGTGAATCTAGAACATTTTGCTTATTAAGACGGAACATTGTTTTTGAAACCTAGAACATCACCTATTTTGCATATAAAAGAGAATGTTCTATCATCATGAAATAAACGTTTGTTGATACAATTTTATCTAAATTCATCCATGTGGGATCTTAGTTTGAAGGATTTATTCTAAGAAACACAACAATATAATCAGAATTTTATTTAGATGCATGGTTTAGTAGCTATATCTTTTTTAAGTTCTAAAAAATATGACGTCAACACGTCCATAAACTTTGTTACCATGCATGCAGTGTCCACAGAAGCCAATGCTTGCTGTGATGCTTTATTCCTACGTGGGCTTGGGCCGCTGCATTGTTGGTATTTTTTAACGTATACAGAAACAATCTGCAAGCGCATGGATATACCATTCTACCATTTCATCCAGAAGTAATCAGGGTATCGTGATTTATATTTTCCCAAGGGAAGGCTTAGGTGTAAAAGTCTTTATTAGGTACATGAACAAGATAACAAGTTGTATAATATACCAAAGTTCATAGCAGGAGTAAGCCATGATACAAATATGGATAGTGTGACACACACAAGCCAATCTCAAGAATGAATATAAGAATAAAGAATAAAACCTAAAGAGGAGCAAGCATACAAGATCCTAGTGTTGTTATGCAAAGATTAATAGATGATTATACAAATACATTATGGACTTAGTTCTAAGCACCTAGGCATTCGGGGAGACAAAACGAGCACTGGTCTGCTAGCAAGCGCATAAGGCAATTTAGACTCCTACACTGTACCCGAACGTAGGGGGATTATAAGAGATGGGCAAGATTGTCACCATCTGTTGCCTACCCACTCTTCCTTGGAGTACAGTCATATTCAAAGGTAACCAAAAGCTTAGACACTACGTCTACACTACCGATTACTACTCTAGCGTCGGCCAGGAACTTCTGTCTTCATCAGGAGTCCTCTACTAGAGCATTTGTTACTAGAACAAACAACGAACCGCCACCGTAGCTCAGATCGACTAGCCTAAACATGTATGTTGCATAACTAGTTGAGCATAGAGATTCACACACTAAACTAGTAGCATATGAACTTAGCTTTGAATCATAAGCATAGCAACAACGATATATTGAGAGCAAGGCCATAAGGGCGTCGATGATATTTGCCATACCGAACAACTCTCAGAAGTCCAAGCTCTCCAACTAAAGCTCTAGCCTAGCTCCAAATACTACAAAAGGAAAAAGTACAAAGTGTAGAGAGGGAGAGAGGCTCCAAGTCTGGTGTGTGTTAGAGTGGGAGCCTCTCCTCTCCTTTTATAGCAGCCTAATGGTCAGTTTGCAGGGGGAATATTCCTCAGATCCGCACATAACAGCCTTGGGGGTGTAATGACAAGGGCCCACCCACAGGCGGGGCGCTGGCGATGCATTCAAGGGGTCGGGTGACACTTGGCTGAGCCCAGCTGGCGCCTTCCTGCAACCGCGTTCTGTGGGTGAAAGGTCCTAATATGGCTAGAGAGGGTGAATAGTCTATTTAAAAATGTATAAAGTCACTAGAGCAATTTGATTAGTATGACAAACGGCGTAATGCAATTTTACTCTAGCTCTACAAGGGTTGCAAGCCACCTATCCAATAATTCTAGTTACTATGATCACTACTATGTCACTACTCACTAAGAGCTCTCAACAAGTCTACACTAAAGAGCTCCACTAGGTGACACTAAACTAGCAAGCAACACAAACTCTCAAAACTAATTATACTAAAGAGCTTGCTACAACTAGTTTGCAAAAAAGTAATGGAGTGAGCAAGATTGTTATAAAACCACATAGAGGAGTGAACCAATCACAATATGAATGTCAATTCAATTACCAGGAGAATACCAAAGGCAAGAGACAAGCGATTTTTCTCCCGATGTTCACGTGCTTGCCGGCACGCTAGTCCTTATTGTGTCGACCGACACTTGGTGGTTCGGCGGCTAAGTAGTGGTGGATGATGAGCTACAAGAAGGGATAGTGGGAGCAATAACAATTGGTTCATAAAAAGATTCATCGATTATGTCACATGTTATGCCCACATCACATGATACTATCACCCTTTCATTATCTTGTTCAAGAAGCAAGGAGTGAGCCTTTTTAAGCTTGGTGTGAGCTTTGCCAAGCTTCTCATAGGCTTCCACTAGCCTCTCTTGAGTAGCATTGAGGTCATCAAAGGATGACTCAAGAGCACTAAGCTTCTTTTGCAATTCTTTGCACTTCTTGCTCTTCTTGTTAATTATTGAGTCGGCTTGTTCTAGCATGTTCATTAGTTTTTCATTAGAGAATTCATCATCACTATCATTTTCACTTTCACTATCATCATTTTCACTCTCATCATATTTTACCTTAGAGCCCTTGGCCATGAAGCATGATGAGGTGTCAAATAGTGAAGGCTTGTTGTTGATATCAACACTTGCTAGAGCCTTCTTCTTGGATGCCTTGTCATCATCACTTGAATCATCATCGGTGGAAGCATCACTATCCCATGTGACAATATAGGATCCACCCTTCTTCTTCTTAAAGGTCATCATCTTCTTCTTCTTTTCCTTCTTTTCTTTCTTTTCTTTCTTGTTCTTGTTCTTCTCATTATCCTTATTGTCACTATTGTATGGACAATCCACCACAATATGATCAGGACTCTTGCACTTGTAGCACAATCTTGCATACTCCTTGTTCTTAGAGTGGTCTCTTCTCTTTCTCATACCATAGCCCTTCTTCTTCATCATCTTGCCAAACTTGCAGACAAAGAGAGCTAGTGCTTCATCATCACTATCATCATTGGAGAATTCATCATCACTTGATTCTTCTTTCTTAGCCTTATCCTTGCTCTTGTTCTAGGAGGGTGTGCCACCGGCCTTGAATGCCACACTCTTCTTCTTCTTGTCTTCCTCCTTCACAATCTCTTCACCTTCACTATTGTATTGGTCCTCGGTCATCACATCACCAAGCACCTCATTTGGAGAGACATCCTTCAATCCTCCTTTAAAGATGACAATTCTCAAAGTCTTGAACCTCTTTGGCAAGCATATCAATAACTTGTGAGAGAAGTCCTCATCCTTCACCTTCTCACCCAAAATCTTGAGATCATTGACGATGACTTATAGCCTATAAAACATCTCCGGAATGGATTCATCATCCTTTATCTTGAAGTTTGATAGCTTGTCTTTGAGCATATAGAGCTTGTCACTTTTTACCATTGAAGTGCCCTCATATGTTTCTTCTAGTCTCACCCAAACTTCACTTGTCTTCTCAAGATCTTTGATTTGTTCAAACACCTTTGAATCAATGCCATTGTATATTGTGTTGAGTGCCATGGTATTGCATTGTTTGTTGACCTTGTCATTGTCAGTGAGATTGTTAGGGTCAAGAATTATAAACTCATTCTCTACCACATCCCACACCTTGTCATTGATTGAAACAAGGTACATCTTCATTTTTCTCTTTCAATAGTCAAATGATGTGCCATCAAAGAACGATGGTTCACCCCCAATATGGGTGAACATAATTTGAGCCATCTTTTAGCACCGAAGGTTGTTAAGCCTTGATAAAATGGTGACCATGGCGCTGATACCACTTGAAAGATCCTAATATGGCTAGAGGGGGGTGAATAGCCTATTTAAAAATCTATAAAGTCACTAGAGCAATTTGATTAGTATGACAAACGGCGTAATGTAATTTTGCTCTAGCTCTACAAGGGTTGCAAGCCACCTATCCAATAATTCTAGTTACTATAATCACTAGGCACACAATGGCTATGTCACTACTCACTAAGAGCTCTCAACAAGTCTACACTAAAGAGCTCCACTAGGTGACACTAAACTAGCAAGCAAGACAAGCTCTCAAAACTAATTACACTAAAGAGCTTGCTACAACTAGTTTGTGGGAAAGTAATGGAGTGAGCAAGATAGTTATACAGCCGCGTAGAGGAGTGAACCAATCACAATATGAATGCCAATTCAATCACCGAGAGAATACCAAAGGCAAGAGACAAGCAATTTTTCTCCTGAGGTTCACGTGATTGCTAGCACGCTAGTCCCCGTTGTGTCGACCAACACTTGGTGGTTCGATGGCTAAGAGGTGTTGCACGAACCTGGTCCACACAATTAGAGACCGCAAGAACCTATCCACAAGTGAGGTAACTCAATGACACAAGCAATTTACTAGAGCTACCTTGCGGTGCTTCGCCGAGGAAGTTGCAATACCCCTCACAAGATCACCGGAGTCGGCCACGAACAATCACCAACACATGCCAGACTTTTACCACTTCTCCAAGCCATCTAAGTGGTGGCAACCACCAAGAGTAACAAGAAATCCACAGCCACAATGATCCCCAAGTGCGACTAGATGCAATCACTCAAGCAAATACACTTAGAATCACTCACAATCTCACTATGATGATGAATCAATGATGAAGATGAGTGGGAGAAGTTTGCTTAGGCTCATAAGAATGTCAAATATGTCAAAGTACCAAGAGAGAGAGAGAGCCCCAAGCCAGCCACCAACTATTTATAGACGGCCAAAACAAATAGATCTGTTGGCTCTACCGCGGGCTGATCGAACGCTGCGACTAGGCGCTGCCCTGCGTCCGGTCGGGTGAGTCTGGTCACCCAATGGCTGCCACACGTCCCCCCATTTGAACCAGAGCCACCCGATCTCAATGGTTGTCGGTGTCTAGAACCGCGCCCTAGACACCAAGACGAGTAAATTTGTATCTGCGCGTCTAGGCCCGGATGGTGTGCAATGCGAACACAAGGGTTTATACTGGTTTGGGCAAAAATGAACCTACGTCCAGTGGATTCTGTTGCTGCTCATGTTGCCTTGCACTGGAGTGCTCGTAGTAGGGGTTACAAGCTTTCGAGAGAGGGTGCGAATTCCATGTCTCTATGGTGGTGTGTGAGTTTTAGTGCTTGGTTAGTGAAGTGTGTTTTCAATCAGGTGGTCACCCTAGATGTGGCCCCTGCCTCCCCTTTTATAGTTCCCAAGGGGAGGGCTCAGGTTACATTTGTGGTAAAAAGGTGAAAGGGGAAAAATTGAAAGAGAAAAACAAAAGGTGGCCTTGGGTGTGGCTGCTTTCTTCCTTATCCGGCGTGAGCAGTTTACCCTATAGAGCAGAGGTGCAATGGGCGTCGAGTTTTCAGCCTCTCCGTCCACTGGTGCAACGCGTTGTGGCCACGCTTTGTCCTGTGTGCTTTTGTACCGTCGAGGATGGGCGGTGCATGCACCTGGATTTGCGTAGAGAGAGGGGGTTAGGTATCACAGTTGTCGTTACCCCATTGCTGCAGAGGCATGGACACTGTCATGGTGAAATGACTGGGGTCATGTCGAGTTGTACCATGGCTCCCATGCCCCCATTACTGTGCATAGTCATGTGTGTCCCATCGTTGGGAATGGGTATTGTGGTGGGGACCCACGTGACTCCTATTTGTGCCCGAGACCATGACGTGGCTGTCGGGCGAGGCAGAGAGATATTGCGAGGGAGTCAGGTGCTTTGATGATGTCATGAGGGCTCGGGTGAGGCAGAAATTGCTCCTGAGGGGTTGGCCTCGCCTGAGGCCTTACGGAAGGGCTCGGGCAAGGCGGGAACCAGCCCTAAGCCTCAGACGACTTAACAGCTAACACGCTATTAATGCCCTTGGTTGGGTATGCCTAATATCGATACCTGATAGTAGCCCCCAAGCCTGTGGAGGAGTGTGGCACTCCTTTAGAGGCTTGAGCATGATTGGCCGTTGTTTGCGTGACATGGGGCCTATTGTCAGTTTGATTTGGGAGAATTCGTTCGGTGGGTACGCGCGAGCACACCCGCCAAGTGTAGCCCCTGAGGCCTTGGAGGGGTGAGGTATCCCTTCAAAGGCTTTAAATTGAGTGGACCCATCTGAGAAAGATGAGGCGTCATGCTGGGTTGCGGTTACTATGGCGTCTCGCGTCCCGGTGTGTGGGAAGGTGGAGAGGCACCTTGATCTTTACACGCGTGGGGGGCTAGGCACTTGGCACCTGCTCAGTCACCCCGTATGGCATTATAAATACTGATGCTGGCAGATCACGGTAACCCTATAGTTCTTCTTAGTCTCCACCTAGCGGCCAGCGGTTTCCTTGTTCCTCCCTCACCGCGTCCTCCTCCTCCCTCCTTCACGATGGAGTCGAACAAGGCTCCACCGGTGACGCAGCCAGAGATGGGAGGTCTATTCGATGTCGCATGCTAGGGCAAGGGGTGATCTCCTATGCCGAGGGTAGGAGACACCTACTTCTAGATGGGTCATTTGGATCCCCTTTGGCGTAGCCACCGGCCGTTGCGCCAGTGGTCCCAGCCGCGGTGGCAGACGGGGAGGTAGAGAGGCTCGAGGAATGCCTAGAGGCCTCTCAAGCCACACTCGAGGTGGCAGAGCAGGAGGTGCAGTCCGTCCATGACCAACTGGTGACTGCGGACGGCCGGGTGGCTAGTAAGTTTTTTCTCACCATTCTTGTTGATCTGTTTCTTCTTATTCTCCTGCTCATTCTGTCACGCGTGGGGCAGAGCTAGAGTCAAAGCTGCTAGTGCTTCGGGAGGCGGTGGATGCTACGGCGGGTTACGTCCATGCCCGTGGCAGGAGCCGGGAGGAGCGCCTTCTTGACATCCCCAACTGCGTCCGAGATGCGGTGGAGCTCGGTATCCATCGTGGGGGCAGTGGTAGCCCTGACGGTGGCGTAGGTGCGGTCAGGGCACATGCTCCACCACTTGGTAGGGCTTCTAGAGGGATAGGAGCTGGCCAACCATGATGGGTCCTGGGAGGATTTCGACGAGGCAATTGATGCCATTGTCGACCTGGTTCCTGCCGAGGAGATCATCGAGAAGGCAATCGGGGGCCTGGGGCCCTAAGCGACGGCCAACATCAAGGTTGAGCCTTGCTGGCCGGCATTCTTTGCCAAGCTCTGAGGATACTGACATCGAGGCCACCTTGATCCCTACCTAGGATAGATCTCGCATTTCACATTAGTAGTAATATTGTAAAAAGACTTATGATATCTTAATGAATTGTGTGTTTTGTTAATGCGAGTTCCCGTGCACTTTTAGTGATGTCATGGGGTGTGACCATTCATTGGGTCATGGTGCGAGTGTAGCCCCTGAATCCCCGCTCGATGCAGGGGTCTGATCAGCAGGCCTCCCGTCTTTGATTTGGCCCCTCGCGTGTTCTTCCATGGAACGAAGGGGGTGAGCTAGACCATGCTATCCTCGTTGGATGAACCATGGCGCTCGGTGAGCTGTTAGTGGGTCGGTCTAAGTGGATGCCCGATCCCATCCGCTGGGCGCTGACTGGTGGTCAAGCTGGTGACACACTCCAAATTCTCAATGGTTGATTCATATAGTTCTCGGGGCCGTCCAACCGGTCCTGAGGGCTCGCTGCTTTTCATCAAGGAATACCATGAATCTGACATCCATTAGGACTCAAACATGGGTCAGAATGCTCTCGGTGCCTGCGTGCAGGGGTACTGGCCACTAGTGCGCCCATTCCTCGCTATCCCTAACTCTAAGTACCCTGGGGCGACTATCGAACCCACGATGAGCCAGCCTTTGAACCCCTAGACCGTAAATGGTTCGTTGGAGCGTATACAGCTCTGTACCTCATTCTTACCTGCCGAGGCCCATGATTAGCCCATGGAGCGGGAATGCGCCCGAGTCCTGCATGGTGGTAGGATAACGTAGGCGTGGCATGTGAGACGGATGGTGTGAGGTGACGGGGCAGATTTTTAGGAGGCGTGCGCATGGTTACCAAGATATCAGGGACATGATGAGATGTTCATATGGCCGCAATTAATACAGGTGGTTGGGGCCTCAAATCGCTCTGTCTCCCCTCTTTTTTACCTGGTGGGTTCCCCTTCCCTCGCACACCTTTGTTCTCTGCCTTCCTCGCGTTCGTGTTTCCCATCTGCCTCAGTAAGCAAGAGATAGAAAGAGAGAGAGAGAGATAGATAAAGAACTCATGCCACAGCCACCGTCACCGCTATTATTGTTGGAGTGCTTTCTTGCTCTCTCGATGGATCCATGGGGATGCTCTAGCTTTACCGATAAGATCGCGTCGTGGCCCATCGAGGATGGGCTCCTCCGTCTAGTGACGAACACTGCACAGCCAGAGTGGATCATCCCCGGCAATGAAGACGAGCTGAACCCCCCACCAGCTATGTCGTCAGCTTTGCGCACTTCCATGAGTGGGGGTTCGGGACGCTGGTGAGCGACTTCTTCCATGGGCTTCTCCACCACTATGGGATTGAGCTACAGAATCTCAACCCTAACTCAATTCTGAAGATCGTGGTTTTTGTCACCCTATGTGAGGGCTATCTAGCATCAATCCCAACTTCACCCTATGAAAGTACTATTTCTACACCATCGTCTTCTACAAGACGATGAGGAGGGGCGAGACGATGCCGGTGCGCATCGGCAGTTGTGCGATCTAGCTTCGCCAGAGCCGGGCGAATGGGTACATCTCCATGAAGGGGTCGTCGTCCAACAAGGGGTGGCACAGAGGTGGTTCTACCTCATGAGCGACGCTGACGTGCCCTGCCTCCATACACCGGTCGCTACTTCAAAGTAGCACCAGCGCACTGGGGCTACAGTCCTATCGCCGCCGAGAAGGAGAAGATCAACACCCTCCTCTAGGCGGTCAAGCGCCTGGTGAATCAGGATGTAACTAGGGTTAGGGTTATTGTCGCGTTCCACGAGAGGAGGGTATTGCCGCTGATGCGGCGGGCACGCCGGCTGGACGAGATGGTGCCAAATGTGCCCCTCGAGGGGATTGTGCTTGTGATGGAGGAGCTCAATCACGAGGAGATCAAGAAGTGCATCAAGTTGGCGCTTGGGAGCATTGCTTCTGACGCCGCCCTTGACCTTCACCCGCTGATGCGTCCTGATGACAACTTCATCGAGATGGTGAGCACCCCCCACCTTCCCCTTCCCCCCTTTTTCCCTTAAGTTTTTTGCGTTTCTTTCCATCGCCTGACCCGGGGCTCGGGCGGTTGCAGGGGAATCTCTTCTTGGTCTTTGACTTCAACCCACCCCTTCCTGAGGACGCGACCCAGAAGATGTGGAACCGGGCTCACGCCGAGGGGGGTGAAGAAGAAGAAGGACGAGGAGAAAAAGAAGAGGGCTGGCAAGGCCAAGAGGAAGGAAGAGCGCTAGAAGCGCTGGAGGATGCAGCGGGAGGCTAGAGAAGAGGAGGAGGAGTTGAGCGAGGAGGAGGATGACGAGGATCACGATGATGAGGGGGCCCACCCATATAATTAGCTAGACTCTGTGGTCGAGGAGGGGGAACAGCTCGATGGGTCATCCCTCTCGATCAAGGGGTGGACACCGCAGGCTCAGCTGCTACTCCACGAGCTAGAGGACCCCGACCTCGGGGAAGCCGTGGTGGCAGCAGGTGGAGGAGGAGAGCCCCTGGGGTCGAAGGGTTGGCCTGCCCTGAGAGGACGGGGGATCCCGACCCCAGGAGATGGTGGGGTCGCCACCGCCACCCCCTTAGGCCAGCGTGGCCAAGACGGCAGCGACCGAGAAGAGGCCCTGCCCTGTGACGCCAAGGTCAGGCCTAGCGGGCTGGCGTGGAAACGTTCTCATCCCATGACGCAGAGGTAAGAAGTGTCCTTTTGTGTTGTTTGTTTGTGCTAAGATCACTAATGCTTGTCGTCCTACAGGAGAGCTCAGTCCGATGCCCCCTGCTTGCGTCATAGAAGGCACTGAGGCGGCACGGCCAGGTCTCAATTGGTGGTGTCATGGGCTTGGACGTCTCTGCCTTGGAGATGGCTGGCAGCGTCCCTCCAACGTCTGCGGCCGTAGGGGGACAGGAGGTGTCAGCCACCCCTGCCTTCGCCTAACCCCACCCCGTCTACCGGGGCAGCGCTTTCAGAAGCGGAGGTAGAGAGGTCCATCGAGATAGGGATGGCGGCGCTGGAGCAGCTGCCGTGGTTCGGGCTGGATCCCGCTCTCGAGGGGCCGCTCCCCTAGGAGAGTGCGGTGCCTCCATCTCCGGTGACGGAGGCGTTAGGATCGACCATGGGAGCAGGTGCGGACATCGAGGCCCAACCAGTGGTGAAGGAGGCCATGTTGAGGACCCCTCGGCTCAGGTGGGGGCCACTGTGGGAGGTGGGTCCTAGGTGGAGGAGGCGGCGCCACGTGAGCCTGATGCGCCAGGGTGGAGGTGGTGTCGGTCTCGTCCGATGAGCCTTCCGACATGGCCGAGGTGGCCAGCCCTCCCGCACCGAGGGGCCTGCAGCCCTCATGTGGGTGGGACACGATTCCTACCAGTGGGGCGGCCCGCGCCTCACTTGGTCAGATCCAAATCAACTGGGGTGAAAGGATCTGGTCGGCCTAGAGGGGGGTGAATAGGCATACCTAAAAACATGAATCTCAAACTCTAAGCGGAAGTTAAAAAGCCAGGACCAGTACTACTAGTCTTGGGTGACCGGTACTACCGGTGGTGAGCTACCGGAAGTACCGGTGGATCACTGCACAACGAAATCAGAGATAAACGAGCTGAGATTTTAGATCTACGCTATACCATAGCCTTCTCAATGATGATGGAGATGATGCTGAGCTTCCCTTTTGTTGGTTCCTCACCAAGTTGTAGATCAACCACCCGCAACCTATGAGAGAGGTAGAGAGGAAGAACACGAAGAACAAATGGAGCCACAAGTAATCACGAGCAACAACAAGCACGCGGGACACAAGATTTATCTCGAGGTTCGGCAACCCCACAAAGGAGTTCCTACGTCCTCATTGTTGAGGTGACCACTAAGGTCGGAGTCTCTTGCAATTCCTTGCCTCCCTCAAAGCAACCACAAAGGTCACTTGAGATTTCCACTAGAAAATCGGGGGGAAATACAAACACTTTGGGGCGCCCTCACAAATGGAGCAACACGGGCAACCCAAAGAACTCCTAGCTGGCTAGGGTTCCAAGAACCCAAGAGTAACAAACACAAATAAAACCGGCAAGACGAGGAATCAAGTGCTCAAGTCATGAATCAAAGCTTTCCACTCTCAAATCTCACTTCTCTAGCTCAAATCTTGGATGGATTGAACCTAGGAGTAAGAGGGGAGAGAGAGGGGGTGAGTCAATGCTTGGGAGCTCTTTTCTCAGTAGGTGAACCGTTGGGAATGGGTGAGTTCCCGGTTAGAAAGGTGGAGTGAAGTATTTATACTCATCTTCATGAAGGGGTACCGTTACCACCGGTGGCACTCCACCGGTACTACCGGTCCCTAGGGTTACGATCGTTGAGTCTTTCCTAGAGGCGCGCAGACTTGGGTGGAGAAATGACCTACCGGTACTACCGGTCTTCCACCGGTACTTCCGGTTGTCACCAGTACTTCCGGTAGTTCATTTCCTTGCTGAACTCGAGCAACACAGCTGCGCGGGCAAATAGCCTACCGGTACTTCCGATGGTGAACCACTGGTACTACCGGTGCTCCTTGGAATAGAAAAACACCTCTATGTGTTCGTGAGCGCAAGGGTGTCTCTCAAGCACATATACTGAAACAACATGAGCACTTTAATCTCCATCAAGCTAGTATAATTTACATCCCTCTTAATAGTGCGGCGTTTCCTATGACTCAAATCAAAATAAAATCTAAAGAAGCACTTGAGACGAAACGCTTTCCATCAAAAATGAATTGAGGGTGATATCATCACCGAACATCATCATTTTAATTCTTTCAATGGACTAACACCTGCATGTAAACTTGATTGAACATGTTAGTCCCTAATTTGATTGTCATTAATTATCCAAAACCCACGACGGGGGTGAATGCACTTTCACGGGGGCGCCGCCAGTTTTCGTGCTGGACGACACCGTGGAGCAGGGGTACTGGGACCGGCTATGGGCGGGATGCCAGGCCTTCAACCAGACCCTATCTTTGGCGTTGTCCACCCTACACGATGATATCCGCCCGGCTGGCCAGGTACGTCGAGCTAGGTAGAAGCTTATTGCTTGATTTTTCCCTTTTCTTGTGATCTTGACGTGGCTCTTTACACAGGCGCTGTTTGAACGGAGTCAGGCGAAGTCGAAGTTCCTTTGCCGTGAGCAGGGCACATGGGGATGCCTGTTAGAGGAGGCACGGAGGACCACCACGGCCGAGGCGTGGCTTGTGGAGGCCCAACAGAGGGTGGCCGGCCTCAGTAGCAAAATGGTGGACCTCCACATCTGGCACGAAGAGGCGATCGCTGATGCTAAGGAGGCAGGGGAGAAGCTGTTGGTCTTGTTGAGCGCACTCGCAAGGACCAGGAAGAGGCCCAAAAGATGAAGGATGAGCACGACGAGCTATCGCGGGCCGCTAGGAAATTCTAGTTTGAACTCGGTTTCATCCACCGTGAGCGTAAGCGAGCTCTTTTTGAGCGTGACAAGGCTTGCCAAGAGTGTGTCATAGCTCAGAAGGAGCAGGACACTGCAATGGTTCAGATGAAGGATGCTACACGTGCGGCCTCTTAGCTTGCTAAGGAGAACAGCCAGCTAAAGCCTAAGGTGTAGTCCCTCCGAGCCACGGTGACCTAAGGGCATCAGCGGGATCTTGCTAGGGTCCAGGAACTAGAAGGTAAGTGCTTTTACCCGTTCATTATTGAGTTTTCCGAAACCTGCCCCTTATCCTTTGTAATGATCAGGGCTAAAGGACAAGCTTGCCAAGGTGGAGGTGAAACTTCTGTCGGTACGGGAGGTCCTGAAGATGGAATAGCATGAGCACTCTGAGCTGCGCACCGTCGTCGGGCTGGTGAGTGATGCCCTTAGGGTGATCCAGGTGCGCCCCGGGGCGAGCTCACTACAGAGTCGTCTTGAGGTCGCCTTTGAGCGGGCTTGGACCCAAGTAATGGAGGCGCTTCACCTTGGGATGCGGTGTGCGCTCGCTGTCTTCAGGGCTCACTACTAGAAGATCGATCTGGAGGTGCTTAGTGAGGGCTACATCGATATCCCTGAGGAGGAGCTTGATGCCATCGACGAGGAAGCGCTGGAGCCAACGAAGACCCTAGTGGCCAAGTTTGAAGAAGAGATTGTCCCTCCGCCCCTAGAGCTGTAAAAGGTGTTGGGCATGGTGTCCGTGTAAAAACTTAGGATATTGAGCAAGTCCGTGGCCCTCGAGGCCCCTTTAAAACTTGTATTTATATTTTATTTTAAGTTTTTACGTGTTCACCCAATCCTCGAGTTTGGTCCCCTAGGTCAGGGTTAATGGGCGAGGGTACCATAGCCATAGTGGCGTAGGCCTTTCACAGTCTAATTAACTCGACTAGAGAGATTCTCGTGCTCTAACACACCCGTATTTCCCAGTCACCATCAGAGGGCTTGGGTGGATAACTTTTCGTAAAGTTTTTCGAGTGGTTGCCTGATCCCCACATTGTGTTTAAGTTCATGGATTTTTTTTAGAAATGTGAGTTGACCTCTTAGGCCAAGACTGGTGAGCAAAGGAACCGTAACTGTCGGGGTGTAGTTTCTCGCAATCCGATCGATCTGGTCCGAGGGGCTCTTTGCTTTCTAAAACGTCCGCTTACTTAAACAACGTTGTAAGGGCTTGGGTATGAAAATTTTTTGAAAAGTATTATGAAAATTTTGAAGCGTCGGGGGGTTCCCCTTTTTAGCCCCCGAGGGAGGCCCGAACCTAACCAGAGGTAGGGTCGAGTCTCACTCAGAATTAGACAAAGTAAGAAATAGTGAGTGCTCTTTTTATTCTTTCAAGATTAAACATGTGAACATTTTGGAGATCTAAGGGTAAAAGCGACATAGTTGTTCGATGTTCCAAGCGTTGGTAAAGACTTCGCCTTCTGCGGTGGCTAGTTTGTAGGTGCCAGGTCATAGTACTTCCGTGATGACGAATGGGCCTTCCCATGGTGGTGTTAGCTTGTGGCGGCCCCTATTGTCTTGTCTGAGGTGAAGCACCAGGTCCCCGACGCTGAATGCCTGACCCCGCACACAACGATGGTGGTATCGTCATAAGGCTTGCTAGTACTTGGCGGAGTGGAGTAGGGCGACATCACGTGCTTCCTCTAGCTGGTCCATGGCGTCCTCAAGGAGGTTTGGTTTCCTTGGTTGTCGTACGCTCTGACCCTTGGTGCCCCATACTCCAAGTCGATGGGAAGGATGGCCTCGGATCCGTAGACCATGAAGAAGGGCGTGAAGCCTGTTGCTCGGCTTGGGGTCGTTCTCAAACTCTAGAGGACCGTGGGGAGTTCCGTGACCCATCGGCGGCTAAACTTGTTCAGCCGGTTGAAGATCCTTGGCTTGAGGCCCAACAAGATCATGCCGTTGGCGTGCTCGACCTGCCCGTTCGTCCGGGGGTGTGCCACGACTGTCCATCCATGCGGATATGGTGATCATCACAGAAATTGAGGAACTTTTTGCTAGTGAACTATGTGTCGTTGTCGGTGGTGATGGAGTTTGGGACCCTAAAGCAGTGAACGATGTCGGTAAAGAAGAGCACTGCCTGCTCAGGCTTGATTTGCGCGATCGGCCGAGCCTCGATCCACTTTGAGAACTCGTCGATGGTTACAAGTAAGTGGGTGAAGCCCCAGGTGCTTTCTGGAGCGGCCCGACAAGGTCCAAACCCCAGACCATGAAAGGCCATGTGATGGGGATCGTCTGGAGCGCTTGGGTGGGTAGGTGAGTTTGTTGAGCATAGTACTGACACCCTTCGCAGGAGCATACTACCTTAGTGGCATCAGTCATGGCAGTAGGCTAGTAGAAACCTTGCCAGAACGCGTTCCCGACGATGGTGCGTGGCACTGCATGGTGGCTGCAGATGCCCCCGTGGATGTCCTAAAGTAGCTTTCTCCCCTGCTCAGTGGGAATGCAGCGCTGCAGGATTCCAGTGGGGCTCCATTTGTAGAGTTCTCGATCTAGCAGGACAAATGACTTGGCGCGGCGCGCGAGGCATTGGGCCTTAGTTCTGTCCAATGGGAGTACGCCGCGGACTAGGTAGTCAAGGTACGGGATTCTCTAGTCCGGCAGGGGGTCAGGCCCTGTGTCTGGGTCCTCATCGATTTGCATAACATTAGGGTCGGCGAGGGCCGGGGTCAGGCCAGCCCCCTAGGTTGGTTTGGGCGGCTCGTTTGTAACACCCAAAATTTAGGAGTAATAAATTTTAAATAATTTAGAGAAAGGGAATTAAAATTTTAAAAGAAATATTTGGTGTTGCATTCATGCTGCTGCATTTATTTTCTTTTGTGTAGTGGATTTATTTTATTTTGTTTTGGCTTGAAAAATCATATTTGGAATAGTTTATTAAATAAGCAAATAAAGAAAAAAAAAGAAAACACTTACCTTCTCCCTGGCAGCCAACGGGCCGACGGCCTGTTTTTTCCCCCCGCGCTGGCGCCTGCGATCGCGTGGGCCGGCCCAGCAGACCGAGCCAGCCGAGCCAGCGGCAGCGCCTCTCCCTCCCTCATTTCACTGATAGGTGGGGGCCGCTCGTCAGCCGTATCTCCCACCTCCGGTTCGTAGTCGAGTTGGACTCCAACTCGGTGAGATCCGACCCCGTCCGATTTGCTTTGGATTGATCCGCCAGCCATGTTCCTCTATAAGATGCATAATACCCTACACCGTATCCGCTCCACCCTCCTCTTTTCCATCTACTAGCTGGCGTTGCCTTCATCTTTGTTCGCAGCGTCATTGAGGAGCTCAAGCTCCGACCATCGCGGGTAGAGCTTTCGGGTGCTTTGGAGGCTAATTCGTCGCGTTGGTAAGCCCACAAATCTTCTCCTCTTTCTTCTCGTGCCCTTCTTTGGTGTTGAGACGCTTTGAATCGCGGTTTTGGTGAGCTCGGGTGCAGCGGTAATGGCGCCGCCGTCTCCTTGTTGCCGCGCGTCGGATATGGGTAGTTGTAGCTAGTTTTTGTTGCTTGGGGGAGTTCGTGCAAAGCATCTCGTTCGATTGGTTCAAGTTTGGGCTTGAATGGTGGTCTCGGTGGGGAGAACCGCCATCTCCGGCGAGATGGAGCCCGCCGGCCATGGGGGGCCGCCGGCCGGACTTGAGGGAGGTGACCGGAGGAGCACTGTAGACTTGATGATGAACACGAGCCGTCCAAATCGAGATCAACGGCCCAGATTAGAACTTACCCCTTCGTGGGTAAATTTGTTAAAGAGACCCTCAGCTTTTTAGTAATCAACCCGCGGTCCGTAGCGTAAAACTGAAAGTACGTTTTCGTGTTTGAAAAGCGTATTCTCTCCCGGTTAAGTCAAAAATACGTTTTCAGATAATTACAGTTTTGCCACTAGAATTGTTTTGGTCATAAAATCTTCGTTTTAACTCCGATTTGATCCGTTCAAGTTGCGTTAGGTTCGTATTTGCGAGCTCTACATGTTAGTGTAGTTGTACAGTCAGTTTGGACAATTTAATTTTCGAGTTTATAATTAAGTATTTATTTATCTTTAGGAAATCTTAGAAAATTCATAACTTATACGTTTTAACTCCGAATTTGGTGATCTTTGCGTCTGTGTGATCGTAGAAATGTGTAGAAGAGTTTTATAAACTTTTATTACTGTTTTGCTACTGTTGGTGTACTGTTCTAATTGTATCTCTTTGTTTGCTTCGTGTTTGTTTGATTGGATGCATGTGTGTTGTTGATTGATGATCGAGTATAGAAGGTGAGTAGTATCTGGACGATTCGGAGTATTACTTTGAGCCAAGTCAGCAGTATCACTTGGAAAGCTTTGATCAAGGCAAGTATAACACAGGACTATCCTTGTTACCTATACATTGAATTATCATACATATGCATGTGCTTACCTTGACAACCTTAGAGATTATAACTTAGTGATTGTTATCTTGATTCCTTGTCAACCTTGGGAATGCATATGGGTAGCTACTGCTAGTGCTTAAACTAAGAACAATGATCTTGTAATTTGATTAATGGATTAAGCAATCAACTATTAAGATGATTTTATTACTGTTAAAAGGGGGCTAGAGCATGTGTATTATCTTGATGCTCTGGTTTCTCTCCATAAGGACTTATCTGTAAGTGATAACCGGGATATACAGTACAGCTGTGAGGGCTATATGGCTCTGGCTTTAGTTGTTCAAGAGACCTTTTCTAGCTTGTTAGAGGTTACCTTAAATGGCGTAAGAATGGCTTGCCACGTTGGGTGTAGTGCGAGCCCCTGGCCTAGTGTGTATAGGCTGCGGTTGTTGTGCCACAGGGAAGGAGGGTTCTACATCTGCCTGCCGAGTGAATCTAATGGCCCTAACTTGTTAGACGAACTTTTGAGTGGCTTTATATGGTTCTCGGGTGTTTGGGCTTGATCTCCCCACTCATTTGGAAATCATGACTCACAGTGAAAGTGTACACCTCTGCGCAGAGTTAAAAACTGGTATACTAGTCGTGCTCACGGATACGAGCGGCCTTAGGGATGCTTATGGAATAGTTGATCATAACTGTTATATCATGCTAAATTATTGTTGATTATTATTTGCTCATATTAATGCTATTCATTATCCTTATTACAATTGATCATTGGTTCTTTAATGGGAAGTGGTTTATCTTGATGCTACTCAATTGCTAATATATGATTAAAAGCTAAACGCAGTTAAACAATTTCTAGCCTTTTTGAGCCTCATGAACCCTGTGTTATATTTGTTGAGTTCGACATGGACTCACCCTTGCTATTTCCACCATAACAGATGACGATATTGAGGAAGATTATCAGAATGAGTACTAGTCTTGGTGTCAACCAGTCAACTGTGTCCCTGTGTGGAGTTTTCACTGAAGAATTACTATTAGTTATTATTACCTATCGTTCAAGACTATGTCTTAAATACTTATTCGTTATGTAATAAGCACTGTGATGATACTTTGTAATTTGTCAACTTATGTGTGCGACTGTTTCCTGGGGCACACATGAGTCTTTTATGCATCCTATTTTTGTCCTTAAAAATGGGTGTGACAGATTGGTATCGGAGCCGTGTTGACTGTAGGACGCGAGCCTAGTTAGAATGGTCGTTAATAGCATCCATACTTCACTTAATTCATGCTTCCTCTTTTCACCTTGTTAATTACTAAAGTTTTATGCTTCCTCTACTTTATTCTATTGCGAAAATACATTGATTCTATCTAATCTATGTCTAAATCTTGTAGATGTTTTCTTATCCCCGTCTGTCAGCTGCATAGTACGTTGCCTGTTTTAAACCTCAGGAGCCGTATGAAGATGGTGATCAAGAGCTATCTGATGCGGAATCAAGAGTTGGTGATACACCAATGGAGAATGTAGTTATGGAGTGGACTACGAAGTTTCATATCATGGTTCCTAAAGCTGATGCTTTCTTCCATGACATGTTGACAAGAACCTTGGACAACTACTACTACGACTGGGAAGCTACGTTGGAGTATCGTAGTGCAGAGTATAGTCATCCATGGATGGATTCCTATTGGGAAACGGAGTTATGGGTTAAGAAAACGGATCCTACCACTAAGGAGTCTAAGGTGGAGTCAAAGTTCATTACCAGAGTGAGCCGGGCAACCGTGGAGACAAGCATGGAGGATGTTGCTTTCAATGCATTTGTTTACTACCATGGTCTACGCTCGGACAAGACGTTAAAGGGTGCACTCCGGCATTTTCCTTGTTTCTTACATGATAAGGGTATTTGGACTGTGCCGCTTGTAGATGATTCCTCCTTGACTTTACAAGCTACGGTGGGATTAGCTCGTGAATTGGCTCTCCATGAGGTGGATTTGAAGGATGAGTTGCTGAAGGAAAAAGAACTTAAGGAGCAAGCTTATAAGGAGATTGACCAATTAAGGGCGGAGTTAGGTCATCCCAAGATTTATGAGAAGCTTAATTAGGAAATAGAAAAAATCCCTATGTAATAGGAACGATAGTAGTTGCGAGTTAATTTTAAGTTTGGTTTGTTTTAAGAGTCAGTTTATGGTGTGAACAATTGTGTGATTGATGGATTGTTATTATGATAATGTGTGATTTGGATCTTTGTAATGTGTGCTGGAGTTTTGTAGACATGCCTACAAGTTCCATGGTTAAGAATATTAAGTTTGATCAAAATATATTAGTTGGTTGTGAGGTTAACTTAGTTCTGTCCTTTGCTGATTTTTGGATCAGTCTGGAATGTTTTAGAAATAACTTAAAATCCGTTCATGAGAAATTTAAGAAATTTTACTGGGAATAATTAAACTTCTGTATCTTTCCAACCCCACAAGAATCACCTTATTATCTATTATGAGCTAAGAGATATACCTGTTCCAAGTTGGAGTTACTGTACAGTCTGGAATTCTGAAACAGTTTTGGTTAAGATCAGTTTTTGGCCAATTTATTGACAGAATCAGAAAAAGTGTTGTGAATAAAAGTTGTAGATAATTTTGTAAGCTTTCCAACCATGTAAAGATCATCTGAATTGGACGTCTGTAGCTCGAGATATGACAGTTTTACTGAGTTGCTGAAATTGGAGTTCGCCCAGAAAAATTAGATTTTGCTTATCTATTGAATACATCATCTCGGATCGTACTGAATTTCAATTTCTGTGTTTTTGGAAACAGATGTCAGGCAGAGGTCGTGGCAGAGGTCGTGGAGGTGCTAACCTACCCATTACTATGGAGGAACTCATGCAAACTCAGAACCAGATGATGCAGATGTTTATGCAGCACATGCAGAACAATCCCCCTGCAGGAGGACCACCGCCTGTGCAAGTGAGGGATAAGCGTGGGGAATTTTTGAAGGGACGCCCTCCAGCGTTTTCTCATGCTGCTGATCCTTTAGAGGCAGATGATTGGGTGAGGGCAGTGGAGAAACTGCTGAATATAGCCCAATGCAATGATATGGAGAAGGTGTTATATGCATCTGATCAGTTACAAGGGACAGCTCAGACTTGGTGGGAGTCGTATCAAGCTGCACTCCCTGACAATGCTCCTCCTATCACTTGGAATGAGTTTGTTAGAGATTTTCGAGCTCGTCATATTCCTGAAGGTATAATTGAGCTGAAGCAGGAAGAATTCAGAAACCTTAGGATGGGACAGATGAGCGTTAGTGAATATCATGACAGGTTCACCCAGTTGGCTCGCTATGCTCCTAATGAAGTGAGGGAAGATGCAGATAGGCAGCGTCTTTTCTTGAAGGGAATTTATTATGATCTTCGCTTGTAGTTGAAGGGGAACAACTATGCTAGTTTTCAAGAGCTGGTAAATAAAGCTATTGTGCTTGATAATGAGCGCAGAGAGATGGACAGGAAGAGGAAGATGAAGGTACAAAGCTCAGGAAGCAACAACCGTCAACGCACGAATCCTCAGCATGGTTTCCATCAGAAGTTTCAGGGACCAGTTAGCCAGTGGAATCGTAATCCGAATCAGAGGTGGTCCCAGAATTGGCAAAGTAATCAGTCACAACAGCGTTCATCATATCCACAGCGTCAACAGTATCAGCAGACTGGGCAACAGACTCCTCGCACTGGAAATTCCAATGTTACCCCCATGAAGAATAGTGCTCCCAGCACGCCTACTAGATGTTTTGTCTGTGGTAAAGAGGGGCATATGTCTTACCATTGTCCTGAGAAGCAAAACCAGCAGACTCCTCAGAGCCAGAAGAGCAACCAGAGGCAATCTGGTACTGGAAGGGTGAATCACGTGTCTTCTGATACAGCTCATGATGCACCAGAAGTTATGATTGGTACGTTCAATGTACATTCCACTCCCGCAACTGTTCTTTTTGACTCTGGAGCCTCTCATACATTCATATCCAACATTTTTGTTAAAATGCATAGTATACCCATGCTAGCGATGAAAGAACCTCTCTTAGTAAATTCACCTGGAGGTACCATGCAAACCAGTAATCGTTGTCTTCCAATTAGTATGGTATTAAGGGGGGTAGAGTTTAAGATAACTCCTATAGTGTTGAGGACATCTGGTATTGATGTGATATTGGGTATGGACTGGATGAAGCAAAATCAGGCAGAGATTCAGTGTCAGCAGAAAGTGGTAATTGTGACTGCACCTAATGGAGATAAAATCAATGTGGATGTAGCAGTGCAGAAACAACCAACCGCTATGGTGAATCAGCTTGAAGATACTATTAAGGAGAATTCAGTGATTGAGGAATTTCCGGATGTCTTCCCTGATGAATTGCCAGGTATGCCACCTGACCGAGACATTGAATTTCTTATTGAATTACTTCCTGGAACTGCACCTATAGCCAAACGACCATATAGGATGGGAGTAGATGAATTAGAAGAACTTAAGAAACAAATTAAAGAATTACAAGATAAAGGTTTTATTCGACCTAGTTCATCACCATGGGGAGCATCAGTTATTTTTGTTGATAAGAAAGATGACGGTCAGAGGATGTGTGTTGATTACCGGTCACTAAATGAGGTAACTATCAAGAATAAGTACCCTTTGCCCAGGATTGATGACTTGTTTGATCAGTTAAGAGGTGCTTGTGTGTTCTCTAAGATTGATTTACGTTCTGGTTATCATCAGTTGAAGATTCGTGTTTCTGATATTCCAAAGACAGCTTTTACTACAAGGTATGGATTGTATGAGTATACTGTTATGTCATTTGGATTGACCAATGCACCTGCATATTTTATGTACATGATGAATAAGGTGTTTATGGAATATTTAGATAAGTTTGTGGTGGTATTTATTGATGATATACTGGTATTTTCCAAGATGGAGGAAGAGCATGCTGAACATTTGAGGTTGGTATTGCAGAAACTTAGAGAGCATAAACTGTATGCGAAGCGAAGTAAATGTGAGTTTTGGTTGAAGGAAGTTTCTTTCCTTGGTCATATTGTTTCTAATGGAGGGATATCAGTGGATCCAGGTAAAGTAAAGGATGTATTAAATTGGAAACCACCTATTGATGTTAGCGAGATTCGTAGTTTCTTGGGATTAGCTGGATATTACAGACGGTTCATTGAAGGGTTTTCTAAACTTGCTAAACCTATGACATCTCTGTTAGAGAAGAATGCCAAGTTTGTGTGGTCAGATAAATGTCAAGCTAGTTTTGAGGAATTGAAGAAGAGGTTGACTACAGCGCCTGTTTTGGTTTTGCCAGATTTGAGTAAGAAGTTTTCTATTTATTGTGATGCTTCTCGTCAAGGTTTGGGATGTGTTCTTATGCAAGAAGGCAGATTTGTGGCTTATGCATCTAGGCAGTTGAGAAAGCATGAGTTGAATTATCCTACACATGATTTGGAGTTAGCAGCTGTAGTTCATGCTTTAAAGATTTGGAGACATTATTTGATTGGACATAAGAGTGATATATACACTGATCATAAGAGTTTGAAGTATATTTTCACTCAGTCAGATCTGAATTTGAGGCAACGCAGATGGTTAGAGTTGATTAAGGATTATGATATTGAGATACACTATCATCCTGGTAAGGCTAATGTAGTAGCTGATGCTCTTAGTAGGAAAAGTTATGCCAATGAGATACGGACGTTGTCTATGACTAGTGAGTTATGTGCTGAATTTGAATATTTGAATTTGGGCATTGTTACTAATACAATGGAATTAGTGATAGAGCCTACCTTAGGGCAAGAAATCTACAAGGGTCAGTTGAAGGATGAGAAACTAAAGAAGATAGCGGAAGATATAGTGATTGGTAAGTCACCAGGCTTTCGAATGGATGATAATGGAATTTTGTGGTTTGGAAAGAGGCTGTGTGTACCTGAGGATCAAACTGTTAGATAGGCAATTCTTCGCGAAGCTCATGAGTCAGCTTATTCTATTCATCCTGGTAGTACTAAGATGTATTTGGATCTTAAACAGAAATATTGGTGGGTTGGATTAGAGCGAGATGTGGCTGAGTATGTGGCATTGTGTGACACTTGTCAGAGGGTGAAAGCAGAGCATCAGAGACCTGCTGGATTGTTGCAACCAATGAAGATTCCTGAATGGAAGTGGGAGGAAGTTAGTATGGATTTTATAGTAGGGTTACCTCGTACTCAGAAAGGTTATGACTCTATTTGGGTGATAGTAGATCGGTTAACTAAAGTTGCTCATTTTATACCAGTTAAGACTACTTACCATGGACCAAAATTAGCAGAGTTGTATATGGAGAGAATAGTCTGTTTGCATGGAGTACCAAAGAAGATTGTATCTGATCGAGGATCGCAGTTTACGTCGCATTTTTGGAAAGCTGTGCATGAATCATTGGGAACAAAATTGAATTTTAGTACAGCATATCATTCACAGACAGATGGACAGACTGAAAGGACCAACCAGGTATTAGAGGATATGTTGAGAGCTTGTGCATTGCAATATGGAACTAGTTGAGATAAGAGTTTGCCTTATGCAGAATTCTCTTACAATAATAGTTATCAACAGAGTCTTAAGATGGCACCGTTTGAAGCTTTGTATGGACGTAAGTGTAGAACTCCATTGTTTTGGGATCAGACAGGTGAATCTCAAGTGTTTGGTACAGATGTTCTTAGAAACGCAGAAGATCAAGTGCGAGTGATTCGTGAGAATTTGAGAGTAGCACAGTCTCGTCAGAAGAGTTATGCTGACAATAGAAGAAGAGATTTGGTTTTTGAGGTAGGTGATTATGTCTATTTGAAGGTGTCCCCAATGAAAAGTGTGAAGAGGTTTAACATGAAAGGTAAACTAGCACCAAGGTATGTTGGACCATTTAAAGTTATTACTAGACGTGGGGAAGTTGCTTATCAATTAGAGTTGCCTGAGAATTTATCTGGAGTACATGATGTGTTCCATGTTTCACAACTTAAGAAGTGTTTACGGGTGCCTGAGGAGCAGATACCTTTAGAAGAGTTGACTGTTAAGGAGGATCTTACATATGAAGAGTTTCCGATTAAGATTTTAGAGACTGCTGAGAGAGTTACTCGAAGTTGGGTTATTAAAATGTGCAAGGTGCAGTGGAATCGATATTCAGAGGCAGAGGCAACTTGGGAAAGAGAGGATGAATTGAGGAAATCATATCCGCAGTTGTTTGAGTAAGCAGTTCAATCTCGAGGACGAGATTCTTTTAAGGGGGTAGAATTTGTAACACCCAAAATTTAGGAGTAATAAATTTTAAATAATTTAGAGAAAGGGAATTAAAATTTTAAAAGAAATATTTGGTGTTGCATTCATGCTGCTGCATTTATTTTCTTTTGTGTAGTGGATTTATTTTATTTTGTTTTGGCTTGAAAAATCGTATTTGGAATAGTTTATTAAATAAGCAAATAAAGAAAAAAAAAGAAAACACTTACCTTCTCCCGGGCAGCCAACGAGCCGACGGCCTGTTTTCCCCCCCCCCCCCCCCCCCCCCCCCGCGCTGGCGCCTGCGATCGCGTGGGCCGGGCCAGCAGACCGAGCCAGCCGAGCTAGCGGCAGCGCCTCTCCCTCCCTCATTTCACTGACAGGTGGGGGCCGCTCGTCAACCGTATCTCCCACCTCCGGTTCGTAGTCGAGTTGGACTCCAACTCGGTGAGATCCGACCCCGTCCGATTTGCTTTGGATTGATCCGCCAGCCATGTTCCTATATAAGATGCATAATACCCTACACCGTATCCGCTCCACCCTCCTCTTTTCCATCTACTAGCTGGCGTTGCCTTCATCTTTGTTCGCAGCGTCATTGAGGAGCTCAAGCTCCGACCATCGCAGGTAGAGCTTTCGGGTGCTTTGGAGGCTAATTCGTCGCGTTGGTAAGCCCGCAAATCTTCTCCTCTTTCTTCTCGTGCCCTTATTTGGTGTTGAGACGCTTTGAATCGCGGTTTTGGTGAGCTCGGGTGCAGCGGTAATGGCGCCGCCGTCTCCTTGTTGCCGCGCATCGGATATGGGTAGTTGTAGCTAGTTTTTGTTGCTTGGGGGAGTTCGTGCAAAGCATCTCGTTCGATTGGTTCAAGTTTGGGCTTGAATGGTGGTCTCGGTGGGGAGAACCGCCATCTCCGGCGAGATGGAGCCCGCCGGCCATGGGGGGCCGCCGGCCGGACTTAAGGGAGGTGACCGGAGGAGCACTGTAGACTTGATGATGAACACGAGCCGTCCAAATCGAGATCAACGGCCCAGATTAGAACTTACCCCTTCGCGGGTAAATTTGTTAAAGAGACCCTCAGCTTTTTAGTAATCAACCCGCGGTCCGTAGCGTAAAACTGAAAGTACGTTTTCGTGTTTGAAAAGCGTATTCTCTCCCGGTTAAGTCAAAAATACGTTTTCAGATAATTACAGTTTTGCCACTAGAATTGTTTTGGTCATAAAATCTTCGTTTTAACTCCGATTTGATCCGTTCAAGTTGCGTTAGGTTCGTATTTGCGAGCTCTACATGTTAGTGTAGTTGTACAGTCAGTTTGGACAATTTAATTTTCGAGTTTATAATTAAGTATTTATTTATCTTTAGGAAATCTTAGAAAATTCATAACTTATACGTTTTAACTCCGAATTTGGTGATCTTTGCGTCTGTGTGATCGTAGAAATGTGTAGAAGAGTTTTATAAACTTTTATTACTGTTTTGCTACTGTTGGTGTACTATTCTAATTGTATCTCTTTGTTTGCTTCGTGTTTGTTTGATTGGATGCATGTGTGTTGTTGATTGATGATCGAGTATAGAAGGTGAGCAGTATCTGGACGATTCGGAGTATTACTTTGAGCCAAGTCAGCAGTATCACTTGGAAAGCTTTGATCAAGGCAAGTATAACACAGGACTATCCTTGTTACCTATACATTGAATTATCATACATATGCATGTGCTTACCTTGACAACCTTAGAGATTATAACTTAGTGATTGTTATCTTGATTCCTTGTCAACCTTGGGAATGCATATGGGTAGCTACTGCTAGTGCTTAAACTAAGAACAATGATCTTGTAATTTGATTAATGGATTAAGCAATCAACTATTAAGATGATTTTATTACTGTTAAAAGGGGGCTAGAGCATGTGTATTATCTTGATGCTCTGGTTTCTCTCCATAAGGACTTATCTGTAAGTGATAACCGGGATATACAGTACAGCTGTGAGGGCTATATGGCTCTGGCTTTAGTTGTTCAAGAGACCTTTTCTAGCTTGTTAGAGGTTACCTTAAATGGCGTAAGAATGGCTTGCCACGTTGGGTGTAGTGCGAGCCCCTGGCCTAGTGTGTATAGGTTGCGGTTGTTGTGCCACAGGGAAGGGGGGCTCTACATCTGCCTGCCGAGTGAATCTAATGGCCCTAACTTGTTAGACGAACTTTTGAGTGGCTTTATATGGTTCTCGGGTGTTTGGGCTTGATCTCCCCACTCATTTGGAAATCATGACTCACAGTGAAAGTGTACACCTCTGCGCAGAGTTAAAAACTGGTATACTAGCCGTGCTCACGGAAACGAGCGGCCTTAGGGATTCTTATGGAATAGTTGATCATAACTGTTATATCATGCTAAATTATTGTTGATTATTATTTGCTCATATTAATGCTATTCATTATCCTTATTACAATTGATCATTGGTTCTTTAATGGGAAGTGGTTTATCTTGATGCTACTCAATTGCTAATATATGATTAAAAGCTAAACGCAGTTAAACAATGTCTAGCCTTTTTGAGCCTCATGAACCCTGTGTTATATTTGTTGAGTTCGACATGGACTCACCCTTGCTATTTCCACCATAACAGATGAAGATATTGAGGAAGATTATCGGAATGAGTACTAGTCTTGGTGTCAACCAGTCAACCGTGTCCCTGTGTGGAGTTTCCACTGAAGAATTACTATTAGTTATTATTACCTATCGTTCAAGACTATATCTTAAATACTTATTCGTTATGTAATAAGCACTGTGATGATACTTTGTAATTTGTCAACTTATGTGTGCGACTGTTTCCTAGGGCGCACATGAGTCTTTTATGCATCCTATTTTTGTCCTTAAAAATGGGTGTGACAGATTGGTATCGGAGCCGTGTTGACTGTAGGACGCGAGCCTAGTTAGAATGGTCGTTAATAGCATCCATACTTCACTTAATTCATGCTTCCTCTTTTCACCTTGTTAATTACTAAAGTTTTATGCTTCCTCTACTTTATTCTATTGCGAAAATACATTGATTCTATCTAATCTATGTCTAAATCTTGTAGATGTTTCCTTATCCCCGTCTGTCAGCTGCATAGTACGTTGCATGTTTTAAACCTCAGGAGCCGTATGAAGATGGTGATCAAGAGCTATCTGATGCGGAATCAAGAGTTGGTGATACACCAATGGAGAATGTAGTTATGGGGTGGACTACGAAGTTTCATATCATGGTTCCTAAAGCTGATGCTTTCTTCCATGACATGTTGACAAGAACCTTGGACAACTACTACTACGACTGGGAAGCTACGTTGGAGTATCGTAGTGCAGAGTATAGTCATCCATGGATGGATTCCTATTGGGAAACGGAGTTATGGGTTAAGAAAAGGGATCCTACCACTAAGGAGTCTAAGGTGGAGTCAAAGTTCATTACCAGAGTGAGCCGGGCAACCGTGGAGACAAGCATGGAGGATGTTGCTTTCAATGCATTTGTTTACTACAATGGTCTACGCTCGGACAAGACGTTAAAGGGTGCACTCCGGCATTTTCCTTGTTTCTTACATGACAAGGGTATTTGGACCGTGCCGCTTGCAGATGATTCCTCCTTGACTTTACAAGCTACGGTGGGATTAGCTCGTGAATTGGCTCTCCATGAGGTGGATTTGAAGGATGAGTTGCTGAAGGAAAAAGAACTTAAGGAGCAAGCTTATAAGGAGATTGACCAATTAAGGGCGGAGTTAGGTCATCCCAAGATTTATGAGAAGCTTAATTAGGAAATAGAAAAAATCCCTATGTAATAGGAACGATAGTAGTTGCGAGTTAATTTTAAGTTTGGTTTGTTTTAAGAGTCAGTTTATGGTGTGAACAATTGTGTGATTGATGGATTGTTATTATGATAATGTGTGATTTGGATCTTTGTAATGTGTGCTGGAGTTTTGTAGACATGCCTATAAGTTCCATGGTTAAGAATATTAAGTTTGATCAAAATATATTAGTTGGTTGTGAGGTTAACTTAGTTCTGTCCTTTGCTGATTTTTGGATCAGTCTGGGATGTTTTAGAAATAACTTAAAATCCGTTCATGAGAAATTTAAGAAATTTTACTGGGAATAATTAAACTTCTGTATCTTTCCAACCCCACAAGAATCACCTTATTATCTATTATGAGCTAAGAGATATACCTGTTCCAAGTTGGAGTTACTGCACAGTCTGGAATTCTGAAACAGTTTCGGTTAAGATCAGTTTTTGGCTAATTTATTGACAGAATCAGAAAAAGTGTTGTGAATAAAAGTTGTAGATAATTTTGTAAGCTTTCCAACCATGTAAAGATCATCTGAATTGGACGTCTGTAGCTCGAGATATGACAGTTTTACTGAGTTGCTGAAATTGGAGTTCGCCCAGAAAAATCAGATTTTGCTTATCTATTGAATACATCATCTCGGATCGTACTGAATTTCAATTTCTGTGTTTTTGGAAACAGATGTCAGGCAGAGGTCGTGGCAGAGGTCGTGGAGGTGCTAACCTACCCATTACTATGGAGGAACTCATGCAAACTCAGAACCAGATGATGCAGATGTTTATGCAGCACATGCAGAACAATCCCCCTGCAGGAGGACCACCGCCTGTGCAAGTGAGGGATAAGCGTGGGAAATTTTTGAAGGGACGCCCTCCAGCGTTTTCTCATGCTGCTGATCCTTTAGAGGCAGATGATTGGGTGAGGGCAGTGGAGAAACAGCTGAATATAGCCCAATGCAATGATATGGAGAAGGTGTTATATGCATCTGATCAGTTACAAGGGACAGCTCAGACTTGGTGGGAGTCGTATCAAGCTGCACGCCCTGACAATGCTCCTCCTATCACTTGGAATGAGTTTGTTAGAGATTTTCGAGCTCGTCATATTCCTGAAGGTATAATTGAGCTGAAGCAGGAAGAATTCAGAAACCTTAGGATGGGACAGATGAGCGTTAGTGAATATCATGACAGGTTCACCCAGTGGGCTCGCTATGCTCCTAATGAAGTGAGGGAAGATGCAGACAGGCAGCGTCTTTTCTTGAAGGGAATTTATTATGATCTTCGCTTGCAGTTGAAGGGGAACAACTATGCTAGTTTTCAAGAGCTGGTAAATAAAGCTATTGTGCTTGATAATGAGCGCAGAGAGATGGACAGGAAGAGGAAGATGAAGGTACAAAGCTCATGAAGCAACAACCGTCAACGCACGAATCCTCAGCATGGTTTCCATCAGAAGTTTCAGGGACCGGTTAGCCAGTGGAATCGTAATCCGAATCAGAGGTGGTCCCAGAATTGGCAAAGTAATCAGTCACAACAGCGTTCATCATATCCACAGCGTCAACAGTATCAGCAGACTGGGCAACAGACTCCTCGCACTGGAAATTCTAATGTTACCCCCATGAAGAATAGTGCTCCCAGCACGCCTACTAGATGTTTTGTCTGTGGTAAAGAGGGGCATATGTCTTACCATTGTCCTGAGAAGCAAAACCAGCAGACTCCTCAGAGCCAGAAGAGCAACCAGAGGCAATCTGGTACTGGAAGGGTGAATCACGTGTCTTCTGATACAGCTCATGATGCACCAGAAGTTATGATTGGTACGTTCAATGTACATTCCACTCCCGCAACTGTTCTTTTTGACTCTGGAGCCTCTCATACATTCATATCCAACATTTTTGTTAAAATGCATAGTATACCCATGCTAGCGATGAAAGAACCTCTCTTAGTAAATTCACCTGGAGGTACCATGCAAACCAGTAATCGTTGTCTTCCAATTAGTATGTCTTAAATACTTATTCATTATGTAATAAGCACTGTGATGATACTTTGTAATTTGTCAACTTATGTGTGCGACTGTTTCCTGGGGCGCACATGAGTCTTTTATGCATCCTATTTTTGTCCTTAAAAATGGGTGTGACATCGTTGCCGTCCCGCGCCAATCCTTGGTAAGTGACCGAGGGCTTATACAGATCGTTGGCAAAGACGCTAGTGGGAACTGGTGCCCGACTGGACGCCAACTTCACAAGCTCGTCTGCTGCCTCATTAAATCTCCTTGCGATGTGGTTGAGCTCGAGGCTGTCAAACTTATCTTCTAGGAGGTGGACCACTTGGCAGTATGCCACCATCTTGGGGTCGTGACAGCTTGACTCCTTCATGCTTGTTCTACGATCAACTGGGAGTCACCTCAAACATCAAGCCACCGGATCCCAAGCTCGGTGGCGATGTGCAAACTATTGACAAGTGCCTCATAGTCAACCATATTGTTAGAGGCCGAAAAATGAATTCGGATCATATACCTCATGTGCACGCCAAGGGAGAGATGAAGACAAGCCCTACCCCGGCTCCACTTTTCATCAGTGACCCGTCGAAATACATTGTCTAGTACTCCTATTCTACCAGGGCTGGTGGTGTTTGGGTCTCAGTCCATTCTGCTACAAAGTCCACTAGCACCAAGGACTTGATGTCCTTCCGAGGAGCATAGGTGATGCCCTCTCCCATGAGTTCAACTGCCCACTTAGCGATTCTTCCCATCGCGTGGCTCTAGACCACCTTCTCGAGAGGGAAGGAGGACATAATCATAATTGGTATGACTCAAAGTAGTGTCGCAGCTTTCTTCGAGCGATGAGGACAGTGTACAAGAGCTTCTGGATCTGAGGGTAGCGCGTCTTGGTGTCGGATAGGACTTCACTGATGAAGTAGACCGAACGCTGGACCTTGAGGGCGTGACCCTCCTCCTGCCGTTCCACCATGATGGCGGCACTCACCACTTGAGTAGTGGCCACAACGTACAGTTGGAGTGGTTCCCTCTCGGTCGGTGGCACAAGGATCGGGGCCTTTGTTAGAAGTGCCTTGAGCTTGTCAAGCGCCTCTTGGGCCTCGGGAGTCCAGGTAAAGCGGTCGGTCTTTTTTAGAAGCCGGTAAAGGGGCAGGCCTCGTTCATCGAGGCGTGAGATGAAGTGGCTCAGCGCCACCAAACATCCCATGACTTGTTGCACCCCTTTCAAATCCCGAATCGGGCCCATGCTTGTGATGGCGGAGATCTTCTCTAGGTTGGCTTTGATGTCGTGTTCAGAGATGATAAAGCTAAGTAGCATTCCCCTTGGGATCCCAAAGATGCACTTCTCGAGGTTAAACTTGATGTTCTTGGCCCATAGGCATTTGAAGGCTTGTCGAGGTCGGCAACCAAGCTGCCGGCTTGTTTTGATTTGATTACGATGTCATCTACGTAAGCCTCAATGGTCCACCCAATGAGGTCCCCCAAAATGGCAAGCATACAACGTTGATATGTAGCTCCTGTGTTTTTGAGGCCAAAAGGCATGGTTATGTAGCAATAGGTCCTGAACGGGGTGATAAAAGAAGTCGTGAGCTGGTCAGACCCTTTCATCGTGATCTGATGGTAACCGAAGTAAGCATCAAGGAAAGAGAGGGCTTCACAACCCAAAGTGGAGTCAACTATTTGATCAATGCGTGGTAAAGGAAATGGATATTTAAGACAAGCCTTACTGAGACCAGTATAGTCAACACACATTCTCCATTTACTATTTTTCTTTTTTACAAGTACAGGGTTAGCTAACCGCTCGGGATGGAATACCTCCTTGATGAATCCAGCTGCCAGTAGCTTGTGAATCTCCTCGATTGCCCTGCGCTTTTCCTCATCGAAGCGGCGCAGTCGTTGGTTCACCGGTTTAGAGCCGACCTAGATGTCCAAGGAGTGCTCAGTGACTTCCCTCGGGATGCCAGGCATGTCAGAGGGACTCCACATGAACATGTCGCTATTCACACAGAGAAAGTTGACGAGCACTGCTTCCTATTTGGAATCTAGGACGGTGCCAACACGCACCGTCTTGCTGTCGAAGCTGCTGGGGTCGAGAGGGACCTCCTTGATCCCCTCGATGGGTTCAAAGGAGCCGATGGACTGCTTGGGGTCAGGTACCTCCCTGAGGCGCGTCTCCAGATCGACTGCAAGCACCTTGGACTCGATGATGGCCTCGGCGTATTCGTAGCACTCGACGTCGCATTCGTAGGCGTGCTGGTAAGTGGTGCGGACGGTGATGACCCCATTGGGTCCTGGCATCTTGAGCTTGAGTTAGGTGTAGTTCGGGATGTCCATGAACTTCGCGTAGCATGGCCGTCCCAGCACGGCGTGATAGGTGCCACGGAACCCCACCACCTCGAAGGTGAGGGTTTCCTTCCTGAAGTTGGACGGATCCCCGAAAGTGATGGGTAGGTCGATCTGTCGAGGGGCAGGGCCCACTTCCCTAGTACGATGCCGTGGAAAGGTGCTCCGCTCGGGCGGAGCTGGGTCCGGTCGATCCCCATGGCGTCAAGAGTCTCGGCGTACATGATGTTGAGGCCGCTGCCCCCGTCCATCAGTACTTTGGTGAGCCGCGTGTTACGAATGATGTGGTCGACAACAAGCGGGTATCGGTCTGGCTACGGAACGCGATCCGGGTGGTCGTCGCAGTTGAATGTGATGGCAGACCCGGACCAGTCGAGGAAGGCTGGCATGGCTAGCTCAGCGGCGTAAACCTCTCGGCGCTCCAGCTTGCACTAGCGCCTAGAGTCATAGGCCGTGGGACCGTCGAAGATCATGAAGCAGTTGTTGACAATGGGAAAGTCGTCGTCCTTCTCCTTGCCATCGCCCTTGTCCTCCTCGGGCCTCTTGCCTGGATCACCCTTCCCCTGGGGACTCACGGAGAAGTTGAACCTAGTGGAGTATGAATGTTTTAGTCATGTATGGTATATATTTATCTTGTCTCACACATGCAATCTCTTCTCCTTTGTGCAGAATCAATCGGTGGCATCGAATGATGGGCCTCGTCACCTCACGTCATCGCCGGGATCGAATCTTGGGCCTCATCACCCCCGACAGTCGCCGTGATCAGTTACTTTGTTATTTGTAGATTACTTTTGGTTTCATTTGTTGCACTCAACACTTGTGGTCGTGAATGATGGATTACTTGTGAACTTATTATGATATATTGTGAGAGATGTGATGTTTGTGATATATATATGTGATGTTTGTGATATATATGTGGTGTTTGTGATATATATGTGATGTTGGTGATGTTTGTTATATATATCTTCTGTTTGTTTGGATGGAATGTAAAAAACAAATAAAAAAGGCTGTTTTTTTGTCACTTTGCCAAGTGTTGCACTCGGCAAAGAGTACCTTTGCCGAGTGTCATGGTCATGACACTCGGCAAAGTTACTATTTCTAGACACCTAGGAAGGTCGTTTGCCAAGTGTCAAATCTTTGTCAAGTGTTATGACCATGACACTCGGCAAATGTTTTAGATTTGCCGAGTGTCATGGTCATAACACTCGGCAAAGATTATGGCTTTGCCGAGTGCTAAGGTCAAGGCACTCGGCAAAGCCGCCATCACCGTCCCCTGTCGCCGTCATGGTGACTTTTCTTTGCCGAGTGTTGACTCGGCACTTGGCACAGCCTTTGTCGAGTGCCGAAAAAAGACACTCAACAAAGAGCTATTTGTCATTATGTTTTTTGGCGAGTGCTCTTTGCCGAGTGACTCTAGCACTCGGCAAAGAAGCCGATTCTAGTTGTGTAAGGGGGCTTTTTATCGAGTGCCAAAAGATTGGGAGGTAAGTTTAGAAGTCGTTGGAGATAGATTTTTTTTATTCTTCCGAAAAATCATGGATTGAGAAGGATTATTGGGTACTCTCAGAGATGCTCTTATAAGCAAATTAAATGGAAGCAAGGAAAGGATGAGTGGACGAAGATCACAAGAGAGAGACCTCACGTGGGTGTCCCCAGAGCGGGCGCAGGTGAAGATCAGACTCTCCAACAACTATGTTTGGTGGTAGCCGCTCCGCGCCTTTTGGTTTTGCCGGCAGAGCAATCTTCTACGGTACAAGAGGCATGTAAAAAAAGGTCAAACATGCCCCCAAGGTATGTATATGAACCAAGTTGCAGTAACATATGTCGAAACATGATCTTCGTCAGGTCCCACTGGCGTGGACTTGATTTCTGACAAGTTGAGAGTTTGTACCTCCAAATCTGAAGTGGCATTTGACTGCAGCAGAGGAGTCCCCACTGCAGTATAATGCTATTTCTGAACGGTGTTGAAAATCTGGCAGATATGTTGGTGCCGCTGGCGTTGCAGTTTCCATCACCACCCAGGCCTGGTTTAGATGCACTAGAATTTTTTCACTCTCTCTCCATCACATCAATCTTTGGACCCATGCATGAAGTAGTAAATGTAGGTAAAAAATAACTAATTATACAGTTTAGTTGGAAATCACGAGATGAATCTTTTGAGCATAATTAGTCCACGATTAGACAATATTTATCAAATAAGACGAAAGTGTTACTATTCATCGGGTTCAAAAAAAATTTTTTTTGCAATCTAAACGTGGCCCAGGTTCAACGGGAATAGCTTTGATGTGATTTGTACGGCAAAAGAAACGTCGATCAAGAACCCGATTGCTGCCGCAGACAGCACCCTAAGGAACCGATTTGATTTCATTCTCACTTTTCACTAGCGAGATAGGAAGATCACAAGGCAGTAAATATATGGGAAGATCACAAGGTACGACACACACAAGGGCCAAAATAAACGGTGGGCTTGGCCCAAGTTGGTGGATGATCGACGAGGATCGCTGGCGGCACCAGCAGACGCGTCAGCATCTACGTCACCTTAGTCCTCCTCTTGTCCACCTGTCGTCTACCCCTCTACCACCTCGGCCAGCAAGGCGGCGGCGTTCTGCAGCTCGGCCACCTTGGCCCTGACGGCGGCGCTCTTCCCTTCCCCCTCCATCACCTCCCAGCCGGTACAGGAGATTTAAGAATCTCAAAACGTCGCACTGGCAATCGTCCGTTACGTGTATGCATCTTCTGTACAACTCTTTACATACAGTACCACTTGCTAGGAGTAGTAGCGAAGTAGCAACAGTTGTATGATTTCTCATGATGAGACTTGTACAGTGGAAAAGAGTTTCCTTAGACTACCCTTCATTGGTGTTCCTTTTCAGGATTAACTTTGTGCTCCTTAAGCTATTCAAACTAGTCAAATAGGAAAGTTAGATCATACTTATATGACATTGAATGCAATAGGAAGATATTTTCTTATTATTCTATATTTCTTCTATTACTTTTAGGAAGTAATATTTGATAATTTTTTATCAAGATCAAACAGTCCATAGTCTTTGGACCTAGCAAAGCTCTTTATATTTTCGGGGATGACCGGTCAAAAAGAATAAAATTTAAAAAATTATAATTTAAATTGTGGATGTCATAAGATTTGGGATGCAACAAAAGTCACCACAGTTTATGCCAACTAATTACATATTCAACATATATAAAGGTGCCATAAAAAGGAAAACCATGGATATGGGTGAGAAAACATATAGATAATTCCTTGCAAAAAAATTGATAAGTTTATGATAAGTACATAAACTACAAAGTATATATTATGCTTAGAAAGTAAATAAAAAACATAAAATTTATTTTGAGTTAATTTTTTATGAGACCTTTTACAATTGTTGGAAATGCTTCCTAACACTTCTCAACGCCTCCCGATGCCTCTGCAAATTATCCATTTTTATTGATTTTATTGGCGCAAGGGCATTTTTGTCATTTCGCAAAACCAACTCAAACCCCCGCCGGCCCATCTCCCAGCCCACCCACGTACCTGGCCCAACACCGGCGCCCATCCCTCGCACTTCGCTCTCTCCCTCGCCCTAGCAGCCGCCGCCGTCCTTCTGTCTCCCTCGCTCTAGCCGCCACCGCTGCCCTCGCACAGCGTCGCGCCAGCGGCCCTGCCTTCTCCCTCACTCATCGAGGCGACCGATGTGCCCTCAGCCCCAAGTCGACGGCGGCACCCCAAACGACGGCGGCCCCAAGTCAGCGGTGCCGAACGAAGGCAGCGGCGCCGGACCAAGGCAGCGGCGCGGCACGCAGCCAACGGTGCGCCCCCAGGCAGCGGTGCGGCACCTAGCCAATAGCGTGCCCCCAGGATCTGCTTGCTGCTGCATAATAGGTACGCTGGTGCATACCAAATTTGAAGTGATGTGAGTCTGTGACCAGTCAAGCCCTGTTAGTACTTTGAATCCTCTCACTGGGCTACTGTATTTGTATTTCTGCTTGCATCCATTACCTGACTGGTATGTGATTATATGTTTGTTTATATTACTGTTGTGTGATTTAACATATCAGACAAGATAAAGGTAGCATAGATACATGTCTTATAATATGGATACTTGAACTCGTCATTTTCAGACGGTTTTAAGTTCAAAACTTCAGATATGAAGCAAATTTTAGTAGCTAGTAAAGTTACCTGCATCTGGCTAATAGAATGTGTGGAATCAGTGTGCCCTGTCGACTGTATGCTCAGTAATTCTATTACAAATTATTGTGGAATAGTGCAATATCTAGATTCTTTATTGTTTCTTGGCACTTTGACCAAGTGCCCTGCACCTAGGTGCTTGGATACTCTTTCAGGCACCTGCCTTTTGAGCTATTTGCTATTTATATGTCTGATGAAGTGGTCATGAGTTACTTTCTTCTTTTGCAAAATTGTGACTATGTTCTTGATTTTGATATTGGCAGCATAAAACCATTGATAGCATACTTGCCAGAGGTGAAAGGTTGGATAGCGTAGTGGAGAAGAGTTCTGATCTAAGAATTTCTTCACAGGTAAGGATATATTTTTGCTGTGTGTTATGTTGTCCAAAGAATTCAAAGCCTTTATGATATGTTCGTGGTGACATTCCCTTAACTTGTATGCAGATGTTGTGCAAGCAGGCGAAGAAAACCAGCTCTTGTTGTACCATCCTGTAAATTAAGGAAGTTGTGCATCCTTTTATCCCTTAACTGCAACCTGTGCTGGTTCTAAGTTCTGAATTAGTAGAAGGATCTGAAGATTATTGTCTGATTTGTGCCAGGTTTACTTCCTTCTACTCTTTCTGACACCGGTGTGCTGGTACTAAGTTTGTTGTTGCCCCTTTATACGCTTTTTGACATTGTTCTTACAAGATTGATTTGTTCATTTTCTAGGAAGAGGAAGATGTCAGGTTTTGGGCACCGTGTGTACAAGAACTACGACCCTCGTGTTAAAGTCATCAGGAAATTGGCAGAGGAGGTGTTCTCAATTGTTGGACGGGATCCACTTATTGAGGTTAGCTTTCCCATGTGCTTTGATCGTAGACAGGAAATGTTTTCTGGATTTAACCTTTTTTTTAGAGTTAGTTGTATTGTGGTTTGAGATTTCGGAGCTCGCAAAAGGCTAGCAGTCAGCGGCGGCGGCGTGGACCAGGATTGGAATTCGAAGCCGGTGGTCGAGGGCGGGACCCGCCAGGAGGCCGACACCGATGGGCGCTGCGGGGAGGGTGCGAGGATATGGACGGCGTCTGCCACTGAGAGACCGAGATGGATTGGAGCGGCAGGAGGGCGCGAGGGTGTTGACGGTCGCCCACCAGCTGCCGGGGGCGCGGCCGCCATCACTGAGCCAGAGCGAACGCGTGCACCTCGCCGCCCACACCCTCCCGGCAGCGGGGCCCTCATAGCGCACCATGGACCATGCCCCGCCATGGCCGCCATCGCTGAGCCGGAGCGGATGCACGCACCTCTCCGCCCCACACCCTCCCGGCAGCGGGGACGGCTGCCGCCTCGGCGAACGGGAGCGCGAACGCCGTCTGAGACGATGGCGGCGGTCAGAAGGACGGCAGCGAGTGGACGGCGGCGAGAACAATAAACCGTCGGCAGAAAATATTCATCTAACTATATTACTTGAATCATACATCCCAACTATACTACCAAAACAATATTTTTTATAATTATGGATTTACCGTTTTACCCATGATTAAAAAAATAACCACGAAAGAGCAATTGTCACTCTTTTATTTGAAGTCCTAATTATCTCAAATTGAGAGGCGTTGGCAAGCATTACGGCGCATATGGGCCCACCGACCATAGACACAGCCAACGCCTCCCGACGCCTCCCTCATGGATGCCTCTCAACGCCTCCTCTCATTTGGGCCCACCAATCATAGACACAGCCGATGATGCCTCCCCAACCATTGTAAAAAAATCTCTAGTTATATATATATACTATTTAGCGTGAGCGATAAATTTCCACGTGCTAATCATCGTAACATCCGGACACCGATTGACTATTTTTTTTTATTACTAATAGTATTATTTTGTCCAAAAAATAATTCCATCCTATCACGTGAGCGGTAAAATCCCACGTGCCAAACACTGTGGCATCCAGACACCCATCAGGCTATTTTTTATTACTTATAGTATCATTTTGTCTAGGAAATAATTCCATCCTTTACTGTGAGTTGTAAATTCCCATGTGTCAATCAGCGCGGCATCCGGACACCAAACACTGATTGGGTCATTTTTTATTACTAATATTATTATTTTATCCAGGAAATAATTCCATCCTTTCCGTGAGCGGTAAATTCCCATGCACAGGCAATAATATTATTATTTTGTCTACGAAATAATTATATCCTTTCCCTTGAGCGGTAAATTTCCACGTGTTAATTACTGTAGCATCCGGACAACTATCGGCTATTTTTTTATTACTAATAGTATTATTTTGTCCAGAAAATAATTCCATCCTATCACGTGAGCGGTAAAATCCCATGTGCCAAACACTGTGGCATCCAGACACCGATCAAGCTATTTTTTATTACTTATAGCATCATTTTGTTCTGGAAATAATTCCATCCTTTCTCGTGAGTGGTAAATTCACATGTGTCAATCAGCGCGGCATCCGGACACCGAACACTGATCGGCCATTTTTTATTACTAATATTATTATTTTGTCTAGAAAATAATTCCATCTTTTCCCGTGAGTGGTAAATTCCCAAATGCTAAGCATCGTGGCATCTGGACATGGATTGACTATTTTTTATTATTAATAGTATCATTTTATCCAGAAACTAATTCCATCATTTCCTGTGAGTGGTAAAATCTTATGTGCCAATCACCGTGGCGTTCAGACACCGATCAGCTATTTTTTATTAATTACAGTATCATTTTGCCCAGAAACTAATTTCATCCTTCCCATGAACGGTAAATTCCCATGCACAAGCAACAATATTATTATTTTGTCTACGAAATAATTCTATCTTTTCCTTTGAGCGGTAAATTTCCACGTGCTAATCACGTAGCATCCGGACACCGATCGACTATTTTTTTATTTCTAATAGTATTATATTGTCCAGAAAATAATTTCATCCTATCACGTGAGCTGTAAAATACCATGTGCCAAACACTGTGGCATCTAGACACCGATCAGACTATTTTTTATTACTATATAGTATCATTTTGTCCGGGAAATAATACCATCCTTTCCCGTGAGTGGTAAATTCACATGTGTCAATCAGCACGGCATCCAGACACCGAATACTAATCGGGCCATTTTTTATTACTAATATTATTATTTTGTCTAGAAAATAATTCCATCATTTCCCGTGAACGATAAATTCCCAAATGCTAAGAACTGTGGCATTCGGACATCGATCGGCTATTTTTTATTACTAATAGTATTATTTTGTTCAGAAACTAATTCCATCATTTCCTGTGAGTGGTAAAATCTCATGTGCCAATCACTGCGGCGTTCAGACACCGATCGACTATTTTATATTACTTATAGTATCATTTTATCCAGGAAATAATTCCATCCTTCCCGTCAGCGGTAAATTCCCATGCACAGGCAATAATATTATTATTTTATCTACGAAATAATTCTATCCTTTCCCTTGAGCGGTAAATTTTCATGTCCTAATCACCGTAGCATCCGGACACCGCTATTTTTTTTATTATGAACAGTATTATTTTATCATAAAATAATTACATCCTATCACATGAGCGGTAAAATCCCATGTGCCAAACATTGTGGCATCCAGACACCGATTAGACTATTTTTTATTACTTATAGTATCATTTTGTCCAGGAAATAATTCCATCCTTTCCCATGAGTGGTAAATTTCCATGTGTCAATCAGCGCGGCATCCAGACACCATCGGACCATTTTTTTATTACTATTATTATTATTTTGTCTAGGAAATAATTCCATCCTTTCTCGTGAGCGGTAAATTCCCAAATGCTAAGCACCGTGGCATTCGAACATCAATCGGCTTTTTTTTATTATTAATACTATCATTTTGTCCAGAAACTAATTCTATCATTTCCTGTGAGTAGTAAAATCTCATGTGCCAATCACCGTGGCGTTCGGACACCAATCGGTTATTTTTTATTACTTATAGTATCATTTTATCCATATTTTTTATTACTTATAGTATCATTTTATCCTGAAAATAATTCCATCCTTCCCGTGAGTGATAAATTCCCATGCCCAGACAATAATATCATGATACTATCAGTAATTTTATTACTAATAATTTTATTACTAATCATTATACTATCAGTAATAAAAAAAATTAGTCTAGCCAGGAACAGGCAAATTTACCACTCATAGGCCAATGTGGAAATATTTGATTAACAAAATAATACTATCAGTAATAAAAAAAAATAGCCTAACCGAAGACCAAGCATTCCGTAGATTAGCACTCGCAAATTTACAGCTCATAGGCTGGGAATTATTTACTTAACAAAGTAATAGTATCAGTAATAAAAAAAATAGTTTGACCTGAGAGGGAACAAGCCGATTATTACTGTTATTACACAAACCAAATCACATGATCTTAGTAGTTACAAAAATCATCACTTATGCATAGAATTATATTACAAATCACTCGCTCTTGGCAGTGATCGAAATAACAGGATGACAGTAGCATCAAATCCATCCACAGATTCATCAAAAAAACATATGCAGATCCCAAACAAATTATCTACCACCAGTGTCGACACGCCAAAGCCTCCATTCACCCATGCTGGCTTCTTTGATCTTCAGAAGGTTGCCGGCAGCATCTCGCAGGCCTTGGAAACAATATTCACTCTGCTGCCTGATTCAAGTTCAACCATCATGCAGCAGGTTGATTATCCTATAGTAAAAAAAATCAACAGAAAAAGTAAGATTGAAAATACTCACGTGATCAACCAGATCGATTTCATTTCTCTATAGCATTGGCAGTACTGTATAGTGTTCAGTTGCAGATCAGTAGATCATCGCAGAATCCAAAAAAAAAAAAATTATTCCACGGAAACATGGCTGGAGGAGCTCCAAGTGGATCGAGGCTCCGCTGCGTGGCTGGTGAAAGGGGATAAAACAACATTGAAACAAAAAAAAACATGAATGAATTCATCAATTGGTTGCAGATTCAGAATCAGGGGAGAAAGGGAGGAGCACTGACCTGCAGATGCACATCCATGTGCAGATCGTAGCCTCAACATCCATGGCTTGCAAAAAAAAACATGAATTCTTCAATTGGCTTGCAGATTCAGAATCAGGGGAGATAAGTAGTACACTTGGCTGTGGTACTTTCTGCAATATTTTATTACTACTGTAATGATTTGAAGTAATTACATTGTAGTAAGTAGTCAGATTCATATAGACCATGAACAAACATCTTTGAATCCATTGGAACTAGATTTGATTCATCAAAATTTTGTACAAAAATTCCATAGGATTAATCCAATCTATTGCTAGCTGTTCATCTGTTCCCGAGGGGAGTTTCCCCAACTAGATCATCAAAACACGGTCTCTGACAATCTAGCATCTTCTCGAGTACTTTATCCTTTCGCCACCTGAACATAAGGCAGGCCTGCAACATAAGTCAAAATCATTCATATTTCAGAATTTTTACAGCAACATAAGTCAGAATAGGAATTATTACAGCAATATAAGTCAGAATTTTATTATTACTACAATGGTCAGGCACAGTAAATAAATAATTCCATCTTGAACTGTGAGGGGTAAATTTACATGTAATAATCATAGCGTCAGACTATTTTTTATTACTAATAAATCATTTTGTATTACCAGAACAAAGATCACAATGTTTACATAACTAATAGTAAATATTTGACTAAATCATAGCGTCAGATTAATTGGAAAATCCAATTTAGACTAAAGTTACAGCAAAAACTTTGTACTAAAGCGTACCGTATTATATGTTCACTGTGTAGTTCTACTCATGTGGAGTCCAACAAAATTAGATTTTCTATTTTATGATTTTTCTGTGATTTACTATGATTTTTCAAATATTCAGCAAAAATAAATAAAAAAGACAAAAACCGACATTACTGTAGCAACCCCTGTTACTGTAGCAAAAACCGCCGTCAAAAACCGTCCAGAGGGGGTTTTGGATAGTTCAGGGGGTAAATTAAACCGTTTCATAGTTCAGTGGGTTACGTGTTCCAGGGTCCATAGTTCAGGGGGTTATTTAGACTTTTTCCAAATTCGTGGATATTATGGATGCTGCCACCGGTTCCAAAGATTAAGAAATTAGGAAAAGCATGCTGCCACCGGTTCCAAAGAATAAGAAACTAGGATTGCTATTGCATATATTATGGATCGAGAACCAGGTCCAGTATTCAATCCTATACAAACGGAAAGGAATTGAGCTCACAAGCACATTATACCTTCCAGGAGCGTCACGGCGGGTTCACCTGTGCTGAACTGAACATGAACGGGACTGCTTTTGGTGCCTCCCACTGCGGAAGGAATCAACAGGCCTTACCGCTCCATGCACGACGCCCCCCTTGGTCTGGTCGCCGCGTCCGCATCACTAGCTGCGGCCCCAAGCAGGCCAGCCGTTGCTCCGCGAGAGCAATCCACCAGAGGGGGCCGACTGCCGTGCCTCCGCGAGATCCGCCGTCCGGCGGGCCAGCGCCGGTGTCTGCTCCGTGACGCGAAAAACAGCACAAGCAGTCAGCTTTAAAAAATCACAAATCAAAACCATGTACCGGAAAGAAAATTAGAACAAAATGTATCAAATCGAATCAGATAAAAAAACCTTGTTAGGATGCTCACCGATTTCAGAATCTCTTCGCGAGGAGCACGCGCGCGCGATTGGGGAAAGAAGCACCACCATCGACGGAGGGACATCAGGATGGATCCGCGGCACCATCCGTTGTCTCCACGATGGATCCCGGCGCCGGAGGAGAGGAAGGCAAGGGAGCAAAGAAAGGCCGCCGGCCGCCGCAGTGGAGTGGAGGGGGCGCCGCCGGCCGGTGGGAGGTAGAGGGCGCCGCCGCCGGGTGGGAGGGAGAAGGCGCTGCCGCCTGGAGGGGGGAAAGGGCCGCTGCGGCCGCCTTCGGGACTGGGAAGGGCCGCCGGAACCGCCGCCGGACCGTGCAGGGATGGCCGCGTCGCCGGCGTCGGGGTGCTGGATCCGCCGCCGCTGTCGGGATAGGGTGGGGGCGCCGCCGTGAGCGCCACCGTCGCCGGCGAGGATGGACCGCCACCGCCGCCGGCAGTGGCGGACCCAGGATTTGGCCAAGACTAGGGCCAAATCCTGGCGGCCAAATTCTAACGGCCAAAATCCAAAAGCTACAACCTGCAGTATAATCTATAGGACCATATATATACACGTATGTCACAGAAAACAAATATTCTCAAACAAATTTTGCAAATCTAGAGAAATTTTTGAACTATATAATTAATAGTACGATACAATAGCTATGACATATCAATGAACATTGAAAAATAAATACCTATTGTCTAGTGATGATTTGTTGTGTTTGCCTCTTCCACCTCCATGCGTTGCTTGCTCTGGATCTGGCGGTGGAGATGGAGGAGGGAAGGTTTGCTGTCCTGTTCAACAACCGGAGAGAAATATGATGCCAGAGTCCTTGTCCTCTTCATCTAATTGGAATCAAAAGTTCAAATTAACAGTTGAAATCAAGAGAAGAGAAGAATTGAACTACTGAAGAATTGAACTATTGAAGGAATACCATACCTTCACTAATTCACTTCACGGATTCACAACTCAACTGCCTCTGCCTTGACTCCTTCACGGACGCTGCAGTCCCCTGGACAATCGGACAGGGGGGTTCCGCCGTGCCGCTCCGGTCTCCGGGGTCCAGGCTCCGGCAGGCAGTAGCCGAAGGGGCAAGCCTTGGCCAGCCGAGGGGCGAGGCCGCGAGGGACGAGCCTCGGCCGGTCGCCGCGCCGGCAAGCGTTGGCCGCGCCGCCGCGGGGTGGAGCAGGAGGCGTCGAGGCGGGAGGCGGGACTGGGCAGCAGGCAGCGCGTAGCGGAGTCGCGCGACGCGCGTGACGGCGGACCGAGCGACCCTGCCGAGCGACTCCTCACTCCCTCCCGTTGTCTGCCCTAGTCTTCTCCTTAGTGGGCTTCTCTGTTGGGCCAAAATCTGAAGAGTTACTCCTAAAATTTTTGGGCCGCGACTAGGGCCATGGCCCTACTGGCCCTAGTCCTGGGCCCGCCCCTGGCCGCCGGGAGGGAGGCCGTCGGTGGAGGGAGCGCCGTCGGGCGTTGAGTCACGAGAGAGAGAGAGGAGGAGAATTTCGATGGAAACGGTATCTGGCCGGGCTGGGATGATTTATTTATAGAATCAATTTAGTGCGGGGTCCACGGGCAGGATACGACTCCAACGCGGTGATTACGGGAGCAGTAAATAGAGCGGTGATATTTTTTTTTTTGAAGCAAATGACTGTGGGGGGAGATCCCCACAGTAGGTTTTATTAATACTTTAAGTAACAGTCAAGAATACAAACCTGATTTAACTGAAAGCATCTAGCCAAAAGCGAAAGGAAGACCTAAGGTCCTCCCTGAATCTAATAGACTGCAAATTACATTGATGCTTAAAATTTACAAGCCACAGAGAAGGATTTGGGTCTCGACGCTGAAAAATCTTGTCATTTCTAAGTTTCCAGAGCTCCCATGCTGCAACTAGGGATGCTTCCACGAAGAAGTCCAGAGCATGCACCTCATTGTCCCTCACCAATCTTTCGACTAGTGGCAGGGAGACGTCCCATGAGAAATTAATTGAGTTCCAGCACTGAGCCGCAAACGGACACGTAAAGAAAAGATGATCTATATCTTCATCAGCACCTTGGTTGCACATAACACAGAGTACATCATCTTGTATGTTCAGGTGCCTTCTTCTTAACATCGTCTTCGTGTTTAGTCGGTCCATCAACAGTAGCCACGCAAAAAACTTCACACGAGGTGTGCACTGAGATTTCCAGAGTACCTTGAAGTAAGGAGTTGAAGCCATGCCACTGAAGACATGATTGTAGAAACGGCGTGATGAATATTGGGGTCCCCATAGCATTGTCCAGGAATCTGCAGTGCTATCATCATATTTCATGGTGACAAGGTGATTCTGCAGATCAATCATCTCCTCATAAGCCTGGGCTGATAGTGGAAGCACGAAAATGTCATCAAGGTCTTCTTGCATCATTAATTCCTGTACCGAGATTGTCTTGTTCCTGGCATACGAGTGGAGCCTTGGATATTGAGAAGACATGATCGAGTCTGACCATAGATCATCCCAGAAAGAGACTGTTGAGCCATCTCCCAATGTACAGTGTGCCACACCTCTGTAGATGGTGTTTAGACGCATGATGTCGCGCCACCAGGAAGAGCCCACTTCTCTGCATTCATGGGGCACTTTGCCAACATAATACTTATTCCAAACAAGCTTCACCCATGGAACATCTGCTTTGTTGTAAAACTTGTGGAGCTGTTTCAAGAGGAGGGCATCATTTTGCAAACGCAAGTTGATCACACTCAAACCACCCTTGTCTTTGGGCCTCATGACCGCCGGCCATGCCACAAGGTTGCCTCCTCGCATAGTGTCATCATTTCCCCTCCAGAGACACTGTTTACGGGCCCTGTCTATGTTCTCGATGAAGCCCTTTGGAACCTTGATAGTGCAAAGGGTGTAGGTAACTATCGGCGTAATAGCTGAGTTAACCATCTGCAGTCTACCTGAATAAGAGAGCCACGTGGAGCATGCTGACAGTCTTCTCTCAACCCGGTCCATGATTGGTGTAAGGTCCTCAATGCATGGCTTGGTGGTGCCCATCGGTAGCCCTAAATATGTGAACGGTAGTGATCCAACCTGACAGCCAAATGTATTGGCAAGGTGCTGCAATCTATCTTGGCTCACATTAATTGGTAGGATCTGCGACTTGTTGTAGTTGACCCTGAGACCCGATGCAGTCTCGAAGCTGTTGAGTAATGTTTTCAGGAAGAACAATTGGAGCGCGTCAGCCTGGAGAATGAGAAGGGTGTCGTCGGCATACTGGACTATGGGAAATTCACCATTTTCACAAGGGATGGGTGCTTTCAGTAGTGCAAGTGTCGATGCCCTGTTGACTAGATACTAAAGAAGTTCGGCTGCAATGACAAATAACAAGGGGGATAGTGGATCTCCCTGCCTGACACCCCTCTTGCATTTGAAGAACTTGCCCGGGACACCGTTTAGGAGCACTGCTGACGAGCCCGATGATAGATACAGTGGATCCAAGATATCCATCTATCTGGGAAACTCAAATGCTGCAACATCAGTAGGATAGTAGAGTGCTCAACTGTATCAAACGCCTTCTCGAAGTCCAATTTGAGAATTATAGCCTCCCTTCTTGATTGATGACATTGATGGATATATTCAAAGCTCCAGGCAAGACAATCTTGAATGGAACGCGAACGGATGAAACCATATTGGTTGCAATGAATGAGTTTGAGAATGACATTCTGTAACCTGTCTGCCAGTATTTTTGTCAATAGCTTCAGACTAATATTCAGCAATGAGATTGGCCTAAAGTCATTGACTGTCTCTGGGTTACTGATCTTGGGCACAAGAGTGATGTAGGAGCTGTTGATACACTCTAGGTTTATTGTGCCATTGTAGAACTCATCAAAGAGGGAATAGAAATCTTCTTTAATGATCTGCCAGCACCTTTTCATGAACATGCCATTAAAACCATCAGGACTCGGGGCTTTATCGATTGACATGCGTTTGATGACTGAATCAATCTCTTCATGTTCAAATGGTAACACCAACTCATCTAGACCAGGTACTATAGTGATAAGCGACCGCAGATCAAAGATCATGACTGGGCTGGTGGTTACACCCATGCGCTTTCTGAAAGAATTCCAAAGCAGTCCCGCTTTGCCTTCATGGTCCTGGACCCAAAGACCTTGCTCATTGAGGAGTTGGGGAATGGAGTTTCGCCTATGCGAGATAGTTGCCATCGCATGGAAAAATTTGGTGCATTCATCCCCGAACTTAACTCTATTCACTGTATATCTCTTTCTCCAGTAGACATTCTTATAATGCAGCAGAGTAGCAAGCTGATTTTTTATCATGATCCGAAGGTTGAGTTCTGGATTATAGAGAATCCTTCTATCTTCCAAAGCATCAAGGAAAAGAATGACCTTGTTACAGTTGGCGATCAAGAGGGATAGGTTAGATAGTCCTCGGCTCCAGATCTTCAAGGCATTGCGCAGAGCCTTTAATTTCGAGGAAATAGTTCTAGAAGTCGATGACTGTTGCTGTGAAATAGTCCACTGGTTTTGAACTGTGTCAAGAAAACCTGCATGCTCCACCCAAAAATTTTCAAAACGGAAAATGTTGGAGCGAGGTATGTTGGTTCCAATTGTCACTTTGCAAGGGATGTGATCAGAGGTTATCTTGGCCATCGGTAGAACTTCAGTATTAGGATAGTCGAGTGTCCAGTTTGGCGAAGTAAAAAACCAGTCAAGCTGCTCTAGGAGAGGGTCTTGCTGCATATTACTCCAGGTGAAAGCCCTCCCTTTCAATTGAAGTTCAATTAAGCCCAGATGTCCAATAGCATCATTGAAGATCAGGGTATCAGATAGGTTTCCTCCCGGCTTGTTGCGGTTCTGGAGGGATCTATAGAAATTGAAGTCACCAAGAAAGAGCCAGTTATCTGAATCTGTGATAAGATGGCCCCTAAACCAATTGATAAATTCAGACCTATATGGTTCGGTACAAGGTCCATATACCGTGGTGAGACGCCAGGGGTCCATGTTATGTACAGAGGTGAAAGAGAGGGTGATGCCAAACTGCTTTTTGTCAAGGACCTGCCCTCTGAAAACGGAGCTATTCCAGCCCACTAGAATGCCACCCGAAGCCCCCATCGAAGGCACAAAATCAAAAGAATCAAAACGCTTGGGAGCAAGTTTTCTGATGAAAGCATGATCAAAATGATCTTTCTTTGTCTCCTGGAGGCAAAAGATTGAGCATGCACTTTCTTCAATCTTATCTCGTACTGCGTCCCACTTACCAGTTGCATTGACACCTCTTATGTTCCAACATAGAATTTGCCAGCTTCTACTATTCATTGATAACGGTGCTGGAATAAGCAGGCGCTTGCAAGAGCGCATCTTCAGAAAGCTCCACAGGAGCTATTCCACAATCTATTCCCCAACTCTGGAGGATCTATAGCGGGATTGACCCAGCTTGCCCTGTAGCTACATCAATTAGTACCACTGCAGGTTTCTTCCTCTTCTTTGATGGCTCTCCATCGAGTCTGACTGTGCGGAAGTGGAATCCTTCCTTTACACTGTTAAGTCTGGTGCTGCGTCTAACTGAACTTTCAACTAAAGGCGTGGATGAGTTGCTAGGGGCGGGCAGAGACAACGTCTTCCTGCTGTGGCCACGCTTTGCCTTTTGGCTTGCAATTCAAAATTTCCTAGGCTATAACCAGTTGGTCTTTGCTGAAGGCCCATGTTGCCATTCTTGGCCTTAGGACGCCTCTTGTAAACTCGAGTGATTGGGCTGGGCCGAGATGCCTGAGCTTCAAGTTCAAACCCATGATCAAAGGTGCTAGCTGAGCTCTGAAGGTATCCCTGCTGATCTTGATCCTCTGTCCCTTGATATTCAACGCTCATAGCAAACAACTGCAGTGCTAGAGCTACTCCAGTAGGCTTCCATGGCACAATTTCCATTCCATTGGGGATGTGAACCTTCTCTTGGTTTGCAAACAGAGTGGAGGTGTCAATGACAATTTGCTTGAAAAAGGTTGGGGCTTGCATCTGCTGCTGGCCTTGACTAGAGCTGCTAGCACCAGGAGTGAGAATACCTCCGAGGGTGGAACCAGTGATGGGCCTGAGATGGCCAGAGCAACCCCTGTTTACAACCCTGTGTTCTGACAATAGTGAGGTCTCATCGCTTGATGAGGAACTGTCATCTTCAGAATTAACAGTGACGTCAATTGGGATGTCAGACCCTTCTCCATGCATGTCATGGCCTGTTGCCCCTAGGTTGACAGCATCCTTCTCACGTTCTTCTCGAAGCTGCAGATGTTGTGTAAGGACTTGGATAGCAATGGAGCCAAAGACCGGGGACCACAGTACAATGTCTAGGCCATTAGGGACAAATGACTCATCAGCAGCTACTGCATTTTGTCCAAATACAGTAGCTCGAACCTGCCTGTGCTCCAGTTCAATGACTCTTACCGCTCCAGGTACTACTTGAATTATCCTGTGGGAAGTCAAGGAGTCAACTTGATGGAACACCCCAGAATTCTGGTTTTCTTCTATGGTCTCTTGGTTCTGGTTAGCAGCAACCAGATTGTCCATTACATGATCAACAGTTTTAGTCACGTGCTCAGCTTCTCCTGGCACTACCAGATCTCTTGGTTCTGGTGCCTGGGGCTTTGAAGGGAGAGAAGCAGTGAGTGCAGGCTCAACTGAGATAGGAATGGCGGAGTGCAAAACGTCACATGGAGCATAGGGTCTAGGTGCCCATTTAATAACCGGCTCAGCCACTGTATTATCTGACATAGCAATCGAAGAGGATTTACTGGTCCTTTGAACCCATTTGAGATTAAAGGTCCCACGCCTTTTAGCACAATATTTGGCCTTGTGACCATAGTTGTGGCAGAACAAACAACGAATTTCACTTTGGCAATCTCTGACAAGGTGTCCTGGACTTAAGCACCTGAAGCAGCGGCGAGAGCAAGTGTTTGGGGGTGGAATGTGGCAATCACCTTGGGAAGTCAGCCCTGCATTAGCTTGAACTGGAATGCTTCTAGAACTATTTGAAGAATGCCTAGATTCATCAATAAAACCCTTCTGGATTTGATGAACACCAAAAGTAGAACATCTATTAACAAATAAGCTAGTAGCAGGAGAGTCTCGAACAGGGAGATGCTCATCGGGGATAGGGCAGTAAATTCCTCCAATCTTGATCACTGAAGCAAGTTCTCTTGGCTGGGATTTTGAGATAGGAGAGTCTTGCACAAGTTTGCGCTGAAAAGAAACTTTTTTGTGACTAAGTTTGTGCTTGATCTTGTGGCTGGTTTTTGTGGTCCAGCTGCCCTCTTCTTCTTTCTGCCATTTGATGCATTCTTTAACCCAATTATCCCCACCATCATGCCACAAATGGAAGTAGATATCAAAATCTTCCGTCGTAATCCTTTTGAGGGCTCGAATCAGGAGGCCGACATGCTTGTTGGCAACTGAGAAACGAAAGTGCCGATCTGATTCAAAGGTCACATGGAAGCCTGCATAGTAGCGGTGATATTATTACAGTCGCGTATGGATATATTACATTTAAGTCGCCATCGTTCGCCGGAGAGGGGCGGCGCTCCGCCGTAGCGCTATATAGTACTCAACGCCCAGGCTTTAGATTAGTGTGTGTATATATATATATACTCAGATTTTTTTCCACAGGGTTTTTTAGGAATATTAGCTTACAGCTACATTAATTTTAAGGAAGATTCGGGGAGTGCTGTGAAACGACACTTCTACACCAACAGGCATCTATCCACGACCAGCAGGCGTCTCTCTACAGATGATCTCATCCGTCCATATGAGCAGTTAGGATTATGTTAGTGGTTAGTAGTTAATCATGTTATCGATGGGACATGTCCTTTGGAGTTTCATGAACGGTTCTGTCCTTTGGACACACCCCTTATATGTATATAATCCTTTCAACATATTAATGAAATGACAGTTCTCTCAAATCCTTGTTCATTTACGTTCAAGCTTAACACAATCATCCAAACAGGGCAGCGTATCCCTGCAAGTTTGCCCAGCAAAGGTGTTGTCCGCTGCCGCGGAGCAGCAGCTAGCCAGTGGCCGAGCACCCATGCCAGGCCGCAGCGCTGCCGCAGGACCGACTGCTCGGCCCATTAGGAGGCGATGACAGCCGGAGACGGTAGGTGGTTTCACTCTATTTACAGGGCCGGTTTTATCGAGCGAGGAAGCCTAATTGCCGAAGAGGCGGACTTCTAATATCACGAGACAAAAAATAAATAAGAGAAGAGAGGATTTTAGGAGCTCGAGACCTGATTCAACTTTCAACTATAAAATTGAAATTGGTCTATAACTACAGTTGTCCATATATTGTTCACGAGATGCAATATTTAATCATGTCTAAATCTAAAATAAATTTAAGCACTGTGTTAGGATTATCGTTACTTGAGCATTTGTCTGAAACGAAATACGTTGAGAACTTTTTAGAAAAAAAGGGCTATTTGAAAAGGAAAATAAAGTGGTGTGTAATCGGAACTGCAAACCCAGGAGAAATCTCAAGATAGTTTTACTCATAGCACAATTTTTTTAAAGAGAATTAACTCTGCTTTTATAAAGCATTACTCATAGCACAATGGAAAGAAAGATTGCAGCAATACAATGATGCTTTTACTGATAACACACCTATGCTCGAAAGAAACAAGACTGATGACCATGCATGACATCTCCCTCAACAGCCACACTGGCAGATCACCAAATAGAAGGTATCCCCATTCTCAATGTCATAGTCTGCCAGGGTCCTGCAACCCTTCAGCCTCCTACCGTCAAAAATGATTGCATGCTGTACGGGCCGAACAAAGGCCTTCTCATAGATCTTTAAACTGACATTGTCGATCGTATCTGACCTACGAACTTCCAGAGGGACATTCCTTCCATCGCTAATATCTACGGAGATATGCATGGTGCCTCTTGGAAGCGGGTGGAGGACAAGAAGAAGGGTGGACTCCTTTGAAATGTTGTGGTCCGCCAAGGTGCTGTTGTCCTCCAGCGGTTTGTCGCCAAATATGAGGCACTGCTGACCCTTAGGAAAGCCCTCACTATACTGAATCTTTGCCTTGATGTTGTCAATAGTTTCTGAGGTGTCAACCTCAAGAGTGATGGTTGTGCCTGCTAGTGTTTCCACTACATAGATTTGCATCTTTTCTTTGAGGTCGAGTGTAGATCTATGTTGGATGCCATAGTCAGCCAATGTAAGATTGTCCTCGAGCTGCACTCCATCATAAGCAAGGTATTCCCCTTCCTGAATCTTTGCCTTCACAGTTTGCAAGGTATCTGATGGCTGTACCCTGAGGCAGATTGTCCGACCGGTGGGGCTCTTCACAAAGATCTGCATCCTGAATGATTACACCAAACGTCACAAAATAATTTTTAGACAAAAATTCATTTTGTATAATTTTTTGTGTGATGTTCAGTGTAACAATACACCGAACATCACACAAAAAAATTAGACAAAAATGCATTCATGTAGATTTTATTTAGGCTGTACACCAAAAACACACAAGTAAGAACCCATTATTATCTAGAAGAAACAGGAGGCAAGGACAGACAGAAATCTACTGCATACATACATTGTTTGTGATTTAACAAGGTGTTGGAGCTAATCGTAGCAAACAAATAAGTCCAGCAAATCGTTAAATGACATGGTTCACTCTGTTATGTTCACTGAAGATTTAGAAAAGTGAATAATATGCAGTTCTCATCTAACTGAACACACTTTCTAGCGGAATAGAGCAGAGACAACAGGCTAGGCGAAGGCCAAAGCCGCCAAGAAGACTCAAATATTACTGTAGCCAGCGCACATCAGGATTGCTATGCTGCATATATCTAATAATCAAACTAAAACAGAACATGCAGCCCTTAATTACCCCAGCAATTTAACTAAAATTAACAGCAGATGCTTTTGCTTCGTTATTGTTTAGGCAATATGTAGAACAGTAGGCAAAAGCGTCTACAACTGAAATAGGTAGTTGAAGAAACAAGATGTATGTAAATAAATCTACAAGTTACAAATTAAAATTTGGCCAATATATAGGTAGTGAGAAAATTGCATATTTGGGACTCCTAACAATGCGCTTCGCAGATTTGGGACTCCAAACATCGACTCGCAAAAATGGGTCTCCAAACGTTGCACATTTGATTTCATTGCCATTATGTGTATTTCATCTCTTTTTTAAGGTGTGTACATGTATTTGAAGACCTGAAAGGACTCTTTTGCCCTTATGCTGTTACGTACAGGGTCTGGGTGCTCGACACGTTTTGGGCCATATTTGTTTATTCATTTATGTATAAGCAAAATATAATTTTTTTAAGATAAAGCATTTAAATTAATTTGTTACATTCTGTGGCAAGGACATATAACAAGAATTCGTATCTAATAGTACTATATATTCCATCGTTCTCTAGATCATCAAGTTTTCCGGAAAGAAAATGATGAGCATTTGTAATATTTTCGATCTAATCAATCCTAAGAGATCCAACAAAACAAATTAGATGAAGCCTGTAATAATCCTACCTGATACTGACATCTGACAATATGCTTCACCGACAACCCGCACAAGGAATTTGTGTATGAGAGTACTACTAGTAGTAGAGATAGGCAAAAGCCAGTTCGTGTACCTTGCTCGAAGTCGATGAAGATGTGCTTCTCGCTAGGATCGGTGGGCGTTCTTGCTTCCGCCGCGCCGGATCGGCCAGGGAGATCTGAAGTGGAAGAGGTGTGGGGGTGGAGAACGATGCCATTTTATAACCCCCACGCCCGACGTTCAAATCTCTCGTCTCCGTCCGTCCATTAATTAAAGCGGCCGACGATTTGCTTCCAGAATAAAGCACGTCAATTATCTAATCACTTCTACCAGGCTGCCGTGCTAACAATGTTTGTCCTACACCGCTCTAATGAGTTAGAAGCCGGCATGGAGATTATTTGTTATCTAACCTGAATAAATCTATTTTTTGAAGTGTTTTAAGTCGTTTTTTTATATTTGATCAAATTTATAAAAGAACATAAATATTTATAGCACCAAACGAGTACATTATGCAAATATAATCTTTGGTGTGTCATATAATCTAATTCGGTGCCATAAATTTTGAATTTTTTCTATAAATCGACTTAATATAACTTTAGTTAGGATTTGATTTATTTAGAGACGGAGAGAGAATTTCAATAAGAAAAGGTTAAACTCTGGCATTACGAATCTCATACAGCCTTCATCTATACCTTCTCATCCCAAACCTCTCTTCTTCCATCATTCACTCTGATCCCACTCTTCTCATTTTCACGGTCGTCCTTCACTTCCACCCCTTTGTGCATCTTTTGGAGCTGCAAAACTTTCACTAGCGCTGCAACACTCATATCCTAGTTTGGCCAGCTGAATCTGAACACTTGCACATATTTTTGAACTGTCACGGGGGATTGAATCTCCATGTGAATATATATTGATATATCATCAACAACCTCGTTTTTAGGGAAAAACGAGGCAAAACCCTTTCGTCTAGTTAATTTTGAAAAACCAAACTAAAACCAGTACAACAGCCCCAGCACAGGGTGAGGTTGTGGCATATCCACGTGTGAAAAAACTACTACAACAACACGCCCCCGCATAAGTGCGAAAGGTGGCACAACCACAAATACATCACTACAAGGAGAAAGCTAGAACACCATGGCAAACGGGCTCTTCAACGATGCCTCCAAGGAGGTGAATGACGCTAAACGTAATCATCATCAGCCAAGCAGGAGCTTAGCAAGCCTTTCGTCCGAGTCCCATGCCGAGGAGAAATGCATTGACCCAGCCGACCGAAGAGAGGAGGCAATGAGAGGTTCTTCAGTAACGCCTTTAGGAAGAAAATCGTCGTCGCTGGCCCAGCCCAAGGCTGGGCTGAGCTTTCGCCTAGAACCCTCGCAAGTGCTCCTGCTGCAGACGCCTTGACGCTGCCACCATGTTGTCACTGCTACCACGAGCACAAGCATGGGCGACACCGACATTCTGAAGAAACAGCGCTCTGCCCTCCCCGACAACAGGCATAGGAGGATAGCGCCCGTGGACACACAGCCTCACCGCCAGCACGCCCACGGCCAAACTATGTGCACCGCGCACGCATGTGTAGAAGACACGTTGCTGCCAGGGCACCACCTGTGCCACGCGCCTGAGTGGACAACAACGGCTCCACTAGATCTGGTCGTGCGGTCGTCGGATCTAGTGAAGGGGAAGCCCACTGGCACATAGCCCCGCCGCCGGCATGCGACCAAACTACGCACCCCATTCCCCTGCACACATACATGATGATGAAGAAGAAGAACATCATACCACAGAGCAGCTCCACCAGATCAGAGGTGAAGCGGACGCCAGTCTCCATGATCTGAGTGGGCCGATGACGCCAATGGTGCTCGGCGTCTAGCAGCCAACCAACCCTTAGCAGCCTGGGAACGGGAACATGGGCCATGTTCCCGTTCCCATGTTCGACGTTCTGGGAACGTCTAAGTTCCAGGAATGTGAATGTTCCCGTTCTCACGTGATAAAATGATACCCTAAGTTCCGGTTCCTGTTCTAGGAACAAGGACGGAAATGGGAACATGGCTGCTAAGAACTAGCCACCTAGCCCGCCTCTGGCTAGCCGGCCAGCCGCCAGCCCTAGCCAGGCAGATCTAGCCTCCGTGTACAGGCCGAGGATGGGCATGGCCGGCCATAGCACCAACAGCCGCAGCAACACAGGCGACCCAGCTTGGTCGCCGCAGCCTCGGTTGGCCACGGCCCAGGCAGGCATGGCTCGGCCAGCCACGCGCCCGACCTAGCCAACCATGGTCGTAGGTCTGGGACCATGCACCTGGCCAGCAAAGGACGTCGGCCCCTGGCCGAGGCGGGATGCGGGAGGAGGAGGGGCGGATCTAGAGGCGGGTGCGACAGATCCGGGCCCGGGACGGTCGGATCCAACTGTCGACCGCCCGGAGACGCCAGAGATAAAGGGGAAGTAAGAGAGGAGGTAGAGTGGGCTCGTGGGGGAGCAGGAGGGAGAGGTTTGCTGCAGACAGGGCCCATTTTTGGGGTTCCCCATGGGCCGCCACATGCTGGAGAGTGGCGGTGTCGGTAGTCGAGCGGGTGGTGCTGGGGAGGTGAGGTGGCGGCACTGGCGAGCACCCCTTGAGTTGCCCTAGGGGAGTTGGGGGGTGGGCGACCGAGTCCGTGCTTCAAGACATTAATTAGGATTTAGGGACTCGCCTGAACGGAACCCTTGCACATCGAGATGGCTTCGCCAACATGAGTATTGTGTGACTTGTCTTCCAACTTTCGTAACCTCACAATAGATTCACAAAATAAGCATGCATTTAATGAGCTAACTCAGTCTCTAATTTTTCTGTAAGAGGTTAAAATTTTACTGCACATACTAGTATTTAAGGATTATACGGTATGTTATGAACGTTGGCCCTATGTAGTCTGTTTTTGGCCTAGGCGTCCCAACTATGCTAGGGGGTCGAGGTGCAGCTATCAATCGTACTCTTACACTCATCCATTGCTTATTTAATACCACATCACTTTTCAAACTCTGCATATACATATGCCTGCTCAGAATCCCTAATAAGCATGCCCATCGGGGGGCAAAGCATGGCAAATTCATGGATAAAGTCATACTCTGGTAGGGCTAGGGTTCCTACCGGAGTTGCTACGTAGATTATATGGGTGTGAGGTGGCTGGACGAGAGCGAGGACGGCGCGAGGGCGCCGTGGTTGCAGCGGCTGTGCGTGGAAGGAGAGAGAGACGGCTAGGGTTTACCTGGCTAGGGTTTCTCCCGGCTCCCTGAGGAAGCCGGAAACAATAATATGTTTCTGCTTAATTTCCCAAATAGAGTCTTACAAATATTTATATGTCTCTCTAATAGCGACAATACTCCGCCCACGACAGCCAATCCACCCACGCACGAGGCCGATCACCTGTAACACAGCGCAAACACATGGCAATCACCTTGTTGACCACCTCCGACTGGCCGTCCGTCTGGGGATGGAAGGCGGTACTCATGCGAAGCTTGACGCCCGCCATCTGGAAGAGGTCCCGCCACACGTGGCCAGTGAACACCGGGTCCCGGTCGCTGACGATGGAGAGGGGAAACCCGTGTAGCCGTACAATGCCGTCGAAGAAGGCCCGAGCGACCGACGTGGCCGTGTAGGGGTGCCCGAGCACGATGAAGTGCGTGTACTTAGAGAAACGGTCGACGACGGTGAGGATGACTGACTTGCCGGCAACTTTGGGCAGCCCCTCGATGAAGTCAATCGAGATGTCCGCCCAAACTTGGGACGGCATGTCGAGGGGCTGCAACAGTCCCGCCGGTTGCAACGCCTCCGTCTTGTTGCGTTGGCACGTGGTGCAGGAATGCACCAAATCCCGCACCAGTGCCGTGTCCCGCGGGAGGTAGAAGTCGACGCGGAGGCGGTGCAGCGTCTTCTGGGTCCCCTCATGGCCGGCGGCATGGGCCAGGAGAAGGACCTGGTGGCGGAGGTCCCCGTGGTCCGGCACGAAGATGCGTGACCCGTGGAGGAGGAGGCCGTTGTCTAGACGCCACGGCTCCCCGAGCTCCCCGGCCTGGAGCTGCTGCAGCAGACGCTGACCATCCGGCGCCTCGGTCGTAGCGCGCCGGATGTCGTCGAGGAGGGCAAAAGAGGGCCCGGACAAGGCCATCGCGGCCCCGAACGCGTCCGGCGACGGTACAGACGCCACCGCCTCACTGTCGCGGCGTGACAGAGCGTCCGCTATGGTATTGAGACGGCTCGGGCGATATTCCACCGTGAAGTCGAAGCCGAAAAGTTTGTTGATCCATTGGTGCTGTGGAACAGTAGACAACCGCTGATCAAGCAAAAACTTTAGACTGTAATGGTCAGTGCGAACCAGGAAAGAACGCCCCCACAAATACATACGGATGCCAATGGCGCACAGCTTGCACCAAGCCGATGAGCTCGCGTTCGTAGGCGGCGAGCTTGAGGTGACGAGCTGCAAATGGCTTGCTGAAGTAGGCAAGGGGTCCCGCGTCCTGATGGAGGACGGCGCCGAACCCCGCGCCCGATGCGTCGCAGTCGACCACGAACGTCGCGTCGAAATCCGGCATCTAAAGCACGGGCCCCGTCGTCAAGGCGCGCTTGAGCGCCTCGAAAGCCGTCGTCGCGTCGTCGTCCCACACGAACGCGTCTCACCGCAAGAGACGCGTGAGCGGGGCCACGATGATGCCGAAGTCGCAGATGAACTTCCTGTAGTAGCCCGCCAAGCCCAAGAAGCCGCGAAGGCCCCGGGCCGAGCGAGGTAAAGGCCACGCCGCCACCGCAGCAACCTTGTCGGCGTCCATGGCGACACCGCCCTCGGTGATGACATGGCCAAGATAGGCCACGGACGGCGCCCCAAACGAGCACTTGGAGCACTTCAAGTGGAGATGGTGCGCTCGCAGGGCACTGAGGACGATGTTGATGTGCTGCAGATGCTCGGCCCATGACGAGCTGTAGATGAGGATATCATCGAAGAAGACGAGCACAAACCTCCATATGTAGTCGTGAAGCACATCATTCATTAGGGCCTGGAAAGTGGCAGGGGCATTAGAAAGCCCGAAAGGCATCACCAGAAACTCGAAGTGGCCATGGTGAGTGCGGAACGCCGTCTTGGCGATGTCGTCGGGGTGCATCCGCACCTGATGATACCCTGAGCGAAGGTCCAGCTTTGTGAAGAAGCGAGCGCCATGGAGCTCATCGACGACCGGAATCGAAAACTTGTCCTTAGACGTCTTGGCGTTGAGGGCGCGGTAGTCGATGCAGAAGCGCCACGACTGGTCCGCCTTGCGCACCAGCAAGACGGGCGCCGAGAAAGGCGAAGTGCTCGGCCTGATGATCCCTTGGGCGAGCATGGCCGCGCACTGTCGCTCCAGCTCGTCCTTCTGTAGCTGGGGGTAGCGGTAAGGGCGCACCGCCACCGGCGCGGTGCCCGGTAGCAAGTGGATGCGGTGGTCGTACGATCGCGTCGGCGGAAGTCCCGTGGGTTCGGTGAAGACGACGGCGTGCTGCTGGAGAAGCACGTCCAGCAGCGGCTGCCAAGAATCGGAGGTAGCCGCGGTCAGCAGCTGGGCCGAGGGAGCTGGAGAGGGTGTAGCCGCCCCGGGCACCCCCTGCCAGGTGACGCGGCGTCCGTCGCGCCAAAACGACAGGGTGAGGGCCTCACAGTCCCATAGTATGGGTCCCAAGGTGCGGATGAAGTCGAAGCCGATGATGAAATCAAATCCGCCCAAGTTGAGGCCGACACACGTAATGGTGAATTCCTCATCGTAGATGCGAAGGGGAATGTTGTGCGCGATGCCCTCACAAGGCATGCGGTCGCCATTGGCCACCGTGATCCGCAGACGCTCCCCACCCGCCGGAACGAGCCCCAGGCGGCGCATGGTCTCCCCCGACACGAAATTATGGGTGGAGCCCGTGTCGAGGAGGGCCAGGAAGCGTTCGCCTTTGATGACGATGGGCAGCAGCATGGAATTTGCGGCCCGAATACCTGCAACAGCCTGCAGAGAAACCACCAGGGCGTTAGCGGCAGCCATCTCCGCGGCGGCCAACTCGCTGGAAGGGGCGTCCGCGACCGCCTCCACAGGAGCCTCGTCGATGTAGTCGTCGGCCTCCAGGTAGAAGAGGCGCTTGCACACGTGCCCGCGCACGTAAGGCTCGTCATAGTTGAAGCACAGCCCCTGGCGACGGCGCTCCTGCTGTTCGGCCGGAGAGAGCCGACGAAACGTAGGCGCTGTCGGGGTCGGAGGGCCCGCGGGCGGCGTGCGTTGCTGCGGAGTCCAAGTCGCCCGCTGGGGCGGTCGGGCGCCGTGAGGCTGCGGTGCAGGTGGAGGCTCGCATTCCTCGAACGCCCGCGCCAAGTACATGGCGGACTGGAGGTCGGGCGGTGCGCGGAGCTGAACCTGCTTGCGAAGGTGGTCCGGCAGCCCACCCACGTACAACTCCGCCTTTTGGCGAGCGGAGAGGTTGTGGGCATGGCACAGGACGGCGTTGTAATGCTCCAAGTAATCCTGCATGGACGAACCAAAAGGAAGGCGGGCAAGCTCCGCCAACCGAGTGCCCAAAACAGGAGGCCCGAAAAGAAGCGAGCATAATTCGCGGAAGCGCTCCCAAGGAGGCATACCCTCGTCTTGCTTCAGGGCGTAGTACCATGTCTGGGCAACACCCCGAAGATGGTAGGACGCGAGCCATGTGCGAGCGGAGGCGAGCGTCTGCTGGCCGCGGAAGAACTGCTCGCACTGGTTCAACCAATTTAGGGGATCGGTCGAACCGTCGTACGTAGGGAACTCCAGTTTGTAGAATTTGGGCCCCGCCTGGGCGCCCGCGAGGGCAGCAGCAAGGGCCGGGTCCAGCCCCCCCTGCGGCTGGCCGCCCAAGGAAGAGGGCGCCCCAAAGAACAGCGGCCCGTCCACCCCCCCCCCCCCCCGAAGAGAGTGCTGGCAGGGGGTAGGGAGGACACCGCTGTCGCCGCCACCGTCGTGTAGGCCGATGGAGAAGGCGACGTGGCCATCGAGTAGATCGGAGCCGACGCCGGCACGGACGGCTGCAGCCAAGCCGGCAAGGGTGATGGCGAGGCCGGCCATTGCATGAGATGGAGCGGGACTCCAGCGCCAGTTGGAATCGGTGCCGTGGGCACCGGCGGCGGAGGCGGTGGTGGTGCAGAGAACGCCGGTGGCGCGGGCGCCCGGAGCAGGCTGGCCCACGCCTGTTGCATGGAGGTCAGCGCGTTGGCGATCATGTCCACCTTGGCCCCCAAGGATTCCAGCGTCAGGGGCTGAGCAGAGGCGGTGGAGGTCTCGGACAGATCGGACGACGCAGCGGGCGGCGGCGAAGTGGACGCCGGGATGGAGGAACTCGGTGGAGCAGATGTCATCGTGCCTGGCAATGCTGATACCAGGTTGGTAGGGCTAGGGTTCCTACCGGAGTTGCTACGTAGATTATACGGGTGTGAGGTGGCTGGACGAGAGCGAGGACGGCGTGAGGGCGCCGTGGTTGCAGCGGCTGTGCGTGGAAGGAGAGAGAGACGGCTAGGGTTTACCCGGCTAGGGTTTCTCCCGGCTCCCTGAGGAAGCCGGAAACAATAATATGTTTCTGCTTAATTTCCCAAATAGAGTCTTACAAATATTTATATGTCTCTCTAATAGCGACAATTATAAAATAACCCTCTAGAAATATTATAAATGCGACAATTATATGGGCCATAGCCCTTGGCTGGCCGGCTTCCCTCCTAGCCACTAGCTGAGGCGCGCCGCCTATAGGGGATGCCGGTCATAACATACTCATACTGAGCAGACCGTTAACTGGTTCAAATCATAGTGATGGAAAATATGCATGCCTATGCCCTATACAATGGCTGGCAACTGATGCCCGTAGTGACATTCAAACCATGAACTTTCCCATAGAAGGGGAATAGTCTACTATATATAAAGAAAATGAATCTGCATCCTAGGATTCAGCCTGTCTTAGCAAATAATCTAGCCTCTGTATTCCATCAATTCGCTGTGCACAACATATATGATTGAGCCTCTGTGTTCCACTTGTAGTCTCTGTCTTGTAGTCGGTGAAGACTTGCCTGAACCGGGTCATTCATCCTTGTCAACATAACCTGCACAGGAACATTATGGCGTCAGATATCATACATATGTTGACAGGTCCAAGTAGTGCATCCTTCTCAAGTGAAATAATTTCTAGAAAAGGATTGCACTTCCAACAATGTTCAGATGCTTAGTGCTGATTCATCACTTTTGTAATCAAAAAATGAAGTTGTCAAATATATGAAGTGCATCTCCCAATATATCAAGACATTCGCATTTAATTTGATAATTTCACAGCTAAAAGATGGGTCATGTGACAACAAAAGCATTTACATGCTGTAAAATCAAGAAATGGTCAAACACAGTGAGGTAACTGGTCTAAATGCTCTGAATATATACAAAAGCATGGGTTGGCCTGTCGGTGGCTCCGTAACTGGTCTAAATGCTCTGAATATATCTTTAGCTATAAGTCTAGGATTTCCTTGAGCTACTGAATTTCTAGCTCAAAAAAAAAAAAAGAATCCACGAGAGACTCAATTTCCAAACCCACATAGTTTCGTTTGGTGTAAAAATGCTCCAAGGATGTGGCGCTTAACATCGTCTCCCCCTTAGGCCCTGTTCTTTTGATCCCAGAACCATGGGGATTAGGAGGGATTGACGGGGCTTAAATCCTCTACAAGTCAAAATCCCCCTCAACCCTCCCCAATCCCCTTCAATCCCTTTTATTTCTAGAACAACCAAACAAGGCCTAATGGGGAATCATGTTTCTTGCTTCTACAGTACAAGTTAGGAAAACTCATTGGCTCACGTTTGTTTTTATTTATTCATTCAGTTGCTTGTCATATTTAGGGCTTCAGTTGCTTGTAATATTTAGAGTTTGTTTTGGACTCCTCTGCTCCACTAAACCAATTCTACTCTATTGTGAAGCAGTTCCACTCTAAAGTTACAATTGCACTGTGGAGGAGGTGGATCGGATATGTTGACTTGAAGTCTTGCTCTAGCTCCAGAAATGGAAGGCTTTCCTGTGAATCATCTAATATGTCCTTGGATGATCTGTGTAGTGCATAATGTGAAATATGTAAGCATGTGTGGGTGACTGTATTTCTTTTTTACGAGTTGAAAAATCCCATTTGTTTAACATACGAATAAATATCGTACTGGTACAGGTGTCCGCTGTAGCTTATGTCACGTGAAATATATATCACAGCGTCAATTTGCTTGGCCCAAAAGCTTGGAAAACCAATAGTAATTTTGCAAATAATGATGAAACCAACATCCCGTGCATTCAAGAAAGGAGTACGTCTCACGGCCTAATGTTTTTTTGACATTGGGGGGGCAACCATCTCTCATGCAAAAAAATATAGATACAAAATTCAGGAAACTTAAATTCAGAACTGACCACTGATAAACAGGTCATGTTTGTCAAAAGCATTCTGTAAATGCTTAAATAGACATTATAGGAAGATAACAGTTACTAAGCAAATTCACAACCCCCTAAACATGCCCGTCGGGGGGCAAAGCATGGCAAATTCATGGATAAAGTCACACTCATACTAAGGAGACCATTAACTGGTCTATGCCCTACAGTACAATGGTTGGCAACTGATGCCCGTAGTGATTCAAACCATCAACTTTCCCAGAGAAGGGGAATAGTCTACTATATATAAAGAAAATGAATCTGCATCCTAGGATTCAGCCAGTCTTAGCAAAAATCTAGCCTCTGTATTTCATCAATGCGATGTGCACAACATATATGATTGAGCCTCTGTCTTCCGCTTATAGTTGTGAAGACTTGCTTGAACCGGGTCATTCATCCTTGTCAACATAACCTGCACAGGAACATTATGACGTCAGATATCAATATATCATACATATGTTGACAGGTCCAAGTAAATGCATCCTTCCCAAGTGAAATAATTTCTAGAAAAGGATTGCACTTCTAACAATGTTCAGATGCTTAGTGCTGATTCAACATGGACTCATGAACTTTTGTAATCAAATCAAGTTGTCAAATATATGAAGTACATCTCCCAATATATCAAGACATTTGCATTTATTTTCACAGCTAAAAGATGAGTCATGTGAATCAAGAAATGGTCAAATACGGTGAGGTAGATGGTGAAATTACCACACAATACATCCATCATGAGGAGGTGGAGCTGCTGTGCTACCACCGCCACCGCCGTCGCCGCTAATGCATTGGGGGCACCATTCCTGTCCTATCGTCGATGCTAAAATCCAGTATCCAACAGCCTGTTAGTCTCAGCAAACACACCTTCCAATGGCATGGCATCTCCTTCCACCAAAAAACCAAACTGATGAATTTCATGTTAACTTTGTCCTACATGACAGAAGCTGTAAACCTAAAAAAATAGAGCCAAGGAATTAACAATGGTTAGTTTTACTCCACCTAAGTACCACAACTGTTCAAGAGCCAAGGTACAGTTTGTCTCAGAGGGGGCTCAATTGTCCAACTCCTGTACTGCAACAGTCTCCAATCAAATTAAACCTCCCAGGTCATCATTTGGGCATATATAGTATCCACAGGCTTCGATTCAACATATTTACCATATGGTTTTTCCGTACTTGATTCATATCATATGCTTCCACTGCAAAAATTGAAACACACATTCGCCTCCTCAATTCCCAGTATCACACATCCGCACTCAGCTTACCTCCATCACTTTGAATTTTCATCGAGCTCTTCTTTCAAATCAATCGCAATCGAATTATCTTATCCTTAACCAAATAGCATTGTAAAACATGATTTTTTAGCAGCCTGCAATCAGAATTAACCCATCTTTATCAACCAGGAGCACCCTACACTGTCATTCTCCTAGGCACCAAAAAGAAAAATCCTTGGCAACCACCATTCACAAAACAAGGAAATGCTTCCATAAACAAAATCGTCGACACCTTACATCTGTATTACGTAGCCGGTGGTCACAAAATGTGAATCCTTGGCATGTGAGTATCAGTGAATCCCTGGCATGTGAGTATCATCCAACAAAACCAGGCCATAGTTTGAATCTATGATCAACTTCCTACTCTGTTCAGCCAATACAGCATGCCCTAACTGCTCCTAGAAGAGCAAGAAAAAACACTCGGCAGATTAGCTAACAATTCCCAACTAGTTACAAGCCACCATTAACCAGGTGCCCTGCAATGCCTCAGCAAAAGCAGTACGGGAATGGACTGAGTGCACTGAATGGATCCTTAACAAACCAAATCATGCTTGCCAATGCCATTTGATTGCTCCTGTTATTACGTGGGGTCTTGGGCATAATATGATACATGTCTCAAGCTTCTATCTTCTTGTAGAAAAGGAAAGCCTCGCTCTTGAGAACTTCGACTAGAGAGACTTCTCTGATGCTTTTATCGTTTGCACGAAACCAAGAGGAAGAGCTACTGCTCCTCTCCTGCTCACTGAAAATCGTGCTCCTCTCCTGCTCCCGCATTGCTCAATGACACCAACTAGACAATATCTTGCATTATCTTTGTCCCCAGACCTGAAGGTTTGCACAATAATAATTCAAAAGGTCAAACAAACGAAATGTTAGATTAGCTATCAACATCACTAACAAGAAAATACTACCAGATTAACAGTTTTGACATATATCAAGTGACTAACTGATTCCAAAACATAAAACAGAATTACTGCCACACAGTACAATTGTAATAATAGTCAGTTCATTTCATTTTTTTTATGCGCACAAAAAGGGAAAATAAAATCCTTAGCTGTTCCATTTGGCAGAAAGGGATCACATAGCCAATGGCACATGTCGCATATCGCCTCTGAGCGAGACCCAAGACCAGGCAATCACCACAATTCAATCAGACTTACCCAATCAGCATGCAATGGAAGTACTAGATGCTAGTTGCCTATTGTCCCATTTTCATAGTACAGTCAGATACTAAAAAAGCATAACTAAACTATTATAGAAATCTTTGTTCTGTAGCATTTTTTACAAACTTTTCTGACCTTTTTCAACACTGCTGCTATATACTACAGAGGTCACACTTGAGTCACCAGGAGTGACAAAAACCCAGCAGAAACAAACACAGGAAACAAAAGAAACCCACTAACACGAGACAAAGTGATAAATTATTAAGAACTCAAACAAATTTATTTCTAGCACTACTCCAGGACAGACAATGGCAACTAGAAATTCTTTTATCTTTTATAGACATAAAAGCACCTCCTGAATCATCAAAATTGAAACATAACTCTTTTGAACTAAATACCATATCTTCTTCAATCTTTCATAAAGATACTGAACAAACGATGAAATAAAAAAGTAGCTATTGCAAATGAGAAACTTCGAACTGCACAAAAGTAATAGCTATTGCAGTTAAAAACTTCAAACTTGGGTCATCTCCCACTTGGTTTGCAGTATTTTCCAGCTTTACTTGTGTTCTGTTCTGACCTGATTTAGTGCGCTGGCATTTTTGTTATCATGGCACTAAACAGGTTGCTCTTTTCCTCCACTTTAATGTGATGGTTCAGCTCAGACCGTCAAGTGACGTGCTTTCACTGATGTTTGCCACCATCTGTCCTCTATCTTTGCTTCCACAGGTCGGGCAGGAGAAAGCAAAATCTTTTCAGCATGTTGGTCCTTCCCATTGATCCATTTAGCACAACCTGTTCATCACAAATGACACAAAATACAGAAAGTAAGAAATAAGGAAAAGGCATACTAGAACAACAAATAATAAATTTCTATGCATTAAAGTGCCCCCACAATGCAACTACTAAAGCATTAAAACACAACACATGCCAGCAATAGCTAATGCATGTGACTTCACTAATAAAAATGTCACCATAATGCAACACTGACAAAGAAATACAATGCAGGCAGCAGCAACATCAAAATGCTCCCAGATTCTAACAAGGAGAGGATAATCTACACCAGGAAGATCTTTAACAAGCAAGTCAATCATCCACAGCATTGAGAACTGTAGATTCATTGTTTTATATAAAAGGTAGATTGAACATAATACTTGAAAAACATACCATTTAATATCTAAACCAAACGCACCTGAAGCATCTTCCAGTTTCAGTGGTGCCTAAGCAAATTGGAAACAGAAGCAAAGAAATCTGTTCCAAACTATAAATGGAATCTAAAATCCAGATAATTTTTATTTGGAAACTTAATATTTCAGATTTCAGATACTTATAACTGCATAATTAAGCAATACGACATTAAAAGTGCTGAATCAAAGATAGGGCCGGGAAGGGGAGGGCATATAACTTGAGCAACACCTGTAAGTAAGCAACTAAAACAGAGACTTACAGAACGCACCTGGGGACAGCAAGGAAACACATACAGCACGCACGGACCAAACCTTAGCACATGTCCATCTCTGGAGGGGGAGGTGGGAGCTGCACCGCCGCTGCCGCTGCCGGCTGCTGCGGCGGCGGATTGAACTTCCGGGCATACACCCCATACACGGGCATGTAGTAGACGATGTTCACGCACGTCATGAGCACGATCGCGGCGATGCCGAGGCAAACCCAGACGCGGAAGATTGGTATCCAGAAGCAGGCCACCTCGGGATCTGTAGTGAAGGAGAGGACCTTGATGATGCAGATCATAATGTGGAGCCCGACCATAGCCATGCCCCAGGTGCGGCCCATGCCGCCGAACACGCAGTACACGGTGTACGGAAAAAGCTTAATCTTCATCGGCGGCAAGGGACGCACCTCATCCTGCGCCGCCGCGGGTGGGGCCGGGGGTGGGCTCAGCATCGCAACAGGAGCCAAAGGAGCGACGACTCGAGAGGAGCAGGGATCGAACGAGGTGGGAGGAGCACCTGTGGACATCGGGCGAGGAGGAAGGAGAACCTGCGGACTCGCCGGAATCGATCGACGGAGCCGCCGGGTCAAGATCGCGAAGCGCACGGAGCTGTGGACCTGTGGTCGGCAGATCGAGATCAGGATTGCGGGAATCGAAAACTCTGGGGATCAATTGCTCTGGGAGGCGGGGGTGGAGGCGAGGCGACGCCGGCGCGCGGGTTTTATTGGCCAGGAAGACGAGTCGCAGAGTCGGTTTTGTCGCGTCGCGTATCCCTCACGCGCCAACCTGGAACCTGCTGTGTGCTGGAACTGGAAGAAGAGCGGGCTTTTTTCATTACCGTCTTTACCCCTTGAGCTTTTTTTGACAAAAAATAAATAAAATAAAATAAAAAAATAAAATGGGTGCATGTATAACTCATAAATAAATCATCGAATGGCATATCGATCATATTGATTCCAGGCTCGTAAGAGTTGTTCTGGCAGCATCATACAAATGGTCTAGTATATTTTAGGATTTTTTAACAATGGCTCTGTTCGGCTGGGCTGATAAGCCGGCTGAAAAACACTGTTGGCTGATTTGTTGTGAGAGAAAAATACTGTTCCAGTTAAAAAAACAAGCTGAAAAAAACGGATGATAAGCCGGATAAACAGGCTCAATGTATAAAAGTTAAATGCCCTTTTAGACTTCAGCAGTGATGGCACCTGGACGTCCAAACAGACGCGCTCGTCCACACGTTCACACCTGTACTCCGTTTTGTGTGCCTACACGGGTCCCGCACCGCCTAACCCCTGCTCACACCTCCTCCGCTTCCCCGCCCGGACGTTTGCGCCTGCTCGGTGGCAGCTCAGCAGCTACGACAGGTGGGTCCCCAACAGCAACACCCGATCAATCCATGAAACTTCTAGATGAAACATTTATAACATGCTTCTAAAGACTGATGAAATACTTGGAACATATGTATGAAACACTTGCAAAAAACACATGAAAACACTTGAAAAAGTCATTGCAAAACATATAAAAACATCCAGATAAAACTTGCAACATATGTGTGAAATATATGCAGCATCCAAATAAACACACTTGCAACATAGGTCTGAAAAAAAAAGATGAAACATTTGGAACGGGCACTGCAACATACGTGTATAACCATTACAATATGCACAACATCCCAAGCTATTTTGCACCATTCATATGAAGCACATGCAACAAACCTCTAAAACATCTGAAACATACTCACTACTATAGAAATCTTAATTGTGACGAGAAAAAGACTTAACTGAGGCTGTTTTTGCAACCACCTCGGTCGTAAGGTCACGGTTAATCATGACCTTAACCGAGGCGGCTACCCTGTCCGCCTCGGTTAATCAAATAAAAACAGAAAAAAGAAAAACCTATGGATAAGCCCAACGAGCCCATCCACGCGTCGCCACTCCGTTCGCCGGATCCGCACCGTGCTTGCCAGATCCGCACCGCCGCTCGCCGAATCCACCGCGCTCACCAGATCTGCACCGCCGCTCGCCAGATTCATGGAGAAGGGAGGGAGGGCGCGTGAGAGTTGATTCACCTCGGAGGAGGAGATCACGCCGCCCTAGCCCAGAGAGAACCGCGCCGCCGAGGCCGCGCGCCGCCGAGGCCCGGAGAGGGCAACACTGCCGCCATGGATCCACCTCGCACCACTGCACCTTTTGCCTTGCAACACTGCACCTTCGCCGGATCCGGCCACCACGATCATGGATCCGACCACAAACAGCGGATCCAGCAACCACGGTTGCCAGAGGAGGGGCGTCGCCCGGTCGTGGAGGAGGGTAGCCGCGGCCGTTGGCAGGTTGTGGAGGAGGGGCGCCGCTGCGGCCGCGCGGATTGTGGAGGAGGCGATGCATGTGAGAGAGAGGGAAAGGGAGGCGCCGCGTCGCTGGTCCCTGTGCTCCACGCGCGCAAGAGAGAATGCGAGGGAGAGAGGCACCAGAAGAGAGAGAGGCGCAAGAGGATGGAAGTTAGTGTTTAGTTGTGCTCGTGGTGTATATACTAGGAATCCGTTATTAGGCCTAAATGGGTTATCTAGGCCACTATTTACCGTGGCGGGCCTCGTAATGTGACCGCCTCGGTTAATAAGCAGTTATATTACAGTGTGGGGATTAACCGAGGCGGTTGCTGGCCTGGCTGCCCTGCCTGCCCTGCCTCGAATAACCGAGGCAGGCAACCAGGCCGTCCGCCTCCGAGGCCATTTTGAAAACGCTGCGCAAAAGAATATGTGTAGTAGTGACTCTTGCAACATCCGCTTTCAACGCAACATCCCCTTGCTGCACTCTAAAAATAGAGGCTCGTTGGTGTGTGGTGTTCATCAAAGGCAGCGGTCTGGCGGCGCTTGTAGGCGGCGGGGCGGCGGCAGTGGATGGACGTAGCCGAAGGGAGGCATCGGACGCACGAGCGACAGGGAGGCCACGACTGCGTGACTTGTAGAGGGCAGCCGCGCGCCACGCCTGGCAGGGCCGGCAGTCGAGTGCCGCAACTCGGAGGCGGGCGGGCGCCGTGCCTGGCAAGGCCAGCGCCCGAGCGCTGCGCCTCGGAGGTGGTCGCGCACAGCGCCTGGCAGGGCCAGCGGCCTTGTGCTAGGAGGCGGCAGGCGAGCAGATAAGAGCGATAGGAAGAGAAACTGGTGGATAGAAATGAGTAGATAGGCAGTTTTTTTGAGAAACGAAGGAGCGTGGATTGTTGGCTGGTGTCACGGCCTAGGAACGGAGTGTTCGGGCAGATGGACACCTGGCTCAGAGCATTACAGTTTAGTCTTTAGAGTATACTAGGTAACTAATAACCTTTTTAAGAACCGGTTTTGGATGTCTGATCATCGCTGGCGCCACAATATGCAAGCGGATGATGCGTGCGCACTCTGTGATTAGTAGGGATGAAAACGGATCGGATACGGACGGATATCACTGATATCGTATTTGTTTTCATATTTATGTCCGGATTCGGATTCGAATACGGATAATATCAAAAATGTCGAATAAGATACTATTGGATATCGACATCATAAATATGTGATTTAAATATTCGGATACGAATACGGTATCGGATGTTAAATATCCGGACTCGGATACGGACGGATTAAAACCTCTCTAAACGGATTCGGTCTCGAATACGGTCGGAAAATATCCGTACCGTTTTCATCCCTAGTGATTAGAGTGTTGAGACGGTGGGCCATGGCACATCGAGTTGCATCTTCACCGGACAGGTGTGGCAGCTAATGTTCACGCCGCTAGGTCTCCTAGCGTTGATGCTAGAGTACGAGGACGAATTGGGGGAGTGGTGCCTTCGCCAGCGAGCTTGCCTCGACTCGGCAACGCGACCTACCTTCGATTCCTCGGTGTTGCTCACTGTGGACCGTTTGGAAGGAAAGGAACAATAGTCTTCAGGAGAATGTCTTCGAATCCAGTTGCTGTCCTTCGGAGCCTTATGGAGGAAGCGGCGGATTGGGTACAAGCAGTCATCGCTAGCCTGTCGCTGCCAAACTAGCTTTGGTCACAAAACATTATGCCCATACTGTATAAGTTGCATTGTCAGGCTCTCAGCGTGTTTCACCTGCCTTGTATTATTTACAATATCCTTCCTTCTTAATGAAATTCAGGTCCAATCTGTTTACAATCTCCTTCCTTCTTAATGAAATTCGGGTCCAATCTCGCTCGCGAAAAAATAAATTTAAAATTTGACACCAAACGATTACATTATGGAAATATATTCCACTGTGTGGCGTATCTTATCATCTAATTTAGTGTCATAAATTTTGACCCTTTTTCTATAAGTTTGATCAAAAAAAAAATTAAATGACTTAGTATAACTTTAGTTACAGGAACTAAACATGGCCATCGGGGCAAAGCTTGGTAAATTCATGGATAAAGTCATACTCATACCGAGGAGACCATTAACTGGTTCAAATCATAGTGATGGAAAATATGCATGCCTATGCCCTATACAATGGTTGGCAATTGATGCCCGTAGTGACATTCAAACCATCAACTTTCCCATAGAAGGGGAATAATCTATTCTATATAAAGAAAATGAATCAGCATCTAGGATTCAGCCAGTCTTAGCAAATAATCTAGCCTCTGTATTTCATCAATGCGATGTGCACATCATATATGATTGAGCCTGTCTTCCACTTGTAGTCTGTCTTCCAATTATAGTCGGTGAAGACTTGCTTGAACCAGGTCATTCATCCTCGTTAACATAACCTGCACAGGAACATTATGACGTCAGATATCATACATATGTTGCAGGTCCAAGTAAATGCATCCTTCTCAAGTGAAATAATTTCTAGAAAAGGATTGCACTTCTAACAATGTTCAGATGCTTAGTGCTGATTCAACATGGACTCATGAACTTTTGTAATCAAATCAAGTTGTCAAATATATGAGGTACATCTCCCAATATATCAAGACATTTGCATTTAATTTCACAGCTAAAAGATGAGTCATGTGAATCAAGAATTGGTCAAATACGGTGAGGTGTGAAATTATCACACAATGCATCCATCCAGTCAACGACTGTACTAACAAAAGAAATTAATTAAGAATAAGAAAGCAATATACACGCTACTAATCTGATAGATTTTGAAGAATCACAGCGGGGGTCTCCCCTGCTATATTTTTGGGTCAAAAGAAAAAGATTTTGAAGAATCGAAGAATTGTAAACAGAACTATCCACACTTGTTAACACTTGCTAACTGGAAGATAGCTACAATAGTTCAACATTAACATATTTATGCTTATGTTGCCGTCCAAATGAAAAATCCACGCTAGCTTATTTTTGCAAGACAAACATAACACATGGAGGAGGAAATTGTTATACATTATAACCCATAGTGAGCATGCCGTGGACCGACTAAATCTGAGGTCTGAAAAATGTACAACTTTTGGAGTAGAAAACTAATAGTATATACTGACACCCTTGATGAACTGTGGGGCCACAAGAGAAAGCAAAATCTTTTGAGTCTTTTGTAATGACACATAGGGAAAAGACTTGAAATCTTTTCAGCATGCTGGTCCTTCCCATTGATCCATTTATCACAAACTCTGCTTATCACAAACGACACAGTACAGAAAGAAAGAAGCGAGGAAAAAACATACTAGAACAAAAATTTCTATCGACTGAAGTGCTCCCACAATGCAACTACTGAGGAATGAAACACAACACATTATAGCCTGCAATAGCAAATGCATGTGACCTCATTAATAAAAATGTCACCATAATGCAACACGAACAGAAATATAACACAGGGAGCAGCAACATCAAAATGCTCACAGATTCTAGCAACGAGGAGAGGACAATCTACACCAGGAGGATCTTTAAAAAGCAAGTCAATCATCCACAACATAGAGAATTATGGATTCATTGTTTTATAAAAGATAGATTGAACATAGACTTGAAAAACATACTATTTAATAGCTAAACCAGAAACACCTGAAGCATCTTCCAGTTTCCAGTGGTGCCTAAACAAATTGAAACAGAAGTCTTGCACAGGCAAAGAAATCTGTGCCAAACCATATGGGCCACAGACAACTATATATGGAACCTAACATCCAGGTATTTTTCTGTTTGAAAACTTAATATTTCAGATTTCAAATACTTATAGCTGAACAATTAAGCAATTACAACATTAAAGATGCTAAATCAAAGATAAGGTTGGAAAGGCGAGGGCATGTACCTTGAACAAGGAGAGCAGCAACACCTACCAAATAAACACTAAACAGAGACTTGAAGAATGGGTTAGAAAATGCATATGGGGCCAGCCAGCAAAAACATACTGCACGCAGGGACTAAAACTAACATCTCCATCTCCTGAGGTGGAGCTGCTGCGCTGCCACCGCCACCACTGCCGCTGCTAATGCATTGGGGCCACCATTCCTGTCCTATCGTCGATGCTAAAATCTAGTATCCAGCAGCTTGTTAGTCTCAGCAAACACACCTTCCAATGGCATGGCATCTCCTTCCACCAAAAAACCAAACTTATGAATTTCATGTTAACTTTGTCCTACATGACAGAAGCTGTAAAGCGAAAAAAATAGTGCCAAGGAATTAACAATGGTTAGTTTTACTCCACCTAAGTACCACAACTGTTCAAGAGCCAAGGTACAGTTTGTCTCAGAGGGGGCTCAATTGTCCAACTCCTGTACTGCAACAGTCTCCAATCAAGTCAAACCTCCCAGGTCATCATTTGGGCATATATAGTATCCACAGGCTTCGATTCAACATATTTACCATATGGTTTTTCCGTACTTGATTCATATCATAATGCTTCCACTGCAAAAATTGAAACACACATTAGCCTCCTCAATTCCCAGTATCACACATCTGCACTCAGCTTACCACAATACGTACATCCCTTTGAATTTTCATCGAGCTCTTCTTTCAAATCAATTGCAATCAAATTATCTTATCCTTAACAAATAGCATTGTAAAAAATGATTTTTTTGCAGTCTACAATCAGAATTAAGCCATCTTTATCAACCAGGAGCACCCACTCTCATTCTCCTAGACACCAAAAAGAAAAATCCTTGGCAACCACCATTCACAAAACAAGGAAATGCTTCCATAAACAAAATCGTCGACGCCTTACATCTGTATTACGTAGCCGGTGGTCACAAAATGTGAATCCCTGGCATGTGAGTATCATCCAGCCAAACCAGGCCATAGTTTGAATCTATGATCAATTTCCTACTCTCTTCAGCCAATACAGCATGCCCTCACTGCTCCTAGAAGAGCAAGAAAAAACACTTGGCAGATTAGCTAACAATTCCCAACTGGTTACAAGCCGCCATTAACCAGGTGCCCTGCAATGCCTCAGCAAAAGCAGTACGGGAATGGACTGAGTGCACTGAATGGATCCCTAGCAAACCAAATCAAGATTGCCAATGCCATTTGATTGCTCGTGTTATTACTTGGGCATAATATGATACATGTCTCAAGCTTCTATCTTCTCATAGAAAAGGAAAGCCTCGCTCTTGAGAACTTCGACTAGAGAGACTTCTCTGATGCTTTTATCATTTGCACGAAACCAACAGGAAGAGCTACTGCTAATCTCCTGCTCACTGAAAATCCTGCTTCCTGTCACATAAGCGACAAAGTGCCCCCCTGTTACAGTCCTCCCGCATTGCTCAATGACACCAACAAGACAATATCTAGCATTATCTTTGTCCCCAAACCTGAAGGTTTGCACAATAATAATTCAAAAGGTCAAACAAACGAAATGTTAGATTAGCTATCAACATCACTAACAAGAAAATACTACCAGATTAACAATTTTGACATATCAAGTGACTAACTGATTCCAAAACATAAAACAGAATTAGTGCCACACAGTACAATTGTAATAATAGTCAGTTCATTTCATTTTTTATGCGCACAAAAAGAGAAAATAAAATCCTTAGCTGTTCCATTTTGCAGAAAGGGATCACATAGCCATTGGCACATGTCGTAAATCGCCTCTGTGTGAGACCAAAGACCAGACAGTCACCACAATTCAATTAGACTTCCCAATCAACATGAAATGGAAGTACTAGATGCTAGTTGCCTATTTTCCCATTTTCATAGTACAGTCAGATACTAAAAAAGCATAACTAAACTATTATAGAAATCTTTGTTCTGTAACACTTTTTTTACAAAATTTTCAGACCTTTTTCAACACTGCTGCTACTTTTGTGCATATACTACAGAGGTCACACTTGGGTCACCAGGAGTGACAAAAACCCAGCAGAAACAACACAGGAAACAAAAGAAACCCAACTAGCACGAGACAAAGTGATAAATTATTAAGAACTCAAACAAATATATTTCTAGCACTACTCCAGGACAGACAATGGCAACTAGAAATTCTTTTATCTTTTATAGACATAAAAGAACCTCCTGAATCAACAAAATTGAAACATGCAGTCTAAAAACAACTCTTTTGAATTAAATACCATATCTTCTTCAATCTTTCTTAAAGATACTGAACAAACTATGAAACAAAAAGTAGCTACTGCAAATCAGAAACTTCGAACTGCACAAAAGTAATAACTATTGCAGTTAAAAACTTTGAACTTGGGTCTTCTCCCACTTGGCTTGCAGTATTTTCCAGCTCTACTTGTTGTGTTCTGTGTCCTGATTTAGTGCGCTGGCATTTTTATTATCATGGCACTCAACAGGTTGCTCTTTTCCTCCACTTTTCCATGATGATCACGTTCAGCTCGGACCGTCAAGTGATGTTCTTTCACTGATGTATGCCACCATCTGTCCTCTATCTTTGCTTCGGCAGGTGGGGCAAGAGAGCAAAATCTTTTCAGCACGCTGGTCCTTCCCATTGATCCCTTCATCACAAAGCCTGTTTATCACAAATGAAATGAACACAAAATACAGAAAGTAAGAAACAAGGAAAAAACATACTAGAACAACTAATAGATCTCCATCCACTGAAGTGCTCCCACAATGCAAATACTGAAGTACGAACACATTGTGGATTCATTGTTTTATAAAAGATAGATTGAGGATAGACTTGAAAAACATACCAATTAACCAGAAGCACCAGAAGCATCTTCCAAATTTCTAGTGGTGCCTAAACAAATTGAAAACAGATGGTCTGGCACAAGCAAAGAAATCTGCACCAAATCATATGGGCACAGACAACTATACTATATATGGAACCTAAAATCCAGACATTTTCTATTTCAAAACTTAATATTTCTGATTTCAGATACTTATAGCTGCACAATTAAGCAATACGACATTAAAGATACTTATAGCTGCACAATTAAGCAATACGGAATTAAAGATGCTGAATTTTGATAGGGCCGGGAAGGGGAGGACATGTACCTTGACCAAGGAGAGCAGCAACACCTGTAACTGTAATCAGCGAGTAAACAGACACTTGCAGAATGGGTTAGAAAACGCACCTGGCGCCAGCAACCAAACACATACCGAACGCACCGACCAAACCTAGCACATGTCCATCTCCGGAGGTGGAGGCGGGAGCTGCACCGCTGCCGCTGCCAGCTGCTGCTGTAGCAGATCAAACTTCAAGGCGTACAACCCATACAAGTAGTAACCGATGTCCACACACGTCGTGAGCGTCATGGCGGCCAAGCCGAGGTACACCCAGATGCGGAAGATAGGTATCCAGAAGCGGACCACCTCGAGGCCTGTAGTGAAGAAGAGGACCTTGACGATGCAGAGCACAATGTGAAGCCCGATCATAGCCATTCCCCGGGGGCGGCCCATGCCACTGAACACGCAGGTCACAGCGTACGGGAAAAGCAGCTTCAGCATGTAGTAGACGATGTCCACGCCCGTCATGAGCACCATGGCGTCCAAGCCGAGGTACACCCAGAAGCGGAAGATCGGTATCCAGAAGCAGGCCACCTCGGGATCTGCAGTGAAGGAGAGGATCTTGATGATGCAGGGCACAGCGTGGAGCCTGACCAAAGCCTTGCGCCAGGCGCGGCCTATGCCGCCGAACACGCTGGACACGGCGTACCGAAAAAGCAGCTTCACCTTCATCGGTGGCAAGGGACGCACCTCATCCTGCGCCGCCGCGAGTGGGGCCGGAGGTGGGCTCGGCATCGCAACAGCAACCCAAGGGGCGACGACTCGACAGGAGCGGCGAACGGGCGAGGAGGGAGGAGCACCTGCGGGCATCGGGCGAGGAAGGGGAGCACCGGCGGCCTTGGGGGAATGGATCGAGGGAGCCGCCGAGTCGAGATCGCGAAGCGCGCGTGGAGCTGTGGTCGCGAGAACGAGATCGGGAATCGAAAATTTCAGGGGATGGATTGCTCTGGGAGGCGGGGGGAGGCGACGCCGATGCGCTAGGGTTTTATTTCCCGGGAAGACGACTTGGTTTTAGGAAGATGAGTCGCGTATCCCTCACGCACCAACCTGTTCTGAGCTGGAAGAAGAAGAGTCGGAATCGGCTGCTTGGCCTCCGACGGGAGCTCTCTCTCTTTTTTTTTTGAGAAAGATAAATAAAAAAGGATTTTTCATTAATACCGTCTTGACACTTGAGCCTTGATGACGACAAAAATAAAATAAAATAAAATAAATAAATAAATGTGTGCTTTTGTGTTATAATCATTCTAGTTGATTTTGTTTTGCAAAGGCGATGGAATTGGACGGACGATCGAGTTCTTGTTTGTGTCTTTGTGTTATGGATTTAAATCTTGGCATCTCGCAATGGCCAAACGTGTATGCGGCTTCCAGATCCAGTATGGCTAGTATTGGCGGTTGATATTCTTTCAACGTGTCAGATGAATGGGTTGATGGTTGTTCCATGGATTAAGTAACAACCATATCGTTTTATTTTAGATGAGTAAGATCTGTCACATAACTGCACGAAACCTCATGTCAATTCGACTAGTTCTAAACTTGTTCATCTTCCAAAGTATTTGCAACATTCCTATTGTTTTTTTTACTGGCATGGTTTTGCCCGAGCGTCCAAGGTGCATGGGGTTGGATCGGATGCAGATCACTTGTTGATGCTTCCGCTGCAGATTTGAGGTTCGGAAAGAAACTCGTTCTCTTCATAGCATACTTAGCCCTTGTTTAGTTTCCAAAATATTTTATAAAATGTATCTGTAGCGTTACTGTAGCACTTTCGTTGTTATTTGATAATTATTGTCCGATCATGATCTAATTAGGCTTAAAAGATTCGTCTCGTGATTTACAACTAAACTGTGTAATTAGTTTTATTTTTTATCTATATTTAATGCTTCATGCATGTGTTCAAAGATTCGATGTGACGAGAATCTGAAATATTTTGCAAAATATTTTCGGAACTAAACAAGGGCTTATTAGGACTGCTTCCTATGTCCTACAATAAATGACGTGATAGCATTCAATATGTGTCTCAAAAAGAACAGTAACATTTAGCGTAAAGAGTGGATTCCAGACTATCCCAAGTACATCACCGGTCTATCCATCGTCTCGCTGTGGTCCAAAATATATATAGAGTAGTTAGCGTGCCCGTGCGTTGCTATGGTATAGCTAATATTTTGTACTAAAAACACACGGATCACACGATAAAATAACAATACTGTAAAAATTAAATACTAATGTTAAAGTGACATTTAATTTAAAAGGCAAAGTTTGTGAAATTAACATAATCACGGAGAGCGCGACGTCACAAGCTCATAAACTCTACTTTATAGACTTTTTCGTGATACATAGGCAATTCCATTACTGCTTCACTCACACATTTGTACTGCAACTACTAAGAAATTAGATACATCAACACTCTTTTCTTTAGCTGGAAACTCTATGACTTGCATCTACTTAATTGCATTACTTGCACCACCTACACTAAATCTGCCCATTTCTCATCTCTAATGTAGCACAGTGCCTCTGCTTTCTCATGAAATTCAGACTCCGCCAACTTTCTCTGAACACGAGTCTGCTAACATATCAGGTCCACTACTGTCAAAACTGCTTCGATCACTTGCTGCATACGGTAAAATACAAAACAAGATAATATTTGTAAAGACAAGTAATTTTGATTAATTTATTTGCAATAAGAGGATCATGAAAAAGTAGCTTAATGATACAACATACTCCTGTAGTATAATGACGACCACAATACATGGCAATCTTGCAGGACAATTCTTGTTCTAAGTGTGATAACACAGGACGGTCAGTATTTGTTTGCTAAATATGTCAAGATTGCTGAACGAATTTTATTTTTTTAAAGGATGAGATCTTTATCTAGCCCCCACTAAACCAATCTAATCACATATGTATATTCTCAGAAAACTGAACTGCTTGTCATCTTCCTATTTTTTGCCAATAAAATTATATAAGCTTCATATGTATAACCTGGACTCAACATGGCCATGGCAAGACATAAAAAGTTATCTTAGTTACAATATCATTATATTAAGCACAATAACATGGCAGCTGGTTGTGCTGCTAAGAATCAAGCATCAGTGCATCAATGCCAACCATTGACTCATCCTGTAGAGTTTACAAATGTAAGCCCATGGGAATAAAATTGCAACAATTCAGGGCAAGTTCAGTTTATTACCTGCAGAAAAGTTCTTGAATTCCCTTTTTTAAGATTTAACTTCAGTGAGAAATCATCATTCTTTTCCTTGCCTGCCTACACCAAATTGTTCAAAAATAAACAAAGATCAATCCACAGACATTTTGCAGTGTAGAGATAACCTTGTGACCTGGCTTGGTGTTGCTGTTATGGGGACACCAATTCAGCGAGCGAGGTCTGAAGGTGCAAAGGCTTGATGCCAAACATCTGAATACCATCCAGTGTAATAAAAAGATTTAGCAAGCCAAAAATTCTGTGGCCATAAACAAAGTTGACAAGAGAAAAGTATCTAATATATTTTACCAATAAAGTATCTAACATTGGTACACCAAGCTCACAAATTGAGGCTATCAGTAAATAAATAAGGCTCGAGCTACTTGAAATGAGATTGGTACAGACAAATGGCTAACTATGCTAAAAAAAAACAATGGCATCCAATGTGCAGGCACACAATATCGAAAAAAAAATTAGATGATTTCAAGGATAACATTGATGCCTAACTATGCTATAAAAACTGGCTAAGCTAATTAGAAGTACCCACTGGACGCAAGAAAATGGAGCATTATCGAGCCTATATTCAGAACCAGGGATACGATGAGGTAGCTGTCAAGATATATGAGAGTTTAATGAACTTCATACTGCACCAGAGTTTATTGGGAGAACACAGAATACTGTTAACATACCAGCAGGAGTGATCGCCAACCCTTCTTGCGCCTTCTTGCACTATCCAAAAATGGTTTGGATGCAGTTTGTTTTGTCCAAAAATTTCTAAGAAAGATATCTGCTTGTTTTGACGGTGTCATGGGAGTACATGGAATCAGTCTGGTAGAAGGCTAGGTAGCACTCGGCAAGGCCGAGGTGCTCGGCAATGGGTTGGTCCTACTACTCACCACGGAGGCGCACCTCGGCATCAGCACCATCAGTCATGGCGAGGGAGAAGCGGGAGGGCAACCATGTAGTTTTGACGAAGACGGTGCCAGCGGCCACCGCCACCGCCTTGGCGCCATCCATGGGCATGGAGAGCTTAGCGCAACTATGCCTCACCACCGCCACAGAAGAGAATGCTGCTATGGTCATCATTGTCAATGTCAAGCCCAATGAGGCAATGAGGCCTCTTTTGGGAAAATCAATAGAATCTGAAGCACAGATAGTGAAAGACCCATTTTTGGGCCCTGTAAGATCGAAAAGAAAATGGGACTCAATATCTGAAAGCTCTTCAGTTTGGCACAAATGCAACATGAGTGCATGACCAAAATAATCAAAGAGAAGGAAAATATTTCATCGTAAGATAAAAAACAAACTAAAAATTATAAGTTAATTTGTTTATGCATAATATACCTAGAGTATGTAATTGTACAGTACCAGGGTATTCTCAATAGTTCAGTTCCTAATTTGGCCACTAAATTAGTATTAACACACCTTTGATAATATATTGTTTAGGGAAAAAAATATATCACACACCACAGTTCATCTACCTACTTAAACACTCTTTTTCCCCTCCATTTTGGTGAGAGTTGTACCTCGGCAATCCATCTGATATGGCAAAAGAACCAGCCTGGAATCTCTAGCTTAGAACTATTGCCGCCTAGACTTGCAAACCTTTCCTGGCTTCTTTGTGTTCCTACAAATTGATAGGACACACAAATTAATGCATGAATGTGAGACACAAGACAATAGCATGGATACAAATCTTCAATAGAATTGTGCCAACCTTGTGAAGTATTCTGAAATGATTGTCTTGCCTTTTCCCAAGAAGCATCCAGTAGAATGCCAAGTTATACTTGATCGTGTTGGGCTGGGAGAAATGTGGGGTTGATACAGGCTTCTTCTGCAAAAGGATACATGTGTAAAATATCAAGCCTTAAGTAGTCCCTGAAGATTTCAGAAGCTAAAGTAACCCTTTGCTGCATAATGTAATTGGATTTTTTAAGAGAACTCAAACCACATATCATTTAGCTCTTCTATTGCAGCTAAGCTGCATAATTTTTAAGAAGCATTTTGGAATGTATTGACAAATTGGAAGTTAGCCAAAGTCAATTATCTATAGCTGACTACTAAAGGAAACTTGCTATCACATTTGCACATTTCTAATGCAAACAACTCTGCTTAAGGTCTCTTTATCTAGAAAGCACTTTTTTAGAAAAAGGAATGTCATGATGTGATTTTACTGGAAAGGTTCTGATATTTCAATTGCACTCAAACACAGGTAGTAGAAGAAAGAAGATAGATCTACAGTCACAAATTTGCCGCATGTAGGCTTAGAGATCCAGCAGATCCAGCAGGTAGTAGAAGAAATTAAAGAAGATAGATCAAACTAACCAATCCTAAGATCCAACAGACGATATGAGATTGGAACAATTTTTTCCTGCCAATAGTCCCGGCCAGTAATCCTAGCTGACACTGACTGTAGGTTCAGAGATCACCGACACAAAGGAATATGACTGAGACTACTACTAGTAGATCGCGATAGGGCAAAAAAACAACAGGTCGCGCGTACCTTGAAGTCGACAAAGATGTTGGTTGCTAGCAAGGATCGGTGGGCCTTTTTGCTTTCCGCCGGAGAGCGCAACCGCAAGTGCAAGAGTTTAGGGCTCCTTTAGATCAAAGGAATTTTGTAGGATTTTCATAGGAATACTGTTTATAAAGGATCTTTCCTTTCCTAGCCTTTGGTTTGTATGATTGATGCTTGGCATTCAATAGGAAATCTACCCTGTGCACACCTATTCCATAGGAATTTTAGCATCCAGTGAAACCTCTTTCTACAAATCCTGTGCACGAAGAACGAGAAAGCCTTCTCCGGGAACTAGTACAAATCTTTGCTTCTTTGTCGATGGACCCACTTGTCTATAAGTAATGAAAGAAATTCTTTTACCAGAGGAGTGATTAAGCAAATAAAGTAAACAACTACTACGATGACAATTCCTATGTTTCACCTGACCTCCTGCCAAACGCTATATCTCACTTACATTCCTTTGTTTTCAATTTCCATAGGTTCAAAGAAGTATGACATCTCAATTCCTGAGTTTTTCTTTTTCCTATCCTTTACCTATCCTACAATCCAAAGGGGGCCTAGGGTTAATTGAGAAGGATAGATTCATAGATAGGTGGCATTTTATAAACGCCGCCACGTCAATCCGCTTCCGTATCTATATCTTCTTCCGATCCGAAAGGGATCCTGCCCCGTCCACTAAAGCGGGCCGATATGGGCCGGTTTCTTTATTTTTTTCGCGACGGGACGGGAGCTCCGAGCCCGCCACTCCACTCCACATGACCACATCGCAGGGAGCTCGAGCTCGTCTATCCGCCGCCCCTATCCGTGCCGTCCTGGATTCCTCAATCACTTGCCAAAAGACTAGTAGGTGCTCTACACCGATTCCTCCTGACCATTGCCTGAGGCTATCCGCACTCATGGACCTCTATATTCATCCTTTATATATCCTAGTCAGCAAGATTCTCTCCTCTATACTCAATTCTTTCACACCTATCATCCTCTATATTATCCTTCATCCACTCTATCCACTGTGGGACCCACTTGTCACTTTATCTAAATACATCCATGTGTGATCTAGTTTTGAAGAATTTATTGAGACGAATTTAATGGTACAATCGAATTTAGAGTATCCTTTTAGAGTACCCACTGCGGTAGTGTGATACTGATAGCCACGATCTTGACCTCGCTCTTCCCCAACGACCCGGGCCGGAAAAGACGCTAGCTAGCTCTCTGCGAGAACCGACTGTATCTAGCACAGGACAGGACTTCCCCGCCCAATCCGACCAATCCTCGTGCTCATCAGTACTTCACCAACCCCTCCTGATTTCTAGAGTTTATTGTGCTCACATGCATGCTGCTTGTCATCTCAGATTGTCTGGTTGAGATTTTTCTTCACGGAGTAATCTGAATTACGATTCTCAAAGTCAAATACGGAGTAGTATATTTGTTATCTGCTCCACTTTCCCGCTGCACAACGTTGGGTCTGAGTATAACATGTTTGCGAATTGGAACTGCCACTACGGATGTGACCTGCGCAGGTGCATGTTTTAGTCCTCGATCCTCGTTGGGCAATGATGTTTTCAGTTCTCCCTTAAAGTAAGTTAGTTAATGGTGCTTCCTAGTTGTCACTTACACAACCTGCCTCTGTTGTCGGTGTAGTCTACATGGTGGTTTCTCCATAAACTGGCTCGTCCAACAAACTACTGATCTTCAGTACCCTCTGTGGTGTAGTACATTTCATAATCATATTTGAGTTTTCCCTTTTCATTATAAACCATCTACCTACATTAATATTTTTAGATAAGATGCTGTACACCATGAATTGCAGGCAACTGGAAAAATGATAGAGAAGTCTGCGGTGCAAGGGTCTTCGGCACATTGTGCGCGACTGCAAGCGCCCAAGGTGCGTGGGCTTTCGGAGCTCGGGTGTTCGTGCCTCTGCTTCCGATCCCGTCCAGGTCGGCCGAGGTGAGCCGATCGGCACGCTGGCCCCCGTCGAGCTCGACCCGCTCACGCTGATAACGCGCTCGGACGCTGTCATTTGCGGCATTGCGAATGACCCGATGATGATGGAGCTCACTGCTTCACTCAACGGTACTCAGATCGTCCTGAGGCCTCCTCTGGTCTCCCAGCCGGAGCACGAGGTCCTGGTGGTGGCCACTGGTATTTGCACGCAGTGCCAGCAGATGCTGTAGGCACCCTCGGTGTCGCCTCGGTTTGTGCAGCCACGGGCCACACCAAAGCGGTTGATGTTCAAAGCGCCGGCCTCTGCTTCCGATCCCATCCAGGTCGGCCGAGGTGAGCCGATCGGCATGCTGGACCTCGTCGATCTCGACCTGCTCACGCTGACAACGCGCTCGGACGCTGTCGTTTGCGGCATTGCGAATGACCCGATGATGATGGAGCTCACTGCTTCACTCAACGGTACTCAGATCGTCCTAAGGCCTCCTCTAGTCTCCCAGCCGGAGCACGAGGTCTTGGTGGTGGCCACTGGTATTTGCATGCAGTGCCAACAGATGCTGTAGGCACCCTCAGTGTCGCCTCGGTTTGTGCAGCCACGGGCCACACCAAAGCGGTTGATGTTCGACGACCCCTCGGGCATTGATGCACCCACGGTGGATGAGGAGGACCTGGCCATAGCAGCTGCCACGCTGAGCTCCTCAGCTGGCGCGTCGTCGCCTCGGCGCCCGTCCATTTCGATGGCCGTCTCTCAGGATGGGGACGCTTCTACTCGGCGGACGACGGATCTGACTCCGTTGTCGCCGGTGCGGGAGGAGCTGCCGGTGCCACCAAATGCTAGTGATGTGACGCCACATGAAGCTGCTCGCCGTCTTGCCCAGTTCATCGACGAGGTGCGGATTGAGCGGCCACCGCCTTTGATTGCCAGCCCCCCAAAGCAGGCTGAGCCGATCAGGCGGCAACCCGTGGTGAAAAGGAGTACTCGGATTGCCACTCGGCCGTTGTCGCATATACCAACATCCAGGCGAGGAGATGTACTGCTCAATATGAGGATGGGTATCGAACTGCCGGCGGTGCCAGTTTCTCCAGCTCCCAAGAGTTTACGTGAGGCTATTCGCACTGGAAACTTGACGTCAAGCCAGATTGATGCTCTGGACGGGTATTTTCCGGCGGCCAGTCATTGGACCGGTGGAACACTCCTCACGGACGTCGGAGTGGACTCTCACGGTGTCGCTTCGTAGTTTATAGCGCCGCTCCTTCCATGGTTGTTGTCCTTTATGCAATATCGAATCTCGTTTGTTTGCTAGGATGGTCCGGCCTACGGTCGTAAGACCTCCGGTGGCGCTTGTTATAAGCGCGTCGTTTGTATGTTTGTACTCTTCTTCTTAATGCAATGATACGCAAATCTTTTGCGTATTCGAGAAAAAAAAAAGTTAAACTAAGAAACTCTCAAATTTTGAAGATTTTTTTTCTCAGCTGCATGTATAAACAAATGGATCATGGTTTGTGCTATTCATCTGGAGATATGAAAAGTTATTTGCAAAAGAAGTAACCTTGACTCTATCATCAGGAGTATATTTTCGCTTCTCTTTCTGTGTTTACAATCTCTGGCACTTGTTGTATCAGCTAAATCAGCCCCTCTCTCTTGCTCTGAACTGAATTATGATATGAATCTATGGCCTTATCATTGAGTTGATTTCCATTTGAGACTGGTAAATGTTCTTTGGAATGCAAATAATTGCATGTTTGCCTGATAAATAATTGGCTGCATAGGTGGCCGAGCAGACTCATGTTGAATTCAAGTATACTTAAATTCCTAATGGAAAAAGTCTACCTCATCCCCCAACTATGGGGGGTGAACTACTTAACCCCCCAACTATGAACGGTCTATTCTACCCCTGAACTTTTCAAAACCGGTCAAATTACCCCACAGACGGTTTTGCTACAGTAGTAGTGTTTTTGCCTTTTTCTTTTTTATTTATTTTGGCTGAATCTTTGAAAAATCATAGTAAATCACAGAAAAATCATAAAATGAAAAATCCAATTTTGTTAGACTCTACATCAGTAGATCTACATAGTGAACATATAATATGGTATGCTTTAGTACAAAGTTTTTGCTGTAGATTTTGATCTATATTTTTTCCTGTAATTTGGACTCCAATTTTGTTGTACTAAATCCGCCGTTTCAAACCTGCCTGGGGGGTAATTTGACCGGTTTTGAAAAGTTCAGGGGGTAGAATAAACTGTTTCATAGTTGAGGGGTTAAGTAGTCCATCCCCCAGTGGGGGGGTGGGAGGTGAAGTAGACTTTTTCCATTCCTAATTGTAGACCATGAAAAGCAATCCTAAGAAAAACTTAATGGGTTGTAGTTTTTTTTTCACTTTGCACTAGCAATATTCTTTTTCCATTGACCACCTTGGTTTCAAGTTCTCCAATGTTTTCTCCCCATATTGTGTTGTCTACCTAATTATTACCACGGTTTCCACAACCGTCGAATGACTTGACAATTGAATCAAAATTAGGGTTTTGCAAATTTCTACCTGTTTCTTTTATCAAAATAAGGAAACTTCAGCTGGTACCTATACACTGACGCTATCACGATGTCATATTTGTCTATAAGACCATGGACTTAGAAGCATTCTTTTATGAACAGTTTGTATGTTTTCAGATTTCAAGTGTGAAAAGCCCTGCACATTCGCTCCTGAATTCTGAATCATGAACTTGATTCTAGACTAAAGGTAGAACTTTCTTTGATCCAAGTTCGGCCACTATTTTTTAAGGTAATACACCCCAAAATGGCCTGGCCTTTATTGAAAGCATAACATGGTGGTTTAGAACGGTCAAACTGGGGACACCAGTTTACCAAGACAGAACAAACAGGCTGCAGCCACATATCTATTTCTCTCCTATTTAGGTTATTTTCCAATGTGTGGATGAATTTATACAAATTTGGAAAATTTAGTTATATTTCCAATGATGAGAACCAAAGATCATGGCAGAATTTTAGTAACAATGTCCTAGAAGCTAGTTCTCAATGGTTTCCTGTCCTATGTGCTATTGTCTCCCACATCTTACATTTTGAATTCTGACTATATTATTAGTAGGGGGTCTCTTCATATAGCTCCTCATTTGATTTGTTCATCATGATCACTAGGGATGAAAACGGATCGGATATGGATATCACCAATATTACATTTATTTTTATATTTCTGTTCGGATTCGGATTCAAATACGGATAGTGTTAACCATGCCAGATAGGACACGATTGGATATCGACATTATAAATATGTGATTTGAGTATTCAGATACAGATGCAGTTTCAGATATTGAATATCTAGACTCAGATATGGACGGATCTGAGACTCAGATACGGACGGATCTGAACCGCTTTAAACAAATTCGGTCTCAAATACAGTTGGAAAATATCCGTACCGTTTTCACCCATAATGATCACTGTTCTACCATTTGATGAGGAAATCTTCATACATTTTGGAGATGATGACCAACATGGTACTGAGGCAAATTGTTTTTTTGTTTTTGTATATAAAGATGAAGTGTTAAATAAGATATTTTGTTCTCTTTCTTGTGCATATTTGTGTTGCAAATGATAAATTATATGTGAATGTCTGGCTTGTGTGGTAGGCTTAGTCCTTCAGAGGTACTCATAGGGGTAGGGTTTGCAGATGCGTATTCATAGGGGTGTGTGTGCGTATGTGTTGGGAGTCTACATTGCACTGTGTAAATCTAAAAAAAGATTTCTACTTTTTTTGGTCATGCAATGATAACAGCGTCGGCTTGTAACTAGGGCCACTAGTTGATGAGGACATCAATCCTCCAGATGCACCCGCTGATCCTCCAACCGTTATGCAAGGTCCAATGATCCAAGCTCGACTGTGACAATTACATTTAGAGGTGAGCTCGGTCTTAAGCGATCATTTTCATAGTTTTGAGAATGGATTGCTACCTAATGATGTTATCTTCTTAGAAACATTAGAGAGGGCCACGAAAAACTTGGAGAAAGGGGTGGAGGTGGAGAAGACCAGCAAGGATGCCCAAGACAAGCTGGAGGCCCAGTCAAACTCGATTTCGAGTCTGTCTCGACCTTCAAGACCAGCATGCAGTAAAACAGATGCCTAGCACATATCCGGACTCCATTTTTGATGATCCACATATGGATGTAAAGCTACTTTCATAAGCTAACCAATGGCTTTGGTTTGAGGTCCAAATTCCACAAGAGTTAACAGGAATTGTCAAAACAAGTCAACGTCCAGAATCTGTTACGGTGTTGCATCATCATCTTTTGGTTTGTTGGGCTGTGTATTGTTGTAGAGCCCATTAGGGGGTGTCCAGGGGGTGTGATGATCCTTAGACCTTATAATCAGTAGCGATTGCCCATGTTAGGGTTTGGGTTTTGCTTTAGATTAATCTATCTTCGAACAGTCACCGTCTTCGGTTGTGAAACCCCACTTTCATGATCTTAATCATAGATCTGCAGTTTGTCACTTTCAATTAAGCTGCGTACTTTTGAGTTCTTGCCTGTGTTCTTCGTTTCTCATGCAAGGATTAGCCTTCTTGGTGAGGTCAACCAGATTAGTGACACGGTTGAAGATTGCAAGGTTTGGGTCTTTTGATCTAAAGCCGGATCAGTGTGTCGTGCTCCACCAAAAAGATAGTTATCTCTTCATGACGGAAGATGGTGAACCCCGTCCCCATTGCTAGGGATACACTGATATACCTAATGGCACATAATTAGCACCATAGATAATGAAAGAAGATTAAGCCCTTGGGACATTAGGTGCCCCCCTACTAACAAGCAATGTTGAAAGTGTTGTTGTGTCAAATTGAGATTAAGTGGCCTCGCAAAAAAATTGAGATTAAGTGGGTGTTTGGTGGATCAAATCTAGTATTAATGGTACTAGCAAGCTGCTATGTTGGGTCCCAATATTGGATCAAATAAAGAATATGGACTTGCATCAAGCCACTACTACATTGATTTCTTTAGTAAAGACTTTTTAACAAAACCCTCTCTCTAAAGGATGGTTAGTAGTACAAGACACAGAACAATAGAGTTTTCTATTAGAGAGGCACTATAATCATGTGGTTGTACATGCTCTAGAAAAATTATGCCAATCTATTGAGATATGGTTTGATACAAGTGAATAGTTGAAACAAGTAATGAATTCTTCATTGTTTTTCTACAAGTGAACATTTTAAATGTTGAACCTAAACAAAAGAAGGTGGAGATGCCCAAAATCAAAAAAAGAATTGTTGTTGTCCAAACAGAGACAAAGCCAAGAAACTCACATGGTTTTCAATGTGGCAGAAGAAGAATTTGTGGAAACTTAGCATAGAAAAAACTAAAAGAAAGGAGCTTAGTTTCGGTGCCTAAAGGGAGTGTCCTAACTCAAAACAAGGATGATGGTGCAATGAAGGTGAAGGGAAGGAGAAGAGTTAAGAAACAATTGTTAAGCCGAAGGTTTGCACCAATCATCAAGATTATTGGTCCTTGCATCATTCATATTCTCCATGTATGCCTATGTCATGGAATTCATCCCTTGGTATGTTTGGTTATCCCTCAATTACTTATCTTGATCCTTGGTATGGGTGTTCATATGATAGAGGGTTGCCAAATTATTTTGCTTATTGCCCAATGGTCATTGGTTTCAGGGCTGAAATACTATTATTTGGCTTACACATGCTTTTGTAGATAAATTCATACGGTCGATACTTTGCTATCGCTCTTAGTGTAAAACATAGTTGATTAATGCTTACAATCATCATGCCATCCCCCATGCAATTCACATCAATGGATTCAAGGCCCAGGGGCATGATACATGCATATATAATGAACAAATTCGCCTTATGAAAGTGAAAATATGATGAACCGGCATGCAAATATGTTCAACATAGTAGTGTTGATTTTTTTTGCCATGATGGAGTTGTTTTGTGCCCTATTGTCGATTGGAGTGATTTTACATCAATGCCAAAGCCAAATAAGAAGTTTTCTATTCAGGCTAATCACGATGCTAACTCAATTTTGTCATAAGATGTTTTTAGTATACAAAACTTTACTAACAAAACGGTAACATGTCAGTGAAAGCAACAGACAAAGCGACGTGTCGTCTCTCTATCAGCCCAAAAAACAACCACTGCAGTCGCCGCCCTTCCCTGTGTGATCCTCTCAGTCCCCTCCTCTCTCCCATCTAGTGACCTCGCCGGGGGCCAGAGGACTGGGGACTCGATCCTTCCATAGCTTTTAGTTTTTGTTTGATCCTTGTTCTTCTAGGTTTGTTTTCTAGCATCATCGATGAGGTGGTGGTGACGATGATGCATTAGAATAAGGTCTCTCTGGCCTCTCCCTACCTCGTTGGTGTTTGATCTACCATTGACGAAGGGCAAGTTAGTGTTTGGTCTATCAGATCTGTTGGTTCTCTTCGGATCTTGGTGGCAGTTGTGGTGGTTGTGTTTTTATCAAGGGAAGCAGTCAAATGGCTTTCTTTACTGCGATTTCGACCTCTTCTTGTGGTTTGTTCTATTGCAAGGCCTGGCATCTCCAATACTCTGTCCTGATGGTGAAGGATTGTAAGCCTATGTGTCGGTACTAACAGTACGGGGGTACCCACATCCATCGATAATAAAAAAAACAAAAACGACTAAGCCACAGCAAAATGCAGCCCACCTCAAACCACATACCAGATCCGTCTCGTACGAGGCCAGCTCGACGGACCGTCTCGACCGCGCTCCGGCTCCGACTCGTACGAGGCACCCTCGACGGGAACACCTCGACCACGCCCCATCCCGCACGACAGGGCACCTCGACCACACTCTGACTTGCACGAGGCTCGTTTGGCCAACGGAAATGCTCCGACTCGCATGACCCCGGGTCAGGGCGCTCGACCCCTTCGCTTCACCTGCCCTAGGACAGAAGTTAGAGCATTTAATGCGATTACCTACTACCACCTACTGGCATGGTCGCGACCAGGAACGACGTGGGAGCAATGCCGGTGATAGCCCTCACTATTTTTACCGCCCATCCCGTGATGGGAGGTGAAACCTGTCACTATACACACCTTACCGTGCACTGTTTACCTTCAGTCACCCTCGAGGGAGGATATGTCAAGGCCCGTATTCCACAATCTTGGGGATTCGACCTTATCTGCCCGACCCTGACCCCACCTCGACCCGGCCTTGACGCCCAGCATAGTTCGACAGGGAAGGAAGGACGGTATGGCACCATGCTCTAGGTCATTTCATCGACTCATCCTCTACGTCACCATGGTGTCTAGGGATGGCCGGCCATTCCCAGGGCACGTCACTACAGTCACCTCAACAGGGATCGACAAAACATCATCTCAAGGCTCCCCGGTGTCCTGGTCTCCTCTTGCCCTATAAAAGGGCAGGCCAGGGCTCTACAACAGACAGAAGACAGCAAACAACAGGCAAGACACAAGCCCAAAGCCAAGTACCCGCAACCTAAGGCTCCCATCTCAGAGATCAACATCTCAAGCAATCATCCTTGTACTCTTTCTCCTCTCTTTGAGACTTGGGCTCGCCGCCCTCTCTCGCAAGCTTGTAACCCCTACACAAGCAAATCGGTGCAAGGAAATACAAAACTCTCTCCCCCCCGCTGGACGTAGGGCCTTCTTCTGCCCGAACCAGGATAAACCCCAGTGTGTTCTCCTTGCATCACCATCCAGGATAGGGACACGCAGCACTCACTCGTCGGTTTAGGACCCCCACGGGACCGAACACCGACAGTTGGCGTGCCAGGTAGGGGACCGCTGCATGCCAACATCGCTTTCCCGCCATTCTTCCTGGATGGCTGATCCCGAACGCCCCATCCCATTGGCCACGGTGATCTGGTTTAGGAGTTTAGAGTTCATGTCGCTTGGCTATGGCTACGATATGGTCCTCCTCCCGCCCAGGCACCTGATCGACGAGGATTACGAGCTCTCCTAGCCTGGGGGAGCACTCCGCCGGTATCGTCGCTCTCGACAGGCGCGAGCTGCCAGACGACGACGAGCCTAGCGCAACCACCGTCTCCACCTTACGGAGGGTGGTGGGATTCCCTGATCCGGCGCCTCTCAGCCAGACGCCAACCCAGATTTCCTCGTTAAGGGTCTGGGTAGGATGAGCTTGGCTGAGGGTAAGATGCCGACGGAGAATTCCGCCGCTCCCCCGTCCGGTGAGACACCGCCGCTACCCGATCCAACCACTCTGGCACGGGCAGCGACATCTCCATCACCATTCCCGTTTGGGCTAGACTCGATTGCCCGGGTGTACGATTCCTCTGTAAGCACTAGCATGAGGGCTTACGAGGAACTCCCCGGGCACCATCTACGCTCCACTCTGGACCTCGTTGCATCCACGCCGGCTTCTGATTATCTGGACTCCATGGAGACCCTGGAAACAGAACCCCGTGTGACCGCTTCTCAACGTCGCGACCATGAAGGTGGTTTGCAACGGCCTCACATTCCCCGTCATACTACTACTTCGGCACCCCAGACTCTGACTCGGCTGATGACACCTACGATCTGACCTACGAATGCTTCAACGTTGATGTTGAAAGCACGTCAGAATCGAGGGACGAAGAACCAGTCGAAGGAAGGCACACGCCACCCCATGTCGAGCTCCCTGCCGAACAGGACAAGGCTCAATTCCTTGCGGATCAAGGAATGCAGCTCGAGCAAATCCGTGAGTTGCAGGACAGGCTCGACGAGGAACGAGAAAACCTGCACCTACTCCAACAAACCCTCAAGCGTGAGCGTGCGGCACACGCACTTGGCGGGAGAGCTCGCGAGAGGGCTCGCGACGTCAATCGTCGCATCGACGGGGACCGGGTGGTCGACCCCCCAGTTTTTGCTCGAGCCAGCTAGAATGTCATCGCCGCTACCATGCTCCTCCGCAACATGCCCGAGCCGTCAAACCCCGACGCCCGTCGGGCTCGAGATAAAATCCGAGAACTCCTCGAGACCGCTGCCATGCAGCAGGCCGAGAGCTCTGCCTCGAGGCGGCGCGAGCCAGCCTCGGAGCGGCTCATCGAGCCCTCCCGATAGGAGAGAGAGAGGCCTCGGTTCATCTAGAGCCTGCCCGGCGAAACCGGGCGGCGCCTGTCCCCGAGCACCTCGCTGACGATCATGAACCTCGAGACACCCATGGTAACATCATCGAGCGCCGCACGTGCAAGCACGGTGACGGTGTGGCTCGAGGTTACCGTGTGCACAGGGGCGGACGCTACGACAGCTCAGAAGATCGTAGCCCTTCACCCGAGCCTCTGGGTCCTCGGGTCTTCAGTAAGGCTATCCGTGAGACAATACTCCCGGCTCGGTTTTGCCCTCCCACGACTCTCACCAAGTACAACGGCGAAACCAAACCTGAACTTTGGCTCGCCAATTTTCACTTGGCGTGTCAGCTGGGCGGGGCCACCGACGACCGGGTCATCATTCGATAACTCCCCCTGTTCCTCTCTGACACCGCTCGAGCCTGGCTTGAGGATCTTCCACCATGACAGATCCACGACTGGGACGATCTCATGAGGGTGTTCGAGGGAAACTTCAAGGGGACCTACATGTGCCCCGGCAACTCGTGGGACCTCCGGAGTTGCAAGCAAAAATCGGGCGAATCCCTCTGGGATTACATCCGGCGCTTCTCTAGGCAGCGCACCGAGCTCCCCAACGTCACCGACTCCGACGTAATCATGGTCTTCCTCTCTGGAACCACCTGTAAGGAGTTGGTCCAAGAGTTGGGCCATAACACCCCACTCACTGCCAACGGATTGATGGACATCATCACCAACTTTGCCGCCGGCGAGGAGGCAGATGGTGCCATCTTTGGTGGTGACCAGGACAAAGGGAAACAAAAGGTCGTCGATCCTGCGGGCTCTAGCCGGGGCTCCAAGAGAAACAACCAAAAGAAGAAGAAGAGCCAGTAGGGCAAGCTCGAGGCCCCGGCCGACGAGCTTGTCGCTGCTGCCGAACGCAAGAAACCTCGAGGCCCTCCCGGTGGGGGCATCTTTGACAAAATGCTCAAAGAGCCGTGTCCCTACCACAAGGGGCCCACTAACCATAACCTCGAAGATTGTCACATGCTCCGCAGGTACTTTGAGGGCGTAGGCGTCAAGAAGGACGACAAGAAGGAAGACCCCAAGGGTGACGACAAGGATGGGGGATTCCCCGAGATCCATGATTGCTTCATGATCTACGGAGGACCCTCGACCCGCCTCTCGATGCGCCAACGCAAACGAGAGCGGCGCGAGGTTTTCTTCGTACAAACGGTGGTCCCCCGCTTCCTTGACTGGTCTGAGATGGCCATCACTTTCGACCATGATGATCATCCTGACTACGTCCCCAATCCGGGAGTCTACCCACTTGTCGTTGATCCCGTCATCGCCAACACACGCCTCACCAAGGTACTCATGGACGGCGGAAGTAGCCTCAACATCATCTACGCCCAGACCCTTGACCTCCTGGGAGTCGAGAGAACGCGCCTCCAACCCAGCGTTGGGGGTTTCCACGGTGTTGTGCTAGGGAAACGGGCGGAACCCGTCGGCTAGGTTGATCTGCCTGTCTGCTTTGGCACACCGTCCAACTTCAGAAAGGAGACTCTCACTTTCAAAGTGGTCGGATTCCGTGGAACATACCACGCTATCCTTGGGCGCCCGTGCTATGCCAGGTTCATGGCGGTTCCAAACTACACCTATCTCAAGCTCAAGATGCCAGACCCAAACGGTGTCATCACTGTAGGGCCCTCATATGAACATGCCTACGAGTGCGACGTCGAGTGTGTCGAGCATGGCAAGGCTATTTTGGAGTCGGCGACCTTGGCTGCGGACCTCGACGGTCTCGCCAATGAGATTCCCGACCCAAAGCGCCATGCTGGCAGCTTTGAGCCCGCGGAGGACGTCAAGCTCGTGCCCCTCGACCCTGCTGATCCCAAGGGAAAGACGCTAAGCATCAGCGCCACCCTCGATCCCAAATAGGAAGCAGTGCTCGTCGACTTTCTCCGCGTGAACATCAACATCTTTGCGTGGAGTCCCTCGGATATGCCGGGCATACCCAAGGAGGTCGCCGAGCACGCCTTGGAGATCCGAACCAGATCCAAACCGGTGAAGCAACGCCTGCGCCACTTCGACGAGGAGAAGCGCAGGGTCATCGGTGAGGAGATACACAAGCTGCTGCAGGCCGGATTCATCAAGGAGGTTCATCATCCTGAGTGGCTAGCTAATCCTGTATTAGTTAAGAAAAAGAGTGGAAAGTGGAGGATGTGTGTAGACTATACTAGTTTAAATAAAGCATGTCCAAAAGTTCCCTTTCATTTACCACGCATTGATCAAATCGTTGATTCCACTGTGGGATGTGAAACTCTCTCATTCTTAGATGCATATTTCGGCTACCACCAGATAAAAATGAAAGAGTCCGACCAGCTCGCGATTTCATTCATTACCCTATTCGGCATGTACTGCTACATTACGATGCCTTTCGGTCTCCGGAACGCAGGGGCTACGTACCAGCGATGCATGCAGCACGTTTTTGGGGAACACATCGGACCAAACAAGCCGACGACTTGGTAAACGACCTTGACGTTGCGTTCAAATGCCTCCGGGCAAAAAACATCGTGCTCAATCCTGAGAAATGCGTTTTTGGCGTTCCTCGAGGTATGCTTTTGGGGTTCATCGTGCCTAAGCGTGGCATCGAGGCCAACCCAGAAAAAATCACTATGATAACCAAGATGGGCCCCATCCGAGATCTAAAGGGCGTATAGAGGATCACAGGCTGCTTGGCGGCGCTCAGCCGTTTCATTTCGCGCCTCGGCGAAAAAGCACTCCCTCTGTACCGCCTCCTGAAGAAATCAGAGCACTTTTCCTAGACCCTCGAGGCCGAAGAAGCTCTTGCAAAGCTCAAAGCTACACTCTCTAATTCACCAATTCTCGTCCCTCCGACCCCAGGAGAGCCGCTCCTACTTTATGTCGCCGCGACAACACAAGTAGTCAGCGCGGTCTTGGTTGTCGGGAGGGCCGAGGAAGCACATACCTTGCTCGTCCAGAGGCCGGTCTATTTCATTAGCGAGGTGCTCTCAGAAACCAAGGTACGATACCCGCAAATCCAGAAGCTGCTATATGCCATCGTCCTGACATGGCGCAAACTCCGTCACTACTTCGAGGGTCACCCGGTAACTGTGGTTTCTTCTTTCCCCTTGGGAGAGATAGCCCAGAACCGGGAAGCCTCGGGTAGAATTGCCAAGTGGGCAGTCGAGCTCATGGGCGAGACCCTATCTTATGCGCCGCGCAAAGCTATTAAGTCATAGGTATTAGCGGACTTCCTGGCTGAGTGGACCGACACCCAACTCCCCCCTGCACAGCTCCAAGCTGAGCTGTGGACCATGTACTTCGATGGGTCGTTGATGAAAACAGGAGCAGATGTGGGTTTGCTCTTCATCTCGCCCCTCGGGGTTCACATGCGCTACGTCATCCGGCTTCATTTTTCTGCGTCAAATAACATCGCCGAATACGAGGTGCTCGTCATAGGGCTGAGAATTGCCATCGAGCTTGGGGTCCGACACCTTGACGTTCGAGGTGACTCCTAGCTCGTGATCGATCAGGTCATGAAGAGCTCGAGCTGCCGTGACCCCAAGATGGAAGCCTACTGCCAAGAGGTGCGGCGCCTCGAGGACAAGTTTCATGGCCTCGAGCTCAACCACATCGCACGCAGGTATAATGAGGCCGCCGATGAACTGGCAAAAATCGCGTTCAGTCGAACTACGGTTCCACCAGACGTTTTCACGAAAGATCTCCAGCAACCATCCGTCGACCTTGGGCTAGACGGAGGGGTCGACGGGACATCACTCGACCCCCCACCTGAGGCAGAAGCCCCCTCGACCGGGGCTGAAGCCATGCAGGTGGAAGGCTCGACCCCACCATCTGACCTCGAGCCTGACTGGCGCGCTCCGTACCTCGACTATCTTATCCGAGGGGACCTCCCCTCGGATAAGACCGAGGCTCGATGGATCGCTCGCCGGGCCAAAACCTTTGTGACCTTTGGCGACAGTAGGGAGTTGTACTGCCGCAGCCCTACTGGCATCCTCCAACGTTGCATCACAAATGAGGAAGGCACAGACCTGCTCGGTGACCTACACTTGGGGGCTTGTGGTCACCACGCAGCGCCTCGAACCCTTGTCGGGAATGCTTTCCAACAAGGATTCTATTGGCCAACCGCAGTCTCCGACGCTGTCAAGCTGGTACGCTCCTATAAAGGTTGCTAGTACTATGCGAGACAGACCCATCTTCCAGCACATGCCCTGCAAACCATTCCCATCACATGGCCATTTGCCGTTTGGGGGCTTGACCTCGTCGGGCCCTTGAAAAGGACAACCGGCGGCTTCACCCACTTACTCGTTTCCATCGACAAATTCTCCAAATGGATCGAGGCCCACCCTATCACCAGTATCAGGTCTGAACAAGCTGTGCTCTTTTTCACCGACATCACCCACCGCTTTGGGGTTCCCAACTGTATTATCACGGACAATGGCACCCAGTTTACTAGTAAAAAGTTTCTAGATTTCTACGACGACCACCACATCCGTGTACTCTGGTCAGCCGTGGCTCATCCAAAAACAAATGGCCAAGTGAAATGTGCCAACGGCATGGCCCTACAAGGCCTGAAACCCAGAATCTTTGACAAGCTAAACAAACATGGCAAGAGATGGGCTGCCAAACTTCCCTCAGTCCTGTGGAGCCTAAGAACAACGCCGAGCCGAGCCACAGGGTTCACTCCGTTCTTCTTAGTCTACAGGTCTGAGGCTATGCTCCCCACCGACATAGAATATGGGTCCCCAAGGCTAAAGGCCTACAACGAAAGAAATAACGACGCCGCAAGAGAGGACGCCCTCGACCAGCTCGAGGAAGCCCGAGATGTGGCTCTGTTGCATTCTACCAGGTACCAGTAGGGTCTCCGATGCTACCACGACAGACACGTCTGCAAGCGTGACCTCAACGTCGGCGACTTGGTGCTACGGCGAAACCAGAACACCAAGGGACGGCACAAGCTCACGCCACCATGGGAAGGACCATACATCATAGCAGAAGTACTAAAGCTGGGCACCTACAAGCTATCCAATGAGAAGGGCGAAATCCTCACCAATGCTTGGAACATTGAACAGCTACGTCGCTTTTTCCCTTAAAAAGCCTCGAGGCTCTGTAATTTCTTTTCAAACTCATCAATAAAGAATACAGCGATGTTCAAACTTTTGTTTTACAAATAATGAGGAAGGATCGACTCTGTTCCCCCAGAATCGACCCTCCCTCGGGGGCTACAAGGGGGGAACCCCCAGTCCCCGAAAAAACTTGTACTCTTTTTCAAAGTTGAAGAACTACCTCTTAAGTCAACAACGCCGTGAGAACGCCCTGAGGCTCAAAGGGGCTCTCGAGCCGCGAGATCGCTTACGCCTCCGAGGCTACAGTACCTCTGCTCACCCCTCATGCCTAGGGGCATGACCACACGATAAGTAGACCTAATGGCGGTTCATAACTTTGAAAAGGAATACACCCACCATCGCTTAAATCAGGTTCTTACGCGATCTACGAGGCCGCAAGAGCACCCTAGAGTTCAAGGGCAGTCGAGCTGCGAGATCACTTATGCCTCCAAGGCTACGGTACCTCCACTCACTCCCTTACGCTCAAAGGCGCGACGACGTGCTAAGTAAATCATGCAAAAACGTGATTCAAGCAACAAAGGGAAGAAAAGCTCTAACAAAACTTAAATAACCAGCGCAAGGTTTACGTTCCAAGTTTTTTAAGGCCTCCGAGGCCACCATGACCAAAATTCAAAATACTAACTTATTACATGGGCCTTTGCGCCCAGATTTGGCTCACAGGCCCTCGTCGTCGGCAGGCGGAACCACCTCGGCTTCGAAAAGTGAGGCTAGGCGGCTCCCAGGCTCCTCGGTAGCTCCGATCAGGTCCAGGCAGGCGTCCTTGTTCTCCTCGTCTGTCCGGTCCGGGTCAGTGATGAAGCCTTCAGCAACAAGCTCCATGTTGAACACGAACCCAGACCAAACGACGGCCAGTGCCCTCTTCACGCCGTGGTGGAGGCTGCCCCGTATCCTTTCCCGGACGAGGTGGCCTAGCACCGCCATCCGGCGGACGAAGGAGTTCCTCGGGGCGTCCTCCCTAGTGTCGGCGTCAGGATCGACCCCCAGGCCATCGCACACGGAGGTGATCACGCCCTGGAGCATCTGTGTCCGCTGGGTCTCAGCCTCGAGGAGGCTCTGGAAGGAATTGGCCGCCGCCTGAGCCACCCGATGCTCCCTCTCTAGCTCTAAAACACAATAAACTAAATTAATACTAATACAGGGCCTCGACGCCATGGCTGTAATGCCCATACTTACCCTCGGTGTGGGTCTGCAAGCCCACGACCTCGTCACGGAGCCCTCTGCACGTCCTTTCGAGCCCTTGGAGAGCGTCGTCCCTGTCACGAATGGTCGCCCTCAGCGCTTCGATCTCCTAGCGGGTGGTCTGAAGAGCCGTGTCCTTCTCCTGAACGGCTCCGCTCAGCGCCGCGATCTCATCCTTCAGGGCGCCGAAGCGAGCGGTGACCTGCCCAATCTAGACGTTGAGGGCGTCACGCTGATGGCTGACCAGGGAGACGTCCTCCTCGAGCTCTTTCACCCGTGCCGATAGGGGCTCGAGGTCCCTGTGTGCCTGGGCTGCCTCCTCCCGAGCCTTGGTCGCGTCTTCATGCACCACGACCTCGGTCGCCCAGGCCTGCACTGCCTCCTCCTTCACCGCCGCGTAGGTGACGCGCAGCTCGGCCATCTCGGCACTCTAATCGGAAAGCCATTTGTTGGCCTCCTCGACCAGAGCCCGTTGCCGGGCAAGCGCTGCCCACACGCCGCTCTTATTCTGAATGAAGAGCGACTTGCGGTGGGAGCGTTCCTTGAGCTCCTGATCATGGTTCGGAAAAACCAAAAAGACTGAGAACCGAGAGAAAGGGAGACAGCAAAAGGATAGCGAAACTACAGATAAGCCAAAACATACCTCTGTGGCATCCTGCATGCCTCGTTGCACGACTTCCATCACCACACGGAGCGATCGATCCATGTGTCGACGGAGGCCCTCGAGGTACTCCCAGTGGTGCACCTCGTCTCTATCATTCAAGGCGAAGATAGGGTCTGCGCCAGGGTTGGAAGCGTCCCTGAACTCGAGAGACGGTCCCCCCAGCGCGGTATCTCCTCCTCCACCCGCACTAAGGCCAGCGCGGCGAAGTCCGGCCACTCGAACGGTGGACCGGTCGAGGCGTCCTCCGGCCCCGTGGAAGGACCAGCCTCACCCACGGCTCCGGCCACGCCAACCGCCACCGAGGGACCAGCCCGGTCCACGGCCTCGACCCCCTCGACTCCGACCACTTGCTTCCCCTTATCCAGGGGGGAGTCATCGAGGATGAGGTTGACCGTGGCTGGCGTCGACTCTTTTGCTAGGGCCGGCCCCTCGACCACCGGCACCTCTCCCTCTAGGACCTCAGGCGGGGGCTCATCGACCCCACCCTCCACCATAGCCGCTGGCTCCACCGGCGGGTCTTGCTGCGGTTGCAACTCTCCCGACTGCGCCGCCTCCTGTCACGCCGCCAGCGGGACCTCCTCCATAACTATGTCTGCATCCGCCCGCTCCACATCACGGACGGATGCCTCGGCCGTTGCGGCCTCGACGGCAGCCTCGACGGTCGACGATGACCCGGGCTCCGCCCCGCCCGTGCTGGGCGCCACCACCTCTGCCGGTCCTGACCCCTGTGCGGCGAGGTTAGAACCGGCGACCGCTGAGGCGCCTGCCTCCGTCTGGGCCGCTGCCTCCTACTGCTTCAGGCGCTCCTTCGTGGCCTAAAGCCTCTGGATCTAGTCGGCGTCCTGCGCCGCCGTCTGATTAATGATGACGGCGCTCGCCCGAAGCGACTTTGCGGGGGTCAGCCCCATCAGCTCCGCCTTTCGCTTAAACCTATGAAGCATGAAGAAATGTCAGAAAATGGTACCAATAAACGGTGAGGAAGCGGAGCGCAGACACTTACCCGGAAAGCGGCACCAAGGGCCTCGACCCCGACCGATCCGAACCTCCCGGCACTGCCGGTGGTGGCCTCGCGGCTGGCCCACCGGTGGGTCGGGTACTCCTTGGGGCCCTGGCCGGAGGGCCACCTCGGGTCCTCTGCGCCTCTGAGGCTAGCTAGCCTCGGGTCCTCACGCTCGCCGGTGGCGTCGCCGATGACAATGCCGGCACCACCGCTCCAGCCTCCGCCTGAGCCTGCGGGGCCTGGACCGGTGGGGGTAGCCCGGTCGACCCCTCCTGTTGGGTCCAGGATGAGGCAGCCCCTCCCATCGAGGGGCCTGCCTCCTTCTCCACCTCTTCCTCCATCTCCTCGACCACCACGACCGAGGAGGACGACCCCTCGACGGGCTCCAACAGCGGGTGAATGTCGGGGAGGTCCCCCAGGCCGGTCACGGCGTCGTACCGCGATAGGGCATCGTTGTCATCCCCGTCGCTGCCATCATCATCCTCCCCCGAGACCATCTCGGAGGGAGACTCTACGAGGGGGAGCCCATCGAGGGCCTGCTAGCGCCGAAGTTTCTTCAACGCCTCCTTCTCCTTGGCCTTGCGGATCTGCCGCTTCTTGGCCGTCTCCTTGGTCTGCTTCTGCTGGGACGCGTGCTGGCGTCGAGCCTCCCGGGCGGGCCGGTCCTCTGGGACTGGCGGCCGTGTCTCCCGCAACGCAGATAGATCCTGCGCATCGGCCTCGACTAAATCAGAGGAATCCAAAAATAAATGAAACAAACGAACATACCAGCCAAAGACACTTACCAAAGGCTCGAACCCCTGGGTAGGTCGCATGGGGACTTTGTCGACCTCGTCCACCTTGAAGTTCACCACCATCCGACGCGCCCGCCAGAGGACCTCCTCGAGGGTGAGGGACTTGTGTGACATCCGGCTCCCCTCTAGTGGCGCCTCCGGCATCATCTGGTCGAGGCGGAGGCGACGCTGGCATAGCGGCATCACCCTGCGCTGGTGAAACACCTTGGCCACCGCCGCCGCCGTCAAGCCCCATAGACGGAGCTGCTGCAGCGCCACCGGCAGCGGATCTAGACGCGGCTTCTCGGCCTCCAGGACTTCATAGGTCCAGTTCTCCTCTTGGGCGGTCCACACCTAGCCGGTGTACCTCGGCAACTAACTCTCGTCGTTGCGGAGGTAGAACCAGCCGTCGTGCCAACCGCTGTTTGAGGAGATGAGATGGGCCGAGATGTACAGATCTGCCTGACCTGACCTCACCTGCAGGACGCAGCTCCCCGCTCAAACTGCGCACCGAATAAAGGGCTGTTTGAGGAGATGAGATGGGCCGAGATGTTTGATTTTAGTCTGTTTTGAGGTTGTTTCTTGATGTATTAAAATGGGATAGACCTTCCACCCTATAGACATAAAGGGCTACAACTAATCGATAGAAATCGAATTGAACCAATCGATTTATAACTTTAATTTTTTACATGACTTCTCCTTTGCCCTACTTTTCGTACCCCATGTTGTTGCTCATCTATTGATCCAATAATCAAGGGCAGAGTCATAGGCTTGTTGACCGACCTATGGCAACCCGCTGAAGTTGTCACCTCGAGAAGGTCCCTCTTGGGCGAGAGGTTTGACGGTTACTTTACTTGTTTGCTTGAAAACTTCATTTTTCATCACATAAGCGGGATAGCTATTCTATGAGGGTTCGCACGTAAACCTAGCAGTTCTTTATTACGTAAGCATCAGTTATCCCTCCCACATTGGTGCTCGAAGACCTTCTCAATGTAAAGTATAGCACCGCACTACCGGAATCCGGTTCTTTGCCGAGTGCCACGTGGTTTGCCGAGTGTTTTTTTTTCGGGCAGCTCTTTGCCGAGTGCCAAATAAAAACCACTTGACAAAAAAAAACACTCGGCAAAGGCCTTCTTCGCCGAGTGCCAAAAAAAACACTCGGCAAAGAAGCTGTTTGTCTTTGCCGAGTGTTTTTTTCATTCGGCAAAGTAGTTTTTCAAAGCACATTTTGAAGCCCTAAACAAATTCAAATTAAAAAGTTTTCAACTACAAAGTTTCATAACTTCTCTAGATCTATAAAGTTTATTTTAGTCATTTTTCATTCGATAAAGCGATAGTAACGTTGTTCACAAAATCTACACATCTCTCATATAGTTTCATGAAACTATAAGAAAGAGATATAAGATTTGTGAATAATGTTAGAACCACGACCTCAGATGGAAAAACTTCCTAAATGAAAATTATAGATCTCAAAAAGTTATGAAACATTGTAGTTGAGAACATTTTAATTTGAAATCATGTTGTCATGCAAAACTTTATCTGAATTTCAAAAATTTAAAATATGAATTTTTGAAAAAACCTCGGATGGAAAAACAACCAAAATAAACTTTGTAGATCTCGAAAAGTTATGAAACTTTGTAGTAAAAAACTTTTTAATTTGAAATCATCTTGTCATGCAAAACTACGTTTGAAATTTAAAATTTTAAAATTCGAATTTTTCAAACGACCTCGGATGGAGAAATTTCCTGAATAAAAATTGTAGATCTCGAAAAGTTATGAAACTTTGTAGTTGACAACTTTTTTATTTGAATTCGTTTAGGGCCTCAAACAATCAATTTACACTTGGTTTGGTATAATATTTGGGGAACCGAAATGGAATATAGACAGAAATGAAAGAGATGTGTAGCGGTAGAGGAGCTTACGCGTGTGTGAGAGGTCGCGGGTTCGATTCTTGCTGGGCGCGAAGTTTCGAAAAATTGCTTTGGCTGGTCACCTAGGAGCAGTTGCCATATGACTGGTCGGTGGGTCCCTACCCCAATTAAAAAAAATTAAATTTTTGTTCCTATATTTTTTAGATTTTTTGGGTTCAACCTTTGCCGAGTAAATCCTTTGCCTAATAAAAGACGCTCCGCAAAGGCCACTTTATTGATAGTTTTTTTACCATATGCTCTTTGCCGAGTGTGGTACTCGGCAAAGCGCCTGATTCCAGTAGTGTCAGATAGTCCAATCAATATCTTTTTTCGATCTTTTAGATTCCTGCGTTCCACCGTCATAGTGCCTATTGTCCGATGTGTGCATTTGCGTCACCACCAGACTGTCCGACGCTTGTAATTCCAGAGATCTGCGCGTTCTAGTGTGCTGGCATGTGGCCATCTTTTATCTTCCACAACTAAAAAGAACAAAAGGAAGACAATTATTTGGTGCGGTAATATTTTGATGTTACCATCCCCATCCGGCCGTGCGATCCCGCCCGCCATCGCTCTGCCTCTGCCCCTGCGATCTCCGCCTCCTGCCCGCGCGTGAGGTAAAAACGGAAAGTCAATCACCTCGCCCAATCCCGCCCGATCCTCCAGCCAGCGCGCGATCATCTCCCCCAATCTATGGCTCCAGCAACCGCCCTCCGCTTCATGTCCGCGCTCGCCCATGCCTGACGCCTCCTCTCCCACCCTGCCCTCGCGCCACCGCGTGGGATATGTGGAGGTCGTCGCCAGAGACGCCGCCACGTGGGATAGGTGGAGGTCGCCGCCGGAGACCACTCCTGCTTGCACGGGCACCTCGCCAAGTCGGACTGCCCCGCTGTCGATTGTAGAACTCCTACCGCAGGAGCTGCAGCAAATGTCGACGGGCGTCGCCGCCCTTCTCACCGCCGCGAGCATCGCCGCCCGGGGCAACAGGACCAACCCCTACGCCCCGCTCTCTCGCTCCATCTCCCTCGGCTGGATCAACGTTGGGGCGGTTAGATCTACTCCGTCTCCAACCGGATCGACGTCGTGGGCACCCTCCTGTCGACGCGCCGCCCCTTCATCGCCCCTGGCTTGACCAGCGTTAGGGTGGAACGATCGGCGCCACCCCTAGCCACATCGACACAGTCGCCCTCCAGTTGACACGTCGCCCCTTCGTCTCCCACAGCTGGATCAGCTTTGTGGCGATCGGATCGATGCCATCGCCAGTCGGATCGATGCCTTAGCTGCCCTTCCGTGGACGCGCCGCCACATTTTAATACGTGTTCATCTCCTGGCTCCCTCTCTCTTCTTATGCATTCCGAATTTCAGGATTGAGCATTTGTCTGCTTAATTTGCTAGCCGGATCGTCGAGTGCTGTGGTTTTCTTAGTTTGAGTTTGCTATCTGATGGGTTTGTTAGCGCCGGTGTTGCAGAGATTGTGGCAGCGATGTCCATCACGAGGCCACGAGCCAGTGGCGAAGCTAGAACATATTTGAGGGGGGTACAATTGCCTTGTGAGTGCGTGTGATTGAGCCAAAACCATGGTGAAAAATTGATCTTGTCATTGGTTTTCTTATTTTTGTGTGGGTGCATCTGCACCCACAACTCAGTACGTAGCTTCGCCACTGCCACGGGCGGATGTCACCTACTGCATCCACGCGGCATGCGCTTGCCCGGCGACTCTTAAAAAACCTGGAACAGGATTGTGAGCACTACTGCACTCCGGTTTGATGCTCTGATGGTTGCTTTAGCTGCTAAATTGGTGCTGAACTTGTAATGGTATTGGGTGATCGATGAGTCTCGATTGCAATTTTGTTTGTTAAAAAATGTGATCACACTGTGGAATTGAATGCAGAAAAATGCTCAAACGTCAAATGCCCAAGTTTCATGCGCAGTTAGTGAGGAGGCAGTGGTATTGATTTGGGAACCTGAACCTTGGTCATGTTGAGTCTAGAATCACAAAACAAGTTATACCTTTACAATCTTTGCTTTTGAAAGAGACGCAACTGAGGATTTTGTTATTTAATGATGCAATCAAGATATTATACATCCAAGTTGAAATTTCTTTGCATTAGCATAACAAGCTTGTTTACAAAAGCATAGTGAAAATTCTACATTTAACACAATTCTTCACTTTTTGTGGTCGCCTTTATTTGAACTGAGAATTGATGATTTAATTTGTGGGGTTCCTTCTTTTCTGTTGATTGTCTGAAGCCCATTTGACACCATGTAGTGTTATGTCCTTGGATTAAACTCTTTTTTATAATGGTTAATTTTTTGTCTTGCCTGACTTGTATGATGGAGTTCAGTTGAGATGGCACAACCCAACACTTGAATATGTCTAATTTGAACAATGAATGAGTTCTTGTGTTATGTAGGTTGCTCTAAAGACACTTGTAGTGATCCATAGGCTTCTTTGGGAAATGTGATCGTGCATTCCGCGAAGAGTTTCTAACATTTACTCAGAGAGTGCGGATTTTGCAGTTGTCAAACTTCAAGGATGATTCCAACCCAATTGGTTTGTATTTCTTCAATTTAATTTAACCTGATGTTTATTTGGATCGTTAATATTCTTTCATATTTCCTTCTTATCTATTGTCTTTATATTTTGGAATTATATCCAGCTTGGGATTATTCTTCATGGGTTCACACATACAGTTTATTTTTGGAGGAAAAACCTGAATGCTTTAGGGTCTTGAAGTGTGACATTGAAGCTGAGCGTTTATCAAAGCAAGGTCAAGGACCTGAAAAGGTCTGGACTCTGACATGCTCATCCACTATTTTGATTTCATTTTATTTATTACTACTTTACCGAAGCTGTGCGGTGTTATCCATTATTTGTAGCTATATAACTTTCTGCTGATACTTCAGCATGTAATTAAACTTTTTTGTTTTAAGGAAGACCACAGTAGAACTAGGAAATTGAATTCTCAGGACTTGTTGGAGCAATTGCCAGCACTGTAATAATTATTATATCAACTTATTAGCTGTCGGGTGATTCTCTCTTATCCTTGCAACAAATAAGTTGGATTAGTGAAAGAAACCAATTTTTAAAACATGTTTAGGTTTTTGGTCTGTATTTTTCTTTTTTAACTAAGCCAACATGGCACTGCTTTTTCCTTTTGTATTCAGGCAGAAGGAGCTGCAAATAATAATTATCTGGTACAATATGCAATATGCTCTAGCTCAAGCTCTGTTTTTTCTGTCATTCTTTTGCTTCAACTTCTACAAGGTGATCTTTATATTTAGTTTAACGAGCCAACTGGTCATTTGTGAATCTGTCTGGCTATGCCTTGCACTTTATGATCTATTCAATGTATAATAGAGCAGTTCAATTCCTTCTATGTAATAATTTATTTTTAGATCTGGGGCATCTTATGCAATTTGAGTGAATCCTGCTTCGTGGTTCTTAAAGAAAGCTTCAAAATTTATTGTGCAATAAATGATGGAATTATCAACCTTGTTGATAATATATATTAATCTTCAAAGAAGTAGGGATTTGACTATGTTGCACTGAGCTATTTCTACTTATGCTTCCTGTTTCCCGTTGGCTGTCAAACAACTGTGCAGTTCATTGAGATGCCAAAGCATGAAGCACTAAAAGCACTTCACATTTATAGGAAGGCTGGCCAGCAAGTAACTGTCCTACACGCAATGTATCTTAACTTGAAGAAGACCAGGATGTAACAATTATGTGCGCTTAGATGCTTAGCTGCTATTTTTTACCCATCAACATCTTTGATGCTCTGGAAACCTGTTTGACTTCTATGAAAGTTGTCCGGCCAAAACCCTAAACCCAGGGCCAGATGCAGATGATGTGATGCTTAGGCATAGCAGCCATTCAGAGTTCAGAGTTTGTGCAAGTTGCCAAGTTGGTGTCACCTCTGATGAAGCTCCCTGTGCTGTTTCATTAACAGAGATGAAAACTTGAGCTAGCTTGCGTCTTTCATTATGGATAGACACCAAAGCATTCAACATGTTGAAACTTTAATTGATTCAGTCTTTGACTACCAATTCACAACGTGGTAAAATAGTTTTAGTCTTTAACTACCAGTTTAGGCCCTGATTTTTTCTGTGTCAATTTATTGAAAAAAATTGCAGGGAATTCAAACTACCCGTTCCTAGTTGATCAGTACTCTGTCATAGTCTGGGATAAGCAGATTTTCAACCTTTTGGAATAACTAGAGGGGCACGAAGCACCAGTGAGGTTCTTACATTTAGCTGTACCTACATTTTAATGTCTTTATTAACTAACCTTATTAACTACAAAACATGTTTTGTTCAATATCGATATAGGTTAGTTCGGTCCAACAATAATAACAATATAGTTTTTTGTCCCAAGCAAGTTGTGGTAGGCTAGAGATGAAACCCAAAAGAGACAAAAAAATAGAGAGACACATAAAGGGACATAAAAGGCACAAGACAGAAAGAGGTCACGGTTCAGGCATGTTGATTGCCAGTCTCCAAGCGCTCCTGTCCATAGCTAAATCCTTAGAGATATTCCACTCCTTCAGGTCTCTCTTAACGGACTCGTCCCAAGTTAGTTTAGGTCGACCTCTACCGCTTTTTACATTATCGGCCCGCTTTAGAACCCCACTACGTACCGACGCCTCAAGAGGCCTCCGTTGGACATGTCCAAATCATCTCAACCGATGTTGAACCAATTTCTCCTCAATTGGTGCCACCCAACCCTATTCCGAATATCGTCGTTCCGGACTCTATCCTTCCTTGTGTGCCCACAACACCAACGCAACATACGCATCTCTGCTACACTCAATTGCTGGACATGTCGCCTTTTTGTAGGCCAACACTCAGCACCGTATAACATCGTCGGGCGAATCGCCGTCCTATAGAACTTACCTTTCAGCTTCTGAGGCACCCTTTTATCAGTTCGGTCCGTATGCACAAAAAGAAAAAAGGTTAGTTCTGTCCGGATGCTCTCAGGAGAGCATGTCCTTACTGCATCCCATGATGGTACTGTGAAGACGTGGGATAGTGAACATTTAGATCTTTGTGAACCAAACTATAGCTTAACAGACAAACTGTTTATCAAAGTAAACTTTTCATCATAATGAAATATCTAAGAAATTAGAGTGGTCCAAAATTTAGAGTTCAACTAAATATGTATGATGACTTATGGATCTGGTATAAATACATGGATTTTGATTTTATGTTGTGATGCCATCTAAATACATGGATTTATTGTTTTTGAGCAATCCTCTCCTGTCAATTTTTTTTTATTTTGTTGTGCTTCTTTTTCTTTAACACAATCTATCTGGTTAATCAATGACTCCATTCATCCAGCAATTGGTATGCAGACACACTTACAAAACGAAATATAAAAATTAGAAGAGGATCAACAGGACTCGCCCGTGCCAGATAACTGAAAACAGTTTGTACTCTGCAGCTGTACGACAACACACTAACCTGAAAAAGAACAAAACAAAGACAACCGATATGTAAAAGTACCATGAGAAGTCCATTGCTTGCATATCGCACTGTTCTTTTTGTCTATATCAATGTTGCTCTTTTTATTTTTCTAATGATGAGCCACTGATGGCATTGTTTTCTCGATCCCTTTTGTTCTGGCTGACAATGGGCAATTTTACACTTTTATAGTACAGATAGGATTTGATCCACAATGGACGTCGGCAAATGTGCCGCAGACGACGAACTTATCCGGTGCCGCCATCGAGAGCTTCGACTACGAGGTCATCATTAGCGATTTGTCTGTATAAAAGGATCAGATGACCTCATTGGTTAGGCTGTATGATTGCTACAAGGTCGGGTGACTAGCTTAGTACTGGTTACGACTTCTTTCAGAACACTTGAATTTAGCATGAAGCCATGAACTCTTTCAGAACACTTAAATTCGTGCGGCGGTGGTGCTGAAGGCCTGACTTCTGAGGATACTGGTTGTGGATTAAAGGTAAAAAAGAAAATGAAGGCTACCCTGTGAGCTAATTTTTATCTTGTGTAATTGGATTTTTAATGGGTTTTCCTGGTTTCACTATAAAAATTTTCCCTCTTCATTGTTTGTTTGCAGAAAGTTGAAGATCCACTTCAGAAAGGCACTGACTTCTATAGTTCTATAATCAAGGTCCATCTTTGAGGAGGATCCAGAGTACCAGCTTATTTGTTGACTGCAATGCTTTAACATGTCTTTGGATGGTTGAATTTTTCCCTACCACGTATAGGAACTGATTTCACATTCTTTTTCGTTATTAATCCACTATAGAAAAAATATGTTGGATAGAGACGTGCGTGACAGTGAGCCTGCGATGCTGTGTCTCCGTGACTTTAATTTCACGAACTTTGCCATTTTAGATTAAAATATCACTTTAATGTCAGTTTTTAATTTTACAGGATTGTTATCTTACCGTGCGATCTGTGTATTTTTTGCATAAAAGTTTCGTTGTCCTGTAGCAACGCACGGACACGCTTCCTATACCCTAATAAAATGTTAAACTCAACATTTGGTGGCGGCCAAACACACTACTTGTATTACCTAAGCAAATACTTTGTATTAATTTCGTATATGCAAGTGAATTGAACATAGTTGATTGGATTTCATGCGGTAGAACACAAGTGCTCGTATTTTTCTAGATTTTTTTCAGGATTAATGACGTTATTCTTTTAGTGGTAAGTGACATGTCCATCAACAATGAGACGTTTACGACAACTTCATCGATCTCGAGATTTACCGGTCCAATTCAGCTCTTCGAGTAAGGTGTGCGTGCTTACATCTGTGTGTACTGGGTCTTTAATGTTAGAATTTATATAGATATTCCCCTAAATTCATATGAAGAAATTCTAATAAATCTCAAAGGCCCAATACATGTGTTTCCTAATGGGCTTTAATGTTTAAGCCCAAGAATAGAGGTGAGAGGTACAACATCAATTAGTACCACATTGCTAGTTGATGTAGAGGTAGGAGGTTTTTCTCCATATATATATATATATATATATATATATATATATATATATATATATATATATATATATATATATATATATATATATATATATATGTACCTATCCTCCTGGGAAAAGACACCAAAAACTATAATTGGGAGTTTCAGTTAGAATATCTCTAGGGTAGTAAATTAGTATTTTCCTCTTCTTACTACTGCGCTGCCGCCGTAGTTTCTCCATCCCGATCGTCTGCGTGCACCGGTGTTTGGGAGAGCAGGTCTCCGGAACCCTCGTCTTTGTGATCCTGCACCGGGAGAAGACGAATAAGGTTTTTGGGAAGCGTTCTTCGCGCGACTGCTCCCAAAGCTGCCACAACGGCTCGTCTTCCGAAGGGTGCATCGGCGCGTCGGCTTCGTCGTACTAGAGCTCGCGAGATCATCATCAAGAATACTCATCCGCCTCTCATCGACGACTTTGATGACGACTTCAACATCGACGACATCGACATTAGCGATCTCGCTCCATCACCACCGCCAGCTACATCTTCAACACCATCTACTACTATTATAACCGAAAGGTATAATTCTCTTGATCTAATTTTGACGTTCATACAATCTAATCTATCTGCTGGACTATCAATGCTTGTCATATTGATGCTGTGGAATATGTTGATCTGCTATACTAGTATGCCATACATATTTAATCTAGTTTATATATTTGCCATGATTTATGTTCTAAATTTAATCATGCTTTTAATCTGAAAATTGTCTAATTCTTTAACATTTAAAAGATATCGGTATATGCAATCGCGGTTCCACCTTCAGTTTCTACTTTCTGTGGCCCAGAGAGTGAATAGGCACGACCAACCGGGTTGCCACACGTGTGATTTCCTCGCGTCCTGCAGCTATGCAACGGATAAGGTCTCCTACTCCCCTGTGCCCATGACCATGATCGAAGTTCGAAGCGTCGAACCGATCAAGCCATGCTGGCGGTTCGCCCAACCAGGCAACCATTGCCCGTATAGAAATTGATGATTCGCCCGGTTTGAGCTCCGCCCTCTCTCATCAATCTGCTTCGTCGTATCCACGCCTGAGCACACTGAGCGGCATGGCGGCGTTCATGGCTAGCGGCAGGGCCATGGCGTCGAGCAGGCCAAGCTTCGTCACCCCTCGAAGCTTCTTTAACTGGGGCAAAGGCGCGAGAGAAGCCGAGCCGCCGCCGCCGCCACAGCTGCAGTTCCGGTACCACGACGTCGAGCCGTCGTTCCCCATGTCGCTCGTGGCCAAAACACACCTCAGTGGTAGTATATGCTCTTGAATTAACTGGTTAAGAGGACGTTTAATTGGCTCGCTGTGGTTGCGATGTGATTGTTAATCACTTAATTGTCATAGATTCTATTTTTGCAGTTAGCGCAGTGCCTAATGTTCTTTGTTTTCTGTGCATGATGATAATGGTGCAGACCGTGAGCTCAAGTGCTGCTACAAGGCCACCGTGGACGGCTTCAGCGCGACGGACTTCCACCGGCGGTGCGACTTCAAGGGCCCCTGCGTCGTCGTCGGCTACACTGACGGCGGCTTCCGGTTCGGCGGGTTCAGCCCGGAGGGGTACCGCAGCACGGACGACTACTACGACACACTGGACGCGTTCCTTTTCTATTGGCCCGACGACGAGCTTGCTCTTGCTGCGCCAGCGGAAGCCACCGAGGCCTCACCGCCGCTGCCCGTGGTGCTGCCGAAGGTGGGCGGGAGCGGCGCGGCGCTGTTCGACTACTCCCGCGGCGGGCCACAGTTCGGCGCCGACGGCCTGCTCATCGGCCCGCCGCTCACCGCCGTGATGGGCGTGTTCACTGGACCCGACTCCAGCGCCGGCGTCGGCAACCTCCGCAGCGCGCGCTCGCGGCTCGGGCTGTCGTACGCCAGGCGGCCGGACGGGAAGAGGAGCCTGTTCGGCGACGAGGGCAGGGCCCAGCTCGCGGAGGTGCTCGTCTTCTGCAACCCGCAGATCGCAAGCCTGTACTGAATACTCGTTGTAAGTAGCTTGCAGCGAGAGTCAGTAAACTGTTCATGATTGCTCAATTTGGATTCTAAAAACATACCAATAAATAACGATGTAAGTACGTATAGTTAATTAGATTATTAAGTTCTTGAAAAAATCATACCACTAATATAGAAACTTTTTAAAATTCTCCAACGAAAATGCTAGCCCACGGCTATATATAGAGCACCTGGAGTGGAGGAAAAAAAATCCAAAAACATCAAACTATCCACTGTTTTCTCTTACCAGCACGCTAGTGCTTTCTCAAAATCGATGACATGCGCTTGTGCTTTCTATTTTTAATCTGCAATTAAAGCTTCAAACTAGTCTTTATCCCTCGTACATACTTCAAATTAGTCTGTTCTTTCTAAAATCTGTACGATGAGCTGAAAAGCGAATCGATGTTAAAAATTGTATGAGCCGGATTACATGGCTGATTTGACACTCAAAACAAATTTGGGCAAAAAGAAAGTCTAAAAAATGGACCAGGATAAAATAGCAAGCAAAACAACATTCTCGTTGTGACGAGTACAGGTTGGGTGGTTCGCATGCTAACTGACATCACACGCCAAGCCCACTACTCAGGCGCTTCAAGAACCACACCAAAGAGACACTACAACTAGCCACGATTCCACTAGAGTTGCTCTTTACGAGTCTCCAGCGGGGAATAAGCACAAGAGCCCCTTACAATAAATCAATCAGAGTCGGCAACGATCACCAAACTGCTCAACGATCCTCCGTTGCCTCCATGTCATCTAAGTGGCAACAACCACTAATAGTAACAAGAATTTCGCAGCCAATATGGTCACTATTGCAAGATGCCTCAACTCAATGTAAATGCACTAGGCTCACTCCCAGTCTCACTTTAAATGATCAAATCTAGAATGAGATGAGTGAGAGATGCTTGGTTATGCTCAAGAGGGTGTACACCATGTCAAAATGCCAAGAGAAATATATACACCATTGCCTCAACTAGCCATTGCTCTCATTGCTACCTGCGGATGGACCGTCGGACCCAAAAGTCGGGGGAGTTAGACCATTAGAGCCAGGGTCCAATGCCTCCGCCGCACGCCACATGCCCTAACCATTTAAAAATAGTCGTTGGCGCCCCAACGCCTCTCTATGCTAGCTTAGAATGTTCAAGGTCTGACGCTGTTGGACTATAGTGGCCATATAGTACGATACGGAACAGAGAGGTTCCAAAATGCGGTTTCCCGATCGATGAGTCCGATGCTCATCGTCGGACCAAAAATAGAGTCCGACGATCACAACTAGAGCTTCTCGCGCGCTAACCAGATGCCGCCCTGATGAACGGTGCGACCAACCCGTACGATGCCCCTGTTTCACAGGGTCCACGGTCGCTCACAAACATTGCGCTGTTAGGGTTAGGTGTCGGACCAAGAGCCTAATGGTCCGACGCTTCTGCTGATTAGGGTCTAACATCCTGTAGAACAGCCCACTAGCTAACTCTTTTCTTCCAACCCTTCTCTCATGTGTTAACTCCAAAGTGCTCCATCACTTGTGTATGTGAGTTAGCATTTTCGCAACCATTTTCAAAGGGTTTTCATGCACTCACTAGGTCCTAATGCACATGCAAGAAGTTAGTTCACCTAGTGGCACTTAGGCAACCGTATTGAACATTGAGTTTCCCTGTTAATAGTACGGCTATCTATCCTAAACCTAATCACACACTCTATTGCACCTTGACTGGCAAAACAAACACACTATCTTATACCTTTTCCTTGAGCCCATAGGGTTTATTTTTCTCTTTCTTCTTTTCCAAGATTGGAGCACTTGATCACCATTTGGCCACCACCATCACACCATGGAATGCCATCTATGCTCAACCTTGGATGTGGACCAACCTATCTCATGAACAACACTAGAGCATAGGGTTAGTCCACTTGGTTGTCTCAATTATCAAAAACTAAACATAGGGCCTTCAGCAGCACCAGCGTCCTTAGGCACAGCAGAGGCTGCTCGGTGTCAATGGCTGCAACGGGGGTCCGTTAGCATCCTGATTCCATCATCGGGCTGCTATAGGGCAATAGGGTTAGGCAGCTTGCTAGCAATTATGCCTTGCTGTGATGAAGCTCCTCGGCTATCCCTAGATATGCGTGGTGGTCGGCATATGTGGCAAAGGTGTTAGCACGGTGGCATCATGGGCATAGCAGTCATGCATGCATTGCGGTGGTGCTAAGGTGCACCAATGGCCTTTAACGGCCGAGACTAGGTCCTATGGGTGTGTCTAGGTAGGACAGGGCTCACGGGGTAGGTCTAGGCAGAGGTTAGGGCTCGACGATGCAGGAATAACAACTTGTCATGGCGATGCCATAGCCATGGTGTTCGTGCATGGCAGCAGACATTCCCGTGCACGTGCAGCTCGATGTGGCTATGTGTGTGCCATGCTCGTGCCCGTGGGGTGCACGTTGTGCATGCTCGGCTCTACAGGCCAAGATGCACACCTTATGCCTCAAAGGTAGGAAGGCAAGGGTCAACTGAGCATCAGACTAATGAGAGCGGTTTAGGGGTCATGAATGGCCTTCGAGAGTCCGGTCACGGTCATGGCTAGGCCATGGCATCCTTGGTGCACTTGTGTTTGTGGTGGTCACGACAGTGCGGGGCTAGGCCTTGCACAAGCGATAGTGGATGACATTGGTGCTCCATGGTCATGCAATGAGGGTCATGTGAGCGTGACCAATAGTGTAGTAAGGATACTCATGCCGGTGTCATCTGAGGCATGATTGCCACAGAATGACACGACGAGTGCTAGGTGTATGCGCTACATGCCTATGAGTGTAGTTATCATGCAATTGACGAGGTCCCTGCAGAAAACATGGTTTGATGGCGACACATGGAGGGGTCATCGACCTTAAGCCAGCAGCAGGTAATGGTTGAGGCAGAAGGCTCATCGCCATCTACCGGCAGCTGGGGTTTGAAAGGTTGGGCCTTTTGGTCATCTCACTGTGGGCTTACAGGCAGTAGATCAAGTGAGGTGGGTAGGGCTCCCGTGTGGACAGCTTTGACACCATGCGACCAGCTATGACCTTGGTGCTGCTAGTAGCGGTAGGTGGCCAATGACGACATCGACATGGAGAGGCCAAGTGGCTCGGTTAGCATGACCCCATCGGCCATGGGACTATGCAGATAGGGAGGAGGAAAAGGTTGGAGTGGTGGCGGCGACGGGGAACAAGATCGATGTGATATTTAAGGGTGCGATAGTTAGGGTTTCCACTATGCTGGCCATCCTCGCCATTCATGCCGAGGAGGGGGCATGGGGCAGTTATCCAGCGAGCGGCGCAGGTGGGGCGTTGATGTCGAGTCACAAGTGTTGGGTCCAGGCAGTGGAGGCAATGACTAGGGGAGCTCTCGCTCCTAGGATTTCGGAGGGTGTGACGCTGGGTGAGGGTCCCCGGGGCGCCCATTGGGGTAACCCGGGTGTCGTCCACTTGACCAACCCATCTTACCCTAAGCCTACACCATGGATCCTCAGGAGAGTGCCATTCACACCTCCTCTTTACGAACATTTATAGTTGAGTCACACAACATGAGCCATTTATCGAGCAAATCACGTATCACAATCATTATTCATGAGTAATTTAACTAATAGCTGAAACATCATTGACCATTACACAAGGTGCTTAGAAGATGTAATTTACATGTTTATATGTTAACCCACACTACAACTAGTTTTCGCTCAGTCACCATTACCAACATCAAAATAACACGCAGCTCACTTTTGGGGACGCTCGTCCTGAGGTCTGCTATGCTTTGACTTCAATGAGCTTGGCTCAATGGTCACCGAGCCAAAGTACCTGCAAAACAACTTATCAACAACACTATAAGTACATTGCATACTCGTAGGACTTAAGCCAACATATACATATTTGGTGGATGCAAATGGAATTATCAAACATTTGTACATTTGTAGAAAAGCATGGCATTTGTTAATAGAATGACATGCTCCTGATTTAGGTTTTGATTCTTAACAAGTATAAATACATAACACATAATATTGAGAACATGTTTAAGTGATCAATATTTTAATTCCTCTCATCATAAAGTTTCATCATTAACGCTACACTGAGTCTAGAAGTAAGAACAACCAAAAAGGTTTCGTCCCAACAAACTTCAGGCTTTCGAAAGAATCTCTGCAGAGGTGTACAACTGTACCCACACAGACACCAATGATGAACTACCATACCCATGCTTGGATTAGGGTGGCCTCATGGTTCCAACCTTTTCTCAATGTGGCTCTCATATTGACGAACAGTTTGATTGAGTACCAGTGTAATGCCATGGCATCTAGACCGTGCCACCCTTCACACTGAATCTTCCCAATAAGCGAGTCACCACCAAGTGCTTAGCTTACTACCATTTGTGATATGTGGTATGTATGGGTGGTTATTAATCAAACTCACTATCCCATGCACGGTCCTTAGCTACTCCATGAGCTATGTCACATGCATGAGATCCAACACTTAGAGTGACCTTACCCCTCGCTTGAGTAGAGATTACCAGAATTGATCATTACTTGATTATCTCAAATTGAGGTTGGTCCTTAGTCACATTGATTAAATTGAGTCAAGTTGACACCTTGCAAGTTTTAGGTAATTGCTTATCCCAGTGTAACTCCTACATGTGTGAGAGTGAGTTCCCTTCTCACACTTGACTTGTAACGAAGCTAGCCAACTAAGCAATTAAGCGATCCAAACCCATTGGTTAGATAAAGGCTATGATTATATTCGGTGAGTTGGTCTAACTTAGTGAGACATGATTAAATAGTTAGTCATTTTATATGAAATGCAAACTCATAATGCAATGGTACGTAAGTATCCAAAATAGGGTAATAATAGTGAGTTGTCTGCCTATCATGAAGTCCCAATGATCGAGGATGATCATGATGATTTACACACATTCCTCACATCCTAAGTTAACCTAAAAGAAGGCATTGGACGAGTTGGACACGAGCTCATCCATTGGATTGCAAGACAAAGATTAAATGAGAGTGATCTTGTGGTAAGGAACTTGGGAAGAGTTATCTAACAGTGAATTAGTGACGTACTAACTTCCATCTAGATAGGTGATAGGGTGGTTAGGTCCTATATATGGTTAAGGGTTAAACAATTTAACATTATAAAATATTCGATAGACACTCCATTAGCAAGGACGGATGCTCTATGTAATCATTCCCGAAGCTAATAAGTTTTGGTTGGGCTCTGGGTGAACTGAAGGAACATTCTGTGGCCATTGATGGACACTCTATGTAGTGATAGATGGTTGCACGGAATGATCCTTGGGGTTAGGACTTAGTCATTTTGGGTGAATCGTACCTCACGGACGCTCCATACAATTTGATGGATACTCCATGGCGAACTGGGTGCTCTCGGGCTCTCTGGAAATTAATTTTAAAACTTGACAGATGGTCCATGGATTCTCACAGACGATCTATGAAATTATTCACAGTGAAGATCAAGTGTGTGGATATGAGTTTTGGCTAAGTTTTGATGATGACGGACACTCTGTCAGATGTCGACAGAACCTATGATCTTCATTGTTCATGTTGCTCAAGTTTGATTCAAACCTAGATTGTGGGTGAAGTTCATCATGCATGTTCAAGAGGTTCCTAGGGGTGCTTAGGTGACATATTGGGCATGTGATAGCTAGGTTTTGGAGTCCAATTAGCATGTGCAACAAGTGATTTGGAAATTGAATAAAATCATGAGAAGTTGAGAGATGAATTCATGAGATTGAGTATTGCAACTTATCTTTGAGATTTGGAGATTCCTAGGCCACCAAGATTAGAGATGGAGTCTTGATTGAACTTGCTTCCAAGCTAGAGAGATGGATTTGGCCATGTATGAGATTTTCTTCCAAAAATCCACAAAATGCATTAGAGCGATATTAGAGATATGCATGAGAGGATGGAGCAAAACTTCCAAACTTCACACTCCACTCATGCATAAAGAGAATCATGAGTTAGGGTTTGGGGATTGATTTCAAGAAAATGAGAAGAGAGAGAGAGAGAGAGAGAGTTCTTGAGGTAACCATGGATTGAGAGAGATGGTGATGCTCATGAGCTTGAGGTAGTGCTAATCTTTCCTTTTCTTCCTTGTTTTCTCATCCTTCTCTTCTTCATTTTCTCTCCCTACTTGATCTTGTTCTTTGTTCTTCATGGTAGAGAGAGGGAGGGTGGAAATGAGGGAGTGAAGGGGTAGCTGAGTTGAAGCTGCTGAAGGCTTATCCCCATTCGAGCTAAAAGGTGGGGCCATCCCAAGTGAGTTGAGGATATCTCAATTCCCACTCACTCTGCTGAATCTATGGATAGTCTGCTGATACTGCCGAAGGCTCCATCAATTCTCTAATCTTGACCATTTGACTTAAAGAAAGGGGCCTTTGGCATTGAGACCAATCCTTGTGTCCAAGAGATTGATAGGTGACCATAAAGGGGTTTGAGAGGTGGACTAACATCTTTCTCCGAGTATTTACCTAACATTGACCAACATTAGACTATTGTTGACTCTGAGTTGACTTGAGAGGTTCGATGAGATTGAGTTGCGAATTTGGAGTCCTTGTCCTAGTAGAGATCCCTAGAAATCCTATAAAGAGATTAACAAGATGGGTTTTGGGTGTTTGAGGGTCTGCGCAAGGTTATTAAGGAGGTATTTATTAAGGGTTTTAGTTGGAACAACTTTGGGTCATGACAGCTGGGCTTTTCGAAGTGGGGCGCACACTAGATAGGATGAGACGGTGGTGGCTGCCAGAGTGTGTTGGGCCTGAAGGAGGAGGCAAAGAACAGGCTGGGTTGGGCGCTCTGCTAGGACTGTGGGAGGTTGGGAGGATAGGGAGGTAGCACTGGTGGGCTGGCCTGGTAGTAGAGACAACCGAGCTAGGCCAAGAGGGGTTTAGGAGGAAGGTTTTTCCATTACTATTTTCTTTAAGGGTTTGAGAGAGATTACACACCAAACAAAATTTGAACAAAACCCAAGCACACAAGCATGCAACTAAATTACATGAATGTGTTAATTTAATTGTAATCTTTCTTCGAAGGTGATGTGAGGAGTTGGGGGGCTTTGGTTTTTCAAAACATTAATAAATCATATAAGAATTGGATACATGTTGAATTCATGTGCGGGCTTGAATTCAGCCCAAGTTTTAGTCTCTTCAAGAAACATTTTATTTTATTTTTAAAAATACCTTTTGCCATGTTGTTGACTTGGTCAACTTCATGAAGTGGCTTGTTGCAAAAACAATTTTGAAGTTGTGATTTTGATGTTTGGACGAGAAGGAGAAAAGTTTGACTTATTGACTACATGGTTCACACATTCAGGCAAAATTTTTAAAAAGTTCATATTTTTGTGTAAAAAACTCATGTTGTTACACTATCCATCAGCCTTGTGCTACACATGGGCTTTGAAGGCACACACTCAGTGGCTGCGGAACACAAAAAGAGAGGTGGACTGCAAGACAGGAGGACTGCAAGGGGAATGAGATGGAGAGGGTGTTTTTTGTAACTTTAATCAGCACGACCACATAGGCAGTTGGCAATGGCGTAGTGGGTTTGGGACCTTTAGTTGAGTGTAACAATAGATTGAGGACCTAGTTGGTCACTTTTTTAGTTCAAGGACTGAAGTGAGAATTAGCAGTAGACAAAGGACCTAGATGATCACTTTTTTAGTTCGAGGACCTAACTCAGAATCAATGAAAAGTTTAAGGACCCAAATTATAGTCTACTCTTTCAGATATACTACTAAATGGATGGCAATCAATACTACACAAATGATTTTAGGAGGCGGTGCCCAAACATTAACGGAGGCGGGCACAAAATCCAACTGCCTTTGAAAATGCTGGGCTATTAACGGAGGCTGTCATTTTCATTTAGGAGGCGGTCACGTTTGCCTATCTTGTAAAATTGATTTAGGAGGTGGTTAAAAAATAACCGCCTTCGAAAATGGATTTACGGAGGTGGGCGCCCTAAGACAACCGCCTCCAAAAATCCTTTATTTTCACAGCTGGTCGTCTTAAAGCGTCCGCCTCTGTAAATCCATTTTCAGTGGCAGGCACACTGTAAAACCCGCCTACTAAAATCCTGGCCCAGCACCGAGCCCAGCAAAGCCCATATTACTGGGCTCATATATAAGTGTGACTTAGGGTTTCTCCATTTCTCTCCAACACTCCCTGCCCTCTTGAAACAATCCTGATTTCCACGAAGGAAAATCCACATATACGAAGTATAACATGATAGTCCTAGGCGATCATTCCATCACATTATCGAATAACAGTCGATATCACAGTCATACATTGAATACCAGTCTTAAAGAGAGTACAAATAGCAAGGTTTACTCATTATTACATCGCCACTTGGTGGAATCACTCAGAGCATGCAGCAACTAGAATAGCATCAAGTAGAACGACAACAGGCATCGACACCACCTTCATGATCCAAACTCGAGCGTAGGAACAAGACCTAATCCTCCCAACCATCTCCCTACAAGTCATACTCAGGCTCATCACCTACCAAACAATTATCAATATGATTTGTACTGGCCACTAGCTCCCCCACCCTATGCTTTGCGTTGCTTTGTGGTAAGTGGAATGCAAGGTAGAGCAAAAGACATATTTATGGTTGTAGTTTCCTATGCGAGTAGGCCAAGTTTTAAAAATAATTCATCAAGTTTTAACCCATATCATCCACACACATTTTCCCACCCATCACACACATCTCACCACACTCTCGCTCTCTAGTGGCAAGGACGACTCCCTCTCGCACCTTGCCTTAGCGGCTACCACCAAAATCCAACAAACTCAGGGGGAGAAGAAGAAAAGACACTTCTCTCTAGTCAAGTGAAGCGGTAACATAGGAAAGCTCCATAGCCAAAAAGATGGCATATGTATCGATCGATCAACCAGACACTCTGTAGAGGTTTACACTATCCACAAGATCACCGTCATCGATGATATGGCTCGTCTAGGCTGATTCTGGGCTGCCTTCCAACTAACACAATGCAACCCTTCTACTCAGCCCTAGGCTACCCCGGAGTCTACTGGTACGCTGAGACTATGAGACGTAGTACCGGACCCCGAGAGGTCACTACGCTGTCTTAGAAGGGTGTGGGTCCACGCCCGTACCTCCCTACACTATCAGTGTAACACCCCTAGTGTTAAGCATTACTAAAACATGATCATGTCATCATCATGCATAGTAATCATTCATAGTAGCTAATCAAGTTTAGCATCCACTAAAACAATGTTATTTGGTTAGCAATGCAAATGCATGTGTGTTGTAATGTGTTGAAACCAAAAATTCTTTTATGGTACTTTGTGACCTTCTATTTTGGAATTTCACTAAAATACTTGAAAATATGCCCTAATAAGATTTGAGGTGTAAAGTGAGTACTTTACACTAGTGTCAAGTGTTGGGCATGAATTCAAGTCCAACCAATCAAAATTTGAACCTAAAAATTGAAATCAGAATTAAAAAACAACATAGACAATTCTGCTTAAGTCCTGGAATTTAGTTTTGAATTCAAATTTAGGAAGGATTATTAAAATGAATTTCATAAATAAAATTGTTCAAACATTAGTATCACTTGTTAGTATAAAGTTTGTACTACAAGATGGTACTATTGCTTGAAAGGTTTGCTAGTTGATTAATCACTAATTAAATTCCCTTTGATAGCTAACCAAATCACTTTTCAAACCCTAACTGAATTTTCAAAGTTAAGTTTCAAAGTGTTGTTGGTCTTAACCTTGGATCTCTCAATCTGTTTAGAATTAGGAGATGATTCTTAAAGCAAATCTTGTTTTTTCTTCACTTCTCTCAACCTCTCACCAAATCTAGCTAGAAAGTTAGGGGGATTCATCGACAGGAGGGAGCCATGGATGTTCTTGAGCTCTTTTGGCTGAAGTTAGGTCACAATGAATGAGTGGCCAAGCATTAGAGATGAAGTGGTACGAGTTTATATACTCCCAACTAAAGAGTCGTTAGTTCTAGACCACTAGAACTTTTAGACAATGGTCAAACATTCAGAACTAATTTGACATGGCCATGTCTAGAACTTTTGGAAAAAAGTTTCAAATAGAGTAAAATGCACCATATGTCCTTACCCTTTTTATGGATTTTCACTTGTGTCCTTGAACTAAAAAGGTGACCATCCAAATCCTCAATCTAATGTGGATTTTCACCTGGGTCCTCCAACTAAAAAGTAACCATTTAGCTTCTTTAAATATTGTCTCACCCGAGTATTGGTCCAAATCCCACCACATCACCACTATATGCTTCCTAAGTGGTTGTGCTAGTGTGGATGATGCCAGGTGAAACTTGTAGGAAAAAACATCCATTCCTCCTCCCGTCCACTCCCTTCTTTGTCTCTTGTCGGTCCTGTGCCCACCTCGAGGCTATGCCCATGTGCTCTCCCATGCTATCCATCGGCCTTGTGAGTACACATGGGCTCCGAAGGCACACACTCAATGGCCACAGAACACACAAAGAGAGGTGGACTACAAGAGAGAGGGAGCTACAAGGGGAAGAGATGGAGAGGGAGATTTTTGTAACTTTAACCGTCACGACCACATAGGTAGTTAGCAGTGGTGTGGCGGGTTTGGGACCTTTAGTCAAGTGTAACAATAGATTGAGGACCTAGATGGTCACTTTTTTAGTTCAAGGATCCAAGTGAGAGTTAGCAGTAGATGGAGGACCTAGATGATTAGTTCGAGGACCTAACTGAGAATCCATGAAAAGTTTAAGGACCCAGATTGTAGTCTACTCTTTCATATATATGCTATTAGATGGATGGCAATCAACTACATGATGAAAGAAAAGGTAGATGACTCAGTTATTCAAATGGAAGGATGCTTTTTTTATTAGTGTAACACCTCAGGTGTTTAGCTTCCATAATTGCATTGCATTTCATAAGCATGATCATCATTAATATCATCCATGTCTTTGTTTTGCTTGCAACATGAGTATGCAACATGCCTCTATGTGTTTTGCTTCACAAAGTGATTGCTTATGAAATGTGAGTGGTGCCAAGGGTAGATACAACTTTGGGTCACATAATTTGAAATATGACAATATGGTTAGCACATTTTGTTAGGCTCAATGGGTGCAACAAAGTCTTGCAACATGTGCAACATGACATTGCAACATTTAGGGTTTTGCTTGTTTCCAATTATATGACACTAGTGTTTTTGTGTAACTAAGGGGTAGAGTGGCTAATTATATCTTACAACACCTTAATTGCACTTAGGGTAACTAGTGGAGCAATGTTCATGTTGACCAAAATTACCAAAATGCCCTCCAATGTGTTGTTGACCAACACTTGACCTTGGAATGCTTGGGTTTGACCAATTAAAAAGTCTAGCTTAGAGACCTTGCATGGAGGAGTAACCTTAAGCAAAGTTGTAGAGAATTTCCTAAGGAACAAAAGTTCCAATATGGCCATCTCATGAAAATGATCAGAACATGCTCAAAAATGGCCCACAAGTCAGTTAAGGGGCTGCCCAACACTTGGAAATTTTCTAAGTCTAGAAAACCTGATTTTCAGTTTCAATGTGCCTCACTTTGACGCCATGGAACTCCCAAACCAAGCTGAACCAGTTCATGAGCCAATTAACAAAATTGTTGCCCTCATGTAGCTCTACAACTTTGATGTTAGCATCTTCGGCTAACTCGAGCTGGTTTAGGAGATAATCATCGTCAAACTTGCTCTGTCAGTCACCAAACGCCGGCTTCGATTCAGATTTAGGCAGTCGCTGTTGACAGTCGTGGCCGACCACCGCAGGCCGTCGTCAACACGTGGCCACGCGGTGGCGACCGTACGCCGGCCGCGGCCCCACAGGTCAGCCCACGACGTGTTCAAAGGCTGCCACGATGCACCGAGCTTCTTCATTTCCTTCCCCTCCCTCAGTCGGCTCCAAAACGGAGAACCGGTGCCGCCATTACCGCCTCCACTCCGGTGAGCTCGCGCGCGCTCGCCACCGCATCGCAAACCACCAAAACCCGTCCACAGCTCCGCCTTGAACCCCTCTTCATCCTCCACCTCACCGCTGGGTTGTTTGTGCGGAGGTAAGACGGCATTGCCATCTCCGCCACCGCCCGCTTGGGCATTTCTCGCTGGAGCAACCCTGTAGCGTGGTTGTGCTGCCCTAGCGCCTCCCTATCCTCCGTTTTTGGTCCATTGCGTCCGCCTTGAGCCACTGGTGCTCACCGGACCGGCCATTAGGGCCGAGCCGCCGTCCAACTCGTCGGAGCCGGCATGCCGCGGCCGCGGGCCGCCATTGCCATCGCCGGCTACCTTAGCCACCGTCGTAACCCCCTTGGATGGTACCTGTAGACGCGCATCGCGATGGGGAACAGGACGGTGCACTTGGCCTCGCCGGAACCGCCACCGGCGGCGAACTCCGATCACCGTCCCCTCTCCTCTACCCCTTCTCTCTCTGGTCTGCGGGCCCATGCTGGCAGTGTCACGCGTGCAGGCGAGACGGCTAGAGCAGGCCGCGCATGGTTGGGCCGCGTCGGCGTAGCAGGCCGGCCCAGTAGCGAGATAGGTTTTCAGTTTTTGTTTTTCTTTTATTTTGTCACAAATTTAGATGTTGTTTAGGAATTTCATATCTAGGGTTTTACTTGTCCAAAAATTATGATTTAAATTTTGTTGGGCTCTGATTGAAGTGTAGTATTTAAGAAAAATATCCAATATGTATGTGATGTTTATTTTCTGGAAGGCTTAATTAGGGTTTTGAAATGTGTCTTAAATTGGATATAAACTTGTTAAATGAATAGCTGGAGTTATATTATCCCAAAAATTATGAAAATTGGTGAGTAGGCTATTTTATGCATGTGCTAGCACCGGTAAAAATTTTGGTACTAGTGCTTGAGTATTTTTCAAGTTACGATGATATCATGTTATTTTAGGAAATACTTGAATGAATTTTAGTAATTTTTTTATATGTGCAATGTTCATATAAATTTGTGGAGAGTATCCTGGTATCCTAAAGTGTTTAAGAAAAATATAAATTCTGTTGTTTGATACTTTTCAATGTGATTTATTAATTATACAAAAATCAGCCTTTTTGGCTTGTGAATTTTGTGTAGTGAATTTCTGTGGATAACTTTAGTTTAAATTTTTACAGTGGCCTCTTTTTAGGTCAGAGAGTCTCTAGTAATTTTTGTAGAATTTTATAAGTAGCTTTCATATAAGTTTAATTTCCCACTTAATTAATTAAGTAAATTAAGAAAGGGGTGAAAATAAATGTTCTAGGTTGGCACACCTTACTTTCTGGTGTTCTTTTGACATGTGTGAACTATTAGTATCATTGGTTTGATCATAGAGGAAGTTTGACACTTAAATAAATATTTAATCTTCACATTTCTAGGTTCTCTGGACAGCTAGTAGCATTGTTGGATTTGACCCTTAATAAAAGTGTTTGCTGGAAAACTTATGAATACCAAAGTTGTAGTAAACTTGATAAAATAGCTTGTGTCAAAATTTGGGGGCATTTGACTTAGTAGTCTAGGAGTTATTGCTGTTTAAAGTGACTGTCTAGAAATGACTGCTCTCTGTTTGGAGAGGACAGATTTCTGGAACTCCAGAATTTCGACTAGAAAAACTTAGGAATTAAGTGTTGAAGTCTGAAAATGATTTGTAGAGCATTTTATAAGCTTTCCAGATTGTCTTGTATCATGTCTTTTGGATTTGGAAATCTCCAGTGATGATAGAAACACTTAACTGCTGTCCAGAATGTCTTGCTTTGATATTTTGTGCTTGGATATGGTAACTTAAGAAAAATTGTTCTTGTGATTGTTAGGTGTTAGGGCCTTAACAGAGGAGGAACAACTATACCTTAGGTTGTGTAGATTAGGTAAATACTTCTCTACCAGAGAAGAGATTTGCACTTAATATTTGAAGTGATTTGAATAGAGCTTTGGGAATGGTTGTAGTGCATTTCATCCCGAGTATGCTGCATCCTTCATTATGCATCCATGAAATTTATTATGCACTCATGCAATAGGTGTTCCGGAGGGGTGACTCTTCTCGAGTTCAAGGGAGCGATCCCGGAGGAGATCCAGGAGCAGCCAGGGGAGCCCGAAGAAGTAGTCAGCGAAGGAGGCGCCACTGAGGATCTACCTGAGTGCCCAGATCATCGACCATCCTCTTTTCTAAAAGGCAAGCCCCGGTGCATGCTGACCCTATTGTTTTATAAATTAATTTTTAGTACTTTTACTTGTTTACTGCATTTAGGAGTTAGGTGGAAACACTTGTTGCATTATACCTGTCCTTGTCCAGATATCTTACTTAAATCCTAAATTAGGTTTAGGCACGTGTCAATGCTTAGCCCTGCTTAGTCCGATAGAAGTCGGGTGATTTCTGGTCATCCACGAGATGTAGGAATGGGTCACGAGTGGCTATGTTGGCTATCGTGGATGGAACCATGCCTTAAAATGAAATTGAGACCGGGCGGGAGTTCGATAGTACAGCCGCAAGACACTTCACGTCTTGGGTACGGAGCTATGCCCGTCTGAGTCGTTTAAGGACCGATTCGTTGTACGTCCTTGAGTCATGTTGAACGCAGTCTAACACTTAGTTGGCCGGATAAGTCATTCCGACCGCGAAGTCGAGTAATACAGTTCAGGCCGGGAATCGAATGGTGAGTTGTATCTTGGAGGAGAGAAAGGATGTGCTTGGGGACATTGGCGTGAGACCAAGGGAGGTTAGAGTCCATATCACCTGACAGAGTGTCGCCCTTGGGGATGCGACATTAGTCGGACCCGGGGCTCCTGAACTGTACCAAAGGTGACCTGAGCAGCCCTCGCCAGGCGTGACTTGGTGAGTGTTAGAAATACCCCTCCAGCTGGATAGGAATTCGATTCAAATCACCGTCGCTCCCGGTTAGTGAGCACTTGACTTGAGCAGCGGCAACGTAGATCTCATTAAATTAAACAGATGGTTAAGTGAATGATACAATGTTGTCACAAATTATACCTGCTATGGATATAATAATATTATTTGTTTGATTATAATCAAGTGAATGATTTAGTACAGGTGCTGAGATAGATGACAGGTAATGTTAAAAATAACTGCTAGTACAGGTTAAAAGAGTTTCAATTACTTATGCCTTTCTGCAAAATGTGATGTCAGCTAGCCCACTTATGAAAGCCTTGCATAATCCTGGGTGTCATCTTATTTCTGGTTTTTGACGGGTAAGTCTAGCTGAGTACATTCTAGTACTCAGGGTTTATTCCCTCCTGTTGCAGATGATATGCTTTACCAAGGCTTCTGCAAGAACTGTCTCCACCCTGCGGGTGACGAAGACTAGATCACTCGGGCGTGATCATCCGTTATATACTTTCCTTAATGCTTTTGCGGGATATTGATTAGTAAGACTGGCAGTAGTATTTGAACAATGGTGTGTGTTATGCTTCCGCTACTTTATGAACTTGGTTTGTAATAATTTGCGACTCCGTGTGTGTAAGTGGATTTCAGAACTACTTGTGAAATGTAACGTGTGATGTGTTATGTTGAATGATGCGATCTTGGTTATAAGCAAGTTTGTTTGAAATCCTTCGTGGTTTCGATTGACTACCGGGATTATATGGGCTCAAGTTCAAAAATTTAAGCGTTTCGGCGCTGATTTTTGTACTTGTGCTCTTATAATTTGGTCGGTTCTATTACAATTAGTATATTTACTAGCATGCATGCATGCTCATGTGTTGTATGAAACCCAATGTATTGGAATCAGACTATGTATCATCGCTGGACACGAGATGTTTCAACTTGTATGAGCACGAGCCATGAATCCAGGTCATATATGAAATACGAAGGGTGTGAGGGTAGTTTAGGAAGCAAAAAAGGGGACAAAAAAGTAGTTTGAAAAATGAAAAGGTGGGTTGGAAGAAACGCTTCATTCTTTAATATTAGATAGAGATAGAGATAGAGATAGAGATATATTCTGGTATTGAGGTAAGAAAAGAAGGTATAAACTGCGTCGGGCTATCGTACCCTAAATGCAAGAGAACTAGTCTATTTGGTGCCCCCTTGTGTTTCTATTTGTTCGCGAGCTACGTGCATTGACTTGATAACAGGTATTTACTTTTACTAGCAAACGCGATCGTGCATTACAATCGGAAAAATAACTATCAAACATTTATGGGAAATAAGAATGGAAATAGTGTATACATGTTTTGTCCTTTCTATAAATTTTGAAATCAATAATTTATTTTACGATGACCTATAATATTATATTTTTATTTTAATGTTTACTAGCAAAAGTGCCCGTGTGTAGCACTGGGTCATTATGCGCTTTCAAGTTGTCATTTGCCCGATTATTGTTTTAGTGATAGACGATGTTATGTTTGATAGCAAGATGTCTGTGATGACTATTGTCAATTCCAGCGCTCTTTCAGTTCAAAAATGATCAATAGGTTAGAGTGTGTGTGCACCCATAGTGATGAATGATGCATATAGTGACTTCATTAATTTCAAGATCTTGCACTTAGTCTTTTAAAGGTGCTCATACACAGACAGCGAGTATGTGCGTAAGTTTACACAGATGTAAGAGGACATGCATATATATAACATTAGTACCTATATGATTAAAAAATTGAAATATAGCATTTTTGAAATACACAATTAAAACATAAAAATATCATTTTGTTTCATATAATCAATTTAGTGTGGGTGAACCAACAGAACTGTTGAAGTGACCAAAACTATCATCTTACTGCGTATTACTAGTATATTGCCCGTGCTAATACTACGGGAAACAATACTTACAATTGATTTGGTGATAAAAACTATAAAGAGAAATTTACGCTTCCATTAATAAAGTGTGCTCTTAGAGCTTGGTGCATTTGATAAGGGTACCAAGGGGACCCTAGACATAATTATTACCTCAAGTACCCATATAATTTTTTTAACAGCATCTGTTGTGCCCTGGAACCATCCAGCAGCCTCCCGAGGCATTTGAGTTGCAGCCAGCACCTATTGGTCGCCAAAATTATATCAGTAAATGTATGCTTTAATCATATAAAGAAATTTAACCAAGCTCCCAGATAGGAAACATGAGAAGAATATTTGCAAGCTCTTGACTAAACCAATCAAATTTGAGGTGACTTACCTCAACAGATCCATTAGTGAATATAGAGATCAAAAAGAAAATACAATTTCAGGTTTTTTAGGCTCATGTCTAAATGAACAGTTAGCAGAATTGCTTTTGTTCATAATCCTTCAGCAATTCCAATGGCCCCTGTACCAGAAGTTTAGTGAAGTTCAGATAATTAGTAATATCATGTTGCATTCTAGAGTCAAATGAAATCGCTTTGAAGACCAAAACTCAACCAAACTCTTTGATTTCCATAAAAAAATTTTAAGAAGGCACCAAATTTCAGAATTAAACCCAAGTAAATCTAAAGAAGAATGAACAAAGAACACTGAGAACGTAATATCAACACATGTGCTTCATCTACAGGAAAAGGATACATAGGACCATTTACAAAAACTATTTGATCTCTTTCTCCAAATCTAACTGCTTTCCGAAAAATGCTAAGTGCCCATGTGTAGCACTGGGTTATACATTACGCGCTTTCAAGTTGCCATTTGCCCAATATTGTTTTAGTGATAGACGATGTTACATTTGGTAGCAATACGTCAGTGATGACTATTGTCAATTCCAGTCAGGGACGAAGCCAGGATCAGACCGGAGCCAGGGCTGCTTCCTCTTCTTCTTCTTCCTCCCGCCCCTTCTTCCCTTCTTCTTCCTCCTCATGGCGGTAGACAGGGCTTAGGAGGGGCTGTGTGTTCCCATGGCCGATAGGGGGGCTAGAGCCCGGGTTGCCCCCCCCCCCGCTGGCTTCGTCCCTGATTCCAGTGCTCTTTCAGTGCAAAAATGCTCACTAGGTTAGAGTGTGTGCACCCATAGTGATGAATGATGCATGTAGTGACTTCATTAATTTCATGATCTTGCACTTAGTCTTTTGAAGGTGCTCATACACAGATAGTGAGTACGTGCGTAAGTTTACATAGATGTAAGAGGACATGCATATATGTAACATTTGTATCTATATGATTACAAAATTGAAATATAGCATTTTTGAAATACAAAATTAAAACATGAAAAAATATCATTTTGTTTCATATAATCAATTTGGTGTGGGTGAACCAACAGAATTGTTGAAGTGACCAAAACTATCATCTTACTGCGTATTATATTACTTCCTATTTCTATTGGCAGAAACCAAACTGTGGTATCAAAGGTGCTTTGATCCAACGGCACCGTGCAGGTACGAGCCTATATACAGAGCACTACCCTACGATGGCCCGACGAGCAGGGACCAACAGGCAATCCCAGCGGATGATGGACTGGTGGGGCGCAGGGACCCAAACTTAATCGGATGAACAACACCTAAACGGACAAGAAACCCAACAGTCGGACGACAGGACACAATGGTTTCAGGGACAGAAGGGGGGACGTCCTTTCTTGGGCTGGGATGCGGCTATCCCACGCAAGCACGCCAAACAACTAATTGTGTATCACACCCGTGTTGGAGACAAAAACCTGATCTGGTTTGGTTTCAAAGCCTAAGGCCAACCTCAACGGGGGTTTCATAGAGTTTCATAGACATTAAATACGCTGATATGGCACTGTATTGATGAAGAGAGAGGTGATGAAAGTTTCATTGGAGTAGAGAGAGTTTCATGGGGATGAAACTCTTCTGTACTGTTTCCAAAAAATGGGTATGTTGAAAACTGGACCATGAAACCCCCACTGAGACTGGCCTAAGCGGAGCAGACACGCATACGGGACCAGCGATCGATACAAAGGCTGGGCAATAAATCGGGATGACGCGCATTTGGACTTGGAAGAAGAGGAGAGAAATTTTATGTCTTTGATATTAGTATAGATATAGATATAGATATATATGAGAAAAAAAATCAATGGTAAGAAAAAAGGTAAGAAAAAATAAAATAATTTGGAAAACATGAATAGGAGACTATGAGAACAGTTGAACGGAGAAAAACTAATTAAAAACAATAGTGCTCCAGTTAAGACGTTCGGAACGGACGGACGCCTCACTTCCGCACCCAGTCTCTCACTTCCTCCCTTCCACGCTCGTGCCTCACTCCTACCCCGATGCGCGGCTATGGCTGACTCCCTGACCAGTGGCAGTGCACTCCCCACCTCGGCGTCCTCCTCCCCTACCCCGGCGGCGCCCGTCCCCCCACCCAAGCGTCCTCACCCACCGGGAGTGCCCCAACGCCCGCAGATCTACCTCTTCCCTACCCCGACAAGATCCAAGCAAACCGCTGACCCTCCCCTACCCCGGCCGACAACGCCCTCCCAAAATCCGGCAGCGTCTCCTCTCCCTTGGCCGATGGCGGGCATGACAGACGTGCGGGCTTGCACCATCTAACGAGCCTGCACCACCGTAGTTGCCCACTAGGTAGGTCATGGCCGCGCAGCGATGCTGTGTTTCAAGTGTTTCTGGACGCTTTTCAGACATGTTGCAAGCTCATGATTTAAGTGTTTCAGTTGTTTCAGATGTATGTTTCAATTATTTTATGCGGATGTCGTAAAAATAGATCGGGACGTTGCATATGTTGCAATGGTTGTACACGTATGTTGTAAATGTCTATCCCTAATGTTTCATCTGTTTTTGTACACGTATGTTGCAAGTGTTTCAGATGCATCAAGATGTAAGCGGGCCGCTCTGCAGAGCTCTGCAAGCCGCCGCTGCTGGCCGCAACAATTATTTGTGGGCTTTGCAGGCGTCTGCTACCTGCAATCTGCTGGCCAGCAAGAACCCACTAGGCCTAGGGTCAAACCTCCAAAGCCTAGCAGGCCCGCAAGGACTTTTTTTAAAAAATGAGAGAGACGCCACTAGTGCGCTGACTCTACTCACATTTAAATATCACCAAATCATATAAAAAGCAAATTAATATTGAAATATAATCACACTGCAGGAATAAGTACAAAATGACTGAATCTGTAATAACATGTTACAATCACAACAGAACAGCTCCCTTTGCTTTTCCAATCACAACAGCCAAAAGTGCAAAAGAAATGAACAGTGGTTTCCTGAATTGCAGCATAAAGAAAACCAAAAGTGGACCAATCTTTGGACAGACATATCAGTTCTGCTATTTCAGTCTGAATCAGTCAATGAGGATGCTATTTCAGTCTGAATTAGTCACTTGAGTTTGTTCCATGTGGATGGTACATATCAGTTCAATTTATAAGAGCTTATTCCAACACTCTGCAAACTTTCTCAAATAGTAAGGGATGAAGAGAAAGCTAATGCACTCCAGTCCAGCAGTCTTGCAATCTCATCAACTATACCAAGTGACGTCCTACTTTCTGTTATCCAGAGAATTGAACCCTCATTCAGGGGGTTGTGTTGGACTGAACCTTCAACAATTACTCTCTCACCCATTATCTGGAAAGATAGCAGACAGGCAAACAGTCAGGATATGGACTCAAACATTATATGGTATGCATTTTATGAGTCGGACTAGATCGACCATTATTATATGACAACAATCCAAACACGACAACTGAGAAGTATTTTACCAAAAAAATGCTAACAGCTGCAAACTAAGTAAAAACAACTACCACACCTCTGGTGCCTTTAAGCTTCAGATAGCACTAATTATATTACACATACAGTTTTCCTTATAAAAGAAAAAAATACAATGAGATTCAATAGATTCCATCTGAATCTATGTGCAGTTAGCAAAACTAGAGGGTTTCAGTATATTTCTATATCAGTTTCTGCCTTTCTGGGTGGTCAGAGCAGCCCAGGGATCAGAAACAGGTCTGGTTATCAACCAATTCAAGCAGCTAAAATTCAAATGTATAACTTCACAGAACTATGAAGTGAACCAGTGTTATCTTCAAATAAAAGGTTGAAGTGAACCAGTGTTATCTTCAAATGACAATACAATGACGAAATAAGCAGATGGTCTAAATGCACTCAAATAAAAGGATAAACCAACTTTTATTGCATGGCATATGAAAAACAAACATTAGAGTATAACATTAGAGTCTGATGATGTGGTTCCGACTGTATTTCAATTTTTGGGACTGGTGGAAGGACCTGCGATGTATATCCACATTAGAAGATGCATACAAATACAGATGTAAACAAAAAGTTTTAGGAATGTCCAAAAAACAACAGCTTATGTCATTTTGTAGATCCTGGTAGCAACTGAATGTAAGACTTTAGTATTGGAATTGCATAGCAAACACAGAGCTGTGTGTTTCCTAAGAAATAAAGCATAAAAGCATCGGACATATTGTATGACTGCAGACAAACAAAGTGAACTGTGATGGTAACTGAATGGGCCTTTCAAGTTCATTTCATATAAGTAGTCATCAATTATAAGCAGTCAAATAAGTAGAGAGAGCCAATGCCAGAATTTTGAACAGCGGCCTTTTCAAGTTCATTTCATCAATTATAGGCAGGAATTAGGATCACTTGAGATAAGATGTAAACTATCATGTAAATCAAAAGAAACATTTCATCAATTATGACATGGAACAATGAATGAATCCAATAAAATCAAAAGAAACATTGCTGCAGCCACAATATGGAGACCTATCCTTAGTAGCTGCATTGTTAGAAAGAAAAGAAATAAACAGGACCTTACCAGAGATGTGCTACTGATATAAGTCATTGCTGCTATCCAAGCTATCAATTGATATGATATCTAAATAAGAAGATCCTGCAGCTCGAAACCAGTCTTGAAAACATAATAAAGCTTCAACCATGCTACCTGCAAGTCTGGTCCAGTGATCATTGATAATACGACCATTGGTGCTGAAAGCGGACTCAGATGGTACCGTGGAAGCAGTAACAGTCAAGATATCACGTGCCATGGCAGCCAATGTTGGATACTTCGATGCATGCATTTTCCACCAATCTAGAATGTCAAAACTCTCATCATCGCATGGGAACAAATCATCACGTAGATACCTATCATACTCACTGTTTTCTTGGTCTCTTTTGGCACTTGTGTGTTCACTCCAATCAGACCAAGAGTGACCTTTACCTGCAGGTGTCATACCATCTCCATGGGTCTCCACTTGAGAAGAACCTCCCATTTGAGTAGAGTAGGCATTGAACAATCTTCTAATAGCTTGATCCACTTTATCAAGGTGAAGGACACTTCCATACTCTCCAAATGCTTGCTTCAAGTGAAACTCAATGAACCCAAATTTGAACCACGGATCAAGTATAACTGGCACACAGTTTGTCAAGTATGAAATCATCTAATACTTATCAAATTTTGCTTGCATTTCAGAAACCATGGCTACAATGGTTTCATTTGGACTAAATGTTTCCTCTTCTAAAACTTGTTTGATACTCCAGATTTCATGAAAATAGAGATTCAACGTTGGGTAGCTTGTACCGGAGACCACTTCTGTAGCTTTCTTGAATACCTTTAACAACTTGCATACTGCACTAGCCCCTTACTAGTCCTGAGATGAGGGGCAGTACGTATAGTTGCTATCTTTCACTTTTAACTCAAGAAATGCCTCTTTGAACGGCATTGCAGACTCTATCATGTCACACATGGAGTTCCAATGATTTTCTACATCAATTTTGGGCACACTCCGATAACGAATGCCTAGTTCCACAATTATATCCTCAAATTTCTCTTTTCTAGATTGAGAAGCTCAAACATATTTTACACTCTCTCTTATGCTTTTTATGACACCATCAATTGCTTGAAGACCGTCCTGAGGTTAATCACATGGGCAGCACATCCAATATGAAATAGATCACCATCACAATGCAACATATCCACCTTTAACAAATTTGCTTTCAAGATATACATCATTGTATTGTTTGGAGCTGCATTGTCCAATGTAATGCTAAATAACTTGTCTTCAATATTGTAAAACTTATTAGTCCTCAACATTGAAGTATAGAGATTAAACCCATCATGTGGTGTTTTTACCACACAAAATCTGATTATCCTTTTCTGAACTTTCCAATCATCATCTGTATAGTGGCAAGTGACGCACATGTAGCCTATGTTCTGATTGGAAGTCCACAAATCAGCTGTCAATGAGAATCTGAAATTACAGTTCTCAAACATTTCTCTCAGCGTTGTTTGGTGGTTCTTATAGGCTTCTAAGCAGTTTTCCTTAATTGTTGTCCTAGATACGGTTTCTGTGAGTGGATTTAAGCTAGCTGAATAGCTACGAAATCTGTCATACTCCACAAAAGAGAACGGGACCTCATGTAGTACAATCAGACGAACAAGCTCACATCGAGTCAATTTAGGATCAAACCTCCAGTTAGTGAGAATAGCTTACTCGATTGTGACTGATGACTGTAACTTATCAACTAAATCATGCATCTTAAGTCTTGGCTCACAAATTTCCAAATGTCTACGCATATGAGTAGTCCCTGAAGTACGGGCAGCAGCAAACACCTCATAGCAGTGCTTACATCAGCCTTGTATGACTTTACCATCTTGATAGATGAGATCCATGTCCTTCCAAATAGCAGATCTCAGCTTTCTTGGTTTACCTGTCATCATATAAAAGCAAATGCAGAGTTCTGAATTTGAATTTTGCTACCACAACATCAAACCTGAAATCTAAACTATTGCTACCACCACACAAAGGTCACTACACACTATGTATGAGAACAAGTATTGAATGATGGAGGGGATACATCTGAACTGTATTGACTAACAACCCAAATAATCCATGCATGGCAACAACATCAACTTGATATTTCTTTTTGATACTTATTAGCAGCAGCAATGTAGCATGATGAACCTGACTGAGTTACATTATATCCAGTAAGTTGAGCTAGTGTCATAGCATGCTATGACGCTCAAAAAAGTGTGAATGAAGCATGAACTCAAATCTACTTTGTGCAATGAAGATCAATGTTTCAAGTTCATTACAGTCTCAAATAGAAACCATCCAGACAAAAAGTTGAGGTCCATAATTACCGTGGTCATGAGAGCCTAAATGAGCAGCTCCACTCCGCAGGCTGCATGCCGGCGACGTCCGTGGGCTGCGTGCCGGTGACCTCCACGGGCTGCGTGACGGTGACCTCCGCGGGCTAAGTGACGGTGACCTTGGCTGCACAACCAACGGAGACACTAGTAGTCTCATCATTGGTGACCTCGTCACCACAGGAGAGAGCTTCTTTGCCATTGGAGGCTTGAAGTGCTTGGTTGCTGAAGGAGGCCATTTACGCTTTGTTCTGGAAGAGGCGATCAAAGGGGAGGTTGCCGATGAGCCTTCGTGTAGTTGAGACTGTTAAAAGAAATTCAGAGAAACATGTTGAGTAACCGAACCAGCTGCTTCTTATTCATAGAAACATGGAGCCAAACATTTTCCGTTTAAAATGAAGTCAAATATTGATTAACAAGGAGTCAAATATTTATTAACAAGGAGTCAAATATTTATTAAGAAAGACAACAACAAACATAAGACGGATGTAGCAAAATCCTTAAAAATGAATGCCTACTTGTGTGGGCAAATCCAAGCTAGCTGTTAGTACGTTAAACTAAAACAAGAATTTCCCTAGAAGTCTAATAACATTTATCAGCAATATATTACTTTCATAGGCTGCTATGATGACAGTTCAAACATTAGAAGTTAAACAACACTGAGAAATGGCAAGTTTCTTTTCGCTATAATGCATCATCATCTCCAATAATCCAACTTAAAAGAAATAGTAACTTTTTGAGCAATTATACGACTTCAGCCAAGGCAGAAGCAACCTGAGAACTCTGATATTCAAAGGATGAATTCTAGAAACAGTAACCATTATTTAAATCAGGAGGTGGTTATGGAGGGAGTGTGGACAATGCTCGACACTGCTACACAGCTCCTACATCTGGTACAACTTCACCCCCAGAAAATCAGATGGACAAACACCTTGAAAATATGAGCATCTAGTGAAAGGTCCAAGGCCTTCCTATTGTAGTTTGATGCTGCTATTTGGTTTTCAAAATTTACGGTATTACAGCTCTGAAGCTAATACAGGCATTACTTAAGGTATATCATTCCTTTTTTAACATGTTTGTTATAGCTTTATATTGAGAAACACAGCAATCCCATCGCATACTTTCACCTGTTGTTCTAGTGAATACCAGGATCAAGACAAATCAGGGCAGAAGGTGAAATTTAGTGGTGGCCAAAGAAGACCGGCCACGAGGCAGGTTTATACCAGCAATACCCTACGGCATCTGGCCATCGGTGTCTGCGTCCTAGAGTAGGGGCAGGGGCAGACGCAGCGCTAGGGCCACCCAGGCCGCGGCCCGAGTCGCGGCCCATATATCCAGGGAGCGGATCTTCAGTTTTCTGGCCCAAGACGCAGCCCAACATGTGAAGTGAAGGGAGGAGCAGGGCAACAGACAGACAGGGCCGCTCCAGCGCTCGGTATTCCAATCCCCGATCTCGCAACTCGCCGCCGCCCGCCGACGCTCGACCCGCCGTCGCCCCTCGCTAGTGCCCTCACAGCCTCGCTGCCTCGCGCGTAAAGATGGCAACGGGGACCCGATCCCCGATTCCCCGCGGGGAATTCCCCTATTAGGGGACGGGGATGGTTGCAATTGTTGCTCCGTGGGGAATAAAACGGGGGAAACTGATCCCCGTCGGGTCTGACGGGGTCGGGGACGATCCCACGACCCCCATCCCCGATTCCCCGCCGCCCCGATTAGTATACCACGCACACGGTGAACTGCAGCCCATCTAAAGGCCCAGCTACCTCAGTATATATACCGAGTTAACCCTAACTCTTCACATCCATTCCTCTGTCTCTACTAGGACACCAGCCGCCGCTTCTTTTGCAACAGCGCCCCAAGTGCCGGTGCTAGTCCGTCACCGGCCTCCACCTCGCGACCTCACTTCTCGCACAACCGCACAAGCCACACTACCTGCTGGTCCACCACCGCGAGGCCGTGGGTGGCGCACCACTTCGGAGCCGCCGCTCGCCCGCTTCTGAATAGAAGCCACGAGCCCACGACAAACAGGAGCAGGGCACAGCCGCACCGAGTAGCAAGGCAGCAAATCTTCAGATCTGATGCCGTGCTCTAGATCGTTGAGGATTTGATGTTGGTCTCCCACTGTCGTGCTATAGATATGTTAAAGTATTTAGCCTCCCTATCTCCATTTGTTAACTTCTGGGATTTCGATTCAAGCATGATGCGTCTCCTACTCTTTGCTTTTTTGTAGTTTTTTTCTTTACAAATTTAGCCTGTGTGCCGAGTTCCTGGACTTCTATACCTCGATCAATATTGTTACTACTTGTGCGCAAGTGCGAATGTTGCTACTGGCTTTCTAATGACTGCGGCATTTAATTTAAGATGCGATTTAGGCGGGGACGGGAACCCGTCGGGTGTAAATTCCCCGCGGGGAGCGGGGACGGGGAGAAAGTGTCCCCCGTGACTATTCACGGGGACGGGGACGGGGAATTATTTGCCCCGCGGGGACGGGGATGGTGGAGTGATCCCCGATGGAGAATTCCCCGTTGCCATCTTTACTCGCGCGGTCGCGCCTGCTCGCGCCCTCGCGGCCTTGCCCGAGCGCCGGCAGCCGCCAGCCCACCACTCGCCCCTCCGGCTCTCTGCGTGACTGCGCCCCGGCCAGCGACGTCGCCCCCTGGCCCTTGCGGTTGCGGCCCTCCACGGCGGCGCGCTGGCGCGGCAGCGCGGTTCTTCTTCTTCCTCACTTCCTCAGCGCCTGGCCGCCCGCCCAGGCGCCCACTGCCCCACTCTGCTGCTGCCCCAACCCAGGAGGCAGGGGCTGCTTGTTAGGTTTTAATCTAAAACTAATTTTGATTCTAAATTTCCTATTTCCAAGTTCCTAATTTTGTCCCTTTGATTCTAATTTCACATTACAGTGTACAAGATGAAGAGGACAAGGACTTTAATCTCGTATTTCTCTCCAGCAGTTCCTGAGCAACAGGGAGATGCCACTGGCCATGGCGAACAACAGCCTGAAGCTAATGCTACTCCATCGCCGGCACCAGAACAGCAAAATGTCCAAGCTCCTACACTGCAATCTCAAGGTATAGAAGAGGAGTTTTTTGTGACACATATAGAGAGAGAGAGAGAGAGATTGAAAACTTTGCTTTTGGATTTTGGCCACTAGGATTTGGCCCTAGTCTTCGCCAGTTCCTGGGTCCGCCACTGAGTAGGGGCAGCGTGGACCTCGGGGCCGGCAACCCGTACGGCAACAAGGCTGTGAACGTGCGCGTGTCCCCGCCACCAGTCTTAGCCTTCTTGGCAACAGGGGCCTCGGCGGCCGGAGTAGGGTTCGGCGGGCCCTTCCCCTTCCTCTTGGCGATGGGAGCCTCGGTGGCCGGAACAGGGTCCGGTGGGCCTTTCCCCTTCCTCTTCTTGTCATTGGAGGAAGACGGCGGCTTCTTGTTGGCCGACGCGGTGGTGGGGGCGTCGATGGGCTTCTCCAGCACCGACATCGGCGCCACGACGGCCACCTCGGCCATGGACGTGGGTGGAGCAGCCATCGCAGAGAGCGGCGACCCCGACGGGAGCAAGTTCCGCGATACGGAGGAAGATGGCGGCGGCGGAGGCTGAGTGCCCGCCCAAGTCTCACACTCGCACGTGCAGCCACCTTAGCGGGCCTTAGTAGGATATTGCAGGTTTTGCGAGTGGCCCGCATGCGCTGCCCCGGCCCGCAACAGAAAAACAAGTGGCCTGCATTTGTCCAGCGGGCTAAGTGGGTTTGCAGGCAGGCCCGCGCCGCTTGCATGGTTACAGATGCATGTCTTAAGTGTTTCATTTGTCTTCTTTTGTATGTTGCAAGTGTTGCAACTAGATGTTTCAAAAGTAGATCAGGATATTGCATATGTGTTTCAACTGTATGTTCTAAATGTTACATCTGTTTTAGACGTATGTTGCAAAGGTTTCATCTGGATGTTACAAAAGTAGATCAGGGTGTTACACAGCGCAGCCGGTGGCTGTCACTGCTGAGGCGCAGCCGTGGGTCAATCCACGTGGGTTTCCCATGCGGGGCGCGGGTCCCTTCGACGGACGTGGGCGCGGGTTCTGGGGCGGGACGCGACGCGTGGGCCAAGGATACAGATACGAGAGCGGCACAGGTGTCGGAGTGGCGTCCAGACGTGACATCCAGTTCGGACGTTAAGGTGCTAGGCGTACCGAAATAAAAACCATGAAGTGAAAAAAATCAGGAAAAAAGAACGGGCGGTAAAAAGAATGCAGAAAACATGAACAGGAAGACATGGAACATCCGAAAAAAAATGAAACCAGGAAACATGGAACATCCGGAAAAAATGAAACCAGGAAACGGGAAAAAAATCTGTTTCAGCTCACGTTTCTTTTTTATCAGTTTTTGTTTGGTGATGAGTTGGGATTCTAGGCAACCCTCGTTCTTGTTGATTATGATATGTCCTTGACAGAATCGGAGAAGAGTAGGATACGGATAGCAGCAGATGGTTGAGTTGGTACAGAAACACAGAAAAGGAAAAAAGAAACCAAAACTGAAATGAACACGGAAAAATGGAACACTTTTTGGATTAGGATTTTTTATTCAGGATCGGTGTTGGATTATGATTCTTAGTTATTTATCCACGTTAACTCAAGAAGCCCTGCATATATCATCAAAACATGAAAAAATTTGGCTCTATAATATGATTAGTATAGATTATTTTAGAACAAAAGAGCAAACCATGCATGAGTGAAAAAAAACTTGGCCCATTACAATTTTTATATATGGAATATAATATAACATAGTATTAATAACTCCATCCACCAAAGTGACAGGTGTAAACCCTTGCATGCCAAACACTTTCGCAGCTGGAATTGACCCTTCTGATTTCGCCAGCAAAGAAATTATACTAGTACATCAATTTTTCCCCACTTAAACTTCAGCTGCAAAGACCAGAAAGAAAAGAATAGGAAAATGGTTGTTTTCAGCATTATCTCCGTTTGCTCTCCCGCCAGCCCACGGGCCATTCCCAACCGCTGAAAGCCTCTCTACCCCGGGCGCGGCCATGGCGGCCTCCGCTCCCATCCGCCTCCTCTTCCCCTCCCGCTCGCCATGGCCGCCACAAGATCCGAGCACCAGGCCAGCACCGCCCGTCCACGCGTGGCCAGCGCGCCGCTGCCATCTCAGCTCCGTCCGCTGCGCGTTGTCCCCCGCCGCCGCCGTCGCTCGACCTCCCACTCCTCCCGTTCCAGCCCGCGGAGGTAAAGATATTTTGGATAGGATAGTTGTCTGGTTGTTTAGATTTCAGTCAAACCCGATTCTTTAGTCTTCCGTTGCCGACGTTGATGTAGATTATTCAGAGAAGTGAATGGTCCATTCCATCGAGTGCAATTAGTTGGTCCCTGAAAAATGAACCACAGAACCAACCAACCAGTTCTACGATGGTGAACCAGAACTTTGCATTGGCTGCACTGCACCATGTGTTTCATTTCTAGTAACTGAAGATTTCTTACTAATTTTGGTGACTTGTTTACGGCAACTACGTCGGACCCATTTGAAGTGCCATCCTGAATGATAAGTTGAGATACTGCAGGAAGGTCCGTTTATAAACCAAAGCAATTGCATTACAGGCTGAACCCTTACAGGCAGCTGAGACAGGGAGCAAGACAGCAAACAGCTAGCGAAGAAGGGAGAGGATCACAAAACAGAAGAATGCCTGAAGACCCAATGCAAGACTTAGCGGTGGCACAGTTTGCTCTGTAGCCCAGAGTTGACAGTTTTTCAGCGCTAAGGAAGATGACAGTACCATCTGTTTCCAAATCTCTTCTGGCAGAGGACAGACATCTGTTTGCAAATCTTGTCTGAAGACAAGAATTTTAGCATTTCCAGATATTAATTTTGGAGACTACTTTTGGATCTTATCTATTCAATCTGTATTGTGCATTTTATCTGTTCAAAAATCATGCAGTATCATATGAATTTTCTAAATTGCTATAAGTTCCTTCAATCTGTTATTTTTCTTTTTTTTCTGAAATGATGCAAGAGAGCTACATGTCATTTCATTAATAAGATTAATCAGCAGTTTGCATTATCAGTAAAATCTGTGGGATTCTGCTAAGATAATGAAAATGTTATGGGTGCTGATACAATCTGAACCCAAGACTCTACACTTGTATGAAGCAAGATATATAGCATTGCTAGAGGAGGTACGAATTTTTTGTTCAGTACATTCTTTCTTTCTTTTTTCTTCAAAATGAGGATACACCCATCCATTGTTGAATAACGGAAGTACAGAAAGTTATCAGAAACATGGATAAGAGAGTGCACTGTACAAGTCGATTAATCTAGGACTAAACTACTTGATTCATGCAAATGCAACTAGCCTAGACTAACATGCACCTAAATTAATAACCAGAAATTCCAGAACATCACAAGTAATAAGCTCATCATGATAAAAAAATCCTTAATGAAACCTACTTGTAATATTTAGCCATGATGAAGAATTACATTTTTTTTCTTGATTGACTAAATCTTCTTTTTTTTTGCTTATCAAATTTGTGTCCACCTAATTTCCTTTTAAGATTTGTTAGTTTTTCTTAGATCCAAGGGAACACAGACTTAGAAACATGATATTACAGAAAGTTTTAGCTATATGGTTTTAATGTTGACTGCAAGAGTGTGTGGACAGTCGGTGAAATCGTAGTTGAGGGGTGAGAACCCTATATATGTGATTTTGGTGCATCATTCTTGAACACGAGATCTCCATATTTCTTTGATCAGATACTAACAACTCAAACCATGAGTAGAGTGCTATGCAACATCCTTACTGATTTATTTCTAATATTTACTTAACAGGCCTTGTACAAGAGGAAAAAAATATTTTGTTCAGTTTGTGCTTGATCCAGTTGTAGATAGCTCTACTAAAGCTTCATTTGCTGTAAGATATGGTTGCTTGGCCCACATTGAAAGTGTAAGCTATTGTCCTTCATGCGACACCTTTCTATAAGTTTACTTACAGGATCTCACTCCTCTCTTTTTTCCTGCCACATTTTGTATTAATGGTCTCTCTTTAGTGTAGGTTCAAAAGCTGGAGATTGGAGCACTGATATCAATTAGAGGAGTGTGCCGTGTAAACATTTCAAATCTTTTGGATGTAAGCTCTTTCTTTCTTTTCTAGTTATGAAATGTTATTCCATTGTTGATGTTAAAATCATATCATATTAATTCTCGGGTACTTTTAAGTATATATATTTGTATACTACTTAACATTTTCTATAAATTGTCTTTATAATACCTTTGAAGGCCGGCTTTTGCTTGATACATGTGTTAGGATCTTCCTAGGTGTGTTAGTGGAGCCAGTTATGCGCAGGTGGCTGTGTCTTGGTGGCTTTGGGTAAAGGTCCACCATGGGAAGTCGAAGCTGCTTTGTCCCTTTTGCGCTCAAGCTAGGTAACGATGACGCATGATGGTCTTAGTCGCTAAGTGCTATAGCGACTGGACTGTTGTGTGGGTGTGTCATGGCTTTGTATGAACTTCTATTCTTCTTAATTGAGTGGCAGAGCTCCTGCTATTTCATTCAGAAAAAAGTATTCTGATACTGCCAAGAAGAAATTATAGAAGCCCTAAACCACATCTTTGTCTTTGTTGACCCAGATGGAGGCCTATTTCCGTGGCACAGTTTCTCCAATGAAGGATGAGCCTTATGACGCTATTGAATTAGGGACAAGAATTCTCAAGCTAAAAGAATCAATGTGCAATTTACACAGCCTACAAATGAAGTTGAATGTTCGATCACTACCTTAAGCCCATTCAGCAATTAGAAGATGTTGAATATTGCTTCATATCCTAGTCATTTCTTATTTCAACATTTCAAATTTAGGTGCCTGAGGATGAACCACTGCAAAACTAAATCTCTATTGTGGTCTCAAAAAGAAATTTTTGAGTATAATGATCTTTTATCCCTGGACGCCCAGAACGTCTCTCATTTGCTGCTTACCAAACAGTTTCAAGTGATGTTTCATTCTGATTTATAGAACATTCAGGTCCTATCATATTAATCAAACTTTCACTGCACATCTATATATTCTATAAATGAGAAATATCTGTTTTACATACGACAACCATCCAAAGAGATGATGCACACATACATCAACCGCCGTTATACCTGATCCGTATATTCGTAGGTATCTAGCTTTTAAACTATACACTACAGGCATGTCAGATGAAGAACTTCTCACCCTACAAAACTACAAGATACAAGCAATGGATTTGATAGACACCCTTGAAAAGCTAAACAATGGTATCAAGTTTGTAGTACATAATATTGGAATGATAGCCGCAAGGCTCGCCATTCAAAATATATGACCTTCCGTGGCAATGTTCAATTCATATGCTAAATGGTGTCCATGATGCTAACTCCATCTGGTCAAAAGACTCTGACCTCAAAGCTTTTCCAGTTTCAACTGTAAACATGGAAGGTGTGATACATTCGGATTGATTTTGACATAACCTTGGTATTCATTCAGAGAACAACATGAAGATGAGCAACACAATATGAAGTTACATGCTCATTTTGTATGGGTAGGGTAATAGAAAACACCATAAGTTGTTCAAACATCCAGTACAAGCTTATTCCATCAGATAAACCATACAAGTGTTTATCAGATATCAAGATAAAATATAAAAATTGTCTGATCAAATAAAACACACAACCTTATTCAAATACCAAAGACAACAAGTCTTGTTTGAACTAAGTAATTTTTGAATGAAAAAAGTAATGTTTAATGGAAAAAATATTATGCCCAGCATAAGTCCTAATGGACACTAATCTTTGACTTCTTTCTGACCTTCAGCAATGTTGGTGCCAAAGAGACGGATGGTGTGACCTCCATTGTTGCTAGGCACTGTCTGCTCTGGTGGATTCTCCGCTTGATTCTGTGAGGGGTCTGCCAGTTCTGATAAAAAAAACTATGAGGGGAATGTAGAGAAGGTTTTGGAGCCAACGAGACGGGTGGAGGGATGCTCACCATTCGCAGGCACCACTCTCCCTTGTGGTGGATTCTCTTGAGTCTGCAAGGGAATTGCAGGTAGGACGCTGCTGATAGTTGTAGGGAATGAGAACCAATCGCCAGCCATAGCAGATGGGAAATGACTAGTCACTGGATTGCCAGCCATAGCCGCCATCCCTTGAGTTGGCTGCTGCACTGGCATCGACACAGGAGGGGCATGGATGACACTTCTGCCAGTTAGGAAGAATGGCAAGTGGCACATAGTATTGGCAAGAGCATCAATGGCTACAACATTGTTGTTGAACACTTGGTTCTGCAAGGGAATAGAAGGAAGGACGCTATTGGTAGTTGTAGGGAATGACCAGCCAGTGGCAGACATGGCATCTGGGAAATGACCGGTCAAAGGATTGCCATCCATTGCCATCCCTTGAGTTGGGTGGTGCACCGGCCAGGACACAGGAAGTTCTTGGGTGTCGCTTCTGCCAGCTAGGAAGAATGGCAAGCGGCGGCCCATGGTATTGGTAGGGGCATCAATAGCAGTAGCAATGCCAGGACGAGGAGTGGAGGAGCTGCTGGCAATGGCATTGCCAGGCACCACTGCTATTTCTTGTCTCCTTGAGAATGAGAATAATGCAGGACTGATGCTGTTGTGTCCGTGGTTGCCGAGCGCCACTGCTGCAATATGTTTCGGTGGATTGTGCTCTTCATTATGCAAGGGGGATGCCGGAAGCATGTTGTTGGTAGTTCCAAGGAGTGACCAGCCAGTGGAGGTGTTGGCAGCTGAGAAATGACCAGTCACAGGATTGCCAGCCATAGCCATGGTCCCTTGAGGTGGCTGGTGCACTGGCGCCATTGACGCAGGAAGCGCGAGGATGGTGCTTCTGGGAGCGCCAGCTGGTGGAATTGTCACATCCACTGTTGATGTAGCAACATGTGCTCCTTCAGTGTTCATAGATGCTACGATCGCATGAGGTGCAGGCGTAGGAGTTGGCACAGCCACCGTAGAAGTTGGTGCCATGGATAGAGTTGCTGCCGCATCAGGAGCTGGGCCAGGAGTTCCATGAGATCCCGTGACGGCGATAACAGGATTTGTGTCATCTTCGTCGTCGTCAATGACGATCATGGAAATATCAGATCCAGAAACTTTTACCTCGGTAGGGGCAACTCTTGGGGTTCCGTTGCGGCGAGCGTGGTTGCCCCATGTTGTCTCCAACGGCGTCACAGTCCTCAACTTTGACTTCTGCTTCTTCCTTCTCTTCGGTGTGCGTGCATCCTCCTCAGAGTCGGAGGAGAGGTGGTCGCGCTTGTGCGACCTCATGTGCCCACACAGCGCCGTCTCCCGACCAAAGGTCATGGAGCAATCGGCACAAGCGTAAGGCCGGTCTTCCACCGCAGCAACGGTGCTAAGACCAGCTAATCCGAGCCTAGCCACCACACGCGAGTGCCGCCGTGGCAAACCACGTTGCTCGGTAGTTGGCTTGTCCCTACTAGGAAAGCCCACTAAAGATCTCGACAAAGCTTTGCCCTCAAGGCGGCAGCCAGATCCAGAGAGCTCATGGCGGCCAAATCTGGAGAGCTCGTAGCGGCCGGATCCGAGGAGCTCTTGGCGGCCAGATCCGAAGAGCTCGTGGTGGCCAGATCCAGAGAGCTCGTGGCGGCCAGATCCAGAGAGCTCATGGCGGCTAGATCCGGAGAGCTCATGGCGTGATGCGCGTGGTGATCCACGGCGGAGAGCAGCAGCTTCCATATCACCTACTCCTACGGCGCTACCACCTCCTTCATCATGCAGCTTCGTGGAGACAAGAGGTGGGCGGCCCCTGGTGTTACCATTTTTTGGTGGTGATGGTGGTGGTGGTGGTGGCATCGGTGGCGGCGGCGATGGGAGCGGTTTCTGGTTTGAGTCCATGGGTCGATAGGAGAGACTAGGGTGTAATCAAGGGATTAGTAAGACTGATATGGCAGTGCTATGGGAGAGGCCTATATTTATTATGGACAGTAACAGCTGGATTGCCAACTTTTCAAGTAAGCCTCATTTCTTTTTCTTAATTCCATATATGCCCCTATGTCAGATTCCTATTACACACCATCAACACCTTACCCTTGGTAAGCATACAGCAAGAATCAAATTGAATGGAGGATACATTAGCATTTTTGTTCTTCTTCTTGCAATATTGCTCTAGGTGCCTGGCTTGCTTGCATCTATTGCAAAATCAACCATTGCTCTTCACAAAACTAGTATTGTGAGTAGCAAAGGCCGCCTTGCCATTCTAGGGGGTATAGCTCAATCCCTCTTTATTGAGAGAAAAGTGTTGGCTACCCAAGCACTTTAGCAAGCGGGCCTCACCACCATACACCTTGCCTAGAGCATGAGTGAGCTCATTGACCTCTCTCTTGAGACTCATTTTGCACCATAAGTAAGGCATCACAAGTGAAACCATCACTCATACGTGAAGTAGTAGTGGATGAGCTACATGAAGAATTAACAGGAGCAACAACAATATGATTATAGAAAGTTTCATCAAGAATATCACAAGTGACTCCTACATTGTATGTTGCAATAGGTTCCTTCTCTTTTTGAGGAGCAAGAGAAGAGTGAGCTTTTTCAAGCTTCTTATGTGCTTCCACTAGCCTCCCATGAGTTGCATTGAGCTCATCAAAGGATTACTCAAGAGCTTGATGTTTCTTACGTAATTCTTTAAGTTCCTTTCTCTTCTTGTCCATATAAGATTGAGCCTCTTGCAACATCTCAAAGAGTTCCTCCTTGAAAGGCTCCTCCTCATCCCCACTTTTACTATCACTCGCATCATTGGATTGTACCTTAGTGGCCTCAGCCATAAAGCATGTTGATGAAGCACCAAAGAGAGAAGGCTTGTTGTTGATGGCAATACTAGCAAGCGCCTTCTTCTTGGTTGTCTTCCTCTCATCATCACTATCATCATCATCATCACTAGAGAAAGCATCACTATCCCATACAACACAATATGAGTGGCCCTTCTTCTTTTTCTTTCCTTCCTTGTCCTCCTTATCCTTCTTCTTGTCTTTCTTGTCTTTCTTCTCATCATCATCACTATTGTATGGGCACTCTGCAATGAGATGACCCTTGCTCTTGCACTTGAAGCATCTCCTTGGTTCTTCCTTTGTTCTTGGATGATGCCTTTCTTCTTTTAGCACCATAGCCCTTCTTCTTCATGAATTTGCCAAATCTCCACACAAAGAGAGCCATTTCTTCATCTTCATCATCACAAGCACTTGAACATTCATCATCACTTGATTCTTCTTTCTTTGTCTTGCCCTTGATCTTTGATGGTGATGTGGCCTTGAATGCCACACTCTTCTTATTCTTCTCATCCTCTTGACTAACCCCATCCCTTTCCACATGGTATCCCTCTTGTGTAATGACATCACCTAGTAGTTGGTTTGAGGTCATGTTCTTCAAGCCGCCTCTCACAATGTTGGTGACCAATGTCAAACCTTGTAGGCAAGCATCTCAAGAACCGATGAGAGAAATCATCATCATCCACCTTTTTCACCCAAGCTCTTAAGATCATTAGCAATCACTTGGAGCCTATAGAACATCTTTAGAATGGTATCACCTTCTTGCACCTTGAAGCTTGTCAATTTGTCTTTGAGAATATATAGCTTTGCATCCTTGATCGCTTGTGTGCCCTCAAATGATTCTTCCAATCTCTTCCAAGCCTCATGAGCATTCTCAACATCTTTGATTTGTTCAAACACTTTTGGATCAATTGCATCATGAATGGCACTAAGAGCAATATCATTGAATTGGAGCTTCTCTTCTTCATTTGCGATGGGACGCTTTGCATTAGCAACCTCAAATTTCTTCTCCACAACCTCCCATATCTTTCTATTCATTAATTTCAAGTGTGCGCACATCTTTGCTTTCCAATAGCCATAGTTGGTGCCATCAAATTGGGGTGGCCCTCTAGTGTTGTTGATTTGAGCCATTTTAACATTGAAGGTTGTTAAGCCTCAAATTAATGGTGACCACGGCTCTGATGCCAATTGAAAGGTCCTAAAATATCTAGAGGGTGTGAATAGCCTAATAAAAATTCTACAAAAATACTAGAGCAACTTGTTAGACAATAAAATGGCGAATATGCTATTTTGCTCTAGCTCTAATTTTACCAACTAGAAAGCCACCTAGCACATACTAGTAGTTGTGATCTCTACGTTGATTTCACACAATCAAGCAAGTTATGTCACAACTACTACAGCTAATGAGCTAGCAAGAGAACTAGTTACAATTAATCTCAACTAAGCTATCAACTATCTACACAAGCAAGCTACTACAACACAAGACAAGAATGTATGTATGAAATAAAAGTGAGGTCATGAGCAATACTGAACATGGCAAGCATCAATTGAGAATACCAAGAGACAATTGGGACACAAGATTTATCTCGTGGTTCAGTTGCTTTCCGGCAATCTAGTCCATGTTGTGGTGATACACTCACTTGGTGGCTCACGCTCTAATAGGCATCACATGCCCAGCCCACCACTTGGACACCGTAGGAACCAACACAAGAGTGGATCCACAAACCACGCGCAATCCACTAGAGTTGCCTTTCGCGATCTCCTGTGGGGAATAGGCACAAGAACCCCTCACAATCACCACTGTCGGAGCCAGCAACAATCACCAATGCCGCTCAATGATCCTCCGCTGCTCCAAGCCGTCTGGGTGGCGGCAACCACCAGGAGTATCAAGAAATCCTACAGCAACATGATCATAAGTGCCACTAAATGCCTCAACTCTAAGCAAATGCACTTGGATGCTCTCCCAATCTCACTACGATGATATATCAATGAAGGAGATGAGTGGGAGCTGTTAGAGTGAGCCTCACAAGGTTGTATCACTGATGAAAATGGCCAAGAGAGTGAGCCCAAGCCGACCAACCTCTATTTATAGAGCCCCAATTGCTCAAGTAGTTGTTGCCCACTTATTGGGCTGACTTTGTGGCCATCGGACAAACACGCCAGTGCCCGATGCTCCAGATGAAGCCACATTTCACTAGCCATTTGAAGGCAACCAATGCCACCCAATGGCTCTCTTTGCACACCTCTGCTGCCTTTGATGTCGATGCCACGTTGGACCAATTGACCTCCATTGTCCGATGCAGTCCAGAGAGCATCCAAAGAGCTCCAAAACCCATCAGACACGTCTGATGGGCTATCGAACAAAAGTTAGCATCTGATGCTTGTTAACCCGCCTGGTCGCTGAGTGAATAGTGCCAGCATTTTGTCCGATGTCCACTTTCCACTTGGTCTGATGAAAACGTCGTGTGGGGAAGAGAGCTCCCAGATCACATCGGACGCAACCTTGATTTGTCTAATGCTTCTATGACAGCATCTGATGCAAACTAAGCAGACTGTCGAGCCTCTGCTGCTTATAGTATGTCATCAAACATAGAGCTGATTTGTCCGACGGTTGCGCTGGTTCTGTCTGATGCAAGCAGAGCTCCTCCATCTCTTCTTCTTCTTCAACCCTTGTGCAAATGTGTTAACTCCATAAAGTTCCATCACTTGTGTTCGTGAGTTAGCATTTTCACAATCATTTTTTAAGGGTTGTTAGCACTCACTAGGTCATAATGCACATGCATGGAGTTAGTTCACCTAGTGGCACTTGATAACCATATTCACCATGAGAGTTCCCCTCTTAATAGTACAGCTATATATATCCTAAACATGATCACACACTCTTTTGCATCTTGATCGGCAAAACAAAATGCCATAGCATATACCTTTGCCTTGAGCCCTCGCATTTTGTTTTTATCTTTCTTTTTTTCCATGTTGGAGCACTTGATCATCACTTTGTGGCCATCTCCATCACCTTGAGTGCCATTTGGCTCCTTCTTGGACTTGAGCCAACCTATCTCATCTACACACTTAGAGCATAGGGTTAGTCTAATTGGTTTCATCAATTAGCCAAAACCAAACTAGGGCTTTCAGGAGGAGACATGTATATCTTTCAATCTTTGTATCATAGGGAAAAGAAATGGTTGACATAAGCACCCCTCATACTAGGACCAAGGTAGTGGGGTCTATAGTAAAGACTAAAAAACTAAGCTAGCCTAGATTTCCAATCAACTTAGCCCAAGACTTTGTATGGAAGCCCCAGTGAGCGTCTAGAGAGGAGCTTCTAACTTCGGGTTTTTAGTGTAGTAGGGGCACTTGGAGAGTCTCCCCCAAACACAGATGCATTCTGCTGCTTCCAGAGCATCTAGGGGTACCAAAGATGATGATGGTGTAAACCCTTTTCTTTGATCTTTGCTAACTTTTTTGCCAACTTAGAGGAGAAGGAGCCTAAGGCCTCATGCCTCCAAACATTCTTGTCATTATTCGTGGTTAATACAAAGGTGTCAAGAATATCCATAACTGAAGGAATTCCATCAGACCATCCACTGAGTGACAAGCCACCCCGAATGTCCTTTAGCCATGCACGGTTGTCAAGTGCCTACTATACGGTGTGGGATTTTAAAAATCAAGAGCAGCCATGAAGTCATCAGTCAGTCCAAAATAAAAGTGCTTCTACCATTCCTCGCATTTGTGGTCATCGAGTTGGCAAAAATTGCTTTCACATTTGGATGTGTAGGGATGTCCAAACCACACCAAGCTCTATCAGTTGTGGTTTCTTTCAAATAAATCCATCTCTTTTGAAGAGACCTTCCATTATCTCCAAGTTTCATATTCTCAAACCACTGAGGTCTAATGGCCTTTGTACATTCTTCCAAGCAACCAAGAAACATCCTTCGTTGACCTCCTTTTGGCCCTTCCAAAGAAAACCACGTTGTATCTTATCTATTGCGACATGCATGGAATTTGGGAGTAGCACTTTCATGAGCACAAACACCTAATTTATATATAATATGCTTAATTCTTTAATTCAATGTTTTTACTATGTAATACGCTTAAATGTTATTTTGGATGAGACGGTCTTTGTAATTGTGATGGTCCTTTTATTCTACTATTGGGTTGGGTAGTGCTGCTTATATCTTTACTTATGGGGTTATATCATCTATGTTATATGATTCTACCTATGCATATGCCAAGTTTACTGTGGAGATTTTGCCAAAAAAATTATAATTTCTAAATCTAGTAGAATTTAGGTGTTGTTTGGTAACCTCCGGAGGTGTTTCTAACTGGGGTGTTATAGAAACTTGTCAAATCTTGTTTTATCTTCACTTCTCTCAACCTCTCACCAAATCTAGCTAGAAAGTCATGGGGGATTCATAGTCTAGGACTTTCAGACCGCTAGAACTTTTGGACAATGGTCAAACATTCAGAACTAAGTTTGACTCGGCCATGTCTAGAACTTTTGGAAAAAGTTTCAAATAGAGTAAAATGCACCATATGTCCTTACACTTTTTATGGATTTTCACTTGGGTCCTTGAACTAAAAAATTTACCATATGGATCCTCAATCTAATGTGGATTTTCAACTGGGTCCTTCTATTAAAAAAGTGACCATTTGGGTTCTTCAAATATTGTCGCACCCGAGTATAGGTCCAAATCCCACCACATCACCTCTATATGCTTCCTATGTGGTTGTGCTAGCGTGGATGAGGCCAGGTGAAACTTGCAGGAAAAAACCTCCATTCCCCTCCCATCCACTCCCTTGTTTGTCTCATGTCGGTCCTGTGCCCACCTCGAGGCTATGCCCATGTGCTCTCCTATGCTATCCATTGGCCTTATGGGTACGCGTGGGCTCCAAACGGACACACTCAATGACCACAGAACACACAAAGCGAGCTAGACTGCAAGAGAGAGGGGGGCTGAAGGGGAAAGAGATGGAGAGGGAGTATTTTTGTAACTTCAACTGTCACGACCACATAGGCAGTTAGATGGAGGACCTAGATGATCACCATTTTAGTTCGAGGACCTACTTGAGAATCCATGAAAAGTTTAAGGACCTTGATTGCAGTCTACTATTTCAGATATATGCAATTAAATGGATGGCAATCAACTACATGATGAAAGAAAAGGTAGATGACTCAGTTATTCAAATAAAAAATGCTTTCTTTATTAGTATATTTACTAGCATCCATGCATGTTCATGTGTTGTATGAAACCTGATGTATTGGAATCAGACTCTGTATCATCGCTAGACTCGAGATGTTCTAACTTGTATGAGCACGGGTCATGAATCCAGGTCATATATGAAATACGAAGGATCTGTGGGTAGTTTAGGAAGTAAAAAAGGGGACAAAAAATTAGTTTGGAAAATGAAAAGGTGGGTTGGAAGAAACGCTTCATTCTTTAATATTAGATAGAGATAGAGATAGAGATAGAGATAGATATAGATATAGATATAGATATATAGAGATAGAGATATATTCTGGTATTATGGTAAGAAAAGAAGGTATAAACTGCGTCGAGCTATCATACATTAAATGCAAGAAAACTAGTCTATCTGGTGCCCCCTTGTGTTTCTAGTTGTTCGCGAGCTACGTGCCATTGGCTTGATAACGAGTTGATATATTTTACTTTTACTAGCAAACACGCTCGTGCATTACAATGGGAAAAATAACTATCAAACATTTATGGGAAATAAGAATGGAAATAGTGTATGTATGTTTTGTATTTTCTGTAAAATTTGAAATCAATAATTTCTTTTACGATGACCTATAATATTGTATTTGTTATTCTAATGTTTACTAGCAAAAGTGCCCGTGTGTAGCACTGGGTTATTATGCGCTTTCAAGTTGTCATTTGCTCAATTATTGTTTTAGTGATAGATGATGTTACGTTTGATAGACGATGTTACGTTTGATAGCAAGACGTCTGTGATGACTATTGTCAATTCCAGTGCTCTTTCAGTGCAAAAATGCTCATTAGGTTAGAGTGTGCGTGCACCCATAGTGATGAATGATGCAGTAGTGACTTCATTAATTTCAAGATCTTGCACTTAGTCTTTTGAAGGTTCTCATACACAGATAGCGAGTACGTGAGTAAGTTTACATAGATGTAAGAGGACATGCATATATGTAACATTTGTACTTATATGATTAAAAAATTGAAATATAGCATTTTTGAAATACACAATTAAAACATAAAAATATCATTTTGTTTCATATAATCATTTTGGTGTGGGTGAACCAACAGAACTGTTGAAGTGATCAAAACTATCACCTTACTACGTATTACTAGTATATTGCTTGTGCTAATGCTATGGGAAACACTACTTACAATTGATTTGGTGATAAAAACTATAAAGAGAAATTTACGCTTCCATTAATAAAGTGTGCTCTTAGAGCTTGATACATTTGATAAGGGTACCAAGGGGGACCCTAGACATAATTATTAACTCAAGTACCCATACAAATTTTGTAACAGCATTTGCTGTGCCCTGGAACCATCCAGCAGCCTCCTAAAGCATTTGCGTTGCAGCCAGCACCTATTGGTTGCCAAAATTATATCAGTAAATGTATGCTTTAATCATATAAAGAAATTTAACCAAGCTCCAAGATAGGAAACATGAGAAGAATATTTGCAAGCTCTTGACTAAACCATTCAAATTTGAGGTGACTTACCTCAACAGATCCATCAGTGAAGATAGAGATCAAAAAGAAAATACAATTTCAGGTTTTCTAGGCTCATGTCTAAATGAACAGGTAGCAGAATTGCTTTTTGTTCATAATCCTTCAGCTACTCCAATGGCCCCTGTACCAGAAGTTTAGTGAAGTTCAGAGAAATAGTAATATCATGTTGCATTCTAGAGTCAAATGAAATCGCTCTGAAGACCAAAACTCAACCGAACTCTTTGATTTCCATAAAAAACTTTAAGAAGGACCAAATTTAATGATTAAACCCATGTAAATCTAAAGAAGAATGAACAAAGAACACTGAGAATGTAATATCAACACATGTGCTTCATCTACAGGAAAAGGATACATAGGACCATTTACAAAAACTATTTGATCTTTTTCTCCAAAGCTAACTGCTTTCTGAAAAATGCTAAGTGCCCATGTGTAGCATTGGGTTATTATGTGCTTTCAAGTTGTCATTTGCTCGATTATTGTTTTAGCGATAGACGATGTTACATTTGATAGCAAGACGTCTGTAATGACTATTGTCAATTCCAGAGCTCTTTCAGTGCAAAAATGCTCATTAGGTTAGAGTGTGTGCACCCATAGTGATGAATTATGCATGTAGTGACTTCATTAATTTCAAGATCTTGCACTTAGTCTTTTGAAGGTGCTCATACACAGATAGTGAGTACGTGCGTAAGTTTACATAGATGCAAGAGGTCATGCATATATGTAACATTTGTATCTATATGATTAAGAAATTGAATATAGCATTTTTGAAATACACAATTAAAACATAAAAAATATTATTTTGTTTATATAATCAATTTGGTGTGGATGAACCAACAGAACTGTTGAAGTGACCAAAACTACCATCTTACTACGTGTTATATTACTTCCAATTTCTATAGGCAGAAACAAAACTGTGGCGTCAAAGGTGCTTTGATCCAACAGCACCGTGCAGGTACGAGCCTATCTACGGAGCACTACCCTAAGATGGCCGGATGAGCAGGGACCAGCAGGCAATCCCAGCAGACAATGGACTGGTGGGGCGCAGGGACCCAAACTTAGGCTGCGGTTTAGTTCGCGAAAAAAAAATTGTTGTCATATTGGATGTGTCAGAAGGATGTCGGGAGGGGATTTCGAATACTAATAAAAAAACAAATTACAGAACCCGTCAGAAAACTGCGAGATGAATCTAATGATACTAATTAATCTGTCATTAGCACATGTTGGTTACTGTATCACTTAAGGCTTTTCATGGACTAATTAGGCTTAAAAGATTCGTCTTGCGATTTCCCCGAGAACTGTACAATTAGTTTTTTTCATCTATGTTTAGTACTCCATGCATGTGTCCAAACAATTGATGTGATGGGTGAAGGCAAAAAAAATTTTGGAACTCAACCCAGCCTTAATCGAATGAACCTACACCTAAACGGACAAGAAACCCAACAGACGGACGACGGGACACAATGGTTTCTGCCTTTCTTGGGCTGGGATGCGGCTATCGCAGGCAAGCACGCCAAACAACTAATTATGTATCACACCCACGTTGGAGACAAAAACCTGATCTGGTTTGGTTCCAAAACCTAAGCAGAGCAGATATGCATACGGGACCAACTAACAGATGTGGATGACGCGCATTTGGACTTGGAAGAACAGGAGAGAAATTTTGCGCCTTTAATATTAGGTATAGTAAAGATATATATGAGAAAAAATCAATGGTAAGAAAAAATAAAATAATTTGGAAAACATGAATGACTATGAGAATGGCTGAACGGAGAAAACCTAAATAAAAACGATAATGCTCCAGTTAAAACATTCGGAACGGACGGATGCCTCACTCGTTCACTCCCGCACCTAGTCCCTCGCTTCCTCGTCCCTTCTGCGCTCGCGCCCCGCGCCTACCTCAATGCGCGGCCATGGCTGCCTCCCAGGCCAGCGGCGGCGCGCTCCCTATCCTGGCGCCCTCCTCCCCCACCCCGGTGGTACCCCTCCCCCCACCGGGAGTGCTCAACGCCCGCGGATCCGGTGGCCGTCTCCCCCACCCTGGCGAGATCCAAGCAAGCCGCTGACCCTCCCCTACCCGGACCGGCGGCGCCCTCCCCAGATCCAGCAGCGTCTCCTCTCCCTCGGTCGACGGCAAGCATGGTGGACGTGCTGGCGCGCACCATCTAGCGAGCTGCTCCACCACAGTTGCCCACCAGGTAGGTCATGGCTGCGCGGCGATGCTATGTTTCTATTGTTTTATGCGGATGTTGCAAAAGTAGATTGGGATGTTGCATATGTTGCAATGGTTGTACACGTATGTTGCTAGCGTCTATCTCTAATGTTTCATCTGTTTTTTGTACACGTATATTGCAAGTGTTTCAGACGCATGTCTCAAGTGTTTCATCTGTCTTCTTTTGTATGTGGTAAGTGTTGCATCTAGATGTTTCAAAAGTAGATCGGGATATTGCACATGTTTCAATGGTGTTTCTACTATATGTTCCAAATATTTCATCTGTTTTAGACGTGTGTTGTAAAATTTTTATCCAGATGTTGCAAAAGTAGATCGGGGTGTTGCACGGCGCGGCGCCGGTGGCTATGCTGCTGGGGCCCAGCCGTGGGTCAACCCACGTGGGTTTCCCCAAGCGGGGCGCGGGGTAGGCGCGGGTCCCTACGATGGATGCGTGTGTGGGTGCTGGGGCGGGACACGGAGCGTGGGCTAGGATGTGGACGCGGGAGCGGCGCAGGTGTCGGAGCTATGTCCAGATGTCCGGACGCGAGGCGTACCGAAATAAAATAATGAACATCTTGAAAAAGAATGGGCGGTAAAAAGAATCCGGAAAATATGAACAGGAACATATGGGACATCGAAAAAACATGAAACCTGGAAACGGAAAATTATGATTCAGCTCACGCTTCTTTTTTACTAGCAAAAGTGCTCGTGCCTTGCAACGGGAGTATCATAAAATATTTATGGGAACAAAAACATGAATAAATATTAATTTATGTTTCACCCTTTCTATAATTTTTTATGATGACAGGACACACATAATATTAAGTTAATAGTGGCAATAATATCAAAATGTCCTATTACACCTATACTGAATTAGAATAAGATATTTATAGATTGTATTGGTCTGTTCGTTAATCATCACAAAGTTGCAAAATAGAGTTATTTAGACTAGATTAGATTAAATAACAAAGTGCTCAATATTTTAGTTGATGGTTTGATTAGCTAGACCATTGGCCTATCCAAGTTATAAAAGTTCTTTTTTCTAATCACAAATGGATCAATTTGATGGTAAAAATCTTTAGTTTTTTTTGGCAAAAGTCATTAATTCAAAGACATGTAATATTATATTTATTACTTAAGAAAGACCTAGATTGAGGAAGTAGGAAAAAAACAAAAACACATAGACAGAGAAAGAATGAAGAGAAAAACAAAATTAAAAAGAAAAAGAAAAAGAAAAACAAGGATGCACAAACCACGGACAAGAAAGGAAAAGAAAAACAGAAAAGAAAAAAAAACACCACAGCAACGGCAGAAGCTTTTTGTTTTTTGAAAAAGGCAACGGCTGGAGCTGAAGGGACAAAACGGAAAAAGGCGGATAGGAAAGGACAAGAAAAATGGAAAAGAAAAAAAAACACCACAGACGGAACAAAACAGAAAAAAGGGACGCTGATGAGGAAAGAAAAAAAAAACAAAATTCTAGACGGGACACAGAAACGGACTCTCTCCGAGCGTAATACTTCTTACACTCGAACTCTCCTGGTTGAAGATCACGCCTCCTCTCCCTCTCTCTTTGTTCGGATTCTTCTCTCTTTTTTTCTCCAGATGTGTTTATTTCTGTCTACTCCTATGTTCCAATTTCATACCGTATTAGTCTTCTTTTTCTTTTCTTTTTTGTAGATTTGTATTTTTTTCATCCATTCTATTTTTATCTTCTGTTTTTTTCTCAAATAATTACCATTCTAACATTTCTTCTATTTCTCACATAAACCTAAGAAAACTTTTTTCTTCTGTTTTTTCTCTCAAAGTAACTACCTAATTTGTACTTTTATATTGTTTCTATTTCTATTTCAATTACGATTAGGATTTCTATTAGGAAAAACTTTTTTCTTCTGTTTTTCTCTCAAAGTAACTACCTAATTTGTACTTTTATATTTTTCTATTTCTATTTCAATTAAGATTAGGATTCCTATTAGGATCGAAGAAACCTATTTAAATTAGGATTCATAGCTATTCGGGTGTCCAACTCTCTCACTCGTATCAGGATGGGTCATATAAATCCGGATGGAAGAAACTATTTATTGTCTGATAGTTAGGGAGAGATGACAAAAAAAAATGGTTGGACCAAATTTGAGGGATGAGAAATTTTGCCTCTTTATTATTAGGTATATAGATTAGTTTTTGTTTGGTGACAAATTGGGATTCCAGAGAACTCTCGTTCTTGTCGATTACCATATGTCCTTGACGGACAGAGAAGAGTAGGATACGGATAGCAGCATGTGGTTGAGTTGGTACGGAAACACAGACAATGAAAATGAAACGAAAACTGAAACGAACACGGAATAAAGGAACACTTTTCGGATTAGGATTTTTATTCAGGATCGGTGGTGTTGGATTATGATTCTTAGTTATCCACGTTAACTCAAAAAGCCCTGCATATAACATCAAAACATGATTGTATATAGGCATAAAGTACATTTCACAGAGCTAGTTAGTGGAGCCAAACCAAAAAAATAGAGGAAAAAATTGGCTCTATAATATTAGTATAGATTATTTTAGAACAAAAAAGCAAACCATGCATGATTGAAAAAAACTTTTTTTTGAGGAAAGTGGCCGAAAAAAAACTTGGCCTATTACAGTTTTTATATATGGAATATAATATAATATAATATAATATAATATAATATAATATAATATAATATAATATAATATAATATAATATAATATAATATAATATAATATAATATAATATAATATAATATAATATTAAAAACTCCATCCACCGGGTGACAGGGTGTAAACCTGTGTATGTCAAACACTTTCACAGCTGGACGACATATTGACCCTTCTAATTTTGCCAGCAAAGAAATTATACCAGTACTTTAATTTTTCCCCACTTAAACTTCAACTGCAAAGACCAGAAAGAAAAAGAATAGGAAAATGGTTGTTTTCAGCATTATCTCCGTCTGCTCTCCCGCCAACCCACGAGCTTTTTGGATATACAGCATTATGAAGAGTGGGCTTCGGACATATACCATCCTCCGACGGGGCTTCGCCGGTCTGGCATTATGAAATGTGACACAGCCGCTACGATGCCATCCGGTGGATTTTAGAGTCTTTTATCCCTCTTCTGCCCCTGGCTTATCTCTTGTCTTTCACTGGATCCTTCTCAGAAAGAACGGAGATGCCAGAACGGATCGAGCTGGACGGGTGGTGAGCGCGGCTCCGCACGGCGAGCGCCCCTCCCCCACGGCGAGCCACCCGGCGAGCGCCCCTCCCCTCCCCCACCCTGGAGAGCGCCCCCCCCCCCTCCCCCGTCAGCTCCCCCACGGTGCCGTCCCTTCGTGCGTTGCCGCTACTCTTCCAGGCTGCAGCTGCATCTTCGTGGACTGCCGATGCAGTGATCTCCCCATGGACTGCAGATGGAGTGACCTTATTCGGTATGATTCCTCTTTCTCCCGATGTTTGTATTCCTCTAACTCAGTTTGGGAAGCCAAAACAGTGACCTTGCCCAATAAATTTCTAACACGGTATAATTTTTCCAATTTCTTCAGGCTCGATCCGGAGCCTGAGGATAGTGTAGATGCAGTAGAAGAAATTGGAGATGTTGGTAGCAATGATAAGCCTGTAGAACAAGTTGTAGAAGAGGTAGCATGTGGTGTGCTTGGTAGTTCACAGGAAGCATGTGATTTCCGTGTCAGTTTACAGGCTGTAGACTGTTATGGAGCTGTTAATTGGGACGGATTGCAGATTGAAAATACAGTTGATGAAGAGGGTGAGGGTGTGCTAGATATAATTGATGAGGATCAGTTGTTTCGTTTTTTGGGTTTGAGAACTGATGATGATCAGCATGATAAGCCTAGTGAGGCTGAGGCTCAGGCTCCCGCTGAGAGGGACATCACAGCTGAAAATAGAACTACTAACATTGATATTGACACAACTGGTGCTGCAATTCCGGTTGATATTGACACAACCGATAAGGATGCAGAATTTGAAGCTCAGGAAGCTGCTAAGGGAAAGAGGCAACTAATTATGGGAAAAAGGAAGTGCAAGGGGTGCGGTGAATTAGGTCATGGCCAAACTAGTTACAAGTGCAAGCTTAATGGAACAAAGAAAAGGTAACATCTTTTGTTCTTTATTTTATGCATTGACTGATTGCACCATGCTGTTTTAAATATTTGTTGATTGTTTTCCTCCCTGCAGAAAAAGGAAGCCCAGGAAAAATACTACTAAATATGGACCAAATGCTAAAATCCCAACAAAAAGGGCAAAGAAGCAAGATAAGCAGCCTAACAATCCTACTGAGCAAGCTGAGCAAGCTGTGCATGCTGAGCAAGCTGAGCAAGATACGGAGCCTAACAATGATACTGCTATTGTCCCATTTGCTCCAGAAAATTCAATTGTACTAACCAGCCCCACCAAACCGACCATGGAAACAATCTTGCAAGACAGCCCAATTAGGCTAACAAGAGGGTAAAGACACTAATGACAACCATCTATACTTCCTGAAAATAGTTATGTTCATTTACTTAATTTTGATCCTTTTTCACAGCCGCTTGGCATTCTTGATGGGAGAAGGTACAGATGGCCAGCCTACTGATGGGTCGTCCAAGACCACTCAAGGAACACCAAGAAAGAAGAGAACAACACCGAAGAAGTTGGTCCCAAGAAAAATGAAAAAAATCTGAGAACCTGTGTCATTGAACCTATGTTTGTGAATCTGTGACTTGTATGACTGTGAGAACCTGTGTTTTCTGAGAACTGATGGGTCTTGTATGAGTCTGAGAACTGATGGGTCTTGTATCATTTGAGATTGTACCTGAAATGTATGTTTCTAAATAAGTACATTCTGACAAAAGATACAATAGCTTGGTTCATTTGAGAAAGTTCATTTGAACCAGCTGCTTACAAAGATACAATAGCTTGGTTGCATCCTATTCTCACCCTTCAAATCACTGATAAGTAGTGTCTGCACCTTCAGGAGGTTGCTGCTATTTGTCTGAAACCTGAGTCAACTTGATTTAGGAGGTGGCCACACTGGTATTCCTATTCTCATCCTTTAGCATTTTAGCTCGAAGGCTGACATAACTCAATATGGAAACATTGATTCTATATACATGTATCTACTTCCTGGTCATTTCACTATAAAAAAATTTGGTGATTAACTCACAAGCTGATTCCAGCTCTCCAACAACTGAAAATGAACAGCTAGTTTGGCACAAACAGGAATAAAACACTATAAATGGATTTCCATTGATTCATTGGCACAACTGATACATTTAGATAACAAATATACAAGATTCAGCCACTCTTGGCAATTGCATACATAATGCTAACTAACACAAGTCCACAAACTAGAAGCAAACATTTCAGCAATAATACTATCTCCCCAAGCAGCTTAACTTGTTCTTTCTGTCTTGATTCTCCAAGGTTCACCTTGTTTTCGACAATTGGGACTTGCTGCGGCAACTTGGTAGACTCAAAAACAGGTTGATAATCTAGAGGCACCAATTTATTATCAACCAAGTATTGCTCATATCCTTCTTCCCATTCCCAGAATGGGCAACCAGCACCTTCCCTCTGTCACACAAAATAAACACAAACCAATTAAGTTACCAAATCACACAATCACACATAAATTTGCAGCTAATTGTTCCCACCGTTCGAGTTGGACAAACATAGAACTGGCGGTCGTAATTCTTCGACGTCTTCGCTGTAAAGACCTTGAGAAGCCGACACTTACAGTCCTCGCAATGAACAAGAGGGAGTTCATTGTTTGAAATCCTTCGGCTTCTCGGTATTGAATACTTGCTGTTCCTCGTGGCTGACCTTGAGGGCATTGCTGCGGTGCTGTGCTCCATGGCCGGCGTGGAGGCGCTGGAGTCACGCCACGGCGAGCTGGGGCCGGCCATGGCGGGTGAGTGGGCCACGCAGGTGACGCTCGGTGGGCGGGCGTGCCGTGGGGAGGCGGGCGGGCTTGGGGAGTGTGCGGCCGTGGCGTGGGGAGGCGGGTGGCGTGGGGAAGCTGGCCGTGGGGGCTTACCGTGGGTGCGACCTTCCGCTCGCTCGGCGTCGGAGAAGAACGAGCGCGCCCACGCTCGATCCGTTTCTCGTGCCTCCGTTCCGTCCAGCGCCTGCTCGGTTAAAGAAAAAGGTAAGGGGAAAGGGCAGAAGGGGAATAAAAGGCTCCAAAATCTATCCGATGGCATTATAGCGGTGGTGTCGCATCTCATAGTGGTAGTCTGGCGAAGCGCCGTTGCGGGATGGTATATCTCCGAAGCCCGATTTTCATAATGCTGTATATCCAAAAAGCTCCCAACCCACGGGCCATTCCCAGCCGCAGAAAACCTCTCCACACCGGGCGCGGCCATGGCGGCCTCCGCTCCCATCCGCCTCCTCTCCCCCTCCCGCTCGCCATGGCTGCCACAAGATCCGAGCCCCAGACCCGTACCGCCCCTCCACGCATCGCCGGCGCGCCACCGCCATCTCCGCTCCGTCCGCTGCGCGTTGTCCCCGCCGCCGCCGTCGCTCGACCTCCCGCTCCTCCCGTTCCAGCCTGCGGAGGTAAGATATTTTGGATAGGACAGTTGTCTGGTTGTTCAGATTTCAGTGAAACCCGATTCTTTAGTCTGCCGTTGCCGACGTTGATGTAGATTATTCAGAGAAGTGAATGGTCCATTCCATCGAGTGCAATCAGTTGGTCCCTGAAAAATGAACCACAGAACCAACCAACCAGTTCTACGATGGTGAACCAGAACTTTGCATTGGCTGCACTGCACCATGTGTTTCATTTCTAATAACTGAAGATTTCTTACTAATTTTGGTGACTTGTTTACGGCAACTACGTCGGACCCATTTGAAGTGCCATCCTGAATGATAAATTGAGATACTGCAGGAAGGTCCGTTTAAAAACCAAAGCAATTGCATTACAGGCTGAACCCTTACAGGCAGGTGAGACAGGGAGCAAGACAGCAAACAGGCAGCGAAGAAGGGAGAGGATTACAAAACAGAAGAATGCCTGAAGACTCAATGCAAGACTTAGCGATGGCAGAGTTTGCTCTGTAGCCCAGAGTTGACAGTTTTTCAGCGCTAGGGAAGATGACAGTACCATCTGTTTCCAAATCTCTTCTGGCAGAGGACAGACATTTGTTTCCAAATCTTGTCTGAAGACAAGCATTTTAGCATTTCCAGATATTAATTTTGGAGACTACTTTCGGATCTTATCTATTCAATTTGTATTGTGCATTCTATCTGTTCAAAAATCTTGCAGTGTCATATGAATTTTCTAAATTGCTATAAGTTCCTTCAATCTGTTATTTCTCTTTTTTTTCCTGAAACGATGCAAGAGAGCTGCATCTCATTTCATTAATCAGATTAATCAGCAGTTTGCATTATCAGTAAAATCTATGGGATTCTGCTAAGATAATGAAAATGTTATAGGTGCTGATACCATCTGAATCCAAGACTCTACACTTGTATGAAGCAAGATATATAGCATTGCTAGAGGAGGTGCGAATTTTTTGTTCAGTACATTAGTTCTTTCCTTTTTCCTTCAAAATGAGGATACACCCCATTTCCATTATTGAATAACGGAAATACAGAAAGTCTTAGTTATCAGAAACTGGGATACGAGAATGCACTAGTCGATTAATCTAGGACTAAACTACTTGATTCATGCAAGTGCAACTAACCTAGACTAAGACGCACCTAAAACGATTAATAACCAGAAACTCCAGAACATCACAAGTAATAAGCTAATTATTACTAGTCCACATGATCAGATATTCTTGATGATACATACTTGTAACAATTAGCCATGATGAAGAAATACATTTCTTTTTTCTTGAGACTAAATCTTCTTTTTGTTTGTTTATCAAATTTGTGTCCACCTAATTTTCTTTTAAGATTTGTTAGTTTTTCTTGGATCCAAGGGAACACAGACTTAGAAACATGGTTTGACAAAAAATTTAAGTAATATGGTTTTAATGTTGACTGGAAGAAAGCGGGGACAGTAAAATTGTAGTTGAGGGGTATTGAGAACCCTATATATGCGATTTTGGTGCATCGTTCTTGAAACACAAGATCTCCATATTTCTTTGGTAGGATACTAACAACTCAAACCATGAGTAGAGTGTTATGCAACATCCTTACTGATTTTTTTCTAATACTTACTTAACAGGCCTTGTACAAGAGGAAAAATTCTTTTGTTCACTTTGTGCTTGATCCAGTTGTAGACAGCACTACTAAAGCTTCATTTGCTGTAAGATATGGTTGCTTGGTCCACATAGAAAGTGTAAGCTATTGTCCTTCGTGCGATGCCTTTCTATAAGTTTACTTACAGGATCTCACTCCTGTCTTTTTTCCTGCCACATTTTGTATCGATGGTCTGTCTTTAGTGTAGGTTCAAAAGCTGGAGATTGGAGCACTAATATCAATTAGAGGAGTGTGCCGTGTAAACATTTCAAATCTTTTGGATGTAAGCTCTTTCTTTCTTTTCTAGTTTTGAAATGTTATTCCATTGTTGATGTTAAAATCATATCATATTAATTATCGGGTACTTTTAAGTATATATTTGTATACTACTTAACATTTTCTATAAATTGTCTTTATAATACCTTATGCTCTGGTTCTGTAACCTTATTTATTAAAGCTATAAGTGCAGTAGATCAGAACATTTTTATACCACTTCTTAAGTATTCTGAGTTGGAGCTGCTTCATTGGAGGCATGACGAAGCTCGGCGATGATGACATGTGTTAGGATCTTCCTAGGTGTATTAGTGGAGCCAGTTATGCACAGGTGGCGGTGTCTTGGTGGCTTTGGGTAAGGGTCCACCATGGGAAGTCGAAGCCGCTTTGTCACTTTTGTGCCAAAGCTAGGCAACGATGACGCATGATGGGCTTAGTCGCTAAGTGCTATAGCGACTGAACTGTTGTGTGGGTGCATCACGGCTTTGTATGAACTTCTATTCTTCTTAATTGAGCGGCAGAGCTCCTGCTTTTTTGTTCAAAAAAGGGTATTCTGATACTGGCAAGAAGAAATTACAGAAGCCCTGAACCACATCTTTGTCTTTGTGGACCCAGATGGAGCCCTATTTCCGTGGTACAGTTTCTCCAATGATGGATGAGCCTTGTGAAGCTATTGAATTAGGGACAAGAATTTCCAAGCTAAAAGAATCCATGTGCAATTTACACAGCCTACAAATGAAGTTGAAGGTTCAATCACTACCTTAAGCCCATTCAGCAATTTGAACATGTTGTCCTAGTCATTTCTTATTTCAACATTTCAAATTTAGGTACCTGAGGATGAACCACTGCAAACTAACATCAGGGCATCTCTGTTGTGGTCTGAAAAAGAAATTTTTGAAGAGTATAATGAATCTTTTATCCCTGGACACCCAGAACGTCTCTCATTTGCTGCGTACCAAACAGTTTCAGGTGATATTTCATTCTGATTTCATCGATCTAGTACAAAATATTCAGGTCTTATCATATTGATCAAACTTTCACTGCACATCTATATATTCTATAAATGAGAAATATCTGTTTTACATATGACGACCATCCAAAGAGATGATGCACGCATACATCAACCGCCATCATATCTGATCCGTATATTTGTAGGTATCTAACTTTTAAACTGTACACTACAGGCATGTCAGATGAAGAACTTCTCACCCTGCAAAACTACAAGATACAAGCAATGGATTTGATAGACACCCTTGAAAGGCTAAACAATGGTATCAAGTTTGTAGAACATAATATTGGAATGATAGCCGCAAGGCTCGCCATTCAAAATATATGATCTTCAGTGGCAATGTTCAATTCATATGCTAAATGTTGTCCATGATGCTAACTCCATCTGGTCAAAAGACTCTGACCTCAAAGCTTTTCCAGTTTCAACTGTAAGCATGGAAGGTGTGATACATTCCAACTGATTCTGAAATAACCTTGGTGTTCATTCAGAGAACAACATGAAGATGAGCAACACAATATGAAGTTACATGCTCATTTTGTATGGGTAGGGTAACAGAAAACACCATAAGTTGTTCAAACATCCAGTACAAGCTTATTCCATCAGATAAACCATACAAGTGTTTATCAGGTATCAAGATAAAACATAAAAATTCTCTGGTCAAATAAAACACACAACCTTATTCAAATACCAAAGACTACAAGTCTTACTTGAACTAAGTAATTTTTGAACGAAAAAAAAGTAATGTTTAATGGAAAGAAATATTATGCCGAGCATGAGTCCTGATGGACTTATTAATCTTTGACTTCTTTCTGACCTTCAGCAATTCTGGTGCCAAAGAGAAGAATGGTGCGACCTCCGTTGCTGCTAGGCACTGTCTGCTCTGGTGGATTCTTCGCTTGATTCTGTGAGGGGTCTGCCAGTTCTGTTCAAAAAAAACTGTGAGGGGAATGTAGAGAAGGTTTTGGAGCCAATGAGATGGGTGGAGGGATGCTCACCATTTGCAGGCACCACTCTCGCTTGTGGTGGATTCTCCTCTTGAGTCTGCAAGGGAATTCCAGGAAGGACGCTGCTGGTAGTTGCAGGGAATGAGTACCAATCGCTAGCCATAGCAGCTAGGAAATGACCAGTCACAGGATTGCCAGCCATAGCCGCCATCCCTTGAGTTGGCTGGTGCACCGACATCGACACAGGAGGGGCATGGATGTCTCTTCCGCCAATTAGGAAGAATGGCAAGCGGTGGCCCATGGTATTGGCAGGAGCATCAATAGCTGTAGCAATGCCAGGACGAGGAGTGGAGGAGCTACTGGCAATGGCATTGCCAGGCACCACTACTATCTCTTGTCTTCTTGAGAATGAGAATAATGCAGGATTGATGTTGCGGTGTCCGTGGTTTTCGGGCGCCACCACTGCAATCTGTTCCGGTGGATTCTCCTCTTGATTGTGCAAGGGCGTTGCCGGAAGGATGCTGCTGGTAGTTCCACGGAGTGACCAGCCAGTGGAGGTGTTGGCTGCTGAAAAATGACTAGTCATAGGATTGCTAGCCATAGCCATGGTTCCTTGAGGTGGCTGGTGCACTAGCGCCATTGATGCAAGAAGCGCGAGGATGGCGCTTCTGGGAGCGCCAGCCAGGATCTACCAACCCATGGTATTGTAAGGGCCATCCAGAGCTGCATCTATGTTGTTGATCCCTGTCGCTTTGAAGGGCTTTTCCTTAGCAGAAGCAGCAGCAGCAACAACAACATGGTGAGGGTGCACAATCATCATGTGGAAAATGAGTTCCTGCTCTGTCTAGCGCACATGGCTGCACACTTTGCGCTTGTGTGGACCACTCTGCATGTCTAGCTTTGACTTACCCTTCTTCTCCATGATCTTGTGATGACTAGAAGTGTGGCCTCCCAGCACCTGGGGTGTGGAGAAGAATGTGTTCTTACACTTACGGCAACTGTACACCTTGCCACAGCCTTTGTTGCTCTCACCTCTAGCAGCAGTAGATGTGCTGTAGGTGTGGCTACCGCTGCTACAGCCAGCAACACCTTTGCCTCCATAGTCAGCATCGCTATAGCCAGCAACACCCTTTCCATAGTCGACATTGCCGCAGCCAGCGAGAGATTTGCCACAACTATTGTTGTTCCTAGCAATAGCTTTACCATTGCTATCATATTTAGAGCGAACACCAGCTTGACTAGAGCCGTTGTTTCCCTTCACCAGATCAGGTGCAGTTTGAGTGCCCACACTCACAGCGGTGGCAAGAGCAGCTCTTGTGATGGTCGCCGCTGCCACAGCTAGTGGAATTGTCACTGCCGTTGTTGATGCAGCGGCAGGAGCTCCTTCAGTGTTCACAGATGTTGTGGTCGCATGAGGTGCAAGCATAGGAGTTGCCACAGCCACCGCTGGAGCTGGAGCCATGGCCAGAGCTGCCACCGCATCAGGAGCTGGGCCAGGAGCTCCAGGAGACCCCGCGATAGCGATGACAGGATTTGCGTCGTCGTCGTCATCGTCAATGATGATCACGAGAATGTCATCGCCGGTGCGGTCGTTCTCTGTGACCTCGTTGTTGTTGTGCAGGGTGACCGCTATGTTGCAAATAGTGACATCAGACTCAGATCCAGAAACTTTTACCTCAGTAGGGGCATCTCTAGGGCACCCGTTGCGGCGGGCGTGGTTGCCCCATGTTGCATCCAGCGGCTCCACGATCCTCATCATTGACATCCACTTCTTCCTTCTCCTCTTCAGTGTGGGTGCATCCTCCTCAGAGTCAGAGGAGAGGTGGTATGCTTGTGCAACCTCATGTGCCCACACAGCACCGTCTCCCGACCAAAGGTCATGGAGCAATCGACGCAAGTGTAGGGCCAGTCGTCCACCATAGCAATGGTGCTAAGACCAGCTAATCTCATCCTAGCCACCTCACGCGAGCACCGCGGTGGCGAACCACACTGCTCAACAGGTGCCTCAGCTTTGCCCTCAAGGCGGCGGCCAGATCTGGAGATCTCGTGGCAACCAGATCCGGAGAGCCCGTGGCTGCCAGATACAGAGAGCCCGTGGCTGCTAGATCCGGAGAGCTCGTGGAGTGATGCGTGTGGTGATCCACGGCGGAGAGCAACAGCTTCCATATCGCCTACTCCAACAGCGCCACCATCTCCTTCATCATGCAACTGCGCGGAGACGAGAGGTGGGCGGCCCCTGGTGTTACCATTTTTTTGGTGGTGGTGGTGGTGGTGGCGGCGGCGGCAGCGGCGACAGGAGCGGTTTCTGGTTTGAGTCCATTGGTCGATGGGAGAGACTAGGGTCTAATCAAGGGATTAGCAAGATCGATATGGCAGTGCTGCAGGAGAGGCCTATATTTATTATGGACAGTAACAGCTGGATTGCCAACTTTTCGAGTAAGCATCAATTCTTTTCTTAATTCCATATATGCCCCTATGTCGGATTCCTATTACACAGCAGTTCTTAACTTATGGGTAGCCTACAAATGCTATGGACATCTCTCCAGTCATTGATAGATAATGATTTGTTATTCAAGGCAAGTGTTGCATAAGTGAAGAAGCAAAGTATTAGCACTTAGCTTTGGAATCAATATCCCATGTTTTGTGGCATTTTCACTTTGGAGTTTTTATCATGCATGTAAAGACCTTGAATCTTATGAGAAAATTTTGGGTGTTGGCTCGAAACATGAGAGAACATAAGCATCTAGTATGTTTCTTCCCATATAAAATGGCACATGCAACTATAGCAAATGCTCCCCTTGCCATAATCAACAAAACTGAATACTAACATTGTGTTTCCCAATGGAAAGTCATCTATGGTATAGGACAACCATAATCCATGCCAAAGTCGTTGTTCTCTATCACCCTCAAACTTGATGATGTAGCATGACCATGTTGGCATGGTTTGTTGTTGAAGTGTGAAATAGAGACATCTTAGAAACTAATTAGGATTGAAGACTATTTATGGTCCTCAAACTATTGATGGTCATAGGAGACTAGGGTTTCCAAGAATTAGAGGATAGTCATATTGATTGATGATGACGTAGACATTGTTGGGCCACTTTAGGACTCATGATTGTGGTTGGATAATGAAGCGAACCTATCATTCCATTGCTTTGTATTGTTGTTTGGATCTATATAAAACAAATCATTCAAATGGCCTCATCATTGTTGTCCTCAATCGAAGTCTTGGACAGTGCAAAGTGTGAAATGATAGCGAAGTTTGCCTAGGGATTTCTCCTGCAATAATCCCTTAGAGACCAACTTCTCTAGCTTTGCTTCTGTGGTTGTCGGTTTCTTCCAGGCTAAGTTATCATCGGGGGGCTCCAATGGATTAGGCGAGCCATCGCCTCAATTTTTTTTGCAAATGGAGATCTTGCTTCCTAACTTTCTTGGTGGTTCTATTTTCACGGATGGATCTAATATTGGCACACTTCTTTGTTACCATTCACTGCGGCTACTTCCCTAGGGTTTGCTCTCTCTAAGTGGCAGCGCAAGAGATAGAGGAAAGAAGGCGAGAGGAGGAGGATTTTTCTTAACCCTAAGGGGGTTTATTTATGATTTTGCAAGGGATAACTTTGATACTAAGGAGCCTTCGGGCACAAATCAGCATGGATCTGTTACCGTTACAGCTCCAACGGACGTCTTCCCAATTACTGCGGTGGCGCACAGTTTCACACGTGACGGCATCAAACCCTAATGGCTATGATGGTCAATATTCCTATGTCTGATCAGCCTATCGATAATAATACTCGGTTAAATGCTACAATTCTCAGAGTACTCGGATTTCTTCCAATTTACCCGGTTCTGTCGACCACCAAGTATTATTTAGTCAGGTCTACAACCCCACAACACAGTATGCCAAAGGCATTCAGGTGATTTTTAGACATTTTTATTCAAAACTCGGACAGATTACAAGTGTTACAAGTACAAGGCCTACTCGGCCATATCAAGATACAAACATTCTACAACCTACTCAGCAGGAGGTACCTGACTCGATGTACCTGGCTTCATGGACAAACTAGCTATACATCTACCTGGCTTCATGGACAGACTAGCTATACATCTATGTCTGGAGAGAAGTGCAGCTCTGCCTAGCCTAAGAATTTGCATGGAGCGGAGAACTGTGAACAATTCTTGTCCATACAAAGGAATCAAACTCACGCAGCTGAAAGCATGGCAGCTAGTATGCAGGAGGTGCTAGCTAGCTACACATCCTACAAATCCCAGCTCTCGACGTCTGGACTCACTCGGATCGGTTGCCGACCCTTCATGGACAGACATCGAGTGGCATCGTGGAAGAACTGACATGGGACTATTAGGTGCTTAGTACATCTAACAATAACAAGAGTTCTTCTAGCTGCGGTTCTGGGCTACTCTACTACACATAACCCTGGGATTAACCTGCCTCTAATCCCTATAACAAGAGTTCTTCTGGTTGCAAGACACGGATTTACAGACTAATCCGACTACTCCTAGGGGCTCGGACATCTCGGACACAACCATATTTGATAGCGGGAGGTTGAGTTTCACAACTTCTACTGAAATGTTATTTGATTCAGCTCATCAGGGGGGTATTTATCGCATGATGATGGTCTATCGTAGACTCATTTCATGGAGTTGTTATGCTCTTTCTGATAAGCATTCACAAGCTCACAGTGGACGCTGAGTCAGTGCTGACATGCTCCTATAGTACGTGTCAAGGACAAGATTGTGTTCTTCCATGTGACTCTACAGTACAACAAAGGATGAAGCCTTTCACTGCTTTTCATGTGGTCTGTCAGATGGATGGTTACTTGCTTTATACAGAGTGGGGTGATATGGGGTCCTTGTTGAAACGGCTGCCCACCCGAAGCTCTGTTATTGCAAGTGATTGAACTATATTCAAGATACCGGCCTTTGTCCTCTGTGAGATTTACTCGGGGGCTTTATAGCTTTACTCGGAGGGCTCGGATTTTATGTTGCATATTCGGTCCCTTTTATAGCCCGCCAGTCAGGTTACTGAGCTGCACCCTTGATGATGTCTACATGATCCTATAACCGACTACAAAGTACTCGGATTTAGGTTCGAGGGCTGTGGGATACATATCCTCAGTGGTTGCTTTCAATTTTCTTTTAAAGGAATTGGAGTAATTAAAAGGTTAACCCTCCATCTTTTTATGCTAAGTATCAAGAGACTCGGTGACTAAGCATATATGCTTCACCTAGCGGTGACGCATATTGATTTCAAGAGCACATCATGGTCTCTCTCAAGAAAATACTCGGATGAAGCTTGATTTTACTCGGTATACTCCAAGCAATTCAAGAAGACTTCTAAGATCAACCATGAAGAGCTTGGGGGCTTGACGAATTAGGATCCTAGGGGTTCCCCAATGGGCCGACTACTCGGTGTAATCCTACGCTGGCCCAAGGTTTGCTTGAAGACACGAAACAAGGTGGCATGATCTTCAAGTACTCAAGGACCGACCTAGTCAACATTTAGGGAAAATAGTCTCTGTAATAGAACTAGGACTCTTTGATTGTAACTGACTAGGACTAGAATAACTGCCCTGTCGTCTGGATTATATAAAGAGAGGCAGGCAGCACCCCTTGTACAACATCTCAATCATAGAATCCTATGCAAAGGCACTACGCTGAAAGGTCTTGATGGCTAGAGGGGGGTGAATAACCTAATAAAACTTTCTACAAAATGTGCTAGACAAGTTGATTAGTAATAACAATTAGCGAGATACAAGTTTTGCCTAGCCTAAGAGGGGTTTGCAAGCCACCTATCCAATTGGCAATTCTAGTTTTGATTCACTCAACCGTACAAGTCAAACCGCAAGAGTAACAACTAAACAAGCTACTCTACTCAAGCTAACAAAGCTACTAAGACTAGCAAAGAACAACTAGAAAAGTAATGTGAGAGAAGGATAGAATTGATTTCACCGAGGGACGATGAATTGAGCCAACCAATCAATAATTCCAATGGACAACCAAACACCGGGATGAAACAATCACAATTAAGAGATGAAGACCAATGATTTATCCCGAGGTTCACGTGCTTACTGGCACGCTAGTCCCTGTTGTGTCCCCTTACACCACGTGGTTCGGTGGCTAATCGGTCTAACACACCGAGCCTCTCAAAAGGCGCCACAAGAACCTACCAATAGCTAAGAGTTGCAATGACACGAGCAATCCACTAGAGTTGGAATTCAGCGCTCCGCCGGGGAACCACAACAACCCCTCACAACAAGCTCATTGGAGCCGGCCACGAACAATCACCAACACATGCCAGACCTCCACCGCTGCTCCAAGCCATCTAGGTGGCAGCAACCACCAAGAGAAACAAGAATTCTGCAGCAAAAGAACACTCAAGTGCTAACTAGATGCAAACTCACAAGCAAATACACTTAAGATCACTCAATCTCACTTTGATTAAGCAATCAAGCAAGGGAGATGAGTGGGAGGGGATGTGCTCAGCTCAAGAGGATGTTAGAGAGTCAAAATGTCCAAGAGATTCCTCTAGGAGCTAGCCAACAAGTATTTATAGGAGCCCACAAAATAATAGAGTCGTTGGCTCACAAAACAGCCACACTCGGAGTGACTGGACGCACTGGTCCGGCCTGATCGGATGCGCACAGCATCCGGTCACTCCACCGTGACCTCCCCGATGAACGCCACATGTCTCACTTTGAATTTCGTTTGTTCGATCGTAACGGTCACTTAAATATACTCATTCACGCACTAGAGTGATCGGACACACTGATCAAACTGATCAGACACGCCTCGGCATCCGGTCGCCACTAATTCGCGTTGCTAACCACGCGATCGGACGCGCTGCTTGAACTGACCGGATGCCACAGTGCCAGCATCCAGTCAATTCCAGTAAGCTCCCACACACGACCGGACGCGCCACCGCGTCCATTCGACCCTTCGCATTCGCTGTCTCTCTAGCGCCTGACCGGACGCTCTGGTTCTACGAGGGACCGGACGCACCGGTTGCAAACCCTAGTCCACGCGCCAGACTACCGCTGTCACTGACCGAACGTGTCCGGTTATGCTGAGACCGCGTCTGGTTCAGCGTCCGGTCACCCCTATGACCTTCGTTCGCCTCCGTTTCTTTCCACGATGACTTAGAGAAAAACTCCGTCTCCGGCGTAGTGGAAAATAGGCGTTTCATTTCCCAAAAAGCGCTGAATCCCGCCTCGCAAGTTCGGCAGGAGAGAGAGAGGAACCCAAACCCCTCTCTACCGCTCAAACTCCACCGCCTTCGCAAGTGTGCTAACATCACCATGTGCATGTGTGTTAGCATTTTCACAATCATTTTCGAGGCGTTAAGTTAGCTCTTCACTACAGCTAAATGCATATGCAAATGAATCTTCATCTAGTGGCACTTAAGTGATCAATAGCCCTAGAAATTTCCCTCTTTATAGTACGGCTATCGATCCTAAGCCATCCACACCCTCTATGGTGTCTTGGATGCAAAATGAAAAACCCTATCATATACCTTTGCCTTGAGCTCCATGATTTGGCTTTGCACCTTCATCCAACTCCATCATGGCAATCACTTGATCACATCACCAATGCTTGATCCTTGCTTCACCATGTCATTGCACCAACCATATCATAGCTACGCACATGTCTTTGCTATGTGGTTAGTACTAGGTATTGTCACTATTACCAACACCAAACATAGGACTTTCACACACCGCACTAGACGTAAGGCTATTACTAAATCACGAGGGCTCGAACCAGTATAAATCACTTGTCTTCGCATTTACCTCCTAGTTCTATATACGCCGAAGCCCACCAAACTCTATCCTGGGTAACCCCATGATAGGTTGTTGGTCGTCAAACAACTACAGTCTTCAGTGGCTCGGTGGACTCAAAAACATAAGACAAGACATGACGATGTATTATAGTTCAGTCTATCAGAGCCCTACGTCTAGCAGTGGTTGTTCTTTGTATTTGAGAGCACCCAAAACGGGGTTTGCAATGGAGAGAGATTTGACACTGGATCGCTTGGTGCTATCGTAAGGCTCGTCGACGGTGAGGTTTCTTCCCCAGTGAGAAAGAAGAACGCTCCTCTCTCTTGCTGGTTTGCTGGAGGGAGGAACGCTTGGTCATTCCTTTTGGCTTGCTCTGCTTTGAGTGGAGCTCAGAGTGCTCTGGTTTGATCGGAGAGTTCAACCTCCCCCTCTCTTAGAGCCGATCTCCCCCTTATATTCCAAGCTATGAAGGTCGGATATAAGGCAGCTCGGGATTTCTGTCTGTAGTCTATGTGCGCCAGAGTCTAGGTGGGTGCTATTATGGCGTGCATGGACCCTAGTGTTATCATGGAGTCAAGGGAGCCTCGGGCATTGCCTGGCTCTTCTAGCCCTAATGCTCTGACCATTAAGGGTTGTCTACTTGAACCGCCCTCCATCGGGTGAGCCTTCTCGAGGCTTCCTTGGCGGTGAAGGTGCCTAGCTCGGGAGGCTGATGAGCAAGCCTGGGAGCCCCCACGCCCTTAGAGCTGGTGGAGGGATTTGTCCTCTTGTGTCACACTACCTTCATGACTCTATCGGAGGAGTGGGCGATAGTGCCCGTCTGTCGGTCAAGGCAACACTAGGGAGCCCCCGAGCCTTGGGCGCTTGTAGCTATCCTCAATTTCCATGAAGGAAAATTCACAGATATGATTCATAACATGATAGTCCCATAAGATCATTCCATCACATTATCAGTCAATAGCTGATATCACAAGATCATACATCGAATAACTGTCTTAGAAGTACAAATAGAGAGGTTTAACATTTATATCGCCACTTGGTGAAATCATCAGAGTTCAAACAGCATCGGAGTGAACATCTGTTGGGTATTTTTAACGCACACAGAGAAATCCGCAAGTGCACGGATACCGATGTAGCTTTCACCCGGGAGTATTCTAGAGTATCGATTTTCATGGGGAACGTGAAGTGTACTAGAGAATCAAGACCGTCCAAGGATAAAGATAAGAGAAGAAAGATATATATATATATATATATATATATATATATATATATATATATATATATATATATATATATTTTTGGCGGGAAGAGAGGAACTTTCTAGGGTTTTCTAAGTTGATTGGGTGATCAAGATCGGGCTTACTATACTTTACTTACTATGGAACAACAGTACCTTTCCGACTCTTGAAAGAGACTGGGAAGAAAGTAGTCGGGGGGAAGGCTGCCAAAAGCTCTACGAAACATGAACCCGAACAGGGTGGATTGCAATGGTCGGAGAGAGCTGTCACCTCTGAGGGCTACCACAACGAACCGTGAGATTGGGCGCAAACTCAGGTAAACTATAGCCTAGACACCACGTCTACACTAGGGTTTACTACTCTAGCCAAATATTATAACTAGAGCACTCAAATACAAGTGGAGTTCAAGTAAATAGAATAAAGTAAGAATTAAATAAGAACTTAGAACTTAGAAATAATAATTGAAGAACCTGGAGATTGCTAAATGACAAACCAGATGCTACAAAAGTAAAATGTTGAGGAAGATCTGACAGATCCGGCTCCTTCTCAGCTCTTTCCTCCTCTCTCTCCCTATTTTCTAGATACAACTAGATGAACTAGAACTAGATCTAGATGAACTAGAACTAGAACTAGATGAACTAGAGGGACCCTCTTCTACTTGGATGGAGAGTTGAAACCCTAGTTTTTGATCTATAGAAGAGATATGGTACCAAACCCTAGGGGGAGCCTAGCTTATATAGCCCTCTAGAAAGTTCCACAACCGTCGGATCAAACCGGCCTTAATCAATGACTTTTTATTAATCCTCAAAGGCGGTGGAGGGGCGATCCGCGAGACGAAGCCTGATTGGCTGTAGGACTTGGGCGCCCGCCAAAAGGGCTGGGCGGCCACCCCATCCCTTGGCCCAAATGGGCTCATATTTAGTGTGAGCTGATTGATCTTTTTGTTAGCTTCGATTCACCTGGTGTATCACCTAAAACGTAGTTCGGATGAGGGAGATATGCCCGTTTTACTCCGGACTGCTCTTGGAGCCCATTTGCAATCTTTCGGAAGACGTAACTTTGTCGTCTGGACTCCGATTTGGGTGAACCAAAACTCTATTTCATGTGTCTCGACGAGCTCTACGCAATGGTTCACTTTATTTCATCATTTGAGATACTTCTATTTGATGATTCTGGTCCTTTTTCAGTTTAACCCCTGCAAAACATAGATTCACCAAAACTCGTGGAATTATGTTAGTAGACCCCCTATATCTAAGAGATAATTATGTTTAGGTCCTTTTTCATATTTCGTTGATGGTTAAAACTAAGAGTTATCTACCGTCAACAACATCTAAGGTGCAGAAGCATCTTCTTCTTCTCCAAACTCGAGCGTAGGACAATGCCTCTAATCCTCCTCTCCATCGGGCTGGTCGTCATACTCAACACCTGCCAAATAACTTTCAGTATGATTTGTACTGGCCACTGGCTCCCACCCTATGCTTTGCATTTGCTTTGTGGTAAGTGGAAATGCAAGGGTAGAGCAAAAGATCCTATTGTGGCTGTAGTTTTCCTATGCGTAGTTCATCATTATTTTATAAGTATTTCACAAGTTTTAATCCATCTTATCCACACATATTCTTCCATCCCATCACACACATCTCACCACACTCTCACTCTCTAGGCGGCAAGGACAACTCCCTTTCGTGCCTTGCCTCAACGGCTCATGCTAGATCCACACATTCACCTAGGGGGAAGAAAAGAAGGAACTCCTCTCTCTAGTCAAGTGAAGCAGTAACATAGGAAAGGTCCATAGCCGTGAAAAGGCAGCATATGTATCGATCGATGAACCAAAATTGTATAGAGGTTTTACATCCACCAGATACACCATCATCAGTGGTGCCCCGCCTAGGCTGATTCATGCTTACTTCCCAAATTAGAACGATACCATCCTGCCACTCAACCCTGAGGCACCATAGATCAAACACCGGCATGCTAAGACTGTGAAAATGTAAATACCAGGCCAAGGGCAATATGCATTTAGGTTGCTAGAAAGGATCGGGTTCCAATGCCCTCACCTCCCACACTATCAACTACAGCCTAGCAGTAATGGCATCGCCCTAGGTTAGTCTGCAACCGTCTCCTTATCCCATGGAGCTAGTGGGTGTAGGTTGCTATGAACCAGTTCCTAGAACATTAAAGTCCCTAGGATGACCAAACAAGACATATTCACAAGGGGATCCAACACCCATGCTTCCAACAGCACCTCTATTCTGAGGATGCGCCCCATGAAGACACTCCTCCCCAGAATCTATACCATACAAACCGGTACCCACCATAGGTACAACTCTTAAGGAGCGCTTAGGTCACACTCTAGCAAGACTTGCTCATCAGCTCGTCGTAGAATCCTATCTGGTCGACTCAACCCTCACCACACACCTAAGACTCACGCCAAGATCTCCCTAGTTATTACCATATTGATGGCACTAAGTGCCTTAGCCACTCACACACAAACCTCCACCAGGCATCACATCACAGATATAATGCGTAGTAGAGAGCAAGTAGCAAGTAGTAAGCGAGCGTCTATCCAAACAGCAGGTGTGTAGGGGTAAAGGTTGCATCAAGGCAATGGCTTCAAGCAATTCTACCATGCAACCTATCTCAGATCACTGCAAAAGTAAAGCACTAGCAACTACATCATTGCATGCCTAATAGGATTCTACGAGGTTGGGTGGGATGTGGCACCTGTAGACTGGTCATATCCCAGATCCTCCGTGTAGTCGTAGTCCTCCTTCTCAGGGTCTAGCTCCTCTGGGCTGTTATACGAGACACATAGCCATGATAAGCGACTCCTATAGATAGCCACAAGAAGTGATAGAAATTCAGAAGATTCAAATGCACTCAAACATGGTCCTATGATGTAGAGCTCATTTTTAGGAAAATTTAGGAACTAGTTTCATATTTTTCTGAGGTCAGAAGAATTTATTAAGAATTTTCTAAGTTTAATTCTATTTTTGAAAAAGAAAAAGGGTGGATTAATTCCAGAGGTGACATGTGGCGGCTTCTGATTGGCTGAGACGCACGCGGTCACTGTCAGGAGGGACATGGTCAACGGTCAACGCTAACTGGGCTTGACTAGGCCTAGTGGGCTAGGTTATGGGCCGGTCTAGGTAGGGCCGGCCTGGATACGTGTCAGACGCTGGGGCTAGCCACGTGGCTCTGCTGAGCTCCTAGCGAGCTCGGTTCACACGGGCTGGCTCCCAGTGGACGTGGGGCTGGTGTACCGTGGACCATAGACTGATCTACGGGTGCATAGGGTCTACATAGGGGCACATGGGGGCAGTGCATGGTGCACCCAGTGCACACGGGGTCAGGCAAGGGCGCGGCTGCTCCTTCTCCCTCTCGGCCAGGCTTTGGACCGCAGTGAGCTCGCTCAGCCACGCGCTACAGTGGCTCAGCAGGGCTAACAAGGGGCTCTACGACATCGTGGGGTCACGGCGAGTGCACCAAGGGGCTAATAGCGGCGCCTTAGGGCTCTAGGTGGCCGACGTTAGCGTCACGGTGGGTCTCGGCAGCGTGGGGATGATGGCAGGGTTTCTTGGGACGTCGATGAGGCTCCAGCGGGGCTCCTTTGGCTTCCTCATGCTCTAAGACGCTAAGTGTGGCTCTTAGGGATCAGGAGAGGCTGGCCACGGTGGAAGCGGCACGGCGACTGTGGCGGACCACACAGCGAGGCGGCTACATGCTCTAACAGAGCCAAAGGCAGCTCTTTTCCATCAACTAGGCTCACGGGCGAGCGGATAGGCTCAACAGAGGTGGTAAAAGGGCACGGCGAAGTCCGTACCACAACCATATGCGCGGCGGAACTCCGATGAGCGACCGGCTACAGCATTCTAGGGCAAAGCGGAGGTTTTTTCTTCAACCAACTAGACGCCGGGGTTTGTGAGGTCATGGCAAAGCTCGATGGCCCTTCCTCATCATGCAAGGTGGCCAGAGTTGGCCAGAACAGCTACGGCACAGCGGTAGCATGGGTGTACGGCTACGCTAGCGTTGCGAAGGTGACTAGCGCCTCTAGGGCAACCTAGGCTAGCGCGACTAGGCTATGCGTGTCCCGTGGTGAGGCGAAGCTCATTGTGGCGGCGGCTCCACTCCTACCGTCCCGGATCCAACAGAACAAGACACCACTGCGGTAGGGTATGGCCGCGGTGAGCACATGCTCGTGCTAGTGTGTCACAGGCGTTCTCGAGCCTAGGTGGCTCGGCATCACTACGCTACTGCCATCAGGCGTGTGCTTGGTGATGCCAAAAGGCAGAGCCTTTGGTCCTCCCAAGTGGGGAGAACATGGTGGCGGCCATGGCATGCATGTCGATGAGGGGGCAGAGCGGGACAGGGGCTCATCGGTGGTGGCATTAGCGATAGGCTAGTGGGGCAATGGTGAGGCGAGGCAGTGACAAGGTGACGCGGTGCAAGGAGAGCCACTTCATCTGTGTAGTCGTTTGAGGTGGCGTCCTCTGCTCCGGTGACTTTGGCAGTGCTCCGTAGGCTCGGTCCTCCTCCTTTCTCCTCTCCTCCCTTCTCCTTTCTCCTCGGTCTTGGTGTGGGTGGATTGTGAAGCCATCAGTGGCGGCGGGGTGGATAGAAGAGGCTAGGGCGCCGGGCTGGGGGCTCTTATAGCCTGAGCTCGTGCATGGCGGGCGGCGGGGGTGAGCTTGGGGACACGTGTAGGGCAATCAAGCCCTCTGGGCTAGGGTTTTGGGGTGCGGGGGTGTTGAAAGGTCCTAATTGGCTAGAGGGGGTGAATAGCCTAATTTAAAATTTATAAAACACTAGGCAAACTTTTTAGACAACTAATTGGCTATAAAGCTTTTTGCACTAGCTCTAACAAGTGTTGCAAGCCACATATCCCAACAATTCTAGTTGCTATAATCTCTAAGTCAATCAATGGCTAAGTCACTATGAGCTCTCAAAAGCTAGCTACACTAAAGAGTTCAACTAGGTGACAAGCTACACTAGCAAAGGTAAGACAAGCTCTCAAAGCTAATTACACTAAAGAGCTTGTTACAACTAATTTGCGGGAAAATAAATAAGAAAAGTGTGATCTTTATACCGCCGCATCGAGGAATGAACCAATCATAATAAGATGAAGACCAATCACCATGAGAAATCCAATGAATCAATCATAATGGAGACACGCGATTTTTCTCTCAAGGTTCACGTGCTTGCCGGCATGCTAGTCCCTGTTGTGTCGACCAACACTTGGTGGTTCGGTGGCTAAAAGGTGTTGCACGAACCTCGTCCACACGTTGGACACCGCAAGAACCTACCCACAAGTGAGGTAACTCAATGACACGAGCAATCCACTAGAGTTACCTTTTGGCTCTCTGCCGGGGAAGGTACATGACCCCTCACAATCACCGGAGCCGACCACAAACAATCACCAACATGTGCCAAACCTCCACTGCTGCTCTAAGCCATCTAGGTGGTGGCAACCACCAAGAGTAACAAGAACTCACAGCCACAACGATCCCCAAGTGCCACTAGATGCAATCACTAAAGCAAATACACTAGGAATCACTCTCAATCTCACTTTGATGATGAATCAAGGATGGAGATGAGTAGGAGATGTTTGCTTAGGCTCACAAGGATGTCAAGTATGTCAAAGTGCCAAGAGAGTGAGCACTAAGCTGGTACCTTTCTATTTATAGAGCCACAACAAGCAAAGAGTTGTTGGGAGCTCGCGGGGTGACCGGACTCACGTGACCGGACGCTACCCAGCGTCCGGTCACATGTGTCCGGTCCACAGATGGTCACCACGTGGCCTACCTTCAAACGTCACGCGTCGATCTTTAACGGTCAAGTGAATTCGTGCTCATGCATTAAGTACTGACTGGGCTCACACTCAAGATGACCGGACGCTCCAACGTGTGGAGTCTGGTCGAGTCCAGAGAAGGTCTAGCGCAGCTAAAAGCTGACCGGATGCGTCAGGTCAGAGGCGACCTCATGCGCTCGAGCATTCGGTCACTCCCTTTCTTCTCTGCGCGCACCTGCGGCTACTGATAACCTGACGCGCCAGTCTAGCCCGGCCAGCATCTAGTCCTCAAGCCGAGCTGCGTCCTCTCTGTACCGTATGACCGGACGCGGTGCTGGAGTTAGGTCCAGCGTCCGGTCAGGTACCGACGCTGCCTTTTCTTTTTCTATCTCATCAAACACTTCGTTCTTGCTTCCAACTTACTAACTACAAAGTGTAGAACTTGTGTGTACATGTGTTAGCATTTTTCAAAGCATTTTACAAGGGTCACATGTTAGCACACTAGGTTCCTAAATGCAATGCATGAATCATGTCACCTAGTGGCACTCGATAAACCGTTTAGCCAACAAATTCCCCTCTTTATAGTACGGCTATTGATCATAAATGTGATCACACCCTCTATGGTGTCTTGATCACCAAAACCAAAACCCTAAGCAATACCTTTGCCTTTTCTATAGGGTTTTGTTTTTCTCTTTCTTCTTTTCTAAGTTGAGCACTTGATCATCTCTTGGTCATCACCATGCACCATGATCATCTTCTTAGCTCCATCATTTGGATTGTACCAACCTCAACTAATCCACACACTTAGCATAGAGGTTAGTACTACGGTGTCATCAATTAGCCAAAACCAAACTAGGGCTTTCAGGTGTGTGTTGTGGCCTTGGTGCCACCAATTTGGAGCAGCGGCCGGTCAAGGGGCGGTACGGTGGTAGTAGGGGCGCTACAGGCGGCGCAGGCCATGGTGCTCGCATCACAGCAAGTGGGCGCCAGCTAGGGTAGGTCAGGGTGGCGCGGATCGCTAATGTGGCGGTCATCCAGGACATGGCGAAGGTGGTTTGAACAGGGAACAGTCGGGATGGCTTTGCCATTCTTGGCTTCACGCCTACGGGCGGCGCGGCGAAAAGCAGAGAGGGGTGAAAGGGGGAAGGGGATGACAGGTGGGGTCACGGGGTCCATCTGTTAGCGGCGCGGAGAGAGGGGACGGGGCGCGGGTGAGTTGGGCCGCCCGGTTGCTAGGCCGGCTCGGTGGTGTGGGCGCGCGCGGGAGTAGCCGTGGGGCTGGCTTGGGCTGCTCGGCTTGGGTCGGCTCGATTGGATGGGCTGCTTCCTCTTTTCTATTTCTTCTTCTATTTTCTCCCCCTTTCTATTTTTATTTCTACTTCTCCAATCCTAGTGCATATACATGTGTCACATACATGTATACTTCCCGAGTGGGGTCCACCTAGGTCAACCTTAGGGGCTTTGGGTCAAGCCAGGGCCTAGGCCCACTCACACAAGCAAATTAACCTAGGGTTGTTTATTGTTTTATTAAAAATACATGAAATCCAAGAAGAAGCAAATCAAGGTTGGGTTAAAATGCAATGCTCACACATCTATGATGGCTTCTACTTGTGCAACTAGAGTGGTTTCCTAGCATGATCACTCACCAAGCAAGAGTTTCTAAAAAAAGTTTTTGAAAGTTATGATTTTTTAGTTTGGGATTTCCAGGGATGTTACAGCGCTCGACGAGCTGGTTGACTCTCGGAGCATAGGATTCATGCCCGGGCACTAGCTCGGGTTGGGGTCGAGTCGGGGATCAAGCTCGGTCTACCGTCAGTCGGGAGCCTGGGGTTCTAGCGAGCCCCGAGCCCTGAGCAGAGACCAAGGGCGTGCTCGGGCTGCACCTGATCCTCAACCGGAGAGTATGCGCAAGTGTATCCGATGGGTATAGCCCCCGAGCCTCCGAGCGATCCTTAAGGGGTCGGGTCGGGGGGGGGGGGGGGGTCTCTCAGTCGGGAGTCTTTCTCCCAGGGACTTGGCATAGCCCCATGCTTAACTCTCGTCAATACCCTTGTGTTGGCTCGATTGATTCCTATAGCATCCACAGCTTGTTTATAGTCTCCTCCAAGGCCTCTACACATGCAAGTAGGAGTCATAATCCTAGTTGGATTCTACACTCAAGTCCTAGTAGAACTAGAGGTCCTAATGGCACACCTTTATGGAGTTTTATTACAAGTAGCATTTGAATCACCACACAACACGTAAGAACTGAATAGTAAGAAGGCGTAAACCATCATCAGGTATAAAAGCAAAGTTGCTCCATCCAACTACATTCTCGACATTTTCAAAATCAATGTGCATACCTGTTTTGATGAGCAGATCCGCATTATACGCTTTGGTTTGGTGTGGTACGGTTCTTGATGAGGTTGGAGAGGGCTTGCTCATCTTCTCCTTGGATGTCAAGGTCGTCATCAGAGAGCACGTAGTACCAAGACGGTCGTTGTCATCTGACGAAGATGATGATCCAACATCAGGGCCCACCTCTATCGGTGCGGTATGTTGACTTGGGCTTTGGTTAGTTCCAAAATATTTTGAGAAATAACAGTAGATTTCCTGTCATATCGAATCTTTGGACACATGCATGGAGCATTAAATATAGATAAAAAATAAAACTAATTACACAGTTTAGACAAAATTCACGAGACGAACTTTTAAGCCTAATTAGGCCATGATTAGACACTAATTACCAAATAACAACGAAAAATGCTATAGTAGCATTTCGCAAAATATTTCGAAAACTAAACAGACCCTTGTTTGCTCGTCTTACTAAGTTGTTGACATAAATTTGATTCGTTATCTATACATAACGCTTAAAGCCGAGGCTCCTGAGCGGCCCGTCACATACATAGGTTACTGTTCCCGTAACAGTGCTTTGAAACAGTAGACCGCTACTACAGTACCGAATCCTATGAACAGTATTGACCTGTTAAGAAGCAGTAAACCCGCTAATAAACAGTAAACCAATATGAACAGTACAAACCCGCTAAGAAACAATAAAGACGTCATAAACCAGTAACACCGTTAAGCTGCTAGTTTTTATTAGATCCTAGATCAACCAACGGTCCAACTAATTAAACAGTGAACTGAAATTTTGAGTAGTCTGTTGTCCAATCCTATCTAAGGGGGTGTTTGTTTTGGGTTGTTAAAGTTTAGCCGACTAATTTTAGTCTCATTTAGTCACTTTTATCCAAACACTATGACTAAATGGGACTAAATGGGCATTTAGCCAATTAGTCATAAGAGGGTTGCTAAATGGGACTAAAGCCCAAGTTGCCTCACATTTTAGTCATTTTGAGCCAAACACCCTGACTAAGAGAGACTACAAGGCCTCTTTTAGTTTCTTTTAGTCCACCAAACCAAATAGGGGTGACTAAAGTTTAGCAGCTAGTTTAGCTGACTAAAATTTAGCAGCTTCAATCCAAACAAGGCCTAAATAAGTGTGTCTACAAACTATAAGTATATACCAACACAATCCCGGGCAATTGCTTCCACGTGGAAAATTGAGAGATCTTGTGTCGTAATCATCATTGGACAAACTAGTCTAGTCTTTGGCACATCAGCAACTATTTTAATTGGATATTAAAATTACAGACTTTTATGAATTATTAAAGAGAGTCACTAAACTCGATATTTAATTGTACCAACACATAAATAATATGAAAATTAAATTATGATTAAATATTTATATGTTCTTCAATGAAAGAAAAAAGTCTATCAAGGTTGTATTTTAATTCGAGGCTTAATATAAGACAATGACATCATTGTCAACATTAACTTATATTGTGTATTTTATGGTCATTATAAATAAGTTACAACTTTCAAATTTTATAGAAAAGACAAAACATAAATAGATTTGTACAAGTTCTATCAACACACGGGAAAAAGTGGAGTATTACGGTATCCTGCGGCAATGGCCGAGCCACCCTAGGGGTGTGGGGGTAGCCGCCCCAGCTACCGGTGAGCTCGCCCTATATCCCTGACCCCCCACCCCCCTTTCTTCCTCTAACACTGGCAGCGAGGAGCACCGGAGCAGCGAGCACGAGTAGGCGACATTGCGGCGCTGGAACCTGAAGAAAGAAGGGGCATTTTCTTCGCTTTGTTCAGCCTACCAGAGGTAAGAGGCCCATTGAAAGCCCACAGTCGCACACTCCTCCATCCCCTAGCCCAACCAGTGGATCCCTCATTAATCTGCAATTGCTGAATCGTCCCTAGTCCCAGGCCGCCAAGCGCCCACCGGCTGCTGTTGTACCAGCCGTCGTCGGCCCCCGTGCCCCCGCCCGACCGTCGCCGGCCCCAACAGCCTCGCATCCCCGCCCGTCATCGCCAACCGGGAGCAGCGGAGCAGGCGAGCGACGACCTAAAGTTGTTGCTGCTCTGCAGTGCACTCTGTTGCGGTGCTACCAGCCCCGTGCTGCGAAAGTGTGAATCATGCGATGGCGGGAGGAGAGGAGGTCCACAAGGAGGGTGAGGATATGTGCCCCGTGCATCCTGTGTTTTTCTACTATTTTTTCATCCACTTATATAGTCTCTACTATAATGGACCAATCAAAATTATACTAGCTCCCCTCAGGAAAACGTCCTCCGCTGAGAGCCTCCTACCATTGTGTACCTAGAAAAATACACACAGAAATTCATCTCTATTAAAATCAAGGCTAATAAAACATCTAAAACAAATTCGATAGTCACGATTCGATGTGTAATGGCAGGCTTCTCACCTGCACCAGGCTTCTCACCCCGGCGCCCTACCCCTACACGGCGTCCTCAACTAACGACCTATGATCGAATCCCCAAATAAACGGGAAAAAAAACTTCGGCCTTGTTTAGATTGCAAGTTTTTTGAAGCCAAAAATTTTCATCCATAGTGGTTCAAAATCTGACATCCAAAGGGTGGAAAACTTTTCATAGCACTGTTTGCCCTGCCAAAGCATTAATGGACTAAAAGACACAAGTAGCACTATTAAATGCATTTGGAGGGCTGCTTGCTGCCAGGCTCATCCTTGCATGCGCATGCATGCAATGCATGCTGCCTGCTGCCTGCTCTTCCTTGCATGCTCTTGCATGCAAATCCATGCTGGGGAAACCTAAAATTATTACAACATTCAAATATCATGACAGTCCGAAAATCATTTTACAGTGCTCAAATATTACAATGCATTTACCCAAATATTACAGTCCTCAAATATTCCAGTCCTCACGCAACATTATTACAAGTCCAAGCCGCAATCAAACAATTACAACTCACAAGTTCTCAAACATACACATGTATCAATATCTATTCAACAGCCTGTTCGCAATGCTGTCACGAAAGGCATTCATCTGTTCACGATCTGCGCTATCAGGGGCAGGCTCTGTTTCTGGCTGATCAAGATAGGCTTCAGCCGGCACAAAGTTAACATGATGATCTAGGTGCTGGAAGTCCATATCAAATTGCCTACTCAACCTTATGAAGTTATGCAAAGCAATACAAGCAACTATAATCTGCGTTTGTGTTTGAGGAGGATAGGCAGGGATACTCAACAATATGCGCCACTTCATCTTCAAGATGCCAAAGGCCCTTTCAATCACATTCCTAAGAGATGAGTGTGCATAATTGAATATCTCATGTTTACCTCGAGGTTCTCCAGCGTTTTAAAAGTCTTGAATATGGTACTTCGTTCCCTTGTAAGGAGCAAGGTACCCGAGACGGTTTGGGTAGCCGGCATCCACCAAGTAAAACATCCCTACACCACCAAGTACCTGTAATTGTTAAATATTTCAATTAGAAATGTCAAATGTACTACCACCTAGTTGTCTACCTTCAGGTGGATGAGGGAAGTCATCCTTGAATGTTGTCATGGCATCCTCGAACACTCTTGTGTCATGGGCAGACCCTGGCCATCCCGCAAGGAGAAATGTAAAAATCATGTCGAAGTCGCAAGCAGCCATCACATTCTAAGTTGTGATGCCCTTGCGACACAAGTGCTGCACAAACTTATCTTGTGGCACCAAAACAGGGAAGTGGCTGCCATCTATAGCTCCTATGCACCTCTTGAATTCAGGATAGAACCGTCGGTTCGTCACCCTAGGATGCATTATACTATAGAACCGTCGGTTCGTCACCCTAGGATGCATTATACTAAATTCTGGGTCCACAGGTTTAATGATATCATCCCCAAGTGCAACAACACAGGGCAGCACTCTATAGAACATATTGTGGACTGTGCCTAGTGACCTCTCAAATCTGTCATCAGCTTGCCTATATGATTGTGGAGCACCAACCATTCAAAGGAACATACCTAAAGCCTCAATTGAGGTGGACTTTTTTGTGTCTTTGAGGTAGTACTTATCAGTCAACACCTTGTGCAGTCTATAGAACATATCTGGGGTCATTCTAAACATGTTGTAACATGCAGTTTCATTTGCTAGTTTTTGTTCTACCCAGTCCAGCCCAGTCATCTTTGGCACCCTATAGTCTGCCCTATTGTAGTACTTTTGCATGTGCATGGCATACTGGGACATACCATATACGATTACAGTTTCTTCTTCGATGTCATCAAAGAATAAGCTGAAGAAGTCCTCCTCCCACTGTTCATCATCATCGTCATCGTCATCCTCATCAACAACCGGAGCAGCAGGTTGAGCAGCCCCTACACACATGACACAAACAAATGAACACAAATCAGTTCTAATTCCAAGGGAACAAAATACACAGGGCAGCAGTACCTCAAATCCAACAGCACTGACTGTAGAAACAAACAGTATGGCTAAATTCAGACATCACAAGCGAACATCACAAATCACTTAGTTGTTGCCGAACACAACATACAAATGACAGACGTAGTTCAACCAACATGCATCACGGACTTAGTACACGATGTTCATGATACAAACACATGACAAATGCATTATTAAGAGGGTCTAGTTAACGATCCCAGCATAATGCTTAATGATGGCCATCCTTCCTTTTGCTTCTGACTTGATAAACATTCTCATAGCAGCTTCATTTTGGGTGATCATGAGGACACCAATCCACTGCCTCTCATTTTTCTCTGTTGCCCCTGCCTCTTTAGCCAGCTGTATCACTTGGTCAATGGTGTCCATTCTGTCATTCTTCTTCTTCTCTACAGCTTGATTCCTCTCATGCCAAATCTCCTTCAGCGCTTCGGTCCTGTTGTCTAGACTGACGGTCAAGTTCCTTATGCCTTCGTTCATCCTCACTGCTGGACTCCTGCCCCTCTTGCTGGGACTAGCAGCAGTGCTGCGGGTGCTGAGGCTGTTGTAGCTTCTCTTGCTCCCAGTGCTCTGAGGGCTATGGACGTCTTCGTCATCGTCACTGCTCACATACAGTGCCGCATTCCTGCGGCTAGGAGCATAAGCGGTTTCCCCTGTCACTGCTACGCCAAGGAACATGCGCTCCAAAAGGTCCATGTAGTCAGGCAGTGTACCCTTAAGTTTGTTGTCCTACAAAACAAGAATTACAAAAGAACTTGTTTAGAACACATGAGTACAACACAAAATTAGGTAAGCACAACATGATTACAAAACAGAATTAGGTTGTACCTTGTCGTTGGTTTTCCACCATTCAGTTGAAGCACTGATGGAGCCATCTGCATTGCGCCCCAAGCCTGTCTCCTTGTGATAGAGCTTCCGTAGGTCATTCCATTCCTTCTTTAGCTGGCGGACCCTACTCCCAAAGATGATGTTGTCATGAACTAATTCTGTCGCTTTGAAGTAACCCTCTGTCAGATTTTTCCAACCCCACTTCGACATCTGACCCCTAGGGCAATTCCCCTTGTCAATCTCATCAACGTACAACTGACAGAAAGTCCGGGTGTTTTGAGGACTCCACTGGGCCCTGCTAAGGGTACTCTGAAATGATGCATAAAGAAAAAACAACACATGGCATAGGTAAACAATATGACTAAACAATATGCCTATACAAGGACAGCAATGCATCCAATTTTAAAATAACTCCTTTTTTCCTTTTTACTATGGACACTATGAACTATTTCATGTGCTAAGACTACACTTTCGAGAATATACCTACTTTAGAAAAAAAATTTAAAACTACAGTTGATCAAACTTTTTGGTCTAAACTTCCTCATATTTCTAGGACCTTCCTCCTTACGAATCAGACTCATCATAGCAAAATTTAATCTATATAAATCAAGCTCACCCCTAAAGAAGTCATTGAACATGTTAACTAAGATTGATATTTGCATTGCTCTTTCTCACTGTTACATCCCCAGGATGCCTCCAGCAGACCCTTTAGCAGGCAGAAAAAAAAAACACTCAAAAGGTATCTGACCAGTCAAATACTATTTCTACTAGACCACAAGCACAGCACAACACAGCAATCGCATGGACAAAGAAACTCTGTGTACCGGGACATTAGTCGGAGGGATGTCCTCGTCGGCGGCGGCGGGCTGTGCTAGGCTGCGACGCACACCGGGCCTCCTGGAACCGCGAGCCGAGCCGCCTGCCTCATCACCATGAGGTCCCAGGGGCCGGGGACTGGAGGATCTCCTGGTAACGAGCCAAGCCCGGCCACGATTGGCTGGCGTTGAGGTCCAGGTCGCTGAACCCCAGGTGGCTAAGGGAGGGCGCGTTGCTGCCGAAGCCGTAGCCGAAGACGTTGCCGGAGTTGTTGCGGAAGCCAGTGTGGGCCACGGATCCCACGTACGGCGGTGCCTGGGACAGGAAGTCCCTGGTTTCGGAGCCGTCTCCGTAGCTAAAAGCGTTGTCGAAGGAGTCGTCGTTGAAGTCGTCGTCTTGATTAGCGCCGCCGTGGTACCCGTCCATCGCCGACAAGGAGGTCAAGGACACCCGATTTGGACGAAGGGAAGGTGGATCTGGACGTGGCCGGGCTAGATCTGGTGGAGGACTGAGCGGCGGAGCGGGAGACCGAGAGCGGCGGCGACGGAACTGGAGAGCGGCGGCGGCGGAAATGGAGACCGGCCTAGGGTTCGGGTGGAGAGGGAATGGATGGGGTGAGGGGCGTGGGGACGGGGTGGGCTGGATCAGGTGCTGGACTGAGCGGCGGCGGGGGAGACCGAGAGCGGCGGCGGTGGAAATGGAGAGCTAGCGACGGGGCGAGAGTGGCCTAGGGTTTTCCGAGGAGAGAGGGACTGGATACGGTTCAGGGTTTGCCGGCGGAGATGGATGGGTGAGGGACGCGTGGACGGGGCCGGGGTTGGGTTATACTGGGGATGCACGCAGCCCGAGGCAATGATTGGGCCGGGCCAAATTTGCACCGTGCAGGCCGAAATTTTTTCCACCGGCCGTTTAGATTCCAAATTCCAAAAGTTAGTTTTTTTTGCAATTTGGGCTGCATCTAAACGAGCCCTTCCTTCGGAAAAATATTTCCTTCGCGGCGGCCGCTTGCCCTGACGCTCCGCCAAACTGTCGTCGCGCCGCTGCACGCTGCTGTTCGAGGACGAATTCGATCTCCGGCACCTGCGATTCTTTTTTTTTCACCGATAAAAAATTTAGCGATCCGGCGGACATCTACAGCCGATGTGGGCATGGGGCTGCGTCGAGCGCGTGGCCGGTGGCCGCGGGTCTCCTCGGCGGCCCCTCGCCGGTGGCGGCCGCTAGAACACTGCCGTTGCCATCGGGGTCACGGCCGCCACAGACCTTGCGCTCATCGCCATCGTCGTCTCTTCCTGCAGGTTGGTCGGTCCCCGCATTCCCCACACCTTTCCCATCCGCAGTCAATGCGACTTTCATCTTTCTCGAGCCCCCTCGCAGCCACATCAGCGCCTCTCTCCTAGACGCACACGGTCTCCGATCTCGTGCAAGCCGCCATCGCGTCGCTGCGGGAGAGGCCGGCGTACCTGAGGGCACGAGAGAGACTCCTGCTCCTCAGCTTCAGCCCCGAGGACCAGGACCCGGACCAGGAGCTCGACGTCCTGCTTGCCGCTGCGGAGGCCACAAGGCGCGACGGAAGGGTGAGGTGATCAGCCATGGCTGGGATTAAGCAGAGGAGGAACGGGCGCGGCCGCAGGCTGCGTTCGCCGACAATGAAGCAGAGTCGGCGGGCCTCGTCAGGATGCCGGCCGTAGAGTGCGACGCGCAGCACAACTTGAGCCCGGTGTCCGTGCTTGAGGCGCCTAACGATTCATCCACCACCACCACCTCGTCTCCTTGGAAGCCCTGCTCGGCTACCTCAGGTTCGTCATGTGCTAGGTGAAGCAGTCTGTCAGAGATGCAGTTAATTTATCATATCATGCATGTATCCATCATGCTTTTCTTTGTACAAATTACTAAGTTCCATGCTTCCCTGTTCTCAAAAAACAAAGATTCATTCTTGTCTTCTCTGGAATTTCATAGATTGACATCTTATCTTAGCAATGCATTGTCCCTGACCAAACAGAAGCAAGCAACAAGCAACTTAAAAAGGGAGAAGGGAGTCAAAAGAAGGGCAAAAGAAGTGGCAGGTATCACTTTTGCCAATTATTATAATCTATGTTTGTACTTTATACTTGTTAATCCCCCATAGTCCAGACATAGGTCAGCTTAGTAAAGGCACTGATTCTTTTCTCATTTCATTCATCAGGAAAGAGCAATGATCAGTGGTATATAGGCACGTTCTGAAATTGCTCTTGCTCACTTTCTTAGAACGCTTGGCTATGCATAAACAATATAAGTAACTCTATTTATGCTATCCTTTCTCTATGGAATTCAGATACACTATTTAAGTACATGTGTATCATCTTAGAGCTTTGTTGTTGTTGATCGGTGGAAAAAAATAAAATATTTGGAAGGAATCGACCAAGATTGATTTGATTGCCATCTGTGTATTATAGGCTTCTGTGAAATGCATTGAGGCATGGTGTATTGGTGTTTATGTGTTATCGGATGTCAAACCATATATAATTGCTATTGGGTAATTAACCATGTTCCAGTTTTCATGAGTTTGGAGTTTGCAGGTTACCTTAGAATAATTTAATTTTTAGAGGTATACAAATTGTCATTTTACAAAAACTGGACTGATGCATTTTTCCTGGTAGAATTTTAGATGCACTAAGGGGATTGTGATATCCTGCTATAAGAATCTTTTTGGAAATTTAAGGCAGTTCACGATTAGCTTCTGTTGCAGGTCTGCTATGGTTTCTGCCTGAAGCAAGTATGGAGTGCAGTCTACAACTTAGCCATCAAATATTCTCCATGGAAATTTTACTTTTGTTTAGAATGTCTTCATGTAAATTTCAATTTTTGCTCAGAGTGTTATTATAATTGTCTATATAAAATTATCGAAATCACATTCATATTTGTGTTTCAGGTTGAAGGTGATGCCTATGAAAAACAAGGACATTGGACATAGAGGGAAGTGACAATAAGGACAGATACTGATGGAAGATTAGAGTGCTCGAAAATGCCTAGAGAACTATGATACAAGCCGAGCCTTAGTATGTAATTATGTTCGGTGTTTGAGAAATATAGTAGTGTGCCCGTGCTAACGCTATGGTTTGTATTTTACTGAGTGAGAAATACAACACTGAATAAGTTATATATAGTGTTGATCCACACTGCAGTGTGCAGTGTTGAGAACTTTATTATTATGACGGGCTTTGCTGTGGTACCATCAAATGACTGTGAGCCGTTCATTTGGTTAGATCGTGGGGCTAAAATCATCTATTACTTTCTAGGAGAAAATGTTAAATAAGTAAAATTTTAGATATAAAGATCTTTTTTAAATTTAATTGATGCATGCAAGATCTATTAGATATGATCAATCTTTTTATTTTTGCAACTTTGGATATAATATAATTTAATTAGAATAAACTAATTATTTTTATGCACTTGTTACTTATGAACGCAACATAACGTGCGTATATACCAACTTACATGCACATATATGAAACCCTATGTACGTATACAAAACTTTACGATAGCTACCTGTCTTATTAGGTGATCCTCTCAAATATATATGCAATATGACCGGTTTTTAATTTTAACGTAAAATATCATCAAGCTTTATACATGATGAACCCGCTAAAAAATTAATTCTGGTACCTTGGTGTTATTGGTGTACAATTTTAACCTTGTAACGTGATTAGGTTTATAGCATCATGTCATTAGAGTGATAGTTGTCATTTTAGTTTAGCCAAGGCAACCAGTAGCGGACCTAGGATTTTAGCATAGGTTATGCGGCCAAAAAAATTTTGTTATGCAATTCAGTAAACCATTTACAATTCGGTAAAACCATATTCAAATTCGGTAAAACCAAATACGTTAAATAACATGATAAGACTTAAATTCAATGATTAAGCTAGAAATGACAACAAATTTCGATATAAATTGTTTAAATGAAATGCAAATAGTTTGAAATGTAGTCATAGAAGAGACTTACAATATTACTTGTTTATCCGCCGCCTCAGTGACATGAATATGAATCATATGATGGACTAATGACCGGGTACCAATTATTGGTCTGTTGCTATTGAATGAATCATGAAGTGGAATAAAAAATCACTCACACACAAATAATAATTAAAACTATTTAAGTACACAAGTAAGAAGAAGAATATAAGAATAAGATTAATCTTAAACCTGCCGGCAGTGGCCGCTGTGCCGAAGTCGCCGCTGGCACCTGGCACAGTGGCAGTGGATCGTGAATCGTGATCGTAGAAGTCGCCGCTGTGCCGAAGTCGTCGCTGGCAGTAGCAGGCGGGCCGTTGGGCGTAGCCGCGTAGGCCTTCGGCAGTTCAGCGTCCTGCTTCGCCGTCGCCGTGGAGAGAGCGAGCGGCAGGCATTGGAGCCGCGCCTTGGCGGGCGGACGGCGTGGGCGCGTCCCGGCGTCCGGTGTCCGCGCTTGGCCGTGGCGGCGTCGGCGTTCCGGATGCGACCCAGCGCGGAGCCGCAGGCGGTTCCAATTCCTATCGAGATTCGAGACGACGAGAGACGAGAGGCACTGCGCGATGCCGCAGAAGCCGAACCGGGTGGCGTCGGGCGTGTACTAGGTACGTTTTTTCTTTTTTTACCAAAAAATTTATATTTTGTTACACTTACACCTAGACCCCAGGGTATGACGGGACCACCCGGCATACCCTGTGGGTCCGCCCCTGAAGGCAACCAAAAAAAAGGACGTGATGACAATAGCACAAAAGAAAGGGTGCAGCCATGCGCAAGAACAAGGAAGCGGCTGCATGCCCACTCATGTCTCGCATGATTAGAGGGGTTTGAGAAAATTTTTCCTTTTTAATTAATTAATTGATTTAAAAATCTAAAAAATTAATGGCTCAGATTTATTTGAGATATTACCTCATAGGAAGTAAGGAGGGTACGCATTGCCCAAGCTAAAAAATCAATGGCTCAGATTTATTTGAGATATTACCTCATAGGAAATAAGGAGGGTATCGTACCATTGCCCATAAGTATTTTCTGAATTATATACGTGATCATATACAATTGTGTGAAAGTTGAACTACGGAAAAAAATATAGTCATTTGGATGTTTTCATGTGCATTTCTGAAATGGAGCCGTGACGTTAGACGGGTACTGTACTAGCAGTAAAAAAAGAAAAGCAGTGTCACGTGAATATGGTGACTTTTTGGTTCATTTTCTCTTTGCAACTCGTCCTGTCTATAATTTTTTTGGGCTCCGATCCTCCTGCCCACCAGGCCATACGGTTTGCGGGCTGCCCGTTTTGTCTGCAGAAAAGGTCCATCCAAACCCACTGCGCTGCGCCGCCGCCACCTCTCTCCCGCGCGAGAAATTTCTCCTCCTTCCTCCAGGTATCTTGCGAAATCTCCAGTAATCCTTAGCTGCCACTGGTGAGTTTGTGCGTTCTGATTGATTTCTCGTTTGGTTTCGCTTCCTCGCATCCTTTCTGTTTCCCTGCCAATGTTCTTATCTTGTTCGTGCTTCTTGGGGAATCACAGTCCGCTGCTCGCCCGACCGGAGGGAGGCGGCGCGGCGATGGAGCACGGGTCGTTGACGGACTCGACCTCATCGACCTTCTCCATCATGGAGGAGGACCACACCCTCGCCAACTCCACCAGATTCGTCCTCAACCAGGAGTAAGTGAAGGCTTTCTTCTTCCCCTTCTTTGTCCAACCTCCAAAGAATCAGTATCTATTTGCTTGTTATCTGCGGATCGTTGTGATTATGCTGGCATAGTCCAATAGATGAAACAGAGCGTTCTTGGAGGAGGAACTGAGGAAGTATCCCTCTTTAGTTTGTTCATGGGTTTTTGCGATTTATAGGGGTTTTCCGTAACAGCTGATGGGAAGACGGTCAGTTATGGCTTAATTTTGAGGGTCTGTTGGTGTTTCTAGCTCGGTTGCATATCTAACGCCATTTTGATAAGAGCCACGAATAAGATTCTTGTAGATGACCATGGTCCATGGTTTTTTGTTGTCATCTTCTGGGATGATGCACTAGAAGTGTTAATCACCAGAATGTGATTTTAGCAAAATTGTTGCTACATTATTTCACTTCAATAGTTCAATTAGGTCGGCCTGTCCTTGTGGGTCATCACAATGAAACTTAGTTGGAAGGGAGAACTTCTGTTGTTGCCAGAATTTGATGTTTTTGGTTTTGGGATTCAGAAAGTAGGTCGATCTATCAGTGCGGATCATGATTATGAGACTTCGTCACTGCTCTCTTTAGATTATGTAGCTCCAGCAAACAACTGTTACCAGATGATGACAACAAAAGATGGTGCTCAGAGGATAAAACAAGCAGCAAAGTAGTAGGAACTTTAGTATGTATTTGTGATTCTGCAAACTGATCTTTATGGAGTAGTTATTGGTGGTAATATGATCATTTTGGTACATTTCTGGGTTACTAGAGGGATACTGTAATTTCTTCCTCTCCCTATCGCTAGCAACCACAAAACATTAGACTACTTTGAAAATTACCATTGTTCTGTTGATATGGTTGTCGATCATCAATTTACATTGGTTTGTGCTTGAACCAATTTTAGACCAGTTTTCAGTTAGCTTTACTGTGCTTTGCTTTATTCCATAATAAGTACACACCCTATTGAAGAGAACTGGACATCTCAATCAAGTCAGGTAACCTTAAAGCTTTACTGTTGCCCCTTTTTTCTTACATTGCCTAAGCACTAAGTCACTCTTAAAGCTTTACTTTCTTCTCATACATATAACAAGTCCTAATGCACTCTTAAAGCTTTAACATTTTTGTTTGATACACACACTAAGTCTCAAGGCAATGTTTAGGGCCTACTTGTTCTAGTTTAACTCTTAAAGCTTTAACGTTTTTGTTTGAATACACACTCTAGGTCTCAAGGCGATGTTTAGGGGCCCACTTGTTCAGGTTTAATGGTTTAACGTTTAGAAAATATATGATATGTACTTATGTAGATTATTATGTCAACTCCAAAGGACCATCCTCGCATATGATATCACTATCTTCATGCTAAAGCCATTTGTTGCATTAGAGTTTCTTGAGAAAAAAGTTGGCCTTGCAGACACTTGATGTGGATGCTAGAAATATTGTATATTGTGGAATCGAAGACTAATAATTCTGTATATATTGCATTATTATTGTCTTTACAGCCCAAGGGTAGCATTTTGTGGATATAGCATCCCTCATCCTGCTGAGAAGAAAGTCAACATAAGAGTCCAAACAACAGGTACCACAAAGTGGCATATTATCCTGACATTATGGCATTCCCTTTGGTCATTGCTGAATAAGTGAATATACTGTGAAGCTGTTGTATCGATTTGTTCTCCATTTAATGGTTGTTGAGTGAATTTGCAAGAATCACATTTCATTGTGCTCCTGGCTACTTCCTACAATAATCTAGTTGACTTGCACATACATAGATGTTTTATCACTTGTTCTAATACATAACTATTATTATGGTGCTGATGACGCACTGAATCATCTATCATGTAGGACGCTAAGATGTGTTTTGGGGAACTTGTTGAATGTTTCTTCCCAGAGACCACACATCTAATATTGATGCTACAATTTATGTTCAGTCAGCTCAGTCAGCTCGAGTGTTTGTTTCGAGTGTTTGATACTAAAATGCAACATTGATGCTACAATTTATGCTCAGTCAGCTCGGATGACTAAGCCATCTCATTCTCATTCCCACTAAGGCCTTGTTTAGTTTCCAAAAATTTTTGTCTTCCGTAGTAAAAGGGTATGTTTGGACACATGCATGGAGTACTAAATATAGACGAAAAAAAACTAATTGCACAGTTCTCGGGGAAATTGCGAGACGAATTTTTTAAGCCTAATTAGTCCATAAAAAGCCTTAAATGCTACAGTAACCCACATGTGCTAGTGACAGATTAATTAGTATCATTACATTCGTCTCGCAGTTTCCTGACGGGTTCTGTAATTTGTTTTTTATTAGTATCCGAAAGCCCCTCCTAACATCCTTCCGACACATCCGATATGACACCCAAAAATTTTCTTCTCTCCAACTAAACAAGGCCTAAATGACCACTCGACAGTTTTTTTTTTTTTTTTTGCTGCTCTAGTTCCTCAAAAGGGTGCTCACACTCCTGACGCATGTTTATATTGGCAGGAGATGCAGCAAAGGATGTACTGAAAGATGCTTTGCAGAATCTGATGATTATGTGCCAGCATGTCAGAGGGACACTGAACAACGCCGTGGCTAACCATAGAGCAAAAAATACTACTGCAGAAGAAATGGATGTTGACCGGAAATAGAATGAACGCAGTGTTCGTTGAGACCAACACAATATTCTATGGCTTTTAAGCTGATTTTGCTAAAATCTTGGTACTGAATATGCTCCAGTTTATTGCAATCATCTTAGCTTGCAAAGGTTGCTGCTTTGGGGAGTCAGGAAGCTCGGAGCTCAGTCATTGTTCAGAGTTGTCTGATGTAGGTGTAGTGGTTGTATTCATTGGCTTCCTTTTCTGTAACACTGAAACTCCTCCAGTTTATTGCATAATTACTTTGAGCAATATGTATTATTATGATGACCTAAACAATATTGTATTATGGTGAACTAAGTTTCCAAAAGGTTATGGACTAAACACGTACTCGAAAAGTCAGATTGATGCTCCAGCATCAAACTCTTCAACAAATATATTTGCAGTATTCTCGAATTTTGTAAAAGCCCCGACTAGTCATCTACCATGATGGTCTTTGACACACACAGCTAGAGAATATCATTGATCATCTACAGACTGAATTTTACATGCTGCCAATAAATTAAATCAACCATACCTCAGCACCGCTTGCATACAGAATATACAATTACGGGACCAAATTTTAACATCAACAAGAAATGTTGAGCAATTCACAGAATATTCATAGGAGACCAAGATCAAGGACAACCTGAAGTCTGAAGATCGCTAATACTTCATTTGCACTAGCTTATTGAGTACTGAGAAATAATAGCACAACATACAAAGGATGTGGCACATTTTAAAAGCAACTTACCTGATGCTGACTTGTGCTCCACATTCCGCTAATAACACAGAACTAATCCAAACATGGCTATGGTGCATGAAGCTCAGGAAAAAGCGGGGTAGTAACAGATTAGAACCCTAGCATGAGAAATGGTACAATGATGCTTGAAAAGCATCTAGCTAAAAAGAAACCCTAAACACCGCCGACTGGTCGAGCATCACCAATGGACGCGAGCTGAGGATGACCGCCAGGTGCATATCCCGAAATAATAAACATCAGATCCATAGCTATTAGCCTTTTCCGGTGTTATTCACGCAATCCAAGTGCACTTCTCCTTTCTTGGTGGAGATGACAGCCACACAGTGGTGGCAACTGAAAGAACCCACAAGAATGGAAGGATGAAAAGAACTAAGTACGAAGAGGCCCAGAGAGAGCATCCCGGCCCGAGTTGGGGTCTTTGTGTTTCAGAGACAAGTTGGCAAACTGCACATCAAGGTCTCTACTGTTACTACGAACAAGAGCAGGAACCTGTTGCTGCTGCTGTTGCTGTTGCTGATATAGGGACCTGAGACGACCAATTTCCCGCTCAAACATCTCCTGTTGAACTGCAAAATTGAGAAAGAATGTTCAAAGTTTTTCTTCTAATCAGAATAACAAAATCTTAGCAGGCATTCAGTATCAACAAAGCAATGCACTGCTTCTGACGTACTGAAAACTAACGAAAAGAAGATGCCTAGCTTCTGATTAGATACTTCCTCAGATCACAAATATAAGTTCTATAGGACATCGACAGGGTCTGAACTTTAACTGGCAGTAACTACAAAAATTTATTATCTTAAATGAAAAGAGTAAATATGTTATGAAAGTATTTTTCATAAGAAATCCTTAAATGCCAATCTTGTGTTATCAATTCATATAAAGTTTTAGATATTTATGCTTGGTGATCAAAGTTTGAAAAAAATTGACTTTGGACAACCCTAGATGGCCTTATATTTATGATTGGTAAAGTAGCAGACTGGCAGTTACTGAGGCACTCTTTAGCAGGGATTTTGTTAGGACTTCTCCACCGGCTTAATCAAAAGCCTTGGAAAATGTGCACACACAAGAATGGCTTATGAAGCCAAAACCAAGCCAAAAATGGTGAAGCCAAAGCCATTTTCACCTAGAAGCTGAAGACATAAAACCATGGCTTTTCCTGGCTTCACCGTTAGCCCTGCCAAACAGGGCCTTAGTCCCTTTTGACAAATGTAAGCCCATAGCCCCATAGGTTCTTGTTTTGTGGGCCAACTAAATTTCTAAGATACTATTTACTACTTGGCTGTTAAGCAGATATAGTAAGTCAACAATATAGAAGGGGTCTTATGAAATATACAGCCACTGGTATGTTGATTATGTAGTTAACTAGCAACATAGTGGAGGCCTAACAAAGTAATATACATGTATATATGAAACAGTCCAAGTAATTCCGTGACCTACTGCCTCAATTCAGCATGTATATTGGGCCATTGATATGCTAGCATGCAGATTGCAGAATTTCAGATGTTATTGATACCACCGTGCTTTTCCAAATTATACTAACAAATTTCTTTTCGCATCTTGGTAAAGGTTGGAAACTGGGTTAACCAAGTTTGACATGTCTAGGTAGTTTGGTTTCCAGCTTCTAGTTACAGGTTCCTTGGATATCTGAATGAATTAAATAATGAGTGATCTGTCAACTGATTTCACGACAAGTTAGTTAAAAACCAAAAATTTCCAGAATAGCTCTATTGAAGGTTCGACCACAGATGCAGGTACATGATACATGTCACTGAGAAAACAATTCAGTGCTAAGCCCTCACTAAAGTTAGGAGGGATATCCTCGTGTCTTTGGTCTTTTTTTGTTGCTTCAATTGAGAAGACATTGTTTCAAAAATTATTGATGGTCTTAGTAGATGCTTAAATGGTTAAACCCAATAAGAACCATTGTTAAATGTCCTCTTAAATGGGGATAAACCAAAAATAATGATAATGATAATCACAGCCACTATCTAGTTAAGTGAAAATTTTATTTGAATCAATGTCTCAACGTAGCATCTATCATTGACACATTATTAATATCTCAGGAAAACCTAATGCAAGTTACTGAAATGATTTGGATGGAGAGCACAATCTCGAGATAAAATAAAATAAAAATATTAGGGACAATACTTACAGCGTTTAATAAGTTGTTCCTGTGCTAGACTCTCGAGTCTTTGCTTCAAGGCTTTGTTTTCCAGGTCTAGCATAATATTCTGCTGGGTAAGGAACTCCATTTCAGCAGACACTTCTACCCCTTCTGACTGCATGATTTGAACATGAATATCTTTCCGTCACATATAATACCAAATTTAAAGAGAAATAAAAACCATTCACCGTGGTAAGCTCACTTGTAATGCCTGGACTCTGCCCTCAAGCTCTGCAATATACTGCAGCTTCCGGACACGGGACCTCTGAGCATATTGCCTGCAACCAATTGAAATGACACCTTAATGAAAACAAAAAAATGAGCAATCATTGTAATCTCAATAAATAGGATTGATTGAATACCATGATGCCCTAAATTAAATATTAAATTGTATGATTCCAAGTTTAAATTGAATATCTCTACATTACGATATCTTTACTTTCAAAGTGTAGATCAGGTCTGGCTCATTTTTCCAAGCATTATAGCTGACAAGGACACATCTGATTCCAGGATTTCTCAAGTTGCAAACTGGAAAGCTTGGGTAAGTTGTTTCTCATTTATGTTACCAGAGGAAAATTCTAAAGTACTACACATTGACCATGTGTGCGCACAAACCACAGGTTCACAGCACATGCACATAGGCCTGTTCAATACCAATTGTTCAGTAAGTTACAACACATATGGAATGAATATATAGCTCACACTATACTGTGCCCACAGTAACTGAATGGTCTGTGCAACCATACAGAAAAAACTTGAATAAAAAAACGCTGCTGACTTCATCACAACAATGATTGTTGTATTCTCAAGGTCAAGAAAAACATCAAATACCAATATATGCACTATTCTTAGTTTGAGCTATAATAAAATGTATATTTAAGGATCTTGTGCTTAAGGTTACAGTGAGATGTCTTGAGCTTTTCAGATTATTGTAGTAGCATTGTGCAAGTGTGAAACAATAATTCAAATTTAACAGTAACCAAACTCACTGTTTAGCACGCTTGTTGTCCGCCTCTGACTGTGCATGCTTCGGCAGCACACCCTCCTTGGCTCCAACCTTTTGATCATGGCCAGCATCATCAGGAGTTCTCTTGTCCATGCCATGGTCATGCTCCCTCGGCACGTTCGGTGGCCCATGATGCCCACCAACCTTATCTTTTGTGGGCATTGGCAGGCCACCACCATGCCTGAAACCCGCCGAATTTGGCATGCCTTGCTCCCACGGCCGGCCATGTGCCCTCCCAAACGAGGCCGGCTTGGCATAGTACTCCTGCACACCGCCCCACGGCGCAGGCTGCCCGCCTCCTCTCCCCATCCCCTCGAAGCCACTGGCGTAAGCACCGGCGGCACCAGCAGCTCCACTGTCAAACAGCGTGAACGAGTCGCTGGACGACCTGCGGTGCCCAGCCCGGCCGCCGCTCTGCCGCACCGCGGGCGTCTCGGGCTCGTTGAGCAGGTCGTCCAGCCACAGCGGCGGCTGCTCCTCGATGAAGCTCTCGGACGACGTGCGCTGGTGGTGGCCGTGCCGGTGGTGGTGCGCGGCGCCAACCTGTGGCCGCGCGATTGGCCCGCGGTCGGCGTACGGCGACGGCGCCGCCGTCGGGAAGGGGCTCCGCGGCGGTAGCAGCGCCTGCTTATGGAGCTTCGCGTTCGCCATCATCATGTGCTCAGAGCCACCAAACTGCGAAGGACAAACAGCTCATCTCAAACCGAAATCCAAGATTCGAGCAAATTCAACGCCAAACTAGCACGAGCTTGCATCCAATCCAGGAAGGCGGACTGAAGTTTCAGCAGTGAGCTGCCCACAAATCAGGGGCGAGCGCAGTATAGGAATTCTCTCCAAGAAAAAAATCGAATTTAGTGGGACGTAATTGGGTCAGATCCGAGTGCATATAGCTTGCAGGCGCCCGGTTCCGCACGGCAGGAATGGACGGGAAAGGGCGGCGTACCTGTGGACGATCGTCGCCCGCGAAGAGCCGATGAAGACCTCTCGTCCAGTCGCCGCCGCTGCCGCCTGGCGAGGAACGGGGACGCGAGCAGCTACGGATCGGATCGACAGAGGAGATACCTTTGGTTGGGGAAGAAAAAAATCTCCTGTTTCCGGATGATTTCAATTCAAATCGGATTTTCCTCGGAGCGGCGGAGGGTTCAAGAGAGGAAGGGGTGGGAGGAATGGAGAGGAGGAAATCGTAAAGTGGGTTGGGTAGGAGAAAATCAATAAATACACAGTATTCCGTTTCTTTTTTGTGGGGCGCACTCGTGTTTGGGGAAAATTCGGGAAAACGGTGGCCGTCGGATTTCGCGATCGGACGGTGGATGCGGTTGAGACGGATATTCTGTAGCGCGGGGATGCCGGTGCCCCGTACTAGTGGCGAGAGAAATGCTGTGGATACCAACGAGTATACACACGACGACTAAAAATAAAAATTGCGGCATCTAACAATAATAAGAAAAAATGAATGTTGGAGCCCTAGCATTATTTAAAAGAAGGATATGGACAGATTGGATACCGAAAATTGACTTTTTCAAGCTCTTGCAACAAAATAATATTCACTTTGTCCCAATATATATAAAGAGTTAGTTTGTCCTAAATCAAATTATACTATGTCTGCCTAAGTTTACAAGGAAAATGGTAATATTTATGAAATCAAGTGAGTGTCACTAGCCTAGCTTTAATGGGATTTCATGGGCATTAAGTAAGCTGACATGGTATAGTATAGATGAAGAGAGATTATGAAAGTTTTATAGGATGAAATAAGTTTTATAGAGATGAAACTTGTCTACATTGTTTCCAAATTATACTATGTCTGACTAAGTTTACAAGGAAAATGGTAATATTTATGAAATTAAACGAGCATCAATAGCCTAGCCTTAACGGGGTTTCATAGACATTAAGTAAGCTGACATGCTATAGTATAGATGAAAAGATATGATGAAATCTTTATGGTATGAAATGAGTTTCATAGGGATAAAACCATGTCTGCACCGTTTCTAACACATGATAGTCTTAGAAACTGGAATATAAAACCTCCACTGATACTATGGATATACCAATTTTAGAAATAAAACTAGAAACAACGCGTGGCGTTGCCGCGCGGCCTCATTGGATGGAAGCAGTTGTGTAGGAGCATAGATCAATTATTGATTAATTTTTTAGCATGCAAGGTGTCTAGCATTTTGAGGCAGTTTGTTATGGGTTTATGTTGCTACGGACCCCCTTTTTTAAAAACAATGTTTTATAATTTGGAGATTAGCGATTATTTGTAGGCGTAATAGAATACGCAGTAGGTGTCATGGAGTATTCATTTTTTTATAACAAAGAAGAGGCGGAAAATATTTAGATACGTTCTATATTTGTTTTAGTGTATTTATGAATTTTCTGAAATTTATTTGCAAAGGAAAAGGGTCTACTTTGTGTGTTTGTGAAAATGACCGTAGAGTACCCAAAAGGATTTTAATATTTAGGGTTTTTTGTGGTAGAATTATCGGAGTCGGAGGTAGGATGGATAAGGTATAGATTTTGTAAATTTATCGGCGAAATGCGAACGAGAAGAATCTAGAAATTTTTTTTATGACAGTGAAGAGGCAAAAAAATATTTAGGTACGTTCTAGGTTGCTCCTAGTTTATTTACGAGGTTGCTTCTAGTTTATTTATGTTTTTTTTGAAATTTTCTACAAACGAGAAGAAGTTATTTTGATGTTCCGGGTACGTTTCTCGTGTGCGCGTAGCAAAGATGCTTGAATAGTGGCAAACAGTTGTAAAAGTATATGAACAGTATATAAACAGTGACCACAGAAACGATTTTCGCGTGATTTGAGCCATCCGATCGAGATCCGATGGCCCAGGGTTTACAGGTGACGTGGCCATCGTCACATGCGCGAGCTTGGCTCGCGTTTAGATATATAGAGATAATATGTATTTTTTAAATTAGTTTTATATTTTCCACCTAACACGTGGTTTGCCGCCCCCCCCCCCCACATGTTTCCCATTAAAAAGAAAAAAGGGTTCAAATCCAACTCAACCCACTTGAAACCTCAAGCCAAATATACATGCTTACTTCATTTTGGAACCAACTTAAGATTATGGAGTCAAGGGTCACTTTGCAATGCCATATTGGATGCTACTCCCTCAATTTCAAATTGTTGGTCGTTTTGGATTTTTTAGATTCATAGTTATTTCTATACATATAGCAAAGAAAAATATGTATCTAGAAAAGTCAAAACAACTTATACTTTGGAACAAAGGGAGTATTTTATGTAGATGATCCATATATGGGTTAAAAAAACTCAACAGCCAGCACCACAAAAATCCACTTGTTGTTGGAACAAACCAGCCGTTGTTGGTACATGTAACGAAGCAAATAAATGTGTCCTTGTTTATCCCGTCACATTGTAGTAATTTTATTTTTATTTGGTAATAATTGTCCAAATATTGATTAATTCGGCTTAAAACATTAGTCTCGCAAAGTACAACAAAACTGTGCAATTAGTTTTTGATTTCATCTACATTTAGTACTCCATATATATACCGACATTTTAATATGATGGGAAATCTTCTTTTTGCATAGTGGAATTTAGGGTGAATTTGGTATCTAAACAAGGCCCGTATTGGGAGTGAGCAACCAGAAAACTGCCAGTGCCAACAGCATGACAGCTCAGCCTCAGCTCAGGGATCCAGCTGCATGCGACCACAGCATGATTCGGTGGTGCCCCGCTGTTTTTAATTCCGTATCTTTATTCTTCCTGATCTTGGATTTGTTCGCTTCGCGAAAAGTAGGTGAAAAGTTATTGTAGCATCTTTCGTTGTTATTTGCCAAAATTTGTCCAATCATGGACTAACTAGGCTCAAAAGATTCGTCCCGACATTTACAGACAAACTATGCAATTAGTTATCTTTTTTACCTACATTTAATGCTCTATGCATGCGTCAAAAGATTTGATGTGATAGATGTAAGAGAAAATATTTTGGGTTAGGATGGGGAACAAGGCCCTTGTTTTCTCTGTTCTTGTATCCTACAGATCGTCCGACTGGCCTCACTGGGGGAAAGACCAAAAAGAAGTTCATGTTGACAACAAAAGGGAGAACACACTACACTAAAAAAATGCCTGCACGATTGATGATGTGGAAACAATTCCACAATGTTTGTGCTTGCAACAAGTTGACAAACAGACACATACAAAAGGGTTTCAATTAGAAAAATAAGCACTACAATACAAAACATTAAATAGTTAACAAAGGCAGCAAAACAGGGCTCGCAGGAGTCCACTTGCAGGTATATTTACACGATTTATCTCAGCCACGTAAAGTGCCCCAAGATTTGTATAGATGTTACAATGATTAAAACCTACTATGAATCTACTACCATATACAGGTCGCCTCAATCAGTCACAATCCTTGATGGTGATAGTAGTAGTAATATAATTTACGTGCGTGTGCATATAAGAAAGACATTCTCTTACAGTGCAGTTGTTTGTGGTAGCATCTGAAAGAAAAGGTGCACAGCTAATGCTGATAAAAAGAAAAGAAAAAGGGATAAGCACCAGGTGCTATAGTTATCTATACAAAACTAGAATTACAACATTTTGTGGACGTTGTATATAGCTACAGAAGAAAAAAAAGAAATGAAAACCGCGCTATGTATTTATTTGGTAATATTAAATAATTAGTCTCTCCTTTGTTGTCTTGCCAATAATTACACATTGAATTACATAGTGAAGTGATGATTGAAATAAGAGTTTTGCTCGGGTGGGCCTCTTCATAAAATTTGCACGAATCTTGAAGCAGGCTGATAATAATTTTTAATTTAGGGTGTGTTTAGATGGTCCTGTAAAATTTTTGGAAGCACAGTAACTCTTTCGTTTGTATTTGTCAATTAGTGTCCAATCATGGATTAATTAGGTTCTAAAGATTTGTCTCGTGATTTACAACCAAACTGTGTAATTAGTTATTTTTTTATCTATATTTAATGCTCCATGCATGCGTCTCCAGATTCGATGTGACGGGGAATCTTGTAAAATTTTTGGAATTTTGAAGAAAGTGAACACACCCTTATTTTGTATTGGATCTGGTCTAGCTAGGCTCAGCCCTACCCATGTCCAAAGTCCAGCCCCTACCCATCCATTACTTTTGACGTGATCGTTCTGAAATCACAACAGACGGCAGTTTTCGTTTGGGTTCGGCTGTGTTTAAATCCTTCAAAGTTTTAAAAATTTTACAAGATTCTCCGTCACATCGAATTTTTGGACATATACATGGAGCATTAAATATAGATAAAAAAATAACTAATTACACAGTTTAGTTGTAAATCACAGGACGAATCTTTTGAGCCTAATTAGTTTATGATTGAACACTAATTATCAAATACAAATGAAAGAGTTGCTGTTCTTCCAAAAATTTTACATCACTGTCTAAACACAGCCGAACCCAGCATCGCGTGGGAATGGACGGCGGCGGCGCCGACCGAGCCTGCCTCCGCCGCATCACATCCCCGGCCCATACATTCCGGGTTCCATCCTCGACCGCTGGGCGCTGCCATGCTGCAGCCAGGTTTTTTTTTACCGACCGGTCATCCCAAATCGCCGGCCTCCGGTTCCGGTTTACCGGTAACCGGTCGGTAACCGGTCGAATTTGAATTTGAATTCAAACGCGCCTTCGGTTCGGTTTGTCACCGGTTTACCGGGCGGTTTGAAGCGGTAACCGCTCGGTTTAAGCGGTTTACCGCTCGGTTTGAGTTTGGAATTTTCTTTTTTCTTTTTTTTCAAACTTCTATACGTATAAATAAATACTAAACGAACTCGAATTTGAAAATTTTTTACACCATTGGCTTCTATAAATCATGAACTATTTTTAGGAATTTTTTCAGCATTTTTTGTTTTTTTTTCAAATTTTAAATTTGAATTTGGGGGCCTTAACGGGCCGGGACCGGGATTTTTTTCTTTTTTTTTAAACTTCTATACGTATAAATAAATACTAAATGAACTCAAATTTGAAAAATTTTTACATCATTGGCTTCTATAAATCATGAACTATTTTTAGGAATTTTTTCAGCATTTTTTTTCAAATTTTAAATTTGAATTTGGGGAATACCTAACCGGACCGAACTGAAACCGGTCTGGCCAGGTTAGGCCGGTAACCATGGTAAACCGCGGTTTACCGAGCGGTTTTTTTAACCCTGGCTGCAGCCCCTGCCTCCCCATCCCCGCGAGTTCCGTCGCCTCATACATGCAAATCTCTTCCCAGATTAAACTATCAGCCACATACGCGCAAATCCGTCGCCCACGCCTGGGCTGGTCTGGACTTGCTATACATGAGCATGGGTACGGTCGGGCCTTGATAATACCCACAAGATGAATTAAACTAAATTAAAAATGGCTGTTTTAAGATTCGTGCAGTTTCTAGAAAAGGGTCCACCGGAGCAAAACTCTCTTTGAATAAAACTTGCAGGCAGTTTTCCTGATGCAAACACTCCTATACTTCCCTTAATATTGGGTTGATCCACTGAAAAAGATTGTGTTTCTTTAGTCTGTAGCTTCAAACTTACAAATACAATGCAAAATGAGAGTAGCTCAGCTGGTTATGTTCCTTGTGGTGGAACTAACCCACCCGGGTTTAAGTCTCTGACTTGATACGAGTGCTCGTATTTCCTGGATTTATTCCAGGATTTAACAGCGCTATTCTTTCAATGTTATGCGACGTGCTCATCGACAGCGAGACGCCTGTGGTGACTTTGTCAATCTTGAGATTTGTCGGTCCTTGAGTGGGCGCTCGTGTATGTGCGCATCTGCATGTGTAGCTGGGTCTCGAGAAAAAAAAACTTACAAATACAATTTTCAGTAGGAAGCTGATCAACGCCCTGATGGTTCCATTTTTCTTTCCATATGAACCATCGCAATCAAACGAGATGTCACCATAGCACTACGTTGGCTCATCAGTGTCACAGCAATCAAACGATCTAGCTCAGTGACTCACTTAATCCTATCATCTGATCTGAATATTAGTTTCGCACATACTAGCCTCCAGATGTGGTGCATAGGATTTTGCATAGGATGTGGTATAGGATGTGGTGCTGGTGCAGGTTGCTGGATGCTCTGCTTTGCTCTTTACACGTGGAAGGGGCAGTGGATGGATTAGGCTATGACCCACTTCTGATAGGATTTCGAGTGTCATCTCGGACTGAATGAGCGGCAAGCCACCCCACCCAGCTCAGTGTTAGCTTTTCGTTCTTTGAGGGGCTGGTCCCATGATGAGCTAAAAATACTCCCTCCGTCCATTTATCTCATTCATCTAAGCAATTTTTTTTTCTAAAAGTCTTCTTTGTATTAGTCTGGGATCACGGGTTTGACTTCTCGTACGTGCTGTGCATTTGGTGCTCATTGGCTGCTCCTTGTCTGCATTTATTGCTCCTTAGTTGCTCATCAGCTGCGACTCCTTAACTGCTTCTTGCCTTAAAAGCAAATCGACGTTGTTTACTGCTCCTTGATCATTGCGCCGAAGGCTAATACGGTGGAGATAAATGGACGGAAGGAGTAAATTGCAATTTTGCAATATTTAAGGATAATAGGTTTTTTTTGCAAAAGGAAAACACAAATATCAACTTGATGTATAGTACTAGAAAATATTAATAAAATTTTCTTTCATAAAAAAAGGAATTTATTGATGTTACCTAAGGAGGATCAGTTAGACTAATTTTAGGAAATGTTGAGGTAGTTAGATACTGTAGATATTGTAGAAATCATCATTTTGCAAGGGCGGCGGCGGCAGCGAGGCTCCTATAACAGAACCGTCCAAATTATAAGAGCACAAGTATAAAAACAATCACCGAAGTGATCAAATTCTCACACTTGAGCCCATATAACTCCGGTAGTCCAATGAAATCACGAGGGATTTCAAACCAACCAACATACAAGCCAAGATCGTAGTGATTCAACATAACAAGTCATATGTTACATCCATTTCTCAAGTAAATCAATATACATCGGAGTTCAACATAGTTATTACAACTTACATTGAAAAGTAGCGGAAGCAAAGTAATTTAAAACTAACATTATTCTTATTTCAAATACATGCCAGTACCACGGTCGACTTCCAACAAAAGCATTAGAGATAAAGTAAATAAGAAGGATCATGCCCGTGATCACACTCCGCCACAAAGGCAGGAGTCAACCAACTATTACAGCCACCATGATACATCACAATCTGCAACAAGTGGGGATAAAACCCTGAGTACGAGAAGATACTCAGCTAGACTTACCCGCTAGAAACCAGAAATAAAGTGACACCAAGGATCATGTAAGGCTGATATAAAGTAGGCTGGCTTGACAACATTTTGCATAAAAGCTTAATACAGATAAGTAATCATTAATGCTTAAGCATCAAGTTAATCATCACTAACCTATCATCTATATTAGCACCTGTACTAGAGCACTCACTTTATTAGGAGCAAACAATATTAACCATAGCAGGTATAAATTGAGGCAATCTTTCCATCGTTATCCAATTAACCATCCGTTCAATTTAATGGAATCTACGTTGCCGTTGCTCAAGTCAAGTGCTCACTAACCGGGAGCGACGGCGATTCGAATCGAATTCCTATCCAACTGGAGGGGTATTTCTAACACTCACCGCGCAGGCCCCTGCCAGGGTCGCACAAGCCACCTTTTCATATGATTCAGAAATCGCGGGTCCGAATGATGTCGCGACCCCAAGGGCGACACTCTGCCAGGTGATAGGGACTCTAACCCCCCCTTGGTCTCACACCAATGTCCCCAAGCACATCCTTTCTCTCCTCCAAGAAGCAACCTACCATTCGATTCCCGGCCTGAATCACATTACTCGGCTTCACGGTCGGAACGACTTATCCGGCCAACTAAGTGTTAGACTGCGTTCAACATGACTCAAGGACGTATAACGAATCGGTCCTTAAACGACTCAGACGGGGATAGATTCACACCCAAGACCTCCATGTCTTGTCGCTTCACTATCATCATCCCGCCCGGTCTCATTTCATTTTATTAACACATGGTTCCTTTCCACGATAGCAAATATAGCCAACCGTGTCATATATGAATATCTCTATATCTCGCAGGTGACAGGAAATCACCTGACTTCTACCGCTTAAAGCAGGGCTAAGCATCTACTCGATCCTAATCTATGTAGGATTCAAAGATTCATATATCTGGACAAGGAATGATATAATGCAGCAAGGGTTTCCAACCAACTCCTATCACTTAATGCAACAATACTTATAACATATATAGAATTAATTGCTTTAAAGATAGGAGGCTTATAATGCTCCGGGGCTTGCCTGGGATCCGACTCAAGTTAGAGTATGTCAGATGAATTCACTTGGCGAGCATCCTCCCATCTAGCACTTGTCCGATCCTTCTATCTTCGGGATGGATCCACCAAACACCGTCTTCGGGTTTGGCTCCAACGCCACATCCTTCGCACGTTTCTGCTAGCGTACCTATATGAGATGTAACCATGCACATGTGTGAATGCATAGAAGTGCAATAACTATAGCAATCATGCAAGCATACCCAAGTTCTAATAAACACCTAGAGCTAATTAAATTAACTACCCTCAAAGGTATAAGTCACACTTAACAATATACAAGCAAACAACTATAATTGGAATTTATTAATTTCTGGATAAGCAAACAGTAACTTCATAATTCAATCATATCTGGAGTTTTATAAATCCAATTGACTTAAAATAAGACATTATGGAAAGCCTATGAAATTCTCTACACTTCATTTATAATCATCACAGCATGATTCCAAAGTATAATATGTCGAATTTACACAAACACAGAAACTGGTCTAACAAGACAGAGAGCAAGCAATTCTGTAACCCAACTTTCAATAGCTATAACTCCTAAACCACATGGCCAAATACCAGCAAATTTTAACAAAAGCTAGATATATAAATTATCTACAATTTTTGTATAAACAAGTTTCACAACAAAGCACATTATCATGAAGAACTTTGCCAAGTTTCCAGATCTGTCTAGAAACTTTATTTGCAAGAAATAATTATTAACTTATGTTGCAAACATATAATTGGACAAAACCAACTTTACCAACATTTCACACATGACTAATGAACACCAGAAAACATAGTGTCCAGTGCTAGATAAATTCTTTTAATGCATTTTCTTAATTTATTTAGATCATTAGGTGGAATTATGACCACATCATAAAGATATTCAATAAATTCTACCAAAATTACAGGGGTCTACAAATGCTCTCAAAAGTCTACTGTCCAAATTTCAATCCATTTGGGCAAGTATATCAACCTCTATGAAAAAGACAAATAGCTATTGCAATAAATCATGTGAGAGCAAGTTAAACCTAAAACTCAATATTTTCTGTGAACACATGGCCATAGAATGAACTAACACAAAGAGCAACATCATAATAAGGTGATGGAACAATATTTTCTATTTTATCATTTATATATTATTTATAAGCTATTTATTAAGCCATAAACAAGTTAACTCAATAACTTGAGCATACAGTAAGCAATGGCCATGAATTTTATACCATAGTACATTCATAGCATGACAAGCCTGCCCTAAAAATTTCACATCAATTGGAGCAACACAACTCAAGATATAATTTGACAAGCAATATAAATGCAGATTTCCTTATTTATCAAGGTCACAACAAAACCTTAAGAAAACAGTGAACAAATAGTGTGTTTGATATTTTTCCTAGAAAGTACATGTCATCACAAAATTAACAAAACAAGAATCACCATTTTTGGGTTACTAAAACTCAAGATATGGCTCTGGTCAAGTTTATAAGCATTTTTGGAGCATTTTTAAAGCTGAAATAAAGACATTAGAAAACTTCTACAAACATGTAACATATTATGACTCCACTGCATAGATATTTTCTCAAGGTTTCCAAAAAGTCCACATTTGCTATTTTTGGAATTACCTAGCATGAACTATGGAATTTAGAAGATTTACACAAAATCTACAATTCAAAATCAGCATTTCCTAACCCTGACTAAATTTGCTAGGCGCACCCAAACATACACCCAAACTCTGTCACCACTTAACCGACATGCGGGACCCGTTGCCTAGATGGCCCCACCTATCATCCCCAGAGAAAGAATAAAGAGAGAGAGTCGATCCTCTTCTTCCTCCGGCCGACGAGGAAAACAGAGGAGGCGACGGTGGCTTGCCTGCCGGCCGACCTCCGGCTAGCCGGGCGGCGCTCCTATGGCGAGCGATGGCGGCAGAGCATCACCATGCCCGTCCGCACCCATGGGTGGTCGCAATGTGGCGGGAGATGGTCGGTAGGTGACTGGCCATGGGAGCAGCCGGCTCACCCGCGGCGGCTAGCAGTAGGCCGGTTCCGGTGGCTGCAATGGCCAAGGAAACGGCGGGCGAGCATCAGGGGGCTTATGCGCTCTCGTGGGTAGTCGCGCCTCGCACCGTGGTGGTCTGACGTGGCCCGGCCACGGGCGCCGGTGGCTCCCCTCCGAGCGGCACGGTGACGGTGGCGCTCCGGTAGCTAGAGTTGACGAGCGCACGGCACCTGGAGCGGAGAGCATCATGGCTACGCGGGGCAAAGCACGACGAGGTGGAGATGGTGGCCTTGGTGCAGAGCTGTGGAGTGCTTGGTGTGGAGGGATGACGGCGGCCATGGGACTCGGCCCGGCCGTCCATGGCGGAATTGGTCGCATCCTGCGCGAGCGAGCGCCAGAGAGCGAGGAAGGGGCTCAGACATCTACCCTTGAGGGCGCAGAGGCGCAGGGCACGCGTCCAGGGAGGTGGAGCGCGTGGCAGCTGCGCTCGGCCATGGTGGGGGCGCAAACTCGTGCATGGTCGCCACGAGGCAAAATGTCGAGCACGTGGCGGGCGCGGTTCAGCCCGACTTCGGATCCAATTTCAGCATATTCCAGCGAGATTCGGAATAGACGCCCTATACAAAAGATCTTCACCTTTATCTGGTCTACCAACTAGATTAAGGGTGATAGGCCATTAGAGCAACATATTAGGAGGTAATTAGGCTCCAAAGTCGACACTGTCAGCGACTTGATAGTGATTAAGCTTTGCTCGGTTTTCACTAGTTTTGAGATGCCAAACTTGATCCAACTAATTCCAACTTTTTACATGTTCTTCTCCAAGGAATATACTCCAACTTTTATATTTGGCTCAACTTAAGTTGCTTAACAAAAATTGGAGAACGCGGAATGCCAACGTATCGATGTCGAAAGGTAACAAAGTAAACTTTTGCTGTTTTCGGAACTATTTTTGAAGATCCAAATGAACTCCAAACTTGATGAGACCTAATTCATTGGATCCATCATGAAAAGTACTTCAACTCCTAGTAAGGATTTAAATTGAGCTACCACACAGTTTTAGAAGATACAATTGCATGAACATGGCAACTTTCTGCTGTCAATCCAGGACCTAGAATATTCTAAGTGTTGGGAAACAGCCCTAAACTTGGCTTGTGGTCCCTTTTTGAGTATGTTCCACACATTTTCATGACTTGACTCTTAAACAAAGTTTATTTCTTATAAAATTCTCTACAACTTTGTAAAAGGGTGCTCAGTCATGTAGAACTTCTAGGTCACACTTTTGAAATGGTCAAACAAAAGGGTTCTAGGGTCCATACATGGTCAACCATCACTTAGAAGCACATTTAGGCAAAATGATCAACATGAACATTGTTCCATTAAGTGTCCTAAGTGTAGTTAAGGTATTGTAGAGTCCAAACATACACACCACCATAGGTTGCACAAAAGTGTAGGCCTCACATTCACTGAAACATAGAAGTCACTATAATTGTAGTGCTTGTTTCATGGCCATATCTCAATTGTTTCATGTGTTTGCTTCAAGGTATATGCTACACATGTTTCACTAGGTTGTTCCACATGTGTCCAAGATGTGTTGCACATGTTGCATTTGTATGTTGCATAGACACTAGTTCCCATGGGATGTAAGGCATGTTTCAGTTATAATCCAAACAAGCATACAACTTATCATTTCATGTGACTTTTTTATTCCAAACTTCATGAAACTTTTCCAGGGATCAATATAGATAGTTATTGACATGGGACAAGTGAAGATACTTTGATAACAAAACTCAAACATATATCTTTTAATTGAGCCTATATGTAAGCAAGGGTGCAATATCCAAGTTTAGGTTAGGGTTTATTTTCATAGGTTTGACTTTGGCATCGTCATCTCCACTAATCTGTCATGTTTGAGCTCAAACCCACTACTTAATTGGTGATAAACACCTGGGGTGTTACAGCTCCCCCCTTCTCTTCCTGCATCCTTACCTCCCCGCGCTTGTGCTTTGAAGGACGGCCACCATCCTCAATTCCGGTGGTCGAGGTGCGGTTCCAGTGGCTGGGCGTGCGGATCTGGTGGCCGGGAGAGCGAATCCGGTGGCCATGGGCGTGGAAGTGGCAGCGGCGGTGCTGGCACGGTTGCCAGCGCGAGTGCGGCGGCGAGGCTACGGCAGCGGCGCGGGCTCATGCGCCAGCGCAACCGTAATGGGACGGACCTTGCGCGGGCTCGTGCATGGTGGTGCAGACACAAGCTGTGACACGGGCGTGGGCTCCAGCATCTGTGTGGGCGCGACGACTTCTGTGCCTACTTGTGCCCCACCTCGTCGCCCTGCAAGACCGTGGATCGGTGCCACGAGGCTCGGGCTCATCTAGATCTGGGCTCCATGTGGTGGTACCTGTCGGTGGCTGGGGTACGGCGTTGGCAAGGCTGCTGGGCTAGGGATGCCTCGTTCCATCCTGGGGCGACCTGTGGTGATTGGCACTGGTCAGGATGACAGCGGTCCTCGACGACTGACGCTGCATCAGCTTGTGCTGTTTTGGCAGTGGTTGTTTGTTGCAGCAACATTAGCTTGTCCATGGCGGCTATCTGCAGTCATAGCCACGGCGACTGGTCTCGCTTAGCAACGGCCATTTTCGGCAGGGTTGCGGTGGCTCCTTTGGATGGTGAGGCATGGTGGATACGTTGGTGGCAACTCTACAGGACTACTACCAACCATGGTGTCATAGTGGAAGGTCTTGGCTGCGGCGTCCAGTGCAAGTGGACAGTGGTGTGGCAAGCTTTCTCCGGTGGGCGACCTTCACTTGTTGGTATTTGTTTGGTTGGCTGCAGTCCATTTCGACCAGCGCGGTTGTGACTGGCCACGCATGCCTATGGCCAGCTCGCTACCGCTGTGACAACCAACGGATGGCGGCTCGTTGAAGATGGTTGCTCGTGCAGGAATGTTCGTGGCATATCTAGAAGCTTGAGGGATAACGACATGCAACAAAGCCGGCGTTACCCTTTGCATGGTGCATGAACAAGATGTGACTTCCCACGGTGGTTGGTGCTAGGTAGGATGGAGGTGGCCTTTGGTGGCTGGCGTGGCGTGCCAGTGACCTCGTCGGTACCACAACGATCTCCTACTAGCACCGGCTTGTTGCGGTTCTTGGCTACACCAAGTCACATTGTGGTTGGTTGGGGCTTGGGCACGGGGGTTGTCGGGCGAAGGCCCTGCTAGGCCCTTGGTTGTGGCCGACAATGGTGGCGCTTTTGGCATCACGTCCCTTGTTGGAGGCATTCTTGCGAGACCCCTTTACCCTCTAGGAGTTTGGTTGAAAAATCGTAGTTCTCCCGTTAGCGTTGATGACATCTGCGGATGTCATTTCCCTCCTTGGAGGCATCGCTGTGGAAAACATACTCCCCCCTCTAGTTCGCTTGTTCTCTGTGGTGTGCAAGGTGGCGTGTGATGATTGTTGCTTCTGAGGTTCACTGGTGCGGTGCTTCCGTGTGGTGGTTGTCATGTTGTTGTCTCCTTCGTGAGGGTTTTGTTTTTATTTTTGTTTTAATTAATTTTTGTAAAACTTTTTCTCTATTAATACATACCTGGCAGCCTCTTATCGTTGGTTCTTCGAAAAAGAATTTGATTGTAACAGTTTGAACACAAATAGCTGTATCTGTGTTAGCGTGGTTTGAAATTAGGATCTACTAATCAGTTCTAGATGGACAATTGAACAATCTTCATGCCCAATCCAGTGTAATCGTTAAAGAGTTTAATAAGACAAAGCATATATCGATCCTGGGACATTTCACGTCCCTCTACCTATATACAATGTCCACGATACTCTATTGTGGAATAAATCCGCATACATATCTGCAAATATGCATGTGTAATGATGAGAGGACAACCAATATTTGCTGCAGCCGTTCTGGAAGGCGCTTTTCAGGACAGTTGGTTTGGAGCACTCAAGTTTGGCGTTAGGTCTTAGCCCAAAGCGATTGTGATGCCGTTTTCAGCCCACATCACGCCCAGGCACCCAGCTCTCTGTTTCTTGGTTTTGCATTGCATGCCCTGTCTGTATGTCCTTGGGAGCTTCACACAAGTGCACTAGTTATGTTCTAGTTGCTGTCAGTTGCAGGGTGTCAATCACAAATGTTGACTTCCGTTACCGGGAGCCATTTTTTTCTTTTCTTCAAGAAGGATGTTTCTGAATTCTGAAGAGTCGTATGGATTGTCCGCCTGTACCTGTCTATCCGTGGATTTGCCATATATATACATGACAAATACGTAGCAAATTGTGGACTCTGCATTTTATAAGGGGAGTGTTATGCATCGAAAAGCTACACTGAAAATCGTTTTTTTATTTGATGCATACGGGCCTTGTTCCCTGGATTTGTGTAGTCATGTACAGTTTGTTTAGCGGTGTTTTTTTATCCTTTTCTATTTGTTTGTGATCTTCCAAGATCTCGTATTTTCCTGAATTTATTCCAGAATTTAACGGCGCTATACTTTCAGTGGTAGACGACGTCCCCGCGAGACGCTAATGGTGACTTCGTGAATTTTAAGGTCTACCGGCTCAGTCCTTCGGAGGTACTCATATGGGCAAGGTTTGCGTACGTGTGTTCATAGGAATGAGTGTGCGTAAGTTATGGGCGTATACGTTATACTGTGTAGTTTTTTTTTAAAAAAAAAAGATCACTAGCTTGTATTCTCAATTTATTTGTTTCTTTTTTAAACAATTATTTGAAATACATCACGGAGACCTGGCTCTTAGATCACCCTTTTCAGTTTCCATTTTTTTCACAGCATGATGTACCATCCAAATTACATCCTCCCGGGTTGTGATTTCCTTTTGGGTGGGGGATGCGAGTAGGATATGAATGATTATCATCTTTTCAAAAAAAGAAAAGAGAGAGAATAATTTGAGTCCATGGACCAAAAAAAAACAGTGGCACTCTCAATGTACTCCCTGGGGAAAAAAATAGTGGCAGTGCTTGTGTCTCGTGGTAGTGCGGCTGAAATTTCCCACGACGTTGCTGTCAGTCCGCAAGAGGGCACTGTGGAAAACAAGTGCAACGAACAGCGACATAACCGCTTGATTAACAGATTAAGACCGTGCATTTTTCTCGAAAGAAAAAGGCACTGCAATCCTCTTTTAAAAGTCACAATGAACTAGCGATTAAATATGTGTGCTGTGATTAAATATAGAATAGAATTCTACGTTTGCTTGGCTTCATTATTATAGGTTGCTTCTGTAGTATTGTTTCAAACTTTTCATATTTCATCAAGATTGTGATTAGTTTTAGAGAATGTCTCAGATTTCTTCTTGGTTAATGTTGTCAATGAGGTGAGCTCGGGTGCTAAGCTCGATGAAGCTCGAGCTCTGAAATTTGTGGTTGAGCTCAATCTATTGTTTCAAACTTTTCACGTTTCATCAAGGTTGTGATTAGTTTTAGAGAATGTCTCAGATTTCTTCTTGGTTAATGTTGTCAATGAGGTGAGCTCGGGTGCTAAGCTCGATGAAGCTCGAGCTCTGAAATTTGTGGTTGAGCTCAATCTCACCCATAAGCTTTCCTTTCTTTAATTTTTTTAAGGGTACCTAATCCACACGAGTTGATCGGAAAACATGAATTGCATGGGCTGGATTCTGGGAGCCCAATGTGACAGAGCCCACTCAAAAATAAAAGGATGTCTTGGGTTGTTCTTTGCCCGTAGAGTGCACGTTTGTTTTAGGCTATTCTTCGGCCCAAAAGTAGCATTTTTTGGTTGGCCCATGTGTATAATGATGATTTCTTGTAACATGATATTCCTCCGTAGAGTGCTACCTTTTTGTTTCTAATAAATGAAAAATCATGTATATAATTATCTGCCAACAATCCTTGCTTAAGCTGTCCGGTAGTGCAAACTTTTTTCTTCAGTTTTATTAAGTCTTTGCTTTGGTGGAAGAGCTCAAGACTCAAGATGACACCTCAAACAAGGAAGAAGCACTTCACAAAAGAGGTGTCATCAAAAGTTATTATCAAGCTCTTCACATGCGAAATGTGGTGTGCTACGGATGACGAGATCTATACTGTAATTGATCACTTCGAATTACACTTGGTCCAGCCAGTAAAACATCCCCCTGAGAGCCTTCAACCACTGTGTACCCAGAAAATTACACAGGAATCTTGCACCATCAAAATCAATGGCTAATAAAACACCTAGAGCAAATCTGACAGCTACGATTCGATGTTTGATGCGAGGCTTCTCACCCGCGCCCTCCGCTACATCGCGCCAGGCTTCCCTCCGCAACCAGCCCCCCACGACCACACTCCTCCCACCACGGTTCGATCCCCTTGCACCCATCTTTTTTTCTCCGGGAAAAAATGAGACATCCGACTCCTCTCCGCTTGAGTGACACGAGCTGCACGCCTCTCGACATCCGCCGCCACCACCTTGGTCCTACGCTGGCGGCCACCTTCGGCTCGCCGGCTAGTGATGGGCGGATCTGGTTCCCCTCTACCTCCCCCCGCCTTCTTCTTCTTCCTTATACCTCGGAGTGCATGCGAGGGGCCAGCACTGCTGCTAGGGTTTCGGCGACGAAGAAGCGGTGGCGTGCTGCTGGAGGTGAGCGGGACGTTCGCAGTGACGTCGCCGGCGGCCATGACGAGGGCGTCGCCGTGGATGGGGATCTCCGATTGAGGGGCGGTGGCGGCAGTGGTCAATGGGTGGCGCGCAGAAGCCAGAGTAGCGAGAGCCGCGGATTCACGTACCGCGACATCTCTGGTGACCGGCGCTGCTCTCCTCCAGGCCCCGCCCCCGATCCGCGATCGCGCACGCGCTCTACACGCCCCGCCGCCCCACGATGCCGATGGAGCATCAGAGCAGGACGCTAGTATTGGTCAGCATTTCTGAATTTTTTTGTGTTTTCATTCAGGGATTTCACAATACCAGACACGTGAAGGGAGAAGGAAGAAGGGGAAATCCAATTTGGAGGTCTCAACAGTTACAGAGGTGATCGTAGTTTGTGCTTGTTTTGTTATCCTTTCATGTTATTGTTGCATAGGAGATTTATGTGTACTTTCTATAAGTCTATGTGATGTGGTTTGTGGTGTTAGCGAGGGACCTATTCAAGTCTGAGGTTCCAGAGCTCGATTTCTTGTCGGTAAGAGTAAGATGTAGCCTAACAGATTTGCATGTACTGCTATGCACGTAGACAGAGTCTAATAGATTTGTCGTTAACCAGATCAGCTCAATATTAGTTCACAGCCTAATAAGACCTTCTGAATTTGAATTGATAATGAAAAAAAGTGGTTGATTGGTTTATTCCAAATTTGCTTTAACTATTAGTTCACAGCTTGGGAATTTTAATGATCCCTTGCCCTCAATGTATCGAACAGTTATGCAAGTTTCTCTTGTGGGTACCCATGACAAAGTATTTGGTAAGATCATTCCTTAACTTGGGACTGCTTTTGTACATTAGAGAGGATGTTAGAAACTCAGAGCTTCCTGTGTTTTCATCCTTTAAAGAAAGACAAGGAGTTGTTTTTGACTATGAAGGATGTGCCCCTTGCCATTTGTTTTACTATTATTGGCTTCCTGTGTTTTCATCCTTTAAAGAAAGCTGAGGTAGGCAACACCAATTTCTGCTTTGCTTTGCCCTAAAAATTTGACTATCAGTTGTCTTTCTTCCTTTCATTGTTTAATGGTTACTGTATTGCGAATATGAAATGCTTGGTGAAATGTAAATGCCATACGAAGAGTATATGTAATATAGATCACCTTACAGGAGTAAAAAATAGAAAAGTATATGTAATATAGATCACCTTACAGGAGCGAGGAGCGAGGAGGTGTCGTTGTGGCAGATGCCGGTGTCGAGAACCGGTGTTATGTGGACAAGCTAGACCTGAGAGTCATGGTCGTGTGCCGGACAAGAGCTAGAAGGCGTCATCATGCGTGGATTTCAGGCAGGAGGACCAGGTGATGCTCTCTCACCCACTCTGCTAGGATGCTTATTTTAAGAAGGATTAATTTGTGGTGGCCTAATAAGGTTCATAGATGGATTACTTAAATATGTAAATGGTAATATGAACACCCAACACATGAGATAGAGAATGGTGATTGTACCTGTGGTCTCAATTTTTCCCTAAATTTCTTTTGCCTTGCTCACCTTTTTGTCTGAAATTTTGAACTTGCTTACCTTTTTTACAACATATGCGAATATCTTTCCATGTTCCAACTGTCTTTACCTGCATAATGAAGCAAGATAATAGTGTTATCTTTACCTGCATAATGATAAGATGCTTCTCGGTCCATTCTGTTGCCCTCATTATCTCTCCCTCTCCTCTCTGTCAAATCTCAATCTCCCTCACCGTCTCTCTCGCAGATCCACGGCAGGCGGACTGGATCCGGCGTTGCCCTCTCCAACCCTGATCTGATATTGGATCATCCTCTCCCAATGGTCGGCGCATGATCTGGCGAGGCAGGGATTGCAGGGTGGACAGCTCCAATGGCGATGGCGATGGTCTGCATTCGGTGGCGTCCCCATGTGCGTGTAGGTAATGTGTTTGATGTGATTCGTTACAACACAGACGCAATCAGTTCTTAGCTTGTGTAAAATGTTTCACCGGACAGAGAATCGTAAGTATAAAATATTTTAGGTGTTTTTAGGAATCACTTTGTGGCTAATGAGTGTGTGTGTTGGCGAGAACGACCATGGTAATTGGCAGTGCCCAACAGGCTGTTGAGCGGCGACTGTGGGGGTCCAATCGCACCCATCTGACCTGTGTTTTTGTTGGGATTGTGTTACAAGCTATGTGTCGTACGTGGTTTGCAGGGCCTACTTGGAGCTCTCATCACTGGGAAGCATTCGCCTGTGCTGGCGCCCAGCAAGGACCTCACCTTCATTTACCTGCTGCCCCATATCATATTGGTGTTTGTGCAAGTGACAGTATTTACTATCTACCATTATTCTGGTTCTATTATTTATTATATAGTTTGAATATATTACTTATTTTTTCTCTACTCATAGTAAATAAAAATAAAACAAAGAAAGAAGTTGAGTTGGGTGACACATTTATTGATTGAGAATTTTGCTACAGTTTTAATAAGAATGGTAGTTGAAGAGAGCTCTTTCGGCCTGCCTTTGCATTATGAACCTTAATAAGAATGCTATTGTTTGAGACTCGGTTTGCACTTTCAGCAGGTGTTAAGCCAAGATGAGACACGCTCCTTTTCCAGTTTGGTGTTTGGCACTAAAGTTTACATTATGATGCTAATGGCTTATTTATCTTACATTACATGCTAGCAAAAGTGAGCACCTTGCACTATCAACCCCTGTAGATATATTTCTGTATTGCTCTCTCTCAGATATGTGCTATGCGGATATCTGCATATATGCTGACTTACCAAAGAGTGACTGTAAAAGCAAGAATGGATGAATATGCTATATCTTAGGAATACAACCTAAGCAGCATTGGTTGGCACAGAAAGAAGCAAAAGCATGGATGCCGAAGGACCTTAATTTGTCAAGGTAGCGTGGGTTTTATAATATCATGAACCTTTATAATTGATGCCTTTTGGTTATTTGATTTGCACCGTAGCGTTAGCACCGGCAATAAACTGTTGTTCACAGTTCCACATACATGCTCTAATTTCATCTGTTAGATCTACTTCTCACAGTCCATATACTTGCTGCTCTATCAGAAATTTGTAGTGATTCCTATTTTTTCTGTATCCAGGATACCTGCAAGTTCATTGAGGAGGAAGGACCCTGTCAAGTCCTCCCAATCGAACGGACATGTAATTTCTTCAACTCTGATCTTCAGTTATTTCTCTTCTTCCTATTACATTCATTTTTGCTATAGTTTACAAAACTTTCAGAGATATCACATCATGCCATGCTGTATCCTCTGCCTTCATCCCATGAAAAGGTAATTATTTTCCTTGTACCCAACTTCTTAATCTTTGTCTCTTACCCAAGATAAATCAGGAACAGAAAATTAGCTAACTACTTTGCTATACTATGATTTATGTCCCGGCATTATGTGATATCAATATCAACATGGTCAATGTTAGCCCGGGTTGCTCCTACTATATTTCAGAGGACAAAGAAAGTTAAGAGGTTATGTAGATTCATTTTTTCTTTTTCTTTGTGTTCTGATTTGCTTGCTTAGATTTTTTTCACAAGGGATACATATATGTAATCAAGATATTATTTGTGTTAGCTGTAATGTTGATGAAAGAACCATTTTACTGGGTTTAATATAGGCTAGTGTGTAACCTATGAGGCCGGTGCATGTTTTATATTTAGCCTAGAATTAACTAGGAATTTAATGTGGCCGTAGCGTTAGCACAAGCAATATATCATCTTCTTAGTAACTGAACATTCTTTGTCACCATACACATTGTGGTGTCTGCTAAAAATCGGCATGATTGTGGTGTCTTACAGTTGGCATGATTAAGTTACTAAATGTATCTTTCTCTGCAGTTTCCCAGATACTTGAGCTTTGTGAAAGGTGTAATTGACTCAAATGATCTTCCTCTCAATGTTTCTCATGAGATCCTTCAAGAAAGTAGAATTGTAAGTTCCCAATAAATAATTCTCATATAGTCCATTTGATTAATACTTCCTCTATTTTTTAATGTTATATTTAGAACAAGCTAATTTCATTCTTCAATGCAACATAGCTGCATCCATCCGCAATTATTTGGACCATCTCATGCTTGCTAGCTGCAGAGAAGATTTTGGTAGAAAGATGCTTCGCACACACCTTGCTGTTGCCATGGCAATCACTGGCACCAAGACATACTTATTTAGGCCTCTGTATCTAGGGTACAAAGACTATTGGCACAAAATATACTTATTGTAGTTCTAACCCTTTGAGTGTGTCCTATGAAGTTATCAATGTATTTCAAATGAGATCAGTGCTAATATATATCTAACTCTATGTAGCATTGTTTTTAGTGAATCTTAAACATACCACATCTACGCTTTGTTACCGATGTGCCGATGTGTATATCATCTTTCAAATGTTTGATTTGTACTACCGGAAGGTCGCCATAGCGTTAGCACGGAAAAGAAAATATCATCGCTTGGTTATCATGTGTATCCCTGAAATGAAGCCATGGCGTTAGCACGGACACTGTACTAGTAAGGAAAAATGTACTTTGGTCTTTCGAGGCAATTTCTATTATTTCTTTCTTTCCTTTTCAATTGTTTAATCTCCACACACATAGGTAGACGCTCAAAATGAGGGCGATGACTTCAACTTCAAATGAGGAGGGTAAATACACATTGTAGCAAAAAGGAGGTGTAGAATCACAATTAGTTGACACAAAAAGTGCATGCACACCATTACTCTCTCTCTCTAGAAAATTACTTCATACTCCCTCCATCCCTTAATATCTGTCGCTTTACGCTTCCCGAGAAATAACTTTAATTAAATATATATTAAAAAATATTAATATTTATGGTATATAATTAGTATCATTAGAAAGATCTTTGAATCTAGTTTTTTAATAAATTTATTTGGAAATACAAAGGTTACATGCATTTTATATAAATCAAGTCAAACTTGCGGGCACAAAAACCGAAAACGACACTTAATTGGGGAGAGAGAGAGTTACCTATAACCACGTATCCGTATAACATCATTTGACATAGCTTATCTTAAACCAACTTGGAAGGAGACGATGATCCCCTATCAATGCGGCTTTGCAGAATCTTGTTGCCCTCCTGTCTGCAATGTCATGCTCACCTGGCCCCCACCATACGTCCTGACCTCTCATGGATGCAAACACGATGCCCGGTGGGGTGAGGATGAAAGTGAGCTTTAGTTGCCACCTGCCCCTAAATAATTCTAGGCGCAGACGATAAAATCTAGGTGTACTTGGAGGATTGTCCAAATTACTCGTTATGGAAAACTTGACATGTGCTTTGTGGACGACAACGAAGCATGCACATGTGTAATGGCGAGGTGTGAACGGTCATCCCCTACGCTCAGTGAGATGGTATAGTGTGAAAAAGAAAAAGAAGGATGTGAGAGCACCTCCAGTGTGATAAAAAAAGCAAACTGAGGACAAAACGAACTAAGAACACTGTAATGTGCGACCGTGGCTGTTGACTCTAAATCGACTTAGATACATCGAATCGAAGAGAATAAAATAAGGCTTCAGTTGCTTGCATGCAAGTATCTAACCATATCTACTAAGGCATTGTTTAATTTGTGGGTGAAAAGTTTTTAGGTGTCACATCAGATGTTTTATAGGATGTCGGAAGAGTTTGAATATTAATAAAAAAAATTAATTACATAACTCGCCTGAAAACTAATCAGCACATTATTACTGTAGCAAGTATGGTTAATTAGGGACTAATTAGACTTAAAAGATTCGTCTCGTGGTTTTCATGCAAACTGTGCAATTAGTTTTTTATCTACATTTTAATGCTTCATGCATGTGTCTAAACATTCGATGTGATGGAGTGAAAAGTTTTTGGGTGAAAATTAAACAGGGTCTAAAGTCGTGGAAACGGCAGCCTCCACCCCTCCTCACATATCACTGTTACCAGCACAGTAAAATAGTAACCGGTCCTGCAAACAGTACCCAGCCAGTATGAACAGTACGTACCTGTTGCAACAGTAAACCGTAACAGTACGGGTTTCACTGTCCCAAAATACCTGCTAGTGCACATTAACTGATCCATCACTGTAGCACATACCCATTACTGTTTTGCAGTTTTCTTTTTCTCTTCTTCTCCTTCACCTTCAATTAAAAAAAACCGCCTGTACTTTGCGCGGGTCCTGCTAGTTGTATACAATAATAGAACACTAATATATGGAGAACAAAATATAGTTGTTTTTTGTTTGTTTACTCTAACACGACTCCTCATTTCATTGGTTTGTTTAGACTTGAAATATGTACGATTCTGACATTAAGAGTCTGTTTGGTACAACTCAACTTCTCTGGTGAATCAACTTTTCTTGGCTTCGACTCGAAAAGCAGCTCTGCTAGTAGAGCTAAATCTGTTTTGGTGAACCGTTTAGTAAAACAGCTTCTCTTAGTACACAAAATAGTGAAATACCGATAATACCCTTATCTTTTTTTTTCTCCATTTCATCTATTTTCCTTCTCTATTTCCTTTCCTTATTCGCTCCTTCCCTTATCCGCACACACTGTCTCTATTACCTGGACACACCATGCTTGCAGGTCGCAACTCCCTTCGTCTCGCCCCTATCGTCGACGAGTTCGCCACCACCTCGGCCTCAGCGACCCGCCTGCCCACGGCCCGTCCTAGGCGACACGCCCACTGCGTCGGCCTCCACTCTCGCGGCCCCACGCCGGCCTCCACTTCTCGACCCCCGCGCTAGCTCCAGCTCCGGCAGCCCTGCAGCGCTCTGCCCTCGCGCCGGCTCCAGCTCTGGTGGCCCCGTGGGCGTCCACCCCGTGTTGCCCTCCAACTCCCGCGCCTTGATGGCCCCGCGGTCCTCTACCCCCGCTGGCTCAAGCTCTAGCGGCCCTACAGCGCTTCGCCCTCGCGCCGACTCTAGCTCCGGCGGCCCCATGGCCATCCACCCCCGCACTGGCTCTGGCATTGTCCTAGGGGCAAATCCGCCCATAGCCAAGCTAGGACCCACAACTGCGTTAGTAGAAGTTAGGCAAAGCTACAATTTTTAGGGGGCGTTTGGAACAAGGGATTTTTGAAGGAAAATCGCAGGAACCTAGAAACAAAGGAAAGGAAGTGAACCTGGGCGTGTGGAACACAGGAAATATCAATTCATTTCCTCTATTTTACTGTAGTTGGATGCTGGTTTCACGGGAAATAAAAAATCTGTTGGGATCTCTTGGTTTTCTTTCCTTTGCGTATGTCCAATGCACTGCCTGTAATCTGTAAAGAAGAGGAAAGAAGGGAGCGTAAACAGTTGTCAGTGACCCAAACATTCCAGCTAACGCAATTGAAACTGCATGCTGCTATTCTTTTTTTTCTTTTGCCCTTGGTACCCATCAAAGATTTCTATAATTTTAATTCCTGTGTTCAAGCACTTTTCCAACGTTTTTTATCCTCCGTCTTGTCATCTCATCCCGATCATGTGTTTTTTCTTTTCCCGTGTTTTCCATTCCTCTCCATTCAGGCCCTTACATTCTTCTCTCCCTCCTCCCTACTCTCAAAACTCCGTACGAGCACTTCATTCTGGGTGAGGGAGCGTGACCGTGTTTTCTTTTTTCTTTTTTTTGGAAAAAATAGAGAAAATTTGTGATTTCACTCTGATAAACCGCGGGGCCTTCCCGGATGGGGAGCCCCGCCACGTCACCCCGAAATCTTTCGGCCGCTCGATCCCGTAATCGACGCTTCAGAATCACTTCCCCGTCATCTACAGTACTCCGGTAAAAATATCTCCTCCTCCTCCTCTCTCCCCCCCTCGTCACTTCTCTTCCTCTCCCTCCCTCTTCCTCCCGATCTCTCCCGAAACGGACAGGGCGGCGGCGCGAGCGCACCTCGACGGTGCCCGGACCTCGGCGCGGCGACGGCCGCCCTCGCGGGTGCCACGTCGGCGGGCCCCTCCCCCTCCCCCTCCGGCTCCTTCCTCCCTTGCGGGTGCCACACCGGCCGCCCCCTCCCACTCCGCCTCCTTCCTCCCTCTCTCTGCCTCTCTCTCCCCATGCGGCGGTGCATCCAGGCGGATAGAGCGAGGCGGCGGCGCACCGGCCGGCCAGCGGCGCCTCTCTCTCTGTCCCCTTCTCCCTCTCTCCAGATCTGCGGCCGCACCACTCGGGCCCCCGTGGTGGCTAGCCTCCGGCGCGCTGGCGTGGTCACGCCCCGGCGGTGGCCGCAGCCGCCTCCCCCCCTTGGGCCGCGAGCGCCGGCGGATCCCCGCTGCGTACGGCCATGTAGGCGGCGGTACCCTGCGCGGCACGCCAACGCGAGAGCGCCCGGTCCGGCACGGCGCCGGCGGAGAAGAGCTCTCCTTCCCTTGCATGATTTTTCACTGCATGTCAGATTTGGAGGGGGAATCTTGGTCACACGAGGCAAATCAACAAGGGCAGTTCAGTTTGGACCTAGATCTATTTTTATCCCCTTGTCTTACCAATTTCCATACTACTAAGAATTGTTTTGCGTTTTGTAGGTTGTGTCCTGCTCGGTTTGGTTGGATCTTGAGAGCACACAATTATTGTGCCATGGATCTGAGCATGTGACCTTCTACACTGCAGTCCTGATGGTTTCTGGTTTGTTGTCTGCATTTTTGGTCACCTGCAATGATGAATAAACTTTTCTCTTGCTGTTACATTTTACTCTGAGGGAATGGGCTAGTGCGGTGATGATTATTATAGTGTTTGGTGCAATGATCATGAGCTATCTTTCCTTGTCTACATCTCTTCCTTCTTTCTCATGACTAATGAGGCAATACTCATGAGCTATGATGATTCTTCCTTCGTTTGACATCTCTCTACTATGTCCATTACTGAGGAAATGATCATAGGCTGTTAAGTTCTATTTTCTGCCATCTCTTTGTGCCTGTTCCGTGCCAATTTAGGCGATTGTCAATTGGTTGTTCCTGATTTTTAATGCAGCTCTTGCTACCTGTTCTAATTTGTGTGGTTTGGTGACACCAATGAGGGGTAATATTTATTGCCTATTTAGTCGTGGACTATGCGGCTGCGACTTTCTCTTTGTTATGAGATCGGTCTCTGATGACACTGCCTGTGATGATTTCCTCCTTTGTGCACTCTGATGATTGCCTTTCGTGCTTGCTTATGATCGTTGCCTGTGATGTCAATACACACGATTGTGCAATCTGAGCTTGTGTTTACTGCCTGTGAACTGATAGATATATTCTTGTTCTTTGTAGCCTTGTGATCATTGTTTGTGATCGTTGCTTTCTGACGTCAATTTTTATACCGTTGATTCTGAGCACATGCCCTATTCCCAATAATTACATTGCCAAGCCTTTTTTTTTCTGCTCCTTTGAGTTCTCGGTACAATTAAATTATGTGCACTGTTGTTTTGTGACCTCAGGTGGAATGCCTGCATGCCTGAAGAAGAAACACAACAAAGGTCGTTGTTTTCTTGCTTTGGAAGTTCATCTAATATAATCGTACAATATAACATGGAGTGCATTCTTTTTACTAATTGCCTTCCTCAGTTTCAAGGTGAATGAATGTTAATAGTTTTGAGATTCTTTTCCAGTTTTCTGTTAAACTTTTTTTAAAATTCTTTTATCACTTTTCACATGACTCATACGACACCTGAATCTTCAAGCCTATAAATTGTACATCTGGAAGAGGTTGCAAATGGTTGCTACAGATTTTCCTACATTTCAACCGGTTGCCAAATGCTAGATGATAAGCATGTCATAGTTGTATATTTGTGTTATTAGTCATGCTCATTATTTATCATTCCATGGCTATACAAAAGTTAATTCTTCTCTAGCGAGGTCCTTCCATTGCAAAAGTGTCTGCTCGATATTGTGTGCATCATAAACTAAGAAAAAAGTCAATTGCTTCATTTTTCCTGTTGTGCTGGTGATTGGAGTTTTAAGCCTCCTGCAAAATATGTTATCTGCTTTATGTAGCATTATTTATCATGAGATTCATTTTCTAATGCAGAATAACTACAGTGCTGTGATCTAGGGACAACATGAGGTACAGCTGTTTATGCAGGCTTAGATTTTCTTCAAGAATAATCTCATCTAGGCCTTTCAACTGCACTTTTTAAGCTTTTACATAATGCTTACTGTGATATGGGTTATAAGAAGTTTATGCAGCCTTAGATTTCACTGACAACTCCTAATTTACACACATTTAATTTATTGTCATGATTGTGCACTGCATACTTCAAGTTTTAACTAATGCTTCATGTATTAGGTTTCTCACTGGGTCCTTCTACAATTTACAGCGCCAGCAAGACTTCCTTTCTCTGGTAAAATGCTTACTGTTAATCTATCGCCGTTTGTATGAATATGAGCCCTGTTTTTTTACTTAAGCATTCGCAGTGGTCTCTATGCAATGGCCTGCACCCTGCCTGAGATCTCCATAAATTGTTTGCTTTGCTTTCTTATGTCAAACCATAAAATTAGTGTTCTTTCTTTAACTGAAGTAATCTTTTTTGGTAGGCACCAACTGTACCTGCTATTGCCACTTATTTCTGTGAATGTTCTCCTTCTATGCTGAATGGCGAGCCTCAAGCTGTGAACTTACCTATAGTCTCTTCCTCTATTGGTGAATGCAGGACTAAGCTTTGCATAAGTAAGTTCATATAGACACTGCTTAAAATGTACAACACATGTTAATGTGCTGCTACGTGTTATACCTATTGTTCTTCATAGAGGGAGCCATTCTGTTTAGTTTTTCCTATGTTTTTAGCTGCTACTAGGCATGGATATGTTCCAAAAAAAATTCTCATATTCCGCACTTAACTGTTCCTGTTGCTGCATCAGATATTACCATATGTTGACATATTGCCTTTCTACATTTAGTTGACCATTCTACAACCATTCCAAGGAAAAAAAAAGTGTTTCCTTTATGTCTGATCCCTTCAATTGATTTTTTTATGCGCAACTGTACATACTTTATTACTACAATAATTTTGATTGTTGCCCTCTTCAGGTGTGCGGTTGCAAGATGCGACTCCATATCTTCAATTTCGGAATGCACAATGTTTACTGTTGCCTTCTCATTTTTCTTTCATTTTTCTTTTGTATGTAGTCAATTCATGGTAAACATCTTATAGATACAAGACTTTTTTTTTTGCTTCTTTTGATTGGCAATTCTTTCCTTATCTCGCATCTTTTCTACTCAGTGCTTATTTTTCAATGTGTCCTGTTGGTGCCTTCTTTTTTTTTTGAGGGACTGTTGGTGCCTTCTTATGCAACACATGTAGATGGTTGCTAGCCCGCGCAGGTGCGCGGGGCTTCCTACTAGTACCAAAAAGTGCGGCTGTCACCTGGTCTGCCTACGCCCATGCACCGCCTTCTGTTGCAAACTCCTTTTCCGCCTTGTTTAGATCCCAACTCGGGTGGCCGAATTTGCACAGTGCCACCCCGAGCACTGTAGTACTTTTGTTGTTTTGTAGTAATAATTGTTCAAATTTTAATTAATTAGGCTTAAAATGTTCGTCTCGCAATGTACAATAAAACTGTGCAATTAGTTTTTGATTTCATCTACATTTAGTACTCCATACATATGCCGACATTTTGATGTGATGAGGAATCTTCTTTTTACATAGTGAAATTTAAGGTGAATTTGGGAACTTAACAAGGCCTTCCTGTCGTTGCCGTCATCATTCCCTCGAGCTGGACCCACTGGCGCCCGTAGGATCCACGCCACGTGGAGGGCGCAGAGGCGCACGTGGTGCACCGAGTTCATCTGGGCATCTCATAAATCCCCCGCCCTCTCCTGACCACGAGCCACTGCTGTTCCCCTCGACCCGATTCGGTTCGGACCCCAGCTTCCCCCCTCGTCTCGTCCGTCCGCCCGTCGCATGGCGGCTCCCAAACCCTAACCCGCAGATCCCTCCCCCATCCCCTGCTTCCGCTCCGAACGCCCCGCCTCGCCGCCGCCGGTCGTCGTCTCCCGCCGCCGTACCCGTCGCCGCGGCGTCAAGGGTCCGCTCCGCTCCGCTGCACCCCGCGGGGAGAAAGGGGGGCGGGCCTCGGCGACCTCCGCCCGCCCGCCGCGCGAGGTAGGGTCCCGACCATCCCGCTGTGTGTGTGTGTGTTTTTTTTAACCCGGGGAGAGGTGGTCCCGCTAGCTCAGCGCGCCGAGGGTTCTTGGACTGGGTCCCGCGAGGCTCCGGGAGAGCACGGGCGTGGGGAATTGGGCGCGTGCTCGCGAACCCTAGCTGGTTCCGTGTGTGTGCTCCTTGCGGCGGCTCGCTTTGCTCGGCGTGCGGTGTTTGGGCTAATTATTGTTTCTCTATCCGCTTCTAATGATTGCCTGGGACGCCTCCATATTTGGGGTTCCCCATGCTTGCGGGTGTTCACACAACACAAGGGTTGACCGGCACGTGCTGTCCTCGCACTAATTCTTCGAATGCATGCCAGTTTATTTGCTTCGGGTAGCTTGGGATATCTCTAATACTCAATTCTTTTTCCACATAAGTGTCTGAGTATACCATTTTCTCGTCGCATTAATTCTTCGAATGCATGCCAGTTTATTTGCTTCTGGTAGATTGGGATATCTCTAATACTCTTTCTTTCTCCACATAAGGGTCTGAGTACACCATTTTCTCGCCGCACTAATTCTTTGAATGCATGCCAGTTTATTTGCTTCTGGTTGCTTGGGACATCTTTAATACGCATTGTTTCTCCACATAAGTGCCTGAGTACACCATTTTCTGTTAGGTGCAAGTCCAACCGAACTGATTGCAGAATATATGAAGTAGCGGGCGTTGAATGACCTTCTCTATGGATATGGATTTGAACGCATCGCCGGTGCCTGACGATGATGAGCAGCAGCCTTACGATGAGCCAGTGGAGGTTGAGTATGCTCAGGAGGAACATGTTGAATCTGCTGTCGCAACATTGCGCCGGGTACGCAACTGTCTTCATTGGTGCTTATGTTCATTCCATGTACTGTGCCCTTGTCATATCTGTTCCTGGATCTTACTAATGATCGCTGATTAGTTATGATAAATTTTGTTTAGTACCCACGTTTACCTTTGCTGGGTTGACATTATTAGCTGAAGGAAATGGCCTCCAGAAAGTGAGGGAAGCTCTTAACTATATATATCTTAAATATGTGGACAATTTGTAATTTTAATGTGCTCGGGAATAGTGAACTATACATTGGATTTGTTGTAGAACCATGACTTTGAAGTTCAATATGTTTCCTTGTTGAAGGGTGATTTACTTTGACTGCCTTTATGTTGCATACATGCTGGTATGCATGCATTGTTTATCTATGTGCCAGAAGGGCCTTGCGGCTTTTTAAACAGTTCATTTTAGTTTTCTTTTTATATCAAGCCTGCAAGCTTGGTTTATCGATGTTAACCATACCTTCTATGTGATCTTGCTGTTTTTGACAGGAGCGTGAAGAGAGACGCAAGAGACTAAAGAGAGAGCATCAGGATGATGGGTCAAGGCTACATTCCCAGCAGATTAGGAATGATTATGCTCCTCAACCCAAAAGGCATAGTCGCTTTAAAGAGGCACCTCAGGGTACGAAGTATTGGGCAATTTTCTGAATAGTTTGGGTTACTGATACATTCCACCTTGTGTTCCCCCTGCTTTTTCATTATTCTTGTCTTCCACTATCCTTTTTCCAATGTGGATTCTATATATAATATCTTGGTGCGATTTCAGGCTGGTTGGACTGTCCTGCATTTGGGGAGCCAATAGATAAAATCATACCATCTAAAGTTCCTCTGGATGAAACATTCAATGAGTCAGTGCCTCCTGGGAAGCGATACTCCTCAAAGCAACTAGTTAACAAACAAAGAAAAGCTGGCCGCGAAGTAAGTATTGCTTGCTTGTTTTTATGGACTATACTGTAATCCCTCCTACTACTATACTAATTATCATGTGAAGGTAGTCTCGTTTTCTATTTAACATTTGTTGTACACAGAAATTTGGTTCATTGACATCATTCTGCCCGTAGAAATGAGTTCTTTTCTTGTCTACAACCCTAGTCTTCTGAAAAGAAGAAGTGTTAGGTGGCATTTATTTCCTAATCAGCACTGGGTGGGCTAGATGGTCATGTATGCTAGATGGAGGGTGGTTCTTAGTTGTCTGGTACCACATAGGTGTGTTAGGAACCCACCTTTTTGGAGCAATGTGCAACTGTTTTTTTTTGTCTTCTCTTGTGTATTCTCATGCCAGCAGCGCGCAGCAAATCATCCTTCCATTTCCTTGTCTTTGCCCTACAATGATATTTCTCCTGCACAGATATACCATCTTTGCATACTCTGAGATCCTTCCAAATGTTTCCAGTGCCATCAATCCATCATCGCCTTTGATGCCCCTGAATAGCAAAAGAAGGCAAAAGGGTGAATTCATCTGTACTAACATAAACCAGAACAATTAGTTCTTTGTGGTGCGCACTCCAAGGTTATGTTCTCCAGTTGATTTTGAACCAGTGTTTTAATGCGTTGGCCTAGTTGCTACCTAGGTGAGAAAGTGTTAAAGCCAAAAGAATGGAGGGACTGCAGGAGAAATAAATACAATGAGGGGAACCAGCAGACTGCTCTCCCTCCGCATTTCCCATCCTCGCTGGCTCCAGTCCAGTTACTGGCTGATCTCTCCATCCGCTCTGGGAGGGATCGGTGGTGGAGCTCTATCTAGATAGGAGTAGGCCAGTATAGAGGGAGGGGTGATTCAGGGGCGTGCGGGTTACAGAGCTCTGTAGGTGCTTGTGGGCAGTGGGGCTCATCATTCTTGCTGTGCTTTGTTACGCTTGGTTGTGGGTTGTGGGTGGTGTCGAGGATTGGGAGGCGGCATCCAGTGGATGACATAGATAGCTAGGGCATATGAGGTGACGGTGGAGGGTATGGGTGCTTGGATATGGCTTTAGTTGATTATTAGTCGCTGATTGCTCGTGGTTGTGGCTCATCGGTGCTCCTATTTAGTCCTGATATTCACGATCATCCCCTTTGCCCAGACACCCCTGCATAAATAGTGGCATGTATTCCATATGCACATAGCTGGCAAATCACTTAGGCTTATGGTATCAGTAGGTGGGGTTTGTGAAATTTCGTATATAGTGAAAATATTGTTTCATCATCGTTTTTCTTTGTTATGCCATTTATTATGTGCATTGGTATGCATCTGCTCACCTAAATGCTAAAAATCGGTCACACATTGTTTAGCCAAATATTGTGCAAAAGCAAAATAGCCGTTTAATTAGGCTTACAGAACATACATTCTGTATTGACTTTTAGTTTTCCCATTTCAGATAGGTCTGGTGATTGATTTGACAAATACCACCCGGTATTATTCACCAGCAGAATGGACGAGGCAAGGTACTAAGTATGCGAAGGTGAGATCGCTTAGCTTAAATGCGTTCTTGTTTCTCAAGGACCTTTTTCTTAACTAACAAAGTTTTTGGTTTAGATTGCATGCAAGGGGAGAGATGCTGTACCTGACAATGAATCTGTTAATAAGTTTGTCTATGAGGTACAATCATGCATACCTCTGCAAAAGCATTACATTTGACTCTGGATATTATATATGTCCATTTTTTCTTTTTCTTTTTTGGAGTGCGGGGTGGGGGTGGGTGGGGGGTGCGCTGATGCGCCACTGTCAATAATTTTGTTTCCTGTTCCACCCCTGGGCACCATTGCTTATGCTCCAAGTTAATTTTTTTCATTCTACCTACCTTATTGTGGATGCCTGGCTTGGCAATATGAGTGATGCAAGAAGCATATCATCAAGGATAAAGGCGTGCTTATCTGAAATTGTTGGGTGGTGGCTTGTTGGTTAAGTTAGCTGATTGTTAGGAGATTTGTTGGTTTTGGTTTACTAGAGTTGGTGAGGTTGGTTGTAAGTTTGATTTCATTGTAATGGACCAAACCTATATATTTATAAAGAGTTGCCGATCAGGCATATCTAGCACGAACTAATCCAATCCAGTTAGGGATGGAACCGGATCGGATACAAACAGATACTATGTAGATGTAACCTTTGCAAGTTTGAATGAAGGAACAATCTGCAATGGTTCCTCTCCTTTCATCATTTTCGTTTCCATACCCGTTAGTTAGGGCTATCACTAATTTCAAAGGGGCCTGCATCTTTTTGCAGCATGTTCATATTCTTGGATTCTCTATAACAAATTGATTTGGACACTTCTTATCAGTAACCTGGTCATTTTCTTTTTGCCTGAAGCATCTTGGGTGTAAATGGTCTAGATAATTTTAGTCAATCTTCGCTGTGTACAACAAAATGCCTATTTAGGTCAATAGCCACCATTTTCAAGAAAAGCTTCCTGTAAGCCATCTTTGTTAACAATTTTTGTTGGTTCTTTCAGGCAATGATGTTCCTTGATCGACAAAAACAATCAAAGAATCCTAAATATATTCTGGTTCACTGTACCCATGGTCATAATCGTACGGGTTTCATGATTATTCATTACCTTATGCGCACACACGTCTCTTGTGTTGCTGAGGTAGGGATACTAGACCCCAAATGATATTTGATTGATTCCATTCTTCAGTATTACGTGACTGTTTTTTTCTAGGCGATAAATATATTTGCTCAAAGGCGGCCACCTGGCATATACAAGAGGGACTATATTGAAGCACTCTATTCATTTTACCATGAGGTCCCTGAGAATATGATGATAGCATGCCCTCCAACACCAGAATGGAAGAGACCAGATGATCTCGATTTAAATGGCGAAGCTAAGCAGGATGACGATGATGAGAATGGTGATCCTGAACCACTGCGTGTAAGTGTTTTCTTCAAAATTTATAGGAAATTATCAGATCTACTTATCTTGTTCATGAGATAGAGTTAACTATTGCTTGTGCCCTTGGTATTACCTCACTATATGATTTCGTTGCTAAGCAATGCTATGTTTTGACACCACAATATATTTGCAGAATGAATCAGATGATAAAGTAATCACCAACGACGATGTGTTAGGGGACGAAGTGCCATATGACCAGCAAGAAGCTTTGCGTGTCCTATGTTATCGGTTGCTTGAAATGCCCCTTGTAAGTAGGCTATTTCTACTTCTACCCAATATATTATGTATTAATTTCGTATATGCTTTACAATGAAAAGATGGACTATGATACTTGATAACCTTTTGTAGAATATAGTTCTAATACCACCAAACCTATCTTCAGTAACTATTTCATTTCTGGGAGCGTAACTTAAAAGTTAGCATGGAGCAGATGCATGGATATTTCATGTCATGCAATGCAGGCTGAGAATGTGAGTTTGACATGCTGCGCTGGCAAAATACTTTTGTGCTACATTACAAGGTGGTACATTAACAATGTATTTTTCGACGTAATCCATCTGGAATCTTGACAAGTTAATAAGGCTCAGAAATTACATTTTAGAAATGCTGGGAACTAATAGAATTTCGTCATGATTAAACTTGTTTCAGTCTATAGATATATCATGTTTTATATCTATTGTTTGTTCTATGCACTACTTTGAGTTGGATTGGTTTGTAAAATAAATTTCTGCAAGTTTATGCATGTGTTGCTCTCAAACAAGTAGCACCTTTTTATTTAGAGTGGTCTGATCACCTTTATTTGTTTATAGGGAAGGGGGCATTCACAATTTCCTGGATCACATCCAGTTTCTCTTAACAGGTGAGTAACATCAACCAGTACTTCCTCGTACATTTTTTTGTGCATTATTATATTTTTTGTTCCTATGTTATATAAAAGACATGATAGAAAATCTTGTAAGGAACCATTAGTAAATGCTAATTTTTATAAAGTTTTAAAAAAAGCCTGGTTAGGCAGATGGATGCATTAAATAACCTTTATTACTTTATAAGTGTTGCAGGGTTTTTTTTTGCATCACACTTGTTATGAGTTCCTTGTAAACCAATGCTGATATTTTGCTTCAAAATTTCTATTCTTAGAGCGTTAGAAGTATTGGTTCTTTTTGTATAGGTCCTAATAATTTTAGTTCATATGTTCAATATATATTCTTTTTTATCTAATAATGCACTCGTTTTGCTTTGTTCAGTGAAAATCTGCAACTACTTAGACAGCGATACTACTTTGCTACATGGAAAGCAGATGGAACACGATATATGATGCTTATAATGAGAGATGGTTGTTTCTTGATTGATCGGAATTTTTGCTTCAGAAGGGTTCAGATGCGCTTTCCCCATAAGAGCCTCGAAGTAAGGTTCCGATTTTGCTGGAGAAACAATCATAGAACATGCCTCTTATTGCAAAACTTTAATCTTATTTCTTTGCTATAAAGGGTCTGCATGATATGACCTTGATTGATGGGGAGATGATTATAGACACGGTACCAGATTCAGGCTTGAAGAGAAGGTACTTGGCATATGATCTTATGGCGCTTGGCGCAGTGCCCAAAACTAAGGTAATATGTTGTGGAATCATATATACTCCCTTCGTTCCAAATTATTAGATGTTTTGGCTTTCCTAGATACACTGTTTTTGCTATGTATCTAGACATAGTGTATATCTAAATACATAGCAAAAGCTACGTATCTGAAAAAACCTAAAATGTCTTATAATTTGGAATGGAGGGAGTAACATTTTGTTATTTACTTATTTCCGACTTACTCTTTTATCCATGAAACTTTGGCCCCCTTAGTAAAGAAAAGAGATGTAGTAAGCATCCTTTCTGAATTATTTCTTGGTGCCTGCACTCTGTCCACACCATCAATATTTTGCTCATCATTGCCATAATCATGTTTGCTTAGTCTGGTTAGCACACCGGCCTACAAGGTTTGTGTTGCCACGCGATTAGTTAACTGCAGACTGAGGGTGTATTTATTTTTTCTGCTGTAACTTCTATATCTGAGCTCCAAGCTCTATTGTACCGTAGGGTGATATAAACACATTATTATGGCTTGGGATTATTATCTTTAATTATGGAAATTTGTGTATGCAGTTGCCATTTTCTGAAAGGTGGAAAATGCTGGAAGATGAAATAATACGGCCGCGTTATCATGAGAAAAAGCAATTTGAGAGTGGTGCTAAGAGCAATCCGTTGTACAAATATGACATGGAATTATTTTCGGTATCGGATTCTAGGATTTCCTTCTGAATTATGATGTTCAACCCATGAGTCTTGCAGAGTTAATTTTCCTTTTTTTTGTTTATTATATGACATTACCAGGTTAGGAGAAAGGATTTTTGGCTGCTCTCAACAGTAAAAAGGGTTCTTAAGGAGTTCATTCCATCGCTTTGCCATGATGCTGATGGCCTTATATTTCAGGTAAGATTCTTTTTTCTGTTTGTTTATTATGATATGAAGATGGTAAGGCATGTTGTCTGCTTTATATGGCCTTCATGTATGGTGCAATCTGTGGTATTTCAAACAAGAACAGAAATGGTTATAGCATTCTAATATATCTTTATTTGGCTGCAATGTAACAAGTAAATGTGATGGTTCTGGTCTACTTGGTTTTTGTGTGCAACCAGGACTCAACCGGATGAATTGTATGGTTTTGGGAATAGATCATTTTATTGTGGGAATGGGCCTGATAATGGTCATTTTTTAGTGCTGTTTGTATTTTCAATGTGCAGTGCTTTGATAAATAAAATTTACAGACACTTATTTGTTAGAGGTCCCGTCTTTGTTGGACTTATTTTTTAACTGTACATTTCTATTTTTAGTTATGCCCATGTCAATATCCTGTTTGAGATTAGTTTTCTATTTTATTTTGGGGGTCCTTTTTTTTTTTTGGGGGGGGGGGGAGACCTCATGGGATTATATGGAGTTTACAGCACGATAAAGCTAAACGCTTTATTTCTTGCTGCTCATTTGGTAATTTGCATATATTTTGTTTTCCATTTTTACTGTTCACGTATGGATGTGTCTGTTTGCAGTTGATTTCAACTGAAGTTCTACATTTTTTTTGTTAACTCATGGAGTGTTTCCTATTTGTGAAGACTTACAGCTTAGAACATTTTGTTGTGGATGTGTAATTTTAAACAGTGCTATATATGGAACTCCTGTCCTTACTGTGACTTCTAACATCCTTTGTAACTATTTATTCTGTGGTTATTTACATGTAAATTTTGCTTTTACTTGGCTGATGCTTCAATTGTTCGTGCAGGGCTGGGATGATCCATATGTAACTCGTACTCATGAAGGTCTTCTGAAGTGGAAGTACCCTGAGATGAATTCTGTGGACTTTCTGTTTGAGGTCTTATGACCATTTCTAACTATTTTGTTTTAAATGGATTAGTCATAGTGAAGATACTATTTTGAATTTTGGTTTTGTTTTGTATGTCTGACTATTGCAGCTTACAAATGATAATCGTCAACTGGTTTTCCTTTATGAGAGAGGAAAAAAGAAACTTATGGATGGTGCTCGGATAGCATTTACTGGTAACATGCATTTCAATTTTCATGATGACCTCATTCATTGTGTAGTCAGCTTATTTGTCTCTTAGAGTGCTGAAATAATATTCTTTAAGAAATTTTAAAAATATTTAGGAGTATTATCTTTTAACGACGTATGTTTCTATTTTTCTGCCCTACTATTCTATTTGTTGTATATTTATTGCTGTTCTTAAACTTATACAGACGATGTAGATCCATCCTCTGTCGCTGGGAGGATTGTTGAGTGCTCCTGGAATAAGGAAGAACAGTGTTGGGCCTGTATGCGTATTAGATCTGATAAATCGACTCCAAACGACATCAACACATACCGGAAGGCTAGTTCTTATATACTTTCTATTGTACTTCATTTCTTTTAAGAATATTGCTGTATGTACTCATCTTGATCTTTGCTTGAAAATTTAAATGTACTCATTTGAAATGGTCTTGCTATTAGGGTAAAACCATTTTCCAAAATACAGTTGGCCTGTCACATTGGATCATAGTATTCTGTTTGCATGGCTAGCTCTCCTTACGAGTTGCATTTTCTGCCTTCATCTTTTAGGATCCTGCTCTCTAAGACATTCACTTCAGCAATTCTCAAGTGTCAGTTAAAACAGCCTTGTTCTGTTCACAGTTGAGCATCATTGTTTTTGTAGGTGGTTGAGCATCATATTTTGCCCACTGTTGGAATAAGTACTCTATATTTGTGTGGGAAAGTGAAACTACTACAGTATTCTTACAGTTTATTTGCATGGTCTACAGGTGATGAGGAGTATCACAGATAACATTACCGAGGAAAAGCTTCTCGAAGAGATTGATGAGATAAGGCGCCTCCCGATGTATGCCGATAGGATGCATGCTCATACAAAGATGGCACAACAGCGGCGAAGATTGCCAGCACCATAGTGCTAGTCTCGTTGCTATAGTAGTGCTGGGGCGCTCTCCTACCGCCTCTTGCCAGCGGCTGGCTTCCGTAGCTGTGTAATTAGTAGAGGTTTCAGTAGCCCCCCCTATGATGATGGCTGGCTGGGTCTGGCCAGCCAACTAATTCTTTGCACCTCATTTGTGTCTTCCCCCCTGCCCTCCCACCCACCTGTATAGGCGTAGCCGCAGAGTAGTTTCCCTGTAAATTGTGTATTCTATGTTCTCCCATATTCTCCCCTATGGTTTTATTTTTCATGGGTGTAGAATAGCGTTTAACAAGAGGCTGGTGTTCTAGGTACATTAGTTTATGCGTTACCGTCTCTCGGTGTTGCCTTGTGCTAGAATAAATGTAGGGTGTACTGGGTTGCCGCCATCTGTTGCTGATGGGTCATATGGTATCATGCGGTTGCGAGATATTGGTTGTTTTCGTCTTTTGTTTTGTGCGTACCTGATCCGATCCTTTGTTGAACGAAGAAAATCCTTTTTTTTTGGTAAAAAAATTATTTGTTAATGGTATCACCCTATGGTATAGTGCTTTTTCGTTCACGTGGTTAGACAATGCAAGGCGTGGTACATGTTTTTCCTCCTAAGTATCCGTTGCTTTGTGTTGATTGTTCATAGCAATTTTTTTTATAACTGGTTAGCCAGCGTGTTATCTTTATAGAATGTATGAGAACGTTGGGAACTTGGGATAAATCCTGGTCCTGTTCTCGTATGTCCGCTGGAATTTGTATTTATAGTCATCGTGACTTTTTTTTATTTTCTTTTTGTTTTCAGTACATCTGAAAACAGGGCGAAAATGACATTTTTACGTTTTCTTTGTTTTTTCCTTTATTTGCGCTCCCTCCCGTTTCCTAAACAATGTCGCTGGAGCCTTGCAACCACCCGAGGAGCCTATACTTCCTCAAGAAAACCGAAGGGAGTACTAGTTTTACTTCCTCAAGAAAACCGAAGGGAGTACTAGTTTTATACGTATATACTAACTTTAGGAAGCTGGAGGGAGTACTACTTTTGTCTGTATCTTGTTTTAGATAGAAAATATGGTCATGTTATGCCACGGTACCTCTATACTAAATAGTTGACTTAAGAGATGGCAACAAGCGGTCATGCTATGCAACAGTAGCCCTGGAGACTTTGGTCTCGTAGTCTTATACCCGTCATCTTATGAACTTTACAATATTAATTATAATAATTTATAATTTATGTGCTGGTAGTGTTACTATACTAAGTCAACTATGGGTGTGTTTAGTTCCCTGAAAAGAGTGAAAAAATATATTGTAGCACATTTTGGCTTTATTTGGCAAATATTGTCCAACTGTTGACTAATTAGGTTCAAAACGTTTGTCTCACAAAGTACAACCAAGCTGTACAATTAGTTTTTAATTTCATCTACATTTAGTACTCCATACATGTATCGCAAGTTTGATGTGACGGAGAATCTTTTTTTTATATAGTGCTTTTTTAGAGGAACTAAACACATCCTATGTTAGTACGTGAAGTCATGTTTCTTGATTCTATATGTCGACGTTTTTATTGTCTTTTTGTATCCTGACCGTTATTCCTTTTGAATTGACTTGTTTTTTTTATTTTCGATGAATCCTGTTTTTTTTCTTGTTTCCGTCCTTCCTGAGTTGATTTTGTTTTCATAATAAAATGTGAACTTGAAAACGGGAGAGGGTTTATCTCCATGGATCCCGATTGTTTTCAACCCTAAGAGCAACTCTAACAGATTTGCTGAAATTAGTAGCCAAATTGTATTGTTTAGTTATTTTATAAAATAGAAAACTCGTTAAAAAAGAAGATGTCCCCTTGCTATTTTATAAAGTAAGATAGCTAGCGTCTATAGTTGGCTATATATGGCCAGTGAAAATCATAGCCAACTTCCTATTTTATAAAGTCAGATAGCATATCTGTTGGAGTCTATTTTTATTATACAAATTCTAAAAATAACCTTCACAACAAGAATAGCCGAGCTGTTGGAGCTGCTCTAAGTATATGATTGTTCATTTAGCTGGCGCATAATAATACAAAGGGACTTGGGGCTTGCTTCATTTCTTGGATGCCATAGTGTTAAGTTTTATACGCATATTAACTCAGAATCTTGTGAAGCAGCTTACATTTTGGATCTATTTGCCAAGGCTCTCAGAACAGCTTCGAGGTAAATCTATGAGATGCTTCTGCTAAATAGTTTTTACTGATTGATTTTATGCTGATTTTGTGAAGTGATTGTCTAGAACAAATTAGGGAGTTGGGAGTTGAAAAAAGTAGCTTATCAGGATTCACTCTACGCATAGAGTCACCATATACATAGAGTTTACTCTAAAGAATTGTAGAGAAACCTTTTTAGTCCATTAGAGAATCAATTTTCACAAAGAATCTGAAGCGAAAAGAGCTTTACCAAACATGCCCTTTATATACATATCAACTAATAATCTTGTGAAGTAGCTTACGCAACAACCAAACAACCTTTTGTGGTGAGCCACATGCCCACATGGATGGGGTGGCAAAGCTAGACGGGAACTGAACACTCTCCTATACTTTTATACTATGAGAGAAGAAACTATGAAAGGGTTGCAAGCCAGTTTCTTGTGGTGAGTAACGCGCATGGGTTGGCAAACTAGTCGGGAAAAGAAACACCCCCTTATACTCTGAAGACACAACAAAAGAGTTGGGCATTTTCGGCTCATCATGGTTGGATTGGATGGATTTATACTTTGAAGGCAGTACCAAAGAGTTGGGGCATTTTCGTGATTAGTTTGCTCCAGCGTTTTTGTATTGCTCTGTTTTTTATAAGCTAAAATTGCATAGTTTTGAATGATCTCATAAGAAAATTCAAATTCATCTCATTCGCGGAAGGGGTTCAGTTACATTCCTGCCACCTTTTTTTTTTGTGACTTACATTCCAGCCATCTGGTTACCTATATTACACAAGAAAAAAAATCCGTAAACCACTAAACCTGATGCTGTGGACATAAGTCTGTTTTTCTATCTCTATCTCTATATATCTAAACGCGAGCCAAGCTCGCGCCAATGACGATGACCACATCACCTGTAAATCCTGGGCCGTCGGATCTTGATCGGACGGCTCGGATCACGTGAAAAATCGCTTTCATGTTCATCTACTGTTCACGCATCTTTGCTACGCACACACGAGAAACGTACCCGGAACATCAAAATAAGTCCTTCTCGTTTGTAGAAAATTTCAAAAACAAAATCGTAAATAAACTAGAAGTGACCTAGAACGTACTTAAATATTTTTTTGCCTCTTCACTGTCATAAAAAAATTCTACATTCCTCTCGTTCGCATTTCACCGATAAATTTAGAAAGTCTATACCTTATCCATCCTACCTCCGACTTCGATAATTCTACCAAAAAAAAAGAACCCTAAATATTAAAATCCTTTTCGGTAATTTACGGTCATTTTCACAAACACATAAAGTAGACTCTTTTCCTTTGCAAATAAATTCTAGAAAATTCGTAAATAGACTAAAACAAATCTAGAACGTATCTAAATATTTTCCGCCTCTTCTTTGTCATAAAAAAAATAAATACTCCATGACACCTATTGCGTATTCTATTACGCCTATAAATAATCGCTAAAACCTACGGTAGCCAAATCTCCAAATTATAAAATATTGTTTAAAAAAAAGAGGGTCCGTAGCAACATAAACACATAACAAATTGCCTCAAAATGCTAGACACTCTGCCTGCTAAAAAATTAATCAATAATTGATCTATGCTCCTACACAACTGGTTCCATCCCATGAAGTCGCGCGGCAACGCGGCACGTTGTTTCTAGTAAGGTCTTGAATTTGCTTTCAAAGTTTGGACAAACATAGAACATATCATTTTTAAAAAAAACTATAACTGACATATTTTCACCGAATTAGTACTAGTAGAAAATAGATGACGTGACATGCCAAAATTCACATATATATGGTCTTGCTTCAGTTGTCAGTTGGTCACTTGGGACTATATATTATGATAAGTTTTCAATGAAATTTACTCTGATGTCTTGTATATATATCCTCTTTATGACTGGGCAACTTGGTGTTGCTGGTATTCCGTATTGGCGGTTCTTTCCTAATTGTGTGACCGTTTGGAAGTTATCTCCGATTCTATTCCAGGAAAGGAAAATATAATAAGGATTTCAAAAGATCTTTATTACTCCCGAATAGGCGTGAACAATGTCACATGAGCTTCACCAGAGCAAATTTATTGTTATAGAGGGAAACAGAATACAATGGTGTTGCTCCACGCATTTATGTCATTCAAAAACAAGCCACGCTTGAGAGTATTATTTTGCAGGCTGAAGGAATCCTTTGATGTCAAAAGATCCATCAGCATCAGTTTTTGTGATGACACCCTACAAATCAATCAAAAACCCCTAGTCAGCCAAAAACATATCAACAATGTTCTCTGCAAAATTGCTGATCGTATAAAGAAACATTCGAGAAGGGGAGAGAAGATACCTTTTCTGTTATGATTGCAGTGATCAGATTTGCTGGAGTAACATCGAAAGCAGGGTTCCAGACTGATATACCGGATGCAGCAACTTGCTTTCCCAGACCACCTTCAGAGTTCAGCAACTCCTTGGGTGATCTTTCCTCTATGACTATTTCATCCCCAGACGGGAGGGAGAGATCAATAGAAGTTACCGGCGCTGCCACATAGAACTGGACGTTATGATGCTTCGCGGAGATGGCGAGGTTGTATGTGCCAATCTTGTTGGCTGTGTCACCTTGAAATTTCATAAAGGAAACAAAATTAACAGTAGGAATATTTAGTTATACATAGATCGTAGAAATGATGCGGGCGTTTACCATTTGCTGCTATTCGGTCAGCACCAACAATGACCGCCTGAACATGCCCTTGTTTCATCAATGCAGCAGCAGCAGAATCTGCTATCAGTGTTGCAGGTATTTTTTCATGAACTAACTCAAAAGCTGTAAGCCTGGATCCCTGAAAATTGACAGTAAATCAGCATGCATGTTACATCTCCATAAACAACACTGAATGTTTTTATCTCAATAATAGATGTTCAAAGTTGTAAGCAGTTGTCGCTATTGGAATTTTGACTGAAATAAATTGATATTCAGTGATCTAATCATCTAATATCATGCCAGAGATGTAAATAGCTGTAGCCAAATTCCACATGATGGAACAAAAGCTGACATTTGACAAGCCAAGTCAATTCCACATGATGGAACAAAAGCTGACATTTGACAAGCCAAGTCAAAAGTCGAATGGCAATACAAATAGAGTATCAACCTGGTTAAATGGACGAGTTTCAGTGCAAAAGGCCTTCTCTAAAACTCCCTCCGAATGAAGAGCACGTATAACCCCGAGGGCAGTTCCATAACCAGCAGTTGCAAGACTGGATTAAAGAGAAAGCAATAAAGTAAAACTACATAAGGATTTGAGCATCATACCTAGATAAAAAGTGATAGAACTTGATTTACAAATTACCTGCCAGTATTACAATGGGTTAGAACAGATATCCTTTTTGAATTTGCAAGCTGCCTTTGAAGAAATACAGCTCCATGTGAGCCAATAGCTTTATTATCTGCCACATCATCAACAAGCATTGTCTCTGCGGCCTCAATGTAGACCTAATCGATCAAAGGAAATATATAACAGGTTAGCAAGAGGTACAATTTGTCCACCTAAACCAAAGAAGGAAATTTCTTTTTTCCTCGTCATCAAAGAGACTCATCTAATGCAACACATCATTCTAGAATAACATGGTGAAGCTGGAATTAGCGCGCACACACACTATCTTCAGTTGGTATAAAAAGGATCACAAACTTAAGTAGTTATATGCTATATCCAATAAACTATTCAACATACGACATATAGATACACAGTATATGTGTATCAATATTCTCACCAAACTTCAAAAGAACTGAGAATATAAGGTTAACTCTACGGTTCAGTGTAAAAGCTTGAGGGGAAATTTGAAGTGCCACGGCTGCAAAAATTGTTGATTGTACAGAAGTAATTCTGGCTTCATGTTTGTATCATCTCCTATCTTTACTTCATCGGGTTGGTTAATTCCATATTTACATTCAGAAAATCTATGTTGTAGGACACATTAGATATACAGGTAAACTCACACAAACATAGTTTATTCATAATGAATTTGTATCTTTTTAGTTTTAAATTGAAAGCAGAAGAATGTACGGGTTTTTCTAGGTCAAGGTTAGGACCTGAAAGATAGCCTTGGAATCTTTTGCAGTTTCAGCTGCCTTTGACACCAAAGTTTGGAGCTTTGTTGCAGCATCAGATAGGTTCACTGCAGTTGGTCGGCTGATGCAGAAACAAATAATAAAAAGAGTTACATATGCATGACTACAAATATACATACTGGTCAAAATGATAACATGAACAGAAAGACCAAACTTATTGTACGCATAAAGAAAAAAAATCAGTTGAACTTTGCTTACCTGGATACAAGGTATTCCAATTTCTTGGAAACAAAAGAAGCTGCTTCTCCAGGCGTACCAATGAAATCTAAATCAGAAACTTCAACAGCTAATGCTAGTGCCGCTGCTATGGCTATTGCTGGAGCACCACGGACAACCATGTCTCTTATTGCATTCCTGGGTAATATTTAAGGCTCAGTATAAAACAAGCATTATCAAGTGGTATTTATCACTAGTTACATTTCAATGGTTGCAGTAGGCCTATCACCATGGGAGCATATAACACAATTGCTGGAATGTATGTATTTGTATTTTCTTCTCCGGTGTGATCAATGTCAATCCAGAATACCAAAATTTCTACAAAAGTAAGTCATCGTTTTCCTTGAACACAAAAGTAAGTCATTGCGATAATCACAAAGCAGGAAAATGTGCTTTTAGATTTAAACAAGAGGAAACTTATCAGTTATCACGAGCTCCTCCAAATCGATTAGAAATGTATACAAATCAATTTAACAAAAGAAGTAACAGTTTGAAACAAACAAACAAAAAGGATCTTCCTCCTCCCCTGCCGTCCCCCTTCCCTTCACCTCCCGTCAGCTACGCAGGTGGACCAAAGCTAAGGATGAACAAGACCGTCGATGTCCAAAACTAGCATCCAGCGCAATTCCATCTGCTGCGCTGGCAGATGCCACCTCCCACAGCATCCGCAAGCTGCGGCATCGACGTCGCCATTCGGCCTGCTCGCGGACTCACAGGATGCTGCTGTGCCACTGTGACTGTGGCTAGACGCGGGGCCGCGGGCGCTAGGCCATAGCCGCTGACGAGAAGGGGCGGCGTCAGACGCCTGGGATTCGAGCGGCGGCGGCGCAACGCTCACAACGATGGCCGAGTGGGCCGAGTCGTCCACAGAGAGAGCCAGGCCTACCGAGGGAGAGAATGGGCCTTTTTCTTTGCTCCGTTGGGTCACTGTCTATTGAGCCTACTTATCGACACACGACGGGCTTCGCCTTTCTCGTTCCGTCATCCCTCCCTCCTCCGTCGGCAGCTCGACAACGCCGCCGAGGCTGCCGCCGGCCGCCGCAGCCACCGGTGACTGGGGAGAAGAGAGGAGTCGGGGTTCTCTGCTCCGTTTTCTAACAGGGGCAGCTAGCTGCCTCGCCCTACCGTAGTCCGTAGGGAGAGCTCTGCCTCCACCCATGACAATCAAAGACGATGAGAATTGAGATGAATCGAGAAGATAGAAGGATCTCCGTCTCACCAGCCATCGGCGGAATTCTTGACGTCGATGTAGTCCATCTCGAGCGGCAGCTTCCTCTGCGTCGAATCGAAACTAACTCAGAATCAAAACCCATAAAAAAAACTCGACCGGGGCGGTTAAGACTGCCGTCGCAGCTTTCCAATAAGAAGAAGGTGCCTTCTCACCCGGCGAGAAAAATCCTCGAACCTCACCCTCATCCTTACACGGTAGCCTTTCCGTTGCCCAAGTGAGAATTGGGCCGGTGACCCCCACGTGCTTTGAATGGGGACGAGCGAGAAGATTTTTTTTAACCCAGCCTAAAATTCACTACTACTGGAATTCGAACTCAGGACCTGAGAGGTGCCGCTGGAGTGAATAGACCAACTGATCTAGCACCCATCAAGAACTCCCCCCCCGTACGCAACACTTCACACCACCACGACGCACGAAAAGAAGACGCACCTGATCAAGGAGGCGGAGCGACCCACGGGCGTAAACGATGGACTGCAGCGCGTCGGATCCCACCATCCTGGACTGAACCGCCTGAATTGGGGGAGGAAAAAGATAGATTCGCTGGAATTTGAGGTGGCAAGGGGCTGCGGAGCAGAGCAAACTAGCCAAGCAGAGGGGTTCGTAATTAAGTGAGGTGCGCTCGTGACTCTGCCTTTGTTCGTTTGCATCGGGATGGGCTGAGCTGGGCGAAGAAGAATGTCCCGCCACTTTGCGTTAAGGACCTCGGTCAAATTTTATTTGCGCATGGTCAGAGGAAGTTGACGGAACAGTCCGCGTCTAGGTGTGTAGTGTGACGTGGTGGATTGATAAATTTGCTAGAACAAATAAATAAAAAATCGTGTTCGTTTTTCTAAATGATGAAGAATTTTTTTGTATGAAAGAAACGGGGAGTTCTAGACGGTTTTTTATCAGGCAAAAAAAAAAACATCTTTGAACGTACACCCAATGTGCCACGTACACTGTGCAACAAAAACATCCAATGAAAAAACAGGAAATAGCAGCATTATTATAAGATTTGACTTATTGCGAGATCACGTAATAGAAATGTCTTTGAGCCGGTGAAGGGTGAATCCATGCCGTGCAACCGGAAGGCGGCAGCACGAGTCATGCCACACGGCGCCCTATAGTTCAATAGGTGAGTATTCAAAGGGCCAATGTGTAAAATGCGTATAAATTCCAAAAGTAGTGGAGGAGATGGGGGGAATCTTTCTTTGATCACTTGAGCCAGGGCCGTCAAGAAATCGGCTGGCATTTGTCTCTTTGCCCTCCATGCATGAGCCCTTGAGAGGTGAGACGATGCTACTAATATAATTACTACTCCTTCCATTCCAATTTATACATCTTTTTGGTATTTAACTTTTATTATGTATGACGTATCTGGGTACATAGCAAAAATTATATAGTTAAAAAAGCTGAAACAATCTATAATTTAGGATACAAGGTGATATGATACAAACTAAACCTGTGGACATTCTTGATCCTTGAAAAATGAGATGCTTTATAGGCCTCCTTACTTTCCCATTCTCTAGTGGGCATCGTTTTCAACAATCCTTAGGTTACGTTTAGTCTGGGGACAAACATCCATGTCATGGATTTATTTCACCTTTTTAAGATGAAATGATCCTATATATCCGTGTTTGGTTGATGGGCTAGGATGTCCCTCTTTTGTATTTGACAAAAGGGATGACAAGAAACTGCATGGATGATAACTTTTGATTTGTCTGTCACTGTTAGTGTGCGTCGTAGTTGTCGGTTTGTTTCTCCATCTTCTTCCAATCTTCCTCCTACGCATGGAGCAGAGTGATAGGCCGCCGCAGCTCGACACTTGCCCAAATGTGCGCCGCCCCATCCACACTGCTTGCCCCACTGCACCTCTGCCTGGGCTGCGTTGCACTATTTCGCCCGCCCCATGCTCGCTTGTGCCATGGCTGCGGGCGTTGCCTGTCCTACTCGCTTAGGCACTCACGCTCTTGTCCGATTATGCTCGGTGGGCACCATGGCAGGGAGTGGACAATATAGGCAGCGGGGAAGACCGACGTGAGCGAGGACGGGCTTGTTGGCATTTTTTTCTAAGGGATGGGGTTGCTACACATATGTGTGGAATATTTCATGATTGGATGGCTTTATGTACTTAAACCAAAAACCATTGAAAGTGTGATCGTCGTGTCCTTCTACCCCATTCTTGAACCAGACGTTTACAATGAGCCCGTTTGCTTCGCTGAAAAGCAACGACTGAAAGTATTGTTCGCTGATTTGTCGTAAGAGAAAAACATCATTCCAACTGAAAAAAACAAGCTGAAAAATATGGATTATAAGACAAGCGAACATGACCATATGACCATATAAGACAAGCGAACATGACTATATAAGATAAGCAGACCACCCGTGCTACAAACCAAACGGGCCATTAGTGTAGCTATAGCCTATAAGAACCCATGTATATCTTGTATTGTATTCTTGTTCATCGGCAACCTCTTGCTGCCGTTAGAGCATCTCCAGCAATACTACCTAAAACGCACCTCCTACTTTTTTATTTAGGAAGCCACCTATTTTGACACTACTCATATTTTACTTTCAACTCCAACAATACTACCTAAACCATACTACTCAAATTCGTTTTAGTAGTCAATGACGCGTGGGGCTCTTTTGTCATCTCTCTTATCCAGATTTTGCACGGTGGAGAGTAGGGGCCAACAGAAGTAGAGGGTGGAGGGGGAAAAATAAGAGACCAACAAATATGGGGGGTCTAGTAGGGGGCCTGTTGGAGTTGATTTTTTAGTCTCCGCTACCTAAATCTAAAGTAGGGGTCAAGTAGAGGGTCCTGTTGGAGATGCTGTTACGAATTGCTCCGCCGCATGGGTTCAGTCTATAGACGAGATGGAAGAACGGGAGATGGCAACGTGCGGTGTCTGTGGCTGCAAATAGCCCACCGGGGCACCGGGCCATATTTATGAGCCCATTTCTGGCGCGAGACGGCTACTCATGGCCCAGCTGCCAGTAGCGACCGCCACGCTACAGTCGCACTCCGCTGATTTCAGGAAGGAATCTCAAACCAAAACGGAAATCGCGGGGCCCACTTGTCAGTGACGCGGTGTCGCAACCACTAGCCTGCTGCTAAACGCCCCATTCCCCAGCCCCCAACAGAAACCCCTAAAACCCAGAACCTTCTGCTCCGCCGCCGCCGAAACCCTAGTCCCCCCACGCCATGGCCCTCGCGCTGCGCCTCCGGCGGGTCCTCGCCGCGGCCTCCACCTCGGCGCCCCTGCTCCGTGCCCGTCCCTCCTCCCCCCTCGCGCCCCCCGCCGCCTCCCCTGTCGCGCCGCTCCCGCGGGCGCCGTGGCGGCTCCTTCCCGGCGGCGCCGCCGCCGGGTTCCGGTCCACGGCGGCGGCGGCTGCGCGGGGCGGGGCCGACTACGGGGCGGACGACAGCAAGATCTCCCCCGACGAGATCCTCTTCGAGGGCTGCGACTACAACCACTGGCTCATCACCATGGAGTTCCCGGACCCCAAGCCGTCGCGCGAGGAGATGATCGAGACCTTCCTCCAGACCCTCGCCAAGGTCGTCGGGAGGTATGACGCCAAGCGGGTTTCCCCGTCTCATTCCTTTTTCGTTTAGGCCAAGCGGTACAGATTGGGGGCATTGGGCTTGCTGTCGCGGTGAATTGGTTCTTTTAGGCGCTGAAATGCGATTCTGAATTGTGCGACTGCTTCATCTTGTTGTGCCGTGGCTTGCCTTGTAGGTTATATGGTACCAGTCGGGTGTTTGATCTAAATTGGATGCTACTTCTTGTGTGTCAATTAAATGCTGTTGTGCTTGAGATCAAGTACGATAATTATCAATGATGTAGAAATATGTCCCTCCTTCAGGTGATAGGACTAGAGCTAAACTAATGAGGTTGTATATTGAGCATGAGTGATTTGAGGGACATTACGCTAGCAAGTTTTTCCTAGAATTGCAATGGACATACGTACCAGAAGTGGTTGCGTAACACTTATTAGTTTGTGTTAATGTGATGTGGGATTAAAAAGTTAGTGTATAGTGCCAAGACCATCTAAGGGGGTGTTTGGGTTGAGGAGTTAAAGTTTAACAAACACTGTAGCACTTTCGTCTTATTTGACAAAAAGTTTCCAATCTTGGACTAATTAGGTTTAATAGATTCGTCTCGTAAATTACTCCTAATCTGTGCCGACATGCATGCAATTAGTCTACATTTAGTACTCCATGCATTTGAGGGAACATTGATGTGATGAGAGTTAAACTTTAACAAGTTGCAACCAAACATGCCCTAACTCCCTTTCTTGTTTACGGTTGGTTCAAACATTTCCAGGGGTAGTTTGGGGCCTAAAGTATTGTTAGGTCCACATGGATGTTTATGTTGAAATGTGAAAGATGTCAGGGCCCACCTGATACTAATGGCTAGTCGCCTTTGAAACCATGATTTTTCAAGTTTCTGTTAGTCGCTGGATTCGCACTCTTGGTAGTAGCTGAATCCTTACTCTCATCGAGAGAGGATGACACTAGGAGTTGGGATAATTTTCTGGTTTATTTCTTACACAAACTCATACAATGCCATACCAACCTGAGGGGTTGGGGATACATATTTATAGGCTGCTAGCCAGCCAAGCATATGCCAAGATGCTAGTCTAAGATGCTAGTCTAAGATGCTGTCCTAGATGCCAACTGCTGTCCTAAAAGCAGATGCTGTCCTAGATGCTAACTGCTGTCCTAAAAGCAGTCAAAAGATGCTGGACACAAAGATCATGTGCTGCAGTGTGCAGCAGCCCTACAACCACCAGCATGTGCTGCAGTGTGCAGCAGCCCTACAACCACCAGCCACAGAGACTTATCCATCACTCTCCCCCTAAGTCTTGTGTGGCTCCTTGTGAGGTATCTGGGCCATCCCGATCCTGGCGCGAAGTTCCTGAAACTTGACCCGCCCGAGGGACTTGGTCAGGAAGTCGGCGAGCTGGTCTTGGGTGTTGATGTAGTTGGCCCGGACACTCCCTTCCTCCAGGCAGCTTCTGATGAAGTGGTACCTCACCCGGATGTGCTTGCTGCGCTCGTGGAAGACAGGATTCTTTGCCAAGGCCAAGGCGGACTTGCTGTCCACCCTGAGCTCCACCGCCTCTGCATCTCTGCCAAGGAGATCGCCAAGCAGCCGAGCCAGCCACAAGGCCTGAGTAGCAGCGGTAGTGGCTGCGATGTACTCTGCCTCGCAGTTGGATAGAGCCACCACCTGCTGCTTGACCGACTGCCAGCTGATCGGACACTTGCCGAGGAAGAACAGCGTCCCGCTGGTGCTCTTGCTCGTGTCGATGTCGCCGGCGTGGTCGCTGTCGCTGTACCCGATGAAATGCGCCGCACCGGGGCACCTCGGGTAGTGCAAGCCGTAGTCGGAGGTGCCTGCGACGTAGCGGAGGATCCTCTTCACGGCCTGCTGGTGCTCCGCCGTCGGTCGCTGCATGAACCGGCTGACGTAGCCGACGGCGAACGCCAAGTCCGGTCGCGTGTGGACAAGGTAGCGAAGGCTGCCCACAATGCGCCGGTACTGCGTCGCGTCCACCTCCTCCGTACTCTCCCGACTCAGCCTCAGCCTCTCCTCCATAGGAGTGTGGGCTGGGTTGCAGTCGGTGAGACCGCCTAGCTCCACAATGCGCTTGGCGTAGGTAGTCTGGCGAAGAGAGGTGCCGGAGCTGTCCTGGTGGACCTCGATCCCCAGGTAGAAGGAGAGAGGGCCCAAGTCGCTCATCTGGAAAGTCGCCCTCATCTTCTCCTTGAACGCCTCGATCTCCACCTCCTTGGTGCCAGTGATCACCAAGTCGTCGACGTAGACGCCAACCAGCAGGGCCTTTCCTCCGCTGCCCCGCCGGTAGATGGCCGCCTTGTGTGGGCTTTGCTCGAAGCCCATCCCCTTCAGCGTGGAATCCAACTTGGCATTCCACGCCCTCGGTGCCTGTCGCAAGCCATAGAGGGCCTTGCGCAGGCGAAGCACCTTGCCCTCCTTGCCGGGAATCGTAAATCCCGGCGGCTGATGCACGTAGACCTCCTCCTTCAAGTCGCCATTAAGAAACGCCGACTTGACATCCATGTGATGGACACGCCAGCCCTCCTGGGCAGCTAGCGCAAGGAGGAGTCGCACGGACTCCATCCGTGCAACGGGCGCGAAGGCGTCGTCGAAGTCGATTCCTTCTTGCTGGACGAAGCCGCGCGCCACCAGACGCGCCTTGTGTTTGATCACCTCTCCGGTCTCGTCCTTCTTGAGCTTGAAGACCCACTTGAGAGAGATGGCGTGGTGGCCGGCTGGAAGATCGGCCAGCTCCCACGTCTTGTTCCGCTCGACGGCGTCCATCTCCATCTGCATCGCGGCACGCCATGCCGCGTCCCTCTCCGCCTCGGCGAAGGAACGAGGCTCGCCATCGTCCTGTGCGAGGTGCAGCTCCGCCTCAAAGTCGTGTTGTGCCAGTCCAGGGACCGGCTGCTCACCGAGGAGGTTGTCCACGGTACGGTAGCGCAGAGGCTCGCCGCCGTGGTAGGCGTCGATGCGATCCTCGTCGTTGGACAGCGGAGTTGCGAACTCCACTGTGCGCTGCTCGTCGTGGGCCGAAGCTGCCGGTGCCGAGCCTGAAGAGGTAGGGTCCGGTGTAGGAGAGCGAGGCGTGGCCGGCGGTGCTGGTGGTGGACTCGCCGGAGCCTGTGGACTTGCCGGAGCTGGTGGTGGCGGTGGTGAAGGACTCGCCGGAGGTGGTGGCGAGCGAGGTGGTGGGGTAGGCGAGCTCGGTGAGGACGAGCTGCTAGCTCCCCCGCCTCCTTGAAGTGGACGTAGTCGACGACGAAATCGCTGGTCGTCGGAGTCAAGCCGTCATCCACCATCTTGCCCCACGTCCAGCTTCGCCCCTCGTCGAACGCGACGTCACGCGTGATGCGCACGCGCCGTGTCGCAGGGTCGAGGACGCGGTAGGCCTTGGCGCCCTCCGCGTAGCCGATGAAGACCCCTGGCGTGCTCCGGTCGTCGAGCTTGCCGACGTGGTTGAGCTCCTTGACGAAGGCCAGGCAGCCAAAGACGCGAAGGTGGCTCACCACGGGCTTGCGCCCGTGCCAGGCCTAGTATGGCGTCTTGCCGTCGAGGGCCTTGGTGGGGGAGCGGTTGAGCAAGTGAACGGCAGTCATCACCGCCTCACCCCAGTAGATCGCCGGCATCCCTCTCTGCTTGAGGAGGGCACGGGCGGTGGCCACCACCGTCTGGTTGCGGCGCTCGACGACGCCGTTCTGCTGCGGAGTGTACGGCGCGGAGAAGTGGCGGTGGATCCCCCTCATCGGCGCAGTATGCCGCGAACTTGGCCGCCGTGAACTCGCCGCCGTTGTCCGTGCGTAGGACCCGAAGCTTGCGGCCGCACTCCGCCTCCGCAACAGCTTGAAGACGCTTGATGGCGTCCGCCGCGGCTGCCTTGGCGTCGAGCAGGACAGCCCACATGTAGCGGGACATGTCGTCGACGAGGAGGAGGAAGTAGCACCGGCCTCCAGGTGTAGCCGGTGTCACGGGGCCACAGAGGTCACCGTGTACGAGCTCCAGCTTCTCCTTGGCGCGGAAGCTTGCCTGGCGAGGGAAAGGGAGACGCCGCAGCTTGGTGAGGACGCAGGTGTCGCAGAACTGCTCCACGTGGTCGACGTGCGGCATGCCCCGCACCATCTCCTTGCTGCCGAGCTGCCTTAGGGCCTCAAAGTTGAGGTGCCCAAAGCGCTCGTGCCACCTCCAAGCGTCGTCGTCGCGGCGGGCTGCAAGACAAAGAGGTTGCGCCACCTGTGCGTGAAGGACGTAGAGGCGGTTGCTCCTGTTGACCTTGACCAGGAGCCGGTGTCGATGATCCCAGATGCGCAGCACCCCGTGCTCGATCTCCACGCGCGATCCGCTCTCATCCAGCTGTCCCAAGCTGATGATGGAGTTCCTCAACGCGGGGATGTAGTAGACACCGGTGAGCAGCCTGTGCTCGCCAGTCTTGGCGACGAAGACGACAGAGCCGACGCCCTTGATCTCCACAGCGGAGGCGTCGCCGAACTTGACGGTGCCTCGAACGCCTGAGTCGAGCTCGGAGAAGAACTCCCGCCGCCCGGTCATGTGGTGGGTGGCGCCGGTGTCAAGGCACCACCCGTCTTGTCGTTGCCGGAGCTGTCGTCGAGGAGGGCGTGTGCTTTTGGCTCGTCAAGGTGGAGGAGAGCCGTTGCGGCCGGTGCCGCTGGAGGTAGTTCGATGCTCGCATGAGCAATGAACAGAGCCGGCTGCTCCTCCTCTTCCGCCTGCGCGACGTGGGCCTGGCCGCGTCGTGGCTGTCGACAATCCTTGGCCCAATGACCAAGCTTGCCGCAGTTGTAGCAAGGGTCGCCTCGTGCTGGCTTTTGCTTGCCAGCGGCGCCGCCCTGGGCGCCTCCACGATCATCACCCTCGGCACGTCCTCGCGCCCCTGCCTGGGCGTCTTTGCGCGGCTTGCCACGCTTGCCACGCTTGCGGCCGCCTGTCGTGGAAGAAGGCTCCCCCTTCTTCCTGTCACCTTGGCCGGCAGCCCACTGCTCCCGAGTGAGGAGGAGCTTTCCGCCAATGGTGACGGGTCCCGAGAGACGCTGTGGCTCATCGCTGTCAACGACCTTGAGGCGGCCCAACGCCTCCTCGATCGACATCGTGGAGAGGTCCAACAGAGACTCGATTGAGCGAGCCATCTGCTTGTACTTCTCGGGGACGCAGCGGAAGAGCTTCTCAACAGCTCTCTCCTCGCCGTAGGTGTCGTCGCCGAACTGCACCAACTTCTGCAACAGAGTGTTGAGACGGAGAGCAAAGTCATCAACGTCCTCACCTGGCTTGAAGGCCAGGTTCTCCCACTCCTTGCGAAGTGCCTGCAGTGTGGACTTGCGGGCGTGGTCGCTGCCGATGCGTGCTGCAGCGATGGCGTCCCAAGCCTCCTTGGCAGTCCGCTTGTTGGTAAGCGAAAACTGCATCTCGGGCGGGACTGCAGCAACGAGAGCATCCAGCGCCCGTCGATCTTGGTCGTAGTCGACGTCGCCGTACCGGACTGCATCCCACATATGCCGCACCTGGAGCTTCACCCTCATCACCGCAGCCCACTCAACGTAGTTGGTCTTGGTGAGGGTAGGCCACCCGCCGCCGGGGCCGACGTCCCTGACGACAGCCTGGTACTCGTGGTGACCACGGTACCGAACCGGGGAGAGAGAGCCGCGCTGCCTGTGAAGGCCGCGCTCTCCGTCGACCCGTCCGCCGACAGCCTGGTACTCGTGGTGACCACGGTACCGAACCGGGGAGAGAGAGCCGCGCTGCCTGTGAAGGCCGCGCTCTCCGTCGACCCGTCCGTCGACAGCCTGGTACTCGTGGTGACCACGGTACCGAACCGGGGAGAGAGCCGCGCTGCCTATGAAGGCCGCGCTCTCCGTCGACCCGTCCGCCGCCGCCATGCGCGCCTCCTCCAGGAGCGCCACCGCCGTGCGCGCCTCCTTCAGGAGCGCCGCCGGCGTGTCTGCGCCTGTCTAGGCTGCCGCCGCGCTCGTGGGCGTGCGCGGCTGCCCACTGCGCCGCTCGCCCTCGCGATGCCTCCCTCTCCAGCAGCTCGAGGTCCGCGTCGGCGCTATCATCAGCAGTGATGGAGCTGTTGTTGCTGCCGCGTAGAACCTCGACCTCCGCTGCTGCTGCACGCGCTGCATCCGCCGCCGCCGCTGCTTCCACCTCCGCTCTAGCTGCTGCTAGCTCCGCTGTTGCCAGCCTCGATGCCCTTGCCGCTGCTGCAGCGGCGTCTGCTGCCGCTCGCTCGCGCTTCTCTGCCGCGGCGAGGTCGGCCTCCTGCCGACGCCGCGCGCTCGAGGCGACCGAGCCCTGAGACTGGCCTGCGGACATGGCGCGCTATCGAGGGGGCTGCTGTGTGGAGAGCAGGGGCAGCCGGAGCTGCTGCTGCTACCGGCTGCGGTTGGGGCTGCTGCGAGGCCGGGGAAGGAGAAGAGCAGGAGATGCTCAGGCTACAGGATAGTACGGCTCGGATACCACTTGTTAGTCGCTGGATTCGCACTCTTGGTAGTAGCTGAATCCTTACTCTCATCGAGAGAGGATGACACTAGGAGTTGGGACAATTTTCTGGTTTATTTCTCACACAAACTCATACAATGCCATACCAACCTGAGGGGTTGGGGATACATATTTATAGGCTGCTAGTCAGCCAAGCATATGCCAAGATGCTAGTCTAAGATGCTGTCCTAGATGCCAACTGCTGTCCTAAAAGCAGATGCTGTCCTAGATGCTAACTGCTGTCCTAAAAGCAGTCAAAAGATGCTGGACACAAAGATCATGTGCTGCAGTGTGCAGCATCCCTACAACCACCAGCATGTGCTGCAGTGTGCAGCAGCCCTACAACCACCAGCCACAGAGACTTATCCATCAGTTTCAAGGATCACACATCTGTACAGTCTACACTAGTCAGAACCCCGCGGCAAATGCCGCGGGTGCTAGGCTCAAATTACTGGTAATGTGGGAAGAATCGACATATTTACTCATCAGTATTGTCTAAAAGGAGCATCAGAACAAATAGCTTATTTCGTTTTTTGGAAAGACCCTCCACGTACTTTGCTTCTTTGTCATACCATCTATGCATTAATGTTTCTCCAATGAGGCTACAATCTGAAGACATCTACACATGCTGCATAAAAGTACGGAGACACTGTGACAGGATCATGGTCATTTATCCCATACATAATCTAAATGAATGCCGTTTGTGGTGAGTCCCTGCCCCTTATACTGTCGCCGTGAGATCAGCAACATTTCTGCAGTGAGGTCATAATTGTCCTCAATTGCGGATACCCGATTGGCTGCTACCTGGTTAAAAAATGCTTCGATCATTTCTTAGGTACACAACGTCAGTTTCATGTTCATAATTTTTTTTATGGAGACACTATGCACCTATGTGTCATCGGTATTGTCATTGGCATACCAGTATGGCTACTTAAATTGATGTGATGATATTGATTAGGGCTCTCAGATCTAGGATATAATATTGTTACAATATGCTCGTATGAGTTGCATGAGGAGGTTATTTTTTTGGAACATATCCACACTTAGCAGCAGTTAAAAGCACAAAGAGAGAGGGAAAGTTAATTTAACTGGCTCCATATACTAAGAACAGTCGGTATAATAGTATTAGTACTCCAGGAACATTTGTTTTACTTGTTGACCAGTGTGTGTATTATGAACCTATATATGCAAAGGCTAGTCCTCTATTCATCATCTGGAAAAGAGACCATAGGTAAGTTCACAGCTTGAGGCTTACCATTGAGTATAAAAGTAGGGAGATCATTCACAGAAACAACTGGCAATGTCATACAGTTGCGACCTACAAAGATAAGTAACTCAGGTTAGAGGGAAAAAAACCAATTTTCAGGATTGACATAAGAAAGTGAACTGAACTATTGACTGGTAATCAGAGTGTTCCTGAACGGAAGGTACTATAGGGAGCGCAAACAGGAAAAAGATCATCTTATAAGGAAGAAACCAAATTGGCAGCAGTTTAAATTGAGGCATCCTTTCCTGCAACCAATAGGGCAGTAGTTTAAGCCATCTTTCGCACAGCTTGTTGAGTATCAAAGTGGCATTGGCTGGCCACCGAGCATTGAGCATGCCATTAAGGCAATGTAAAATGGCAGAATCAATACAATTTTGCAGAGCATGGGGCTGATAGGAAAAAAAGTGAGCTGATAAAACATGTAGGCCTTCGTTAACAATTGTGTATACCGTTGGGAAATTGAGAATCGAGAAGAAACAAACCTTTGTTTTAACATCCCATGATAATTTAAGAGCTGAGACATCGTATGGTTCCAGAGCTGCATTATTAGGCCCCAACGTCATGTTCCTAAGCTGGTGCAGAACAGTAACAATGTGTGTAGATTTCAGTTGATATACATGCTAAACAACGGCAATACACTATGGAATGGGATTTCCGAAAATAATCAGGTCATGTAATGGTGTGTGCTGAGAGAACAAAGTTTGAAGGAAAATAATTATGGCCATGTCGTACAACTATGAATGCAGGCTGCAAAGCAGCACAGTAACTGAGTATGACATGCATCATCAGATATGTGAGGCTAACTAAACATCTGAAGAAATGTAAATGAACAAATCCAAGCTCACAACCTTTGATTGTACTACCCATAGCACAAATCGCATCAACAAATTCCAACTCACAGGTACCGGTAACAATCGATTTTTTCCTGAGAACCCATAAATCCTCTGCACTCTCAAGCTCTGCATGTCAATGGACTGCAATAATCAAAGAGAGAAAACATGAGCGATAGAGGCAAGATAAGCATAACACAGGCGTATGTGGATGCCGACCTGGATCAGCATGTGCGGTGTCGTCTCCGTGCAGTTGGCTGGCCGAGTCGACGCTGGCTCTGCAGCAGCACCGCGCGGGGAGGTGGTGCCTGTGCGGAGAGCTGGTCCCCGTGCTGGTGAAAGAGAATCCCCTTCGTCCGTGCAAGTTGTTGATCGTAAGAGATGAAATATCGTCGAATGATGTAACGCTTCTTCAATTTCGGATGGAAAAAAAAGGAAATCCATTACCTCAGCTATTCCATCGGACGCGGCGTCGTGCTTAGGATCTGCCGTCGGAGGTTATTGTTGGCTGGGGTAGGGTGCGCGCCCAGTCTGGCACGGCGGGGGTGGCCGCGTCATCGCACCACGCCGGGGGTCGCCCGCGCCGGTGTGGCGTTCCTTCGCGGCGGGGCAGCGCGGGAGGCGGGCATCCATGGCGGAGTCTTCATGGCTGTGCAGATCGAGAGCACGTAGGCGATGGGGACGGATGGCGCGGCGCGGCGGCGAGGACGGGCCGAGCGGTGGCGACGCTGGGAGCGGGGGAGGAGGAGGAGGAGGGCGGCTGCACCGGCCACGGCCCGCTCGCGCCAGCCGCCGTCGCCTCGTCCGCGTCCGCCACCAAGGGCCACCGCGCCGGGGCTGCCGTGGCCAGGTGTCGCGGTGCTGGGGGAGGGGGCGCCGGGGAGTGCCCGGCCCGGGCCGCCGCAGCCGAGGGCCGCCGCGCCGTCACCTCGTCCGCATCGGGAGGGAGGGGTTAGGAGAGATCGAGCGAAGAGAGAGAGAGTGGGAAGGTGGAGAATCAGTTCGAACAGATCTGAGCTGTTGGATCCAATATCGGACGGTTGAGAGATTTTGGGGTGACGTGGCGGGGCTCCCCAGCCGGGAAGGCCCCGCGGCTTATTAGTCCTAAATTCCGTAGTTTCTGCAGCATTGTACTTTACATGGTACTCAGCGTTTGACTAGCTGGTATCTTTGTGCCGCTGATCGAAGATTAATGTTTGGTTAATTTCCCTCATGCAAATGTTCGTATGATGTATATAATTACTAATTTAAATTGTAATATGATGTATATGATTACTTATTTAAATTGTAACTTGTCTAGTTATTTTTCCTTTTGATGCTCAATTTTACTATTGTATATATTTGGTGGCATAACTCTCAACTAGTCAAATCATTGACTTGTTGCCCTTATAATTCATAATCTCTATATAAGATAAACAACTAATTTCACAAAATCAATGTCATTTGCCTCATTTGCTGGGCTCTCAATTTCTTGTAGTTATGAGGAGGCCAAGAAGAGAATGTATGCTTTTAGCACGACGACTTATGTTGGTTTTCAGGCTGTAATGACCGAGGAAATGTCAGAAAAGTTTAAAGGTGGGTGAAGCAGCTAATGAAGTCAAATTTATTTTTTTTCTCGCAACTAATATGACTACTACTTTTATAGTACTTACGTCCCTGTCGTGGTATTTTGGTCAGGTTTGCCTGGAGTAGTTTTCATTCTGCCTGATTCATACCTATATCCAGAAACAAAGGAGTACGGAGGTCCGCCCCAGTCCCATTTTTGTTTACGAGTTAATAAATTGAATCACCTTTCCTTGTATACCTTATTAGTTAATGAAGTAATCTTTAAATTTCCTCGAATTCGTAAACATGCCACATTTTTATGTTTTTAGTGCATCCAGCACATGATGCTTGTTATCATTCTGATATATGTATTGATTTCACCAGGAGACAAATATGACAATGGTGTCATCACCCCAAGACCACCACCTGTTCATTATAGCAAACCATCAAGAACTGACAGGAACCGTAACTACCGAGGAAACTACCAGGATGGCCCTTCACAGCAAGGAAATTACCAGAACAACCGTCCACAAGGTGGTTACCAGAACAACCCGCCACAGCAAGGAAACTTCCAGACATATCGCTCACAGCAAGACGGAAGGGGCTATGCCCCACAGCAGAATTATGCACAAGGTGGGCAGGGTGGTAGAGGTTTTGGAAGGAATGAGTACACAGACCGTTCAGGCTACAATGGACCACCTGGTGGTTTTCAAGGTCAAGCTCAGTATCAAGGGCATGTAAATCCGGCTGGACAAGATCTAGGTTATAACAACCCCCAAGAGCGCAGGAACTTCCCTCAAGGGCAGGGAGGAGGTTATAGGCCTGGTGGTCCTTCAGCACCTGTATCTTATGGTCAACAATCAGCACCTGGGTCTTATGGTCAACCATCAGCACCTGGGTCTTATGGTCAACCATCAGCACCTGGGTCTTATGGTCAACCTTCGACACCTGGATCTTATGGTCAATCATCAACGCCTGGTAACTATGGGCAGGCACCTCCATCAGCGAATCCAGGTGGTGACAGAGTTCCTGGTGTGAATCCTAGTTATGGTGGGGATGGCAGACAGGGGACAGAACCAGCATATGGTGGAGATAACTGGCAAAGAGGTTCTGGTCAGTATCCTAGCCCAGGTGAAGGACAAGGAAACTGGCAGGTATGAGAGCATTTGATATACGATTTCACTTTTAAATTGCCATTACTTTTTGAATTGAAATACAGCAGTTTAAACCAGGACACCCTGTGTTTTGCCAGTTCTAGATTGAATTCATACACTGACTATGTGTAGGTTCAGATCTCTGACTACCCTGTCTGTTAAATGATTTTTTAGATTTGTGAGCTAATTTGTTCATTTTCAATTCCCATGCTGCTCAATTTGTTTAAATTTGTTTTTGTAGAGGACTACAATAGAAGTGCAGGATTACATCAGAGCCAGTTTTAACAAAACGTGCTTATATCTTTTGTCTGCAGCAGCCTTTCCTAACAGGAACATGCATGCTAACTTACATTTCTTTCTTTTTTGTGTGTGTGTACAAAATAGTTCCATCTGCATTTTATAGAAAAGAAAGAAAAAGGCTTGCAACCACACACTTGTGGCTACTAGCTAACCAGATCACAAAACTCTTACTCAAGCTAACTAAAATTTGTAAACATAGTTAAAAGTTTTGTTTATGTTGTATCAAGAAGCAACCAGACACAAATTGAAGATTCTGCGAGACATTTAGATAGTTGCTGACCGTTAGCCTGTCTGTATTAGGCGCATACAGAAGCAACCGGTCACTAATAATATATAAATTTGTGTTATATATTGCTGTTCATTGACACTATCTTTTGCCATTGTGCAGGGAAGGCAGTAAGAGCTTAAGTGTTCCATTGAAGACAAGCATGGTACTTGAGATGTAGAAATCCCCACCTGTAAAATAAACGACTGTGGTGCATTACTCGATCTTTTTGCTTGCATTCGAACTCAACTTATGGGCACGTGTTATTACCAAACCTGTGGATGCAAATTTATTTTAGGTTTTTTGGGTGAGATGTTGGCATTTTTAATTGGCACAGATGTGGAACTCTCCGTTGTCTCCGTGTATTGTTTGTAGGGATGCTGCACTATAAAACACGTGCCAATGACTACAGTAATTCTGAGCGGAGTTGCTTGTTTTGTTCCACGGTCGGAGTGAGATTGAATATCAGATCGAAAATTTTGATCATATGAGATCCCTTTATGTGTGATGCTTGTATTACCAATGATACGCACCTCCTTTGTGTGGGATGCATGCATTTACAATCAGTGTTCTTCTAAATGCCAAACAGTAATTAGTAGGTCACTTGTCGTTTGGTTTTTATTTGGGTTAAACGGTTACTTAAATGGGTGAAACGACCATTTGAACTGGATAAATGATCAATTAAACAAAAATGACATGCTGTCGTATATTGTTCAAGCGGTGTAAACGGGTTTATTGTTTGAGCGGTGCGCAAACGGGATAAACGACCGTTTAGATGAACAGTGTTCAAGATATGCACCTCATTTCTTGTCCTGTTACGCTGCTTCAATGCAACCACCATTGCAGAATATAATCCTATCAGAATTCGCATTCTTGACTAGTTGGATGCTCGTTGACACTTGCTGAAGATTTGCACCTTTTGAGGCGATGATGATACCTTTTGGATACTTGTACCGAACATTGCATTGGGCATCTCGATCCGTCCAGTTGGCAAGTTGCAGTGAACATGAGATTTCAAAAGATTTTGGGTGGAGTCAACTACACGAGGGAAATGCACTAGTTCTTCCAGGAAAGTTAAAATCTGCTTTAGGTTGTGGCGACCGGCAGGACAGCCAATATGTCCGAATCTAGCATTTGCCCCTATGAACGGCATAAATTTTTTTTTGGCCATAAAGGGCAGCAACTGGTTTTGCTTACAAAGTTGTGTACTTGGCACATCCGTAAAGGCAAATTTACTGGACAATATTGTGATCTTTGCTTAGCTGCTATAGGAAAAATATGCATCTATTTAACCTTTTAGGTGAAGGAAGCTTTATTAACAATAAAGTTCACACAACCATTAAAAGAAAAAAAGCATGAAACTCAGGTCACTCTAGAGTACCCAAAACAGTCTCCCAATCTAGAAATTTTGGCAAGATAAAAAAACTCATCTCCAACAACTCCCAAACCCACCTCCTAATCTTTTGACACTTGGAAAAACCACCCCCACACATGGATATATACGCGCGCCAATCTAAAGGTGAAAGGACATAACAAAGAAAAAGAAGTAGCATAGGGTTACTGATACAAATGTACAAAAGAGAAAGAAAATATAAAAATGGTGGGTGTGATCAGGGCCGTCCTACAATTTTTTTGGGCCCTTGGGCCACTAAGACACTAAGGGCCCGACAATCTAATCTAATATTTTAATATGACGATTGAAGTATATAGTACTATTGATAAGAGATAACTTGCATCATATATTTAGTTCTTGAAAAAGTAACAATACATCAAAGAAGCTAAAAGAACGGCAAAATAACTATGACGGTTACTTTAAATAAAACTATAGTGCTTTAGTGCTTTTTAAGAAACTGTCTTTGGGCATTTCTTGATGCAAAATCTTTAAGAGCACTATCAAGAGCACCGGACTTATGTTTCTTTGGCAACATCTAACATGTTAAAAAAATTGAATTATAAATCAAATTCGTGAACTACCAACCCCTATCCCCGTACGCTGTAATTGATAAACCGAAGTACAAGTAATCTCTAGTAGTCTAGTCTCTACTCTGTACACTGAACTGCAATCAAATTGATCAGTAAATCACTTATCCACTTACCGTGCGGCGCCAAACTGCCAACAATCAACCAATCAGGACAGGGAAGTGGGACGTCCGTGCGGTGCCAGTGCCACACTGCCAGGCCGGACGCCGGACGGCCGCTCCACCGGCCACCGCGCTGCGCTCAGCAGTCAGCGCTCGTGCCCTAGCACGCCGACGCCATCACCGCACGAGCGAGTCGCGATCGTGAATAGGAAGCGGCCACCGATCGCGAATACCAGGAATACATCTTGGGAGAATTGGTTTCATAGCACTGAAAGAACGCGAGATCCGGAAAATACCATCGAAAGTTCACCACACCGGAAAATACCATTGAAAGTGAATGTCCGTTCTGCAATCTAGCACTCCGTTACTTTGGCTGTTGACGTCGTTTGTTGGCAGCCGTCCATGAACTCTGTTTCACTCAAAAATGACGTGTACGCCGCTTCAACCTGAGCAGTCTGCCTGCAGTGGTGAGCCTCGTCCCATGGAGCTCGGAGCTCAAGCCCGGAGTCTGCCCTTGCCACGAATACTGCAGCGCCAACGCGGCAACGCCCTACTTTGCCAGAGCAGCGCTCACCCCGGCTCGCCAAAGCTGCCGCCGCCGGAGGTGCGCCGCACCAGCCCGCAACTCCGCCCGCAGCAGCCAGACCCCGGAGCTCGCCGCCACGGGCACCAGGGCCTGCCCGCCGCCACCCTGCTGCCTGGAGCTCCCCACACCGGAGCCGAGTGCAGTTAGCACGGAGCACCCGCGCGCGTCGGCTTCGACGCCGCGTCGGAGGCCGGAGCTTAGCGCCGCCGGCACTAAGGCAGTCGCCGCCACCTCTCTGCTCTCTCCCTCTCTCTCTCTTGTTATTTCCCTCTCTCTCTCCGTCCGCTCGCCGCTCGAGAAGGGGCAGAAAGCAGAATCTGCTATCAGTGTTGCAGGTATTTTTTCATGAACTAACTCAAAAGCTGTAAGCCTGGATCCCTGAAAATTGACAGTAAATCAGCATGCATGTTACATCTCCATAAACAACACTGAATGTTTTTATCTCAATAATAGATGTTCAAAGTTGTAAGCAGTTGTCGCTATTGGAATTTTGACTGAAATAAATTGATATTCAGTGATCTAATCATCTAATATCATGCCAGAGATGTAAATAGCTGTAGCCAAATTCCACATGATGGAACAAAAGCTGACATTTGACAAGCCAAGTCAATTCCACATGATGGAACAAAAGCTGACATTTGACAAGCCAAGTCAAAAGTCGAATGGCAATACAAATAGAGTATCAACCTGGTTAAATGGACGAGTTTCAGTGCAAAAGGCCTTCTCTAAAACTCCCTCCGAATGAAGAGCACGTATAACCCCGAGGGCAGTTCCATAACCAGCAGTTGCAAGACTGGATTAAAGAGAAAGCAATAAAGTAAAACTACATAAGGATTTGAGCATCATACCTAGATAAAAAGTGATAGAACTTGATTTACAAATTACCTGCCAGTATTACAATGGGTTAGAACAGATATCCTTTTTGAATTTGCAAGCTGCCTTTGAAGAAATACAGCTCCATGTGAGCCAATAGCTTTATTATCTGCCACATCATCAACAAGCATTGTCTCTGCGGCCTCAATGTAGACCTAATCGATCAAAGGAAATATATAACAGGTTAGCAAGAGGTACAATTTGTCCACCTAAACCAAAGAAGGAAATTTCTTTTTTCCTCGTCATCAAAGAGACTCATCTAATGCAACACATCATTCTAGAATAACATGGTGAAGCTGGAATTAGCGCGCACACACACTATCTTCAGTTGGTATAAAAAGGATCACAAACTTAAGTAGTTATATGCTATATCCAATAAACTATTCAACATACGACATATAGATACACAGTATATGTGTATCAATATTCTCACCAAACTTCAAAAGAACTGAGAATATAAGGTTAACTCTACGGTTCAGTGTAAAAGCTTGAGGGGAAATTTGAAGTGCCACGGCTGCAAAAATTGTTGATTGTACAGAAGTAATTCTGGCTTCATGTTTGTATCATCTCCTATCTTTACTTCATCGGGTTGGTTAATTCCATATTTACATTCAGAAAATCTATGTTGTAGGACACATTAGATATACAGGTAAACTCACACAAACATAGTTTATTCATAATGAATTTGTATCTTTTTAGTTTTAAATTGAAAGCAGAAGAATGTACGGGTTTTTCTAGGTCAAGGTTAGGACCTGAAAGATAGCCTTGGAATCTTTTGCAGTTTCAGCTGCCTTTGACACCAAAGTTTGGAGCTTTGTTGCAGCATCAGATAGGTTCACTGCAGTTGGTCGGCTGATGCAGAAACAAATAATAAAAAGAGTTACATATGCATGACTACAAATATACATACTGGTCAAAATGATAACATGAACAGAAAGACCAAACTTATTGTACGCATAAAGAAAAAAAATCAGTTGAACTTTGCTTACCTGGATACAAGGTATTCCAATTTCTTGGAAACAAAAGAAGCTGCTTCTCCAGGCGTACCAATGAAATCTAAATCAGAAACTTCAACAGCTAATGCTAGTGCCGCTGCTATGGCTATTGCTGGAGCACCACGGACAACCATGTCTCTTATTGCATTCCTGGGTAATATTTAAGGCTCAGTATAAAACAAGCATTATCAAGTGGTATTTATCACTAGTTACATTTCAATGGTTGCAGTAGGCCTATCACCATGGGAGCATATAACACAATTGCTGGAATGTATGTATTTGTATTTTCTTCTCCGGTGTGATCAATGTCAATCCAGAATACCAAAATTTCTACAAAAGTAAGTCATCGTTTTCCTTGAACACAAAAGTAAGTCATTGCGATAATCACAAAGCAGGAAAATGTGCTTTTAGATTTAAACAAGAGGAAACTTATCAGTTATCACGAGCTCCTCCAAATCGATTAGAAATGTATACAAATCAATTTAACAAAAGAAGTAACAGTTTGAAACAAACAAACAAAAAGGATCTTCCTCCTCCCCTGCCGTCCCCCTTCCCTTCACCTCCCGTCAGCTACGCAGGTGGACCAAAGCTAAGGATGAACAAGACCGTCGATGTCCAAAACTAGCATCCAGCGCAATTCCATCTGCTGCGCTGGCAGATGCCACCTCCCACAGCATCCGCAAGCTGCGGCATCGACGTCGCCATTCGGCCTGCTCGCGGACTCACAGGATGCTGCTGTGCCACTGTGACTGTGGCTAGACGCGGGGCCGCGGGCGCTAGGCCATAGCCGCTGACGAGAAGGGGCGGCGTCAGACGCCTGGGATTCGAGCGGCGGCGGCGCAACGCTCACAACGATGGCCGAGTGGGCCGAGTCGTCCACAGAGAGAGCCAGGCCTACCGAGGGAGAGAATGGGCCTTTTTCTTTGCTCCGTTGGGTCACTGTCTATTGAGCCTACTTATCGACACACGACGGGCTTCGCCTTTCTCGTTCCGTCATCCCTCCCTCCTCCGTCGGCAGCTCGACAACGCCGCCGAGGCTGCCGCCGGCCGCCGCAGCCACCGGTGACTGGGGAGAAGAGAGGAGTCGGGGTTCTCTGCTCCGTTTTCTAACAGGGGCAGCTAGCTGCCTCGCCCTACCGTAGTCCGTAGGGAGAGCTCTGCCTCCACCCATGACAATCAAAGACGATGAGAATTGAGATGAATCGAGAAGATAGAAGGATCTCCGTCTCACCAGCCATCGGCGGAATTCTTGACGTCGATGTAGTCCATCTCGAGCGGCAGCTTCCTCTGCGTCGAATCGAAACTAACTCAGAATCAAAACCCATAAAAAAAACTCGACCGGGGCGGTTAAGACTGCCGTCGCAGCTTTCCAATAAGAAGAAGGTGCCTTCTCACCCGGCGAGAAAAATCCTCGAACCTCACCCTCATCCTTACACGGTGGCCTTTCCGTTGCCCAAGTGAGAATTGGGCCGGTGACCCCCACGTGCTTTGAATGGGGACGAGCGAGAAGATTTTTTTTAACCCAGCCTAAAATTCACTACTACTGGAATTCGAACTCAGGACCTAAGAGGTGCCGCTGGAGTGAATAGACCAACTGATCTAGCACCCATCAAGAACTCCCCCCCGTACGCAACACTTCACACCACCACGACGCACGAAAAGAAGACGCACCTGATCAAGGAGGCGGAGCGACCCACGGGCGTAAACGATGGACTGCAGCGCGTCGGATCCCACCATCCTGGACTGAACCGCCTGAATTGGGGGAGGAAAAAGATAGATTCGCTGGAATTTGAGGTGGCAAGGGGCTGCGGAGCAGAGCAAACTAGCCAAGCAGAGGGGTTCGTAATTAAGTGAGGTGCGCTCGTGACTCTGCCTTTGTTCGTTTGCATCGGGATGGGCTGAGCTGGGCGAAGAAGAATGTCCCGCCACTTTGCGTTAAGGACCTCGGTCAAATTTTATTTGCGCATGGTCAGAGGAAGTTGACGGAACAGTCCGCGTCTAGGTGTGTAGTGTGACGTGGTGGATTGATAAATTTGCTAGAACAAATAAATAAAAAATCGTGTTCGTTTTTCTAAATGATGAAGAATTTTTTTGTATGAAAGAAACGGGGAGTTCTAGACGGTTTTTTATCAGGCAAAAAAAAAACATCTTTGAACGTACACCCAATGTGCCACGTACACTGTGCAACAAAAACATCCAATGAAAAAACAGGAAATAGCAGCATTATTATAAGATTTGACTTATTGCGAGATCACGTAATAGAAATGTCTTTGAGCCGGTGAAGGGTGAATCCATGCCGTGCAACCGGAAGGCGGCAGCACGAGTCATGCCACACGGCGCCCTATAGTTCAATAGGTGAGTATTCAAAGGGCCAATGTGTAAAATGCGTATAAATTCCAAAAGTAGTGGAGGAGATGGGGGGAATCTTTCTTTGATCACTTGAGCCAGGGCCGTCAAGAAATCGGCTGGCATTTGTCTCTTTGCTCTCCATGCATGAGCCCTTGAGAGGTGAGACGATGCTACTAATATAATTACTACTCCTTCCATTCCAATTTATACATCTTTTTGGTATTTAACTTTTATTATGTATGACGTATCTAGGTACATAGCAAAAATTATATAGTTAAAAAAGCTGAAACAATCTATAATTTAGGATACAAGGTGATATGATACAAACTAAACCTGTGGACATTCTTGATCCTTGAAAAATGAGATGCTTTATAGGCCTCCTTACTTTCCCATTCTCTAGTGGGCATCGTTTTCAACAATCCTTAGGTTACGTTTAGTCTGGGGACAAACATCCATGTCATGGATTTATTTCACCTTTTTAAGATGAAATGATCCTATATATCCGTGTTTGGTTGATGGGCTAGGATGTCCCTCTTTTGTATTTGACAAAAGGGATGACAAGAAACTGCATGGATGATAACTTTTGATTTGTCTGTCACTGTTAGTGTGCGTCGTAGTTGTCGGTTTGTTTCTCCATCTTCTTCCAATCTTCCTCCTACGCATGGAGCAGAGTGATAGGCCGCCGCAGCTCGACACTTGCCCAAATGTGCGCCGCCCCATCCACACTGCTTGCCCCACTGCACCTCTGCCTGGGCTGCGTTGCACTATTTCGCCCGCCCCATGCTCGCTTGTGCCATGGCTGCGGGCGTTGCCTGTCCTACTCGCTTAGGCACTCACGCTCTTGTCCGATTATGCTCGGTGGGCACCATGGCAGGGAGTGGACAATATAGGCAGCGGGGAAGACCGACGTGAGCGAGGACGGGCTTGTTGGCATTTTTTTCTAAGGGATGGGGTTGCTACACATATGTGTGGAATATTTCATGATTGGATGGCTTTATGTACTTAAACCAAAAACCATTGAAAGTGTGATCGTCGTGTCCTTCTACCCCATTCTTGAACCAGACGTTTACAATGAGCCTGTTTGCTTCGCTGAAAAGCAACGACTGAAAGTATTGTTCGCTGATTTGTCGTAAGAGAAAAACACCATTCCAACTGAAAAAAACAAGCTGAAAAATATGGATTATAAGACAAGCGAACATGACCATATGACCATATAAGACAAGCGAACATGACTATATAAGATAAGCAGACCACCCGTGCTACAAACCAAACGGGCCATTAGTGTAGCTATAGCCTATAAGAACCCATGTATATCTTGTATTGTATTCTTGTTCATCGGCAACCTCTTGCTGCCGTTAGAGCATCTCCAGCAATACTACCTAAAACGCACCTCCTACTTTTTTATTTAGGAAGCCACCTATTTTGACACTACTCATATTTTACTTTCAACTCCAACAATACTACCTAAACCATACTACTCAAATTCGTTTTAGTAGTCAATGACGCGTGGGGCTCTTTTGTCATCTCTCTTATCCAGATTTTGCACGGTGGAGAGTAGGGCCCAACAGAAGTAGAGGGTGGAGGGGGAAAAATAAGAGACCAACAAATATGGGGGGTCTAGTAGGGGGCCTGTTGGAGTTGATTTTTTAGTCTCCGCTACCTAAATCTAAAGTAGGGGTCAAGTAGAGGGTCCTGTTGGAGATGCTGTTACGAATTGCTCCGCCGCATGGGTTCAGTCTATAGACGAGATGGAAGAACGGGAGATGGCAACGTGCGGTGTCTGTGGCTGCAAATAGCCCACCGGGGCACCGGGCCATATTTATGAGCCCATTTCTGGCGCGAGACGGCTACTCATGGCCCAGCTGCCAGTAGCGACCGCCACGCTACAGTCGCACTCCGCTGATTTCAGGAAGGAATCTCAAACCAAAACGGAAATCGCGGGGCCCACTTGTCAGTGACGCGGTGTCGCAACCACTAGCCTGCTGCTAAACGCCCCATTCCCCAGCCCCCAACAGAAACCCCTAAAACCCAGAACCTTCTGCTCCGCCGCCGCCGAAACCCTAGTCCCCCCACGCCATGGCCCTCGCGCTGCGCCTCCGGCGGGTCCTCGCCGCGGCCTCCACCTCGGCGCCCCTGCTCCGTGCCCGTCCCTCCTCCCCCCTCGCGCCCCCCGCCGCCTCCCCTGTCGCGCCGCTCCCGCGGGCGCCGTGGCGGCTCCTTCCCGGCGGCGCCGCCGCCGGGTTCCGGTCCACGGCGGCGGCGGCTGCGCGGGGCGGGGCCGACTACGGGGCGGACGACAGCAAGATCTCCCCCGACGAGATCCTCTTCGAGGGCTGCGACTACAACCACTGGCTCATCACCATGGAGTTCCCGGACCCCAAGCCGTCGCGCGAGGAGATGATCGAGACCTTCCTCCAGACCCTCGCCAAGGTCGTCGGGAGGTATGACGCCAAGCGGGTTTCCCCGTCTCATTCCTTTTTCGTTTAGGCCAAGCGGTACAGATTGGGGGCATTGGGCTTGCTGTCGCGGTGAATTGGTTCTTTTAGGCGCTGAAATGCGATTCTGAATTGTGCGACTGCTTCATCTTGTTGTGCCGTGGCTTGCCTTGTAGGTTATATGGTACCAGTCGGGTGTTTGATCTAAATTGGATGCTACTTCTTGTGTGTCAATTAAATGCTGTTGTGCTTGAGATCAAGTACGATAATTATCAATGATGTAGAAATATGTCCCTCCTTCAGGTGATAGGACTAGAGCTAAACTAATGAGGTTGTATATTGAGCATGAGTGATTTGAGGGACATTACGCTAGCAAGTTTTTCCTAGAATTGCAATGGACATACGTACCAGAAGTGGTTGCGTAACACTTATTAGTTTGTGTTAATGTGATGTGGGATTAAAAAGTTAGTGTATAGTGCCAAGACCATCTAAGGGGGTGTTTGGTTTGAGGAGTTAAAGTTTAACAAACACTGTAGCACTTTCGTCTTATTTGACAAAAAGTTTCCAATCTTGGACTAATTAGGTTTAATAGATTCGTCTCGTAAATTACTCCTAATCTGTGCCGACATGCATGCAATTAGTCTACATTTAGTACTCCATGCATTTGAGGGAACATTGATGTGATGAGAGTTAAACTTTAACAAGTTGCAACCAAACATGCCCTAACTCCCTTTCTTGTTTACGGTTGGTTCAAACATTTCCAGGGGTAGTTTGGGGCCTAAAGTATTGTTAGGTCCACATGGATGTTTATGTTGAAATGTGAAAGATGTCAGGGCCCACCTGATACTAATGGCTAGTCGCCTTTGAAACCATGATTTTTCAAGTTTCTGTTAGTCGCTGGATTCGCACTCTTGGTAGTAGCTGAATCCTTACTCTCATCGAGAGAGGATGACACTAGGAGTTGGGACAATTTTCTGGTTTATTTCTTACACAAACTCATACAATGCCATACCAACCTGAGGGGTTGGGGATACATATTTATAGGCTGCTAGCCAGCCAAGCATATGCCAAGATGCTAGTCTAAGATGCTAGTCTAAGATGCTGTCCTAGATGCCAACTGCTGTCCTAAAAGCAGATGCTGTCCTAGATGCTAACTGCTGTCCTAAAAGCAGTCAAAAGATGCTGGACACAAAGATCATGTGCTGCAGTGTGCAGCAGCCCTACAACCACCAGCATGTGCTGCAGTGTGCAGCAGCCCTACAACCACCAGCCACAGAGACTTATCCATCACTCTCCCCCTAAGTCTTGTGTGGCTCCTTGTGAGGTATCTGGGCCATCCCGATCCTGGCGCGAAGTTCCTGAAACTTGACCCGCCCGAGGGACTTGGTCAGGAAGTCGGCGAGCTGGTCTTGGGTGTTGATGTAGTTGGCCCGGACACTCCCTTCCTCCAGGCAGCTTCTGATGAAGTGGTACCTCACCCGGATGTGCTTGCTGCGCTCGTGGAAGACAGGATTCTTTGCCAAGGCCAAGGCGGACTTGCTGTCCACCCTGAGCTCCACCGCCTCTGCATCTCTGCCAAGGAGATCGCCAAGCAGCCGAGCCAGCCACAAGGCCTGAGTAGCAGCGGTAGTGGCTGCGATGTACTCTGCCTCGCAGTTGGACAGAGCCACCACCTGCTGCTTGACCGACTGCCAGCTGATCGGACACTTGCCGAGGAAGAACAGCGTCCCGCTGGTGCTCTTGCTCGTGTCGATGTCGCCGGCGTGGTCGCTGTCGCTGTACCCGATGAAATGCGCCGCACCGGGGCACCTCGGGTAGTGCAAGCCGTAGTCGGAGGTGCCTGCGACGTAGCGGAGGATCCTCTTCACGGCCTGCTGGTGCTCCGCCGTCGGTCGCTGCATGAACCGGCTGACGTAGCCGACGGCGAACGCCAAGTCCGGTCGCGTGTGGACAAGGTAGCGAAGGCTGCCCACAATGCGCCGGTACTGCGTCGCGTCCACCTCCTCCGTACTCTCCCGACTCAGCCTCAGCCTCTCCTCCATAGGAGTGTGGGCTGGGTTGCAGTCGGTGAGACCGCCTAGCTCCACAATGCGCTTGGCGTAGGTAGTCTGGCGAAGAGAGGTGCCGGAGCTGTCCTGGTGGACCTCGATCCCCAGGTAGAAGGAGAGAGGGCCCAAGTCGCTCATCTGGAAAGTCGCCCTCATCTTCTCCTTGAACGCCTCGATCTCCACCTCCTTGGTGCCAGTGATCACCAAGTCGTCGACGTAGACGCCAACCAGCAGGGCCTTTCCTCCGCTGCCCCGCCGGTAGATGGCCGCCTTGTGTGGGCTTTGCTCGAAGCCCATCCCCTTCAGCGTGGAATCCAACTTGGCATTCCACGCCCTCGGTGCCTGTCGCAAGCCATAGAGGGCCTTGCGCAGGCGAAGCACCTTGCCCTCCTTGCCGGGAATCGTAAATCCCGGCGGCTGATGCACGTAGACCTCCTCCTTCAAGTCGCCATTAAGAAACGCCGACTTGACATCCATGTGATGGACACGCCAGCCCTCCTGGGCAGCTAGCGCAAGGAGGAGTCGCACGGACTCCATCCGTGCAACGGGCGCGAAGGCGTCGTCGAAGTCGATTCCTTCTTGCTGGACGAAGCCGCGCGCCACCAGACGCGCCTTGTGTTTGATCACCTCTCCGGTCTCGTCCTTCTTGAGCTTGAAGACCCACTTGAGAGAGATGGCGTGGTGGCCGGCTGGAAGATCGGCCAGCTCCCACGTCTTGTTCCGCTCGACGGCGTCCATCTCCATCTGCATCGCGGCACGCCATGCCGCGTCCCTCTCCGCCTCGGCGAAGGAACGAGGCTCGCCATCGTCCTGTGCGAGGTGCAGCTCCGCCTCAAAGTCGTGTTGTGCCAGTCCAGGGACCGGCTGCTCACCGAGGAGGTTGTCCACGGTACGGTAGCGCAGAGGCTCGCCGCCGTGGTAGGCGTCGATGCGATCCTCGTCGTTGGACAGCGGAGTTGCGAACTCCACTGTGCGCTGCTCGTCGTGGGCCGAAGCTGCCGGTGCCGAGCCTGAAGAGGTAGGGTCCGGTGTAGGAGAGCGAGGCGTGGCCGGCGGTGCTGGTGGTGGACTCGCCGGAGCCTGTGGACTTGCCGGAGCTGGTGGTGGCGGTGGTGAAGGACTCGCCGGAGGTGGTGGCGAGCGAGGTGGTGGGGTAGGCGAGCTCGGTGAGGACGAGCTGCTAGCTCCCCCGCCTCCTTGAAGTGGACGTAGTCGACGACGAAATCGCTGGTCGTCGGAGTCAAGCCGTCATCCACCATCTTGCCCCACGTCCAGCTTCGCCCCTCGTCGAACGCGACGTCACGCGTGATGCGCACGCGCCGTGTCGCAGGGTCGAGGACGCGGTAGGCCTTGGCGCCCTCCGCGTAGCCGATGAAGACCCCTGGCGTGCTCCGGTCGTCGAGCTTGCCGACGTGGTTGAGCTCCTTGACGAAGGCCAGGCAGCCAAAGACGCGAAGGTGGCTCACCACGGGCTTGCGCCCGTGCCAGGCCTAGTATGGCGTCTTGCCGTCGAGGGCCTTGGTGGGGGAGCGGTTGAGCAAGTGAACGGCAGTCATCACCGCCTCACCCCAGTAGATCGCCGGCATCCCTCTCTGCTTGAGGAGGGCACGGGCGGTGGCCACCACCGTCTGGTTGCGGCGCTCGACGACGCCGTTCTGCTGCGGAGTGTACGGCGCGGAGAAGTGGCGGTGGATCCCCCTCATCGGCGCAGTACGCCGCGAACTTGGCCGCCGTGAACTCGCCGCCGTTGTCCGTGCGTAGGACCCGAAGCTTGCGGCCGCACTCCGCCTCCGCAACAGCTTGAAGACGCTTGATGGCGTCCGCCGCGGCTGCCTTGGCGTCGAGCAGGACAGCCCACATGTAGCGGGACATGTCGTCGACGAGGAGGAGGAAGTAGCACCGGCCTCCAGGTGTAGCCGGTGTCACGGGGCCACAGAGGTCACCGTGTACGAGCTCCAGCTTCTCCTTGGCGCGGAAGCTTGCCTGGCGAGGGAAAGGGAGACGCCGCAGCTTGGTGAGGACGCAGGTGTCGCAGAACTGCTCCACGTGGTCGACGTGCGGCATGCCCCGCACCATCTCCTTGCTACCGAGCTGCCTTAGGGCCTCAAAGTTGAGGTGCCCAAAGCGCTCGTGCCACCTCCAAGCGTCGTCGTCGCGGCGGGCTGCAAGACAAAGAGGTTGCGCCACCTGTGCGTGAAGGACGTAGAGGCGGTTGCTCCTGTTGACCTTGACCAGGAGCCGGTGTCGATGATCCCAGATGCGCAGCACCCCGTGCTCGATCTCCACGCGCGATCCGCTCTCATCCAGCTGTCCCAAGCTGATGATGGAGTTCCTCAACGCGGGGATGTAGTAGACACCGGTGAGCAGCCTGTGCTCGCCAGTCTTGGCGACGAAGACGACAGAGCCGACGCCCTTGATCTCCACAGCGGAGGCGTCGCCGAACTTGACGGTGCCTCGAACGCCTGAGTCGAGCTCGGAGAAGAACTCCCGCCGCCCGGTCATGTGGTGGGTGGCGCCGGTGTCAAGGCACCACCCGTCTTGTCGTTGCCGGAGCTGTCGTCGAGGAGGGCGTGTGCTTTTGGCTCGTCAAGGTGGAGGAGAGCCGTTGCGGCCGGTGCCGCTGGAGGTAGTTCGATGCTCGCATGAGCAATGAACAGAGCCGGCTGCTCCTCCTCTTCCGCCTGCGCGACGTGGGCCTGGCCGCGTCGTGGCTGTCGACAATCCTTGGCCCAATGACCAAGCTTGCCGCAGTTGTAGCAAGGGTCGCCTCGTGCTGGCTTTTGCTTGCCAGCGGCGCCGCCCTGGGCGCCTCCACGATCATCACCCTCGGCACGTCCTCGCGCCCCTGCCTGGGCGTCTTTGCGCGGCTTGCCACGCTTGCCACGCTTGCGGCCGCCTGTCGTGGAAGAAGGCTCCCCCTTCTTCCTGTCACCTTGGCCGGCAGCCCACTGCTCCCGAGTGAGGAGGAGCTTTCCGCCAATGGTGACGGGTCCCGAGAGACGCTGTGGCTCATCGCTGTCAACGACCTTGAGGCGGCCCAACGCCTCCTCGATCGACATCGTGGAGAGGTCCAACAGAGACTCGATTGAGCGAGCCATCTGCTTGTACTTCTCGGGGACGCAGCGGAAGAGCTTCTCAACAGCTCTCTCCTCGCCGTAGGTGTCGTCGCCGAACTGCACCAACTTCTGCAACAGAGTGTTGAGACGGAGAGCAAAGTCATCAACGTCCTCACCTGGCTTGAAGGCCAGGTTCTCCCACTCCTTGCGAAGTGCCTGCAGTGTGGACTTGCGGGCGTGGTCGCTGCCGATGCGTGCTGCAGCGATGGCGTCCCAAGCCTCCTTGGCAGTCCGCTTGTTGGTAAGCGAAAACTGCATCTCGGGCGGGACTGCAGCAACGAGAGCATCCAGCGCCCGTCGATCTTGGTCGTAGTCGACGTCGCCGTACCGGACTGCATCCCACATATGCCGCACCTGGAGCTTCACCCTCATCACCGCAGCCCACTCAACGTAGTTGGTCTTGGTGAGGGTAGGCCACCCGCCGCCGGGGCCGACGTCCCTGACGACAGCCTGGTACTCGTGGTGACCACGGTACCGAACCGGGGAGAGAGAGCCGCGCTGCCTGTGAAGGCCGCGCTCTCCGTCGACCCGTCCGCCGACAGCCTGGTACTCGTGGTGACCACGGTACCGAACCGGGGAGAGAGAGCCGCGCTGCCTGTGAAGGCCGCGCTCTCCGTCGACCCGTCCGTCGACAGCCTGGTACTCGTGGTGACCACGGTACCGAACCGGGGAGAGAGCCGCGCTGCCTATGAAGGCCGCGCTCTCCGTCGACCCGTCCGCCGCCGCCATGCGCGCCTCCTCCAGGAGCGCCACCGCCGTGCGCGCCTCCTTCAGGAGCGCCGCCGGCGTGTCTGCGCCTGTCTAGGCTGCCGCCGCGCTCGTGGGCGTGCGCGGCTGCCCACTGCGCCGCTCGCCCTCGCGATGCCTCCCTCTCCAGCAGCTCGAGGTCCGCGTCGGCGCTATCATCAGCAGTGATGGAGCTGTTGTTGCTGCCGCGTAGAACCTCGACCTCCGCTGCTGCTGCACGCGCTGCATCCGCCGCCGCCGCTGCTTCCACCTCCGCTCTAGCTGCTGCTAGCTCCGCTGTTGCCAGCCTCGATGCCCTTGCCGCTGCTGCAGCGGCGTCTGCTGCCGCTCGCTCGCGCTTCTCTGCCGCGGCGAGGTCGGCCTCCTGCCGACGCCGCGCGCTCGAGGCGACCGAGCCCTGAGACTGGCCTGCGGACATGGCGCGCTATCGAGGGGGCTGCTGTGTGGAGAGCAGGGGCAGCCGGAGCTGCTGCTGCTACCGGCTGCGGTTGGGGCTGCTGCGAGGCCGGGGAAGGAGAAGAGCAGGAGATGCTCAGGCTACAGGATAGTACGGCTCGGATACCACTTGTTAGTCGCTGGATTCGCACTCTTGGTAGTAGCTGAATCCTTACTCTCATCGAGAGAGGATGACACTAGGAGTTGGGACAATTTTCTGGTTTATTTCTCACACAAACTCATACAATGCCATACCAACCTGAGGGGTTGGGGATACATATTTATAGGCTGCTAGTCAGCCAAGCATATGCCAAGATGCTAGTCTAAGATGCTAGTCTAAGATGCTGTCCTAGATGCCAACTGCTGTCCTAAAAGCAGATGCTGTCCTAGATGCTAACTGCTGTCCTAAAAGCAGTCAAAAGATGCTGGACACAAAGATCATGTGCTGCAGTGTGCAGCATCCCTACAACCACCAGCATGTGCTGCAGTGTGCAGCAGCCCTACAACCACCAGCCACAGAGACTTATCCATCAGTTTCAAGGATCACACATCTGTACAGTCTACATTCCGTAGTTTCTGCAGCATTGTACTTTACATGGTACTCAGCGTTTGACTAGCTGGTATCTTTGTGCCGCTGATCGAAGATTAATGTTTGGTTAATTTCCCTCATGCAAATGTTCGTATGATGTATATAATTACTAATTTAAATTGTAATATGATGTATATGATTACTTATTTAAATTGTAACTTGTCTAGTTATTTTTCCTTTTGATGCTCAATTTTACTATTGTATATATTTGGTGGCATAACTCTCAACTAGTCAAATCATTGACTTGTTGCCCTTATAATTCATAATCTCTATATAAGATAAACAACTAATTTCACAAAATCAATGTCATTTGCCTCATTTGCTGGGCTCTCAATTTCTTGTAGTTATGAGGAGGCCAAGAAGAGAATGTATGCTTTTAGCACGACGACTTATGTTGGTTTTCAGGCTGTAATGACCGAGGAAATGTCAGAAAAGTTTAAAGGTGGGTGAAGCAGCTAATGAAGTCAAATTTATTTTTTTTCTCGCAACTAATATGACTACTACTTTTATAGTACTTACGTCCCTGTCGTGGTATTTTGGTCAGGTTTGCCTGGAGTAGTTTTCATTCTGCCTGATTCATACCTATATCCAGAAACAAAGGAGTACGGAGGTCCGCCCCAGTCCCATTTTTGTTTACGAGTTAATAAATTGAATCACCTTTCCTTGTATACCTTATTAGTTAATGAAGTAATCTTTAAATTTCCTCGAATTCGTAAACATGCCACATTTTTATGTTTTTAGTGCATCCAGCACATGATGCTTGTTATCATTCTGATATATGTATTGATTTCACCAGGAGACAAATATGACAATGGTGTCATCACCCCAAGACCACCACCTGTTCATTATAGCAAACCATCAAGAACTGACAGGAACCGTAACTACCGAGGAAACTACCAGGATGGCCCTTCACAGCAAGGAAATTACCAGAACAACCGTCCACAAGGTGGTTACCAGAACAACCCGCCACAGCAAGGAAACTTCCAGACATATCGCTCACAGCAAGACGGAAGGGGCTATGCCCCACAGCAGAATTATGCACAAGGTGGGCAGGGTGGTAGAGGTTTTGGAAGGAATGAGTACACAGACCGTTCAGGCTACAATGGACCACCTGGTGGTTTTCAAGGTCAAGCTCAGTATCAAGGGCATGTAAATCCGGCTGGACAAGATCTAGGTTATAACAACCCCCAAGAGCGCAGGAACTTCCCTCAAGGGCAGGGAGGAGGTTATAGGCCTGGTGGTCCTTCAGCACCTGTATCTTATGGTCAACAATCAGCACCTGGGTCTTATGGTCAACCATCAGCACCTGGGTCTTATGGTCAACCATCAGCACCTGGGTCTTATGGTCAACCTTCGACACCTGGATCTTATGGTCAATCATCAACGCCTGGTAACTATGGGCAGGCACCTCCATCAGCGAATCCAGGTGGTGACAGAGTTCCTGGTGTGAATCCTAGTTATGGTGGGGATGGCAGACAGGGGACAGAACCAGCATATGGTGGAGATAACTGGCAAAGAGGTTCTGGTCAGTATCCTAGCCCAGGTGAAGGACAAGGAAACTGGCAGGTATGAGAGCATTTGATATACGATTTCACTTTTAAATTGCCATTACTTTTTGAATTGAAATACAGCAGTTTAAACCAGGACACCCTGTGTTTTGCCAGTTCTAGATTGAATTCATACACTGACTATGTGTAGGTTCAGATCTCTGACTACCCTGTCTGTTAAATGATTTTTTAGATTTGTGAGCTAATTTGTTCATTTTCAATTCCCATGCTGCTCAATTTGTTTAAATTTGTTTTTGTAGAGGACTACAATAGAAGTGCAGGATTACATCAGAGCCAGTTTTAACAAAACGTGCTTATATCTTTTGTCTGCAGCAGCCTTTCCTAACAGGAACATGCATGCTAACTTACATTTCTTTCTTTTTTGTGTGTGTGTACAAAATAGTTCCATCTGCATTTTATAGAAAAGAAAGAAAAAGGCTTGCAACCACACACTTGTGGCTACTAGCTAACCAGATCACAAAACTCTTACTCAAGCTAACTAAAATTTGTAAACATAGTTAAAAGTTTTGTTTATGTTGTATCAAGAAGCAACCAGACACAAATTGAAGATTCTGCGAGACATTTAGATAGTTGCTGACCGTTAGCCTGTCTGTATTAGGCGCATACAGAAGCAACCGGTCACTAATAATATATAAATTTGTGTTATATATTGCTGTTCATTGACACTATCTTTTGCCATTGTGCAGGGAAGGCAGTAAGAGCTTAAGTGTTCCATTGAAGACAAGCATGGTACTTGAGATGTAGAAATCCCCACCTGTAAAATAAACGACTGTGGTGCATTACTCGATCTTTTTGCTTGCATTCGAACTCAACTTATGGGCACGTGTTATTACCAAACCTGTGGATGCAAATTTATTTTAGGTTTTTTGGGTGAGATGTTGGCATTTTTAATTGGCACAGATGTGGAACTCTCCGTTGTCTCCGTGTATTGTTTGTAGGGATGCTGCACTATAAAACACGTGCCAATGACTACAGTAATTCTGAGCGGAGTTGCTTGTTTTGTTCCACGGTCGGAGTGAGATTGAATATCAGATCGAAAATTTTGATCATATGAGATCCCTTTATGTGTGATGCTTGTATTACCAATGATACGCACCTCCTTTGTGTGGGATGCATGCATTTACAATCAGTGTTCTTCTAAATGCCAAACAGTAATTAGTAGGTCACTTGTCGTTTGGTTTTTATTTGGGTTAAACGGTTACTTAAATGGGTGAAACGACCATTTGAACTGGATAAATGATCAATTAAACAAAAATGACATGCTGTCGTATATTGTTCAAGCGGTGTAAACGGGTTTATTGTTTGAGCGGTGCGCAAACGGGATAAACGACCGTTTAGATGAACAGTGTTCAAGATATGCACCTCATTTCTTGTCCTGTTACGCTGCTTCAATGCAACCACCATTGCAGAATATAATCCTATCAGAATTCGCATTCTTGACTAGTTGGATGCTCGTTGACACTTGCTGAAGATTTGCACCTTTTGAGGCGATGATGATACCTTTTGGATACTTGTACCGAACATTGCATTGGGCATCTCGATCCGTCCAGTTGGCAAGTTGCAGTGAACATGAGATTTCAAAAGATTTTGGGTGGAGTCAACTACACGAGGGAAATGCACTAGTTCTTCCAGGAAAGTTAAAATCTGCTTTAGGTTGTGGCGACCGGCAGGACAGCCAATATGTCCGAATCTAGCATTTGCCCCTATGAACGGCATAAATTTTTTTTTGGCCATAAAGGGCAGCAACTGGTTTTGCTTACAAAGTTGTGTACTTGGCACATCCGTAAAGGCAAATTTACTGGACAATATTGTGATCTTTGCTTAGCTGCTATAGGAAAAATATGCATCTATTTAACCTTTTAGGTGAAGGAAGCTTTATTAACAATAAAGTTCACACAACCATTAAAAGAAAAAAAGCATGAAACTCAGGTCACTCTAGAGTACCCAAAACAGTCTCCCAATCTAGAAATTTTGGCAAGATAAAAAAACTCATCTCCAACAACTCCCAAACCCACCTCCTAATCTTTTGACACTTGGAAAAACCACCCCCACACATGGATATATACGCGCGCCAATCTAAAGGTGAAAGGACATAACAAAGAAAAAGAAGTAGCATAGGGTTACTGATACAAATGTACAAAAGAGAAAGAAAATATAAAAATGGTGGGTGTGATCAGGGCCGTCCTACAATTTTTTTGGGCCCTTGGGCCACTAAGACACTAAGGGCCCGACAATCTAATCTAATATTTTAATATGACGATTGAAGTATATAGTACTATTGATAAGAGATAACTTGCATCATATATTTAGTTCTTGAAAAAGTAACAATACATCAAAGAAGCTAAAAGAACGGCAAAATAACTATGACGGTTACTTTAAATAAAACTATAGTGCTTTAGTGCTTTTTAAGAAACTGTCTTTGGGCATTTCTTGATGCAAAATCTTTAAGAGCACTATCAAGAGCACCGGACTTATGTTTCTTTGGCAACATCTAACATGTTAAAAAAATTGAATTATAAATCAAATTCGTGAACTACCAACCCCTATCCCCGTACGCTGTAATTGATAAACCGAAGTACAAGTAATCTCTAGTAGTCTAGTCTCTACTCTGTACACTGAACTGCAATCAAATTGATCAGTAAATCACTTATCCACTTACCGTGCGGCGCCAAACTGCCAACAATCAACCAATCAGGACAGGGAAGTGGGACGTCCGTGCGGTGCCAGTGCCACACTGCCAGGCCGGACGCCGGACGGCCGCTCCACCGGCCACCGCGCTGCGCTCAGCAGTCAGCGCTCGTGCCCTAGCACGCCGACGCCATCACCGCACGAGCGAGTCGCGATCGTGAATAGGAAGCGGCCACCGATCGCGAATACCAGGAATACATCTTGGGAGAATTGGTTTCATAGCACTGAAAGAACGCGAGATCCGGAAAATACCATCGAAAGTTCACCACACCGGAAAATACCATTGAAAGTGAATGTCCGTTCTGCAATCTAGCACTCCGTTACTTTGGCTGTTGACGTCGTTTGTTGGCAGCCGTCCATGAACTCTGTTTCACTCAAAAATGACGTGTACGCCGCTTCAACCTGAGCAGTCTGCCTGCAGTGGTGAGCCTCGTCCCATGGAGCTCGGAGCTCAAGCCCGGAGTCTGCCCTTGCCACGAATACTGCAGCGCCAACGCGGCAACGCCCTACTTTGCCAGAGCAGCGCTCACCCCGGCTCGCCAAAGCTGCCGCCGCCGGAGGTGCGCCGCACCAGCCCGCAACTCCGCCCGCAGCAGCCAGACCCCGGAGCTCGCCGCCACGGGCACCAGGGCCTGCCCGCCGCCACCCTGCTGCCTGGAGCTCCCCACACCGGAGCCGAGTGCAGTTAGCACGGAGCACCCGCGCGCGTCGGCTTCGACGCCGCGTCGGAGGCCGGAGCTTAGCGCCGCCGGCACTAAGGCAGTCGCCGCCACCTCTCTGCTCTCTCCCTCTCTCTCTCTTGTTATTTCCCTCTCTCTCTCCGTCCGCTCGCCGCTCGAGAAGGGGCAGAAAGCCCGTGAACGGAAGAAGCCGTCTGGGCAGCACCCTCTCCCATCCTGTGCACACGGCAATTAGCAAGCAGCGCCGCTGCTATCGGCAAGCAGGCCATAAATGCAGCGCACGAGCACAAGTTGCCGCAGTGCCAAGCAGCGCGAGTGCCGAAGACCGCACTCCGCCGTCGCTTAATTGCGTCCTTGCTCTACCACTGCAGGCGGCCTGCCCAGGTTGATGCAACGTACAATGTCACTAACAAGGAGAGGAAGAAAAGCAAGAACAGAAGAAGAACACCTCCATCCTGGGGGGACACAGCCACACAGGCTCAGTGAAGTCGGACTGGGCTTCTCACACTTGGTGAGCTCGGCATCACCTTGGCGTGGCGCTACCATTCTCGAAAACATGGTGCCGGAACGGCTGCTGGACCTTGACGCCCAAAGCTATCGATGGCAATCGCGACGCTGGGCCCATGCTGGAGGCGCACCTTCGGGAAGCTGGGCTAGAATCTCGGTGATGTTGATGGCTTGCCCCGTCGGTGGCTTCGCGCACGAGGCTGCCCGCGCCGGCACGCAGCGTGGTGGCATTGGCCTCGGCCTCGACCTCGGCGAGGCTCGCGTGCAGGGAGGTGACCTTGTCCCCGGCCACAGCAGCGTTGGGCCAGGAGGCGCTCGGCCTCCATCCTGGCAGCGCGGTGGCCGGTGAAGTTCTTGGCGGCGCGGGCACAGCTACCACAGCTGGTCCTGGGCGATGGAGCTGCATGCTAGATGGAGAGCCACTGGATTGGCAGAAAGGTGCCTGGACGGAGGAACTCACGGCGACAGCAGCCACCGTGACAAAATGCTATTTGACGGTAACAGACTATTCTTTCAGTGGTATTTTCCGTGACGGACATCTTTCGGTGGTATTTTCCAAATATCGTGATCTTTTGATGCTACCAAACCAATTTTCCCATACATCTATCAACTATACATGGGGCCCCAGCCTCATGGGCCCAGGCGTCGCACAGGCGGCCCTCCCCCTTAGGACGGGCCTGGGTGTGATTTAGAAATAGTTTGAGATTCCTGATGTAAAATTACCTTATGTCTTTAGTGAGATTTTGTAAACTATTGGAGCAAGCCAACAAATATGCTCCCAATTTTTTTAAGCCAACAAATATGCTCCCAATTTTTATAAGTCCGTTAGAAAACTCATTAATTTACCAAGTGGCTTTTTAGAAATTATTGGAGATGCTCTAAGTAATAAAGAGATCCCCATTAAAAAGAGATGGAATCAGCATTCTCCAATAGTGCAATGAATAGCATCTTTGCTTTGTTTCCATTTGAAACCACACAACATATTCTTTGGATCAAATCGTAGCAAGATATATCATGAGTTGATAATGAAGTAATGCATACACCCCCCTCTGGCGGTCTCAGACCCCATATTACATTCCTTTTGTTTGAGGAACAAATTTCTATTTAGATAGCATGGACTTGGATCTCTATCCACAGAAATTCCAAGACAATCTCCCTAAAGGTCTACGATCCTTGCGCATTGTATCCCAGCCACTGATTTTCTTCCCACCACCATGAATCACACTATTGTTGTCATTGGAACAGGACATGGTTCTAATCAGCTTGCTATAGCTCCGTTATAACTTTTTCATAGGCCTTTATGTTTTTTTCAATAAATTTCTAGTAAGGGTTTTTTTACCCCTCCCATTTTATAAAAAAACACTATTATTTAGTTTAGTCGCAAAGTATTTTAGCATCGCTAATCCTAACCGGGGCAAATATTCATGCACTACTCTAAAGGACACATAATCTATGTTTTCATATAGTGTTCTTTAGTTAATAGATGATCTAAAAAACCATTGAATAATTATTGAATGATTAAATATTGGCAGTCGTGAGTGTGTTGATTGATTTTTAATGATTGTTAAGTAATGGGCGCGAAGACATGTTCTTCTAGAGTCCTATATATATGCATTTGAATATTTTTGTTCATGAAATTAATTTTTTTGTAGTTAAATATTTTTGCAGACAATTAATTAACATTTTTATGCCTTTTATTATAAAACATTAAATGAAATAGCTTTCATTATAGCTGCTATAGCTCTCTGTAGCTCTTGGAAGAGGTTGTTATTAAAATTTAAATATCTTTAGCCTGCTAGTTAAAGCCTTGAAACGGAACAACAAGATATGGCATGCTGCTCACCCAAATACCTGACCCCTCTACTTGTCCACACTATAAATACCAGGCGTATGCAACCAGTGCTGCCACACAGACACCAAACTCAACAGAGTTAGCAGGCATGGCTGAAGGCCTGGAACAGAGCAGAAGAAGAAGAAGAAGAAGAAGAAGAAGAAGAAGAAGAAGAAGAAGAAGAAGAAGAAGAAGAGGGCGGCCTCACATGGAGATGGAGAGCCCCTTTTGCTAGCCAAGAATGACTTGCCTATGCACGCCCTATGTTGGCAATTCTGCCAGCCATGGAGATTGCACAAGGTGATTTTTTGCGGCATGGATGATGCATGCAGTGTGGCTGAAGCCTGCATGGGCAGGTCTTCTTGGCTAGCCAGAGTGCTCTCGTCCACCATGCCAGGCCTCCCTCTTCAAATTTTCCCTGATTCTTGCTCTCTGCACATGGAATTTGGTGATGTATATATGTTCTGAACCCACTCTTTCAATTCTTGGATGTATGTTTGGCATTTCTGGAAAATATTTCTTTTTGATCTTTGTAGATAAGATATCTTTTTTCTTGTTTGTTCAGTGAACTTTTGGGTGTAGACTATTCCTGTGGTGCTGATAGAACACTGCATCACTGGATGTTTTGAAGTTCATCCCCCGAGCTCCTTTGATTTCAAGTTTTTTTAGCAGTAAGCCTGGAAAGGAACCAAGGAATGTTACCACTGTTGAATTCATAGAAAAACAGAGAAATGCCTTCGCATGGCTACGGGTGTTTCAGCTTCTGCAGTCTGCAGATGATCATCAGGTTTGTCCGGTCTGTTGTTGGCATGCAGTTCTCACCAGATCCAAGAAGTGCTCCTGCCAGCAAGCACGGACACGAGGAGTTCGTGTCTGCGTGTGTGGCAGCGCATGAGACCCCAACCGCCACACGTGTAGGGCACTGCACGTACCGGGTTTCCAAGGTGTGACCTTGCCGTCTGCACGTTGCACACGTTCAGCATTTCGTCGTCCGCATATGTACATTACAGAGAGCCGGCGATGTTCTCTCCCCCCTCCCCCTCTAATAAAAATCTTGTATATCATCACAATTCACAAGGGGCCGGCCGGCTGTGTTCATGGATGCGGCACGCCACAGGTTACTGCAAGTTCGGTCGCGAAGCAAATAAAGGCTAATTATAAGTGTAGCGAGTTTTAACGTGCTCTGGACATGAACCAAATATGCCCTTAAGTTCCTTGAGCTTGTAGAAAACGGACCTGTGCCAGGAATGAAGGCCGTCTGGGATGGTCTGCAATTTTATGGTTCTGTTGGTAAGCACTGTAGTAAATATATTAAAGCTAACATTAAGCATATCGGTCTGTATTGCTGAACTTTGCTAGCATCTTTAATTTTTGGCAAAAGGATTATTGTTCCGAAATTCAGGCTATGGAGAGGTAACAAACCACAATGGAATTCCCGAAAGAGTGCCAACAAGTTATCTTTTATTATCGTCTAGAAGACCTGATAGAACTCAGAAGGAAAACTATCTGGACCTGGCGCGGTGTTATGTTTCATTTGAAATAAAGCCTCCCTAACCTCTTCTTCCGAAAACTGTGCAACTAACAGCTCATTTTCCTCGTTAGAAACTTGGGGTACTTCATCACGGTTAGATTCAGCCATCATCACGAGTGGGCTAGATGTTAGGCCAAACAAGTTCTTATAATATTTTGTGATATATCTTTTCAGTTCTTCTTCATCATGAATTACCCCCTCTTTCTGATCTAACTGGAAAATTCACATTTTCCTGTGCCTGCCATTAGCTACAAAGTGGAAGTATTTCGTATTCACATCCCCTTCTAAAAGGTTCTTTACTTTAGCTCGCTAGTACCATTTAATTTTCTCTTTCCTTAGAAGTGTTGCGAGTCTATCATTCATTACGTGTTTTAAATCTAATTCACTTTGATTCAAAGGGGTTGATTCTACCTTCTTATCCAAGTGATCCAATTTAGACAGTAGTTCCTTTTTTTTCTATTTATATGCCCCGGTTACATTTTTTATTTTATGGAGGGGGCAGTGATTCTCCATGAGATGCTACACGAACTCCACACTCGAAAAAAAGATGGAGTGATTTTTAAGATCGATTTTGAGAAGGCCTATGACAAAGTAAATTGAAACTTTTTGCAACAAGCCCTTAGATTAAAAGGTTTTCATCCGACTTGGTGTGAGTGGATTAAGATGGTGGTTCAAGGAGGAAATGTAGGAATTAAAATAAATGATCATTTAGGACCTTACTTCCAGACTAAGAAAGGCCTCAGGCAAGGAGATCCTTTTTCTCCAATCTTGTTCAACATAGTGGCAGATATGCTGTCAATTATTTTAAATAGGGCCAAACGGGAGGGTCTTATTAGGGGAATAATCTCACATCTAATGGATGATGGATTGTCAATTTGCAGTACGCTGATGATACAGTTATTTTTTTAGACCACGACATCGACTTAGCAAAGAATATGAAATTGTTACTTTGTGTCTTTGAACAACTGTCTTGTCTAAAAATTAACTATCACAAAAGTGTCATCTTCTATTTTGGGTAGGCCAGAGAGTGTGAGGAACAATATAATACTCACAACTCTTTGTTTGCAAACTAGGGAAAATTCTAAAAAAGATTGAATACTTTAGATCTAGATTTTTTTCCGCAGTATGATCATAAAAAAGAAGTATAGGTTAGTCAAATGGCCTATTCTCTGCTAGCCAAAACATCAAGGTGGAACGGAAATTATGAATTTAAAGCTGCAAAATAGTTTTCTGCTGAGTAAATGGTTGTTTAAGTTATGTAATGAAGAAAGCATGTGGCAGGATTTGATTAAAAACAAATACCTGGAAAATAAAACGTTGAGCCAAGTTGAAAAGAAAGCAGGGGATTCCTATTTTTAGGCTAGCCTTATGGGTGTCAAAGATCAGTTCATAATCCTGAAGAAGAAGAAAAAGAGGGTGGCCTCACATGGAGATGGAGAGCCCCTTTTGCTAGCCAAGAATGACTTGCCTATGCACGCCCTATGTTGGCAATTCCGCCGGCCATGGAGATTGCACAAGGTGAATTTTTGCGGCATGGATGATGCATGCAATGTGGCTGCATGGGCAGTTCTTCTTGGCTAGCCAGAGTGCTCTGGTCCACCATGCCAGGCCCCCCTCTTCAAATTTTCCCTGATTCTTGCTCTCTGCGCATGGAATTTGGTGATGCTTCTTGAACCCACTATTTTAATTTTTACATGTATATATTTTTTTTGCGAGGAATTCTTACATGCATATGTTTGACACTTCCGGAAAAGTATTTCTTTTTGATCTTTGTAGATGAGATTTCGTTTTTTTTCTTGTTCGTTCAGTGAACTTTTGGATTTAGGCCATTCTTTGGTGCTGAACTGCTGATTGAACACAGCCTGTTGTAAAGTTCATCAACGAGCTCCTTTGATTTCAAGTTTCTTTTAGCAAACAATAGTAAGCCTAGCGCTTAGCATGCAGCGCAAATACTACTCACCCCTCAGTTGCGGTTGCAGAATCAAGGAACGTTACCACTGTTGAATTCATAGAAAACAGAGAAATGCCTTTGAGTTGGTGTTTCAGCTTCTGCAGTCTGCAGATGATCATCAGGTTTGTCCGCTCCGCAGTTGGCATGCAGTTCACCAGATCCAAGAAGTGCTCCTGCCAACAAGCACGGACACGAGGAGTTCATGTCTGCCTGTGTGGCAGCGCATGAGAACCCCAACCGCCACACTTGTAGGGCATTGCACGCGCGGCTCTCCAAGGGGTATACTCTTGCCGTCTGCACGTTGCCGGCGATGTTCTCTCCCCCTCCCCCTCTAATAAAAATCTTGTATATCATCACAAGGGCCCGGCTGTTTTTATGGATGCGGCACGCCACAAGTTAATGTAAAAGTTCGGTCGAGAAGCAAATAAAGGTAATTGTAGGTGTGACAAGTTGTGACCAGTGGCGGAATAGAACTTTAATTAAGGGGGCCAGACAATATGATGACACCTCATAAATGTGATAAATTGATATATCAAGTATATGTCTCAATAGTTTTTCAAAAATGACAATACTATTATAAAAAAATGGATGAAATGATAGTTTTTTGCTATATAATTGAAATATTTATAGGGCATTAAACACTTTTCACTGTGTTAGGGGTGACCACGACCCCTGCTGGCCACCCCTTGGTTCCGCCAGTGGTTGTGACGTGCCCTAGATATATATGAACCAAACATGCCCTTAAGCTTCTTGAGCTTGTAGAAAAGGGACCTCTACCACCACCAATAATTTCAACAAGCGATTCATGCCACTGCCATAATTGGATTATTAGTAGGCTTCTAACCAATTGGTTTTAACAGTTTTTTCACTTTAAGTCATGGGACTAGAGATACACTATTTGTAAGGAGAAATGTTATAAAACACGAAATTCTAATTCTATATTGATAGTTTAGTGGTTATTGGTAATTGACTTGATTGGTGCTTCTTAGTTTTCCTCCATCAATTTGACAATTTGCATGGTAAAAACATAACATTGGAAAGTTCACAACAATCATACATTCATACCACACAACTCAGCTCTTGGGATCTGTTACTTTCAATGAAGTTGCCCTAGAGTGCATAAGCTCCCTGGTTCAATTGATCAGTTGATGTATGGTTTCCTTTTCAGTTCAGCAAAATGGGAACAAGCTGTGTGGCAGCAACCCAAGGTCCACTGGTTTCACCACGAGGATGGTCACCATTATCTCAGCCATAGCTGGTCTTATCATTTTCTAGCTATGCGTAAGGGTAAGCATAATTAACCAAAAATGAAAATCCAAAACTGAAAAAATCGGTACCCTGTTCGGTTCCGGGCAGCAAGGAACTGAACTTCCTTTGGTTATTTCGGTTCCTACTCAAAGAACCAAATTACAAGAATTGTGTACTTCACTTATTTATACTTTGTAAGCCTATGTTTGGTTTATGTGTGATGTCTCAAATTTGAATTGCTATGTATTTGTGTTACTAGGTTGCTACTGTTCCCTTATCAATTATTACTATCTAAAATAGAGAAAGTGTTGCACAAATTTGCTTTTGATCCTACATATTTTTTTGTTTTCTTAACAAGTTCGGTTATTGCCAAAAGCAAATTGAAATAACCGAAAACCAAAAACCGAAATGTTCAGTTCCCAAACTTTCATAGAACTGATTGGTTCCTCAAGGACCAACTTGATAAATTGATTCAATTTAACAAGAGGCTCGGAGATGGTAAATGTAGAATAGGGGAAAGTAAAGACAAACTTCGGTCAATTTACATTTTCAAAACTACAGCTATCTTGCCTAGAGTCCTAGAGCTTAACGGAACTTTTGTTTTTTTTTGACGGTAAAAAAAACTGTGGGGAAGGTCCCCACAGTGTCGAAGGAGCTTTTTATAAATTTTTATCAAAGTCTAGGGGTACTTACATAGGGATTTTAAAAAAGTCTAGGGGTACTTATATAGGGATTTAACTGAATGCATCTAACCAAAAACAGAAAGCTGACCTAAGATTGGGTTTCAATCTAAGTGATTGGAGAGAACACTGACTTTTAAAATTACAAAGCCATCTGGCTTGACACGGATCTCTTCGCTCAAAAATCTTGTCGTTGCGCATCTTCCAGATTTCCCAAGCAGCAATAATAGAGGCTTCGGTGAAGAACGGTAAGCTGTGACTTTGGCGAGCTTGGACAAATCGATCTTGGAGGTTTAGTGACTGATCCCAACTGAAATTGATCGTCGACCAACACTGGACTGCAAATGGACATGTAAAGAAGAGATGCTCAATGGTTTCCTCCTCCCTTGTCTCACACATAACGCAGAGATCATCATTGTGAACATGTATGTTCCTTCTGGTTAGCATCGTTTTTGTATTGAGCCGATCTACCAAAATGAGCCATGCGAAGAATTTAATTCTAGGCATACATCCAGACTTCCATACCTCCTTGAAGATTGGGTGGGCGGCAAAGGCCTGGAAGACATGAGAATAAAATTTCTTGGAAGTGTAGTCCCCATTCCATACTGGCGTCCATCGGTCCAGTTCATTTTCATCGTATCGAACATTCTGGAGGTGGTCTTGCATCTGTTGGAGCTCCTCATGGGCTTGGTGCGATAGAGGCAGAATGAACAAAGAGTCTAGGTCCTCAGCTTGCATAACATGTAGCACAGAGATACCTTCTGATCTTGAGAATGAAGCCAATCTAGGGAAGTCATGTTGCAAGATACAACCAGCCCATTCATCTTCCCAGAAACATACTGTAGAACCGTCTCCAATGGAACATCGAGCTATAGTGCGGTATAACCCATTGAGTCTGAGCACATCCTTCCACCAAAAGGATCCAACTTCACGGACAGCGTGTGGCACTTTTGTGGAGTAATACCTGAACCAGATTAGTTGCACCCAAGGCACATCGGACCTATTGTAAAACTTATGCAGGTGTTTCATCAACAATGCGTCGTTCTGTAGCCTTAGGTTGAGAACTCCTAGACCTCCTTTGTCTTTAGGCATTTGCACAATCTCCCTGGCTACTAGATTGCCTCCTCTCTTTTTCTCTGAATTGCCTCGCCACAAGCATTGTTTCCTAGCTCGATCAATGTTTTCAATGACTCCTATGGGTAGTTTGATAGTGCAGAGGGCATAGGTGGTGATGGGTGTTATTGCTGAGCTGAGCATTTGTAACCTTCCAGAGTAAGATAGCCAGGTGGAGCAGTCTGTGAGGCGTCTTTCAACTCTGTCCATCAACGATGTGAGATCCTCCATGCGTGGCTTCGTGGTGCCCATCGGCAAGCCAAGATATGTGAAGGGTAGAGTGCCCACTGTGCATCCAAAAGTACTTGCCAAGCACTGCATCCTATCTGGTAACACATTGATGGGGATCATTTGGGACTTTCTGTAGTTGACTCTGAGGCCTGTCGATTCTGCAAAGCTATTGAGCAAAGACTTGAGGAAGAAGAGCTGTCGAGCATCAGCTTGCATTATCATGAGTGTATCATCAGCGTATTGCACTATTGGAAAGTCTTCTGTTGGTTGTGGAATTGGAGCCTTGAGTAGGCCTAAACTTGTGGCCTTGTTCACCAGTATCTGCAGGAGCTCGGCTGCCAACACAAATAGCAACGGGGATAGAGGATCCCCCTGGCGTACACCCCGTTTGCACTTGAAAAATTTCCCAGGAACACCGTTTAACAAGATTGCTGAGCTAGCACTGCTTAGAATGTTGCTGACCCAATGAAGCCATTTGGGAGGAAAGCCCAAGTGCTCCATGACTAGTAGAATCACTGAGTGCTCAACTGTGTCGAATGCCTTTTCAAAATCAAGTTTCAGAATGATGGCTTGTCTCCTTGACTGGTGGCACTGATGGATGTATTCGAAGCTCCAAGCTAAGCAATCTTGTATAGTGCGTGTTTTGATAAAACCATACTGGTTACGGTGGATTAGTTGAATGATCACTGCTTGCAAGCGGTCAGCCATAATCTTGGTGATCAGTTTGAGACTGATGTTCATGAGGGAAATCGGCCTATAATCACTTACTGTTTCAGGGCTATCAATTTTCGGAACCAATGTGATAAATGATGTATTGATGCATTCAAGGTTGGTTGTTCCCATGTAAAAATCCTGACAGAGTTTGTAAAAATCAGATTTAATAATATGCCAACATCTCTTCATGAATAGACCATTGAAACCGTCGGGTCCCGGTGCTTTGTCACTCGGCATTCTCTTGACAATAAGATCAATCTCTGACTGCGGGAAAGGTTCAGCAAGATCTTGTAGGCCATCAACCGGTTCAATAAGGTTAGGTAAGTCAAAGAGCATGGCAGGGTTGGTACTGACACCTATACGGTTTCTGAAAGCACTCCATAACAAACCAACCTTCCCTTCATGGTTCTGTACCCAAACTCCATTTTCATTTAGAATTTGGGCAATGGAATTCCTTCTGTATGATATCGTCGCCATACTGTGAAAAAATTTTGTGCATTCATCCCCAAGCCTAACTCTATTGACTGTGTACCTTTTTTTTCCAGTATAGGTTCTTATAATGCAGCAGTTTCTGTAGTTGGGTCTTGACCAGTCTTCTTAGATTTCTTTCAGGTTTATAGAGTAGCCTAGTGTCCTCTAGACTGTCCAGATAGCCGATCACTATATTGCAGTTTTCAATGAGCAGCTTTAGGTTTGACATATTGCGACTCCATTTTCTAAGATCAACTCTGAGCTTCTTGAACTTGGCCGACAATGTTTTTGCAGCATTAACACTGTCAGCAGTAGATAGCCAACTGTTTTGCACCGTTGTCAGAAAGTTGTCATGCTCTGCCCAAAAATTCTCGAAGCGAAATATATTCGACCGAGGGATGCAGGTGCTGATCACAATCTTGCATGGTATGTGGTCCGAGGTGATTTTGGCTAGTGGAAGCACTTCGGTATTCGGGAAATCTAGGGTCCAGTTCGGTGATGTGAAAAACCAATCAAGCTGTTCAAGCAAGGGATCTGACTGCATGTTACTCCACGTGTATGCCCTGCCCTTTAGTGGTAACTCAATAAGGCCTAGATGCCCAATAGCTTCATTGAAAAGTAGAGTGTCTGCCAGATTGCCCCCCAGCCTATTGCGGTTATTAAGCGATCTGTAGAAATTGAAATCACCAAGGAAGATCCAGTTGATTGAGTCGTGAATCTCATGAGCTTTGAACCAATTGATGAAGGCGGTGCGAGCAGGATCATCACATGGGCCATAGACGTTGGTTAGGAACCAAACATCTCCATTGTGTACCGAGGTGATCTGAACAGTGATTCCAAAGCTCTGCTTATCAACAACTATACCCCCAAAGACTGAACTATTCCAGACGACTAAGATACCTCCAGTAGATGGGACATAATCAAACTGATCAAAGCGTCTGGGCGCGAATTTGCGAATGTACGACATATCAAAGTGCTCACGCTTTGTCTCTTGCAGGCAAACAACAGAACAAGCACTCTCTTCAATTTTTTCCCGAACCGCGTCACACTTATCAACAGCATTAATGCCACGGACGTTCCAGCATAAGATGTTCCAACTACGATTACTCATTAATAACCGATGGTGAAAAGGGTTCAAGATCCACCGTGGCTAGCAACGGTGGAGGTGCATCATTGGCACTTGGTTCTGCAGGTGCAGGCGCTTGCATAAGTGCGTCTTCGGAGAGCTCGCCAGGAGCAACCCCGCAGTTAAGACCCCAGCTCTGGAGCACTGGTAAAGAAACATGGCCAGTCTTGCCTGTCTTCTCATCAATTTCAATCACACAGATTTTCTGCTTTTTGTTCGGCTCCTTGCTTAACCTTACTTCACAAAAACCATCAGTCCTCTTGAGCCTGGTGCAGCGTCTGACTGATGTTTCCACTAGTGGACTGGCTGGGTCAGCAATCCTCAGTGGGAGGGAAACAACATTTGAAGCTCTGACTGTCTTCTTCTTTCGGCCCCTGATAGAGGTTGGGCTGGGCTGAATCTGATTGCTTTGAAATTCAAATGTTGCTGGGCTAAAAAAACTTGGGCCTTGGTTTCCATCAGTTGCCGCCGGATTCAAGGTCAGGCTACCTGACTGATTGACATCCTCAGACTGGATTGCACTTTCATTTTCTACATTCTGATTCACTTGGAGCTGCTGGGTGGCAGTGTGTACTGCACGACGCCCTGCTTCTACAATGATGGGCCAGTACTCCAGGGCTATTGCATGTGGGCATGGTGGTTGCCATGGGACAATCTCTAACCCCGTGACTGCAGGCACTTCATGCTGGTTCTGAAAAATTTGCCTGTCTATCTGGATCGGCTTGAATGGAATGTTGTTAGCCGGTTCTGTTGCTTTCTGCTGCGAGGAACTTGGGGTGCCTCGCCTGTGAGATGAACTGATGGTTGCACGGTGCCGTAGAGCTGCCATGAACCTTGACATGTCTTCACTGGAAGACAGATTGATGTTGAAGCCTGTGAAAGGAGACTCATGACCATGAGGCTGCAGCTGTTGTTTCCCAGCAATAAAGAACTGTGCAAACCCGAGGTTAATTGGTCCTGGTATGTAGAGGCTATGGTGGCTCAAAGAAGATGCATACAGGATATCTTGCAGTAGCATTTTGGCTGGAGGCAATGGACCAAACACTTGATGAAACTTGAGAGTTTTTGCAAGCTGAAAGATGGGATAATCACTTTCTTTGTCCATGTTGTTATTGAACTGATGGACGATATCCTGGTGATTCTCTATCAATGATGGTGGCGATGGCGGCAAGACTTTCACGTCCGCAGACTGATGATCAGCCGGCATTGGCGGTGGCGGCGAGACTTGGACTGCAGATTGGTGTGGGTTAGGATTTTCCTGAATATATGAAGAAGGCAAAGAGTCGGCGCTCTTTTCGCGGTGGAGATTTTGCTTTGCACTGAGTTTGACTGCTACTATAAGAGCCCACCGCTTTATAAGTGCTTTCCTCTCTCTTTCTTTCGAACCATTTTGAGGAATCAAATTTCTTCCAGAACCGAGCAACCAAACTGAAAACTGAATACCCACACTATATGCAACAAGCTTAGCTACATCTTCATCAGAGGTAAGGTTGCTTCCCTCGCCATCGTTAGTGTGTTCCGTTTGCTTGTTGGGCCATCATGTGTGGGTTTATGTTCACATGATTTCTCCCTGTTTTGTATTTATGAATTGATTGCTCTGAAACTGTTTTGGAAGAACTGATGAACGTGTGGCTGTGGGTGGCAAGCAATGGTCGTGTACACTACAAAAAATTTGTTAATCCGAGACGGATTCTCGGTGACGGATTTACAAATTGTCACTGATAGATGCAATCTGTGATGATAATTTTTTTTCGTCATGGTTGTGCACCGGTGGATATTCCCGGCCCGCTAACTCGTGACGGTTTTATCCGGATCGTCATAGTTTATGATTTTAAATTCGTCCTACTCTAGTTATCCCAAAACAATAGGCCCCTATCAATATTTAGTGCAAAGAAAAACAAAAAAAATTGATTGCAAAGAGAATCAAACCCAAAATACAATTTGTTTAATTGCTTATTTGAACAAAATAATTTTGTTACTTTGTTACATGTATATATGGCAAAACTAAAAATATTCTCCATATATATGGTGCGGATGGGAACAAAAAAATATACAGCATGTTGGGTTTGAACCCAGCACATGTAGGAAAGTACTAACATGTCTTACCATTTGCTACTTGTTCTATGTGTTCAAATGTGCACTTAAGTATTTTTATTTATTTAATAGCCTAGCATCCCAGTCAACGTGGCCCAGCACTTAAGTATTCACTCGAGTTGGCCCAGCATCTAGTCAGCGTGGCCCATTCACTCGAGTTGGCCTAGCCTTTGGTAAAATAAATAGAAAAAAAAGATACGCTCCGGATGTTACTTATTGGGCACCCCTCATTGGAGATTGCAAAACCACTGTCCATATTTAGTTGATTTGTAAAAGTTTTGCAGTTATAAAAACAAATGTTCCTTTGCAGAATTGTGGGGAGGCATGATTGGGGCATCATCATGCAACGCCTTATGTACTAGTACAATGTTGAAAACATTAATTGTAACATTCTTGTAAAATAAAAGAATCAATACATTGGATACACAAATGGTGTATACATTATTCTTATGTGTCATTCTTCTATGTTGAGTGTAAGATTATATTTCTATTGATGACCTTGATTCCTTGCAATATTTTCTAAATTCAAAATATATTGACGTGGCATTCATCAGCAACACACAAGCATATTTCCTATGTTCAAATAAAACAATAGCAAGATATTAGGGGTAAAATAATAGCTGAACCCAAAAGGACATTTTGAGTTTCGGAAAATGTAATTGCTGTCCGATATTCTCATGTAGCACAGGCTAGCATCACTATTATACATATATAAACATATAAGAAAGGGGCAAACAAGCCATTATTGCTCACCCACAATTAAATCTATCGGTACAACTTTTACCTCTTACCTGTATTCTATTTTCCCAACCTCATTTGTTGTTCAATTCTTCGTTAACGACACTCCACTAGGGGCGCTTAGGCCAAACCTAGGGCAGCCCATTGCACAGTCACAGGTCCCGTTCGGCTGTGCTGATAAGCCGGCTGAAAAACACTGTTGGCGGATTTGTTGTGAGAGAAAAATACTGTTCCGACTGAAAAAACAAGCTGAAAAAGACGAATTATAAGCCGGATGAACAGGGCCACAGTGTGCCCTGAATGGTCCTTTACAGGCGTGTGGTGTCTTTGTGCCTCAAAGAATTAATTCTCATCGGCATGTACACGTTCGTCAGCGGTTCTCTTGCCTTGCAGATCATGTTCGTCGCTCGGGCACACAATTATGGGTTCTGTGTAGGACATATGCTCTGCATCACCTCACTTTGGAGCGGGAAATGATGATACAAGTGAATAGTAACAAAGAGAGGGGGAGGCTACCAAGCACTGCTGTCGTTAGCATGAATCCTCTTTGAGAAACCGACACCGACCATTTATTGTCTGCAATAAACATTTAAACAAATAATGTTATTTGCTGTGGTCAGCATGAATCTAATCTAATTCACGTGAACAAATAGTGTTACACAAGGCATGACTAATGGGACGGGAGGGAATGTTTTGATCGATTGGATTTGTATGCTTACGGCGTTTTTTTTTTTCTTATACACATCTCAAGGATAGTATCAGTTAGTTTTAAAAGATGCCAGTTATAAAGGAAGGAAAAAGGAGAAAAATGGCAAGGCGATGTAAATGAAAATTTAGGCTTATATATGTACATGCGACAAATCCTGTCATGTACTCTACAAAAAAGAATAACTTCTGTACTAAAAAGCTTTGAATGAAAAGAGTAACTAGCTAGCGCAAAACAAGAGCAAAAGATCAGATGACATATTGGTTGCGTCAGATTACCTTTTCTTTGATGTGAGCGAGCTTGGCCTTGTTCTCCTCAATTTTACACCACTCCTCTAGTTCCTCGCACCAATAAATATCTAGCATTTTAAGCTTGGTTAGCTGCTGTATGCTCTCTGGTAAAGATGTGATGTTGTCGCAATGGCTGATACGAAGTCCTTCGAGAGAGGTGAGGCACCCAATGCTCTCTGGTAAAGACGTGATGTCATTGCACGAGTTGATGTAAACACCTCAGGTCCTTGAGGGAGCTGAGGTGCCCGAAGCTCTCTGCCAAATCATTCAGGTTTGGACAGCTAAATATTTCCAGCCATTGGAGAGAGATAAGGCTTCCCACCCATCGCCGCACTGTAGTCATGCTTCCAAACTCGAACAGGCACAGTGAAGGCAACAGAGTGAGACGTGGGAAGCCATCCTGCGGTGCCTTCACCTGGTGACAGCGTAGGGTCAAATCCTCAAGTGATGAAAGCTGGCCCAACCAATTCGGCAGTTCTAGCTCTCCCCGCACCACACACAATTCCATCATGCGGACGGAGGAGAGGGCTCGTACGATCTCTGGTGAGCTGCTCAGGTCACTGCATTCGTGGATGCTTAATGTAGTGAGGCCATGGAGGTGGTGAAGCAACCTCCACTGATGCATAGGAATGTTGCAGTGACTTACAATCAGTTCAGTTATTATAGGAGAGGAGGTTTCAGACTCCACTGACCCACCCTCCCCCCATGATGATATTACCCCATCACTTCTTCCCTCTATTTTCCACCGCTCAGAAACTCTATGCGGACATGGTTTCAGCCTCAAGTTGGGGCAATCAATTATTATCAATTCAGAAAGGTTAGGGAACATAAACTCGCTCACACCTTCCCTACCTCCAGGGTATGTTGTGTACCACACTTTGACGCTTTCCATTTTACACAGTGTAAAAACTCCAGTCGAGGAAATGCTGGACTGCTGTCACATAAGTCCCAGTTAATTTCTGAAATGCCATTCATTCGTTCAAGGACCAGAGATTTTAAATTAGGTAACAGGCCAAGTGGTGGCAGACAGTTGACGCTTTCCATTTGATATAGTGTCAAAAACATCAGTTGAGGAAATGCCCGACTGCAGCCACATGAGTCCCAGTTAATTTCTGAAATGCCATTCATTTGTTTAAGGGCCAGATCTGTCAAATTAGGTAACTTGGCCAAGTGGTGGCAGGCTGTTGCAATTGGGAAAATTGGACATGGAAATGGAAAGAAGATTAGGGAGATAAAACACAATGCTACCAACAAACCACTCAGGCAACGTGACACTATTGTAACCATCTATCTTCAACTTCTTTAAAGTTGTTGGTGGCACTAGCTCTCCCAACACTTCCATATCATCCACAGATCTCTCAACATCTTTCGTCCAGTTGAGTTCCATTTTTTCCATTCTTGATTTTTCTTTCAGATTTATATTACGTGCCTCTTGTGCAGACTTCACATTTTCAAGTCTGCTTATCATTAGATCAGTACGATTTACATCCTGAAGCACAAAGAGGTTGCTGCTAGAGTCGTGCCAATCAGCCTGGACCACAAAGTGTGGTAATGTTAACAAACTTTTGTTGAGTGCAGCCTGCTCCGGCATTCTTGGGAAAAGGCAACCTGTCAGATCTAGAAACCTTAGACTGTCCATTTCATAGAGATTTGCTGGTAAATACCTTAGTTCCTTGCATCCTGAGAGATTAAGTATATGTAGCTTACCATGGCTACCAAAACAGTTAGGTAAATTCCTAACTAGAGGATCATTGTAAGACAAGTCCAGATGCTCTAGGTTTGGAAGCTCACTAATAATACACTCAAGGAAAGTGGCAAATGTTTCTCTAGCCCTCCAGTACAAATTACTAATTTCGGCGGTTTTTACCCTGGCTTCAGACATCTTCGCAAGATGCGCCATGGCACCAACATAGCATGAAAATCCTGACAAATTCAGATATTGGAGTTTGGTCAGACTACCCAAGACTTCTAGTATACCATGAACTCCTTTACACTCTGGTAAGTTCTTTAGATTCCGAAATCTTATTTCCTGGCCCATTCCGTGTGAGCCTCTGTCAACACATGATACGTTCAAATACTTGAGATTATTCAGTCTTCTCAAAGTTTCAGTTAGATTTTCCATAAAAGACAACTTTGATGCCAAATTCAAACACTCGAGCTTGGTGAGAGTAACCAAAATTGTAACATTTGCTCTTCCATCAATATATGAACTGTATGATAAGTCCAAATTCCGTAGATGTAAAAGGCTACCCAAATGTTTGGGTAGACCTCCAATATTCGAGCAGTATGACAAGTTCAAATATTCAAGTTTGGTAAGCCTCTCCAAGGATTCTGATATATTTGTAACCTGAGAACATTTTGACAAATCTAGATGCACCAACTCTTTTAGCTTGCCAAATGACAGCGGCAGTTTTTCTAGTCTAGAACAACCAGACAAATCAAGATACATCAAACCCTCCATTTCTCCTATTGATTCAGAGAGTGCCAAGATATTAGAAGACCCACAAAGGCTGAGGTAAATTAACTTTGAGAGCGTTGTGATACAATTGGCAGTCACTTGATGTTGTAACCTTGAAACACTAAGATACCTCAACTGCTTTAAATCACCAATGGAATTTGGCAACTCCTGTATAGAATATTCACTAAAATCCAAGACACGAAGATACTCAGCGAATGAAAATACATCTTCATGAATCCCAATTTGTCCACATAAGAGAAAAGGTAGGGATTCAGGGGATGAGGTTGATGCACCATAAAGCACAATTTTTTCACATTCTACAGAACGCATAGCACTTATATTACTAGAATATTGCGTGAATGACTGCGACGATTTGGTACCATCACTGAGTAACGCAGAGAGGGATTTGCTTCCCCCAGTATTGCTTTGTTTGCCAACCTCTAGAACCCCATCAACCATGACTGATAATGCTAAGTCATGCACCAGGTCGTGCATGGTGAAGACTGTGACATCCTCATGATATACTTCGACATTCTGCAACAAAAAGATCTTAGAAACATCAGCTCTATAATGACAACAACTCCAGGAGATGAAATAAAAGCCTAGAACCCAAACAAGAACCAAGAAACAAAGGGAACTCTAGATATTTAATCTTAAGATTAGGGCATGTTTGGCTCGCGTCCATAGCGCGCTGCAGGTTGCCGTGCCGCAAGTGTGGTATGCCGCGTCGGCCAAACACCCACGCCGTAACTCGCTGAAGGTTTGGCAGCCGCCGCACACTCCGGTTCATTTTTAACGCCACTGCTTGCCAAATCTGTGGTGGACGATTCGTCTGCCGCACTCGCGGCGCAGCCGCAGCTGTGGTGACGTGCATGTGCGGCGGGAGCCAAACACACCCTAAGCCCCTGTGTCACTCGCTCGTGGGCGACACAGGCAGCATGCAATGCGAGCCCCCCATCCTCCTTCTACCTGGCCGCCACCTATGCAGGCTACCGGAAGCCAATGCAGCTACAAGGATGGTGGTGGTGATATTCTAGGCCCATATGGGCCATGAGAAATTCTCTATATATGGTTGTTATCCCAAGGGACTAGTTTGACTTTGAAAATCACAGGTTAGTAACATGGAATTGCGGAGCTGAGTTGGTTAGGACGTTAGGTAACATAGAATTAAAATGAGGTGGGGTTGTCTTACCCTGCGCAGGTCGAGGTTTTTTAGTAACATAGAATTAAAACAAGGTTTAAGGGTCCAATTATGGCTAATCTAATCTCTAATCCATTCTTTCCTGGCTAGCACCATGCCCTTCGTGTGTGCTGGCCGTCTGCCACCTATCGCGGCCTTTACCGTCCTTCTTGCCGCATGTTGCGGCCCCATCGCGGATGGGACCATCCTCATCGCTAATTCGCTAGGGCAGTCGTGACTTCTTCTCCGCCTGCCCATCCTCAATCGTCGCTGTGTTGACGGTCTTCGTCACGCATGGGGCCACCTATGGGACTAGTTTGGAAATTTTTATTTGATGGTTCCATCTAAAAAACATGTGAGACATCACTGAAGGTTTGCAAGTCGTTATTTGCATTGGGAACCCACTAAGTAATAGTGCTAATTGTGCCTATGGCCTATGGGTAACAGTAACATCGAAAGTCTTGGTTCCTCCACATTGTTTAACGTAAAAAGAGTATGGCTCCTTTTACATTGGATTCTAAAGGAAATGGAGAATAATCAGCACACTGTGCACTATGTCTATATGTTTGCCTCATTGCTCTATGATTAGAGATAGTATTTGGTCAAAATATTGGTGATTGTTTTTTTTAAAAGATTCTTGACAGCCACTTAATATCTTCCCTGAACTATTGGTAGGTTTGTGACATTATGTGGTTGTTCCAATCCAATATACCATCTATGTTATAAGCATGCTTTGCTTTATCAAAAGTTGCGAGATGTAATTTTTTTTTCAATTGATTGAATGAAAAGTAAGAAGATTCAAATTTGGTATTGGTATGCAAAAGCAACACACCTTAGTTGACACTGAATATTGAAAGAAGGACAGTCCCAGGAGTTGGACAATATACTTCTCAGAAAGCTGTATATTGGAGAGTAGTTTTGTTGGCTTGATGAAACCCAAAGAAATCCATTGGTAAACTAGATCATTTTTTACCATCTTATGACCTTTTGGAAAGATTGCACAGTAGGTAAAGCATGGCTTCAAGCATGGATCCATATAGCTATAACTTAACTTCAATGATGCAAGAGCATGATTTGGCAAAGATACCTCCTTTGAAACAGGTTCATTCCAGATGCCACTGTCTTTCATTTCCATCCACTGATCAAAATTCATGGACCGCAAAGTGAAGCCAAGAGATTGCGCTGCTAAAGCTACACCACCACACTTTTGGGCAATCTCTAATCCTATGCCCATCAATTGTTCTTTGTCATCTCTATCAACAAAACCACTTCTTTGTTTTATTATATCCCAGCACATGTCATTTGTCAAGGGTAATATCTTGTATGGTTGAAGGTTGGTACAAATTCTTTCTGCAACACGTTCACTGCGTGTTGTTACTAAAACAATTGTGTTGCTGTCATCATGATATAACATATCCTTCAAATCTTGCAAGTGTAACTGATCATCCTCCCATAGATCATCCAAAACAACCAATATCTTCTTACCAGATAGTATCTTGGTGGGGAAACTACATATCACATGCCCTTCATTAGTCTGACTCTCTTTTCCAGATAGCTGTAAAATTACAGACCGACGGATTTTATTCAAGTCAAATCTCTGGGTGACATCAACCCATACTAGAGATTAATGTTTGAACTTTAGATCATTGTATATCAGTCTTGCAAATGTTGTCTTGCCAATGCCTCCAATACCATATATAGGAAGGATGACAATCTTTTCGGACATGACCTTAACTAAAATATCCATTATTTTCCTTTTCTCTTTTGTCCTCCCTACAATGAGTTCTTCTATTACCGCTATTGATTTTTCTCGTACATCAGCAATATCCAACTCACTGCGACTAGGGCCCTTCATCAAATTAATATTGTGGTGTTGACATTTGGCATCCTTTGATCCATTTGTCGTCTTTATCTGGAGAAGTTGAATTAATCATAACATTCTTTTTTTAAGTCACTATACAGTTTCCTAGGTTACATTTTGACTAACAATTTCTACAAATTGTATTAATTTGAATACAAAATATATAATGAAAGCATTATTCATGGTGTTTCAAACAATACTAGTATTGTGTTGTCAATCTTAGTAGTTGTAATATGTTGGAGGCCAAAGTTTGATGAGCATGAATCATAAAATGAATTATATTTTGGATGAGTGACGTAGTCTTTAAATAGCATGTAAAAAAGTACCTTTCCTTTTTGCCAACACATAGGTTAAGCTACATAACAATTGTGCTATATTACATAAACCACAACTTAGCATCAAAAGGGCAATGAGTTATGCAATTTTTCTCATCATGTAGAAGAGCTACATGTGTGTAGCACATTGCTGATAGTTGAAATAATAACATCTATGTTACATGATAAATTTGCCATGTTGGTTAATTGTTTTGCTAAATAAATTAGTATTTATAAACTAATCGTTAATTGTTATTCCATGTGGAAAATGACTAATATAGCTTTTGGTCATCGATAAAAATAATATATGCAACACTAATAGAGTTGAAAATTTTCCATATCAATGAACATGTTTCACATAAGCAGTATCAATTTAGAGGATTGAAAAACCTGTTATATATATAATTAGCTCTTGAATCATGGAGGGATCATTATGGTTTAGAAACAATTCATTAGAAGAACATATCTACGTGAACTATTTCACATGCCTAGCTATCCATTGTATGCATTTACAAATGATAATAATTACCTTGCCAATTTGAGTTTCACTGTCATTCAGCTTCTGGACGATTGTCACTATATTGGGCCTTTTTTGGCTATCTTTCTCCACACACTTCAGCGCGATCTGAGTGCATGTCAGTATTTGGTAGCAATATGCTTCAAGTGAGGAATTACTACTACATGTAGCTAGCAACCTGTTCCTCCAATTATTTTGGACCTAGTAAATCAAACTATCAAACTGCCTGATATTTTTATAATGTAAATATAATAATAGTATTAGATAAAATATGTTGTGGTCAATAATTATTTCTCACTTGATCAATAAACTCATCTGAAGGCATGTCTAGACATTTTGGGTAGCCCTTGGATCCTGACACTATCCTTATCATTATGACACCCAAGCTGAATATGTCAAACTTTCCTGAGATTTCACCTCTGTCAATGTATTCCAGTGGCTGGTAACCACTGCATTGCATCAAATCCAATGAATTTGTAATAAACACATTTTTTTGGGTTAGAAAATGGATATGTTCACTTTTGAAGCATTCAACTTACCGTGTTCCATAGAGGTTGTGTGTGGTCCGTGTTGGTTCTCTATCAAAGATCCTAGACAAACCAAAATCTGCAACCATTGGAACCATGTCCTTATCAAGCAATATATTGTCAGGTTTTAGATCCAAGTGGTAAATAGGTGGTTTTAGCTCATGGTGAATATATTTTAAACCCTCACAAGTCCCCTTGATTATTTTGAACCGGGTGTGCCAGTCAAGTCCACAAAGCTCATCTGCTGTAGTAACAAAATTATTTTTAATCAAATGCAAACACATAAGACAACATCTTGCAACATATACTAAAAATGGAGGGTCAGCATACCAGAAAGATACTTTTGAAGGCTCCCGTTGTCCAAATACTCGAAGCAGAGTGCTCTGTGTGTCTCCTCTAAATACACCTTACTTCCATCAGGCTTATTAAATGATATTTTTCTGTTTCATAACAATAGCCAAGAACATGCACAATGTTTTGATGGTCATACTTCCTGAGATTATTTAACTCAGTCTGAAACTGCTTATCATTTAGATTGGCCTCACAAAGCTTCAACTTCTTTACAGCAACATTGTCTCCATTTCTAGTCACTCCCTGCTAAATAAATGTAGTCAGTACTCTGTGTAACTTAACTTCTTTACATATTACTTACTATATTATATTTGGTAAATAGGAAATGTAGGTGTTGTCTTTGTTTAGGGTTTCTGTCACACGGTATTACCACATCCAAATATGATGTGGCAACAACTTTGTTGTGTGCTTGTTGGCTACTTTGCAATAACATCACGTTGTTTCGAAGCACTATACACTATACAGAGTGTTGGCTAGACTTATTGAGAATACAGTTGTTTATAAAATCTAAGCATGCACAAATCTTACGATGTAAACCACTCCAAATGCTCCTTCGCCAATCTTCCTCTCCTCAGAGAAATCATCAGTAATTTCTCATAAAAATTGGAATGTGACATCCTCTGGTTCCATACTTCTGTCCGGTAATTGCAGCTAGTACAAATTGAAGAGCCTTGGATGAGAAGATTGAAACATATGCTATCTTTTGCAAACAGAAGAGTAAACATTTCTTGGACTAGCAGAGGGAGGAGGAAAAAGACTAGTGCAAAAAATATCGAGTGCTCCCTCCTCTCAAACACTCGAATCCGAGATAGATAGACTCCAGAAGAAATGTCATCGTCGTCTACTCGTCTTATCTTTTTTTCGACACGAGGCAAACTCCACAAACTACCGTTACAGACTCCACCGAGCTACTGAAAAACACATCGTCAACGACCTGTGTCCAGCGGCAGATGGTTGATCGAGGACTGTACGTAGTACTGAATAGCTGATGACCGGCAGCAATCGCTAGCAGGCATGGCAGCATTGCATTGCAGCTGATGACCAGCCGGTGACGGTGAGCGCCTGCCATCTTTTCACACGTTCCTCATGCCGACCCTACTCCAAGCTCCATCCATCTCGATCGTGCTTATCCTAGTAGCTAGTACAAAACGCCTCTCTCTTTTTCTTTTATTTAGACGACAAAAAAAGTTGAGGATGATGCCAAGCTTAGCCTCACCTGTATCAGCTGTAGGTAGGATAGACTGGGTGGGTGATAGAGTAGAGTATTCCGGTGAGCACATACCAAGAACCACCGAAATGTTGGTTGGAACATGCGGTAGCAGTAGCACAGTAGCTCTAGCACCTAACCTACTACACCCAGCATCAGATTTCCTAAAGTAGTGCTGTGTCACTGTGTGAAAATGCCCGTTGCCCATGTCTATGTTTCTTTTTGAAGACGTCACCGGAGGGATGAGAGCCCCACCTGAATAGATTTTCATTGATTCCGGCGAACCGATGCATGGAGGGTCCAGGACCCTAAAGTCTTACAAATAATACATGGTAGAGGAAGGGAGGGAGAGAGAGGGATTACAACACCACCATCAACAACAACACTAAAACAGACTCAAGGATAAGCCTAGACACAAGCCAAAAGACGTCCACCGAACGCCGATTTGCGCCCCCACTGAACAGCATACTCGCCGCTTTCACCGTGGCCATTGTTCCCACCACCACTCCTCGTAGCTACGCCGATTCACTGCCGCCCTCCAACTGAGGACCACTCCGTGTAGCAGAATGGGGACTAAGAGTGGCGGCGAACACGCAAGCCCAAGATCATCGGACACTCAGACCTCCTTTTGAAATGATGATGACATCCTCCAGCACATCCGGGCCCACGCACCACCATCCAACGCCATCCACGGGGAGGAATCCATGGAGGGGAACGGCGGTAGCGGTGGAAACACCACCCGACATTTGATATTCTGGCACCACCAAGGAGAGCACCGACGGAGCAGAGACGCCAGAGGAGGACACTCGCCGAAACGTCGGCAACACCCAACAACCGGGGTCAAACTCACCCAAGAGGGGCAACAATAACACAGGGGAAGAGCAAACGAAGAGAACATAGGGCCGCGTAGGGGCTGCAATCTAGTCCTCCACATTGGCGCCCTCAAGAGGGTCACGATGTCAACGACATTGCCACCACCGGCTCCACAAAATAGAGCTAGGTTTTCACCAGGAGGAGAGAGACAGAACTACGGTCATAGAGTTGGGAGCCTACATTATCGACGTCTCTAGGGAGGAAATCGGTGCCGAAGGGCGTCGCCGCCGAACGCACAGACGGGTTGTGCATGGCTTTCGCCTAAGCATCCCTAATCCATGGACCATAGTCTGTCAACTTAGAAGCCAGAACACCATACCTCGCCGACACTCCCCACCGATGAAGGGAAGAGCCGGGCACGGCCGTCGGCGCCGGTGGACGATGAGGAAGGCCCTCGCATGGACGTGCTGGGCAGCTGCAGACCTCGAACGTGCAGCGCCCCGTGGGAGCACGCCGCTGGAGGCGCTCAGCTCGACGTACGGGGCAAGGAGGCGAAAGCAAAGCCGCGGCCGTCAGCCCGGACTTGTTGCACGCCGCCCGCCCCCCGCCGGCTGCGCAGCTCTGTCGCAGGGCATGTCTATGTTTCTAGCGTCTGAAAAGGAAAAGGTCTAGTAATGAGAATCAGCTCAGCTACCTTCAGCCTCCAAGAACCATGTTTTTGTTTTCTTCTCTGCATTTTGTTGTCCGTGTATTGCCGGGAAACAAGAGGACATGGGGGGCTTCCACGACGAACAGAAGCCGGACGCTCACAGTAGTCTTCAGCAGGAAGGCTGAAGTTTGGTTCAAAGCGTCGCTGTCGTCGTCCCAGAAGCAATTACTCCCACGCAGCGCGCGTGGCTTGGTGTATGTGACGATTCGAAGCCCCTAGAAACACGAGGTGGACAGAGTTCAGACCGGCTTGTGAGTTAGGACGGACGAAATACGATAGGCTGGACAGTAAGACAGCAGAACATGGGGTGGAATAGGTGCAAGATCAAGGATGGAACCTGAAAAGGGTGCAGCACTGTGGAGGAAGCCTCAACGAGGAGTCAGACTAATTAAACTCAGTTCGTAGAGGAGAGATTGAAGAAGTAGACACGCAGAGATGGTAAGGAAGCCTCACCGCATCAGCAGAGGCCTCTAGCAGTGGTGGTACGTGGTAGTGGTAGGTCATAGGTGACACAATAGATGTGAGGGCCTGTTTACATGCCCAAAAACACCCAAAATTTTTTGCACAGTACCCGTCACATCGAATCTTTGAACGCATGCATGGAGCATTAAATGTAGATAAAAGAAATAACTAATTGCACAGTTTGTCTGTAAATGTCGAGACGAATCTTTTGAGCCTAGTTAGTCCATGGTTAGATAATTTTTACCAAATAACAACGAAAAGTGCTACAGGAACTTTTCTCAAAAATTTTTGGCATCTAAACACGCCCTGAGTTTGTGAGACGAGAGGCAGGCAATTTGATCTCTCATGCTTGATCTGAATCAAGGCCCGGAAGTCATTAATTTGTCCATTAGAAGAAAAAGAAACAGTGACCGAATTTCTCAAAGGGAAAGGTAAGGCTAACGGCCGAACCTTTCAAGTAAACTTTCCTTTCCTTGGTAGGGTAGGACTCACTCACTGGAGACGGATCCAGCACATGAAAACCAGCGTTGAGGACATACAAGATTATTGTTGGAGTATAATAGGTTGTTCTTTTATGGGAATCAGAAATTTCCATCAACCATCATTGATTGGATAATCATGAATTATAATCGAGCACCAGGACGTAAAGGAGAGCCTTGCCTAGACTTAGAGACCGGCCGTCCAGCCGGACAAATTGAGTACCGGGCAGCCGGCCCTGGACGGACTCTGTATATTTATGTTTTTTAACGCAAATGACAGGAGCTTTGTCTTTATTAAAGAAAGCAAATAGAATTAATTATAGAAGTGTTAAAAAAGGACAGCCAGGAAGAAGGAAGCAACTTGTCCACCAGGCGCGGTTACGCAAGGCGACGACGACCTGCAGTCTTGCCTCAATAATCTATTGCTACTAGAAAACTTCCAGATAACCAATCTAGTAGCACTCTTGCAGAAAACATTTTGACAGGAGCTGAGAACAAAGGGCGTCTCTGCTTTTCTGCTCGTCGAATGGATGCTGACGAAAATTTACTTGTCTTCCAGAGTTCGTTCGTTCGGTGTTAACACGAGCAAAGTTTTAGCGTCGGCATCAGCAGTAAAAAGCAAACATGTAAAAAAGAACATGAGGTGTTGAGGGCGAAGGCAAAACAGGGGCGGCCGAAATGCCCAGCCAATAACTGCCGTGGCTGCCCGATCGGCCTCCTGCGCCGAGGTGCTAGGGAACAAGACGGTGGTAGCTTCTACTCCCTCCATCTCAATATGAGGCTGTTCGGGACTGCACAATTCTATGTTTTCCGCTCCGCTCTATGTTTTTAGTCAAATAAATACAGTACCTCAAACTCTACTCTAAGAAAAAAGATGGAGCTGTGAGAGCACCTAAAGAGATGATCCAGAAACTCTATTTTTTTTGAAGCTGCTCCACGGTGGAGTTTATGCAGTAGAGTTTGTGGAGCTGTCCCAAGTAGACCCATTTTTTTTGGAGCTGCTCCATCGTAAAGTTTGTGAAGCAGAGTTGGTGGAGCAGCCTTGAAGGATGAAGAAAAGCGACAGAGGAGGGATGAAATGGGAGCATAATCCAATTTTTTTCGATTTAGACCGCTATCCCACTTTCAATCCCAAAACACTCACAAGGACCAAAAACACTTCTAGGAGTACACACACCCCAACCGGTGGCTAGATTTCAATCTAGAACACTCGCAAGGATAAAAAACACTTCTAGGAGTACACACACGCCAACCGGTGGCTAGATGTTCTCAAGAGTATCTCAGTAACACAGCTGAACAAACATAGAAGTGACGTAGCGAATAGAGCAAGAAAACACTCAAAACTGCACTTGGGTGGCGGCTAGCCACGGCAAAAACCGACCTAGTCGGTTTGAAATCCGGCTAAGCAAAAGCCAAAATAGATTCAAATGAAGTCCAAAAGCTCTAAAATTTTCTTGGAGGGTAGGGATGGCAGCGGGGGCGGGTCGAGTCAGGTCCCCGCGGCTTTTGGACCCGACGAGGGCAGGGGTGGGTTCACTTTCCTCCATGCAGGTGTCGGGTTTGGGCACCGAATTGGGTCGGGTGCACGTGCGGGCGTATATTCCCCCCCACGGGGATCCTCTGTGCCCGAAAACTAGAGTTTACTAGCAGCCGACAATTATGGCCCAGTCCAACTAGTGTAAAAGCCCTAGGTGTATAATGAAATTCCCAACCCTTTAACCCTTTCATCTCTCAGACTCTCACCCATCAACTGCCAGCAGCCCAGGACCCGTCGGGATCAGGACTTCAAAGTTTAGAGCACGAGCGCCCTTTCCCTTTGCCAGTTTGCCCCTTGCCCCCTTCCAGCGGCACTGCAACAGGTGGTCATGGAGGCACCTGCGCACTAAGGGCAGGTGGCCAGGATAGCATTAGCACACCGTGGACGCTGCAGACACGAGTCATGGCGGCCTGGCTCTTAGCACGGTGCCGCGCGACGCAGGACCTGCCCCTGTTGCGGAGTGCTCGCAGCTTGCCTCTTCGAACCTTCTCCCATTTTATTGTCCTGGTGTCCCTGGCCACAACAATCATGTGTGTTGTGTGCCCATGCTGTAATGTTCCTAGGTTTTGGGGAACTCGTCAGGTTTTGGGCACCCGGCAGGTTTGGGGCATGGGCGGATCTGCCTCCGAAACAGGGGTCAGGGTGGGTTTGGGTTTTATTCTCGGGTTTTGGGTGCAGGTCCGCGGATCCAGCACCTGGCGTAGACCCACTCCGTTGCCATCCTTACTGGAGCGTTCCCTTGGGTGCTTAGAAGCTACCCCTGAAGGTCATGACTCAGAAAGCTCAGAATCAAGACAGATCTAGAAATCTACCAAAAGGGGAGAGTTTTTCTCAATCTTCCTCCAAAGGATCGATCTACAAGCTCAAGAGCAATCTGCCCAAATTGTTTGACAGGGATAATCCTCAGAGGCCCTAGAACGTATACATCCACTCAAATCGTCCCCAAAAGTGTAGAATTGCAAGATGTAACAAACCGGTCAGCGGAGGGGAACGGGGAGAAGAAGAACCAAATCAGACTCGGTTCAAAAGATCTCGAGACAAGATTTAGAGGCATGATTGCTTTATTGCCATGAGATCAACTCGAGCCAGGTTAGTTTTACAGATGAAGATAGATTGAGGTTCTAGTTTCTCATCCATGGATCTCTCTTAAATGTGAACTCTGGCTAAACTTAGAAAAAATAAGGGCCTGTTTGGTAGAGCTCCACCAGTGCAAAAAATGAATATAAATCCAAGATTCACTTGGATCCACCGTGGAGTAGCTCCATTGTGGATCTAGGATTTACTAAAGTGTTTGGTATAGCTCCACCTCCCTCTCTATCTCTGTGCCAACCAAGGCCCACACGTCAGAAAAAGGATAAAAAAGCACCGCATATTCTTCTTTCTCAGACATTCTTAGACGAGAGCGGGTGGGCGGGGCAAGCTCTACAGGGTGGGTAGTGCAGGGCCAGGCAGGGCGCTCACGGCTTGGAGGCTACCACAGATGCGCCCGAGTGTAAGGTCCAAATGGCTAGAGGGGGGTGAATAGCCTATTTAAAAATCTACAAGCTTCACTAAACCAAGAGGTTAGTATAAAAGATGGCGTAGCCAATACTAGCACTAGCTAAACTATGCTAAGCAAGCCACCTACAAAATTCTAGTTAACAAGGCTATGATCACTAAATCACACCAATAAAGCCAAGTCACTAAGCTACTTACTCCTATGTGATAAGAGCTACACTAGTCAAGCTACACGAGGACTAGAACAAGAAAGTAAAGAGCAAGTGACTTGATTCTTATACCGATGATGTAGAGAAGCAATGTACTTAAAGAATCAATCACAATGAGCAATCACAAGAGAAATCCTCAGCAAAGATGACACAAGATTTTTTACCGAGGTTCACTTGCTTCCCGACAAGCTAGTCCTCGTTGTGGCGATGCACCCGCTTGATGGATCACAAGCTAATTGACTATCAAGAGTCAAACCCTGAGTGGGTGCTGCATATCCACTCACAAGATGGGGATCCTCCAAGCCACGAGCTCTACTAGAGTAGCCAATTCGCAAACTCTCGCGGAGAAGGCTCAAGAACCCCTCACAATCACTTGGTGAGGCTCGAAATAATCTCAAATTACGAGCTCAACACCACCGCTGCTCCAAGCCATCTAGGGTGTCAAGAAACACCCAAGAGTACCAAACAATCCACAGCAAACTCAAGGATCAAGTGCCACTAGATGCAACTCTCAATGCAATGCACTTGAATCTCACCCAATCTCACTAGGATTAGCAATCAAGCAAGGAGATGAGTGGGAAGGATATTCTCTAGCTTAAAGTATGTCTCAAATGTTTAAAGAGTCAAGAGAGAGATCACAAAACTGGCCAAACAAGTATATATAGAGATACCCCTTCGGATAGAGCCATTGGGCAAAAATCGGGGGCACCGGACGCTCCGACGCACAGGCATCGGACGCACTCAGCAGCGTCTGGTGCACCAAATCTCACCACGTGTCTCGCGCGTTCAAAGTTCAATGGTCGTTTCAGCGAGCATCGGACACGTCCAATGCCCAACACTCAGCGTCCGACGCCGAGCATCCGATACACTCCAGTAAGCATCCAAAGACGATTTTCGCTCACTGGACGCATCCGACGGTGGGTCAACGGACGCCACTGTGTCCGGTGCACGCGAGGCTTCGAAGGAGCAGCTGACGTCACATAGCCACCGAACGCTGCATAGTGTTTTGCTAGCGTTCAATGCCATAGCGTCAGACGCACCGATGACCACTTCGTCTGCGCGCGCCTCTGTAGTTGAAAACTCCGGACGCTGACGTCAGCGTCCAATGCTGCCGTAGCCAGCGTTCGACGAGTGTTTCTCAGCTACTTCTTCCCACTTACAACATAAAGAAAATAGTCATTTTATTTCCTCGAAAATGCCTGAATCCCGCCTCGCAAGTTCGGCGGGAAGGAGAGAGGAACCCAAACCCCTCTCTACCGCTCAACTCCACCTCCTTTGCAAATGTGCCAATACCAACAAGTGTTCACCACCTTATGCACGTGTGTTAGCATTTTCTTAAATATTTTTCAAGGAGTTAGCTACTCACTAGATCCTAAATGCATATGCTCAAGAATATGGACCTAATAGCACTGGATTCATGAGATGACCGTGATTGCCCCTCTTGATAGTCGACTGTCAATCCTAAACCCGGTCAATCACTTCTTTACTTATCTTAGACCAGCAAAAGCAAACCCTATGATTATATCTTTGCCTTGATCACTTTGTTCCATGTCCATCTCCTCATGCTTGATCACCATGTTCATCATTTCATGTGCATCTCCACCATGATCGTGATTTCATGTCCATGCACCATCTCTTTGTGATCTTGTGGCCACCACTCCTTGCCACATACACCTTCATCACATGTGTTGCTTATGCCTTACTCAAAACACTTAACACATGACATTAACAACTTGGTGTCATTAATTACCAAAACCAAGCTTGGGCTTTCACCGAGCACGGGAGGACCTGCGTTTAGGCTGGGCGCGGTGGGGCCAATGGCAAGGATGGCATGACCTAGTGCGGGCTAGACCTGCTTCTAGGGGGGCCAGTGTGGGCAGACCTACGCGTGGCTAGGCGCGTCGAGGCCATGGCGAGCGCATCCAGGTGGCGGCCAGTTGTTGTGGCCAAGCATGGGAGGCCCTGCATGCAGCGGGGAGATCTTGTGCATGGCGGCCGTGCCGAGGTCATAGGTGGTGGGGCGGGGGGAGGTCCTGCATGTCTATGCTGGGGAACGTTCGTCAAAGGGGGGGGGCGAGGAGGAACTGTGGAAATAGACGCGGCGAAGATTGGAAAAGAATGAAATGAATTGTTATTTCTATGTAACACGTGTCATGGTGAAACTCCACCAAACTTGGATATGGTAGAGCACCCCTTGAGCTGCTCCACCAATTTGTGAATCTAGGGGCAGATCCCATTTTGATGGATCAGATCCATGCTGGAGCTAAAAGTGTTTGGTAGCCAAATTGGATCTGGATCTGTTTTGGTGAATCTGGAGTTGCTGGAGCTATGGCAAGCAGGCCCTAAGGTCTAGAGAATGAAAACACTAACATGAAGAGGTCGCTGTCTTGGGGGCAACCCTACTCTATTTATAGAGCTATTGCACATATCTAAGCATGCTCTTGGATATTTTGCGTGAACCACTTAACCCCACAGGCAAAATGGTCTAGGTAGAGATTCGTGCATCCAACGGCCATGGGCCCTTCATGAAGTAGCTTCGCCTCGACGCGAACTCTTTGATGATACCACATGCCACCCTGAAGTCCATCCCCAGATTTTGAGGCCCAAACCCAGCAAACTGTCCACTTGTGATTTTGAGGACGAAACCGCCAAACCCAGCTGGAATAGCATATCCGCTATGCTCCCTCCACCATCTTGACGCGTGTCACCACTTGTCCTCGACCACCCGATCACCAAGTCCTTTGCGCCTCTACTTGACTTGGTCAACCGCTATCTTGACTTGGTCAACGTGGTCTAATCCACATGTACACTTGCTTGTCGATGTCCCCATGTGTCAGACACCCACTATTAGTCTTCGGCCCTCGGTCCCTTGGTCCAAGTCTCATGTTCATCTTTCACCACTCCTAGTCCATCAGCATGAACCCGCTTGACCTTCCCCATTATATTGCCATCGACCGTCTCAATGCTCTACACCTGCACATCACAAGCCAAGAGACATGTTACACAACACTACACTTAGGCTATGGTTAGTCCAAATACTAACCCAAAGCTTGATCATCTCCTGACAATAACTCATCATCAATCGACACATATGGGCACATCTCAACCATGTGTTTGCAATCTCCCGCTTGATTAGTGCATTGTCAACACTAACATAAAGAGATAGATCAAAAGGAAAAGGAAAAGGAAAAGGAAAAGGAAAAGGTAGAACTCATCCAAATGATCAAAAGCCAAAGAAATGACAAAACGGTGTCATTTGAAATGAGCAAAATTTGGTCCCCCAAAGACATAAGCAATGGCTCAACGCAACCAAGCAAAAACAGCTAGTCCTCAAGAAGAGGCAGAAAGGAGCTCAACACCACTATAGCTAATCATCAGAGCAAAGCACTATGACTTAGAGCAACTCAATAGGAGTCAAAATAACTAAAAAAATCCCAAAAACAATGTTAGTCCCTCTAGAAGAAGCAAAGGCTCAACACAACTAGCAAAAGCAGTCTCAAATTTATGCAACTCCCCATGAACAAATGCACTCTCCCAAATGAATGCATGCTCTCAACATATGCCAATCCTTTGTGATTCTCCCAAGAATGAAAAGATGCTCTAAGTGATACTATCACATGAGTATATCAATAAATCCATGTTCTAGCAGAAAAAATGCTCAAACTGATCATATGAAACAACTATGATTTGCAAAACATTTTGTGCATATTTTATTCTTGAGAAAAGTTTCACCATGGAACTAGTACTTAGTGTATGAAAGTAGAAGATCAAACAAGTGCTACAAAAATTATGCAGGTTGAACTACCTCAAGCAAGTGTCAATCAATATGCCATAGGAAAGCCAAAACTTGTGTTTTACAGATTTTATTTGGTTTTTGCAAGCATGATTCAAAGCATGTGATTACGAGAGGTTGTAAGCACTGTCTAGCCTAACTTTTCAACTGGGCAAAGCCTATTTCAAATGACAACCAGAAGCTTAAATCATCAATTTTTGTCATACACTACATTGCTCAAGTTCATCTCATGTGCAATGAAAAGCAATCTCGATACAGTGAGGTGTGATAGTGCAAACCCTCTCAATCTTTTGATTTCATTCATATTCTAGTCAAAATTTAGAACAATTTTTCAGAGTATATCCAATGGAAGTGAAAGACTTAAAGATTGAGACATAGCAACCTAGCATAAAATGATAGCAAAAGGATCTCACACATCCTACACATGCTAGTAGCCAGACTCAGCGGTGAACATGTTTTCATATTTCAACAAGTATTAATCAAGTTCACATTTGAAAACAAACTTAGCTCATCAAAAGTGTGTCACATAAGCAGGTGAGCCTAAGCTTGCCCAAGCAACATCATTTGCCACACAAGACATCTATCACTAATAGCATAGTCTCATTCTAAGTGATATACACATGAAGCTCATAAATTCTTTATAGTACATCATGAAATGCAATGCATGTATGATACAAAAACCAATACAAAGGTTGCACTACAAAAATAGAACTAAAAACTAGTATACAAGATCCAAACATTCCCTCATCTAAAAAGGGAAACAAACACACAATCTCCCTGCAAGCGAGAAAAAGTGGTTTGGTCAGGGGTTTAGTGAGAATGCCTATGAGATGGTTGTGGAAACATGTCAAAGATCGATGTTGCCTTTTCCATAGTGGTCTCTCAAGAAGTGGAAGCGAATGTCGATATGTTTGGTTTTGGTATGAAGTACAAGGTTCTTTGCCATACTAATTGCACTAGTGCTATCACAAAGCAAGGGAACTCTCTCAAAGCTCAAGCCAAAATCTCTCAAAGTGGTTATCATCCAAAGGAGTTGGGAGCAGCAGCTAGCAGTAGCAACATATTTAGCTTCTATAGTGGATTGGGCTATGCTAGAATGCTTGCAAGAGGATCAAGACACCAAAGAAGAACCTAGAAACTAACATGTACCAAAAGTAAACTTACAATCCAAATGACAGCCTGCAAAATCAGCATCTGAATACCCGCACAAAGAAAGCATCGAATAAGCAAAATACTAAAGACCAAACTTAGGAGTGAATATGAGATACCTCATGATCCTATTCACCACTTAGCAATGAGAGGTGCATGGTGAAGCCTGAAAACGAGCGCACAGACACACGGCGAAGTGTTTGTCCAGCCTCGTAGCAGCCAGGTACAGGAAGTGACCCGATCATGCTATGGTACTCCTTGTAGTCATGGTCTCGCCTTTTTCATCCACATCTAGGTCCATCATCGTTGACATGGACATCGAAAGAGGCTTGGCCTCGCCCATATTGAACTTCTTCAATACATCCTTGGTGTACTTCCCTTGGTGCACAAATGTCCTGTCCTAGGTTTGGTGGATTTGCAACCCAAGGAAGAACGTCAGCTCGCCCATCATGCTCATCTTGAATTCCATGCTCATAATCTCTGCCAACTGGGCAACAAGTGCATGAGAAGAGCCACAAAAAATGATATCATCCACATAAATCCGAACCAAAAGAGTATCATGCCCATACTTGAGGAGAAACAAAGTTTTGTCAACCGATCCCATTTAAAAGCCCTTTGCATGCAAAAATGTTTTTAAACGAGCGTACCAAGCTCGAGGTGCTTGTTTCAAACCATACAAAGCTTTTTGAAGTTTCAGCACATGGTTTGGAAACTTGGGATTTTCAAAACTAGGGGGTTGCTAAACATACACTTCCTCTTCTATATACCCATTCAAGAATATAGCACTCTTAATGTCAATTTGAAAAAGTTTGAAACCCTTGAATGTAGCAAATGCTAAGAGGATTCTAATGGCTTTTAAATGGGAAATAGGGGCAAAGGTTTTCTCATAGTATATCCCCTCTTTTTGGCAAAACCCTTGGACTACCAACCTTGCCTTGTTCCTCACAAACAACCCATCTTCCCCTTGTATGTTTTTTAAAACGCATTTTGTCTCAATGGGGTGGTAATCTTGTGGAAGTGGTACCAAAACCCAAACCTAGTTTTTTTCAAACTTTTCAAGCTCCTCATGCATGGCATTAACCCAATTTGAATCTGAAAGTGCATGTCCAACATCCTAGGGCTCAAAAGAAGTAACAAAAGTAGAATGAGTAAAGCGGGAGATTTGGTGTAACCTAGATCTTGTGACTCGCTCATTAAACTCACCCATCATTTGTTGAGGTTGATGGTGTCGAGGGTTCGAATCCATGACAAGCATCGGGTTTGTTCACCAGAGGTCGATGTGTGGGTCTCCGGTAGCTCGGACACTCGAAACACGCAAGGTACATAATCCGTTTATCCTTGTTTGAGCTTCTAAGCCCTACGTCCAATAGTATGGTGTTCTTCATATTAGGAATGCCCAATCGGGCGTTTACAATAGAGGAATTGAGAGAGAGTTTGGTAGGGGATCATGCACATGGTGCTATCTTAGAGTTCTTTGGTTTCTAGCTTAGGCTTATCGTTCTCCTGATCGGTCATCGCCTTCTATAGGAGCCCGTGCCTCCCCTTATATATCAAGGAAGGCATGGGGTGTACAAATCGGGTTGGTTCTATCCTAGGGTTATCCACCTGGTTCTTGCGGTTCCTTCATCTTGGCACCACTTGGTACTCCTTTATTTGTCGTCTAGGTGGGGGTCGACATTGTTGCAACCACTCCCTGACATCTTTGCATAGTCTAGCGCATGACAGTCAAGTGTTGTTTGCCGATATGCGGCCTCCCTCGGGTGATCCTTTTTCACGCTTCCTTGGTGCGCAAGGTGCCTCCCCACCTAGAGGGCCTGATGAGCTGGAAGTAGTGGAAGATGATCTGTCAACCGATGTAGTGGAAGCAGGATCGATAGGGGCAGCTAGTGGAGTTGGCTCGTGATCACCGCAATTGGCATCTTCTAGCTCATCCTCCACAAAAATGCTCTTGCCCATCTTCTTTTCACCTGTAGTCTCAGACACAGGGGTTGTACAAGGAACTATTTCATAGAATGTGATGTCACAGGTCTCCATGTTGTGGTTAGTTTCAAGGTTAAGTACACGGTAAGCTCTAGAATGTAATGCATAACCAAGAAAGATATCATCTGAAGACCGTGACTCAAACTTGTCCAACTTACCCTGTTTGAGCACAAAATACTTATAGCTGAACACTCTAAAGTGGCTCACCTTGGACACCTATCCAAATCACAACACAAAAGAGGTTTTGTTCAAAAAGGCTCTAAGGAAAATGCGATTGGACACACAACATGCTGGGTTGATCGCCTCAGCCCAAAAACTTCCTAGGGGTCCTATGCTCATCGAGAATCATCCTAGCCATCTCAACAAGGGGTCAATTCTTGTGTTCAACAATGCCATTCTGTTGAGACATCTAAGGAGAGAAAAACTCATGCTCTAGTCCCAAAGGAGCGCAAAAGGTCTTAAAATGAGTATTCTTGAATTTTGTGCCATTGTCACTATGAATCGCTCTCGGTGCATGCTTCGGAAACTCATTTTTGCAACTGAGGAATCAAATGTTGAGGATGTGAAAATGCTTTGTCCTTACCCTCCATGAAAAACACTCAAGAGTAGCGAGAAAAATTGTCAACAACCACAAGACACATACCACTTCACACCAACTGAGCACACCCTAGCTAGACCAACAATGTCCATGTGCAAAAGCTCACCAGGTTGCTTAGTCATGACTTTGTTAACCAATGGATGGGAAGCATCAACCGTCTTACCATGACGACATGGGTGGCACATAAGATCTTTCTTAAATTTTAACTTGAGCAATCCAAGGATTAGATCAAGTGAACTAAGTCTAGCAAGTAGATCAAAGCTCAAATGTCCTAGCCTCTTATGCCACTTCCAAAGATCAAAAGAAGACCGGCCACCAAACAATGAGAAGGGCCAAAGGACCTTGAGAAGTCATCATGAAACACACAACCGAAAGAAGAAATCTGGCAAACAAGATCACCTCGAAAGTCCAAAAGACGAGAAACACCCTTCGTAAAGCGCAATTTGAAACTATCCTCAAGGAGTTGCAAAACAGAGAGAAGACTGAAATGCAAATTCGCAACCAAAGCAACATCCTTGAGAACAAAGCTCTCATCTACCTTAACTGCTCCATGAGAGACAACCTTACCTTTGTTGTTATCCTTGAATGTGATGTACTGCTTACCATGCACAGTGTTGAGGTTGGAGAACCATTTTGCACCTCTAGTCATGTGGCGAACACCCAGAATGAATGAGCCATATGTTCTCTAGTCCTTCGACCTGCTCAACAGAAAGACATAGGAGGAGCAAATATCACAACACTGGGTTTAGTAAACTGAGAAGCATACCAGTATTGATTGAGCCATATGTTTTTCTTCGAGGCACGTATATGCATGGTGGCGATCTAGTCTCAGGATTGATTTGTTTTTAGGCTATGTGCGTTGCAAAGGCCAAAAGTGGGTTCATAATTGTTGTATCAACTCAATATAATGATTATGAAATAATGAAACCCTTCCTTTATAAAAAAATTGCCCAATTATGCATGCATATGTATGTGTACCGCTGTTCATGAACAGAGAAGTTCAGTTTGCATCTTTCATTTGATGTCTCTCGCTCTCTACATCTAACATGTTTATCGGTAACTTGAGCTCAAGGACAATGGCGATTATCAGATTTATTGAATATTTCTCGGTCAAAATTAAAACAAAAATAGCTAATAAATTTCTCTACAAAATTGTACAAGGTGTGTCCAAACCGTTTACCATAAAAAACTGGGACATAATAATATTGATACAAGAGAAGACCACGCTTTGATTCAAGTGGACAAGTAAAAGTGGAGTTTCGAGTGGTAAGTAAATTTTATTGGATCTCCGCCATAAAGGGAATTATCGGGTTTATCAAAATTTCATCACCGATTATTTTTTTTCGGCTCCTCTCTCCCTCCACACTTGCACAGCAACTCCTATTCCTAGTTTCTCATCTCACTTCGGCATAGAAGTGCAGACTTTGCTGCAAGGTTGCTTGGCATGGATTCGTTTTTCCTCTAATCGGATTGACGGGCGCCAGGCAAAGTGGTCGTGCGCTCGTCGTACGGTGGAGGAAGGACTAGGTAGAAGACGCTGGGTGCGGGATATCACAGGGCTCTCTCACTACCAGCTCTGGTCCAATATTTGCAAGTATGGGATTTGGTCGAAGCGGTGAAGGTAAATCAGACGGCTTCGGACCGTTTCAGCCTTTGGGACTGTAGTCCTTAATGGCAGGCAGCAACAGTGTGATTGCGGATAAGTGGCTATCAAGCAGGAAGAGGATCGACACGAGCACACGCAAGGCCTTCCATGCTCAAGTAGTGCTGATCGTCCGGTCAATTTGGAAGGAGCGGAGCATGGTGACCGTGCTGGTGCTCAAGATTAGAGAAGAAGCCAGTACCTGGATTATAGCGGGATTCCTTCGGTTGTGGGAGCTTTTTCACATTTTACTATTTTAGATGGATAGTCCTCTTTTTAGTCTTAGCCTTAGGCCTGGGCGTTATCACCAAACCTACGGATGCAAATTTATTTTAGTGTTTTAAACGCCACAGAATGTGGAACTCTCGGTTGTCTTCGTGAATTGTTTGTAGGATGCTGTCATCTGTCAATGTAAAACTCGTGCCATGTACTCTAGTAATTCCGAGTGGATTTGCACATTTTGTTACGCGGTTGGAGTGCGACAGATTGAATGTCATATCTAAACATTTGATCATATGTACCTCCTTTATGTGGGCTACATACATTCACAATCAGTTTTGTTCTAAACGCCAAATGCTAGATAGTCGGTCACTTCACTACCGGAATCCGGTTCTTTGCCGAGTGCCATGTGGTTTGCCGAGTGTTTTTTTCGGGCACTCGGCAAAGAAGCTTTTTGCCGAGTGCTAAATAAAAAACACTCGGCAAAAAAAAAAAACACTCGGCAAAGAAGCTGCTTTGCTGAGTGCAAAAAAAAACACTCGGTAAAGACATTCTTTGCTGAGTGCCAGAAAAAACACTCGGCAAAGAAGCTGCTTTGCCGAGTGCAAAAAAAACACTGGGCAAGGTCTTGCCCAGTGTTTTTTTTGCACTCGGCAAAGCAGTTTTTCAAAGCACATTTTGAAGCCCTAAATGAATTCAAATTAAAAAGTTTTTAACTACAAAGTTTCATAATTTCTTAAGATCTATAAAGTTTATTTTGGTCATTTCTTCATTCGACAAAGCGATAGTAACGTTGTCCACAAAATCTACACGTCTCTCATGTAGTTTTATAAAACTACAAGAGATATATATAAAATTTGTGAATAATGTTAGAACCACGATCTCAAATGGAAAAACTTCATAAATGAAAATTGTAGATCTCGAAAAGTTATGAAACATTGTAGTTGATAACTTTTTAATTTGAAATCATGTTGTCATGCAAAACTGCATCCGAATTTCAAAAATTTAAAATTCGAATTTTTCAAAAGATCTCGGATGGAAAAACAACCAAAATAAACTTTGTAGATCTCGAAAAGTTATGAAACTTTGTAGTTGACAACTTTTTAATTTGAAATCATCTTGTCATGCAAAACTACGTTTGAAATTTAAAATTTTAAAATTTGAATTTTTCAAATGACCTCAGATGGAGAAACTTCCTAAATGAAAATTGTAGATCTCAAAAAGTTATGAAACTTTGTAGTTGACAACTTTTTAATTTGAAATCATCTTGTCATGCAAAACTACGTTTGAAATTCAAAATTTTAAAATTCGAATTTTTCAAACGACCTCGGATAGAGAAACTTCCTAAATGAAAATTGTAGATCTCGAAAAGTTATGAAACTTTGTAGTTGACAACTTTTTAATTTGAAATCATTTTGTCATGCAAAACTACGTTTGAAATTCAAAATTTTAAAACTCGAATTTTTCAAACGACCTCGGATAGAGAAACTTCCTAAATGAAAATTGTAGATCTCGAAAAGTTATGAAACTTTGTAGTTGACAACTTTTTAATTTGAAATCATCTTGTCATGCAAAACTACGTCTGAAATTCAAAATTTTAAAATTCGAATTTTCAAACGACCTCGGATGGAGAAACTTCCTAAATGAAAATTGTAGATCTCGAAAAGTTATGAAACTTTGTAGTTGACAACTTTTTAATTTGAATTCGTTTAGGGCCTCAAACAATCAATTTACACTTGATTTGGTATAATATTTGTGGAACCGAAATGGAATATAGACACAAATGAAAGAGAGGTGTAGTGGTAGAAGGAGCTCGCGTGTGTGTGAGGTCGCAGGTTCGATTCTCGTTGGGCGCAAAGTTTCAAAAAATTGCTTTGGCTGGTCACTTGGCAGCAGTTGCCATATGACTGGCCGGTGGGGTCCCTCCTCTAATTAAAAAACATTTTAATTTTTTTTCCTATTTTTTCAGAATTTTTCGGTTCGGCCTTTGCCGAGTGTCGGGCACTCGGCAAAGCCTTTGCCGAGTGCCCGATAAAAGACACTCGGCAAAGGCCGCTTTATCGACAGCTTTTTTGCCGTGTGCTCTTTGCCGAGTGTGGCACTCGGCAAATCCTTTGCTGAGTGTATTTAGGGTTTTGCCGAGTGCCCTGGACACTCGGCAAAGCGGCTGATTCCAGCAGTGCTTGTTGTTTGGCCATTATTTAGGCTAAATGGTTAGTTAACTGGTAAAAACGACCATTTAAACTAGATAAACAGTCGATTTAACGGAAATGATATACCATCTTGTACTGTTTAAACAAAGTGTATACAGGCTAAACGACTGGTTAAGATGGACAGTGTACATGCACCTCATTGCTTGTCCTGTCCGGCGCTGCTTCAATGCATCCACCGTTGAAGAATATAATGCTATCAGAATTCATATTCTTGACTAGTTGGATGCTCGTTACATTTGCTGAAGATTTGCACCTTTTGAGGCGACCAACCTTTCAGATGCTTGCATCGAACATTGTATTGGACATCTGGATCGGTCCAGTTGCAAGTTGCAGTGAACATGAGATTTCAAAAGATTCTGGGTGGAGTCAACTACACGAGGGAAATGTACTAGTTCCTCCAGGAAAGTTAAAAACTGCTTTAGGTTACGGCGACCCGCAGGATAGCTCAATATGTCCAAGTCTAGCATTTGCCCCTTTGAACGGCATAAATTTTTGCCATAAAAGGGCAGCAAATACATGGGCGAATCAAGTCACCTACTGCTTTTGCTTAAAAGTTGTGTACTTGGCACATTCGTAAAGTAAATTTACTGGACAATATTGTGATCTTTGCTAAGAGCATCTCCAAGAGTACCCAAAACAGTCTCCCAATTTAGAAATGTTGGCAAGATTGAAAAAAAACTCATCTCCAACAAGAGGCGAAGCCAACTATAAATTTATGGTGGTTCACTGCTGAGCGCATATACATAATTTGGTAACAATATATGGTGAAAATTTATTTAGTTAGTGATAATTTCTTTCTTACCCTGGTGCATGGGCACCAGGCAAGCTAAACGTAGCTTCGCCCATGTCTCCAACAACTCTCAAATCCACCTCCCGATCTTTTAGCACTTGGAAAAAACCACCCCACACGCGGATATATACATGCGCGGATCGTCACGCCAATCAGAAGGACATAGCAAAGAAAAGAAATGTACAAGAGAGAGAAAGTATAAAAGTGGTTGATGTGATTTAGAAATAGTTTGAGATTCCTAATGTAAAATTACCTTCTATTTTGAGCGAGATTTTAGAAACTGTTGGAGAGGAAGCTAACAAATATGCTCCCAATTTTTTAGTCAATTGGAAAATTCATTAATTTACCAATTGATTTTTTAGAAACTGTTGGAGATGCTCTAAGTAATAAAGAGATCTCCATAAAGAAGAGATGGATAATTTGCATTCTCCAATAGTGCAATGAATAGCATATTAGCTTTGTTTCCATTTGAAACCACACAATGTATTCTTCGGATCAAATCGTAGCATGATATATCATGAGTTGATAAGGAAGTAGTGCATACACCCCCCCTATGGCGGTCTCAAACCCCAAATTGTATTCCTTTTGTTTGAGGAACAAATGTCTATTTAGATAGCGTGGACTTTGATCTCTATCCATAGAAATTCCAAGACAATCTCCCCAAAGGTCTACAATTCTTGCACATTGTATCCCAGCCACCGATTTTCTCCCCGCCACCACAAATCACACCATTGTTGCCATTGGAATAGAACATGGTTATAATCAGCTTACTATAGCTCAATTATAACTTGATAGGGTCTTTATGTTTTTCTCAATAAATTTCTAGTAGGGTTTTTTTACCCCTCCTGTTTTTTTTTAAAAAATATTATTTAGTTTAGTTGCAGAGTATTTTAGCATCGCTAATCCTGACCAGGGCAACAATGCATTCATTACTCTAAAGGACACATAATCTATGTTTTCCTATAGTGTTCTATACTTAATAGATTATCTAAAAACATTGAATAATTGTTGAATTGTTGAATATTGGTAGCCCTGATATGTTGATTGATTTTAATGATCGTGGACACATGTTCTTCTAGAGCCCTATATATGCATTTGAATATTTTTGTTAATGAAATTAATTTTTCTGTAGTTTTGTTTCTGTTCATAATTAATTAACTTTTTTATGCCTTTTATTATAAAATAGTAAAGGGCCGTTTGGATCCCTTCATTTTAGAGGAATTAGAATCTACTTAATAAATTATGTTATTTAGCTTAGAATTTTAGATTCCATAACTTTTCAAAGTTCACATATAAGTCTATCTCAAATTATATGGTGGGAGATCAGGAGATGTAAATTGATTTTATATATCACTATGCTATGTTTATACTTTGCAACTTATAGCATACTTTTCAACTCACTTCACTATAGTAGAAATGTAACATATAAACATCTCTTTTGCATGGCTAATAATAGTATGCAAACATATTTGGTATACAATTATATAAGCTTAATTAATGTATACCTAAATTATAATTTATTAGAATGAATTCAATTCCAAGGATCCAAATGGGGCCTAAATGAAATAGCTTTCATTATAGCTGCTATAGCTCTCTGTAGCTCTTGGAAGAGGTTGTTGTTAAATGCCTTTAGCCTGCTAGTTAAAAACTTAAAATGGAACAACAAGATATGGCAGATGCTGCTCACCCAAAATACCTGATCCCTCTGCTTGTCCACACTATAAATACCAGGCGTATGCAACCAGTGCTGCCACACAGACACCAAACTCGACAGAGCTAGCAGGCATGGTTGAGGGCCTGGAACAAGCAGGTGAAGAAGAAGAAGAAGAGGGCGGCCTCACAAGGAGATGGAGAGCCCCTTTTGCTAGCCAAGAATGTGCGAACACAAGGTTGATAAGTACCCTTGTGTGTTCGTTTTGTGATGAGTGATTGTCAATGTGATCCACGAAGTAGGTTGAGTGGTGACTAATCCTACCTTGGTGAAAGCCTTATATGCGACATGTCTCTTGGCTTGTGTTGTGCAGATGTGGAGCACGGAGGCGGTAGCCGACGGCGAGGTGAAGGTCAAGGAGGACGTGCCGTGCCGATGGACCGGAGGGGTGAAGGACGGACGTGAGGCTTGGACCGAGGGACCCGGAGGCCGGGTGGCTAGCCGCGGTGGCTGACACTTGGGACATCAACAAGCGCGAGAAGACATGGGAGTGACCGTGTTGACCGTGGAGGTGACACGTGTCGAATGGCGGGGGACGCGTATGGAGTACGCTACTCGCGGAGTGGTTTGATGGTTTGGGCCTCAAAACCATCGGAGGCGGGTTTACGGGTTTGGGCCTCAAAACCCGGGCGGAGGTTCCGAGGAGGAACGGATGACACGTGGCGGCATCGGGGAGTTCGCGTCGAGGCGTAGCTACCGGTGAGGAGGCGCGGTGGCCATCGGATGAAGATGACACAGGGTTGGACCTTTACGCCCTTGGGCTAAATGGTTTGGCTCTTTTGTATCCAGGGGTAAAACTGGGAATGTGTAATAGCCCTGTTAAATAGGATGAGGGAGCCCTCATCTCCCTCACCTCCTCTATTTTTTTCATTTTCTCCTTTAGGGTTTCTTCCTCTAGTTGCTTGTGTGAGAGAGAGGTCCACTAATCCACCGATTAGTGTAAGAACCATGAATCTTTGAGGGAAGGAGGTCCCGAATCCTCCGGTGTCTTCCGGAGTTCGATGGAGAAATCAATTTGTGAGTTCATGATGTGTTCTTCGCGTTCTTCATTTTCTCCCCTCTAGTTCTTCCTTCGATTCGTCGTTTCTAGACCATTGCCTTGATTCATGCTATGACGTGAGTAGAATCTTTTCACCGAAGGAAATCCATCAATTCCTCACGAGCAAGTAGATCGGACGATTTCTTGGTCTAGGTCTCAAGAACCGGTGTTCTTTGTTCTCCTTCGATTTTTCGTTGATTGGCTTCAAATTGGGCGATGACCTCTTAGAGGTAGCTCCCCTACTGTCTTGTGATCATGCTCACCAAGTTTCGTGGTAGTTGGTGAAGATTTGGCCGCAAATCGGAAGATCAAAGAGAGGAGGCGATTTTAGGAGCTCTCTATTCCTGCTGTTTCGCGATTCGCGGACAGTCTGCGGTACTGTAGCGGACAGTTCGGGAGTTGAGATTTTTTCTGTGCTTTCATTGATGCACGGTGTCCGTACTCGCGGACTGTCCGGCCCCCAAGCCCGGACTGTCCGTGGTACTGTAGCACTTATTTTTTAGTCGAGAACAGAACTGCTTCCGCGAAGTTCGTTTTCAGATTTTGACCCGCGGACTGTAGCGAACTGTCCGCGCCTCGCAGTCTGTGTTGTTGCGATCTGTTTCTCGCCCGTTCGGTTTCCGATTCGAGTTCCGTCTTTTGCGTTGGGTTTCTAGTAATATGAGGAATGTCTTTTGGGTCTCTTAACTCTTGGTGGCTTGAGTTTTCATAACATTTGTTTGTGTGCCTTTTGGGGGTTGATTTTGGGACAACGGTCGAAAGTTTCGAAAGAAATTGGAGGCTCCCATTCACCCCCCTCTGGTCGCCGTTTCGGTCCTTCAATTGGTATCAGAGCCGGTTAAGGATCATTCCACCTTAATCGGTCTGTGATCCACAAAGGCGACATGGAGCGTGGTTCTGGCAAACCACCGTTCTTCGATGGAACAAATTATCCCTATTGGAAGATTCGCATGTCCGCACATCTCCAGGGGATTGATTGGTTTGTTTGGGAGATTTGCGATGATGCTACTTACGTTGTGCTTGAACCCCGTGCTCGTGTCACGCAAGATCAAAAAGATCAGCACAACGCTAATAGCAGAGCTCGCGCAGTTCTTTTCTCGAGTCTTTCGCTTCAGGAGTTCGAGAGAGTCTCTGATTGTACTACTGCTCGGGAGATCTGGGTGAGGCTTTAGAGCTATCACGAGTGGATCGCACAGGTCAAAACAAGACTCTATGAGACGTACAAGAGGGAGTATGAGAACTTCACTCAGCTTGATGGCGAGTCTATCGATGCCATGTTTTCTCGCTTTCAGACCATCGTCAACAAGATGTGAGCAAATAAGGCACAATTACCTTATGATGATCCTGAGAGGGCACTCAAGCTTCTATATGCCCTAGATCGGAAGGTATGGGATGTGAAGGTGACCGCCATCATTGAGTCTTCGGGGTATGAGACCCTCACCGTGGATGAGCTTTTCAGCAAGCTCAAGTCCACCGAGATCGACTACCAGACCCAAGCCAAGCTCAAGAATCCCTCTGCACCGACTATGGCCTTGGTCTTAGGTAATGGCTCAAGTTCTTTGGCTAACCCTTCACAGGTGTCTTTTGCCTTGTCTTCTTTGGTGTCTGTCATAGAGGAGCAGATGGAGAGTCTTGGGGACGACGAGCTGGCGTTGATCATCAGCCGGTTCTCACGGTTTCACAACAACCGCTTGAATCGCCGGTGTGGTGGTGGTCCAAAGGAAGGATGCTATGGCTGTGGAAATCTCAACCACTTCGTCGCCCACTGCCCCAAGAAGAACAAGGACTCCTTCAACAAGTACGACTCCAGCAAGCGCAAGGACAACCGCGAGTACACCTCCAAGCACAAGTCGAAGGGAGGATTCGACAAAGAGGCGCTGAAGAAGAAGTACTTCAAGAAGGCCAAGGCTCAAGAGCGCGCCTTCCTCGCCTCCCTTAGCGACCTCGACAACGACACAGACGACGACCGGTCTTCTTCTCCCTCGAGCGATGATGAGTCCGAGAAGAGGCGTGAGGACAAGTTGATCGGGCTTTGCTTCATCACCAAGTCCATCCACGGAGGCTACTGCACCATGGCTGTGGATGATGGGGTGAAGCCCAACAAGGACGTGATTCCCAGTGACGATGACTCTACCGAGGTAAAACCCTCCGTCGATGCTCTTATTGCCGAGCTTGATATCATGACCGATACTTTGATGAGTCAAGATAAGCTGCTAAAACGTGCTGCTCGTGAGAGGAAAGAGTTTAAGAACAAGCTAGAAGTTGTGGAGAAAGAGCTTGAGGAAGCTAAGAAGCTTGTTGTTCATGTGTCTGACGAGGTTGAGTGCGATGAATGTGCTGTTCATATGACTAACTTTTCTGAGTTGCAATCTAAGTATGCTGCCTTGTTAGATGAGAACGATGAGCTGAAGGCTAGGTGTAGCTTGTTGGGTGCGTGCAAGTCTTGTTCGGGCTTGCAATCTGAGCTGGCAGAGAAGAATGCCAAGATCCTTGCTCTTGAGAAGGCCGGTTCAGATAGCACGGTTGTTGAGTGTGCATGTTGTGAGAGCTTGGTGTTGGATCTTGAGTCTTGCAGGCATGACAAGATGAGATCCGAGGAAGACAACACATACCTTCGGTCCATCTTGAATTGGGTATCTTGTAGTGAGCCGCAGTTAGGCATGATGATGAGCCAGTTCAGACGGGGAACTGAGACATCGGGAGTAGGCTTTGCTCTAGGTGGGAAGGGTGAAAATGTCTATGGCAAAGTTGGTGAGTTCAGTGGTTTGAGCCCAAGTGAGAAACCTTCCACTACTCCCAAATTGATCAAGATCAATCCATCTAAGCCTACCAAACCCACTGTGAAAGATGGAGTGTTTGAAGAGCCTCCAAGAGCTCCACCTCAGAAACAAGTTTGGGTTCTAAAACCGAACCATCTCAGGAACCCACTTGATACTGTACCGAGCATCTCTGAGGATCCCCTTCCTAAAGCCAGAAAGCTACCAAGAGTGACACATACCCACAAGAAAGTGAGCCAACAACCACCCAAGAGAGAGGTGAGGTATCACTGTGACTATTGCCATAGGGATGGTCACCTTGTTGAGTTTTGCTTCAGGAGGAAGAGAGTTGAGCGGCGGGAGTATGAGTTGAACAACTAAAACATGTACCGTCCGCCCCATGGCGTACATGTGCCTCTTGTTCAGAGGCGCAATGCTAGGCCAAGAGGTGCAATGCCTCAAGGTGCTAGGCCTCAGGTTGCTAGACCACGCGTTGGTCATGGTGGTCATGCCCGGCGTGGTTCAGATCATGATCAATATGATTTTGGACCTCGTAACAGTGGCTTTTAGTCCTACAGCTCTAGCAGACCATGTTTTCCCCCACGTGGTGCCCGCTTTCCTCAAATGGGACATGGCTTGTTTGGTGTTTTTCCTAACACTTTTCCAGGGCAAATGAGCCAACACTGGTATCCTTCATAGTTTACTAACCCCAGTGTTGCACCATTTGCTCATCCTATGTTTTTCTATTGATGCAGGACGGAGGTCTGGAGAACACATGGATCATTGATTCTGGATGCTCGCGCCACATGACCAGAAGTTCCAAATGGTTCTCCAGCCTTGACCCCGTGCAATGTAAGGAGTACATCACATTCGGGGATAATAGCAAAGGTAAAGTGCTTTCTCGTGGGACCATTCGGGTCAATGAGAGTTTTGTCTTGAAGGATGTTGCTTTGGTTTTAAACTTGCATTTCAATTTGCTTTCTGTTTCGCAACTCCTTCAAGATGGCTTTGAAGTGCGCTTTAAGACCGGCTTGTCTCGAGTTCTTGACTCTCAGGGAAATCTTGTTTGCCAGATTGTTCCTTTTGGCCGTGTCTTTCGAGCTGATTTTTCTCATTCCTTTGGCTCTTCTTAATGTTTGGTGGCCGGATCCTCCTCTAAGCTTTGGAAGTGGCATAGGAGACTTGGTCACTTGAGCTTTGACTTACTAGCTAGGTTGAGCTCACTTGATCTAATCCGAGGATTGCCCAAGTTGAAATTTGAGAAGGATTTGGTGTGTCACCCTTGTCATCATGGGAAGATGGTTGCCGCTTCTCACCCACCTGTGAATCAAGTCATGACCAAGAAACCCGGCGAGCTACTTCACATGGACACAGTTGGTCCAGCTCGGGTTCAGTCAGAGGGTGGGAAGTGGTACGTTCTAGTGATCGTGGACGATTTTTCTCGCTACTCTTGGGTGTTTTTCATGGAGGGTAAGGATGAGGCTTTTTCACATGCTCGAGATTTGATTCTTCGGTTGCAAAATGAGTTCCCTAAGAATGCCATGAGAGCGATTCGTAGTGATAATGGCATAGAATTCAAGAATACTCACTTTGAAACCTTTTGTGCTTCTTTGGGCCTTGAGCATCAGTTTTCCTCTCCCTATGTCCCTCAACAAAATGGTGTTGTTGAGCGCAAGAATCGGACCCTTGTTGAGATGGCCTGGACGATGCTCGATGAGCATAGGACTCCTAGGAGATATTGGCCCGAAGCGATCAACACCGCGTGTCATGTTTCTAATCGCATCTTTCTTCGAGCCTTCATTAAGAAAACTTCTTATGAGCTGCGATTCGGTCGACTACCCAAGGTGAGCCACTTTCGAGTGTTTGGATGCAGGTGTTTCATTCTGAAACAAGGTAATTTAGATAAATTTGAGTCTTGATCCTCGGATGGTGTCTTTCTTGGTTATGCTTTACATTCTCATGCATATCGAGTACTTAATCTTGAAACTAACCGAGTCATAGAGACTTGTGAAGTCACTTTTGACGAGACCATGCCTTGTTCTATTCCTGTCTTTGAGAGTGCAGGCGATCAGGAGATTGGTGAGAGCATCTTCGTTGAGGAGAATGAGGAAGATGCTAATTGGGGAGATGCAAAGCTGACTTCTTCGGTTGTTCTAGTCGAGTCTACGACAACTACTTTGGCTCACGGACCAGATCCATCTTCTTCCACTACATGGGGTCCGCACGAGCCGCCTCCTCAGTCTACGTCGGCTGCACCTAAGGAGGCCCCAGCAGCTATTGAGGGGGAGGCAACATCTTTGAGGGAAGCCCCTCGACATATCCAGCGTCGCCACCCGCCTCAAACCATGATGGGCGACATCAGTCAGCGTGTTACACGCTCAAGGTCATATGAAATCTCATATTTCACTCATTCCGCTTTTGTCGCTAATTTTGAGCCACAAAATGTTGGACACGCACTTTCTGATCCCGATTGGGTCAATGCTATGCACGAGGAGTTACAAAACTTTGAGAGGAATGAAGTCTGGGTCTTAGTTCCACCTCCACCTAAGTGTCACCCTATAGGTACAAAATGGGTTTTCAAGAACAAGCAAAGTGAGGATGGAGTGGTGGTGAGGAATAAGGCTAGGCTAGTGGCTCAGGGGTTTTGTCAGAAAGAGGGAGTATACTTTGAAGAAACCTTTGCTCCTATGGCCCGTATCGAGGCTATAAGGATGCTCTTAGCTTATGCAGCTTCGAAAGGGTTCAAGCTGTATCAAATGGATGTGAAGAGCGCCTTTTTGAATGGGTACATAGAGGAAGAGGTGTATGTGAGACAACCCCCTGGCTTTGAAAATCCTAAGTATCCCAACCATGTTTACAAACTCCACAAAGCCTTGTATGGATTGAAACAAGCCCCGAGAGCCTGGTATGAGCATTTGAAAGCCTTCTTGCTTGCTAAGGGCTTTAAGATGGGTTCCGTAGATAAAACTTTATTTCTCCTCAGGCAAGGCACTGACACACTTTTGGTTCAGATTTACGTGGATGATATCATTTTTGGTGGTTCCTCTCATGCTCTTGTTGCAAAGTTTTCTGAGACTATGAGCAGGGAATTCAAGATGAGCATGATGGGTGAGTTGACATTCTTCCTCGGGCTGCAAATCAAGCAAACACGTGAAGGAACATTCATGCACCAAGGCAAGTACACCGAGGATCTTTTGAGAAAGTTTGATATGGGCGAGGCCAAGCCTCTTTCGAAACCCATGTCGACCACGACGGCCCTGGACGAGGACAAGGAAGGAGAAGCTGTGGACCAGAAGGAGTACCGAAGCATGATTAGATCATTGCTGTACCTGACGGCAACGAGACCGGACATCCAGTTCGCGGTCTGCTTGTGCGCGCGTTTTCAGTCTTCACCGCGCACATCGCATCGTCAAGCCATCAAGCGGATCATGAGGTACCTTCAGTTCACACCCGAATTTGGTCTTTGGTTTTCGGCTTCCTCCTCTCTTTCTCTTTGTGGTTACTCTGATGCGGATTATGCTGGCTGTCGTACTAAGAGGAAGTCCACTTCTAGGACTTGTCAGTTTCTTGGGTCTTCTCTTGTGTCTTGGTCTTCTCGCAAGCAGTCCTCTGTAGCCCAATCCACCACAGAAGCTGAGTATGTTGCTGCTGCTGCTTGCTGTTCCTAGTTGCTTTGGATGGTTACTACTTTGCGAGACTATGGCTTAGAGTTTAGGTGAGTACCTTTGTTCTGTGATAGCACCAGTGCCATTTGTGTAGCCAAAAACCCCGTTCTTCACTCAAAAACCAAGAACATAGAGGTTCGTTTTCACTTCTTGCGAGACTACTATGAGAAAGGGGACATTGACCTTATTCATGTTGACACCCACAACCAGCTCATAGATATCTTCACTAAACCCCTTGACCAAACCCAGTTTGCTCGCTTGCGAGGAGAGCTTGGGGTTTGTTATCCTTTTTAGAAGAGGGAAGTTTGTGGTTCTTGTACATTAGTTTTTGGTTTTGTTTTTAGTTTAGCTTTTGTTTTTGCTTTTGTATCATATTTGCATATCATATCATCATGTATCATATTGCATCGTGAGCTTCATCCTTATAGTGGCTAGATTGACACTATGTTCTTGTTGGGGATGTTATGGATATATATGATGTGCTTTGCTTAGGCTCACTTGATCTCTTGATATGAGCTAAAAATGTCTTTTTCAATTATGAACTTGAATAACACTTGAAGAAAATTAAAACATGTTCACCACTACTTGTGGCAACTAGCATGTGTAGGTGTGTTGAGAACCCTTTTTGCTACATATATATGCTTAGTTGCTACGGCTCATACCTTGAGTTACACACTTGCTTGAGAAACTTGAAATTGTGCTAAAACTTGAAAAATAAGGTATGAAAAGATCGGGACGGGTCTTTGCTGTCCCATGTCAGAGTATCGAGACAGCTCCCTATTGCACTTAAGGGTGAACTTGAGCTCTGTAATGGATACCGAGATCACTGTCTTAAGCTTCTGATTGCTTTTGGCATAGGCTTGACATGATCAATAAGTCAGGTTTTGATGACATCGATAACCTCCAGCACACATTTGTTTGACAAACTTTGGTGATAAGCTGCATAACTCTGATAAAATTCAATTGATTGAAAATTTGATCAAATCACAAGTTTGTCTCATGACATGAAGTGTGAACTTTGTTTGGGGTAGTTCACTTTGCATACATGTGTAGCACAAGGTTGATCTCCTATCTATATTTGCTATGTGCTCTTTTGGTGGTGAACCCTCTTTTAAAATTACTCAAACTTGCTACAATGCCATATTTCGTCTCATTTGATCACTTTGAGCATTTGCTAGCACTTGTATTTGTTGATATGTATACATGACAACATCAGCTAGAGCATCTTTTCAATCTACTTGCTATAATCTTGAAGCTTTTGCATTTGTGCATTTCTGTATTCATAGCATCTTTTGTTTCATAGCATATTTTGAGGGGGAGTTGCAATTTTTTGGGCTCTAGCTTGATAAGTGCATGTGTCAACAAGGGGGAGAGATATGTCACACTCACCATGTCAACAAGGGGGACAAGTTGTCAACAAGGGGAGAAGGTTCCAATTCCACCCAAAGTAGAGATATGCATTCATTTGAGTGAGATTGCATTTGTTCAGGGGGAGTTGCACTTGAGCTGCTTTTGCTTGCTAGATGTGTTGAGCCTTTGCCTCTTCTAGAGGGTCTAACAGTTTTTTGGCTTTTTGAGCTTTGCTAGTGGTGTTGAGCCCGTTGCCTCTTCTTGAGGGCTAGCTTTGTTTTACTTGGTTGCGTTGAGCCGCTGCCCATGTCTTTGGGGACCAAGTTTTGCTCATTTCAAATGACCTGTTTTGGCTTTTCTTTGGCTTTTGGTCATTTGGTTGAGCTCTTTATTTTCTCTTCTTCTTCTTTTTCTTTTGCTCAAGCTGTTCGTGTATTGGTGTTGACAATGCACTCATCAAGGGGGAGATTGCGAATACAAGGTTGACAAGTACCCTTGTGTGTTCGTTTTGTGATGAGTGATTGTCAATGTGATCCACGAAGTAGGTTGAGTGGTGACTAATCCTACCTTAGTGAAAGCCTTGTATGCGATATGTCTCTTGGCTTGTGTTGTGCAGGTGTGGAGCACAGAGACGGTAGCCGACGGCGAGGTGAAGGTCAAGGAGGACGTGCCGTGCCGATGGACCGGAGGGGTGAAGGACGGACGTGAGGCTTGGACCGAGGGACCTGGAGGCCGGGTGGCTAGCCGCGGTGGCTGACACTTGGGACATCGACAAGCGCGAGAAGACATAGGAGTGACCGTGTTGACCGTGGATGTGACACGTGTCGAATGGCGGGGGACGCGTATGGAGTACGCTACTCGTGGAGTGGTTTGATGGTTTGGGCCTCAAAACCATCGGAGGCGGGTTTACGGGATTGGGCCTCAAAACCCGGGCAGAGGTTCCGAAGAGGAACAAACGACACGTGGCGGCATCGGGGAGTTCGCGTCGAGGCGAAGCTACCGGTGAGGAGGCGCGGTGGCCGTTGGACGAAGATGACACATGGTTGGACCTTTACGCCCTTGGGCTAAATGGTTTGGCTCTTTTGTATCCAGGGGCAAAACTGGGAATGTGTAATAGCCCTGTTAAATAGGATGAGGGAGCCCCCATCTCCCTCACCTCCTCCATTTTTTTCATTTCTCCTTTAGGGTTTCTTCCTCTAGTTGCTTGTGTGAGAGAGAGGTCCACTAATCCACCGATTAGTTTAAGAACCATGAATCTTTGAGGGAAGGAGGTCCCGAATCCTCCAGTGTCTTCAGGAGTTCGATAGAGAAATCAATTTGTGAGTTCATGATGTGTTCTTCGCGTTCTTCGTTTTCTCCCCTCTAGTTCTTCCTTCGATTCGTCGTTTCTAGACCATTGCCTTGATTCATGCTATGCCGTGAGTAGAATCTTTCCACCGTAGGAAATCCATCCATTCCTCATGAGCAAGTAGATCAGACGATTTCTTGGTCTAGGTCTCAAGAACCGGTGTTTTTTGTTCTCCTTCGATTTCCCGTTGATTGGCTTCAAATTGGGCGATGACCTCTTAGAGGTAGCTCCCCTACTGTCTTGTGATCATGCTAACCAAGTTTCGTGGTAGTTGGTGAAGATTTGGCCGCAAATCGGAAGATCAAAGAGAGGAGGCGATTTTCGGAGCTCTCTATTCCTGCTGTTTCGTGATTCGCGGACAGTCCGTGGTACCGTAGCGGACAGTCCGGGAGTTGAGATTTTTTCTGTGCTTTCATTGCTGCACAGTGTCCGTACTCGCGGACTGTCCGGCCCCCAAGCCCGGACTGTCTGCGGTACTGTAGCACTTATTTTTCAATCGAGAACAGAACTGCTTCCGCGAAGTTCGTTTTCAGATTTTTGACCTGCGGACTGTCCGCGGTACTGTAGTGGACTGTCCGTGGTACTGTAGCGGACTGTCCGCGGCTCGCAGTCTGTGCTGTTGCGATCTGTTTCTCACCCGTTCGGTTTCCGATTCGAGTTCCGTCTTTTGCGTTGGGTTTCTAGTAATCTGAGGAATGTCTTTAGGGTCTCTTAACTCTTGGTGGCTCGAGTTTTCGTAGCATTTGTTTGTGTGCCTTTTGGGGGTTGATTTTGGGACAACGGTCGAAAGTTTCGAAAGAAATTTGAGGCTCCCATTCACCCCCCTCTGGTCGCCGTTTTGGTCCTTCAATTGGTATCAGAGCCGGTTAAGGACCATTCCACCTTAATCGGTCCGTGATCCACGAAGGCGACATGGAGCGTGGTTCCAGCAAACCACCGTTCTTCAATAGAACAAATTATCCCTATTGGAAGATTCGCATGTCCATGCATCTCCAGGGGATTGATTGGCTTGTTTGGGAGATTTGTGAGGATGCTACTTACATTGTGCTTGAACCCCATGCTCGTGTCACGCAAGATCAAAAAGATCAGCACAACGCTAATAGTAGAGCTCGCGCAGTTCTTTTATCGAGTCTTTCGCTTCAGGAGTTCGAGAGAGTCTCTGATTGCACTACTGCTCGGGAGATCTGGGTGAGGCTTCAGAGCTATCACGAGGGGACCACACAGGTCAAAACCAGACTCTACGAGACGTACAAGAGGGAGTATGAGAACTTCACTCAGCTTGATGGCGAGTCCATCGATGCCATGTTTTCTCGCTTTCAGACCATCGTCAACAAGATGCGAGCAAACAAGGCACAGTTACCTTATGATGATCCTGAGAGGGCACTCAAGCTTCTATATGCCCTAGATCGGAAGGTATGGGATGTGAAGGTGACCGCCATCATTGAGTCTTCGGGGTATGAGACCCTCACCGTGGATAAGCTTTTCAGCAAGCTCAAGTCCACCGAGATCGACTACCAGACCTAAACCAAGCTCAAGAATCCCTCTGCACCGACTATGGCCTTGGTCTCAGGTAATGGCTCAAGTTCTTTGGCTAACCCTTCACAGGTGTCTTTTGTCTTGTCTTCTTTGGTGTCTGTCACAGAGGAGCAAATGGAGAGTCTTGGGGACGACGAGCTGGCGTTGATCATCAGCCGGTTCTCGCGGTTTCACAACAACCGCTTGAATCGCCAGCGTGGTGGTGGTCCAAAGGAAGGATGCTACGGCTGTGGAGATCCTGACCACTTCGTCGTCCACTGCCCCAAGAAGAATAAGGACTCCTTCAACAAGTACGACTCCAGCAAGCGCAAGGACAAGCACGAGTACACCTCCAAGCACAAGTCGAAGGGAGGATTCAACAAGGAGGCGCTGAAGAAGAAGTACTTCAAGAAGGCAAAGGCTCAAGAGCGCGCCTTCCTCGCCTCCCTCAGCGACCTCGACAACGACACCGACGACGACCGGTCTTCTTCTCCCTCGAGAGATGATGAGTTCGAGAAGAGGCGTGAGGACAAGTTGACCGGGCTTTGCTTCGTCGCCAAGTCCATCCACGAAGGCTACTGCACCATGGCTGTGGATGAAGGGGTGAAGCCCAACGAGTCCGAGAAGAGGCGTGAGGACAAGTTGACCGGGCTTTGCTTCGTCGCCAAGTCCATCCACAGAGGCTACTGCACCATGGCGGTACTGTAGCGGACTATCCGTGGTACTGTAGCAGACTGTCCACGGCTCGCAGTCTGTGCTGTTGCGATCTGTTTCTCGCCCGTTCGGTTTTTGATTCGAGTTCCATCTTTTGCGTTGGGTTTCTAGTAATCTGAGGAATGTCTTTAGGGTCTCTTAACTCTTGGTGGCTTAAGTTTTTGTAGCATTTGTTTGTGTGTCTTTTGGGGTTGATTTTGGGATAGCGGTCGAAAGTTTCGAAAGAAATTTGAGGCTCCCATTCACCCCCCCCTCTGGTCACCGTTTCGGTCCTTCAGAATGACTTGCCTATGCACGCCCTATGTTGGCAATTCCACCACGCATGGAGATTGTACAAGGTGAATTTTTGCGGCATGGATGATGCAATGTGGCTGCACGGGCAGGTCTTCTTGGCTAGCCAGAGTGCTCTCATCCACCATGCCAGGCCTCCCTCTTCAGAATTCCCCTGATTTTTTTATCTCCGCACATGGATTTGGTGATGTATATATCCTGAACCCACTCTTTCAATTCTTACATGTATTTCTTTTTATCTTTGTAGATAAGGTCTTTTTTTTTCTTGTTTGTTCAGTGAACTTTTGGATTTAGACTATTCTGTGGGGCTGATAGTGATAGAACACTGCATGTTTTGATGTTCACCACACGAGCTCCTTTGATCTCACGCTTTTTTAGCTAACAAGAGTAAACCCTATAGCACTTGCTAGCATACAGGGTACTAAATACTACTCACCCCTGAGTCACAGTTGCAGAACCAAGGCATGTTACCACTGTTGAATTCATAGAAAATAGAGAAATGCCTCTGCATGGCTATGGGTGTTTCAGCTTCTGCAGAGCAGAGATGATCATCAGGTTTGTCCGCTCTGCAGTTGGCATGCAGTTCTCACCAGATCTAAGAAGTGCTCCTGCCAACAAGCACGGACACAAGGAGTTCGTGTCTGTTAGAATATGTGATATTCATGCGTGTAGTACAAGGTTGTTATCGTGTACCACGCTTAGGTTAGTTGCTAGATTGTAGCACAAGATGTATAGGATGTAGATCATGATCTGTATTCTGTTATTCGGTTCTAATCTTCTCTTGTTGTACAAGCCATGCCAGGGGCTGTTCCCGGCCTATTTAACACGAAGCCGAGACCCTTGACGGGGTAACTCGTTCCCAAGTTTCTCATGGTATCGGAGCCTTTTTTCCGCAAGGAACATTTCCATGGCTTTCGCTACCTCGTCCTCCGGACTTTCTGCATCGCTCTCCCTCGCTGCTTTCCTCCCTCCGGTGACGGAGAAGCTCCACCGCGCCAACCATCAATCATGGAAGGCGCAAATGTTGTCAGCACTGAGGGGAGCTCAGCTCGCTGACTAGCTAGAGATCAGCGCTGAGCCACCAGCCAAGTTTCTGCCTGTCAAGGCAGGAAAGGATGCCGACCCGCCCAAGCCGAACCCCGAGTACGGCACATGGGCGGCCAAGGACCAGATGGTCCTCAGCTACATCCTCACCAACCTCTCCAAGGAGGTCCTTGGGCACGTCAACACCGAGGTCACAGCAAAGGGCGCCTGGGCGGCCATCGAAGGCATGTACGCCTCACAGTCGCACGCCAAGATCATCACCACCCGCATGGCTTTGGCCAATGTCACCAAAGGTACCTCTACGATCAGTGAATACTATGTCAAAGTTAAATCCTTGGCAGATGAGATGGCTGCAGCGGGGAAGAAGCTCGACGACGAGGAGGTGATCTCGTACCTCCTCAATGGACTGGATCAGGACTATGATCCAGTCTCGACGGCGGTTGCAAATCACACCAAACCCATAGCTGTTCGTGAGCTGTTCGCACAGCTTGTGAGTCACGAGCAACGTCTGGATCTACACACCGAGGGTTCTCAGTCCTCAGCCAACATGGCGGCCAAGGGAAGTCGCTCTGGTGGCAACTCCTCTCGTGGAGGGGGAGGACGCAGCAGTTGCCGCAACGGAGGAGGACGCGGCAACCGTGGCGGTTTCACCCGTGGTGGCGGCCTCACAGTCGCACGCCAAGATCATCACCACCCGCATGGCTTTGGCCAATGTCACCAAAGGTACCTCTACGATCAGTGAATACTATGTCAAAGTTAAATCCTTGGCAGATGAGATGGCTGCAGCGGGGAAGAAGCTCGACGACGAGGAGGTGATCTCGTACCTCCTCAATGGACTGGATCAGGACTATGATCTAGTCTCGACAGCGGTTGCAAATCGCACCGAACCCATAGCTATTCGTGAGCTGTTCGCACAGCTTGTGAGTCACGAGCAGTGTCTGGATCTACGCACCGAGGGTTCTCAGTCCTCGGCCAGCTTGTGAGTCACGAGCAGCGTCTGGATCTACGCACCGAGGGTTCTCAGTCCTTGGCCAACATGGCGGCCAAGGGAAGTCGCTCTGGTGGCAACTCCTCTCGTGGAGGGGGAGGACGCAGCGGTGGCCGCAACGGAGGAGGACGCGGCAACCGCGGCGGTTTCACCCGCGGTGGCGGAAATAGCGGCGGCAATCGCAGCTCATTCCAACAGGGCGTGTTTTGTCAGCTCTGCGGAAAGGAGGGCCATCCGGCCCTTCGCTACTTCAAACGCTTCGACCAGAACTACAACGGGCCGCCCCAGAAGTCTGCATCCACGGCCACCACCAACTCCTATGGCGTCGACACGAACTGGTACATGGATACCGGGGCGACAGACCACATCACCGGTGAGCTCGACAAGCTGACGGTCCGTGACAAGTACACCGGCAACGACAACGTCCACGCCGCCAACGGGGCAGGTATGGAAATTGATCATGTCGGTCACAGTATTTTGCGTTCCCAATCTAGCCAGATTCATCTCAACAATATACTTCATGTGCCCAAAGCCCACAAAAGTCTTGTATCTGTCAATCGATTAACACATGACAATAATGCTTACCTTGAGTTTCATCCTACCCATTTTTTCATCAAGGATCAGGGCACCAAGAGGACGCTGCTCCGGGGCAGATCTGAAGGAGGTCTTTACCCCCTTCCTTCCTTCTCGTCATCACATAAGAAGTCGTCGTCCAATAAGCAAGCCTTCGGCGCTGTCAAGCCAACCGAAGCACTGTGGCATGCTAGACTAGGCCATGCCTCATTGCCGGTCGTCCAGCAGATCTTACGCCACCATGAACTTTCTTTTGTTAGCGAGTCAAATAAACATGCTGTTTGTGATGCATGCCAGTAAGCAAAATTCATCAGTTACCCTATCCTCGATCCACTAGCGTGTCGGCTAGCCCATTGGATATTATTTTTTCAGACGTTTGGGGTCCTGCTCCTACATCTGTTGGCAGGAATAAATACTATGTCAGTTTCATTGACGATTACAGCAAATTTACTTGGGTCTATCTTCTTCATCATAAGTCTGAAGTTTTTTCTTGCTTTCATGATTTTCAACAGTTAGTTGAACGCCAATTTGATCACAAAATCAAATCCATGCAAACTGATTGGGGGGGGGTGAGTATCAATCTTTAAATTCTTTTTTTTTAAAAACGCATCGGCATTACTCATCAAGTTTCCTGTCCACACACCCATCAACAAAATGGTAGTGCCGAACGCAAACATCGCCATATTGTCGAAGTCGGTTTGTCTCTCCTCGCCCATGCTTCTATGCCACTGAAGTTTTGGGACGAAGCTTTCCTCATAGCCGTCTTCCTCATAAATCGCCTTCCCTCCAGAGTTATTCACGGTGAAAATCCTTTAGAACGTCTCACTGGCAAGAAAACCGATTACACCTTTCTACGCACTTTTGGCTGCGCTTGCTGGCCCAATCTTCGCCCCTACAACACTCGCAAACTTCAATTTAGGTCCCGGCGGTGTGTTTTTCTAGGGTATAGCAACTCCCATAAAGGGTTCAAGTGCCTTGACCCCTCTGAAGGTCGTGTCTACATCTCTCGCGATGTCACTTTTGATGAACACGTATTTCCTTTTGCCTAGCTTCACCCTAACGCTGGCGCCCGGCTGCGCGCTGAGCTTTCTATTCTCCCTAATGTTTTACTTAATCCATCCACTAGCTTTGGGAATGCAAATTTACGTGACACGACTGATTCCGTTTCCACCCCTTCTAATGGTGTGCCAAGTGCACGTGATTCTGGTTGTGATGCAGGAAAAAATTCAGAACAAAACGATGCAGATTTGGGTGTTAACGGCGACTTCTCCGAGCAGTCTATGCGTCATTTCATGTGTCACGATTCCGGGAGCAGGTCACGCATTAGCATCGAAGTTGATCCTCTACCGTCTGTCCCTGTCACCGGCATCGAATCCCCCTCGGGATCGGCGGGCGCGCGTGCGTCCGGCGCGTCGTCTGGCTCGGTGGATCAGACGCCCGGATCCTCTACGCCGATTCCACCGTCTCTGCCTTCGTCTGTGCGTGTGGCTGCACAGACGGATCCAATCGCCGAGGGGACCAGCATCAGCTCCGTATCGCCGTCCATCATCGAGATCACGCCCTTCGGATCCTCTGCGGGTGAGCTTGCTGTGCCTCAACTTGCGCCCGCGGGTGAGCTTGCTGTGCCTCAACTTGCGCCCGAACCTTCGACTCGACCTGTTACTCGACTGCAGCGTGGCATTCATCAACCTAAACGGTACACTGACGGTACTGTCCGATGGGGCATGAGTGCTGTCATGACAAAGGGTCCAATTACTGTAGCTGAAGCTTTTCAAGATCCCAAATGGGTTGCTGCAATGGATGCCGAGTACAAAGCACTTATGCATAATAAAACTTGGCATCTTGTGACTCCACCGCGTGGCAAAAACATCATAGATTGCAAATGGGTTTATAAGATTAAAAGAAAGGCAGATGGGAGCATTGACAGATACAAAGCTCGCTTGGTTGCCAAAGGTTACAAACAACGATATGGTTTGGATTACGAAGATACCTTCAGTCCTGTGGTTAAAGCAGCAATGATTCGTTTGATTCTGTCCATTACAGTGTCTCAAGGATGGTTTCTTCGTCAGCTTGATGTACAAAATGCCTTCTTACACGACATTTTGGAAGAAGAGGTGTACATGCGTCAACCTCCTGGATATGTGAGCAAGGAAGGTCAGAATTTGGTTTGTCGACTTGATAAGGCACTTTACGGGCTTAAACAAGCTCCTCGTGCCTGGTATGCACGGCTTTGCAGTAAGCTTGTTTCCCTTGGGTTTGTACCGTCTAAGTCAGATACATCTCTATTCTACTATCAGAAAGGTAGACATACCATTTTTGTATTGTTCTATGTGGATGACATTGTCGTAGCAAGTTCATCAAGTGAAGCAATTACAGCTCTACTCAAAGATCTAGAGAAGGATTTTGCTTTGAAGGATTTGGGCAATCTTCACTATTTCTTGGGTATAGAAGTTAAGAAGGTCCCATCCGGGCTAAAACTTTCACAAGAAAGGTATGTTGCTGAGATTATACAGCGGGCAGACATGAGCAAGTGTAAACCTATGATCACACCATTATCATCAGTTGAGAAGCTTAGCGCTTCTAAAGGGCAACTTCTTGGACCCGAGGATGTGTCACGGTACAGGAGTTTAGTGGGGGCAATCCAGTATCTTACCTTAACTAGACCTGATATATCGTTCTCGGTAAACAAGGTATGCCAATTCCTTCATGCACCCACGACATCACACTTTGGAGCAGTCAAACGAATACTGAGATACTTACAAGGGACCTTGAGCCTTGGTCTCAAGATTGGTCAGTCCAAGTCAACAATGGTGAGTGCTTTTTCTGACGCTGATTGGGCCGGCTGTCCAGATGATCGCCGATCAACAGGAGGATTTGCAGTCTTCTTAGGCTCTAATCTGATCTCGTGGTGTGCGAAGAAACAAGCAACGGTGTCTCGGTCGAGTACCGAAGCTGAGTACAAGTCTTTGGCTAATGCAACTGCAGAGATTATGTGGGTGCAAAAGTTACTTGATGAATTGGGAATTCAGCATCCGCGAGCTGCTCGTCTTTGGTGTGACAACTCGGGTGCCACTTATCTGTCGGCTAATCCTGTATTTCATGCAAGGACTAAGCACATTGAAATAGACTTTCATTTCATCAGAGAAAGAGTGACACAAAAGCTGCTGGACATTCGGTGGATACACACGAATGATCAGCTTGCAGATGGTTTTACTAAACCAGTGGTGGCAGCCAAGATTAACAAGTTCAGAAGCAATCTCAACCTCGTGGTCGGCTGAGATTGAGTGGGGGTGTTAGAATATGTGATATTCATGCGTGTAGTACAAGGTTGTTACCGTGTACCACGCTTAGGTTAGTTGCTAGATTGTAGCACAAGATGTATAGGATGTAGATCATGATTTGTATTCTGTTATTCGGTTGTAATCTTCTCTTGTTGTACAAGCCATGCCAGGGGCTGTTCCCGGCCTATTTAACACGAAGCCGAGACCCCTGACGGGGTAACTCGTTCCCTAAAGTTTCACAGTGTCTGCGTGTGTGGCAACGCGTGAGCCCCCAACCGCCACACGTGTAGGGCATTGCACGCACCGGCTTTCCAAGGTGCACTCTTGCCGTCTGCACGTTGCACGCGTTCAGCATTTCGTTGTCGCATATGTGCAGTAGAGACGAGCGCGCAATGTTCTCTCCCCCTCCCCCAAAATCATGTATATATCATATCATCAAAGGGCCAGCTGTCTTTATGGTTGCGGCACGCCACATGTTACTCCAAGTTCAGTTGCGAAGCAAAAACAAAGGCTAATTGTAGTCGTAGGTGTGGCGAGTTGCCACGTGCTCTGAACATAAACCAAACAGGCCCTTAAGCTTGTAGGAAATGGACCTCTGCCATCATCAGTAATTTTAACAAGTGATTCATGCCACTGCTATAATTGGATTATTAGTGGGCTTCTAACCAATTGTTTTTTAATAGTTTTTTTCACTTTAAGTCATGGAACTAGAGATACACTGTTTGTAAGGAGAAATGCTATAAAACATGAAATTCTAATGCTATATTAAAACGGAACTAGAGTGCAGAAGCTCCCTGGTTCAATTGATCTTTCCAGTTCAACAATCGATTTGTATATTGTCTGAAGAAGTCTGAAATTAAGTGTAAGAATAATAGGAACGAGCTGCAGCAACCCAAGGTTCACTGGTTTCTTCATGTGGTTAGTCACCACGATCTCGGCCATAGCTGGTCTCATCCTCCATCTATGCGTAGGGGTGAACATACTTAATTGAAAACGAAAAAACCGAACCAAAAGAACCAAAACAAAAATATTGGTTCTTGTTCGGTTCTAGACAGCAAGGAACCAACTTTCTTTGGGTTATTCCGGTTACTCGGTTACCGAAAGAACCAAATTACTTCACTTATTTATATTTTGTAAAATTATGTTTGGTTTACTATCTTGTCTCATATTTGAACTGCTATGTATTTGTGTTACGACATTGCTATTGTTTCTTTAGAGAAGTGTTGCTCAAATTTGCTTCAAAACCTACATATCTGTTTTTTGCTTCGCCTTTGCTAAAAAGTTCAATTATAGTTAAAACCAAACCAAAATAACCAAAAACCAAAATGTTCGGTTCCCAAAATTTCTTAGAACCGATTGGTTCCTATTTTCTAAGTTCCAAAATTCTTCAAGAACCGAGGAACCGAACCGAAAAAAGAATGTCCATCCTTTGCGACAAGCTCAGCTACATCTTCACCAGAGGTGAGGTCGCCTCCTGCACCTTGTTAAGTGTGTTCCCTTGGCCTGCCAGGGCCATCGTGCTATGGAGGATCCAAGTTTGCGTTGTCATGTGGGGTTTATGTTCACCTGATTCCTAATGCCCTATTTTGTATTTACGAATTGATGGCTCTAAAACTGTTTTGACAGAACTTATGAAGGTGTGGCTGTGGGTGGCAAGCAATGATCTCGTACTTAACATTGGACATTGGATGCTACCTATTGGGCACCCCTCATTGGAGATTGCAAAACCACTTGTAAAACTTCTGCACCTATGAAAACAAATGTTGCATTGCATAGATTGTGGGGAGGGGGAGACATGATCGGGCACCACCATGCAACCCCTTATACACTAGTACAATGTTGAAACCGTTGTAACATTATTCTTGTAAAAGAAAATAGTCAACACATTGGATACACAAATGGTGTATACATTTCCTCATGTGGGTGGCGGCCTCTGCCAGCGTCCTCGGAGGAGGTTCAGCCGAGGATGAAGTCGGAGGGAGCGCGGCGTTCATGTTGAGGACCTCCCCGGATGGGAGGCCGAGCGCCGCCAGGTTCCAGGCGCCGGTGCGACGAAGGCCAGGGCGCCGGTCCATCGCCGCCGTCTTGTGGCCGAGGAGGCACCGGAGCGTCGGGGGCGTGGTGGCAGTGCCCTCTGCCGAGAGGTGAAAGGTCTTGATGGCTAGAGGGGGGTGAATAGCCTTTTAAAAATTTCTACAAAGACAAACTAAACAAATTTATCAATATAACAAATAGCGAGATGTGAGTTTTGCTTAGCCTACGGGGTGTTTGCAAGCCACCTTTCCAAAACACAATTCTAGTAGTTGCACTCAACCGCACAAGACAAACCGAGAAGGTAACTACAACTACAACTAGCAAGCTACACAAAAGAGCTACTCTAGCAAAGATAACTAAGAAAGTAATGCGGAGTTGAGTTAGGAGAGTTTCACCGAGGGGCGAAGTATTGAGCCAACCAATATGATCAACAATGAATACCAAGATAATCGAACACCGGGATCAATCAATCACAATATGAAAGTGATGACACGAAGATTTATCCTGAGATTCACGTGCTTGCCGGCACGCTAGTCCCCGTTGTGCCCCTCTTCACCACGTGGTTCGGTGGCTAATCGGTCTCACACCGAGCCTCTTAAAAGGCGCCACAAGAACCTACCAAATGGCAAAAGGTTGCAATGACACGAGCAATTTACTAATATTGCCTTTGGCGCTTCGCCGAGGTAGGCACAAACCCCTCACAATCACCGGAGGTGGCCAAGAACAATCACCAACTCTTGCCAACGCCTCCAAGCTGCTCTAAGCCATCTAGGTGGTGGCAACCACCAAGAGAAACAAGAATCCCGCTGCAAATCAACCACCAAGTGCCAACTAGATGCAATCTCATAATGCAAATGCACTTGGATCATTCAATCTCACTTTGAATATGCAAAGAAGCAAGAGAGATGAGTGGAAGGGGAGTTACTTAGCTCAAAGTGCTCACAAGTATGTCAAATGTTCAAGAGATAGAGCCTTGAGCCAGCCAACGAGTATATATAGACGTACCCCTTCGAATAGAGCCATTAGAAACTTAAACAGCCGAAATCGCATTGACCGGACGCGCTGGTCCAACTGACCGGACGCGCCGGTCGGCCAACGGCTAACTCGTGAAGTACTGACCGGACGCGCTGGTCCAAACGACCGGACGCGCTAGTCGCACAACGGCTAAGTCGCAAAGCATTGACCGGACGCACTTGACGCGCTGACCGGACGCGCTGCGAACGACCGGACGCGCTGGTCCCGTGAATGACCGGACACGCTGGTCATGCCTAAGCAGCGCACAACTAAACAGTGACCGGACGCGCTGAAGAACTGACCGGATGCGACAGTGCCAGCGTCCGGTTAGAGTCCAGTAAGCTCCCAAAACGACCGGACGCGTCCGATCATCAGTGACCGGACGCGCTGCGCGTCCGATCATCAAGCTGAAACACGCGCAGACGCTGAACACTGACCGGACGCGTCCGGTCATGCAAAGACTGCGTTCGGTCACCTCTGTGACCTCCGTTCGCCTCCGTTTCTTTTCCGGACTTCCGGCGTAGTGGAAAATAGTCGTTTCAACTTCTCGAAAACGCCTGATCCCAAACCCTCTCTACCGCTCAAACTCCACCGCCTTCGCAAACATGCTAACACCACCAAGTGATCTCATCATGTGTGAGTGTGTTAGCATTTTCACAATCATTTTCTGAGGCGTTATTAGTTCTATCCAAATGCATATGATTATGAAAATGCACACCTAGAGGCACTTAGGAGTTCAATAGCCGCATCATTCCCCTCTTTATAGTACGACTATCTATCTTATAATGTAACCACACCCACTAGGTGTCTTGGTTACTAAAACACAACCCTTAAGCATATACCTTTGCCTTGATCACGTAGGGTTGCGTCCAAATCCAAGTGTGGCCATCATGATCACCATGTCCATCTTGCCACCAACCTTGGAATGTACTAATCCTCATATGCTACATACAACTTAGGCATAGGATTAGTACCTAGGTATTGTCACTAATTACCAACACCAAACATAGGACTTTCAATCTCCCCCTTGTTGGTAATTGGTGACAAACCTTTCACAAAGATATTATGATAAAAATTTTGATTGAACCCATGTCACAATGTCCAAGTATATTACCATGTGTAAGAATAATGGACATGTGATCATGAATTCAAATTGATAGCAATGGCTCCCCCTACATGTATGCTATATGTTTGGATTTTGGAAGCATACATGTTAGATAGGAAAGATTAGGAGCATTGACTACCAATAGGTGCTAAGTGTTTTAAGATTATAGACCTTTAAAGCGTGATACCATCGGAGTAGCGATAAACACCATCTTAGCACCTTGTGTAGTTAGATTCCACTTGGAAAAGTACAAACATAACTAGAAACCTCGTGAGATCAACATTATAAGCAAGGCTCTAGTACCACTTTGAAAAACATGAAGCAAGAAAAAAATCTAACTACTTCCTATTCATGCTAGTACCTTAATACACCATTCAAATTATACTAGCACGTCACCACACAAGCAATGTATCGGAGAAAAAGAAATGCATAACTATGCATCATACATATGAAGTGCATATGGAAATGCAACAATCATGCTTAAGAGCTTGCTCTCTCTACTTGTGTGCTCAAAATTATCTTTGTGAACAACATTTTTCTCCCCCTTTGTGCTTATCCTCCTTTGAGTTCTATCTTTGTGAACAACAATTTCTCCCCCTTTGGCACCAATGACCACAAGGGACCAATTTTAGATAGATTATCATGTTGAATTATGGGGTGAGGATCAAGTTTGTGGTTCAACCTAGATTGCTTGCATAAATAAAATGCTTTGGTTTGATCCAAGGGCAAGCTTCTTCACACCTCACTAGAAGGGTTATCATGCACCATGTTGAAGCAAATATTTAGACAAGTTTTCTAGATTAAACACTTAGGATCACAAGCTACTTAAACAAGTTATATGCTACCACTAGATCATACAAGTCATGGAAACAATAGTGGCACCATATAAACTTCAAATCCATTTGATTTTCATGAATGAGCCTAGAACATGTAAATTATGACTAGATGCACTAAACAAGTCCTTAGCATAGAATGTATGACATGTCAACCAATTATACCTTGGGGCTCGAAGGAGAGGCATGTCATATATGGGGGTGCATCAACTCATGTTGGAGAAGTCAAGTATGTTCAACTCATTCTTTAGCTTGTGAAATCTCTTCTCATCAAGTGGCTTGGTGAATATATCGGCTAATTGATCTTCGGTGCCCACACTCTCAATAGCAATGTCACCCTTTTGTTGATGATCTCTAATAAAGTGATGGCGAACATCAATATGCTTTGTTCTTTGATGTTGAATCGGATTATTGGTTAGCTTCACGACACTTTCATTGTCACATAGCAATGGCACATTCTTGAAATTGATTCCAAAATCCTTCAATGTTGCTTTCATCCACAAGATTTGTGCACAACAACTACCCACGGCGATGTATTCGGCCTCGGCGGTAGATAGTGCAATACTATTTTGCTTCTTGGATGACCATGAGACAAGTGATCTTCCCAATAATTGACAAGTCCCAGAAGTGCTCTTTCTCTCCACTTTGTCACCGGCATAGTCGGAATCCGAATATCCAACTAGCTCAAAGCTTGCACCTTTGGGATACCATAATCCAACATCTTGTGTATGCTTTAAGTACCTCAATATTCTCTTTGTTGCCTTCAAATGACTTTCTCTTGGTGAGGCTTAAAATCTTGCACACATGCATACACTAAACATCACATCGGGCCTTGATGCCGTCGCATAAAGTAGGCTACCAATCATTGATCTATATAGCTTTTGATCCACCATGTTGCCACTCTTGTCACTATCCAAGCTTCCACTAGTGCTCATTGGAGTAGTGATTCCTTTTGCATCTTCCATACCAAACTTCTTTAGCATATCCTTTATGTATTTGGTTTGACTTACAAATGTTCCTTCCTTCATTTGTTTAATTTGAACTCTAAGAAAGAAACTAAGTTCACCAATCATTGACATTTCAAATTCCTTTGCCATCATTTTTCCAAACTCATCACAATAATCTTGATTGGTTGAACCGAATATGATATCATCAACATATATTTGCAACACAAACAAGTCTTTCTCAATCTTCTTGGTGAATAGTGTTGTATCAACTTTGCCCATGACAAATCCTTTGGATAGCAAGAAGTCCCTCAATCTTTCATACCATGCTCTAGGTGCTTGCTTCAATCCATACAAAGCCTTCCTTAACTTGTATACATAATTGGGTTTCTTGTCATCTTCAAAACCGGGAGGTTGCTCCACATACACCTCCTCTTGGATGTACCCATTGAGAAATGCACTCTTCACATCCATTTGATATAGCTTGATATTGTGAGCACAAGCATAGGCAAGTAAGATCCTAATTGCTTCCAATCTTGCAACCGGGGCATATGTTTCACCAAAGTCAAGACCCTCTATTTGTGTGTAACCTTGAGCCACTAGTCTTGCTTTGTTTCTTACTACTATCCCATCTTGATCTTGTTTGTTGCGAAAGACCCATCTTGTTCCAATGACATTGTGATCCTTAGGCCTCTCAACTAGTTCCCATACTTCATTTCTCTTGAAGTTGTTGAGCTCTTCATGCATTGCATTTACCCAATCCGGATCTCTCAATGCTTTATCAATGTCCTTGGGTTCTTCTATTGACACAAAAGAAGAGTGAGCACAAAAAGATGCCAATCTTGATCTAGTTTGAACTCCCCTTTGTATGTCACCAATGATGGAATCCAATGGATGGTCTCTTGCAATATTAGTTGGTTGAAGCACTTGGACTTGATTGCTTGGATGTTGATGTTGATCATGAGTTGGAGATGATGAACTAGCCACTTGTTGATCTTGTTGCACTTGAGATGATGTACTAGCTTGATTTTGCATTAGAGATCCACTAGCTTGTGTAATTGGACTTTGGAGCACTTGATCTTTGTTGTCATCCACATCAATCACTTGCTTTGGCCTAATATCACCAATATCCATTTCTTTCATAGCATTAGTCAATTGAGTTCCTCTCACATCATCCAAGTTATCTTCTTCATTTTGAGAACCATTGGTTCATCAAACTCAACATCATGCACTTCTTCAAGTTGACCACTAGCCAAATTCCAAACTCTATAAGCTTTGCTAGTAGTTGAGTAACCAAGTAGAAATCCTTCATCACATTTCTTCTCAAACTTGCTCAATCTAGTACCCTTCTTTAAGATGTAACATTTGCAACTAAATACCCAAAAGTATGCAATGTTGGGCTTTCTTCCATTTAAGATCTCATATGGTGTCTTCTCTAGAAACTTGTGACAATAGAGGCGGTTGCTATAGAAGCAAGCCGTGTTGATTGCTTCGGCCCAAAATGAATGACTCACATTATACTCATTCAACATTGATCTTGCCATATCAATTAAGGTTCTATTCTTCCTCTCAACTAAGCCATTTGATTGAGGTGTATACTTGGCCGAGAGTTGATGTTTTATTCCAAGCTCATCACATAGCTCATCAACTCTTGTGTTTCTAAACTCACTTCCATTTTCACTTCTCACTTTCTTGATTGTGGTTTCAAACTCATTTTGCACTCTCTTGATAAACTTCTTGAATATATCAAATACATCACTTTTGTCCCCAAGAAAGAATACCCATGTATATCTAGTGAAATCATCCACAATCATAAAGCCATACTTATTGCCACCAATGCTTGTGTATGTAGTTGGCCCAAATAGATCCATGTGCAACAACTCAAATGCCTTGGAAGTACTTATAATGCTCTTTAACGGATGAGTGTTGTCCACTTGCTTTCCGGCTTGACATGCACTACATAGCTTATCTTTCTCAAATGTGACATCCTTCAAGCCTCTGACTAAGTCATGCTTCACTAACTTATTCAATTGCTTCATGCCAACATGACCAAGTCTTCTATGCCATAACCAACCCATACTTGATTTGGTGAGCAAACATGTTGAAAGTTGAGTGCCACTAGCATTGAAATCAACCAAGTATAGATTCTCATATCTAAAGCCTTTGAAGATCAAGTTAGAGCCATCAACACTAACTATCTCCACATCATCAACACCAAATATGCACTTGAAACCGAGATCACACAATTGAGCAACCGAGAGAAGATTGAAGTTCAACTTTTCAACTAAGAGCACATTGGAAATGCTATGATCATTAGAGATTGCAATCCTTCCAAGAGCCTTCACATCACCCTTGCTATTGTCACCAAATGTGATGCTATCAATGCCACTATCATTTGATTTGAGAGAGTTGAACATTCTTGAATCACCGGTCATATGTTGAGAGCACCCACTATCAAGCACCCAATGTCTTCCTCCGGCCTTGTAATTTACCTACAAAACAATTTAATGTCTTTTAGGTACCCATACTTGCTTGGGTCCTTGGAGGTTAGTAACTAAGCTCTTTGGTACCCAAATGGCCTTCTTCTTTGGGCCCACAATTGGTGTACCAACAAACCTAGCATGCACACCTTTCTCACCCTTGGTAAGCACATAACAAGAATCAAAAGGAATGTAAGATACATTAGTATTTTTCTTGTTCTTGTTCATTTTGTTACAATTAATCTGTAGATGCCCAACTTGATTGCATCTATTGCAATAACGACCATTGCTCTTCACAAAGCGAGGCTTTGGAGTAGCAAAGACCGTCTTGCCCTTCTTGGAAGTATAGCCCAAACCCTCTTTGTTAAGAGAGAACCTTTGGCTACCCAAGCATTTTAGCAAGCGGGTATCCTCACCATAGGCATTGCCTAATGCGCGGGTGAGATCATCCACCTCTCTCTTGAGAGTCTCATTCTCAACCACAAGTGATGAATCACTAGTAGTAGAGGTAGAGTTGGTTGTGGTGGATGATGATGAGCTACATGAAGCATTAGTAGGACCAACAAATAAAGAATCATCAATAATATCACATGTTAGTCCAATATCACAAGTGACAATCACTTGCTCCTCCTTAGCTTCATTCATGAGCTTCTCCAACTTGAGGTCCTTTTCCTTGATGAGCTCAAGTAGAGTGGAGTGGGCTTCCTTAAGCCTAGTGTGAGCAACTTCAAGGTCCTCGTGGTCTTCCTTTAGACACTCACGAGATGCCTCTAGCTCATCAAAGGATTTCCTAAGAGCCTTGAGCTCTTGTTCAATTCTTTTGCACTCCTTACTCTTTTTGAGAGCAACAAGCTCCTCCATCAAGGCATCATTTTCATTGCTCTTGGCAATGAACTCTTGTTCCAAGATTTTATATTTCTTGGTTGTCCTCTTGTAGCCCTTGCTCATTTGATCTATTATGCCCAATAGATCATCCTTGGAGTAGTCCTCATCCTCCTCATCATCACTCCTACAACCATCACTAGCACAAGAATCATCATCACTATCATCATATTTTACCTTGGTAGGCTTGGCCATAAGGCATGTCGATGTAGTGTCGAAGATGGATGGCTTGTTGGAGAGGGTGATGCTTGCCATGGCTCGCCGAGTGGTCCTCTCATCATCACTAGAGCTATCATCATCACTATCGGAATTATCACTATCCCAAGTGACCACATAGCCACCACCCTTCTTCTTTTTGTTGATAGTGAAGCTCTTCTTCTCTTTCTTCTCCTTCTTGTTCTTCTTCAACTTCAACTCCCCATCATGATATCCTTTGTCTTTATAGGGGCACTTTGCCACTATATGATCGGGGCTATTGCAATTGTAGCAAAGCACCTCCTTTGCCTTCATGAAGTCTCTTCTCTTTCTTGCACCATAGCCTCTCTTTTTCATGAACCGACCCATCTTTTGCACTAGAAGGGCTATGCTCTCATAATCAACCTTGCTCTTGCCCTTGGAAGAAGAAGCCTTGAATGCGGTGGTCTTCTCTTGCTTGACCTTGATCTCCTTCTTCTCATCTTCATCTTCATCATCATCATATTGAGCATCGGTCATTACATCTCCAAGCACTTGGTTTGGAGTCACCTTGTCCAAACCCTCTCTTTGGATCATCTTCCTCAAGATAGCAAACTTCTTAGGTAAGTTCATCAAGAACTTATGTGAGAAGTCCTTGTCCTTGACATCTTCTCCTAGGCTCTTGAGATCATTGACAATAACTTGTAGCCTATAGAACATCTCCGGTATGGACTCATCATCCTTCATCTTGAAGCTTGCAAACTTATCCTTGAGCATATAGAGCTTGGCACTCTTTACCGTTGAAGTGCCCTCATATGTTTCCTCTAATCTTGTCCACACTTCACTTGCTATCTCAAGATCCTTGATTTGCTCAAAGACCTTTGCATCAATCCCATTGTAGAGAGTATTGAGAGCCATAGTGTTGCATTGGTTGTTGATGTGATCATTATTGATGAGGTTGTCGGGATCAATGATAGCATAATCATGGTGTGTCACCTTCCAAATGTTCTGATGAATAGAGCTAAGATATTGCTTCATCTTTCTTTTCCAATGATCAAAAGATGTGACACCATCAAAGAATAGAGACTTGCCCCCCGACATGGTTGAACACAACTTGAGCCATCTTACACCGAGGTTGTTAAGCCTTGAAAACGGTGACCACGGCTCTGATACCACTTGAAAGGTCTTGATAGCTAGAGGGGGGGTGAATAGCCTTTTAAAAATTTCTACAAAGACAAGCTAAACAAGTTTATCAATATAACAAATAGCGAGATGCGAGTTTTGCTTAGCCTACAGGGTGTTTGCAAGCCACCTTTCTAAAACACAATTCTAGTAGTTGCACTCAACCGCACAAGACAAACCGAGAAGGTAACTACAACTACAACTAGCAAGCTACACAAAAGAGCTACTCTAGCAAAGATAACTAAGAAAGTAATGCGGAGTTGAGTTAGGAGAGTTTCACCGAGGGGCGAAGTATTGAGCCAACCAATATGATCAACAATGAATACCAAGATAACCGAACACCGGGATCAATCAATCACAATATGAAAGTGATGACACGAAGATTTATCCCGAGGTTCACGTGCTTGCCAGCACGCTAGTCCCCGTTGTGTCCCTCTTCACCACGTGGTTCGGTGGCTAATCGGTCTCACACCGAGCCTCTCAAAAGGCGCCACAAGAACCTACCAAATGGCAAAAGGTTGCAATGACACGAGCAATTTACTAATGTTGCCTTTGGCGCTTCGCCGAGGTAGGCACAAACCCCTCACAATCACCGGAGGTGGCCAAGAACAATCACCAACTCTTGCCAACGCCTCCAAGCTGCTCTAAGCCATCTAGGTGGTGGCATCCACCAAGAGAAATAAGAATCCCGCAACAAATCAACCACCAAGTGCCAACTAGATGCAATCTCACAATGCAAATGCACTTGGATCACTCAATCTCACTTTGAATATGCAAAGAAGCAAGAGGGATGAGTGGGAGGGGAGTTGCTTAGCTCAAAGTGCTCACAAGTATGTCAAATGTTCAAGAGATAGAGCCTTGAGCCGGCCAACGAGTATATATAGACGTACCCCTTCGAATAGAGCCGTTAGAAACTTAAACAGCCGAAATCGCATTGACCGGACGCGCTGGTCCAACTGACCGGACGCGCCGGTCGCCCAACGGCTAACTCGTGAAGTACTGACCAGACGCGTTGGTCCAAACGACCGGACGCGCTGGTCCAAACGATTGGACGCGCTAGTCGCACAACGGCTAAGTCGCAAAGCACTGACCGAACGCGCTGCGAACGACCAGACGCGCTGGTCCCGTGAATGACCGGACGCGCTGGTCATGCCTGAGCAGTGCACAACTAAACAGTGACCGGACGCGCTGAAGAACTGACCGGACGCGACAGTGCCAGCGTTCGGTTAGAGTCCAGTAAGCTCCCTAAACGACCGGACGCGTCTGATCGTCAGTGACCAGACGCGCTGCGCGTCCGATCATCAAGCTGAAACACGCGCAGACGCTGAACACTGACCGGACGCGTCCGGTCATGCAAAGACCGCGTCCGGTTCAGCGTCCGGTCACCTCTGTGACCTCCGTTCGCCTCCGTTTCTTTTCCGGACTTCCGGCGTAGTGGAAAATAGTCGTTTTAACTTCTCAAAAACACCTGAATCCCGCCTCGCAAGCTCGGTGGGAGGGAGAAAGGATCCCAAACCCTCTCTACCGCTAAAACTCCACCGCCTTCACAAACGTGCTAACACCACCAAGTGATCTCGTCATGTGTGAGTGTGTTAGCATTTTCACAATCATTTTCCGAGGCGTTATTAGTTCTATCCAAATGCATATGATTATGAAATGCACACCTAGAGGCACTTAGGAGTTCAATAGCTGCGTCATTCCCCTCTTTATAGTACGGCTATCTATCCTATAATGTAACCACACCCACTAGGTGTCTTGGTTACTAAAACACAACCCTTAAGCATATACCTTTGCCTTGATCACGTAGGGTTGCGTCCAAATCCAAGTGTGGCCATCATGATCACCATGTCCATCTTGCCACCAACCTTGGAATGTACTAATCCTCATATGCTACATACAACTTAGGTATAGGGATTAGTACTTAGATATTGTCACTAATTACCAACACCAAACATAGGACTTTCAAGAGGGCCTGCTCCTTCATGAGAGCAGCGGCCTCCGCGCTCGTTGCGGCCGCGGAAGCAACCGGTGCTGGATGCGCCGGGGAGGGAGCCGAGGAGCCCGCAGGAGCTGGAGGCAGAGCCGAGGGCCCGGCCCTGTCGAGGAAGAAGTACGGCGAGAAGTCGGTCTTCGCCGCGGAGTTGAAGATGTCGCTGACTCCGGGGGCAGCAACCACGTCGCCATCATCTTCAACCTTCACGGCGTCGAGTGCGGGAGCAGCCTGCATGCACGAGGAACCACGGGTTGAGCGGCAAGACGCCGTTGCCAGTCGCCACTGGAGTCGGAGAGGCTAGTGTGGGCGTCAGCAGCAAGTAGGCGTACTCGAGCATGTGCGGGATCGAGGTGAACTCCTTGCAGAAGTCGCACCAGAAGCGAGGCGGCACTGGTGCCGGCGACATTGCCTCCATGGGGACGTAGGCGGGCACAACAACGGGTTCGGCAGCAACGGGCGGCGCCAAGGCTTCATTGACGACCGCTCCAATGTTGCTGGGGCCAGCACCATCGATGCCACGGCGAGGAGATGGTGCCTGGCTCTGCAGACGGAGATTACGCGGAGAAGCCTAGTGGCCACGACGAACTGGACTCCATTGGTGTCCATGACGAGCGTCCGTTCGGAGGCTGCGAACTACAGCGGCGAAGATGCGGCAGCGTTGCGGCGAACACGAGGCCCAAGGTGCTCGAAGACGCTGCGGCGCTGTCCATGGTGGCCATGGTGGCGGATCGGGCCACGGTGAACTCCGCCGACGCGACGAAGGGCGAAGAGCAAGCCACGAACAAGATGAGACGGTAAGTTGATCTTTGCCATGCTTACCGATGGTTGTTCAGAAGCATGCGTTGCCTCTGTCGTTCTCCAACTGATCACGAAGAGCAGTGCTGATGACGTGTTAAAGTGAATGTAAAATGAACAGTGATTTAGGAACAACAACATGTCTTCATTGATCTCTTAGATATATATACGTGTGAAAAGGTGTCTTATTATAGAAAAAGGAACTGTTTATGGAACAGTAACAGCCGAAGGGACATGCCCCTTCGCTGATGCTAACTGCTAATGTGTTAACCAACTCCTAGTCCTAATCCTTTGTGATGAGATCACTTAGAGGGAAAGGTGTCTGTTCGTCTACAGACATTGTTTCACAACACTTAACATTGGACATTGGATGCTACCTAATTGGGCACCCCTCATTTGGAGCCCGAAATGATGATACAAGTGAATAGCAACAAAGAGATATATAGGAGGCTAGCAAGCACCGTCCGCCTCTTAGAAAAACTGCTTCAAATTTATTGTCTGCAACAAACGAATATTGTTATTTGCGGTGGTTAGCATGAATCTCTAATATAATTCACGTGAATGAAAAGTTTACACATTGCATGCATGACTAATGGGACTGGAGGGAATGTTTTGATCGTTTGCATTTATGCTCACATCTCGAGGATAGTATCAATTAGTTCTAAAAGATGTCATTTATAAATAAAGGAAGAAAAAAATAAAGAAAAATGGCAAGGCAATGTAAATGAAGGTTCAGGCATATATATCTGCATGCGACAAATCCTGTCATGTACTCTAGAAAAAAGAATAACTTCTGTACTAAGAAGCTTTGGATGAAAAGAGTAACTAGCTTGTGCAAAACAAGAGCAAAACACGTCAGATGATGATATATATATTATTGGTCGGGCCAGATTACCTTCCCTTTGATGTGAGCGAGCTTGGCCTTGTTCTCCTCTATTTTACACCACTTCTCTAGTTCCTTGCACTCGGAAATATGTAGCCCTTTGAGATTGGTTAGCTGCTGTATGCTCTCTGGTAAACATGTGATGCGGCGGCAATTGCTGATACAAAGTCTTTTGAGAGAGGTGAGGCGCCCGATGCTCTCTGGTAATGACGTGATGCCGTTGCACTCGTGGATGTCAAGGATCTTGAGACAGGTGAGGCGCCCGATGATCATTCACTTTTAGACAGTTCGATATAGGCAATCCTTGGAGGGAGACAAGGATTGCTGCACTGTAGTCATGCTTCCAAACTGAGATAAACACAGTGAAGGCAACCGAGTGAGATGTGGGAAGCCATCGTGTGATGGAAGCTGGCCCAACCAATTCGGCAGTTCTTCTATTCGTAGCATCTGGAGGGAGGAGAGGGCTCGTATGATCACTGGTGAGCTGCTCAGATCACTGCATTTGCTGATGCTTAATGCAGTGAGGCCAGGGAGGTGGTGAAGCAGCCTCCACTGATTCATAGGCACCTTGCATCCACTTACAAACAGAATAGGTACAGGAACAGAGGCGAGCGAAGTAACCCTGATCTGAGATGCCCCCTCCCCCTCCCCCCATGATGATATTACACCATCACTTCTTCCCTCCATGTCCCGCCGCCCAGAAACTATATGCGGACATGGTTTCAGCCTCAAGTTGGGGCAATCACTTATTTTCAATCTAGTAAGGTTGGGAAACATAAACTCGCTCACACCGTCCCTACTACCTGGGTGTATTGTGTACCACACTTTGAGGCTTTCCATGCCACGCAGTGTAAAAGACCCCAGTTGAGGAAATGCCTGCCTGCTGCCACGTAAGTCCCAGTTAATTTCTGAAATACCATTCATTCGTTCAAGCACCAGCTCTCTTAGACTAGATAACTGTCCAAGTTGTGGCAGACTGTTGCACTTGGGAAAATCGGACATGGAAATACAAACAAGATTTGGGAGATGAAACACAATACTACCAGTAAACCACTCAGGGAATCTGAAACTATTGTAACCGTATATCTTTAAATCCTTCAAAGTTGTTGGTGGCAGTAGCTCTCCCAACACTTCTGTGTCCTCCACAAACCTCTCAACATCTTTTGTCCAGTTGAGTTCCAGTTTTTCCATTCTATCTTTTCCAGCCAGTTTGATACTCTGCGCCTCTTGCATGGACCATAGTCACAAAGTTTCTGGGTCGATGGGGTCGAGGTGCGGGGTCGTGGTACATGGTACGCTACTTGCGAGAGATTTTTACACTTTTGGTCGAAAGTGAACCCGTGAACCCGGGTCGGGGTCGACGAACCTGGGTCGAGGGTCGAAGGTGGTGAACCCGTTTTATGTGACTATGGCATGGACTTCACGTTTTCAAGTCTGCTTATCACCAGGTCAGTACGATTTATATCCTGAAGCAGAAAGAGGTTGCTTCCAGAATCATGATTACCAGAGTGGACCACAAAGTATGGTAACACTGCTACACTTTTGTTGAGTTGATTCTGCTCCGATTTGTCTAGACTAAAGCAATTTTTCATCTCTAGAAACTTTAGCCTATCCAATTCATTGAGAAATGATGGCAAACACTGAAGATTCCTGCAGTCGGAGACATCAAGTGTATGTAGCTTCCTGAGACTATGAAAACTGTCAGGTAAACTCGTCAGACTTCCATTACCAGACAAGTCCAGATGCTCTAGATTCAGAAGGTTACCATTTATATTTGATAAGTTGGAAACGCAGGTGTTGGCTTCATTTTGTTTGTTGTCACTCGGTATTACCACATCCAAATACAGTGTGGTAGCATGTTTTTGAATGCTTGTTGCTTGTTGGCTACTTTGCAATAACATCACATTGTTTCGAAGCACTAATGCACATGCACCATACAGAGTGTTGGCCAAACTTATTGAGAATACAGTTGTTTATAAAAGCTAAGAATGCACAAATTTTACCTTGTAAACCACTCCAAATGACCCTTCACCAATTTTCCTCTCCTCAGAGAAATTATCAGTAATTTCTCGTAAAAATTGGAATGTGACATCCTCTGGTTCCATACTTGTTGTGTCCGATAATTGCTGCTAGTACAAATTGAAGAGCCTTGGATGAGAAGATTGAAACATATGCTATCTTCTGCAAACAGAAGCATAAACATTTCAGCTAGTCCAAGGTGGCGTATCTGACGATTCAAGGCCCCTAGAAACACGAGGTGGACAGAGTTCAGAGCAGCTTGTGAGTTAGGACAGATGAAATATGAGGTGGAATAGGTGCAAGATCAAGGATGGAACCTGAAAAGGAAGCAGCACTGTGGAGGCAGGACCCAAGATCCGAGGAGGCAAATGTAACAGAACCGTCCAAATTATAAGAGCACAAGTACAAAAACAATCACCGAAATGATCAAATTCTCGCACTTGAGCCCATATAACTCCGGTAGTCCAATGAAATCACGAGGGATTTCAAACCAACCAACATACAAGCCAAGATCGTAGTGATTCAACATAACAAGTCACATGTTACAACCATTTCACAAGTAATTCAATATACATCGGAGTTCAACATAGTTATTAATTTACATTGAAAAGTAGCGGAAGCAAAGTAATTTGAAACTAACATTAATCTTATTTCAAATACATGCCAGTACCACAGTCGACTTCCAACAAAAGAATTAGAGATAAGGTAAATAAGAAGGATCATGCCCGTGATCACACTCCGCCTCTACGGCAGGAGTCAACCAACTCTTGCAGCCGCCATGATACATCATAACCTGCAACAAGTGGGGATAAAACCCTGAGTACAAGAAGGTACCCAGCTAGACTTACCCGTCAGAAACCAGAAATAAGGTGACATCAAGGATCATGCAAGGCTGATATAAAGTGGGGCTAGCTTGACAACATTTTGCATAAAAGCTTAATATAGATGATCAATCATTAATGCTTAAGCATCAAGTTAATTATCATTAACCTAACATCTATATTAGAACCTGTACTAGAGCACTCACTTTATTAGGAGCAAACAATATTAACCATAGCAGGTATAGATTGAGGCAACCTTTCCATCGTGATCCAATTAACCATCCGTTCAATTTAATGGAATCTACGTTGCCGCTGCTCAAGTCAAGTGCTCACTAACCAGGAGCGACGGCGATTCGAATCGAATTCCTATCCAGCTGGAGGGGTATTTCTAACACTCACCGTGCAGACCCCTGCCAGGGTCGCACAGGCCACCGTTTCATATGATTCAGGAATCGCGGGTCCGAATAATGTCGCGACCCCAAGGGCGACACTCTGCCAGGTGATAGGGACTCTAACCCCCCCTTGGTCTCACGCCAATGTCCCCAAGCACATCCTTTCTCTCCTCCAAGAAGCAACCTACCATTCGATTCCCGGCCTGAATCACATTACTCGGCTTCGCGGTCGGAACGACTTATCCGGCCAACTAAGTGTTAGACTGCGTTCAACATGACTCAAGGACGTACAGCGAATCGGTCCTTAAACGACTCAGACGGGGATAGATTCACACCCAAGACCTCCATGCCTTGTCGCTTCACTATCATCATCCCGCCCGGTCTTATTTTATTTTATTAACACATGGTTCCTTTCCACGATAGCAAATATAGCCAACCGTGCCATATATGAATATCCCTATATCTCGCAGATGACAGGAAATCACCTGACTTCTACCGCTTAAAGCAGGGCTAAGCATCTACTCGATCCTAATCTATGTAGGATTCAAGGATTCATATATCTGGACAAGGAATGATATAATGCAGCAAGGGTTTCCAACCAACTCCTATCACTTAATGCAACAATACTTATAACATATATAGAATTAATTGCTTTAAAGATAGGAGGCTTATAATGCTCCGGGGCTTGCCTGGGATCCGACTCAAGTTAGAGTATGTCAGATGAATTCACTTGGCGAGCATCCTCCCATCTAGCACTTGTCCGATCCTTCTATCTTCGGGATGGATCCACCAAACACCGTCTTCGGGTTTGGCTCCACATCAGGTCCTTCCCGTGCTTTAGCTAACGTACCTAAATGAGGTGCAACAATGCATATGTATGAATGCATAGAAGTGCAATGAACAGAGTAATCACACAAGCATCCCAAAGTTAATCAAAGCACTAGAACTAGAAATTGCCACATTCGGGGCATCAGAACAGCAGCTAAGTAATTTAATCATAACTGGATATCTACAACTCCAAATGACTTGAAAGAAGACATTATGAAAAGCTTATGAAATTATCTATATTTCATTTATAATCATCACAGCATGATTCCAAAGTTTAACCTGTCGAATTTACATAAACACAGAGACTGGTCTAACAAGACAGAGATCAAGCAATTCTGTATCCCAACTTTAAACAGCTATAACTCATAAACCACATGGCCAAATACCACCAAATTTTAACAGAAGCTAGATCTATAAATTATATACAACTTTTGTATAAACAAATTTCACAACAAAGCACATTATCATAAACAACTTTGCCAAGTTTCCAGATCTGTCCAGAAACTTCATTTGCAAGAAATAATTATTAACTTATGTTGCAAACATATAATTAGACCAAACCAACTTTATCAACATGTCACACATGACTAATGAACACCAGAAAACATAGTGTCTATTCCTAAATAATTTCTTTTAATGCATTTTCTTAATTTATTTAGATAATTTGGTGGAATTATGAACACATATCAAAAGTGCATAATAAATTCTACCAAAATTACAGAGGCCTACACATGCTCCCAAAAGTTTACTGTACAAATTTCAAACCATTTGGACACATATATCAACCTCTATGAAAAAGACAAATAGCTAATGAGAGAAATCATGTGAGAGCAAGTAAAACCTAAAACTCCATATTTTCTGTGAACACATGGCCATAGAATGAACCAACATCATAGAGCAACATCATAATAAGGTTATGGGACAGCATTTTCTATTTTATCATTTATATATTATTTATAAGCTATTTATTAAGCCATAAACAAGTTAACTCAATAATTAGATCATACAATAAGTAGTGACCAAGAAATTTATACCACAGTACATACATATCATGACAAGACTACCATAAAAATTTCACATCATTTGGAGCATCACAAATCAAGATATAAAATGACAAGAAAAATAATATAGATTTCCTTATTTATCAAGGTCCGATCAAAACCCTAAGAAAACAGTGAACAAATAGTGTTTTTCATATTTTTCCTAGCAAGTACATGTCATCACAAAATTAACAAAACAAGAATCATCATTTTTGGGGTTCTAAAACTCAAGATATGGCTCTGGTCAAGTTTATAAGCACTTCTAGAGCACTTTTAAAGCCTAAATAAAGACATTAGAAAATACCTACAAACATGTAACATATTATGACTCCACTGCATAGATCTTTTCTCAAGGTTTCCAAAAAGTCCACTTTTACTATTTTTGGAGTTATATAGCATGAGATATTAATTTTTAAAGATTCAGCCGATTTATATGTATAAAAGAAAAGAATATCAGAAAAGGGAAAACACATTTACTTCGGGGCCCTTGAACTATTCACCAAATAAGTCGTCACCGAAAGATCCTTTAGGCACTATTCAAATGAGTCTGCATCTCCTCACTTAACCCCCTGTACTTCTCCCAATTCAACCCCGCGGTCCCTCTCCTCATTTCAGAACAGAGGAGGTGGAGGAGGCTTGCCGGCCGGCCATCCTCCGGCCGGTGAGGTCGGTGCCAGCGGCGGGGAGGGGCAGCGCGGGCATCGCCGTGCCATTCCGCACCCGGGGGTGGCCGAGGAGCGGCGGAAGGCGGTCGGCACACGCTTGGCCACGTGCGCCGGCGGCCCGTCGGCCGGTGCTCCGGCGGTAGCAAGCCGCGGGGGCGGAGCCGGTGAGGTGAGCAGTTCAGGAGGTGCGGCTTGGTGCTAGAAACGCGATGGCGCGGTCAATTCGGTGGAGGGCAGTCGGAGACGATGGATCGACGGCGGCCTTGGAGTTGGCCGGTCGGCCATGGCGGGGGCGTCCTCTGGTGACGAAAATAGGTGGTGACAAAGGTACTTTAAGCTCGCGGGAAGGTGGAGGCACCTCAGGTAGTGGTGGTTTGGCATGCGGTGGCTGCTAGCAATCGGAACAGCAGTGTGGCCCACGGCGGCGGCCGGAGCTCTGCTCGCGGCGGTAATGGCGACAGCGGCCGCGTTCGCGCGAGGGGAAGCCGCGCGAAGCCACGGAAGAGGCAGAGGGGGCGAGCGAAGAAGTAGAGATGCTCGGGCATCCACCACCGAGGGCACTGGGGGCGCGAGGCACGCGTCCAGGGAGTTGGGGCCGCGGCTCGGGCATGGCGGCCACGCACTGGGGCACGCGTCGGCCGTTGAGGCAATTCATCGAGCACGTGGTGTGCGTGCATCAGTCTGACTTGGGGGCCATGTTTGGGCCAGCTATGGGCCGAATTTGGATATGGGCCAAAAAGAAAAGTTGTTCATCTCAGTATGCTCTACAATTTCTATTTAGGGGTCATAGTCATTGGAGCTGTAGATTAGGAGATAATTAGTCCCAAAATTACCAGTGTCAATAGGTTGAGCTGGGGCTCGGTTTTTGGGATTTTGCAATACCAAACTTGGTCAAATTGATCCCAACGTTTTACATGTTGTTCTCCAACAAATTGTTTCCAACTTTTATTTTTGGATCAACTCAAGTTGCTTAACGAATTTCGGAGAACGTGGAATGCCAATGTCGACGACACCGAAATCAGGGATTAAAATGGCTAAGTGCTGAAATCAGCCCTAAAACTGACTTGTGGGCCCTTTTTGATCATGTTACACACATTTTCATGACTTGACTCTTAAACAAAGTTTGTTCCTTATAAAATTCTCTACAACTTTGTAAAAGGGTGCACAGTCATGCAAAGCTTCTAGGTCACACTTTTGAAATGGTCAAACAAAAGTGTTCCAGGGTCCATACATGGTCAACCATCACTTAGGAGCACATTTAGGCAATATGATCAACATGAACATGGTTCCATTAGGTGTCCTAAATGTAGTTAAGGTGTTGTAGAGGCCAAACATACACACCATGCATAGGTTGCACAAAAGTGTAGGCCTCACATGCCTTGAAACATAGAATTCAGTGAAATGCTATAGTTGTTTCATGTGGTTGTTTCAAGATACATGCTACCCATGTTTCCCTAGGTTGTTCCACATGTTGCAAAGGTTTGTTGCACATGTTGCATTTATATGTTGCATAAACACTAGTTCCCATGGGATGTAAGGCATGTTTCAGTTATAATCCAAACAAGCATATAACTCATCATTTCATGTGACTTTTTGATTCCAAACTTCATGAAACTTTTCCAGGGATCAATATAGATAGGTACCAAGGTGAGGCACATGAAGATATGGCAATAACACCATCCAAACATATATCTTTGAAAAGGGACCTATATGTAAAGCAATGATGCAACATCCACTTTAGGTTAGGCTCATCTCCATAGGTTGACCTTGATATTGTCATCTCCACTTAATCTATCATATTTGATCTTAAACCCACCACTTAATTGGTGATAAACACCTGGGGTGTTACAGCCCTCCCCCCTTAAAAGAATCGCGTCCCGAGATTCGGAATGGGAGATCTTTTAAGGAAGAGAGACACGTTATCAAGTTCCCAACATTTGCTATAACATTCAGCTACAAAGCTTCAACAGCGGTGAACAATTTGGCCAAAGGCACTTTCTGATACTTACTCTTCATGGTAAAGTTTGTCTGAAGAATTTCCTTCATTGACTTCCATGAAGCATTGTTACTTTGGGAGGAATCCAAGACAACGCAGTACTTCGTTCTCATTATATAGAGATCAATTGGTCCATGAGTGAACCACTCACAAGTATCTGACTCTCTAATGAGAACAACATAGGCCATATGAACTTGACATTAGACCGAAATATTCACAAGTATACTCGTTGAAATGACTCTATGTTCACATGGTTTTGAAAAGCAACTCTCTACCAAAATGGCTTGAGTACAACCTTCCAAAAGGGTGAGATCATAGATGACAAATATACTCTGAGGCCATAGAATACTGACTAACCAATAGACAAGGTCTATTTTGGTCGTAAACGTTCATTCATTTAGACACCAACCAATGAAAAAAACTACTTAAGGTTCCATGTGTGCAGTTCTCTTTCTCTGATGACAACACTGTATTATCTGAGTTTGTCGAGGGTCAATGAATGTGATAGCTGACTCTGTCTGCTTCGTATTCCTGCCAACAGCTACCTAATAAGATTCTTTTATCCAAAGACAACAGTTATCTGGGTTGAATCAGATGCAACCTCTTGGGTAAAAACATGTATAAGGTACCAAGGTATGTCATCATTGGAAAATAATTCCCAAAGAAAGATGTAACGAGGCCTTAGGGACAACAAAAATTATAATATTTACTAAACCGCGGGAAGTAGTCTACCACCAAGCGGTTGAGTAAAATTTTCCTTTATGACTTAGTTGCACTATAAGTTAAGTTGACTTGCAGCATAACAACTTTGTCAGGCCAACTTTCACCTTAGGCTTTTCTCCTTTTGGATCAAAAAGTAACTCTAAGGTGGGAAATCTGTTGTTTGACACTTTTCAAATTGCTTTTGATTCACGATGGTATAAATTGATCGGTAGAAACCAAGGCTGCTCGTACATTGGGGATACGAGAAAGCAAAAACAAGTGAAAGAGTGTAAACAAGTATCTGTGGAACCTCAAAAGGGCCATCCAACAGCAGATCCCCACTATTAATTTACATATCAATCCAAGGATGCACACGCTTTGAACTTGCGGTTTACTTTTGCAGGGCAAACACATACTCTGCCTGGAGAACATTCCTACAAGGATAAGGAACCGCTTTCGAATATTCCTTGATACTTCGTCCAATCAAGTTATGGACAAACCATTTGTGGCACCTATGGCACAAGGATACTAATTGAAACTAGGATATACTTTCTCTAATTCTTCGCTTTTGCTGATAGAACACCTTGCACTATCTGTGTGATTGTCCAAGATTAAATTGACTTGATCACAATGGCTCTGGAAGATAGAGTATCACTCAAGTTGTTGGCTAGTTGATTAACTTCTTATTGGTTATTGCTCTGTAAGAAATAGCCTTCGTAGCTACCAAGGAGTCATTACCTAGCTAGAGATTAACCTTCCTATTGGTAACTAATTAGTTGTCTCTCAACACTAAAAAGTTCCAAATCTTCATTCTTGATCACAATAATTGTGGTTGATGCAGAACAAATGGTTGCCATCGAAGTCAACAGATTAGGTCTCATATCAGAGATGGTTGATTTCGACGGTATGACCATTATGCATACAAAGGTTAAAATTTGCATAATGTGACGATCGAGTCTTATCCAACAGAGATGAGATACGTTGCTCACTAGATTGAGTTGTCAATACTAGAACAACTAAGTAGAGTCACTTGTCTACCACCTCTTGTAGTATGTTAATGTTTATGTCGGTGACCGGTTCTTCAAAGGTTATCCTCTTAGCAACTTCAGGAGGAAGTTTTACTACTTTTGGTTCAATATAAGGGTCTTTCGATAAGATATGGAAAAACAATCAAGGAAGGAGGTCACGTGAAAATCACATCAGTGTTGTTCTGCAATGGATTACGATTAGAAACCATGATACCAGCGCGTGCCGAGCAGCACAACCTTGTGTGTGCACCCACAGGAGGCTCTCGGTTTCGTCGCGGCACCATTAGTTGCTACTCACAACACCATTACTGAACATGCACCCAATGAGGAATTTCAAATGGCATAGATTGGGTTGATAAGGTAGATGCATGAATTTGCAAGCACACGATTTAGAGGCCATAGCATGGATACATTGCGTCACACTAGCTAACCTTTAGGAGAGGTAACCAGAAGGTCCAACCTGGATTTGGGTACGGTCTCCACAACTGGCAATGTACGAACCATGGTCAAAGGCTAGCGTTGATGAAAGTTAACTTGGTTGGTCAGTTAATAAAGGTCTTCACAAAAAGGGTTGGAAAACACCCACGGCTCATGCAAACATATAGGAGAACTAAACTTTGGTCTTTCGATCACGCAAAGGCATGGATACAAACATTCAAGGGCTAACCACCAAGTCTACAGGCTCAGGCTCCTAAGAGAGAGAACCTAATTGAAGACAACAACCATATATACACGCATCATAACTTCAAGCCAACACATAAAGACGCTTACACAAGCGAACTCAAGCAACTATTACCAAGCAAAAAGCTTGCACACAACAATCATTACTAATCACCAAGCTCACCCCTAACAAGCTTTATCTAAGCAAGAACTACTACAAGTTTAGCCCAAAACAAACGCTAGCTAAGGTGGCTAACTTAGCATATGCACAGAATCTGGACAGCAGCACAGTAGTTATTTGTTTTAACCATAACTAAGGTTGTAGACATCCCATAAAGGTGATCCTAGACTTTTTAGAAAGCTTAGGAAGTTTTCCACAGATTTATTATTCATACCAAAAGCTAAATCATAGGTTAGCGTGGTCAAACATGCTGAAGTTTCAGATCTGTACCAATATGGATAGAAAACTAACAAGAACTTCAAAATTGCATAACTGGAGTTCTAGGGACACAACAAGGCTGAGCCTTAACTTTATGTAAAGCTTATTAAGTTTTCTATAACTTTATTATTATCATATTAAGAAGATTATATAGCTAACAAGGCCAAATAAGACAAAGAAGACATCTCTGCCCAGATTTGGACAGATTCTGTCATTCCACTTTGCAAGCTCATAACTAGAGATTTAGACCACCCCAATTAGTGATATAGGACACTTTGGAAAGCATAGAAAAAGTACTACACTTCTTCTATTATCTCCAAGACATGATTCCATATGCACACAGGTCAAACAAAGTAAACATTCAGATCTATTCAGAGCATAAGTAAAACCTGACAGTAAACTTCTAAAATTCATAACTCTCAAAGCATAAGACCTAGGGTCATGAAATTTTAGGACAAGCTATATAATTAAGTTAACTATAACTTTGGTATTCTTCATAACTACAGAAAACGCCATTATGAGCACGAAAGCATCACTACAACAGAAATCGTTATAGCAGCCAACGTCCTAAAAGCAAAACAAAGCTTGCCTTTGTTCTACTTAACAAGAGAGCACACAAACATGTTATTCTAGTAGCTCTAAATTTTGTTACCTTAGACCAACACCAATTTAATTCATTTATGAGAATCCATAATTATTTAAGTGAGGTCTAAAGCATTGGCAAACGCTTGGGTGAGCAACATAGAGTAAGACAGTTTTGTTTAGCTTCACACAAGAAGGATAGTGTACTACATTGATCACAAGTTACTTATCATTTGAACAAGGGTGAAAGGAACATAGTCATGTATAAAGCAATAATCATGAAGATGCATACTTCGTCCTATTCGTCCTCACAAGATTGCCAACCTAAGGTGGCGATCACGTTCTATGTTGGTGGCATAACACGCACTCTCTCGATATATAGCTAGTCGTCAGCTACATTCGACTTACGCATTCGTGGTTAGCGTACCTGCAGAAAAGTTTCATTGCAGCCCAACAATTCCCAATATAGCACACAATGAAAGCTGAGAAGTAAAATTGTAAGTACTCCCATATACATATACCCCTGTATATATACATGTAGCACCAAAACTACCCGAATCATTCGATCACCCACAATTAAGTACCTTCATATATACATGTGTGTAACATGTAAATAATCCAGTAACCAAAACTAGCTCTCCCCTAGACCGAGGGTTGTACGGTCATGCTCTCACAACTCACACTTACCTGAGCGTAGGTGCGACGTTGCATAAAAGTAAACTTAGCAACATATATGGCTATTTCATATATGAAGGCTACCTCTAATCTAACACACCGGGTAGCATAGTGTGGGAGAGTCATCACACATACATACCTTGGCCTGGGCGTAGATGCATAATTGAAAAACCCCCAAGTTAGTACTTATATAAGCCACCTAAAAATCCTTATATGGGCATAAGGAAATTGACCACAGGCATACTTAGGTTTAAAATTTAGATTGACAAACCTATATATAACTATAAGTTGATAAAACTGATTTTATAAAACAAAACCTTTGTTTTAAATACACATATGACAAGTTTAATGTTGAATCTTGCTCCGATACCAGCTGTAACAGAACCGTCCAAATTATAAGAGCACAAGTACAAAAACAATCACCGAAATGATCAAATTCTCGCACTTGAGCCCATATAACTCCGGTAGTCCAATGAAATCACGAGGGATTTCAAACCAACCAACATACAAGCCAAGATCGTAGTGATTCAACATAACAAGTCACATGTTACAACCATTTCACAAGTAATTCAATATACATCGGAGTTCAACATAGTTATTAATTTACATTGAAAAGTAGCGGAAGCAAAGTAATTTGAAACTAACATTAATCTTATTTCAAATACATGCCAGTACCACAGTCGACTTCCAACAAAAGAATTAGAGATAAGGTAAATAAGAAGGATCATGCCCGTGATCACACTCCGCCTCTACGGCAGGAGTCAACCAACTCTTGCAGCCGCCATGATACATCATAACCTGCAACAAGTGGGGATAAAACCCTGAGTACAAGAAGGTACCCAGCTAGACTTACCCGTCAGAAACCAGAAATAAGGTGACATCAAGGATCATGCAAGGCTGATATAAAGTGGGGCTAGCTTGACAACATTTTGCATAAAAGCTTAATATAGATGATCAATCATTAATGCTTAAGCATCAAGTTAATTATCATTAACCTAACATCTATATTAGAACCTATACTAGAGCACTCACTTTATTAGGAGCAAACAATATTAACCATAGCAGGTATAGATTGAGGCAACCTTTCCATCGTGATCCAATTAACCATCCGTTCAATTTAATGGAATCTACGTTGCCGCTGCTCAAGTCAAGTGCTCACTAACCGGGAGCGACGGCGATTCGAATCGAATTCCTATCCAGCTGGAGGGGTATTTCTAACACTCACCGTGCAGACCCCTGCCAGGGTCGCACAGGCCACCGTTTCATATGATTCAGGAATCGCGGGTCCGAATAATGTCGCGACCCCAAGGGCGACACTCTGCCAGGTGATAGGGACTCTAACCCCCCCTTGGTCTCACGCCAATGTCCCCAAGCACATCCTTTCTCTCCTCCAAGAAGCAACCTACCATTCGATTCCCGGCCTGAATCACATTACTCGGCTTCGCGGTCGGAACGACTTATCCGGCCAACTAAGTGTTAGACTGCGTTCAACATGACTCAAGGACGTACAGCGAATCGGTCCTTAAACGACTCAGACGGGGATAGATTCACACCCAAGACCTCCATGCCTTGTCGCTTCACTATCATCATCCCGCCCGGTCTTATTTTATTTTATTAACACATGGTTCCTTTCCACGATAGCAAATATAGCCAACCGTGCCATATATGAATATCCCTATATCTCGCAGATGACAGGAAATCACCTGACTTCTACCGCTTAAAGCAGGGCTAAGCATCTACTCGATCCTAATCTATGTAGGATTCAAGGATTCATATATCTGGACAAGGAATGATATAATGCAGCAAGGGTTTCCAACCAACTCCTATCACTTAATGCAACAATACTTATAACATATATAGAATTAATTGCTTTAAAGATAGGAGGCTTATAATGCTCCGGGGCTTGCCTGGGATCCGACTCAAGTTAGAGTATGTCAGATGAATTCACTTGGCGAGCATCCTCCCATCTAGCACTTGTCCGATCCTTCTATCTTCGGGATGGATCCACCAAACACCGTCTTCGGGTTTGGCTCCACATCAGGTCCTTCCCGTGCTTTAGCTAACGTACCTAAATGAGGTGCAACAATGCATATGTATGAATGCATAGAAGTGCAATGAACAGAGTAATCACACAAGCATCCCAAAGTTAATCAAAGCACTAGAACTAGAAATTGCCACATTCGGGGCATCAGAACAGCAGCTAAGTAATTTAATCATAACTGGATATCTACAACTCCAAATGACTTGAAAGAAGACATTATGAAAAGCTTATGAAATTATCTATATTTCATTTATAATCATCACAGCATGATTCCAAAGTTTAACCTGTCGAATTTACATAAACACAGAGACTGGTCTAACAAGACAGAGATCAAGCAATTCTGTATCCCAACTTTAAACAGCTATAACTCATAAACCACATGGCCAAATACCACCAAATTTTAACAGAAGCTAGATCTATAAATTATATACAACTTTTGTATAAACAAATTTCACAACAAAGCACATTATCATAAACAACTTTGCCAAGTTTCCAGATCTGTCCAGAAACTTCATTTGCAAGAAATAATTATTAACTTATGTTGCAAACATATAATTAGACCAAACCAACTTTATCAACATGTCACACATGACTAATGAACACCAGAAAACATAGTGTCTATTCCTAAATAATTTCTTTTAATGCATTTTCTTAATTTATTTAGATAATTTGGTGGAATTATGAACACATATCAAAAGTGCATAATAAATTCTACCAAAATTACAGAGGCCTACACATGCTCCCAAAAGTTTACTGTACAAATTTCAAACCATTTGGACACATATATCAACCTCTATGAAAAAGACAAATAGCTAATGAGAGAAATCATGTGAGAGCAAGTAAAACCTAAAACTCCATATTTTCTGTGAACACATGGCCATAGAATGAACCAACATCATAGAGCAACATCATAATAAGGTTATGGGACAGCATTTTCTATTTTATCATTTATATATTATTTATAAGCTATTTATTAAGCCATAAACAAGTTAACTCAATAATTAGATCATACAATAAGTAGTGACCAAGAAATTTATACCACAGTACATACATATCATGACAAGACTACCATAAAAATTTCACATCATTTGGAGCATCACAAATCAAGATATAAAATGACAAGAAAAATAATATAGATTTCCTTATTTATCAAGGTCCGATCAAAACCCTAAGAAAACAGTGAACAAATAGTGTTTTTCATATTTTTCCTAGCAAGTACATGTCATCACAAAATTAACAAAACAAGAATCATCATTTTTGGGGTTCTAAAACTCAAGATATGGCTCTGGTCAAGTTTATAAGCACTTCTAGAGCACTTTTAAAGCCTAAATAAAGACATTAGAAAATACCTACAAACATGTAACATATTATGACTCCACTGCATAGATCTTTTCTCAAGGTTTCCAAAAAGTCCACTTTTACTATTTTTGGAGTTATATAGCATGAGATATTAATTTTTAAAGATTCAGCCGATTTATATGTATAAAAGAAAAGAATATCAGAAAAGGGAAAACACATTTACTTCGGGGCCCTTGAACTATTCACCAAATAAGTCGTCACCGAAAGATCCTTTAGGCACTATTCAAATGAGTCTGCATCTCCTCACTTAACCCCCTGTACTTCTCCCAATTCAACCCCGCGGTCCCTCTCCTCATTTCAGAACAGAGGAGGTGGAGGAGGCTTGCCGGCCGGCCATCCTCCGGCCGGTGAGGTCGGTGCCAGCGGCGGGGAGGGGCAGCGCGGGCATCGCCGTGCCATTCCGCACCCGGGGGTGGCCGAGGAGCGGCGGAAGGCGGTCGGCACACGCTTGGCCACGTGCGCCGGCGGCCCGTCGGCCGGTGCTCCGGCGGTAGCAAGCCGCGGGGGCGGAGCCGGTGAGGTGAGCAGTTCAGGAGGTGCGGCTTGGTGCTAGAAACGCGATGGCGCGGTCAATTCGGTGGAGGGCAGTCGGAGACGATGGATCGACGGCGGCCTTGGAGTTGGCCGGTCGGCCATGGCGGGGGCGTCCTCTGGTGACGAAAATAGGTGGTGACAAAGGTACTTTAAGCTCGCGGGAAGGTGGAGGCACCTCAGGTAGTGGTGGTTTGGCATGCGGTGGCTGCTAGCAATCGGAACAGCAGCGTGGCCCACGGCGGCGGCCGGAGCTCTGCTCGCGGCGGTAATGGCGACAGCGGCCGCGTTCGCGCGAGGGGAAGCCGCGCGAAGCCACGGAAGAGGCAGAGGGGGCGAGCGAAGAAGTAGAGATGCTCGGGCATCCACCACCGAGGGCACTGGGGGCGCGAGGCACGCGTCCAGGGAGTTGGGGCCGCGGCTCGGGCATGGCGGCCACGCACTGGGGCACGCGTCGGCCGTTGAGGCAATTCATCGAGCACGTGGTGTGCGTGCATCAGTCTGACTTGGGGGCCATGTTTGGGCCAGCTATGGGCCGAATTTGGATATGGGCCAAAAAGAAAAGTTGTTCATCTCAGTATGCTCTACAATTTCTATTTAGGGGTCATAGTCATTGGAGCTGTAGATTATGAGATAATTAGTCCCAAAATTACCAGTGTCAATAGGTTGAGCTGGGGCTCGGTTTTTGGGATTTTGCAATACCAAACTTGGTCAAATTGATCCCAACATTTTACATGTTGTTCTCCAACAAATTGTTTCCAACTTTTATTTTTGGATCAACTCAAGTTGCTTAACGAATTTCGGAGAACGTGGAATGCCAATGTCGACGACACCGAAATCAGGGATTAAAATGGCTAAGTGCTGAAATCAGCCCTAAAACTGACTTGTGGGCCCTTTTTGATCATGTTACACACATTTTCATGACTTGACTCTTAAATAAAGTTTGTTCCTTATAAAATTCTCTACAACTTTGTAAAAGGGTGCACAGTCATGCAAAGCTTCTAGGTCACACTTTTGAAATGGTCAAACAAAAGTGTTCCAGGGTCCATACATGGTCAACCATCACTTAGGAGCACATTTAGGCAATATGATCAACATGAACATGGTTCCATTAGGTGTCCTAAATGTAGTTAAGGTGTTGTAGAGGCCAAACATACACACCATGCATAGGTTGCACAAAAGTGTAGGCCTCACATGCCTTGAAACATAGAATTCAGTGAAATGCTATAGTTGTTTCATGTGGTTGTTTCAAGATACATGCTACCCATGTTTCCCTAGGTTGTTCCACATGTTGCAAAGGTTTGTTGCACATGTTGCATTTATATGTTGCATAAACACTAGTTCCCATGGGATGTAAGGCATGTTTCAGTTATAATCCAAACAAGCATATAACTCATCATTTCATGTGACTTTTTGATTCCAAACTTCATGAAACTTTTCCAGGGATCAATATAGATAGGTACCAAGGTGAGGCACATGAAGATATGGCAATAACACCATCCAAACATATATCTTTGAAAAGGGACCTATATGTAAAGCAATGATGCAACATCCACTTTAGGTTAGGCTCATCTCCATAGGTTGACCTTGATATTGTCATCTCCACTTAATCTATCATGTTTGATCTTAAACCCACCACTTAATTGGTGATAAACACCTGGGGTGTTAATTAAACTCAGTTCGTAGAGGAGAGATTGAAGAAGTAGACACGCAGGCATGGTAACCGGTAAGGAAGCATCACCGACGGTACGGCAACGCAGCGCGCCAGCGGCCGTGTGTGGCGCGACTGCGCGGCGCTGGGTCGAGCGGTGCAGCAACGCAGCGCGGCAGCGGCGCTGCTGGGGCTGGGGTCGATCGCTGGCGGCGGCGGCGCCCGAGGTCTGCTAGATGAGTGTCAGGACGAGAGTTTTTCGTTTTCCCTTTTTTACAGGGTGCTGGACGAGAATTGAAACGTGGTGACGGGAAATGAAACGTTAACTCTCGAGTTCGGACTTTAGTATAAAACAGAGTTCATAACTTCATATTAGATTTAGTCAAGTCAACGCTATATATTTTTCATCATCTTTCTACTTTAGATGAGATCCCCATTCCATGGATAAGTTCTATATACGCGCGGTTACCGTGCAAGGCGACGAAGACCTGCAGTCTTGCCTCGAAACTCCATCTATGGCTACTAGTAGAAAACTTCCAGATAACCAATCTAGTAGCACTCTGCAGAGAACATTTAAACAGGAGCTGAGAACAAGGGGGCGTCTCTGCTTTGCTGCTCGTCGAATGGAAGCTGACGAAAATTTACTAATGCCAACGAATTTTGGATACCACCTCCTGGTCTTCCAAAGTTCGGTGTTAGGAGCAAAGTTTCACGAGGTGTTCAGGGCGCAGGAGAAACCTAAGGGAGGCCGACACGCCGTGGCTCCACGATCCACCTCCTGACGCGCTGAGGTGTCAGGGAAACAAGAAAGATATGGTGGTCGTAGCTCCTACTTCCTTCCTTCCCAAATGTGATGACAGTGCATAGCTCCTCCAAATTTGGCATTTCGTCCAACTCGATTAACATTAGCAATTGAACTCCCTCGCCTATGCTTCAGCTTGGGTAATTAATTTTGAGAGCCTCACGGTTCAGTTTGGAAGTGGAATGAATTCACGCAAAAAATTGTTTCCATTAGCCAAACCGGCACATATATAGTTCGGACTACAAGCATGGCAGTAGAATAATAAATTGCATCTAATAACCCTGGCTTGCCTAACCAACTCCAGTGTGTCCATCCAACATAACTGTGACATGTGCGAAACACACCCCCACAGTCAAAACGGCGGACGGCAGACCCTTGAGGTTGGACCTAAACTCTGTAAAAATAGAGGTCGAAAGCCCGTTGGTGAAACAAGACATACCTGCGAACAAAGCGGATGTCAATCTCCACGAGTTTGGCACGTCGACATTGAACAAGATTTTTGTGGAGAGGTAGACCACACTGACATTGTCATATATAATAGACAAGTGTGGCACTAATAGAGAACCCTCATCTATATATACTATAAAGACAAACCCCACTAAGCTAATTATCCTGAACCTCCTTGTGCCACGTTATCCACTTATCATTTGCAATTAACACAAACCCCACTAGACTATTATCTTGAACCTCCTTACGCCACGTCATCCACTTATCCCTTTCAATTAACACCAGCTGATCATGTGCATGCATGCGTAGTAGTTCGTCTTCCAAGTTCATGCACACAATATAGTAGTAGATATATTTAATTGTTCACATCATAATGCTAAAATATAAATTCCTCCTTCATACCCGGAAAATCCTCCTAGTTATTAGAAATGAATCAGGGTGTTAAAATATCCGGAAAATCTGATATGTGTATTCGTTTTAACGTTAATATAAATAATATCCATATTCGATTCTAATATGAGTACTAAATAGATGAATTCATTTTCTATGATTCTCTATCCGATTCCAGATCCATATTTGAAAACATGTGAAATGCTTGATATTATACGTAGTCACAAATAACAAATTACACGATAAAGGTATCTAAAACTTATATCTGTGAAAAATTAGTAATGTAAATGATATCAATTTTAATATTCAAAGGCATATGCATCATTTAAACTATTTAAAACATATTTTTATGGCTAATAATGTTTATATTATTGTTATTAATGACATATAAGTGTTACTTTAAAATAATTTGAATATGGCTAATCATATTAATTTAAGTACCTTAGCTATTCGTATAATAATGAAATCATATTTATATATTATAAACTATTTATTGATAATATTTATCTATAGTTTTATTGATTTTTAAACTATTGGTAATAATATTTTTAAACTATTTAAAACATATCCGGTGAAGACTAAATATCTGCTTATCTACACCACCAACTCTACGCAACTCCACAGAAACAGATGGCATCTATAGACATTGGTTAGCAATGAAGATATAATTTTCCGCACAAGTTTGAGTTAGTGATTATGTTTAGACTAAGATAAGATCATGTTAATGCTAAGGTTTATTTCAACATGCTATGTAGGATCCAAGTCTGCATTGTCATATGGGTTTATGTTCACTGATTTTTAATGCCCTGTTTTGTATTCATGAATCGATGGTTCCGAAACTGTTATGATTGAACTGATGAAGGCTTGGCTGTTGGTGGCAAGCAATGGTCACGTACTTAACATTGGATGCTACTTAGAGGCACCCCTCATTCATCCATAGCAACGTACAAGCATATTTCCTATGTTCAAATAAAGCATGAGCAAGATATTAGGGATAAAATAATAGCTGAACCCAAGAGAACATTTTAAGGTTCGGAAAATGTAATTGGGGTCCGATATTCACATGTAGCACAGGCTAGCATCACTATTATACATATATAAATATAAGAAAGGCCGGGCAAACTAAGCCATTATTGCTCACGCACAATTAAATCTATCGGTACATCTTTTACCCTTTTACCTATATTCTGTTTTCCCAACCTCATGCGTTGTTCAATTCTTCGTTAACAACACTCTACTAGGAGCTCATAGGCACACGTGAACTGACTGGTCCATTACAGGCCGGGCAAACTAAGCCATTATTTCTTCGTGTCTCAAAGAAATAATTCTCAGCGGCACACGTGCTCTTCATGTTAACACCGCATGGCACTTGGGGACTCTGATCATTTGCAGCGGGAATGATGATACAAGTGAATACTCCTAGCAACAAAGAGAGGCGAGGCTGGCAAGCACAGTCTGCCTCTCAGTAAAACTGCGTCCAATCATTTATTGTCTGCAAATAAATAAATATTGTTATTTGCTGTGGTTAGCATGAATCTAATTCACATGAATGAAAAGTGTTTGCATTTGTGCACACCACGCGTTTTTTATACACATCTAAAGGATAGTATTAATTAGTTTTAAAAGATGCCATTTATAAAGGAAGGAAAAAATGTAGAAAAATAGCAAGGCAATGTAAATGAAAATTGAGGCATATATATCTGCATGCGACAAATCCTGTCGTGTACTCTAGAAAAAAGAATAACTTGTGTACTAATTAAAAAAGCTTTGAATGAAAAGAGTAACTAGCTAGTGCAAAACAAGAGCAAAACGTCATTAGACGATATATATTATTGATTGGTTCAGATTACCTTCTCTTTGATGTGAGCGAGCTTGGCCTTGTTCTCCTCTTTTTTACACCACTCCTCTAGTTCCTCGCACATGTAAATATCTAGCCTTTCGAGCTTGGTTAGCTGATGTATGCTCTCTGGTAGTTAAAGATGTGATGCGGCCGCAATAGCTGATACATAGTCTGTTGAGAGAGGTGAGGCACCCAATGCTCTCTGGTAAAGACATGATGCTGTCGGACGAGCTGATTCTAAGTTCGTTTAGAGAGCTGAGGCGCCCGAAGCTCTCTGCCAGATCATTCAGGTTTTCACACCTCGATATTTGCAACCGTTGGAGGGAGACAAGACTTCCCACCCATTTCTGCACTGTAGGCATGTTTCCAAACTCAAATAGACATAGGCCCGTTCACTTTCCAAAATATTTCCTCTGCCACCCGTCACATCGAATCTTTAGACTCATGCATGGAGTATTAAATGTAGGTAAAAAATAACTAATTGTACAGTTTATCTATAAAGGTCGAGATGAATCTTTTGAACCTAAGGCCCCGTTTGGCAGGGCTTCTCCAGCGGCTTCAGGAGCCGTTTGGAGCCGTTTTCTGCCAAACAGGGTAAAATGAAATGGCTCCACCGATGAAGCCCCTAAAAACGCGCTCTCACAGAGCTTTGGGGTGAGAAGGAGCCAAAAATAGTGGCTTCTCCCGGCTTCACCTCATCCTACGTGGCGTTCTGTGAGAGCATGTTTTAAGGAACTCTACATGTAGAGCTGTTTTGCCAAACGATTTACCAAAACGGCTGTAACTCCACCGATAGAGCTGTTCATGGAGCTGAAACACAAAAAAATGGCTTCGTTGGTGAAGCGGAGCCGTGCCAAACGGAGCCTAATTAATTTATGGTTGGATAAATTTTGCCAAATAACAACGAAAGTGCTACAGGAATATTTTTCCCAAATATTTCGGAACTGAACACAGCCATAGTGAACGCAACCGAGTGAGATGTGGGAAGCCATCGTGCGGTGCCTTCACCTCGTGACGGCAGCGTACAGTCAAATGCTCAAGTGATTCAAGCTGGCCCAACCAATTCGGCAGTCCTCCTATTTGTAGTATGCGGAGGGAGAGGGCTCATGAGATCTCTGGTGAGCTACTCAGATCTCTAAAATTATAAATTGTCAATTCAGTGAGTGAATGGAGGTAGTGAAGCAGCCTCCACTGATGCATAGGCACCTTGCAGCCACTGACAATCAGACTAGGTACCGGAACGGAGGCGGAGGAAGTGACACTGATCTGAGACTCAAGTTGCCATGGTTTAATCCTCAAGTTAGGGCAATCAGTTATATTCAAATCAGAAAGTTTGGGAAACATAAATTCGCTCACACCGTCCCTACCACCAGGGTATATCGTGTACCATACTTTGAGCCTTTCCATGCCACATAGTGTAAAAGACTCAAGTTGAGGAAATGCCCGCCTGCTGCCACATAAGTCCCAGTTAATTTCTGAAATGCCATTCATTCTTTCAAGGACCAGATATTTCAAATTTGGTAACTGGCCAAGTGGTGGCAGGCTGTTGCACTTGGGAAAATCGGACATGGAAATATAAACAAGATTAGGGAGATGAAACAAAATACTACCAACAAACCACTCTAAAGTTGTTGGTGGCACTAGCTCTCCCAACACTTCCATGTCCTCCACAAACCTCTCAACATCTTTCGTCCATTTGAGTTCCAGTTTTTCCATTCAATCTTTTCCAGCCAGTTTGATACTCTGCGCCTCTTGCACGGACTTTATATTTTCAAGTCTGCTTATCACCAGGTCAGTACGATTTACATCATTAATCAGAAAGAGGTTGCTTCCAGAATCATGACTATCAGAGTGGACCACAAAGTATGGTAACACCGCTAGATTTTTGTTGAGGTGACCCTGCTTCAACATGTCTATCAAGCAACCATTCAGATCTAGAAACTTTAGCCTATCCATTTCGTTGATAAATGATGGCAAACCCTGCAGATTCATGCAGTCCAAGAGATCAAGTGTATGTAGCTTCTTGAGACTACGAAAACTGTCAGGTAAACTCATCAGACTTTCATTACTGGACAAGTCCAGATGCTCTAGATTCAGAAGGTTACCAATACATTCAAGGAAGACGAAAAATGCTTGTTTTGGATGTTCTTGAGTTCCTGAACAATGTGATAAATTCAAATAATGGAGTTCGGTGAGATTCCCGATGGCTTCTGATATGCGTGAAGGATACAACTCAGTGCAGGCATCAAAGCATGAACATCCTGACAAATTCAGATATTGGAGTTTAGTAAGGCTACACAAGGTGTCCAGAACACCATGGACACCACTACAGCGTGATAAGTCAAGGTAAACCAGCTCTTTTAGATTTCCAAATGCTATTGGTCCTTCCCTTCTGTTGAGCCATTGTTTTCTTAAACCTGTTAAGTTTAAATACTTGAGGTTGGTGAACCTGTTCAAAGGTCCAGGTAGATCTTTTATAGTCATAGGTCGTGGCTGTGTTGATGACAAATTCAAACATTCAAGTTTAGTGAGAGTAAACAAAACTTCTGCGTTGGGGCAACAGTTATCGTGACTGCAAACATATGAGCTATGTGATGGGTTCAAATTCCGCAGTTTCGAAAGGCTACCCAAATTTTCTGATAGCTCTCCAATATTCAAGCAGTATGACAAGTCCAAATATTCAAGGCTATTGAGGCTCTTGAGGGATTCCGATACATATGTAACCTGATAACAATTCGAGAAATCCAGACGATGCACCAACTTTGTTAGCTTGCCAAATGACACTGGCAATTTTTTTTATTCTGCAACAACCTGACAAATTAAGGTACATCAAGCCCTCCATTTCACCGATCGAATCTGGCAGTGCCAAGAGCGAAGAAGACCCACGGAGGCTGAGGTAAGTTAATTTTGAGAGCTTCATGACACAATAGGGAATCACCCAATATTAAACCTTTGGAGCATTAGGGTATCTCAACAGCTTTAAAGTACCAATAGAATTTGGCAACTTCCATATATAGCAATCACTTAAATCCAGGGCATGGAGGCCCTTAGCGGACGAAAATACATCATCATCATCATAAACCACAATTTTCCACAGACCCGGACAGACTTGAACTTTGCAGATGAAGATGATGCACCACCATGACACACACTTTTGTCAATTTCTAGAAAACGCAGCCCTCTTATGTTGGTGGGATATTGTGTGAATGCCTGCAATGACTCTGTACAATCATCTAGTAACTCCAAGTGGATTCTGCTTTCTCCTATATCGCCTTGCTTTCTAGCATCTAGAATTTCGTCCACCAATACCGACCTTGCTAAGTCAAGTACCAGGTTGTGCATGGTGATAACACTGTAACATCCTCGTAGTACCCTGCAACAGTCTACGACAAAAGGAACTTGGCAACATCAGTAGTTGGCAACATAGCAGGTACAACTCTTGAAGATGAAATAAAAGCCAGAAAAACACGAGAAAAAGCAAGAGCAACAAATAAAACTCCAAGCTTGCTATGGTACTCTGGGTATCTTCCAGGAAAATTTCACAACGCTTGATTTTTGAAATTTATTAGCAATTAAATAACTATAAAACAACAAGGGAACATACAGCAATGCGATCTTGGGCTCCCCAGGCATCCTGACACACATCAACTCTATTAGGGCAACTCTAGAAAGAGCCCTCAAATCAAAGCTCCTACTTTTGAGTTTATGGCTTTACTTACTTTTAAGTGTCTATTTTTTTACATCAGTTCCAACGGAAGCTCTTAAATCAGGGTCCTCAAATCCATTCTATTAGACACTGGCATATGCGACCCACTCGTCATATGGTCATATCTACAATTGTTGACCCATGACAAATCTATATGTAAAAAACTTTTGGGGTTTAAGCGTTTCTACCCCTGTTATGAAGCGACATGGTGATTTTGCCCTCATTTTTTAACATTGTGATTTTAGCCATGCGATTTTCAAACGAAGTGAGACTTTGAAGTCCTCCTAACGGTGTTAACTTTTGGACAAAAGGACAACTTTGCACATGCGTTTTTACCCTTGTTTTATCTGATATTTGTATTTTTGCCCCTAATTTTTTATCAGCAATTTGACAATTTTGTTACAAAATTATACAATTCAATCAGTGGAAAACTGAATAGTTTTTAGAAAAAAATCGACAACATTCGCACTAGCACTTTAGTTCTCTATGATTTGGCAACAAATCACAACAGCGAATAAACAAGTTAACAAATCCATGGTGGCTATCGCAAATGTGCTTGACCTGGCCAGCGGCCGTGCGCCCTGTGCTATTGCTGGAGGAGGCTCGGCCGCAGCACCGTCTGCTACTGGGGAGGCAGGGTCACCACACCCTCTGCTACTGCTAGGAGAGGCATGGGACAGGAATGGGGAGGCAGGCGAGGGGGTGGAGGATCCACCTGCTAGGGAGGGTGGTAGGCGCCGCAGGCAGGGGGAGCCGCGGTGGGGCCTAGCCACATTATCATGACAGATGATGCTTATAGAGATGATAATGAGAAGAAATAAAAGAAAAAGAAGAAAGATGAGAAGAAGAGTGTGGCATTCCAAGCCACATCATCATCAAAGGGCAAAACAAAGCAAGATACATCTAGTGAAGATGATGACTCAAGCTTTGATGATATAGATGATGAGAAGATGGCTCTCTTTGTCAAGAGATTTGGCAAGTTCATGATGAAGAAGGGCTACCATGCTAGAAGAAAGAAGTCTTCATCCAAGAACAAGAAATAGTCAAGAAGGTGCTTCGAGTGTGGAAGCAAGGATCACTTGTTGCTCAATGCCCATACAATAGCGACAATAATGATGATGACAAGAAGAGCAAGAAGGACCAGAAGAAAAAGAAAGAGAAGAAGAACAAGATGTCCATCAAGAAGAAGAAGAAGGGTGGTTCATATGTGGTCACTTGGGATAGTGATGCTTCCTCAAGTAATGAAGATAGTGATGATGACAAGACCACCAAGAAGAAGGGTCATGCAAGTATTGCCATACAAGAGAAGTCTTCACTCTTCGACACTCCATTATGCTTCATGGCTAAGGCCACTAAGGTACAAACTTGTGATGATGGATGTGATGACGAACATGATAATGAAAGTGAAAGTGACAGTGATGATGAACCCACTAAAGATGAACTAATTGACATATTAGAAGATGCTAAAGAACATTTTAACATTAAGAGAAGGGAATGCAAAGACTTGTGCAAGGAGATAAAAGCCCTTAAGCAAGCCTTTGATGAGCTAAATGCATTTTATGAGAGCCCAGAGAAAGCTCATGAGAAGCTTGGTAAGGCTCACAAGAAGCTCAAAAAAGCTCATTCCTCTTTGATTAATGAGCAAAATGAGAAGGAGCATGTTGTAACATGTGACAAAAGTCTTAACATGCGATATAATTGATGAATCCTTTTATAAGTCTATCGTTGTTGCTTCTACTAACCCTTGTAGCACATCCACTTCTTCCTCATCTAGTAGTGATAGTTTCACTTGTGATGCCTCACTAATGGTTGAAAATGAGACACTCAAGGAGGAGGTAAAATAGCTCAATCACACCTTGGCTAAGGCCTATGGTGGTGACGACCATTTGCTTATGTGCTTGGGTAGCCAAATGGCATCTCTCTACAAAGAGAGATTGGGCTATATTCCTAAGAAAGGCAAGGTCGCCTTTGCTAATCAGATAACTAGTTTTGTGAGGAACAATGGCCAGTATTGCAAGAGTTGCAAGCAAGTTGGTCACATAGAGCAACAATGCATGAACAAGAACAAGAATGCCAAAGTATCCTCAATTAAGCTTGATTCTCTCTATATGCTTACCAAGAGTGCAAATGGTGTAAAGGCTAAGTTCATTGGTGCATCAAGGATGGGCTCAAAGAAGAAAGCCATATGGGTGCCAAAGGGCTTGGTTACTAACCTCCAAGGACCCAAGAAAGTGTGGATACCTAAAAAGAATTTATCTTCTTTTATAGGTCAATTATAAAGCCAGAGGAAGGCATTGGGTTCTTGATAGTGGGTGCACTCAACACATGACCAGTGATGCAAGAATGTTCAACTCAATCAACACCAATGATAGTAATGGCTATGATAGTATCACATTTGGTGACAATGGAAAAGGCAAGGTCAAAGGGCTTGGTAAGATTGCAATATCCAATGACTTGAGCATATCCAATGTGTTGCTAGTTGAGAGCTTGAACTTTGATTTGCTATCCGTGGCTCAATTGTGTGATCTCGGGTTTAAATGCATATTTGGAGTAGATGATGTAGAGATCATAAGTGTATATGGCTCTAATTTGATCTTCAAAGGCTTTAGATATGAGAATCTATACTTAGTTGATTTTAATGCTAGTGATGCTCAATTATCAACATGCTTGTTCACTAAGTCTAGTATGGGTTGGTTATGGCATAGAAGGCTTGGTCATGTTGGATTGATTAAGTATGACTTGGTTAGAGGCTTGAAAGATATTGTGTTTGAGAAGGATAAACTTTGTAGCTCTTATCAAGCCGGCAAACAAGTTGGAAACACCCATCCTAAGAAGAGCATGATGAGCGCTAGTAAGGCTTTTGAGTTATTGAAACATGGATTTGTTTGGACCAACTCAATACACAAGCATTAGTGAAAACAAATGTGGCTTTGTGATAGTGGATGACTATATAAGATACACTTGGGTATTCTTTCTAGTGGACAAGAGTGATGTGTTTGCAACTTTCAAATCATTTATCAAGGGCATTCACAATGAGTTTAAAACAACCATCAAGAGAGTTAGAAGTGACAATGGTAGTGAGTTCAAGAACACTAAAATTGATGAGTTATGTGATGAATTTAGAATTAGACATAAATTATCGGCCAAATACACTCCACAATCAAATGACCTTGTTAAGAGAAAGAATAGAACACTCATTGACATGGCAAGGTCTATGCTTAGTGAGTACAATCTGAGTTGATCTTTTTGGGCCAAAGCAATCAACACCGCTTGCTACTACATTGACCGATTGTATTATCACCCATTGAAAGAAAAGACACCATATGAGATCTTGAATGGTAGAAAGCCCAACATTGCATACTTTCGGGTCTTTGGTTGCAAATGCTATATCTTAAAGAAAGACACTAGATTGGGCAAGTTTGAGAAGAAATGTGATGAATGATTCTTACATGGATACTCAACCACAAGCAAAGCTTATAGAGTTTGGAAATTGGCAAGTGGTACTCTTGAGGAGGTACTTGATGTTGAATTTGATGAAACAAAGGGTTCCCAAGATAAGAATGAGAATCTTGATGATGTGAGAGACATTCAACTTTCAAATGCCATGAAGAACATGGATGTTGGTGAATTGAGGCCTAGACAAGTGAATGATGATGAAGATGATCAAGTGCAAGTGCTCTCTAACTTAAATGTGCAAGTTGACACTAATCAAGCAAGTTTAAGTGGCTCTGATGACAATGTGCAAGATCAACAAATAGCTAGTATATCATCTCAACCCAATAATCAAGCAAGTGCAAGCAATCAAGTTCGAATACTCCAACCAACCAATAATGTAAGAGATCATCCATTACACACTATAATTGGAGATATTTCCAGAGGTGTACAAACAAGATCAAGATTGGCTTTATTTTGTGAGCATTTTTCATTTGTATCATTCATTGAACCAAAGAAGATAGAAGAAGCATTGAGAGATGTTGATTGGGTGAATGCTATGCATGAAGAATTGAACAACTTCACAAGAAATCAAGTATGAGAATTAGTTGAAAGACCAAAGAACCATAATGTGATTGGAACCAAATGGGTCTTTAGAAACAAGCAAGATCAAGATGAGATAGTAGTAAAGAATAAAGCAAGATTGGTAGCAAAGGTTACACTCAAGTTGAAGGACTTGACTTTGGAGAAACATATGCCCTGGTTACAAGATTGGAAGCAATTAGAATCTTACTAGCCTATGCTTGTGCCCACAACATAAAGCTCTATTAAATGAATGTCAAGAGTGCATTTCTCAATGGCTACATCAATGAAGAAGTATATGTTGAGCAACCTCCCAGTTTTAAAAATGACAAGAAACCCAACCATGTGTATAAGTTGAAGAAGGCATTGTATGGCTTGAAGCAAGCACCTAGAGCATGGTATGAGAGATTGAGAGATTTCTTACTCTCTAAAGGGTTCAATATGGGAAAGGTTGACACTACTCTTTTCACTAAGAAGATTGGCCAAGACTTGTTTATGTTGCAAATCTATGTTGATGATATCATATTTGGATCAACCAATCAAGACTATTGTAAAGAATTTAGAAGAATGATGGCTAATGAATTTGAGATGTCCATGATTGGAGAGTTGAGTTACTTCCTTGGTCTTCAAATCAAGCGATTGAAGAATAGTATATTTGTAAGTCAATGCAAGTACATCAAAGACATGCTCAAGAAGTTTAGCATGATTGATAGCAAAGCCATTAGTACACCAATGGGAATAAATGGTAATTTGGATAGTGATGCAAGTGGCAACATGGTGGATCAAAAGTTATATCGGTCTATGAATGGAAGCCTACTCTATGTGACCGTATCAAGGCCGGATGTCATGTTTAGTGTATGCATGTGTGCAAGATTTCAAGCCTCACCAAGAGAAAGTCATTTGAAGGCTACAAAGAGAATATTGAGATAGTTGAAGCATACACAAAATGTTGGTTTGTGGTATCCCAAAGGAGCAAAGTTTGAGCTAATTGGATATTCTGATTTGGATTATGTGGGATGCAAAGTTGAGAGAAGAAGCGCATCAGGCACATGTCAACTATTGGGAAGATCACTTGTTTCATGGTCATCAAAGAAGCAAAATTGTGTAGCATTATCAACCGCCAAAGCCAAATACATAGCTGTTGGTAGTTGTTGTGCACAAATTCTTTGGATGAAGGCCACATTGAATGACTTTAGAATCAAGTTCAAGAATGTGCCATTGCTATGTGATAATGAGAGTGCCATTAAGCTCACCAACAATCCGGTTCAACATGCAAGAACAAAACACATTGATGTCCGCCACCATTTTATTAGAGATCATCAGCAAAAAGAGGACATTTGCATTGAGAGTGTGGACATCGAAGATCAACTTGCCGATATATTCACCAAGCCATTGGATGAGAAAATGTTTTGCAAGCTAACAAATGAGTTGAACATATTGGATTTTCTCAAATATGTGTTGATGCACCCCCCACTAATATGACATGCCTCTCCTTCGAGCTACCAAGGTAAAAGTTATTTGGAATGGCATACATCCTTTGCTAAGGACATGCTTAGTGCATCTAGTCATTCCTCATGTCTTATAGGCTCATTCATGAAAATCTAATGAATTTGATGCTTGTGGTACCACTATTGCTTCTATGTTTGACTTGATCTAGTGGTAGCATATGATATGTTTGTGGGCTTTGTGAACCTAGTGTTTGATCTAAAAAATGAGCTATAAGTGTTTAACTCAACATGGTACAAGATAACCCTTATTGGAGGTGTGAAGAAGCTTGTCCTTGGATTAAACCGAGTTAAATATCTTAGGCAAGTATTCTAAATTGAACCAAATTTGACAAAATGATTCTCACCCCATTGATTGACATTGATAATCTTAAACTATCTAAAATTAAACCTTTGTGGTCATTGATGACAAAGGGGGAGACTTTGACATAGGGGGAGAAATATAACAAAGTAAGGGGATCAATTAAAATTTGAGCACACAAGTAGGGGGAGCAAGCTCATAAACTTGTATGATGCATTTGAATGTGTATTCTCATATGCTTTCTTGCATTTGTCAAGTTTAAATTCAATTGACATGCTTGTGTGGTGTATGCTAGTTGTAGGTTTGAATGATGAAATGACAAACTAGTATGCATAGGTGATAGTTAGATATGCCTTGCTTTATTTTCACAAGAAATACTAAAACCTTGCTTCTAATATTGATCTCACGAGGTATCTAGTTCTTGTTGTTGCAAGTGATATCTAATTAGCAATGGTGCTAAGGATGGTATATTTGGTGCACTCTGATTGGTATCATGCTTCAAAGGTCCATCTCTTATACCTTAGCATCATTTGGTAGACATTGACTTCTACATTTTCTATTCAAGCATATGTGCAACCTTCAATCCAAACTCTTAGCACATATGTAGGGGGAGCAATGCTACTAATTCGGGTCCATGAAACTTGTCCATATTCTTTTATACATGGTAAATATGCTTGGGCAAGCAACATGGATTTAAAATTATTTCAATTCATATCTTTGTGTAAGGGCTATCATCAATTACCAAAAAGAGGGAGATTGAAAGCTCTAGTTTGGTTTTGGTGAATTGATGAAACCCTAGCTACTAACCTATGTGCTCTAAGTGTATGTGAGATAGGTTGCTAGACATTCCAAGTGGTGGAGCAAATGGATGAAGATCATGGTGGTAATGGCCATGGTGATCAAGTGCTTGGCATTGAAAAGAAGAAAGAGAAAAACAAAAAGCTCAAAGCAAAGGTATAGGTGGTAGGAGCTTTTTGGTTTGGTGATCGAGACACTTAGCAAGTGAGATCACATTTAGGATTAATAGTCGTACTATTAAGAGGGGTGAAACTCGTATCGAAATACAATTATCAAAGTGCCACTAGATGCTCTAACTCATTGCATATGCATTTAGGATCTAGTGGAGTGCTAACACCCTTGAAAATGTTTGTGAAAATATGCTAACACACGTGCACAAGGTGGTACACTTGGTGGTTGGCACACTTGAGCAAGGGTGGAGAAGTTGGTGAAGTGAAGGATGTGATTGTCATTGTGAAACAGTGACTAGACGTTGGACCTACGCGTTTGGTCACATTGAAACGTGAACTAACTCAGAGCAGAACAGTGACCAGACGCCGTGTGTTCACTGTTCATCGTCCGATCAAGTGACACGTGGTGGCAATTGCTTTTGAACTTTGGCGCACAAAGAGGAGGAGAAGGAGCGAACGCTGACGTGCGTCTGGTCGAGAAGGACCTGTCGCGTCAGGTCACGAGAAGGGCGCTCGGGGAGCTCTCTAGAAGTGATCGGACGCCACGTGGTGGCGCGTATGGTCACTCCCCTCGGCGCGTCAGGTCTTGGCGGTGGCTAAGCAAGCGCATGCACGAGCGAACGCAGGGCAGCTGCGTCAGGTCGCATCGCCACACGTCAGGTCATCACTCGATCTCGGGGGGTTCGTTTGATCGTTGGCGATCGACATACGCGGTTAAACCGTAGGGGCACGTGGCGCTCATCGGGCAACCGACGCTGGAGGCGTGCATTCGGTCACTACTGACCGGCGTGTCCGGTCACCCGAGTGAGGCTGCAGTGACAACTCTCTATTTCGTGAGGGCATCTATTCAAGCCCCATGGCCGGCTCAAGCCTACTCCGTTTTGTGTGTGCACGTGCCTCCTAGATGACTCACCAGTACCTTAAGATGACTCACCCGTGCCTGCTCCGTTGTCGCGCACACGCCTGGACCGCCCGCGTCCATTTCGTTTCTTGCGCGCGCATGGGACCACCCGTGCCCTGCTCTGTCCGACGCGTGAACGTGGGAATCCACAAGCCCCGCCTACGGATGCGCACCGCCTCAGTCCTGTCAGCCATCTAAGAGTATATGCTTTATTAAACACTTGCAACATGAAACACTTGCTGCAACATACATCTGAAACAACTTGAAACATTTGAAACATACACATGCAACATATGTGTAAAGCCGCTGCAACATATGCAATATCTAGACAAAACACTTGCAACATACATCTAAAGCGGATGAAACATTTTGAACAGACACTTTGTAATATACGTGTATAGCCTCCTCGCAAAAAAAATATGTATATAACCATTGCAATATTTGCAACATTTAGATCTACTTTTGCAACATCCATATGAAACACATGCATGCAATATACCTCTGAAACACTTGAAACATACGTTGCAAACATACACTTTCAGCATAAACATCTCCTTGTTCCTTGGGCAAATCCAGACGAGCGGCACGGCGAACTGCCATAGTGGCGGCAGGCGCAGCAAATGGATGGAAGCACCCGTGGTAGGCCGGACGAGCCCCGGCGGGCGGCGTGGTGGAGGTGGCCGTGGCAGGCGGACAGAGGTGCCCACGGTGCGGTGGAGGAGGCCGCGACAGGCGGATGGAGACAGCCATGACGAGGATGGGGTAGGGCACGGTAGCGATGATGATGTAGAGGGCGGGTGGGGGCTGAAGTAGGAAGCTTGGTTCGGAGGGGATATGTGGCGACTTGGATTTTGTGGCACCCAACACAAATGGACACCGTGACGGGAGGTGGAGGGGTGGACGACGCGGCGAACACCGTGATGGGCGGAGTGGGGAAATTATCGGTCGTAGAAATGGGGGAGTACGTAGGGAAGCAGGTCAGTTGCCTATTGGGCCAGTCCGCTGCGTAGGCCCGAGAAGACAACGTTCAGATGCATAGATGGCCTAGAGGAAGCATTATCATATATACTAATATCTATGAGTTCCCCTAAAAAAACTAATATCTATAAGTAAACTGAGTGCGGCTTAATTAGTTAGGTATTTTATGGTGAAATCTGCTCACCTAGCTTCAATTCCTTAACTTGACATGAGTGCTGGCATTTTCATGATAGGCGATGTACCGTTAATATTGAGACACCTATGGTGACTTTATAAATCTTGAGATTTGCTGATCTAGCTCAGTTCTTTTGAGGTGCTAATAAGAATAAGGTGAGCATCTGTGTCTATACTTGATTTCAAAAATATATTAATATCTACTTCAATTGTTTCAAATTATAAGTTGTTTTGGCTTATATATATATATATATATATATATATATATATATATATATATATATATATATATATATATATATATATATATATATACTTTTGCTATATATCTAGACATAACCTATATCTAGATGCATAACAAAAGCTATGTATCTAGAAAATGCAAAACAACTTATAATTTAGGATGGAGGTAGTATACTATGATTAAACAAATCAGTACTAAGATATATTTCAGTAAGAATTTAATAATGAAACTTATTTTATTGTGTACATCTTGATCAATGTTAAAAAAGATTTACATAGGACAAAGATGAAGTGAATTATAATTTGGATTGATGGGAGTAATGAATTGGACAGGAATTGTCCAAGAAATACGAAAACACTTAATTTCTTTTAGGAACAAGAGGGGCTGAGGTCCCTTCCGGGAATGAATTGAAACAACGAACAAGGGTACAAATGAGCAAAAAAACAAGCTTAAGAAACAAAAAATGAAACAGAAAAACTAAGCAAGATTACACAAGTTCTCTAGCCTTGTAGCAATCAGAGGCTAATAGTGCTTTTTCCCCTAAGAATAACTAGAGGAAAGACGGACTTGAAGATGAACTTGTAGCAAGAGAGAAAGAAAGCTTCTCCTCAGAAGAAGTTGTTTCTAACCGACCAAACAATGCTCCAACATAATAAAATGATCTCCGGAAAGAAAGGTATTGAGAGCTGAACCTTGAGCCTTTCCAAAACTACAAAGGGTGTGTAGTCTAAGGATACCTGTAGGCTTAATAACCAGTTCCAATAGTCTGAGAAAGGGCAGCCAAGGAAGAGGTGTTTCACGGTTTCATCACACTGAGAGTTATAGAGGACATAGCGATGGTAAGGAGGAAAGGACATGTTCTTCCTTCTATAAGAGGTCCCTTGTGCTAAGCTTTGTCGTGGAGAAGCAGCTAGAAAAAAATGTGTCTGTATTGGCATGAAGACTTCCAAACACATTTTGAAAGCAGGAAGGACAAGTCGGTAGCCTGAAAGATACTTGTAGGCCTTAGAAGAAGAGAAAAATCCATTTTGTCAGATATAGGAACAAGAATCCACTTGAACTACAGGAGAGAAATTATTTAGGAAAGATTTTGTAACTCCTCCGACACCACAAAAGCACAAGATGTCGCTAAATGTGCCTTGTCTCATGTTCTTTAATATTTTAAATCACCATGTCCAAACTCCGAATATAAGAAAAGGAGATACCAAACAGAAACTTGGACACGGAGAGGATCACAACAAGTGATGCTAGATCATCGCTGCCTCTCTGTTTCCTCGTTGTTCGTCCATGGGAAAACCTCAAGAGAGGATCCCTAACCTTTTATCTTGCTTATTATCTAAGGTTTTAGGCAAGCTTAAGTATTTGGATTCAAACACGGTACATATTTTTAAATATTCAGATTCATGTATAGATTACCCATATAGTATTTAAACTCTTTTAGAGCAGATGGATATCGGAAAATATCCATCCCACTTTCATCCCTAACAAAGGGAGCTAGCCGAGATGGTTATTGTGTGAGCAAGTGGAGAAGTAGACTGTGCCTAAGCTGTTATTATTATTAGCTTCAAAGCTAGTCACGCCGTTCTAAAATGAACTAAGTCTATTGAAAAATAATGAAAAATAACATCTTCAAAGCTGTTATTAGGGCATTCCCAACGGTGTTCAAATTGTTGGACGTGATGGAATTCTATTGGGTGCTGAGGAGAGAGAATATCTAGCTAGTGTTGGACTGACCGCACTGCGGTCCTGTAAACGATCCTGCAGGATCATATAGCGGATGAAACCGCTGCACTGCGGTACGCTAACGCGTCCGCTATCGAAGAGGAGAGCTGCTCATCCACCAAATATAGCGCCCTCCAGGACATCCGCTATCGGCCTGCAGCCCCACCACGCGGGAGGAGAAAGGGCCTGTGGGAGAGAGAGGAGAGGTGACGGCGGGCCCCACTTTTTCAAATACCTAAAAAATATTCTCACAAACCAAAAAAAATAAATTGAATTCCGATTGCACCATTAAATTTGTTTTAATAAATCCTTCAAAACAAGATCTCACATGGATACATTTAGATAAAGTATATAGAGGATGACAAGTGGGGGTCGCTGTTGGGAGTTAATATAGAGTATGAGATATAGAGAATAGATGAGTGCAGAACAAAGTGATATAGAGGAGAAAATCTTGATGACCAGAACAAAATATTTTTTTTAGAGGACGGATATAGAAGACGATGAGTACGGATAGCCTTATCAGACTCGCTAGTCTCGCACATAGTCCCAGATGGCTGCCTCTCTCAGCTCCCACCATCTGCGTAACTGTGCTACACACTTCTCTACTATTTTATTGTTTTTAGTTTTGAAATCGATTGGCGATTTAGTTCTGCTATTGGGGACGCCCTTAGCTTCAAAGCTAGTCGCTCCGTTCGAGCGGTCCTGATCATAGAGCCTTGGCAATGGCTCGAGGGAGCAATGGTCTAGTAGTACTCTTTTTGTCGCAACGTTGGTTTAGAAATTATCGGTGGTCCTCCTCAGGGCACGGGCAATGGTTAGAGCGAGTTGCTAGCTCTAAGATAACTTCTCTAATAGTGCTAACTTTTAGCATATATGTTTTAATATAGATAGCTCTATGTTTTTTTTTTATTTTTAACACTTTTTAAAAACTATTTTTAATTTTAGCACCGAAAGTTTTTTTTATATCTAACACTTTTGGCCGCTCCCCACGCGAGGGAGCGACATTTCAAGTTTACCGCTCTCCACGTGGAGGAGCGGCAACACTGCTGAGGTGGCGGTGGCGAACAGGTGGCAGGGGGCTGCCGCTCCCCCTGGAGGAGCGGCAAGGCTGCCACTCCCCAGACCAGGGAGCGGCAAGACAGCCGCTCCTCCAGGGGGGAGCGGTAGCCTCCTGCCACCTGTTCGCCACTGCCACCTCAGCAGCGTTGCCGCTCCTCAGATCAAGGAGCGGCAGACGTAGGACGTCTTTTATTCTCTTCTCCTCTTGAGCTGTGGTCATTCGTCGTTTCGGCGCCGCGCCCCCTCCTCCCCCTCTCGGCCATCACACAAGTTATTTCCTTGTTTAGTTGTAGTTCAAATGTCGGGCGGAAGTTCGTCGAGCAGAGGTAGAGGAAAGGGAGTGAGGAAGAGACATCCGATTATGTGGGAGGGTTCTCTTGGTCCTAATTCTTTTGAGGAACCTATAGAACAATTTTCTTTGGAGAGAAAGAGTGACTTTATCCGTGAGAGACCTCTTAGATCATATGACAACCGCACGGAAGGTTGGCCAAAATGTCGCCACGGTGAAGATTGTGTCGTGCAAATATACAACGACTGTGACGATGGAGGCCGTCGTTTCTTCAGATGCCCGCGAGGATTTGTATTTCCTTTTAACTCTCATTTTTCCATATTTGCATTTGGTTTGTAGAAGTACTTATTGGCATATGCATTTTCAAGATTCAAGCTGCCCAGATAACTGCGGGTTCACTCGATGGGTCGATCCTCCTCCTATCTATCCCCATCAACAATACATCACATATCTATAGGGACGCATCTTTGATCTAGAATATGGCCCTGGAAGTGGTAACAGGGACATGTCGGAGGACGACAGCATCAACGATGCAGAGGAGCCACTATGCAACAATCCATACTGCCAGTGCCCATACCATAAGAAGCACGGGCCTCTTTCTCCGCCGCCACCACCACCGCCACCGCCACCGCCGCCGTCAATGGGGGGTTACTATAGGGAAGGCGCAACTCGGTTCAATATGTGGTACCATTATTAGGCATGCTAGGTTTAGTTTGCAACATGCCATTGTTTAGTTCGTTAATATAAGTGTTTGAGTTTGAACTATGTTTACGTTGGAGCAAATGGTAGTGAAACTATTGAACCTTGTAATAAGTGTGTACCATGTGCCTACTGTTTCCTTCGATCGTGCAAGTGTTTTATTTCCAACATATGACTTTCCAACATGTCCTAGTATTATAAAGAAGTACATGTGGTCGAGGTTACCAATCAAAGCACGGAGCAGCAGGAAACATAGCCCCCAGGCACGGAGCGGTAGAGTTGTTGCCCCCCCCAGCCAGGGAACGGCAGATATAAAACACTGTCAAACGTCGTCGAACGCTCCAGTGAGCTTGAAAAGTAGAATGTAAGCACATTACAAGTTCACTGGAACACATAAAACATCATATTACAAGCTTAAATCCATTAGTTCGAAATACATGTAGTTGCAAATTATTTCGACACACTATTAGGACACATAAGTTCAACAAATGACTTGGGTGATGTTCTCCCACAACTGCCTGTACATCCATGCTAGGACCGCGCTGCCCCAACTAAACAGGGCGATGTTCTCCCACGGTTGACGTAGTATGTCCAGAAAGATCCAGCTGATGACGTTGCCCGACGCGTCAGGGAATAAGAATGTACCAAGGAAGTGTCACAGCCACACCCGAGCGTACGTCTCCACGGTACCCGGCCCAGCATGTGGGTCGAGGTTATCGAAGCGCCCTATGAGCCACTATGACGTGACACCGGAAGTTTTCCTGAAATTTGCAGAGACAATTAGAGCCATCAATTTTAAACAAAGACTGCAATGAAATCATTTGGAAGCAATTAAGTAGCTTACTTATACTTCTTAGTTTCCTCGTTGTCATCTGGGTAGTGGCCACAGAACTCGTACACCTTCTGCCTCCAACCGTCGCTGTCCACTACGTCAGTCACACAACTGCCACCAATACGAAGGCAAAGTATTGCCTTCACATCCTCCAGGGTCACGGACATCTCGCCGCAAGGAAGGTGGAAAGTGTGGGTCTCTGGCCTCCACCTGTGTTACGAAAAAAGGTTACATACTTCAAATATTATTCTATAACACCTGTGTTAGGGGAAAAATAAGTTACCTGTCCACAGTTGCACTAAGAAGTGCGGGGTTCAGGGGCGGAAGACCTTCCTGGACCACGCGGACAAGCTCGAGGAAACCGGCACACCGTATGTACGGCGCGTAACGCTCGTCCCACCTGAGCTGCCGGGTGTGTGTGCGCGGCTTCAGAAGAGGCATCTGCTTGTCCATAGACCCGTACTCCATGTGAGCAGCCCATTGGTCCTTGTCGTAGTCGTAGTCAAGGAGGGGGTACTGCGGGTGCGACATCAGAGGGGGAGCTTCCTGCATCCTGTTTCAGATTAGAAAAAAGAGTTAGTGCAAACGATATTACAAACTGAACAAAACATATGTTAGAATAAAACATAACGGTACAAATAAGAACAGGTATACTAGGTTATCTTAACAAACTAATATGGACAGACCTGTTGTCCAGGTCTTCTATGCCTGCTAGCCTTGTGACATGGTTGCTTGCAAACCGAGCACAAATTCCTCTCACATGTCTTGTTGAAGTCTCCCCCTCCATACATGTCATCGCCATACCCTTTCATAGCATCCATATCCCCCTTGAGACGCTTCTTCTTCCTTCTGCCCTTGCCCAACTTCTGCAGGGCCGGATTGGGCGCGTAGTCAGGTCCATGATATGAGGGCCACTGTGACGGGTCGAGGTAAGGCTCGAAGCTCTTCTCCCATACCCGAACGGTGTTTGAACGGAGGTACAAAGGAGACATATATGGCAAAGCCAAGTAGTCATATCCGCGCATCCTGCAGGCCGTGATCATGTGAGAGCAAGAGGCATGCATGATCTGAGGGACGTTACAACTGCACTCAACTTTGTCTAAATCGACACTGTAGTTCCTCCCACCGTAACGCTCTCCGCCCATGCTTGTGCCACCCAACCCCCATACACTATATATATGCCTGTGAGGTCCATATGGCTCACCAATGTGTGTGGCAAAATCACCTAATCTAATGTCCTCCCAAGAGTACTCGCCTTCCATTAGACCCTAAGTACCCAAGGGAGAACGCTAAACTATGTGATTCCGTCGAGCACACCGCGAGGGAGAACTCGAAGATCCACATTTTTACATCAGGATCACAAATAAGAGAGTAAAGCTTATATCCTCCTTACCATTTCTTACATCCATCTTTAGTACGACAACAGAGTAATTCGTTATGTAATTATAACAGCGGAATAGAAACATTATCAGAGTTTAGCGGAAATAAAACCATTTAATAACAAGTTAAACATTAACATGAAGAACGTTCATATGCATGAAATGATAACAAGTTAATAGTATTTTCCTTGCAAAACTTTTGGTGAGAGTTTCACAAATAAACTCTACTCTGCATCGCAAAGGAAATCCTCGCTGAGCCCACCAGGAGGTTTCCACGCACAAGTGTCAGCTTATCAGCACCTGCCACCTGCAACAGGGTAGAACAAACCTTGAGTACTCAATTGTACTCCGCAAGACTTACCTATCAGGAGGAAAGAAAAGACTCCAAGGATTATGCAAGGCTTTCTGGCTTGTGGGTTTCTTATTTGCAAGAAGCAGCGCTAAGGGTGTGTCCTTAATTTTTTATTTTTTAATAGCCGTATTTTATTTCTTATCCAACCTTCTATGTAAGCACCTAGTCTATAATCAAGCAGGGTTGAGCAACAGAAACCATTTCTTCATCTCTCAACTGTCAGTTCTTACTATGATGCTAGAGCGTAGTCAAGCTGTACCGTCACGCAGAAACGGCGATTCGCGAATCAATATGCCCAGCTGGGTGCCCCAAAAACACACGCATTGCTTGTACCCCGGGCACAAGCAAGACCAACCCGTTCCACTCCTGTCAAGGGGTCCAGGTCCCCGTCCAAGCTCAGACTCTAAGCCCCCAACACTACAGGCCCGACCTTAGTATGGTGCTTAGACCTCCTCAACCCAATATGTATAACCACCCTTAAAAGCCGGTCCGAAAAGAGCCAGAACCCATGATATGAGAGAAACAAGTCTTTTCGTTCCCATAAGCAAGTATATGCTCGGGACAATAAATCTGTGACTTGACCAGGGTCCATGCAACGAAGGGTCCTTAATTGACACAGGCGGAACAAATGCAACCAGAGCCCTGCTCTGCTGCCCAACCAGGTCCAAGTCCATCCAACCCGTTCCGCCCGGTCTCCAATTATCCTTATACATTTAGATTTCATGTGATAGTAACATGGCAATAGTAACAATATTATAATTCCTATCTCTCGTGAGTGACCGAAAATCACTCGACTTCTACCGGATTCCTGTAGCATAGCAATCTACACGATTCTGACATGCTAGTAAGACTCATGGGATCAGGATATTTATATGCAAGTGGGTTTCATTCAACTCCTTTAAACTTAATGCACAAGCATAAAATAAAGTGCAGAATAATAGGGGTTATGCACTGGGGCTTGCCTGGGTAAAGATTTAACCAAAAGTTAGCGTTTCATCATGATGACACAATCATCAAGGCGTCATCTTTTTGCTGCCTCCGGGTGACTCCACGATCCAACATCGGTGTTCCTACACGATATACGTGGATGCATGGAAAGTAAATAGACACGACAGTCGCAATTTAGAATACAATTTCGTCTCTCAAGCTAACGAACTAGCGTAGAGACTAACGTACTAAGCCACGTATCCTTGCTACCAGCCACGCACTATTTTCCGACAACCTTTTAGTTATGAAGCCCCGGTTGTTGTTTTAGCATATTTCCGCTTAAACACATGTATTCAAATTAGGATTTACCGGCTACCCTAACAAACCTATTATTATGGAGTTATCGAAACTGCAGTGAGTGGGTAATAATATTATAAAGCTACTAAAAAATTTTTGAGGCTAGCACTATCATTGAATCACCACAGAAATTACTACAAGTTCACATTTAATAATTTTAAGCATCTCACAATAATTAGAACAAGCCTAGAAATATTATGAAACTGCATTAACTAATTACACCCTTAGATAGACTACGATTTTAGGACTCTAACGAAATTGGTTCCATAATTTTTGGACTCCTACAAAATCCTATTTTAATTCTACGAGTTTTACACTAGAACTAAATTAGGAAATACTTTAGAAGCTTAAGGACCGGCGGTAGCCAAAACGGCCTAGAGGCCTAGCGAGCGCGGCAGCGCGCGAAGTAGGCCGACCCAGAAAGCGGCCCACGCGGGCGCAACCACACACGACCAGATGGCCCAGCCCCGGCCCAAGGCGGGGCGCGACCGCACGCGACGCCGCCAGTCCTGAAGGCCCGTCCCGCACAGCGCTCAGGAAACTTTTGAAAAGAAGCCCTCCACTTCTAACCAAAACAACCCGCGGTCCAATCCTATTTTCCCTGCTCATAGAAGCTCTCACTTAACCCCTGGGACTTACTTGAATTTCAAGCACGGGGTCCTTGGCAATGGCGCGCGCGATGACGCAGCGCCCGCCGGCACTGCGCAGCAACCCCAGCCACCAGAGCGACACGCCGGCCAGAAAGGCAGGCCGACAAGCACTGCGGATTCAAGCCGCAAACCTAGGAGTTGATTGAAGGCTACACGGTGGATCCTATCGTGCTTCCCACGCTGGCAGCCAAACACCACGGCGGCACGCCCGTTCTGGTGATCCTAGGGGCTAGCGACGCGGTAACGGTCGCGAGTGAGCCGAAGTAGCTTACCACAGAGACAGCCGTGCAGCCAGTTGGGGGCGAAGGAAGGCCAAGGTGGCCTGCCCACGTGTGAGGCGATGAGGGCGGCGGTGCTCTGGCGGACACCGACGTGTCAGCTTGCAACCGGTGGCATCTCAGATGAAGATAAGGCAAGCACCGACACAAGAGCATCACGGTTAGTCTACGCCCAGCTTGAATTGAACAGAGGTCAAGCGCAGCGACTTACCCACGAACGGGCCTAGCTGAGGCGGCGAGATGACCAGCGGCGAGCCGAACGCCAAAATAGCACAGCGTAGGGCTCAAACGAGGCTCGATGAGGGTGGGGCGGTTGTCTAACTCCCTACGCTACACACTGACGCAAGGAATTGGATGGTGAAGTTTGGGCCAAACGGATCACGGGCGGAGGCAGGGTGCTCTGCCATGGTCGCATCGCTGAGAGTTTCCCGAACGAGTCCGTGCAGTTAAAGCGAGGCGACTTCGTCATGAAGTGGTAACACGCGGACGTGCTCGCAGATGACCCGTCAGGGGAGGCTTGGCGCGACGTGCACAAAAAGACACGGTCAACCCCGAGCAGTGCCCTCCACTGGCGGCAAGCGGAACACGCAGGGAAGGGCAGCACGCAAGACTCGTGATGGATGCAGCTGCATCGGTGGCAATTAAGAGGACAGCGGAACACAACACATCGGCAGCAGAGCGCGGCACACTGCGTGCCTCCGCATGTTGTGGCGTGTGGGCAGCACGACAGCTGCACTACGGGACAGCAGAGACAGTCCCCGCGCAGTGCTGGCACGCGCACGCAGCGATGGAGCTCCCGACAGCAGGGCAACGGCGTGTGCGGCAACGAGGCAGCGCGGCAGTCACCCGCGAGGACACGACATCTCAGCGCAGGCGGACGTCTAGGCTAGGCGTGCAACAGGCTGCAGCAAAGGCCGGCCTGTAGAGCGGCGGCCACGGCCACCGAGCGAGCCAGGCCCAGCAGCACGCGCGCGCGCGGTGACCGCACCCAGAGCCCGAAAGGCCAAACACCGAAGCAAATACGACTTCTAAAGCATGCCAAACTAATTACCGGCTCAAACAAGTTATACCCCTATGCCAAAACCGAAAGTCAATACTTCCAAGTATCTAGTGGAGCAAACCCCAAGGCCAACGAGTGATCCGAGAGGGAGAAACAAGGGTGCCAACGCAAGTTTGCCATGCCGCGCCTAGAGTGCGAACCAGGCACCAAAACGCGACACACAAAGCGTTCTAGGGTTTTTAGACAATTTTTAACGGGTTAACGCTACGCCCAACTCAGCTGTAACTTACACCACGCTCAAGTGCTAAGTTAGAAGCAACCAATTAAGCAATTGACGCGGTGGTAGTGCTTAGGCATCTAGGGTTGGAATTAAACCTCAAAAAGGCACCGCCCACACTTCTTCCGATCACAGACGATATCTAGATTTTGGTAAACTTGAAGTTCGAATTCGATTTTTGAGTTTGCAATTTACTATTTAACCATATTTATTTTTCCAACATAAGTGTCACATTTTTATCTACCCAACTTACACTTCAATTTTATTTAAACGCCACATGCAAGTTGCATTTCACTTCTGTTTACAAAATTATTTTTCACGCCAACGATTAAACTTCTGGTGACTTTTAAAATCCTAAAAAAATTGAGGAACTCGTTTAGGTAAATTCTCTCTGGCCTTAACCTCGCGGCTAAGTACGCTCGTAACACCAGGGTTGTTACAACCAACCCCCCTTAAAAGAATCTCGTCCCAAGATTCGAAGCAAGAATCAGAAAAGGGGAAACACGATTTCACTTCTTAGCAGAGGTTACAATAGGAGATTACACGACCTTGAAACTAAAGCACTCAGGGATCTAGAGGCATCACGGCTAAGAACAACTGATACAACTCATAGCCTCTCTAGAAATTGACGAAGACGTGGACAGTGGAAGAGCAAAAGAAAACGATTATCCAGAACATGGCGTATGCCTAGCAGATCCAGAAACAAGAGACTGAGAACTCGAACATCGCGAACCCTCAAACCTAACTAACCCGAGTTGAACTTGAACTCCTTCAGCAAAAACTAGATCCCTTCTTCTTGAGTTACGCCATCCCTCAGGCTGGTGACCCTAGATCTACGAGCAACGGCTGGATCTCAAAGCTTGACCTTCAACTACTTCCTTCCCCATGGCTCCTGAGCTTCTCCCACCTGAGCACAGACGGAGAGGATCGATTCTATGAGCTCTACTTCAGATCTGGAGGTGGGATGGAGGAGAGGCAAGCAAGGTGGCATTTATAGCTTGGTGGACAGAGGTGGTGGCGCTGCGCACCAGAAACAGAGGCGGCATGGAGGGGAATCACCAGTGGGACACGAGGTGGGGAACAACATCGCCATGGTGCGCTCCCAGTGCGAGCTTGAGTGGGGGGAAAGAGAAAGGAGGGGGTCTAGTACCTGGACGAGGGCGAAAATCAAGAGCCAACACGAGTGCTAGGAAAAGAGGAGCGTGCAGTGCAAAGGGCGAGGCGAGTGCGGCACCATGCCGCGGCCATGCGAGCATGGCACACGTAGGCCCCGCCACCGACGGCGTCCGTAGAACACGCAGTGACAGTGACCTGGCAAGTGTAGCACGGTCACCGGGCACAGGGGCAACATCCCATCGGTGTTCCAATTACTCCAGACTACAAGAGGACTAACTTTTCCTTATCGCTCTTCTCTTTCTTATTTTTCCATGGGATCCAACTCACACTAGCCCTTTATATAGGCTGAGATTGCAACATACATGCTTCTTCCAAAACCCCGCCATCTCAGTCGCAATTGTGAGAGCACTACTCCATCAACCCATTGTGGATTTCTGGTTAGAACACAAGGATATTTTTACCAAGGAGAATGTTTATAGCAAGGGCAGTACTGCGGTGTAACTTGGTAAAAGTGCTTGGTCAACAACCTCGATACCAGCGCGTGCCAAGCGGCACAACCATGTGGTCGTGATCCACAGGTGGCCCTCGGTTCCGTCGTGGCACCATAAGCTATTAACCAGGCAACTATTACCAGCTTACTTGCAGTAAAAGTAGTGGGGTCATAGACCACAGAATTACAAAAGAATTGCAAAGAATTTCATGCAACAAGGGTTCCTTTTTCAAACAAGGAACAAGGAAAATAAATCCCAAGGCGGATTTAAATCAAGGGGATTCAAGTGTTCTACTGGGACATCCATAATTAGTTGATACAGTGTCCTCTGTCATTCAAACGTGGCTAATCTGCTGTATATAAAATTGTTCCTATTGCAACCTGCTTGTAGTCATCTCAAGAACCCTAAGCACGTCTATCACGGCCGAAAGGCAACTTGACGTAATCAACACAACAGATAAGCAAACACTCATTCCAATGGTCGTACAGGGTGCAACATACAAGCACTCACTCTCTCATACTCGACACATCACTTGCATCCTATGACCAAATGACCTTAACGACTACGGACGAAGGACAAGGGAAAGGTTACAACACTAGAGGACAGTGATGAAAAACACTACCAACTACGGTTACATCTCCCCTAGGACGACTAATCCACTTCGTCGGTGCGAACGACTTCATTCCTGGGCTCTTGGTGCTCTTCTGCTGCACTGGGCTGCGGATCCGCTTCTTCTCCTGGCAGCAATTGGGTGAGGGGAAAGAAAGGCTCTAACTCTGAGGCTTCCGTGGGCAGAGGTGCTGGCGGTACAGCAACACCAGTCCTCCTTCTCTCCAGCGGATGGACAGAGATCCCCTCTAAGATTAAGGGTTCCTGCCTTTCCGTGGCTAGCGTCCTACGCTTGGCCCTTGTGGCAAGATAGGCGTCCTCTAGCTCCTAGGCATGTTGGTCTTGGTCCACCTTGACAGCTTCCGCCATGGTAGCCTCTCGATTCTCAGCGGCTGCTAGGCTGGCTTGAGCTTCAGCAAGCTACACTTTGAGCATCCTGGAGAATATCTTGGCTTCCTCAGCATGGCGGAGACACTCTCTCAGCTCCGAGGCCTACCGATCGTACTACTCATCCAAGGCCAGCAAGTACGAGGTCAGGTGCACCAAGGTCGGGTTGTCCTCTTGCACGTCTGGACCTTGCAAAGCCTCCATGCGAGCCCTCCATACTAGCCGATTCTTGTCCCAAGGAGGAAAGAACCTCATGGGGGTATGAGCAATGGGCCCTTCATAGATCTGGTAGAGATGTCGCAGGGCTTTGCGGGCTGCAACTTGGTAGGTGTCGCCGAAGCGAACCCCGGTTGCGGTCACATTCCAGGCTTCAGTGACATCGGGAAACTCCTCACTCTTGCCAATGTAGACGGTGACCTTGCATCGTTCCGTGCCATGCTTAATGTACTCACGACCCTCATACTCGGGACGCTCCCGAATGCCGAGTCTTTGCAGGTTGGCATACAGGATTTTTGGAAAACCCTCGGTATTCAGGCAGTAGCTGCTAACCCAAACTCCTGCCATCCTTGGTGGGTGGTGGTTACAAGGAAGGCTTGAAGAGAAGTTGGCTCAAGGGAGAGGGGCTAAGTGAGTTGGGACGCACCGAATGATGGTTCTAAACGGCTAGGCCTGCCCTCAAATAAGGCAGAGCGGCCAGTGGTTCTGTCGCAGTCCACCCGTGAACCATGCACGGGGCCAGTAAAAGTGAATAGCAAAATCTTCACACGCACATGACGAGCGGTGACCCAGGTCATAAAGAGTTAGTACGACTGTAAGGCAGAGGTTCGACAAGAGCACAGAAGGGGTACGACAACGTATGGGCCAGGCAGGCGTGAACCAACAGGCGTGCACGACGCGTGAGACTACAGTACCCTCGTGGCTACTCGGACCAAGACTGGTCGACCTCAACAACTATTGCACGACAGGGTATGCATGAATGCACGTCCTATCTATCCTCACACTGTTACCGACATATAGGGCAACCATTCTCAGAGTTTTGGCACATCATGCTCTCCCTGAAGCTAGTCGATGCTAGTGAACTAGTCTCGGGGTTAGGGTACCTGCAGAAAACCTAATTAAGCCTAACTAGGTCAGCAGAGTGCCATCTATCCTGAATACATAACCATAGTAATAGGGCATACTTATTTAACTTCGCATGCAAACGCCCTAACTTTTTTAAAAGAATTTGTTGTCAAATTTTAATTTAGAAAGGGTTTTAAAAGCTTTATTGTCTCATTTATGCTCTAATACCACCTGTGGTAGAATCGCCTAATCTAATGCCCTCCCAAGAGTACTCACCTTCCATTAGACCCTAAGTACCCAAGGGAGAACGCTAAACTACGCGATTCCGTCGAGCACACCGCGAGGGAGAACTCGAAGATCCATATTTTTACATCAGGATCACAAATGAGAGAGTAAAGCTTACAATATCCTTACCATTTCTTACATCCATCTTTAGTACGACATCAGAGTAATTCGTTATGTAATTATAACAGCGGAATAGAAACATTATCAGAGTTCAGCGGAAATGAAACAATTTAATGACAAGTTAAACATTAACATGAAGAACGTTCATATGCATGAAATGATAACAAGTTAATAGTATTTTCCTTGTAAAACTTTTGGTGAGAGTTTCATAAATAAACTCTACTCCGCATCGCAAAGGAAATCTCGCTGAGCCCACCAGGAGGTTTCCACACACAAGTGTCAGCTTATCAGCACCTGCCACCTGCAACAGGGTAGAACAAACCTTGAGTACTCAATTGTACTCCGCAAGACTTACCCGTCAGGAGGAAAGAAAAGACTCCAAGGATTATGCAAGGCTTTCTAGCTTGTGGGTTTCTTATTTGCAAGAAGCAGCGCTAAGGGTGTGTCCTTAATTTCTTATTTTTTAATAGCCGTATTTTATTTCTTATCCAACCTTCTATGTAAGCACCTAGTCTATAATCAAGTAGGGTTGAGCAACAGAAACCATTTCTTCATCTCTCAACTGCCAGTTCTTACTATGATGCTAGACCGTAGTCAAGCTGTACCGTCATGCAGAAACGACGATTCGCGAATCAATATGCCTAGCTAGGTGCCCCGAAAACACACGCCTTGCTTGTACCCCAGGCACAAGCAAGACCAACCTGTTCCACTCCTGTCAAGGGGTCCAGGTCCCCGTCCAAGCTCAAACTCTAAGCCCCCAACACTGCAGGTCTGGCCTCAGTATGGTGCTTAGACCTCCTCAACCCAATATATATAACCACCCTGAAAAGCCGGTCCGAAAAGAGCCGAAACCCATGATAGGAGAGAAACAAGTCTTTCTGCTCCCATAAGCAAGTATATGCTCGGGACAATAAATTTATGACTTGACCAGGGTCCATGCAACGAACGTTCCTTAATTGACACAGGCGGAAATAATGCAACTAGAGCCCTGCTCTGCTGTCCAACTAGGTCCAAGTCCATCCAACCCGTTCCGCCCGGTCTCCAATTATCCATATACATTTAGATTTCATGTGATAGTAACATGGCAATAGTAATAATATTATAATTCCTATCTCTCGCGAGTCACCGGAAATCACTCGACTTCTACCGGATTCCTGTAGCATAGCAATCTACACAATTCTGACATGCTAGTAAGACTCATGGGATCAGGATATTTATATGCAAGTGGGTTTCATTCAACTCCTTTAAACTTAATGCACAAGCATAAAATAAAGTGCAGAAAAATAGGGGTTATGCAGCGGGGCTTGCCTGGGTAAAGATTTAACCAAAAGTTAGTGTTTCATCACGATGACACAATCATCAAGGCGCCATCTTTTTGCTGCCTCTGGGTGACTCCACGATCCAACATCGGTGTTCCTACACGATATACGTGGATGCATGGAAAGTAAATAGACACGACAGTCGCAAATTAGAATACGATTTCGTCTCTCAAGCTAATGAACTAGCGTAGAGACTAACGTACTAAGCCACGTATCCTTGCTACCAGCCCCGCACTATTTTCTGACAACATTTTAGTTATGAAGCCCCGGTTGTTGCTTTAGCATATTTCCGCTTAAACACATGTATTCAAATTAGGATTTACCGGCTACCCTAAAAAACCTATTATTATGGAGTTATCGAAACTATAGTGAGTGGGTAATAATATTATAAAGCTACTGAAAATTTTTTGAGGCTAGCACTATCATTGAATCACCACAGAAATTACTACAAGTTCACATTTAATAATTTTAAGTGTCTCACAATAATTAGAACAAGCCTAGAAATATTATGAAATTGCATTAACTAATTACACCCTTAGATAGATTACGATTTTAGGACTCTAACGAAATTGGTTCCATAATTTTTGGACTCCTACAAAATCCTATTTTAATTCTATGAGTTTTACCCTAGAACTAAATTAGGAAATACTTTAGAAGCTTAAGGGCCGGCGGTAGCCAAAACGGCCCAGAGGCCCAGCGAGCGCGGCAGCGTGCGAAGTAGGCCAACCTAGAAAGTGGCCCACGCGGGCGCAACCACGCACGACCAGATGGCCCAGCCACGTCCCAAGGCGGGGCGCGACCGCACGCAACGCCGCCAGTCCAGAAGGCCCGTCCCGCACAGCGCTTAGGAAACTTTTGCAAAGAAGCCCTCCACTTCTAACCAAAACAACCCGCGGTCCAATCCTATTTTCCCTGCTCACAGAAGCTCTCACTTAACCCCCGGGACTTACTTGAATTTCAAGCACGGGGTCCTTGGTAATGGCGCGCGTGACGACGCAGCGCCCGCCGGCACTGCACAGCAACCCCGGCCACCAGAGCGACGCGCCAGCCAGAAAGGCAGGCCGACAAGCACCGTGGATTCAAGCCGCAAACCCAGGAGTTGATTGAAGGCTACACGGTGGATCCTATCGCGCTGCCCACGCTGGCGGCCAAACACCACGGCGGCGCGCCCGTTCCGATGATTGTAGGGGCTAGCGACGCGGTAACGGTCGTGAGTGAGCCGAAGTAGCTTACCACAGAGACAGCCGTGCAGCCAGTTGGGGGCGAAGGAAGGCCGAGGTGGCATGCCCACGTGTGAGCCGATGAGGGCGGCGGTGGTCTGGCGGACACCGACGTGTCAGCTCGCAACCGGTGGCATCTCAGATGAAGATAAGGCAAGCACCGACACAAGAGCATCACGGTTAGTCTATGCCCAGCTTGAATTGAACAGAGGTCAAGCGCAGCGACTTACCCACGAACGGGCCTGGCTGAGGCGGCGAGATGACCGGCGGCGAGCCGAACACCAAAATAGCGCAGCATAGGGCTCAGACGAGGCTCGATGAGGGTGGGGCGGTTGTCTAACTCCCTATGCTACACACTGACACAAGGAATTGGATGGTGAAGTTTGGGCTAAATGGATCACGGGCGGAGGCAGGGTGCTCTGCCATGGTCGCGTCGCTGAGAGTTTCCCGAACGAGTCCGTGCAGTTAAAGCGAGGCAACTTCGTCATGAAGCGGTAACACGCGGACGTGCTCACAGATGACCCGCCAGGGGAGGCTTGGTGCGACATGCACGAAAAGACACGGTCAACCCCGAGCAGTGCCCTCCACTGGTGGCAAGCGGAACACGCAGGGAAGGGCGGCACGCAAGACTCACGATGGATGCAGCTGCATCGGTGGCAATTAAGAGGACAGCGGCACACGGCACATCGGAAGCAGAGCGTGGCACAAGGCGAGCCTCCGCATGCTGTGGTGTGTGGGCAGTAGGGATGAAAACGGTACGGATATTTTCCGACCGTATTCGAGACCGAATCCGTTTAGAGGGGTTTTAATCCGTCCGTATCCGAGTCCGGATATTTAACATCCGATATTGTATTCGTATCCGAATATTTAAATCACATATTTATGATGTCGATATCCAATCGTATCCTATCCGGTATTTTTTATATTATCCGTATTCGAATCCGAATCCGGACATAAATATGAAAACAAATACGATATCAGTGATATCCGTCCGTATCCGATCCGTTTTCATCCCTAGTGGGCAGCACGACAGCTGCACTACGGGACAGCAGAGACAGTCCCCGCGCAGTGCTGGCACGCGCACGCAGTGATGGCGTGTGCGGCAGCGAGGCAGCGAGGCAGTCACCCGCGAGGACACGGCATCGCAGCGCGGGCGGCCGTCTAGGCTAGGCGTGCAACAGGCAGCAGCAAAGGCCGGCCCGCAGAGCGGCGGCCACGGCCACCGAGCGAGCCAGGCCCAGCAGCACGCGCGCGCGCGGTGACCACGCCCAGAGCCCGAAAGGCCAAACACCGAAGCAAACACGACTTCTAAAGCGTGCCAAACTAATTACCGGCTCAAACAAGTTATACCCCTATGCCAGAACCGAAAGTCGATACTTCCAAGTATCTAGTGGAGCAAACCCCAAGGCCAACGACTGACCCGAGAGGAAGAAACAAGGGTGCCAACACAAGCTTGCCATGCCGCGCTCTAGAGCGTGAACCAGGCACCAAAACGCGACACACAAAGCGTTCTAGGGTTTTTAGACAATTTTTAACAGGTTAACGCTACGCCCAACTCAGTTGTAACTTACACCACGCTCAAGTGCTAAGTTAGAAGCAACAAATTAAGCAATTGACGGGGTGGTAGTGCTTAGGCATCTAGGGTTGGAATTAAACGTCAAAAAGGCACCGCCCACACTTCTTCCGATCACAGACGATATCTAGATTTTGGTAAACTTGAAGTTCGAATTCGATTTTTGAGTTTGCAATTTACTATTTAAACATATTTATTTTTCCAACATAAGTGTTGCATTTTTATCTACCCAACTTACACTTCAATTTTATTTAAGCGCCACATGCAAGTTGCATTTCACTTCTGTTTACAAAATTATTTTTCACGCCAACGATTAAACTTCTAGTGAGTTTTAAAATCCTAAAAAAATTTGAGGAACTCATTTTGGTAAATTCTCTCTGGCCTTAACCTCGTGGCTAAGTACGCTCGTAACACCAGGGGTGTTACAATATGTTGCTTGGCCAATTCCTCTCCCTCCTTAATAAAATGAGTGGCTGCCTTTCCCCACAACCCAGTCTCCCTTATATTCCTCTGTGTGAGCTCCCACCTCTTCACAAAATATTCGTTACACTTCATAAAAGAGAACTCAACAATCCCAAACACTGGCAACGAGCGAACTCCGGTAAACACACGGTTGAAAGACTCGGATGAGTTGGTGGTCATGATGCCGTACCTGAATCCACCCTCGTCGTATGCTAGTGCCTACTTTTCCTTCTGTTCCATCTGGTCATGTAACCATATCTTGGCGGCTTGGTTCATCACTTTGTCTAGTTCTCTCATTTTCTCCTTGAACTGGTACTATGTACGCACACAACATAGAGCCTTAACCATGTCACTAACCTCCTTCTTCCTCTGACGCCGCCAGAAATTAGCTGCAATATGACGCATGCACCATCTATGCACCAAAGACGGGAACCCTTCGATATCTTCACCGGCGGCGTGGAGAATCCCTGTGTGCCGATCCGAAATCAAACATATAGTGTGTGATGCCCCAAGCACTTGGGTACATAGAAGCCACATGAACCATGACCACAACGAATTATTCTCTCCCTCTGCCAAAGCAAAAGCCATTAGTACTATCTGGTCCTCCGGATCAACCGCTGTAGCCATCATCAAAGTGCCCCTGTACTTTCCCATCAAGAAAGTGCCATCAACAAGGACCACTGGCCTATAGAACTGGAAAACATGCTCCGTCTAAGCAAACGATCAGAAAACACGATGTAGCACATGCCTCACCGAGTTCTGCAAAAACATCCCACTGGTGTCCACAAACCATTTCATGCCATAGTTATAGTAATTCATTGCAGACAGTATTCGGAGAACCCGGTTGTACGCCTCCTCCCAACTACCCAATTGAATCGCCAGTGCAATTTGCTTTGCACGCCAAGCCTTGCCATACTTCACATGATACTTTACAAGCTCATATATGGACTGCTGTAAATAAGACACCGAGACGTCATTATCCTTGTCAACGAGCCCCAATATACGACGGGCAAGGTAACATGCAGTGAGTTGCGGATGATATTCTTTACCCTTGTTATCCAAGCATAAATGGGGTTGGACCAATTTACTTATCCTCCATTTGCCATCACTCGCTTTCTTCCTTGTAGTAAGCCTCCACTGGCATGGATAACCTGCTTTGCAAGTAATGTGGTACCTCAAGTTCTTGTCGGAATGAGTCACCAAGTATGGCCTATGGTGGTACACAGCATAATACTGAAGAAAGAGCTTCATCTCTGACATTGTATTGAATATCATGTCCTTCTGAAGGATTACATGCTCATGGTTATATAGTGATTCTGCACACATTTGCAGACCTGTGTCACAAACTGCCAAATGTACCATGCTGACATCCTTGTAGTTCAGAACACCACTTAAAGGTACACCGCCCTGGCTCAGTTGCATGAGTTCTGCCTCTATGTAAGGGGGCGGTGCAACATAATGTTGTGCTTCGCTGATCCTACCCCACGAATCAAAATACGACGCACCACCCTCTGGTAAATCATGGACCAACCTGTCCTGAGTCGGCATGGCATGAAGCACTGAAAGTGAAACATCGGACGTTGTAGCATGAACCGGCGTCGCATGGGCAGCTCTATCATCTTCGTCGTCGTCGTCGTCGTCATCGTCGTCGTGGTCATCATGACCGAACCAGTTCTCTTCCGCCTGCTCCTGCTCTTCACGTTCGAACTCCCTCACATCAAATTCGTTGCTTATACAACCGACTGGATGTAAATGCAACTGCTCCTGCATCAACTGACCATCCATATATAACTGACTGGATATGAATGGAACTGCTTCTTCGTCACCTCCAACATCGTCATGATGATCATCCTCCAACCTGTACCCATTCTCCACAACCACCTCAGCAATGGGTGAGTTCGAGCCTGCGAGAACCCTAGTGTAGCGGGACCAATGAGCAGGGTCGCGCAAAGGCATCAGGACATATTTTGCCCGAGTCTTCCCACCGTCAAATCTCCCATTTATTGTGAAATCACCGCCAAACTTTACGTTCAAACGCACACAAAGGTCATTGAAGCTCGGTGGTTCATCGAACCATTCCAACTCATCTTCCATATCCTCAAATTCACCATCTTTCTTCCTAACAATTCCTCCAAAATAAACTCGGACACAACAATCCATCTGAAAACCATTCGACCAAACTTTATCAAGTCGTCCAAACAAACTAACTGTACTAAGTTTATCAACTACACTATACTAACTAAACTAACTAAAGTAACTATTTATATCACCTATACTAACTTCACTAATCTAAACTAAACAAACTAACTATTCTAACTATTTATAATACCTAAGTAACTATTTATATCTCCTATACTAACTTCACTAATCTAAACTAAACATACTAACTATTTATAATACATATACTAACTTTACTAATCATACTAACTAAAATAACTATTTATAATATTTATACTAACTATGCTAGACAAAATAACTATTAATAATACCAACTAAACAATTAAACTAACTACTTATACTAAAAATATTAAATAAACTAATCTAGCTAACAATTATAATACATAAAAAACGAAATTACCTGCTCGCGGAGGGGGCGGCCCTGCTGCTGGCTGCTCGCGCGGGAGAGGCGCTGCTGCCTCCGGCGTCCTGCGCGGGCGCGGGGAGGAGGTGCGCGCGCTTGTGCCGCGCGGGGGGGGGGGGGGCGCTGTCTGCGCTCGTGGCTGGGGCGGGGGCGCGCTGGCTGGCGTGCTCCGCCGGCGGGGGGTGGCGGCGGCAAGCGTCGGAGGGTCGGCCTTCTTTGTCTCCGGCACAGTGACCGTTCTACCTCAGAACCGAAACAAAATAACCCCCGCTGCCGCTCCTTGATCTAGGGAGCGGCAACATCTATCTCGCGTGAAAGAAAATAACACACCCCCCGCTGCCGCTCCTTGATCTGGGGAGCGGCAAGGCTGCCGCTCCCCATATCAAGGAGCGGTAGCGGGGGGTTTCGCTTGGCACACTTTTCCAAAACATCATGCGCGCCCCCGTTGCCACTCCCTGGTCTGGGGAGCGACAGCCTTGCCGCTCCTCCAGGAGGGGAGCAGCAGCCCCCTGCCACCTGTTCGGCACTGCCACCTCAGCAGCGTTGCCGCTCCTCGGGGAGCAGCAAAGTTGAAATGCCACTCCCTCACGTGAGTAGCGGCCAAAGGTGTTAGATATAAAAAAACTTTCGGCGCTAAAATTAAAAATAATTTTTAAAAAGTGTTAAAAATAAAAAAAATCGCCCTATATGACATTCTTACATAACCTTAAAATATGTGCAAAGCTCTTGATTAAGAGTGTTTTTCTCTCTCTTCTATCAAAATATGAAAGAAAATGCTAAGAGCTAGCTTAAAAGTTAATTATTGGAGCTGCCCTCGTATAGCCACGGCAACGGCTCGAGGGATTCCCTTTAACGCTGGTGCAGCCATGGTTTAGAAATTAGCGTCTCGGGGGTTGTTAAAAATTATAGTTACTCAGAGCAAGTATAATAGCAGGCTATAAGCTGACTAAATACTGAGGTGGAGGAAAGAGGAGAGAAGAGAAGAGAAGCGGGCTATAAGCTTACACCTGGCTTAGGCACAAGAACCAAGAAAATCTGTGAGAGAGACCAGTGGACCATGTATTAATGATGAAGAGCTAACTATTATATGGATGGACTAAGAGAAGACTGTAAAGAACATTACAACTAGCAAGTCGACTGTATTATTAGCCATGCTCTCAATGGTGCAGCCTTTAGCGCTGATCTAGATATATGCACCACCAGATTTCCATATTATTGTCTGAACGACATGCCACGCTACGCTACCTGTGCATGTGCATGTGCATTCCAACTTCCGCTGCACCCTGCGCCATCGGGGAACGCCAATCCGCATGGGAAGGATAAATTTTACTTGCGAGTCACAAAGAGCACTAGGCCGGTTGCTTTGTTTATCAGGCCGGTTGAGTATGAGCTCCAGATTACCAAGGATATTCTCAATATCTTTTGTAATGCTTCCGGTTTACAAACCAATCTCCAGAAAAGCAGTATCATACACATTTGCTGTGAGACTACTACGCAAGATCTAATAATCCCTGCTGGGTCGGAAGGCCCCATCACTGCCGGAATCCATGCCGGTAGAGGCTAGTTGGAAGTGATGGGGCTAGTATATCCTTCCAGGTGACTGACTTGGCAGTGATATATGCACAACACTACCGGTTGTGAGAAGAAGTCGGCAGTGATATCCATGACTATCAGCACCGGATTGGGTCTTAAACCGGCAGTGATATGGTCAGTGCCATTATCGATTTAGGTCACGACCCAATAGTGATACTCATGACACCTCTGGTGGATCAGTGCACACCCAACAGTGAATTACATACTCGACAATTCTAATTTCTCACACACACCACACACATTTTTCACAAGGTACAGTACCTCATATACATCACTAGGGATGACGGCCGCCGCGCCACCACTGGGGATGATGGGCCACCACGCCGCCGCAGCCGGTGCTGGGATGACTGAACAGGCCACTACGGTGGGGAAAGCTGCCGTTGTCACGTGGGGAGGGGAGCCACGGGGAGGCCGTTGACTGCCGCCGTGAGATCCAGATCCAAGGAAATGAGAAATAAGATAGAATTACGTTTAGTTTTACTTATATACACACGGTGAAAACAGACCCATAGACTTTTGTGGTTTTAGTACACATGTTGTCGCAGGCGATGGACAAAATTACACAGTTTAGGTGCCCGACATTTTATTCTCGTGGGGTTGGTGGCGTGTATATACTAATTTACGATAATATCAATACATATTTACGATAGTTGGGTTACTATAACACATGAGATATTTACTATAATGTTATAGTAAACCACTTAGTAAGGAGTTACTGTAATCTCATAAATTAACATATTAATTATCGTAACTCAAAGTGGCTACAAAATAAGTTATTTTATAACTAGCTATAGGGTAGTAGCTCTCTCTCTCTCTCTGTAACGTTATATATTAAACCACTGTAACGTTATATATATAATGAAGTCCTTACAAACCAATGTTCTCATTACTTAGTCTCTTATATCGACACTAGTTTATTAAACCAAAGTATCTGATCAGGAACACACCCACACTACTCTTAGTCTGGCCCTTCCACCTCACACTTAGTCTCTTTGACCTCGTAAAATGGGATAGTCCGTCCCCTATTATGTAACCGAGCAAATCACTTATATATACTCCAAACTAAGATGCCATTTTATGGTAGACCATGTGCTGGTAGACCATGTACCCTCATAAGGAGACCCATAAATAACCACTAATTTCCAATTGAAACCGGTCTTTTTATCTTGAACCATAATGCTAACTGAAAAATCTAAAGAAGCACAAACAGTAGCTATAAACTTATCACTGTTACAACCAACTAAGATGCCTCAATCGAGCAGAGTCATTAGCACTTTAGCAGGTAGGCCATACCTTCCTTTTATGGCTATTTAGCTCTAGGCTAGAGAGTAGGTCCAAGGAGGCACACTACAGGCCTTGTCAACGTCTCGGCACGTCAGACAGGAGCGACCACCAAATTGTAGTGTATCAGCAGAGGCGTGAAACGGGTCGGACGCGCGTGGAAGCGTGAAGCGCGCCATGTGCCCTCTCACTCGCTCCACGCACGTAAAAATCAAGTGTGTCCGGACTCCGGAGGCCGGGGGTAATTAGGCAGGCTATCCACGGTTCCCCACCAAACAATTCGAGGAACCAGCTGCTTCGTCCACGAGACACGTGAAAGGATCAAGATGTCCAAGAGGGGGAGTGAATTGGTTTTTTCTAAAAATTAAATGCAAGAATTAAATCCTACAAGCCGGAATTCACCCCTAGTGTCTACTTGTGTTCCTAGAGAGTCTACCGATACAAAGTTTTGCACCCTAGTTTCCAATCCTAGTCTAGCATGGCAAATCTAGGAATGTAAAACAAGCAATGAAAGTAAATACGAGAATGTAAATGCTTGAATGTAAAGGGACAAGGAACACGGCAATGTTTTTCCGAGGTATCGGAGAGTCGCAACTCCCCACTAGTCCTCGTTGGAGCACCCGCGCAAGGGTGTAGCTCCCCCTTGATCCGCGCAAGGATCAAGTACTCTCTACGGGTTGATTCTTCGACACTCCGTCGCGGTGAATCACCCAAAACCGCTCACAAGATGAGTTGGGTCATCCACAAGCTCCGCCGGATGATCACCGAACTCCCAATCACCACCACGCCGTCTAGGTGATGGCGATCACCAAGAGTAACAAGCTAGAACTCTCACTTGACCACTACGAGCCCAAATGAGAAGGTGGATGCACACTTGCTACTCTCTAATCGCTAGTGAGGAACTCTCGAGCTTTGATTCTCAAATCTCTATCCTCACTAGTGCTCTTGCACTCCCTTGCACTCTAAAGGTGTTTTTCAGTTGATCAAATGAGCAAGAGACCTCTAAAAGAGGTGGTGGGGATGTATTTATACACCCCACAGACAAAACGAACCGTTACCCGCTGACTCAGCAAAACACGGGCTGACCGGACGCGCCGGTTGAACTGACCGGACGCGCCGGTCGCTCGTAACGGCCGAAATCCGACAATCAACTGAGTGACCGGACGCACCGGTCAGGGGCGACCGAACGCGTCCGATCGTGCAGGGAGCATACTGTACTCGCACCGGACGCGTGACCGCGTCCGATCGGTGATGACCGGACGCGTCCGGTCGTCTCTGGACCTTACTGGACTGTGACCGGACGCGCCGATCACACCCAGGTCGCGTCCGATCGGGTGTTTCCCTCAAGTGACACGTGTCGACTTCTGACCACCGCGTCCGGTCCTCGCGAGGACCGCGTCCGGTCGTCAGAGCTAAAACCCTAGCCGCGGAACTGTACTGACCGGACGCGTCCGGTCATGCCGAGGACCGCGTCCGGTCAAGGGAAAACGACCCGAAACTCTCCGAAACGCGTCACAACTTGAACCAAGTTGCTTCCAACTGAACTTTGAGCTATTCTAGAGCTGCCTAGCGCCAAGTTTAACAAGTGTGCACCACACCTAAATGTAGGACTCGCCTAGGTCAAGCTACCCGCTCATGCCCCCCTTTATAGTACGGCCAAAAGAGAAAAACGAAGATCCTAACAATTATTCTAAATGTATCTCAACACCTCGACATCCGGAACTAACCGTCCTTAATCTTGACGTCACTCTTTTGAAAACTGAAACGATTTCCATCAAGGGACATGAATACCATGGTGCCCAAAGCAGTTAAAACCTCCATGACCTAACTTACCAAAGTTTCTGCAAAACACACGTTAGTCATGGTAATAAAGCGTTATCATCAATTGCCGAAACCAAACCTCGGGGCCTAGATGCTTTCAATCTCCCCCTTTTTGGTGATTGATGACAACACTAAGATATAAAAGATTTGAGTTGAGGTTTTCGAGCATGCATGGTTCACATAAGCAAAAAGCAATAAGCACAAGGGGTTAGGAATTACTTATGTGCCCCAAGCTAAAAGAGTGTACTCATAAGATAAGACAAAGAACGTTAGTACACATACAGATATAGCTCATAAGAAATCGGAGTAAGGCACGGAAGCACAACCTTAGAGCTATAATTAAAAACGGTGACAAGTGTTAACACTGCGACTGGATAAAACATTAAGACTCAAGGTTTATCACACGACGACATGCCACACGAATGCAATGACTGAAAAGTAAACATGATGCATGAATGTAGCACACAAGAAAAAACAAAAAACCTCTCTCAAAACTCCCCCTGAAACTACTCTCTCTCCCCCTTTGGCATCAAGCGCCAAAAAACTAATCTAAGGATCTGACGGGGGGAGAGACGGAGTCATGTCGGGTGCCGAGGTGCGCGGAGTAATCACGAAGTGTAGAGAATCTCCCTCGGAATCTGAGCTATCTGGCTGACCCTCTGAAGAAACACGTGGCTGTGAAGCGGTCTGGGTCTGAGCGGCAGGAACAGGTACTGACGTAGTAGCAATAAGAGGATCCGTCTGAGTGACCTGAGCCTGTAGCGAGCCAATAGTAGGAGGATCTGTCGAGGCAACTGACGAAGGAAAAGTCTCTGTAGTACCGGTCCCTGTCACTGGAGGAATAGCTGCCTCTGAAGCTGACAACCCTGAAGAAGTAGCAAAGGTAGTGTGCGAGGGCGTCGGCTGACCAGTCAACTCGCTGTAGGTAGCACTGTAATCACCGAAGGGTGTGCCTGTCAGGAGGTGAGGGCGAGGCTGGTCTGAAGGTGTAAACCCCGTGTGAATAGGCGTGAAGCTCGGGGACTGGAATGACTGGAGAACCTGCTGCTGTGGAGATGTGAACTGGAAGCTCGGCTGTCCCTGACTCGATGGATCACTGGATTGTAAAGCAGAAGTCAGGACAGAAGCAGGCGGAGGAACCCCAACAGTGACTAGGTGGCGCAGGAGATCCAAGTACTGCTGCTGACTAGCTGCACTCTGTCGCTGAATCTCGTACTGCTGTCGCTGCATTTCAACCTGCTGCCTCTGGATCTCAAGCTGCTGACGCTGAAACTCGTCCTGACGAGCCTGAATCTGTGCAAGTGCTGCAGCTGTGTCCTGAGCCTGTCGCTGTATCTGCTGTTGCTGCTGCTCCTGTGCCTGGGTCAACCTCTCAAGTATAGCCACCATGGCTGGGTCTGTGCGGGAGGCTGAACTAGAGCCACCGGCCTCGTGGTCGTGAGACCGAGGAGACCGGTACCTGGGGATGGGCTGGTAGTCCTCATCAGTGCTGTCAGATGTCACATCCTCAGGAAGATCAGCAGGCTGAGCGTCAAGATCGGCAAGCTCTGCCTCTGCAAGCTCATCAGCTGTGGCGTCCTGCTCAGCCGCTGTCTCAGGAACCTCAGGTCGCTCACGCTGTCCTGGCACTGGGGCCTGATCTCTAGTGACTGAAGCCCAAAGCTGACGGATATCATACTCAGGGAAAGCAGTAGTAGTATCTGATATCTCAGCTCGGATCTCTACTGGTAGCTGAATGGATGATCTAATGATGAAGCAGATCCAGTGTGCATAGGGCAGCTGACGATTACCCTTGAAGCCCTCAGCTATGGTGTCCTCCATCTCACTAAGTATGAGATCCCAAATGTCAAACTGTGTCTGTGAGAGGAGGTGGTGAACAACCCATAGCTGCATCCGAGTCAGTCCCTCTCTGTAGCCAAGTCTGGGAAGTAGAGTGCGTCTGATTATAGCATCCAGAACTCTGGCAAGTGGTGTCAAACTGGCAGGCGTGCGACGAGACCCTTCGCCAAAAGGCTCACGGAAGCAGGGTCGAATCAAGTCTGTAGGTGGCACTGCCCCGCCGTGAGGGCGTCTCAGTGGAGGAGTCTGACCGAAACACAGCTGATGTATCTTCGTGTTGGAAGCTGGGAGTCTGAGAATCTCCCGCACTCTGGTGCTGTATAGACGGTGATCGCGACCTCGGAATGCAAAGTGAATGAAATCATGGGCAGGATCAATCCATAGTGAAGCATAAAACTCTCTGACCCATGTGCCGCAGTATGCACCTGTCCGTCCAAGAAGATCTGACAAGCCTGGCAGAAAGGACATGTGCGGACGTAGCTGTTCTCCCACAACCTCAACCAGTGACTCAAGTCGACAGACCCTCTGTGGTCGGAAAGCAATACCGCTGTCAACTAGAGCCCTGTAGAAATCCTCCTGAAGTGGGGTATAGAAGCCTTCTGAAGCTCTGTGATCCCTCACAGGTGGAAACCACCGACTGACCTCCACGAACCTCAACCCCTACACCTGACGTGCTGTAGCACCCCTCAAGTCAAAGTGCTCGACCGGGGGTGAACCTCTAGCTCTGGGAGGAGGACGTGCTCCACGACGCTGGCCCTCTAGCCTAGGAGTCACCTGAGTACGTGCGCGTGTGGAGCGGCGACGTGGTGGAGACTGAGCTGGCTGCTCCTCTGTGTCCTCTGTAGCCTCTGGAGCCTCTGTGGCCTCTAGAGCCTCTGTGGCCTCTGGAGGTGGATCAACTGACATACCCTCTGTAGCTCCAGTATCCTCAGTACCCTCAGTGGCCTCTGTGCCGAGCTGTCGACCTTCTAGATGAAAGCGACGCTCGCCTATGCGTATGCCACTGCTCCTGCCACCTCTCTCTGCCTGCTCTGCTGCATTTGCCACGGCCTGAGCAATCTCTGCCTCTGTAAGTGTCTTCTTCTTCTTTCTGGCCATGATCTTGATACGCTTCCCACGTGCAATCTCAGACCGACGAGGAGGACTGTCGTCCCCGTCACCAGGAGCACCACCGGCGTTCTTGCAACGCACCATGCTGAAAAAACTGACCGAAAAACCTCTGAAAGATGGTGAACTGTCACTCGAGAGGCTTGGCCTCAATCCATATCCGCAGGCTTGGCCTCGGATTCAGCAAACTGATCTCACCCTGACACACGAACAGACTCGCTGCAATGACGGAATAGACAGATCTACTATAAGCACATATATAACTAAAAGGTACGAAACCCTAGAGATAGCAAGCATATGAGATACGATGTGAATCGAAACGCGAAGCTACCTCGGATCGACGAGACGACTGACAAGATGAGGTGACCTAGATCGCAAGATTCCCCGAAATCGCCGGACGAGCTCTGATTTGCCGAAACATGATGCAATTAGGATTAAAAAGAAAGAGTTACGGCAAACCCTAGCGAGGAGGTCAAGGTGACGCGAAACAACCTCGCGAAGAAGACGACGCGCGACAAAACCTCGACGACGAACGATCGAACGACGTTACGCGAACCCTAGGGTTAGGGTTAGGGCAACTCGACGAAGAACGATCAGAGGCGAGCGTGAGGCAGTCCACTGCCGGAGGTGATGCTGGCAAGCGGGAGCGCGGCTCACCGGCGGCAAGGGCGCGGCTCACCGGCGGCGGAGGTGCGAGCGGGCGGCGGTGGCGCGGCTGCTCGACTGGCGTGGGCAGGCGCGGGCAGGGACGGGCTGGCGCGCGCGCGAGCGAGGGCCGGCGCGGGCAGGAGACTCGGCAGGGCTTGCCGGAGGTGAGGAAGACGGCAAAGGCGCGGCGGCTCCGGCGGATTTGGCGAGATAGGGCAGGCGGCGGCGGAAGAGGCTCGGGCGGATGAGAAAACACGGCCGAGGACGAACCGTTATATGAAGGGGTTAGATCCGCTCGACGCGTGATGACCAGACGCAGTGGTCGTTATGACCGGACACGGTGGTGCAGCGTCCGGTCACACTCCAGTAAGCTCCTGGAGTGACCGGACGCGTCCGGTGAGGACTGACCGGACGCGGTCAGAGTCCGGTCGAGGGGAGCTCGGGAATTCATCGCGAATGACCGGACGCGGTGGTGGTAACCGGGACCGGACGCGGTGGTCAACAGCGGCGCGTCCGGTGCAGTGTCCGGTCACTAGATCTGGAGTTGGTCTTCTGGATGACCGGACGCGCTGGTGGACGCCGGGACCGGATGCAGTGGTGAAGCATCACTGCGTCCGGTGCAGCGTCCGGTCCAGCGTCCGGTCACTGTTCTTCGCCCTTCTTCGTTCCAAACTACGACGCGACTTCTCCCAATCAGGTTCCAATTCAAAAAGACACAAATAAACACCAATTGGAACATGATATGAGTGACCTCACTCAAACCCTCAAAATTTTCAAAATAGATTGCCTTAGGCTAGTATTATTTTTAAGAAAATAGGCAATAAACACCCAAGGAGCAACGTATGGCCATGCAATAGAGTTTTTGAACCTTTAGGAGCGTCAAAATGCTCTCTTTATCCATGGACGAACACAGAGGTTGCTCAAAGCGAAACCGAAAAGAAACGCCAAACAAACAACCATGCATATGTAATGCAATACAAGAAGGTAAAGCTAGGATGCTTGTCAAGTTTGATCCACGGTTAGGCTTCTTCACTCCTCCAAAGAAGGGTTATCGTAACCGTGTTAGCCAAGCCCTAAAAGCATTGCGATAAAATAAACATGGCATATTATACAATGCAATGCAAGGGACAACACACGCTCATTTTTTAAAGTTGCTAGAATCAAGCACATTGAGTTCACTTCTTAACCTACAAAAGGTTGCCTCATCCAAAGGTTTAGTGAAGATATCCGCTAATTGATTTTCACTTCTTACACCTTCTAGTGATATGTCATTTTTAGCAACGTGATCTCTTAGAAAGTGATGGCGGATATCAATGTGCTTGGTGCGAGAGTGTTGTACCGGATTGTTAGCAATTTTAATGGCACTTTCATTATCACATAAAAGTGGCACCTTTTCAAGAACAATTCCATAGTATAGGAGGGTTTGTTTCATATATAAGATTTGTGCACAACAAGCCCCCGCGGCAATGTATTCCGCCTCGGCGGTGGACAAAGCCACACTATTTTGCTTTTTAGATGACCAAGATACTAAAGATCTTCCAAGCAAATGGCACCCTCCGGATGTGCTTTTTCTATCAATTTTGCAACCGGCATAGTCCGAATCGGAATAGCCAACTAGTTGGAATCTAGCTCCTTTGGGATACCAAAGACCAATGCTTGGGGTGAGCTTAAGATATCTTAGGATTCTTTTTACGGCACTTAAGTGAGGTTCTTTAGGGCACGCTTGAAAGCGGGCACACATGCACACACTAAACATGATATCGGGCCTAGATGCGGTAAGGTACAACAAGCTACCAATCATAGAACGGTAGAGAGTTTGATCAACCGGTTTACCTCCCTCATCTAGGTCGAGATGTCCATTTGATGGCATTGGGGTCTTGATTGGTTTGCATTCTTCCATCTTGAATCTTTTGAGAAGATCCTTGGTATACTTTTCTTGAGAGATGAAAATCCCTTCTCTCATTTGCTTTACTTGAAATCCAAGGAAGAATGTGAGCTCACCAATCATTGACATCTCAAACTCCTTCGACATCAATTCACCAAATTCCTTGCAATAATCTTCATTTATTGATCCGAAGATGATATCATCAACATATACTTGACAAATAAAGATCTCCCCATTAAACTTCTTGGTGAATAGTGTGGTGTCGACCTTCCCAATGGTGAAGCCCTTCTCAATGAGGAAGTTCCGGAGGCGCTCATACCACGCTCTAGGGGCTTGCTTGAGCCCATATAACGCCTTGGACAACCTATAAACATGATTAGGATATCTAGGGTCTTCAAACCCGAGAGGTTGATTAACATAGACTAGTTCATTTATAAAGCCATTTAAGAATGCACTTTTCACATCCATTTGATATAGTTTCATATCATGATGTGATGCATATGAAAGGAGGATACGAATGGCTTCAAGTCTTGCAACGGGTGCAAAGGTCTCTCCAAAATCAAGACCTTCAACTTGAGAGAACCCCTTTGCAAGTAGTCTTGCCTTGTTCCTCACCACTATGCCTTGGTCATCTTGCTTGTTTCGGAACACCCACTTGGTTCCAATGACTCTTGCACCTTTAGGATGCTCTTCAAGTGTCCATACTTGATTGCAGGTGAAGTTGTTCAATTCTTCATGCATTGCATTCACCCAATCCGGATCTTGAAGAGCTTCTTCTACATTCTTAGGTTCAACGCAAGAGACAAAAGAGTGATGTTCAACAAAAGAAGCTAGCTTTTGAGATCGAGTCATCACTCCCTTTGTAGGACTCCCTATGATGAGATCTTGTGGATGTGCTTGAAGTAGTGGTGAGTTTCTTCTATCAACCACTTGAGGAGGTGGATGGGGAGCATCAACATCTTGAGCTTGTGCCTCGGCTTGTTCATGAGAGACATAAGTGTCTTCATTTTCAACTCTCTCATTCTTGTCATCATCTTGAGGCACACGTGATGAAGATGGTGGATCAACAATTTGTACATCGTCATCATCATCTTTTGGCTTGATGTCTCCCACTAGCATGTTCTTCATGGCCTCCCTCAAGGGTTCATCACCTACATCATCACAATTCTCAATTGCTCCTTGGGAGCCGTTAGATTCATCAAATTCCACATCATATGTTTCTTCAACCAAACTGGTGGCATGGTTAAATACTCTATATGCTTTGGACTTTGATGAGTAACCAACAAGAAAACCAGTATCACAACGTCTTTGAAACTTCCCTAGGTGTTGACGCTTCTTGTAGATGTAACATTTACAACCAAACACCCGGAAGAAAGAGACGTCCGGCTTCTTCCCATTAAGCAACTCATAGGGGGTCTTGCCAAGAAACTTTTGTAGGAAGAGGCGATTTGAAGCATAGCATGCGGTGTTGATTGCCTCGGCCCACAACTTCTCCAGAGTGTTGTACTCATCTAGCATTGTTCTTGCAAGGGTGATCAAAGTTCGGTTCTTTCTCTCAACTACACCTCATGCTTGATTCCAATTTCATCACAATAAGCTTCAATGTTGGTGTTGTCAAACTCTTTGCCATTGTCACTTCTAATCTTCTTTATCTTGACTTCAAATTCATTTTGAGCTCTCTTTGCAAACTTCTTGAAGCAATTTGCCACTTCGGATTTGTCATGAAGGAAGAAAGTCCATGTATACCTTGAGTAGTCATCCACTATCACAAGACAATAGAGATTACCACCCAAGCTCTTGATGTTGTAGGCCCAAACAAATCCATGTGTAGAAGTTCTAGCACTCTTGAAGTTGACATGAAAGCTTTGGTTGGATGAGTGTTTGCAACTTGTTTGCCCGCTTGACATGCACTACAAGGTTTGTCCTTTTCAAACTTCACATCCTTCAATCCTCTCACTAGTTCTTTCTTCAATAGCTTGTTGAGAGTGTTCATTCCAACATGAGCAAGCCTCCTATGCCAAAGCCAACCAAGTGAGGTCTTGGTGAACAAACATGTCATCAAATTTGCATCTTCGGAGGTGAAGTCAACAAGATAAAGATTGTTGTATCTAAAGCCTTTGAATATCACTTGCTTGTCATCTATCTTTGAAACTTTCACTTCATTTGGTGTGAACAAGCATTGGAAGCCAAGGTCACAAAGTTGTCCAACGGATAACAAGTTGAAACTCAATGAAGCAACATAGAGCACATTTGAGAGTGAGTGATCATGTGATATTGCAATCTTGCCTATACCCTTGACTTTGCTCTTTGAATTATCCCCAAATGTGATCTTCTCTTGACATATTCCATTCTCTTCAATGGTGGTGAACATACGAGGATCACCGGTCATATGTTGAGTGCAACCACTATCAATAACCCAATGAGATCCACCGGTCTTGTAGTTCACCTACACACAAGAGATCAAGTTTTTTGTTTAGGGACCCAAACTTGAGAGGGGCCCTTGACTTTCTCCACTAGTGACTTGGCAACCCATATTTTCTTTGGCCTATTCTTGTTTGGGGGACCCAAAAACATGACTTTCATCTTTCCATTTGAATCTTTTCTTAGCATATAATGAGCATTGAAGGCGAAAGGTCTAGCATGCTTGGGCAAGGGTTGTGGTGGTGGAGTTTTGCATTCATGAGCAAAGTGACCTTCTTGACCACACTCAACACATCTCTTTGGCTTGGGCTTTGACTTGCTTTGTTGTTGTTGAGCTTTTGCTTTCTTCTCTTGATTTGCCAAGTACCCAATACCACTTCTATCCATCTTCATTACGGTGTTCATGAGGAGCTCACTTTGCAAATGTTGGCCTCTTGTGAACTTGCTTAGGCCGGTCTTGAGATGCTCTTTTTCTTGCTTGAGCTTTTTGTTTTCTTCAATGAGTGACTCATTTGTTGGTTGCTTCTCAAGAGCCATCAAACCTTTTAGCTTCTTGTTCTCATTTGCAAGCTTCTCATTCTCACACTTGATCTTGGCATAATCATCATAGTTGCTTGACTCAACCACACTCTTGCCTTTGCTACTAGAACATTGCTCAATGCTTTCAATGATCAAATCATCACATGATGTAGCTATATCACACTTAACAACATAGTTAGTAGCATCATGTGTCTCAAGAGCAAGTTCATTAGCAAACACAAGACTATCATAGTCAATTTTTAATGTGGTGTATTTGTCCTTTAGAGAATTATGTCTAGTGATGAGCTCATCATGCTTCTTCTCAAGTTTATCATGTTGATCTTTAAGCTCTTTATAAGAGGTTTTGAGCTCCTTGAGAGTGGAAGACATCACTTCATTTTGAACTCTAAGCTCACCACTAGTCTTTTGAATATTTTCAAGCTTGGATGAGAGTGATTCATTTTCATTTTGAAGATCATCATTTTCATTTCTAGTCCTTATGATTTTAGTGTATTTGTTTAGCAATTTTACAAGTTCATCATAAGAAGGTGCGTCATATTCATCATCACTATCACTATCATCATTATCATCACTATCATGGTTTTGTACCTTTCGTTCACCCTTGGCCATAAGGCATAGGTGAGTAGTGGACGATGATGGTGAAGGAGGCGGTGAAGGTGGTGATGAAGATATCGGTAAAGATGATGGCCCCATCACAAATGCGGCAACCTTCTCTTTCTCATCATCGCTCTCATCTTCGGAGGACTCACAAGATGATTCAATGTCGGTGAGCCAATCACCAACAATGTATGCCTTTCCTCCCTTCTTCTTCTTGTGGAACTCCTTCTTCTTGCCATCCTTCTTCTTGTATGGCTTGTTCTTCTTCTTCTCTTCTTCTTCATCACTTGAATCATTTTTCTTGCCCTTGTTCTTGTTCTTGTACTTGTCTTTTGGTGGTCTAGGGAATTGATGAGCTAGGTGGCCAAGTTCACCACAATTGTAGCAATCCATCTCCGAGATTGGCTTTCTCTTGCTACTTGTGAAGAATTTCTTCTTCTTGCCATCGAACTTGATGCCACTCTTGTTGAGCTTCTTTAGCATCTTGGTGGTCTTTCTCACCATGAGTGCAAGTGATTCATCATCAACATCACTTTCACTTGAGCTTTCTTGCACCATCATGGCTTGGCCCTTCTTCTTCTTCTTGTCATGACTAGCTTTGAAGGCCAAGTCTCTCTTCTTGGAAGATGATGAGCCCTCTTCCGGAGTGATATGCATGTACATCTCATGAGCATTGATTTTCCCTAATACTTGAGTCGGTGTTGCGGTGGAAAGATCACTTTGGTGAAGCACCGTGACAATGTGACCATACTTCTCAACGGGAAGCACACTCAAGATCTTCCTTGCAACATCCGATTGGCTCATTTTAGTGAGCCCAAGAGCATTGAGGTCCTCTATAAGAACATTCAAGCGAGTGTACATGTCATTAGCACTTTCTTTGGGAAGCATCTCAAAAGAATTAATTTTCTTTAAAGCTATGTGATAGTGTTCCTCACGCTCACTCTTAGTTCCCTCATGGAGAGCACAAAGATTTTCCCACAATTCATGAGCGTTCTTTGCATTACGCACACGATTGAAGATATCTTTGCCTAAGCCTCGGTAGAGTGCATTTTTGGCCTTTGCATTCCACCGGTCGTACTTCTCCTCGTCACCAATGGGGTTTGCGGGATCCTTGATAGCGGGAAGCCCTTGGGTTGCGGCTCTAAGACATCCAACATCTATGGCTTCGAGATACGCCTCCATGCGGATTTTCCAATATGGAAAATCATCCCCCTCAAAGGTGGGAGGTGGTCCTTCCCCGTTAGACATCTTGCTCTAGGCGGTAAAGCCTAAAAAAGGAGTAACACGGCTCCGATACCAATTGAAAGGATCAAGATGCCCAAGAGGGGGGTGAATTGGGCTTTTCTAAAAATTAAATGCAAGAATTAAATCCTACAAGCCGGAATTCACCCCTAGTGTCTACTTGTGTTCCTAGAGAGTCTACCGATACAAAGTTTTGCACCCTAGTTTCCAATCCTAGTCTAGCATGGCAAATCTAGGAATGTAAAACAAGCAATGAAAGTAAATACGAGAATGTAAATGCTTGAATGTAAAGGGGCAAGGAACACGGCAATGTTTTTCCGAGGTATCGGAGAGTCGCCACTCCCCACTAGTCCTCGTTGGAGCACCCGCGCAAGGGTGTAGCTCCCCCTTGATCCACGCAAGGATCAAGTGCTCTCAACGGGTTGATTCTTCGACACTCCATCGCGGTGAATCACCCAAAACCGCTCACAAGATGAGTTGGGTCATCCACAAGCTCCGCCGGATGATCACCGAACTCCCAATCACCACCACGCCGTCTAGGTGATGGCGATCACCAAGAGTAACAAGCTAGAACTCTCACTTGACCACTACGAGCCCAAATGAGAAGGTGGATGCACACTTGCTACTCTCTAATCGCTAGTGAGGAACTCTCAAGCTTTGATTCTCAAATCTCTATCCTCACTAGTGCTCTTGCACTCCCTTGCACTCCAAAGGTGTTTTTCAGTTGATCAAATGAGCAAGAGACCTCTAAAAGAGGTGGTGGGGATGTATTTATACACCCCACAGACAAAACGAACCGTTACCCGCTGACTCAGCAAAACACGGGCTGACCGGACGCGCCGGTTGAACTGACCGGACGCGCCGGTCGCTCGTAACGGTCGAAATCCGAAAATCAACTGAGTGACCGGACGCACCGGTCAGGGGCGACCGGACGCGTCCGATCGTGCAGGGAGCATACTGTACTCGCACCGGACGCGCGACCGCGTCCGATCGGTGATGACCGGACGCGTCCGGTCGTCTCTGGACCTTACTGGACTGTGACCGGACGCGCCGATCACACCCAGGTCGCGTCCGATCGGGTGTTTCCCTCAAGTGACACGTGTCGACTTCTGACCACCGCGTCCAGTCCTCACGAGGACCGCGTCCGGTCGTCAGAGCTGAAACCCTAGCTGTGGAACTGTACTGACCGGACGCGTCCGGTCATGCCGAGGACCGCGTCCGGTCAAGGGAAAACGACCCGAAACTCTCCGAAACGCGTCACAACTTGAACCAAGTTGCTTCCAACTGAACTTTGAGCTATTCTAGAGCTGCATAGCGCCAAGTTTAACAAGTGTGCACCACACCTAAATGTAGGACTCGCCTAGGTCAAGCTACCCGCTCATGCCCCCCTTTATAGTACGGCCAAAAGAGAAAAACGAAGATCCTAACGATTATTCCAAATGTATCTCAACACCTCGACATCCGGAACTAACCGTCCTTAATCTTGACGTCACTCTTTTGAAAACCGAAACGATTTCCATCAAGGGGCATGAATACCATGGTGCCCAAAGCAGTTAAAACCTCCATGACCTAACTTACCAAAGTTTCTGCAAAACACACGTTAGTCATGTTAATAAAGCGTTGTCATCAATTGCCGAAACCAAACCTCGGGGCCTAGATGCTTTCAACACGCACTACTACAGAGTTGGTCTTTTGGCCCGGGCCTAAACAGCCTTTCGTCTCGGCTCTGGAGCCGGGACTAAGGGTTCGAGACTAAATATCCTACCTTTATTCTCGGCTCCGCGGCCCGGGACTAAAGGACCACCTTTAGTCCCGGTTGGTATTACCAACCGGGACTAAAAGGCTCGCCAGTCTGGGCCACGACGCAGGCCTTTTAGTCCCGGTTAGTATTATCAGCCGGGACTAAAGGTTATTTTTTTCGTTTTTTTGTTTCCAATTCAAATCATTATTGATTTTGGTTTTTCAATTACAATAGGTTTTCAAATGTATTCTTCGCTGCTAATATATGTATACGCTAGACCTATAATTTAGTTTTGAGCGTTATTACACATAAATATACTACGAAACTATATATATTATAGAGCTATACTTATGTATAATATATGTACATGCACATAAAATTTACAACATTGTACAGTTAAGTGTTCGTCCGCCACTTAAAGGTCATATGTGCATGTTTTTCCGCCACTTAACTAATGTCATACAAGCTTTCGTCCTGGTTTGTCTCAATGGCGATGCAGGGTTATAGTAGAACTCGACGCCTTTCGGGAGGACGTGGTCGTTGATGAATCGGGCGATTGTCTCTTGGATTTCTTTGAGCAGGACCATCTCCAACACCTGATTCTTCACATAATTCTCCTTCAATTTGCATTAATTAAAGGAAAAAGGTATTAATATATATAAGATTTATTTAGTAGCAACAAATAAACAAGATATGGATTTATTATATATACATGCATGTTACTTACTTTCTCCGTCTCTTTACGAGTTCTTTTGAGGTACACCCTCATGTACTCGCAAACATAGTATCCACATAAATTGGTACCTTTTGGCTGCACGGCCACCTACTGTAAGATATAAAAAGATTAGTCTTGTCTCATGCTACGTGTGAGCTGAATCATGATAAGTTAAATATGCGGGGAGCTTAGTACAACTTACCCTCAGTAAAATAGGATCAGAAAGTGGCGCTTTCATATTTGGACGATGTTTTTCGACCAACCAAGCCCAAGCCTTGCCCAATAATTGGATCATTAATTAGCTATTGCAGAGTAAAAGAGCATGCATCAATATTTAAAAGATCGAATTGAAGTATTTATCTCTGGATCATGTCTATCATATCTTGGTAATCTGTTTGCGGTTTTCTCAACGAGTCCCAGACATATAGATGTTGACTATCAAGTTCAATGACAATTAGTATCCAGTGACCCCTGCATTTGTTTATAGATCAGTCAATATATATATCTTTATGCTGGATTGACTAAGTAAAATAAAATATGCACACGATAACAACACTTTACCCCATGTTATAGGGGAAGAGTATTGATCCTCTGTTCCTTTGATTATACAAGAACCGCCGGAGGTTCCTTTCCATTTCAGCCGGCCTCTGATTGTTAGGATCAGGGGTCACTGTGTCCTTGTATACGACATACGGATCAATAAAACCAATCCGCTTGTCGTTTCTGTCTCTGAGGTCTCACATCATGATTCTGCATATGTATAGACATGCTAGCTAGTGTGAGCATAATTATTACTTATACATATACATATGCTAGAGTGAGATTATTAAAAGAAAGAATCACTTACAGACAGTAGCAGCTCAAGAGAGATTTGTCTAGACTGTCCATGTGGCATAGCTAGTGTAACTCATTAAACTGGATCCACATGACGTCACTGCCATGGAAGTAGTGATGGTTTCTTACTTTGACGCCAATCCAGTCATGTTCTCCTACAGCACACGCGCCCCTATACCACTCGTGTAACTTGTACATTTGCGTACCAAGTTCATATAGCTTTGCAGGGTTGTATAGACTCTTGCCATATTTATATTCTTTCTTCCACTCATCAACTTCCTCTAAAGATGGCACATTTCTGATGCCGAGCACTTCATCCCAGGATAGAACGCTCTCATGAATGAATATTTCGAACTGATCCATTTGCACATCGTCGGGTATTTGATCTAGCATGCTCATGTTTGAACCATATTGATTCCCAACCAGCAGTAGTGGCACTGATTGCTGTGCTTGTTCCCCGAGCAGTGCAACACCCATCCGTGACATCTTCTCTTTCTTCTTCTCTGCCTGAATTGATTTAGAGATCGTACGGTCATAGTCTAATAGTGGCGAATGCTTCTTACGATCAGCACGTCGTCTACCACTCTGGAGGGATGCATAAGTATGGCTTCTCCAGGTTTCGGTTCGCTCGACTTGTAGCCCAGCAATGAGAGAAGAATTTGTCCACATCCATTTTCACAGAAGCATCCAGTTCCTCCGCAGTCTTCTCATATGAAAGCTTCTTCACCTGCGGGATAGCGGGTGTCCTCGCAGAGTCTTTCTTCTTCGGTAGAGGTGGGGCCGACCCCTTTGTTTGTGGGGCGGTCCTCTTCTTTCCCGATGGGCCGGCCGGTGCCGATTGGGTGGCCGGTGTCGGCATTGGAGGTTGCGGTGGCGGCGCTGGAGCCGATTGTGGAGGAGACTTGGCCGGTGGCGGTGTTGGAGGCTGCGGTGGCGGCGCTGGAGCTGGTTGTGGAGGAGATTGAGCCGATGGGGATGCAGCCGTGTCTTCCACTACATTGTCATCGTCCGCAACACTGTGACCAAGTGGTGAATTGATAATTGTACTTAGGTTGGGGGAGGTCCTGCTGTGAAAACAATTATCGAGGTATATATGAGTAAACCATAATTTAATCCAATACATAATTAGTGAAAAAAAATTTTGTTCACTTTCATCCGCACCTAGGGTTCGGTTGTTGTTGAGGGGGAGGAGTTGATGCCCTAGGAATAATGATGTAGCGCTTGCGCCAACATATGAATGCCTTCTCCGCTTCTCCTAAGGTCTTCTCTCCATCACCACCTTCAATATCAAGAGGCACATTGCTATAGCCTTTGACAACTCTATCCACCGAGACGCTAGCATATCCAAGTGGTATTACTGTCGTGTGGATTCTTGGTGTCTTCGTAGGGTCGATAGGAGATACAACACCGGTAGCCACCATGACCGTGGCATTCCCCTCCCGAATATGCAGCTCACATGTCGTGAAAGGAGCGGTGATGTCATCCACCGGGAAGCGCAGCCCTGCGTCATCTTGAGGTACTGGCACCTCCGTGGAAGCACAACTGCTTTTCAACTGACCAGGGGGGCTGATGTTGACTGCGGTCGGCTCTGATAACGACCTTTGGAGGGAACTTACTGCTATCTGCACTTGCCTTTGGATTTCCTCATTCATTATGGCTTCAAGTGCTTTTTCTCGCTCTTTTGCCTGACGAACCTCTTCACGTTGCTGAAGAACTTGCTCCTCCAGACTGCGCAGCCGCTCTGCCTCCTCTTCCTTCTTTCTCTGTCGGCATCTATAGGTGTCTCTATCTAGAGGGAAGGCATGCTCCCACGACAACTCCCCATAGCCTCTCGTTCACCCACCGTGTTCAGGATTCTCTAGGGCGAATGTCAGCTCATCCTTATCTCTCTTCGGCTGCCATTGTCCACTTTGGGCAGTGGATCGAGCGTAAGCAAATCTTTCTACTACTCTTTGGAGTTTTTGCCCAAACACTAACTTTTTGGTCTCTGGGTCCAGGGTGCCCCCTGACCGAAAAACCAATACTTGGTGCGCTCAGGCCAGTCGATTGATTCTGGTTCCATCCCCTTGTCGACTATCTCCTGTTCCAATCTTTTCCACTTAGGAATGGCACTAGGGTAGCCACCTGATCCCAAGCGATGGTGATATTTCTTGTGTCGGGCATTCTCTTGGTTCTTTCTCACCCGTTCCTCACCCTCTTCCGATGTCTTGAACTGTACAAACTCACCCCAAAACGGCCGCAACTTGACGTAGGCCTGAGTGCTAAAATCTGGAGTGAGGTTCTTCTTGATAAACTTGTTATATAGATTCTTCTTCCAGAACTGGAATTGTGTGGCCATCTTCTTCATAGACCAGTCCCGAACTCTCTTCTTCAACTCTTCATCATTTGTGTCGAGCCCGAAATGCAGCAACACATCACGCCAGACTAGGTCCTTGTCATGATCGGAGACAAAACTAATATGAGGAGCCCCTTTCTTTTCCTTCCATTCACGAGCATTGATCGGGATCCTGTCTCTTACAAGGTACCCTAAGTGGGCCACAAACTTCCTTTCATGTGGTCCAAGTGGCTTTCCTGTATTCTCCTCGAAATCCGAGATAAGGAACCGACCCTCCAACGGCTTCTTCGGGCCTCGTACATTTCTGCTCTTCCCTGTGGTTGTCGTCGAGCTAGAGGGCTACATATGTACAAACACAAATATTTAAATAAATCTACTTATACAAAAAAGGAAATCATTTTGAATTCCATGTATATATACATAAGAGATTGTATATATACCTCGCCAGCATTGTCTTGCACGATATTTTCTTCCTCTTCATACAAGTTAGGGTTAAGGTACTGACTACCATCATCGATGCCGTCAGGGTTCTCATCGGCTCCATCATATTGTACTTCATTGCCATCGTTGATTATGTCCATCATGGCATCGTCCATGTTGTCATCTCTTGGGTCGGCCATTTCTGCAAATATATGTGTAGGACGTCAGGATTTCTCTTTTTTCCTTACATATACCTATGGTTCATGCACTATACAGCTAGCTAGCCAACGGGATACAGCGAACTCGGATCGATCGGAATGAAATGGATACGATATGAATTATCATATACAAAGTAAAAATACTAGTGTACCGCATACCGCTACAGTACTTGTTAAACATATGCATATATATGCTTTTATTCACAATGACTAATGCTCAACAATGCACCATATAACTCTTCAAAAAAAATTGCACCATATAACTCTTCAAAAAAATTGCACCATATAACTCTTCAAAAAAAAATGCACCATATAAGCTACTCCTGATGTGGAAAGACGATGCACGGCGGCTTTTGGAGCGCGGCGGAGATGGTGGCGCCCGGGCTGCCGGCAAATGTGGGCTCGATGGCGGAGGAGGCCGATGGCGTCGGGGCATAGGGAGCCGACCGCGAGCCGGCGGGGTGACGGTGCGCGCGGGGTCACCGACAGCGTCGATCGGGGTGGCGCGGAGATGGCGGCCGTGGCGTGCTCGAGGGCGTGGAGTGAGAGAGATCAGAGGAGGAAGAAGACTAAAGGGCAGCAGTTATATGCCGGGCCACTTTTAGTCCCAGGTGGCTCTATGGTCTGGGACTAAAGGTCCTTTAGTCCCGGTGCTCAATACCAACCGGGACTAAAGGTAGTCCCGGTTGGTATTGAGCACCGGGACTAAAGGACCTTTAGTCCCGGGCCGTAGAGCCACCCGGGACTAAAGGTGGCCCGATCAGATCATGTTTTTGGCGGGCCGCGAAAATGCAGCCCTCCTTTAGTCCCGGTGCTAGCCACAGACCGGGACTAAATGGTGGGCTGCAGTATCACTTCCCACGTGTTTGCCCCACCTTTTTTGTTGAATCTTTTTTTTTTCTTTTATAAAAATGCTGAGTCTTGTTAAATTCACGGTAAATTGAATATTTGTGATAATGTTTTTTTGAAAAAATATGGCTTTTCTTTTTGTTTTATCGTACACATGAAAAATATGTAACCTAAATTATTTTGTTTTTTCTTTGTAAATATTGAACGTAATGTAACTAATAATTAATATTTCATTAATGCAAAAATATAGTGTTCAATTAATTTCACTAAAACTATTGGTTTTCGACAGGAAATTTGTTTTCACATCATTTTAACATAAATCTTTTGGTGATCCATCGGTCATTTGTCAAATACACGATAAAGAAATCCGCCATCAAATAGAAATTTAATTTGAACTTACAAAATATGAAAACAACAAATATTATGTAGATAATTGTACATCTTGATGAGCTCTAGCACCTTTGTATTCAAAAGTTTTTCATCTGAGGTCATTTAGTGTCTCATTTGATAAAGTTTGACCAAGTCAAATTTTGAATTTTCAAAAAATGACACCTTCACACTAGTTTTTGGAACTCTAAATGGTTTCAAATAGAAAAGTCATGAATACCAAGTTTGTTAAACTCATCAAGGAAGTTTGAATGATTCAAATTTTAGATTTTTAAATTTTGACAGCTCCAAACCAGTTTTTCAAACCCTAGATGGTCTCAACTAGAAAAGTCATGAATACCAAGTTTGATCAACTCATCAAGATCTACATTTGTTATATAGGTCATTTTTGCATTTGAGGACTAGACATGCTTCACAGAGGTACGATAAAAACAAGAACATAATAGAAACATCTGAAGTTACAATTATATTACATAAAATGTCTAATACATCACTAGTTATATCAAGAGGGCATAGTGGTGAACTTCTTCTTGATGTATGCCCCTTGGTTATGATCATGCCGTAACCATGGAGTGTCCTCAGCATTGAGCAGGATGCTTGGGTCTGTGGTCACACTGAAGGGTGGGATTCGTTCATCCTTTTCATAATCTTCTGACATGTCTGACTTGTCCTCAATTCACACGATGTTTCTTTTTCCTATAAGAACTATGTGGCGCTTTGCCTCGTTGGTTGATTTGTCGTCGTTTTTCCCTCTCTTGGGTTTTGTAGACATGTCTTTCACGTAGAACACCTGATTCACCTCAGCAGCAAGGATGAATGGATCGTCTTTGTACCCAGTATTGTTGAGGTCCATTGTTGTCATTCCATACTCCTTATCGACTTTTACCCCGCCTCCAGTCCCCTTCACCCACTGGCACCGGAACAAAGGGACTTTAAAATTAGGGTCTATGGCATAGTCTAGTTCCCATATCTCCTCTATGCGGCCATAATATGTATGCTTATTCCCATTAGGGTCTGTGGCATCTAAGCTGACACCACTGTTTTGGTTGGTGCTCCTTTTATCTTGGGCTACGGTGTAAAATGTATTTCCATTTATCTCGTACCCTTTGTACGTGAGGATGTGCCACGATAGTTGCCTAGCCAACAAATACAATTGTTCATCAATATTTTGGTCACGCTGACATTCTTTTTGCAACCAACCGCCGAATGTTTCCATGTGCTGACGCGTAATCCAAGCCTCATTCGTCCCTGGATTCTGGGATCGTAGGAACTTCTTGTGTACCTCGATATACAGCTCCACCACGGAGGAAGAAGAAAGAACTATGTAGTGCGCTTTATTGAAAGAATCGTCCCCCGTGCCGATATATATTTTCTTCCCTAGTGTTCCCTTTCCACCAAGTCTCCCCTCATGCCGCGATTCGGGAACACCAATCGGGTCAAGGTCAGGAATAAAGTCAACATAGAACTCAATGACCTCCTCTGTCCCGTATCCCTTGGCGATGCTTCCTTCTGGCCGAGCACACTGGTGAACATATTTCTTCAGGACTCCCATGAACCTCTCAAAGGGGAACATGTTGTGTAGGAACACAGGACCGAGAATATTAATCTCCTTGACCAGGTAAACTAGGAGGTGTGTCATGATATCAAAGAAGGATGGAGGGAACACCAACTCAAAGCTGACAAGACATTGAACCACATCATTCTGTAGAGTAGCTATATCGAAAGGATTGATTGCCTTTTGAGAAATTGCATTAAGGAATGCGCATAGCTTCATGGTGGCCAAACGTACATGTGGAGGTAGAATTCCTCTTAAGGCATCCGGAAGCAGTTGCGTCATAATCATGTGGCAGTCATGCGACTTTAAGTTTATGAATTTCTTCTCTGGCACATTTATTATACCCTTTATATTAGAGGAGAATCCAGATGGAACCTTAATGTTGCTTAGGCATTCAAACATGGTTTCCTTCTTCTCATTGCTAAGAGTGTAGCTAGCAGGTCTTAAATAATGGCGTCCATCATTTGTCTTCTCTGGATGTAGGTTGTCTCATTCTTTCATGTGCTGCAAGTCCTATCGTGCCTCAAGTGAATCCTTAGGCTTCCCATACACACCCATGAATCCTAGGAGGTTGACACAAAGATTCTTTATCAGGTGCATCACGTCGATCGAGTTGCGGACCTTTAGGTCTTTCCAATAGGGTAGCTCCCAAAATATTGACTTCTTCTTCCACATTGGTGCATGGCCCGAAGCGTCTTTCGGAATAGGTTCACTACCCTGTCCCTTTCCAAAGACGACTTTCACATCCTTGGCCATCTCAAATACATCCTCCCCAATTCGGTTGTCAGGCTTGGATTGGTGTTCTGCCTGACCTTTAAAATGCTTGCCTTTCTTTCTTACCTGGTGATTCCTAGGAAGAAATCGGCGATAGTCAAGGTACATGACCTTTCGACATTTTTTCAAAAGACACCCTCAAGATCACCAAAATAGTCGTGCATGCATTATATCCCTTGTTTGTCTGTCTTGAAAGATTACTTAGAGTAGGTCAATCATTGATTGTTACAAACAACAATGCTCGCAGGTCGAAGTGTTCCTGTTTGTACTCATCCCATACACGCACACCTGGTTTGCTCCATAGAAGCAGGAGTTCCTCAACTAATGGCCTCAGGTAGACATCGATGTCGTTGCCAGGTTGCCTCGGGCCTAGGATGAGCACCGGCATGATAATGAACTTCCGCTTCATGCATAACCATGGAGGAAGGTTGTAGATACATAGAGTAATAGGCCAAGTGCTATGACTAGTGCTCTGGTCCCCAAAAGGATTCATACCATCTGTACTTAAAGCGAATCTTAGGTTTCTTGCGTCTTTTGCAAAGTTCGGGAATTCTCTGTCTATTGCTCTCCACTGGGACCCATCAATAGGGTGTCTCAACATGTTGTCTACTTTACGGTCTTCTTTGTGCCATCGCAACAACTTTACATGGTCCCTGTTTGTGAATAGACGTTTCAGGCGTGGTATTATAGGAGCATACCACATAATCTTGGCAAGGATTTTCTTCCTAGGACGTTCTTCGCCCTCAACATCGCCAGGGTCATCTCGCCTGATCTTATACCGCGACGCTTTACATACGGGGCATGCATCTAAATTCTCGTAGTCCTTGCCACGGTACAGGATGCAATCATTAGGACATGCATGTATCTTCTGGATTTCTAATCCCAAAAGGGCAGACGACCTGTTTTGCTTCGTACGTAGTGGCGGGCAATTCATTTTCCCTCGGAAGCATCTTTTTATTTATCTTCAGTAATTGCCCAAATGCCTTGTCAAATATACCATTTCGTGTCTTCCACTGTAGCAACTCCAGTGTTGTACCCAACTTTTTTTGCCCATCTTTGGCGGACGGGTACAGTAATTTCTTGTGATCCTCTAGCATGCGGTCAAACTCAGCCTTCTCCTTGTCACTTTCGCAATCTCTTTGTGCATCACGAATGACATCACCAAGAGCATCATCATCTTCAGCGAGTGCGTGTTCTGCACCTGCCACTTCTTCAGCTTCCCCCATTGCAGTATCAGGGAAGTCACAGTATTAAGCAAGAATGTCGTCAGGGTCCAATTGTTCTTCTTCTTCGTCTTCTTCCATTATAACACCACTTTCTTCATGCTTGGTCCAATAAATATAGTTTGACATGAAACCCGACCTATACAGGTGTGAGTGAATAATCCTTGAGCTAGCATATTCCCTCAAATTCTTACATTCAGCACATGGACAACGCATGAAACCGTCTCGCTTGTTTGCCTCGGCCACACTAAGGAAATAATGCACGCCATCAATGAACTCTTGATAGCGGCGATCGGCGTTGTACATCCAATGTCGTTCCATCTGCATTACAAGACATACCATATATATGAAAATCTTGAACTTATTTAGTTAACTACACAAGTACAACTCGCATGACACCACTACTCAACCGATTAATTTAAGGAAGCCTCATTAGAATGTAGAGAGTCCCAACTAGCACTAAAAAAAGTAACATTAAAATGCACTTCAGCAACACGACGACTTCACGACCAATCCCAACTAAAACAGACATATCATTCGTGATGTGTCCAACATCAACGGGCTTCGGCTCCCTCACTGCCTCATCTGCCGCCGCTGCCACCTTTGCAAGAGATATTTGCACGTGTTCCTCATACTCTTCCTCCTAGTACCAACCTTCACATCCAGTGCCATCCCACTGAAATTAGAACAAAAAAAAGATAGAACTTTAATTACAAAAAATTGGTGCAAACTAACTATAGCCATCAAATATATGCGACAAAATAACTCACATTGCGATCCGGACACTTGAAGAAGATACGCCCCTTGTTGGGACACTCTTTCTTCACTCTGTACTCCTGCACAATCTTACCACACTCGCCGCACCCAATGAGAGGGAGGTCTGGCCTATGTCGCTTTGGAGCCCGATGAGAGGCCGAGGACCCGGAAACAGTTGCCATCTACTCTCTAAATATATACTCATTTTTGCAAACTACTGTAAATTCATCTTTTTTTAGAAACATTGAAACTAAAAAAAACTAAAATTCTATATATTTATAAACCACGAAATGTGGTAGGCATACTAGGAATGAAAGCTATATATACTAATTTTAATGAACTAATTGACCCGGCCACACAATTTTATAAATTAAAGTATTACAAATTTATAATTTTCATAAGCAAATTGAAAGAAGTTAATAAAATACCCTAAATTCTCTATTTCTCTAACTAAACCATGAAATATGGTAGACATACTAGCAATGAAAGGTGTATACTAGTTTTCATTCACTAATTTTAGCTTCCTTCATCAAAATATTCAAACTATCAAGAGATTAGATCTTAAATTGGCCTAGAAATCATAAAATAAAAAACCACATATATATACACCACGAAATGACAAGTGCTCTTGTTAAAACATGAAAGGATAAAGCTAATTACCTTTAAAGAAGTCGCTGACGGAGTAAAAGCCTTGAGATGGATCAATGGCCGGAGATGAAAGCAAGAACAAGCAAGAACACAATAAAGAAGAAGCAGAGAAGTGAGCTCTCGGGCTTGGGCTGGGGAGGAAGAAGAGTTGAAATAGGTGGGAGGCACTTTTAGTCCCGATTCCTATAACAGCCCCCCGGTTTGTGCCACGGCCTGAGACAAAACATTTAGTGCCGGGTGGTAACACCAACCGGGACTAAAGGTTAGCCTTTAGTCCCGGTTTGTAACACCACCCGGGACTAAAAGTCTCCCCTGACATGGTCTGGCGCCAGAGCCGTTGGGCGGGGGACTTTTAGTTCCGGTTGTTGTTATCAACCTGGACTAAAGTCGTTTTTGATCCCGAATACAAATTTTGTCGGGACTAATGTCCATTTTAGACATCGACGAAAGGTTTGTTCTCTAGTAGTGACGTGTTATTATATATATACACTACCCTCATTGCGCTCCCGGCAAGCATCGCACAGGCAAGAGCTAGGCAGCTGCAGTCATGGACGAGGTCGTCCGGAACCACAGCAACGAGCCGGCTGCCCTGGTGATTGCCGTGCGTGGCGTGGGCGACAAGGCCGCGACAACCGAGGATCACTCGGCCACCGTTGCTGGAAGCAAGGCCGCCGGAGGTCGCGTACTACATGCTCGTCGAGGCGCGGTGGCCGCGGCCGTGGCGGGGCAGCTGCTGCCGCGCGGGTCCTGCAACTGCAAGGTGGAGGCGAGCGTGCAAGGTCCGGGGCACGGAGGGGACGGCAGCGGAGGAGGAGCCGGAGTGCTCCTGATGCAGCGCGACGCGGCGTCGCGTCTGCTGCCGTATTCCGTCTCATGTGTCGTCGTCGTGTAAGCATACATATTATATACATACTCCCCGACCTTCGTACGTAGTATATCGAAGGCGCCCGTATAGTAGTATGTCTGGTATCTGATGCAGAAGACATTATTGGGTGAGGTTAACGTACACGTGTGTCATCAAGGAATTCGGTTTTGGAAATAAAGTATTGTTGTTACAATTATGTCCTAAATAAAAAGTGTGTATAAAGTTTTCTCTTGGAGCGAGATATGTAGATGATCGCATACATCCTAAATACACGTAGTATCTATTGAAAATTTAGGCACTGAATCCGGAATATAAATCATGACTATAACGCACGCATTAAAATGTCATTCTATAACATACTCCGGATTATATATATGGATTTAAATAGCATAAAACGTGATGTAGATGAATTGAATAGCATATGAATAATAACATCACGTGATCGGCAAACATGATTAATCGCTTTGCAGCTGAAGTCATTGTGGTTGGTTTAGAAGCAATGTTGTCGTCGCTGACAACATTGGTCAAATGTAGTCTCGAAACAGCAGGCGCGTGCAATGGTGATAACAAGGCAGGCCGCTCCATGGATCGGAGCGCCACCACCCAAGTACGATCTCTGGCTAGGACAACTCGGTTGTCGCACGAGGATTTCTCCTAAACTTTAGTTGGTATTAAATAAAGACTAATTACGAAATTAAATGAACAGATTCAGACTAATTTGCGAGACAAAATTTTTAAACATAATTAGTCCATGATTTGACAATATGGTGCTATAGTAGACATATGCTAATGATGAATTAATTAGGCTTAATAAATTCATCTCGCGAATTACTGAGGACTTGTGTAATTTGTTTTATTATTACTATCCAAACCCTCGATGTAACACCCGATGTAACATCCCTAAACTTTAGCCCCTGAATTTAAACACCCCTCGTCCCATGGGGAATTCCCCAAGAGGAGTCTAAGCGTGTGTGAGGTGTGTGTGCGTGAATTGCTTGGTAGGTGTGTTCTGAGACTACGTGGTCAACACGGATGCCCTCACTTAGTTCTTACATGCATGATATGCTAGTGTTTCTGGCTGTGTTAAAAAAACAGCAAGCGGTGAAATTGATAATACGCAGCACCACCTGACTTAAATGGAAGATGACTTCTGGTGAAAAACACGAGGAGCAACGAGAATCACTTCCTAATAATCTTATTCACCCTCTGAATACAAATAATATGGTACTGCAAGGACGAGAGGTTAAGGAGGTGTGCTCGCATGCGCTGGGGATAGAGTAGTGGTTGAGAATTCTAAAAATAATAAGCAACTGAAATTAAAATATGGTAGGTCAAACCCCATAACCCTAATTAGTACATCTGCTACAACCTAATTAGTATGTCTGCTACAGTACAAGTCGGTACGTCTGTCGTGGTCCTAATAATCAGTATAATTCTGCAACTCTAATCAGTATGAACGAGCACATGACTTACGTTTGAGCAGCCTGAGTAGACGGTAGGGCAATCCTTATTAGTGTGCCTAGTGTGACCCCTAATTAGCATGAATGCATGCTATGATGCTTATCAGTATGACTGATTCTACGGGACCCTAATTCTTAAAGTATCAATATAATCGGACCGTAGGACAAACGCTATAACTCTAATTAGTATGTCTATTGTGACCCCTGATCATTATACTTGCTAGGACCTAATTAGTATTGTTGGTGCATAAATTATGTTGTGGCATTTATACAGAATCTCTAGATGGGCAATAATGTAAAATTAGCTTTGCAGAAAATTGTGTGTTGGTTGATAGAAGGGCTAGCGCCCGGACGTCCCACACCGCAATGCCTGCATCGCATCCCACATGACGTTCCCTACCATCGCCAGCGTCCGGCCCGCTCCCCCCATGGGAGAACCGCACCCCCACGCCCATCCCGCGTCCACACGGCGGAACTCCGACCCCCGCCCACATGGCGGAACCACGACCTACACCCACCTGCCCCGCTTGTGGATGCGTGCCTTGGAGGTGTCTGCAGGCTTCAGGCTCTGGCACATGAACCACGGCGGCGCCTCAGCAGCAGCAGTAGGCGAATGACCACTTGTAACACCTGATCTACTTTTGAAACATCCAGATAAAACATTTGCAACATAAGTCCGAAACAGCTGAAACACTTGAAACATGCGTGTGTAGCCACTGCAACATGTGCAACACCAAGATCTACTTTTGAAACATTCAGATGATACATTTGAAAACAAACGTCTGAAACACATGAAACAATTGAAATATAGGTTTGCAACATGTGTATATTGCGATTGCAACATATGCAACATCTAAGATCAATTTTGCAATATTCAGATAAAACCCTTGAAACATAAGCCTGAAAAACCTTAAACACTTGAAACACCATGTCAAAACTGCGGCTATGGCCTACCTAATCGGGGACCGCGGTAGTTAGCAAGCTTGAGTCCAGGGGGAACATCGAGAGCAAACGGCCTAGCATGAGCAGGCCTCCCCTTCCTACCGCGGTGTCTTCGGCTGATCGCGGGAGACGAAGTACGAACCGGTGTCAACCTCCTCCTGGTAGCGCCGGGGTGGTGATGACATGGTGCCCGCCATGCCCGCGACGGCTTAGGTGGATGGGGGGCACCAGTGGATAGGGGCGAGCCGCAGGATAGTGGCACGACGCGGCAAGGGGAAGGACGCGGCATGCGCGGGGTGGGCGCACGGTGGGGGAAGCGGCGCGTGTGGGGCGGAGTGCGGCAGGGATGCGCGGTGACACCCCAACAGCTAGATGCGAGTGCGTGTGGGGGAAGCACGCCTGTTGGACCTATCCGCTGTGCAGGTCTAGGAATACAACGTCCGATGGGCTCGGACGCCCATGGCCAAGCATTAGCATAGATTTAAAAATATGTTGCTATACATTTAATACATAATTAGCTATTATCATAAAACAAACTGAATTAAATAGATACATATAAAGTTATCTCGCATTTTTAAAGTAACGAGCATAAAGGAAGACACGTGGCCCTAAACCACCGCCTCCCACAAGTGGCTCCCATGGTAAGGCCTTCTGCAGTGTGAGCAAATAGCTGAGAGAAGATTGGAGCATCACTTGCCATTGCAGCTAGCGAAGCTAAGTCCGAGTGATGCCTGAAATTTCTGGAGCGGTGCATGTACAGGTAGCGCTGCCTAGCTAGTAAAAAAGTATTTTGTTGCTCAGCTCATGCAGTTCCACAGTAGACCATCCGAGTCTCCTTCACCGGATTTGCTTTTTTTAATATTTGATGTGTAGGACCCGCAGCGATGCTTGCTTGTTTGTGCACTGCAGGCCACAGAGAGCGATGCCGTTTTTTATGTGGTGGGGCTCTTTTTTTTAAAAATGGTTGGATTTTATTGATAGAGTAAAAGAACTTTTACATCCATCCCCTGACAGGGCACCCCATGAGAAAAGAGAAATAATAGCTAGATCGTCTTGATGAGCACCCCGTGTTCTTCGCCGTCGTCGACGTTTGTTGCCGCACATCTATTCTTCTCCACCTCCCGCAATGAAGAAGACTCAGTATGAAGCTCCTATCCGATTTCCAGATCGACGAAGAACCTTCACAGTTTACAGAGCCCATAGGTAACACGTCAAAGACGTGCTGTTGATTCGTTGAACGCAGCCAACGGCAGACTGCCGTTTCCTCGTCGTCACCAGAATCTGACGCCAGTTGCCTCACTGACCAACTCCAGACGACGACTGACAAACCCGCAAGGGGGATCAAAATACACCAACCCAAACACATGGAAAGGTGGACAACAAACCTCATAAGAAGAATCCTAGAAATACCAGAACTGACTTGGAGGAACAAAACACACCAAAAGCTTCTCCACACGTTCGTCGCCATGTTCTGGTTTACGAGGCCAGCGCTGCCTTTGGCATCATGGGCACCGACGGCATCGAGAAAAACACAGGGGAAAAGCACTTCGACGCATAAGAGGAAAACGAAGATAAACCCGTCGAAGTGAAGACCCCCACAAAAGATATCATCGCCGTGCACCACAAATACCTCAGACACCACCAAGACTCGCTCACCAAGAACAGAATCAACGATAGAGAGGCTTTGGCAGTAGCAGAAACTTACCAGCAAGATCCTCACCGGTAAGTAATCCAACCCTAATCTAACTAAAAACACTTTATTAGGAGAGAATATATACATCACCCACCAGATCCCCAGTTTCCCCCCACACCGGTGCCCCAGAGGCCACCGGCGGCGAGGAAAACCGGCGAATCCGGCGGTGAGAACCGAAGTCGCCTCTGAATCGCCTGTCTCTACTGTTCCTAGAGAACAGACGCTTCGAGAGAGATCTGAGTTGCCACGCTGTGAAAGGCCTAAAAAGTCCAATAGAAGCCTCCTAGGCTGGCCAGCTCAGAGGAGCCGTGCGCTCGTGTTGGAGCATGATGGGTCGCCAGATATAGTTTACGTGTCTTAACGACTTCTTTTGTGCGTATGTGTCTAGACTAGAGGCTGGGCCAAATATATTGCCGTGTTGTGCAAGAAGACTATTTACTTTTTACTCATTTACGATATTGATAACCTTACGATATTGATTTTTTTCCGAACAATTTGATCTGCCCCTTTTTACTCCACATAGTAGGCCTTCTTGCTGTGACCACACTACAATATTTTTTCATGGCTCTTGTGTCCCTTCGGTTCATCAAAGTGACTGCTTTCATATGCCTTGAGTATTTCACTTCTGACGAATTGGCTAAGTGGCTAACCAATGAACTAACAATTTATATTGTTCTATTTCCCTTCCTAATATGCTACTTCATGAAACAATCAACAGCAAGGTGCCAGCCTGAAATCATCTCTACAAGATGACATTTCAAGACTAATATTGCTGTGCCACTGAGAAACTTTGATTTCTATCAGAAATTATTCAATATCCTTTTATCAGAACTTGTTCAATTTCTAACCTTTCTTCTCTATATCCTCAACAAGACCCAATATCCTGACAGGAGGCCTTCCACATGAACCATTATCCGGTGAGGGCAGAGCTGATACATCCAACGGCAGGAATCTATCCAACGCAGTGATCCTGTGCAGTACCCATCCTGTAACACCCTCAGCATCAGTTTCCCATGCCCATAGGCGCAGGTTAAATTTTGCCAGAGCAGCAAGACCTAGACCACCATCCTCTGTTTTGATGATGTGGACATTCCTCCTGTATATATCATGTGTCTCTGGTGGACACTCAATATGATATAACCTATGTGTGACCAACTCAAATGCAAGGATATGCTTTGACTTCAACGGCCAATACAAGATATTCCTGACAAGGATGCTAGGCCTGAAATCAACATCAGATGGTATTGGTGAAGATTTCATCATCTCCCACCTGCCACTTTCTGATGAGTATCTAGTGGCATAAGCATAGCAGGTGGTGGTGAAAACCCATACTACAAAAAATGGACAAGAGTGGCAGTAACCATGGTCAGCATGATCTGCTGCGCAAACCACAGCAGCATTGCTTTCAGGCACATTCCCATAATTAAAACGAGGATCCACATCAGATGGGGCTTGTATTAAGCGTTTGTCGCCGTTTATAGGGTTCCACACAAAGACCTGATGCCATGTTGAATCAACAAGGAGGACATGGCCGTGGCGGCAGCCAAGGACATTCCAGTAAAGATCAGGTAGAGAGAAAGATGCTGCAGCAACACGGTTAGGAGGATCCCCAGCAGGGAGAAATCGAGGGATGCGAGTGGAGTTGGTGAAGACACCAAGTAAAGGTAATCCATGGAGTGCCTGAAAGCGATGGAGGAACCAATTGTCGACGATGAGGGAGTGCCAATGCTTGCATACAAGGGAAGAACGAAGGAGGTAGGAGGGGTGTGGAGGGAGGAAGAGAAAGATGCTGATGAGCAAATCATCTGGTAGCGTCATGATGATGCAGGAAAGGGCAGTGTGGCTGGCTTCCTTTTCCTCAAAAGGAAAGCCTACAATACAGATAACATTTTCTTCACTGCTAACAAGAGTACAAGACACAATGCCAATGCTGATATGAAGTTGACAACACCGGTTGCAAGATGAACCAAGGAACCAAGATGGTTCACCACCTTCCCTTGACTTCAAAGTTCAAAATCAAGGTGATTAAATTGGCAGCAGTAGGCAGAGATAGTGTAGAGAGGTTTGACTATTCCACATATTGTTTGAGCTTTGATATATCTTGACTCAATTTCCATTGATCCACAAACACAAAAAACAGTCTCTTCAGCCTCTTCATCAACTAATGGTACCACTTTCTTGATGAAAGTCGACCTGCACATAGATAAATTCTGCAACTGTTACTGAGTAGGTACCAAAAGTGCTTAATGCAAAATCGACAAAGATACAGACCCATTTTTTAGGCAACGCTCGACCCCATTTCCATTAACCGGGAACAGAAATACATATGTTACCCAGAAACAGAACAGAACTAGCACAACACTACCCTTAACGAACTATGGCTAAACTATCTGCTTCTGGTAGAAATATTTGACTAATGCAACTTATCAACCCTTTGAACAGTAGCGACGGACAGTCTGCGCCCAGGTACAAACCTAGTTGACTAACACAACTTAATAACCCTTTCAACAGTAGCAAAGAACCTACAGTCTGAGCCAACAACTCGTTTTTTACCAGCTACTACACAGTTTTGGCTTTTGGCTATTGTGAACCACAGAACTGAACAGAGAGATGGAGGGAGGGAGCAAGAGAGTTGAATGTGAAAAACGGAGATGAGGTGTGGAATGCAAAAAGTCATGCCCACGGGACATGCAGGATGGCAGTGTCTGTTCCTTATTTTGCATGTATGTAGGGTTAGGCTAGCTAGTGATCTACTTATTTTTTTAATTAATTATTACTAATAATATTTAAAAAATAATAAAACAAGGGATACAGTATCCTTTAGACTACATTATTTATTTGCAGTGGAATATGGACATGATAATGTTTGAGTTCACTTCCTTGCTACCAATTACTGGCCATCTCTGGCAGTGTCTCTATCGTCAGATTAACTTCCAAAACCCCCTCTCGCTAACCTAGCTTCCTTTGATTAATATGAGTACTTACTACTTAATTATTCATTCAAAGTTTTTTATTAGTATAGCTATATCTTTAGATCGATCCATGTGCCTTTATCTTAGATCAGTCGTTTCAATTTACCAACCAGGAATGGTGATGGGTTTAGATCAAGTATCATCCCCAAACATATATCTATTTCAACACTACCTAAATAATACTGTTGACACTAGCACCTAGTGTCAAGGTGAGCAGCACCTGCTCCCCTTCCCTCTCCCTCTCCCCTGAACCAAGGAAGAGCTCTTCTTCAGCACACACACACACTGCTCAGTTTCAGCTCCTGAAACTGCAGACTCAAAGAGATGGTGGCAAGAGCTGCCTTTTCCATTGCATTGCTTCCCAATTTATACAAGCTAGCTACCAACTACATAGTACATGATGGTATGGCTGAGTACAGCCCCCATCACCTTAGTACAGCCAAGACATGGCTGGTGTACCTCTACCTAATCCTAGTACATGGTATACATCACCTTCTACCAACTAAAGTACTAGGGATGGCCTATTGCCATACTTGCTGCAGTATCCAGGGCATGGACAGCAGACCTGACCATGCCCTTGACTGACAGAAGGTGAGGGAGTGGAGGATCAGCAGATTAAGTCTAACAAATACAAGGCATAACAGCTAAGTTCTTCTCCCCTCCATACCTTTCTAATGTTAGATCAACATTCTTTACATTTGCTATTTGGCCAAGCTTACAATTACACACAGTGGTAGAGTTGGTGAATTTGCACACCTAGGGTCCCATGCAGCACGGATACAGATACATGTATCGGTATCGGAAGGATAAGGATACATGGATACGTTAAATTAGGTAAATAACCAGGTATGTTGAACTTCTAAAAGCAATAGCAGCTTACTAGTGTGTAGGAATCCTGAAATTACATAGTATTTTAGCAAAGAATAGAATGAAATGACAATGACTGATCATTTTCTTGCCCTGCATATCTCCAGGGCAAATTATTATTGCAATTAAAGCATCCAAGTGTTTGCGGTCTTCCGATGCTGAAGCTTTTTCCAATGCAGAAACCCCAAATTGCTGTTCTTACTGTTAGGCTGAAGAAGGAACAGCAGCAGGAGCACTACCAGCAGCACTAGCGCTAGATCGATGCTGCCCTCTACTCACGGCTGGGAAAAATCAAGACAAACCAGGAGCAGGGGCGGATCTGCGGCCCGGGCTAGGTGGGCTGTAGCCCGGGGCGCAGCCCACAAACTTTGAGAGCAGGTCTTCAAAAAGCCCAGCCAGCCCCACGATTTCAAGGCTCCCAGGCTTCCCCGCCGCCCGTCCGTCTGTTGTTCTGCGGCCTGGCCCTTCGATAATCTAAACACAGGTAACTTCCGACTCTGGCTGTTCGATTTGAATAGTCGATAAATGCTCATGTCTAGTTGATTAGTTTCTAATAATTACATTGCAATTTATTAAATTTCATGTCTAGGGAGAAATTTAAAGACACGATGATTGGATGAATAGTAGATATGCTACATTGAGCCTGACTTATTTGCATCTGTTGAAGATGAAAAAATTCTTGAGCACTTTTTTTAGCCCTCCCCGTAGCCTGTTTCTGGATCCGCCACTGACCAGGAGGGAAAACGGGAAAATCAGGAGGGGAATTGGGAGGGGAAGACACTGAATACGTGGATCAGTACGGAAATCAACAAATCAATCGAGAGAAGGGACAGATCGAGCGGAAGAAACCCATTTCTGCTCGTACCTGACGCGGGGCGGCAGCTCGTCGCGGGGCAGGCGGGTCGTACTCGCCGGCGTCGAGCGGATCGTGGCGGCCCGGCGGCGGCGCTCCTGCTGGCGGGTGGGGGCGGCTTCGATGCGTGTGCGCTGTGCGTCGGGTGGGGGGCCACTGGGGCCTGGGGGAGTAGGGGAGGGAAATGGACACGCGCATGGGTGAGGGAAATGCTGCTGCCTGCGGCTTGCCAGCTTGGGTGGGCTGGGCCGTATCGAAAGGTCTTCTAGTACCCATTGCCTGCTTGAGTGGGCTGGGTCGGGATACAGACCGGTACCTTTTTTTATTTCGAATCTACCATTCTACCATATTCCTGGTTCTTGTTTCTAAAAAAAACATATTCCGGGTTTTTTTATACCAAATTCGGCACCTCAGCTGCCCATGCCGTTACTTCATAGGAACCGTCCTATCTACAAGCATTCTATCACATTCCTGTTTTTAACACCAAATTTGGCACCTCAGTGCCACATCATTACTTCATAGGAACCGTCCAATACAATACGAACAATCTAACATATCCTTCAAAAATGACATCTGCAAGCCTCTCGGAGTGTCTCACTGATATGCGTATTCGGTTGTTCACAACTGGAAAAAAAAAGTCCCCGTCTAGCAGCCCTTCTAGAGATGTGCTCTTTCCCGGTTCCCTCTCCGACCTCCCTGCTGTGGCGGCCTCTCCATCGAGCTTTACCTCTTCTCTGCATCAGCCGCCAATGCGTCCTCTCCTTGATGTGGTGTCACGCCCCTCCACCTCCCTATGCTTATGCTATGCTATTACCACCAGATCTAGCACCCCAACGATTAGGTCGCTTAGTTACTGTTGTCGCTCCGCTCCTTTTTTTCTCATCCTCGTGTTCATGCAAATTGGGTTTGCACACATCGAGCAATCAGCTTCCACTAACATGCACATCGCCTTCCCCTTCCGCATTTGGACCGTGGATGGTGCAGGTAGGTGAAAAAAGATCGAAGATGCTTAGAACGGGGGTGAATAGGCTAAACCTGAAAACTAGCTCAACAGTGGATTAAACCTCCAGGCTCGGAAATATTGGTCTAGCTCATAATTTCTAACCTTAATCGAAAATTCCGGTCTTGGACCCTTAATATTAAGTCTTAGGAACAAGAGATCGAGCTCAAGTGAATTGATCAATAAAGTGTTGTGCTATAGTTACCACACATGGAGAGATAGCAAGTGAAGCATGTTCAACTCGTTGTAGAGTCCTAGAAACTTTGATGCAAGTAGATCGGGCAAATCGAAACCAAGCAAGAACGCAAGAACAAAAAGGTGTACCTACATTGTTGAGGAGACCACAAAGTTCTAGAGTCTCTTCCACCCTCTTGCCAAAGCAACCACAAAGGTCAACTCGAAAAGATGGGTAATACAAGCTTCTCGGTGCTCACCACACATATCGGAGCTCCCGGGCAATGCCTAGCCATCTAGGATATTTTCCAACAAATCAAAATCTAAGAGTAACAAATTGAAACCAAAGAACCGACAAGGTCACAAGTGCTCAAAGATCTAGAAAATGGAGTTCAAAAGCTTTTTCACACGCCCCATCAACCAATTCTTTTCACCAATAGGGGGTCAATCAATCACTAGATGCATAAGAGAGGGGAAAGGGGGATTGAGACGAGAGCATTTTAGTGTTCTTGGTGTGTGTTAGGTGCTAGTGGTGCTATGAGGTGAGAGGGTGGAGAGGAATATATACCGGCACACAATTCTTGGCAGCTTAATTTGCACAAAATTCTCTAAAATTGATCTTTTTGTTCTTTTCTTGTTTGCATGTGTTTTCCAATCCATCTTCTGTAGTTTGATTTCTCGTTTTCTATATGAATTGGTTTTTCAAAAATTATTAATTACTTGTGGATGAATACTTATAGACAGTGCCAGAGCTAGAAGCAAAATGCAGAGGGGTCCAAACAACAAGCAATGTGAACAAAGGTATACACAAATTATAGATTAGGGCAAATTATTTAGCAAAGCGTCTAAAATCCTTTCGAAAGAATAACAACCAATCTCAATTGTAAAAAAAATCATCACTAAATCTGGCACTTTCTAGTAGTGAAGCCTGTCAGAGTAACAAGAACTCTAAGAAGCAACAATATATGTACGCATAGGCAATGCAATGAGAGCCGAGAGCGTTGCTACTACACATGGCTAGTCTGACTAGTAGCCGCGACCGTGATTCGCACAAGCTGAGGAAAATTTCAAAGGTTAGAAAGAAAATTGCTAGAGAATCACATGTGCACTTTAGGGGCTGATTGGTTCCCTGCATTTGGCCCATCCATGCCCACGGGATGCAGCGTCCGTGTGATTGGTTGCCTGCTCCAGGGTTCGATGCAGCCCCCAGCGATGCAAAAAGCTGCCGCGGGCCTGTCCCTCCCCGTGCGAGATTTTTCTCCGTTTGTAGGCTGTGGCGGTGCGAAGGCATGCGCGTGGGAATCCTGAATTGCCATGGCGCATGCACGTGGGAAGATTGGGGTCACCGCCCTAGTTTGCGCCATCGAACTCCTCCCTCTCCCCCATAAATCCTCACCCTCACTCCTCTCTCACTCCCTCCTCAGCCACTTCTGTTCATCGCTCATAGGCAAGCACTCGTCTGTCCTCTCTCAATTCTTCCCCTAAATCCATCTATGCTAACTCATGAATGTTATCTTTGGTTCGTTTTTTTTGAAGATCTGAGTCCCACTCAACCTGATTTGTTTAGGTAAGATCCTTTGTTCTCCTTTGTCCTCTGTCGTTGTGCCCGTTTGTAAACCCTAGGTACTATTTTGTAGTACTATTTTGGTAGTCTAATGAGTTGTTTGCTTTGTTAGGTTTGTGGATCTGCTGGTGTTTTGTTCGCTTCCCTCTGGTCTGTCTGTTGGCTGCCTTGCTCCCCCCCTCCGGCCTTGGTAAATAATGAATGACCCCCCTTTATTAATTTGCAGATGCTAGTATTTATTGGGTGTTGTCGGTTGTCTACATGATGAATTTGATGAATATTTCATTAGATCCTTCTAATCTGAGGCACTATCCATGAATTCAGTCTATGAGTCCTTGTCTATGAGTCCTTTATAGTGATCTGATGCACATGTCTATGATGATTGCCATTTTTATCTGATCTACTTTCCAAGTCGATGATGGTTGTTCACAATAATCTGATCTATTGTCCAAGCCTATGTTTGTTCATGTGGTTGAATTTTCTTCAAAGTAGTAGTTGTCCAAGCCAATGATGCTACTTCCTGTGTTTTTGAGATCTGTTTTATGTCATGTATTTTGCATAGATGGCTCCTCAAGACCTAAGGCAAAGGCTAATTGTAACAGCCTAAAATGGGCCAAGTGGGCCCAATTTGTGGGATGGGCCGATGTTACTGTAGCAGGGGGAGCAGTGGGCCGATCACTGCAGCGCGGGGACACAGCACATCCAGACTCTAGTACTGTAGCAGCGTGCTACTGTAGATTAGACACTGCAGCAGCATGTACTGTAGCGCCGAATTAGGCCAGGCAGAACTTATATTACCATACTTCGCGAGTTACTATGCAACCAGAAACTTAGTACCATGCCATGAATCCTAAATTTGCCTGACCGACTTAAATACCAGGGCCAGGGACGCATAGTAAACTTCGGTTAACCGTTTTGAGCGAAGCGAGGACGAAAGTTCAAGCGGGTTGCTACGCAGGTGAGACCACTCCTCAGTAGAGTGGGCCTGGGCCATGTATGCCAGGACTGGATGTTACACTAATTATTCAGGTTGCTGCCTTAGTCACTACTATGTATGCATTCTTCTTGAGTAGAGTTAGAGCCAATCAGTCCTCAAGGCCTAGGATCAGTTATGCCCCAATGAGTGCTATGGATGAAGAAAGGTAGAGGAATTTGGATAAAATTTATAACTATGATGATGTAGAATATGTAAACAAGCTTCGCATGAGAAGAGCCTCTTTTTTCAACCTTTGTAACTTGCTCAGGCAAAGAAACTTGCTTAGGGACAGCATTCATAGTTCTGTAGAAGAACATGTAGCATGTTTCTTCATGTGGTTGGTCACAACCAAAGGTTTAGGGTCATACAGCAAAAATGGAGGAGGCCTATAGAGACAGTTAGTAGGCACTTCAAGAAGGTGCTGTATGCTGTTGGTGAACTTAGGAAGATGATGATTAAAGGTCCAACCAATGAGACACAAACACCTGTTAAGATCACAAATAGCCACAGATGGTATCCTTATTTTAAGATAAGAATAGAGCCATAGTTGGTACACACATATTTTAAGGTACTAGGATGCATTGTCATGTAACCACCATTGTTCATTAACTTGTAGGATTGTGTGGGTACCATAGATGGTACCCACATATATGCGAAAGTACCAGCCAAGATTCAAGCAGCATTTAGGGGCAGGAAGAATTACCCAACACAAAATGTCCTTGCTACAGTGGACTTTGATTTGAAATTTACATATGTCCTAGCTAGTTGGGAAGGTTCAGCACATGATGCAACTATGCTTGCTGATGCCTTAGAGAGACATGATGGGTTAAGGGTTCCACAAGGTAACCAACCTTACTCGTATTTTGTTCATACACAATCAATGGAGGCCCCCCGACATATGTTGCAACGTCTTCAATAGCATGCTCTTACTTCATCTTTCCCTTAATAAGTCATCAAATTTGGTGCTTGTCGATCCCCAGTTGCTATGGGGAACAAAGGCAGAAATACAATAGATTCCTCCATTTAAGTGGTTCTCGCTTCTCCTTGTTCCTGTTCCTAACTCCTCCCTAGGCCCGTATAGAAAGTCAATCCTTCATTTTCCGACAAACAAAAGTCCTACTAACTCCATTTGGAAACTCACTCTACTATGGCACTGTCCTATTCTATCTACTACTGGTTGTAACTCATAGGACACTGTTCTCCTTCACTTCACTACTCTACTATAGGCTTTGTCCACCCAATCCTTGCTAGACCCATCATCATGCATAATTGAATCACTAGATTACTATGAAGCAACAATAACATCATGTCTAATGCATGTCCACACTTCTTATAGGGAAATTCTACCTAGTAGATGCCAGCTATGCATGTCGGCCTAGATTCCTACCTCCTTACAGGGGCACTAGGTACCACCTTAAAGAGTATGGTGGTAGAAACTATCCAACTAATCTAAGGGAGTTATTCAACTTGAGGCATTCAAGCTTAAGGGTGACTGTGGAGAGGGCATTTGGGGCTCTAAAAATCATTTCAGAATTATTGACAACAAACCATTCCATCCTTACAAGACACAAGTCAAATTGGTCCTTGCTTGTTGCATCTTACATAACTAGATACCTGAACATGGCATAGATGAAGTAGTTCCTCTAGAAGCTTCTTGGGTGCCCAATAACAATGTACCACATGGCCATGGTGAAAGTCCTATGTTTGGTGTTGGTAATTAGTGATAATGCCTAAGTACTAATCCTATACCTAAGTTGTATGTAGCATATGAGGATTAGTACATTCCAAGGTTGGTGGCAAGATGGACATGGCGATCATGATGGCCACACTTGGATTTGGACGCAACCCTACGTGATCAAGGCAAAGGTATATGCTTAAGGGTTGTGTTTTAGTAACCAAGACACCTAGTGCCTCTAGATGTGTATTTCATAATCATATGCATTTGGATAGAACTAATATCGTCTCGAAAAATGATTGTGAAAATGCTAACACACTCACACTTGACGAGATCACTTGGTGGTGTTAGCACGTTTGCGAAGGCGGTGGAGTTTGAGCGGTAGAGAGAGTTTGGGGTCCTCTCTCCCTCCCGCCGAGCTTGCGAGGCGGGATTCAGGCGTTTTCGTGGAATTGAAATGACTATTTTCCACTACGCCAGAAGTCCGAAAAAGAAACGGAGGCGAACGGAGGTCACAGAGGTGACCGGACGCTGAACCGGACGCGGTCTTTGCATGACCGGACGTGTCCGGTCAGTGTTCAGTGTCTGCGCGTATTTCAGTTTGTTGATCGGACACGAAGCGCGTCCGGTCACAATCGATCGGACGCGTCCGGTCGTTCAGGGAGCTTACTGGACTCTAACCGGACGCTGGCACTATGGCGTCCGGTCATTTCTCTAGCGCGTCCGGTCATTGTGTTGTTGTGCGCTGCTTAGGCTTGACCAGCGCGACTGGTCAGTCACGGGACCGGCGCGTCCGGTCATTTGCAACGTGTCTGGTCTACGCGTCAAGCGCGTCTGGTCGTTGCTTCGCAGTTAGCCGTTGTGCGACCAGCGCGTCCGGTCAGTTGGACCAGCGTGTCCGGTCAGTGCTTCGCGACTTAGCCGTTGCACGACCGGCGCATCCGGTCAGTTGGACCAGCGTGTCTGGTCAGCGCGATTTCGGCTGTTTAAGTTTCTAATGGCTCTATTCGAAGGGGTACGTCTATATATACTCGTTGGCCGGCTCAAGGCTCTCTCTCTCGAACATTTGACATACTTGTGAGCACTTTGAGCTAAGCAACTCCCCTTCCACTCATCTCTCTTGCTTCTTTGCATATTCGAAGTGAGATTGAGTGATCCAAGTGCATTTGCATTGTGAGATTGCATCTAATTGGCACTTGGTGGTTGATTTGCTGCGGGATTCTTGTTTCTCTTGGTGGTTGCCGCCACCTAGACGGCTTGTAGCAGCTTGAAGGTGTTAGCAAGAGTTGGTGATTGTTCTTGGCCACCTCCGGTGATTGTGAGGGGTTTGTGCCTACCTCGGTGAAGCGCCAAAGGCAATGTTAGTGAATTACTTATGTCATTGCAACCTTTTGCCATTTAGTAGGTTCTTGTGGCGCCTTTTGAGAGGCTTGGTGTGAGACCGATTAGCCACCGAACCACGTGTGAAGAGGGACACAACGGGGACTAGCGTGCCGGCAAGCACGTGAACCTCGGGATAAATCTTCGTGTCATCACTTTCATATTGTGATTGATTGATCCCGGTGTTCGGTTATCTTGGTATTCATTGTTGATCATATTGGTTGGCTCAATACTTCACCCCTCGGTGAAACTCTCCTAACTCAACTCCGTATTACTTTCTTAGTTATCTTTGCTAGCTAGTTTGCTTTGCTTTAGTAGCTTCTTTTGTGTAGCTTGCTAGTTGTAGTTGTAGTTACCTTCTCGGTTTGACTTGTGCGGTTGAGTGCAAATACTAGAATTGTGAATTGGATAGGTGGCTTGCAAACACCTCGTAGGCTAAGTAAAACTCGCATCTCGCTATTTGTTATTTTGATAAACTTGTTTAGCTTGTCTTTGTAGAAATTTTTTAAAAAAGGCTATTCACCCCCCTCTAGCCATCAAGACCTTTCAAGTGGTATCAGAGTCGTGGTCACTGTTTTCAAGGCTTAACAACCTCGGTGTAAGATGGCTCAAGTTGTGTTCAACCATGTCGGGGGCAAGCCTCCATTCTTTGATGGTGTCACATCTTTTGATCATTGAAAAAGAAAGATGAAGCAATATTTTAGCTCCATTCATGAGAACGTTTGGAAGGTGACACACCATGATTATGCTATCATTGATCCCGACAACCTCACCAACAATGATCGCATCAACAACCAATGCAACACTATGGCTCTCAATACTCTCTACAATGGGATTGATGCAAAGGTCTTTGAGCAAATCAAGGATCTTGAGATGGTAAGTGAAGTGTGGACAAGATTAGAGGAAACATATGAGGGCACTTCAACGGTAAAGAGTGCCAAGCTCTATATGCTCAAGGATAAATTTGCAAGCTTCAAGATGAAGGATGATGAGTCCATACCGGAGATGTTCTATAGGCTACAAGTTATTGTCAATGATCTCAAAAGCCTAGGAGAAGATGTCAAGGACAAGGACTTCTCACATAAGTTCTTGATGAACTTACCTAAAAAGTTTGCTATCTTGAGGAAGATGATCCAAAGAGAGGGTTTGGACAAGGTGACTCTAAACCAAGTGCTTGGAGATGTCATGACCGATGCTCAATATGATGATAATGAAGATGAAGATGAGAAGAAGGATATCAAGGTCAAGCAAGAGAAGACCACCGCATTCAAGGCTTCTTCTTCCAAGGGCAAGAGCAAGGTTGTTGATGATGATGATCCATTTGATGATGAGACCAGGGCTCTTCTAGTGCAAAAGATGGGTCGGTTCATGAAGAAGAGAGGCTATGGTGCAAGAAAAAGAAGAGACTTTATAAAGGCAAAGGAGGTGCTTTGCTACAATTGCAATAGCCCCGATCATATAGTGGCAAAGTGCCCCTATGAAGACAAAAGATATCATGATGGGGAGTTGAAGTTGAAGAAGAACAAGAAGGAGAAGAAAGAAAAGAAGAGCTTCACTATCAACAAGAAGAAGAAGGGTGGTGGCTATGTGGTCACTTGGGATAGTGATAATTCCGATAGTGATGATAATAGCTCTAGTGATGATGAGAGGACCACTCGGCGAGCCATGACAAGCATCGCCCTCTCCAACAAGCCATCCATCTTCAACACTACATCGACATGCCTTATGGCCAAGCCTACCAAGGTAAAACATGATGATAGTGATGATGATTCTTGTGCTAGTGATGGTTGTAGGAGTGATGATGAGGAGGATGAGGACTACTCTAAGGATGATCTATTGGGCATAATAGATCAAATGAGCAAGGGCTACAAGAGGACAACCAAGAAATACAAAATCTTAGAACAAGAGTTCATTGCCAAGAGCAATGAAAATAATGCCTTGGTGGAGGAGCTTGTTGCTCTCAAAAAGAGTAAGGAGTGCAAAGTAATTGAACAAAAGCTCAAAGCTCTTAGAAAATCCTTTGATGAGCTAGAGGCATCTCATGAGTGTCTAAAGGAAGACCATGAGGACCTTGAAGTTGCTCATACTAGGCTTAAGGAAGCCCACTCCACTCTACTTGAGCTCATCAAGGAAAAGGACCTCAAGTTGGAGAAGCTCATGAAGGAAGCTAAGGAGGAGCAAGTGATTGTCACTTGTGATATTGGACTAACATGTGATATTATTGATGATTCTTTATTTGTTGGTCCTACTAATGCTTCATGTAGCTCATCATCATCCACCACAACCTACTCTACCTCTACTACTAGTGATTCATCACTTGTGGTTGAGAATGAGACTCTCAAGAGAGAGGTGGATGATCTCACCCGCGCATTAGGCAATGCCTATGGTGGGGATGCCCGCTTGCTAAAATGCTTGGGTAGCCAAAGGTTCTCTCTTAACAAAGAGGGTTTAGGCTATACTCCCAAGAAGGGCAAGGCGGCCTTTGCTACTCTAAAGCATCACTTTGTGAAGGGCAATGGTCGTTATTGCAATAGATGCAAGCGAGTTGGGCATCTAGAGATTAATTGCAACAAAATAAACAAGAACAAGAAAAATGCTAATGTACCTTACACTCCTTTTGATTCTTGTTATGTGCTTACCAAGGGTGAGAAAAGGTGTGCATGCTAAGTTTGTTGATACACCAATTGTGGGTCCAAAGAAGAAGACCATTTGGGTACCAAAGAGCTTAGTAACTAACCTCCAAGGATCCAAGCAAGTATGGGTACCTAAAAGACATTAAATTGTTTTGTAGGTAAATTACAAGGCTGGAGGAAGGCATTGGGTGCTTGATAGTGGGTGCTCTCAACATATGACCGGTGATTCAAGAATGTTCAACTCTCTCAAATCAAATGATAGTGGCATTGATAGCATCACATTTGGTGACAATAGCAAGGGTGATGTAAAGGCTCTTGGAAGGATTGCAATCTCTAATGATCATAGCATTTCCAATGTGCTACTAGTTGAAAAGCTCAATTTTAACTTGTTGTCGGTTGCTCAATTGTGTGATCTAGGTTTCAAGTGCATATTTGGTGTTGATGATGTGGAGATAGTTAGTGTTGATGGCTCTAACTTGATCTTCAAAGGCTTTAGATTTGAGAATCTATACTTGGTTGATTTCAATGCTAGTGACACTCAACTTTCAACATGCTTGCTCACCAAATCAAGTATGGGTTGGTTATGGCATAGAAGACTTGGTCATATTGGCATGAAGCAATTGAACAAGTTAGTGAAGCATGACTTAGTTAGAGGCTTGAAGGATGTCACATTTGAGAAAGATAAGCTATGTAGTGCATGTCAAGCCAGAAAGCAAGTAGGCAACACTCATCCATTGAAAAGCATTATGAGTACTTCCAAGGCATTTGAATTGTTGCACATGGATCTATTTGGGCCAACTACATACACAAGCATTGGTGGCAACAAGTATGGCTTTGTGATTGTGGATGATTTCAGTAGATATACATGAGTATTCTTTCTTGGGGACAAAAGTGATGTATTTGACATATTCAAGAAGTTCATCAAGAGAGTACAAAATGAGTTTGAAACCACAATCAAGAAAGTGAGAAGTGACAATGGAAGTGAGTTTAGAAACACAAGAGTTGATGAGCTATGTGATGAGCTTAGAATCAAGCATCAATTCTTGGCCAAGTATACACCTCAATCAAATGGCCTAGTTGAGAGGAAAATAGAACCTTAATTGATATGACAAGATCAATGTTGAATGAGTATAATGTGAGTCATTTATTTTGGGCCGAAGCAATCAACACGGCTTGCTTCTATAGCAACCGCCTCTATTGCCACAAGTTCCTAGAGAAGACACCATATGAGATCTTAAATGGAAGAAAGCCTAACATTGCATACTTTCGAGTATTTGGTTGCAAATGCTACATCTTGAAGAAGGGCACTAGATTGAGCAAGTTTGAGAAGAAATGTGATGAAGGATTTTTACTTGGGTACTCCACTACTAGCAAAGCTTATAGAGTTTGGAATTTGGCTAGTGGTTTACTTGAAGAAGTGCATGATGTTGAGTTTGATGAAACCAATGGTTCTCAAAATGAAGAAGATAACTTGGATGATGTGAGAGGAACTCAATTGACCAATGCTATGAAAGAAATGGATATTGGTGACATTAGGCCAAAGCAAGTGATTAATGTGGATGACAACAAAGATCAAGTGCTCCAAAGTCCAATTACACAAACTAGTGGTTCTCTAATGCAAAATCAAGCTAGTACATCATCCCAAGTGCAACAAGATCAACAAGTGGCTAGTTCATCATCTCCAACTCATGATCAACATCAACATCCAAGCAATCAAGTCCAAGTGCTTCAACCAACTAACATTGCAAGAGACCATCCATTGGATTCCATCATTGGTGACATACAAAGAGAAGTTCAAACTAGATCAAGATTGGCATCATTTTGTGCTCACTCTTCTTTTGTGTCAATGGAAGAACCCAAGGACATTGATAAAGCATTAAGAGATCCGGATTAGGTAAATGCAATGCATAAAGAGCTCAACAACTTCAAGAGAAATGAAGTATGAGAATTAGTTGAGAGGCCTAAGGATCACAATGTCATTGGAACAAGATGGGTCTTTCGCAATAAGCAAGATCAAGATGGGATAGTAGTAAGGAACAAAGCAAGACTAGTGGCTCAAGGTTACACACAAATAGAGGGTCTTGACTTTGATGAAACTTATGCCCCGGTTGCAAGATTGGAAGCAATTAGGATCTTACTTGCCTATGCTTGTACTCACAATATCAAGCTATATCAAATGGATGTGAAGAGTGCATTTCTCAATGGGTACATCCAAGAGGAGGTGTATGTGGAGCAACCTCCCGTTTTTGAAGATGACAAGAAACCCAATCATGTATACAAGTTAAGGAAGGCTTTGTATGGATTGAAGCAAGCACCTAGAGCATGGTATGAAAGATTGAGGGACTTCTTGCTATCCAAAGGATTTATCATGGGCAAAGTTGATACAACACTATTCACCAAGAAGATTGGAAAAGACTTGTTTGTATTGTAAATATATGTTGATGATATCATATTCGGTTCAACTAATCAAGATTATTGTGATGAGTTTGGGAAAATGATGGCAAAGGAATTTGAAATGTCAATGATTGGTGAACTTAGTTTCTTTCTTTGACTTCAAATGAAACAAATGAAGGAAGGAACATTTGTAAGCCAAACCAAATACATAAAGGATATGCTAAAGAAGTTTGGTATGGAAGATGCAAAAGGAATTACTACTCCAATGAGCACTAGTGGAAGCTTGGATAGTGACAAGAATGGCAACATGGTGGATCAAAAGCTATATAGATCAATGATTGGTAGCCTACTCTATGTGACGGCATCAAGGCCCGATATGATGTTTAGTGTATGCATGTGTGCAAGATTTCAAGCCTCACCAAGAGAAAGTCATTTGAAGGCAACAAAGAGAATATTGAGGTACTTAAAGCATACACAAGATGTTGGATTATGGTATCCCAAAGGTGCAAGCTTTGAGCTAGTTGGATATTCGGATTCCGACTATGCCGGTAACAAAGTTGAGAGAAAGAGCACCTCTGGGACTTATCAATTGTTGGAAAGATCACTTGTCTCATGGTCATCCAAGAAGCAAAATAGTATTGCACTATCTACCGCCGAGGTTGAATACATCACCGCGGGTAGTTGTTGTGCACAAATCTTGTGGATGAAGGCAACATTGAAAGATTTTGGAATCAACTTCAAGAATGTTCCATTGCTATGTGACAATGAAAGTGCCGTGAAGCTAACCAACAATCCGGTTCAACATCAAAGAACAAAGCATATTGATGTTCGCCATCACTTTATTAGAGATCATCAACAAAAGGGTGATATTGCTATTGAGAGTGTGGGCACCGAAGATCAATTAGCCGATCTATTCACCAAGCCACTTGATGAGAAGAGATTTCACAAGCTAAAGAATGAGTTGAATATACTTGACTTCTCCAACATGAGTTGATGCACCCCATATATGACATGCCTCTCCTTCGAGCCCCAAGGTACAATTGGTTGACATGTCATACATTCTATGCTAAGGACTTATTTAGTGCATCTAGTCATAATTTATATGTTCTAGGCTCATTCATGAAAATCAAATGAATTTGAAGTTTATATGATGCCACTATTGTTTCCATGACTTGTATGATCTAGTGGTAGCATATAACTTGTTTAAGTAGCTTGTGATCCTAAGTGTTTAATCTAGAAAACTTGTCTAAATATTTGCTTCAACATGGTGCATGATAACCCTTCTAGTGAGGTGTGAAGAAGCTTGCCCTTGGTTCAAACCGAAGCATTTTATTTATGCAAGCAATCTAGGTTGAATCACAAACTTGATCCTCACCCCATACTTTAACATGATAATATATCTAAAATTGGTCCCTTATGGTCATTGGTGCCAACAGGGGAGAAATTGTTGTTCACAAAGATAGAACTCAAAGGAGGAGAAGCACAAAGGGGGAGAAAAATGTTGTTCACAAAGATAATTTTGAGCACACAAGTAGGGGGAGGAAGCTCTTAAATATGAATGTTGCATCTACATGTGCACTTCATATGTATGATGCATGGTTATGCATTTCTTTTTCTCTGATACATTGCTTGTGTGGTGACTTGCTAGTATAATTTGAATGATGCATTGAGGTACTAGCATGAATAGGAAGTAGTTATATTTTTCTTGCTTCATGTTTTTCAAAGTGGTACTAGAGCCTTGCTTATAATGTTGATCTCACGAGGTTTCTAGTTATGTTTGTGCTTTTCCAAGTGGAATCTAACTACACAAGGTGCTAAGATGGTGTTTATCTCTACTTCGATGGTATCACGCTTCAAAGGTCTATAATCTTAAACACTTAGCACCTATTGGTAGTCAATGCTCCTAAATTTTTCCTATCTAACATGTATGCTTCCAAAATCCAAACATATAGCATACATGTAGGGGGAGCCATTGCTATCAACTTGAATTCATGATCACATGTCCATAATTCTTACACATGGTAATATACTTAGACAATGTGACATGGGTTCAATCAAAACTTTATCATAACATCTTTGTGAAAGGGTTGTCACCAATTACCAACAAGGGGGAGATTGAAAGTCCTATGTTTGGTGTTGGTAATTAGTGATAATGCCTAAGTACTAATCCTATACCTAAGTTGTATGTAGCATATGAGGATTAGTACATTCCAAGGTTGGTGGCAAGATGGACATGGTGATCATGATGGCCACACTTGGATTTGGACGCAACCCTACGTGATCAAGGCAAAGGTATATGCTTAAGGGTTGTGTTTTAGTAACCAAGACACCTAGTGCCTCTAGATGTGCATTTCATAATCATATGCATTTGGATAGAACTAATATCGCCTCGAAAAATGATTGTGAAAATGCTAACACACTCACACTTGACGAGATCACTTGGTGGTGTTAGCACGTTTGCGAAGACGGTGGAGTTTGAGCGGTAGAGAGAGTTTGGGGTCCTCTCTCCCTCCCGCCGAGCTTGCGAGGCGGGATTCAGGCGTTTTCGTGGAATTGAAACAACTATTTTCTACTACGCCAGAAGTCCGAAAAAGAAACGGAGGCGAACTGAGGTCACAGAGGTGACCAGACGCTGAACTGGACGCGGTCTTTGCATAACCGGACGTGTCCGGTCAGTGTTCAGTGTCTGCGCGTATTTCAGTTTGTTGATCGGACACGAAGCGCGTCCGGTCACAATCGATCGGACGCGTCCGGTCGTTCAGGGAGCTTACTGGACTCTAACCGGACGCTGGCACTATGGCGTCCGGTCATTTCTCTAGCGCGTCCGGTCATTGTGTTGTTGTGCGCTGCTTAGGCTTGACCAGCGCGACTGGTCAGTCACGGGACCGGCGCGTCCGGTCGTTTGCAGCGCGTCCGGTCTACGCGTCAAGCGCGTCTGGTCGTTGCTTCGCAGTTAGCCGTTGTGCGACCAGCGCGTCCGGTCAGTTGGACCAGCGCGTCCGGTCAGTGCTCCGCGACTTAGCCGTTGCGCGACCGGCGCATCCGGTCAGTTGGACCAGCGCGTTCGGTCAGCGTGATTTTGGCTGTTTAAGTTTCTAACGACTCTATTCGAAGGGGTATGTCTATATATACTCGTTGGCCGGCTCAAGGCTCTCTCTCTCGAACATTTGACATACTTGTGAGCACTTTGAGCTAAGCAACTCCCCTCCCACTCATCTCTCTTGCTTCTTTGCATATTCGAAGTGAGATTGAGTGATCCAAGTGCATTTGCATTGTGAGATTGCATCTAGTTGGCACTTGGTGGTTGATTTGCTGCGGGATTCTTGTTTCTCTTGGTGGTTGCCGCCACCTAGACGGCTTGTAGCAGCTTGGAGGCGTTGGCAAGAGTTGGTGATTGTTCTTAGCCATCTCCGATGATTGTGAGGGGTTTGTGCCTACCTCGGCGAAGCGCCAAAGGCAACGTTAGTGAATTGCTCGTGTCATTGCAACCTTTTGCCATTTGGTAGGTTCTTGTGGCGCCTTTGAGAGGCTCGGTGTGAGACCGATTAGCCACCGAACCACGTGGTGAAGAGGGACACAATGAGGACTAGCGTGCCGGCAAGCACGTGAACCTCGGGATAAATCTTCGTGTCATCACTTTCATATTATGATTGATTGATCCTGGTGTTTGGTTATCTTGGTATTCATTGTTGATCATATTGGTTGGCTCAATACTTCGCCCCTCGGTGAAACTCTCCTAACTCAACTCCGCATTACTTTCTTAGTTATCTTTGCTAGCTAGTTTGCTTTGCTTTAGTAGCTTCTTTTGTGTAGCTTGCTAGTTATAGTTGTAGTTACCTTCTCGGTTTGACTTGTGCGGTTGAGTGCAAATACTAGAATTATGAATTGGATAGGTGGCTTGCAAACACCCCGTAGGCTAAGCAAAACTCGCATCTCGCTATTTGTTATTTTGATAAACTTGTTTAGCTTGTCTTTGTAGAATTTTTTTTAAAAGGCTATTCACCCCCCTCTAGCCATCAAGACCTTTCACATGGGGTTGCCAACGAAGACAACCTAGCCTGGGTAGCACTTAGGGATCAAATGGCTAATCAGATGTGGGCTAATAGGGGCCACTCTCATATATAGTGATGTTTATTTGTATCCTAGTGCTATTATTTCTATCTTGTAAGTTGTGCTGAGGCTTTGGACAACCACATCTAAATAATTGTTCAAACAATATTGACTTGGTATTGTTTAAATTTGCAGTGATCATTATATGCTGCTTATTTGTTGTTCCTGAGGCTTTAGGCATTATGCAATGATGATTACTTGCTGCTATTTTTTTATTGAGGCTATGGGTATTATGTAATGATCATTACTTGCTGCTATTTTTTTTACTGAGGCTATGGGCATTATGTAATGATGATTACTTGCTTATTTATTTTAACTGAGGCTTTGGGCATACTGCACACCACTCCTTTTTTTTCTTCCTTCTTCCTTCCTTACCTCTAAGATGGTATGCACAGATGGATCAAGAAATGGGCATGTATGATGACTTCAACCATGAAATGGCTGCCAATGCTGCAGCACAGGCTATTGGTATTGTTGGGGCCATGGGTGCTGATGGTGTGCAGGGAGGAGTTGTTGCTGCTGGTGCCCAGGTTGGTGCTGGTGGTGTCCAGGGAGGGGGTGCTACTGCTGGTGCCCAAGCAAGGCCAACAATGAGGTGGAACAATGTCAAATCCAACTTTATGCTTCGCCGCATGTGTGAGCCGATCTCTAGTGGTGTGAGGACTGATAAGGTTTTTAAAGATGTCCATCTGAACAAAGTAGCCAAGTCCTTGCAAGAGTTCACAGGGGAGGATGTTTCTAGCAATCAAGTGTACAACCATCTGCGCAAGTGGAGGCAGAGATGGATCAGGGTTACCAAGCTTAGAAAGCTTAGTGGTGCTTTGTGGGATGATGAGTTGCACATGATTAGTCTGGATGAGGAGCACTATAGTGCCATATCAAGGTGTGTGGTAACCTTTGCTAACTGGCCACTGTAACTTTAGAATTCCAACCTTGAACTAACATTTGTCATCTTCCAATACAGGCTCACTCTAAGGATGCTGAGTTCTTAAATAGGCCAATAGAAAACTACAAGGAGATGGAAGTGATCTTTGGCAATGGTCTTGCAACGGGAAAGTTTGCAATGGGCTCTAATGAGCCATTGGGTAACCCATTTGACTTTGCTGACGGCTCACTACATGCAGATGCCATTAAGGCTGATGATGTTTCAAGGCTGTTTGGGGGTGCACCAAAGACCCAGGAGGTTCCTGCAGCTGCTACTAGTGGATCTGTGGTAGGCAACAAGAGGAAAAGGTGCACGCTTAGTGAGGAGGACATTGTTGTCATGACTGGGATGACAGATGCAGTCAATAATGTTGCAGATGCTATTTGTGAGAGCAAGGTGCAGGAAGTCTATCCAGGGTTGTATGAGGTTGTCATGTTCATGCAAGGCTTCTCTGATCAGGCCTTATTGGCTGCCTATGGTCACCTTCTTAGCGACAAGGCTCTAGGTGTTGCATTTGTGATGATGAGTGACTCTCACCGTCTATTGTGGATGACTACCTACTTGGCCAAGAACAACTACATCTACAAACTTGATGGCAGTTGTGGTTGATCCATCTTTTGAGCAACATGTAGTTGCTGGTCTGCTGGTGCATCTTTTGCTTCATGAGCCTGTGCTCCCCTGGTGGCATCTATGATGCTGTGAGAATTGGGTACGCAGTGCTGTCCTGGAGGTTGGACTTGAGCAGTGAAGATGCGGACCTCTTTGATGCCTTCTTCTGTGCATACCTTCTCCTGCCTTACCATGTGCAGTTGATCTGATCCTGCATTCTTTTGTGCAGCTAACCTGCAGCTAACCTTGACTAACTATAGCTCCCCACAGCTTTTAGTTGGTTACTCTACATAGTTTGATACCACTGTGTTTGCCTATCTATTTATGTAACTTGCTACTAAGTTGCCTGATGTGCAACATACACTTTACTTGGATCAACCTTGCTGGTGGAAATGTTGCTATGCATTTGGCCTCGTTGCCATTTATCTGTCTTGTTACTCTCAGTTCATTCCCATTGCCAATGATTTATGTGTTGTTACTATTGAGCATATGCCCATTGCCAATGATGTTTTCATATATTTATATTTCATAAGACTAATAATTCATGTATCTGTGATTTGTGTCCTGTTTAATGTCTTTTGCACAGCCATGTCATGGTATGTAGTTCTTGCCAGTCGCCAGACTGGTGTGTTCGTGGACAAGATCAAGAAGGAAAGGGGAAAGAATCTGTAGCTGATCTGAAGGCCAATAATGGTGCCTATGCATGCAAAGATGTAGATAAAAATAGTGCATGGTGCAGTAATATTAGTGCAGGCACTAATCATTGTGGTCCTTGCTTGCAAATTAATGTAATATGGGTTAGAAAATGGGGTAACATGGGTTACAAAAAATGTAATATGTCATACTTGTTGTACATGGAGGTGGTAACCTCACCATTGCATGCAAAGAGGTGTCAGCAACAACTTTGATTCATGCAACCAAACATTCTGCCTGCATCTATTGCTTGCATATGATCGTGCATCCTTGCAACCAAACACCAGCTGTAATGGGGCAGGATGAGATGAAACAAGCAACCAAACAATAGTCCAGTGCATCTCTTGAGCATGACTGCCATGGGACTGCATGCCTGAATACATGCAGACTGGGTGGACCAGGCAACCAATCAGGCCCTTAGGAATTTGATTGTGGCAAGAGGGGGCCATGACCCTCTATGGTCCCAAACGTGGCTCTGCCACCGGTTATAGACAACTAAATTGAATATAATATTTGAATCCAAATTTGAAGTCGAACTATCCATTTTGTATTCACGTTCGGGAGTATGGGAATTCGAACTATGCACTTTGCATTCACATATAAAAATATTCGAATTTACACATGATATATATAAGATGATATTTGAATTAGCCTTCCATCCATTTTCACCACTACCTAAAACCTAAACCCCCCCTTTTTTATTGATGTCTACCTAAAACCCTTTTTCTTTCCACATTTGGGCAAATTGCCCGTGGTCGAAGCGATCAGGCGTCCAGCACCGTACAAGTTGTGGATAGCACGGTTTCCCCTTCTGGCACGCGTGACGTGGCCACGCCGTTACACCGAGTGGCCAGCATTTAACTCCCTCTCCTCCATAGCTGTGGCTACGTCAGCAACGCGTGCTCCGCCGCTCCTCTGCTCCGGACCACACAAAGACAAGGAGAGAAGGCAACGGAAAAAAAGGGCTGTTCCTTCCCCCCGCCCAAACCAAGAAGAAAAGTGTGAGAGCGCGCCGCGAGCCAGCCAGCCGGCCGGCGACTCGGCACTGAGGACTATCCGTTCAGTTTGCTCCCAAACAAATTCGTGGGAGGGAGGACAGGGGAAGAGGGCGGGGTCGTCCGCCGCCGGTTCTGTAGCCAGCGACCGTCGAGGAGCACGCAAGGTAAGAGTTCCTTCTGCCGCTCCGTTCCCTTCACCGGCCGTCCCTTCGCCGTCGTTGCTTTCCTTCCCCCGCGCGTAAGGCGTGAACCCCTCGCGCTGCGTCCACTTCCAATGGCCGGCACCACCCTCCCTCGCCTACTGCCCCCGCCCGCCTCTGCCAAAGATGCGGCGGCCAAGCGCGCTGCTCTGGACGGCCGTGCCCCGGTGCCCGCGCCACCAAGGCCGCAGGCGTGAGGCAACCGCCGCAGTCCAGGAGAGCGATGCCGCCGCCGCTCGTGCCCGTGACGCACTGGAACGCGCGGCTGTGGTTCGCCGTGATTCTGTTAGCCAAACCCTAGGACAATCCTTGCCTATATATGCTTGTACTGATGCGTCTCCATAATCAACCTGCAATTCCTACGCTATTCCATTGCTTACAGTAGGGAGCAGATCAATAGAGCTCTTCTTTTTTCCCCAATTAAAAATTTAGAAATACATTTGTGATAGTGTTACAGTCCCAATGGTTGTAGCGCTGGGAGAAGGATTTGGTAATTGTTGATACTTGATTATCGATCCCTCTTGTAAAACAATTCCCCTTCGTCTTAATGAAACACTCGTAGTAGACACGTTTGCGAAAAAAAAACTGTTTTGATAGTGCTCCATATTGGTGGGATCAAAGCTTACTGATGCAGGTTGCCATCTTATCCAGATATCAGCATTTGAGGCTAAAAAATGGAGCTCTGTACATCTTGTATCTGGACTAAAGCACAGTGGTCTCACACAATAACGACCAACCGACGGCTGGCATACCATGGATTTGCAAATTCAAGTTTCTCAGCGCCCCAAAGGAGAAGGCGAGCAGCACTCTATGTCATGAATGCCGCATCGACCGGTGCTCCAATATCACGTCAAAACATAACCCAACTTCCACGCACCAACGGCGCAGTTATCAAAAGTATATCCAGCGACAAACCCAGCAGTGCAATGGAGCAACTTGATATTGAACGTGGTGTCTGTATTCCATTCCGAAAGTACAGTCCAGAAATGGTACTGGAATCTGCATTCTTTTATGTTTATAGAATTGGTTTGGCCAAAAATTGTTTTTCAAATTGTGTTCATTTCTACAATTGCTAGGTCAGGAAAAAAGTCTTGGATTCAAGAGGTTCCATACTGTCCCTTGCTAGTCGGGGAGTGGAGATAGTTTGGAAACTTGGATTTTACTGGTCATCTCTTGTGTATGACTTTTTGGTTGGACGGGATGAAGAAATTGTTCCATATCGTGCCCGGCAGCTCCGTAATCTTTTATGTGATCTGGGCCCATCTTTCATAAAAGCAGGACAGGTCATAACATTTAATCTTCATTATAAAGGATACATCTGATTGTACAATTTGAATTCATGGATCATATATCTTTACAATTGTCCTAACTCTCTTTGTTTATGTTCTTCAGGTTCTAGCCAACAGGCCTGATATTATTCGAGAGGATTATATGAATGAACTTTGCATCTTGCAAGATGATGTCCCTCCAGTTCCTAACCAGGTATCGTCTTACAACAGAAAGTACCTGCAAATAGCTCTTTAGGATTTCACATATTAGAGTTTGCACAGATGAAAGCAGGGTGATTAACCAAGTTTTGTTTTGTTGCTGAATACTTGGTAGGTGGCTTTTACCATAATTGAGGAGGAACTTGGCCAACCTCTAGAGAGATTGTTCAGCAAAATTTCATCAGAGACAATAGCAGCTGCTAGTTTGGGCCAAGTTTACCGTGCCACACTTAGAGAAACTGGCGAGGATGTCGCTATTAAGGTTCCTATATTTACTTTGTTTCTGTTATCTGTACTTCCTTATTATTACATTTATTTACTTATTTTCTAACTAGATGCATTATTTTTTCTAATTATGGTCCTTAAACAAGGATGGATATAAATATATTCTGTAACCTTTGATGATCATATTCTTTGTACAAATTGTACTCTGGAAGTCATACTTATCTTTTTGGTTTATGTCATTGACAATTTCAGGTTCAGAGACCAGGAATTGAACCAATAATATACCGAGATCTTTTCCTGTTCCGCACTTTGGCTTCATTTTTGAATGGGATTAGTCTTCAGAAACTAGGGTGCAATGCGGAGCTTATTGTTGATGAATTTGGTGAGAAACTTTTGGAAGAACTTGATTACACTCTTGTAAGTATTTTCTCAGCCTTTGTACTGTTGTTGCCAATTTTAACAGAATAGAATTAGCTATTGACTTACAGTTCATGCAATGATTATGTTTCAACAACGATTCCTTTATATTTCTTTCTCTTTCATAAGTGTATAGAATGCTGCTGATTTTAGTTCCTGTTTGCGATATTTTAGGAAGCTACAAATATCGAGGACTTCCTAGAAAATTTTAAGGATGATCCGACTGTCAAGATACCTCGAGTGTATAAGCAGCTTTCAGGTTCCCGTGTTCTGGTGATGGAGTGGATAGATGGAATTAGATGTACGGATCCACAGGTTTGACCATTCATATTATTGTTTATATTTCAATGGTGCAATAGTTCATTGTGATTCTGTAGCAGCATTGATTTCAAATTCACTCATGCAGGCTATAAAAGAAGCTGGAATTGATGTGGAAGGTTTTCTCACAGTTGGAGTGAGTGCTGCTTTGCGTCAGTTACTTGAATTTGGTCTTTTCCATGGAGATCCACATCCTGGAAATATTTTTGCAATGCGTGATGGTCGTATTGCTTATGTCGACTTTGGAAACGTGGCCGTTCTTAGCCAGGTCTGTAAAATGCACTTTTGTAGTGGTAGAATTCTTGGCACTTACAGTTTATTACATTGTCATTGCTGCTTTCCTGTCTATATATACATTTTGTACTTGTAGTCCTGCAGCCTGCAGCAAAATCTGTTATTCCCTCCGTGTTGTGAACCCATGTTTGCACTGTTTCGTATTTGCGTATTATATAAGGAAACAGAAGTTGTTAACATGTTATTTCATTGTTTGTTCCTTGTGCAGCAAAACAAACAAATCCTAATCGATGCTGTTGTTCATGCTGTTAACGAAGACTATGCTGAAATGGCAAATGACTTCACTAGGCTGGGTTTCCTTGCTAGTGGAACAGATGTAGCCCCAATTATTCCAGCTCTGGAATCCATTTGGCAAAACTCAGCTGGAAAAGGCTTGGCGGACTTCAATTTCCGGAGTGTGACTGGTGATATTGATTTGCATAGCATTGTTTTATTTTACTGTACACAAATTGTCATATTCTGAATTTGCTGTCATGTTATTTGTTTAGCAGTTGGTCATATGAGTTGTGAAAATTATTATTTTTACCGCATTTCAGCATGTTTGCTTATCCATGCAGCCATGCTTAGTGCATGTATTTTTTTTTCTTTTTTCAATTTTAATGAGAAATGCTTAGTGCAACATGTTATATATTAGATGTCTTCAAAAAGAATAGATTACATCCATCATACAACAACTTGTATGGTTGTATCACTTCAATCCACCAACTTGCAAAATGTGCAAATGAATACATCAACTTGTCATATGTGTGCACATACGGTCACATATAACTACCAAGTGTATTTAGGCAGGCCACGTGTAGCTAGTACGATTTGTATGAGACAGAGGCCCAAAATGCAAAATTGCATTACTTTGACGAAAACGTTCCTATAGCATTCCTTTGACAATGATGCTGATCGTTGCTGCTGACTTGTGCTGCATCCCTGCTAATCTTTTTCAAATAACGCCTAAGTTGAAGACATGATTGTTCTTATTGTCTCATTGTCAGTTCACTTCATTTGCCAGTTGCAATGAGGCCGGTGAATAAATAGATTAATCTTGTTTCTCTCCCACGTAAATAAACACAGAATAAATGGAGGGAAGTGATTGCATCATTTATTTTGCAAATTCTAGAATCAATTCATCCAAGCCTTGTCCAAGCAAGGATCATGAGGAGATGATCCGAGTAAAATATATCAAGAACATCTAGATAGCATAAAGAAATATATTGAATTGAACTTAATAATTCAAAATAGAAGTGTAATAATTCTTCAAGAATAATAGTGAATTAGAATGTTGTAATAATAGGCTATAAGTGTATAATAATAAGGAGCAATATATGTAGGCAAAGCCTTTGTGCTGGTCGCGTGTGTGCGATTAATGCACAAGCACAACACGCAGCCCCCTCGTAGGGGTTGTGTGTTCTCCAGCTGTAAAAGGGGCTTCAGGGAGGCTGATGGATGGCAGTGGTGGCAGTAGAGACGGTGGGCGTGACGTCGCCCGCTGGACGGTGGAAGAAGCCAGTTAGGCGGTGCTGGCAGTGGGGGAATTGACCGGTGAAGAAGAAAAAGGGATTGGGATTAGTGATGGCCGCGGCAGAGGTGGCGGTGCATGACGGAAGCTAGTGGGATGTGGTGAAGGTAGGGGAACTCTTGCCTGTCTGGAGAAGCCTCCCTGAATTTAGGGAAGGTGGTGGTGGAGGGCGGCAGCAGAGGCGGCATGGGCTGCACCGAAGCCAGATGCGGAGGGGCGGCGGTGGGAGAGCACACGAGACTGAATATGCAGGGGAATACGAGGAGGTGGGTGAAGAAGGGTTGGCCTTACGTATTAGAGGCTAATCATACGGCTGGTCCTGTGTTATGTAATAATGTGGAATTATTCTTGAGCTTCATGCTCACTGGGTATGTCATGTGAATCTCCTTGGCAACTAGATTGGGTAGCTATGGTTCCATCATAGTTATCATTGGAGAAGTTAGTGCCAAGTTCTATGCGATCGCCTGCCTCTCTCTGTAAGCAATGTGATATATATAACCGCTGATCACCCTGCTCCAATGCAATGGTTCAGGTTCCATTTCATGCACGATCAAAACGATATCTAAACTTTAGAAAAAAAACAATGAATATGGGTTTATGTGCATAAAGCCAATTTATGTTCCATGCCATATTGCCAGCTTATCACAGATGCTCCTTCGTGTGTATTTGGACCGTATATGATCGTACATGACTAGTTGATGCATCTGTTTGCACATTTTGCAAGCTATTGGACTAAAGTGATACAACCGTACAAGTTGTTGTATGGTGAATGCAATTTACTCCTTTAAAAAATATCTGAGGGAAGATATACTTCATCATTATCTAATCAAAATCAAAATCACAGGGAAGTTCAATCAGCTTGTGTACAACTATCCAATCCGCATCCCAGAAAGGTTTTCTTTGGTTATTCGTTCATTGTTGACGCAAGAAGGAATCTGCTTTACACTAAAGCGTGATTTTAAGTTTCTTGAGGTATGGCATATTGGCATGTGGTACCATTTGAGCTCCAAACAAAACATCAATGAACATTCTTTGGTTACTAACATCCTTGTATGTTTCTTCATATTTAGGTTGCCTATCCATATATAGCAAAGCGTCTGTTGACAGATCCAAACCCTGCTCTCCGTGAACGCCTGATTCAGGTAACTTGTTTAATTGACATAACTGTAAGGACTATGTGAACCAAATTCTCAATTTAAGCATCGGTACTGGAAAAGAAAATGAAACTTTATGCTGTGAAAATGGAAAGTTTCAAATGCATGTTCAAGTGCATTATTACAAATGTTTATACCATGTTATAGTATTTAGCACTTTCCTCATTTTCGCCCTGTGCAGGTGCTATTCAAAGATGGGGCATTCCAGTGGAAACGACTAGAAAACCTTATAGTTCTTGCCAAGGAGAATGTGTCCAAGATGAGCAGCAACCCCGCACTGAAAAAGAATAGTTCGTGAGTATTGGAACCACTGTCTTTCTTTTCTGTGTGTTATTCGTCCTAGGAGCTTCTGATCCAGTGAACTGTCAGGCAAGCTGTAAGAAATCGACAATTGGAGAGCAAACTTGATCTCACTGAAACAATAAAAGATGGAGCACGGATGTTCCTTATCGATGCTGGTATCAGGAGACAACTTATACTGGCCTTCACTGAAGACTCCAAATTGCACGTAGAAGAGGTACTCTGTCTGATCTTCCTGTAAATGGTGGATGTTCCTGTAAAATATATTTGATTGAGTGCTCAATGGATGACTGTAATTCGTTTCCTCTTTCGCAGCTTGTGGATGTATACAGACTGGTCGAAGATCAAATAGATATGCCTTCAGTTGCCCTTGAGGTTCTTCAAGGTAAGTTGATGAAATATTCAGATTCTGCTTACTTATTCCTGTGATATTGAAAGGCATTCTCTATGCTCTAAGTGTGATAAATTTACTTATGTTTTTTATGCAGATTTACCATATGTTGCACGTGATTTCATGCTTTCCTGGAGTGATTCCATTCTGTCAGATCGCCAGTACTAATGACCTATTACTTCTAGAAGAGTAAGCAAACAGATTGAATAGGGCACTTCATGGTTATGGCACCTCGATATAATCTACAAGAAAAATGGCTAGACAAGAATTCCTCCTCGCTGTATACAGTTTGTTTTTTGTTTTGATTTTTGTATAGCAAAATATGCAATGTGCATTTTTTTCTTCTTTTCTTGATCTTGTCAATTTTTCTGCACATGCCATTTGTATAGTATATCACAAGGGATCTTGTATATAAAAAAATGAGCTCATGATTCGAATATAATAGAAATATAGATGTACACATTTTTTTTTGGATAAGGAGCACATATATGTATTAAAATTAGCAACATTTTACATGGAGGAGATCAAGTTGATCCCAGGATACAAAGTGAAGTGCTTCCTTGACAGGACAGTAGTTTCCATGAGAAGCACTGGTACATACAAACTGAGTATGCAACTTTCTGCCTGTGAGGCAAGAGAATGTGCTGTGAGGTTTTGAGCTCTTGGAATCTTGAAGATATGATGATCAATGTTTATGTTGCTGTCAGCGAAGAGAATTAGTAGAGGTTTAAGACGCCAATCTTGGTGAGAGCTGGTCATGGTCCTCTGCAACAGCTTCACTAAGATCTCATTATCAGAGAAGTAAGACTTGGCCAATATGTAGAAGCCGAACAACTTTGGCCGCCAGGGATAGAGCAGTTGCTTCAGCCATCAGGACTGAACTGACTGCGGGAGATTTGGCTTTGATGTATATTGCAAGAGGCTGCATGGAGTTGGAGTTGGAGTTGAAGATGAATATACCCAAATCAGTGGGTCTCATTGTACCTGAAGTATCATCCATCAGTGTAGCATCTGGGGCCTGTCAGAAGCGCAGTAGGAGCGCTGTAGTTGAGTACTTGTTCATCTTGCGAAGTTTGTGGAGCAAAGCTTTATTGTTCTTCATCTGCAAAGAAAGATAGAACTGCTGATTGCAGGTCAGCAATAGCTTCGTAGTGGACTTTGGCTATGGTCCATTTATTATGATTAAACCTGTAGTCATTTGTTGCTTTCCAAATATACCAAAGGTTGGTAAAGATTTTGTGTATCAAGTCATCGTTAACTCCTCGAGGAAGGATGTGAGAGATGGATTCCTGAACACCATCATCCTCATTCGGGAGCTGGTCTGAACGAAGCGGGGGGATCTGCACTAAACCAAAAAAGCTCTTGTGAAATCCATCTTACCACATAATTGGCAATTTTGGTTAATGTGCTTTGTGAAGCGCCCGGCCCTGGAACCTGTTGCCAAGGCTTGGATGTCTTTATGCGTGGAGGTATGGTTTTGTGTCGCCAGATGTGCTTGAGAAGGTCAACAGTGTGTGGCGTGATTCTTCTTGCTCCATGGGAGGGAATGGGTATGGTAACCTGTTGGTTTTGGATTTCGAAAGCCTCTTTGGTGCCTTGGTGGTGCAGTCGCCGGTTTCCATCGCAAGAGGTTTGGTTCCTGGGAATGGACAACGGGGACCTGCAAAATTCTTTGAGCCATGGTTGTGTCAAAGATGTCAGAAATAAGAGATGCATTCCATTGGTGTGAGAGAGGGTGACAAAGGTCAGCCACTGTGTACACAGTTAGCATTCAAATCAAATATATGCTTCAAGCATCAAAGGATTCTGCAGTGTGTTGATCGATGGCACATGATTGTACCGAGGAAATGGTTATTTTGCTATACAAAAGCGCAATGTATTGCTCAGTTGCTCCAGAGATTACACAGCCAATGACCATGTCAAAAGCATACCTGATGGAAAATTCTACCGCCCCTGTCAACAGGAAGAAGCGGAGGAGGAAATCCCACGCTATGTCAAAAGTGATAAGTGACAGATCTCACCAAGTCATGCATCTCCAAACTCAGTAGTAAATTCTCTGTAGGCTTTTTAGACAACGAAGGTAGTAACATTGTCCCTATACCGATGATCTCTATGTACTTATGTATAACATTTCACAGTACTTACTGTTTTACTCTGTTGGTTTTGTTCGTTGGTAGCACTGGTCAGGGCGTTTGGTGGTGGTGTTTCTTGTAATCTTTTTTGTTTTCCTCTTTTTTCTCATCTAGTAGAAGTCGTGGCAATTCTCTTGTCGTTCTTTCGAGATTTTTTTTTGATGTGTACGAGCCTTAAGAAAATATGTCACACTATAAGAGTTATGAGTGTAAATAATGTCAGGTTACTTTTGAGAAACGTGATGTGCTTTTATGGAAAACTCTTGACACATGCGCTCGTATTTTTCTGTATTTATTCCATAATTTAACAGCATCATTCTTTCAGTGGTAGATGATGTATCTGTAGACGAGGTGCCTGTGATGACTTTGTCAATCATGAGATTTTCTAGTCAAACTCAGTTCTTCAGAGATGCTTATATAACTAAGATTTGCGTGCGTGTATTTATAGGGATGGGTTTATGAGCCGTGTATCTGAGTCTAAAAAAATTTAAAAGTGACGGATAGTAGTTTTTGCCACTCACTTTTTAAATTAAAGTAAAAAAGGGCGATGCATATAGTTTGTACTTTGAATATCACTTTTAACTTTGTGGCAGTATTTGGGAACAATTTGTCTATTCCAATCTACTGAGGTAAATAGTTCAAGAGGGGTTCAAGGTGAGGCCAACCCTTGAGGTCTTGATCTACCTGGTGACGACGCAAGACCTCAAGGCCTTTTATGCAAGCCAACAAAGTTATTAGTTTCATCAAAAAACTACAGTAGACATAAGCAAAAAGACATTGGACTTCTAACCTCCCAGCGCAGACCAACAGATTTTTAATCATGGTCCCTAGGTTTTTTTGAGATAACGCACAGATTTTTAATCATGGTCCCTAGCTTTTTTTGAGATAACGCACATGCAGACAGTATATATGGTCCCAAGATTATGTGTGTCAAGACACGTACCTCCTATTCACTCCAACGCAATTAAGTGGGGGCTTTAGCTTTTCTTCAGACAGAGCACTTGCTGCTTCTACAAGCAACTCTTGTTGCCTGCGAGACCACCACTCTGTGCAATGTGGAAGTAGGGTGCAAACATGCATGGAGGTTGAAACCACCTCCCACGCTGTCGCGTAGGGGCTGCTCTAAGTTGTAAGTAGATGTCCTCTCACAATGCACTCAAGCCTACCATAGTGTGGGATGCTCAGTGCTGGCTAGCACACATTAGCTGACATTCCACCGATGAACATATGGATATTGTGAAGACGAGTAGAATTGTTGGGATGTTGATCAAGATGAGCATACTAGATCACTGCTAGGATACGATGAATGCAGTATTATCAGTATAACTAACCTCACTACTGGTTTCCCTGTTGGTGTGAAACCGACAGGAAAATGCAAAATACTGACAGGAAAACACCGACAGAAATTAGGCCTGTAGTTTTGTGTTTTGAAGCGTACACTAATCGATAGACAATAATAGCACATATGTATATGGTGGAATCCAACAAGATAAAATGCTACCTTTCCTTTCTCCATTATAAACTTTCGGCATGATTCAGTAAGATAAAATCACATGTTGCATCATTATTCATTTTCTATCACTCAGTTCCTATGTAACATAATTTATTTGACAATGTATTCAAAATGGGGATGTAGCTCAAATGGTAGAGCGCTCGCTTTGCATGCGAGAGGCACGGGGTTCGATCCCCCGCATCTCCACTATTTTGTTTTTTTACCCCTTTTTCCCTTCCATAACAGCAGCAGGTCAGGATAGCTGTGTGGATGAATTTAATTGCGTACAGTACAATCTTACTGACAACACAAGTGCTCCTGCGGCAGAGAATTTCTGCAGTTTTTCGTTCGGGCCATGGCTACCGTTTCTTTTTCTTTTTATCATGTGGCCATTGGCTAAGTGAACAGCGACACCTCATCGCCCTGCTGCTACTACCACCACAGCTCCAATGTAAGAGCCTCATCAACCTACCAACTCCCTCCACACCTTCGAATGCTGCCGGCGCAGACACTAACACAACATTTCCCATGGCAGCGTCCACGGCCTCGCGCACCTTCATGCCCTTCCTCCACCGGCACCAGCGTCGCACCAACGCAGTCGTCGTTGCCGCTGCGAGCAACCCCGGCGCTGAACCGACTCCAGCAACGGCGGCAGACGGTGCGGGACCGGGGAAGAAGAAGACGGTGGACACGAGGATACACTGGTCGAACCCCGACGAAGGGTGGGTAGGAGGCAACGCCAAGAAGGAAGGCGGCGGCAGCGGCGGCGGCGGCGGCAAGAACGAGCCGTTGGGAGGGAGGTTCGCCGACCTCATCAACAACGCGTCCGAGTCTCACTACCAGTTGAGTTCATTCCCAATCTCTGCATTCAAACTGAAACTCTGAACATAAATTTGTCCGACATCCCAATTCATCAGATTCTTGTCATCTGTCTTTTTGAATCGTAGTTCATATCTGCAAATTCACTCAATCTTGTTGCCGTCCAGTTTATATATCTTGTTGGAATTAAGCACCAAAACCTCTGTTCGAGATACTGTCATCATCATGTCAATACTATGTTACTATCGTCTATCGACGATCCATCATGTTCCATGACTGAACTGCAAAATCTGTGGCTAAACATATAACACGACTTGTTATAACCCAACCCAGGTTCCTGGGGATAGCGCCGGAGGCAGACATCGAGGAGATCAAGGCGGCGTACCGGCGGCTGTCCAAGGAGTACCACCCGGACACGACGACGCTGCCGCTCAAGGTGGCGTCGCAGAAGTTCATCCGCCTGCGGGAGGTGTACAACGTGCTGAGCAAGGAGGAGACGCGGCGGTTCTACGACTGGACGCTGGCGCAGGAGGCCGAGAGCCGCCGCCTGCAGCAGCTCAGGTCCAGGCTCGAGGACCCCTACGAGCAGGACATCATCAACTACAAATCCGTGCCGGACATGGTTGACCGCCTCGGCGGCAAGAACATGAAGCTCAGCGACCAGGCCATGACTGCGCTCACCTTTGATATCGTCATCATCATCATCTCCATCTGCAGCATCATCTATGCTGTGTTCTTCAAGGAGCAGTACTGATTGGAGCGTACCAACTACAGCGGTGGCAAGGTTGCAGGAGTGTACCATAGACAACAGTATAGGTTAATTAACTGATAATGTCCTAAGATTGTCTTTTCGGATGTTATGCAGTGCATCATGTGATGTCCAATAGAATAAGGTAGCGACGACAACTCATGGTATGGTGCCAACAATCCTATATATTTGCTATCAAATCATAGTTCCAGTATGAATCTGTGACATCATGGTTTATTGCATCAAAAGATACAAAATCTGAAGAAAAAAAGGGGGCAATATCGCCTAACAAGATATCTGGTGCACTCTGTACTATCTAGTTATCACTGGTTAAATAATTGAGAAAAAACTGGAGGTAATCTCCCATGTCATATATGAAACTATAGCATGGGTTGTAGGTATCTAATGCTTAACCTTCACACTCGATGATCTTGACAACAGAAGAATCACCGATCTTTTCAAAGATTATCAACCTGTCGAAAGGCTTCACTATGCCGACTGACCGACCATAGCTCACCGCAAGTTTTATCCCATACTCTTCCTTTGTTAGCCCACCAGTTTCAGCCTATTGGAGATTAACCATGAATGGTTAGCCATATGTTTTGTTTACATATAGCTCTAATGTTAACCAAAAAAAAAATTGCTTACATACCTCATCAGTACTGCCCATCAAAGGGTACACGCCTCTCACTGCGAAACATTGCCTTGCCTGAAAGTGATTTAATAATGGTTAATAATGGTTACACACAAGTTCGCTGATCCTGCTTCACAACAACCAGAAGACTGTGCAAACATGAAACTCAACAGAATCAAAGACATATACAAGTTACCTGTGTTGTGCCATAAGAACGCCACTTTGATGGATCAGATCCTTCACGTGGGAAGATAACTGCTAAAACTGGCATTGTTGGCCTGTACTTAGAAATTAACCTGTGGACAGATAAGCATAAAATGAATTGATTGCTCTGTATGATGGAAATGTGTTCTGTATGATGGAAATGTGTCTACTGATCATGGAATAAAGTGGAGCACCTCGCAGCTCTCCCTGAGAATGTGAACACAACAATTGCAGCAGCTTTTACTTTGATTGCAGAACCAACCTAAAAAAGCAAGTAATGACTAATCACTAATACTCTATAGATTAGAAAACTTGTGTTCATTCCAATGAATTGATAGTATTTACCGCTGCTGATGCCACAGATTCCTCATGGGGCATTGGGTCACCTACATGCCACATTACTTTCTTGAATAGAAGTGGCTGATTATACACAGTCTCAGCCTAGAGGATTTATCATTGATTAGTCAAGTATTTCAGACGGTTGAATGGTTCTATTGTACTTTCTTCTTAAATAGAGACATACTTCCGCACATATTCTCCCCACAGTACTCACTGCATCAACAGGATAAAGCCCTCGAAGTGTCTCCGCACCAAGCAAAATGCCATCAGTGCCTGGAGAACAGCACAAGAAATAAGAATGACATTCATAAAGTGGTAGAAATGTAGTAAAACTGTTCACCATCTAGGACAGCATTTGCAACATCAGTTGCCTCTGCACGGGTAGGGCGTAGATTGTCAATCATGCTATCCACAACTCGAGTGATGATCACAGGTTTACCCTCCAGATTGCATTTATGAATAGCTGTCTTTTGGAACATGAAAACCTGAAGTGCCAAAAGTAACATGTTATGACAAATAGCAAGAATGATTTGCAGTTACAGTGTTTGTGTAAACTCTGCACAGGAAAGTAAAGGTTGAAGCAGAACTTCCAGGTGTTTCTTTCACCCGTAAAAACTAAGGGTGTATTTGGTTTGAGGAATGAGGTGGTCCATCATCTTCTCACTCAGTTTTTTGTATTATTTTGTGGAATAGAATGAGTTGATGCTCCACCACATCAACCTCACAAGCTAATAATCAGTACAAGCATATGAGGAAGATTCAACCAAAATTCAAGGGATGAACTCATGATGCACCACCTCATCTAAGATGGAGCGGTTCCTCAAACCAAAGACACCCTAAATGAGTCACTTAAAGTTTGGAATAATAAGCATGTCAATAACAGAATTTCAGACCATAACATTGGAGTTTCTCTTATATTTATATTGTGCATTGTTTAAGAGTTGCCATAAGGCATCATCGATGTACATGAATGAATATGTACATATTTGATAAAATGGTGAGTGCTAGCTCGCCGAGTCACCAGGTTCTGGGTTCGAAGCCGTCTCTCTGCAGAATTTCTGCAGGGGTAAGACTTTGCTTCAGTTATTCCCTTCCCTAGACCCCACTCATGTGGGAGCCTCTGGGCACTGGGTCTGCCCCCTTTATTTGATAAAATGGTAGGAATATACAGGGCAAATTGGGATTTTATACAAGATTAGAACTTACGTTTTCTGGAGGAAGGTCAATTCCCAGGTCTCCTCGAGAAATAATGATGCCATCCGCCTCTTTAAGAATGTCATCAAAATGATCCAAACCCTAACATGAAAAGCACAACGCAGTAATCAGAAAAGCATTGAAACAAACTGGTGGCAGTATCTTCATAAAAGCATGATGTTTACCTCAGAATTTTCAATCTTCGCATATATTTGTGTGTCGGGAAGGGCATGTGATTGTAGAAAGGCTCTGAGCTGCAAATCACAAATATCTGAGATCAGCAGAGTCTCCACACTTTCATAAATTACTTCAATAACTCAGGTACTGTATGCCAAGAAAACAAGCACCAGAAGCTTATTGTGGTGCCACTATGTGTTCAGATGAATTGAGAAATAGTAATGCACTGGCATAGCATTCATGATGTGCCATGAAGATCAAACAAAAAATTGATTGACCTATCATTTGTTTTTATGTACAAGCATCTATGTTGATTATCTTTTCTTCAACTATTTACCCTATGTACTTCAATCAACTTAAAGAAGCATCTGCGTTATTGATTATCTTCCGAGTTGTGTGAATAGTGGATGGTCCTTGAATAAAACTATATATGAATAGGCTGATACTTTGCATACACTGTTTATTGCAATTTGATTTTTGTTAAAGGAATCAACATCATATGGAAGCATCAGATAAATGATAAACTAGAAGGAACCATAAAACAAAAACCAAGAAGTAGGTGGGAAATCAGCAATAACATGGATGTTTAATTCAAGCAAAAGACTGGGAAAAATAGGAAAGAAAACTCACCTCCCTAACATCTTCAGCACAGCGGGTATGGGAAAGTGATATAATGTCAACGCTGTTACGTGAACCCCAAGTTGAAATGACCTATTGCAAGAAAACTGTCCTCAGGACAACCTTGGAAAGATATAATAGTATAATCTTGTGCCTTAAAAACACAACATGGGAATAAATAACACAGTAAACTTTCAAGAATTCACTGTATAACTATGACGATTGAGGAAAGTGTTTGATGAATCAGCAACTAGAGATTGCATTCACATGCAGATTGAAAAAACATGTCTTTACAAGTCCATCCTGTATTCCTGTTCATATGTGGCATGATATTTGTGTCCACATGCAGAATGACCACAGAACAAATTATTTAATACGAAGTATATTAACATGTAACAGCTCAAGCAGAAAACACAACCAATTTCTTTAAGTAACCATAAATTTCTGTGGTTGAGTTTTGGTGAGAGATAGCTTCAAAAGCTTAATCAAATGAAAATATAAAATAATAACACAAGACATGCAATGAACTATGGTTTCTATTGTTCAAAATAAGTTACTAGCACAATTTGGAGTTTGGACAGATAACATGTAAAGTAAAAGGCAATATTGGCAATATAAAACTCAATACTATGTAAAGAAATTTAAAGATAGTCCACATTACATGTTTATCGTATTCACTCAAAGTGGGCAAACTGATGTGAACTTGTGAAACATGCAAAGTGAAAATGGGGCCAGCAAGTGTAGCTGCATTCTTCACTAGACAATTTACATTTTCCCCAGAAGTCTCCACAACCTGCAAATTACAACATATAAGGAACGGATAACTGCAAAATGGCATTTCCTTGAGAAGAAATTAAAAATCCACATACTTCTAGCCACACAGAAGTTGTTTCACTTCCTGTGAAGAGATATTGGCCCATAAAAAGAGTATCACCCTTCTTCACAGCCTGAATTTGAATTCACAGAAAGGGCAATACAGTTAAATGTACCAGCAAATAAGAGCACAAACTTATATACAAATGTTCAAAAATAGTTTCTTTACTGATACAACAGAAAATTTAATTAATTTCCTATTATTGCACAAAATATCCTGAAATTATATCAGGAGTCACAAAAGGCAGAAGAAACCCATCAAATAGAATATGGAGAGAAAATAATAACACATATTTAAGTAATCCACATTATTCACTTACTTTTGCAAGATCACCAAATTTAATTGGTAGGATCTCAGCAGAGGGAGCTTTAGAAATATCTGGAGTTATGATAACATGATTCCCAGCTTTCAACTCAATTGGCTCACCAGTGGAATTGTGAACCTGAATTTCTGGACCCAGAGTATCCAGCATTACCTATGTATAGCAAGTCAAGTTAGATGTTGATAAGATATGCCTCTCAGCATGAATGTCAATAGTGGAAAACAAAGGCGTTGTGTATCAGTATAATAGAATCAGAATAATAATGCACAAAAGGCTAACCAAAAGGCTAACCAAAATGCAACAATGAGAAGGCATGCAAATCTGAAAAGAGAAAGAATCGCAGTTCTCTAACTCAAGAAAAACTGCAAGGAAAAAACCTATGGGAACATAATCAGAGCAGAAACTTACAAATAAAATATTTCTACGATTCTCAAAGTGCCAAAGTAACCATTGAAAAGAAATTTCTCCAGTTACTACAGGAAACATATGCAAGTCCGGACACATTTCAAGACAGTCTGACAGCATTGTTTTGTGTTTTGAGTCTTCTTAGACTCCTTTTCTTCTTCTTAATATAATGATACGCAGCTCTCCTGCGTGTTCGAGAAAAAAAAAAGCATAACACAAGTCGTATATTTGACTAATTTTAAGATAGCAGAACAAATATTCTCTAGTTAATGTTACCTACACCTACCTAAGCTTGAAGCTCCATTATTTTCCACTTAGTTGTGATGAAAACCTTATTCAAAAGTTTGGGTCATCCCATATATATGACAAGCATGGAATAACAAACATGAAAACTTGAACATAGCAAACATTATTAATAGGAATTAGGAAAGGACCTGTGTGTTAGGAAAAGGTTTGTACAATTCTATAGTTAACAACAATGTTTTTAAGGCGGTAAGGCGAGGCGTGGCGACTGACTACCGCCTTACGATTAGGCGAGTAAGGCGTAAGGCGAGGCGACGCCTTAACAGCTTAAGAAAAATTTAAAACAGGTGCTCAGAGTAGCAGATGGTGAAGAGAAAAAAAAGGAAAAAAGAAAAAGAAAGGAGGAGGAGTAAGAAGTGGTCTGGCCCAGCCCATCAGGCAGCCCATGTGCCCCTCATCCACCAAGCATGTCTTCATCTCTCTGCTCCCGAATCCCCAATCCTCTTCAGACTCCAGCGCCGCCGCAACTCTCCTGCCTTCTGACTTCCGCCTCCGGCCTCCGCCCCTCTCTCTGTCTCTTCCTTCCCTCTCTCTTCCAGATGCGGGCGCGGCTGCATGGCTTCTTGACAGGGAAGAGGGCGCGGCTGCATGGCCCAGATGCGGACGACCGAGCAACAACTTCCCCCAGCAGCGGCAGCGGGGGTGAATGCGGCGGCGCGGGTGAGTTGCGGCTTCCTCTTCCTCTCCCGCTCACTGGAGTCCCCTGCGCGCCTGCTCTCTCTGCGCTCTGTTTCTGAGTTTCTCCCACGCGCGTGCGCTGTTTCTTCCGTGCGCTCGCGCTCTCTTTCCTTTTTTGGCGCCGATTCTCCCGTGTTTTCCCACTGCCCAGAGCAGAGGCTTCCTCGTATGGCGCCCGCCATGCACGATTTGGCGCGATTTGGACGCCAAAGCGACGTTTTTTGGACGCCTCGGCTGTAAGGCGGACGCCACACGAATCTAAGGCGAGTCGTCAACTAAGGCGTCGTGCGTTCAGCGCCTTGGCGCTTAAGCGACGCCTAAGCGACGCCTTGAAAACATTGGTTAACAACATAACGTAAAGAGAAGCATGAGAAAAACAAAGCCTAGAACAGGCAAAAAAGCATTCAAAAGAAACTAACTATACTATACAGCAGTATCAATGTAAAATGTGATTTGTATTTTGTAAGCATTCACAATTTTACATATGCCCAGTGCATATTAGAATATCAAACTTAGTTAACACCTATCATTGCAATAATATGGTCAACAACCAGTCTTTACCTTGCACAAAAAGCGGGCACCCAGTAGTGCCACGCAGTGGTGGAGGGAGGGGCAGTCTGGCACTCCCTGAACGTTCTGGTGACCCCCACCACGTTGTACCCTCCTCAAAGAGTTAATTAATTTTCAATTTGCTAGTTAACTATGCTAATTAGTGCTTTCATTTCTTGTTTCTTCCTTTGTACTGATCTCTGGTAGTATCTATGTAATCTAGGATCAATCTTCTTACTATCTTCCCAATCTCTTTTGTTCTTGTTATTGTTGTGACTTTAATAACCTACCGGTTGGCCGCTACAATATATATACCCCTAATTAGCTAGTTAATATTATAGTTAGTGATTTCCTCGTTTGTTATCCCTCTGTATTTGTCTCCAACGACATCTACATTATTTAGGATTAGTCTTCCTTTTATGTTCTCATATCATCTCCTTTGTTCTTGTTATTACCATTATTCTTTTTCGGCCTAAGAATTAGATTGACCTGGTCGAGGTTAGAGACCAAGGATAATTAAATTCTTCTGCCTTTTTCTGTGTAATATTCAGTGTCTTTTTTTGTTTTTAGCTTTCTTTTGCATCCTAAAATAAATGTTTATTTGGTTATCTACACTCTTATTGTGTATGTATTTCATCATGTATAATTGTCTTCATCTTGAACACCACCCCCCCTCCCCCACCCCACCCCCCGAATGTTCAAATCCTAGCTCTGCCCCAGTTGGCATGACACCCGCTAGCCCATTAACCATCAGGTCAGGCGAACAAGCGATGTGAACCATTTGGTTGCGGATCAGTTGGGTTCCTTGCCCCCTGTCGTACATCCAAAACCTCGTGAACTCCAATGAGCTATGTGGGCTCCGCACTGGTTGTACAATATAAAATTTCCCACTAGCAAATCCTAGACAGCAATATTTATCATATTTCCATCCTAGCTATTTTTGTTCTTATCCTGTTGATTTGTTTCTGTCAGAAAATTGAATACTAGCAAATGAATTTGAATAATAGCTATTTTTATTCTCCTTCGGTTGATTTCCATCCTAGCTATTTAAAAATGGAGCCAAGGCTTCATGGTTGCCATTTGTTCTTTGAATTTCTGTGCATTGGATCGATTGGATGTTAGAGAGCTAAAAGGAAGCTCGGTGACCTTGATATCCTTGATGCTTGAGGCATCTGGCTGCATATTTTTTACAACAATCCTGGAGGAAGATGCCCACATCCATGAGAATCATTGGACATGTACAAGACCCAACCCGTGATATCAGGCTGGCCACTAGGAAGAGGAAGCACCAGGTCGGCCTAAGAGAGAGACAAGGGTACAAGGCCCAACCCGTGATATCTGGGTTTATTCCAAGTGGGTCAGGAAACCAAGGATACTGTGAGGACATAGCAAATATGCTTGTGTTGTGTGTTGCAACGGATGAAGAGCATATGGTGTAGAAGAGTGAGACTCAGTGTATTGGATTCATGATAGAGGGTGAACCCCCAGGGTACATATAGGCACAGAGTGCCAACCCTAACCCTAATGGGCCTTGCCCTACATGGGCCGGCCTGGGCTGGAGGCCCACACACACACACTCCAACATACCCCCGCAGTCACAACGGGGGCGCACACACGATGAGACTGGAGACAAACAAAGCCGAAGCGATGACATCCCCCCGCAGTCGCAACCGTGTCGCGGACGTTGTGGCTGGAGCGAAGAAGTGGAGGATAGCCCTCTTTGTGCCGAAGTAGCCGAGGTCGAGGTCGTCATGGTCGTAGCCGAGGTAGAAGTTGCCGAGTCGAGGTGGCAGCGAAGACGGTCGAAGACGTAGTCGCAACACCGAGCTGTCATGGCCGCGGAACGATGAGCCGAGCCATGCGGCGTTAGGGGCGCCAGGCGATGGCAGCGCACCCGGATACCTCGGAGACCGCGCTCAGAGCAGGGGTGGCGGAGAAGTCGAGGTCCGCGCTCAGATCAGGGGTGGCGGAGGGGGAGAAGTGGGGTGGCGGCTTTCCTGCCCGCCCTCGTAGAAGTTCCGCGCTCAGAGCAGGGGTGGCGGGGAGGGGGGCGTTGTCCGCGGTAGACGGCGAAGGGCGTGGACTCCGGACGGAGAGCTTGCTTGACGACGACCGGCGGCGGGTGGCACAACCGCCTGGAAAGGCGGCAGCACCGGCGGGAAGGCAGACCACGAGCGGCGCCGCTGCAGCCTGGAGGGCGCAGCAGCAGCCTCGTCCTCGGTGGTGTCGATGAAGACGACGAAACGGCAGGGCGACACAAAGGAAACAAAAAGATACATAGCAGCAGCAGCGGTGGTGGTGGTGGCGGAGAGGAGGCGGCGGATCCGCGTCGGGCGGAGCCTCTGCGCTCGCGCTGGCGTCGACGCCGGCCCCCCCAGAGCAGGGGAGGGCGGATCCACGCCGGGAGGTGGCAGGGCGGGGAGGAGGTGGTGGATCCGCGCCGGCCAGAGGCAGGGAGGGGAGGAAGCGGCGGCGGATGTCATCGGCGGCGGGGACGGGGCGGTGGATCGGCGCCGGGATGCGCCCTGGCCGCCCGCGCCGGCCCCCGCAGCCGAGGCCGGAGTGGCGGCGGCGCTGGAGGCGCGCGGATCCGCGCCGGCGGCGGCAGTGCGGGGAGGAGACGGCGGATCCGCGCCGGGCGGAGCCTCTGCGCTCGCGCCGGCGTCGACGTCGGCCCCCCCAGAGCAGGGGAGGGGGCGGTGGATCCGCGGCGCGCAGAAGGCGTAGCCCACCCGCGACTGGAGCGCGGCCAGCGGGCGGCGGATCCGCGCCGGAGGCAGAGCGGCGGCGGCGGGGCGGGGGCGGTCCTCTGCTGCTTGCTGCTCCTGCTGGACTCCTTGACGCGACTACGGGCGCGGATCGAAGGGGATCGACGCCGAACCAAGGGCGCTGCCCCCGGTGGAGAGGAAGCTCTCCCCGGGGGCGCGCTGGAGGCCGGGAAGAGGTGGCGGCTGGCTCAGGGAGGAAGAGGAAACCGGCTTGATACCATGTAGAAGAGTGAGACTCAGTGTATTGGATTCATGATAGAGGGTGAACCCCCAGGGTACATATAGGCACAGAGTGCCAACCCTAACCCTAATGGGCCTTGCCCTACATGGGCCGGCCTGGGCTGGAGGCCCACACACACACACTCCAACATATGGAATTGATCATGTCTTAATCTTCTTATTTATATTTACTTTTTGGATAATTAAAATGAAAAAAATACCCTGTCATGAATGAAAGCTCACAGTAAGTTCAGGACATGCTTACATGGTTATAGATGACCTATTTGTTCTTTTCCCAATTTTCACATAACAAACAGATCTAGTGCATTGTACTCAGGGGCGGAGCCAGGCCCTTTTGATGGTGTCAGCCGACACCGATGACTTTTGGTGTAATCAGTGTAAATACACTGTTATGCACTGTTACATAATGCTAAAGACAATAGCCTCTAGTGGTGATGACCCTGACACCGTTCATAGCTGGCTTCGCCTCTGATTGTACTGATGTTCCGTGTAAGTTTCTCAAAAAATTAATCATGTGCTTTGCTGCATTTGATACATTTGTGTTTCTAATGTTGGGTTTTACTCCCTGATTCAATTCACTTACTGCTGAAGTGCTGATTATATTTCTAGAGACAAATCATAATGATCTGAACCAGCCAGTACAACAAATTTACTCTCTCCTAGACTGCTAGACAGAAGTAAAATTACAGCCTGGATCCTGTCGAAACTTTCCAGGCTAGATTATCAAACTAGAATCCGGAACTTCAAGGAATAAATGCAGGCACTCTAGCTGGATAACGTCAAGGTTATTTTTCACTTTTTCAGCATCTCTGCGCTTAGATGCATACACAGCAATAAAATCACCACTGGCTACCTCAAAGATGGTACTGCTGCGCCCTAAGTTTTCTAGTAGACACTGAATTCAAATGACAAAAACATATTACTTTCAAACTGTCTTAAACAAGCAAACCAATATAAGAACCCACCAAATAAGTTGGAAGTGATAAAGGGTCATTAGGCAATTTCCTTTCTACTGACAAGCCAGTAACAAATGGCCCAGGCAAGGCAACGTTTGCACATGAAAAGATACTTCACCGAACATGCCCAGGTATGTTAAGTAATCAAATCTGAGGATGTCAGGAATCAACTTACAGGGCACAACTTCTTCACATTCTGTGCTGCTTTCCTCAGATTGTCAAGGGTCTCCTGGTGATACGCAGCATCCATCCATGAGAAATCAAACCGTGCAACTGCAAAACAAAACATACACATGTCACCATTACTATTAAGATTATCTAACATTAATTAAGGAAAAAGTCTAAATAACCCCTGAACTATGGACCCTCGAACACATAACCCTCTGAACTATGAAACGGTCTAATTTACCCCCTGAACTATCCAAAACCGTCTATTTTACCCTCTGGACGGTTTTCGACGGCGGTTTTGCTACAGTAACAGCAAGTTGCTACAGTGATAGCGGTTTTGTCTTTTTTATTTATTTTCGCTGAATATTTGAAAAATCATAGTAAATCACAGAAAAATCATAAAATAGAAAATCTAATTTTGTTGGACTCCACATAAGTAGATCTACACAGTGAATATATAACACGGTACGCTTTAGTACAAAGTTTTTGCTGTAGCTTTAGATTAATTGGAAAATCCAATTTAGACTAAAGTTACAGCAAAAACTTTGTACTAAAGCGTACCATATTATATGTTTACTGTGTAGATCTACTCATGTGGAGTCTAACAAAATTAGATTTTCTATTTTATGATTTTTCTGTGATTTACTATGATTTTTCAAATATTCAGCGAAAATAAATAAAAAAGACAAAATCACCATTACTGTAGCAAACACTGTTACTGTAGCAAAACCGCAAAAACCGCCCAGAGGGTAAAATAGACGGTTTTGGATAGTTCAGGGGGTAAATTAGACCGTTTCATAGTTCAGAGGGTTATGTGTTCCAGAGTCCATAGTTCAGGGGGTTATTTAGACTTTTTCCCATTAATTAATAACCAACAATATCAGAGTTAATCTCATTTCAAATAAATGAAGATAGCCAATAAACTTGTTGAACTCAAACCTGACATTCCAGCAGTGAGGCATTCCTGAATAACCTCAACCGAGTGTGACTTGGGGCCGAGCGTCCCAACAATCTTGGTGAGGGATGGGAATACTTTCTGCACAGGTGCACACGACAAGCGAATCAGCTGGGCAACGTCGTTAATCCTCAAGACCAAGTCAAATCAAAGTTCCATTACAAGTGATCGCCCAAACAAACGCGTACTGAATAATCCCAATTTGACATCTCACTCCATTCCAACAAATCCACGCAGCCACAAATAAACCCCATTGCGAGCGCGCACTAATCACAAGCATCACTCAAAAATTGGAGTACCCCAAATTCGGCAAATCCGGCACTCTGCCCGCCACCAAATCGAATAAAGCCAACCAACCGACCAAACCAAACAAACTACTCGACACATCCACACGAAGCGGTTCGAGCACACCACCGCGCACCGTGCCGCACGCGCAGATGCACGCGGGGCGCATAAAGCGCGAGATCCATCAGGAGCGGGGAAATACAGAGAGAAATGGAGGCGGCGGCGGCGGCGCTTACGGGCTTGGCGGGGGAGAGGACGGAGGCGAGGCGGAGGGGCTCCTCCAGGAGCATGTGGCTGGCGCCCTGCATCTCCCTCCTCCTCCTCCTCCTCCTCCTTGCAGAAACCTTCCTTTCCCTTAGGGTTTTTGCCGGCTCCGAGCCTCCGATGCGATCGCCTCGCGGCTCGAGCAAGACGATGACGGGGACGAGAGAGAATCAGAGAAAGGAGAGAGAGAGGAGCGGGCGAGTCGTGGGGAGAAAGAAAGAAACCAAGCGAACACGTGGCGGTTCGATTTGCCTTTATTCCGTTTTTGAATCCCTCGACGGTTTGAAGCGACAAAGCCTGGTTTGGGGTGACTGGCTCGTGGGGCCCACTGGTTGCATGCCTTGCGGCGTTTCACAGGTGTGTCAGTGTGTGGGGTCTTCGATCTGGTCCGGCCCACCGTCAGGCGGTTCGAGTGGTGGGGTGAGCGAGCCGAGCGTGCGAAAAGTTCATGGGCTGGTCAGCTGGGGCCATCCAGGCGACGGATGCGCGCCGCGTAGCGTTGAACGGCCTATCGGATGGCGGAGCGCTGCTGGCGGCGCGCGAAAAGCAGTGCGGCCGGTGCAGCGCAGCAGTGGACAAGTCATTGCCGTGCGGGACTGCGGGTGCCGTGTGGGGGGAACTGGGATACCCGTCTGCTCTTCCCATCGTGTCGTGTGGGCCCACCCGGACGAAAACGACTTCAAAAGTTCAAAGTTCAAACCGTAATACTCGTCATGTATTTTTTTTAATCACAGTCCAGGCATAGCAATGATCACATGCATATTCGAAAAAACTAAATCCATCATATATGTACAGGTACCCTCATTTTTCTTAGTAACCTATTTTTAGTTTAATCAAATTGATTTAAAAAAGAATTAACATTTAAGAATTATTTTCCATGTATTTTGTGGTGGATGTAATGCTATTTGTTTAGTATCATAAATATATATTTTTTATAAATTTAGTTAAATTTTAGATAACTTAATTTTAAGAGTCTGTTCAGTGATGATATGGCTCTGGTTTTAACAGTAACTCCAGTGCTGCTCTAGTTATTTTTTTTTAAAAAAAAACCAGCACCGCTCTAGTTGGAGCCGCACCAAATGGCCAGAGGAGAGAGTGTTTTCAGCGCAGCGAGGCTAATAGCGTCTCAACATTCCTTCTAAAATCTACTCTATAAATCATCAATTGCAGAGTCATTTAAGTAAAAATCGTTTTCTATATCTTTGTATTCTCCAACAGCTTTTGTATATCTTTGTGTGCAGTCTAGAGATGTATCCTCGCTCTCCGTCTTTGGCTAGTGAGAAATCCAAAATAAATGATATCTATATTTAGATATCCAATTGAATGGGCTATTGGAGGATATTTTTTTCTTCGAAGATTTCTATTCATGTAATTTATGAAAGATATAAAGAGTCTCATGTAGATGCTCTAAGCCGTGTTTTTGAGCTTCTATCTCCAACTTTGGCTACGGTACGGTGATGGTCGGGTTGGAACCACACCTAGAAGTGAAAACGGTATGGATATTTTTCGATCGTATTTGAGACTGAATTGTTTAGATGGGTTCAGATCTGTCCATATCCGAGTGCGAATATTCAATATCCGGTACTATATCTGTATCTGAATATTCAAATCGCATATTTATGATGTCGATATCCAATTGTATTCTATCCGGCATAGTTGATACTATCCTTATTCTAATCCGAATTTGGACAGAAATATGAAAACAAATGTAATATCAGTGATATCCGTCAGTATCTGATCCTTTTACATCCCTAGCCACACCAAATACACCCTAAAATAATATTAGATTTTTTATGAATACTCCCTCCGTCTACAAAAGAACGCAATTCTCGCTTTTCAAGAAGTCAAGCTATTTGAACTTTGACTGAATTTGTATTAAAAAAGTACATTCATGATTCAAAATAAGTACCATTAGATTCGTTATAGAATATATTTTTATAATAAATTTATTTGGAGACATAAATGTTAATATTATTTAAAATAAACTTGGATAATTACGTTCTTCTCATAATTGCATTTTTTTGGACGGAGGGAGTATCTTCTAGGATGCCATGACTCTAAACACATGCTCCATCCGTCCATGGAACTTGGATAAACATGTTTTTTAGAATACACGACATAGATGCAAACCCTCACGTCTAAATTTATCTCTATGAATATATGTATGCACATCTTACTTGTGTCAGCACCTTTCAATAGACTAAGCCTGTAATCTTGATATTAATTAGTGAAGTCACCACGAGCAAAACTAACGTAACTTATGACTTACAAAAAATATAGCTCCATTAAATAAATTCTACAATATTCGAAAGAACTCACATTTGTGATAAAGTGGAGGATTTGAACTCAAGTAAATTTGACAGCAAAAAATCTTACCATGCTTCTAAATATACATGTTTCTGGATATCCATTAGGTTTATAACTCTTTAATTGAACTAATAAGGAGATATCCGTCTTTTAAATGTGTTAATGAGGAGCTATCCTCCTTTTAATTGCACAAAGCAAAAGTTGGCCCCTAACTTTAACCAGGGATAGTTGAGTATTTTTTCTATCCGATCTAAATTGTCCTAAAAATTCTAGAATTTACATCATGAATTCTGGTTTTATATAGTTATACACTTCTTTCTAAAATGTAAAGTGTTTTAGTCTTCTTCTAATTCAAAATTAAATAACTTTTACTTAATTTCTAAAAAATGTATTAACGTCTACACCATTAATCACCTGAATTAAATCTATCATAAAATATGTCTTGATTGTGCATTTGTTTGGTTGTCAAAATTAGAGACATTTGACGAAGAATAAAATGAAAATACTTTTATATTGAACATAAGTGAGCGAAGTTCGATTTAATTTAGAACGGAGCCAGTATATTTGAGTAAAAAAACATACTTAGGCATCTATATCTATATCTATTCCTATATCTATATTCTACATTATATATTGTGTTCTATATATCTATATCTATATCTATAATTCTAAACCTCACTACAATTCTATCTCGACATAGCATATACAATCATTACATTTATCTATTTATTCAAGTAATCTACGTTATCATATCTCATCATTGGCCCTGTTCGGCTGGCTAGAAAAATGGCTGATGCTGATTTGTTGTGAGAGAAAAACACTATTATTTCGCTGAATCGGTACGGCTGATAAGTTCAAGCGAATAGGGCACCAATAAAATTCACTTGTGATTCCCGCAACATCACGTAGGGTTTTGTCGGTGTTTTGTAAATCGGACTAGTAAATTTATACGAATGTTGCGCTGCTCTAGAAAGACGATGGTAGCATCCAAAAGACATGCGGATTTATATTGGTTTAGGCCAAAGCCCTACATCCAGTCTCAGAGATGACCGAGTGTGTTCCTCGCTTGAATGCTCTGAAGTTCTTACAATGAGGGTGCAATAATGGTGGAAGAGGTAGGAGAGCTAGAGCTAAAAGATGGACTACCTGAAGAGAAGCTCCAGGAGCCCAGCTATAGTGTGAATGAATGAATGTCCCTGAGAATGGTGCTCTGGCTGCCCTTATATAGAGTTTGGGGTCAGGACATGTACAAAGAAGAAGGTTCTCCTGACTGAAGGGTCGTGAGCCTGAGGGAGGGACCTAGCTAACTTGGCTTGCAAGCTACGCCATCATGTAGTGCATGTCTGGGCGTGGTTGTCGCAGAACTGGAAGACACCTAGAACAATCAGTGAGCTAAGGGGTTTCCTAGGTTTGACTAGGTATTATAGGAAATTAATCAGTAAAATTATGGTTTGATCAGCAAGCCTCTAGCTTCACTGCATAAAATGGGTTTTAGGGAAGCTGATAAAGCTTTTGTAACTCTAAAAAACAGCAATGGTCTTTATACCCATGTCGCGGTATGGTGTGGCGTGGTGCCACTGTGCCGGCCATGGCGGCACTGTAGGCACAGTAGTGCTTCGCTAGCCATCCTGTAAGACGTGGTCTCTGCCGTGGTCTTTGTCATCGTCTCCTAATTTCCAGAGGGTGTCGTATAGGAGTTGGTGTAACAGAACCGACCAATTATACGAGATTAAGTAAGAAAATCATCCACCGAGCAGACGATTTAGCAAACTTAAGCCGTATAACCCGGTAGTCCGTGAAATCACGACGGATTTCAAACCAACTTGCATACCAGCCAAGATCGTAATAAGTTCAGCGGTCACCATCACAAGTTACATAAAAGTTCGCGGCACAAATACATCGGAGTTTAAACATAGTTATTACAAACCAGTTTCGAATGAAAGTAGCGGAAGCATTTAGTTCAAATCACACACGCACACAGAGTTCAAAATACAGTGCCAGTTCAGGATCATCTTTCATCAAAAGCATCAGACGAGATGTAGTGAATGACCATTGCCCATGGTCCTAAGCTTCTCCCATTGCAGGATAAAGGTAGTTGATACAGTAGCCGTAATACATCTGTCCATCTGCAACAAGTGGGAACAAAGCCCTGAGTACGAGAAGGTACTCAGCTAGACTTACCCGATAGAACCAAAAATAAAAGACACCAAGAAATCATGACAGGCTGTCTGGTGGGGTAGCTGACTCATTTGCAAAAAGGCATTTTTAGTATTTAGAGAATCTTTACAAAAGCTTTGCATCAAGTTAAATCTTTATTAACCTGTCAACTACATTTGCACCTGTACTAAAGTAACATGTAATTAAACAGGTAATGATAACCAATGATCACTTACAACTTCCATTATGTCATATTTCATATAACTGTCCATGTGTTCCATCAATATTACTACGATGAAGTAGCTCAAGTCAAGTGCTCACTATCCAGTGAACGATGGCGATTTGAATCGATTATTAACCAGGTGGTAATTTATTCCTCACACAAACCTCACTCACCCGCTAAAGTGAGGTGTTGGTCACCGAATCAACCATTCAGGTAAAGTCACGAGCTTGCTAGGAACCACATGTACCCGGGGGCCGCCCGACTGCTCTTTGGCCTTATCATCACGCCCCCGTATCCTGCCACTACTACTCCGGTACAGTGCGTTGCGGGCAATCCACTCGGCCCGAATAATCTCCCAGCTTCGCGGTCAGAAGGTACTTTATCCGGCCAGCTAAATATGAGGCATGCGTTCAACATGACCCGAGGCCCAACAACGGACGGTCCTTAATCGACACAGACGGAAAACACTACAGTCCGAAACCCTGCAAGTTTCCATCCAGTCTCAATTTCACATTAACACTTAGTTATTTCATGATGACATCTTTTCTCAGGCAGATCCAGGTAAACACCTATAGCTTGCAGGTGACAGGAAATCACCCGACTTCTACCGGTCTAAGCAAGCTAAGCAATTACTTGACTGCGGGTAACAGGATGACAAGGATAGGGTAGAACGGAGTAAACAAGGTATAATGCAGCAACGGTTGCAAACAACTCCTAAACATAATGCAGCAGTTAAAGTAAAGCATTCATAAAATATTTGCAAACCGGGGGAAAGAAATGCCCCGGGGCTTGCCTCTCTCGAAAGAGCTCGGACGGTGGTATGGGCACTCTGGAAGCTCCTCACCGACCTCCTCGTCGGCTTCGGGCACTTCCTGCTCCTCGGGCTGCTCTTCCAGCTCCTCGGGAACTGCTACCGGCGTTACTTCCTGCGATCCTGTATGATGCAATCGTATAAGTGCTTATGCCTAGATGCATTGCGGAAATGACATGTAATGGTCATGATGAATGAAATGTAGATAATTAGGTTCACTTTATTTCATAAAGTGGAGATACATTTCTTCTACAAGGTAGTCAACATCATCCAAGAATGCAGACTACAAGCACATGTCATCTACTGCATTCTCTTCTACTACTACCATGCAACAATCCGGCAGGTCTCATATGAATAGCCTTTACCCTGCAGCATGTGTCACATCTGGCTACATATGCCGCAATCTCTTTCTTCATCTTGGTTCACCAAAAACGAGGTCTTAGTTCTTGGTACATTTTGCTACTTCCGGGATGGATAGATAACTTTGAAAGGTGAGCCTCATCCATAAGTTTATTCTTAAGCTCTCCATCTTTAGGAACAACAAGACGGTCGTCAAACCATAACACGTCATGTTCATCCAATCTAAAGTGCTTGGATGGTTCTTCTTTAATCTTTTCTTTGATATGGAATATCCCTTTGTCGGTTTTCTGGCCTTCTATTATCTTACTCTCCAAAGAACAACTAATCTGAATACTGTGTAACACTACAGGATGCATTAGATCAAAACCATCTTCGAGCAAAGGTTGCACATTCAGGTAATGTGACTTTCTACTCAAAGCATCTGCCACTACATTGGCCTTTCTAGGATGATATTGCACATTCAAGTTGTAATCTTTGATCAATTCTAACCATCTTCGCTGTCTCATGTTCAATTCGGGTTGGGTGAAGATGTACTTGAGACTCTTGTGATCGGTGAAAATATTGCACACATTACTAAGTAAGTAATGTCTCCAAATTTTTAAGGCATGCACTACGGCAGCAAGTTCAAGATCATGCGTCGGATAGTTGATCTCATGCTTTCTCAACTGACGGGAGGCATAAGCAATGACTCTTCCTTCTTGCATAAGAACACAACCTAATCATGTTTTTGATGCGTCACAAAACACATCAAAAGGTTTCTCAATGTCCGGTTGCGTTAGAACTAGAGCAGTGGTCAACAGTTTCCGCAAGGTGTGGAAAGCTGTCTCACACTCCTCTGTCCATACAAACTTATGATCTTTCTGTAGCAGACTTGTCATTGGCTTGGCAATCTTCGAGAAATCTGGGATAAAATGATGATAGTAACCAGCTAAACCCAAGAAACTTCTAACTTTAGAAACTGTGATTGGTGTCTTCCAATCCATAACCTCTTGCACTTTACCCGGGTCTACGGATACTCCATTCTCCGACAGAATGTGACCAAGGAAAGGAACTTCCTTCAACCAAAATTCACACTTGCTAAACTTAGCATACAATTTATGATCTCTCAGTCTGGTTAAGACAATTCTCAGATGCTCTTCATGATCTTTCTCATTCTCAGAGTATACTAGAATATCATCAATGAACACAACCACAAACTTGTCCAACTCCGGCATGAAAACTATATTCATCAGATACATAAAGTATGCAGGAGCATTTGTTAAGCCAAAGGACATAACAAGATACTCATACAACCCGTATCTGGTAGAAAAGGCGGTTTTCGGTATATCTTGTGATCTAATCTTTATCTGATGATAACCTGATCTTAAATCTATTTTGGAGAACACTCTGGCTTTGGCTAACTGATCGAATAAAACATCAATGTGAGGTAAGGGATACTTATTCTTGATAGTTACAGCATTAAGAGGCCTATAATCCACACACATTCTCAAAGTACCCTCTTTCTTTTTCTTCACAAACAAGGCAGGACATCCCCATTCAGACTTACTTGGCCGGATAAACCCCTTGTTCAACAACTCCTCTAGTTGCTTCTTCAACTCGGCTAACTCATCCGGAGGCATCCTATAAGGTCTCCTTAAAATTGGAGCTGTCCCGGAGATCAACTCAATTCCAAACTCAACATCTCTATCCGGCGGAAGACCAGGTAACTCATCTGGAAACACATCCGGAAACTCACACACGACCGGAATCTGATGAATCGGAATGACTTCCATAGCACATGTCACACTCACAAGGTCTGTTCTTTTGGGCAATGGTACCTAAAAAGTACCCTCTCCCTAGGGATCCTTCAGGGTAAGTACCCGACTTCCTGTATCTATAACTGCTCCCCATTCTTCCATCCAATTCATCCCTATGATGACATCCAGAACTAGTCCAGGCATAACTATCAGGTTTACTCGAAACTTTCAACTACCTAACTCAAGGGTTGCCCCTCTAACCATCTGATTGGTTAAAACATCAGCCCCTACTGAACTTATATGGTAACCATAACTTAAGTCTGTGCATAGTTGTTCATGTTTCCGTACAAATGCTTGACTCATGAAAGAATGCGACGATCCAGAATCAAATAGAACAACTGCAGGGTTTTGGTTAACAGGAAACTTACCAGCAGTTACGGGCTCTCCCTCAGGAATCTCGTCCATAGTGGTGTGGTGCACTCGAGCATTATAAGTCTGTTGCTTCTTTCTGGGCGGATAAGGGCAGAACTTGGAAAAATGGCCTGGCTGATCACAGTTATAGCAAGGTCCCTTTACTGTACTAGCAGATCCAATAGCTCCCTTCAAGTTACCTTGTCTCGCGGTTGCGGCTGTCCTTGCTGGCGACACTGCCATCTTGTACGGCTTCTGCGGTCCCTTGTAGTTCTAGGTCTTATGCTGCGGTGGCCTAAACCTTGCACCAGGTGCAGACGGACGATAGGTCGAACGATTAGCAGTGATAACTCTGGACTGTGACGGTCCTGACTCAAAGGCTCTCTTGCGAGTCTTGGATGCTGTGTACGCGTTGTTGTTCTTCTCTTGTTTTAGACAATCATTGATGAAGTCATTGAATCTGGCACGGTTATTGATACCCACATGCTTCATCATCTTCGTACCTAACCCTCTTTTGAAGCTAGCAATTTTCTTAGCATCTGTGTCAACCATGTCAGGAGCATAATGACACAAGTTGTTGAAGGCATGCAAATACTGTGTTACGGTTTTGGTACCCTGATTTAAAGCCAAGAACTCTCCCAATTTCATCTCAACTAGCCCTGATGGAATATAAATTTCACGGAAGGCTTCGGTGAACTCTCTCCATGAGATCTGAGCATTTGGAGGGAAGGTGGTGCGATGATGCTTCCACCACATCCCTGCTGGTCCTTGTAGCTGATGTGCAGCATACTCTGTCTTTAGTACTTCTGTCAGCCTCAACACACGGAACTTATCTTCCATAGTGTTAATACATTCTTCAGCGTCAAGTGGCTCGGTTGCTTCCTTGAAAATTGGCGGCCTAGTGTCCATGAAATCCTTGAAGTTGCTGTACTGATTCACTCCATTGCCACCACCTTGGTTATTACCACGTTACACGTTGTTGGCAATGGTACGCAGGAAATCTTCCATATTTTTCTGTGACTGCTCGGCATTGTGCTGACTTCCCAGGAACTGTGCAAAGAACACCTCTGCAGTGAGCGGTGGAGGAGGCGGCAAATGCGGTTCCGGGTGTGGCTCATTATGGTTGGCGTTGTTAGCACCACTCCCACCTGCCCCGGCACCATTTCCACCAGTTTCAGCAGCCTCATACGTGGCGCATCGAGTGTTTGTTATCTGCATATTTCAGCAACAAGTAATGATTAAGTGAAGTTGTAGTAATTGTGAGTGGATGAAAAATTATGCCGTACTGAATTCATTGGAGAGAACAAAGTCATACAATAAGACAGATGCACAATAATCGCATTCCAATTAAAACAACACCACTAATTACTTCAAATGCAAACATCGCGTCTAATACAACCACGTTGCCAGCCTACACACACTAGACTCTATGCGTTCAGGTATCGCATGTATAACCAAGATTCAACATTCTACCAAGTCTCAAGGTTCAAACGAGATACATCAAGATACATAAAGCCAAAAGAAGGTCATCGCAACAGGGCCTATGAGCTAATGCAAAGCAACTAGCCTACTCCTTGGGGCCATCGTCGGGGTCAGAGATGTCACCATTGCTACCATCAGTAGCAACGTCATCGGCGGTGGCAGGTGCGGCTGCGGGCTTGTCCTCATCGTCGTCGACGTCCATACCGGTGGCTTCTGGCGGAGAATACGGGCCAATCCCGTTGTAGAGCGCGTAAAACTCCTCATGCAAGTTGACATTGTATTCCTCTAGCTCCTCGACCCTCTGCCTCAGGAGGTTTCTCTTGTTCCAGGCTTCATTCCTTTCCTGAACCAACTGTCCAATCATGCGGTCTGCATTATTGTTGGCCTGAGTCAACGTATGCACCTGCTGTAGAGAACTATCACCTCTCTCTAGAGCCCGGTCTCGCTGCAAGCTCATGTGAGCCAACTGCTCCTGCAAACTAGCGATAGCATGTGCCTGCTTCTTCTTTTGTTTTCTTGATTTGAGCCGATCATCACCACGCAAACCAATCAAAGTCCAATAGGTGCACTCCAGACTCTGGTATGCTCTGATAGCTGCATACATCGCACTCATAGCGTGGTTGTCGCTATCCTGTCCTTCGCTTGGGCCTCTGACTAAAGCACTTCCTTGTGGCTGCACCCAAATAGCATCGTGAGGATCATCTCTCGGAAAAGTGCCAGCCAAGGCTGCTGCCAGCTCGTTGGGAAATCTGCTCATTATGTCCCGGATGACACGGAAAGCTGCTCCCTCTGCACCATCAACCGGAGTGCATCCCTCAAACTCCAAGTGCCAACCATCCCATTCTGGAGCATCACCAAGAGCAGGGACAGTGATCTCCACTACTGCCAGTTCATTCTCTGCCAACTGGTTCTCACTCCAAGAGTACACCGGCTCCTGACCCTCCGGGTACCCCACATCATGGAGCACTCTCCAAAGCAAAGTTGGCATGCCAAACACGCTTAGAAAGGTGTCCGTGTTGCGACGCTCCCACGGGGCCAACTGGCGTCGGGGTGCTATTCCACCTGTGGACTTACGGGCAGTCTGCTTTGTGCGGGCCATCTGTACCAAAAGTTTCGATTACCCGGTGAGAACATATTTTAAGTTGGTACAATTTTTATCGAAAGGGGATAATCAATTTATAAGGGGAGGAATGCATGGCATGAATGAAATGCACAAGCAACATGATGCATGCACGTTTCTTACGTTCTCACAAACTTAAGAAATAAATGGTATCTATCGATGAATTCAGTGGCATACAGGCGATCTCTCATAAACGTAACTAATACGTTCTACACGAGGAACGCTGTCATGTACCTGCAGAAAATTCATTTCAGCCCAAACCCTATGCATGCATGAAAGCAGTAAATCTATCTACACGCTCTACACGAATCCCCAGATACGCGTACAACGGTAGTAACCACCCAAAACATTGTCCTATTGACGGCATCGCCTCAACGGACGGAACAACCACACATGCGACACTTTTGTAAAAACATGCGTAAAACATGTAAGTACTCCAGTATCATACAAGCACTCTCCCTAGATCGGCGGTGTATCCGATCATGCTCTCACATCTCACACTTACCGAGGCATAGAGGCAACTGATCCATACATTATCACTCAAGTAAGTGGCACTCATACAATAGCACGCCATATGAGCAACGAAAGAGAAATATGGTGCAAGAACCCCCAAGTCAGTACTTAATTAAGCCACCTAGAGCCTTATCGGGCATAAAGGATATGATCACTGGCACACTCTTAGTTTGTAAATCACGTTTTTCAAACACATTTTTTTTAAATACACTTGTGAACAGTAAACACGCTAAACCATGCTCCGATGCCAGCTGTAACAGAACCGACCAATTATACGAGATTAAGTAAGAAAATCATCCACCGAGCAGACGATTTAGCAAACTTAAACCCTTATAACCCGGTAGTCCGTGAAATCATGATGGATTTCAAACCAACTTGCATACCAGCCAAGATCGTAATAAGTTCAGCGGTCACTATCACAAGTTATATAAAAGTTTGTGGCACAAATACATCGGAGTTTAAACATAGTTATTACAAACTAGCTTCGAATGAAAGTAGCGGAAGCATTTAGTTCAAATCACACACACACACAGAGTTTAAAATACAGTACCAGTTCAGGATCATCTTCCATCAAAAGCATCAGACGAGATGTAGTGAATGACCATTGCCCATGGTCCTAAGCTTCTCCTATTGCAGGATAAAAGGTAGTTGATATAGTAGCCGTAATACATCTGCCCATCTGCAACAAGTGGGAACAAAGCCCTGAGTACGAGAAGGTACTTAGCTAGACTTACCCGACAGAACCAAAAATAAAAGACACCAAGGAATCATGACAGGCTGTCTGGTGGGGTAGCTGACCCATTTGCAAAAAGACATTTTTAGTATTTAGAGAATCTTTACAAAAGCTTTGCATCAAGTTAAATCTTTATTAACCTGTCAACTACATTTGCACCTGTACTAAAGTAACATGTAATTAAACATGTAATGATAACCACTGATCACTAACAACTTTCATTATGTCATATTTCATATAACTGTCCAAGTGTTCCATCAATATTACTACGATGAAGTAGCTCAAGTCAAGTGCTCACTATCCAGTGAACGATGGCGATTCGAATCGATTATTAACCAGCTGGTAATTTATTCCTCACACAAACCTCACTCACCCGCTAAAGTGGGGTGTTGGTCACCGAGTCAACCATTCAGGTAAAGTCGCGAGCTTGCCAGGAACCACATATACCCGGGGGCCGCCCGATTGCTCTTTGGCCTTATCATTGCGCCCTCGTATCCTGCCACTACTACTCCAGTACAGTACGTTGCGGGCAATCCACTCGGCCCGGATAATCTCCCAGCTTCGCGGTCGGAAGGTACTTTATCCGGCCAGCTAAATGTGAGGCATGCATTCAACATGACCCGAGGCCCAACAACGGATGGTCCTTAATCGACACAGACGAAAAACACTACAGTCCAAAACCCTGCAAGTTTCCGTCCGGTCTCAATTTTACATTAACACTTAGTTATTTCATGATGACATCTTTTCTCAAGCAGATCCAGGTAAACACCTATAGCTCGCAGGTGATAGGAAATCACCCGACTTCTACCGGTCTAAGCAAGCTAAGCAATTACTTGACTGCGGGTAACAGGGTGACAAGGATAGGGAAGAACGGGGTAAACAAGGTATAATGCAGCAACGGTTGCAAACAACTCCTAAACATAATGCAGCAGTTAAAGTAAAGCATTCATAAAATATTTGCAAACCGGGGGAAAGAAATGCTCCAGGGCTTGCCTCTCTCGAAAGAGCTCGGACGGTGGTCTAGGCACTCTGGAAGCTCCTCACCGACCTCCTCGTCGGCTTCGGGCACTTCCTGCTCCTCGGGCTGCTCTTCCAGCTCCTCGGGAACTGCTACCGGCGTTACTTCCTGCGATCCTGTAGGATGCAATCGTATAAGTGCTTATGCCTAGATGCATTGCAGAAATGACATGTAATGGTCATGATGAATAAAATGTAGATAATTAGGTTCACTTTATTTCATAAAGTGGAGATACATTTCTTCTACAAGGTAGTCAACATCATCCAAGAATACAGACTACAAGCACATGTCATCTACTGCATTCTCTTCTACTACTACCATGCTAAGCCAGCACATTTTACTAAATGCTTCAAAGATACACCAAAGCAAAATCTTATTCACTAGTCATGCATTAACAAGGTTAAATAAAACCCCAATTGCAACTAGGTTTGAACAACAACACCTATTTTAGTAGCATATAAAAATTTGAGAAAATTACAGTAGCTTTCTATCATCTAATCCAACATACGACAAAAATTTCATTGTATTTGGATTACTAGAATTTCCTACACAAAAATAACAAGCTAGGACCTAAAAATGAGCATAAAAATACTTTATACTATGAAAAGTATCAAACAACAGATTTAACATTTTTCCTACATTCTACACAATAAATAATCACTATAAAAAAATTATTACATGCATGTTTTATTCATATTTTTCTCTCTAGCAAAAATAACAATTATTAACAATATTAAACACTTGTACTACAACTCAAGATTTTTCCACAGAACATGCATGACATATATTTTTCCTAGGAAGTACATCACAAAAGAAAATTATAGCAAGTGGAAACATATTTTTCTGAGCTCTCTGTGATTTACTACATATTTAACAAGAAAACAGCAGTTTCATTGATTAAATAAAAACTCTATAGCAAAGTATTTAAAACTTGACATGCAATATTTTTCTCAAGTAGATCTGATGATAAGGAACCTAAAAAAAATTATTTGAACAGATTTGGAGCAATTTTGAGTAGTTAAACATTTTCCAAACCATTTCCACTTTCAAATAATAAAAGAAAAACGAAAAATCAATTTTCTTATCGCTAACGGGCCGGCCTAACGGGATCAACCGGCCGGCTACGGCTTTTCGGCCCGTGCACGCGCGCGGGAAGGCAGGCGCGCCGCCCGGCTTGGGTTGCGGCGCAAGGCCTTTTGGCCTGGCTCGGCTGAGGCAGAGGCCATGTCGACGCTGCGACGTTGCGGCGGCGTGGCTCGGCCACGAGGCCGGCGGCCATCTCCGGCCGTGACAAGGCGAGCTAGCGGGCGCATGCGGTTCGCGAGAAGATGGCGAAGGCGGGAGGGTAGCTAGGCGGGGCTGAAGAAGAGAAGGAAGGTGTCTTCCATGGCGGCCGAGCACGGCGGCGCCATGGCCGACGGTGGCGGGGCTTGAGACGGCTCTACCTGAGCTCAGCAGTCGGTGCAAACACGAGCACAACTTGAAGGAGAGCGAGACAGAGCTACGGGCGCGTGATTGCAGGCCGAGGTGGAGGAGCCGTGGCGGATTTTGTCGGCGGGTGCGGTGGCGCGGCGAGAGGCAGAGCCAGTGCGCGCGGTGCTTGCGGAGAGAAGAAGCAGCGCGGGAGTGAGCCAGCGAGCGCACCGGCTTCGGCAGGTCTAGGCGGGCGCGGAGGAGGACGCGTGGCCACCGGGAGGGCGCGTGGCGCGCAGGTCGGCGGTGTACGGCCACGCGGCGGCTGGCGTCTGCCGCTGCGCCACGACGTCGCGCGTGCGTGCGCGCACGGGCGGGGCAGGCGCGGGCGTGAGCGCGGGCGCAAGCGCGGGCGCGGACGTGAGCAGGCCAGGCCGGCTTCAGCGCTTGGGTCGGAAAGGAGGCGGCGGCCCGATAAGGCTAAAAAAATGATTTTCTTTTCTAAATAAATTCTAGATTTTATAATTTGATTCAAATTCAAAATTTGAAGATGAAAAAGACATTTTCACAAATTGCCCCCAAAACAAAAGTTGTTCAAAATTGTATTCTCTACAACTTTCATTTAGGACACTTTTCAAAATTCTAAACAGATTTTGAATTAGGGATTTAAAGTCAAATTTTTAAATGAAACTCAATTTTCTGAAATATTTTTAGAAGCAAAATTTGGGAAGATTTTGAATACAAAACTTGCTCCAAAAATCATGCTAATTATTTCTAAGTTATTTAAAGTTATAGCTCCACAAATTTTTTTACCACTTTTACCTGGGACTTTTACCAATTCAGAGCTAAAACATGATTATCACAGTTTTAAATAAATTCTAACTTAATTTACATGTGATGATGATCATACATGAAATGCAAATGCTCATGATTTAGGATGTGAATGCCTGCTTAACACCCAGATGTGTTACAGTTGGTAGTCACCCCTAGGTCGCCGATCGCCTGGTTGTCTCGTGGAGTTGGTGGCCACGATCCCGAGCTCCGGGGTCGTGGCTTCCGCCGATCTGGATGGCCTCCAAGTCAAAGCCTCCGTCGTAGATTCCATCCCGTAGTGGGTAGAATCATATGCGCGTCTTGTCGGGGCGTATCTGGACGGTGGGCACCGTACCGGCCGTCTCCGCTGGGCGGTGTTGTCTTGTTCGTGCTGCGTGGCACAAGAATGACGTTTGACCGGACCGAGGTGATCGTTGTCCACTCGGTCCTTACGGGGTCAGTGCGGCGTGCTTACTCCTGTCAGAGCAAGCACACTTGGTTGGGTCCGACCTCTCCTCGTTCCTCCCAGGGGTCGGGGCGGTGGAGAGGTCGTGAATTTCTTGTGCGTCATGCGGCTAAGTCAGAAAGGAGAGGTCGTGGCTAACCCTGGCCTTGGCGTCCGGCTTGGTTCCCCTAGCTTAGCTAGGCCTCGGTCGTTCGGGCTCTTGCTGGCTGATATATTGTGAGCCGCTTGGCCTGCTAACTAATCGTTGCCTTGAGACACTTAGGATCGTAACCCCAACAGGTTTGCTCTTAAACCTCACTACAATTCTATCTTGACATAGCATATACAATTATGAAATTTATCTATTTATACAAGCAATCTATGTTATCATACCACATCATTAAGTAAAACTCACTCGTGATTCCTGCAGCATCTCGCGCGGGGTATGTTTCTAGTTTTGGATAAAGAAATGATCAAAATCCTAGTAAAACCATTTCATGTATAAAGTAGTGATTCGTAGCATTATTTTGAAGTTACATTCTGAAAAGATAATTGTATTGACTTTAGATAAACATTTTAAAGACACCGACCCTACGGGAAAACCCCAACAGAATCGTTTGGAATCAAGAAGTTGTTACGATCCGCCTTGCTGAAGATGGAACTTGAGGATGCTAGCAAGAATTTGTGGACAGAGGATAGGACGCGGCAGAGTCCGCAGAGAAGAAGACGGTGTCTATTCAGAGAAGAGTTTGTTCATCTGTCCAATGCAATCATCTAGCTTGGGACATGGCTATAAACTGCCGTTATCTCTATTTTTAGCTAGCTAACAATTAACTCCTGTATTCAAATAGGCTCTTACACTGACCGACATTGGCTTTAGTGGTTTTATTTGGTTTGTGTTCTAAGTTTCTCCTAGCTAGATTTGGTTGTGATTAGTTGGCTGACTTGCATCGTGGCGAGTATAACACTTGCCAAACAATGGACAGACGACACAGGTGTTCGACAAGATCGCCTCAAACTGATGAAGGACACGAGCATCAAGATTGAAATGGGCAGTGGTGATGCTGCAGCGACTGGTCAACTATAAGTATGGCTAATAATATAGACTACTGCTAACTATCGATCCATCCATATAGTAGTTGGCTACTATAACATATTTTTATCATTAATATATGGTTTACTTTTTTTATCTTTTTAAAGTTCGTGCATCAACTAGTTGTAATTGTAAACTTATAATTCACTTCCCTTCTCTCTCCTCAATTCGTGCATCAACTAGTTGTAAACTTATAATTCACTTCTCTTCTCTCTCCTCAATCATCATAGAACCCACTTACAATTTTTTACTATACTTTAATCTTATTTTCTAAGATCATAGCCCGTGCTCTGGTTGATAGACTAGTGTATCTCTAATATAATATTCTAGAGTAAAATGTTTCTTTATCTTTCACCGCTCACAACTATCTAATAGTGATCTGACGGACTTAATATTCCCCGTGTCTGTATAGGTTAGAGTAGTGTACCCAAACACGATGCAGAGTCCAATTCGAAAATGAGTTAGAATACAGAGTGTTTTTATGATCCACCACTGTCTCTCATGTCCGTACAAAGTGTACAGGCAGAGTCTGATCCTAAAACAAATTGAAACACATGACACACGATCATTGGTAAATCTCTAAGCCTTAGAGCAGCACATGTCCAAGCAAAAGGTTTGGTTCACAGATGAATTGACAAGATCGCTGGTTGTCCAAGTACAACAATTGCAACGTACGGGTATATAGTATACTAATTGGAACTTCTAAACACTGTAATTTAATTTCAAAGGGTCACAAAAATTAGACCCTAATTCTAAAAATATAATTCTGACTTCATTTTCAATGCCTCAGTGAAACATTATTACCAGAATAGAAAACAATACAAGGGACAGTGATGGTCTCACACACTCACACCACGACACATGACGCTTTTGTTTGAAATTGTTTTTTTACTTTGTCAAAATTAGAGACGTTTGACTTAGAAAAAAAAACCTTAGAGTATTATGTAGAACAAAAGTTAGCAAAGCTTGATTTAAGAAGATCAATAATTTACAACGGAACCAGTACATTTGAGTCCAAATAATTCATACTTGGCCATTTCGGATAAAGAAATAGCCAAAAATTACAGTGGAACCATTTCATGTACAAACTAGTGGCCACTGGCCACTGAGAACTCTTTTAAAGAAGCCCTACAGAGGTGAATTTTTTAAACACTTTTTTAAAACTATTTTTAATTTTAGCACCGAAAGTTTTTTTTATATCTAACATTTTTTGCCGCTCCCCACGCGAGGGAGCGTGTAACACCCTAAAATTTGCTTCTTTAGAAATAGAGCTAAAATGAGTTAATTTTGAATATTTATGCTCATGAAAATATAGAGAAATAATATTTTTCACTAAATTAAAATTTATCATAAGGTTTAGAAACATGTTGACGCATTCATGCTGGTGCATTTGATTTACTGTGATGAGTGGTTTGACCAAAATTCAAAATGAGTTTAAATTACTTTTAAAAATGATTTCTAAAATGCTCTGAATAAAAGAAAAACAAAATAGCGGGACACGAGTCATGCTCAAGTTTGGGCAGCCTGTACACATATCAGCCAATCTAATTACAATGCCGAACCGAATGTACGTGCGTGCAATATCCGGACTGTCTTGTTTATGTAGCCAGTTTTCCCATCGCCAATCAGCACTTGATTAATTAATCACGTGACCATCCACCAAATAGTGCTGCTCTCGGACTCTTTTTGCCTTTTAATTGTTATCCATATCAATGAATAAACAAATCTGATTTTACTCTCCTTTCTTGGATGAGCATCAACATGTAAATTCGATTTGATCTCTGATACCTGGAAACCAATGCAAAGCAAAGCAGCACCTAGGCTCCTTGTACTGGATGTGCTCCTGCTTCTGCGGCGCCTGCTAGTTGCCCTAGGCCACACAGACACGGCTGATCGGCTATTGGCCAGGACGTGTTTGGTTCAGCTATGCAATTCCTTTTCTCCGGCCTTGTTTCTCTGCTAGTCGCTAGCCTTGTTTTTATGCGTGCGGCTCAACCAGAGCAAGCTGCACAGGCGACAGCTTCTTTTCCCTTCCCTCTCAATTTTGCTGCCAGTCAGGGACTGTGCGTCAGGGTCGGTCTTCCTGTTTCCTCATGTCGAGGTCGAGCCGGACTCTGCTCTGCCGGAGGAGTCCGTCTCCGCTGCGTCGCTTTGCCTTGATCCGCAAGCCCGCGCGCCTCTCTTAAATAGCAGCGCGTCCGCTGCATCGCGTCCTCAACCCTAACCCGCAAGTCAACGCCTCGCCTTCGTGCACAGCAGCCGCACAACCCTAATCGCCGCCGCTCGAGCTCTATTCGACGAGTTCGTCGACTTGGTCGACACTAGCAACCTTGTCCGCCATTGCCAGCCGCCCGGCGTCCAGGAGCCATCCCCAACATCGCTTTCCAGCTTGGTGAGTTCGCACGCGCCGTCTCATGTCGAGCTATGAAGGAAGCCGCCGCCGTAGCCGAGCCCATCCATCGAAGCCGCCGCAGCGATCTGAAGTCGTGCCGTCGTCGCAACCTACTGGCGAGCTCCGCGTCGAGGTTACTCAGCCGCACTTGTTTTTCTCTCTTCATCGTTGGCACTTGGATGCTTATTTAGGCATCGTCGCTAACATGTGCAGGTTCCTGCCATGTGTCTCTTCGAGCCGCGAGCCATCCCTGTCCGCTCTGTGCCATCGGAAACTGCCTAGGTGAGCTCGTGATCGTCCGTTCATTCTCCTTGTGTCTTTTATTCGTCAAACCGTGATCTATAGGCCCTTCTTCTGTGTCGCCAGCGAGCTTCTCGCCGCTGTCAACGGCGCCGCCACCAGCAGTCCAGCACTGGGTCCCAAGTCTGCTGAACCGGCAGTGCCCCTGCATCCCGCCTCCCGGTGCGCATGCACACGCGCAAATGCATCACACGGTGAATGCAAGCCGAGCCAGCAGAGCAAACATGCATGCACAGTTCTCATCTTGCTAGCTTGATGACGTCGCCATGACCTCACCCACACATTATGGTCGTTTTTCTATAGAAAAATAAATCCAGAAATACTATAGGAATACATAACCTATAATTATCAATCGATTTCCATCGTTCCATCGTTTTAACTCCGATTTGATCCGTTCAACTTGCGTTAGGTTCGTAATTTCATAATCTACATGTTAATATTACTGTTAAGTAGGTTTTCAACTTTTAAAATTCGTGATTAGATTTAATCTATTATTTTAATAGAAGAAATCTTGTTTATTTTATATCTTCTACGTTTCAACTCCGTTTTGAGCCATTCAAGTTGCGTTAGATTCATACATTTGTAACAGTGTTTATTATGTCACTAATATTGGAATTTCATGGTTTGAATCATAACTTAAATAACAATTATGCAACTAGGTTTTGTAAATAAAATATGATTTGTTTTACTTTAGTTTTATAATTCGAATCTAAATTTGACTTAAATTATAATCTCTATAAAATATCTTGTATATGTTTTTATACCATTAAGATACATGAAGCTAATAGTTTTATGGGTAAATCTATCGGTAGTTGTACCTTTTCAACCGTAGCTTCGATTAGCGTGCTATTCGCGACTTTGTGTTCGTAGCGATGCGTAGAATCGTGTTTCAAACTCTTTTACTTATTTTTGTATGATTGGTGTACTGTTCTAATATAGATCTATTGTTTGCTTCGTGTATGATTGTATGGATGCTTGTGTGGTGCTATATGGTTCAGTCAATCGGTGAGGTTTACGTGGTGATTAAGAAGCTATTCTCTGAAGACTAGAAGCTAAAAATTGGAAGCAGAAGATTGAAAGTTGAATACTAAAGGCTTTCGAGCGTATTGCTTTGGGGGAAAAGCAAGTTAAGGCAAGTATAGCATGAGACTATCCTTGTTACCTATTCACTTTAATTCACTTAATTCATTATGCATGTGTTTCCTTGTTAAGGATGCCTTAGTATTGATCTTGTTCCTTGAATCCTATGGTTATAGCATTGGATAGTTTGCTAGTGCTCACATAAACAATGATCTTGTAATTTGATTAATGATATATGCAATAACACTAAAAGATGAAGTTTTAGCAACAAGGAACAAGAGGGCTAGAGTTTTCTCTAGATTTCTCTCCGTAAGGACTTATCTGTAAGCGAACATCCGGGACTTACAGTACAACTACGAGGGCTATATGGCTCTGGCTTTAGTCATATAAGAGGACCTTTTCTAGCTTGTTAGTGGTTACCTTTATGGCGCAAGAGAGGTGTGTTCCGGGTTGGGTGTAGTGCGGCCTCTGTCCTTATGTGTATAGGCTGCATGTTATTGTGTCATACGGAAGGGGGCTCTACATTTGCAGGCCATGAAACCTAGCGGCCCTAACTTGTTAGACGAACCTTGGAAAGACTTCATAGTGAAACTTATCTGTCCAATGGGGAGTCATGACCTCGGACTTTTGGGGATCACGACTCATAGTGAAAGTGTACAACCTTTGCAGAGTGTAAAACTGGTATATCAGCCGTACTCACGGTCACGAGCGGCCTTGGACCCTTATGGAATTGAGATCACTAATAATTTACTTGTTCTTGCTATTCATTATTCTCTTTACATGATCATGTGTTTATTATGGGAATATCACCTACTTGTTGCTACTCAATTGCTTAAAACAAGATCAACTAAAAGCTACATGCAGTTAAACCCGTGTCATGCCTTTTGAGCCTCATGAACCCCATGTTATGCTTGTTGAGTTCGACATGGACTCACTCTTGCTATTTCCCACATCTCAGGAAGTGTACCAGATTGCTAGATTCTGGAATTGTTAGGCTTGTGATCAACCAGTCAGTTTGATCCCGGAGTGAAGGTTACACCCGGTGTTCGGAGTGGTCTTTCCGCTGTGTTGTTCTCTAAGGTTATATCTTATACTATTGCGTTTTGTTTAATAAGCATTTGTCTTTTGATATTACACTTATCTGCGGCTATATGTGAGATTTGACCTCTTTATTTCACATATAGTGTATATCTGGTTTCGTCCTTAAAACCGAGTGTGACAGAGCGTCATTTCAACTTGCCGCTCCCCACGTGGAGGAGCGGCAACGCTGCTGAGGTGGCGGTGGCGAACAGGTGGTGGCGAACAGGTGGCAGCCACCTGTTCGCCACCGCCACCTCAGCAGCGTTGCCGCTCCTCAGATCAAGGAGCGGCAGGCGCATGACGCCTTTTATTCTCTTCTCCTCTTGAGCTGTGGTCATTCGTCGTTTCGGCGTCGCGCCCCCCTCCTCCCCCTCACGGCCATCACACAAGTTATTTCCTTATTTAGTTGTAGTTCAAATGTCGGGCGGAAGTTTGTCGAGCAGAGGTAGAGGAAAGGGAGTGAGGAAGGGACATCCGATTGTGTGGGAGGGTTCTCTGGGTCCTGATTCTTTTGAGGAACCTATAGAACAATTTCCTTTGGAGAGCAAGAGTTACTTCACCCGTGAGAGATCTCTTAGATCATACGACAACCGCACGGAAGATTGGCCAAAATGTCGCCACAGTGAAGATTGCGTCGTGCAAATGTACAACGACTGTGACGGTGGAGGCCGTCGTTTCTTCAGATGCCCGCGAGGATTTGTATTTCCTTTTAACTCTCATTTTTCCATATTTGCATTTGGTTTATATAAGTACTTCTTGGTAGATGCGTTTTCAGGATTCAAGCTGCCCAGATAACTGTGGGTTCACTCGATGGGTCGATCCTCCTCCTATCTATCCCCATCAACAATACATCACATATCTACAGGGACGCATCTTTGATCTAGAATATGGCCCTGGAAGTGGTAACAGGGACATGTCGGAGGACGACAACATCAACGATGCAGAGGAGCCACTATGCAACAATCCAAACTGCCAGTGCCCATTCCATAAGAAGCACGGGCCTCCTTCTCCGCCGCCACCGCCACCGCCACCACCGCCGTCAATGGGGGGTTACTATGGGGAAGGCGCAACTCATTTCAATATGTGGTACCATTATTAGGCATGCTAGGTTTAGTTTGCAACATGCCATTGTTTAGTTTGTTAATATCAGTGTTTGAGTTTGAACTATGTTTACATTGGAGCAAATGGTAGTGGAACTATTGAACCTTGTAATAAGTGTGTACCATGTGCCTACTGTTTTTCTCGATCGTGCAAGTGTTTTATTTCCAACTTATGACTTTCCAACATGTCCTAGTATTATAAAGAAGTACATGTGGTCGAGGTTACCAATCAAAGCATAGAGCAACAGGAAACATAGCCCCCAGGCAGGGAGCGGCAGAGTTGTTGCTCCCCCAGCCAGGGAGCAGCAACCTTAAAACACTGTTAAACGTCGTCGAACGCTCCAGTGAGCTTGAAAAGTAGAATGTAAGCACATTACAAGTTGCACATTACAAGTTCACTAGAACACATAAAACATCATATTACAAGCTCAAATCCATTAGTTCGAAATACATGTAGTTGCAAATTATTTTGACACACTGCTAGGACACATAAGTTAAACAAATGACTTAGATACATAAATGGCGACATAGAGTGCAACAAAGGGTCTCCAACTTCATCCTGCCATGAAAATGACCAAGTCAACCTGTTATATATATGACATTGGTAAGTAACACATAGATAATTTTTTTTGATCATAGAAATGTTATCCTTATATAATTGTTATGCTTACATGCACTCTATGTCCCAGGAGTGTAAGGCTCCCTCGGCTGCCTCCGTCTCTTCGGATTGGTAGGCACCACGTTGGGGGTGTAGCCAACGTCCGTGTGGTCTCGATGACGGTGTTGCCGTCCTTGGCCCCGCGCATGGCTCGTCCCTTGCACATAGGTCGGTCCCTGCTCAGATAAAAGACAAATCGGTGTTAGATTGTGCCATTCTTACATAACATGAGCTAGGAAAATAAGAAAATTTGCTTATTTAGTTTTACCAGTTTGTCTCCTTAGGTTCCCAACGGGGCATCATAGAGCTGCGACATGCCAATCTCCTGGTACTAGGAAGGGTCCACCGGGGTGTGCTGGTACGAGCTAGGCTAGGACAGGGCGTGCTGGTACGAGGTGCGCTGGTACGGGCTGGGCTAGTACGGGCTGTGCTGGTAGGGGCTTTGCTGGAAAGGTACGTGCTGAAAGTTGCCCTGCTAGAAAGGACCGAGGTGGATGGAGCCCTGTGGGTACGGGCCTGGTTGGGAGAAGCCCTGCTAGAAAGGACCCTGCTGGAAGAAGCCCTGCTAGAAAGGACCGAGGTGGGAAGGGCCCTGCTGTGTAGGGTGCCTGTGCTAGGGTATGCCGAAGCCCGGTGCCTCGTCCTCGTCAGACGACTCTGAGTCGTCGTCCTCTACCTCAACTTGGGCCTTGTCGGGGCGGTGTGGTGGTGTATGCGCGCCGGAGGTGGACCCTATCACGGGGTATGAAGAGCCCATAGGTGTCCTCAGAGAAGCCGAAGTTGTGCTCTGGGAACGCGGAGGGTTTGCTGGCGGCTCACACGGAGTGTCCATGCAGCTCAACTTCTGGGCTAGCTTCCTCAAACTCTTGCTCATTTTCTGCAAACACATGTGTGGACTCATATTATTTAGGACAACATTTTGACTCATACAACATTAAAGGATATTTTCAACATGTTGCTTACGTGCACAAATGTCTCAAGCGTGCCTCGCCCTTTGTTCCTGCAATCGTGTAGTTGAAACGCTGCTTCGTTGGACATCATTGACAATTGTCTGGCCTGCATACATAAAGGAGGTTTCACCTTGATGTTAGAATTTACTAAAAATGGAATACAACCCACCCAAAGTGCACGGACCCAGGATCTTACCACGTATCTCTGAAGGGGGGCTCTCTGTGGCTGCGTCTCGTGCATAGTCGTGTCTTCGTATTCGTCGGCGACGATGTCATCCTCGGAGTCGATGGGAAGTTCTCCCCCCTGGTACGGCTGCCTCACCTGCACACAGGTCGACCTATGAAGCCACCGTAGGTACTCGTTGAAGGGCGTGTGGGTCATGTGGCGGGCCATCCTATAGCGACTGCTTCTCCCTTATCTCCCACCTCTCGATGTATTGTGCATGTATCTCACGCCAGTCCTTCTGCTTCATCCTCAGCCTGCGGTCCACACTGCAACAAATTTAGACGGTGTTAGTGCACATAAATGCAATGGCATAGTTATGCCAAATTAGTTGATACATCAATATGATTTTGCGAACCAACCTGTGCAGCTCCTTGCCCGTGGAGTAAAGAGGTGGTGGCACGCCCGTATGTTTACCAAACTGCCTACAAACCCGGATGGGATAGTGCATCTCAACCACGTGGAAGAAAACAAGCGGAACATTAGACCGAAACTCGTTGTTCTCTTGCCAACACTTCGGACTCAAGTGGCCCCGTAGGTCGGGATCGTCGTAGGGTTGCCAATACACCTAGCAAATAGCAATTCAGTTAGTCTTTAACATTGACAAGATAACTATTAGGATGCAAATGAAAGACCCCAACGTACCTGCATGTGTGTTAGCACGTCAATCAAGTCGGTGTACTCCCTGTACTTGCGCTCTGCATTCCTTGTGACTTGCTCTGCCCCGCTCCAAATCCACAAGGTTGTAGGCATTGTGTCCTGAGGCTCCCAATTCTACATTGTACACAAAAGATGAATTAGTTATTTATTAAATAAAGTTTCGTACACAATGCTAATGCAATTAGTTTCATCGTAAATTACTTACTAGCAAATTAGCCATTCTGGGGCGCCCGACAGGCCACCGGTACCAGATCCAGATCTGCAATAGGTACGAGCAACCACCAAGCGACGGGTAGCCCGATGCGCGATGGCAAGGAGCGCACAACTGCTTGTACGTCCACGCTAGGACCGTGTTGCCCCAACTGAACAGGGCGATGTTCTCCCATGGCTGACGTAGTATGTCCAGAAAGATCCAGCTGACGATGTTGCCCGACGCGTTGGGGAACAAGAATGTACCAAGGAAGTGCCACAGCCACACCCGAGCGTACGTCTCCACGATACCCGGCCCAGCATGTGGGTCGAGGTTATCGAAGCGCCCTAGGAGCCACTGTGATGTGACATCGGAAGTTTTCCTAAAATTTGCAGAGACAATTAGAGCCATCAATTTTAAACAAAGACGGCAATGAAATCATTTGGAAGCAATTAAGTAGCTTACTTATGCTTCTTAGTTTCCTCGTTGTCATCTGGGTAGTGTCCACATAACTCGTACACCTTCTGCCTCCAACCGTCGCTGTCCACTACGCCAGTCACACAACTGCCACCAATGCGAAGGCAAAGTATTGCCTTCACATCCTCCAGGGTCACGGACATCTCGCCGCAAGGAAGGTGGAAAGTGTGGGTCTCCGGCCTCCACATGTGTTACGAAAAAAAGGTTACATACTTCAAATATTATTCTATAACACCTGTGTTAGGGGAAAAATAAGTTACCTGTCCACAGCTGCACTAAGAAGTGCGGGGTTCAGGGGCGGAAGAACTTCCCAGACCACGCGGACAAGCTCAAGGAAACCAGCACGCCGTATGTACGGCGCGTAACGCTCGCCCCACCTGAGCTGCCGGATGTGTATGCGTGGCTTCAGAAGAGGCATCTGCTCGTCCATAGACCCGTACTCCATGTGAGCAGCCCTGTGGTCCTTGTCGTAGTCGTAGTCAAGGAGGGGGTACTGCGGGTGTGACATCGGAGGAGGAGCTTCCTGTATCCTGTTTTAGATTAGAAAAAAAGAGTTAGTGCAAACGATATTACAAACTGAACAAAACATATGTTAGAATAAAATATAACGGTACAAATAAGAATAGGTATACTAGGTTATCTTAACAAACTAATATGGATAGACCTATTATCCAGGTCTTCTATGCCTGCTATCCTTGTGACCCGGTTGCTTGCAAACCAAGCACAAATTCCTCCCACGTGTCTCGTTGAAGTCTCCCCCTCCGTACATGTCATTGCCGTACCCTTTCATAGCATCCATATCCCCCTTGAGACGCTTCTTCTTCCTTCTACCCTTGCCCAACTTCTGCAGGGCCGGATTGAGCACATAGTCAGGTCCATGATATGAGGGCCACTGTGACGGGTCGAGGTAAGGCTCGAAGCTCTTCTCCCATACCCGAACAGTGTTCGAACGAAGGTACAAAGGAGACATATATGGCAAAGCCAAGTAGTCATATCCGCGCATCCTACAGGCCATGATCATGTGAGAGCAAGGGGCATGCATGATCTGAGGGACGTTACAACTGCACTCAACTTTGTCTAAATCGACACGGTAGTTCCTCCCACCGTAACGCTCTCCGCCCATGCTTGTGCCACCCAACCCCCGTACACTGTATATATGCCTGTGAGGTCCGTATGGCTCGCCAATCTACTGTTTGGCCAATTCCTCTCCCTCCTTGAACTGGTACTCTGTACGCACACAACATAGAGCCTTAACCATGTCACTAACCTCCTTCTTCCTCTGACGCCGCTAGAAATTAGCTGCAAAATTACGCATGCACCATCTATGCACCAAAGACGGGAACCCTTCAGTATCTTCACTGGCGGCGTGGAGAATCCCTGCGTGCCGATCTGAAATCAAACATATAGTGTGTGATGCCCCAAGCACTTGGGTACGTAGAAGCCGCATGAACCATGACCACGACGAATTGTTCTCTCCCTCTGCCAAAGCAAAAGCCATTGGTACTATCTGGTCCTCCGGATCAATCGCTGCAGCCATCATCAAAGTGCCCCTGTACTTTCCCATCAAGAAAGTGCCATCAACAAGGACCACTGGCCTACAGAACTAGAAAGCATGCTCCGTCTGAGCAAACAACCAGAAAACACGATGTAGCACATGCCTCACCGAGTTCTGCAAAAACATCCCACCGGTGTCCACAAACCATTTCATGCCATGGTTGTAGTAATTCATTGCAGACAGTATTCGGGGAACCCGGTTGTACGCCTCCTCCCAACTACCCCATTGAATCGCCAGTGCAATTTGCTTTGCACGTCAAGCCTTGCCATACTTCACATGATACTTTACAAGCTCATATATGGACTGATGTAAATAAGACACCGAGACGTCATTATCCTTGTCAAGAGCCCCAATATACGATGGGCAAGGTAACGTGCAGTGAGCTGCGGATAATATTCTTTACCCTTGTTATCTAAGCATAAATGGGGTTGGACCAATTTACTTATCCTCCATTTGCCATCACTCACTTTCTTCCTTGCAGTAAGCCTCCACTAGCATGGATAACCTGCTTTGCAGGTAATGTGGTACCTCAAGTTCTTGTCGGAATGAGTCACCAAGTATGGCCTATGGTGGTACACAACATAACCCTGAAGAAAGAGCTTCATCGCTGACATTGTATTGAATATCATGCCCTTCTGAAGGATTACATGCTCATGGTTATACAGTGATTCTGCACACATTTGCAGACCTGTGTCACAAACTACCATATGTACCATGCTGACATCCCTGTAGTTCGGAACACCACTTAAAGGTACACCGCCCTGGCTCAGTTACATGAGTTCTGCCTCTGTGTAAGGGGGCGGTGCAACATAATGCTGTGCTTCGCTGATCCTACCCCAGGAATCGAAATACGGTGCACCACCCTCTAGTAAATCATGGATTAGTCTGCCCTGAGTCGGCATGGCATGAAGCACCGAAAGTGAAACATCGGACGTTGTAGCATGAACCGGCGTCGCATGGGCAGCTCTATCATCTTCGTCATCGTCATCGTCATCATCATCGTCGTCGTCGTCATCGTCGTCGTGGTCGTCATGACCGAACCAGTTCTCTTCCGCCTGCTCATGCTCTTCACGTTTGAACTCCCTCACATCGAAGTCGTTGCTTATACAACCGACTGGATGTGAATGCAACTGCTCTTGCGTCAACTGACCATCCATATACAACTGATTGGATGTGAATGGAACTGCTTCTTCGTCACCTCCAACATCATCATGATGATCATCCTTCAACCTGTACCCATTCTCCACAACCACCTCAGCAATAGGTGAGTTCGAGCCTGCGAGAACCCTAGTGTGGTGAGACCAATGAGCAGGGTCGCGCAAAGGCATCAAGACATATTTTGCCCGAGTCTTCCCACTGTCAAATCTCCCCTTTATTGTGAAATCACCGCCAAACTTTGCGTTCAAATGCACACAAAGGTCATTGAAGCTCGGCGGTTCATCGAACCATTCCAACTCCTCTTCCATATTCTCAAATTCACCATCTTCATTCCTAACAATTCCTCCAAAATAAATTCGGACACAACAATCCATCTGAAAACCATTCGACCAAACTTTATCAAGTCGTCCAAACAAATTAACTATACTAAGTTTATTAACTACACTATACTAACTAAACTAACTAAAGTAACTATTTATATCACCTATACTAACTTCACTAATCTAAACTAAACAAACTAACTATTCTAACTATTTATAATACCTAAGTAACTATTTATATCTCCTATACTAACTTCACTAATCTAAAGTAAACGTACTAACTATTTATAATACATATACTAACTTTACTAATCACACTAACTAAAATAACTATTTATAATATTTATACTAACTATGCTAGCTAAAATAACTATTAATAATACCAACTAAACAATTAAACTAACTACTTATACTAAAAATACTAAATAAACTAATCTAGCTAACAATTATAATACATAAAAAAACGAAATTACCTGCTCGCGGAGGGGGCGGCCCTGCTGCCGGCTGCTCGCGCAGGAGAGGCGCTGCTGCCTCCGGCGTCCTACGCGGGCGCGGGGAGGAGGCGCGCGCCTGTGCCGCGGGGGGGGGGGGGGGGGGGGGGCGCTGCCTGCTGTCCGCTGCCCGCGCTCGTGGCTGGGGGCGGGGGCGCGCTGGCTGTCGTGCTCCGCCGGCGGGAGGGGGGAGGCGGCGGCGAGCGTTGGAGGGTCGGCCTTCTTTGTGTCCGGCACAGTGACCGTTCTACCTCAGAACCGAAACAAAATAACCCCGGTTGCGGCCGCTCCCCAGATCAAGGAGCGGCAACGGGGGGCGTCGGGCTTCGCGACCAATCTATCTCGCGCGAAAGAAAACAACACACCCCCCTGCCGCTCCTTGATCTGGGGAGCGGCAGCGGGGGGTTTCGCCTGGCACACTTTTCCAAAGCATGGTGCGCGCCCCTGCTGCCGCTCCCTGGTCTGGGGAGCGGCAGTCTTGCCGCTCCTCCAGGGGGGAGCGGCACCTGTTCGGCACTGCCACCTCAGCAGCGTGGCCGCTCCTTCACGTGAGGAGCGGCAAAGTTGAAATGTCGCTCCCTCACGTGGGGAGCGGCCAAAAGTGTTAGATATAAAAAATATTTCGGTGCTAAAATTAAAAATAGTTTTTAAAAAATGTTAAAGAAAATTCATAGAGGTTCGTTGGATGGGACAGCGCCTTCTGACGTGACGGACGAGCCCTATCCTTTGCCAAATAACGATATCATCTTCAATCATGAAATTGATTCGTAGAATTATTTTGAACTTAATTATATTCAAAAAAGATAATTGCGTTGACTTTAGTACAAACTTTCTTAAAGACACGAACCGTATAGTAAAACCCCAACAGAATCGTTTGGAATCCAGAAATGGCTTCTGAAAATTCCTTGGAAATTCGTCTTGATGTACACTGCACAGCGAACCCCAACCTCCGTTTTGTACTTGTACTGCAGGTTGGTCAATATATTCTGCTCAATATCAAAGAGAATAGTTCAGGAGGTTCAATAGTTCTAGCATCCGTGCTCATCGATCTGCCTTCCTCGTGCCAAGGCGCGGCCAACATGAAGCACGGCATGTTGCTCCAGCTAGCACTACTCATCTCTCTGTCGCTCGCCGGCGACGTCTTCGGCGGCGGAAGCGCCCCGACCAGCACGCACCTCCGGTTCTACATGCACGACCTCGTGACGCCATATCCGGGGGCTCCGGCGACGGCGGTACGCGTGGCCAGGGGCAAGACGCCGCTGCCGAAGGCCCCGACCCTCCGGTACGTTCGGGGACATGTACGCCATCGACGACCCGCTGACGGAAGGGCCCGACGCGGCGTCCCGCACCGTGGGGCGCGCGCAGGGGTTCTACCTGCTCGGGTCGCAGACGGAGGTGCCCGCTGCTGCTCTGCGTCAACATGGTGCTCACGGCGGGGCCTCACAACGGCAGCACGGTCGCCGTGCTGGCCAGGGACCTCATCCTTGACAAGGTCAGGGAGCTCCCCGTCGTCGGTGGCACCGGCACGTTGCGCGGCGTGGCCGGGTATGGCCTGCTCAGGACCCACACCTTCAACACCACCGACAACAACGCCGTGCTCAAGATTGACATGTACCTGAGCGTGTAGCAGGCCCCGTCGTATCTAGGTCCTGTTTGGGTCGCGACTTGCAGCGATTGATGGTCTAGAATGCTACCTGGCTTGACCAAACAACTTTGCCTGGGGCACTGAACCCAACAGACCCGTACTACATCATCCGTAATACGATAATTATATCAAGTGTAAGTCTATTGTGATCTTTCGAAAAAAGTGTAAGTCTATTGTTATATTTGTGACAACAATCGCTACATGTCATATCTTGGTATTATTTGTGATGATTTCTATGTAAACATAATATTTCTTTTACCTGAATTATGACAATTATCTCAGCACCAACACGGACAAAAAGCCATATGTGCCTTTCAGATCGTTTTATATACATGGAATGGACAAGCTAAATCGGGATATATCCACGGTAGGGAATATTCTGGGTAGATGCTGGATATCGTGGCCCTCAGAAATCTGGCGAATGAGCTTATCCACATGTTAATTAGCGCATGTTTTGTGTGACAATTAGAATATGTCGGATGAGCTTATCCCTATTAGCACATGTTGATCTGGCGGATTATTTTCAAAGATCATAGTCTCTGCTCTGGTTGATGGACTAGTCTATCTCTAATACAATATTATAAAGCAAAATGTTTCTTTACCTTTCATCGCTCATAGCTAGCCGTCTAATAGGGATCTGAAGGACTCAATCTCTCCTATGAATGAGTTGTAATACAAAGTGTTTCATGATCCACCACTCTCATGTCCATACAAGTTAAATCCTCAGGCATGTGCAAAGTCTCATCCTAAAACAAATTAAAACACATGATATAATCATTGATAAATCTCTAAACCTTCCATGTCTATATGAGTTAGTGCAGCACATGCATGTCCCTGCAACAGAGTTCGATTCACAGATGAATTGACGAGATTGCTGGTTGTCCAGGTATAACGACACAACAATTGCAACGTATGCGTATATAGTATACTAATTGGAACTCCTAAACACTGTAATTTAATTCCAAAGCGCCACATAAAATAGACCTTGTTTCTAACATTATAATTCTAACTTCATTTTCAAGGCCCCACTGAAACATGGGTGTGGCTAGGGCCTAGATGTCCGGACGCTAGCCCGCCCATCCGGACACCCGCACCGCTGTCCCTCACATCTCGCTTGCTGCGCACCCCCGCAAGCACGTGGGGCCCGTCCGCGCCAGTGGGACCACCTCCGCCATTCCACGCCTGACACCAAGGTGAGACGGTAGAAAGGCGAGGAGAGAGATGCAACACTCGATCTAGTTTTGAGACATCCAGATGCAACAATTGCAATATACGTCTGAAAACAAATAAAACATTTGAAACATGCGTTTGAAACACTTGCAAAAACACCTGAAAAATACTTGAAACCATTGTAAACATACACAACATCCAGATAACACACTTGCACCGTATGTGTGAAAATATATGCAACATCCAGATAAAACACACTTGCAACATAAGTTAGAAAAAAACATATGAAACATTAAAAACAGGAGTTTACAACATACGTGTACAACCATTGCAACATGTGCAACATCCCGATCTACTTTTGCAACATACGTATGAAACACTTACAACATACCTATGAAACATTTGAAACACCTGAAACAGACGCTTGCAACATGTGTTTTTTTACCCTTCTTTCATACAACGCAGCGCAAAGTGGGGGACGACTAGCCTCGGCCAGCTGGCAGCAAAGGATGGTGGCGCGGCCTAGCAGCGGCTAATTGCGCCTGAACCTGCCCTGGCCTGGCCAATGACACCCTCCTCTCCTAGCCGCCTGGCTTGGGCGCGGCAAAGGGCGAAGCATGGCAGCGCGGCGGGGGATAGAGGCGCTGCTGCCCTCGCCAAGCACGCGCATAGAGCTTGGAGGCGGAGGGCGAGGCGCCGGCGATCGGATCCGGCGGCAGCTACAGTCGATGGGGCGGCTGGTAGCGTGTACCTCACGCGGAGGATTCCTCCTATCCGCAGGAGACGGAGGTGCCACAGGGATGCATGGGGGGGCGCCGCGGGGAATGGCGGCAGTGGCGCGCCGGAGGGGGCGGCGGCGCGGCGGATTGGGATGGTCGGACAGCCGCACGGCGCCGTGAAGCTGCGATGCATGAGCGCGGAGTGGGAAGAGACGAGCTTCTTTGGGGATTTGATTTTTTTTCCTTTTTAGGTGAGTGTATGCAACAGTGAGTGGAGCGAGGTGTCCGGCCTTCCAGACGTCTTAATGGTAACATTACCGATGAAACATTATCACGAGAATAGAAAACAATACAAGGGACAGTGATGGTCTCACACACTCACATCAAAATGCATGACGCTTGAAAGGATAGGAACTCCTGACTAAGGATGAAAACGGAACGGAAATATCCCGAACCGACCGCTTTCATTTTCTATATTACGGTTCCGTTTTTAAACATAAAAAATTGTCAGTTTTAATTGGTTTCACAACCATTTTCAACAATTTTTTTATATTCTTTAGTTGCTAAAATGTAGAAATGTACCGAACAAACTGATTTCGTTTTCTATTTCATAAGTCCGTTTTCGACCGTTTTCATGGTTACTCCTAACATACTGCTACAGGCGTAGGTACATGTCGATCTTGAGCACGGCGTTGTTGGTGCTGGAGTTGAAGGAGTGCGTCCTGAGCAGGCCGTAACCGGTGGCTCCACGGAACCTGCCGGCTCCGCCAATGACCGGCAGCTCCCTGACCTTGTTAAGGATGGCGTCCCTTGCCTGGACGACGAGGTAGCCGCCGTTGTGCTTCCCCGCTGTGAACACGATGTTGAGGCAGTGCATCACCGCCAGCTCGTGCTGCGCCGCGAAGAGGTAGAACCCCTGCGTGCGCCCCACCGCCGGCGACGCCGCGTCGGGACCCTCCGTCAGTGGGTCGTCGATCACGTACATGTCGCCGAAGCGGGTGGTGGGGGCTCCCGGCAGCGGCGTCGTGCCCCTCGCCACAGGCACCACCGTTGCCGGGTTCCCTGCTGATGCCGTCACCGTGTCGTGCATGTAGAACCGGAGGTGCGTGGTGGCGGTGGCGACCGCCATGGAGATGGAGATAACTACCAGTTGGAGCTGCACGGTACTGAGCTTGCTATTGGCCATGGTGCGATTGCGATAGGGGAGACAAGGAGAAAGGGTATCTGTACTTGAACCGTGGAACGCACCATGTGCTTATACAATTCGTCGATCAACGAGTGAGATAGGCTGTTGCAATATATTTTTTGGACTCCCAGAATTATTAAAACATATTTCTGGATGATATAACCCAGAATTTGATAAATATCTCGGTGAACGTTGAGCCTCATTGTTCCATTGATTCCAAAGAAGTTTGACTTTCAGTTCCAATAAGAACACGCCACAACTCATTTCTCATATAACCAAAAAAATAATCCCAGTTGGAGGTAAGTGTAAAAGTTACTCCGTTGATTAATTTATCTTTATTTATATGATACGCGTACACAGACGTATATTCCAATACATTTGGTGAAACAAAAATTGTTTTATTTGATTCACACATTTTCATATTATGTTTACTTTTAGTTTAGAACTTTATACTATTCTCTCCGTTCCAACTATGGTTTGCGTTAGTTTTGTTTTAAGTGAAATTTGTCCCTTTTTTTACCAAATCTGTGCGTGTATTACTCAATTTTCATAAAATATATTTTTTGCGAATTACGCAAGTACAGACGCAGACGCTCAACACGCACGCACACCCACCCTTATGAATACATATACACAAACCTTATCCCTATGAGCACCTCTGAATGACTGCGCCAGCATATCTCGAGATTGACGAAGTCACCATAGCCGCTGTCGATGGGAACATCACCTACCACTGAAAGCACAACGATGTTAAATCTTAGAATAAATCCCGAAAAATATGAGCACCCGTGTCAAGTCGAGGACTTAAACAAGGATGGATAGGTTTCACCGCAAGGAACCTAACCAGCTGAGAGCTAGGGCTCAGTTCGCATTTTCATGAAATATGTTATGATATTGTATTTATTAATACTTATAAATGTTAATGTATTCTTTAAAAAACATGATGAAAGTGAAGAAGTTATATTAGGATAAAACTAAAGTGAATTATAATTTAGAATAGAGAGTATAAAGAAAATGAAAGGTTAAACTCTAGGCGTGGAAACCGGAGCAAGTCAAATGCCATCATATATTTTGAAATGTGAGAGTTTGTCGTTGATGGTTGATGTCGATGCGGGGCCCACTGGGTTCCCCAGCAATGTGACTGCAAGCCGTGGGCCTAGGACTGGCCCACGGACAGAAGCAGAAAGAGGTGCAGCGTATGTCACACCAGATCCGAGTAGAATAGGTTAGACTAGCCGGATTCCTATAAAAATATCTTACGTATTTAGTTTAGGACACCTTCTTTGGATCCGATTAGGATCGTAATCGCATCACAGTCTTCTCTATCGATATAAAGAGAGGCCATGGGCACCACTGTAAGAAGAGACAGAACAGACCATTCAATTCAACGTAAAAGGCTAACGCCGACTAGACGTAAAGGCTATTACTCGATCATGGTCGAGGGCCCGAACCAGTATAAATCGACTATCTCTTGCAGTCACCGTTGAGTTCTACACCTGTCGAGACCCGAACAACTATCCCGGGTACCCCCGTGACAGGCTATCGGTGGTAAAATATCGACAGCTGGCACGTCAGGTAGGGGCCTTCGGCGGTTTTGCATCCAAAAGCTCGATGGACCTCAACAACATGATCTTCTTAACAGGATTAACCTTCATCTTCGGATCATGGATCTGTGAGGCGGACGGTAAAGGCAAGCTCCAAGGATGTCTCCACGAGGATCTAGAAAACCAGAAAGACTTCGCTCTTTCAGCAAAATCGTCAGAAGAACTCACCGGAGAGCTCTCAGTTCTTGCAATAGCTGAATCGACTCAGGTTTCGCAGATGATCGAATTCAACTCAAACTCTAGGGTGGAATTCACCTCATAAGCTAATCTGGGTTCTTTTCGTGGCAAACCGGGTCCTTTTCCGATGGGACTCTGGAATACGGCTTCAATCCATGAAGAGATTAACTCAAGCTTACTTCAGAATTCTTTCATAAAATTGGACCCCTTCCTGTTCGGACTCAACAACATAGTGAAGTCATGCCAGATTCTACTCCAAGAAATGGCCAGATCAATGCGAAAGGTACCACTCGCAGGAGCCCAAGAAGGCCTTGTACTGACCATAACTCCATAAGATTGTCTCGTCCGCTGGCCGGGTTCTGTCTCCAGAGATGGAGACATCGACTGGTTGATGAAGCAACAATCCTACCCTACTAAGAAGGGAGCACGCTCTACGATATCGACACTAGCAACTCTAAGTGTGCAATCACGGATACAGAAGCAATGCACGTCTGAGAAGTATTCATGATTCAACGACCACCTCTGATTCTGCCGAAAGCACCCGACGTCAGGTCCTCAGATGAATCAGAGTCCAATATATCACCCAACACTTTGGAATACGATGGCGAGACTGAAAGCCAAAAACATGCCAGAGAAAGGAAGAGTAAGTTGAAAGAAGGCCGCATACACCACGCAAGGCAACATAAAGAAGCCTGGACAAGATACGAGTCTGACCTGGCTGAATATGATAGAAAGAAGTCAGAACAAGAAGCAAAAGAAAGATGCAGCTGGGAAGATGAACAACTCTCCATTCGATAAAATCAGAGAACTAGCCGAAGAACTCGAAGCTATTTTTCACCCTAATGAAGAACATGAATGACTCAGGGAGGTTCTCCGATTGATAGCCCTAAGAGCACACGACGGGAGGACCCGCTCAAGACTACCCGCAAGATCAGCATCTCACAGACAAGAAAATCAAAGTCAAAGGAGGTCCGCTTTCAAAAGACTAGGGCCAAACGGAAGCCACAATAGAGAAAGTAGAAGGAATCATAGTCAAAACAATCGAATTGGGCAACCAAGGGGAAGCAGGAGTAGAGTACCCGTCCAAACAGTCCCATGGAACTACTCTCACCAGAACGATAGCTGGCAAGAAGGAGAAGCTGAATCAGAGTATAGAGAAGCCGGAACAGACGATAGGTTCCCTTGCTTTGCAAGCCGACTTGCTTCGGTGCAGCTACCTCATAAATTTAAATCTTCTAACCATTCCAAATACGACAGTAAAACCAAACCCAAACAGTGGCTCAGAATTTACTCTCAGTCAATCGAACTAGGCGGCGAAGACGACGATATCAAAGCACTTTTCTTCCCTATGACATTAGAGACTATGCCTCTCCAATGGTTTGATAAGCTAAACCCTGAATCAATTAGGGGATGGGGGGACTTGTAGAGAGCCTTTTATGAAAATTTCGTAGGCATTATCACGCACCCTATCACCCATGCAAAACTGAAGGGACTTAAACAGAAAGGTGGCGAAAGCCTCAGAGATTATTATTATTGATTTGGTGAACTACGTGCTCAAGTACACGACATAACTAAATGACAAGTAATCGAAGCTTTCTCCCATGGGATCATGGACAAGTGGTAATTTGAAGACTTTTGCAAAGAGAACCTAAGAAACAATGAAGAATTCAGACGCACAGTAGAAAAGATAATTACTGCAGAAGAGAAAATACGAGAAAAGGTTCCCAGATAGAAACAACCGAGACAACCCGGACATGCAAAATCATCAAAATAATGGGCATCAAGATAGAAAGCGTGAACCTGACAACACCGTAGCTGTGGCTAACAAATCAAAGGAATTCTCAAAATTCAAGAAGTTTGAAGACAATGAGAATATGCATTGTATATGGCACCCTCAAGGAAATCATGTAACTAGAGATTGCCGCATCTTCCTCGATAGATATGCAAGAAAGGGCAACAACGGAGACAAGAAAGAAAATAACCAGAAAAAGATGAGGACAACCCAGGGGATAAGGAATTTCAGCAATCAAAGGGGACAGTAGCAGTCATCTTTGCTGGAATTCCGAGTTCTAAGAGCAAACACCAGGACAAGCTAGCTCTACAAACCATCATGGCGGCTGAACCTGCTACTCCTAGGTACCTCAATTGGTCGCAGTATCTAATCTAGTTTTCAGGAGAAGGTCAATGGACTAGCGTGAAAAATGCTAGCCACTACCCACTAGTTTAGACCTGGTATGACCATCACAAAAGTACTAATCGATGGGGGAGCTGGATTCAACATAATATTTTTTAGAAACACTAAGGAAGATGGGTCTAGAATTCACCAGGATTATTACTCCAACAAGTGTTTCTTTCTACGAGACAGTACCAGGCAAAATAGCCATGCCACTTAGACAGATTACTCTATTGGTTACTTTCGGGACTCCTTTAAACTACCGTACATAGTTCATCAAATTTGAGCTTACAGACTTCAAATCTTCATATCACGCATCTTTGGAAGACCAACACTAGCCAAGTTCATGATGATACCACACTACCCATACCTCCTGCTCAAAATGCTAGGGCCCAATGGGGTTCTCTCCCTCAGAGATGACCTGAAGCATGCCTTCGACTGCGACATACAAGCAGTCCAAATCGCAGTTAAGGCACAAGCAGCCAGCGGAAGAGAAGAGATAGCAACCATAGTAGTCAAAATCAACCCAGAAGAACTAGAGATTCCAGCCAAGAAGCCTAGCATCCTCGTTCCTCCGAAAGAAACCGACGTGAAGCAAATCGACCTGGGTACTAGTGATCCCTCTAAAACAGCGACCATCAATGCTCACATCTCGGCAAAATAGGAATTCATGCTCACCAACTTTCTTTGGGACAACAAAGATACCTTTGCTTGGAAGCGGGCCGACATGCCAGGTGTCCCAAGAGAGGCTGAGCACAGAATTGAAGTTAATGAAGGCTCCAAACTCGTGAAGCAACGGCTAACACGATGCTCACCCGAAAAAAAGGAGGCAACTAAAACGAAGATTGCAAAGTTGATGGCAGCAGGGTTCATAAGAGAAATCCTTCATCTAGATTGGCTGGCCAACCCAGATCTAGTACAGAAAAAGAACACAGCCGAGTGACGCATGTGCATCGACTACACAGATCTCAACAAGTATTGCCCGAAAGATCCATTTGGACTACCACGCATTGATCAGATAGTTGACTCAATGGCAGGATCTGCCCTATTGTCTTTTCTTGATTGCTATTCAGGATATCACTCTATCGTATTAAAGAAAGAAGACCAGAGCAAGACATCTTTTATCACTCCGTTCGGCACCTACTGCTACAGAACCACGTCGTTTGGACTCAAGAATGCTGGCGCTACCTACCAGAGAGCTATCCAGACATGCCTCGGTGAGTAGATTAGCGACAACACAGAGGCCTACGTTGACGATATCATGGTAAAGACGAAGAACCCAGATATGCTTATCCAAGACTTAAAACAGACCTTTGAAAACTTGAAAAAGTGGAAGTAGAAATTGAATCCGAACAAGTGTGTATTGGAGTACCATCAGGACAACTACTCGGATTTCTGGTCAGCCATCGAGGAATCGAGGCAAGCTCCAAGTAAATTTGAGCTATAACTGAGATGGGTCCTCCATGCAGCATTAAAGATGTATAGAAGTTGACAGGATGCATGGCAGCACTCAATCACTTTATTTCTCGACTCAACGAAAAGGAGTTACCTTTCTTTAAGTTATTAAAGAAGACAGGCAAGTTCGAGTGGACAGAGGAAGCCAAAAAGGCTTTTGAAAGCCTAAAGGCATACCTCACCTCCTCGCCCGTCCTTGTACCTCCAAAGAAGCACAAAGACATGATGCTATACATTGCGGCAACTTCTATGGTGGTCAACGCAGCGATCATCGTGGAGAGAGAAGAAGATGGATGCGTATACAAAGTACAGCGGCTAGTTTACTACATCAGTGAGGTACTATCCGATTCCAAAATCCAGTACCTACATGTGCAAAAACTACTCTACGTCCTCCTGATCACCTCCCGGAAGATTCGTCACTATTTCAAAAGCCACAAGATTACCGTGGTAACAGATTTTCCACTCGGAGACATCCTACATAATAGAGATGCAACAAGGCGCATATCTAAGTGGGCTGTTGAACTTGGCGCTCTCAACGTTGATTTCACCCTACGAAAAGCGATCAAGTCTCAAGCCTTGCTGATTTTGTTATCGAATGGATAGATATCCAATAACCCACGCTAGATGCCATCCTCGATCATTGAAAAATGTACTTTGATGTATCACTCAAACTAGGTGGAGCTGACACAAGTGTTCTCTTCACTCCCTAGATGGAAAGCAACTCAAATATGTCCTTTAGATATTATGGCAAGCCACGAACAATGAAGCAGAATACGAAGCACTCATCCATGGGCTCTAGGTAGCTATCTCCCTCGGAATCAAGTGACTTTTCGTCTACGGTGATTTAGCAGTAGTTGTCAATCAAGTCAACAAAGATTGGGATTGCACCAAAGATATTGTGGGCGCTTACTGTGCTGAAGTACGCAAACTGGAGAAAAATTTTTAGGGACTAGAAATTCTACATGTCTTGCATGATTCAAATGTCGCAGCAGACATCCTCGCAAAGCTAGGATCAGATAGGATGAAGGTCTCACCCGGTGTGTTCATGGAGGAGTTGTCAGCACCCTCTATCAAACAACCCAGTGAGATAACCCCTGAACTCCCAGCACCAACAACCTAGATTTTGGTAATCACAAAATCATGGACACAGAATTTTATCGATTACATCAAAGAAAACAAAGTACCGATAAATAAAGAAGAAGCCACTCGAATAATTTGAAGGATCAAAAACTACGTCCTCAAAGGAGACAACCTATGCAGAAGAACCGCTTCATCAGGAGTACTCCTTAAATATGTCTCATCAGAAAAAGGCAAAGAGATCTTAGACGAAATCCACTCAGGTGGCTGTGGAAATCATGCCGCTTCAAGAACATTAGTCGGTAAAGCATTCCGCTCTAGATTTTATTGGCCAACTGCTTTGAAAGACGCATAAAAACTTGTCCAAAAATATAAAGGTTGCCAAATATTTACTAGACAGGCTCACGTTCCAGCACACAATCTCATCTTCTTGGCCATTCTCCTGCTGGGGGCTAGATTAAGTAGGGCCTCTCAAGAAAGCCAAGGGCGGTTTTAAGTACATCTTTGTGGCTATTGACAAGTTTACCAAGTGGATCGAGTACAACCCGCTCGTGAAATATAGGGCGGCCAAAGCAGTCGAGTTCATTCGGAACATCATGCACCATTTTGGCATGCCCAATCGAGTCATCACAGATTTGTGTTCCCCCTTCACGGCTATATAATTTAAAAGTTGGGCACAGGATTACAGCATCAGCATAGACTACGCATCAATCGCACACCCAGAGACCAACAGACAAGTATAGAGAGCTAATGGAGTCATACTAACCGAATTAAAACCTAAGTTATATGAAGAACTAGAAGATTATAGATCCAAGTGGATTGAAGAGTTGCCCAAAGTAATATGGGGGCTACAAACTCAAGTGAGCAAAGCTACCGGATATTCACCTTTTTTCCTAGTCTATGGATCAGAAGCTGTATTACCTGCCGACCTAATCTGGACATCACCAAGGATTGAGCAATATGATGAAGGAGAAGCCGAATATACCCGAAGACTAGAGCTAGACAACACGGAAGAAGTCAGTGATGCTACTCTACAATCTGCTCGTTATCTTTAAGGTTTAAGACGCCACTACAACAAAAGTACACAACCATGTTCCATCCAAGTCGGGGATCTAGTACTTTGAACAATACAAAAGACAGATGGACGTCACAATCTACTCGGTCCGTGGGAAGGCCCTTTCGTCATCGCCAAGGTCATTGGACCAGGAACATATGAGCTGATAACCGAAGACGGGATACAAGTAAAAAATTCATGGCACATCAGCCAGGTGCAAAAATTCTACGCCTAAAAATCATTGGATCAATTCTTCTATAAAAAAACACTATGTAATCAAGATTTATGGTCCAAGTAATGAATATAATTTTCCTCGCCTGCTGGTGCTAGCTCCTCCGTCGTGCCAAGGCGGCCTAAATCAAGCCCGCCACGCTGCTCCAGCTAGCACTCATATCTCTGTCCCTCCGGTTCTACATGCACGACATCGTGACGCCATCGCCGGAGACTCCCGCGACGGCGGTACGCGTGGCCAGGGGCGCGACGCCGCTGCCAGACGGCGCCGACCGCCCGGTTCGGGGACATGTACGCCATCGACGACGACCCGCTGACGGAAGGCGTGCGGCGCCGTGGGGCGCGCGCAGCAGGGGTTCTAGTACTTCGACCTGTTCGCGTCGCGGACGGAACCTGGCGCTGCTGCTCTGCGTCAACATGAGGACTGGTCAACATGGTGCCTGCTCAGGACCCACTCCTACCACCAACGACAACGCCGTGCTGTGCTCAAGTTTGACCTGAGCGTGTAGCAGGCCCTCGCGTCGTATGTAGGTCCTGTTTGGATGGCGACGTTGTTCACCAAACAACGACTCTGCCTCGCGCAGCGCATTGACCCAAACAGACCCGTGCTGCATCCATAGGACGTTACTCCATAATACATTAATGAGTATTATATTAAGTGTTAGTGTACTACATCCATAATGGCCCTGTTCTGCAGGTCATGTTTCGGCTTGTTTCAGCTTATTTTAGCTTATTCTCTCTCACATAATACTATTGAATCAGTCGAAATCAGCCGGCTTTTCCACCAGCCGAACCAGCCCAATGCATGAATATATTTAGTGTTACTCTATGTCAGATTTGGGACAATCGCTGTCATATGTCGGGAGTATTTGTGATGAGTTCTATGTTAATATAATATATCGTTTATTTGAATTGCGACAATTATCTCAACACCAGCACGCACAGAAGCCATGTGTGCTTCAGCTGGATATATGTATGCAATGATTGGTTGCCTGGTAATTCCTATCCATGCTAAGACTTAGGCTGTGTTCGGTTACCTTGGATTTGAACCAGGAACTATTCCAACTTTTCAAAACTATCTAAATTAGTGAATCAATTCTAACTGGAATCATTCTAGAGGGGCTCAATCCAGAGCAATCGAGCGAGGCCTTAGCCATGACCCAACTTAGACCGGCCCGGACCAGCTGGGTTATTATTTGATTTGTCGTCTAAGTCTATCCTGGCTAGATTTGGTTGTAATTAGTTGCCTAACTTGCATTGAATTTACTTTTTCTTTGTTGTGGCGAGTAAGTGGACAGAGGTTCGATACGATCACCTCAAAAACTAATGAAGGATACGGACATCGAGAAGGAAATGGTGCTGATGCTGCACGGACTGGTCAACCATATACCAAGAGTATGGCGAATAATTTAGCCTGCTAGTGGCTGTATGTATATTATATTTACAATCTGTCTATGAGCATATCTATATAGAAGTTGGCTATTAGGATATATTTCATTATTAATACATGGTTTACTTTTTTCTCTCACAAAGTTTTTTGAAGCTCGTACATTAATTAGCTATAAACTTACGATCCATTTCTCCTCCTCCTCAATCAACATAGAACAACTTACAACTTTTTACTATACTTTAAGGCTATTTTCTAAGATCATAGTCTGCTCTGGTTGATAGACTAGTCTACCTCTAACCAAATATTATAGAGCAAAATGTTTCTTTGTCTTTCATCAACCGTCTAATAGGGATCTAACGGACTCAATCTCACTCATGTCTGTACAAATTGGAGTAGTGTGTCCAAACATGGTGTAGAGTCCAATTCAAAAATGAGTTGGAATACAAAGTGTTTCTATAGTTGACCACTCTCATGTCCGTATGAGTTAAGTATGTGTTCTAGCATGTGTAGAGTCTGATCCTAATGAAACACATGGCACGATTATTGAAAAATCTCCAAACCTTCCATGCTTATACGAGTTAAAGCAGCAAGTGTCTAGGCAAGAGTTCATTTCATAAATGAATTGAAACACATGACATGATCGCTAGTCGTCCAGGTATAACTACATAACAATTGCAACATACGTGTACATAGTATACTAATTGGAGGTTCTAGACATTGTAATTTAATTCCAAAGCATCACAGAAAAATTGACCCTGTGCGGTTCAGGCAATCATCGTCCAAGCTCCGGAAAGCAGAAAGCGATAGAATGGGTTCACTCACCTTCCCCGTTCCTGCGCCCCTCTTTTATACCTAATACTAAAGAGGCAAAATTTCAGCCGTGTTTTTGGTTCTATTTGTTTGGTCTGGCCTTCCTAACTACTCCCTCCGTCCCTTATTATCTGTCGCCGTTGGTGTGCGTGGCACAAGTTTGACTCGATTTATAGAAAATACGTGCAATATTTGTATCTCCAAATAAATTTATTAAAAAACTAGATTCAAAGACATTTTCAACGTACTAATTATGTACCGTAAATATTAATATTTTTTAATATATATTTAGTCAAAGTTGTTTATTGGGAAGCGCAAATATTTAGGGACAGAGGGAGTACCTAGGAGATGATGGAAATCTGGAAAAAAACTGCTTCTGAAACTGTGTAAAAATACCAAAAAAACCGCCTATCACCCTCTCCTCCAACTCTAAATCGATATGGATATCAATGCTGAAATCAAATCAAATTCTAACTCTAACTCTAAATCGATATGGATATCAACGCCGAAATCAAATCGGTTCCAACTAAACTGAGTGGACCAAGATGCCTTGACGAGGGGATTTCAAATTCAAACCGGAAAAAGAAAACACTCCTCTGTTCGACCGGACGACGATGCCCCTAGGCCCACGCGTGCTGTCGAACTCCTCCCTCGCACGCAGAAGGTTGAAGACGAGGCGCTGCAGTCCTCCCTCACGCATAGGAGGGATGCTTGGACTGTCATCTGGGCCGCTGAAGGTTGCGGCGCGACGGGAGGCGAGGGTCAGCGGTCGGAGCCTGGCTGAAAGAAGAGGGAGGCAGGGCTGTGATGGAGGAGCTGCGGTGTCGCCGGCCGCCGAACTAACGCCGGAGTAAGCCTGCTCAGATCGATACTGATACTATTTTAATTCATCGGATGAAAATTTATTTTTCTGTAGCATACGACATAATAATTTGATGTTTTATATTATATTGCATTTTGATGATGTATTTTCTGATGTTATTTTTTAGTGTGGGCCCATAAATACTATAATAATTTTAAAAATACTCCTGTTGCAACGCACGGGTAATTTTGCTAGTCAAAAGCTAAAGAGCGAAAGAGGAGACCTTTAGTGGTTGACTGACTTGTGAGCTCTAAGACCATCTTTTTCCAAAATTTGTCATTATGGTACCTTTCAAAAGCCCAAATTGCACACAATCCATGAATCTCGACCTTATTCATAGCAGAGGGTATTTTTTTCTTTCTAAATCATAATATAACGTAGGTGCTGGCATACATGCCCGAACACTTACACTCATGCACGGAGCCAGCGGTGGGGCTAGGGGGGCTCCAGCCCCCTACCGCTGCTGGCCCAGTGGAACCTCTGGTGCTCTCCTTCTAATTTTAGACACAGATGTATAAAGTAGGGTGGGCTGAGACCTTTATTTTTTATGATGTATTTTGTAAATTTTATAGTTAATCGATGTTTTCAATATAAGACTACTTCAAGCTATAATATTTTTTCTATTGTGAGGGGTTATAATAGAGCTAAGTCGATGTAGCATTTTTGTTCAGCCCCCCCCCAAAAATTTTTTCTGGCTTCGTCCCTGCTTACACTCATGGCTTATGAGAGAAGTATGAACAATGGCACGACAGAGAGCTTCCAGAGAGAGCTCTAGGTTCAAGATGACTGAAAGGAGACCGAGGAAAGGAAAGGCAGAAGCTAATACTAGCATGTGCCCCTACTATTACTTTCTAGACTAGCGCGCTTCTAGAACAGCTCCCCAACAATACAAGGGACAGTCATGGTCAACCTCCGTTTTATGCTTGTACTGCAGGTTGGTCTATAAATTCTGCTGAACCAAAGAGAATAACACTTAGTTCAGGACTGAGTTCTCACATCCCTGCTGTGCGGTGCTCATCGATCAGCTCCTCCCTCCCTCGTGCCAAGGCGCGCGGCCAACATGAAGCACGGCAACGGCATGCTGCTCCAGCTAGCACTACTCATCTCTCTGCCGCTCGCCGGCGTCGTCGTCGGCGGAAGCGCTCCGACGAGCACGCACCTCCAGTTCTACATGCACGACCTCGTGACGCCATATCCGGGGGCTCCGGCGACGGCGGTACGCGTGGCCAGGGGCGTGACGCCGCTGCCGACGGCCCCGAACCTCCGGTTCGGGGACATGTTCGTCATCGACGACCTGCTGACCGAAGGGCCCGACGCGGCGTCCCGCGCCCTGGGACGCGCGCAGGGGTCCTACGTGTTCGCGTCGCAGACGGAGCTGGCGCCGCTGCTCTGCGTCAACATGGTGCTCACGGCGGGGCCTCACAACGGCAGCACGGTCGCCGTGCTGGGCAGGGACCTCATCCTTGACAAGGTCGACGTCAGGGAGCTGCCCGTCGTCGGCGGCACCAGCACGTTGCGCGGCGTCACCGGGTATGGCGAGTTCAGGACCCACACCTTGAACGCCACCGACGGCAACGCCGTGCTCAAGATTGACATGTACCTGAGACTGAGCGAGTAGCAGGCCTGTTTGGGTCGCGACGTTTGCAGCGATTGGAACAACTTTGCATGGGGCACTGAACCCAACAGACCCGTACTACGTACATCGATAATAATACGTTAATAATCTATCTCTTCTTTTTTCTTCTTTCTTCTTTCTTTCTAATCTATACCTAATAATAAAGAGGCAAAATTTTTACCATGATTTTTTTCCATCATGAGCCCTCCGTCATACATGATCTTACATGATCTTATGTGTAAGATGTAACAGTCCGTGACTCAATCTCGTGTAAGACTCAATCTCACGTCAACACGACAGAAAAACGGATATGCACACATATAATTCTAAATGGACTCCACGAAAATAAATCTATAACTAAGTTATACATGATCCAATGAGTATGAAATTTTTACTACAGTTCAAGCATACAATAATTAGGCCACCATAAAAACTTCACCATAATTGGACCCTACAAACTGCAGTGATGAATTATTCCAAATAATTAAAAAATAGATCAAAATCTACAACAAAAACTTTGTACTAAAGCATACCATATTATATGTTCACTGTGTAGTTCTACTCATATGGAGTCTAACAAAATTAGATTTTCCATTTTATGATTTTTCTGTGATTTACTATGATTTTTCAAAGATTCAGCTGAAATAAATAAAAAAGAAAAGACAAAACCATAGCAAAACCACCGTCCAAAACCGTTTGGGAGGGTAATTTGACCGGTTTTGAAAAGTTCAGGGAGTCGAATGGACGGTTTCATAGTCGGGGGTGAAGTAGTCCACCTCCCATAGTTAGGGGTGAAGTACACTTTTTCTAAAAATTAATCTTAGAGTTGGCTAGGATGAACTAAAAACTCATAGACCTCCCATTTAGATGCGTCAAGGCTAATTTTAGCTAATTTTTAGCTAGTTAACAATTAGCTAGGCTCTTAGACTGTTCGGTCGGCTTTAGTGGGTTTATTTGGTTTGTGGTCTAAGTTTATCCTAGCTAGATTTGGTTGTGATTATTAGTTGCCTGACTTGTTGTGGGGGATATGACCCTCGGTATCTAGAGGACAAGACATGAGCCGCACCTTCAGAGGTGGCCCAGCCCACAAGATCAAGGCGTGAGGCGCACGACACTGGTCGACGTGCACCGCAAGACTATAAGAAAATGTGATTTATTAGATATTGTAATAGTATCAAATAGGATATTTTTCATGTAATTCTACTCCTCCAGAGTATATATGGATGGACAGGGTCCCCAAATCATCATCCCAATCTTATACACAATCAATACAAATTAACAGAACACATGACATATGATTTTACGTCATCTTGACGACCTGAACCTGTATAAATCTTGTGTTTTGCGTCTCTGTTACCATCTGGTTTCTGATCACGTGTACATCTATCGATCAATTTACCATCGTGGGTAGCCTCTTGGTGGACTGCCGAATAACTTTTGTCGACAGTTGATGCGATAGGCAGGAGTGTGCGCTTGATCGATGACGGGCCAGATGGATTTAAGATCAACAGCATCGTTCGTGGCAACTCGGATTGTCACGGCGACGGCGCTCTTTAGCGACGTGCGACGAGACGTCGCGATGGAGCCCTGCGGCCGCCCGCAACGGGACAAAACATCACCCACGTCCTCGATCTACGTCATCGACACTTCGTCGCCTTGCATAGACGGCACTCATCGTACAGCCTTACGACAGGAGTCGATCTCCCAAAGCAGCTTCCGGCGGCACGACATAGAGCATGAAGTCAAGCAGCCACCCTAACGTCTCCAACATGACTCCGCGTCCCGTGACGGTCCCGGCTCAGTATCCACTGCGCCCTCACCTGGAGATCGCAGAGTCCGGCACGGGGCAGTACGCGTCATCACGTGGTGATACGCCACCAACCGACGATTCCACAGTCATCCATCCAATAAACAAAGGAGCAATCAAGATCTGTGGCTAATTCTGGCTTGCATGCAACGGGTTCGTGATCTACGTCATCATGAAATAATAGAATTTTTTGAACTGTTTCTTTGAGCAATCAAGGGCTCGTTAATTATTTCTGTTTCTTTGAATTTTTCCGGCGACTCCAAATTTAAACTGCAGGTACATGAAATAATAGAATTTTTTGGTTCAAAAAATGGTATTCATGATGTTTAGAGTTTGTTGAGGCCCTATCCGGGACCTCGCATGAAATGGCGACCATGTTGGTGTCGTAACTTGACGACTTACGTGCGCGAAAAGTATTTTAAAATTATATAAAATCCAAACGAAGTCCGAAATTGACGACACTTGACGAGTTATGTTTTCATCACATGTGGAGGCCGTGGTAAAAAAATTCAAAAAGTTTCGAGCAAGTTGCGATGTCGAATGTCTAAAACCCAGACATCTCCACATGTGATCACCATTTTTTGAACATCTCCGGATAGGGCCTCAACATACTCTGAACATCATGAATACCATTTTTTGAACCAAAAAATTCTATTATTTCATGTACCTGTAGTTCAAATTTGGAGTCACCGGAAAAATTCAAAGAAACAGAAATAATTAACGAAATATAGCTAAAAAACTCAAAATTGTCCCAACTTTTGAAGGTGGGTTGTATTTGGTGTAGGAAGCTCCCAGAAAAAAATGGGAAGAAAAAAACAAAAATAAAAAAAGATTTCTTTGCCGACGGCCTGAGAAGGCCATCGGCAAAGAATCTTTGCCGACGGCCGACTCAGGCGGCCGTGGACAAAGGCGAAACTAAAAAAAATTAAACTTTTCTTTGCCGACGGTCGGTCCACGTGGCCGTCGGCAAAGGATTTTTTTTAAAAAGAAAACGAGCCGTCCAGCCCATTTCCCTACCCCAACCCTATCCATCCCCAACCCCGCGCGCCCCCAGGTGCCCGCCCGTCCGCCGTCGCTCCCGCGCCCGCGCAACTGCTGCCGCCGCACCCAAGTGCCGCCCCTGCTCGCGTCGCCGCCTCCCCAAGCGCCGCCCGCCCCCTGCGGGCCTCGCCGCCTCCCCAAGCGCTGCCCGCCCCCTGCGCACCTCGCCACCGCGTGGATCCGGCGAGCACCGGCGCCCGCCTAGCTCGGCGCCCCTCCACGAAACGCCTAGCTGCCGGCGGCTCAGCACCGCCCGCCCGAGCGTCGACGCCTCCTCACCGGCCGCTCGGCCCCTGCCTCCCCGTCCTTGGCACCGGGCCGCGCTGCCCTGGCCGGCCGAACAGTAGGGAGTTGGGGTTGTAGGAGGAAGAGGAGGGAGGAAGGAGGAAGAAGAAGTAGGGGAGGAAAAGGAAGAAGAAGGATGAGGAGAAAGAAAAAGAAGAAGGGAGGAGAAGAGGAAGGAAAGGAGGAAGAGACTGACTATGGTCCGACCACCGTCCACGTCATCCGCACCATTCATCCCCGCCCATCATCGCTGTTCGTCCACGCCGGAGAAGAAGGTAAAGGCTCATGGTGTCAGCCTTCGTGCTGTATGTGTTGTTGACGGCATTCATGTCCCAAATTTGGATGTCGGCCTTCGTGCCGTATGTGTCGTTGACGGCCTTCGTGCCCCAAATGTGGACGTCGACCTTCGAGCCAACTTTTCTTGCAGGTTTTGGAAACCTCCCCGTACAGGGGAGGTTCTGCCGAAATTTTCAACTAATAGTGATGTCTTTGTTGCTTTGCAAAGCAGGACGTGTCGCAGGGGACCTCGATCACCTCGGCGACCTTGATTGTCTTCGTGCACCTACCCGCCTCTGCACCGCCACCCTAGGTATAAATCACCTCTCTTCCTTATAGTTGTTGTAAGTAGATTGCATAACCGAGTTAGGTGTCTCCCGTCCGAAAGGGATACACGGTCGTTGGTATGCGGATCAGTGCATATCTGCGACGGTATCTCTTTCGGATTGTCCACGTTTTTTGGACAGCCCAAGGATGCGTAGATGGGTTAGCTTCCATGTTCCGCCCCCGTCCGAGTCAGAGTTTTGGCAACACCTTCCCGTTGTTCTCCGGATACACAGTCTCCCTATCGGGACGTGTATCAGGAGAACAACGGGGAGGTGCTGCCGAAATTCGGTCTCGGACGGGAGCGGAGCATGGAAGCTAACCTCATCTACGCATCCTCGGGTGGGATTAGGACCTATCCTTCACCTATTAGATGGTAGGAACGCCTGGTAGATGCAGATGTTGGTTCTATTACTCGCTTACATTGGCGCATGATAGAGGATGGCTGATCGTGAGTGGATGTACACTTGCTTCAAAAGCAAGACCGAGGAATGGGTTAGGGGGACCAATTACTTGCTAGAGCAAGCATTTGGCCCAACTGCTAAAGGGGCGATTCAGATGTGGTGTCCCTGCAGCAAGTGTAAGAACGAGAAAAAGAAAGAGCACAAGGCGATGTACAAAGATATTTGGGCGAACGGATATGTTCCAAACTATACCCGCTGGGTCTACCATGGTGAATGCCATCGTATTAGGGAGGAGGTGGTGAGATCGGGCCTCGAGGAGATGGATGCAAATGCTGGGATGGCAGACCTGCTGGTAGATGTTCACGAAGCGTAGTTTGTTCAACGAATGGAGGTGCCGGGATGAGCAAGTAATGTAACTATCTACCTGTCCTAACCTTGCAGGCTAATTATGATGCGGGAATGAGTGCTGAATTAAGACACGTGGGCAAATACTTCAGCCGAAGGGTCAGGTCATTCGACGTTTATGATGTGAATGGCTATCGCTTTCGCACGAGAAGCTATGAAGAGAAACGAGGCAACCTAAAAACCACGTGCAGCGGAGTTCATACGCTCGGCTCAGATGGGAAGGAGTATTACGGCATAGTCGAAGAGATATTGGAGCTTGACTTTGGCGGCAACCTAGGTTGTAAGCCAGTGGTATTCAAATGCCATTGGTTCGATCCTATGGTCACGAAAAAGGACCTTACGATTGGGCATGTCGAAATTCGACAGGATTCCAAATATGAAGGAGACGATGTCTATATTATGGCTAACCAAGACGCCACGCAAGTTTATTACCTCCCATGGGCAAACCAAAATAACAAGGGGCTTGCAGGTTGGAGCCTTGTGCAGTTGGTATCCCCACGTGGTAAAGCGGCTATCCCAAACGATGATGATTACAACTTTGATCCAAGGACAGATGAGTTCTATCAACCTGAGGGGCTAGAAGGTAGGTTGGAGATAGACATTCTTTCGCTGATGGGTATGGAAGTAAACAACGACATCGATGAGGAGGAGGCTGTTCGAGCAGGGGGCGACGACGACGATGACCGGTGATGGTGACGGTGACGGTGGCGGTGATGGTGGCGGCAGCGATGACGACGACGACGACCTCGGCTTCGATGACGGGGGCGAGTAGACAGCAGACACCTCGACTTCCTCAGCTTCGGGCAAGCCCTACCAGCGCGGGCCCACTAGGCTCCCTGAGCACCTACCGCGCCTTGACGACTGCCCGGTGATTCAGCCCGTTGGCAAGTAAGTAACCATTGTTGATTTCTCTACTTGTTCATATGACATTTTGAAATTCAAACTGCAGACTAACAATTGTTGATTTCTCTACTCATGCAGGGGCTGGGCCCTGTTGACGGGCAAGAACTGTTCACGCCATCCCACTAGCATCCAGGGCCTGCTGATTAAAAAGCACTACCCTGGCTTGATCACCGTCGGGGGGGGGGGGGCAGCAGATCGTGCCTGACAAATGGCCCCACTTCTACCATGTCAAGGACGTCGAAACTGACGAAGTCCTTGCTAACAAGATCAAGAGGGAGTTCTGGGTAAGTCTGCATTGCACCGCATATCTCAATACTACGCATTCATTGGACTTTTTTAAAACAATGAAATTATGTTTGATGTCTGTGTGCAGTTGTACTTCAAGTTGGAGGAGGAGCAGGACCTCGTGCGGGCGGCGCGGTAGCAGGACTTGGTGTGCATTGACCGGCTGAAGGACATGTACCATGGGGCGCGTACCCAGGCTGTCATTAGCTACTATGCCAACGTGAAGAACAACAGGGTAAATAAGGAACAAGTCAGGGAGATGGTATGTCAAGAGGAGACCGACCTTACCGAGGAGCAGTACATGCAGGTAATTAAGTAGGAAACATCCGTTATGATTCCTTACGTGACACATTCAATTCATTATCTAAAATATCAAATACTTGAATGTCATGCAGATGCCTCCGGGCTGGTGCAACAAGTACGAGGATTGCTGGCGTGCAATTGTTAGAGGGTGGCGTACGCCGGAGGCGTACGAGGAGCGCAGACAACGACGCGCGAAATGCAAGGCAGAGATCTCCAGGTCCGGGGTCTCACACCACCAAGGGAACCAGATCCTGCCAGTGTTCATGGAAAGATGGGTATGCTTCTGTTGATGCATTTCTTATAGCGCTCAATTGTCACTACTTGTAACCATGTTTGTCTTTTCCTCGCAGTCGAAGGCGCATGGTGGGTAGCAAATCAACGAGTTCACGGGGTACGCCCTTTCTCACAGGGGTAGAGCGAAAGCGCCCTCCACCGTCTTCAGCTCATCGGACGGGCCCGAGGCATACACCAACCCGAACGTCTACAGCAAGCTCACCTAGTACAACACCGTAGCTCTCGAGCGCCATGGGCCTGAGTACGACCCCACCACTGAGCCCCTAGACACTGACCTCTTGATGAGGTTGGGAGGAGGGAAGCAGCACGACCGGTACTTTATGGCCAACAGCGCCATCGACGTGTCCTCTGTTCAGACGCTGAGCGAGATCCGTAGAGAAGACCGACGAAGGGGCGGACCATAGATCCCCATAGCGCCTCGGTAGCCGAGCAACGCGCAGATGATGACGGCACTTCAGGTAAGTGGAGTTTCATTTGTCGTTCACTCGTTAAACACATGATGTACATTGACTTCACATACCATCAACCATGCGGGTGTAATATTGCAGGGCACGGTCGAACAGCTGCAGGCCAGCCAGGCGGCCTCGGACGCGAGGCACGAGGAGCTGCGTCGGGAGCAGGAAGCGCTGCATCTAGCGCAGGAGGCGAATCATCAGCAGCAGTTGGAGGCAGTTGCGCTGCACTACCAGCGTCTGTTGGTGGACCTCACCGGCTCCTGCCGGTCCCAGATCCAAGGAACGCAGGAGCCTCCTCCCTCGCTCTTCGCTCCACCACCAGTCCCACTGCCTGTTCCTGCACCTGGTCTGGTGAGTATATTCCCTGTTGCTTTAGCTTGTGCGGCCATCCTGTAGGTACTAATTATATCACTTGGTCTTTGTGCAGGCACCGTCGGCGGGTTCGAACCTGACTCCGGGTGCCAGCCCTCCACTGGGTCCTTCTCCACAGCACGGCTGGCCACCTTACCAGAGCTTCCCCACGCAGCAGTACGTCTGGCCTCCTCCACCGTCGCAGGCGCACTCCGGTCCTGCAAGCTTCCAATGGCCGCAGCAGCCGCATTCGAGTTGGTCGTCGTGGGAGCAAGGTGGGGGCTATGGGACCCCTGGGGACGACGCCTCGAGCTAGGTACCTTCACTTCTCGCTTTTGGACCTTGTTGTGGCACGTCGGACATGTTTTGCCGATGTTGGATATGTATCGATGACTTTGGACATGTATGGATGATTTCAGACATGTTATATGTGGTTTGGACACGTATCGGTGAATTTGGACATGTATGTATGAATTCGGATATGTTATACGAATTTGATGCTGAAATGTGGTTCAAATGGTATATTGTTTCTCATATATGAGTTGAAATGTGGGTTACATGCTATATACACGATGAAATGTGGTTCAAATGCAAGAAAAGAGAAAAAAAAACAAAAAAAATTTTCCCAGCTTTGCCGATGGCCAGCCGTCGGCAAAGCTGGGCTGTTTTGTCAGCAAAGCCCAGCTTTGCCGACGGCCGGCCCGGCGTCGGCAAATTGACCAAATGTTTGCCGACGGTCAGCCGTCGGCAAAGTCCTTTTCCCGTTTTTTTTAAATAAAAAAATTTTCCCGACGGTCAGCCATCGACAAAGAAATTTTGAAAAAAAGAAATTCTTTGCCAACGGCCGGGCGACTTCAGCCATCAGCAAAGGCAGCCGTCAGTGTGACGGCGCGTGGGCTGACGTGGAGCCTTTGCCGACGGCTAACGTGGCCGTTGGCCAGGGCTGGATAAAAAGCTCGTTAAGCTGGCTCGGTGGCTCAGTACAAAAGTGCTCTGATTGGACTCATTTATCTTTTAAAATGAAAATGACTTGATTTGGAACGACTTTCAACTTCGGCTCGGCTCGTTAGGCTCGGCTCGTTAGGCTCGTCGTGAAGTTGGGTCTTAAACAATGCAGGAAATAATGATGAATAAGATTATATTAATTTCTAAAAAAGCTCGAAAAAAACTACGGTTGGTTCGATATCCAGCCCTACCGTCGGCAAAGCTTTGCCGATGGCCTGACACATGGCCGTCGACAAAGACCCCTTTGCCGATGAAATCTTTGCCGACGGGGCTTTGCCGATGACCACGTCAGATTGGCATCGTCAAAGCCTTCACCGATGGCAATCTTTTCTTTGCCGAAGGCGGCCGATCCGGTAGTGATTAAGCCCTCCGAACTACCAAGCAAGCTGTCTGAGCTCTCAAGTAAGCCATCCGAGCTGTCAATCAAGCCATCCGAGCTGCCCTGCGAGCCATCTACTCACATTGCGACACGCCCGACTATTCCACGATCATCAGTCAAGCTAAGTCACGCTTTAATATTTTTTATAAATATTCTCCAACCTTCGTGTATCTCCAATTGTTGTTTCTCCATTCAATCTCCATGATAAATACTTTTAAGAAGCTCCACTCGTTCTCCGCACGTTCTCACTCGCGTTATCCAGAAACGGCCCTGTCCTCGACTTCGCTCCTACATGTGCATGAGCCACACTCAGCGTTATGGACAGTCAGCAGCGGCTCCTTGGTGACGTTATCTCTCTTACGCGTACACGGGTGCTGACCACTTCGCACTACAGAGTTTGGGCTAGTCGGGGCCGGTGACGCGATGACGAATGAACTGGAAGAAAATTTTTCATATTTAAATTATGAACAAACTCCAAATAAACATAATGTTTGTTTACTCCGCTCTACTGCCTTCATCACCGACTTCATATGTTTTATTATTACATCATGTACTACCCGTTCTCCATATTTTTATTACCGGGGTCTGATTCAGTTGCCCAACTCATTTTTACGCTCAGGGACTGGATCCGCCAGGAAGGACAAGAGGATCATCATCTAGGTGGTCAGACCACCAGATAGACAGACTTCACCACCAGCCAACTGGTCGGACTGTTCAACACTCGCTTTTACTCAGCGCTTACTCCACCGCCGACCAGTTGGTTATGCTGCTTGGTGCTCGATTCCTCGCCAACCAGCTGGTCGGATTGTTCATCGTTTCCTTGCCAGCTAAGTCAGGGACTCCTCAACGTTCGAATTGTTCATCGCTTCATCGTCATGCTGGGGCTCGCCAGCTAAGCTAGGGACTCCTCGGCATTCAGATTGTTTATCGCTTCATCGTCACGCTGGGACTCGCCAGCTAAGTTGGGGACTCCCTAGCGTTCGGATTGTTCGTTGCTTGATCGTCATCTACGTTGAGGGCTCACCAGTAAAGCTAGGGACTCCCTCAGCATTTGGATCTTGCTACATCTGATCGGTGTGCTATCAAGTTGCTCCATGCTATTCGAGCTAGGGTGCTGATCTTGAGCAGCACGTCGGGGTCTTGATACACACATGACAGATGACGTTGGCAAGTTTTCAAGGCTTTTCTTTAACCCTGCTACAAGATTTATTCTTCATCTTCTGGCAGGCTCAGGGACTAAGTGGCTACATTTCACCTGGCGGTGAATGCAATGCTTCTTTTCTGATTTACCCTCCTTATTGACTAAGGAGTCTAAGTGGCTACACTTCGCCTAAGGTAGAGAGTTTTTAAATTTCATCTTGAGCCCCTTACATCATTCTGGCAAGCCTTACTTGGTTAAGTCCGAGGTCGACTGGTCAGTTAAACAACTTAGCAGTTGTCTTCACAGCTCGCCTGGATGGTTAAACAGCTCAGCGGTTGTCTTCACAGCTCGGCTGGATGGTCAAACAGGTCGGCAGACATTTTCACCAGCCAAGCTGGTCGGCTTTATATTCACCATTCGGTTTGTCAACTAAAGCAGGTCGGCTTCATGATAAACTGCTTGGACTTGATCAAGACGGCGTTGCCAAGCGGATACAAGATGCTAGGGGACTAGCTGTGGGAGATATGACCCCCCGGTATCCAGAGGACAAGACATGGGCCGCACCATCAGAGGTGGCCCAACCCACACGATCAAGGCGTGAGGCGCATGACACTGGTTGGCGTGCACCGCAAGGATATAAGATGTGATTTATTCGACATTGTAATAGTACTAAATAGGATATTTTCGATGTAACCCTAGCCCTCCAGAGTATATAAGGAGGGGCAGGGGTTCCCAAGTCGTCATCCCAATCTCATACACAATCAATACAAATTAACCGAGCACATGATGTAGGGTTTTACGTCATCTTGACGGCATGAACCTGTATAAAATCTTGTATCTTTTGTCTCTATTACCCTTCGGTTCCTAATCACGTGCACCTCTGTCAATCAATCTACCATTGTAGGTAGCCCCTCGGTGGACTGTTGTCGACACTTGTATTGTGGCGAGTATAAAAGTTGCCAAGCGGTGGACAAACGACGCTGGTGACCAATATGATCACCTCAAACTGATGAAGGACACGAGAACATCAAGAAGGAAATGATCGGTGCTGATGCTGCAACGAACTGGTCAGCTGTATATTAAGATAATACAAACTGTTGTTGGCTATCAACCCAGCCATATAGTAGTTGGCTATTAGAACATATTTTATTATTAATACATAATTTGTTTTTTTTCTCTTTTTTAATCTCATACATCAACTAGTTGTAAACTTATAGTCCACTTCTCTTCTCTCTTAATCATCTTATAATCCAGTTATAACTTTTTACTATACTTTAAGGTTATTTTCACTAGTACAGAAGTGACATATACTCCCGGTTGGTAACCCCTTTCACTCCCGGTTGCCCAACCGGGAGTACGTTTTCGGGAGTAAAACTTTCAGAACCGGGAGTAAAGGGGGACTTTTACTCCCGGTTGATAATACCAACCGGGAGTAAAGAGTCAGCTGGGCCTGTGGCCTTGCAGACACCTTTACTCCCGGTTGGTATTACCAACCGGGAGTAAAAGTCCTCTCTTTTTTTTCCTTTTTCTTTTTCATTTCAATTCATAATTCATTTTGATTTTAAAATAAGTTTTTGTATATAATTTTTGCCCTACGAATAATATATGCATACGCATGCGTATAGTAAAGTTTGGTTTCGAGCAATGTACGCAAGTAACCCGACTAAAAAGAAAGTATATACAAACAATTTGTGCACCATATATAATACAAGCTTGCATTGTATATTTTCATCATCATGTCTGACTTTCATCATCATATCTACTCTTTGGATCCGATAATAAGTTGTCATGACCCATTACATTCAAAATAAAGTTATCATGACCCTAATTTTTTGGAAGTCATTGTTCATCGGGGTTAAAGTAGAACTTGGCGCCGGGCTTTAAGACCTGTTCATTAAGAAATCCTGCTATCGTCTCTTGCATTGCTTTGAGATGGTGTGTTTGCAGGGTTTTCCCTTTCAAATTTTTAGTCTGCAATTTGAGTTAAAGAAATATTATTAGTATATATATCAATAATAATGATAAATCAAGAAAAAGTACTAGTATTTAGATACATACTTTTTCGTACTCTAGATTAGTTCTTTTTGAGCACAACTTCAGAAACTCGCAAACATAGTATCCACATAGATCGGTCCCCTGTGGCTGCCGCAGAATCCACTTTAGGAAAAAAACAGATTCAATATCCAATCCGGTATAGGTAAATTGATACATATAGGAAGCAACGCACAAAGTAAATATTAGCATGTGATTTGTTGCAGAGACCAAGCTAAGACATCTTATAATCTGGAATTGAGGGAGTACATCCATTCATAAGTTCCTGTGTCAAATATAATGTTTGCTATCCTATGGAATTACACAAAACCAGAATAAAGCATTAGGGCCAAACAGCCACTCTACCTCAAATAACACAAAATACCACAAATGAAAAAACTCAGCAGCTAACCAAAATAAACAAACATTGGTCCAACAAACATTATATCGCAACGAAATAAGCACCATGTTTACAATCACAAAAATTCATCATCACATACATCTTTCCCATAAAAAAAACATTGACACTGAGTTGGGTTTTGATTAGATGCATATATTCATGGAAGCACTAAAACCAGTATGATCCACCTGGAAGCAAACTAACCAAATAATAAAAAATACCCATTTCTGAACACAAGGCTATGCTGAGTTCTACAAAAAAAAATTGTGTAAATTTTTGTCACCAGGACAATGAAGCAGTAAATTATGTGTCACACCATCATTGGTTCTACATCCCTGAAAAAGCTTTGATTCCAAACATGGAAACATCTGAAGGTGTAAATCAAATACCATATTGAGAATGTGCCTAGGCATTGATCTCGACGACCAAGGGTGGTACCATCTACAATGTAGTGCAGCCAGAAGGGTATAATATCATCGAACCCATACAAAAGAGCACACAAGAGTGTCAATCTGCATCCATTGTCCCAGGCATTACAATGATTACAATGAATTCCATAATAACTATCCAACTCATACTAGGAAAAGTGGCAATGTGCTACCAACAACATGATGCCTTATCCTGAATTTCGTATTCAAGGAGATATTGAATCATCATGTGAAAATAACTTGAGCTTTGCTTTGCGAATGGTCATACAACCTAAATATTTTTGTCCTGGGATTTATAAAATGGCATCACCATATGTTGCAGAGACAGGTCAGGTATTGAAGAGAGACCTACAGTGTCAACTAATGCATGCAAAATAAGATTGGAAACCGAAATTTCAGTATGTAGGCTTCATAACACAAAGTCCTTCGACTCTATCTACTACACTAACCAAATCAGAAATCAGGAAATCCTGAAATCCACATAGAAAGCATCCTTAATGCATCACAATGTACTCACAGAGAGGAAGGGGGTAGCTGCCATGCACGCGGATGTGCCAGCGACTTGGAGGCGGCGAAGCCCCGCGACCATATCAGCATGGTTGCCTTCAGCAATGTGCTCAGCTCCGGCCCTGGACGCCGCCGTGGCGCTGTGAGAGGGAAGAGCTCGGGCGTCCAAAACCAGGACCCGGACGGGCGGACGGCGGCGCAGATCGGATCGAGAGAATTGGAGAGCAGCCAGGCGGACGGGGGAAGGAGAAGGGGCTGGTAATATACTAGAGACTTTTACTCCCGGTTCCTAAATCCACCGGGGACTAAAAGTCCTTTACTCCCGGTTTGTAATATCAACCGGGAGTAAAGGTCCAGACTTTTACTCCCGGTTCCTAAATCCACCCGGGACTAAAAGTCCTTTACTCCCGGTTTGTAATATCAACCGGGAGTAAAGGTCAGACCTAGCTATATTTTGGCGGGCAACGAAAATGTAGGCGCGAAAATTTCGATTTTTTAATATTTCATTTTATTTAATGTCTAAAGTCTAGTTATATGTGCAGTAAATTACATAGAAGTCATAAAATCTTTTAAAAAATAACTAGAGTTGCTTTGGCTTTATTGCACACATGAAAAATATGTAACATAAATATTTTATTTTTTCTGAAAATTATTTTTATTATTATATTTCTCTTCGTGCTGCGTGAGACAAAATATGGTGAATTACCGATCGAAAACACTGGAATTTTGCATCAACCACCGATGATATTTGACTCCTATGTCACAAGAGACCATTTGGAAAAGTTTGGTACCATTCCGGATCCTTTCTAGGGTGGACGCAGTTCAACGTATAATTACCTCGTGAAGTCGTGTGGAAATTCAATTAAACCGGAAAAAGTACCAAACCAATTCGGAAAAATCTCAAACTTGGCGGTTGCTTCGCATAGGGCATTTGCAAGCCTGAGAAAAAGTTTGAGACCAATACGACACTTGGACCTTATAATCCCTAAGAACCCAAGTGTATAGACATGGTTCGATGAAAAGGTTCCATATACCTTTGTGAAGCACGTGGACTCGCCTTTGTCGAAATGGCTTGAGATTTTTTTGACACTCATTTACACCCAAAATATGACCCCACACAAGATCTTAGGTTTTTCTGATCATTATTTTTATTATTATATTTTTCTTCGTGCGGCGGGAAACAAACTATGGTGGATTACAGATTGAAAACACTGGAATTCTGCAGCGACCTCGACAAATACTTGTCTCCTAGGGCATAAGAGACCATGTGGCAAAGTTTGGCACCATTCGGGCTCTTTTCTAGGGTAGACACAGTTCAACGTAGAATTACTTGGTGAAGTTGCGTGGAAATTACATTAAACCGAAAAAAGTACCAAACCAATTCGGAAAAATCTCAAACTTGGCGGTTGCTTCACATAGGGCATTTGCAAGCCTAAGAAAAAGTTTGAGACCAATACGACACTTGGACCTCATAATCCCTAAGAACCCAAGTGTATAGACATGGTTCGATGAAAAGGTTCCATATACCTTTGTGAAGCACGTGGACTCGCCTTTGTCGAAATGGCTTGAGATTTTTTTGACACTCATTTACACCCAAAATATGACCCCACACAAGATCTTAGGTTTTTCTGATCATTATTTTTATTATTATATTTTTCTTCGTGCGGCGGGAAACAAACTATGGTGGATTACAGATTGAAAACACTGGAATTCTGCAGCGACCTCGACAAATACTTGTCTCCTAGGGCATAAGAGACCATGTGGCAAAGTTTGGCACCATTCGGACTCTTTTCTAGGGTAGACACAGTTCAACGTAGAATTACTTGGTGAAGTTGCGCGGAAATTACATTAAACCGAAAAAAGTACCAAACCAATTCAGAAAAATCTCAAACTTGGCGGTTGCTTCACATAGGGCATTTGCAAGCCTAAGAAAAAGTTTGAGACCAATACGACACTTGGACCTCATAATCCTTAAGAACCCAAGTGTATAGACATGGTTCGATGAAAAGGTTCCATATACCTTTGTGAAGCACGTGGACTCCGCCTTTATCGAAATGGCTTGAGATTTTTTTTGGCACTCATTTACACCCAAAATATGACCCCACATAAGATCTTAGGTTTTTCTAATCATTATTTTTATTACTATATTTTTCTTCGTGTGGCAGGAAACAAACTATGGTGGATTATAGATTGAAAACATTGGAATTCTGCAGCGACCTCCACAAATACTTGTCTCCTAGGGCATAAGAGACCATGTGGTAAAGTTTGGCACCATTCCGGCTCTTTTATGGGGTGGACACAGTTCAACGTAGAATTACTTGGTGAAGTTACGCAGAAATTCAATTAAATCGGAAAAAGTATCAAACCAATTCAAAAAAATGTCAAACTTGGCGGTTGCTTCACATAGGGAATTTGAAAGCCTCAGAAAAAAATTCCAGATCAATACAACACTGGAATGAATGTGCGGTCACAATTATTACATAATTATTTCTCAATACACAACATTAAACAACATTAAATTAAGCAAGCACAACAGTGATCTTCTGGTCATGATCGTGTCGCAATCATGGAGTGTTCTCATCATTTAGCGCTATGCTTGGATCTTTGTTCACTTTGAAGGACACAATTCTATCTTAAGTGGAGTAAACTAATGATGACAAGTGCACATGAAACAAACGAGTTTAGAGATAGTACCACAAAAAATACTATATTATACTATATTATAGGTCTGTTTGATCACTAAATTAAACTTTAATCATGTAAAACTTTAGTTTGAGACTGTTCAAACGTAGTATGAATTAAAACGTAGATTTAAATTTTAGTCTAGCGTAACTAATTGTTAGGCACACTCTGTAGTGTATGCATCCAGACAAATATGGTATTAAACTTTTTGTCATTTACTCCTTCCATTTCAAATAAAATACATCAACTTCTATGTATATAGACAAATATTTGTCTACGTACCTAAATTTTAATTGGACCTACAGCTACTCCTTGTGATTCACAGAACTCACCAAATTTAATTTGGTGATGACTTTGCATTTTTTTTAAAAAAAAAGTTTGAACGCAACATCAAGTGTCATCTGTACTTAAGACGAGCCTCAAGTTTCTTGTCTCCAACACTTCGGTCGGAATGCAGGGCTAACAATATATAGAGAAACACTTAGTTAGCTGGTTGTGCTTAAAAACCTGGACTAAAAGTCCATTTTTACTCCCGGTTAGAGACACCAACCGGGAGTAAAGGTTGACTGCACCTTTACTCCCGGTTGGTGTCTCCAACCGGGAGTAAATGTCTACCTTTACTCCCGGTTGGAGACACCAACCGGGAGTAAAAGTCCTCGGACCACGGAGTGGCAGTTGCATGTGGGACTTTGCTCCCGGTTGGAGACATCAACCGGGAATAAAGGTCCCTTTACTCCCGGGTGCAATAAGTGCCGAGAGTAATCTAAAAAATGGTGCCGGGAGTATAAGTCAGTTCTCTACTAGTGTTTCTAAGATCATAATCTCTGCTCTGGTTGATGGACTAATCTATCTAATATAATATTATAAACCAAAATATTTTTTATAATATTATCTATCTATTCTATCCTACTAATGCACCAACATTTTCAACGCTAAGTCTACCCCCATATAATCTCTCCCGCTGAGATAGCTCTCCTCCACTCACCCTAAAATATATACATAGAAAAACAACACTATAGAAATCAACCTCCCCTTGCTCACTCAAATCTGACGATCCACATTACCTGTATCATCCTTCATCACTCATCCCCCGCACGCCCACCGCCCCCGCATGCCCTCCGCGGGCACTCGGGCAGGGATCAAATCCCACGCCGCCTGCTTTCTCGGTCTCAATTTCTCCGAACAAAAACACAAAGGCACGGCTACCGGCGCGATGAAGCCGAGAAGACGACCTCGCCGCAGCAGCAGCGGCGATGGTTTCGGAGACGGAGTATAGCAGCGGCGGCGACGGAGGTTTCGGAGAAGGAGGCCTCGACTTGCGCGTCGGCCTGCTTCACTGCAAGCTCGTCGGGGGCCGCGTCCTCTCCTTTGGCACGGGCGAGCCACGGCGGCGTCCGTCCCCGGCATGTCGGCGCACAGACAGGATCAGGTCTCCCGCAGTCCCGCTTCGCCACCGGCGTCCACGTTCGCCTCCTCAACTCCGCTCGCTCCGGAGCGCTCCTTCGTCCCGATACAAGGACGACCTGCTTGTCGTGGGGCTGCCCGTGCCCAAGGACGACGGCCTCGACACCACCGCCCGGGTCGTCGGGGACCTCGCTGCCAGGCTGCCCGATGTAGGCGCCGCCGCCAGGGTGAGTGATTGGTCTGCAGATCTCGGTTGTCTCGGATTCGTGCTTGTTATTATGCTCTGGATGTATGTGTTGTTAGTGCGATGGGGGCTTAGTTTTCACTAGACATGTGGATGTGGATTGGGACGCTTTCGGATTGGTTTGGCCACACGGCAGAGGGCACAGAGGCGGGAGCTTTGCTTTCTCGGTCAAACCGTGGCCCGTGGGTGCCTGTTTGCTGAATTAGTCGCATGAAATTTGGATTTGTGAGTGATTTGAATTTTGATTGAAATCAGCTTTGATGTACAGGTTCATGCTGTGATCTAACTGTTTGATGTACAGGTTTCAAACTACTACTTATTTGATTTGTTAAAATATTGTGAGCAGGATGTTGGTTGCTTACGTACAATCTTTATCCAGGGATCTTCCTAAGTATAGAGAGATATATGCAAAATGCTGGTGAGTGTCAGAATTTCTGCTCTCGCGGCCACCTTTGCAGATTCTTTGTCCGTTTCTGATTTCAATAGATGAACTGTTAAGATAGGGCCTTCAAGTAATTAATCTAACAATTTTTTTTGGCTTTTCCAGTCATCATAACTATAACAAGGTAGACTTTTAATCGATGATGAGTTTACTGCTCTGCATACAAGATCTGCAGTCATACTTCAATTACTGTGTGTCGAGATGAAAACCTGTAAGATGACACTCCATATACTGTGTCAAGATTGTCTTCTCATGCTTTTTGGTCATTTTCTTTGGTAGGCTACAAGCAACAGCACACAGGTTGTTATTGGACCCTCAAAGAGAATTTGAAGGTCAGTACAAACTACAAAGTAACCAGCCCCAGCGAAACTACAAAATATGTCTCTGAATATACACTACATGTATATCTTTGAATATATATCTCTTTAGGTATAGAAGTAATTTTATTAGAGCACTGGATTGCACAGTAGCAGTAGCAAACATAGTTTCAGTTTGTGGATGATGTTAACCATCTAGCAATAAAATAATATGTTCAAAATGTATCTAAAATAAATTGCACGTCCTGGTTCTTGCAAGTTCAATTTGTTTCAGTTCTGCAATCCATTTGTGAGTAAATATTAGTCTGCTACCACATGGTCATATACAATTGCGTGAGACCTAAACTATGGCAAAATGTGGTTATTTGATTGTTTTATGTGCATATCTGAAATGAAGCCGTGACGTTAGCACGGGCACTGTACTAGTAAACCAAAATGTTTCTTTATCATTGGTCACTCATAGCCATAGAGCCACCACCCCCCTGCACAGTCTCTATCTCTTTCTCTATATGACGAAATCAGAACCAAGCTCCGGCTAGGGATTGGGCTACGTCACCTCCAATTTCTCACCCGTCGGATCATGGTCGGACCATCCACCTACAGGCAAATGCGCTTGCACTTTTCTAGAGCCTTCTTCCCCAAGGCCCGGCTCGACCAAACGCTGGCTCCCGTCCTTGCGACTCACACGAACTGTCCGCCGTAGAGCCACCACCCTCCTGCACAGTCTTCACCACCGCCGGTACTTCCGTCCACTTGTCTTACCCTCCTCTTCCGCTGTTGTACCCCCATGCCTGCTCCGCCGCTGGCCTGGCGCGTGCGATCGTGCGGGCTCTGCCGCTACTGGCCAGGAGCACAGCAGAGAGTCCACGAAGACACGGAGAAGGCGTGGACTAGGCGCGCGTGGCCATCGGCACACTAGGCAGGTCTTTTAGTCCTGGGTCCCGGGTATACATAACCTGGACTAAAACCCGTCATCGGGAGAAAAAATAAATAAAATTTTAGAGGCCTCTCCTGTGGTGCGTGAGAATCGAACTCAGGACCTCTTAACTCGCGCGTAGATTCCTTACCAACTCAACTGAACACAACATGTAACAAAGTCCTTTGCGCTCTTCCTTTTGATTTGACTCATGGAGGACCTTTAGTTCCGGGTCGAAGACCTTTAGTCCCGGTTCGTAACACCAACCGGGACTAAAAGGTCACCATTTAGTCCCGGTTGGTATTACAAACCGGGACTAAAAGTTGGAGGACCTTTAGTTCCAGTTCGTAATACCAACCAGGACTAAAAGATGACTTTTAGTCCCAGTTGATGTTACGAACCAGGATTAAAAGTGGTCCGGCCGTTGGGCAGGGTACCAACCGGGACTAAAGTTGTTTTTTTTGTCTCGGACATAAATTTCACCGAGACTAATATCCATTTTAGATATCGACGAAAGGTCTGTTCTCTAGCAGGAGCATTTCTGGGCCCTCGCGCAGGCGTTGCCACCTCGCCTGGCTTGGAGACGACACTTCTCAGTGCCGCAGCTATATGCCGCAGTGGTGTCCGTGGCGCGTCCAAGGAGCCATGGTAGAGGACGTGCCCCATGTGTGCGGTGCGCGACAGAGCTTCGATGAGGGAGTACCTGGCCACCTACATCGGCGTTAAGGTTCCCCGGCAGCACCCACCACCATCTTGGACTACGGACTGGACGTTAACACGATAGGGCCCATGTGGTATTCGACGAAATGCCCATGAGGTAAACGGCACATCTTTGTCTCCAACTCTCCATGTGTATGCCATAAATAAATGCTTGTCTGGACCGTGCCTGTGATCTTTTTTGCATTGCATTACTGTTTCTAGCCAAACCTCTTTGATAGTCACTGTGATGATGCATGGTGCGTCTGTCATGAATGGTTAATCTGGGGAATGTCAACAAACTGATCCTGCTGCTTCTTACCTATTTGCTTTTCCAATCAGTTCAGGTAGCAGTGATTACACTAGCATGGGAGAGTAATCAAATATGTGATAGTCTAAAAAAAAATCAGTAAATAAGAAATTGTTGATAGGTAGACTGGCTTCACTATTTAATACAGAGAGCTAGTATGGGGTGACGATAAGCAAGTGCGACAAGCAAGTGCGAGATGATAGAGCTTTCATGGTTGCTAGCCCTTTTGGTTTGTTTGTAAAGATGACCAACCCTGAAGAATAATTGGCATGATAAAGGAGCATGGGGCTCAGCTACAGTTAAACTCATCTTTTACAACACATGAATCATAACTTGCAATTTTTACATGCCGAGGTGACAGAAGGATCAATAACATGGTTATAAGTTTTCTTTAATTGAATACCTCTGGAAATACTTGAATATGAATGAAAACAAGTTGATATTTTTCATAATTTGTTTTGTTTAGTGATTCTTTCATTTGAATGTTGCTCTGAGTGGTTATCTCCCTGGGTGGATTATCTTTTTCCTTAGTATCTACTTTTGGACTCATACAATAAATAGTTATACTTGCACTTCTCCATGACCACGAGGGTATTCAGAATTAAATGCTGACACAGCTTCTCACATTATGCAACTGCAGGTGAACTCTCATCTTACAACCATGGCCTATTTTCAACAGTTGATTGTAACCCAATTCTAAGGTTTCCTTTCCCTAATTTGTAACCTATTGCCTTCAGATGACAGTCTGAAGCAAATGCATGCTTATGTACATCATGTGAACTATGAGAAAAAAATTATGCAATCTACGGTGCATTTCCCCCTTCTTTTGTGCAATTTATTTATATGATAATACAAAAAGCAGTGTTGACAACTAGCAGAGTTTATCAATTTTTTTTTTCTAGAACACGATTTCACGTGTATTTCATTAAGAAGAGAGTACCTTATGCTTTATTGGCTGCTTTCTTTGTAAGATATATGTTTATGTTTAGTGTAATATTATTTCCCTGTTTACCTCTAAAACAGACATGCACTACAGGAAAACGCCTTTTTGCCGACTGCTTGACCCGGTCGGCAAAGGCATAAACCTAGTCGGCAAAGGCTTTGCCGACCGCAAAGCCACGTGGCAGTCGGCAAAGAGCAGTCGGCAAAGCCTGGGTCGGCAAAGGCGGATTTGCCGACTGCAACGTGGCACACAGTCGGCAAATCCTTTGCCAACTGCCACGCCAGCAGTCGGCATAGCCACGTGGCGCCGTCAACCCTGATGGCAGGCTTTGCCGACTGCTGGTTCCTCGGCAGTCGGCAAAGAATTTTTTTCAAAAATTGTTTGCCGACTGGCCGCCAGCTCGGCAGTCGGCAAAGAAAGAAAATATTTTTTTTTGGAATGTTCTTTGCCGACTGCTTTCGGAGTTGCAGTCGGCAAAGATTTGACCTCTTTGCCGACTGCCTCCCATTGCAGTCGGCAAAGACTCTGTCTTGGGTTTTTTTTGCCCAGCTTTGCCGGCAAAGCTGGATTTTTTTTTTGCTTTTGTTTTCTGTTTTCTCGCATCAAAACCCTGCAAAATCATAAATTATAATCCAATTTCACCAGAAGCACCGGTAGCACCATTTATATCACAATTTCATCACATTTGTCGCCAACATCACCACATATATCACAATAACGCACAATATCACATATATCTCACATATATGTCTCAATAACAACCACACAAGTGCATTACAACCATCACATGAAGTCCAACACGTCGAACACCACAAGTCGACGTCCATCACACGAAGTTCAACATAACAAGTCTAGGTCCATAACGAAGAAAAGAAATACATGACAACAACTTCGACAATACGGTGGATACATGATAATAGAATCGACAAGTACCTAGCTCGTCGCGCCGTCCCCGGTCTCGTCGTCCGCTCCGCCCCCAGAGCCCCCAGGGTTTGCCCACGGAAACCCCCTTGGACCAAACTGAGGCGCCTGCGCGTACTGCCACCCTCCGCGCACCGGCGGCCACGAGTACGTCGGAGGAGGGTCACGCGGAGGTGGATACGGTGGATAGGGTGCAGGTGGTGGATACGACATCATCTGATGGCCGGGACCTCCAGGAGACGGGTTCGAACCCGCCGACTGTACCTGCACAAGTTAAACGCTAAGTGATGTCATTAGTATCTGCAGCATGGACGCACAAGTTAAAGCAAGAGTCAATATACTCACCGGGGTCCCTCCAGGAGCGACAGGAGCAGGCACAGGAAAAAACTCTGGAGGAGGAGGCGGTGGAGCAAACATTGGAAGAGGAGGCGGTGTAGACGCCCCGGGCGTCTGCATGGACTGGAAGAAGCTGGCCATGTTCTGCATCTGAGTGTTGTAGTGCTGATGTAGGCTTTGCTGGTAAGCCATCTGTTGCGCCATCATCTGTGCGTGCAACGTGGCGATCCTCTCCTCCATCTTGGCCTCCATCTGGGCCTGCAATATTACATCCGCAGTGTTGATTGTATGTACAGGTGCGAAACGAGTGAACGACGAACGAAACGGCACTTACCTGTGACGCTGACTGCCGCCGGGGCGCTACGGGGATGTCGCTGGAGCTCGTGGACGTGGATCGAACCTGAGTCAGCGTAGGAACCTGGGATGGGTCGAGGGCGCTATGGGCCATGTAGTAGCGGCCGTGCTGCTTCCCTGGTCCCAACCTCTGCAGGAGGTCTGTGTCTAGGGGCTTGGCGGTGGGGTTGGTGTACACATCGGGCCCGTCCTTCGGGTTGTAGACGTTGTTTAGATCTGTCGCCTTGCCCTTGTGAGAGAGGAGGTACGCGGTGTACTCGTTGATTTCCTGCCCACCGTGCGTCTGCGTCTGTATTGAAAACACAACCATGGTTACAAGTATTGACAATTGAGCGCAAGGATTAAGACATGAACGGACGCATACCCATCTTGTCGCGAACTAGGGGAGGGGCTGATTCCCTTGGTGGTGTGACACCCCTCGCATCTGCGCGCGGCGGCCCTGACGGTCGGCGCGCCTCGCGTACGCCTCATCCGTGCGCCACATGCGCACAATCTCCGTCCAGCATTCCCTGTGGTTGTTGCACCACGACGGACACACCTGCATGACATCAAGTATTTGACATGCGAGAAGATTAGTGTAATGTTTCACTGATGGAATCTGAACGAATGTTGTCATACTTAATTACCTGCTCGTATTGCGCTTGGGTGAGGTCGACCTCCCTCGAGTTCATTCTCTGGTGGATTTGGGGCTTCTTGATGTTCTCTCCAAGCACGTTGGCATGGAAGTCGCGGATGGCCTGTATGCGCGCCTCATGGTACAGGTCCTTGAGACGATCTTTGCAGACCGCCTCCTGCACTCGCGCCTCCTGGGCCGCTTTACCCTCCTCGCACATGAAGAAGTCCTGCACACAGACACATCATGTAGCATTTCCTTTTTGCAAGAAGTCCGACGAATGCGTACTATTTAGCAATGCGGTGCAATGAAAGACTCACCCAAAACTCCCTCTTTATCTTTGCCGCGATGGTCTCGCCACCCTCCTCGACGAGGTAGAAGTGGGACCACTTGGTGGGCACCTTCATCTCGCCGTTGACGTTGACAAGGCCAGGGTAGTACTCCTTAATCAGGAGGCCCTGGATGCCATTGATATGGCGTGCTTGACCTGCTCCACTCATAATCTTCTAGGAACTGCACGAGTCATTAAGAACAATTATTAGTCTTCAGTTCAATTTTTGACATGTCATATGAACAAGTAGTGAAATCAATAATGGTTACTTACGTCTGGCCCACGGGTGTGATCATCGGGCGCTGGTGGAATTGTGGCCGCACCCTAGGAAGCTGCGTGGGCCCGCGCGAGTACACCTTGGCCACGCCTGACGAAGTCGAAGCCGTCTCGCCTGGTGTAGGCGCGTCGTCGCCGTCGTCGTCGTCATCGTCGTCGTCGTCGTCGCCGCCGCGCTCGTCGTCACCCCCTTGCGAGGACGAGAACGACAGCCTCCTGGTCGCCTGGCGACGTCCGCTGGGGGGCTATGACCCCCTACTGGACAACCCGCGCACCAACACCTCCTCCTCCTCCTCGTCGTCGTCGGCGGTCTCCTGCGGGGGGACCTGGTACGCCGAGCGTACTGCTCGATGCGGCCGCTGCCGCCGTCCGCCTGGCATTTTGCCGAGTGCCTGCAATGACAAAGAATAAAACTGTTAGCATAAATAAATGACAAGTACTTGTAAAGGAACATAATAATAACAATATAGTATTACATGGCCTCGTAATTATCTCCGCGAATGGCAATATCTTGGCCGTGGAGTCGTCATCTCTATCACTATCGTCGTCATCGCTATCAATATTGTCGAGCTCCCTTAAGTCATCACTGTCATCATCATCCTCATCGTCACCATAGTCATCATCATGTACCTCCTCCTAGACAACTCCATCGCGCTGCATCTGCCATCGCTCAAGTATTCTTAAGTCCCTGGCATCCTGCACCTCCTCACCCTCGTCCTCATCGATTTCGTTGTCTACTTCCATGCCCATGAGCGAACCAATGTCGATCTCCAAGGTACCTTCTAGCCCCTCAGGTTGATAGAACTCATCGGTGCTTGGGTCAAAGTTGTAATCGTCGTCGTTTGGGAGAGGCGCTTTGCCGCGCGGCGACACCAAATGCACAAGGCTCCACCCTGCAAGCTTCTCGTCTTTTTGGCATGCCCATGGGAGGTAATAAACTTGCGTGGCGTCTCTGTTGGCCACAATGTAGACATCGTCTCCTTTATAGCTGCAGTCCTATCGAATCTCGACTTGACCTATCGTAAGGTCTTTCCTCGTGATATCAGGATCGAACCAATGACATTTGAATACCACCGACGCTAAAGTCCCGGCACCCTTAAAGTTAAGCTCGTATATCTCTTCGACTATGCCGTAGTAGTCCTTCCCATCCGTGCTGGGCGTACGAACTCCGCAGCACATGGTTTTTAGGTTGGGTCGACTCTCCTCGTAGCTTCTCGTGCGAAAGCGATAGCCATTCACATCATAAACGGTGAATGACTTCACCCTACGGGAGAAGCCACGGCCCACCTGTTTCAATTCATCGCTCATTTCTGCATCCGTTCGGGCCTGCAAGGGTAGGAGATGAAATCGGGCACACCGTGTCGAAAAAAGAGGTTAGTTGGTTGGTACCTTTGTACAGAACCAGGAGATAAAATCAGGCACACCGTGTCTAAGAAGATTGTCTTCTTCTTGCTCGGTAGGAGCCCTATTGCCTCTCCAGTATTGACTAATAAATTCCCTGAAATAAGGAAGAAACTAGAGGGTCAGACCATGATAGATGGAGGATAGTGACAGCGTAGGTAACAAGCTCATTGAGAACTTACTTCTGATAAGGAATCACTTCATCAAGGTTGATCAACAATGTGAACATGATAGTCTGCCACTCCTGATGGTTCAACTGCTGGTTGGTACCTGCGCTTCCACTCCCGAGATCCCCTTGGAAAAGGCTGAGTATCGATGAGTTCTCGTCAGCGTTGTAACGAGGGGTTGGATTGTGCATGCTGGGAAGCTTCTCAGTATAGTACGCCTGTGTGAAGGTCGACACCTCCTCTAGAACGGAGGCCTCTCCCACGGAAGCCTCAATCTTGGCTTTATTTCTACAATTTTTCCGAACAAGCTTTAGACACCTCTCGATTGGATAGCACCAACGGGCCTGCACGGGACCCCCAACCGTGCCTCGCGTGGTAGGTGCAAGATCAGATGCTGCATGGACAAAAAGAAACCGGGTGGAAATATCATCTCCAACTTGCAGAGCAACAGAGGTGTAGCCTTCTCTAGTTCAACACAAACATCCCGAGACAACTCCTTGGCACAAAGCTGGCGGAAGAAGAAGCTCAACTCTGCTAGGACGCGCCACACATGCTCCTTCCAAACTAGCCTTGATGTTGTCCTTCGACTTTTTGCCAACGTCCATGAGTGTTGCCCAGAGTGCCTCGACCACATTCTTTTCTGTGTGCATTACATCGATGTTGTGTGGAAGAAGAAGGTCCTTGAAGTAGGGGAGCCTAGTCAAGCCCGATATATGAGTCCACATCTGGTCCCGAGCATATCCCTTAAACCCACCTGTTTCCTTAGGTTCGAGAGCCTGTATGTCGGCAAGGACGGCGGCAGGGCTCTTAACCTGCGGAATGGGGCCGGTGACTTGAACGCCTTTCGTGAAGTGCTTTACATCTGGCCTGAATTCATGGTTCTCAGGCAGGAATTGGCGATGCTTGTCGAAAGAAGAAAACTTGCCGCCCTTGGCCAGCCAGGTGAACATCACATCTGCCTTGCATGTCGGGCAAGGGAACTTCCCGTGAACACACCACCCGCTGAATAAGCCATACGCCAGGAAGTCATGCATTAAATACTGGTACCACACATGCATTCTGAAATTCCTCTTCGTAGCCCGGTCGTACGTGAGTACCCCCTCTTCCCAAGAAAGTTCCAATTCATCCCACACCGGCTGTATGAACACACCCATATTGTCGCCCGGGTGTCCAGGTATTATCAGCGTCAAGAGCACGTTCTTAGGTTCAAACATGACGCCAGGGGGGAGATTGAGGGGGATCACAAACACGGGCCAGCAAGTGTACGGGGTCGCCATCATTCCAAACGGGTTGAACCCATTTGTTGCCAGCACTACGCGTACATTCCGAGCCTCCATAGCCTTGACAGGATTCATGTTATCGAAGTGCTTCCATGCATCACCGTCCGCCGGGTGTACCATCTTGTCAGGATGGTATCTTTTGCCATTCTTGTGCCACGTCATCTGTTTCACGGACTCCTCCGTCATATACAGCTGTTGCAGCCTCGGTAGGAAAGGAAGGTGCCGTACGACCTTCTCGGGGACCTTAGACTGTTTCATGCTGCCATCAGAGCCTTCTACCAACACGAACCTAGAGGCATCGCACTTCGGACAGGTTTTTGCTTCCTCGAGGTCTCCCCTGTACAGGACGCACCCCTTCGGACAAGCATGGATCCCCTCATACGGCATCTTAAGTGCACGAAGGAGCTTCTGTGTAGCGTAGGTGTTCGTTGGCAGGACATGATCTACCGGAAGCAGTCCCCCAACAATGCTCAACACGAGATCGAAGCCGTCTCGACTAATGCCCAGCTGCGACTTCAACCCTATCAGGCGTGAGATGGCATCCAGTTGCGTAAGCTTTGTCTTCTCGTGAAGGGGCTTCTGTGCCGACTCCATCATGTCGTAGAAGGCCTTCGCGGTTTCCTCCGGATCTTCCTCCACATCCATTCCTTTGCCAAAACCGTGCTTCGTGGAAGTCTGCCATCATGTCTGCCATCCCGGCATCGCCATCATACTCCTCGAGGACGGGTCGCACCACCTCGTCCCTAATAGGATGGTATTCACCATGGTGGCGCCAACGGGTATAGTTTGGAACGAACCCGTGCTTGAACAGATCTCTCAACACCTGAGCCTTTACTTTCTTCTTCTTGTTCCTGCACTCGCTGCAGGGACACGGCATCCGAATCGACCCTTTAGCAGCTGGGCCAAATGCATGCTCCAGGAACTCAGTCGTCCCCCTGATCCATTCGTGGCTCTTACTTGCGAAGCCCGAGTACATCCACTCACGGTCACCCATGCTCTGTCATGCGGCAATGTTAACATGTGATAAAACCAGCAAGTGCATCTACAACGCGCTCCTACCATCTAATAGGTGAAGGATAGGTCCTAATCCCACCCGAGCATGCGCAGACGAGGTTAGCTTCCATGCTCCGCTCCCGTCCGAGACGGAATTTCGGCAGCACCTCCCCGCTGTTCTCCTGATACACGTCCCGCACGGGGAGAGTGTGTATCCAGAGAACAACGGGAAGGTCCTGCCGAAACTCCGACTCGGACGGGAGCGGAACATGGGAGCTAACCTCGTCTGCGCATCCTCGGGCTGTCCAAATAACGTTGACAATCCGAAACGGATACGGTTATACATATGCGAAGAACGCATACTTCCAACCGTATCCGTTTTGGACGGGAGACGCCTAACTGGGTAACGCGACCTACGACTACATGTGGCGGAAAGAGGGGTCATACCGCAGGTGCCGGTGAAGAAAGCCTAGCGGGGCAGTGCCGAGTCGTGCTCCTCCGGCTAGCCTCCAATGAGAGCCCTCCTAAAAAAGAAAAACAATTAGTGAGAACGAAAAATTTCGGCAGCACCTCCCCTGTACGGCAAGGTTACCAAACCTGCAAGAAAAGACGACACGATGGCCGACAAACACATATACATGTCAGGCACGATGGCCGACAACCACAAATGTATTTCCAATCCATGCAGAAGAATATAAGCAGGTATTAACAAAGTAAACTACTACTACTAGTAGTACTACTACCTCGTCGTCACTGACGGCGTCACCGGCGCGTGGAGCAGAGGCGCGCGCGAGGACGGCGAGGCGAGGACGGCGCGGTGAGGCGAGTACGGCGACGCAGGGCCAGCGGACGGCGGACGGAGCAGGGCACGCTGGATCGGGAAGGGGCAGCGACGACGCCGGGGCGGGTCGGGGCGAGGCCGCGGTCGCTGCGGGGCCGACGCCGGAGCTGCACGCGGCGGCGCGCCTGGCCGGGGCCGGATCGGGGCGAGGCAGCGTCGGTGAGGGGCCTGGGCGGGGCGGCCGGCACCGGGAGGGCCCAGCGCGGGGGGCCAGCGCGGGGGGACGTGCCGCGGGGGTGGCCCAGCGTGGGGGGGAGCGCGGGGGAGGGGGGGCGCCGTCGGGGAAGGTCGCGCCGCCAGGGAGGGACCAGCGTGGGGGGGCGCCGCCGGGGAGGGCCGCGCCGCGCGGGGGAGGGCGCCGCGTCGCCTGGGAGGGGGCGCGCGGGCGCCGGGGAGGGCGCGCGCGGCCGCCGGGGAGGGAGAGAGGGAGGGGAGGGGCGCGGGGGAGGGGGAGGGCACGGGGGGGGATGCGCCGGTGGCCTAGCGCGCGCGGCCACCGGGGAGGGGGCGTGCGGCCGCCGGGGAGGGGGCGCGCGGCCGCCAGGGAGGGCGTGCGCGGCCGGGGGAGGAGGAGGAGGGGATCCGCCGGCGCGGGAGAGAGGGAGGGGAGGGGCGCGGGGGAGGGGGAGGGCGCGGGGGGATGCGTCGGCGGCCTGGCGCGCGCGGCCACCGGGGAGGGGGCGCGCGGCCACCGAGGACGGCGCGCGCAGCCGGGGGAGGAGGAGGAGGGGATCCGCCGGCGTGGGAGAGAGGGAGGGGAGGGGCGCGGGGGAGGGGGAGGGCGCGGGGGGGATGCGCCGGCGGCCTGGGTGGCGGCGGCGGGCGAGCGGGATTTTGGGGAGGGGGAGGGCCGGCCGAGCGGATAAGGCGATGTTTTTCTTTTTTTTTTTTATTTTTTTCCCTTTGCCGACTGCTAGCATGTGACGTAGTCGGCAAAGGTCTATTATTTTTTTTCAAAAAATTATTTTTTAATTTTTTTTAAAAATACTTTGCTGACTGCTCTGCTCCCTAGCAGTCGGCAAAGGATATTTTTGATTTTTTTCTCAGAAATTCTTTGCCGACTGCCATACTCCCTGGCAGTCGGCAAAGGCTCTTTGCCAACTGCCACTGATGGCGGTCGGCAAAGAATTTTTATTTTTTTCGATTTTCGATCCCAGTTTTTTTGTGTTGCCTTGCTACAGTAAGTACATGATATATTCCAAGTTTGGGGTCATTTTGATTTATTTTGCTATATTCCATTGATTTTTTCTGTTTCTTTGATTTTTCCGGCAGCTCCAGATTTGAACTGCAGGTACATGAAATAATGGAATCCGGCGATTCAGAAAATGATATTCATGATGTTTGGAGCATGTTGAGGCCGTGTGCGGGGCCTCGTGTGAAATTTCGACCGTGTTGGTGTCGGAACACGCCGAGCCACGCGCGTGAAAAGTGTTTTAAAATTTTATAAAATCGAAACGGAGTTCGAAAATGACAAAACTTGACGACATGTCTTGTCATCGCATGCGGAGGCTGTGGTAAAAATTTGAGAAAGTTTCGAGCAAGTGGCGACGTCGGGTGGCTAAAACCTTATCACATGTGGAGATGTCCAGGTTTTAGCCACCCGACGTCGCCACTTGCTCGAAACTTTCTCAAATTTTTACCACAGCCTCCGCATGCGATGACAAGACACGTCGTCAAGTTTTGTCATTTTCGGACTCCGTTTCGATTTTATAAAATTTTAAAAGACTTTTCACGCGCGTGGCTCGGCGTGTTACGACACCAACACGGTCGAAATTTCACGCGAGGCCCCGCACACGGCCTCAACATGCTCCAAACATCATGAATATCATTTTCTGAATCGCCGGATTTCATTATTTCATGTACCTGCAGTTCAAATCTGGAGCTGCCGGAAAAAATCAAAGAAACAGAAAAAATCTACGGAATATAGCAAAATAAATCAAAATGATCCCAAACTTGGAATATATCATGTACTTACTGTAGCAAGGCAACACAAAAAAACTGGGATAAAAAATCGAAAAAAATAAAAATTCTTTGTCGACTGCCAGGGAGGATGGCAGTTGGCAAAGCCTGTGCCTTTGCCGACTGCTGACGGAGTGGCAGTCGGCAAAGGTGACGGTGTGGATGGCGTCAACCATGGCCTGCCTTTGCCGACTGCAATTCTTTGCCAACTGCCTGGCAGTCGGCAAAGCCAGGCAGTCGGCAAATCCTGTTTTGCCGACTGCAGGAAATTCTAGTTGGCAAAGGGACCTCTTTGCCGAGTGTCGAGAAAAAACAGTTGGCAAAGAAAATTGCAGTCGGCAAAGAGCCAGTTTCCTGTAGTGATGTTCGTAAAGACTTTATTCCAACATGATTACGAGTTTAGTTAATGCATATGCTAGAAAAAGGCAGTGAGCGTGATAGAAAAAGCAGTGAGGGGATGCTAGAAAAAGCAGTGAGCAGAACGAGTCTGAGGCTGACGGTCCATATTAATCATTTTTCATAAATCATGCTTACATTATTATATATAGAGAAATCATCATGTAAATAACATCCATGTACAATCACGTACTCCTATGTGGTTTCTATATCAAGCGTCAAGGAACTGCACTCCATGCACTTCCATGCACTATATCTATATGCTGATATCAACATTGTACGCATGATGTATATTCAAGTATCTTAGTATGGTAATTTGTAACATCTTAGTTCTAAGCTTTCCTACAGACTTCCACATACAAATATTGATGCATGTAAAGGTTGTACCCCCAACAAACCTTGATCTTATCGATACAATTAGGAAAATACAACAAATTCAACATGTTGATTGTCGTGGTGCAAGATTATTTGTACCATGGTAAGAACTAAGAACTAATAAGATAGCCTAGGGCCTATAAGTTTTTTTAATAAAATGTATTCAAATAAAAGATACCATGAGCAGTTGAGTTTCAGCTTAACATAAGGGTAGAAAATGCAACTAAATTAAAAATTTGAAAGGTAAACTATAGGTTCATGATGTCGCAGAAATGGATGCAACAAGAGCTTATATAACTTAAGCTTACGTTTTAAGTAAATCCATATCTCGCTAGAAAATGAATAAAACCTAGAAATTTATCTTCTAACTATTTGTAGCTAATGGAGCCTCCACATAACTTCTCACATGACTCACTAGAAAAAGGATATATCCTAGAAATCTCACAAAAAGCTTAAACATCCGGTTATCAATCGGCATACTAATCACCATTGATAATAGTAATGGTTGGATCTATTTTCTAAATAATTACCCTCATCTACGATTTTGTAAAAATAACATAAAGTATTCCATGAATCTATATTCAAATTACCCACCTATGCAATTAAGAAACATGATAAAAGTAAACTTAAATTTACATCGAATTACCTACCTACTATTATGATAGATAATTTACATAACCCCAAAAATTTGCATCTTACCACTTCAGTCATTGCATAAAAAATAAAATATCCTCTCAAAGCTATATCTAAATTAGCGGCACCTTCTACGAAAAAATGTTTAAAAATATTTAAAGCATATATGTGTCTTTAGATTACCAACTTTGATTAATGTCAATATATTAAATTTATATTAAGGTAAACGTAGATATTGTGTCATCATGCAGATCAAGTACAAATACATGCAAAAGTGATAAGTATATATGTTATGTTATATCATTCATGAAAGATATATTCTTAATGGCTCATATATTAATGATTTTAACAAATTATTTAAAATTATATTAATAAAAATGGCATACAATATATATAAATTGTTATATATATATGTATATATATATGTATATATATATATATATATATATGTATATATATATATGTATATATATGCATTAACTTAAATGTTTGACATTCGCATATTGATACTACAACTATTACTGCACATATAATTAACTCTTGAGAAGCGACAGAGGTTAGTGCAGACCACATGTGCTATATCTTACTGGCCTTTAGATCCCTTTGGAGTTAATAGTCATTATAAAGATTAAATATTGATATCCACTTGAGTTTAACTCTACTGCTAATCAGCAATGTGGTGTGTAGACTAGAAATGACTGTTTATGCCATCTTAGTACTTAAACGGGCAGTCTATGAACCTAAACCCTATTTTGAAGGACAAAATGAGAGTTAACAAAAGATATAACAAGAACAAAAGTTTCAGCTTAACCTGAGGATAAAAAAATATTCCGTAGCAGTTAATAAGATTGAAATTTAGAAGTTAAAATTTAGATTGATGACATCATAAGATATATGTTGCAACAAGAGCCACCACCATTTAAGATAAGTTTCCAATTAATGCATGTTGAAGAGATACACATAGGTGACATGCAAAGGAAGAAACTATTGATATAGATGAAAAAATATTAGTAATAGATAGTTCTCCATAATTGGGTATGAACTACACAGTATCTATTATGCCTATTATGTTAGTTTATTAGTTGAAGAATCAACCAATATGATTCTAACCTGTGCGATAGCATGGGTTGTTAGACTGGTTATACTAATTGGAAGTTCTAAACATTGTAATTTAATTCCAAAGCGTCACCAAGATTAGACCCTGTTACTAACAATATAATTCTGATTTCATTTTCAAGGCCCCAGCGCCAATGAAACATTATTACGAGAATAGAAAACAATACAAGGGACAGTGATGGTCACACACTCACACCACAATGACGCTTGAAAAAGGAACTCCTAACATTTTCCCTACACGCGCAGGTGCCCTGATAGCAACATGGGAATTGTGGAAGCTTCGAAATGATAAAGTTTTTCAGCGAAGAAATCCAAGTCTTAGCTTATGGTTGTCTAATTTTAAAAGCTAATGTTTACTGCAGTCAGTTAGATTAAAGGAGGACCTTAGGTCAGCCTTCTGTGTTTGGCTAGACGCCTTTAGTTAAAACTCTTTGTAAGTATGTGTAATTTTTCCCAAATTTAATATAAAAAGGTTGGTACTGTGGGGATCTCCCCTACAGTCTTTTTTTGGTCAAAAATTTTCAAAGTTAAAGAAATACCTTATGCTTTATTGGCTACTTTCTCTGCAGGATATATGTTTACGTTTAGTGTAATATTATTTCCCTGTTTGCCTCTAAAACAGACATGTTCGTAAAGACTTTATTCCAACCTGAATACGGGTTTAGTTAATGCATATGATAGAAAAAGGCAGTGAGCGTGATAGAAAAGGCAGTGAGGGGTTGCTAGAAAAAGCAGTGAGCAGAACGAGTTTGAGGCTGACGGTCCATATTAATCATTTTTCATAAATCATGCTTACATTATTATATATAGAGAAATCATCATGTAAATAACATCCATGTACAATCACGTACTCCTATGTGGTTTCTATATCAAGCGTCAAGGAACTGCATTCCATGCACTTCCATGCACTATATCTATATGCTGATGTCAACATTGTACGCATGATGTATATTCAAGTATATTAGTATGGTAATTTGTAACATCTTAGTTCTAAGCTTTCCTACAGACATTCACATACAAATATTGATGCATGTAAAGGTTGTACCCCCAACAAACCTTGATCTTATCGATACAATTAGGAAAATACAAATGGGCTTAATAAGGCTGATAAAATGTCAACAGCCTAATTCAAGTGTGATATATAATACAAAATACAAAGGGCTGGTGTGCTCCATAAAGGGTGCGGCAAAGCCACGCCGGTGTTTCTAGTGAAACATTATTACGGAATAAAAAACAAAAGGGACAGTGATGGGTGTTTCTAGTGAAACATTATTACGGGAATAGAAAACAAAAGGGACAGTGATGGGTGTTTCTAGTGAAACATTATTACGGGAGTAGAAAACAAAAGGGACAGCGATGGTCACACACTCACACCACAATGACGCTTGAAAAAGGAACTCCTAACATACTTCTCCCTAGCTACACGCGCAGGTGCATGTCGATCTTGATCACGGCGTTCTTGGTGGTGGAATTGAAGTAGTGCGTCGTGAGCAGAGCGTAACCGGTGGCTCCACGGAAACTGCCGGCTCCGCCAATGACCGCCAGCTCCCTGACCTCGTCAAAGAAGGCGTCCTTTCCATTGACGACGAGGTAGCTGCCGTTGTGCTTCCCCGCCGTGAACACAAAGTTGAGGGAGAATATCACCGCCAGCTCCTTTTGATCCGCGAAGGGGTAGGACCCCTGCGCGCGCCCCACTGCCGGCGACGCCGCGTCGGGACCCTCCGTCAGTGGGTCGTCGATCACGTGTATGTCGCCGAAGTAGGTGTTGGGGTCTCCCGGCAGCGGCGTCGTGCCCCTCGCCACACGCACCCCCGTTGCCGGGCTCTCTGCTGTTGCCGTCACGATGTCGTGCATGTAGAACTGGAGGTGCGTGGTGGCGGCGGCGGCGGCGGCGGCGGCCAGCGCCATGGAGATAAGTATCAGTTGGAGCTGCACGGTACTAAGCTTGCTTTTGGCCATGGTGTGATAAGGGAGAGAAGGACAGAGGGGCTTCTACTTGAACCGTGGAACGCAGCATGTGCTTATATAATTCGTCGATCAACAACCGTGGGATAGACTTTTAGGTTTCCCGATTTGAGGGTTTTAGTTTTCGATTTGACCAAGAAGGCTGTAACAATACAATACAATACAAGTATGAGCTTAGCGAAACATGAATAACAAGCCCGAAAGCCCATAGAAATATGATACGCACAAACAAATGGCAGGAGCAAATATTTATTAAACTGTTTCTGGACCCAGAATTTGATAATATAAGCGTCAACATTGAGTCTCATTCTTCCATTGGTTCCAAACAAGTTTGGTCGTTAGTTCCAATAAGAACATGCCGATCGAGTCTTCTGTTGGTAGGGACTGTGATTCTTGGGTCCAGATCTGGTGTACTTCTATGATCGCGATGGAGGGGGTGCATGCCGGCGGACGCGAGGAAGATGAAGTATAGGGATCTAGTGGTGTGCTTTAATGTAATTTTATTTTATGTTGAGGTCTCAGCTGTAAAAGAGGTTTTAATTTAATGAAATTCAGTCCCTTTTAAAAAAAAGGGACAGTATTACGGAGCAAGTAGTGCGACGGGAATGGATTGCCAAATAAACCGTTCTGGGTGAGCAGCAGCGCCAACGCGTTGAATACCACGGCCAGCTAGGAATCTCCCTCCTGACCTATGTGTTCCAACAAGGCCGTCACTACTGGAATCTGCTGCTTTGCCGAGTGCCTAGAACACTCGGCAAAGCCCCAAAAACACTCGGCAAAGGCTTTTACCGAGTGTAACACTCGGTAAAGAGCACTCGGTAAAAATTCTATTGGCAAAGAGCTGTTTGCCGAGTGCCATTTATCAGGCACTCGGCAAAGATCAAAACCAAAAAATCATGAAAAAATAGCAAAATTTTTTTATGAGGAGAGGCCCCCAACCTAGGCCACACACGGCTGCTACACCCAGTTGAGCAGCCAAAACATTTTTTTTCCAAACTATGCGCCCATCAAGATTCGAACCACGGACCTCACGCATGGGTATGCACGCGAGCACCTCTACCACTGCGTCTCTCTTTCATTTGTGTCTATTAGCCGTTTTTATTCCCCATATATTGTACTAAAACGACTGTAAATTGCTTGTTTGAGGCTATAAACGAATTCAAATCAAAAAGTTGTCAACTACAAAGTTTCATAACTTTTTGAGATCTACAACTTTTATTTATGAAGTTTTTCCATCTGAGGTTGTTTAAAAAAAATTGAATTTCAAATTTGAAAATTCAAACGTACTTTTGCATTACAAAATGATTTCAAATAAAAACTTGTCAACTACAAAGTTTCATAACTTCTCGAGATCTACAACTTTCATTTTGGGTGTTTTTCCATCCGAGGTCATTTGAAAAATTTGAATTTTAAAATTTTAAAATTCAAACGTAGTTTTGCATGACAAGATGAACTCAAATGAAAAAATTGTCAACTACAAAGTTTCATATCTTTTTGAGATCCACAACTTTTATTTAGGTTGTTTTTCCATTCGAGGTCTTTTGAAAAATTCAAATTTTAAATTTTAAAATTTAGATGCAGTTTTGTATGGCAAGATGATTTCAAATGAAAAAGTTTTTAACTACAAAGTTTCATAACTTTTCAGGATCTACAAAGTTTATTTTGGTTGTTTGATCATTTGTGTATCCGACATGGTGGTTCTGACATTGTTTACAAATCGTATATATCTCTCTTGTAGTTTCATAAACTACAAAAGAGAGATCTAAACTTTATGAACAAATTTACTTTCATTTTCTCGTATGAAGAAATGACCTAAATAAAAATTTTTCATCTTGATGAGTTCTACAACTTTCTAGTTGAAAACTTTTTTATTTGAGTTAATTTACTACTTCAAATTTTAATTTGAAATTTGTCTTTGCCGAGTGCATAAAAAAGCACTCGGCAAATACATTCTTTGCCGAGTATGAAGAAAAAACACTCGGCAAAGAAGGCTCTTTGCCGAGTGTTTTTTATTTAGCACTCGCCGAGTGTTTTTTATTTAGCACTCGGCAAAGAGCTTCTTTGCCGAGTGAAAAAAAAACACTCGGCAAACCATTTAACACCCAGCAAAGTTCCATTTTGTGGTAGTGCGTCACCTGCATCTGCCTTCTTTCCAACGTTCGCTTGATAATCGCTCCTTACAGAGGTTCCAGGAAGCAGAACGAGGTAGTCAAACGACCTGGACATGCCTGGCGGAACCAAAATTCGTGCTCGGAGCCACCAGTGTCGCAGGCGTGCGTGGAAACCGGAGGCAAATGAAAGGCTAAAGTCTAGGCGTGCGTGGAAACCGGAGCAAGTCAAATGCCATCATATATTTTTTTGTCGTCGATGGTCGACATGAATTGCAGTGTGCAACCGAGACGGTTGTATCTGGGACCACGTAAATTATCCTTGTACTATATAAACTCATCCAAAATATTTCGATAGATCAAGAAACTACTTGTACCGCGTTGAGGAGGGAAAGCATCGTTTCTACCGTGGCCCCTCCACGCCGCCCACCAAAATGTCGTTGCACGTTTCCTGCTGACGGAACCCCGCGCATGCCCGTAAAGAGCTAAGTCAATAATATTTAGCCAAGTTATAAGAGATAAGCTATATAATAAGGAGGCAGCTAATGCACGCACGTGCATGCTATAAGCATACAGCACGCACACTCCATTTATGGCAAGTGTTCTCAAGTATTTAATAATTATTCCTGTTTTAGTAAGTTTGCTTTTCTACTCATTTTTTCCTGTCTGTAGCGCTTTTCTGCTTCCTACAACAGGCTCGCTGCTCCTAGATTTGTCATGCGTCATTTAGCCCACATCTAAAAATATTATAAACTGATATGTTCACCCAAGCAAGCCAAAATCAAAATTATTCATCACATGTCAATGTAGATATCTTGAGATGTTTTGTCTAGCATCTCAGACATCTTAGAACGGACAGGCAAAAAATAGATATTATGAAGCATTTTAGAACACAATGATAAGCAGGAAAATATACATCAACAGACAACTTATATAACGTGAAGTGACAAGTAGGAAAACAAAATATCATCGGCCCTAGAGACTATGCATCATATGTTGGTAACATATATACATTCTATTGCACCAGCATCTGCGCCTGCACGTCAATATTGAGCAACTCATCGAGTTGAAGTCGCCGCCGAACTTCGGATCAGCGCGTGACTGCTGCACACCATGCTCCTCCTCGTCTCCGGACATCATCACATGATTCACGCCTTGGGGGACAACAGCGTGACCATAGCAAGGCATCGGCAGGGTAAGCATTGGTGAACTCTTTCATGTTGAGCAACTCCCCGATGTTGAACTTGCCACCGTCGACGTGCTCCGCCTCCAACTCAATGCGTGACAATTTAATATCATCATTGAACTCTTTCATATGACAATTAATTAATCTAGACCAAAAGATTAAAAGCTAGCTAAAACAGAATTAAGCAATTATCATTAGTTAAGCAATTTAATATCATTATTAGTTTAATATCACTAGTTAAGCAATTTAATATCACTAGTTAAGCAATTTAATATCACTAGTTAAGCAATTTAATATTAATAGTTATGCAATTTAATATCTTTAGTCATGCAAGTTATTAGTAATCTTGTAGCAATTTTGTTTCTCCACCTATCTCTAGGAATCCCTGGTTGATGCTGCCATGAATGGGTTGCAGCATTTCAAATGCAACAACAGGATAGTTACACAGAAGGAAATAAAACAAGTGTTTTTACCCAAGTTTGCAATGAGTGCTAGAAATTTTTCTAGGGTGAAAGTGTGAATCAAAGATGTGCCTGAAAATTTTGCGTGCAGACTGCAGACAAGCTGGGAAATTGAATGCCATGAGTTGAATTCATGAAAGGAACATACCTGAACCATTTAGACTTTATGTATAGCCTCTCTTACTGATCTTGCAGAAGCAAAATTCGGAATCAACATTGCTGATGTTTCGCTGGGACCAGCTCCTTTGACAAAGGCACAACCAAAAAGATATCATAACATGGAAGCCAGCTAAAAAAGTTTTGTGCACAACCAAAGAAGCTTTTATCATTCTCAACAATCAGGTGCAGGTACGTCTAACTTATCAAGGATGTAGAGGTGCATCAAATTAATGAACCAATATGCCCTAAATGCATATCTGCAAGGAGGGGGAATGGTAAATTCACTTTTTAGTCTTCTCGACACTAGTCACCATGGTAATTAGAACTGAAAGCACATAATTAGAACATAATTAGAACTGGAACTTGCTAACTGAAAGCACGTAATCAGAACTGAAAAGCAGGGACACCAATCCTACAAAGCAAGCTGAAAGCAAAAACTGAAACAAATAGCAATAGGTACCAATAAGTGAAACTTGCTAAGAGGCACCACTAGCAGAACCAAAAACAACAAAGTTCACAGAAAAATAGAAACTAACCATGCTTGCTTGATAACTTGATTACACTATAATTGAAGATTATACTGTACAAGAATGATGGAAAATTCAGAGATTAACTGAAAACACTACTTCCTGTATGTTAAATATCGAAAAATTCAATTAGAGTTCATTTAGAGTTGCCTGCAGATGAATCAATTGGGATGAAGACAGTAAATAAGGTCGGAGGTCAGTGTCCAGCTCTTCCAAGACCAACAGGATGAGGATATGACCATGTACCATGGACGGGAGTAGCGGGAGAAACATTTCGACGATGGTAGAGGGACACCATATGCAAAAAAAATTGGATGCCGGAGCAGAGCGGCATGTTCTGGACTGGAATTAGAGACTTGAGCCTCGACTGCTCACTGCAGGAGCAGAGTAGTAGATAGCAGATTAGCAAAAAGGCCAAAAGCAAAGCAGGGCAGCACCTGGCGCCCACCGCACCCATAGAAACACAAACAAATAAAGAACTGTGTGATTTAGAACAGAGTACATACATAAAAAACATGATTATATGCAAAAAAAATGCTACCTTGTTTTTTGCTTTGTTGAATGAATATATTTGCCCAATTAAGGTGAAAAAACTACCTAGGATCTTACATTAATCTGCCTAAAAGAAATGAAGGCTGGTAGCTCAGATGCGGCGGTGAGGTGAAATGCATGCTATGATGGCAAATTCCTCTAGGACTGCAGTGATAGTATACTTGCAATCACGTTTGTTCATCGTGATTTAGAGTTCAAACTGAGCAGTTTCAGTTTTTTAGTGACCAAAGTGTTACTTAACATGTGTCACCAGCTCCAAAACAACCAACAGGTAATACAGTACGTAAGCTTTAAAAAAATTAGAATGTTCTGGGATAGTTCTGCTGAAATTCAGTTCAATCTAAGCGCGACAATACGTGATGATCTCACAGTGTCGAGACTGATCATTCAGCCACCACCACACGCGGGCATGGAACAAAATTAAAGAGATGGTTTTGCATTAGACATGACCGATGCAGTGCCAAGTGAGCAGAACGTGAGGTACTGAATAAAAAACTGCGTAAGTTGGTGGCCTTTTTTACCTAATTGAGTACAATATTATTGCCTAACTGGTGTAACTAAGTTGGCTCCTGTCACACACTTATACTTTTTTGCATGCAGGTCTCAAATATGGATCTTAATGAGCTTGCATCGCGGATATAACAACGAGCAGTGTTGCATCATTGTGCCCAGCATACTCATTGATCTAAAAGTAAGAAAATAAAGAACTAGAAGTAACCTCCATATATAAATGTGTAAGGATAATTCAAAAGCTATCAAATAAAATGAAACAAGCTACAGAGAAAAAGAAAGCTATGTTCTAGTGGTCCCAAGATAAAAATTATAGCTCGTCTTTCATGATTCGATGCTCTGATTAAAGTTTATTGTGGATATTACTGCACAACCAGTTAATCAGCACTATACCTAATCTCTAAGCATCGTAGTATAGCCAAAAAAAATAGTTTAGATATAATTCAAATACCTACCATGGAATCATCAAGAGCTCCCTGATCTATCCCAGGTAAAATCAATCAGCTTTAATGAGCGAGCCGAAGAAAAAACAAGAAAAGTATTGTGAGGATTTCATAAAGCAGCGCAACAAAAATGAAAAAGGCAAACTAACAAAAGAAGATTTAGTACCGGAATTGTGTGTGGGGTTCACCAATGTTAGACATCATTACATCAAAGACATAGAAAAATGTTCTCGCAAATAGTTATACTGCTCCACAGTGCAATGCGCAAACACACAACATAAGTGTCACAAACTCACAAGCATATGTCCCAGCCCAATTGTTATTTTCATCATTATTCCGTGGCTACAAGAGCAATTTAATATCACTAGTTAAACAATTTAATATCACTAGTTAACCAAATTTAATCTTTAGTTAGGCAAGTTATTAGTAATCTGGTAGCAATTATGTAAGGGAGAAAGAGTGGTCTGCAAGGAGGAAAGAGTGGTCTTCATCTATTGCCTCTTATCCCACTCTATCCTACTATAATGGAGTGTTTTTCTTCAGTAAATTCTAGCTGATATATCCTACTATAATAGTCAAAAGTCAGCTCTTGCTTCCACGGATCTGATAAGAGATTATAACAAAATAATAAGGCGTTAAACAACCAAGCAAATGTTGTTATAATTAAATAATAGAACTACAGTACAATCTCTGTAGTCTTTCTCTAGAGGTGCATAAAAGCACCTGTAGACTGTGATATTCTGATAAGCTAGGCACCTGTAATTCCCAAAAGGAGTATATACGAAACAGGTTAATTCACTTATCACATTAACAACAAAAAAACCTTCAGTATCTGTGTCCTCTAGACCTCTAGACATATCTAAGAAAACTATCTAAAGCAGCACAGAGTCGTGTATATCATAGACTGACCACATAAGAAACACAAACAAAAGCTACCATTGCTGCATACCAACAAACTGAAGGTTATTCAATTTAGATGTGCTTTGGAACGCATCTGATTTGGAGGTGCTACTCTACTGCACCAGATTTGTATGAAACTTCAGAGATGAATCGGCTGCTTCTACTCATGCTAGACTCAACATTTAGTTAGATTTTACCATTTTTCTCTAGCAAATTGATGTTAGTCAGAGTAACCAGTGCTACACATGCAGAAATGGACATTTCAATTAGCATGGAAAAATATTGACCAAATGACAAAACAGAAGCTATCGTGTTGCAATTACCGCTACAAATGCTAAAATTCCACCCTTACTGCTACAAGTTGCAGCTGTACGTACCCTAGAACTCGAGGAGACGGGCGAGGTAGTTAGCGGCAAGGTCATGTTCGATGCTGGATCCAACGATGAGGGCGATCAGGCGGCGTCGAGACCTGTCCCCGCACCCTCCATGTGCACTGGTCCATCGTCGCAGGCGCGGAACCCTAGCAGGCCCCGCGGCTAGCACCTCCGCACAGCAGGCGGCCCCCAGCCCGGTGCTCGGCCTCCCTCACGCGGCCGTAAGGCAGCTCGTGTGCGCGTGGGGCAACGAGCTCGGGGCACGCCGCGGGAGACCGGATCTGAGCACCGCGGAGGCAAGAGGAGGCCGCGTGGATCTAGTCCGCCGAGCCCTGGATCTAGGCCACCCCATGGACGCGACGACGCCCATGGAGCTGTCCAGGCGGCGGTGCGCGGAGGTGGCAGCGACGAGCGGGAAGGGGTCCTCTAACGCGAGGAGGTGCACCTCGTCAACCACCGCAAGGAGACCTCTATTGGTGTAGCGTCCCAAGTTGGCGACGAGAGCGAGTCCACTGGAGCAGGCGCGTGCTCAGAGGGTAAGCTGCTTCTCCTCCGCCTGGATCCACGACCGCACATGGAGAGAGGGAGAGAGACGGGGGAGTGGAAGATGGCCGAGAGATGGGGGCAGCGGTGAGGAGTGGAAGACAGGCGCGCGGCGCGTGAGGAGAGAAAGGGGAAGGAGATAAAGCGAGTGGGCGGCCGTGCGGAGCGACAAACGCACGCACGGCCGGGAAGAAGTCTTTACCATATAATAATTAGTCTCCTATTTAATTTATCTACAAACTCTTTTATTATTTGATGTTTTTATTCTATTTGTTATTACTCCTCACATACATCTCTATTGAAATTCACTATTGCCTATGTTTACATGCCCAACTTGTTGCTTGCATGAGAGTCAAGTTCTCTTTTCTCTCCTCTCTTCACTTATCCACGTCAGCAAAAATACTGATCAGCTTGGTTATAAGACAATTGTTGTGCTTTCTTTAACTCCTGCCACACGTTCTTTCTCCCTCGTCCCGCCCAAGCTAGTTCTCCCTCCATCTCTCGCCCAGTTCATCTAGCTTCATACTTACCGAATCTCCAGCTATTCTCTTGGAAGTTTAGGCTTCATACCCTGTCGCCCAGATACACAAAAGCTTATTGTAGTCTGTATACTTTATATATACTCTTGAAATGCCTAAAATTACTTCCGCTCCCCTTCCCCCCGAGTGCCCCCTACGGGCGACTCGGAGGCGATCGTACCGGCGTCCTAGGCCCCCGCTTCCCTGCCCCCCTCCTATTGCTGTCGCCACCCTCCGCCGTGCTGATTCTCAACCGGCTGCAGATATTCCCCTGACGAAGGTGGCTGTCGATGCACATCAACAAAGTAAGTTTCGATTTTATCAGGAGTCTATTCGTTTGACTGAAGAGGTTGTAGATGGACAGTGTCTTGGCCAGGGGAGCTAAGGCTTAACTCCAGGCCGACAGACTATGGTGAAGTTCGTTTTTACTCAGGGTCCTTTCTCTGCTTTGTCTTTTAAAGAATTATAGTTATACTTTTGCTCCCTCTCAGGCTATGGTCTTGACCCAGAGTCTCCATCGGCAAGGTCAAGCGTACCGCGAGAAAATGGAAAGAGACCTTGCTGCGAAGACTGATCAAATCCGAGCTCTTGAGAAAGTGCTTGAGATGGCTAAAAAGAAAACCCAAGAGGAGGAAACGAGCAGAAAAGCAGCCAAGGCAGCGGCTGCGAAAGGTCAAAAATGATTTTCACACCGACCGTAAGAGGAAGTCTAATGAGAAGAAACAATTTGCTGCTGACATGCAGAAGATTGCAGATATTTACCTTGGTTTGATCCATAGCGTGGCGGCACGGAGACGGAGGCGCCAAGGGAGACTACCGTTCCCAGCTTTATGCCTTGGCTTGTCAATGAACTCGCTGACTTGGAGAGTCATATGACAATGGGCCGGGACCATGCCTCTATGATTTCTCTTCGAGCCTCCGCGAAAGCCTTAGAGGATGCTAATTGCGATCATTTTGCAAGAGTGGAAGTGGGGGACATTGAACACTAGTACAAATCTGCACATCTATAATGAACAACTTTCGTCACTGAAGAAGTGAAATTCGTCATAATTTTAGTTCTACGATGTATTTATGACAAAAATTCATTCGTGAAAAACTACCGTGAGATAGGGATGATGCCGAGCAGAGAAGCTGCTGAATTTGCTGATTTTTGCGGCGAATCTTTCTCCATCCCTGAATTTGAAAGGGACATTTGAAGGAGCCCGACATTGCCCTGATGGAGGCTGCGAATTATCATGCTGTTAGCGTGAGTTCAACTTGGATCCCGCCTTTCACATTTCTCTGCTTTGTCTTTTAAAGAATTATAGTTATACTTTTGCTCTCTCGCAGGTTATGATCTTGACCCGGGGTCTCCATTGGCAAGGTCAAGCGTACCAAGAGAAAATGGAGAGCGACCTTGCTGCGAAGACTGAACAAATCCGAGCTCTTGAGAAAGTGCATGAGATGGCTAAAAAGAAAACCCAAGCGGAGGAAACGAGCAGAAAAGCAGCCAAGGCAGCGGCTGCGAAAGGTCAAAAATCACTATGCCAAAACAGCACAAAAGAGACACCTCAACTAGTGACTCAGAATTGAAACGCGTCACTAATAAGTACATTAGTGACGCGGGTAAACAACACGCGTCGCTGCTACGTTGTTGCCCATGCTCCAGAAACAAAACGCGTCACTAATGACAAGGTACCAGTGACTCGTTTCAAGAAAACGCGTCACTGATAATAGAAGTGACGCGTATTAACAAGACGCGTCACTGACATGTGGCTGTATTAGTGACTCTTCTCAACAAAACGCGTCACTGGTAAGGAAAGTGACGCGTTTTGTCTGGACGCGTCACTGATACAAAGACATATGAGTGACTCTTCTTAACTGAACGCGTCACGATTAATAAAAGTGACGAAGGTTGGTCGGACGCGTCACTTAAAATAAGACCTCGGACCCAAAGAAATATCAAACCCAATTAAACTCAGAATATAAAGTCCGGACTCAAGTCCACTTCCGTTGCCATCTCCCGTCCCTCCCCAGTCCCCACCGTACGTTCTCCGTCCCCTCCTCCTCCTCTCTCTCTCTCGGTCTCTCTCGGTCTTCCCTATCCTCCACGCACCTATTTGCATCGGCATTCTCCTCGACGACCACCGCCCTTCCCACGCCGCCGTCATCTCCATCTCATCACGTCTTCCTCGGCAGCCACCGGTCCTCCTACACCGCCGTCATCTCCCTCATCCTTCTCCTCCCTCCACTCAGATCTGGCAGGCGCTGCCTCCTGCTCCAGATCTGGATGACGTCGCTCCCTCCTCCAGACTCCTCCCTGACGGCCGCACCTAGAGAGGGAGCAAGGCGAGCAGAGGAGGAGAGAGAGATAGGGGAGGAGGGAGGCGAAGGGAGAGGGCCGGAGCCGCGGAGGACGACGCGGTGGCGGCCATGGGGCGCGCGGCCGCTGCGGCTTTTGGACAGCGAGAAGATGCTTTGCTCGCTGCTCAGTCACAGAGATGTCTGAGGAGATCGCTCGCAGTGCAGGTTCTGGGGCGCCACTGTATTGGCTCTACATTCTGCATATATTAGGTACCCCTCCCTTTTCTGGTACTGGCTTGGCTGTACATGCTGCGTATATCAGTCAATGTTTGGCTTGGCTGTACATTCTTGAGACTGACTCATATGATTTGGAGTAGAATTGGGCTGTGAACAGATTGTGCAGGTGGTGTGTTAAATTATGTACTGCTGCATGTGACTTGTATATTTTTGTTATGTGTGAATGATACTATATTGATGGTCATGCTTGGCCTCTAGTGAATTAGGAGTAATTTGTGATGGATTGTTACAAAATTGGATAATTCTCCATCAGTAGTGTATTACTGTATTACCTTCTTGGAGTAGCTCACTGCCAAAATACTGTATGGCTTGGTAATTTCAAGGACTTCACTAGTCCATTTCAGTATATGCTGCATCATTAAGACTTATTAATAATCTGGGGATATTCTCAAAAGCAGTTGAATTGTCATTAAGGCATTCTCCTCCCTCCACTTAGATTTGTGCAGATTATCATGTTAAAATCATGCTCAGAAACATTGTCTTTTTCCATATTTACCTCTTGAAATCTATATATACAGAGCAACTTTCATCCTGTATCAACAAATTGCGTTATGGTTATGCTGACATGGTGATTGAAGGCCAATATTACATCGGCAATCTCGATTTGTTGGTAGATCCATCCAGCACATATAGCTAATTAGCTAAGAATATATAGTCAGCCAAGAGAACAGATAAAAATCTGGCACTGCATATTAGCTAGCATGGACATGCATGGTGTGTTAGCTGTTACTCTGCATCATCGTTGCTTAACCTATTTTTTTCAATTTCCTGAATGTAACTAACACCGTAGTCATGTCATCCTTGTATAGGAATCAAGTGAGGAGTTAGCGATGGGTGAATTTTTTGGCATAAAACCTCCTGAGAAGAAGGCAAGTATAACACATTCCCATTCTGTGATTTCAGATTTGCTGCATTTTGTTATGTCGGTTTATGCATCTTTCCGGCTACACTGTGAATTATCTCTATTTCCGGCTACACTATTCTAAAAGCTCTTGTAACTGACTAGTGTGGATCAGGTAGTGTTAATGTGCTATTATACTTGTGGTTGAGATATCATCCTTCATACTGATTCTATGGGTCCTCTCTGAACTCCTCAGTGTAATTAGATGCATTCACAATCCAATGTTCTGATGATTGTCCAATCAGTCAACTGAAGTACAATGCGCCGTGAAGCAAAATCTTCTGTATGTAATTTTAGATAAGTGGTGGTGTTCTTTTTAAGTGAACAATAATGTCATGTCTGCAGGTGCTCTTTCCTGTGTAGTGCTGCTAGCGTACTATAATCAATTTGTGAGGCTAGACGTATGTAGCACTGCTATGATTTTGGGTACTAAAACAAAAAAAATACATAATTATTGATCTGGTATCATTTTGGGGATGCAAGTTGCCTTCTGAAGTCAATTCCCTTATCTTTGAAGCCAGCCATTGCCTTAATTTCCTTTACCTGATATCTCTATTGTTTTGCAACATGCACATGGTGCCATTTTCCTCTGCTGCCACCTATCTTGGTAATCATCATTTCCATGTTAAGTGATGATATGTGATATTTTAAAATAAAAAATGCCTTTTTGATATGGGAATGATGGATAGCACTCACTTGTATTCTGAACATTAACTTGACTGGATACATTCAGGTCTGCGCATCCAGCAGCGACCCTGACTCACCGACGACACATCAGGCGACCTCGACTCTCTATAAGTCTCTTATTGCTTTAGCTTTCTTTTTTCTTTAGTTTGTGCTTTGCTGATCCATTCCCATGGGATATTTATTTTCGTAAGATAAGATTCTTTTAGTCAGACCTGAATCTCAAATTTTACTACCGCAACTGCTATTTTTTTTATGCTACAAATCAAACCAGGTTGTGTGGGAATGTACACATGCCGTTCAGTCTCTTCACTTTGTATCAGTAGTATGGCTGCCGATACTGCATTTTCAACTGTGAGATTTAGTGTGTTATTATGATGATGCATTGTATGGTTATATAAAATGTCTTAGTGTCGTTTGGGATTGCAAATTGCTTTTCTTACATCCTTTGGTGTAAATTCATTGGACCAGGGTGGTGAAGGAAAGGCTCTATATATTGGCGCGGTTGGTATATTCAGACAACAAAAGCTCCAACAGATTGCTGACAGGTTATACCAGGCGCACTTATTATTTTGGATAAAAACATAACTCTTATTAACCTGCGATTTGTACATAAAACTTTGCTTCACCTAGACATGCATGACTCAAACAGATAGTTTTAAGCCACAGGAATGACTTTGCTTCATGTACCAACTTCTGTCTTCATGTACAATTCTTTTAACTTGTACAAAAAGATATTGGAATGAAACAAATGGCACAGTAAATAATACAGGTTCACTACAGTGCATCCATTCTGACTTTTTGAAAGAAGATGGGGAGCAGGCCAAAAAATACATGTCTTGAGTAAAAAAAATCCCACAAATGCGAAATATGTTATCCGATTTATGTCACATCCATGGTTCTATGACTTCTGGGTACCGCGGGAGCAACCGGTTATTTGTAAATTGTGACACTCTTCTCCTTATGTGGTTAGTACTCATAAAACTGTAGCCTCATTTACATGCTTCACTGATCAACTCAGGCTCCGTGAGAAGCTGCCCTGCCACATTTACTTAAGCAATCACAACGATCTCTAGGCAATGGCCTGCACCCTACCTGAGATCTCCATAAATTGTTCGCTTTGGTTTCTTATGGCAAACCCCAAAATTAGTGTTTTTTCTTTGACTGAAGTAATTTATTTTTGTAGGCGCCAACTCTACCTGGTATTGCCAGTTGTTTCTGTGAATGTTTTCTTTCTATGCTGAATGGTAAGCCTCAGGTTGTGAACTTACCAATAATCTCTTCCTCTATTGATGAATGCAGGACTAAGCATTGCCTAAATAAGTTCATACACACTCTGGTCAAAAAATACGACACATATTCCTGTGCTACTACCTACTGTTCTTAATAGAGGGAACCATTCTAATTATTTGATTGGCAATTCTTTACTTATCTGGCATGTTTGCTACCCAGTGCTTATTCTTACTGTGTCCTTTGCATTGTTTGTGCCTTCTCATTCGGCACATATATATGCTTGCTAGCCCGCGCAGGTGTGCTAGCCTTCTTGCTAGTTATTTTCTACTTTGTTGTAGGTTCCGAGCAGATTTTCCTCCGATATGAATTGCAAATACAATGGCAACTTGCACGTGAAGGTGTATCTTTGTCCTTTCTAAATGCCTGTTCAAGTAGAAGTTTCCTCTCTAGTTATTTTCCAAGCAGTAACTAATTATTGTTTTGTTATATGCTAGCTGATTTATCGGAGCATAATGGTTTTGCAGGATCTCAAGAACAGCCTATATACTCAATGTAGTTACATCTTATGTAATGTAAGAAATCTTTGTTGCTGCTCATGTATTATTAGCAATCATCTAGGCTTGTAGCTCCTTGAGTAGATGATTTGTAGCTTAAGTTGTATGTGAAGTTTGTAAAGAATTGATTGCTGAAGTGGATGAAACATGTGTAATGCAAAAAGGACAATAGTAGAGATTTTTCTGTACAGAGTGTCTTAATAGCTGAAATGTACCATTTTGTGAAAAATATGGGGTTCAGAAACGTACACCGTAGATCTAGATTTCTTTTTTTTGTTTTTGTAAATTGCTATCAGTGACGCGTTTTCTTAAAATGCGTCACTGCTATTTTCACATCAGTGATGTGTTTTCTCAACATGCGTCGCTGCTATTTTCACATCAGTGACGCGTTTTCTCAACACGCGTCACTGTTATTTTCACATCAGTAACACGTTTTCTCAACACGCGTCACTGCTATGTCACATTAGTGACGCGTTTTCTCATCACGCGTCACTAGTATATTCACATCAGTGACGCGTTTTTACACGTCACTAAATTTTCCACATCAGAGACGCAACAAAAGTGACGCGTATTTTCCGCGTCACTAATGATCCTCTGGACGCGTCACTAATTAGCTTTTCTGGCATAGTGAATGATCTTCACACCGATCGTAAGAGGAAGTCTAATGAGAAGAAACAATTTGCTGCTGACATGCAGAAGATTGCATATATTCACCTTGGCTTAATCCATAGCGTGGCACGGAGACTGAGGCACCAAGGGTGACTACCGTTCCTAGCTTTATGCCTTGGCTTTCCAATGAACTCGCTGACTTGGAGAGTCATATGACAATGGGCTGGTTCCATGCCTCTATGATTTTTCTTCGAGCCTCCACGAAAGCCTTAGAGGATGCTAATTGCGATCATTTCGCAAGAGTGAAAGTGAGGGGCATCGAGCACTAGTACAAATATGCACATCTATAACGAACAACTTTCGTCACTTAAGAAGTGAAATTCGTCATAATTTTAGTTCTATGATGAATTTGTGACGAAAATTCATTCGTCAAAAACTACCATGAGATAGGGATGATGTCGAGCAGAGAAGCTGCTGAATTTGCTGATTTTTGTGATGAATCTTTCTCCATCCCTGAACTTGAAAGGGACATTTGGTAGGAGCCCGACACTGCCCTGATGGAGGCTGCGAATTATCATGTTGTTAGCATGAGTTCGACTTGGATCCCGCCTTTCACATTTCTCTGCTATGTCTTTTAAAGACTTATAGTTGTACTTTTTTGTCACGACCCAGTCTTGACAACCTTGAAGTCATTAGCATCATGAGGACCCTTGCATTTGAAATCCATTTCTAATAAACCCACCTACACTGAAATCTGCATTCAATCTGTTCACTGTTGATTTGACGGAAGGTCCGCCCAGTGCACTGGACTGTCCGCCACTTCATTTGCACAACCTGACAAAGTTCAGGCTCTGTCAGTTGAAGCATCGACACTATCGGACGGTCCGACAGGACATCGGACTATCTGATAAAACATCCCATGCAACAGATGTGAGGTGTCAAGTTAGGAATCACCTAGGTCCCACACGTCAGACCAGTTGTCCACTTCGTGGCAATGCCAACCTAGAGATCTCACTAGTTCGCCAGCTCACTCTCACACTCCCCCTCTCTCTAGTTCAACCCTATCTCTCTCTACACTCTCTCACACACTCAAGCAAGGAAGAGGAAGGGGAAGGAGAAGGAAAGGAGGGGAGGATTGGAGTTGCAGCAGCAAGAGGAGGCCATGGATATCACCTAGGAGCTCTTATCCACAAGAGGTTGGGGTTTGTAGAGGGAGGAGCCCTCTCACCCTCACCACAAGGAGCTAGGAGGAGAAGGAGCCAAGAACAAGAAGATTTTGAGTTACCAAGGGGGAGATCCAGCTTCTCCAACTTCTTGGAGAGCATCACCTCTCTCCTTTGCAGCCTTTGGTATGGTTGAAATCAAGCAAACCCTAGGATTGTACTTTCATGAGCCAAAACCTAGGAAATATCAATTTGTGACCTAGATTTAGTTGCACCCAATGTAGCTAGTTTAGCCTAGCTAGTTATGCTCTTAGAACACTAGAAACCTACCCTCATGATGGGCTGCACATGCATGAAGTCCAAGTGAAGATTTGGATTTCGAGTTGTTGAGTTTGGTCACTATTAGTGGTTTGATGGAGGGTCTGACCATCTTGGCGGACTGTCCGTTAAACATCGATACCTGTCTGTCTACACTTAAACAGAGCACTCTATAATTCACTGGAGGGCCTGGCCACTTTTTTGGAGTGTCCGTTGAATTATAAATCAGAGACAGAGAGCCCAAGCTATAGACTTGTTCTAGCGGAGAGTCCGTGAGTTCTACTAGAGTGTCCGCTGATGAATAAATAGAATTTTAGTGAAACCCGAGAGCAGCCAGTTCACACCGGACGATCCGACAATTCCGGCGGAACGTTCTGATGGAACCTGGACACTTAGTCAGTAAAGAGTCACCCAGACCCAATCTGACGGATGGTCCGTCACCTTGACGGAACATTTCGATGATTTATAGTCAACAGCCTAGTTTCCTTAGAGCACCAAGTTGGTACCGGAGAGTCCGCTACCCACAGCGGATCATCCATTACCTCTAGTGATCTGTGTTCACTAAGTCCCTAGAACAGTGGACGGTCCGACACTCATGCCAGATCATCCAATGTCTCAGACTGATAGTCCATCGGTGCTACATTTTGTTACCTAATACATGCTATCAATTGTTAATCAACTAAATATCATTGCATGACATCCCATACTAGTTACCTTTATGCATTGTACTCATCAAGCATCATGCATATATAGGTGACGGAGTTCCAGAAGAGCCTGGAGTTGATGAGGAGCCTCAAGCAGTGGAGCTCAAGTTTCCCAACAACGAAACCCAAGGTAGGCCCCTATGCATCCCTATGCTTTGCTAAATGCATGGTGGGCCCGGGCGGCGCCTCCGATCCAAGTGGCCCATGGTGGCTCACCTTGCTCCAATTGCTTCTAGTTGCTTGATTTTTGATATTTTTTTGCATAATTTTCCTGCATGAGCAAAGATCTCCAAGTACAAGTGGAAATATGTGAATTATAAACATAAACCACTACTTATGTTGTTGTTTATTCCCATTTTTAGTGCAATGTTGTGCAATGTTGATGGTCAAAATAGGCATTTAGTGACTGTCAACATTATCCATGGATTCTTCTATGTTCTCGATCCTTCTCGGGATGCGGGATGGTGAAGGGTCTATGTTTCGTAGATACATGGATATGTGGCATGCCCATGGGTTATCATGAATAAATGTTATATTGAAAAGACTTTCGCTAGACTTCGATGTTAAGATGTAATGTGTGACTTGTATCATGACTAAGCTTGTGAACCATGGTGTGTAAAACTTGAGCACTTGGAACTTGTAATGTAACCTATGCATGGTTGTGGTGTGTTCTCTCTCTTGGGCAGATCCTGGATGAAGGTAGGTGACTTGTACATCTTATGGGAGGTGTACTAGGATGACCTGTTAAGGGGTGTATCCGGTGTAATAGCCCCTAGTGGACCACCATATTGGGTACCTCCTTAAGAGGGCATTGATCCTGACACTTTTGCTCTCTCGCAGGCTATGATCTTGACCTAGGGTCTCCATCGGCAAGGTCAAGCGTATGAAAGTCCCTAGTTTGGTTTTGGCTAATTGATGAAACCTAGGACTAACCTTTGTATCTAAGTGGATGATTTAGATAAAGGTGGTCATTGAATATGAGACATGACATTGACTCATGTGACCAAGATGATGAAGACCAAGATGATGCTTGGCTCGATGGACCAGTTGTGATGGTGAAGGGCAAGTCGGGGCTTCAAAGCGAAGGACCATGCGATGGTGAAGCTTGAGCAAGACTTGGCGCCGACGGACCGATGCAACGGTGAAGAGCAAGTGAAGTCAAGGTCGATGGATCGAGACGGTCATGTGATGATATGAAGTGGATCATATCTTTTGGAGAAACAAAATGGGCTCAACGCAAAGGTATAACCATAGGGCCATTTTGTTTTGCACTCAAGACACCATAGAGAGTGTGAGTGGTTTAGGATCGATAGCCGAACTATTAAGAGGGGAAGTCTTATCGGTTATTCGATGCACGGGTGCCACTAGGTGAATTCATGAAGTGCATTGCATGTAGGGCCTAGTGAGCTAACTGGAAAACCTTCGAAAATGATTATGAAAATGCTAACACACGTGCACAAGGTGGTGATCACTTGTTGGTGTTGGCACATTTGCGAAGACGTTGAAGTTTAAGCGGTAGAGAGGGTTTGGGTCTCTCTCTCCATCCCGCCGAGCTTGCGAGCGCGGGATTCAGGCGTTTTTGGAAACTTGAAATGCCTATTTTCCACTACGCCGGAAGTCGGAAAAGAAACGGAGGCGAACGGAGGTCACAGAGGTGACCGGACGCGGTCATGGTATGACCCGACACGTCCGGTCAGTACAGCGCAGACGTGGGTGTTAGGGTTTGTTACTGGCGCGTCCGGTCACTCGCCCAGAGGGAACTACGATTCACGAGGATGATCGGACGTGAGGCGCGTCCGGTCACACATGATCGGACGTGTCCGATCGTTGAAGGAGCTTACTGGACTCTAACCGGACGCGGGCACTGTCGCGTCCGGTCGTTGCGAGGGGCGCGTCCGGTCATTACTTCGTGGGCGCGCGGTGCTGTGCGATCGGCGCATCCGGTCGTTGACTGGAGCGTGTCCGGTCACTCAGGACCGGCGTGTCCGGTCGGTGTGAGTAGCGCGTCCGGTCATAGGGTTTGATCGTTGGCGCAGTGACCGTTGGAGGATCGGACGCGATTGAGCGTGTCCGGTCAGTTTTGACCGGCGCGTCCGGTCATCCCGAAAAGACCCAGTGAAGGGGTATAACGTCTCTTTTGGATAGGATGCTTATAAATACTTGTTGACCGGCCCTTGGGGATGTGACTCGTGACTTCTAACATACTTGTGCATCCTTTGAGCTAGAGCATCTCCTCCCACTCATCTCTCTTGCTTGATTGCAAATCAAAAGTGAGATTGAGTGCTCCCAAAGTGCATTGCATAGCTTGAGGGCATCTAGTAGCACTTGTGGGTGGTTTAGCCGGTGGATTTCTTGTTACTCTTGGAGAGTACCGCTCCTAGCTGGCTTAGAGATTGTTGGAGGCGTTGGCAAGAGAAGGTGATTGTTCTTGGCCACCTCCGGTTGATTGTAAGAGGTTCTTGTGCTTTTCTCGGCGGGACGCCAAAAGCAACTCTATTACATTGCGCGTGTCATTGAGTTACCTCACTTGAGAGTGGTGTCTTGCGGTGCCTTGCGGGGCGTGCCTTGAGGGGCAAGTGACTTGAGGGTCACACCGAGGAACCATCTAAGTGTTGGTCGACACAACCGATGACGTAGCTTGTCGGTGCACAAGTGAACACCGGGTGAACAAAAATATTGTGTCTCTTGTCTCCCGGTGATTGGTCTTCATATTATGTTGTTGTCAATTTTGATTAATTGTATATCATCTTGGTGATTGGCAACATCTTCACTCCACCGTCGGTATAAGATTCACAATCCTCTCTCTCGTATTTACTTTTACTAGTTATCTTGTGTAGCTCTAGTGTTAGCCTTTGCTAGTAGTTGTTAGCTTGCTCACTAGTGTAAGTTTAGTGACATAGCCCTTGTGTGAACTAGAGATTATAATCTACTAGTCTTGTGGATAGGAGGCTTGCATCACAACCGTAGGCTAAGCAAAACTCGCTTTGCGCCGTTTGTTATTCTAACAAGTTTGCTTAGTGGCTTGTGTAGGAATTTTTATAGGCTATTCACCCCCCTCTAGCCATCTAGGACCTTACAAGTGGTATCGGAGCCATGGTCACCGTTTTAATCAAGGCTTAACATCCTTCGGTGTGAAAAATGGCTCAAATTATGTTCAATCATGTTGGGGGCGAGCCACCGTTCTTTGATGGTGTTAGTTCTTTTGCTCATTGGAAGAGAAAAATGACAATGTACCTTGGTTCTATTCATGAGAGAGTTTTGCAAGTCACTGAGAATGACTTTGCTATCATTGATCCTGATCATCTCACCGATGAAGATAGATCAAATAGAACATGCAATAGAATGGCTCTCAATACACTTTACAATGGTATTGACACAAAAGTATTTGAGGGCATCAAGGATTTAGAATTGGCAAATGAACTATGGACAAGGTTGAGTGAAACATTTGAGGGCACTAAGGTTGTAAAGAGTGCCAAGCTATATGGGCTCAAGAGTGAGTTTGAGAACTTTAAGATGAAAGAAGAAGAAACAATCTTAGAAATGTTTCATAGATTGCAAGTCATTGTGAATGATCTCAAGAGCTTGGGGCACAAGACACAAGACCAAGATTTTTGCCACAAGTTCTTATTGAGCTTACCAAAAAGATTTAAAATGTTGATCATGATGCTACAAAGAGATGGGCTTGATGCAATGAAGCCCAATGATTTGCTTGGAGAGGTATTAACCTTTGACAAGTATGATCAAGATGTTGATGAGAAGGAGGAAGAAAAGAAGAAGAAGACCGTGGCATTCAAGGCCACCTCCTCTAAGGGCAAAGCTTCAATTCAAGAAGAAGATGACAATGAAGAAGATGAAGAATTGGAAATTGATGATGAGGCACTTGCTCTAGTTGTCAAGAATATTGGCAAGATGTTTATCAAGAGAAGAGGCTTCAAAAAGAGAAATGACTATTTCAAGAGCAATGAGCAACAAAGGAAGTGCTTCAATTGTGATAGCACCGAACATCTTCAAGCCGAATGTCCCTATGACAAGAAGAAGAACAACAAGAGGGACAAGTTTGAGAAGAAAAAGAGAGAAGCCAAGATGACTTTCAAGAAGGGCAAGAATGGAGCATATGTGGTCACTTGGGAAAGTGATGATGATGAAGAAGAAGAATCATCATCCAACAAGGCTTTTGCTTGCATTGCTATCAACAAGAAGCCATCACTATTTGATTCATCCTCGTCGTGCCTCATGGCCAAAGAAACTAAGGTAATATATGATGAGAGTGATGATAAAAGTGAAATGGAATATGCTCATGATAGTGATAATGATAATGATAATGAAAATGATGATGATGAACCAACTAAAGAACAACTATATGACTTGATGCAACAAACTAGAGACATAGCTATTGCCAAGAACAAGGAGTGTAAGAAACTTTCAATGAAAGTAGCAATACTTGAGAAAGTTCTTAGTGAGCTTAAGACCACTCATGAGAGTCTAGTGGAAGACCATGAGGATCTTGGTAAGGCTCATTCCAAGCTTGAAAAGGCTCACTCATTGCTACTTGAGCAACAAGCAAAGAAGGAGGTTGTTGTATCATGTGATATAGGTGTTACATGTGATATAATTGATGAATCCTCTAATGAACCTATCATCATATCAAATGCTAACCCTTCTTGTAGCTCTTCATCCACCAACACCGACTCTACCTCCACTACTAGTGATGGTTTCACTTGTGATGCCTCACTAATGGTTGAGAATGAGACTCTCAAGAAAGAGGTGGATGAGCTCACTCACGCCCTAGGCAAGGCATATGGTGGTGAGGCCCGCTTGCTTAAGTGCTTGGGTAGCCAAAGGTTCTCTCTTAACAAAGAGGGATTGGGCTACACCCCCAAGAAAGGCAAGTCGGCCTTTACAACTCCAAAGCCTAGCTTTGTGAAGGGCAATGGTCGGTTTTGCAATAGATGCAAGCAAGTTGGGCACCTAGAGCATAATTGCAATAAAAAGAACCAAAGCAAGAAATTTGTTAATGTTATATCTTTCGATTCTTGCTATGTGCTTACCAAAGGTGTGAAGGGTGTGAAAGCTAAGTTTATTGGTACACCCATTGTTGGCCCAAAGAAGAAGGTTATTTGGGTACCAAAGAGCTTAGTTACTAACCTACAAGGACCCAAGCAAAAATGGGTACCTAAGCTTCATTGATTTGGTTGTAGGTCAATTACAAATCCGGAGGAAGGCATTGGATTATTGATAGTGGGTGCACTCAACACATGATCGGTACATCAAGAATGTTTGACTCAATCAATGACAATGATAGTGGTGTTGATTCTATCACATTTGGCAATAACAAGAAAGGCAAGATTATTGGATTGGGCAAGATTGCAATATCAAATGATTCGAGTATCTCCAATGTGTTGCTAGTTGAAAGCTTGGATTTCAATCTTTTATCCGTAGCACAAATATGTGATCTTGGTTACAAATGTATCTTTGGGGTTGATGATGTGGAAGTCATTAGTATGGATAGTTCAAATGTGGCATTCAAGGGCTTTAGATATGAGAATCTCTACCTAGTTGACTTCAATGCTAGAGAAACTTCTTTGACAACTTGCTTAATCTCCAAATCAAGCATGAGTTGGCTTTGGCATAGAAGGCTTGGTCATGTTGGCATGAAACAATTGAAGAAGCTTACAACTCACAATCTTGTCAATGGTTTGAAAGATGTTGAATTTGAGAAGAATAAGCTTTGTAGTGCATGTCAAGCCGGGAAGCAAGTTGGAAGCTCACATCCAAAGAAGAGTACAATGAGCACATGCAAAGCATTTGATTTGATGCACATGGATCTATTTGGCCCAACAACATACACAAGCATAGGCGGCAACAAGTATGACTTTGTCATAGTGGATGACTTCACAAGATTCACATGGGTATTCTTTCTTAGTGATAAAGTGAAGTGTTTGACACCTTCAAGACCTTTCTCACTAGAGTCCACAATGAGTTTGAGATTAGAATCAAGAAAGTGAGAAGTGACAATGGAAGTGAGTTCAAGAATACAAGAATTGAAGAACTTTGTGATCACTATGGCATTGGACATTAATTCTTGGCCAAGTACACTCCACAATCAAATGGCCTAGTTGAGAGAAAGAATAGAACATTGCTTGATATGGCTAGATCAATGCTTCATGAGTACAATATGAGTCAATCATTTTGGGACGAAGCAATCAATACTGCTTGCTACTACATCAATAGACTATATTGTCATCCATTGCTAGAGAAGACCCCATATGAGCTACTTCATGGAAGAAAGCCCAATATTTCTTACTTTCGGGTGTTTGGTTGCAAATGTTATATCTTGAAGAAGGGCACTAGATTGGGAAAGTTTGACAAGAGATGTGATGAGGGGTTCCTACTTGGTTATTCAACTACAAGCAAAGCTTATAGAGTTTGGAATAATTCAAGTGGCATTCTAGAGGAAGTCCATGATGTGTAATTTGATGAAACCAATGGGTCACAAGATGAAGAAGAGAATCTAGATGATGTTGGTGGAACTCAATTAGTGGAAGCAATGAAGAACATGGACATTGGGGACATTAGAGCAAAGCAAGTAATTGATATTCAAGATGATGATAAAGATCAAGTGCTCAATTCTCCATTCAAGCTAGATAGTGACTCTTAAGTACAAGATCATGGTGCTAGTTCATCTCATCAAGACACATCAAGTGATCAACCAAGCTCAAACAATCAAGTGCAAGTACTCCAACCACAACATGTTGCAAGAGATCACCCCATTGATAGTGATATTGGTGATATTAGAAGTGGTGTGCAAACAAGATCAAGATTGACTATGTTTTGTGAGAATGCATCATTTGTGTCAACCTTACAACCAAAGAAAATAGAAGAAGCTTTGAAGGATGCCGATTGGATCATGGCTATACAAGAAGAACTAAATAATTTCACAAGAAATGATGTTTGGGAATTGGTAGAAAGGCCAAATGACAATAATGTGATTGGAACCAAATGGGTGTTCAAAAATAAGCAAGATCAAGATGGCATTGTGGTGAGAAACAAAGCAAGACTAGTTGCTCAAGGTTACACTCAAGTAGAAGGTCTTGACTATGATGAGACATATGCTCCCGTGGCAAGATTAGGGGCAATAAGGATTCTATTGGCTTATGCTTGTGCACACAACATCAAACTATATCAAATGGATGTCAAAAGTGCATTTCTCAATGGGATCATCAATGAGTTAGTCTTTGTTGAGCAACCTCCCGGATTTGAAGATGACAAGAAACCTAACCATGTATACAAGTTGAAGAAGGCTTTATATGGCTTAAAGCAAGCACCTAGAGCATGGTATGAGAGGCTAAGGGATTTCCTTCTCTCTAAGGGATTAAATATGGGCAAGGTTGATACAACTCTATTCACCAAGAAGATTGGGAATGATCTATTCATAGTGCAAATATATGTTGATGACATCATCTTTGGATCAACCGATCAAGCTTATTGTGAAGAATTTGGTGCTATGATGGCCAAAGAGTTTGAAATGTCTATGATTGGTGAACTTAGCTACTTTCTTGGTCTCCAAGTCAAGCAATTGAAGAATGGGACATTTGTGAGTCAAGGGAAATACATAAGAGACATGTTGAAGAAGTTTGGAATGCAAGATGCAAAGCCAATTTCAACTCCAATGGGTATAAATGGCAATTTGGATAGTGATCTTGATGGCAAAATGGTGAATCAAAAGGAATATCGGTCTTTGATTAGAAGTCTACTCTATGTCACCGCATCAAGGCCGGATGTCATGTTTAGTGTTTGTATGTGTGCTAGATATCAAGCCTCACCTAGAGAGAGTCATCTCACGGCCGCAAAGAGAATATTGAGGTACTTGAAGCAAACAAGAGATGTTGGACTATGGTATCCCAAGGGGTCAAAGTTTGAATTGATTGGATATTCGGACTCCGACTATGGGGGTTGCAAGATCAATAGAAAGAGCACAAGTGGCACATGTCAATTACTTGGAAGATCACTTGTGTCATGGTCCTCAAAGAAACAAAATAGTGTGGCAATCTCTACCACCGAAGCCGAATATGTGAGTGCGGGGAGTTGTTGTGCACAATTGCTATGGATGAAATCAACTTTGAAGGATTATGGCCTCCACTTCAAGAATGTGCCATTGCTATGTGATAATGAAAGTGCAATCAAGATGATACAAAACCCGGTTTAACATGGAAGAACAAAGCATATTGACATAAGGCATCATTTCATTAGAGATCATCAACAAAAGGGAGATATTGCCATTGAAAGTGTTGGCACCGATGATCAAGTTGCCGATATTCTCACCAAGCCACTTGATGAAAAGAGGTTTTGCAAGCTAAGGAATGAATTGAACATTCTTGATTTCTCAAACATGAGTTGAATGCACACCACCCACTTATTGACATGCCTCTCCTTCGACATTGCAAGGTAAAGTTGATTGACATGACATTCGTCCTATGCTAAGGACTTGCTAGAGCATATAGACATAATAAGTGGTACGCATGAGCATTCATGATAAATCAAATGAATTTGATGGATATATGTTACCACTATTGCTTCTATGCTTATTTTGATCTAGTGGTGGCATATGACATGTTTGTGAGCTTACAAACCTAGTGTTGAATCTAGAAGATTTGCTATAAGTGTTTAATTCAACATAGGCAAGATAACCCTTATTATGAGAAGTGAAGAAGCTTGTCTTTGGTTCAAATCGAATTAAATCTCTTTGGCAAGTGTTCTAGGTTGAACCAAATTTAATAAATTCTAACCTACTCCATCAAACATTGCTTTCTCTCCACAATTTGATCCCATTTTTGGGTAAGTTGTTGACAAAGGGGGAGAGAAAAAGATGATTCAACATGATAAAGGGGTAAATAAAATTTTGATGCACACAAGTAGGGAGAGCAAGCTTATAAACTAAGTTGTTGCATTTGTTTGAGCATTCTCATATGACTTGCTCATTGCACATGTATTTAAATTCAATATACATGCTTGTGTGGTGCAATGCTAGTATAGAACTTGAATGATGAAATGATCTACTAGCATGCATAGGAATAGTTTACTTGTGGTATCTAGACATGCCTTAAACTTTACAAGTGGTCCAAGAACCTTTACTATAATGTTGATCTCACGGGGTTCTTGAGTTGTGATGGATGTCTAGTTACTTCATGATGCTAAGGATGGTGTAAAAGGCAACTCCGACTGGTATCATGCTTCAAAGGTCCATTTCTTACACCTTAGCATCATTTTGGTAGAATTACTCTCTCAACACTTCTATCAATGCATATGTGCAAAGCTTTCAATCCAAACTCTATGCACATATGTAGGGAGAGCTAATGCTACCAAAACCGAGCTTGTGATAATTGTCCAAACTTTACTTATGTGCAAAATGATTGGACAAATATGACAAGTTCAAAACTTTTATTATCAAAATCATCTTTGTGAGGGTTGTCATCAATTACCAAAAAGGGGGAGATTGAAAGTCCCTAGTTTGGTTTTGGCTAATTGATGAAACCTAGGACTAACCTTTGTATCTAAGTGGATGATTTAGATAAAGGTGGTCATTGAATATGAGACATGACATTGACTCATGTGACCAAGATGATGAAGACCAAGATGATGCTTGGCTCGATGGACCGGTTGTGAGGGTGAAGGGCTAGTCGAGGCTTCGAAGCGAAGGACCATGCGATGGTGAAGCTTGAGCAAGACTTGGCGCCGACGGACCGATGCAACGGTGAAGAGCAAGTGAAGTCAAGGTCAATGGATCGAGACGGTCATGTGATGATATGAAGTGGATCATATCTTTTGGAGAAACAAAATGGGCTCAAGGCAAAGGTATAACCATAGGGCCATTTTGTTTTGCACTCAAGACACCATAGAGAGTGTGAGTGGTTTAGGATCGATAGCCGAACTATTAAGAGGGGAAGTCTTATCGGTTATTCGATGCACGGGTGCCACTAGGTGAATTCATGAAGTGCATTGCATGTAGGGCGTAGTGAGCTAACTGGAAAACCTTCGAAAATGATTATGAAAATGCTAACACACGTGCACAAGGTGGTGATCACTTGTTGGTGTTGGCACATTTGCGAAGGCATTGAAGTTTAAGCGGTAGAGAGGGTTTGGGTCTCTCTCTCCCTCCCGCCGAGCTTGCGAGCGTGGGATTCAGGCGTTTTTGGGAACTTAAAATGCCTATTTTCCACTATGCCGGAAGTCGGAAAAGAAACAGAGGCGAACGGAGGTCACAGAGGTGACCGGACGCGGTCATGGTATGACCCGACGCGTCCGGTCAGTACAGCGCAGACGCGGGTGTTAGGGTTTGTTATCGGCGCGTCCGGTCACTCGCGGGTCCGGCGCATCCGGTCAGTCGCCCAGAGGGAACTACGGTTCACGAGGATGATCGGACGCGAGGCGCGTCTGATCACACAAGATCGGACGCGTCCGATCGTTGAAGGAGCTTACTAGACTCTAACCGGACGCGGGCACTGTCGCGTCCGGTCGTTGCGAGGGACGCATCCGGTCGTTACTTCATGGGCGTGCGGTGCTGTGCGATCGGTGTGTCCGGTCGTTGACTGGAGCGCGTCCGGTCACTCGGGACCGGCGCGTCCGGTCGGTGTGAGTAGCGCGGCCGGTCATAGGGTTTGACTTGGCGCAGTGACCGTTGGAAGATCGGACGCGGTTGAGCGCGTCCGGTCAGTTTTGACCGGCGCGTCCAGTCATCCCAAAAAGACCCAGTGAAGGGGTATAACGGCTCTTTTGGATGGGATGCTTATAAATACTTGTTGGCCGGCCCTTGGGGATGTGACTCGTGATTTCTAACATACTTGTGCATCTTTTGAGCTAGAGCATCTCCTCCCACTCATCTCTCTTGCTTGATTGCAAATCAAAAGTGAGATTGAGTGCTCCCAAAGTGCATTGCATAGCTTGAGGGCATCTAGTGGCACTTGTGGGTGGTTTAGCCGGTGGATTTCTTGTTACTCTTGGAGAGTACCGCTCCTAGCCGGCTTGGAGATTGTTGGAGGCATTGGCAAGAGAAGGTGATTGTTCTTGGCCACCTCCGGTTGATTGTAAGAGGTTCTTGTGCTTTCCTCGGCGGGACGCCAAAAGCAACTCTATTACATTGCGCGTGTCATTGAGTTACCTCACTTGAGAGTGGTGTCTTGCGGTGCCTTGCGGGGCGTGCCTTGAGGGGCAAGTGACTTGAGGGTCACACCGAGGAACCATCTAAGTGTTGGTCGACACAACCGGTGACGTAGCTTGTCGGTGCACAAGTGAACACCGGGTGAACAAAAATATTGTGTCTCTTGTCTCCCGGTGATTGGTCTTCATATTATGTTGTTGTCAATTTTGATTAATTGTATATCATCTTGGTGATTGGCAACATCTTCACTCCACCGTCGGTATAAGATTCACAATCATCTCTCTCGTATTTACTTTTACTAGTTATCTTGTGTAGCTCTAGTGTTAGCCTTTGCTAGTAGTTGTTAGCTTGCTCACTAGTGTAAGTTTAGTGACATAGCCCTTGTGTGAACTAGAGATTATAATCTACTAGTCTTGTGGATATGAGGCTTGCCTCACAACCGTAGGCTAAGCAAAACTCGCTTTGCGCCGTTTGTTATTCTAACAAGTTTGCTTAGTGGCTTGTGTAGGAATTTTTATAGGCTATTCACCCCCCTCTAGCCATCTAGGACCTTACAGCGTACCGCAAGAAAATGGAGAGAGACCTTGCTGCGAAGACTGAACAAATCCAAGCTCTTGAGAAAGTGCTTGAGATGGCTAAAAAGAAAACTGAAGAGGAGGAAACGAGCAGAAAAGCAGCTGAGGCAGCAGCTGTGAAGGTCAAAAATCATTTCCACACCTACCATAAGAGGAAGTCTGATGAGAAGAAACAATTTTCTGCTGATGCGCAGAAGATTACATATATTTACCTTGGCTTAATCAATAGTGTAGGCACGGAGACAGAGGTGCCAAGGGAGACTACCATCCCTAGCTTTATGCCTTGTCATGCCAATGAACTCGTTGACTTGGAGTCATATGACAATGGGCCGAGACCATACCTCTATGATCTCCTTCCAAGGCTTCACGAAAGCCTTAGAGGATGCTAATAGTGATAACTTCGCAAGAGTGGAAGTGGGGGACATCGAGCACTAATACAAATTTGCACATCTGTAATGAATCATTGAAGAAGTGAAATTCGTCATAATTTTAGTTCTATGACGAATTTGTGATGAAAATTCATTCGTCGAAAACGATGTGTCATATTGGTAGATGCCTGACGAATCCAAAAATTCATTATAGAAGTGGTTTGATCTGTAACGAAAAATTAAACGTCAATTAAGTATTTTGGCATGTGTACCATGGGGCAGCTACGCCGACGGTTGCTTCCGTTGGAGATGCTTTCTTGTTTATATCCTATAGCCGGTGGCATTGAAGATGCTTTGGGTCACATGTCACATTCTTATTTGACAACATGACCCTCTGGTTCTTGCATGTTTCAGGTTCTTAGTGGACCATGTGTTGTGTCCTTATTGTTTCAATTGTTAGTTTTTGTTGGCGCACGTGTCATATTATGTTAGCTCACGTTTCAATTCATCATTGGACCATGTGTCGTATTTTTGTTGGTCCACATGTCTGTTTCTTATTCATCCACGCATCACGATGCATGACGACTTCCTTCCACGTTACATATTTTTAATAGCCCATCTGCCATGTCGTGGCTATTTCAGGTGTCATGCACTAGTTCGTCCACATGTCATATTTTTATTTGACCACGTGGCCTGTCCAGACTCTACCACGTGCTCAAGAATCACTTCATCAGAATAATAATTCAAGATCGTCACTGCTACATAGATTGACTACATAATTATTCAACAAATGACTACATAATTATTTAACCTGGCAATCAAATACAATAATTTATAGTTCACACAACAACAGAAAGCCAGTGACAGAGTTTCACCACATCAAATTGGCACACGAGTCCATGCATCAAACCATTCATTGCATCAAACCATTTATTGCTGTCTCTTGAACTCCTCAAACTCTCTTTCGTTCTTTTCTATCTTTCTCTTCAGTTCATCCACTTGTTCGACGAGGGCAGCGAAACTTTCCTATTCAGCAACAAGTGTTCCCGAAGCATTCTCTCCGCCGATGTCTCTATTCTGGTGGGGCTTGTTGACAAACAAGCATTCTTCAAAAATGGGTGTTGCTGCTGACCTAGGAGTGGACCTTGGTGTGGGAGAGGCAAAGGACATTGGAAACAACATCAGCACTTGTCATTGGTTCCTGCTCATCAGCAACAGGTTCTGCTCGCATAGTTTTCACAGCTTTCTGCGAAATTCAAGCAGTAAACATGAGGTTACAGAAGTGGGAGAGGACTTCAACTGAAAACCCAAGAGATTAGTTCGTAACAAGTGCTATCAGCTTTTGTTAGGTGATAGCAATGTAGATCTAATAGCCGATAACCAAAGAACATGATACAATGCAATAACGGGATAAACAATTAAACACAGTTGCATTGATTGGTTGATAAAAGTAACATATATCGGCATTGGTTGATTAACCAAGATAAAAACAAGACAATCATCGAAGAGCCGATATACTTGTAAGAAGATAAGTCATAAAAGCAGAGGCTATCGGCTATACAACCGATACAGGAGTGTCTTCCTCTTCTCCGACTGTGGTGGACGGCCTCCAACGTTGGTACGCGACCTCGTAGGCCGGCTGGTGAATGGGGAAGGTTGCAACGGATGCATGGCGTGGCAGCGGCGGTCAGCTTCCCCAACATTGATCACATGCTTCCCTGGCTGTTCGCATTTTTGTAGCAGGTGGATCTGCGCCGCGATGCTGGATTTGGGCGCGACGCGTCTGGCTTGAGGGCTGCAGGCTTTAGCGGGCGGTTTGCGGCGCCATGTGCAGCTGCAGCGGCGTGCTAGTGCTTCATCATGGACTAGGGCGACGTCTGCTGGTGTGCGCCTTCCATTGTCGTAGGCGAGTGCAGAAATGTCTCCTCGAGGTGTGGCAGAGGCTAGCAATGTAGGTGCACGCCTCCCACCATCACGGGTAAGGCTGGACGAAAAACTCGAAGCTCGTTAGCTCGCTCGGCTCGTGGCTGGCTCGGCTCAGCTCGGCTCGGCTCGTTATGATAACGAGCTGAGCCGAGCCAGGATTTTAGTTCGTTAGCTATAACGACCTAACTCGAGCTAGCTCGTGAGCCGCTCGCGAGCCAAACGAGCCGTAGTTTTAAAGAAAAAGTCATCATAACTTATATTAGTTTTGTATTACTTCATGTTTTGCACTTCACAAATAGATGATATGTTAGCTCATATGAATATTTTGTTCGATTTAAGGCTATTGAATATATTATTTTTATATTATTAATATTTTTATGCTTTAGATAAATACAAATATTACATTTTGTATTTTTTTTACCTGGCTCGCGAGCCTAACGAGCCAGCTCGAGCTCGTAACGAGCCGAGCCGAGCTGGCTTTCTGGCTCGTTAAGATAACGAGCCGAGCCGAGCTGGCTCGTTATCCTAACGAGCCAGAACGAGCCAAGCCGAGCCGAGCCGAGCTGGCTCGTTAGCCAGCCTTAATCACGGGCGAGTCCATCAGCGGTTCCGTGAGGTGTGGCAGCGATTGACACCCCCTACGTCCAAGCGTGGATGATTGCCAGTGCGCGCCTCCCACGGTCGCGGGCGAGTCCGGTAACGGCTCGCAAGGTGTGGCGGCGACCGGCACCCTCCTTCGTCCAGGCGCGAGCCGTCATCGTCGTGGGCAAGTTCGACAAAGGCTTCGCGTGCAGTGGCGATCGCCACTCCCCTTCCGTCGAGGCGTAGACAACTGCAGGTGCGCGCCTCCCACCGTCGCGGGCAAGTTCAACGATGGCTCTGCGAGGTGTAGCGGTGACCGTTATCACCCCCTCCGTCCAGGCCCAGATGCTTGCCGGTGCGCGCCTCCCACCGGCACAGGCGAGTCCAGAAACGGCTCCACAAGATGTGGCGACGGCCGGCACCCCCTCCATCTAGGCACAAATGCTTGTTGGTGCGTGCCTCCCACTCTCGCTGACGAGTACGATAACGGCTCTGCTCGGTGTGGCGGCGACCGACATACCACCTCTGTCCAGACGGACGCTCGCCGTTGCATGCTCCTTCCCTCGTCACGGGTGGGTCAAAGGGAGTACTGGCAAAGGTTATGTGTGAAAGCTCAGCTCGGATCAGTCTATGCCTGCGATGGGGATCTCCTTATGCTGGGGTTTATGTCCAGGTTTTTGCCACTTTCCTAAAAACGAGGCTGTTGCAATATATCCAGGTGGGGAAGCACTCACCTCACTAGTTCGCGTCAAAGGAAAAAAATAATATCTAAACTTTTCTTGTCCATACGAGTTTGAGCAGCACATGTCCCTGGAACAAAGTTCGATTCACCATTGAATTGACATGATCGCTAGTCGTCCATGTATAACTACACAACAATATTCAACGTAGGGTATATATCTTACTATTACTAATTGGAGGCTCCAACGAAGGCTCCACGTTGATTCTCACCAGATGCGCTAAGAAAAAGATAAATGCTAGAAATTCTCACATTAATTAGTATTACTAATTAGAGGCTCCAACAAAGGCTTCACGTTAAGTCTCACTAGATGTGCTAAAAAAGGATAAACGCTAGAAATTCTCATATAATTAGAAAATCCAACCATCAAATCTAAAAACCTGCCATTTGTAACCATGGGATCTCATTTAGTTTTATAGAAATTACCCACCTTTGCCATTATAGATAAGAAAAAGCTTAAAATCTTTTGCGGAAAAAGCCCCACCTACAAAATCTTGAACGACAAGTACCCATCAAATTATGGTAGCATTTTCTAACAAAAAAAATCAGCCACGTTCAAGATATACGTTAAAGAAATCGGCCCCAACGAAGGCTCCACGTTAACTCTCACCAAATACGCTTAGAAAAAAGATAAATGCTAGAAATTATCACATTAATTAGGAACATTCAACCATCAAATCTAAAAACCAGCCGTTCATAACCATTGATCTCATTTAGTTTTCTAAAAAAACTACCCACCTTTGCCATTATAGATAAAAGAAGCATAAAATCTTTTCCGGAGAAGAAAAAACAACCCCACACAGAAAATCTTGCAGCCTGTTCGTTTCGCTGGTTTATTATGGCTGAAAGTACTGTTCGCTGGTTTATTGTGAGAGAAAAACACTGTTGGATGGTTGCTGATTTGACAAGTACCCATCCAATTATGGTAGCATATTATAACAAAAAAAATTCAGCCACTTTCAAGATATACGTTAAAAGAAATACACGTTCAAGATATACGTTAAAAAATACCCATATCAAATGGGCCCACTAATTACGTTCACTAGGTTAATTATTTTTTTTGCGAAAGGCACTAAATTAATTAATTAACCGTGGTACCCATCACGTTCATTAATCTATTAACCCAAAAATTAGATGAAAGGTTAATCTATTAACAAAATATCAGAAGCAATCTATGAACACCAAGAAACAAGTTACACGTGTGTCAGACTGCAGTTATATACAAAAAAATAAAGAGGAGACAATTTTTTGACAAACATGAAAAAATAAATATCCATCTGTTCGGCATTCATCTTTCTTTTTCCATCGAACCTCCACATTGATTCACACTACACACCATAGAAAATAATAAATTTAGAAATTCTTGCAATAAACAGAAATATTTGGCCATTAATTTGGTAGATTCTCTACGTCATCACCAATAATAGTAATTGGATCCATTCTATTTTTAAAAAAATTACCCACCTCTACCATTATGAAAATACATAAAGTTATCCCTAATTTTGCATATAAATTACCAACTTATGTAAAAGATACTATATATAAATTATCCACCTCTATCATCATAAATTAGAATTTAACCTACACCCTAAATTTCTGTATAAATTACTCACATGTGCCATATGAAAGATATTTTAATAGCCAACATCTTTGTATCTAAATGACCCATTTACACCATTATGAAAGATAATTTAAGATAATCCCTAATATCTTTTATAAATTACGCCCCTCCACCGTTACGAAAGATAATGCAAATTAAACCCTAAATTTGCATTCAAATTACCCATATCTGCCATTATGAAAGGTAATATGAAGCAACATGTTTTAATTCGTATCTTAGTATTCCACCTCAACCCTTATAGAAAGACGCATCTCTTAAATATAGTCCCTCGATCCCTAGAAAGATGCAATTCTCACTTTTCAAAGAGTCAAAGTATTTTAACTTTGACCCGATCCACATTAAGAAGTACTAAAATTTAAGATGTTAAATGAGTGTCATTAAATTGATCTAGAAATATATTTTCATAATATACTTATCTGAAGTCATGAATATTAATAGTACTTTTTCATAGTATACTTATCTGAAGTCATAAATGTCAATAGTATTTTTCTATAGATTTAGTCAAACTTAAAAAAGTTTGACTCAATACAAAGACATAATTGCATCCTTTTGAGATAGATCTAGGACATATAAATACTAATATAAAATGTTACAAAAAATAATTCAATAATCATAATTACAACTCTAAATTCAAAAGTAAAGCATATAGTTATTTTCCACCACATAGACAAGTAAACATGTATGCATTATAATAAATATTTATGTTAATAACTGATCAAATATTCCTTAACAAACCACATAGCAATGCCATTGACAATTCATTTTAAGTTATATTAATACTCTGTGATATTGAATTTTGTAAGTTCTTATTTTAAATAAGTTTATAAATTTGACTAAAATGTTCTACCATATCAATATTATTAATTTAATTTTAAGCAACCTATGTTTTATAAAACAATATTATGGTTAATATAATTATGTTATATAACAAATTCAACATGTTGATTGTCGTGGTGCAAGATTATTTGTACCATGGTAAGAACTAAGAACTAATAAGAAAGCCTAGGGCCTATAAGTTTTTTTAATAAAATGTATTCAAATAAAAGATACCATGAGCAGTTGAGTTTCAGCTTAACATAAGGGTAGAAAATGCAACTAAATTAAAAATTTGAAAGGTAAACTATAGGTTCATGATGTCGCAGAAATGGATGCAACAAGAGCTTATATAACTTAAGCTTACGTTTTAAGTAAATCCATATCTCGCTAGAAAATGAATAAAACCTAGAAATTTATCTTCTAACTATTTGTAGCTAATGGAGCCTCCACATAACTTCTCACATGACTCACTAGAAAAAGGATATATCCTAGAAATCTCACAAAAAGCTTAAACATCCGGTTATCAATCGGTATACTAATCACCGTTGATAATAGTAATGGTTGGATCTATTTTCTAAATAATTACCCTCATCTACGATTTTGTAAAAATAACATAAAGTATTCCATGAATCTATATTCAAATTACCCACCTATGCAATTAAGAAACATGATAAAAGTAAACTTAAATTTACATCGAATTACCTACCTACTATTATGATAGATAATTTACATAACCCCAAAAATTTGCATCTTACCACTTCAGTCATTGCATAAAAAATAAAATATCCTCTCAAAGCTATATCTAAATTAGCGGCACCTTCTACGAAAAAATGTTTAAAAATATTTAAAGCATATATGTGTCTTTAGATTACCAACTTTGATTAATGTCAATATATTAAATTTATATTAAGGTAAACGTAGATATTGTGTCATCATGCAGATCAAGTACAAATACATGCAAAAGTGATAAGTATATATGTTATGTTATATCATTCATGAAAGATATATTCTTAATGGCTCATATATTAATGATTTTAACAAATTATTTAAAATTATATTAATAAAAATGGCATACAATATATATAAATTGTTATATATATATGTATATATATATGTATATATATATATGTATATATATGTATTAACTTAAATGTTTGACATTCGCATATTGATACTACAACTATTACTGCACATATAATTAACTCTTGAGAAGCGACAGAGGTTAGTGCAGACCACATGTGCTATATCTTACTGGCCTTTAGATCCCTTTGGAGTTAATAGTCATTATAAAGATTAAATATTGATATCCACTTGAGTTTAACTCTACTGCTAATCAGCAATGTGGTGTGTAGACTAGAAATGACTGTTTATGCCATCTTAGTACTTAAACGGGCAGTCTATGAACCTAAACCCTATTTTGAAGGACAAAATGAGAGTTAACAAAAGATATAACAAGAACAAAAGTTTCAGCTTAACCTGAGGATAAAAAAATATTCCGTAGCAGTTAATAAGATTGAAATTTAGAAGTTAAAATTTAGATTGATGACATCATAAGATATATGTTGCAACAAGAGCCACCACCATTTAAGATAAGTTTCCAATTAATGCATGTTGAAGAGATACACATAGGTGACATGCAAAGGAAGAAACTATTGATATAGATGAAAAAATATTAGTAATAGATAGTTCTCCATAATTGGGTATGAACTACACAGTATCTATTATGCCTATCATGTTAGTTTATTAGTTGAAGAATCAACCAATATGATTCTAACCTGTGCGATAGCATGGGTTGTTAGACTGGTTATACTAATTGGAAGTTCTAAACATTGTAATTTAATTCCAAAGCGTCACCAAGATTAGACCCTGTTACTAACAATATAATTCTGATTTCATTTTCAAGGCCCCAGCGCCAATGAAACATTATTACGAGAATAGAAAACAATACAAGGGACAGTGATGGTCACACACTCACACCACAATGACGCTTGAAAAAGGAACTCCTAACATTTTCCCTACACGCGCAGGTGCCCTGATAGCAACATGGGAATTGTGGAAGCTTCGAAATGATAAAGTTTTTCAGCGAAGAAATCCAAGTCTTAGCTTATGGTTGTCTAATTTTAAAAGCTAATGTTTACTGCAGTCAGTTAGATTAAAGGAGGACCTTAGGTCAGCCTTCTGTGTTTGGCTAGACGCCTTTAGTTAAAACTCTTTGTAAGTATGTGTAATTTTTCCCAAATTTAATATAAAAAGGTTGGTACTGTGGGGATCTCCCCTACGGTCTTTTTTTGGTAAAAAATTTTCAAAGTTAAAGAAATACCTTATGCTTTATTGGCTACTTTCTCTGTAGGATATATGTTTATGTTTAGTGTAATATTATTTCCCTGTTTGCCTCTAAAACAGACATGTTCGTAAAGACTTTATTCCAACCTGAATACGGGTTTAGTTAATGCATATGATAGAAAAAGGCAGTGAGCGTGATAGAAAAGGCAGTGAGGGGATGCTAGAAAAAGCAGTGAGCAGAACGAGTTTGAGGCTGACGGTCCATATTAATCATTTTTCATAAATCATGCTTACATTATTATATATAGAGAAATCATCATGTAAATAACATCCATGTACAATCACGTACTCCTATGTGGTTTCTATATCAAGCGTCAAGGAACTGCATTCCATGCACTTCCATGCACTATATCTATATGCTGATGTCAACATTGTACGCATGATGTATATTCAAGTATCTTAGTATGGTAATTTGTAACATCTTAGTTCTAAGCTTTCCTACAGACATTCACATACAAATATTGATGCATGTAAATGTTGTACCCCCAACAAACCTTGATCTTATCGATACAATTAGGAAAATACAAATGGGCTTAAGGCTGATAAAATGTCAACAGCCTAATTCAAATGTGATATATAATACAAAATACAAAGGGCTGGTGTGCTCCATAAAGGGCATGGCAAAGCCACGCCGGTGTTTCTAGTGAAACATTATTACGGGAATAGAAAACAAAAGGGACAGTGATGGGTGTTTCTAGTGAAACATTATTACGGGAATAGAAAACAAAAGGGACAGTGATGGGTGTTTCTAGTGAAACATTATTACGGGAGTAGAAAACAAAAGGGACAGCGATGGTCACACACTCACACCACAATGACGCTTGAAAAAGGAACTCCTAACATACTTCTCCCTAGCTACACGCGCAGGTGCATGTCGATCTTGATCACGGCGTTCTTGGTGGTGGAATTGAAGTAGTGCGTCGTGAGCAGAGCGTAACCGGTGGCTCCACGGAAACTGCCGGCTCCGCCAATGACCGCCAGCTCCCTGACCTCGTCAAAGAAGGCGTCCTTTCCATTGACGACGAGGTAGCTGCCGTTGTGCTTCCCCGCCGTGAACACAAAGTTGAGGGAGAATATCACCGCCAGCTCCTTTTGATCCGCGAAGGGGTAGGACCCCTGCGCGCGCCCCACTGCCGGCGACGCCGCGTCGGGACCCTCCGTCAGTGGGTCGTCGATCACGTGTATGTCGCCGAAGTAGGTGTTGGGGTCTCCCGGCAGCGGCGTCGTGCCCCTCGCCACACGCACCCCCGTTGCCGGGCTCTCTGCTGTTGCCGTCACGATGTCGTGCATGTAGAACTGGAGGTGCGTGGTGGCGGCGGCGGCGGCGGCGGCCAGCGCCATGGAGATAAGTATCAGTTGGAGCTGCACGGTACTAAGCTTGCTTTTGGCCATGGTGTGATAAGGGAGAGAAGGACAGAGGGGCTTCTACTTGAACCGTGGAACGCAGCATGTGCTTATATAATTCGTCGATCAACAACCGTGGGATAGACTTTTAGGACTCCCGATTTGAGGGTTTTAGTTTTCGATTTGACCAAGAAGGCTGTAACAATACAATACAAGTATGAGCTTACCGAAACATGAATAACAAGCCCGAAAGCCCATAGAAATATGATACGCACAAACAAATGGCAGGAGCAAACATTTATTAAACTGTTTCTGGACCCAGAATTTGATAATATAAGCATCAACATTGAGTCTCATTCTTCCATTGGTTCCAAACAAGTTTGGTCGTTAGTTCCAATAAGAACATGCCGATCGAGTCTTCTGTTGGTAGGGACTGTGATTCTTGGGTCCAGATCTGGTGTACTTCTATGATCGCGATGGAGGGGGTGCATGCCGGCGGACGCGAGGAAGATGAAGTATAGGGATCTAGTGGTGTGCTTCAATGTAATTTTATTTTATGTTGAGGTCTCAGCTGTAAAAGAGGTTTTAATTTAATGAAATTCAGTCCCTTTAAAAAAAGGGACGGTATTACGGAGCAAGTAGTGCGACGGGAATAGATTGCCAAATAAACCGTTCTGGGTGAGCAGCAGCGCCAGCGCGTTGAATACCGCGGCCAGCCAGGAATCTCCCTCCTGACCTATGTGTTCCAACAAGGCCGTCACTACTGGAATCTGCTGCTTTGCCGAGTGCCTAGAACACTCGGCAAAGCCTCAAAAACACTCGGCAAAGGCTTTACCGAGTGTAACACTCGGCAAAGAGCGCTCGGTAAAAATTTTATTGGCAAAGAGCTCTTTGCCGAGTGTCATTTATCGGGCACTCGGCAAAGATCGAAACTAAAAAATCATGAAAAAATAGCAAAATTTTTTTATGAGGAGAGGCCCAACCTAGGCCACACACGGCTGCTACACCCAGTTGAGCAGCCACAACATTTTTTCCAAACTATGCGCTCATCAGGATTCGAACTACCGACCTCACGCATGAGTATGCACGCGAGCCCCTCTACCACTGCGCCTCTCTTTCATTTGTGTCTATAAGACATTTTTATTCCCCATATATTGTACTAAAACGACTGTAATTGTTTGTTTGAGGCTCTAAACGAATTCAAATCAAAAAGTTATCAACTACAAAGTTTCATAACTTTTTGAGATCTACAACTTTCATTTATGAAGTTTTTCCATCTGAGGTTGTTTAAAAAAAATTGAATTTCAAATTTGAAAATTCAAACGTACTTTTGCATGACAAAATGATTTCAAATGAAAAACTTGTCAACTACAAAGTTTCATAACTTCTCGAGATCTACAACTTTCGTTTTGGGTGTTTTTTCATCCGAGGTCATTTGAAAAAATCGAATTTTAAAATTTTGAAATTCAAACGTAGTTTTGCATGACAAGATGAACTCAAACGAAAAAATTGTCAACTACTAAGTTTCATATCTTTTCGAGATATACAACTTTTATTAAGGTTGTTTTTCCATTCGAGGTCTTTTGAAAAATTCAAATTTCAAATTTTTAAATTTAGATGCAGTTTTGTCTGGCAAGATGATTTCAAATGAAAAAGTTTTTAACTACAAAGTTTCATAACTTTTTAAGATCTACAAAGTTTATTTTGGTTGTTTGATCATTTGTGTATCCGACATGGTGGTTCTGACATTGTTTACAAATCGTATATATCTCTCTTGTAGTTTCATAAACTACGAAAGAGAGATCTAAAATTTATGAACAAATTTACTTTCATTTTCTCGTATGAAGAAATGACCTAAATAAAAAATTTTCATCTTGATGAGTTCTACAACTTTCTAGTTGAAAACTTTTTTATTTGAGTTAATTTACTACTTAAAATTTTAATTTGAAATTTGTCTTTGCCGAGTGCATAAAAAAGCACTCGGCAAATACCTTCTTTGCCGAGTATGAAGAAAAAACCCTCGGCGAAGAAGACTCTTTGCCGAGTGTTTTTTATTTAGCGAGTGAAAAAAAACACTCGACAAACCATTTAGCACCCAGCAAAGTTCCATTCTGTGGTAGTGCGTCACCTGCATCTGCCTTCTTTCCAACGTTCGCTTGATAATCGCTCCTTCCGGAGGTTCCAGGAAGCAGAACGAGGTAGTCAAACGACCTGGACATGCCTGGCGGAACCAAAATTCGTGCTCGGAGCCACCAGTGTCGCAGGCGTGCGTGGAAACCGGAGCCAAATGAAAGGCTAAAGTCTAGGCGTGCGTGGAAACCGGAGCAAGTCAAATGCCATCATATATTTTTTTTGTCGTCGATGGTCGACATGAATTGCAGTGTGCAACCGAGACGGTTGTATCTGGGACCACGTAAATTATCCTTGTACTATATAAACTCATCCAAAATGTTTCGATAGATCAAGAAACTACTTGTACCGCGTTGAGGAGGGAAAGCATCGTTTCTACCGTGGCCCCTCCACGCCGCCCACCAAAATGTCGTCGCACGTTTCCTGCTGACGGAACCCCGCGCATGCCCGTAAAGAGCTAAGTCAATAATACTTAGCTAAGTTATAAGAGATAAGCTATATAATAGTTAGTCTCCTATTTAATTTATCTACAAACTTTTTTATTATTTGATGATTTTATTCTATTTGTTATTACTCCTCACATACATCTCTATTGAAATTCACTATTGCCTATGTTTACATGCCCAACTTATTGCTTGCATGAGAGTCAAGTTCTCTTCTCTCTCCTCCCTTCACTTATCCACGTCAGCAAAAATACTGATTAGCTTGGTTATAAGACAATTGTTGTACTTTCTCTAACTCTTGCTACACGTTCTTTCTCTCTCGTCCCGCCTAAGCTAGTTCTCCCTCCCTCTCTCGCCCAGTTCATCTAGCTTCATACTTACCGAATCTCCAGCTATTCTCTTGGAAGTTTAGGCTTCATACCCTGTCGCCCAGATACACAAAAGCTTATTGCTGTCGCCACCCTCCGCCGTGCTGATTCTCAACCGGCTGCAGATATTCCCCTGACGAAGGTGGCTGTCGATGCACATCAACAAAGTAAGTTTCGATTTTATCAGGAGTCTATTCGTTTGACTGAAGAGGTTGTAGATGGACAGTGTCTTGGCCAGGGGGAGCTAAGGCTTAACTCCAGGCCGACAGACTATGGTGAAGTTCGTTTTTACTCAGGGTCCTTTCTCTGCTTTGTCTTTTAAAGAATTATAGTCATACTTTTGCTCTATCTCAGGCTATGGTCTTGACCTAGAGTCTCCATCGGCAAGGTCAAGCGTACCGCGAGAAAATGGAAGGAGACCTTGCTGTGAAGACTGAACAAATCCGAGCTCTTGAGAAAGTGCTTGAGATGGCTAAAAGGAAAACCTAAGAGGAGGAAATGAGTAGAAAAGCAGCCGAGGCAGTGGCTGCGAATGTCAAAAATGATTTTCACACCTACCGTAAGAGGAAGTCTGTTGAGAAGAAACAATTTGCTGCTGACGTGCAGAAGATTGCGGATATTTACCTTGGCTTAATCCACAGTGTAGGCGTGGAGACAGAGGCGCCAAGGGAGACTACCGTCCCCAGCTTTATACCTTGGCTTGCCAATGAACTCGCTGACTTGGAGAGTCATATGACAATGGGCCGAGACCATGCCTCTATGATTTCATTCCAAGCCTCCGCGAAAGCCTTAGAGGATGCTAATTGCGATCATTTCGCAAGAGTGGAAGTGGGGGACATTGAGCACTAGTACAAATCTGCACATCTATAATGAACAACTTTCGTCACTGAAGAAGTGAAATTCGTCATAATTTTAGTTCTATGATGAATTTATGACGAAAATTCGTTTGTCAAAAACTATCGTGAGATAGGGATGATGCCGAGCAGAGAAGCTGCTGAATTTGCTGATTTTTGCGGTGAATCTTTTTCCATCCCTGAATTTGAAAGGGACATTTGGAAGGAGCCCGACAATGCCCTGATGGAGGCTGTGAATTATCATGCTGTTAGGGTGAGTTCAACTTGGATCCCGCCTTTCACATTTCACTGCTTTGTCTTTTAAAGAATTATAGTTATACTTTTGCTCTCTCGCAGGCTATGATCTTGACCCAGGGTCTCCATTGGCAAGGTCAAGCGTACCAAGAGAAAATGGAGAGAGACCTTATTGCAAAGACTGAACAAATCCGAGCTCTTGAGAAAGTGCTTGAGATGGCTAAAAAGAAAACCGAAGAGGAGGAAACGAGCAGAAAAGCAGCCGAGGCAGCGGCTGCGAAGGTCAAAAATGATTTTCACACCGACCGTAAGAGGAAGTCTAATGAGAATTAACAATTTGCTGCCGACGCGCAAAATATTGCGGACATTTACCTTGGCTTAATCCATAGTGTTGGCACGGAGACTGAGGCGCCAAGGGAGACTACCGTTCCCAGCTTTATGCCTCGCCTTGCCAATGAACTCGCTGACTTGGAGAGTCATATGACAATGGGCCAGGACCATGCCTCTATGATTTCTCTTTGAGCCTCCACGAAAGCCTTAGAGGATGCTAATTGCGATCATTTCGCAAGAGTGGAGTGAGGGACATCGAGCACTAGGACAAATCTGCACATCTATAACGAACAACTTTCATCGCGGAAGAAGTCAAATTCGTCATAATTTTAGTTCTATGACGAATTTGTGACAAAAATTCGTTCGTAAAAATCTACCGTGAGATAGGGATGATGCCGAGCAGAGAAGCTGCTGAATTTGCTGATTTTTTCGATGAATTTTTCTCCATCCTTGAACTTGAAAGGGACATTTGGTAGGATCCCAACACTGCCCTGATGGAGGCTACGAATTATCATGTTGTTAGCGTGAGTTCGACTTGGATCCTGCCTTTCACATTTCTCTGCTTTGTCTTTTAAAGACTTATAGTTATACTTTTTGTCACGACCCGGTCTTGACAACCTTGAAGTCATTAGCATCATGAACACCCTTGCATTTGAAATCCATTTCTAATAAACGCACCTACACTGAAATCTGCATTCAATCTGTTCACTGTTGATTTGACGGAAGGTCCGCCCAGTGCACCGGACTGCCCGCCACTTCATTTGCACAACCTGACAAAGTTCAGACTGTCAGTTGAAGCACCAACACTATCAGATGGTCCGACAGGACATCGGACTATCTGATAAAACATCCCATGCGACAGATGTAAGGTGTGAAGTTAGGAATCACCTAGGTCCCACATGTCAGACCAGGTGTCCACTTCATGGCAATGCCAACCTAGATATCTCACCAGTTGGCCAGCTCACTCTCACACTCCCTCTCTCTCTAGTTCAACCCTCTCTCTCTACACTCTCTCACACACTCAAGCAAGGAAGAGGAAGGGGAAGGAGAAGGAAAGGAGGGGAGGATTGGAGTTGCAGCAGCAAGAGGAGGCCATGGAGATCACCTAGGAGCTCTTATCCATAAGAGGTTGGGGTTTGTAGAGGGAGGAGCCCTCTCATCCTCACCACAAGGAGCTAGGAGTAGGAGCCAAGAACAAGAAGATTTCGAATTACCAAGGGGGAGATCCAACTTCTCCAACTTCTTGGAGAGCATCACATCTCTCCTTTGCAGCCCTTGGTATGGTTGAAATCAAGCAAACCCTAGGATTGTACTTTCATGAGCCAAAACCTAGGAAATATCAATTTGTGACCTAGATTTAGTTACACCCAATGTAGCTAGTTTAGCCTAGCTAGTTATGCTCTTAGAACACTAGAAACCTACCCTCACGATGGGCTGCACATGCATGAAGTCCAAGTGAAGATTTGGATTTCAAGTTGTTGAGTTTGGTCACTGTTAGTGGTTTGACGGAGGGTCTGACCACCTTGGCAGACTGTCCATTAAACACTGATACATGTTTGTCTACACTTAAGCAGAGCACTCTATAATTCACTGGAGGGCCTGGCCGCTTTTGTGGAGTGTCCGTTGAATTATAAATCAGAGACAGAGAGCCCAAGCTACATACTTGTTCTAGCAGAGAGTCTGTGAGTTCTACTGGAGTGTTTGCTGATGAATAAATAGAATTTTAGTGAAACCCGAGAGCAGCCAGTTCGCACCAGACGATCCGACAATTCTAGCGGAACGTTCCAATGGAACCTGAACACTTAGTCAGTTAAGAGTCACCCAGACCCAATCTGACGGATGGTCCGTCACCTTGACGGAACATTCCGATGATTTATAATTAACAACAACCCAGTTTCCTGAGAGCACCAAGTTGGTACCGGAGAGTCCGCTACCCATAGTGGAGTGTCCATTACCTCCAGTGATCTGTGTTCACTAAGTCCCTAGAACAGCAGATGGTCCGACACTCATGCCGGATCATCCGATGTCTCAGATCGACAGTCCGTCGGTGCTACACTTTGTTACCTAATACATGCTATCAATTGTTAATCAACTAAATATCATTGCATGACATCCCATACTAGTTACCTTTATGCATTGTACTCATCAAGCATCATGCATACATAGGTGACGGAGTTCCGAAAGAGCCTAGAGTTGAGGAGGAGCCACTAGCAGTGGAGCCTGAGTTTCCCAACAATGAAACCCAAGGCAGGCCCCTATGCATCCCTATGCTTTGCTAAATGCATGGTGGGGCTGGGCGGCGCCTCTGATCCAAGTGGCCCATGGTGGCTCACCTTGCTCTAATTGCTTCGAGTTGCTTGATTTTTGATATTTTTTGCATAGTTTTCCTACATGAGCAAAGATCTCCAAGTACAAGTGGAAATATGTGAATTATAAACATAAACCATTACTTATGTTGTTGTTTATTCCCATTTTTAGTGCAATGTTGTGCAATGTTGATGGTCAAAATAAGCATTTAGTGACCGTCAACACCATCCATGGATTCTTTTATTTTCCTGATCCTTCTGAGGAGACAGGATGGTGAAGGGTCTATGTTTCATAGATACATGGATATGTGGCATGCCCATGTATCGGTTATCATGAATAAATGTTAAGTTGAAAAGACTTCCACTAGACTTCGATGTTAAGATGTAATGTGTGACTTGTGTCATGACTAAGCTTGTGAACCATGGTGTGTAAAACTTGAGTACTTGGAACTTGTAATGTAACCTATGCGTGGTTGTGGTGTGTTCTCTCTCTTGGGCTAATCCTGGATGAAGGTTGGTGACTTGTACATCTTATGGGAGGTGTACCAGGATGACCTGTTAAGGAATGTATCCAGTGTAATAGCCCCTAGTGGACTATCATATTGGGTACCTCCTTAAGAGGGCATTGATCCTGACACTTTTGCTCTCTCACAGGCTATGATCTTGACCCAGGGTCTCCATCGGCAAGGTCAAGCGTACCGCGAGAAAATGGAGAGAGACCTTGCTGCGAAGACTAAACAAATCCGAGCTCTTGAGAAAGTGCTTGAGATGGCTAAAAAGAAAACTGAAGAGGAGGAAACGAGCAGAAAAGCAGCTGAGGCAGCAACTGTGAAGGTCAAAAATCATTTCCACACCTACCATAAGAGGAAGTTTGATGAGAAGAAACAATTTGCTGCTGACGCGCAAAAGATTACGGATATTTACCTTGGCTTAATCCATAGTGTAGGCACGGAGACAGAGACGCCAAGGGAGACTACCATCCCTAGCTTTATGCCTTGTCTTGCCAATGAACTCGCTGACTTGGAGTCATATGACAACGGGCCGAGACCATGCCTCTATGATTTCCTTCCGAGGCTTCACGAAAGCCTTAGAGGATGCTAATAGTGATAATTTCGCAAGAGTGGAAGTGGGGGACATCGAGCACTAATACAAATCTGCACATCTGTAACGAACAACTTTCGTCATTGAAGAAGTGAAATTCGTCATAATTTAGTTCTACGACGAATTTATGATGAAAATTCATTCGTTGAAAATGACGCGTCATATTGGTAGATGCATGACGAATCCAAAAAATTCATTATAGAAGTGGTTTGATCTGTAACGAAAAATTAAACATCATAGAACTATTTTGGCATGTGTGGCATGGGACAGCTATGCTGGCGGTAGCTTCCGTTGGAGATGCTTCCATGTTTATATCCTATAGCCGGTTGCATTGAAGATGCTTCGGGTCACGTGTCACCTTCTTATTTGACAACATGGCCCTCTGGTTCTTGCATGTTTCAGGTTCTTAGTGGACCATGTGTCGGGTCCTTATTGTTCCAATTGTTAGTTTTTATTAGTACATGTGTCATATTGCATTAGCTCACATTTCATTTCATCATTGGACCATGTATCGCATTTTTTGTTGGTCCACATGTCCGTTTCTTATTCATCCACGCGTCACGATGCTATCCGTCCATATTTTGTTTTTTGATTCGGCCACATGACTTGATGACTTCCTTGCACGTTACATATTTTTAATAGCCCACGTGTCATGTCGTGGCTATTTCACGTGTCATGCACTAGTTCATCCACATGTCATATTTTTATTTGACCACGTGGCCTGTCTAGACTCTACCACATGCTCAAGAATCATTTCATCAGAAAAATAATTTGAGATCGTCACTGCTACACAAATTGACTACATAATTATTCAATGAATGACTACATAATTATTTAACCTGGCAATCAAATACATCAATTTATAGTTCACACAACAGCAACAAGCCAATGACAAAGTTTCACCACATCAAACTGGCACACGAGTCCATGCATCAAACCATTTTTTGCATCAAGCCCATAGGAGTTGAAGACTAAGAGTTGCCAGAAGAAGAATTAAAGTGCATGATATCCTCATGTAGCTTATTGTACTCCTCCTATTGCTATCTCTTGAACTCCTCAAACTCCCTTTCGGTCTTTTCTATCTTTCTCTTCAGTTCATCTACTTGTTAAATGAGGGCAGCGGAACTTTCCTATTTAGTAACAAGTGTTCCCGAAGCATTCTCTCCGCTGATGTCTCTGTTCTGGTGGAGCTTGTCGAGAAACAAGTATTCTTCAAAAAAAAGGGTGTTGCTGCTGACCTGGTAGTGGACCTTGGTGTGGGAGAGGCAAAGGACATTGGAAACAACATCAGCACTTGTCATTGGTTCCTACTCATCAGCAACAGGTTCTGCTTGCATAGTTTTCATAGCTTTGTATGAAATTCAAGCAGTAAACATGAGGTTACAGAAGTGGAAGAGGACTTCAACTGAAAACCCATGAGATTAGTTCATAACAAGTGCTATCAGCTTTTGTTAGGTGATAGCAATGTAGATCTAATTGCTGATAACCATAGAACATGATATAATGCAATAAGGGGATAAACAATTAAACACAGTTGCATTGATTGGTTGATAAAAGTAACATATATCAGCATTGGTTGATTAACCAGGATAAAAACAAGACAATCATTGAAGAGCCGATATACTTGTAAGAAGATAAGTCACAAAGCAGAGGCTATTGGCTATACAACCGATATAGCGTCTTCCTCTTCTCCGATTGCGTCAGCGCCCCCTTTCTCCCCGTCTCCGGCTGGCGCTGTTGGTAGAGAGCCAGCCGGCAGCGCATCTAGCACAGGTGAGGGCTGATCTGGCTTCCCCATGCCTGGATCCTGCTGCGGCCGACTAGCAGCAACCGTCGGGGCCGCTTCTGGCGCCCTTGTGGCATGCGGCGGTGGTGGACGGGCTCCAACGTTGGTACACGACCTCATAGGCCGGCTGGTGAATGGGGAAGGTTACAAGGGATGCATGGCACGACAGTGGCGGTCAGCTTCCCCAACATCGATCACGTGCTTCCCTAGCAGTTTGCATTTTTGTAGCAGGCGGATCTGTGCCGCAATGCTGGGTTTGGGTGCGACGCGTCTGGCTTGAGGGCTGCAGGCTTCAGTGGGCGGTTTGCGGTGCCTTGTGCGGCTGCGGCGGCATGCCAGTGCTTCATCGTGGACTGGGGCGACGTCTGCTGGTGTGCGCCTCCCATCGTCGTAGGCGAGTGTAGAAATGGCTCTTTGAGGTGTGGCGGTGGCTAGCACTGCCGGTGCACGTCTCCCACCATCGCGGGCGAGTCCATCAGCGGTTCCGCGAGGTGTGGCAGCGATCAGCACCCCCTACGTCCAAGCGTGGATGATTGCCAGTGCGTGCCTCCCACGGTCGCGGGCGAGTTCGGGAACGGCTTGCAAGGTGTGGCGGCGACCGGCACTGTAACACCCCAGGTGTTTATCACCAATTAGGCAGTAGGTTTGAGCTCAAACATGATAGATTAAGTGGAGATGAGCCTAATCTAAACTTGGAGTTGCACCATTGCTTTACATATAGGTCCCTTTTCAAAGATATATGCTTGGATAGTGTTATTACAATATCTTCATGTGTCTCACCTTGGTATCTATCTATAGTGACCCCTGGAAAAGTTTCATGAAGTTTAGAATCAAAAAGTCACATGAAATGATAAGTTATATGCTTGTTTGGATTATAACTGAAACATGCATATGAAACAAGGAAACATGTGAACTAGTGTTTATGCAACATACAAGTACAACATGTGCAACAAACCTTTGCAACATGGGGAACAACCTAGGGAAACATGGGTAGCATGTATCTTGAAACAACCACATGAAACAACTATAGCATTTCACTGAATTCTATGTTTCAAGGCATGTGAGGCCTACACTTTTGTGTAACCTATGCATGGTGTGTATGTTTGGCCTCTACAACACCTTAACTACACTTAGGACACTTAATGGAACAATGTTCATGTTGATCATTTTGCCTAAATGTGCTTCTAAGTGATGGTTGACCATGTATGGACCCTAGAACACTTTTGTTTGACCGTTTCAAAAGTGTGACCTAGAAGCCTTGCATGACTGTGCACCCTTTTACAAAGTTGTAGAGAATTTAATAAGGAACAAACTTTGTTTAAGAGTCAAGTCATGAAAATGTGTGGAACATGCTCAAAAAGGGCTCACAAGTCAGTTTTAGGGCTGATTTCAGTACTTGGCCATTTTAAAGCCCGATTTCAGTGTCTCCGACGTTGGCATCTCGCGTTCTCCAAATTTCGTTAAGTAACTTGGTTGGACCTCTTAATAAAAGTTGGAGCTAACCGTATGGGGAAGGTCTAGGAAGAAGTTGACTTAAATTGGATCATGTTTTGATCACCCTTTTTGGGTTTCCTTGATCATGGTCAAATATGTTGACAATGCTAACTTGGACGTTAATTAGCCGCTAATCCATAACCTTAATGGCTGTGACCTCTTAATGAAAGTTGGAGAGTATTCTGCGGTGAACAAACCTCCTTTTTGGCCCATGATCCAAATCAGCCCATAACTAGCCCAAACATGGCCTCCAAGTCGGACTGCTGCACGCACACCACGTGCTCGAGACAATGCACGAAAGGCCGACACGTCCTCCTCTGCGTGGCGGCCATGCCCGGCTCCGCACCCCACCGTGCCGGCGCACGTCCGCACCGATGTCGTGTGCCCTTGTGTCGATGTGGAGGTGCTCAAGCACACGCCCCTCACTTCCCACACCTCCCTGGCCCTTTCCTCGCTCCTCAGCGCTCGCCCTCGCCTGTTGCTCGCACGGAACGGCAGCCATGGCCGCCACCAAGCCGATCGTCCGCCGCTGCTCTTCCCCTCGGCGTCTACCTCGCAGCTTTTCTCAGCCACCACGCGGGCGCCCGCGACCGTCGCCTATTTCCCCGGCCAGCCGCAGCCGCGCAGGGAGGACCTGTGGCCGCGCACGGCCAGCCACCATGGACGACGTCAATCAAGCTCCAGGGCCGCAGTTGTTCCATCGCCTCCGGCCTTCCTCCACCCGAACCAACCGCGCCATCACGTTCCTCGTACCACGTCGCACCTCCGGAGCCCCTCGCATCACCAGCTCCGCCCCCGTAGTGGACCGCCGCCGGAGCAGCAGCCGGCAAGCCGCCTGCTGCCGTGGCCAGGTCGTTGGGGTCCGCCTCGGGCTGCGTGGATTGCACCAGCGGATGCGGGTTAGCCCCGTCCTGCTCGCACGGAACCGTCGTGGCCACTGCCGGTGACTCCATCGCCGGAGGTCAGCTGCCCCGTCTCCTCTGTTCGGCCGAACATGAGGAAGAAGAAGGGCGACTCGGAGCAAATAGTAATTTTCCCAGGGGGTAAAGTGTAACGTCAGTGACTCAGGTGAATAGTGCTATGGGGACTCCCTTGCGAGAATTAATTAAAATTCTTTCAGGGGCCAAAATGAATAACCTGTGACTCAGTTGAATAGTACATTGTACTACGGGTTGATTCTAGAAAGTCCAGGGGCCTCGAGGCAAAAGTGCTTTCCTTTTTCCTTTTCCTTTTTTCTTTTATATAGATTTTGGCTAGATCTTTGAAAATTAATATCTCATGCTAGGAAGCTCCAAAAATAGCAAATAAGGACTTTTTGGAAACCTTGGGAAAAGATCTATGCAGTGGAGTCATAATATGTTACATGTTGTAGATATTTTCTAATGTCTTTATTTAAGCCTTAAGAATGCTCCAAAAATGCTTACCAACTTGAGCAGAGCCACATCTAGAGTTTTAGAACTCCAAAAATGATGATTCTTATTTTGTTAATTTTGTGATGACATGTACTTGCTAGGAAAAATCTTAAACACACTAATTGTTCACTGTTTTCTTAGGGTTTTGATTGGACCTTGATAAATAAGGAAATCTAACATTATATTGCTTGTCATTTTATATCTTGAGTTGTGTTGCTCCAAATAATGTGAAATGTTTATGGTAGTCTTTCCATGCTATGGATGTATTGTGGTATAAATTTCATGGCCATTGCTTACTGTATGCTCAAGTTATTGAGTTAACTTGTTTATGGCTTAATAAATAGCTTATAAATAATATATAAATGATAAAATAGAAAATGTTATTCCATCACCTTATTATGATGTTGCTCTTTGATGTTAGTTCATTCTATGGCCATGTGTTCATATAAAATATTGAGTTTTAGGTTTAACTTGCTCTTACATGATTTATTGCAATAGCTATTTGTCTTTTTCATAGAGGTTGATGTACTTATCTAAATGGCTTGAAAGTTGTACAGTAGACTTTTAAGAGTGATTGTAGACCACTGTAATTTTAGTAGAATTTATTGTGCACTTTTGATAGGTGTTCATAATTCCACCTAATTATCTAAATAAATTAAGAAAATACATTAAAAGAAATTATTTAGGAATGGAAACTATGTTTTCTGGTGTTCATTAGTCATGTGTGACATGTTGGTAAAGTTGGTTTTGTCTAATTATATGTTTGCAACATAAGTTAATAATTATTTCTTGCAAATGAGGTTTCTGGACAGATCTGGGAACTTAGCAAAGTTCTTCATGATAATGTGCTTTGTTGTGAAACTTATTTATACAAAAGTAGTAGATAATATATGTATCTAGCTGCTGTTAAAATTTGGTGGCATTTGGCCATGTGGTTTAGGAGTTATAGCTGTTTAAAGTTGGGTTACAGAATTGCTTGCTCTCTGTCTTGTTACACCAGTTTCTGTGTTTATGTAAATTCGACATGATTAACTTTGGAATCATGCTAGGATGATTATAAATTAAATGTAGAGAATTTTATAAGCTTTCCATAATGTCTTCTTGCAAGTCATTTGGATTTATAAAACTCCAGATATGATTGATTTATGAAGCTACTGTTTGCAAGTCCAGAAATTGGTATATTCCAATTATCGTTGTTGCTTCATCTTGACTTGCTTTGCATGTTGCTAAGTGTGATTCATGTCCTTGGTGAGGAAGTTAGTACACCTAAGACTTTGTAAATCTTGTGTCATGTTGGTATTGCTTTCCTTGCTATCTTAGCATGATAGGTCGTGTAATGTTTATTTGAGCAATGTAAAGTGCTTATGTGTATTTAGCGTAACCTTGTACTTACCTTGTTTAGTGTGTGATGCATCATCTATTGTGTTCCCATATATTCATACACTTGCATCTTGTATCTCATTTAGGTACGCTAGATGCACCACGTGAAGGACGTGATGTGGAGCCAACCAGAAGATGGTGTTGGTGGACCTATCTCGAAGATGGAAAGATCGGACAAGTGCTAGAATGAGGGAATGCTCGCCAAGCGAGTTTCATCTGACAAACTCTGACTTGAGTCGGACCCCAGGCAAGCCCCGGAGCATTATAAGCCTCCTACCTTCAAAATAATTAATTCTATATATGTTATAAGTATTGTTGCATTAAGTGGTAGGAGTTGGTTGAAAACCTTGCTGCATTATATCACTCCTTGTCCAGATATATGAATCCTTGAATCCTACATAGACTAGGATCGAGTAGATGCTTAGCCCTGCTTTAAGCGGTAGAAGTCAGGTGATTTCCTGTCACCTGCGAGATATAGGGATATTCATATATGGCACGGTTGGCTATATTTGCTATCGTGGAAAGGAACCATGTGTTAATAAAATAAAATGAGACCGGGCGGGATGATGATAGTGAAGCGACAAGACATGGAGGTCGTGGGTGTGAATCTATCCCCGTCTGAGTCGTTTAAGGACCGATTCGCTGTACGTCCTTGAGTCATGTTGAACGCAGTCTAACACTTAGTTGGCCGGATAAGTCGTTCCGACCGTGAAGCCGAGTAATGTGATTCAAGCCGAGAATCGAATGGTAGGTTGCTTCTTGGAGGAGAGAAAGGATGTGCTTGGGGACATTGGCGTGAGACCAAGGGGGGGTTAGAGTCCCTATCACCTGGTAGAGTGTCGCCCTTGGGGTCGCGACATCATTCGGACCCGCGATTCCTGAATCATATGAAAAGGTGGCTTGTGCGACCCTGGCAGGGGCCTGCGCGGTGAGTGTTAGAAATACCCCTCCAGCTGGATAGGAATTCGATTTGAATCGTCGTCGCTCCCGGTTAGTGAGCACTTGACTTGAGCAGCGGCAACGTAGATTCCATTAAATTGAACGAATGGTTAATTGGATCACGATGAAAAGGTTGCCTCAATTTATACCTGCTATGGTTAATATTGTTTGCTCCTAATAAAGTGAGTGCTCTAGTACAGGTTCTAATATAGATGATAGGTTAATGATAATTAACTTGATGCTTAAGCATTAATGATTGATCTTCTATATTAAGCTTTTTATGCAAAATGTTGTCAAGCTAGCCCACTTTATATCAGCCTTGCATGATCCTTGGTGTCACCTTATTTCTGGTTTCTGACGGGTAAGTCTAGCTGAGTACCTTCTCGTACTCAGGGTTTTATCCCCACTTGTTGCAGGTTGTGATGTATCATGGCGACTGCAAGAGTTGGTTGGCTCCTGCCTTGTGGTGGAGTGTGATCATGGGCATGATCCTTCTGAGTTACCTTATCTCTAATGCTTTTGTTGGAAGTCGACCGTTGTACTGGCATGTATTTGAAATAAGATTTATGTTAGTTTTAAATTACTTTGCTTCCGCTACTTTTGAACTTAAGTTGTAATAACTATGTTGAACTCCGATGTATATTGAATTACTTACGAAATGGTTGTAACATGTGACTTGTTATGTTGAATCACTACGATCTTGGCTTGTATGTTGGTTGGTTTGAAATCCCTCGTGATTTCATTGGACTACCGGAGTTATATGGGCTCAAGTGTGAGAATTTGATCACTTCGGTGATTGTTTTTATACTTGTGCTCTTATAATTTGGAGGCACCCTCCTCTGTCTAGGCGCGAGCCGTCATCGTCACGGGCGAGTTCAACAAAGGCTTCGCGTGCTGTGGCAATCACCACCCAGCTTCCATCGAGGCACGGACAACTGCAGGTGCGCACCTCCCATCGTCGCAGGCAAGTCCGACGATGGCTCTACGAGGTGTAGCGGCGACCGGCATCACCCCCTCTGTCCAGGCCTAGATGCTTGCCGGTGCGCGCCTCCCACCGACGCAGGCAAGTCTAGAAACGGCTCCACGAGATGTGGCGGCGGCCGGCACCCCCTCCATCCAGGCGCGAATGCTTGCTGGTGCGTGCCTCCCACTCTTGCTGGCGAGTACGATTACGGCTCTGCTCGGTGTGGTGGCAACCGGCATACCACCTTCGTCCAGACGCGGACGCTCGCCATTGCGTGCTCCTTCCCTCGTCACGGGTGGGTCAAAGGGAGTACTAGCAATGGTCATGGGTGAAAGCTCAGCTCGGATCAGTCTATGCCTGCGATGAGGATCTCCTTGAAGCCGTCGCTAAAGAACCTTCGTGCTGCTTCTTCTCCATGGCCCGCTCGTTTCAACCCCTCGGCACAAGGCTCGGGCGAAAGCCTTGCCAAGCTCCTGCGGCATCACCTCTTGTTGCTTGGCTGATGATGATTACGTAGCGGCGTCATCCACCTCCTTAGAGGCATCGTCAAAGAGTTACTATGCCTTGGCGTTGTTGTTTTTCTTTCTCTATTTGGTGTATTTTTGGATATGCCACGATCTAACCCTTATGCTGGGTTTCTGTCCAGGTTTTTGCCACTTCCCTAAAAACGAGGCCGTTGATGATAAATCAATATATCCAGGCGGGGAAGCTCTCCCCTCAGTAGTTCGTGTCAAAGAAAAAAAATAATCTCTAAACTTTTCTTGTCCATACGAGTTTGAGCAGCACATGTCCCTGGAACGAAGTTCAATTCACCGGTGAATTGACATGATCGCTAGTCGTTTAGGTATAACTACACAACAATATTCAACGCATCTCCGAGAGTTTGTCAAATTTTACTTAGTAAATCTTATGATTTGGCAACTCCCAAAACAATATGAGGAGTAAAATAAGAGCACATCTCCACGTGTTTGACATTTTTGACTTGCCAAAATTAAAAAGAAAAGTAGGTCCACAACTTTTTTTTCATCGGCCGGTCGTTTTTCTGCGCGGACCCTTCGTTCCGGGAGTCGTAGCTTCGTATCCCCAGCACCAGGAGACAAAGCCACAAGCACATGGATCAGCTGGCGATCTTCAGTCATATCAGAAATAGTACTGCATAATATAAATAAAAGGTTCTCTGAATAAAAAAACAAATGTTTACTGATTCTTCAAATGAAATGACAAGAACTAATGGCCGGTTTAGATCTGAATTTTTTGGTAAAATGTTACTGTAGCGTTTTTCGTTGTTATTTGGTAAATATTGTCCAATCATGGTCTAATTAGGCTTAAAAGATTCGTCTCGTCCATTTCGTCTAAACTGTATAATTAGTTTTATTTTTTATCTATATTTAATGCTTCATGCATGTGTTTAAAGATTTGATGTGACAAGGAATCTGAAAAATTTTGCAAAATTTTCTAGAAACTAAACTGGGCCTAAATTTAATTTGCCAGCAGCTACCGTAGTACTAGTACTACCAACATCAGCAAGGGCCTTCGACGTCCAATCAGAAGCAGCATCGCCGCAGCAGATAGAATGCCAAGCCGTATGCGCACGCGCATATATGCGGGTGAGGAGATGATATTTCCCAAGTTTCTATTTTTGCCAAGTTAGGATGCCAAGTTGTTGGAGAATGTTTTTTTCAGGTTTTGCCAAAAATTTATGGATGTCAAGTAGATTTAGCAAACTCTTGGAGATGCTCACCATTACTAATTGGAGGCCCCAATGAAGGCTCCACGTTAACTCTCACCTGATGCGCTAAGAAAAAGATAAATGCTAGAAATTCTCACATTAATCAGTATTATTAATTAGAGGCTCCAACGAAGGCTTCACGTTAACTCTCATCAGATGTGAAAAAAAATAAACACTAGAAATTCTCATATTAATCAGAAAATCCAACCATCAAATCTAAAAACTAGCCATGCGTAACCATTGGATCTCATTTAATTTTATAAGAAATTACCTACCTTTGCCATTATAGATAAGAAAAAGCTTAAAATCTTTTCCGAAAAAAAACAGCCCCACGTAGAAAATCTTGAACGACAAGTACCCATCCAATTATGGTAGCTTTTTCTAACAAAAAAAATCAGCCACGTTCAAGATATACGTTAAAGAAGTCGGCTCCAATGAAGGCTCCATATTAACTCTCACTAGATGCGCTAAGAAAAAAGATTAATGTTAGAAATTTTCACATTAATCAGGAACATCCAACCATCAAATCTAAAAACCAGCCATTCATAACCATTGGATCTCATTTAGTTTTCTAAGAAATTACCCACATTTGCCATTATAGATAAAAGAAGCATAAAATCTTTTCTGGAGAAGAAAAAACAAGCCCACGTAGAAAATCTTGAACGACAAGTACCCATCCAATTATGGTAGCATATTATAACAAAAAAAAAAATCAGCCACATTCAAGATATACATTAAAAGAAATACACGTTCAAGATATACGTTAAAAAATACCCATATCAAAATGGGCCCACTAATTACGTTCACTAGGTTAATTATTTTTTTTTTGCGAAAGGCACTAAATTAATTTATGAACCGTGGTACCCATCACGTTCATTAATCTATTAACCCAAAAATTAGATGGAAGGTTAATCTATTAACAAAATATCAGAAGCAATCTATGAACACCAAGAAACAAGTTACACGTGTGTCAGACTGCAGTTATATACAAAAAAAATAAAGAGGAGACAATTTTTTTTGACAAACATGAAGAAATAAATATCCATCTGTTCGGCATTCATCTTTCTTTTTCCATCAAACCTCCACATTGATTCACACTACACACCATAGAAAATGATAAATTCAGAAATTCTTGCAATAAACAGAAAAATTTGGTCATTAATTTGGTAGACTCTTATCGTCATCACCAATAATAGTAATTGGATCCATTCTATTTTTTAAAAATTTACCCATCTCTACCATTATGAAATACATAAAGTTATCCCTAATTTTGCATCTAAATTACCAACTTATGTAAAAGATACTATATATAAATTATCCACCTCTATCATCATAAATTAGAATTTAACCTACACCCTAAATTTGTGTATAAATTACTCACATATGCCATATGAAAGATATTTTAATAGCCAACATCTTTGTATCTAAATGACCCCATTTACACCATTATGAAAGATAATTTAAGATAATCCCTAATATCTTTTATAAATTACCCACCTCCACTGTTACGAAAGATAATACAAATTAAACCCTAAATTTGCATTCAAATTACCCATATCTACCATTATGAAAGGTAATATGAAGCAACATATTTTAATTCGTATCTAAGTTATCCACTCAACCCTTATAGAAATATGCATCTCTTAAATATAGTCCCTTAATCCCTAGAAAGATGCAATCCTCACTTTTCAAGGAGTCAAAGTACTTTAACTTTGACTGGATCCACATTAAGAAGTACTAAAATTTAAGATGTTAAATGAGTGTCATTAAATTGATCTAGAAATATATTTTCATAGTATACTTATCTGAAGTCATGAATATTAATAGTACCTTTTCATAGTATACTTATCTGAAGTCATAAATGTCAATAGTATTTTTCTATACATTTAGTCAAACTTAAAAAAGTTTGACTCAATACAAACACATAATTGCATCCTTTTGGGATAGATCTAGGAAATATAAATACTAATATAAAATGTTACAAAAAATAATTCAATAATCATAATTACAACTCTAAATTCAAAAGTAAAGCATATAGTTATCTTCCACCACATAGACAAGTAAACATGTATACTTTAGAATAAATATTTATGTTTATAACTGATCAAATATTCCTTAACAAACCACATAGCAATGCCATTGACAATTCATTTTAAGTTATATTAATACTCTATGATATTGAATTTTGTAAGTTCTTATTTTAAATAAGTTTATAAATTTGGCTAAAATGTTCTACCATATCAATATTATTAATTTAATTTTAAGCAATCTATGTTTTATAAAACAATATTATGGTTAATATAATTATGTTATATAACAAATTCAACATGTTGATTGTCGTGGTGCAAGATTATTTGTACCATGGTAAGAACTAAGAACTAGTATGATAGCCTATGACCTATAAGTTTTTTTAATAAAAAGCATTCAAATGAAAGATACCATGAGCCGTTGAGTTTCAGCTTAACATAAGGATAGAAAATGCTACTAAATTAAAAATTTGAAAGGTAAACTATAGGTTCATGATGTCGCAGAAATGGATGCAACAAGAGCTTATATAACTTAAGCTTACGTTTTAAGTAAATCCATATCTCTCTAGAAAATGAATAAAACATAGAAATTTCTCTTCTAACTATTTGTAGCTAATGGAGCCTCCACATAACTTCTCACATGACTCACTAGAAAAAGGATATATCCTAGAAATCTCACAAAAAGCTTAAACATCCGGTTATCAATCGGTAGACTAATCACCGTTGATAATAGTAATGGTTGGATCTATTTTCTAAATAATTACCCTCATCTACAATTTTGTAAAAATAACATAAAGTATTCCATGAATCTATATTCAAATTACCCACCTATGCAATTAAGAAACATGATCAAAAGTAAACTTAAATTTACATGGAATTACCTACCTACTGTTTTGATAGATAATTTACATAACCCCAAAAATTTGCATCTTACCACTTCAGTCATTGCATAAAAAAATAAAATATCCTCTCAAAGCTATATCTAAATTATCGGCACCTTCTACGACAAAAATGTATAAAAATATTTTGTCACACCCGGTTTTCTAAAGAACAAAACCAGGCTAATCAAATGTGTGCCCAGGAAGTCCACACATATGTCAGAATAAAAAAAGTATCAAAACAATGTTTATATAAAGCGGGAAGCATACTATATTAACACTTACAACTATCAGAGTGTCGCGGAGCGGTCACTAATCTTTTCTTCAGGCTCCAACATCACAGGGACGGCTGACTGGTGGCTCCGTATGTCAAACACTTCTTATAGACTTCTGGAAACTCCACTACACATTTATTCTTCTTCTAAGCAGCACCTTACTATACACTAGAGTGTAGGGAAATAGCAAGAGTGAGTCCATGTCGAACTCAACAAATATAACACGGGGTTCATGAGGCTCAAAGGCATAATATAGGTTTATCAGCATGTAGCTTTTAATTAGCATTATTTCAGTATATCAATAATATCAAAGTGTCTCAATGTAACAATAAACATATGATCCATGTGAAATGATTAACGAATAGCAAAAACATATCCATTATTAATGATCAACTATTCCATAAGGGTCCAAGGCCACTCGTGACCATGAGCACGGCTGTTATAACAGTTTTACACTCTGCAGAGGTTGTACACTTTCACTGTGAGTCGTGATTTACCCTTTCGCCCGAGGTGATCAGCCTCTTGACCCACTACCAAGGAAGGTCGGCAGGGTTCACTATGAAGTCTTTCAAAGGTTCGTCTAACAAGTTAGGGCCGCTAGGTTTCCAAAGTCAGTCTATGTGATACACCACGCAGGGATCCACAGTCTGCTCTACCCTATTTGCGCCACAAGGGTAACCTCTAACAAGCTAGAAAAGGTCCTCATACTGAGCTAAAGCCAGAGCCATTTTAGCCCTCACAGTTGTACTGTAAATCCCGGATTTTCGCTTACATATGAGTCCTTATGGAGAGAAACGAGAGCACCAAATAACCCCATGCTCTAGTACCCTTTAACAGTAATAAAAATCATCTTTTATTGTTTATTGCATATTCCATTAGTCAAATTACATGATCATAGTTCATGTTAAGCACTAGCAATACTAATCCATGCAATATAATAGGTATCAAGGAATAAGATCAACACTAAGTCATCCTTAACAAGGAAACATATGCATAATGATATTATTTGCTTATTGTGAATAGGACAATAAGGATAATCCCATGCTATACTTGCCTTAGAACTTGCTTTATGCCCAAAGCAACTTGCTCTGAAAAACCTCAACTTAATCTTTTTATTTGCAACTTCTAGCACTCAGCTTCTGGTCTTCATCTTCGGATCTTCGAAGCTCACAGATAGTCTTTCTTCTACTCGTAGATCATAGCAAACCAGCATACTAACAGGCATACAAGCAAACAAATAGATACAACTAAGAACAATACACCACACAAGAGAAAACAACGTACTAAAAGAGAACTATCGGCTACGGTCACGAGAACATAAGAAACGCCGATAACGAAACTACGATGGAAAAGAAATGACTACCGAGAGTTTATATTATAAAAGAAACAATTACACACTTAATTATCTTAATTGAATAAAAACCACGTAATGGTTATTAACTCAGATTACTTAAATTATATTCTATAATTCAAAGCTGAGTTAAGACCAATCTTGTTTTATAAATATTGCCGTAGGGATTAAGCAAGTTCAACTTAAAGTTCGCAATATAAAAAGGGACACGTGCATACTTAATAGTGCCTAATATATACAACTTGTTTAAACTAAGTAATAATAAATTAAGAATGCATTTATGTAGCAATTAATCATATTAATATTTGTATAGAAAACTATTTTAAGTACATCACCTATGTTGCTTTTAATTTGAAAAACTGGTTACATGCATATTAAACAATTTAATATTTGACTATACATGGAAAAATACATGTGACATGGTAAACATCATCCCTAACCTGTAGTTTAAGGTCGGCACGGTCGTAACGCAACAAGAACTGAGTTAAAATTAGATTGCTTTTAATTGAGAAGCTATTAAATAAATATATTAATCTAATCACTATTTATAATTAATAAATTTATAATCAAGTGACATGATAAAGGTTACCACTATTGCATAGAGCGCGACGACACGAATCTAATGCATCTGGAATGACTCGAAACAGAATTAAAACGTAAATGATATGGCCTAAACAAGATTATATGTGTATACATATTTTTATTGTATTTCGGGATTTGTTTTTCTAAAGGAAAACAGACACAAAATGTAGACATGATGTCATCAAAGCTAAGAATGATATCAGCAAAGATAGCAATAAGACCATGGCCGGCGATGGATATAGGAGTAGCTTCACTGGAGTTCGATCGGTTTGCACGGAACCAATACCGGAAAATTTAGGAGGCAAGGCAAGCTCACATAGGGGGTTCTCGTCAGTGTAGAGGCACGTCGAACACGCAGACCTCAGCGGAGCGGCAGCAGCTTCCTTTGTCGGCGCATTGAGATCGAAGAGGAAGCAGCAGACAGCGTTCTCGGCAACAAGTTACAGTCGACGGGGAGACGACGGTGCAATGACCGAACAACGACGGCGGCGACACGAAAAGGAGGAGAAAAATATAATTTACTACACGAGAGATTTCCCAAACTAGGGGCTCCTCCACGGTAGTTTTGGTGTGCTTTTACCCAAGGGGTAGGTACGTATATATAGGGAGAAAAACTCTCCACCTCCATGTCAACTAGCGATATGGTGCTAATTGACGTTGCACCATCCACCTTTACTAATAGGCCTAATTAATTATTAAAGCCCATTAGTAAATAAATACATGGGCCTTTGGGCATGAGGAAATCTGAGATATTTTATTATTTTCGGAATTAATTAATTTCATTGATAAAATAATTCTAGAAAAGTCCAGAATTATTATTTAAGCCACGAACCGAAAGCTCCGAAAATTTGGAGAAAATTCTCAGAGACATTATGGAACATAAGGAACCAAAATAAAGTATTTGGACCTCATGAAAAGATATTTTGGAGCATCTAAAAATTAGATAACGCTCGCAGAAAAGCGTGAACTAGCTCCAGAAAAAGCCAGAACAATTCTCGAAGAGTTCACTGAGATTGATTGACACGTGAGGAACTGAAAGGAATAATTTATATTATAAAGAAAAGATTTTAGGAAACTACCAATGAGAACTTAAGATGAGAAACTAGGAATATTGATTGCAGAAAAAGATAAAGACGTGCTGAAGAAGAAAGATCGATCCACTAAACGCATTTTTAAAGACTTTGTTCACTCTTAACACACAAGAGTTAACAAGCAAACATCACATCAAACAATAGCCCGTCAAATTAGTTTAGAAAAATTTAAAGATTCTTATTATTTTTTTATAACTAATTGATTCTATCATAAACTAAACTTAGGAAATTTTATCCAAATATTAAAACATTTATTTTATTTAGTATTTCCTATGCACAACCCAAAATTGAAAATTTTGGGGTGTGACATATTTAAAGCATATATGTGTCTTTAGATTACCAACTTTGATTAATGTCAATATATTAAATTTATATTAAGGTAAATGTAGATATAGTGTCATCGTGCAGATCAAGTACAAATACATGCAAAAGTGATAAGTATATATGTTATGTTATATCATTCATGAAAGATATATTCTTAATGGCTCATATATTAATGATCTTAACAAATTATTTAAAATTATATTAATAAAAATGGCATACAATATATATAAATTGTTAATGTATATATATTTGTATGTATTAACTTAAATGTTTGACATTCGCATATTGATACTACAACTATTACTGCACATATAATTACCTCTTGAGAAGCGACAGAGGTTAGTGCAGACCACATGTGCTAATGTGCTATATCTTACTGGCCTTTAGATCCCTTTGGAGTAAATAGTCATTATAAAGATTAAATATTGATATCCACTCGAGTTTAACTCTACTGCTAATCAGCAATGTGGTGTGTAGACTAGAAATGACTGTTTATGCCATCTTAGTACTTAAAAGGGCAGTCTATGAACCTAAACCCTGTTTTCAAGGACAAAATGAGAGTTAACAAAAGATATAACAAGAACAAAAGTTTCAGCTTAACCCGAGGATAAAAAATATTCCATAGCTGTTAATAAGATTGAAATTTAGAAGTTAAAATTTAGATTGATGACATCATAAGATATATGCTGCAACAAGAGCCACCACCATTTAAGATAAGTTTCCAATTAATGCATGTCGAAGATACACATAGGTGACATGCAAAGGAAGAAACTATTGGTATAGATGAAAAAATATTAGTAATAAAGAGTTCTCCATAATTGGGTATGAACTACACAGTATCTATTATGCCTATTATGTTAGTTTATTAGTTGAAGAATCAACCAATATGATTCTAACCCGTGCGATAGCATGGGTTGTTAGACTGGTTATACGAATTGGAAGTTCTGAACATTGTAATTTAATTCCAAAGCGTCACTGAGATTAGACCCTGTTACTAACAATATAATTCTGATTTCATTTTCAAGGCCCCAGCGCCAATGAAACATTATTACGAGAATAGAAAACAATACGAGTCGCAAGTCGTGGCTACGCGGTCGGCGGGATTCAAACTCGTGACCTCTTCCTCGCGCGATACCTCCTCTTCCACTTGCACTACACACTCACATATGCCTATATACCATTTCGGTTACTCAAATATTATACTAAACCAAGTGAAAATTGATTATTTGGGCCCTAAATGAATTCAAATCAAAAGGTTGTCAACTACAAAGTTTTATAATTTTTCGAGCTCTACATTTTTCATATAGAAAGTTTGTCCATCCGAAGCCGTTTGAAAATTTTGAATTTTAAAATTTTGAATTTCAAATGTAGTTTTGCATGACAAGATGAATTCAAATGAAAAAGTGGTCAACTACAATGTTTCATAACTTTTCGAGATCTACAAACTTCATTTAGGAAGTTTTTCCATCCGAGGTCTTTTGAAAAATTCGAATTTTAAAATTTTGAATTTCAAACGTAGTTTTACATGACAAGATGAATTCAAATTAAAAAGTGGTCAACTACAATGTTTCATAACCTTTCGAGGTCTACAAACTTCATTTAGGAAGTTTTTTCATCCGAGATTGTGGTGCTAACATTGTTCATAAATCTTATATATCTCCCTTGTAGTTTCATGAAACTACATGAGAGACATAGATTTTATGAACAACGTAATTATCACTTTGTCGAATGAAGAAATGACTAATATAAAGTTTGAAGATCTTGAGAAGTTATGAAACTTTGTAGTTGAAAACTTTTTTTATTTGAATTCGTTTAGGGCACCAAAACGTGGTTTGAAAAATTTCTTTGCCGAGTGTTTTACTTTGACACTCGGCAAAGCTTTCTTTGCCGAGTGCAGAGCGCCGAGTGCCCGAAAAAAAACACTCGGCAAAGCCTCCGGCACTCGGCAAAGAAGCGGATTCCGGTAGTGGTGTATGCCGCCGGACGTGAGGAAGATGAAGTATAAGAACCTAGTGGTGTGTTTCAATGTAATTTTATTTTATGTTAAGGTTTCATCTATAAAAGAGGTTTAAATTTAATGAAATCCAGTCCCTTTCAAAAAAAAAATAGGGACCTAGTATTATAGAGCAAGTAGTGCAACGGGAATGGATTGCCGAATCAGCCGTTCTGGGCGAGCAGCAGCGCCGGCCAGCGTTGCTGAATACCGCGGCCAGCCAGGAATCTCCCAACTGAGCTATGTGTTCCAACAACGACGTCATCTGCATATGCCTTCTTTCGAACGTTTTCTTGTTTCGCTCTTTCTAGATGTTCCAGCTAACAACCAGAACGAGGGAGTCAAACGACCTAGACATGCCTGGCGGAACCGAGGTTCGCGGTCGGAGCCATCAGTGTCGCAGGCGTGGGTGGAAACAGGAGCAAAATGGAAGGCAAAAGTCTAGGCGTGCGTGGAAACCGGAGCAAGTCAAATGCCATCGTATATTTTGTCGTCGATGGTCCACACCAATTGCAGCACGTGTGCAACCGAGACGGTTGTGTCTGGGACCATGTAAATTATCCTTATACTGAACTCATCCAAAATATTTCGACAGATCAACAAACTACTTGTACCGCGTTGAGGAGGGAAAGCATCTCGTTTCTACCAAAATGTCGTTGCACGTTTCCTGCTGACGGAACTCCGCGAATGCCCGTAAAGAGCTAAGTTAATAATAAAACCAAGTACTCCCTCTGTACTCGTAAAAAAAGTCGTTTTGACAGCAACACGGTCTTCAAAACACAACTTTGACTTCTTGTCTCTATAAAAATATTTATCAAAAAGTGATATATTTATATTTTTATAAAAGTATTTTTAAGACAAATCTGTTCATATAATTTTTACATTTTCAAACTCAACAACTTGAGAGGTATTCATGATTTATATTCCCAAGGTTTGACTCAAACCTTGTCCTAAACGACTTTCTTTACGGGTGCGGAAGGAGTACATAGCTATAAGTCAAGTTATAAGAGCTAAGTTATACAATAGTTAATCTCCAATTTATCTACAAACTCTTTTATTATTTGATGTTTACATTCTATTTTTTATTACTCCACAAACACATCTCTATTGGAACCCACTATTGTCTATGTTTTTGTGCCCAACTTGTTTTTTTTGCATGAGAGCCAAATTCTTCTCTCCTCCCTTCTCTCATCCACGTAAGAAAAATACTCCCTCCATTCTAGTATATAAGGCGTAACCACCTCTGATTCAAAGACCAAGAACGTATTTAATTCTCTCTTAACACTAGTACTACCGCATTAATGTCTGTCAGAGAGAACACCTTATATTATGGGACATGAACAAAAAAAATAGTTACGCCTTTATATTAGGATGGAGGGAGTACCGATTAGCTTGGCTATAAGATAATTGTTGTACTTTCTCTACCTCCTGCTACACGTTCATTCTCCCTCGTCCTGCCCAAGCAAGATCTCCCTCCCTCTCTCGCCCAATTCATCTAGCTTCATACTTATCGAGTCTCCAGCCAAAGAAGTATGTGTTATGCAAAAATATGAGAGAAATAAAAGATGCCATGCCAAAGAAGCATGAGCCAAAAAAAGAAATAAAAGATGCCATGTCAAAGAAGCATGAGCAAAAAAAAGAAAGAGAAAGAAGAAGAAAGAAAAGATAGCACATACTTTTCAAAACTCCAAAGGAGAGAGGCATGATAATGGAGTACATAAAACTCAAAAATATTCCACACACTTGCACAAATCTTGATTAAAGTGTATGAGTATTCTCTCCATAAGGTCTGGTTTTTGACTTAGCAAACATGACGTGGTATAAGTATGCCTCTTTTATACCTACCCAAACTCCATATAAGCCTTACTAGATGGTAGGATAAAACAAAGACAAAGTCCAAAAGCCTATGGTGAGGACTTCATACACAATGGAGTGACCGAGTGTATCATTTGAGGAACTGCATTTTGTTTCACAAAACTTCCAAAACTTCTAGAAAAGTAGCCAATCTAAGGAACGAACGATAAGCATAGTTGTTAATATATTCTGTCATACAACCACCCAAGACTTAGAGAAGGCCAAAAATCCCCACAAGTAACAAGAAAATAATGGATGGACAAGTTGCCAATTTATTCAAATTACAGAAGAAAACTTTGTTATAAACATGGTATTTTTGAAATGTAATCGGCATAGTAGCAACTCCAAAAAGGAGAGAATCATATGTTTATACACACATATACCTTTGCTACTAACTAAATTCCACTTGTACTGGAAGAATTAACACTTTGCAAAAAATAGCACCAAGTGCAAATGGAATATACCAAAAAGGCGCCACCCGGGAAGATGCAAACATCAAAAGAAGGGAAGAAGCCCAACACATGAACAAAATATGGGTTGACCCACACCATCACCGAGGCCAAGGACCAGGGGAGGACCCACAGCGCGAAGGGGAGGCCGGGTCGGCTCAGCCCAGGCACGTCCGCGCCCCCTACTACCATCTAGGCCCCTCTTGTTAGGGTGGTTTGGCATTGATGCCTAGAGGGCGGTGCGGTGGTGGATCCGGGGAATATTTCCCTAGAAACCGACCATCCACCCCTATATAAGGAGGAGGAGACCCCCCTCCCTCACACACACCTCACACCACTCACTACTCATTCACTCTTCTCACTTTTCACCTTTCTAGCTTAGTATTAGTAGGAGTTGTAGTAGTAGAGCTACCTTGGAGGGCTCGACTCCTTGGAGAAGAATTTGGTGAGAAATAAAGAAATATCTTTTGTCTAGATAGTCATGCCTTCATCTTATTTATATAGTTTATACTTTGAACTAGAGTAGTCATTTTGATATATCCATGATAATATGAATTATAGTATAATCCCTATATCATGCTCATATCAAACTTGGCTCAAAGCTTCATTGTTCATACCATGTTCATGGATAGAATTAGACTTACGTTGAGATGGTGGTTCATCATGCTTTCGGATATGCTCAAGTCCTTTACTTATCGATCCGTAGGGTCAGAGACCCGAGAGGATTTGGGTGGTCACTATGTATGCGGGCAAGGTGCCCGAATATATAGGGGCATGTGAATGCATTTCATGTCCCACGGTTGAGGGGTAGGCGGCAAGTGGTGATAGCTCTGTCCGTCCTTTGTAATCCCCCACGTTCGACCATGATGTAGGAGTACATAAATTGTCACATGAGGTTGCTGGCAAACCAGTACTCGGTGGCCTCCTAATCCATCTCACATAGGCCTAACTCTAGCTCATGTACATGTATGATTAACTAGTTCATATTATATAACTGTATTAAGATATAGGTACTCCTGTTAGGACATTCTTTTATTCTTTATCTATCCCTCTCTTAGAGTGTAGTTTGTGATGGGTATGTGTGTCCACTATCTACAACTACAACTATTTACCCCTGTGTGATCATTTGGTTAGTTATGCACGTATGTCTGTCTTGCTCATATTCATACTAGAAATCATGTTACCATGCCTTCCTTTGAGAAAATATAAATAACGATACCCTGATAATACTTCTGGGTGAAATGTTACAATGATAGATCTGAGCGCTTGCGGATAACATCTGTAAACATTATGTCCTATCAGTTGACATTCTTTAGTATTGTTGCTAGGATAAACTAATTCTAGCAGCGATGCTAGAGAATGCCATCAGGTGTTTCTAACACCGTTGCCTAGGGATCGACTTAATACCTCCATTCTTAGTGATCGTGTGAAGAAATGCCAACAACATCCTCATCATTGGGATCAGAGCCAGCAATCAAGAGAAGATTAGTGCTCTAAGTTAGGATCTAGTCTTTGTAAATAGAAAGAGTGAGATAAAGAGTGAGGGAAGAGTTTGGTGGAAGTGGCGTCATGTCGGTGCTCTCTTCGGCTTATACCTTGGGGAATCAAGTTCTAGTTGAACTTGCTTATGAGATTTCTTTGGTAATCAACTTTTGAGTCAAGTAAGTGTCATGTTTATATTGTTCATTAGGTTTGTGACTCTTTTTGAGTACTTTAATCCTTGTCGGTCTTGGATTAGAGTAATTTTCATAGTGTAAGCATGGTGCTTAGATGTGGTTACTCATGATTGTACCCTACATTTCGGATCGGTGGTAAATTGCAAGGGTAACTATAAAGCCTTGTTGAGTCCTTCATAGACCATCTCCCATTTGTAGGCAGAGCAGGACCTAGTAACTATAGAAAAACATACTCTGCTTGTGTATTCCTTAGTAATGTCTCCAGTTGAACAATAGAGGACATGGCTTACCCAAATTAGAACTAGAAAACCCAAGTGATCTCCTCAACACTCCTATTTATCTTAATCCTTGTTTCTACTCCGGGTTAAATTAGACTTAGTTAATTTCACACACGTTCCTTGAGTTCGATATTCTAGAATACTTTTCGGTGAAGTGCTACATCATTATTTGTGCGTTTTTAGATTTATCTGTGTGTGTCTAAAATATACTAGCATCTAGTATTTACGTGAGACTAGAGTAGTAATCAATAGTATAGACGTGGTGTCTAGACTATAGGTTAATTGACTTTGCGCCCAACCCCACAGATAGTTGTGGTAGCCCAGAGGTCACAACTCTGACCAGGCCTTTGTAATCCACCATGTTTGGATTATTGTTTTCATAGAGCTTTTGATAGCCTGACCCCAATCAACCCTTCCTAGTCTTTTTCGAGGATCGGAAAGGAACTACTACTCCAAAGTGCTCTGGTGTGATCGCTATGCTTTATCCACTGCTTAATTAATCCCTTTGGTATGCTCTAAAATAGAACCATAGTAATGGAGAAGTATAAAGGAACCTTATGCTCCCCGTTTTCTTCCCAACTTAACTTGTCTGCTCTTTTATCTTACCGTAGAGTTCTCTTGTGTGTGTCATTATACCAAACTCCTATCTTTTCACTTACTCCCACATTAGTCTAGTTGGTATAGTAGTTAGTGGATACATGAGGGTTAACTATAAACTTCTTTAACCATTGCCTTCTTGTGGATAAATACGATACCTTGGAATACTCCTAGGTGAAAGCTACAACAATATTTGTGTACTTGCGGATTTCTCTGTTTGCTCTAACAATTACCAACAAGATTTCTGGCGCCGTTGCCAGGGAAGACATTGGTTAAAAAGAATCTAGTTGGACATGTTCATGATGTCATGCATGTATGATAGCCATTATTTATACAGGCTAATTGTGCTTGTTTTCGCTTGTTGTGGATGAAAACAGGATAGTGTATGATTGGTTTCATCCTGCCGGAAAACTACATCGAAAATCTAGAGGGACTCCTAAGGAAGAATGGTCCCGTACCGCTTCTTCTTCCGCTAGTCCATCGACAGATGAACCAGTCGCCCTAGCACTATCCGCTACTACCGCTATGGCCTATAGGTCCTACCGTTGCCAACGTGCCTATTGGGCCCACTGTCAACGTAGGTGACAAGATTTTCAAACTTTGTACATGATTGATCACGATGGTGTAGGCAAATCCATTCTGTGGTTTGCCTAGAGAGGACACAAACGCACACCTCTCTAGCTACTTTTACTTTCTTAGTAATATTTGGAGCAAAACAAAGCTACCTTAGAGGGCTTGACTCCTTGAAGAGATTCTTGGTATGAAAATATGAAGGGTTCTTCCAAAGTCTTATGATCATATTATCAATATATTTGTGCTTATGTACTACAGTACATTTTTTATGTTATGACTTGACATATGAACTAGCATATAGTTTCTATGTTATGAACTTGACATGTAGGACATTATGCTTAATCATTCATATAACTTATATGATTAGAATTAGAACTAAGTTGAGGTGGTGGTTCATCGTTCCTTTGGGTTTGCCCATGTCCTCTGCTTGTCGACCTAGTGGATCGGAGTCCTAGGGGATATGGGTAGTTTCTTTATACACGAGCATGGTGCTCGGGTATATGGGAACCTTTGGATGTGACGGTGCTCCACGGTTGAGGAGTAGGCAGCAGGTGGTGACAACCCTGTCCTTTGTAATCCCGTTCAGGTATTCGTATAGGGGTTCATAAAGTCTCCCTGAATTGTTGGTAGACCAGTGTCTAGAGATCTCCCCGTCCATCTTACACTTAGGTCTAGCTCTAACCATGTATTATGTATGATCATCAACTATTCTTTGCATGGCTATATTAGAACAAGCCTACTCCACTTACGAACATTTTTTTTATTCTTTCTTTCTATTTTATCCTTGAGGTTGGCCCGAGTGTGTGTCACACTATCTTGAACTATACCATGTTTACCCCTGTTGTAAACTTCTGTTCACTTTACAAACAAGTCATTTTGTTCATATCCATACTAGATTGTTTACACCATGCTTTCCTTTGGAAAAATATAAATAACAATACATACTTCATGGTGAAATGGTACAATGATAGATCCATGTGCCGTTACTAAGGTTTACTTAATCTTAGTAATGACTATCGTTAAAGAACTATCATCGTGGATATTTCTGGCGCTGTTACTAAAGTTTGCTTAATCTTAGTGGTGACGCTAACAAACGCCAACAAGCATTTTTAGCACCATTGCGGGGGATGGATTCTATCTCCGTACTTGGTAATTGTGCTAAGAAATTCCAGAATTGACTTACCTCCCATGAGAAGCCAATCCAACCTACAGAGATAGAACAACAACGAAATCAGAGCTACACATCTAAAGGGAAATAAAAAATACATAACAAATTAGTGGAAAAATACAAAACCACAGTCAGATTACATCACCAAACAACTAACTTGAATAGATCAATGGAGGAAAAGGGAGGAATCGAAGGAGAAAACATGAACCCTAGCTCATCTCTCCGGAGTCACCTCACATCGCCTCTGCAATGTACGCAACTATTCCAATCTAAAGGAGAGAATAAAGACGCGATTCCCAAAAATTCAAACAGTACAGGCTAACATGTAGGACCCACAAAATAGTGAACCAAACAAAGTCAAATGAGACTGACGCACCAGATCAAACCATGGCAGCATCGAACGGCTGCAAAATCAAGCGACACAACCAACAGAATCACTCGAGTGAGCTACAGATTTTTCATATAGAAAAACCCCAACAGAAACCTTTGGGATCAAGAATTGCTACTCCAGCTAGCACTACTCATCTCTATGTGCTCGCTGGCGTTGTCGGCGGCGAAAGCGCCCTAATCAGCACGCACCTCTAGTTCTACATGCACGACCACCACTATGTCAGGCCAGGTCTTTAGGGGCGGCTGCTGAAGATTTGTAGCAACGGTTTTGGTAACCGCCCTACCAAACTGTTGGTACAAATCACCGATTTGTAGAGGTGGTTGGCTAGCCGCCCCTACAAATCTTTGTAGGGGTGGGTAACAATTTGTAGGGACGGCCGGATGTTCAGCCGCACCTACAAATCAATTGCCAGAAATCATGAAAAAGGGGCAAAAAATAGTAATTTTGTTAAATCCGAGGAGGCCCCCACTGGTTAGCCACACAACCACTCTGTAGTTGTAGCATTTTTCATGATTTTTGCATACTTTGCGTCAACTAGGATTCGAACCCACGACCTCTCACTCACATATACCCTCCTCTACCACTGCACTATATAATCAGTTGTGTCCATAATCCATTTTGGTTCCCTACATATTATACTAAGCCAAACATAAATTGATTGTTTGAGGCCCTAAACGAATTCAAATGAAAAAGTTTGCAACTATAAAGTTTTATAACTTTTCAAGATCTACAACTTTTATTTTGATAGTATCTACATCCAAGGTTGTTACAAAATTTGAATTTCAAATTTGAGAAATTCAAACGTAGTTTTCTATAACAAGATGATTTTACAACTTTTAGTTTTGCTATTTATCAATCCGAGGTCGTTAAAAAAATTCAAATTTCAAATTTTTTGAAATTCAAACGTAGTTGTTCTTGACAAGATCATTTCAAATCAAAAAGTTGTCAACTACATAGTTTCATAACTTTTTGAGATTTACAACTTTCATTTTAGTTGTTTCTCCATACGAGGTTGTTTACAAAATTTGAATTTGAAATTTGAGAAATTCAAATGTAGTTTTTTATGATAAGATGAATTCAAATGAAAAAGTTGTCAACTACAAAGTTCTATAACTCTCCGAGATCTATAACTTTTATTTTGATCTTTTGGTTATCTGATATAGTGGTAGCAACATTATTTACAAATTTTACATATCACTCTTGTAGTTTATGAAACTATAAGAGTGATATGTAGAATTTATGAAGTTATGTTACTTTAACTTTATCGGATGAAGAATGATCAAAATAAAAGTTTTGGCTCTTGATGTTCTATAACTTTTATATTTATGATTTTTTCAGCTAAAATCATTTAATGTTTCAAAATGACGTCTGAAGTTGCCATTTTTTGAAATTCAAAATTCAAATAGATAAAATACAATCACATGAAAAGATGGATAAAAAGATAGCCATAAGAACACAATATATTGATAGAGTATGATTTTAGAAAATTTTAGGAAGAAAATCATCAAATTTGAAGTTAGTACGAGGGAGAGAGACTAGTTATAAGTTTTAGCTAGAGATTAAAAAGAGAAATCAGAGTTCTCCAACTAAATTTCAAATAATATTTTGAAGAAGTAAATAATTTTAAATGAAAAGGTTGTAAACAACAAAGTTATTTGACTTGTTAAGATCTACAACTTTTATTTTGGTCATTTATCCATCCGAGGTCGTTTGAAAAAAAATTCAAATTTTAGTTCTTAATTTCTAATACTTGGCGTCTATTTGCAGGGCTGGTTCAATATTGAGCCACCTCTACAAATCCAATTTGTAGGAGAGGCTGATAACACTAGCCACCCCTACAAATCCATTTGTAAGGACGGCTCATTTGACAACCATTTGTAGAGGCGGCTTAATATAGAGCCTCCCCTAAAAAATGGGAGGTGTTGCTTCAAATTGTTTATGTAGTAGTGCACATGACGCAATATCCAGGGGCTCCGACGATGGCGGTATGCGTGGTTAGGGGTGCGACGCCGCTGCCGATGGCCCTGTCCCCATGATTTGGGGACATGTTCATGATCGACAACCCGCTGACAGAAGGGCCCAATGCGGCGCCCCATGCCATGGGACGCGCGCATGGGTTCTACCTGTTCATGTCACAAACGGAGTTGGCGCCGCTGCTCTACGTCAACATGGTGCTCATGACAGGGCATCACAATGGCGCAGGATTGCCATGCTGGCCAGGGATCTCATCCTTCACAAGGTCAGGGTCATGGAGTTCCCGTCATCAGTGGCACTGTGTGTTCTGGATGAGAACGAGACGGATGTCTGGAACTGAAGAGAGGTTGAGATCAGGAATCAGCACAAAACTTGGAGAAGAAGCAAGAAAAACATTGAGGTAGTTGAGACGAATGCTTCTTAGAGTTTTGATTCAGAGTTTCAGTTATTCGATCCCTTCCTCACACCATTCACAGGGCTTATATACATGCTCGCACCTGCTTACACCGGCCCATGACACGAGGCCGACTCACATAATCGACATATGACTAATTCCGGCCCAATCAACCACTCAACACACATTCGTTCTCTATTGTCGGAAAATCATCAGACTTCCTCCTAGACTTGCCGGACTTCGTCGGCCCGGTCCTGACATATCCTTCCTCATGAAAACTAGCTTGCCCCCAAGCTTGGTAGTTAGAGAAGTGACAATGAAGGTCTTCAGACTCTTCCCAAGTTGGCAGGGACACCGTAGTATCAGACCATTGCACCAGAATCTGTGCCACTGAAGAAGCACCTTTGCGACACATTTGAGAGTCAATGAATTGAATGGGTGTTACCTCTCTATCAGGGTCAACTGGTATTTGCAAGATATCATACTCCATACCTATAGAAGGTGGAACATGGCGCTTCAACTGAGAGACATGCACCACTGGATGAATGCGACATTCAGCAGGTAACTGAAGCTTGTACACGACTGCTCCCACTCGTTCAGTAACCAGAAAAGGTCCATAGTACCTAAAGCTGAGCTTTTGGTTTGACCTTGGGCAACTGAAGACTGAATATAGGGTTGCAATCGCAAGTATACCATATCGCCCACCTTGAACTCACGCTCACTGCGCCCTTTGTCAGCATTGCTTTTCATACATTGTTGTGCTCGGTGAAGATGATGCCGAATAACATCAGACAGAAGATGCCTTTCAGTGAGCCTATCGACGAAATGTGGTTGGCAGTCCGTCGAGGGGTATGCCCATGATGGTGATTTGTCGGTAGACAGGTGCGCAAGACACGAACCGAATGGTAACAGGACACAAGACACAAGATTTATACAGGTTCAGGCCGTCAGCATGACGTAAAACCCTACATCCTGTGCTCTGTTATATTGTATTGAGTTATGTGGTGTATGACCTGTCCTCTAGGGGACCCCTGCCTCTCCTTATATACTCTGGAGGAGGAGGGTTACAAGCAGAATAGCCTATTTGGTACTATTACAATATCTAGTACAACCTATAATCTTTTGATATACGCCTTGATCTTACAGGCCAGGCCACCTCAGATGGTGCGGCCTATGTACCATCTTGTGATACCGGGGGTTTATACCCCCATAGCTAGTCCCCGAGCGCCATGTATTATGATGCGACAAACGCCAGCTTAACCTTCTCCGAACAGTGAGGCTTGAGTTCTTGATGTCTTCGACCAGTCAAAGCGACATCCGAGCAGTTGCTACAGGCGTTGTTGCCAGAGAAGTAGGTTGTCTGAAGAATGTATGGTGCTCTTGAGAAAAGAAAAAGATTTCTCCTTCCTGGTAAGTGTGCCCACTTGCGTTTCTGTGAAGAAATTGGTCGGTGTCTTGAAGCGTAGCGTCTTTGATCATCAGAGGTGTAGGGGTCGAAAAACAAGCACATTCACTGCAAGGTGAAGTGTGCCTACTTAGTCCCCGAGCCTGGTAGTAGGTGATGTAGGCACGTGGTGCCAGGGTCTAAAAGAATCGAGCTCAAAGTCTTTGAAAACTCGATACTAAGATGCACTGGCAGGTGCATCGTATGGATGTAGTCCCCGAGCTTGCTGGAAGGCGAAGTATAATCCTTGTAGCAAGGTCTAAGAAAATAATGACCTCTCAACTGTATGTGAGTCAAATTTCACATGTAGCCGAGGAAATCAGGCCTCGAGCTATGGGCCTCAAGTTGTGGTCGGAGAGTGGTTGAAGCAGTCCCCGAGCATAATGTGAGACGCGGTCGATGAATCCCCGAGCACTGGTCGGGTGGTCAAAGGCGCAGTCCCCAAGCACTGGTCGGGTGCTCGAGGAGGTGCACGGGTCGGGTGGTCGAGGAGTATAACGTGCTCGGTGGTCTGAGACAAGATGTGTTTGCCAGACCAGTCCCTGAGCACGGCTGGAGGCGCAGTTCGAGCGGCGAGAGCTCAACGATGAGCAGTGAGAGCTCAGCGAGGAGCGGTGAGATCTCAGCGAGAGCTCGGCGACGAGCAGTGAGAGCTCGGTGAGGAGCGGCGAGAGATCGGTGAGAGCTCGACGAGAGGTCAGCAATAAGCGACGAGAACTCTCGGCGACAAGCAGCGAGAGCTCAGCGAGGAGCAGCGAGAGCTCGACGATGAGCGGAGAGAGCTCGGCGAGAGCTCGGCGATGGCGACGAGTGACGAGAGCTCAGCGACGAGCAGCGAGAGCTCGACGAGAGCTCAGCAAGAGATCGGTGAGAGCTCGACGAGGAGCGAGAGGTCAGTGATAAGTGACGAGAGCTCTCGTCGACAAGCAGCGAGAGCTCAGCGAGGAGCAGCAAGAGCTCGGCGACGAGCAGCGAGAGCTCGACGACGAGCGGAGAGAGCTCGGTGAGAGCTCGGCGAGAGCTCGGCGACGAGCGGTGAGAGCTCGGTGACGAGCGGCGAGAGCTCGGCGACGAGCAGCGAGAGCCCGGCGAGAAGTGGCGAGAGCTCAGTGAGAGGTCGGCGATAAGCGATGAGAGATCGGTGACGAGCGGCGAGAGCTCGGCGAGAAGTGGCGAGAGCTCAGTGAGAGGTCGGCGATAAGCGATGAGAGCTTGGTGAGGAGCGGCGAGAGCTCAGCGAGAAATCGGTGAGAGCTCGACGAGGAGCGAGAGTTCGGCGAGGAGCGGCAAGAGCTCGGTGAGAGCTCAGCGATAAGCGACGAGAGCTCGGTGACGAGTAGCGAGAGCTCGGCGAGAGCTCGGCGATGAGCAGCGAGAGCTCAGCAACGAGTAGCAAGAGCTTGGCGAGAAGCGGCGAGAGCTCAGTGAGAGGTCAGCGATAAGCGACGAGAGCTCGGCGACGAGCGGCGAGAGCTCGGCAAGGAGCGGCGAGAGCTCAGCGAGAGATCAGTGAGAGCTCGACGAGGAGCAAGAGTTCGGTGAGGAGCGGCGAGAGCTCGGCGAGAAATCGGTGAGAGCTCGACGAGGAGCGAGAGTTCGGCAAGAAGTGGCGAGGAGCAGTGACAGCTCAGCGAGAGCTTGGCGAGGAGCAGCAAGAGGTCGGCGAGGAGCGGTGAGAGGTTGGCGACGAGCGGCGAGGGCTCGGTGAGGAGTCCCCGATGTGGGCGGAGACGTGGTCGAGCAGCGAGAGCTCGGCGACGAGCCTGACGAGGAGCGACGAGAGCTCGGCGAGGAGTCCCCAACGTGGCCGGAGACGTGGTCGAGCAGCGAGAGCTCGGCGACGAGCTTGATGAGGAGTGATGAAAGCTCGACGAGAAGTCCCCAGCATGGCCGAAGACGTGGTTGAGCGGCAAGAGCTCGGCGACGAGCCTGATGAGGAGCGATGAAAGCTCGGCGAGAAGTCCCCAGCGTGGCCGGAGACGTGGTCGAACGGTGAGAGCTCGGTGACGAGCTTGACGAGGAGCGATGAGAGCTCGGTGAAGATCCTGCAATATAAATATGTAGAGCGGTAGTACGTGATGTAGGAATATATGAACTCTAGAGAGAATCAGTAATGATGAAATAGTATATGACATTCAGCAGTCAGTTGCAAATGAGCATGATGTGATAAAGCGACCGGTGCTTTGTAAACATCAGTGTTGATGTGAGGTTTGTGTTTACACTTAGCATAAACCGCCCGACTAGTTAGTATGTAGCTGAGTTTCCAGCCCTAGCTTGCCCGCGTTACGCTAAGAGCGGAGCCCATGTGCGTGTTGATGGCGTCGCTAAGGAGCCGCTGCCGACCACCCATAACGCAGAGGCAGACACTCATGCACGTGTGGGGGAGAAGCTGGAGATAGGGCCATCTCTAGAGACATCGAGCGTCAACGTGACTGGTCAGGGATTTGTGTTAGGCATAGATGTATGTCATCTTGGTATACATGGACAAACATTATTTGAAGAATAATCATGATGAGGACGTTGTGAAGAAATGTCGTAGTGAAAACATGACGAGGACGTTGTGGAGAAACGTCGTAGTGAAAATTGTATTAAATATAAATATGGGAAGTGTACTTAGCTTTAGTCGAGACGTTGTTTGGTCGGTGGTGATGAAATTGTCTAGTCCTCGAGCTTTCCGATCCGTCATGACGACGGCGTCACAGTTGTCGTAGCGCCTTTCCTTGCAGCGATTATTATTGCGATGTGGCAGGTGGTCGGGGCAAGAGGTCGTGGTCGTAGTCAGAGCATGTTGGAATTGCTCTCCTGCCACTGAAGCCACTGAGTCCGTCGTTGTCGAGTTAATTCTCGATATTAATCCCAGCGGGCTCCAGGGCGATGTTAGCAAAGTAGATCACGAACGAGTGAGAGGTCCCATTTTTAGTAGAGAATTAACGAAAAAATTCCCATCTGGCTCGCCTGGGAGTCTGTACGCACACCCCCTACCTGGCGCGCCACTGTCGACAAAATGTGGTCGGCAGTCCATCAAGGGGTATGCCTGTGATGGTGATTTGTCGGTAGACAGGTGTGCAAGACACGAACCGGATGGTAACAGAACACAAGACACAAGATTTATATAGGTTCAGGCCGTCAGCATGACGTAAAACCCTACATCCTGTGCTCTGTTATATTGTATTGAGTTATGTGGTGTATGACCTGTCCTCTAGGGGACCCCTGCCTCTTCTTATATACTCTGGAGGAGGAGGGTTACAAGTAGAATAGCCTATTTGGTACTATTACAATATCTAGTATAACCTATAATCTTTTGATATACGCCTTGATCTTATAGGCCAGGCCACCTCAGATGGTGCGGCCCATGTACCATCTTGTGGTACCAGGGGTTTATACCCCCCACAGAGCCTCTGCTACAAGTCTGGTGAATGTAATTGCAACTCATTGGCCCAAACTGCCATGGTGGATGCCCATATAAGACTTCAAATGGTGACCTTCCGAGAGCTGAATGAAAGTTTGTATTATACCACAACTCGGCAACCAAGTGCCACTTGTTCCATTGACAAGGACAAGCGTTTACTACACACTTGAGGATCCCCTCTAGACACTGATTCAATCTCTCTGACTGCCCATCCATTTGAGGATGATAAGATGAGCTCATCGAGTGTGTATCAGATAGCCGAAAGAGTTCTCTCCAAACGAAAATTTTGTCACGATCTGACACAATACCTTTAGGTAAGCCATGCAACTTATAAACTGAATCAAGATAGGCCTGTGCTACAGTCAAAGCTGAGAATGGATGGGCTAGAGGAATGAAATGGGCATACTTGGTATACTTGTCAATAACTACCAATATGGTATCAAAGTTTGGTGATTTCGGTAAGCCTTCAATGAAATCCATATAGACTACCTGCCATGCTTGGTTAGGAACATCTAATGGTTGTAGTAAGCCTGGTTGCTTGATATGTTCCACTTTGGCATGCTGACATATTTCACATTCTTGCACAAACTTGGCCACAACTGATTTCATTCCTGGCCATGAAAATATTTGCCTAATTCTGTAGTAGGTAGCCTGAAATCCAGAATGTCCCCCAACTCCAAAATTGTGTATGGCCTGCATAATATGCTGTTGTGCCAAAGGGTTTGAGCCTCACCAAACTCTACCTTGGTGCTTAATGACTCCCTCTGTTACTGTAAAATCCCCACCTAGGTCAGCTAAGATCTTGTTAGCCCCTGGATCATCCACATGTCCCGGCTTCACACTCGCTATCCAATCTGGGTTACAGAATGAGACTACCGTTACAGATGTTGGGGAATAGCATTTATAAAGAGCATCAGTAGCTTGTTTTAGTGATCCTTGCTTGTAACAAATTGTGAACTACAAATCCATTAATTTCATGAGTGCCTTTTGCTGAATTCTAGAGGAAACACGTTGCTCAGTGAGGTGAAGCAAGCTTTTATGATCTGTTCTAATCACAAACTCAGCATGCTATAAATATGGCTGCCATTTGTCCACTGCCAAAATAATTGCTATGCACTCCTCATATGTGGAGAGAGCATGATTCTTAGAACACATAACTTTACTGAGATAAGCAATAGGGTAAGAATCTTGAAGTAATATTGCACCAAATCCAACATCACTTCCATCTGTCTCAAGAACAAACTGTTTACTGAAATTAGGTATGCCTAGAACAGGAGCCTGAATCAATGCTTGTTTCAACTGATCAAAGGCTCCCTATGTCAAAGATGTCCAAACATAGGGTACACCCTTTTTGAGGAGATCAGTCTACTGATGAGACCATAGTTCCTGATGAATTTTCTGTAGTACCCGATGAGTCCCAAGAATCCCCTAAGTTCTTTGACATTTTTGGGAATAGGCCACTTCTCTATAGCTATAATTTTGGTTTTTTCAGTAGCCACCCCTTGACTGACTGGAAATGCAGTGACCAAGGTATTCCATTTCCTACTTTGCAAATGAGCATTTAGAAAGTTTGATAAAGAACTTATGCTTTCTGATAATCTCAAAAACCTGCTGCAGAAGGCTAGCATGCTGCTCAAGAGTAGCTGAATAGATGAGTATGTCATCCATGAACACTATCACCCCTTTTCTCAGTAGATGTGCAAATATCATATTCATTATACTTTGGAAGGTGGCTGGAGCATTTGTGAGTCCAAAGGCCACCACAAGAAACTCATAGATACCATGATGAGTTTTGAATGCTGTCTTGTGTGTTTCAGATGGGTTGATGCATATTTGATGGTAGCTCGCTCTGAAGTCTAACTTAGAAAACCACTTACCTCTAGCCAACTCATCTATAAGCTCATCCACAATAGGCATAGGGTACTTATTCTTCATAGTTTGGGCATTCAAGTGTCTATAGTCCAGACAAAACCTCCATGTCCTATCTTTTTTCTTCACCAAGAGGACAGGAGAGGCATAAGGGCTTTGACTTGGTTTAATAATCCCATTCTGCATCATCTCAGCTATTTGCCTTTCAATTTCATCCTTTTGAGCTGGAGAGTACTTGTATGGCCTGATATTGACTGGGGCAGCTCCAGGCAATAGTTGGATGTGATGATCAAATGGTCTTTGTGGAGGTAATGAGGTTGGCTACTGGAACAGATCCACAAACTCATTCAGCAATGTCTGAGTCTGGTCTGGTATATCTGCATCCCGCCCTTCACTAATGGAATGCACTGCACCCATATCCATATGTTGTAATGAGCCCACTAAATCCCATTTAAATTGTACACAATGTTGTACTGCTTCTCTGTTGAATAGCTGTTGCAGACCCATAGCAGAGGTGGCTGTACAATGAGATACTTGCTGCTTAATTCCTTTTAGCTCAACTCTTTTTCCCAAATGTGTAAACCTCATGATCTTGTTAGCCCAGTGAATCCACATGGGACTGTAGTCTTCTAGCCAGTCCTCACCCACTATCATGTCAAAGCACTTGAGAGGTAATATACCCACTGTGGAAGTGAAAGTATGACCCTGGACTTCCCACTTCAACTCCTTGACTTGCCTAGCACATTCCATATGACTTCCATCAGCTGGTAAGAAGGTTGTTGCTGGACACGGCACAATGACCAACTACAAACACTCATTTAACTGAGGACTAATGAAAGATGCCACACTCCCTGAATCAACAAGAATTAGAACCTCCTTCTTGTCAACAGTCCCACAGAGTTTCATGGTCCTTTTGGTCTGATCTACATGTACAGTACGACCAACTGCCATTACTATTTCCTCTAAAGCCTCACAATCAAGTTCTACATCCTCACTACCAACATCCTCTAAAGCATCCAATAGTTCTTCAATTACATGGATTGCCACCTGAGGAGGGCATTTCTGATCCTTTGCCCATTTATTCCCACATTGAAACAAAGGTCGTTCTTCCTTCTGAAATTTTTCAATGCTGTCAGTTTATTCTCAGATTCAGCAGACACATACAACTGCTTTGGTTTGTTAGTATCAGTAGGCTTGGCTAGTTGAAAGTGCCTTTGAATGCTTCCTTCCCTTATGACTTCCCTCTAACACGCCCCAACTCTGCTTCCTGAAGAAGTGCCAAAGCACTTGCAGTGTCCACATCAGGTGGTCTATGCAAGAAAATCCCAGCCAGAATTTCTTCTTTGAGTCCAGCAAGAAATCACGTGACAAAATAGGTCTCATCGTAATTGGGATTATAGAGCAACAGATTATGAGTTGCCTGCTCAAATTCCGCGATGAACTCTGACACAGAGGCTGTCTGCGAAGTAGCCTCGAACTGCTTTAGAATCGAAGGATATTGATCCTTGTCAAACCACCCCATCACTAATTTGCACAAGGTGGACCAATCAGAGATATGTTCCCGCCTCTCCATTGTATGCAACCAGGTCTTGGCGATGCCAACAAAATTCAGTGCAACAAAGTGGGTCTTCAACGATGGATGAACCGCATAAGCCTCGAAAAACATCGTACAATGATCTTGCCATAAGCACAGATTCGATCCATCAAACTTAGGAAAACTCAAGCTTAGAAAAAGGTGGTGAATGAGGAACAGAATCCGTCGGAAATGAGTTCACAGATTGGGTTTCGATGCACATACCCTCAAGAATGAACTGCGGTCAGGATACCGGAATCCCGCCGCAGTGCTCGCCGTGCCCCTTGGGCCGCTCCTCGTCCATCACAGGTGAGTGTGATGATGATCCCGGAGCAAAGTTGAGGTCGATACGCTTCAGTGGTGGTGCAGGAGCCGCACTCGCAATCGGCGGTGGTCTGCCCAACACACCCGGACCTGGAGCAGGTCCCATGGTGATGACGACCTGTGGAGCCTCTAGGGAGTTGACGCGGCGCATCAAACCGTCGACGCGGGCAACGGTGTCACGGATGGAGGTAGTCGTCGCCTTGGCCTGATCATGCAAATCCTCGAGCATTGTCTCTGCACCAGTCTAGCGATGCCCTATGCCATTGATAGAATCGAGCATTTGCCTCATCATCTCCCAAAGACCCGAGAACTGTGTCGCCATGTCACTGAAGGATTCCGCCATGTTGTCGAACTTGGTGGAGAGTTCCTCGAGCGACTCGGCCATCTACACCTAGATCTTCGTCGGCTTGCGGCCAGGTGCTAGGACAGATCGTTCAATCAGAGAAATAAATCCACCCCTACGAAGGCTTTGGATACCAATTGTCACGTTCCGGATCAGAACGAGACGGATGTCTTGAACTGGAGAGAAGTTGAGATCAGGATTCAGCACAGAACTTGGAGAAGAAGCAAGACCAGCAGCATGTAGTTGAGACGAATGCTTATCAGAGTTTCGATTCAGAGTTTCAGTTATTCGATGCCTTCCTCACACCGTTCACAGGGTCTATATACATGCTCGCACTTGCTTACACCGGCCCATGACACGAGGCCCAACATGACTCACACAGTCGCCAGATGACTAATCCCGGCGCAATCAGCCAGTCAACACACGTTCGTTCTCTGTTGTCGGAAAATCATCAAACTTCCTCCTAGACTTGCCTGACTTCGCCAGCTTGGTCCTAACACACCTGCACATTGCGCGGCGCCACCGGGTATGGCCAGCTCAGGAACCCCACCTTCAACGCCACCGACGGCAACGCCGTGCTCAAGATTGACATGTACCTGAGCCTGAGCGTGTAGCAGGCCTATTTAGCGACATTGCAGCGATTGATGGTCTAGATTTCTACATGGCCTGACCAAACAACTTTGCGTGGGGCACTGAACCCAACAGACCTGTACATCCATAATTACGTTAATTATATATATCAAGTGTAAAGTCTATTGTGATCTTTCGAAAAAAAGTGCAAGTCATGTCATATCTTGGTATTTGTGATGATTTCTATGTTAATATAATATTTCTTTTACCTGAATTATGACAATTATCTAACACCAACACGGACAAATAAAAGCCATACGTGCTTTTCAGATGGCTTTACGCATGTAGTGATTGCCTAGTAATTCCTAGCAATGCTAGGGGTTAGCCCTGCCTAACTTAGAGCATGTTTGGATCACTGTGCTAATTACAATCTGAGACTAAAAATTAATCCAAACTAGTTAGAATTGGTTAGCTAGTTGGCTAGGATGAATAAAAACCTGTAGACCCCCGTTTAGATGCACAAGGGCTAATCGTAGCTAATTTTAACTAGCTAACAATTAGATCCTGCATTCAACTAGACTCTTAGACTGACCGATCGGCTTTAGTGGGTTTATTTGGTTTGTGGTCTAAGTTTATCCTAGCTAGATTTGGTTGTGATTAGTTGCCTGTCTTGCATTGTGGCGAGTATAACACTGGGTGGACAAACGACCCAGGTGATCAATATGATCACCTCAAACTGACGAAGGACACGAGAACATCAAGAAGGAAATAATCGGTGCTGATGCTGTAACGAACTGGTCAACTGTATACTAAGAGTGTGGCTAATAATACAGACTGTTGTTGGCTAAGCCCAGCCATGCAGTAGTTGGCTATTAGAATATATTTTATTATTAGTACATAGTTTGCTTTTTTTTCTCTTTTTTAAAACTTGTGCATCAACTAGTTGTAAACTTATAGTTCATTTCTCTTCTCTCTTAATCATCCTAGAATCCACTTATAACTTTTTACTGTACTTTAAGGTTATTCTCTAAGATTATAGTCTTTGCATGCTTTGGTTGATGGACTAGTCTATCTAATATAATATTATAAAGCAAAATGTTTCTTTATCTTTCATCGCTCATAGTCGGCCGTCTAATAGGGATCTGAAGGGCCTGATCTCTCCTATGTCTGTATAAGTTAGAGCAGTGTGTCTAATCATGATGCAGAGTTTGATTCTGAAATGAGTTGTAATACAAAGTGTTCCCATGATCCACCACTCTCTCCCATGTCCATACAAGTTAAATGTCGAGGCATGATGATCATTGATAAATCTCTGAACTTTCAATTCCAAGTCCATATGAGTTAGAGCAGCACATGTCCCTGGAACAAAGTTCGATTCACAGGTGAATGGACATGATCCCTGGAACAATTGCAGGTACATGTCGATCATGACCACGGCGTTGTTGGTGCTGGAGTCGAAGGAGTGCGTCCTGAGCAGAGCGTAACCTGTGGCTCCACGGAACCTGCCTGCTCCGCCGATGACCGCCAGCTCCCTGACCTCGTCAAAGAAGGCGTCCTTTCCCTGGACGACGAGGTAGCTGCCGTTGTGTTTCCCCGCCGTGAACACTAAGTTGAGGGAGAGTATCACTGCCAGCTCCTGCGGCACCGCGAAGGGGTAGAACCCCTGCGCGCGCCCCACTGCCGGCGACGCCGCGTCGGGACCCTCCGTCAGTGGGTCGTCGATCACGAGCATGTCGCCGAAGCGCACGTTGGGGTCTCCCGGCAGCGGCGTCGTGCCCCTCGCCACACGCACCCCCGTTGCCGGGCTGCCTGCTGTCGCCGTCACGATGTCGTGCATGTAGAACCGGAGGTGCATGGTGGCGGTGGCGCCGGCGGCGGCGAGCGCCATGGAGATAAGTGTCAGTTGGAGCTGCACGGTACTAAGCTTGGTTTTGGCCATGGTGTGATAAGGGAGAGATGGACAAAGGGGCTTTCTACTTGAACCGTGGAACGCAGCATGTGCTTATATAATTCGTCGGTCGACAACACGAGTGAGAGGCTGCACGTACCTGTTGGAATAGATTTTTAGGATTCCCGATTTGAGGGTTTTATTTAGTTTTAGATTAGACCAGGAAGGCTATAACAACACAATACAAGTATGAGCCTACCGAAACATTAAGGGTACGTTTGACACAGCTCAATTTCATTAATAAAGCAGTTTTTATTTTTTGAAAAACAACTTCATGAGCAACTTTATAGGGGAAGCTGAGCTGTTTTGAAAAAAATTATTTGGTAAAACAGTTTCACCAATAGCTTTATTTATGCATGGTTGAGAGAAATGAGGGAGAGAGCTGAGATAAGGTACTTTTTTTTAGCTTCATCCCAACTCATGTTTTTGTGAGAGGGGGAGAAAATTAGTTTCATGGATGAAGCTATTTTAGAAATAAGTGTTTGACAAATAAAACAGCTCACAACAGCTCATGAAGCTGCTGTGAGCTGTGCCAAACATGACCTAATAAGAAGCCTGCAAGCCCATAGAAATATGATACGTGCGCAAATAAATGGCAGAAGCGAAAATTTAAACTGTTTCTGGATGATATATAACCCAGAATTTGATAATATCAGCGTGAACATTGAGTCTCATTCTTCCAGAATTTGATAATATCAGCGTGAACATTGAGGGCATGTTTGGCACAGCTCACAACAGCTCATTTCTAAAACAGCTTCACCCATAAAGTTGTTTTTCTCCCCCTCTCATAAAGGTATGAGTTGAGATGAAGCTGAAAAAAAAGTAGCTTATCTCAGCTCTCTCCCTTATTTCTCTCTCCCATCCATGCATAAAGCTATTGTGAACCTGTTTTGCCAAACAATTTTTGCAAAACAACTCAGCTTCACCTATAAGTTGCTCATAAAGTTGTTTTCAAAAAAACTGATTTACTAGTGAAGCTGAGCTGTGCCAAACAGGCCCGGAGTCTCATTCTTCCTTTGGTTCCAAAGAAGTTTGGCTGTCAGTTCCCAGAAGAACACGCCACGATTCATTTCTCGCATAATAACCAAAAAAAATCCCAGTTCGGAGTGAGTGTAAACGCTACTGTAAGTCCGGCCAGTGTACTTGGTCGTCAGCATACCGGTCCTTTTTCGTTGGAAGAACAACGACTCTGCTGGGAGCCAAAGAACTCTGGTGGTCCGGTATGCTGCAGGTTTACCTCATCGAGCGTCTCCTAGACGTATTCGCAAAGGACTTGCATGGTGGGTCCTCCGGTAATGTCACGGACCCAACGCCGCTTGAACATGGCGTCCTTGACCGTCTACTCATTTGATTAATTTATGTTTGTTATATAATATAATAAGGCGCGCACACAAATCTTATCACAAGACCCAAAGCTTACAAATCTTTATGTATAAAGATAAAAGTGAAAGGCTAAAGTCTAGGTGTGCGTGGAAACCGGAGCAAGTGAAATGACAACATATATATTTGAAAGTTGAGATGAGTTTGTCGTCGGTGGTCGTCGACATCAATTGCAGTGTGCAACCGAGCCGATTGTATCTGGGACCACGTAAATTATCCTTATAATATATAAAGCATCTCGTTTCTACCGTGCCCCCCTCCACGCTGCTCACCAAAATGTCGTTGCACGTTTCCTGCTGACCGAACCCCGTGCCCTCCACGCTGCTCACCAAAATGTCGTTGCACGTTTCAGAGAAGCTGCTGAATTTGCTGATTTTTGCGGTGAATCATTGGCCATCCCCTGAACTTGAAAGTGACATTTTGAAGGAGCCCGACACTGGCCTGACGGAGGCTGCGAATTATCCTGCTGTTAGTGTGAGTTCGACTTGGATCCTGCCTTTCGCATTCCTCTGCTTTGTCTTTTAAAGAATCATAGTTATACTTTTGCTCTCGCGCAGGCTATGATCTTGACCCGGGGTCTCCAAGAAGTGTGTTCGGCTACACCTGTGGCTGCAGCTCTATAACTATAGTTTCTTGTAGTGTGAAATGAAGAAGTTGTAGCCGCAGCCAGGAAAAGGTGCAGTGAACACGCCTGTTGCGAAGACTGAACAAATCCGAGCTCTTGAGAAAGTGCTTGAGATGGATAAAAAGAAAACCGAAGAGGAGCAAACGAGCAGAAAAGCAGTCGAGGCAGCAGCTGCGAAGGTCAAATATAATTTTGACACCTACCGTCGTAAGAGGAAGTCTGATGCTCTACTACATAAATGATTTTAGAAGACGGTGCCCAAATATTAATGGAGGCGGGCACAAAATTCAACCGCCTCCTAAAATGCCGTGCTATTAACGGATGCGGTCATTTTTATTTACTGAAGCGGTCACGTTTGCCCGCCTCGTAAAATCGATTTACGGAGGAAAATCGATTTACAGAGATGGGCCTCAGAAAATAGATTCATTTTTGGAGGCGGACCTCTTCAAAGGCCCGCCTCTAGAAATAGGTCTGACGCCCACTAGCAAGCCCAATACGATAGTCGCATATATAATGTTGTGTTAGGGTTTGGAAAGAAACTCAACGCCCTCATCTCTTCCTCTCCTCATTGCATCCCCCTCTCTCGACGCCAGCTCCCACTCTCTTCCTCCCCACGCCAGCTCCCACTCTCTTCCTCCCTGACACTAGCTCCCTCTCCCCTCGGTGCGCCGGCCGCCCCTCCCTCTCTCACAATGCGAGCGCCCTCCCTCTCCCACGTTGGTGATCACCAGGTCGAACTGGTTCCCATCCTTCTTTTCCTTGAGCATGTCCAACACCATCTTAGCTCCGTCACCATTGTCGCTGCGTCACACCACCAGAATGCAATACTTCAGCTGCCTCTCTAGGACCTTGAGGCAGATACAGTCGTCGTCGACGGTGAGCACGCGCAGCCTTGCTGGGAAGGTGTCCACGTCTATCTCTTCCCCACGTACACGATCAGTTCCAAGAAAGCAACCACCGACCACCAAATCCCCGCAAGGAATTGAACCCTAGAAGAATCAAACTTTCTTACCTACTGCAATGTCTTCTATCCAGGAACATCTGTGGAGCAACAGAGACAGAGGGAAAAGCGAAGTAAGCTAGGCGATTTCCTGGTGAGCAATATAGTGAGTGCGAAGAGAAGGGAGATTTATAGTAGGGGCAAGGGAGATTGGGGGAGGATCGTGGATCGGAATGCATGAGGCTGCAAAGATGGAAGGTGATCATCCTTGCAATCTGGAATTTCCCCGCATTAATTCTTGCCTTCAATTACCCTGTGCTTCCACCACAAGACTTGTTGGATTTGCTCGTTGCTTGTTGTGTGCTGTGGCTCGCTTCAGTTTCTTGATCAATGAAAAACCAGCCAAACCACCCTAGAATCGCCCATGGTTTCAGCCTATGGAGGTTCTAAATGCCCTGCGGTCTGCAGAGGCCGGACTTTTTCATATAATTGTGTGAAGCATGTAGCTTCTAGGATTAACCGAGACTAACTAACTAACAAAACATTGCTTGCATATAGAATTGAGTGTAGGTGTGTGTGCTAAGGGTCCTTAGTTGGTTTAGGGTTCTGTGTCGGAGAGCACAACTCTGTAGCAAAGTTCCTTTCAAACTCTGGTTCCATCTCAAATCTCAACTGAACCCCTTCTCAAGCTTTCCTTCTCGAATCCCTTGGAATCACCTCAAGTCTCGTCAAAATAACTCCCTATGGAGTCCCCTGCCCAATCTCCCTTGAAGACTCGTTTTGTTTCCCTGTTCCAAATCTCTCCCAAAGAACTACCTAGAATTCGTTTCTGAGCTCCTTTCAAAATTCCCCGTCAACACCTTTTTAGAATTATCTTGATGTGTAAATGGGGAAAACCATCTTCTCCTTTAAACCTCTCCGAAATCCATCTCAAGATGTCCTTTTCGGATCCGTCTCAATTCTCCTTGAGTTCCCCTTAATCCCTTTTAAATCTCTCAAATTCATAATCCATAAAAGGAAAAATCTTTTCCTTTTTCATTTCTCAACCAACCCACCATTCTTCCCCTCTTCTTGGCCCAGCCGGCGCCCACAGCCAGGCCTCAGCCTCTCCACCTCAATCCGGCCCAGCTGAGCGCCCCCTCTCCCTTCCTCAGCCCAGATCGCCACCACGGCCCAACCGGCCGCCTCCCGCGTAGGCCTCCTCGCCTCCACCACCTGGGCCTCGGCCTTGAAACCCCCAAGCGGCCCAGCCAGAAGGTGCCCCTGCCTGGGAACCCTAGGGCGCTCCAAGCCCTTCTCCCTGAAGACCACGCCGCCATTGCCACGGGTGCGCACGTCCGTGCCTACCTCGATGTCAGCGCCCCAGCCCCGCCTCACTCTCGGATGGATGTCGCGTGCCCCGACTTGGTACGGACGTCGAGGATCCCCGTCTAGTGCACAAACCCTAGCCGGGCACGCCCTATAAAAGCCACAGCCGCCGCGCCCTCCTCTGTTTCCCCATCCACCGCCGCCATGCCTTCTCCAGCGCTCGCCTTGCCTCTCCGCGCCGCTGGGAGCTCCGCAGCCGCCCCACACCGTCCACGACGTCGCGCCCACCTCGCCATGGCCGCCGCGGCCGCCACCATCTCCTCGTCACGCCACGGCCAGGGACACCCAGCCGTGCCACCACCGGCGTCCACTCATGACCACGATGACGCCGTCCTCCGCGTCGGTGATCACGACGTCGTTGTCCAGCCGCCACGTCGTGGTAGCCTCACCGCGCATGGGCTCACGGAGCGTTCCACCGCGACATTGACCGATGATGCCTCGACCACCGTGAGCCCGTCCTCCACCGCGACGGTTGCCGCGATGCCGTGCACCTCCGCCCCGTGCCACTGTGCGTCTGCCTCTCGTCCGCAAGCACCATCTCGCTTCCGTGTGCGCATTGTCCCCGATGTCGTCCGTGGTCACGTCTCCGCCAGCGCGTCCGCGACGACGACCACAAGCCGGCCCACTCTGCTTCGACCGCGCCTACAACTGCACTGAGCCGCGGGCAGGAGCAGCACCGTCTTTGGCCCGTGCTCCACCTCATCGTCGGCTACCTCAGGCTCACCACCAATGTGGAGCCTGAAGCTGGCCACCGCCTCCCTCCACCATCCTCGTTGTCGGTCATCATGCTCCACCACCGGTGAGCTCCTAGGGTCGAAATTGCCCCTTTGCTCCACTACCTTGCTATCCTCGCTGATGGCCGGCCCTCGTGCCATGCATCTATACTGTTGTAGGGGGAGCAGACCACCCTGATCGCCACCTTGCCGGACGGCGCTGCCACCTCGCCGGAACGGACAACAACACCCCCTCATTGTCCATCTTTGTGTCTGGCCATCGTGCCGTGAATGTTTTCTTGCAAGGAGGGGTATGCCTCGATTCTCCTAGGTGTGGCTGCCCTGTACCGCTCCACCAGAGCTCCGCTACCCACCGGGATGCCTGCTGCCACATCTCGGACAGCAGCGAGACAACTCTCCACTGCAGCCCTCGCATTTAAGGTCGACGCCATTTCAACTTAGCCGACACCACCCTTTGGCATCGCAAACCTCTGCTCTTTATTTTGTTCACCTATTCATACATCACCTTATCATATATCATCTATAATGGTTCATGCATTTGTGACATGACTTATTTATGCTAATTACCTATTCTTGTTTACTCACTTGATCACCTATGACTATAAATGCCTATGTCGTGCCTTCGTGTCGGTCTACTTGTTCATCCATCCATCTCTCGAATGCTATGGAATTGTGCTACTCCAGTCGTCGTTTGTGTTTGTTCTTGTGCTTGAGTTGGTTGTTGTCTGTGGACCGTGCCTTCGAGCCGGTTGAGGGATCGTACCTCGTTCGATCATTTCGGTCGTGGGATTCGTCCTGCCGTGGCCGTAATGTCAAGCGTAACTCGCCCCCTCATTTTGACTTTGTAGTGCCGAGTTCGTTGTCTCCTTCTACGGCTCTAGGACGCGGCTAACATGGGATCGATATCGGTGCGCTTCCCACTCGCACGCGATGAGCCCATCATGGCCTCTTCTATAGAAGGCGAACTAGAGGACAACCATTGTGGTACATATGAAGCCAACCCATGTAGTAGGGCCTGTGGCCGCGAGTTGCCTCGCCATGACCATTAGGCTCTACCTTCTTCGCTTTTGCCCCTTTTTCTCTTCTCCTAACTACTTTGTATGCTGGCACCACCTAGACCCGGGCGTCTCTCTAGCCCTTGCGGGTGATAGCCTGATTGCTAAGGACCATAGGGACAGTCTTGTGCTGATTCTGCACCTAGGCCGTGAAGCACTGCGAGTTGGTTCGGATCGCGGGACCGTCCCTCTTTTCTTCCAATCTTCACCTGTTCCAGGACGAGTTGGTCGAAGGAGTGCGTGTTCCATTCTTTCTTCTTCCTCTCTTGTTCTCAATCTTCGTCGATCTAGTAAGATGTGGATTGAGCCTTTGGCTTGTTTGGTGTTTGTTGCTCTTTTGATTCCACTTCCTCGATTCCCGTCGTTGCCATGGCAAGTGGATCAGAGGAAGGTGAATCTTATGTTCCCCTCTTTAGGTTCTATCATGCTTAAGCTCTTGTATGCTTGTACCTTCTTCGACCGTAGCATTTCTGTGGTTCTTGCGGTGACAACTGCACCGCTAAGAACCCTCGGGATGTCTTAGTGCATTTAGTGCACCTAGGTCATGGTACCCTACAAGTAACTTGGACACTCGTGTTCTTTGTGTGTTGTTCCCTTCCAATGCCTCGTCTCTTTCCATGACGCGTGTATTGGAAGAAGTTGACCACCTCTCTTCTCTTCTCCCCATTCCACCCTCTCTTGGTTCCCGTCAATTTCAATGGCGTACGGATTGAGAGAGAATGGAACTTCTATTGCTTGTAGTCTTTTTGGTTCTCGTCAGTCACCATGATGATTGGATCAAAAGCCGCAAGCCGTGGTGTTTGCTTAGGATGAGCTAAGGCCTACGCAGGTCGACACGATCGACCCAGGAAGTACTAGCTAGGCTAAGGCATAAGCTTGTGCTTAGCAAACAACCACTCCTGTTCTTTTCGCCTAGGGATCGGACATCCGCCGAAAGGGCTACGTCGCTCTCCCTTTATGTGTTCTTCTGGTATAGATGCTCTTCTATGTCTTGTTGCCCCTCTTTCCGCAGTCTTTCTAGGATTAGTGGTCTGATTGCTCTTTTGCTTGTCGTACGAACGAGGTAGTTGCGTTAAGGATAGCGATGACCGGGTCAAGACCATTGGAGGAAGAACATGCAGATGGGGAAAGGACCATGGAGGAGTACGACTACAAGTGCACCGAGGATCTCGGATATGACATTTAACATGTGTTCCACGTCCCACCCAAGCTCGTAGAACCTATTAAACATGCTACATGTAGATGCTAGTGCTTTACTTTCTTGTAATTGAACTGTGATAGGTTGCATGGTAGACTGCTTGTAAGCCATTACCTTGTCACAACCTATTCCCTTGCACACCCGCTTTTAGGCTAGACGCTCGCTTACTACTTACTGCTTTACTTTCACTATGCATTATATCTGTGATGTGATGCTTGGTGAAGGAATAACGTGAGTGGATAAGGCACGTGGTGCCGATAACTTGGTAAAACTGGATAATGAACTTGGGGAGATCTTGGCGTGCGTTTTGGATGTGTGGTGAGGGTTGAGTCGATCGAACATGATCCTACGACGAGTCTTTGGGGCAAGTCATGCCGGAAGGGTGCGACCTGGGCATCCCTCGTGAGAGGTACCTGTGGCGGGTGCATGTGTGAGCAAGCGGGGTGTTGGTTATCCCCAGTGGAGGTGCCGTCGAGGCACGGGGTGTTGGTTATCCCCTTGAGAAGATATCATGTCCGGTCCCCCTAAGGACTGGTATGTCTTGAGAACCGGAATCATAGGACCCTTCGTGCACACTACTCGCTCCTGATGGGCGGGAGACGATTACCTGACTGACTAGGACGGTGCCACTACTACTAGGTTGGAAGGTGATAGTGTAGGGAGGTACGGGCATGGGGGCCCACACCCTCCTAAGACAGCGTAGTGACCTTGGGGGCCCGGTACTACGTCTCACAGTCTCAGTGTTTTGGTGGAATCCGGAGTGGCCCAGGGCTGAGTGGTAGGGTGGTACCGTACCGGTTGGGAGGCAGTCGGCATCAGCCTAGGCGGGGCACCGCCGAGGATGGCGATCTTGTGGATTTCCAGGTGTACATGCTCTGTAGAGTTGATCGATCTATACGTATAGCCGCGTCTGCGGATATGGACATTCCTATAACCTACGCTTACTTGATTAGTGAGAGGAGTCCTTTCTACCTTTCCCTGGATTTTGGTGTTGTATTCGGCTTTGGCCGTTGAGGCAAGGTACGAGCGGGAGTCATCCTTGCCGCCTAGAGAGTGTGAGAGTGTGGTGAGTTGTGTGTGATGGGATGGGAGAACGTGTGGTTGAGATGGATTAAAACTTGATGAACTATTATTATAAAATCTTGTTGAACTTGCATAGGAAACCTACAACCATATATAGGCCTTTTCATCTACCCTTTCATTCCACTTACCACAAGCATACGCAAAAGCATAGGGTGGGAGACAGTGGCCAGTATAAATCGTACTGATAGATTTTGGACAGGTTTGGACGAAATCTACGACGACCACGAGGACTGGGATTAGGAGTAGATGGTCTCATGCCTACGCTCAAGTGTGGTCGAGAAGATGGAGTCTACGCCCGCTGACATTCTACGCCAACTCTGATGACTGCCGTGAAGGAGGAGCCTTCACCTGCCGATGCGCTAGAACGACTCTGATGAAGATGTGTGTGCGTTTCCGCTAGATTAATCTATGTAATAGGTGTGTTAACCAGTGTTGTAAAGCCTTGTAACTTGTAATTCTACGATGTAAGACTATGATATCAGCTAATAATTGACAATGTGATGGATTGCTCTCGTGATCTACTACATTATAAATCGTATATGTCGATTTTCCCTTCAAGGAAAATCGAGATCATTTTAGGGGCAAAGGACTCTATGTGGCATGGTGTACATGGCGATCGCTATACCTTGATTCCCCATACCTCTCCTCCCTTGAATCGCTGCCCAGCTGCACCTTTCTCGCTAATCCGCCATGAACGACACCTCTGCTGTGATCTGAAAGCCGCCTCGAGGTAGAAAGAAAACGTTTGTCCAACTGAATCGCATCCCGGGCCTTTATGAGTTGTGACTGAGGGCTTGTTCGTTTTGGCCCGGAACGGCCCAGAACACAGCCTGATCCATCCAGATTGATATGGCCCGGTTCAAAGTCAGATCGGGCTACGATTGGCCGTTCGGTTAGATACAGCCCGGAATAAAAATTGGTCAATTCGGGCCTTTCTTCCCCCACCTTGGCCCGGAACGGAGACAGACCCTCGTAGGTCCGGATTGGAACCTGGCGACAGGCAACGCGACTCACGCGAGGGGAGGCAACGGCGTGGATTCATCCCTGGCTAAACCGAACAACAAATAGAAGCCTCCAGGCTTGGTTCAGTGGGGGAATTAAACTCGGGCCTGGAACGAGTGACAGCAAGTGGATCAACTAATTCCAAGCCTGGATTAGTTCATCTCCTGGATTGGATCCAGAGCTGCCGAACGAGGCCTGAATTGGTATTCTAGGCTGGCATATGGACCGTCCCATTCACCCCGCACCGCCGCACGATGTGTCGAAGTTGAATCCTTCTGTCTCCGTGAGACGCCTGAGTTCCCTCCGGCCGGCCATCTGCGTCTCTACGAGGTCGTGCGGCTCTGCATCTCTATGAATCGGATGTGCGCTGTGCCCTAGGGTCCGCCCGTCCGGTGGTGTCCGGTGGACAGCAAGGCTGAGACGAGTAGGAGACGCCACACAAACGGCACTCACTACAGTCTTTATGACAGCGCGAGCGCGACTGCGCCTCGCCTCTCCTAGCTGCGGCAACACCGTCATGCATGCATCAACAATGTGGTCCACGCCGGTCAAACTGCATATCTTCCAGCACGTTTATTTATTTATTATTATATTTAACATGGAATTAATGAATGTATATTTATCTCTACTATAATGGACCAATCAAAATTATATTAGGTCCCCCAGAAAAATGTCCTCCGTTGAGAGTCTCCAACCATTGTGCACCCAGAAAAATGCACATAAGAATTTGTCTTCATTAAAATCAAGAGCTAATAAAACACCAAAACCTATCCGACGACCGATCTTTGATGTTTGATGCCAGGCTTCTCACCCCCCACGCCCTCCATCCCACGAACACGGGCTTCAAACGCGCCCCACACACGTCGCAACTAGGGATCGAAGCTTGCGAACACTTGAAAAAAAAGGAAATGCACCACGCCCGGCTCCCAACGATCCACACCGCCGCCGCTAATGGACGCGTCAAGGACGCCATGGATCCCTCTCCTCCAGCTCTAAACCAACCGCTCCGCCACGCCGGCCATCAGCACTCCGCTCAGCCGCGACGTACAGTGGTGAGCACAACATCCTCCTCCGACGAGCAATCTCAGACGATCCGCACCACATCCGCCGCAACTTACAGGACGAGCGCAACATCCTCTGCCTACTAGCAATCTCAGCCAAGCTGACACGTCTGGCACGCCGCGATCCCGGTCCAACGCGGCCATGTCCCTCCGCGCATTCATGCTGCACTGATCACTACCGGAATCCGGTTCTTTGCCGAGTGCCATGTGGTTTGCCGAGTGTTTTTTTCGGGCACTCGGCAAAGAAGCTCTTTGCCGAGTGCTAAATAAAAAACACTCGGCAAAAAAAACACTCGGCAAAGAAGCTGCTTTGCCGAGTGCAAAAAAAACACTCGGCAAAGAAGGTCTTTGCCGAGTGTTTTTTTTCACTCGGCAAAGCAGTTTTTCAAAACACATTTTGAAGCCCTAAATGAATTCAAATTAAAAAGTTTTTAACTACAAAGTTTCATAACTTCTTAAGATCTATAAAGTTTATTTTGGTCATTTCTTCATTCGACAAAGCGATAGTAACGTTGTTCAAAAAATCTACACGTCTCTCATATAGTTTTATAAAACTACAAGAGAGATATATAAGATTTGTGAATAATGCTAGAACCACGATCTCAGATGGAAAAACTTCCTAAATGAAAATTGTAGATCTCAAAAAGTTATGAAATATTGTAGTTGACAACTTTTTAATTTGAAATCATGTTGTCATGCAAAACTGCATCCGAATTTCAAAAATTTAAAATTTGAATTTTTCAAAAGACCTCGGATGGAAAAACAACCAAAATAAACTTTGTAGATCTCAAAAAGTTATGAAACTTTGTAGTTGACAACTTTTAAATTTGAAATCATCTTGTCATGCAAAACTACGTTTGAAATTTAAAATTTTAAAATTCGAATTTTTCAAACGACCTCGGATGGAGAAACTTCCTAAATGAAAATTGTAGTACTCGAAAAGTTATGAAACTTTATAGTTGACAACTTTTTAATTTAAAATCATCTTGTCATGCAAAACTACGTTTGAAATTCAAAATTTTAAAATTTGAATTTTTCAAACGACCTCGGATGGAGAAACTTTCTAAATGAAAATTGCAGATCTCGAAAAGTTATGAAACTTTGTAGTTGACAACTTTTTAATTTGAATTCGTTTAGGGCCTCAAACAATCAATTTACACTTGATTTGGTATAATATTTGGGGAACCAAAATGGAATATAGACGCAGATGAAAGAGAGGTGTAGTTGTAGAGGAGCTCGCGTGTGTGTGAGATGTCGCAGGTTCGATTCTCGCTGGGCACAAAGTTTCAAAAAATTGCTTTGGCTGGTCACTTGGCAGCAGTTGCCATATGACTGGCCGGTGGGGTCCCTCCTCTAATTAAAAAAACATTTTAAATTTTTTTTCCTATTTTTTTCAGAATTTTTCGGTTCGGCCTTTGCCGAGTGTCGGGCACTCGGCAAAGCCTTTGCCGAGTGTCCGATAAAAGACACTCGGCAAAGGTCGCTTTACCGACAGCTTTTTTGCCGTGTGCTCTTTGCCGAGTGTGGCACTCGGCAAAGCCTTTGCCGAGTGTATTTAGGGCTTTGCCGAGTGCCCTGGACACTCGGCAAAGCGGCTGATTCCAGTAGTGGATCCTAGCGGCAGCGTGCGCCTCGACGGTCTCTTGGATGGCGGGACCTCGACGCCCTAGCCGTGCTCCTAACCGTCAAGCCTTTCCTCGCCCGCCCTACCACGCTAGGTCTATGACCCGGACGCGGCAAAGCGGAACACGCGTGTCTGCGGCTGCTGCAGGCCTGACGGTGACTCGGCGTTTTTCCACCCGGTCGGCAAGAGGCGGATGACGCTGCCCAGGTCTTTGTCGGGCACTTCGCCGGCGACGTGCACCCACCAGATATGCCCCGCCCACCCCATCCATTCCCTTCCTGCCGAAAACAAGAACCCAAACCCTAATGCAAGCTATTTGCGTTCAGATCCCATCTAATTGCAACTGTAGACATGTATATTATGCCTATTAACTCCTATATTAGGTCCAACCCTGCTTGTGATCGATCAAATTACAAGTGTATACGTGTATTATGCTGTTCTGCTGGAAAAGAAATCTGTTTTGGTCCAGGGTATAATTTTCTGTAAAACCAGGAAATGGCTCTCAGGCCGCAACGCTGAACTTGAGAATGCAGAAAGAGATTAAGCTTCTATGGATGATCCACCCCATGGGTTATTTCTCTTAATCATTCTGAAGACAAAAATGTATTGGGAGTTGTCATCATTATCATGTATTGAAGCCAGTATGTATTTTATATTTCTTTTTTTTACTACTTTTAATCATCTCTAAATTTTCACTACAACTTTATGTTGTTTGGTGTGTATGCTGATAAATCAAGGAATTCAAGGGCCCGAGGGAACAGTATGTGCTATGGGAGTTTTCATTCTGAAGGTGCATTTTTTTATAGATATCAAAACCAAACCTCTATGACTCACTGAAAAATGAGAAGAGAAGCTCATCTTTATCACCCTATAATATCTTTTCTTTTTTTTGGTCCATACTTCTTCGCAGACACAGGTATCCTTCTGAACCACCAATGTGACTTTTGTTACTCCCATTTATCATCCCAGTATTGATAATGGAGGACACATTTGCCTTGATATTATGAATTTACCCCCAAAGGGAATCGATAGGAATTGGCCACATGCTCAATGGTAGCTTAGAAATATCATAAATTCATATCCAGTCTAGATATTTTAGAAACTCTTATTTGTAATCACAATAGTCTTTGTCATTGATGATGATATTATTGCACAGGGAGCCTGGCAACCATCACTCAAGGTAATTCAGGATTGTGGCAGTGATCAATATTGCTATTGTTTTGACAAGTATTAGCTTGCCGCTACGTGATCCAAACCCGGATGATGGTTTGGTGGCTCAAATATTAAGAACAATTCAGTATCAGTTGCAGTATGACAGTGGTATACTGATACATATTGCACCTGAGCTCATCATCCAACTATGTTTCATTTTTCTGGGACAGAGTCGAGAATACAAATACAACAGACAAGTTTTAGACATAAATGCTCGGTGTTGACACATGTGGTAGCACACAAAGACAAAATCCATAAGCGCACGGACATCGAAGTAGTTTTCACCCAGTGTATTATCGAGTATCGTATCCACGAGAAAATGTGTATGTTGTCTAACAACTAGTTTGTCTAGGGATAGCAATCAAGGTTTAAGGTATGAATAGAGAGGATTCCTATGGTTATGACCCTAAGCAAAGCAAGGCTTATGATTCTAGTGTTCACTTCGGGACGCCGCTTAGACAGTAAACCACCGCTAATATATAACTCCACCAACACGACTACGGTCCTACTAATTTAAGAACCTGCTCAATTCGGTGTGGACTACAAAGGATAGATGGGGCTGTCACCTCCCGCTGCTACCACAAACCAAGAAACAGGGAGCAAACACAGGTAGCCGAAAGCCTAAGCACCTCGCTTATGCTAATGATTACTACTCTAATCCAGAGATCTAACAAGGACTAGACCACTCAAAAGAACTGTGAACCCATGAACAAAAGAGCATAAAACTTACTTTAAACAGAAATCAATTACTAGATGTATCTCAGATGCAGACTTGGAGATCGGCCAAAGTACAAGCCGTAGAGGTAGCACCGACAGGCCAGTACTTCTTTCAAACTCTTCCCTTACTCTCTATCTCACTATTTCTATTTGCAAGACTAGATCCTATAGAGGACTAATCTTTTCTTGATAGTTGGCTCTGATCCTGATGAGTATGATATGAATTAGGGTTTCAGAATGGCTCTAGGGAGGAGAGTAGGGGTTGATATATATAGGTCAGAACATCAATTCTGAGCCCTCGTATCAAACCGACTTGAAAGAATGGCGTAGAGGCAATTTAAGAGGCGGTGGAGAACCGACATTCGAAGGAGACACTGATCCGTGGGTCCCACAGGCTGACTGGCCTGGAGGTGGGGCTGGTCGGCCCCACTTGGCAGTCCCTCATGGTCTTCCTCGGTGGATAGTCTTCTAGTTTCTTCTAGAGTCTTCCCAAGTAGGTACCGTCGTAGAAAAAACGTGATTTACTTTGATGAATAGGTCATCCTTGATGGTTTTCTGATTAAATCCTGCTGAAAACACAGATTCACCAAAACTTGTAAAATTTATTAGTTTAAACCTCTATCCCTATGTTTGGTGATAGAAATAAGTATATATGCAGATTATATTGACGGCTTTTATGATTGATGTTAATAACCGTCAACAAGCTCCTCCACACTTAATCTTTGCTCGTCCTTGAGTAAAGCTAAACTCAATAATGGATCAGGAGTTGCTACAATATTTTTATGCCTCAAAAGTACACATGTGCTCAAATAAGAATTTTCCTCTGAATTAGAATAAACTGATCTGACTTTTAAACCTACCCATATTACCTTCAACTATAGGGCTTCTTAGCCTTCACTTGGGTCTTTATCAATTGAAAGATAGAACGATCAAGTCAAGCACTATGTCTCAAATTCTCTGTTCCATCATTGTTCTTGTGTTTTTATAAGTTTGCAAAATAAAACTTAGAGATTTCATATGACACTCTTAAGTCTCTCAATATGGTATTTATGGATCCTCACCAAGGAAATAAAGATGTTATGCCTTTTTCTTCCTACCACTAAGGCTTATGTGGAGTTCATAGATAGGGAGAAAGCTAGAGTATACTTGCAATGCATATATTGTTAAGTCAAACCTCGGATCCAAAGAGAAATGAGTCATACAATCAAATAAGAATGTGCATGTGTGTGGATATATGGTGGATATATGATGGCTAACCTAATTCTACTTTGCTCCTTGAAAACATATCTCTCTTTTAAAACCTGAAAATAGTTTTTGCAAGAGAACAGGGACTATCTTATTCATCTTCTTTTTTTAGGTGGGCATCTAAGTACCCATTGTTTTAAATATATCGGACACTTGTATATATTTTTTCTCAACTCTTTTTTTCATCATTTTTATGAATAACTTTTGCATAGCCCGTGCCTCTTTTCTACAATAAAACTTTTGAGAAATAGCAACAAGAACTTGGAGTATTTATTTGGTGGATGGAAAACCTAACAAACATGTTTTTGTGTTCACTCCCATTGTAGGAGTAAAATATTTTTAAGTGGATCTAGATAGAAGGCATGTTTTTGCGCCTACTCCTAATATAGGAGTAGTGCATATGTGGGTGGTGTGTACGTGATCTTGATTTTAAAAGCATGACAAATCTCTCGTAAAGGTCAATAAAGCTTGACAAAACTCAATGCAAAACGAGCAGCATATATGTGGAAGTTTTCTTAGCCTAGAATGTAAGGCTCTAGTGGGAATTCAAGCTTTGTCATACATGAACTCATCATGTAGTATTTTTATGTTTTTAAAAGAAATCTCCAGAACTTTAGTATCACTTAAAACAGGATAAATAGTAGCTTAGACCTCCTCATATCATATTCGTCAATTACCTAGACTTAGATTAGGCATATGCTACCCACGAATTTCAAGTTCAGAGTAAATCCTTATATCAAAATAATTTTATCTAAAACTCGGGAGAATTCAAGGCTGAAAACTTGATACTTGAAAGAAATTACAACAGAACAACTATTCTTCATTTTCATTTGAAGGGATTGTCTTCATAGTCCATTTTATTTATTTAGCTCTTAAAAAAAATTAAAGCAAATTAGACACACCTTTTATTTTGTTTTCAGTTATTTATTTTTTAACATATATATACATATAAAATAAACTTAAAAATAATAAAACAAACAGGAAAGAGATACTTACTTGGATACATAGGGGTGCCTCTCCCCAAGCTGGTTGATAGTAAACCTGGCCAAGGACGAAGTGCAAGGCTGGCAGACCCAAGACAGGTCAGCTTACCTTTCTCGTGGTTCTTTCATCGTTTGTCGATGCTGTGCTTTGCTTGGGAGGTTTGCCTCCTCCACACTTGAATTTTATTATCTTGCATAAACAACATGTGGAGACAAGCACTAACGAAAGACTAGAGAGATCTAGCAATATTTTATTTGAATGTATAGATAGCTTAGCAGGTAAACATGGTTTTTTTACTTTGTCACAGAGTAAAGAAGAAGAACTGAATTGAAAATATTATTTAAATTCTATAAAGTTAATTATATCTAATTCTTCTTCTGGCAATTGTATGTCATAAAAAACTTTTAAATGCTGATCATTTACTTTGAAAAGCATACCTTCGTCGTTTTCAAGCGTGACAACTCTATGAGATGATGTGCTAATTACCTTGTTAGGTCATTTCCATTTGCTTCGTAGTTTCCCATGTCCAAACAACTTCACTCTGGAGTTGAAAAGCAACATCTTGTCACCTGGTTTGAATTTTTTCTTTTTCAATCTTTTGTCATGCCATCTTTTTGTCCTCTCCTTGTAGAGTTTTGCATTATGATATGCCTTTTCTCACCATTCCTCTAGCTCAGATAGTTGCATTTTTTTCTTTTCTTTTTAGCTGCTTCAAAGTCCATGTTCTACCATTTTATGGTCCAATGTGCTTTGAATTCCAACTCGACAGGTAAGTGGCATGTCTTCCCGTAGACAAGTTGGTATAATGACATTTCAAGAGGTGTTTTCTACGATGTTCTGTAAGCCCATAGTGCTCCAGATAACTTATCTTTCCATGCTATCCCCATCTCATTGACAGTCTTCTGCAGAATGTTCTTAATTTGCTTGTTTGATGTTTCTGCTTGTCTGCTAGTTTAAGGATGATATGGTGTTGCGATGTTATGACGGATCCCATGATCGGATAAGAAGCGTCGAAACTTGCTATCAATGAAGTGAGGACCTCCATCACTAATTACCATGCGTGAAACTCTAAAGCATAGAAATATGGTCTCTGAAAACATCCTCTTGGCGTTATTGGAATCTGCAAGCCGACATGGTAAACCTTCAACCCACTTTGAGACATAGTCGACTACCACCAGGATGTATTCCCAGACATCAAAGAGTTCTAACTCGAGGTTGGTGGTGAATAAAATGGTTTCTCTTGCATTGATACTCACGTGTTTCTGACATGGAGTACATCTCCATATGAAGTCTTTGGTGTCATCGTACATGGTTGGCCAGAAGAATCCACTTTGCTAGATCTTATCATTCGTGTGGAATGCCCTGTAATGTCCTCCGTAGGGTGTCGAGTGGTATCTCTCGATGATCTTGGTTGCTTCCTCAGCCGGAACACACCTCCTGAGTAATCCATTAGAGCAGACTCGGTAGAGATACGGTTCATCCCATAGATGGAGGCGATTTTCATAGATGAGCTTGCGCCTATTTTTCCCTGGTAGAGCTTGTGCCTATTTTTCCCTGGTGGTACATAACCTGTAACCACAAAATTTACAATATTTGCATACCAGGGGTCGGATCCTGTGACCTTTAGGAGCATGTTGTCCTCTAGAAAATCATTGATGGGCAACTCTTGTGGAGTCTCGAACTGCATTCTTGACAAATAATCAGCTATAGAATTTTCTATTCCTTTCTTATCTTTAATTTTTAATTAAATTCTTGGAGCAAAAGGATCTATCCTATAAGCGAGGCTTAGCATCACTACTAAATTTTGACCCTGTTTCAACGCCCGAAAAGTGTTGTAGTAGGCCCAAAATAGTTGCAATAGCAGAAATAGCAACACTTTTTTTCGTTGGGAGGCGTTGCAGGCGCTTGCGTGAGTAAATATTTAGACAACACTTTTTTGGAAAGCGTTGCAAAATGCGTTTTAGATTTGCAATACCTAGGCGTTGCAACATAAGGTTTTGCTATGGTTGTAGATGTGGCAACAGCAACTCATGCAACACATTAGGCATTGTTGAACCTTGCAATAGCAACTTACCCATGTCGTAGCAAATAGTGCACTAGCAACGATGAACGTGTGTTGCAAAACAATATATTGCCACGTCCAAAGTTTGGTTGCTATAAAGTGCAGCCTCTATTGCATCGCATAACGAGTGTGGCAACAAGACCTCTATGGCAACACTAAGAAGTGGTGGCAACATGTGCAATTGCCACGTTTACATTGTCGTTGCTATAAGGTGCAGCCTCTATTGCATCGCATAACGAGTGTGGCAACAAGACCTATGTGGCAACACCAACAAACAGTGGCAACATGTGCAATTGCGCATTGTCGTTGCTATAAGGTGCTGCCTCTATTGCTACGCAGATTGTTCATTGCTATAAAATATATTGCCACAAAAAATGTGGTTGCTAATAGCCATTTTTACAACGCTTTTGGTTTGGTGCCACCGAACAATATTGCAACGCCATTAATTAATTAGAAACTCAATAGACATCAACAAAGCATTTGAATAAATCCATTAAACCAAAATATTAACCTGTTTAATTTGTTCTCATCTGGAATTAAACGATCCAAAGATTCAAACTAAGGCTACACACACATTATTCAACCATAGCACAATAAAGTTGTTCAACAACAAATTTGTGCCTAAACAACATCTAAAGTGGCTAGACACCACTTAGGGTCGAAGCGAAGCTTGGCTTGAATTGACCATCCCATAACTCGAGCGTTCCACTCAAACTCATCTTCCTGCTGAATAAAATCATTCACATTGACATGCATCAGTTTTTCAGTACATCACGATACTAAACTAAGGCACAATATGATAAGGCTATGCACTAAATTTTCAACAATTAGTTAAACTGAAATTTAAGCAATAAAGAAATATGAGGTGTTGACAACAAAAGCATGGACTGAATCATTTCAAATTTAAGCAATAAAGAAATGTGAGGTGTTCACAACAATAACATAGTAACAATGATTAAGAACTTGTGGTGTTCACAAACAAAGAAAATAAATGGGCACAAGTTATCCAGAACCATTGGTACTATTTTACAAGGCACAGTTTAGCTCAACAGCATAGTGGTCACAATCATTCAGAAACATATAGATGGTGACAAGCAAAGCACATATCAAAAGGCATAAGTCATCGAGAAGCATTGGTACTATTATAGTAGATAGACATTACAACTAAAAAAATCATATATTTTTGCTTTACTAATCAAATCCTAGTTTTTGCAGCAACACAAGTGTATCAGGGGGTCAAAATATGAACTAATTAACTTGCTACAGCTTACGGCCATTTAGTAAAGAGCCTAAAATAAAATATTACAGTCAGAAGTTCAAATGTTAGAGTCACGAAGTTCAAATGTTACAGTCACGAAGTTAAACAAATCAGCAAAATCTAATGCTGCATTTTTTTTGTCAAAATGTTTAGCTGTTTGGAGTGGGCAAGAAACTGACTCTGCAATTCTCAATTTATTTTATCTGAATTCTACTAAGCATCAAAATTTAGAAAAGGTTCAGAACTAGCAGCCAAACAGGGCTAGTATAATCTAATATCATCGATTAATTCTTCTCCTGCTACATTGCATGAGCCAGACTCATGTGCTACCGAGATGATAACTACTCTGCCTCCAGGAGTGATTTAATTCAGAATGGTTGCTTGTACTCTTTTTTCAACTTAGTGGAGAACGTGAGATGCAACCAATAAACAGGGAGAAACTCATACAAAATCAATTCACATGGATTGTTTTGTACACAATATTTATTTATGTTCAGCCCATGTTAAGGCTGCATTTAGTTCAGGACAGATCTGGTTGAAAGATCATTTTTTGCTAAAGATCATACTAACAAGTCAACATGTATGATGAAACTCAGATCTGACGATTATCCTCTCCATAGACATAACCACAAGAACAGTTATAGCTGAAACAAGACCTATTTTATAAGGCAAGCAAGAGACATCACACATCACAGGTGGCTGACTTAAGAGCAAATAAATGCACATGATTTCACATCGGCGGCAACAAACTTCAGTAAATCAACCATCAATATAACCACAAGAACAGTTTCGCAACCAAAGTGAGGTTAAAACAAAGTGGTTTGGGAAATTGAGAGGGAGCACTTATCTCTGAGTTAGGAATCGACAGTTGGGGGCGGAGACCATTGATACAGCCTTAGCTCTGCAGCAAGAGCAAACATTGTCGAAACCCAATTTTAGAGCCAAATAAGGAACTGATATTCGAAGCTGGCAGCATCAATAGTTGATTAAATATGTATGACTTTTAGTGCTATTTTTTTCCTCGTGTGTAATTGAGAAGGACATACTCATCACATATCATTGGTAGGCAGTAAATTACAGACAACAATTTCAATGCCAATATAACGCATGCTGTTAGAAGATCATGTTTAGTGTCATCTAGATATTTACAGTTAGGAGTTTAAAACATTCTTTAACTACCTATTAACTGGTCCACCAACTCCTTAATTTTGATTTCTCATCAGAATCAACATAAATAGAAACAAGGTATGGACAAATAATTACAGGAATAGTTCAGAAAAGGAAAGGGGACAATGAACCGGTGCATTATCCACACAGGTAGGGGCTTGTCAGCATTCTCAGGGACATAGGCGTGTTCGTAGGGGGGCCGATAGTGATGACACCCTTGGGGCCTGGTATTTTGAGCTTGAGGTAGGTATAGTTGGGAACCGCCATGAATTTGGCGTAGAAGGGGCGCCCAATAATGGCATGGTAGGTCCTATGGAACCCAACTACCTCGAAAGTGAGGGTCTCCTTCCTAAAGTTGGCGGGGGTACTGAAGCAGACGGGTAGGTCGATCCGCCCGACGGGATCTGCTCGTTTTCCCAGCACAACTCCATGGAAGCCCCCAACGCTGGGTCGAAGGTGCGTCCTCTTGACTCCCAGAAGGTCGAGGGTCTGGGCATAGATGATGTTGAGGCTACTACCACCGTCCATGAGTACTTTGGTGAGGCGCGTGTTGGCGATGATGGGATCAACGACGAGTCGGTAGACTCTAGGATTGGGGACATAGTATGGATGGTCATCACAGTCGAAAGTGATGGCCATCTTGGACCAGTCAAGGAAGAGGGGGGTTGCCAGCTACACGGAGAAAACCTCTCAATGCTCCCGCTTGCGCTGGCGCACCGACAGACGCATCGAGGGTCCCCCGTATATCATGAAGCAGTCATGGATCTCGGGAAACCCCTTGTCCTTGTCATCATCCTTCTCCATGGGGTCCTCCTTCTTGTCGTATTTTTTTGATGCCTAAGCCTTCAAAGTATCTCCGCAGCATGTGGCAGTCCTCGAGGTTGTGGTTCGTAGGCTGAAAGGTCTTGATGGCTAGAGGGGGGTGAATAGCCTTTTAAAAATTTCTACAAAGACAAGCTAAACAAGTTTATCAATATAACAAATAGCGAGATATGAGTTTTGCTTAGCCCACAGGGTGTTTGCAAGCCACCTAACCAATTCACAATTCTAGTATTTGCACTCAACCGCACAAGTCAAACCGAGAAGGTAACTATAACTACAACTAGCAAGCTACACAAAGGAGCTACTAAAGCAAAACTAACTAGCTAGCAAAGATAACTAAGAAAGTAATACGGAGTTGAGTTAGGAGAGTTTCACCGAGGGGCGAAGTATTGAACCAACCAATATGATCAACAATGAATGCCAAGACAACCGAACACCGAGATCAATCAATCACAATATGAAAGTGATGACACGAAGATTTATCCCAAGGTTCACGTGCTTGCCGGCACGCTAGTCCCCGTTGTGTCCCTCTTCACCACGTGGTTCGGTGGCTAATCGGTCTCACACCAAGCCTCTCAAAAGGTGCCACAAGAACCTACCAAATGGCAAAAGGTTGCAATGACACGAGCAATTTACTAACATTGCCTTTGGCGCTTCGCCGAGGTAGGCACAAACCCCTCACAATCACCGGAGGTGGCCAAGAACAATCACCAACTCTTGCAAAAGCCTCCAAGTTGCTCCAAGCCGTCTAGGTGGCAGCAACCACCAAGAGAAACAAGAATCCCACAGCAAATCAACTACCAAGTGCCAACTAGATACAATCTCACAATGCAAATGCACTTGGATCACTCAATCTCACTTTGAATATGCAAAGAAGCAAGAGAGATAAGTGGAGGGGAGTTGCTTAGCTCAAAGTGCTCACAAGTATGTCAAAGAATGCTGGAGAGAGAGCCTTGAGCTGGCCAATGAGTATTTATAGATGTACCCCTTCGAATATAGCCGTTAGAAACTTGAAACAGCCAAAATCGCACTGACCGGACACGCTGGTCCAACTGACTGGACGTGCCGGTTGCACAACGGCTAAGTCGCGAAGCACCGACCGGACGCGCTCGTCGCGCTGACCGAACGCGCTGGTCCCGTGAATGACCGGACACGCTGGTCAAGCCTGAGCAGCGCACAACGAAACAGTGATCGGACGCGCTGCAGAACTGACCGGACGCCACAGTGCCAGCGTTCGGTTGGAGTCCAGTAAGCTCCCTAAACGACCGGACGCGTCTGATCGACTGTGACCGGACGTGCCACCGCGTTTGATTAAAAAACCAAAACATGCGCAGACGCTGAGCACTGACCAGACGCGTTCGGTCAAACAGTGACCGCGTCCGATCCAGCGTTCGGTCACCTCTGTGACCTCCGTTCGCCTCCGTTTCTTTTTTGACTTCCGGCGTAGTGGAAAATAGTCGTTTCAACTCCTCAAAAACGCCTGAATCCCGCCTCGCAAGCTCGGCGGGAGGGAGAGAGGACCCCAAACTCTCTCTACCGCTCAAACTCCACCGCCTTCGCAAACGTGCTAACACCACCAAGTGATCTCGTCATGTGTGAGTGTGTTAGCATTTTCACAAACATTTTTCGAGGCGTTATTAGTTCTATCCAAATGCTTATGATTATGAAATGCACACCTAGAGGCACTTAGGAGTTCAATAGCCACGTCATTCCCCTCTTTATAGTACGGCTATCTAACCTATAATGTAACCACACCCACTAGGTGTATTGGTTACTAAAACACAACCCTTAAGCATATACCTTTGCCTTGATCACGTAGGGTTTCGTCCAAAACTAAGTGTGGCCATCATGATCACCATGTCCATCTTGCCACCAACCTTGGAATGTACTAATCCTCATATGCTACATACAACTTAGGCATAGGATTAGTACATAGGCATTGTCACTAATTACCAACACCAAACATAGGACTTTCAATCTCCCCCTTGTTGGTAATTGGTGACAAACCTTTCACAAAGATATTATGATAAAATTTTGATTGAACCCATGTCACATTGTCCAAGTATATTACCATGTGTAAGAATTATGGACATGTGATCATGAATTCAAATTGATAGCAATGGCTCCCCCTACATGTATGCTATATGCTTGGATTTTGGAAGCATACATGTTAGATAGGAAAGTATAGGAGCATTGACTAACAATAGGTGCTAAGTGTTTTAGATTATAGACCTTTGAAGCGTGATACCATCGGAGTAGTGATAAACATCATCTTAGCATCTTGTGTAGTTAGATTCCACTTGGAAAAACACAAACAAACTAGAAACCTCATGAGATCAACATTATAAGCAAGGCTCTAGTACCACTTTGAAAAAAAACATGAAGCAAGAAAAATCTAACTACTTCCTATTTATGCTAGTACCTCAAAACATCATTCAAATTATACTAGCAAGTCACCACACAAGCAATGTATCGGAGAAAAAGAAATGCATAACTATGCATCATACATATGAAGTGCACAAGGAAATGCAACATTCATGTTTAAGAGCTTGCTCCCCCTACTTGTGTGCTCAAAAATTTAGTTGATCCCCTTCTTTTATCAATTCTCCCCTTTAGGTTTTGTCCCCCTTTAGAATCTATCTTTGTGAACAACAATTTCTCCCCCTTTGGCACCAATGACCACAAGGGACCAATTTTAGATAGATTATCATGTTAAATTATGGGGTGAGGATCAAGTTTGTGATTCAACCTAGATTGCTTGCATAAATAAAATGCTTCGGTTTGATCTAAGGGCAAGCTTCTTCATACCTCACTAGAAGGGTTATCATGCACCATGTTGAAGCAAATATTTAGACAAGTTTTCTAGATTAAACACATAGGATCACAGGCTACTTAAACAAGTTATATGTCGTGTCATTCCCCTCTTTATAGTATGGCTATCTAACCTATAATGTAACCACACCCACTAGGTGTCTTGGTTACTAAAACACAACCCTTAAGCATATACCTTTGCCTTGATCACGTAGGGTTGCGTCCAAAACTAAGTGTGACCATCATGATCACCATGTCCATCTTGTCACCAAACTTGGAATGTACTAATCCTCATATGCTACATACAACTTAGGCATAGGATTAGTACATAGGCATTGTCACTAATTACCAACACCAAACATAGGACTTTCATAGGCCCCTTGTGACAGGGACACGGTTCTTTGAGCATTTTGTCGAAAATGTCCCCGCCGGGGGGTCCTCGAGGCTTCTTGCGGTCAGTGGCAGCGACAAGGTCATCAACCGTGGCTTCACGCTTGCCCTGCTGGTTTTTCTTCTTCTTCCTGTTGTTTCTCTTGGCGCCCCAGTTGGAGCCCTCGGGTTCCTCGTCCTTGCGCTTCCCCTTATCCTAGTCACCACTAAAGATGGCACCAACCGCCTCCTCGCTGGCGGTGTAGTTGGTGACGATGTCCATTAATTCAATGCAGTGATGGGGGTGTTGCGGCCCAACTCTTAGGCCAGCTCCTTAGAGGTGGTTCTAGAGAGAAAAGCCATGATGACGTCGGAGTCGGTGATGTTGGTAAGCTCAGTGCGTTGTCTGGAGAAGCGCCGGATATAGTCACAGAGGGACTCGCCCAACTTCTGCTTACAACTCCTGAGGTCCCAAGAGTTACCAGGGTGCATGTAAGTCCCCTTGAAGTTCCCTTCGAACAATCACACCAGTTCATTCCAGTCGTGGATCTGTCGAGGTGGGAGGTCCTCAAGCCACGCTTGAGTGGTGTCCGATAGGAACAGGGGAAGCTGTCGAATGATGACATGATCATCGGTGGCCCCGTTCAACTGACAAGCCAAGCGGAAGTCAGCAAACCAAAGTTCGGGTTTGGTCTCGCCGTTATACTTGGTGAGAGTCGTTGGGGGGCGAAACCGAATCAGAAGTAGTGTTTCGCGAATGGCCTTGCTGAACACTCAGGGGCCCGGTGGCTCAGGCGACGGGCTACGATCCTCCAAACTATCGAAACGACCCCCCTATGCTCGTGATAACCTCGAGCTGCACCGTCACCACTTTTGCGCCTGCGGCACTCATTGATGTTGTCACAGGCATCTCAGGGGCTCGCGGTTGTCGACGATGTGTTCACGAATTGAGGCTGCCCTATTCCCTCATGGGGCAGGCTCGAGATGAACTGAGGCCTCTTTCTCCTGTCGGGAGGGCTCCGTAGGCTGCTCCGGTGCCAACCCGTGGTGCCTCGAGGCGGAACTCTTGGCCTGCTGCATGGCCGCAGCCTTGAGGAGACCTCAAATCGCATCACAAGCCCGATGGGCCTCAGAGGTAGATGGTTTGGGCATGCTGCGGAGAAGCATGGCAGCGGCAACGACGTTTTGGCTGGCTCGGTTGAAGACCGGGGGTTCGCCCGCCCAATCCTCGATGATGCGACGATTGACGTCACAGGCTCTCTCTCGAGCTCCTCCGCCACGTACGCGTGCTGCGCGCTCCTGCTCGAGGGTTTGGTGAAGTAGGCGTAGGTTTTCTCGCTCTTCATTGAGCATGGCTTGTAATTCATGGATCTGCTCAAGTTGTGCTCCTTGGTCCGCATCAAGAAATTGGGCTTCGTCCCATGTGCCAGGGGGCTCAACATGAGGTGGCGTGGTGTTCCTCCCTCCAACGGCCGCCTCGGCCTCCAAATCTGACATGATAGCCCCATCGATATGGAAGCATTCGCAGGTCGGATCGTAGCTGTCATCGGCAGAGTCAGAGTCCGGGGCACCAAAATAGTAATATGACGGATGCATGTGAGGTCATCGGTCTTTGGGGTCGTAGCGGCTGGAAGCGATCGCGCGGTGCTCCGTACTAGGGCTCTCCGCAAAGTCCTGGTACTTGGGAGCTGGCGTGGACGCTACGAGGTCGAGGACAGAACGTAGACGATGCCCAGGGAGCTCCCCGTAGACGCGCATGCTGGCGCTTGCGGAGGAAGCATACTGCTGGGCAACTATGTTCAACCCATAAGGGAATGTCCGTGATGGCGTTGACCCTGCCGTCGGGAAGACTGCTCTTGACTTGACCGGAGGAGCCACAGCGGACGATGGAATGATGGGATGCCTCGTCGGCGTCTCATCTGTGGCTAGGCTCATCCTATGCAGGTCCTCAACAAGAGAGACTGCGTGGGTGTCCGGCTGAAGGGCGCCGGCACAGAGCGTCATATCACCCTCCTCGGGATGATGATGATGATGGCTACGCTGGATATGTCGCCGCCTGGCTGTTCGAGCCCGGCGGGAACGGTGATACCGGAACAGCGCTCCCCCACGTTGGGAGAGCTCATAGTCGCGATCCGTTGGGTGTCTGGGTGGGAGGAGGACCATGTCATAGCCGTAGTGGAGGGACATGAACTCCAAACTCTCGAACTAGATCACCGTAGCTAGAGGAAGTGGATGTTCGGGGTCAGGCATCTGGAGAAATGGCAGGAAAGCGATGTTGACACGCAGCGACCCCTACCTGGCGTGCCAACTGTCGATGTTTGGACCCAGGAGGGCCCTAAGCCGATGAGTGAATTTGTGCTGCGTGCTCCTTACTCTAGATGGTGATGCAAAGAGAATACACATGGGTTTATCCTAGTTTGGGCAAAAGAAGGCCCTACGTCCAACGGGGAAAGGAGAGTTATATATTTCCTTGCACCTAAGTGCTTGTGTAGGGGTTACAAGCTATGAGAGAGGGAGCCAGTCCCAAGTCTCTAAGAAAGAGTACAATGGAGTGTTGCTTGAGATGTTGATCTCAGAAGTAGGGAGATGTCTCGTTTTTTTGTCTTTCATTGTCCGTCGTCTGTCCTCCTCCAAAGTGCTCCTTGCCCTCCCCTTTTATAGACTCAAGGAGAGGATAAGGCTTATAGCAAGCCCTAGGAGGTGCCTTGGAGGAGAAGGCGGAGTGGGTACTGTTGGCGTTGCTGTGGCGACGTGCCCCGGTACATGCAGGCCATCCCTGGGGTGTCGTGGTGGTGTTGATGATGGGACAGCGGTACATCCAGGATGCTTTAGAGGACGTGTGATTCCCTGTGGTCGATGTACGGGTAGTAGTCTCCTTGCTCGACTGATGGCGGTCGAGGCTAGGTCGGGACGTGGCGGAGGAGGGTCGACGGGAAATGGATAAGGCCGAGCCCTAGGAATCCGGGGACATGACGGTCGGACAGTGCGTGTCATGGCGAGAATAGTGGCTGCCTTTCGTTGCCTATCCCGGGATGGGCAATGAAAAGTAGGACTAGACCCGGATGTTGCTCCCACATCGGCAGTGCTGTGGCCATGTTGGTGGCAGTGGTGGCATTAAATGCTCTGTCATTGAGTGGGTGGGTGAGGCATGGTCGACTAGGTAGGGTCGACTGGGTTGACCCTAGGTCATGCGAGTCGGAGAATGTCCAGGGGTCGAGGCATCCTGTCGAGCGAGCCTCATACGAGTCGGAACGTGGTCGAGGGCGTCCCGTCTGCATACGCGCGTGGCCCAGATCGGTGTATCCGTGTGGGTGGAGCCTCAACTCGGTCTCTCTTAGGAGGTTCTCAAGGCACGGATTCTTTGGGAGTTTACACCTTTTAATCATTGTTTTTGGGTACCCCTAATTTAGGTATCCGACAGTGATAAACCACTAAGCCTTGAGCATCTAGAACCTCTTAACTCATGTATTTTTCTAGCAGGATCTCTTGTTGCCATATTTTTATGCTTTTATATTTATACTATGCAAGGAATTATAAAAGATGATGAATGCTTCTTTATTTTATTTTTTTATGCCACCATAGCAAGTATACTTTTGGGTTTTATGCTAAAAATTTATTTACATGGGGCTTAGTAATTTTATGATGCAATGCAAGACATATTTATTTTCTTTTCTATGCAGAAATAAAGTGTAACTAAACATGTGATAAAGAAAAGTAAATATGGTGCGAAAAATTAAATGCATAACTAAAGAGAGAAATATTGATAACTACCAAGTTACCTCTTGGCGCGGCGTTCGGTGATTTGGGTCCTCCGAACAGAACCTCTTGTTCGCTCTAATCATTCTAGGGCACCTCGGATGGATCGAGTGGTGCTTCTAATTGTGTTGTGTCTAACATTGAATTTATTTTTACTTTCCATACATGTTTTGTTGGTGAGGTTGACTTTGAGGAGGAAGCTTGTTTTTCTATCTTATCTTCTTTGTACTCCTTGGTGACTGAGTCACTTTCTATTAGCGGTACAACTTCTCTCTCAGGAGATGTATTGTCTTCAGGAAATCGATCTTCATATCTTGATACCTCTCCTTCATAGTCAGCCCATCCATCCTTAGGGATCTAATTCTTCTGGGTGCGGTTACAACGCCTTCTTCTGGTTCTATTCTTCTTGGGTTCTTCGTCAACTATATAGTTACTATTGAAATAGCGGCATACCTTCTCTGAGGGGAATTGAAAATGCACTTCTCCTATTGTAATGTAGATGATGGCCTTGGTGGTGCTCAGGAATGGTCTCCCTAGGATGATTGGTGGACCGTACACATCTTCTCCCATATCGATGATTAAGAAGTCAGTCGGGATGAAGTGGTCATCAATTTGTATGGGGACGTTCTTAGCTATTCCGTCCACAAAGCAAAATGATTGGTCCACCATCTACAGCTGCGCATAGGTTAGGTCTAAAGGCGTAGTACCATACAGATATTCATAAGTTACCTTGGCCATTATGTTGACGCCTGATCCAATGTCACAGACAACTTTCTGAAAGGAGCTCCTGTTGATTGTGCATTCAATGGTTGGGACACCTGGGTCGTCTCTCTTGAGAAGGTATGTGGACTTGAGCTGATGATCATGCTCTTTGTGGATTGCAGTGATCACTCTCGCTGATTCCATCTGTTGTGGCTTCTTGTTCTTGTTCTTGTTCCTCCAATGGTTCTTCTTCTTTGGCTCATAGGGATGTTGAGGGTGTGTAGGGAACTGCAACACTCTGTTCTTGAAGAAGAATGTCTCTCATTTCCCTTTGATGTTGAAACATATCTTGGCAGTGTTGGCGTACATGATAGCTCTAGTGGTGTTCAAGAACGGTCGTCCCAAAATGATGGGTGACTTCTCATCACCACCTGTCTCTATTACCACGAAGTCTATAGGAACATACGAGTTGCCTACTCGTACACATATGTCTTCTAGGATTCCCTTTGTGTAGCAAAGTGACTGGTTTGCAAGCTGCAAGTACATGGTTGTATACAATAAAGGATAATTAAACATTTTATCATAGATCACCTTAGGCATGATGTTGACGCTTGCACCGAAGTCATAGATAGCTTCGTTGAAGTTCATGCTTCCAATGGAGATCAGGATGACAGGTCTTCCTAGATCACCTTTCTTGATTGGTAGAGTCTTGTCGTTCCATCCTTTGGAGATAGGGTCACTCTAATAACTTCCTGTATTAAATATGTCTACAAGATTTGCAGTTTCTAGATCTTTTGGTTGTCTCAGAATTTTACCTAGGTTAGCAGGAACAATATTGGCAAGCCTGTTGCAACTGAGACTATAGCGTCTTATTAAAGTTGAGCTAATTCTTAATAGCAGTAGAAAAGTTATCCATTCTGTTATTAATTGTTTCTAATGTTTTATTATTGGATGTTAGTTTCTTAGACAGGCTATCCATTAACTTTTCTTGATTAAACACTAACTCTCTTAGAGAAGGTTGATTAAAAGAATTATTACCTTGATAATTACCTGAGTAGTTAGGCCTTTGCTGCTGATTCCAACCTTGATTCTATTGAGGACGGTAGTAGTAGTAGTTGTTGTTGAGGTAGTTCACATCCTCTTGTAGCTCTGGGCAATTGCTTCCTAAATGCCCAGTGTCTCCACACTCTTCACAAGTCATGCGGGAATCATGGATGTGCATGACTTCCTTCTTCTCACCGGCTCTCTCATCGAGCCTCTTCATGAGTAGGTCCATCTTAGCAGACATCATGTCTACCTCCTTCAACTGGTGCATACCTCCACCTCTCTTGCGGGTTTGAGTTCTTTCTTCATTCCACCCTTGGTTGGACGCCATTTTCTCCACAAGAGCTGAGGCTTGAGAAATGGTAACTGATAAGAATGCACCTCCAGCGGCAGCATCCATAGTCTCAAGGGTACTATTGGTGAGCCCGTGATAGAAGGTCTGCATAAGTAGCCAATTCTCCATTCCATGATGAGGACATTCTAGAATGTAGTCTTGAAAGCGCTCCCATGCTTCTAGGACTGACTTATCATGTTGCTGCTAAAAACTTGATATCTTCCCACGAAGAGCATTTGTCTTGCCCATGGGAAAGAACTTTGCTAGGAAATTGGTGGAACGGAGTGCTCACGTAGTATTCTTCTCCTTATTCGCATAGAACCACTACTTCGCTCTCCCCAAGAGTAAGAATGGAAAGAGGCGAAGTGCTGCAAATCTCCAAGAAGTGTTGGAGATGAGCACTAGCATCTTCATGTGCCTTCCTATAAAATTGGCTGGCTTGCACCATGTTGATCAACGCCGGCTTTAGCTCAAAGTTTTGCTCGATATCTGCCGCAGGTCCAGTCTGGATGTTAGCTGTAGTTGGAGTTGAGAACTCGTGGAGTGACTTGTTTGCCATAGTGTCGAACTCTAGTGTTAAGTTTTGAACTATGCTTGGTCGGCCTTCTGAATCAGAGAGTGAAGCTTTAAGCTGAGATGATGATGTGTCTGCTTGAACTCTCTTTAGCTTGGCTCTTGCTCTTCTAAATAGCAATTCTGGATTATCGATGAAGTTATCTGGATGGCCAAACCTGATGATTTATTACCCTACATAAAATACACAAGTAGACAAAACAAGGGTAATCCTGTAGAGAAGGGTTAGTAGAGCAGGTTTCCTCAATCCCATTAGTGGATGCAAGTGATGGCTCATTATCCTTTAAATAGCAATTCAACCTTCCCCGGCAATGGCGCCAAAAATGCTTATTGACACCTCTAACGCCACCTAAGCTAGGTTCTCATCCTCAGCATGACACTAAAGGTGCTGGTACTAAAATATGCAAATGCTCCTCTAAAATAAATATGAAATACGCAAGCGCACAGATAATACCGATGTAGCATTTTAACTAGGAGTAATCCAGGTGTCGTTATTTATATTTTTTACCACTGGGAAGGGATGCTAAGGATATTGAGCAATCAGCATCACTGCATGTGATAATGGAGAGCATAACCATGTCTTTATCGATCTTCTCATATAGGGTAAGTGTCACAAGATAAATAATATATATATATATATATATATATATATATATATATATATATATATATATGAATAAAGAATAATAAGAGATAACTGATAAGCACATATCCACATATAATGATAAACATCTCAATAGATTACTCTAAGCATATAGCACTAGCATGGATTAGGATGAACTATAAGGATAAATCCTAAGTTATTCTAACTATACAGTCAAAGCATACAATGATTAGTGCAATTACACTTAGCAATCATGGCAAGAAAAGGTTATATCTACGCATAGTGATATTACTAAGGAAAATATAGAACATAGCTGTCACTTCCCTGTAATAGTTGTGCTCCGCCTACCCTATACTCGAGAGGTGGACTACAAAGGACTCAACATGACTGTCACTCCCGTGATCTACCACGCAGTCCGGAATATAGGGTGCAATCGCAGGTAAATATGGTATAGGCACCACGCCTACATAATGTTTACCACTCACCCATGATATCAATGAGCAAGCGCTATATGATCCTATACTTAAATATAATTTAGATCGAACTATGCCAAACATATAATCAAAGTAGACAAAGAACAATATAATTGAGAACATAATCAAATAGAGCAAAGTCATATCCAATATGATAGAATAGACTAAAGTCATATTCATACAAATGATGAACTAGATGAATAATATAAGAACAGATACAAAAGTAGGAGAGAATTACCAAGTATTCTCTTGACAGATCTGGAAATCAAGCAATGCTTGGCTCCTTCTAATTCTAATCCTATGTAGCTATGCTAAACTAGAGATCTAATTGAGATGGTGGCTCTAGGGCTTCTCTGAATAAATAGAATGAGTTCTCTCTCTTATGAATTGAATGAATTAGGGTTTCTCTTGGGGCCAGGGGCCTTGCTTATATAGCCCTCTAGGAAGCACCACAGTCCTTAGATCAAACCGACCTTCATCAATGACTTTTTATTGGTCATCAAAGGCGGTGGAGGCAGGATCCATGAGGTGGAAACTGATTGGCTTCCTGGGTGGGGTGGGCGCCTAGGCCTAGGGGCGGGTGCCCCTATTGCCTGGCCTATGGGCCCTACCCTCCAGGGAAAGATCTTCTCGAGTCTTCTAGAGTATACTTTTTCATAGTATGGTCAGTTTCTCTCTATGTAAATATGACATGTGGACCTCCTTTGGTTCTTTCCTGATAACCTCCTGCAGAAATAGATATTCACCAAAACTCGTGGAATTCTGTCAGTGTAACCCCTATATCTAGATAGTATTTATGTTTAGGTCCTTTCTCATGCTATGTTGACGGTTAAAAATGATACTTATCTACCGTTAATAGCCAGCTCCGTCTCCGACCTGAGGGCACACAATCCCTCTCCGATTCTATGGCACGAGCTCCCCTTCCCGTTCACAGTCATCTTGGAGGTGCGTTCACCCTCCGTTACTCCCTATCTCCTCTCTCATATCCCTTATTTCTTTCTCCCAAACTGACACTGATCTCTTACCTCGGTTTGGCTCCTGGGTGTGGGCGTCCACCGAGTGGCCAGGGTGGTATACATGCTGATGGCAAGCGTTCTTGCACGGCTGGATGAGTTGGACGCCTCCAAGCCTGCAACCAAGCAGATGACTTGCCTAGGTAAACCGCCCTCCCTCCTAGATCTACATGACTTTTTTGTTTGATGAAAGAATCTACAATCCGATGGTTCTGTGCCCAGCTAATTGAGGAGAATTAGATTGTTTAGATTAGGTGCATTCCCTGCATTTTTTATTAGTATAAGTGTGTACACATGTAATCCATTTAATTCTGTGATGTGTGTTGTTAGTAAGTATAGAAATGATTTCCAGTCAGAAATTTGGAATCTGAGTATGAGTTATCTGAAATATAATCAAGGTGGAAACTTTTGGTGTAATTAGTATGATTCTGGCAGTACTTCAATTCTTTTCTCGGTAGGTTTGGGTGAACTGTTGCAGCAGCTTGAAAGTGATTCCTTAATTTCATTTGGTATGATCTTCATATTGTTGATGTCCTTTAGGTTAGATGTTTTTTTAATTGCCTTTATCAGAAAGAATGCATCATAAGCTGCAGTTTTTATGGATGTGTAGCATTGCTGTGCTTTAGAGTTATATAATATGAAATATTTTGCTAATTACTGATCTGGTATATTTTGTACTTGAGAATGCCAATGTTAATAAGCTGCAGCATGATTCCACTTTGAGGATGGTTAAGTTTGATGATATTAACCATTTAAAAAAATTTGCTGAACTAACACATGTTTTCCTTGCCTTGTAGAACTAGTAATTTGTCATATGCAACTCTCTTTATACCGTCGCGTCGAGGAATAAACCAATCATAACAATATGAGGACCAATCACTGGGAGAAATCCAAGAAATCAATCATAAAGGTGACACACAATTTTTCTCCTGAGATTCATGTGCTTGCCGACACGCTACGTCCCTGTTGTGTCTAAAGATGGCAATGGGGACCCATGACCCAATACCCGATGGGTATTTACTCCATTAGGGTATCAATATGGAGTAAAACTCGTACCCATGGGTACGTAAATGGAGCAAAACCTTTACCCATCGGGTACATGGGTACGGGGATGGTGTAGCAGGCCCCATACCCGTTTACCCGTGGGTAAAAAAATACCCGGCCCAAAATTAAAGAAGACCAAAATTAAAAAATTATTATGGTGCTATGTGATTGGTGGTTGCAATAGAAATTATTATGCTACTATTTTGTCTATTTTTTTTGTTGTAGGAGTGATGGTTGCTTGTGATTTGTGAATTGCTGATTTTCTATGAGGCAACAAAAGGACTTTTGGTGGGTATGGGTGACCCACCGGGTATAATTTACCCTGACGGGTATGGGTCTGGGGAAATTTCCCCACCCGCAACCAGATATGGGGATACCCGTGGTGTCATATTGTTATCATGGGGATGGGTCTAGGGAGTCCATACCCGATGGGGATTTACCCATTGCCATCACGGATTGTGTCAACCACCACTTCGTAGTTCAACGGCTAATTAGCAATCCAAAGCCAAGCTCCCCAAGAGCACCACAAGAACATACCGCAAAGTGTACATCACCATGTGCATATGTGTTAGCATTTTCACAATCAATTTCGAGGCATTAAGTTAGCTCTCTGCTAGATCTAAATACATATGCAAATGAATCCTCATCTAGTGGCGTAGCCCTGAAAATTCCCCTCTTTATAGTAGAACTATTGATCCTAAGTGTGATCACACCCTCTATGGTGTCTTGATCACCAAAAGTAAATCCTATCTATACCTTTGCCTTGTGCTCCATAGGATTTTGCCTCTTCTCCTCTTATTCTCCAAACATGGCACCAAGTCATCATGATCAACATGCATCTCGCCATCACTTAGAAGTGTACTGATCACCTTTTGCTATCAACACTCAAACACATGTGATTAGTACTTAGGTTTCATCAATTAACCAAAACTAAACTAGGGACTTTCAGAGTCTTCAAGTGGACTAGCTAAAGGCTTAGGCTCAACTATCATAGGTTCTTTCTCAGGAGTTTTCTCAACTATGTCTTCTGGGCCATCATCACGAACACTAGTGTAGGGGGTGTTATCTAGGATTTTTCTAAGAATTTTTGTCCCTTCACTAGCAGAGCAATGTAAGAAAGCACCTCCAGAAGTTGTATCAAGAAACTGTGTGGTATCCCCACTAAGAAAGCATAGGGTCTTGTTTGGCAAGGTTGTTGTAAGGTCCTAGATGGCTACAGGGGGGTGAATAGCCTATAAAAAATTCTACAAGAACCACTAAGCAAACTTGTTAGAATAACAAACGGTGTAAAGCGAATTTTGCTTAGCCTACGATTGTGATGCAAGCCTCCTATCCACAAGTCTAGTAGACTATGATCTCTAGTTCACACAAGGGCTATGTTACTAAACTTACACTAGTGAGCAAGCTAACAACTACTAGCAAAGGCTAACACTAGTTCTACACAAGATAAACTAGTAAAGTAAATGCGAGAGAGAGGATTGTGAAACTTATACCGACGGTGGAGTGAAGATGTTGCCAATCACCAAGATGATATACAATCAATCAATATTGACAACAACACAATATGAAGACCAAACACCGGGAGACAAGTGACATAATATTTTTGTTCACCCGGTGTTCACTTGTGCACCGACAAGCTACGTCACCGGTTGTGTCGACCAACACTTAGATGGTTCCTTGGTGTGACCCTCAAGTCACTTGCCCCTCAAGGCACGCCCCGCAAGGCACCACAAGACATCACTCTCAAGTGAGGTAACTCAATGACACGCGCAATCCACTAGAGTTGCTTTTGGCGCTCCGCCGAGGAAAGCACAAGAACCTCTTACAATCAACCAGAGGTGGCCAAGAACAATCTCCTTCTCTTGCCAACGCCTCCAACAATCTCCAAGCTGGCTAGGAGCGGTACTCTCCAAGAGTAACAAGAAATCCACCGGCTAAACCACCCACAAGTGCCACTAGATGCCCTCAAGCTATGCAATGCACTTTGGGATCACTCAATCTCACTTTTGATTTGCAATCAAGCAAGAGAGAAGAGTGGGAGGAGACGCTCTAGCTCAAAGGATGCACAAGTATGTAAGAAATCACGAGAGACCTCCCCAAGGGCTGGCCAACAAGTATTTATAAGCATCCCATCCGAATAGAGCCGTTATACCCCTTCATTGGGTCTTTTTCGGGATGACCGGACACGCCTGTCAAAACTGCCGGACGCGCTCAACCGCGTTCGATCCTCCAACGGTCACTGAGCCCCAACGGTCAAACCAATGACCGGACGCGCCCTAGGCAATGACCGGACGCGCCCTAGGCAATGACCGGACGCGCCCATCAAACGACCGGACACGCCGATCGCATAGTACCACGCGCCCGCGAAGCATCGACCGGACACGCTCCAGGCAACGACCGGACGCAACAGGCCAGCGTCCGATTTGAGTCCAGTAAGCTCCTTCAATGACCGGACGCGTCCGATCATGTGTGACCTCTGGGCGTAGTTCCCTCTGGGCGACTGACCGGACGCGCTGGTCCCGCGAGTGACCGGACGCGCCGGTTGCAAACCCTAGCACCCGCGCGCCTGACTGCTGACCGGACGCGTCCAGTCATACCATGACCGCGTTCGGTGCAACGTCCGGTCACCTCTGTGACATCCGTTCGCCTCCGTTTCTTTTCCGACTTCCGGCATAGTGGAAAATAGGCATTTCAAGTCCACAAAAACACCTGAATCCCGCGCTCGCAAGCTCGGCGGGAGAAAGAGAGAGACCCAAACCCTCTCTACCGCTTAAACTCCAACGCCTTCGCAAATGTGCCAACACCAACAAGTGATCACCACCTTGTGCACGTGTGTTAGCATTTTCATAATCATTTTCGAAGGTTTTCCAGTTAGCTCACTAGGCCCTACATGCAATGCACTTCATGAATTCACCTAGTGGCACCCGTGCATCGAATAACCGATAAGACTTCCCCTCTTAATAGTTCGGTACATGGGTACGGGCACTCTATTCCACTCATCATGTTGCTGCTGAAAACTTGATATCTTCCCACGAAGAGCATTTGTCTTGCCCATGGGAAAGAACTTTGCCAAGAAATTGGTGGAACAGAGTGCCCATGTAGTATTCTTCTCCTTATTTTCATAGAACCACTGCTTCGCTCTCCCCAAGAGTGAGAATGGAAAGAGGCGAAGTAGTATGGCATCTCTAGGGACATCCTTGATGGTGAAAGTGCTGCAAATCTCCAGGAAGTGTTAGAGATGAGCACTAGCATCTTCATGTGCCTTCCCACAAAATTGGCTAGCTTGCACCATGTTGATCAATGCCGGCTTTAGCTCAAAGTTTTGCTCAATATCTGCCGCAGGTCCAGTCCAAATGTTAGCTGTAGTTGGAGCTGAGAACTCACGGAGTGACTTATTTGCCATAGCGTCAAACTCTGGTGTTAAGTTCCGAAATATGCTTGGTTGGCCTTCTGAATCAGAGAGTGGAGCTTCAAGCTGGGATGATGATGTTTTTGCTTGAACTCTCTTTAGCTTGGCTCTAGCACTCCTGAATAACAATTCTAGATTATCGATGAAATTATTTTGATGGCCAAACCTGCTCATACATTACCCTATATATGATATATAAAATAGACAGAAGACAAGGGTAAGGCTGTATGAGAAGAGAAAGATGATGGTTTCTCGATCACATTAGTGGATGCAAGTGATGGCTCATTATCCTTTGGATAGCAATTCAACCTTCCCTGGCAACGGCGCCAAAAATGCTTGTTGGCATTTCTTAATGTCACTTAAGCTAGATTGTCATCCCCAGCATGACGCCAGAAATGTGGCATTAAATAAATGCAAATGCTCCTCTGGAAATAAATATGAAATCCACAAGCGCACAGATAATACCGATGTAGTATTTTAACCAGGAGTAAACCAGGTATCGTTATTTATATTTTACCACTGGGAAGGGATGGTAAGGATAATGAATAATGAGCAATGAGCAATACTGCATATGCTAATGGAGAGCATAACCATGTCTTTATCTCTCTTCTCATACAGGGTAAGTGTCACAAGATAAATAATATATGAATGATAATAAAGATAACTGGTAAGCACATAGCCATATAATGATAAACATCTCAATAGACTACTCTAGATATATAGCACTAGCATGGATTAGGACGAACTATCGAGATAATCCTAAGTTATTCTAACTATAAAGTCAAAGCATACGATGATTAGTGCAATTAAACTTGGCAATCACAGAAAGAACATGTTATATCTATGTATAGTGATATTACTAAGGAAGATATAGAACATAGCCATAACTTCCCTGTAATAGTTGTGCTCTGCCTGCCCTATACTCGGGAGGTGGACTACAGAGGACTCAATAGGACGGTCACTCCCACGATCTACCACACGATTCGGAATATAGGGTACAATCGCAGGTAAATACGGTATAGGCACCACGCCTACACAATGTTTACCACTTACCCATGATATCAATAAGTAAGCGCTATACGATCCTATACTTGAATATAAATCTGATTGAACTATGTCAAGCATATAATCAAAGTAGACTAAGAATAATATAATTGAGAACATAATCAAATAGGGCATAGTCATATCTAATATGATAGAATAGACTAAAGTCATATTCATACAAATGATGAACTAGATACTATAATATAAGAAAAAATACAAAAGTAGGAGAGAATTACCAAGTATTCTCCGATAGATCCGGAAATCAAGCAATGCTTGGCTCCTTCTAGTTCTAATCCTATGTAGCTATGCTAAACTAGAGATCTAATTGAGATGGTGGCTCTAGGGCTTCTCTGAATAATGAATTCCTTCTTGTGTTGGCTCAAATTTTTGGTTTCTCCTGGGGCCAGGGGCCTTGCTTATATAGCCCTTTAGGAAGCACCACAGCCCTTGGATCAAACCGACCTTGATGAACGATTATTATTGATCCTCAAAGGCGGTGGAGGCATAATCCGTGAGGTTGACGGTGATTGGCCACCAGAGGGGGGCGGGTGCCCAAGGGAGAGGGGTGGGCGCCCCTGCTGTGGGCCTATTTCGTCTCCCGTTTGTTTCTAGAGTCTTCTCATATCTTCCACATTCTAGAAAAGTTATGTATAGCCCCTTTGTCTCTATGTAAATCTGATATGTGGGTCTTCTTTACTTATTTCCTGATAACCCCCTGCAGAAATAGATATTCACCAAAACTCGTGGAATTCTGTCAGTGTAACCCCTATATCTAGATAGTATTTGTATTTAGATCATTTCTCATGCTATGTTGACGGTTAAAAATGATACTTATCTACCGTCAACAAACTCTCCCAAGCTTACCATTTGCTCGTCCCTGAGCAAAGATAGACTCAGTGATGGATCAGGAGTTGCTACAATACTTTCACGCGTTACAGGTACACGTGCGTTCAAACAAGAACTCTCCTTCGGATTAGAGTGAACTATTCTGATGAAAAACTTACTCATATTACATTCCACCATGGGGCTTGTAGCCGTCACTTGGGTCTTGAGTAGTTGAAAGACAGAACGATCAAGTCAAGTGCCATGTTTCAAGCTCTTTGATTAACTATTATTTCGGAGTTTTGCAAGATTTTCAAAATAAAACTCAGAGATTCCTATGTATGACCCTTCTAAGTCTCTCCTTTGTGGTATTTCTAGATCCTCTTCAAGACATTTATGGTGTATGCCTTTTCTCTCCTCTCAAAGTATGTGGTATTTTTGGTAGCATAGTAATATTATGCCTTCTCTCTCTCACCCTACTTATAATAGGCTTATGTGGAGCTCATAGGTGGGGAGACAGCGAAACATATATTGCATAATCAAAACTATGGATCCAAAGGAACGAGTCATAAAGTCAAATCAAGATATGCATGTGTCTTGGGCTATATGGTAGATGGTTGTAAATGGTAAATGGAGTAGAAGTGGTTATAAGGGGTAAAGGGATGATGATGGTGAATACTTAGCTCCTTCGGGAAAATTTCTCATATACCTCTCTTAGAAAACTTGTAGAATTTGAGAAGAACTTGGGCTTCTATATCTCTCTTTATTTCTGAGTGGGACATTTGTCCTCTTTCTTTTCTTTTTTCCTTCTTTTTTTCTCTTTTTTTTCATAGAATACCCAAGCTTATTTTGGAACATAATAATAAGAGATAGCATAACTAGATATTTGGAGCTTTATTGGCTAGCAAGGGATAAAATGGATGATAGGAATATTTTTGCAGTTCACTCCCAATGTAAGAGTAGAACTATTTTCTAGGGTGGATCTGAATGTGGATTCATACTTCCAGGGTAGAAGCAGAATATATAGGTGGATATATATGTGTGGATATGGATATGGATGCGTACTTCTAGGGTAGAAGCAGCATGTATAGGTAGAGTGTATAGGTGGATCTCGATTTTAACCGCATGACCAGTTCCTAAGGATCGACACAGCCTGACCATACTCAATGCTCACAAATATTAAATATGAATGTAAGGCTTCCTAATCTATAAGCATGTATATGGCTACGGTAGGATTTTAAACTCTCATCATATACGAACTCATCATGTAGCAAGTTAATTTTCAAAAGATAATTCTTCAGAACTCTAGTATCTCTAGGAACATGATAGATAGCAGCTCAAAACCTTCCCATATCATATCCGTCAACTATCTAGACTTAGATCAAGCATTTGCTACCCACAAGTTTTAGGTTTAGAGCAAATCTTAAATCAAAACAATTGTATCCAAAAATTGGGAGAGTTCAAGGTTGAAAACTAGGTACTTGAAAGAAATTACAGTTGAGCAACTATTTATTATTTCCATATAAGAGTTTATTCTATGGGTTCACTTAGAAAGATGAAACTTAGCACACTCTCCTATATTTATTAAACTTAAAGATTATACAGAATATATATATATATATATGTATAAGAAAAACATTTATTTGGATTTCTATAGGGTATGCATCTTTTTATTTTATTTCATATATCAAAACAAAAATAAATAGGTAGGTAGAAAAATATTTAGCTGGATACATAGGGGATGCTCTTCCCCAAGCTGAATGTTGATATAGTCTTGCTTGACAGACAATGAAGGTGTACTTCTCCTCATTGGAGTGCTTATGATGATGATTGTTGAGACAGTGCTCCGACAGGGGACATATTGTCCTTTTTGTCTGTTTGCTTTCCTTGCTCCTTCAAATTATATGAAACTTAAATAGACAATAAAGCTTATGGAACTTGATTAAGTGTTAGTGATAAACCTCTAAGCCTTGAGCGTCTAAAACCTCTTAACAGATGTATCTTTTTTGTACCATATTTTTATATTTTTATATTTTTATATAATGCAAGGAATAAAATGACGAATGCTTTTTTATTTTATTTTTATGCCACCACAGCAAGTAGACTTATGGGTTCTATACCACAAATTTATTTGCATGGGGCTTAGCAGTTTTATAATGCAATGTAAGACATTTATTTTCTTTTCTATGTAGAAATAAAATATAACTAAACATATAATGAAGGAAAGTAAATATGATGCGGAAAATTAAATGCAGAACTAAAAAAGGAAATATTGATAACTACCAAGTTATCTCTTGGCGTGGTGTTCGGTGATTTGGGTTCTCTGAACAGAACCTCTTATTCGCTCTAGTCATTCTATTTTGTTGGTGAGGTTGACTTTGAGGAATGAGTTGGTTGCACTACCTTATCTTCTTTATTCTCCATGGTAACTGGTTCACTTTCTGTTGGGGGTACAACTTCCTTTCCAAGATAAATCTTTTCTATAAGATATCGATCTTCATATCTTGATACTTCTCCTTGATAGTCAGCCCATCCATCCTTGGGGATCTGATTCTTCTGGGTGTGGTTACGACGCCTTCTTCTGATTCTGTTCTTCTTGGGTTCTTCATCAACTATATAATTATTATTGAAATAACGGCGTACCTTCTCTGAGGGAAATTGGAAATATACTTCTCCTATTGCAATGTAAATGATAGCCTTGGTAGTGCTTAGGAACGGTCTTCCTAGGATGATTGGTGGATCGTACTCATCTTCTCCCATATCGATGACTAAAAAGTCAGTAGGGATGAAGTGGTCATCAATTTGCACAGGGACGTTCTTCGCTATTCCGTCCACGAAGCGAAATGATTGGTCCGCCATCTGCAGCTGTGCATAGGTTGGGTCTAAAGGCATAGTACCATATAGATATTCATAAGTTACCTTGGTCATTATGTTCACACCCGATCTAGTGTCATAGACAACTTTCTGAAAGGAACTTTTGTTGATTGTGCATTCAATGGTTGGAACACCTGGGTCGTCTCTCTTGAGCAGATATGGGGACTTGAGCTGATGATCATGCTCTCTGTGGACTGCAGTGATCATTCTCACTGACTCCATCTGTTGTGGCTTTCTATTCTTATTCTTGTTCCTCTGATTGTTCTTCTTCCTTGGCTCATAGGAATGTTGAGGGTGTGCAGGGAATTGTAACACTTTGTCCTTAAAGAAGAATGTCTCTCTCTTGCCTTTGATGTTGAAACAGATCTTGGCAGTGTTGGCGTACATGATAGCTCCAGCGGTGTTTAAGAATGGTCGTCCCAAAATGATGGGCGACTTCTCATCACCAACTGTCTCTATTACTACAAAATCTGCAGGAACATACGAGCTGCCCACTTATACACATATATCTTCTAGAATTCCATTGGTGTAGCAAAGTGACTGGTCTGCAAGCTGTAAGCACATGGTTGTTTATAATAAAGGATAATTAAACATTTTGTCATAGATTACCTTAGGCATGATATTGACCCTTGCACCGAAGTCATAGATAGCTTCGTTAAAGTTTATGCTTCCAATGGAGATCGCGATGACAGGTCTTCTTGGATCATCTTTCTTAATCGGTAGAGTCTCGTCATTCCATCCTTTGGAGATAGGGTCACTCCAATAACTTCCTGTATTAAATATGTCTACAAGATTTGTAGTTTCTAGATCTTCCGGTTGTCCCGGAATTTTACCTTGGTTAGCAGGAACAACATTGGCAAGTTGTTGCAACTGAGATTCTAGCATCTTATTAAAACTCAGCTGATTCTAAATGGCAGTAGAGAAATTATCCATTCTATTATTAATTATTTCTAATGTTTTATCATTGGATCCTAATTTCTTAGACAAGCTATCCATTAATTTTCCTTGATTAAGCACTAACTCTCTTAAAGGTGGTTCATTGAAAGAATTATTACCTTGATAATTACCTGAGTAGTTACCTGAGTAGTTAGGCCTTTGCTGCTGATTCCAACCTTGATTCTGTTGAGGACGATAGTAGTTGCTATTTTTGTTGAGGTAGTTCACATCCTCTTGTAGCTCTGGGCAACTGCTTCCTAAATGCCTAGTGTCTCCACACTCTTCGCAAGTTATGCGGGAATCATGAATGTGCATGACTTTCTTCCTCTCTCTGGCTCTCTCATCAAGCCTCTTCATAAGTAGGTTCATCTTGGCAGACAACATGTCCACCTCCTTCAACTAGTGCATACCTCCACCTCTCTTGCGGGTTTGAGTTCTTTCTTCATTCCAACCTTGGTTGGACGCCATCTTTTCCACAAGAGCTGTGGCTTGATTGATTGTAAGTGATAAAAATGCTCCTCTAGCGGCAGCATCCATAGTCTCACGGGTGCTATTGGTGAGCCCGTGATAGAAGGTCTGCATAAGTAGCCAATTCTCCATTCCATGATGAGGACATTCTAGGATGTAGTCTTGAAAGCGCTCCCATGCTTCTAGGACTGACTCATCATGTTGCTGCTGAAAACTTGATATCTTCCCACGAAGAGCATTTGTCTTGCCCATGGGAAAGAACTTTGCCAAGAAATTGGTGGAACAGAGTGCCCATGTAGTATTCTTCTCCTTATTTTCATAGAACCACTGCTTCGCTCTCCCCAAGAGTGAGAATGGAAAGAGGCGAAGTAGTATGGCATCTCTAGGGATATCCTTGATGGTGAAAGTGCTGCAAATCTCCAGAAAGTGTTAGAGATGAGCACTACATCTTCATGTGCCTTCCCACAAAATTGGCTAGCTTGCACCATGTTGATCAATGCCGGCTTTAGCTCAAAGTTTTGCTCAATATCTGCTGCAGGTCCAGTCTGAATGTTAGCTGTAGTTCGAGCTGAGAACTCACGGAGTGACTTATTTGCCATAGCGTCGAACTCTGGTGTTAAGTTCCGAAATATGCTTGGTTGGCCTTCTGAATCAGAGAGTGGAGCTTCAAGCTGGGATGATGATGTTTTTGCTTGAACTCTCTTTAGCTTGGCTCTAGCACTCCTGAATAACAATTCTAGATTATCGATGAAATTATTTTGATGGCCAAACCTGCTCATACATTACCCAGTATATGATATATAAAATAGACAGAAGACAAGGGTAAGGTTGTATGAGAAGAGAAAGACGATGGTTTCTCGATCACATTTATAGATGCAAGTGATGGCTCATTGTCCTTTGGATAGCAATTCAACCTTCTCCGGCAACGACGCCAAAAATGCTTGTTGGCATTTCTTAATGTCACTTAAGTTAGGTTGTCATCCCCAGCATGACGCCAGAAATGTGGTATTAAATAAATGCAAATGCTCCTCTAGAAATAAATATGAAATCCGCAACCGCACAGATAATACTGATGTAGCATTTTAACCAGGAGTAAACCAGGTATCGTTATTTATATTTTACCACTGGGAAGGGATGTAAGGATAATGAATAATGAGCAATGAGAAATACTGCATATGCTAATGGAGAGCATAACCATGTCTTTATCTCTATTCTCATACAAGGTAAGTGTCACAAGATAAATAATATATGAATGATAATAAAGATAACTGGTAAGCACATAGCCATATAATGATAAACATCTCAATAGACTACTCTAGATATATAGCACTAGCATGGATTAGGACGAACTATCAGGATAATCCTAAGTTATTCTAACTATAAAGTCAAAGCATACGATGATTAGTGCAATTACACTTGGCAATCATGGCAAGAACAGGTTATATCTACGCATAGTGATATTGCTAAGGAATATATAGAACATAGCCATAACTTCCCTGTAATAGTTGTGCTCTGCCTGCCCTATACTCGGGAGGTGGACTACAGAGGACTTAACAGGACTGTCACTCCCGCGATCTACTACACGATCCGGAATATAGGGTACAATCGCAGGTAAATACGGTATAGGCACCACACCTACACAATGTTTACCACTTACCCATGATATTAATAAGTAAGCGCTATATGATCCTATACTTGAATATAAATTTGATCGAACTATGCCAAGCATATAATCAAAGTAGACTAAGAACAATATAATTGATAATATTATCAAATAGAGCAAAGTCATATCCAATATGATAGAATAGACTAAAGTCATATTCATACAAATGATGAACTAGATAATATAATATAAGAACAAATACAAAAGTAGGAGAGAATTACCAAGTATTCTCCGATAGATCTAGAAATCAAGCAATGCTTGGCTCCTTCTAGTTCTAATCCTATGTAGCTATGCTAAACTAGAGATCTAAATGAGATGGTGGCTCTAGGGCTTCTCTAAATAATGAATTCCTTCTTGTGTTGGCTTGAATTTTTGGTTTCTCCTGGGGCCTGGGGCCTTGCTTATATAGCCCTTTAGGAAGCACCATAGCCCTTGGATCAAACCGACCTTTATGAACGATTATTATTGATCCTCAAAGGCGGTGGAGGCATAATCCATGAGGTTGACGGTGATTGGCCACCAGAGGGGGGCAGGCACCCCTGCTGTGGGCCCGTTTCATCTCTCGTTTGTTTCTAGAGTCTTCTCATATCTTCCATATTCCAGAAAAGTTATGTATAGCCCCTTTGTCGCTATGTAAATCTGACATGTGGGTCTCCTTTACTTATTTCCTAATAACCCCCTGCAGAAATAGATATTCACTAAAACTCGTGGAATTCTGTCAGTGTAACCCCTATATCTAGATAGTATTTGTATTTAGATCATTTCTCATGCTATGTTGACGGTTAAAAATGATACTTATCTACCGTCAACAAAGGTCAGGGCCAAAATTGTCTAAGTCATTAAAACGCACCCATGCCGCACTAAGAGATTCTTTGTCTTTCTGTTTGAAAGATAGAACCTCTCTTCGAAGGCTAACCACTATAGAGATGGGAAAAGAAAAAGCTAGAACATAAGGCTTCCCAATCTCCTCATACACTCCCTATGGTTCGGGTATACCAGTGTTTAGCTATTTCTGTCAAAGAGAACGGAAATAGCTTCCACTTTAACATTCCATGTGACATGCCCGTGTATGCAAGCATGCACAAGTTTGCTCAAATTGTCGTAGGTGGGTATATGGGTTTTCATCACCTTCTCCTGAACACTATCGTTCCTGGATCAAATTTATTAAAGACAAACGCAACCAGCCAGGTGTAAGGATAGGTTTCAAAGATTCCAGTGTTTCTAGTTGTGCGCCCATGGGAGCAGCAAATTGATTGATAGGCGTGATGTTATCCATGCTTTTAGATAAATAAAAGATACTAGGATAAACCTGGTTTGACGAAATCACAGCAACCGTTTCCCCGACAATAGCGCCAGAAAACTTGTTGATACCTGTGGTAGCACACTGAGAAAAATCCGCAAGCACATGGGTATTGAAGTAGTTTTCACTCGGAGTATTATCGGATATCATATTCATGGGGAAATGTTTATGTTGTCTAACAACTAGTTTGTCTTGGGATAGCAATTAAGGTTTGAGTTATGAGTAGAGAGGATTCCTATGGTTATGACCATGTGCAAAGGAAGGCTTATGATTCTAGTGTTCACCTCGGGACGCCGCTTAGACGATAAAGCACTACTAATAGATAACTCTACCGATGCGACTACGGTCCTACTAATTTAAGAACCTGCTCAATTCAGTGTGGACTATAAAGGATACATAGGGCTATCACCTCCCACTGCTACCACACAACTAAGAAATAGGGAGCAAACACAGGTAGCTGATAGCCTAAGCACCACGCTTATGCTAACGATTACTACTCTAATCCAGAGATCTAACAAGGACTAGAGCACTCAAAAGAACTATGAACACATGAACAAAACATCACAAAAGTTTAAATAGAAATCAATTACCAGATGTATCTTAGATGTAGACTTGAAGAAGCCTAGATCTGCTAAAGTACAAGACGTAGAGGTAGCACCGATAGGCCAGTACTTTCTCCAAACTCTTCCCTTACTCTTTATCTCACTATTTCTATTAGCAGGACTAGATCCTATAGAGGACTAATCTTTTCTTGATAGCTGGCTCTAATCCTGATGAGAAGGATATAAATTAGGGTTTTAGGATGGCTCTAGGGAGGGGGTAGGGGCTAGTATATATAGGCCGGAGCATCAATTCTGAGCCCTCGGATCAAACCGACTTAAAAGGACAGTGTAGATGCAATCTAGGAGGCGGTGGAGAATCGACATTCGAAGGAGACACTGAGCCATGGATCCCATAGGCTGGCCGGCTTGCAGGTAGGGCCAGCTGGCCCCACTTGGCAGCCCCTTGTGGTCTTCTTCGGTGGAGAGTCTTCTGGTGTTTTCTAGAGTCTTTCCAAGTAGGTACTGTCGCAGAAAAGTGTGATTTGCTTTGACGACTAGGTCCTCCTTGACGGTTTTCTGATTAAATCCTACTGAAAACATAGATTCACCAAAACTCATGGAATTTATTAGTTTAAACCTCTATCCCTATGTTTTGTGATGGAATTAAGTATATATGCAGGTTATGTTAACGGTTTATGATTGATGTTAATGACCGCAACACTCGGTTATGGACAGAGAAGTATGTTTCATTTCTTGTTAAGGCCCTGAGAAGAGCAGTGGGAGATCAAGGGTCTTAATTCCCTGCAATGAGAAAGGCAAAGGATGGAGTAAAATCCTCATATAGAAAAATATAAGTAGGACAAGGTTCTTGAAATATCAATAGTTAAAAACTCTCAAAGATGCATATGGACCAAGAGCATATATAGTCTACAATGATCCATGTTCTTTCTCGAATTGATGTGCAAAAAGAGATGTTTAGATTGTAGTTTCCATAAGGATCCATGTTCGCGATTATTGACAGTAATTAACTATCATTTTAAATCATCAACATAAGAGGAATAAATAATAAAAAGGATCACCACAGTAGGTTTAGAGGTTTAAACTAACAAATTCCATGAGTTTTGGTGATTCTGTGTTTTCAGGGGCTAAGCTGCATAATACAGAATTGATCCTCCTTCCAAAGGAAGAAACCGAAGCAATTGGCCTAATCTCCACATCATAGATGCGGATAGGGATTCTAGAAGACCTAAACCGACTCCACGAGGCGACACGAGCCAACCCGTCGCTAGGTGGGGCCGACCGGCCCTAGGGCTAGGCCGACCGGCCCTCCCCTGCGCCGTCTCGGCTCCTTCTCTTGCAAGTTACCTATACTGCCTCTAAGGATGCATCTAAACCCCACGCCAAGGTCAGTTTGATCCAAGGGCTGCAGTTCCACACCCTGGGCTATATAAACAGCCCCCAGGATCCCCTCTCAAGGAATCAGTTGAAGAATTAGATCATCTCTTCCTCATTTGTGAAGGCAAGGCCAGAAGTTAGGGTTTCCAGAGAGAAAGAGAGTTAGAGTTCTAGTTCAAGTTTAGAGTTTAGTCTAGATTGATTCAAGTAGAGGCAAGCAACTGCTTGGGATCAGGATCGTTCATCAGAGACTTGGTAATTTTGTTATAATCATCATTCAACTTTATGCTACTTCAATATATTTCTATATTTCAACTTTATTCTGTTCTTGAGATTGTTCTTGTTCTACATCTTGATATGATATGATTAGTAGAGAGTTTATGAATATGTTCGTAGAAAGCTTGATCCAATTCTGGATATGATTGAGTGGCTGGTATATTGTAGGCGTGGTGCTTAGATTATGCTTGTCTGCGAATGCACTCTATGCTCCGGGCCATGTGGTAGATCGCGGGTGTGACATTCCTGTTGAGTCCTTTGTAGTCCACTCCTCGAGTATAGAACTTAGTAGAACGCGGTTACAGGGAAAAGATCATTACTCTGTTTTTGACTTTTCTCTCAGTAATGTTCCTTATTCATAGATGACATGTTGATTATATCACAGATGATTGTGTATAGCTAGATTGATTAATAGACTAATTGAATAAGAAATACTTATGATTTACATCTGTAAAATTAATCTCTATGACTACTTGACTTGAATAATGTTAACTCCCTCTTGTCTCTGGAATACCCATAATTATCATTTACCATTTATCTTATTTGTCTTACCCCTTTCATAACAAGTGATTAGTTGTTTTGATATTTATTACTGAGTAAGTGCAAATGATTATCTCTACTGCCATTGTAACTATTTATATAGTCCCATTTCAATTTTTCTTTCCTTGGTAAAATTATAAATAACAATACTTAGGAAAACCTGGGTGAAATGCTACAATGGGTGTATTTATCTGTGCGCTTGTGGATATATACTATAATATCTTTATTTAGTTAAATGGCATAAGTATAATACAACCACACTCTTGGTGTCATGTTGGGGATGACAACCTAACACGAGTGACGTTAAGAAGTGTCAACAGCGATACCATCACGATCAATGGAGTCACCCAAGGTGCCGTTTGACTTCACATGTTCCTGTTCTCACTGCTCAGGAAGGTGAAGCAATATTTCTTTTCAAGCCATGAACACATGGGAGAAGTGTTAGACTGCGTTCCTTATCAAGTTCTTTCTGATGGGAAAAACCAACGCCCTTCGGAACAGAATTTCAAGTTTTTAACAATAAGCCGATGAGTCCATCCCCAAAGTGTGGGAACACCTTCAAGAGTACATAATGGCGTGTACTCACCCTAGAATGGAGGACTATCTACTAATTCAAAACTTATACCATAGGCTTGACACCGCAGCCCGTGACCACATCGACGTTGCTACTATTGGAGCCTTTTTTCTCACTTAATGTCGAGGAGGCACAAACTTTGATCGAGAAGATGTTCTCCAACCAAGGAAGGTGCGACGAGTGACTCCAACCCTGCAAGTGAGGTATTCACACCTTCAAAGAGCCGGGCAAGCTCACTACAAAGATGGATCTTCTCATGAGGCCACTTGAAGATCATAAAGGACAGAGTATGAACTTACAAGAAGTCATGAAAGCCAAGAACACTCGCATAACGTGCAAGGTCTATGGCGAAACAGGACATTCAAGAGACAACTATCCTAAGACCCTAGAAGATATCATCTACGCCAACAACAAAAGTGGTGTTTCTGTAGGGACCGTGATGCCTAAGAGGGGGTGGCTGAATTAGGCAACTTAAAAATTTTACTCTAAACTATGACCTCTAATTTTTACCTAGTCAAAACCTATGGAAGAAAGAAATCTATCTAGATGTGCAACTATGATTTTGTGAACTATGTTGCTATTTTTACTACAAAAGAGTTATGCAACCTAGATTTCAGTCCTATCAACTAACCTAGCAAGCTAAACTAGAATAGTAAAGCACATGACCTAAGTGCACAATTTAAACATGGAAGCTTAATTAAGATAGAGTGCAAACTCATGTCAACTCCGGTATTTTCATAGAGGTATCGAGAGGTTCAAGCATCACCTAGTCCTCATTAGAGACCCTTGCAAGGGCTAAGCTCCTGGTCGGGTAACTCCGTGGAAAACCCCCTGACCTTTCCCACATGCAAGTGGGTCTCCGAGATGGCCTCTCCCAAACTGCTCCCCATCATCTTCCTATAAGCTTTTAGCCAAGACACCACGAGCCTCATTCTCTCTAGTACACCAGCGGCGATCACACCACAAACACAATTTTGTGGTCTCGCAAGACTATAAGCCCCTTCGAGTACGGCAATGATGCACGCAAGCACCGAGTGGAGAGAGGTGTGCAAACCTCACTAATCACTAGGCCGCAAACCTAGAGCAAGCTCAAAAGCGGTGATCTAATTAATCTAAACACTTTGCAAAGCAAAAATGTTACGAATTTATTTGTGTGGCAATTGTTTATGGAGGCATTAGCTAATAGTTAATCACTCTTGAAAATCAATTTATGATGACGTTTGACTTGAGTTTTCAACTCATTTACAAACACAGTTGATATTAGAAACTGTCCCGATAAATTTTACACTAAGCACTTATGAAAATCATTTTTTTAGTGGCAGTCTAGGAGCTTGGTCCTAGCTGACTAAAGGGGAGGTTTCCAAATACAACTGTGTCTAAAAAATGGTAAGCATCCATACAAATCCTTTGTGTAGTAGTGAGATGGCAATTTGCTTGAATTGCTACAGCATGAAATGGAAAGCGACTACAAGCACATTTCCATCGTGGTTTTATATTTTAGTTGTCAAAAATATATATTCACACTGTTTGCTTGAACTTATCAACCCGACTTATCAGCCATGGTACAATGTTTTTCTCTCATAACAAAACAACAGTAACCGGCTTATCAACCGCAGAAACCATCCAGCGAACAGGGTGATTGAATCCAACATAGTAGTAATACTAGGTAGCATGCCCGTATGTTGTTACGGGATAACTAAACATTTTTTACTAAAAACACACGAATCACACGATAAGATAACACTACTGTGAAAATAAATACCAATGTTAAAATGGCATTTAATCCAAAAAAGCAAAGTTCATAAAATTAACACAGTCACGGAGAGCGCGGCATTGTAGGCACAAAAACTCTACCATATAGATCTTTCCGTGATGCAGCTAAGATAATGATTTATATTGGTAGGAAGAAATCTCCTATATCCATTTATTTCATGCGCCAATAAATCTACAAATAAATTCCTCTGTATCTCCATACCACATCCTATACATAGGTTCGAGTATATATGTAAATATCAGTGCCTGTCACATGGGTAATACTGCGTGTCATGAAAAATATCTCACAAAACCTTAAAACAAAGTATGTTATACTCATCGTATAAATATGTGTGGCTTTAGGTTTATTCCGCGCAGACATATACTGTAGAATAAGATATCCACTTGAGCGTCTGTGGCAAGATTCACCATCAACAATAAGGTATCCACTTGAGCGTATGTGGCAAGATTCATCATCAGCAATAATAAATAAATTCACCTCTATTTTCTAAGGTCCATGTACATCATGTTTTACCTTCAATTTTATATTAAAAAATATTATAGGGCAATAATATATGCAAGAGATAGAGCCAAAATGAACAGTTTATTCAGAACCCCTTCAATGTAAGACTGCACCCAAAACTCCTAACAAAATTGTAACTGTGGTCAATCTGCAGTGACAGTACCAATAAATCCACAGTGACTATATGATAAACTCCCTATGCCAAATCCTTCCCAATCAACCAACTGCCACAGCTGGTATCCATCATCACTCGCGTTGTGGTTTTGAAGAATGTTCATATATACAACTTGAAGGCACTATTTTCCAGAAAATTCAATATGGTTTTGAAGGCACTATTTTCTAGAAAATGAACAATTGATCTCACTTGTTTATTTTAAAGATTTTACGTTCATTATCAGGTAGCGAGCTAGTAACCACAAGTCATGAGAATAGATGAATCACCTTTGCTAGTGCTGAAATGGAGTCGTCGGCGTACTTGTATCAGGTCCAGACCCTAGAGCTGGCACAAAATTATTTAGTATCTGCACTTGTACAATGGACTTAATTCTACAAATAAACAAAGCGCATGAGAAGAGATGAATCACCTTTGCTATGGCTGAGATGGAGTCGATGACATACTTGTATCAACTCCAAACACTGGAGGTGGCAGAAAATTATTTAGTACTACAAGTAAACAAAGCTCATTCTGAATAAACATAGATATATTTATCACGACAATAGTTGCAGAATGGATCATCATTACAAGTTTAACTAAACCAAAATAAATTATCTTGATAACTTATTGCAATTTATTACTGAACCAAGGGATAATACAGTCTACTTATGGTATACAAAGGATTGGAAAACACTGATTTAGGATTGGAAAACACTAATTCAACATTGGAGAACTCGGTTAGATCCGCATAGGAACTTGTTGAAGCACAAGCTTGCTAATTAATTTAATGGTTTGCTCGGCACAGGAATTCCTTGCTTTAACCCTTATCTCTGCTTGCTCTTTGCTTTTATGGTTAGCTCGGCACAAGAATTTGTTGCTTTAGTTGTTAGCTCTACATCAAGAATTTGTAAATCATTGAACCAAGCATGCAGTCCTGAATAACCTTAATTCAAGTCTCTTGTGAAATTTTACTTAAACTTGGATGGCACTTGACCAAATCTATAAAATATGGAGTGTTGAACGAACAACAAAAGATCAGAAGATCGAACAATCTATCATTTCAGTGTATAGAATATAATCAATATAAAATAAGTTACTTAATTTGTAGAGGCATTTTATGAAATATAGGTAAGTGCCCATGAGTTGCAACGGGAGCGTGTGTCTATCTAAAAGATATACTATCGTGATGTTGGTAACATCAATATCAATATTATATAAGTCTTCATGAAATATATTGTACAGTTAAGAATGTAATCTCTCAATAGTTCTACAAGGCGAACTTGTTGCTCTATGTGTACTATTGGTTGGCTAATTCTACTTAGTATTCCATAGTGTCATGATTGGATGACTAAAACCATAATGAAAATTAGATATTAATAAAGTCTACAATTATATAAAAGGAGTTTTCAGAGTTTCGATGACTTCATCTGCTACTGCTCAATTTTCTACTATATATCAGACCACAACGTGATATTGAATTACAATCTGCTGACAAAGATTCCAACTGCTACTGCTCAATTTTCTACTACTATCTGATGGTGAAAAATAGTGTAGATGTCCAACGCACGGTGATGCAAGCAAGTATATTATAGATTGATGACCAACATATAGTGGTAGACGGAAACATGCATGCAAGACTGAAAGGAGCAACTTCAATGCAAAATTGAATTTGTCGGACAGGAGCAGTGGTAGAGGAAGACCTGAAAATGAAGTTACTCTGAGATGCAAGTGAACTTACCAGGTTTGCGAATTCGTGAATGACTACAAGACCAAAATTGTTTGCTGCTTCACTATCTGTCCAGTTTGTCTCGACGAATCCAAATCCTGAAACAAAGAATGCACCACTGAAAAACCACTCAATAGTATGGTGACGATGTACACTACATCTGCACCACTGAAACCATACTGATAGAGCACCCGACACAAACTAAGCATGCCAATGCAGCAAGCAAACGGATTTGGTTGCATCACGACTTCACGAGTCACGGCCGCCGGGCGCCGCTGCAAGTACACCGGCGCTAACCAGAAGCACGGCGCCCTGTACCTATTGGTGGTCAGGAGCACCTCCACGACCTCGATGCGCTTGTGCTTGCCCGCGAGGCTGTACGTCCACACCCGCGCCACGGCATAGTACACGGTGTTGGCCTCAGCGCGGGACACAACCTGGTGGACGCGGCCACGGCGCCTGCCGCGTCCACGAGCACGGCGGCGTCGCTGATGTCTTCCGCGGCCTCCCACATCTCCCCGCAATCGTCGAGCACGCGCACCACGAACCCTTCTCCTCCCGAGGCCGCCGGATGGACCAGCTCCATCTGCATCAGCTCACCGGTAGGAACTGAAGTGAACATAAGACAGCATCACACGCTGCACTCTGCAGGCAGCTTTCCTCACGATGTCAGAGGTATGGTGAGCTACCATCCCCAGATTCACGTGCTCGCCATCAACCAAATCATCATCACCTCTCGAGAGCCCTATCAAGATCCAAACACAAAAAAACAAAAAGAACATGCTATGGTGCTAGCAATAATAATAGTCTCTATTAATTAATCATGTACCGCAACCAGCAATCCTGCCCAAGCCGTGACGGCTACAGGCTACCTACTCTACTCCCGGGTGAGGAAGCCGGTGACGAAGGCCAGCTCCTTGATGGAAATTAAAATTTATCGGACGTCAGGGATAAAGAGGATAAGTAAGATATATCGGAAATATCGATCCAAATTCAAAAAAAATATTTTTTTCAAAAAATTTGTAGAATTTGACTTGAAACTATTCATAAGATATTAAACATCACTTGTTCACAAATCAAAACAAGAATAAATCATTATAAATGTCGAACCGTCGCGTGGCTGATTTTGGATTATCTGTGTAGAAACAGGAAAGAAGGGAAAAATGTGGCTGATATCAAATTTTATCGGACCCCGGGGATAGAAAGGAAATTTCGGAAATATCGGCGACTTTCGGCCGATAAAAAAACCCTAATGGAGTTGGGGTCCTTGGGCCTATCCAGGAAGTAGACGTGCCGCTCACCGGGCGTCTCGTACTGCTCGATCTCCCCGTCCCACCCGCTGCCGTTGAGCGCCGCCGCGTACGCCAGGCCGTGCGACCGGAAGTCATCCAGGCCCGACGACGTGACCGCCACGCGCAAGCACGCCAGCTTCCGCCACTGCGATGTCGGCATCGACAGCGGGTCCACCCGCGGGTCGTCGATGCCGTACCACCCGCCGCAGATGAAGGACCACGTCACCTCATACTGGTGCCGCCTTGCTGGGTCCGTCGTCTCCCCGGCCACCGGCTGTTTCCCCCAGAAGTAAGGGTCCAGGAGCAGGAGCCCCGTGATGGCTGCGCCGCCGTCCAGCCGCCGCCCGCCCTTCTCCGTGCCCCCTGCGCGCATGGCCATGTTGTGCGCGATGTTGGCGCCGGCGCGGTCCCTGGCGACGAAAAGCCAGGACAGGTTGGCCCAGTCCCGCAGGCACGGCTCCAGCCTGGACGCGGCGTTTCGGGCCACCCAGTTGAGCGTCTACCACGAGTCGTCGAACGCCGTCGGCTACCGGTGCTCCAGCGTCAGGGGGTACTCCACGGACACCGCCACCCCGTTCAGCGCGTGGTACAGCGGCGTGAACGCCGACTCCATCACGAACGCGCCGCCATGGTAGAACATCAGCACCGGGTGCCTGCCCGATAAGCGAGGATGAGGGAGGCCGCGCGATGGCGATAACTATAGTTTTCCAAACGAGCCGCCCGGCACGGCACGGGCACGGGCATGGTTGGGCACGGCACGGCGAGGCACGGGCACGGTCGGCACGGCGGCACGCCGTGCCGTGCCTGATAGTGCCGCCGTGCCCAACTCGCGGCCCAAGCACGGCCCTATCAGCACTTAACCGTGTCGTGTCGTGCCTCCAGGCACGGTGGCACTGCAGTGCCCGTGCCGGCCCAGGCACTAAGCAATAATCACATTACCACAGTTCACAGAGTTCATAGAATGACAGAGATAGAGGGAGCGGCCGGCTTCCTCCTCGTGGGCCCTAGCCCTAGCCTCAAATAGCTGCCAAAAGAAGAAGATTAGATTAGAGGAAGAAGAAGATTTCAGATCAGAAGCAAAGAAGAAGAGGAGGACAGATCGGAGCTAGGGTTAGGATTTCTTACCTCGCAGTCGGCGGCGGCGACGGACAAGGAGCAGCAGATCCGAGCAGCAGCGAATCAGCAGACCTTCAACAGAGGAGAATAGAGGGTTAGAGAAGAACAGATGTGGACGAGAAGAACAGAGGACGAGAAGAAGATGTTGGGAGCTTACCTGCTTCGTCGAAGCTCCGGCTCCGTAGCTACCGCTGCCGCTGCCGAAGGCCAAGACGAAGGGGTGGGGACAACGGCACGGCTGACGCCTGACGAAGACGACGGAGAGGCGAGTCGATTCGCTCTCAGTGCAGCGGCGGCCGGCGGGGTGGAAATGATTTAGGGTTGGGGAGGAATGGGAGTGAGGCCGGTGGGGCGGCTTATATAGCAGCCTCTCCAACCCTAAATGGCGGACGGCTCAGATCATTCGGGGGCGGGGATCCGACGACTGCTGTCAATTTCCCGTGCCTGAGGCGGGCCAGGCCGTTTAGCCGTGCCGTGCCTGTGCTGGCCCATGGGCCGAAATGGATGAGGGCCACGAGGTTTCCTTCCTAAGATGGCGAGGCGTTTGCGCGAGGTTTCCTTGCGTGTGCGTGTGCGAGCGATCGCGGCGGTATCGGTATCGCACGTCGGAGGCCAAAGGCGACCTGAAGAAAATGTCGCACCAAATAGTGATCTTACTTTCTTTCTTTTTAGCTGTAGGAGATTATGATACCGGATATTACACTGAAAATAGCAAAGCAGGTACAAAATACATAGAATCCAACGCCAACTCTAGATGGTGCAGTTATTTGCCATATTCTTCCAAAGGAAAATTCCACGAGAATCTTAAGAAAGCAATCAAGAGTATCTGCTTAGGTCCATGGTGATCCATGGATACTCTAAGCACACACCCTCTTTATTTAGGACATCACCATGCCAAGCCACAACCCACAATATATGAAAATTCCAGGTGCAATCTTACGGATACACTTCGAAGGCAACACGAGCTCCAAATTCCTTTAGAATCTTATAGTCACTAAACCCTGCTTTCATGAAGAGCTCACGAAATTCATTTTCATCCCGTTGCCGTCCTTTTGTCATGGTCATCATGCCAATGTCCATCAAGAGGTGAGTTTCCAACATAGGCCTAGAGTAGTCAATCACAATATCACCAATGATAACTTTCCCGCCATCCTCTCGTAAAGGAATCGCCTTCCGGCATTGAGCCAGGATCTTCACGCAGTCCTCATCGGTCCAGTGGTGCAGCGCAAGCTATACATCATGCATAGATTGGACACACAGTTACACACATGTATGCGATTTGTAACTGAATCATGTAGTGGACATTCAAGCTAGAGCTTTATTTGAGCTTGTAAGTTATGAACATTAAAGTGAGAAAAAATAGATTTGTCATTTAGGTGTGAAAATGGTAGTGGTTCAAATTAAAGGCCTTGTTCGCTTGTCTTATAATCCGTACTTTTCAGCTTGTTTTTTCAGTCGGAATAGTGTTTTTCTCTCACCATAAATCAGCCAGAACAGTGTTCCAACTGGATTTTCAGACCAGCCGAACACAGCCAAAGTTCAATTTTATATTGTAATTGAAATGGTTTGAATTAATTAATTCATGTGACTTTGAGTAGCCAAGCGACAGTATAAATTAAAATGGAATCTAAGCAGGTTATTACCTTTAGCACCACAGTTTGAGCAGGTGGAATGAAGCTGAACATGTCACCTTCAACATAGTTTATCATCACACCATCATCCGGTTTGTTGGCAATCATCTTTGGAGGGGCCAGCACAGTGCATTTTATGTGTGGAAAGGCCTTGACAATAGCCCTGGCAGCCTTGTCATCACCACAGGTACCGCAGCAGTAGGTCATCGAATGAATCCCCTCAAACAAGTCCCTAAACTCCCGCAGCGCGATCTCAATCCCAAAGTTGTCGTGGGCGTCCAAGGCTTCATTTGCCATGTTGTGGTAATCTGGGTCGAGGCTCTCCATGCTCTCATGGAACAGAGCCGCCCCATGCAGCTCCTCAAATGGCGGCGTCACCACGTCCTTCTTGAACCAATCGGCCAACCCTATCGCCGCTTCGAGGTAGCGCGTCGAGGTGCAGGTGAGCACAGCGAGGTGTGGTTAATGTGCACCTTGTCAGGGATGCCGTCTACCAGGAGGTAGGAGTGTAGGACACGGGGTTGATGCAGTACCTCTCCTCCGCCGTGGTCTTGTCGACGGTGAACACGCCCGCCACGGCCAAGAGCCGCAGCAGGCGGCGGAGGAACGGCAGCTTGGCGGAGGGGAGGGACAGCGCGGTGATCAGGTCGGCGGGTGAGGCTGCCCCGCCGTGGCGGTGGATCGCCGTGGGGATGCCAAGCTCCACGGCGCACCTCAGTGACATGGGCGTCAGGTAGGAGAGGCTGACCCGCCATAGGTCGGCTTGTGCCTGCAGCAGCTCAGCGTCGCTAGGGCGGACTACATTGGAAGCCTGAGAAGCCATTGCTCTGCGCGGCAAACTTTTAGCTAGAGTGCTTCTATTGTATGTGTTTGCTGTTGAGATGCGTTGGGCAACGTGGGATTTATATACTACATCCGTCTCTCGGATGTCGGAACACAAGATGAAAAACTAGTCAGCACATGTACTCCATCCGTCCCTTATCTGTCACAAGATGAAAAACTAGTCAGTACATGTACTCCCTCCATCCTTTATCTGTCGCTGCTGGTGTTGGTACCACAAGTTTAACTCAATTCGTAGAAAATACTTACAATATTTGTATTCTCAAATAAATTTATTAAAAAACTATATTCAAATATCTTTCTAATGATATTAATTATGTACCATAAATATTAATATATTTTAATATATATTTAATTAAAGTTATTTCTTGGAAAGTACAAACAACATATATCTAGGAACGTAACGGACTACCAGCAATCAAACCTAGAATAAATGACAATAAAGTCTCACTCGGTATGAACGATGGAAGCATTGTGTCATTTGTGTGGATGAGGAAGCAGTCAGCTAAATCATGAATATATTTAAGATGATGGGACTCACAGACAACTACTTCCTCAATCCAAAAAGAGTATTTGTTATGGAATTCGTATTGGTCAAATTTTCTCAAGTTTAACTATATTTTAAAAAATATTACTAATATTTGTATCTCTAAATATGTCTACTATAAAAATATATTTAGTGATTCATCTCATTGTACTATTTTTATACCGTAATTATTAATATTTTGTTATATATTTGGTCAAAGTTGCAAAAAAATTGACTCCCAGATAAGTGAGAATAATACTCATTATGAGATGGTGCAAGTACTCCACTAAACCTATAATGCCTTAAAATTTGATTTTTTTTTTTACAAACCTTATACCCTAGAGTTGTATTCTTTTTTTGACTAAGAGAATGCATATTGTACTCCTATCTCGGTTTGCTACTACTTTTGAAGGAGCCAACATAGCTGTCGTATCTTTTTTTGAAGGGGGCGTAAATGGTAGGGATATTTTCTGACCATCCCACCAAAACTGAGAAGTGGTGAATAGTGATTCACGTATCTTTTTTGAATATCTAAATTCTTTTTCAAATACCGGATATGGATTCAGACATCTAAACATTTTCTTAATACCAGATATAAACATAAGAATGGTGTTGTATCCATCAGAGAATTCAGTCAAATATTAGATTTGAATTGTTCTATTGGATATCCATTATGCGCGCACTGCAAGCTGAAGATGAATTTCAGCTCGAAAAAGGTAAATGAAGTAGTTTTGGTTATATTTTTTAAAGTATATAGACAATATATGAAGTATGAATATAGTGTTTGGTTCAGCCTGTGATAGTGCAAATGGTAATGAAATCACGTTGCCCTGTGATCAGAGATGGGATCGATCAATCATTACGATCTCTGTTTGGTTTTGAAATGTAACGGTATGAGATGAATCGCTCGATCTGGTTGATGTTCCTGTTCAGCCGGCGGCCATACTTTTCAGCCAATTTTTTTTATTCAGAACAGTGCTTTTCTCTCACAACAAATCAGCCAACAATACTTTCAGCCATAACTTTTCAGACTAGCGAATGGGCTGTGTTTGCTTCTCGAGGGACCCAGGGCGAAGCTAGCATGGGTGTCTGGTGCCCCGACCCTGCGGCCGCTGCCACCGCCACCTGCGCTTGCACCACCGAGTGCCTCCGGCGGGATGATGGATACCAGTGGCAGAGGAAACTTTATATTAGTTTTTAGAGTATGTTAACTATCTTAAATATGAAAACTCAAAATTATAAACTTGTAGATCTCACTAAGAACTACAACTTTGATATAAAGTGCATCTTCATTTTGATACCATACAAAAATGATATTATTTTTCTAATGCGACAAGTGTTAGTACGTGATTATTAGGCTGTTGAAATTTTATATTATTTTTTCGTGCATTTTAACTATATCAAATATAAAAACTCAAAATTACAAAGTTGTAGATCTCATTGAAAGCTATAATTTTCATGTAAAAAGTATCTTCATTTCACACCTTACAAAAATAATATTATTTTTCTAATACGATAAGTACTTCTATGCGGTTATTATGCTCCTATAATTTTATATTACTTTCTTGAGCATCTTATCTTCATCAAAAGAAAAAATTCAAAACTACAAACTTGTAGATCCCATCGAGAGCTATAATTTTTATGTAAATTTCATCTTCATCCGACGACATATCAAAGAGTTACGATTTTTTGAAAAGATTTTATCTTTTCACGCCACTCTCGGTGGCGTGACAGAACAATACTGTCACGCCAACGGGAGTGACGTGACAACGTTTTTCACGTCGAAAACGTCGTCTAACGTGGTGGATGTTGCCGCACCAATACATGACACGACGTGTCGTGACCAAAAGTCAAATCAGCAAAAAAAATTAGAAGCGATTATTATTAAAATATTAAATAAAAAGATTAAAAAAATCCCCACCATTACCACGAGACAGGGAGAGCTGCTTGCACAGGAGAACGACGACGATCAGAGTGCTCGATTCTTCAAGGCAGTGGTATCGTGAAGCAATAAAACACCGACCAGCAGGCGGAATTATAGATATATACAGTCCGGTATCCAATTGTGCGGTACCTGATTACCAACGATACTAAACCAAACGTGTGTAACGGCATTGCTTACCCTCTGTAATCGAATAGCGTTCGAAATCCCCAACCAAACACTAAGTTCAAATCATCTTCACCAAAATATTATAATATCATTAAAGTAAACTGAGAAATACAAATATTCGGTAAATACAAACTTTCTTTTGCAAAAGCTTAAAATTCGAAAGTGCCTTGAGCGATTTGATTAAAATTGATACATGTGTTGTATTCATAATTTATATTTATATATTTCTGTATTCGAGATGACGGACAGAAAACATGTGAGAGATATTGTTGTGGCCTTTACTCAAAATCCGAACAAATATTCATGACCAACGTTTTCTGGATCCAGTTAGTTATATATTTGATACAAAGCTTCAAACGGTGCCATCTTAAGACTCTGTTGATAACTATTATTGTAAGAGAATTCTGCATAAGGCAAACTCTTATCCCAACTAGTTCCATATTGCAATGCACAAGCTCTCAACATATCCTCTAATACCTGGTTGGTCCTTTCAGTCTGTCCATCTGTCTGTGGATGATATGCTGTACTAAAATTCAATTTTGTTCCCAATGATTCATGCACAGCTTTCCAAAAATGCGACGTAAACTGCGATCCTCGATCAGATACAATCTTCTTTGGTACTCCATGCAAACAGACTATTCTCTCCATATACAACTCTGCCAATTTTGGTCCATGGTAAGTAGTCTTAACTGGTATAAAATGAGCAACTTTAGTTAACCGATCTACTATCACCCAAATAGAGTCATAACATTTCTGAGTACGAGGTAACCCTACTATAAAATCCATACCAACTTCCTCCCACTTCCATTCAGGAATCTTCATTGGTTGTAACAATCCAGCAGGTCTCTGATGCTCTGCTTTCACTCTCTGACAAGTGTCACACAATGCCACATACTCAGCCACATCTCGCTTTAATCCAACCCACCAATATTTCTGTTTCAGATCCAAATACATCTTAGTACTACCAGGATGAATAGAATAAGCTGACTCATGAGCTTCGCGAAGAATTGCCTGTCTAACAGTTTGATCCTCAGGTACACACAGCCTCTTTCCAAACCACAAAATTCCATTATCATCCATTCGAAAGCCTGGTGACTTACCAATCACTATATCTTCCGCTATCTTCTTTAGTTTCTCATCCTTCAACTGCCCCTTGTAAATTTCTTGCTCTAAGGTAGGCTCTATCACTAATTCCATTGTATTAGTAACAATTCCCAAATTCAAATATTCAAATTCAGCACATAACTCACTAGTCATAGACAACGTCCGTATCTCATTGACATAACTTTTCCTACTAAGAGCATCAGCTACTGCATTAGCCTTACCAGGATGATAGTGTATCTCAATATCATAATCCTTAATCAACTCTAACCATCTGCGTTGCCTCAAATTCAGATCTGACTGAGTGAAAATATACTTCAAACTCTTATGATCAGTGTATATATCACTCTTATGTCCAATCAAATAATGTCTCCAAATCTTTAAAGCATGAACTACAGCTGCTAATTCCAAATCATGTGTAGGATAATTCAACTCATGCTTTCTCAACTGCCTAGATGCATAAGCCACAACTCTGCCTTCTTGCATAAGAACACATCCCAAACCTTGACGAGAAGCATCACAATAAATAGAAAACTTCTTACTCAAATCTGGCAAAACCAAAACAGGCGCTGTAGTCAACCTCTTCTTCAATTCCTCAAAGCTAGTTTGACATTTATCTGACCACACAAACTTGGCATTCTTCTCTAATAGAGATGTCATAGGTTTAGCAAGTTTAGAAAACCCTTCAATGAACCGTCTGTAATATCCAGCTAATCCCAAGAAACTACAAATCTCGCTAACATCAATAGGTGGTTTCCAATTTAATACATCCTTTACTTTACCTGGATCCACTGATATCCCTCCATTAGAAACAATATGACCAAGGAAAGAAACTTCCTTCAACCAAAACTCACATTTACTTCGCTTCGCATATAATTTATGCTCTCTAAGTTTCTGCAATACCAACCTCAAATGTTCAGCATGCTCTACCTCTGTCTTGGAAAATACCAGTATATCATCAATAAACACTACCACAAACTTATCCAAATATTCCATGAACACCTTATTCATCATGTACATAAAGTATGCAGGTGCATTGGTCAATCCAAATGACATAACAGTATACTCATACAATCCATACCTTGTAGTAAAAGCTGTCTTTGGAATATCAGAAACACGAATCTTCAACTGATGATAACCAGAACGTAAATCAATCTTAGAGAACACACATGCACCTCTTAACTGATCAAACAAGTCATCAATCCTGGGCAAAGGATACTTATTCTTGATAGTTACCTCATTTAATGATCTATAATCAACACACATCCTCTGACCGCCATCTTTCTTATCAACAAAAATAACTGGTGCTCCCCAAGGTGATAAACTAGGTCTAATAAAACCTTTATCTTGTAATTCTTTAATTTGTTTCTTAAGTTCTTCTAATTCATCTACTCCCATCCTATATGGTCGTTTGGCTATAGGTGCAGTTCCAGGAAGTAATTCAATAAGAAATTCAATGTCTCGGTCAGGTGGCATACCTGGCAATTCATCAGGGAAGACATCCGGAAATTCCTCAATCACTGAATTCTCCTTAATAGTATCTTCAAGCTGATTCACCACAGCGGTTGGTTGCTTCTGCACTGCTACATCCACATTGATTTTATCTCCATTAGGTGCATTCACAACCACCACTTTCTGCTGACACTGAATCTCTACCTGATTTTGCTTCATCCAGTCCATACCCAATATCACATCAATACCAGATGTCCTTAACACTATAGGAGTTATCTTAAACTCTAACCCTCTTAATACCATACTAATTGGAAGACAACGATTACTGGTTTGCATGGTACCTCCAGGTGAATTTACTAAGAGAGATTCTTTCCTATTGCCTAATTAAGCTTCTCATAAATCTTGGGACGACCTAACTCCACCCTTAATTGGTCAATCTCCTTATAAGCTTGCTCCTTAAGTTCTTTTTCCTTCAGCAACTCATCCTTCAAATCCACCTCATGGAGAGTCAATTCACGAACTAATCCCACCGTAGCTTGTAAAGTCAAGGAGGATTCATCTGCAGGCGGCACGGTCCAAATACCCTTGTCATGTAAGAAACAAGGAAAATGCCGGAGTGCACCCTTTAACGTCTTGTCCGAGCGTAGACCATGGTAGTAAACAAATGCATTGAAAGCGACATCCTCCATGCTTATCTCCACAGTTGCCCGGCTCACTCTGGTAATGAACTTTGACTCCACCTTAGACTCCTTAGTGGTAGGATCCCTTTTCTTAACCCATAACTCCGTTTCCCAATAGGAATCCATCCATGGATGACTATACTCTGCACTACGATACTCCAACGTAGCTTCCCAGTCGTAGTAGTAGTTGTCCAAGGTTCTTGTCAACATGTCATGGAAGAAAGCATCAGCTTTAGGAACCATGATATGAAACTTCGTAGTCCATCCCATAACTACATTCTCCATTGGTGTATCACCAACTCTTGATTCAGCATCAGATAGCTCTTGCTCACCATCTTCATACGGCTCCTGAGGTTTGAAACGGGCAACGTACTGTGCAGCTGACAATCGGGGATGAGGAGGCATCTATAAAATTTAGACATAGATTAGATAGAATCAATGTATTTTCGCAATGGAATAAAGTAGAGGAAGCATAAAACTTTAGTAATTAACAAGGTGAAAAGAGGAAGCATGAATTAAATGGAGTATGGATGCTATTAACGACCATTCTAACTAGGCTTGCGTCCTACAGTCAACACGGCTCTGATACCAATCTGTCACACCCATTTTTAAGGACAAAAATAGGATGTATAAAAGACTCATGTGCGCCCCAGGAAACAGTCGCACACATAAGTTGACAAATTACAAAGTATCATCACAGTGCTTATTACATAACGAATAAGTATTTAAGACATAGTCTTGAACGATAGGTAATAATAACTAATAGTAATTCTTCAGCGGAAACTCCACACAGGGACACGGTTGACTGGTTGACACCAAGACTAGTACTCATTCCGATAATCTTCCTCATTATCTTCATCTGTTATGGTGGAAATAGCAAGGGTGAGTCCATGTCGAACTCCACAAATATAACACAGGGTTCATGAGGCTCAAAAAGGCTAGACACTGTTTTAACTGCGTTTAGCTTTTTAATCATATATTAGCAATTGAGTAGCATCAAGATAAACCACTTCCCATTAAAGAACCAATGATCAATTGTAATAAGGATAATGAATAGCATTAACATGAGCATAATAAAAATCAACAATAATTAAGCATGATATAACAGTTATGATCAACTATTCCATAAGAATCCCCAAGGCCGCTCGTATCCGTGAGCACGGCTAGTATACCAGTTTTTAACTCTGCGCAGAGGTGTACACTTTCACTGTAAGTCATGATTTCCAAATGAGTGGGGAGATCAAGCCCAAACACCCGAGAACCATATAAAGCCACTCAAAAGTTCGTCTAACAAGTTAGGGCCATTAGATTTCACTCGGCAGGCAGATGTAGAACCCCCCTTCCCTGTGGCACAACAACCGCAGCCTATACACACTAGGCCAGGGGCTCGCACTACACCCAACATGGCAAGCCATTCTTACGCCATTTAAGGTAACCTCTAACAAGCTAGAAAAGGTCTCTTGAACAACTAAAGCCAGAGCCATATAGCCCTCACAGCTGTACTGTATATCCCGGTTATCACTTACAGATAAGTCCTTATGGAGAGAAACCAGAGCATCAAAATAATACACATGCTCTAGCCCCCTTTTAACAATAATAAAATCATCTTAATAGTTGATTGCTTAATCCATTAATCAAATTACAAGATCATTGTTCTTAGTTTAAGCACTAGCAGTAGCTACCCATATGCATTCCCAAGGTTGACAAGGAATCAAGATAACAATCACTAAGTTATAATCTCTAAGGTTGTCAAGGTAAGCACATGCATATGTATGACAATTCAATGTATAGGTAACAAGGATAGTCCTGTGTTATACTTGCCTTGATCAAAGCTCTCCAAGTGATACTGCTGACTTGGCTCAAAGTAATACTCCGAATCGTCCAAATACTGCTCACCTTCTATATTCGATCATCAATCAACAACACACATGCATCCAATCAAACATACACGAAGCAAACAAAGAGATATAATTAGAACAGTACACCAACAGTAACAAACAGTAATAAAAGCTTATAAAACTCTTCTACACGTTTCTACGATCACACAGACGCAAAGATCACCAAATTCGGAGTTAAAACGTGAAAGTTATGAATTTTCTAAGATTTCCTATAGATAAATAAATACTTAATTATAACCTCGAAAAATAAATTATCAAAACTAACTGTACAACTACACTAACATGTAGAGCTCGCAAATACGAACCTAACGCAACTTGAACGGATCAAATCGGAGTTAAAACGAAGATTTTATGACCAAAACAATTCTGGTGGCAAAACTGTAAATACCTGAAAACGTATTTTTGACTTATCCGGGAGAAAATACGCTTTCAAAACACGAAAACAGATTTAGGATATTGCGCTAAGGACTGCGGGTTCTAATCTGAAAAAGTCTAGGGGCTCTTTATCAATTTTACCCGCGAAGGGGTATCTTCTAATCTCAGCCCTTCATCTCGAATCCAACGGTTCGTGTTCATCATCAAGTGCACAGTGACCATCCGATCATCCCCTCCATGTCCGGCCGGCGGCTCCTCCATGGCCGGCGACTCCTCCATGGCCGGAGAACTCCGTCTCCCCCTTTTCCGACCACTACTTGACCCGCCATCAACTCAAATCGAAAGAGGAGATGAACCCGATCTATCCTAGACGGTTTTGGTGAGCTATGACCAACCGAGGAGAGAGCGCGGCAAGGAGAGACGGTGGCGCCATTGCCGGTTTACCCGAGCTCACCAAATCCGCAATTCAAAGCGTCTCAACACCAAAGAAAAGCACGGGAAGAAAGAGGAGAAGATAGCGAACTCACCAAAGCTAAGAAAAGAGCTTGAACCCTCCCACGAGCTCCACCGACGAACCGGCCGCAAGAACCTAGGGTTCCGGCCTCCTACGCTCAATCTCACGTGATGAAACTCGAGTTTTAGATGGAAAACGGAACATAGGGGGTCACGGCTTCTTATTTGTAGCTTCAATTCACCGTAATCGGGTAGGAAATCCCGAAGAACCCGTTGCCGCTACGGCGGTGATCCTCCGGTTCGGAGTCCGGCTCGAGTACGAGAGGAGGAAGACGACTGACCACCGGGCCCCACCTGTCAGCGAAAGGAAGAAAAGAAAGGCGCGCGGCTGGGCGGCTCGGCTGCTGGGCTCGGCTGCTGGGCCGCTGCGGCGCTGGGCGGGCTGCTGCGGATGCTGGCTGGACCGCAACGACTCTGGACGGCCCACGCGGGCAGGCGCGGAAGAGCAGCCGTCCGACGGCCTTCGGGCCGAGAAGGTAAGAAGGTAAGTTGTTTTCTTTTTTTTTCTTTTCTAATTTTCCAAACACATTTTCAAATCAAATTTTCCTAAACCAAATCAAATAAAACAAATATATCCACACCACAAAATAAAAGAAATGCAACAACATGAATGCATCACCAAATAGTTTTCAAAATTTTAATTCCCTTTCTCTAAATTATTTAAAATTTGTTACTTCTAAAATTTGGGTGTTACAAATTCTACCCCCCTTAAAAGAATCTCGTCCTCGAGATTGAACTGCTTACTCAAATAACTGCGGATATGATTTTCTCAATTCATCCTCTCTTTCCCAAGTTGCCTCTGCCTCTGAATATCGATTCCACTGCACCTTGCACATCTTAATAACCCGACTTCGAGTAACTCTCTCAGCAGTTTCTAAAATCTTGATCGGAAACTCTTCATATGTAAGATCTTCCTTAACAGTCAACTCTTCTAAAGGTATCTGCTCCTCAGGCACACGCAAACACTTCTTAAGTTGTGAAACATGGAACACATCATGTACTCCAGATAAATTCTCAGGCAACTCTAATTGATAAGCAACTTCCCCACGTCTAGTAATAACTTTAAATGGTCCAACATACCTTGGTGCTAGTTTACCTTTCATGTTAAACCTCTTCACACTTTTCATAGGTGACACCTTCAAATAAACATAATCACCTACCTCAAAAACTAAATCTCTTCTTCTATTGTCAGCATAACTCTTCTGACGAGACTGTGCTATTCTCAAATTCTCACGAATCACTCGCACTTGATCTTCTGCGTTTCTAAGAACATCTGTACCAAACACCTGAGATTCACCTGTCTGATCCCAAAACAATGGAGTTCTACACTTACGTCCATACAAAGCTTCAAACGGTGCCATCTTAAGACTCTGTTGATAACTATTATTGTAAGAGAATTCTGCATAAGGCAAACTCTTATCCCAACTAGTTCCATATTGCAATGCACAAGCTCTCAACATATCCTCTAATACCTGGTTGGTCCTTTCAGTCTGTCCATCTGTCTGTGGATGATATGCTGTACTAAAATTCAATTTTGTTCCCAATGATTCATGCACAGCTTTCCAAAAATGCGACGTAAACTGCGATCCTCGATCAGATACAATCTTCTTTGGTACTCCATGCAAACAGACTATTCTCTCCATATACAACTCTGCCAATTTTGGTCCATGGTAAGTAGTCTTAACTGGTATAAAATGAGCAACTTTAGTTAACCGATCTACTATCACCCAAATAGAGTCATAACCTTTCTGAGTACGAGGTAACCCTACTATAAAATCCATACCAACTTCCTCCCACTTCCATTCAGGAATCTTCATTGGTTGTAACAATCCAGCAGGTCTCTGATGCTCTGCTTTCACTCTCTGACAAGTGTCACACAATGCCACATACTCAGCCACATCTCGCTTTAATCCAACCCACCAATATTTCTGTTTCAGATCCAAATACATCTTAGTACTACCAGGATGAATAGAATAAGCTGACTCATGAGCTTCGCGAAGAATTGCCTGTCTAACAGTTTGATCCTCAGGTACACACAGCCTCTTTCCAAACCACAAAATTCCATTATCATCCATTCAAAAGCCTGGTGACTTACCAATCACTATATCTTCCGCTATCTTCTTTAGTTTCTCATCCTTCAACTGCCCCTTGTAAATTTCTTGCTCTAAGGTAGGCTCTATCACTAATTCCATTGTATTAGTAACAATTCCCAAATTCAAATATTCAAATTCAGCACATAACTCACTAGTCATAGACAACGTCCGTATCTCATTGACATAACTTTTCCTACTAAGAGCATCAGCTACTACATTAGCCTTACCAGGATGATAGTGTATCTCAATATCATAATCCTTAATCAACTCTAACCATCTGCGTTGCCTCAAATTCAGATCTGACTGAGTGAAAATATACTTCAAACTCTTATGATCAGTGTATATATCACTCTTATGTCCAATCAAATAATGTCTCCAAATCTTTAAAGCATGAACTACAGCTGCTAATTCCAAATCATGTGTAGGATAATTCAACTCATGCTTTCTCAACTGCCTAGATGCATAAGCCACAACTCTGCCTTCTTGCATAAGAACACATCCCAAACCTTGACGAGAAGCATCACAATAAATAGAAAACTTCTTACTCAAATCTGGCAAAACCAAAACAGGCGCTGTAGTCAACCTCTTCTTCAATTCCTCAAAACTAGTTTGACATTTATCTGACCACACAAACTTGGCATTCTTCTCTAATAGAGATGTCATAGGTTTAGCAAGTTTAGAAAACCCTTCAATGAACCGTCTGTAATATCCAGCTAATCCCAAGAAACTACGAATCTCGCTAACATCAATAGGTGGTTTCCAATTTAATACATCCTTTACTTTACCTGGATCCACTGATATCCCTCCATTAGAAACAATATGACCAAGGAAAGAAACTTCCTTCAACCAAAACTCACATTTACTTCGCTTCGCATACAATTTATGCTCTCTAAGTTTCTGCAATACCAACCTCAAATGTTCAGCATGCTCTACCTCTGTCTTGGAAAATACCAGTATATCATCAATAAACACTACCACAAACTTATCCAAATATTCCATGAACACCTTATTCATCATGTACATAAAGTATGCAGGTGCATTGGTCAATCCAAACGACATAACAGTATACTCATACAATCCATACCTTGTAGTAAAAGCTGTCTTTGGAATATCAGAAACACGAATCTTCAACTGATGATAACCAGAACGTAAATCAATCTTAGAGAACACACATGCACCTCTTAACTGATCAAACAAGTCATCAATCCTGGGCAAAGGATACTTATTCTTGATAGTTACCTCATTTAATGATCTATAATCAACACACATCCTCTGACCGCCATCTTTCTTATCAACAAAAATAACTGGTGCTCCCCAAGGTGATGAACTAGGTCTAATAAAACCTTTATCTTGTAATTCTTTAATTTGTTTCTTAAGTTCTTCTAATTCATCTACTCCCATCCTATATGGTCGTTTGGCTATAGGTGCAGTTCCAGGAAGTAATTCAATAAGAAATTCAATGTCTCGGTCAGGTGGCATACCTGGCAATTCATCAGGGAAGACATCCGGAAATTCCTCAATCACTGAATTCTCCTTAATAGTATCTTCAAGCTGATTCACCACAGCGGTTGGTTGCTTCTGCACTGCTACATCCACATTGATTTTATCTCCATTAGGTGCATTCACAACCACCACTTTCTGCTGACACTGAATCTCTACCTGATTTTGCTTCATCCAGTCCATACCCAATATCACATCAATACCAGATGTCCTTAACACTATAGGAGTTATCTTAAACTCTACCCCTCTTAATACCATACTAATTGGAAGACAACGATTACTGGTTTGCATGGTACCTCCAGGTGAATTTACTAAGAGAGATTCTTTCCTATTGCCTAATTAAGCTTCTCATAAATCTTGGGACGACCTAACTCCACCCTTAATTGGTCAATCTCCTTATAAGCTTGCTCCTTAAGTTCTTTTTCCTTCAGCAACTCATCCTTCAAATCCACCTCATGGAGAGTCAATTCACGAACTAATCCCACCGTAGCTTGTAAAGTCAAGGAGGATTCATCTGCAGGCGGCACGGTCCAAATACCCTTGTCATGTAAGAAACAAGGAAAATGCCGGAGTGCACCCTTTAACGTCTTGTCCGAGCGTAGACCATGGTAGTAAACAAATGCATTGAAAGCGACATCCTCCATGCTTATCTCCACAGTTGCCCGGCTCACTCTGGTAATGAACTTTGACTCCACCTTAGACTCCTTAGTGGTAGGATCCCTTTTCTTAACCCATAACTCCGTTTCCCAATAGGAATCCATCCATGGATGACTATACTCTGCACTACGATACTCCAACGTAGCTTCCCAGTCGTAGTAGTAGTTGTCCAAGGTTCTTGTCAACATGTCATGGAAGAAAGCATCAGCTTTAGGAACCATGATATGAAACTTCGTAGTCCATCCCATAACTACATTCTCCATTGGTGTATCACCAACTCTTGATTCAGCATCAGATAGCTCTTGCTCACCATCTTCATACGGCTCCTGAGGTTTGAAACGGGCAACGTACTGTGCAGCTGACAATCGGGGATGAGGAGGCATCTATAAAATTTAGACATAGATTAGATAGAATCAATGTATTTTCGCAATGGAATAAAGTAGAGGAAGCATAAAACTTTAGTAATTAACAAGGTGAAAAGAGGAAGCATGAATTAAATGGAGTATGGATGCTATTAACGACCATTCTAACTAGGCTTGCGTCCTACAGTCAACACGGCTCTGATACCAATCTGTCACACCCATTTTTAAGGACAAAAATAGGATGTATAAAAGACTCATGTGCGCCCCAGGAAACAGTCGCACACATAAGTTGATAAATTACAAAGTATCATCACAATGCTTATTACATAACGAATAAGTATTTAAGACATAGTCTTGAACGATAGGTAATAATAACTAATAGTAATTCTTCAGCGGAAACTCCACACAGGGACATGGTTGACTGGTTGACACCAAGACTAGTACTCATTCCGATAATCTTCCTCATTATCTTCATCTGTTATGGTGGAAATAGCAAGGGTGAGTCCATGTCGAACTCCACAAATATAACACAGGGTTCATGAGGCTCAAAAAGGCTAGACACTGTTTTAACTGCGTTTAGCTTTTTAATCATATATTAGCAATTGAGTAGCATCAAGATAAACCACTTCCCATTAAAGAACCAATGATCAATTGTAATAAGGATAATGAATAGCATTAACATGAGCATAATAATAATCAACAATAATTAAGCATGATATAACAGTTATGATCAACTATTCCATAAGAATCCCCAAGGCCGCTCGTATCCGTGAGCACGGCTAGTATACCAGTTTTTAACTCTGCGCAGAGGTGTACACTTTCACTGTAAGTCATGATTTCCAAATGAGTGGGGAGATCAAGCCCAAACACCCGAGAACCATATAAAGCCACTCAAAAGTTCGTCTAACAAGTTAGGGCCATTAGATTTCACTCGGCAGGCAGATGTAGAACCCCCCTTCCCTGTGGCACAACAACCGCAGCCTATACACACTAGGCCAGGGGCTCGCACTACACCCAACATGGCAAGCCATTCTTACGCCATTTAAGGTAACCTCTAACAAGCTAGAAAAGGTCTCTTGAACAACTAAAGCCAGAGCCATATAGCCCTCACAGCTGTACTGTATATCCCGGTTATCACTTACAGATAAGTCCTTATGGAGAGAAACCAGAGCATCAAAATAATACACATGCTCTAGCCCCCTTTTAACAATAATAAAATCATCTTAATAGTTGATTGCTTAATCCATTAATCAAATTACAAGATCATTGTTCTTAGTTTAAGCACTAGCAGTAGCTACCCATATGCATTCCCAAGGTTGACAAGGAATCAAGATAACAATCACTAAGTTATAATCTCTAAGGTTGTCAAGGTAAGCACATGCATATGTATGACAATTCAATGTATAGGTAACAAGGATAGTCCTGTGTTATACTTGCCTTGATCAAAGCTCTCCAAGTGATACTGCTGACTTGGCTCAAAGTAATACTCCGAATCGTCCAAATACTGCTCACCTTCTATATTCGATCATCAATCAACAACACACATGCATCCAATCAAACATACACGAAGCAAACAAAGAGATATAATTAGAACAGTACACCAACAGTAACAAACAGTAATAAAAGCTTATAAAACTCTTCTACACGTTTCTACGATCACACAGACGCAAAGATCACCAAATTCGGAGTTAAAACGTGAAAGTTATGAATTTTCTAAGATTTCCTATAGATAAATAAATACTTAATTATAACCTCGAAAAATAAATTATCAAAACTAACTGTACAACTACACTAACATGTAGAGCTCGCAAATACGAACCTAACGCAACTTGAACGGATCAAATCGGAGTTAAAACGAAGATTTTATGACCAAAACAATTCTGGTGGCAAAACTGTAAATACCTGAAAACGTATTTTTGACTTATCCGGGAGAAAATACGCTTTCAAAACACGAAAACAGATTTAGGATATTGCGCTAAGGACTGCGGGTTCTAATCTGAAAAAGTCTAGGGGCTCTTTATCAATTTTACCCGCGAAGGGGTATCTTCTAATCTCAGCCCTTCATCTCGAATCCAACGGTTCGTGTTCATCATCAAGTGCACAGTGACCATCCGATCATCCCCTCCATGTTCGGCCGGCGGCTCCTCCATGGCCGGCGACTCCTCCATGGCCGGAGAACTCCGTCTCCCCCTTTTCCGACCACTACTTGACCCGCCATCAACTCAAATCGAAAGAGGAGATGAACCCGATCTATCCTAGACGGTTTTGGTGAGCTATGACCAACCGAGGAGAGAGCGCGGCAAGGAGAGACGGTGGCGCCATTGCCGGTTTACCCGAGCTCACCAAATCCGCAATTCAAAGCGTCTCAACACCAAAGAAAAGCACGGGAAGAAAGAGGAGAAGATAGCGAACTCACCAAAGCTAAGAAAAGAGCTTGAACCCTCCCACGAGCTCCACCGACGAACCGGCCGCAAGAACCTAGGGTTCCGGCCTCCTACGCTCAATCTCACGTGATGAAACTCGAGTTTTAGATGGAAAACGGAACATAGGGGGTCACGGCTTCTTATTTGTAGCTTCAATTCACCGTAATCGGGTAGGAAATCCCGAAGAACCCGTTGCCGCTACGGCGGTGATCCTCCGGTTCGGAGTCCGGCTCGAGTACGAGAGGAGGAAGACGACTGACCACCGGGCCCCACCTGTCAGCGAAAGGAAGAAAAGAAAGGCGCGCGGCTGGGCGGCTCGGCTGCTGGGCTCGGCTGCTGGGCCGCTGCGGCGCTGGGCGGGCTGCTGCGGATGCTGGCTGGACCGCAACGACTCTGGACGGCCCACGCGGGCAGGCGCGGAAGAGCAGCCGTCCGACGGCCTTCGGGCCGAGAAGGTAAGAAGGTAAGTTGTTTTCTTTTTTTTTTCTTTTCTAATTTTCCAAACACATTTTCAAATCAAATTTTCCTAAACCAAATCAAATAAAACAAATATATCCACACCACAAAATAAAAGAAATGCAACAACATGAATGCATCACCAAATAGTTTTCAAAATTTTAATTCCCTTTCTCTAAATTATTTAAAATTTGTTACTTCTAAAATTTGGGTGTTACAAGCCAACATAGCTGTCGTATCTTTTTTTGAAGGGGGCGTAAATGGTAGGGATATTTTCTGACCATCCCACCAAAACTGAGAAGTGGTGAATAGTGATTCACGTATCTTTTTTGAATATCTAAATTCTTTTTCAAATACCGGATATGGATTCAGACATCTAAACATTTTCTTAATACCAGATATAAACATAAGAATGGTGTTGTATCCATCAGAGAATTCAGTCAAATATTAGATTTGAATTGTTCTATTGGATATCCATTATGCGCGCACTGCAAGCTGAAGATGAATTTCAGCTCGAAAAAGGTAAATGAAGTAGTTTTGGTTATATTTTTTAAAGTATATAGACAATATATGAAGTATGAATATAGTGTTTGGTTCAGCCTGTGATAGTGCAAATGGTAATGAAATCACGTTGCCCTGTGATCAGAGATGGGATCGATCAATCATTACGATCTCTGTTTGGTTTTGAAATGTAACGGTATGAGATGAATCGCTCGATCTGGTTGATGTTCCTGTTCAGCCGGCGGCCATACTTTTCAGCCAATTTTTTTTATTCAGAACAGTGCTTTTCTCTCACAACAAATCAGCCAACAATACTTTCAGCCATAACTTTTCAGACTAGCGAATGGGCTGTGTTTGCTTCTCGAGGGACCCAGGGCGAAGCTAGCATGGGTGTCTGGTGCCCCGACCCTGCGGCCGCTGCCACCGCCACCTGCGCTTGCACCACCGAGTGCCTCCGGCGGGATGATGGATACCAGTGGCAGAGGAAACTTTATATTAGTTTTTAGAGTATGTTAACTATCTTAAATATGAAAACTCAAAATTATAAACTTGTAGATCTCACTAAGAACTACAACTTTGATATAAAGTGCATCTTCATTTTGATACCATACAAAAATGATATTATTTTTCTAATGCGACAAGTGTTAGTACGTGATTATTAGGCTGTTGAAATTTTATATTATTTTTTCGTGCATTTTAACTATATCAAATATAAAAACTCAAAATTACAAAGTTGTAGATCTCATTGAAAGCTATAATTTTCATGTAAAAAGTATCTTCATTTCACACCTTACAAAAATAATATTATTTTTCTAATACGATAAGTACTTCTATGCGGTTATTATGCTCCTATAATTTTATATTACTTTCTTGAGCATCTTATCTTCATCAAAAGAAAAAATTCAAAACTACAAACTTGTAGATCCCATCGAGAGCTATAATTTTTATGTAAATTTCATCTTCATCCGACGACATATCAAAGAGTTACGATTTTTTGAAAAGATTTTATCTTTTCACGCCACTCTCGGTGGCGTGACAGAACAATACTGTCACGCCAACGGGAGTGACGTGACAACGTTTTTCACGTCGAAAACGTCGTCTAACGTGGTGGATGTTGCCGCACCAATACATGACACGACGTGTCGTGACCAAAAGTCAAATCAGCAAAAAAAATTAGAAGCGATTATTATTAAAATATTAAATAAAAAGATTAAAAAAATCCCCACCATTACCACGAGACAGGGAGAGCTGCTTGCACAGGAGAACGACGACGATCAGAGTGCTCGATTCTTCAAGGCAGTGGTATCGTGAAGCAATAAAACACCGACCAGCAGGCGGAATTATAGATATATACAGTCCGGTATCCAATTGTGCGGTACCTGATTACCAACGATACTAAACCAAACGTGTGTAACGGCATTGCTTACCCTCTGTAATCGAATAGCGTTCGAAATCCCCAACCAAACACTAAGTTCAAATCATCTTCACCAAAATATTATAATATCATTAAAGTAAACTGAGAAATACAAATATTCGGTAAATACAAACTTTCTTTTGCAAAAGCTTAAAATTCGAAAGTGCCTTGAGCGATTTGATTAAAATTGATACATGTGTTGTATTCATAATTTATATTTATATATTTCTGTATTCGAGATGACGGACAGAAAACATGTGAGAGATATTGTTGTGGCCTTTACTCAAAATCCGAACAAATATTCATGACCAACGTTTTCTGGATCCAGTTAGTTATATATTTGATACAAATTTTTTCGTATGTATTGGAAACATATTCACTTTAACATTCATATATCTAATTTCAAAGAAAAATACTAAAAATAAATATTGTGTAATAACTAATATTCACACCCACCAATCTACCACCACATGGAGCACGCGGTGGGCGTGCAACATGGCGTGTCTCATAGGTAAGGGACATGGTGCCTGACAGGTGAGAAATGATAAGCAACTGATGACTACCATTTGTATTCAATGGCGTCATGGATCAGGAGTGATGAGAAAGTGACGACTGCCATTTGTAGTCAATGGTGATGGGTCAGGACTGTTGAGCTAGTGAAAATGACTGCCATTTGCTTTCAGAAATAATGGTGCGCGTGTTTAGCGTGGAAATTAATGAACTGCATTATGGCACCGTATAGGCAGAGGAGAAATCAGCCGAGTCCATGTCTTTGTGATATAAACACCAGAAAGAAAATAAATCAACATTTATTTCTAGCTGGTAAAAGAGATTTTTAATTTACTACTCGCCTGCTCGCATAAATAAAAAATGAACTTTTGACTAGGCCAATTTTATTAGAGTTTTGTAGCGTTATTTTCAAGAATATAATGTTAGATAGAGTGCAATAAAACATAGACAAAACTTACCACTCTCAATGAATGGATCCATTTTATTGTTTGATAGGCAATTCCATGATGCATCTAGAGTCCACAACCAAGCAAAGAGCTCAATTCTTCTCTATTCTTTAAAAATGTTGCCATCACATCAAAAATACTTATGTGTCAACCTATTAAATACATATAAAACTCTCATAGGAAAACTTTATGGTGCTTAAAACTAATAATAACAATCCATTAATCTAGATCTAATGGTCTAAAGAGAAAGGAACCTATTAGGAGGAACTTAATAGGTGAACCGGTAATTTAAAATTTATGGGTTACTCTCTCCATCCCTAAATAATTGTCGTTCTCGTTTCCTGATAAATAACTTTGACTAATTTTATATAAAAATATTTAAATTAGAGAAATTTTATAATGGTTGGAAAAAGTATGGATCATCCATTAGGTGAGATCCGATGGTGAAAAAATAGAAGGTACTTACTGAAAGTACCTATCGGTACCAAATAGATGGTAATAGTACCAGCTTACGTGGGACTAGTACCAAAATATTAGGAGCAATATCTATTTTTCATTTTATATTTGATTTTCATTTAAGGGTACAAATGGAATAGCTGCTGGATGAGATACATGTACTTGTATTTAAAGATATTTTTTCTTTAATTTTCAAAGTGTAAAAGAGCGTATATGATGTCATCATGACGCCATCACGAGGCTCAGGATTGCATCGATGCATGGCTCGGTCCTAGCCCAGCTATCCGCTCGGTAGTTGCCTCCTCCTCTCCGCTGTCGCTAGCTAGCAGTCTCTCCTCCTATGTCGCTGCCATGGATGCGGCCGCCTCGGTGCCCATCGCCGACACGAGCTGCAGCCATGGCGGCCACGCTGTACAGGTATTCTTCTCCGTGCATTGTTGGCACGCAAGCTTCGTTTTCTTAGTTCGGTTGGAAGCTACGAGTGCAAGGCTCGCCGTCCTGAGCCTCGCTGCCGCGTAGTCCACTGAGGCACGCTCGCCGCCGATCGCGCCCTCCGCCAGTGAGGCAGCCTTCAGGGCGTTACATACTTTGAGGACACAACTTTAATTACTAATTTACCCTTTATAATATATTTTTAATTAATTACTTAGAAAATAAAAAAGGATGAAAGTACCTGAAGGTACGTGGTACTTTCCCAACCATTGTAAAAGATCTCTTTAAATTAATATCATTAGATAGACCGTTGAGTCTATTTTTATAATAAATTTATTTAGAAATTGAAATGTTGCACATATTTTTCTATAAATCTAGTTAAATTTACGGCATAGAAAAACAAAAAAAAATAACAGTTATTTAGAAAGGGAGGGAGTACAAAAACAATTCATGCACTGGCTACGCTTGCTTCTCTGGCACCGGAGCAGATGGAGCCAGGAGCAGATAGAGCCACAATAAACTGCACTAGAACATTAGGCGCCCTTCGGGCGCCCTGCCTTGACTATTTGACAAAAATTATAAGTACCAAAGTATTTAGCTAAATTTATAACAATAATTTTCTCGTCTTATAAAGAACAAAACTAAGAAAATACTTTTTATATGTAGACACTAAGATTCTTGGACAATCAAAAATAAATTAAAGCACAAATATCATCGGATATCTTTGAAGAATTTTACATCAGGCATAGCTTAAAAGGGTCATTGTACTCAAAGGTCAATATAGGGGTGAGATTTAAAGAAAAAACATGTCTACATATCTACATAGGAAGTATACATGCAACCAATGAACTTCGAAGGAGTCAGTCCTGAGCTTGCTCCAAAACAGAAGAAGACTCAAAATCTTATAAACCTCTCATCGCCGGCTGGGTCGAGAAGTCATTGACTGCAACGATAGTGGGACTGATGAAGCAAAGATCCACACATTTTCTGTGAACTAATATTTGTGTACCTGCAGAGAACGAACCAAATCAGTAGCAATCTTAATCTACTGTGAATGAAAGCAGATGCAGCAACCACACCAATCCTGGATAGGATCACAAATTCCCAACTCAAGAGCAAGACTGTTATAAAAAATCGAATCTTATAGCTAACCTTGAAAAGAGACATCTTACAAGCTGTCTGCAAATTAGCTTTTCTGCAAGCTACTCCAACAAGGCCCATGCATTTAGCAAACGATGCAAAAAAAAAAAGAGAGGAAAATATCAAAGAATTACCCAAGTGATGCCACTTTGTCGCAAAACATGAAAGCCCCGCTATCATCATGTTGATCCTTCTTCTGAAATATCTAGGGAAAAAATGGAAAACTGTTGGATTATTCGTTCACATGGCCACAACGAATAAAAATATAAAACAAAAACCTAGAACCTAATATCAGTGCAGCAGATAAAAATATGAGAACACAAACAATTTTTTAAATTAGAAGGGCATAAGTTCAAGCATAATCCACAACATAGTTCCAAAAATTAGTTTACCTATGTGTTTGCTCTGTGGTGGCAGAATAAAATTTAATATGTAGATTGAATTGTCATATATACGTCAAGCCTAGTCAGAATTAATCCCTTTCTTTTGGATAGGTCATAGGCCCTTGATAGAAATCAGAAGTGACCTGGTTAACAAAACAATAACATTATCTGAGAAGTGAATCTGAATCTTCATGATGAAAATAGTAATATGACATACTAATACGGCCCACATATAATGAAAATTAATCTCATAATCATGTAACTTAAACCTTAGCCCTCTTATTACCAAACTGAGTCCAAATTTGTATGTATAGCAGACTTCTTTAGAAACACAGCAGTAACCAAAAGATTATATCAGCAGTGGCATACACCCATTCTGAATTCCTGGACAGGAAGCTCAGAGCAGTGGGCAAAGACACCAATCTGTCCTTGCAGTGTCCTTCACTAATGAGAAATGACCTAAGAGAGCAGGAAATCAAAACAAAAGCTAATCAGTAGGTACATATAGGTACAAATCATAGATGCACACAAACTTACTATGTAGTGATCTTTGCATCCTCTCAGTCATGTGGAGTTCGATCATTCAGAGTAGGCATACTCTTGAATGGAGATGGATTGATGGAGGCAAAGATCACGCACCAGACAGGAGATGCCTTTGGTGGAGAGGTAGTGGAGCCGGACAATGGAGGTAGCCGGAGGTGTAGAGGAGCGGAAGTAGAAGTGGTCCAGTGCGGTGCAGTCAGGCTTACCGTTGTGCTACTCGCCAGCACAGGCGCGCCTCGCTCCCGACCTCACCGTTGCTCTCCTCCGCCATGGCACTGCTCCTCATCCTCAGGCATGGATCTGGTGGTGCTCGTCGTGGATCTAACAGCCGTCGCCGAGATCCACATGGAGGACCTCCCTCTACACGGCACACCAAACTTGAGGGAAGGAGAAGGGAAAGAAGCTAAGCCTAATAAGGTACAGAAGAAGCTTCCTGGTTGTACCCTTGGTTCACATCGCCGCCTTCGGTTTGCTGCTCCGAGCATGCGACCACCATCGCGCCAACCGCCGTGTCTCCATGGCCACACGCCGTCGCGGCGTCGCCTCCACAGATCTGGGCGCACTCCTCCATGTACGGGGCTTGCGCTCCTCCACGCTCTCTCTTTCCTTGCGCTCCAGCAACAGCTTCGAGATGGTAGGGACCTCGCGCTCTAGCGACGGCGGCGAGCACTGCGACGCGGCGGCAGCGGGGAAAGAGAAAGAGAAGAGAGATGAGACAGGCCATTGCGCAGTCCGTCAGGGACTTGGGGGTACGCCTCTGCGGGAGGGGTTCTTTGTAAACTTCCAAGGGTATTTCGGCAAAACGGTTATGCTATCAAATTTTGCCTTGTTCGCGTTAAAATAAAATTTACATGAGGATTCGGGTCATAAAATATCCAAACACGATTATAGACGACATGTTGGACTGAGGGATGATTACCTAAAAGATAAAGGGTCTTTTTGCAAAAGTTACGAAGAAGCGGGGGCGAGGGCAGACGAGCGAGACGAAGGCAGGGACACGTGTCGAGCCCAGGAAGGGCCATCAAGGCTCCAAACTCTCTCGTTGCGGTAAAGTAAAGTGGGTTTTAATCAACCCCGTTGAGGGCACCACATAGGCAGATGAGAAATAAAACTATGTCTATGTCTTTGTGATACAAACACCGGAAAGAAAATAAACCCACATCTATTCTAAGGGCGTCCCCAACGGCCATCGAAATCGCCGGCTGCGGAGGCTCGGTATGAGGTTCGGACTGACGTAGCGGGGGGTGGGCGGGGCGAGAAAAAAGTGAAACGCTAGCGATTCTTTCGGTGCTAGCGCGGAGCTGATCAAAGCAAACACGGGATAGGTGCGTGGTGCCCGTTTCGCTCTGCCATGGGCCCATGAGTGCAGGCCAGGTTCGGTCCTGTGGCACCTATCCAAATCGATGGCACCGCTGGGACGCCCTAAGCGTGGTCAACTCAATTGCTGATTTAGAGCCTGTTTAGTTGGCCACCCAACCCAAAAAAGTTTGCGCAGTATCCGTCACATCGAATCTTTGGACGCATGCATGGAGCATTAAATGTAGGTAAAAAAATAACTAATTGCACAATTTGTCTTTAAATGTCGAAACGAATCTTTTGAGCCTAGTTAGTCCATAATTGGATAAATTTTGTCAAATAACAACGGAAAGTGCTACAGGAACTTACCCAAAATTTTTCACCAACTAAACAGGCCCTTACTACTCCTGGCCTGCGCGCATAAAAAGAAGCGAACCTTTTACTAGCTAGGCCAAATTCAATAGGTAGTGTTTAGATCCCTTCAAACTTTCAAAAATTTTACAAGATTTCCCGTCACATCGAATCTTTAGACACATGCATGGAGCATTAAATGTAGGTAAAAAAATAACTAATTGCACAGTTTGTCTGTAAATGTCGAGACGAATCTTTTGAGCCTAGTTAGTCCATGATTGGATAAATTTTACCAAATAACAACGAAAAAGTGCTACAGGAACTTTACACCAACTTTTACACCATCTAAACACTACCAGAGTTTCGTATTGTTATTTTCAAGAATACAGTGTCAGATAGAGTGCAATAAAATATAGATGAAACAACCGCTATGAATGCATGACTCCATTCTATTGTTCCATAGACAATTCCATGACTCATCTAGAGTTTAGAACCAAGCAAAGAGGATTTTATCTACATGAAATTCAATTCTTCTCTATTCTTTAAAAATGTTACGATCACAATTAAATATTTATGTGCCAACCTATTAAATACATATAAAACTCTCATATAGACTGACCTTAATTATATAGAAACTTTATGTATATAGAAACTTTATGGTGCTTGAAAATAAAAAATAACAATCCGTTAATCCAGATCCACTGTCTAAATCGAAAGGAATCTATTAGGAGGAACTTAAGGCCCCTTTGGCATAGCTCTAAGTGCCCCAGCTTCACTCTCTGCTTCCGCAGAGCCCTGCCAAACATTTAAAATACAACTAGATTCTAGCGGGGAACTGACAAGAATCACTTCTTCATTTACACTACGAGCTGAGAGCTAAAAAAAAAATCTGCTCTCCACCGCTTCCTACTGCACCACATTCACTTGTCACCAGAATCACTTCAGAATTGGTTCTCCCTACTCCCTACCAGAATTACTCCTTTGGAGAACGAAGAGTAGCTCAAGAATCAAGAAGTGCAGCTCTACTAAAATGGCCCGTTAATATGTGAACCGGTAACTAAAAATTTATTGCCACAAACTAATTCCTGCACTAGCTCCGTTTGCTTCTCTGGCACCAGATGGAGCCACAATAAACAGGGGTCACGAGGAGGGGCGCTTTCTACTCACCCTGCACGAACCAAAGCCATTTTCACGTATGGAGGTAGATTGTAGAGCACGAAAAACTAGACGACAGCTCTAGATCTGAAAAAAATAACTCTAACATCAGATTTTTTTTTTGCCAAACACACTAGTTCCACAAACTCCAGATCCATCAAAACATGGATCTTACTCTTGGATCCTACAAAATCATGGAACTCCTCATAAGGTGCTCTAAAAACTACAGTTCCATGGAGTTTTCTTCCTTGTGTATCCCGTCTCCTCTGTTTCCTCATGTCTCTCTTCCGACAAATCCTAGCGCCACCGCCTCCTGTGCCTGCAAGGTCACCACCCATCTCCTGCCAGCCAAGTGGTCTCTGCGCAGACCAGCTTAACAAACAATTTTTTTTTCGCAGAGGCTATAATGGTGAAGCATAATTATTAGAAGTCTTTATTATGGTGATGTCTAGGTTGTCAGTTTATGACAGGCATCCATTTTTTTAGAATAGGTAGATTAAAACTGTTGCTGATCAAATAAGACTTTTTTTTGAGGGGGCTGATCAAATAAGACTTAACTATGTGAGCAACTAGCTTCTGTAATGTATATATTCCTAACTCTAGGTTGCTGTAAAATGTGCTGTCAATTGGGCCCAACTATCTGTCAGTGCCGCGGAACTGCGGCGGCGCCGTCTAGACGAGGAAGATAAACAGGGTAGGTTGCCCGCCGGATAGGCTGACGGCGAGTGCTTCTCTTTCGGGATTTGGTTTACAGAGTTCTAATCATAGTTGAGTTCCTCTCGTCTCCCTTCTCCATATATTTATCACTCCCTAGTGGGCTTTAGATTACAGGCATCACAAACCCATTCTGGGCTAGCTAGCTTGACGTTCTTGGGCTTGTGCCGCTTGCTCCTCTTGGGCTTGGAAGTGGAGGCCTCCTCTGGAGAGTGCGGAGTTGTGACACCCCCCTGCTTGAGTACCGGCATGTCTCCAGGCCGGAGCGAAGGGAAATTGCTGCTAGATAGCTTCAGCATCTTCCCAAGTGGCCAGGTCCGTGCCAAGGCCGGACCACTTGATCAGCAATTGCGGAACGGAACCATCACGTCGAGGATGAAGGTGACGCTGGAGGACGGCTTCAGGTACCTGGTGACCGTCGGAGATGTCGGGGACGGCGGCGGAGAGGGGGTACTTTGTGGACAGAGCCGGCTTCAGCAGGGAGACGTGGAAGACGGGGTGGACTGAAGAGGAAGCCGGCAGATCAAGCTTGTACGCGACGTCGCCGATCCTGGAGAGAATCTTGTTTGGCCCGAAGTAGCGGTAGGAAAGCTTCTGGTGTGCTCGGGGAGCCAAAGAAGCTTGGACGTATGGCTGCAGCTTCAAGTACACCATGTCGCCAACTTGGAAGGACCGTTCCGAACGACGCTTGTCGGCTTACAGCTTCATACGTTGTTGAGCTCGGAGAAGTTTTTGGCGAACAAGATCAAGCATCATGGAACGGTCAGCAAGCATTGTATCCACATCGGGTACAGAAGAAGCTGCAGGTGGGGTAAGGCCAAAATGGCGTGGGGGATGACCGTACAATACCTCGAATGGCGACCGATTCAGCGAAGAATGAAGGCTGGTATTGTACCAATACTCTGCTAAGCTGAGCCATTTCACCCATTGACGGGGACAAGCTTGAACAAAGCAACGAAGATACGTCTTGAGGCATTGATTGACCCGTTCGGTTTGCCCGTCCGACTGCGGGTGGTATGCCGAACTCATACAGAGAGTAGTCTGAGCTAGACGGAACAACTCCTTCCAAAACAGACTAGTGAAAATCCGATCTCGATTTGACACAATGTGAGTAGGAATACCATGAAGCCTATAGATATTGTCGAGGAACAGTTGAGCAACTTGATGAGCTGTAAATGGATGCAATAGCGGCACGAAGTGTGCGAACTTGCTGAAGCAATCAACAACAACCAGTATAAAATTTGCACTGCCGGAGCGAGGGAGGCCTTCTATGAAGTCCATTGAAATAACCTGCCATGACTCGGCTGGAACAGGCAGTGGGGATAGCAGCCCTGGATACTTGGCGCGATCTGGCTTGGCTTGTAGACAGACAGTGCAAGATGCCACGAAGGCCTTAACATCAGACTTCATTCCATGCCAGGCAAACAATTTTTTAATGCGGGCATATGTCAACATTGGCACGGCGCTGATCAGGCCGGCGTTCCTCAGGTTGGCGCTTGTCATCTTGCGGTGGTGGACCAGGAACAGGACGCGGAGGGGGTGGTGGCAGAGGGAATCCACTGCGTACTTTGGGTCGGCTTGGGCAACGTCGGAGCATCAAAGCGCTTGACGTCCTTGCGCCGATGCGGCTCCACCGCTTCTTCCTGCAAAAGGGCAAGCATGCAAGCAACATCCAAATCGGCAGGCCTCTGAACAAGAAGTACAGCACGAATATCATCGCGGAGACCATCCACAAACCGAGTGACATAGGACAGAGAGTTAGGATTAGGTGTATAAGCTGAGAGTTGTTCTACAAGATCAACGAATTTGTCGATATAATCTTGAACAGTGCCAGTCATTTTGATTTGGAAAAGCTGTCTGGAGGAGAAGCTCGTGCTGATCCCGGCAAAAGCGCTTGTGGATCATAGCACACAAGGTGGTCCAATCAGTTTGGGGAAGCTTGTGATTGATAGACTGGAGCCAACGCTTGGCGGTCGTGATGAAATTCATGGTGGCCACGCGCACCCATATGGATGGATGAACAGAGTACATGTCAAAATAATTATGAGCTTGGGTAATCCACAACTGAGGTGTGATGCCATCAAATTGTGGAAAATGCATCTTAGGCAATTGACCTTGAAGGTGGGGTGGGAGAGTGGTAGTAGAGTCGGGGGAAGTGGAGGTGGAGGAGGGAAATTGGAGGTGTTCTGGTGGGGATTTTGGGGTGAAGGATGATATGCGTTAACAGGAATAGAATGGGGAACAGTGGACGTACCATTGGCCAGGTTTGGAGCTATGGTCGTCACCGAACCATAGCCCCACTCCCGTGTAGTCGATTCAACGCGGTGCCCATCAGGCCAGTCGACCGTGATCCCACCAAAGTACATGGCGGCGGCCAACTCTCGGCGCACAGGCAGCGGATGTTGATGCTGCTGTGCCACTGCTACCTTGGGGAAGCGGCGGATTTCATAGCGGAGATCGTCGAGGTTGCCATCCACCTCCTGACGCCATGACTGCAGACCTCCGACCGCTCCTTCCAGCTCCTCCACCCGGTCATCCCGTTCGTCATGGATCTCAGCCAGGCGGATGAGCTCGAGGTCGACCATGTGCTGCTCCAGATCCGTCACGCGCGAGTCGAAGTGCGCTCCCCAGTTGTCGGCGACGATGGCGGCGGAGTACTGGGTCGAGGCAAAATTCTCCAAGGAAGTGATGCGGGCGTCGACAGCCTCTTCGCGCTCGTGGAGAGTGGCCGCCGCCTCCTCAAACCACTTCTCCGAGCGCTCCCGGCGCTCGACAAAACGCTTGTCGAAGTCCTCCATTCGCTTGAGCATTTCGTTGAACGTCTTCGCGACAACGGGATCCATCGCTCCTCTCGAGCGATGAAGCATGGTGAAGTGCTCGTGAGTGGTCGACGCGGACTCCAGAGCTCCACCAGCGGCCCCGGGCTCGTCAGCTCCAATACTCTGTCAACGCCACGGAATTGCGGCAGCGCCGGCTAGACGAGGAAGATAAACAGGGTAGGTTGCCCGCCGGACAGGCTGACGGCGAGTGCTTCCCTTTCGGGATTTGGTTTACAGAGTTATAATCATAGTTGAGTTCCTCTCGTCTCTCTTCTCCATATATCTATCACTTTCTAATGGGCTTTAGATTACAGGCATCACAAACCCATTCTGGGCCAGCTAGCTTGACGTTCTTGGGCCTGTGCCGCTTGCTCCTCTTGGGCTTGGAAGTGGAGGCCTCCTCTGGAGAGTGCGGAGTTGTGACACTATCAAAATAGTGGGCTACAACTATTGTATTATTTTGATGTTGCATGCGCTTGGTGTAACAACCCAAAAAAAATCCACACACCAAAAAACACTACTACAAAATTTTTCTCAAAACTCCCATGTGATGTTGAGTGTCATGTATGGTAACCCAACCTAAGAGATGCATTAGGTCTAACCCAACCCTAGGCAACACATAAGCATGGCAGGTCATTTGTGGACTAAGATTATTTAAAAATTCTAACAAATAAAGTGAAGCATACATAATTAACTCAAGTCGTGATTTGGTTTTTCTTTTGCTTGATGTTATGCCTAACAATAACATTAAAGTAATAAACCATAAAGTAACTATTGAACAAAGCAAAAGAATAAATGATTAAGAAGAAAACTAACCTTATTATTATTAAGTGTTATTAATATATATACAAATTTTCTAAACTCCAATAAATAAGTTACATTGGTTTGGAATTCAAATTTCAAATCAAATTTGAATTCAAACAAATAGAAAGAGAAATGAAAAACATAAAAAGGAAAAGGAGGAGGAGGCCTCCCAGCCAGCTGCTCGGCCCAGCAATCCAGCCCAAGCCGCCGCTCGCGCGCTCAGCTCCAGCACGCACACACGCGGCCCAGCTGCCGGCCCAGGTGACCACTACCCGCCCGCGCGCCCGGCTTCGCCAGCTGCCGCTGCCGCTTGGCCCCACGCGTCAGCCGCACGACGCCCACGCCCGCGTGTTTCCCCGTTCCGCTTGCAGCCGCTGCCACGCGGGCCCGCAAGTCAGCCACCCCGTCCACAGTGTCGTCTCCCTCACGCCTCGACCGCCTGCGCGACCGACGCCCGACAGCGGTGGCAGAGGCGGGCCAGGGGGTCACACCCGGGACATGGCCTTGTCCCCTTGGCGCCTCACCCACGCAACCCTTGCGCCACCGCACGTGAGCCTACGCCACCGCACGTGAGCCGTCGGATGCATCGCACGAATCACCACCGCCCCGATCGCCGTCCACCATTGGAGCCCTTAGAGCTCGATTATAAAAGCCCGACCTCGGATGCCCTTGCGCTCGTCCCACCACCCACCGCCACGGGTGGCCAACCACTTCGCACCAAAGAATAGAGGGCTGAGAAGGAAATCGTGAGAGGAGGATCGGAGCCCCCGCACGCTGCCGAAGTCGCCGGAGCCGAGGGCGACGCCATCGCCGTCATCACGATCGCAGATCGGCACTGCACGGCACTGCTTCCGGAGCTACACGGCCACACCTCTTCACTGCACCGCTATCCTCTCGCCTTCAACACCAACGGTGAGCCCCCGGTTCTTCCTCTGCTCGCCGCCGGACCTTCTACTCCGGCCATGGCGCTCCACACCGTGAGCGCGTAGGCCAAGGCCGTCTCCGGCCTCTGGATACACCTGCACCCACGCACATAACCGCGAACACGCCGTGATCACCCCACCGATGCCTAGTGGTGCCCCCGCACGCCTGCGTCGTTCACCACCGGACCGCCGCTTTGGCCGAAACTAGCCGCCACCGTAGCCAAGACCACAAGAGGCTCTAGAAGTTCCCTCGACTTGCTCAACGAGCTCGCTGGAGCACCGTGATGCTCATACGTACCACATGACCGGCTTATATCGCCACTTACCATGCCATTCCCGTACATCGTCGAGCTCGAGCCGCCGCTCGCCGTGGCCAGCATCTTGGGAAGCCCTAGCCGCCACTTCGACCCCACCAACGTAGTCGCCATGACCCGGGGAAGCTTTTCCCCTGCCCAATTGGACACCAGCACCGCCACGGGGTTCACCAGCAAGCTCGCCGCTGGCAAAAGCACAGCCGCGGGAGAAGCAGGGGAAAGACTCCCCTCGCCGACAAACCGCGCGTGCAACCGGTGCACATGGACCACAGAGAGAAGGAAGGAAGGGTGGACCTGGTCCACCGTAGACCTATCAGCGGTCCATGGACCGTGAACTTGGGTCCACCGTGAGCCGAGCCCACGCCCACAGCGTAAACCCGAAGCCCGATAAGAGCCCATGGCCGTGACGTGGCTGCGCCACAGCACGCCACGTGTTTGGCCCGGCCCAGCCCAGACCGGCCCAACCCGAGCCCAACCGGCCCATTTTGGACCCGACCCGAATTGACCGTTGACCGGTCAAATGTTGACCGTTGACCTGGCCCCACATGTTAGTGACACCGAGCCGTGGGACCCACCTGACAGTGGGTGACGTCATCCTGACGTCATGCGGGACCCACCTGTCAGTGATAATACAACCAGGGGTGATGTCATGCTGACGTCACGATGACATCAGCTGCTGACGTCAGCAGCCTTGACCCCACACGTCAGTGACCCTACCTGTTGACCGCTGACCGTTGACCGTTGACTTGACGTTGACCAACGTTGACTTTGACTGGACCCACATGTCAGTGACCCAAGAGTCCTTGGACCCACTTGTCGGAGCTGACGACGTTGATGACGTCATGCTGACGTCATGCTAACGTCAGCTGGGCCCCACCTGTCAGTTCGGAACCGTTATAATAACGTCATGCTGACATCATGCTGAAGGTGCCACATCCCACCCAAATCTCGTAGCACCTATTACGCATGGCTAATATAGAACTGCTATCGCTTTACTCTACTTTATAGTAGGATTTGCATGGTAGAATGCTTGCTTGAAAACCTTTACCTTGACGCAACCTTACCCCTGCATACCCTGCTATAGGCTAGACACACGCTTATTGCTCTAATTCCTTATTTATACTTCTACTATGCTTATACTATGTGCGTGGTGGAAACTGGTGTTATCTGGATTTTGGGGAGAGTGCTGCGTGTGTGACTTGGGTGTGTGGAGGGTGAGGGTTGAGTCGACCAAGTTGGAGTATACGACGAGCCTGGGGCAAGTCTTACCATGGGATGCTACCTGGGCACCCCTGGAAATGTATACCTGTGGTGGGTAAAAGATATATGAGGTGGACCCGGTTGTGAACCTGTGATGGGTGGAGCCCGGGTTGGAGGTGCTGTGGTGGCACGGTAAAGGAAACCCTGATGGAGACATTCTGGCTTGGTCATCCCTAAGGACTTACTAGTACTCAGATTCACCGGGAAGCCTTACGTACCACTCGCCCTATATGGTGCGGGACGGCTGGACTACTTGGTAGGATTTTGCCACTACTGCTAGGTTGATAGCGGACAGTGTAAGGAGGTACGGGGCACAAAGGATTTTCCCCCACACCCTACCGAGACTTCATGGAGACCTTGTGGACCCGGCTCATGACTCACAGTTTCAGCCACCCCAGACTCGACTTGGGGTGAACCAGGGCTGAATGGTAGAGTGGCATTATCCTAGGCTAGCAAGCAGCCGGAATCAGCCCAGTTGATGACGGTCAGCAAGGAAGGCAGATCTTGTGGTTATGTAAAACCTCTGCAGAGTGTATGGTTGATCGATCGATACATGCGCCGACTCATCGGCTATGGACCTTTCCTGGGTTTCGCTTAAACTAGATAGAGAGATGAGTCCTTCTCTTCTTCCCCCGTGAGAGAGTGTCGGTCATAGCCAGGGGCTACCGGCCTTGAGACAGTGCCGAGAGGGAGTTGGCCTGTCGATTGAGCGATGGTATGGTAATAGTGTGGAGATGGTGGTATATTGATCCCAGGATCGTAACCTGGCTCGGAAAAAGGAATGGAGTGGAACGAGTGTGGGAATGGTGTTAAAACTTGATCATTTATATTATACACTTGATATGCTACTGCATAGGAAACCCCAGCCCTATAGGTTTTCTTTTGAATATAACCATGTTGCATCCAAATCCACAAAGCAATGCTCATAGGGATGGGAGTGGCCAGTACAAATCGTACTGATAAATTTTTGGCACAGGTTCTGCTGAGGAGTATAGTTCCGAGGAGTTTGATGGTTGAGGGGTTCGTGCCTACGCTCAAGTTTGGCGATCTTATCTTCAAGCTGTTCTGCTTGTCTGCTACTTTTGTTACCGCCAATGCGGCGATGTAATAAATTATGTAATTCCGCACTAAATGTACTCTGATATTATCGTTGTATGGATATGGTATTCGACTGGAATTTGGGTAATAAGATCCATCGCGGTCTTAATACACTTCGACTCTGTGGATTTCCCTTCGTGGAAATTGAGGTCGTTTCACTTGGACCATTTGTATTTGGGCCTAAAGTTTATTTCGGTAGTAATTATAGTACATAACAAGCATCAATATGTTCTGCTAAAACCGAAATGAGATAGCCTCGTACGAAAACCGGCTGTAAAGGCCCTATTGGATGTAGAAAATGGTTGGGTCGTAAATAAGCTAGGCCTAGATGAAGATTGATCATGTTTCTCAAAAAAAATGAAGCCTTTAATGCTTTAAGCCCATATAATGTATGAGCAATGAGCAAGAATATAATTGGATCAAAAGTGGTGTAAATTAACCAGCCTTCCTGGTCCACGCACTACTTTCCTGCCGCCCACACACGTCTCCGTGCCGTGGCTGCCTATGGTCTTTAAATTGATTTGTAAAAAGGTAGCTCTGGTTCGAGACGATGCCTCTAAATATTTTCCTGTCAGTATTAAAAATTCAAATTTCAAAAACCAAATACACATATAAATTTTATATATGTCTTCACGTGCACGAATTTCACATGCATGTATATGTACTGACATGCACAAATTTCAAAGGTCTATAACATTATACATATATATACACATACACATTATTAAATATTCACTTTCCAGATACAATTACAATAAACACAATTGAAATAAATTATTTGAACAAATTGTTCAAGCTAACCTAATCCCTGTTTAATAAGTACTAGACCATTGTTCCTCCACTTAATCATCTTTTGCAAAACACATTATGGATGTTGAGCAAAAAAAAATCTAATTCTAGACCTAGATCTAGATCTAGATGTAACCATATTTAAAAACTAACTAATAAACCTTAATATTTAAGACATGGCAACTAAATAAGGCCAGAATCTTGTTCCCCTACTAATTTTAACCTATTACCATCGGATATTTGGTCTCATTTCTTTCATAAATGCCTCAACCATCATGCAAAGAGAGGGATAGAGAGAGAGAGAGAAATAAAACCCTAACTCAGCTCTAATCTACCACTATAACTTCAACAAGAAGTTTGGAATAGTATTTTCTTACCTTATCGAACTTCATTCACTAAAGGAATCAAAGTCAAAATCTGCCCCTTGCAATTTTTGTGAGGTAGCCCAAGCTCTCCCTTCCTTCCTTCTTGGTTTGCAGTGAATGGTCCGAGGAGGAAGAAGGGATGCTGCTATATCTGCTTGGAGAACTAATAGAGGTGGCACAATATAGGTTCGTCTCTACACATGCATTTTCAGATAGGCCAAAGATAATACTAGCTATCTCTGAAAATCTCACCATTTTGAAGATACATTTGTAGAGACGGCTAGGCTTGAGGGCCGCCACTATAGAGGTGACTCCTGATTGAGCCACCTCTACCCTAATATGCCACTTCTCTACAAATCAATTATGACTTTGTTAAGGCCTCTAGTTGATTTTATGGCTTGTTTATTGTTGGGGGATAAAATACCATCCGGTTAGTAACCTTTTCATTCCAGTAGAAATTTCTGAGCTCCGAGACTTGCGGTTAGATGTGGATTTAGAGTTGCTTCAAATACTATTTAAGAGCACTTCAGTTAATCTGTATTATTTACATTGCAAATGATTTGCGCTGTGCTGCTGCTACGTGGCAAGTGCCCGTTGGCTATGCCGCCACTGCACGGTTTTTTTTTTGCGAAACCACTGCACGGTTTTGACATCCATAGTACTGGGGAGTAGGTTTGTGTCCATATACATAGTACGCGCTACGCAGTGCTGACATAAGTAGCACAGTGTTGATGACAGTAGTGCCACTCTTCACAAAAAGTCATTTTCGTCTCTCCTGACAAAACGAAGTACGAGCCTGAAAAACCACATTTTGTGGCTTCTTATATTGTAGCAAGGAGCCAGAGCATAAAGGAAATCTGCCAAACGAGGTCTTATTCTATAGCCACTTTGAGTTACAATAACTAGTATACTAATTTTGATCGAGTTCATCATAATAGTATATTTCATACTAACATTTGAGAAAAATGTGTGGGCTTAGCTCTTTACGATGAGCTGTTTATCATTCTCTATTTTAAATAAAATGTTATATGAGCTAGCTGTTTTAATACAGTTGGAGATCAATCGAGTATTTTATTGCCAGTGCAGCGGTTGGTAAAATGAACTTCCTATCAGGACCAAGGCTAGGAGACTCCAGAAAAACACGATGACCGAACCTTTTCCGACATCAGGCGAGAACGGCGTGATGAGTGGCTGATGGGCCAGAACTTGTAATTGTTGCAAAGTAGCTTTAGTCTTTGGGCCATGATAGTTGGGCCAGGCTAGTCGGTTGGGTCGGTGGTGTGGCAGGTATATAAGCCATTTATAACAGAACTGCGAAGGCAAGGAATAATAGAATTCTGATCCCCAACTCTGAACTTGCTTTTCTTCTGAAACTTCTTCGTGCTATTCTTCTAATCATGCCCTGATTCTTGCTGATTCTTCCCAAAATTCCGTTCCAGTCCAGTTATCCGTTGTATTCTGATCCGGAATACAACAATTGGTATCCAGAGCCGTCAAATCGAGCAGAAATTTTTTCCCCAATCAATTTCTCGTCTTGGCGCCGGGCCGCAAGCCGACGAAGATACAGTCGCAGATGGCGGTGTCACTGGAAGAACTCTCCACCAAATTCAATGACATGGCAAAGCAGATGAACTCCTTCAGCGGGATGGCGAAGCAGTTTGAGGGGATCCGCGAGATGATGAAGCAGACGCTGGACTCGATGAATAACATGGGCTCACGTCAGACATCGACAGAGGTGGATGATCTCCGAATTGCGCACCTCCGCCGACGCAACGACGGCTTCCCTCCGCAACACTTCTTCCCGCATCGACTCGCTGGTGACGCGCATCAATTCCTTGGAGGCGCCGACGAACCCCGGGGTCACCCCTAGCCCGGGCGTATTGGGGAGGTCCACCACCAGCAGCAACCGCGCCACCTCAGCCACGGATGCCCGATCTGCACCTTGCTCCGGGGATGTCATCATGCTCACCTGTGATGGACGCGGAGCGGCCCAAGGGGCACAGCGAGCACTATGACGGGATTCATGAATCCCGACCGCAGTCCTTCACGGAGGGTATGTCTTTCGAGACCCTGTCCGCACATTCGTTTCCATCGGATTCTGTTCCGCGTTCGCCTCCCTTTACCAAAATTGAGTTTCCGAAATTTGATGTCTCAAACCCCCGCTTATGGCAAGATCATTGTATGATGTTTTTCGAGGTATACGTGGTGCACCCTTCATTGAAGACACGCTTCGCAGCGTTGAATTTTGTTGGTATTGCGAAGACATGGTTGCACACGGTGGAGAGGCGCGAGCGTGTTGCAGATTGGCCGACGCTGTGCAAGTTGGTGATGGGTCGATTCGATAAGGACCAGTATCCTCTGATTCTAAAGCAGTTCGAAGCCACCATTCAGTCAGCTTCGGTACAGGAGTATATTACAGAGTTTGAACAGGCCACTCATAACCTTCTGCTCTATAATCCCAATTATGATGAGACTTACTTTGTCACAAGATTTCTCGTTGGGCTAAAAGAGGACATTAGGTCTGGCATCGTGCTGCACAGGCCGCCTGATGTGGACACGGCAAGTGCCTTGGCACTTTTACAGGAAGCTGAGCTGGGACGCTCTAAAGCAAAACCTCAACTGAAAGATAGTTTCAGAGCTGGCTTCAAGTCAATGAATGATAAGGTGAAGTTACCTGAGGTGGAGAAGCCCAAGCAGCAACATCTGTTGACTGAACCTGAAGATAAACTGGCAGCACTCAAGAATTTCAGGAGAAAAATGGGTTATGCTTTAAGTGTGGTAACAAATGGAGCAAAGATCACAAGTGCCCCCCCCCCTCAGATTGCTCTTCATGTCATTGAGGAATTATTAGATGCCTTAGAAGATACATGTATTAATAATGTGGAGGTTGACTCCGAAGCTTTGGAAGAAACAGTTATGGTTGTGGGGCATGATTCTCTTCTAGATCAGTCAAAGAGAAGAACAATGAAGCTATGTGGTAACATTGGGAAGAATGAGGTGCTAATTCTTGTGGACTCAGGCAGTGTGGCATCCTTTGTTAGCACTTAGTTGGCTGATCAGTTGCAGTTACATAGCGTGCCTTGCCAACAAAAAAAATTTATAGCTGCTGATGGTAGTCCAATGAGCTGTACCAGACAAGTTCAGAACATGCAATGGAATGTGCAGGGCCATACATTTACTTCCACAGTGGGCATTCTATCACTGAAGTGCTTTGACATGATAATTGGAGAGGATTGGCTAGAAGAATGCAGTCCCATGTGGGTGCACTGGTCCAACAAAATAATGAAGTTCACTTATCAGGGCAAGAGAATTGAGCTTCATGGGGTCAAGCAGCAAGTGACTCAGTGTAGTGCCATATCATCTAGTGGCCTGCAGGGGTTGTTCAACAGAGAAGTTGTACAACATTGTGTTCAGTTCAAGTGGTCAAGTGAGCAATCACAATTTGCAGCAGGAGATACTGAAATTCACTCCCTGAGTTTGAATAATACTACAGAGTTGCCTGAACAGATTCAGTCTCTACTCAATACTTATGATGATCTTTTTCAAGAGCCTACATCATTGCCTCCCCAAAGATCATTTGATCACCATATTCAATTGCTGCCAGGAGCCCCACTTGTCAATATTAGGCCCTATAAGTATTCACCTGCTCAAAAAGATGAAATAGAAAGGCAAATTGCAGAAATGCTGAAAAATGACATTATCAAACCTAGCCAAAGCCTATATGCTTCACCTGTGTTACTTGCGAAAAAGAAGGATGGGACGTGGATGTTTTGTGTGGATTACAGGGATTTGAATGCTCAAATAGTAAAGAATAAACACCCCATGCCCATAGTTGATGAACTAATTGATGAACAAGCTGGAGCAAAGTAGTTCACTAAATTGGACTTTAGAGCTGGATACCATCAGATATGTATTGATCCAGCTAACACTCACAAAACTGCCTTTAAGACACATCATGGCCTGTATGAATTCTTGATAATGGCATTTGGATTGACCAATGCTCCTGCTACTTTTCAAAGTATCATGAATTTGATCTTTGCAGCTCTCTTGAGGAAAGGTGTGATTGGTTTCATGGATGACATTCTTATATACTCATCCACTCTTGACCAGCATGTTAGTCTGCTACAGCAAGTGTTTGAAATTCTAAGGAAGCACAAATTCTTTATTAAGTTGTCCAAGTGCTCCTTTGCTCAGCAGGAGATTGAGTATCTAGGTCATTCCATATCCAGTCAAGGTGTAGCAACTGAAAAATCCAAAATAGCAGCAGTTGAGCAATGGCTAGTACCTAAAAATGTAAAAGACCTCAGAGGGTTTTTGGGCTTAACAGGTTATTATGGGAGATTCATTAAAAATTATGGATTGATTAGTAGACAACTTACTGAGTTGCTCAAAAAGGGAGTACCCTTTGTTTGGACTGATCAAACCCGGGCAGCTTTCAACTAGCTAAAATAGGCACTGATACATGCACCTGTTTTGGGTATCCCAGATTTTACAAAACCATTCATCCTTGAAACTGATGCTAGTGAAGTTGGCTTTGGAGCAGTTTTACTGCAGAACTCACACCCCATAGCTTACCTTAGCAAAGTTGTCTGTGCAAAGAATCAAGCTCTCTCAACTTATGAGAAGGAATGCATGGCCATCCTTTTAGCAGTGGAAAAATGGCGCTCATATTTGCAACATGCTGAATTCTTGATTAGAACAGATCACAAGAGCTTGCTTCATCTCACTGAGCAGCGTGTGACTTCTCGTATTCAACAAAAGGCTCTGCTTAAATTGTTGGATTTACAGTTCAAAATCTGCTATAAACAGGGAGCTCTGAATCTTGCTGCTAATGCCCTTTCTAGGTGCCATTCAGAGGTAGTTGTGTTGCCCATATAATTTTGTAATGCTGAGTGGCTAGACAGGGTTAAGTTGGGATATGTTGATGATTCGCAAGCTATGCAACTATTGTCTAATCCAACTGGAGGCTACTCAGTGCAGGATGGTGTCATCAGACATCAGGGAAGAGTATGGATGGGAACTAATCATTTAGCTCAGCAGCATGTTCTCCAAGCAGTTCATAACTCTGGAATAGGAGGTCATTCTAGGTTTCAAGCAACTTACTATCGTATCAGGCAATTGTTTTCCTGGCCAGGCATGAAGGCTGCAGTAGCTAAATTTGTCCAAGAGTGTCAAGTATGCCAACAAGCCAAAGTTGAGCACGTCAAGCAACCAGGATTACTACAACCTCTGTCTATTCCTACTCAAGCATGGCAGGTTGTGTGTATGGACTTTTATAGAAGGATTGCCCAAGTCCTAGAAATTTGATACAATTATGGTGATCATTGACAAATATACAAAGTATGCTCACTTTGTACCCTTAGTTCATCCCTTCTCGGCATTGACTGTTGCTCAAGCCTATCTTGATTCAGTGTATAAACTGCATGGTTTACCACAAGGCATTGTGTCAGATCGAGACAAAATCATTACTAGTGCCATTTGGAAGGAACTGTTTCGCCTGTCAGACACTCAGCTGATGATGAGCTCGTCCTATCATCCTCAGACTGATGGACAGTCAAAAAGGCTTAATCAATGCCTCGAGGTTTTCCTAAGATGTGCAGTAAATGCTTGTCCCCGTCAGTGGAAAAAATGGCTATCGGTGGCCGAGCTATGGTACAACACAAATTACCATTCGGCCCTAGGATGATCTCCCTTTGAAGTTCTGTATGGCCATCCTCCAAGATAGTTTGGCCTATCAAATGAGCTGCAGCTTCACTCTCCTAATTTGGAGCAATGGTTAGTGGAGCGTAACCTGCTATCTGATGTTATTCAGCATCATCTTCACAGGGCTCAGCAACGTATGAAAACATATGCGGACAAAGGGCGTATTGAGAGGGAGTTTCAAGTAGGAGATCAAGTATACTTGAAGTTGCAACCCTATATTCAGACATCAGTTGCACCTCGGTCCAATCATAAACTCAGTTTCAGGTATTATGGCCCTTTTGCAGTGCTGGAACGAGTGGGTATGGTTGCATATCGGCTTCAGCTACCTCCTGATTGCCGAATTCATCCAGTTGTGCACGTTTCACAGTTGAAGCGACATGTGCCTCCCTCGGTACGCATTGAGGACAATATATCTCAGGTGCCTGATGATCCCACCTTGACTGTCATGCCAATTCAGTTCTTGGGGTCTCGTTTGAGCAGAAAAGGAGCATCAACTGTTTCTCAGATTTTAGTTCAGTGGGATGCTTTGCCAGAATCTTTGGCAACATGGGAGGAAGCTGAGGACCTCCACCGTCGGTTTCCTAAGTGCCCAGCTTGGGGGCAAGCTGGATTCCGAGGAGGAGGGAATGTCAGGACCAAGGCTAGGAGACTCAAGAAGAAGACGATGACTGAACCTTTTCCGACATCAGGCGAGAACGGCGTGATGAGTGGCTGATGGGCCAAAACTTGTAATTGTTAGAAAATAGCTTTAGTCTTTGGGCCATGATAGTTGGGCCAGGCTAGTCGGTTGGGTCGGTGGTGTGGTAGGTATATAAGCCACTTGTAACAGAACTGCGAAGGCAAGGAATAACAGAATTCTGATCCCCAACTCTGAACTTGCCTTTCTTCTGAAACTTCCTCGTGTTATTCTTCTAATCCTGCCCTGATTCTTGCTGATTCTTCCCAAAAATCCGTTCTAGTCCAGTTATCCGTTGTATTCTGATCCGGAATACAACACTTCCCTCTTTCGATGCGTAGGCTCTTCTTTCGTTTAGCTATGTGGGACAGATACCGCTGCTCGGAGTTGGTCTATGTGTCAAGTTCCTTCTTTCTCTAAGTTTGAACAGTGTTTTGTATTTACGTTTACATGAGTGGAAATGGGCTCGGTGTAAAAGCATCATACAAATTGTATTTTTTCACAAATAATTACCATTTTAGTATCAATCAGATATAAAGCTTCTATCTGAACATAATTATTTTATCACAAGACAACTTTACAGGAAAAAAAGAGCACACACGGTGTCTAGGAGAGACGACCACGAAACCCAAACTCATCTGCCGTGAAAAACTAAAACTTTAACATATAACACATGCACGTACGTACGCCCATAGCTACTAGCTAGACCCTGAGGTACATGTCGATCTTGAGTACTGCGTTGTTGCTGCTGGCGTTGAAGGCATGCGTCCTGAGCAGGCCGTAGCCGACGGCGCCGCGGAGGCCGCCCGTGGCCCCAACCACGGGCAGCTCCCTGACGTCGTCGAGGATGGCGTCCCTGGCCAGCACGGCGACGGCGCTCCCGTTGTGCTCCCCCGCCGTGAACACCATGTTGGCGGAGAGCAGCAGCGACGCCCCGTCGCCCGAGCGGGACGCGAAGAGGTAGAACCCCTGCGCGCGCCCGACCACGCGTGATGACGCCACGTCGGGACCCTCCGTCAGCGGATCGTCGATCACGTACAGGTCGCCGAACCGGTTGATGGGGTCGCCCGGCAGCGGCGTCGCGCCCCTCACCACGCGCTCCGCCGTCGCTGCGCTCCCCGCGGTCGCCGTCACCGTGTCGTGCATGTAGAACTGGAGGTGGTGAGTAGTTTTGGCGGCGCCGCCGTTGGTGATGGCGGTGGCGGCGAGCACCGCGAGCAGGATCTGGATGGTGCGGTTGCCGTTGGCCATGGCCGCACGGGAGACAGAGGTCGTGTACGTACGTGCTAGAGAGAAGGAAGAGATGAAAGGAAGCGTGCAATGAGGTGAGATCAAGATCATGATGCCTGTAGTGATGTTAGCTAGTTTGGTGATGGGGCCGTAGCTAGTGTGTCCTACACTACTACGGTTCCGGTGGATCCGTGGATGACAGCGAATGGATCAGTGGATGTGCATCGTGACTACTGACTACCTTTGGCTAGTGCGTGTACTCGCAGTCCCTGTAGCAAAAGCAAGGGCACGAACGGGCTTGAGAGAGGCTTGGCACCTGCAAGCTTATGTGGTTCACAGACGGTGCACGTACGGGTCACTATGGCAGCTGGTCCAGCTCGGAGGTTGGTAAGTTCATGGCCGATCTGAATCTAACCAACCACTAAGATTGTGACTGGTGTGGTTCACTGGTTCATGAAAAGCATCATCAAACCCAACCTTTTTGTCCTGCTCTTCTTTTCTCCTGTTTGCAAATTGTGTAAGCGGAGTGGGCCACGTGATGAAGCCGAGGGTTTGGGCTTTGTTCAAGGCTTGTGTAGTGCAACCTGGGCTTTGTTATGGCCTGCCGCCTGGGCGAGTGCGATTAGCCGATTACACGTCACGCGCACTGTATACAATCAATTTGTAGGAAGGAATAAACATATTCTAGGCCAACCGAAGAAGGCCCAGTGAGTTTAGCTAACCTGTACGAGAGTAATTAAGAAACTCCAGGCCTGCACGTCCAACTTTAGGCCCCAGGAAGAGAAGTTCAGCCCGGTCGCTCTGTACAGACGTGACTGAGAAAAATGTTAGGAGCAGTGACAAGCAATGTTATGGACAAGAAAATTCAATCTTTGATTAAAAATAAAAATCGTTATGGCACTAATGGAAATGTAAAAAAAACTATTAGGGTCGTTTGGATCGTTTCATTTTGGAGAAATTGAAATGTACTAAATAAACTAGACTATTTGGCTTGGAATTTGACATTGCACCACTTTTCAAAATTCACATATAAGCCTATTTCAAATTCATAGAGTGAGAAATAGAAATTGATTCTATAGATCACTATACTATATTTCTACATTAGAACTTATAATACGCTCTTCACCTCGCTCCCCTATGGCCGAAATACAACACATAAATATATCACTCATATAGCCAACAATAATATACAAATATAGTCCATATATGACCATATTAGTTTAAATAATATCTGTCTAAATTATGATTATTAAAATGAATTCAATTCAAAGGATCTAAATGGGGCCTTGTTAAAAAGCATGAACGTGCTGTTGAAGTACAAGTGTTGGTTATCCCCTTGAGAAGATGTCTTGTTTGGTCTCGCTAAGGACTTACACGTTCTCGGATCTGGTTCATAGGAACCATTACACACCACTCATTTCCATTATGGTGGAAGACGGATGTGAACTAACCTGGGCGATGTCACTACTGCTAGGTTGTAGTTGATAGTGTAGGGAGGTGTGGGCGTATAGTCCCAATCCTCCTAAGACACGTAGTGACCTTAGCGGCCCAGCACTGCGTTTCACAGTCTCAGCATGCTGGTGGACTTCGGGGTGACTCAGGGCTGAGCGGTAGGGTGATATCGTTCCATCTTAAAGAGCAGCCTGGTATCAGCCTAGACGATGTACAACGTCGATGATGATAATCTCGTGTGTCCTGGTGATCGATCGATACACAGTCATTCTTGTACGGCTATGGACATTTCCTATGGTGTCGCTTCACTTGACTAGTGAGAGGTGTTCTTCTTCTTCTTCCCCTGGGATTGTTTGGATCCTGCGTGAGCCGATGACGCAAGGTATGAGAGGGAGTCATCCATGTCACCTAGAGAGTGAGAGTGTGGTGAGATGTGTGAATGAGATGGATGGATGTGTGGATGGAAAATGGGTTAAAACTTGGAATTACTTATAAAATATTGATGAACTTCGCATAGGAAAAACTACAGTCATAAATAGGTTCTTTTACTCTACCCTTCCATTCCACTTACCACAAAGCAAATGCAAAGCATAGGGTGGGAGCTAGTAGCCAGTACAAATCGTACTGATAATTATTGGCCAGGTGTTGAGTTTGTCGACCAGACCAATGGATGGGAGGACTAGAGGAGTTCGTCCTATGCTCAAGATTGCTTTGGAGGAGATGCCTTTACCCGCTGATGTTCTGCCTACTCTGATGTTGTTTTGGATGTTGTGTGGCTCTGATGATTTCACAAAGTGGCGATGTAATAAATATTAACCCTTTCTATTTGTACTTCTAAGATAGGTGTTCGATGTATGACTTGTGGTATCAACTGTCATTTGATAATATGATGGCGTGATCACCTGGGACTATCACATTATAATTCGTATATGTGGATTTCCCTTCATGAAAATTGTGGATCGTTACAAAGAGTATGTTAGGCACATGCAAGAATCAACTAAGGCAGCTGATGAGAGTGCACCCATGCATGAAGAGGCAGTGAACCAGCAGAAGAAGCCCATCGATGAAGAATAACAGGAGAATTTGTCTATTTTAGTTGGAATTAGTTACGACATTCTTATTATGTTGAAGTGCATTGTAGGTTTTGATTGTTTTAGCGATATTTAGGATTGTATACATTGTATCAAGACTTATAAAATAATGCTCCAAGTCAAACAGCTGTGATAGGATATTAATTAATCATGTTGAGTAATGGATATTTTGGACCTTGTATTAATCATGCATGTTGTTTTAATATATGGATATTGGCATGCTCAAGTTTTTGATATGCTCATGTAATGTAGATGAACCGGAAATGAATGTACAATGTCGATCGCCGCTCCCAAGAGTTCATTTTGGGCATGCATGATTTTCTATGTGTGGCCGAGGTAAACAAGCGAAACGGTTTCATGTGCTGCCCATGAGTTCTCTTAAAGAATATGAAGGATTATGCTTCCTCAAAGATCGTTCATGAACATCTGTTTAGGTCGAGTTTCATGATCGGCTATATTTGTTGGACGAAGCATGGGAGAAAGCGGGTTATAATGGAGGAAGATGAAGAAGAAGAGGATGATGACAACATTCGTGGCTTCGGTGAATACGGTGCCTTTCATGATACTACAATGGGGGGGATAATGAAGAACAGGTAGTGGCTGAAGATGAGCCACTAATGATCTTGGTCAGGATTCTCGATGCATAGAGAGACTGCGAAAGTGAAAAGGAGAGGATTAAGTTTGAGCGCATGTTAGAGGATCACAAGAAATTGTTATACCCAAATTGCGAAGAGGGGCAGAAAAAACTAGGTACAACACTGGAATTGCTGCAATGGAAGACAAAAATGGTGTATCCAATAAGGGATTTGGGGAATTATTGAAAATTGTAAAAAAGTATGCTTCCAAAGGGTGACGAATTGCGCACCACTACATACGAAGTAAAACAGGTTGTCTGCCCTCTAGGAATAGAGGTGTAGAAGATACATGCATGTCCTAATGACTGCATACTCTACCGTGGTGAGGAGTATGAGAATTTGGATGCATGCCCGGTCTGCGGTGCATCGTGGTATAAGATTAGGCGAGATGACCTTGGTAATGTTGAGGGTGAATGCCCTAGGAAGAGAATCTCTGCTAAAGTCATGTGGTATGCTCTTATAATACCACGCTTGAAACGTTTGTTCAACAACAAAGAGCATGCAAAGTGGCTGTTATGGCACAAAGAAGAGCATAAGGTAGACACTATGTTGAGACACCCCACTCATGGGTCCCAGTGGATAGCAGTCGACAGAGAATTCCCGGAGTTTGCAAATGACAGAAGAAATTTAAGGTTTGGTTTAAGTACGGATGGCATGAATCCTTTCGGGGAGCAGAGCAGTAATCATAACCTGCAGCGCAAGAGTAGCATAGCAGAGCATAGCCAATACTAGAAATAGACTGGTCACACTAACATACACACACACACCAACCGAAAGACACCAAAACCACCGTTTCCTCATTAATAACAGTCTCTTCTCTGATCACACAAGTTTCCAAAGGCTACTCAGGCATGATTGCATCATCAAAGGGTTTTTGCGAAACATTTTCACCAACCTCTGCATGTTTACTCCATATTGTGTAGTCTTTCAATTGCCTCAGATTTTTGCAATCTCTGCATGGGCAGTACATGTAGCCTTGATCAACTTGATTACGTGCAGTATATGCTTTGGCAGCCGTGATGATGGTGTTGACGCCCATCAATAACTGTGTGCCTGCAAATTTGAGACCGTACATCCACCTTCGATCTATCTGTGTACAAAAAAATGGTGTTACATGTTTGCTATCATGAAAATTAAATAGAGTCGTGTCATCATGAACAACACCATCGTAGCTAAAAATTTAATGGTTTACTAGATGTCACATAGATATGTTCATCAAAATCAAAACTGATAACCCTCTTTAAGAAAAAATATTCAACTTCAAGGAACATAAAAATGGCATAACTAATTTCATAACTAAAAACTGGAGCCGTCGAGAACAACCATATCATTGATAAAAATTTAATGTGTTCCTAGGTGTCGCATTGATGTGTTCGTCAAAATTAAAATGGAAAAAGTCTACTTCACCCCCAACTATGGGGGTGGTCTACTTTACCCCCAAACTATGAAACGGTCTAATTTACCCCCCTGAACTTTGCAAAACCGGCCAAATCACCCCCTCGAGCGGTTTTGGACGGTGGTTACTACAGTAACAGCGATTTTGCTACGGTGGTTTGCTTTAGTACAAAGTTTTTGCTGTAAATTTAGATCTATTTTTTTCTGTAATTAATTTAAATAATTCATATAACAAAAACTTTGTACTAAAGCATACTATATTATATGTTCACTGTGTAGATCTACTCATGTGGAGTCCAACAAAATTAGATTTTCCATTTTATGATTTTTCTGTGATTTACTATGATTTTTTAAAGATTCAGACGAAATAAATAAAAAAGAAAAAGACAAAAACTGCTGTTACTGTAGCAAACCGCTATTGCTATAGCAGAACCACCTTCCAAGACCGCTCGAGGGGGTGATTTGACCGGTTTTGCAAAGTTCAGGGGGTAAATTAGACTGTTTCATAGTTTAAGGGTAATGTAGACCACCCCCAATAGTTGGAGGGTTGAAATAGACTTTTTCAAATTAAAATTGGTAGCGCTCTTGAAGAACAATTATTCTACTGCATGCCACATAAAAAAGAGAGAATAATTGGTGCCTGTATGAGCAACAATTGTAGCTAAAAACAATGGGTTGCTAGGCGTCACGCGGATGTGTTCATCAAAATTACAATTGGTAGCCCTATTGAAGAAAAAAAAAAACTCTATTCAATGAAAGAGCTAAAGTATCACATACTAACAGTCATCAAAACCACCATGTAATTTGCTAGAAATTAAATGGGTTCATAGGCACCAACCTTTTGGAAGGTGGATTCCCCACAAATTCAATGACTTCCTCAAGATCTAATTGAAAAGTGCTCTCTAAAATAGAAAAATAACTAGCATAAGAATCAAGCAATCTAGCCATCAACACAATTGAAAAGCTACAAATTCAAAAGAGTGGATGCTGGTTACTAACTATAAAGCAAGTAGATCATGGCCATCCTTCAAAATCCAAGACCTTGCTTGAGTACTTTCGTGAAAAATAGCCACAACAATAGAAGAAGAGATGGGAGAAAAGGCACCTTTTTGGATGAGTGTGCTCAGAGGGAGGAGGGATTTGTTCTGTACAGCTACCACTCTCAAGCCACAAGTTGATAGTGACATATCACTACCGGTTGAAGCCACCAGCCGACAGTGATAGTCTTAGTATCACTACTGGTTTGTGGCTTAAACCAGCAGTGATATGTCACTGCTGGCTTGTGGCTTGAACCGCCAGTTACAGGGACCTTCACTGTCTATTCTTTAGGACCCCTAATCATTTTCAGATTTTCATGTTATGAACCGGTAATGAAGGATTATCACAACCTGTTTAAGAGCAGTCGGCAGTGACGTGCCGAATCGACAGTAATTGTCAGTTCTGTAGTAGTGAGTGTAACTGCTTTTTCACTTGATACACATACATGTGTACAGTAAAATATGTGGAACATATTAGCACATAGGTAGAACTTGCTGACAGAACTCGTGGTCCAAGCTCCAATGATTGCAGTGGCCACGAATCCGTAGTGGTAGAAGTTTTCGCTGTTGGTTTACCCTTAAGGGGGTGTTTGGATCTCATTCTTATAATGAGAATCTAGAGAGTGAATTTTGAATCTTGATTCTGGATAAATAAATAAATGAGGGATGTTTAATCTTATTCTGATTATTGACTTTGCACGTGAGAATCTTCAAATAGTAGGTTAAGGGTTGATAGTTGGATTCTATAATCTTATTCTAGAATCCAAGTGTTTGGATCTTATTCTCAGTTTCTATCTTATTCTCATTTTCCTTAGGTGACCCAAATAGGGCTAAAACAGGCAACAACATTTTGTTGACTGTTTGAACTACAAATCAATATTAATAAAGGCTAGAAATGCAGTTGTCTCTAAAAATAGGGACATTTGCAGTGGTGGATGCTATAAATGTATTTTTAGAGATGGCTCGGTTTAGAGTCCACTATAGAAGGAGCTACAAATTGATCCGTCTCTAAAAAGCTCTTGTTGCTGAAAATTAATTTTGTACCAGTGTAATTAATAACAATACCGTACCATATAGGACCAATGAAATTTCCCACGCAAGCTTGTCTCTCATTTCTCTCTCCTCTATCTTTCCGGAAGTCCGGATCCAGATTTCGCACCTCTGTAGTCCATACAAGTTCTCTTAGAGCATCTCCAATACTACTGCCTAAATCAGACTACCTAAATGCCTGTTTAGGTAGCCACCTATTTTTATACTACCTATATTTTGCTTACCACTCTAACAGTACTACCTAAAACATAGTACCTAAAGTCATTCAACCAGTCAATGACACGTGAGACCCACATATCATCTCCTTCCTTGTGCAAATCGGGACAGCAGAAGGAAGGGTTCGACTACAAGTACAGGGAAGGTTGACCGAGCGCACCGCGAGCCCCGAGCACCGGCCCTAGCCTAGACGCCCCTTCCCCGCCGCTGCTGGCGGCGCCAGCTACTGCTCCGGTGCCGGCGCCCGTCTCCTCCCCCCGCCTCCCCTTCCTTCCCCACACCATCCGCACCCTCTCCTCCCCTGCAGGCACGGACCTCGCGGGCGTGCTCCAGTTGTTCGCAGCGGATGCACTCGAGGGGGCCGCCTGGACGCCGCATCCACTCGCGGGGCCAGCGCCTTCCTCGTCGCTGCCTGCAGGGCGCTGGCTGCCTCGGCCTCCCTCCCCTCATGGCCGCCCCTGCACCACCCGACGTTGGTGAGGCTAGGCGGGCCCGAATCTAGGGCCGGTGCGAAGCTTGGCGTAGCAGCAGTTGCTGCACCTCGTGCGAAGCTCGGGGCGGTGCTCGCGTTGGTAGAGACGCTGCGGTCGCGGAGATCGGCGGCGGCGCACCTGAGCTCGGAGAGAGACAGAGCGGCGTGGGAGATAGAAAAAATAGCTGCCAAGATTTGTTGGCCCAATAGGAATAGGTAGAGGGAGGAGGGATTTGGGTAGCCAACAAATCTGTTCGGTGAAGTAGGTAGGCTGTTGGAGTGGTGTTTTTATCCCCACGACCTAAATATAGGATAGGCAGTGGGTTTAGATTACTTCTCCTCGGCTCATCATCTCCCTCGGCCAACTTGCGTATAGTCTCCAATGGCCTCTCTCCTGGATCCCGTCGGCTATGACCGCCACAGCGAGCTCAAGGCCTTCGACAACACCAAGGCCGGCGTCAAAGGCCTCGTCGACGCCGGCGTCACAGCCGTTCCACCCATCTTCCGCCACCCACCTGACCCCTTCCTTGCACCACCACCCTCGGATTATCAAAGCCATCATCACAATGTTAGCGGCAGGAGTTCCCTCACCGCATGGCTGCTCCTCACCGCTCGCCTTCGTCACCGCTCGACTGCTCCTCACCGCTTGCCTCTACACCCTCCCGATCATGGTGGGTTCGCCTCTAGCCACCAGAGGGTTCGCTCTCGTCCCACATCGACCATGGCGGTCGCCTCCCACCTCATTGTCTGCTCTTTGGCTGCGAGCGGGCAGGCAGAGCAGGCCAAGGATCTTGTTGGGGGGCTGGCACTACTGGAAACAGTATCTTTGCCGAGTGTCATATGCTTTGCCGAGTGCCAAATATCGGGCACTCGGCAAAGAGGCTCTTTGCCGAGAGCCGCTCTTAGCAAAGACACTCAGCAAAGATCTCTTTGCCGAGTGCCCGGCACTCGGCAAAGAAATACACTCAGCAAAGAAAGTCTTTGCCGAGAGCCCAGCTCTCGGTAAAGATTTACACTCGGCAAAGACGACCTCACAAACGGTGAGTCCGAACGGTGATCCTTTGCCGAGTGCCTGCTGTTAGGCACTCGGCAAAGTTTTTTTTAATTACTTTACCGAGTGCCAGAAATCTGACACTCAGCAAAGAATTTCTTTGCCGAGTGTCAGAATCTTGGTACTCGGCAAAGAATTTAATTTTTTTTCTTTTTGCACCCAAATTTTTTGTGAAGCCCTACTATAGTATTAAGAGCTAGATTTTAAAATTTGGTATAATTTTTTTGTTTTTGCTGCATTTAGTTAATTTGTATCATTTACTTGAATTTTTTCGTAAAAAACAAATTTGAACTGCAGGTGCATGGAATAATGGAATTTAGCCATTCAAAAAATGATATTCATGCTTTTGAGTGTATTATGAGGCGCTATCTAGGAACGCACCCGAAATTTCGAACATCATGTTCACGAAACATGGACACCGACTTGCGGGTGATTTGTTTTTAAATTCTATTAAATACACACGAAGTCCAAAAATCATAAAAATTGCCAAGATGTGTTATCACATGTGGTTTGTCTGGGTTTCAAGCAATGTAGGTCACAACTTTCTCGAAATATTCTTAATTTTTTATCATAGCCTCCACATGCGATATCATGACATCTTGATAATTTTTATGATTTTCGAACTTCGTTTGTATTTAATAGAATTTAAAAACAAATCGCCCGCAAGTCGGTGCCCATGTTTCGTGAACACGATGTTCGAAATTTCGGGTGCGTTCCTAGATAGCGCCTCATAATACACTCAAAAGCATGAATATCATTTTTTGAATGGCTAAATTCCATTATTCCATGCACCTGCAGTTCAAATTTGCTTTTTATGAAAAAAATTCAAGTAAATGATACAAATTAACTAAGTGCAGCAAAAAACATAAAAAATATACCAAATTTTAAAATCTAGCTCCTAAAATTATAGTAGGGCTGCAAAAAAATTTGGGTGCAAAAAAAAATTAAATTCTTTACCGAGTGCCAGGATGCTGGCACTCGGCAAAGAAATTAAAAAAATGACGAAAATTCTTTGCCGAGTGCCAAGTCACGGGCACTCGGCAAAGTAATTAAAAAAATTGGATGCAAAAAGAAAAAAAAATTAATTCTTTGCCGAGTGTCAGATCTTGGGCACTCGGCAAAGTAATTAAAAAAATTGGGTGCAAAAAGAAAAAAAATTAGAGTTTTTTGCCGAGTGCCAGATCGTGGACACTCGACAAAGTAATTAAAAAAATAAAACACTGAAAATTCTTTACCGAGTGCCAGATCGCGAGCACTCGGCAAATAATTTTTTTTAAAAAAATAAAAGTCTTTGCCAAGTGCCAGATCGTCGGCACTCGGCAAAGAAATTTTCTTTTAAAAAAATTAAAAACTGTGCCGAGTGCCGGCAATCTGGCAGTCGGCAAAGACTTTTTTTAAAAAAAATAAAAGGCTTTGTCGAGTGCCAGATCGCCGGCACTCGGCAAAGCAATTTTTAAAAAAGTAAAACTTTGTCGAGTGCCGAATCGCGGGCACTCGGCAAAGCAGGTAAATTATATACCTGTCTGCCCGCTCGCAAACCCGCCCCACGCCGCCGCTCGCCGCGCCGCCGCTCGCCTCGCCATGCGCCCACGCCGCTCGCCCTGCACAGCCGCGCCTCTACGCCTCCGCGCGACCGCGCCGCCGTGCCACCGCACCGCCGACGAACACACACTAGGTTCGCTAATTCCTTTTCTATGCAATTCGTGCAATACGTGAAATAGTCGTGTCAGTAGTAATTGTTGTTGTATGTGTTGTCGTTGTATGTGGTTTTCGGACATTGAGCCGTTGTATGTGGATATCGGCTATCGAGCCGTTCTATGTGTATGTCGGCCATCGAGCTGTCATATGTGAATGTCGGCCATCGTGTCGTTTTTTGCAGGTATTGGAAACCTCCCCGTGCACTGGAGGTTCTGCCGAAATTTTTAATTAACAGTATTATTTTTCTTTCTTTTTTTGCAGAGAAGAGCCCGTTGAAGCGGAGCCGGAGTACGTCGATCGTCTTCCTCGGTGTTGCGGGTCTGCCTGCACCGCGTCGCCTCGCCACTGCACTGACTCGCCACGGCTCCTCTATCCTGACTCCATCGGCACACTAGGTATAACCCCTTTCCTTATCATAGTCGTAGCTTGCGTAACTCGGTTAGGCGTCTCCCGTTCGAAAGAGATACAATTATTGGTATGCAGATCTTTGCATATCTATGAACGTATCTATTTCGGATTGTCCACATATTTTGGACAGCCCGTGGATGCGTAGATGAGTTAGTTTCCTTGGTCTGCTCCGATTCGAGACAGGGTTTCGGCATCATCTCCCTGTTGTTCTCTGGATACACACTCTCCCTGCTAGGACGTGTATCGGGAGAACAGCAGGGAGGTGCTGCCGAAATTCTGTCTCCGATAGGAGTAGAGCATGGAAACTAACCTCATCTACGCATCCATGGGTGGGATTAGGACCTATCCTCACTTATTAGATAGTACGAATGACATGTAGCTGCAATTGATGGCTACTTTGCTCGCTGGTATATATGTTAGAGGATGGATGACCGTGAGTGGATGTACACGGGCCACTCAAGTTAGAGTGATTTCACCACTGAATGGATGATGAAGACCAATGATTTCTTGGAACTAGCATTTGGCGAGTCTGCTAAAGGAGCGTTTCTAGTTTTGTGTCCCTGCAAGAGATGTGCAAATAGAAAAAAGAAAAACAAGGTGGATATGGGTAAACATCTTTTGAAAAATGGATTTACGCCGGACTATACTCAGTGGGTCCACCATGGTGAAGCCCATCGTCTGAGAGAGGAGGTGGTGAGACCCCGTGTCGAGGATTTTGATCCTGCTGCCGGGGTAGCAGATATGTTAGATGACTTTCACGAAGGACAGTACACTAAAGGATGTACGGAGGAGGAGATGGAGGCAACTGCAAAGGCGTTCTATGACATGATGTCTTCAGCACAGAAACCCCTTCACGACTAGACAACAGTTTCTCAACTGGATGCCATTGGACGTTTAATGGGGTTCAAGTCCGAGTGTAGCATGAGTCGAGAACACTTCGATAGTATGTTGACCATGATTGGTAGCCTGCTTCCGGATGGCCACATTCTGCCAAAGAGCATGTACGAGTCATAGAAACTCCTTCGTGCACTCAAGATGCCATATGATCATATACATGTTTGTCCGAAGGGGTGCGTCCTATTTTGGAAAGAACACAAGGATGCAAATTACTATCCAAAGTGTAAATCATCCAGGTACCTAGAGGTAGACTCTGGTAATGGCCAGAAGAGGCAGCTTACGATCCCTGTGAAGATCCTATGGTACCTCCCGTTCGTACTGAGGATCCAACAGCTATACATGACCGAGGAATCCGCGAAACAGATGACATGGCACAAAAAGGGAAAACTATACAATGCTAACAAACTGGTACATCCATCTGATGGTGAAGCATGGAACTGCTTTGATTGCATTTATCGTGAGAAAGCAGATGAGGCTCGTAATGTACGTGTTGCGCTAGCAACAGATTGGTTCAATCCTTATGGATTGATGGCTGTCTCATACACATGTTGGCCCGTGTTCATTATCCCCCTCAATCTCCCCCCCCCCCCGACGTATGCTTTCAAAGATAGAATATATTTTTGTCATTGATAATTCCTGGACACCTAGGGAGTAATATGGGTGTGTACATGGAGCCTGTGATTGATGAATTGGTCAGTGCTTGGGAGGAAGGCATATGGACATATGACCAAGCTACAAAGACAAGCTTCAAAATGTATGTTTGGTACCACTACTCTCTGCATGACTTCCTAGCCTATGGGATATTCTACGCCTGGTGTGTTCATGGGAAGTTCCCATGTCCAATATGCAAGGAATGTCTGAGGTTCATTTGGTTATAGAAGGGTGGCAAGTATTCGTCGTTCAACAAACATCGTCAATTCCTCTCTCTTGACCATCCATTCAGACAAGACATCAAGATGACTAGTGCTGAGGTTCATGCTCAGATAGATGCTCTCGTGCCCAATCAAGAAGGTGGTGGTTTTGTGGGGTATGGTGAGGAACACATGTGGACTCATAAGTCGGGGTTGACGAGGCTCCCCTATTTTGATGACCTCCTTCTCCCACATAACATTGATGTAATGCACACTAAAAAGAATGTCGCCGAGGCACTTTGGGGAACCATCATGAAAACTAAAAAGTCAAAAGACAACCCTAAGGCTAGAGTGGACTTGGCAACGTTATGCGATAGACCAAAGCAAGAGATGCAGCCTCCTAGAGCCGGCAAGACATGGAAAAGGCCTAAGACCAATTTTGTCTTGGCTAGGAAATACATGAGGGAAGTACTTGAATGGATGCAGACGCTAATGTTTCCTGATGGGTATGCAGCGAATCTGAGGAGGGAAGTGAACTTATCTACTCTGCGAGTCAACGGGATGAAGAGTCACGACTACCACATATGGCTTGAGCGGCTTCTTTCGGCGATGGTTCGAGGCTATGTCCCTGAGCATGTGTGGCTAGCGCTGGCAGAGTTAAGCTACTTCTTCTGCCAGCTTTGTGCTAAGGAGTTATCTCGGACCATGATTGATGACTTGGAAAACGAGGCACCTGTGTTGCTCTGTAAGTTGGAGAAGATCTTCCCACCCGGCTTCTTTAATCCGATGCAGCATTTGATATTGCACCTCCCGTATGAGGCACGAATGGGGGGGCCTGTGCAGGCCCGTTGGTGCTATCCAATCGAGAGATGTCTAAAGACTCTTCGCAAAAAAATGTAGAAATAAAGGGAAAATTGAGACTTCTATTGTAGAGGCATACATTCTGGAGGAGGTGTCAAACTTCACAGAGAAATACTACGCCGAGAACCTTCCTAGCGTGCATAATCCACCCCCTCATTACAATGCTGGTGAAAATGAATCGAACCTCAGCCTTTTCCAAGGGCAACTCAGAAGCGCAAGTGCATCAACCACTAAGACCTTGACACATAAAGAGTGGCGCTGCATCATGATATATGTGTTGAACAACCTTGACGAGGTGGCGCCATACATTAGGTAAGTTCTCAACGAACTTGTTTCAATACGCCATCACTGTTCCTCATCCAACCCCTTGTTTTACGTTGGTATAGAGAATTTATTCATCACTTCTGGAATCAATCAAGGGATCCTACCCCGCAGGAAGCTGATACCCTTCTTTCAAAGGGTGCGGGACCAGGGAGGCCCGATTTTATTTCTTGGTTCAAAAACAAGGTACTTTCGAATTTAGCTCATACTTAGTTTGACCTTCCAAGTTGCTCGCACGTTAAAATAATATAATGATCTATCCTGCTCGAGCTTGCAGGCCCAAATCAACGCGTCTATCAGTGGCGAGCTGAGATAGGTTGCAAACAGTTGTGCCTATAGGGTTAAGTCATTTACCGGTTATGATGTGAATGGATATCGCTTTCACATAGCAAGCTACGAGCAAAGTCGGCCCAACCGAAGAACCATAAATAGCGGAGTTTTTACCACCGGCACTGATAGCCTCGACTATTATGGAAGAATTGAAGGAATATACAAACTTTCATTTGTAAATGCCATCGGTTGCAAACCTCTTAGTCCTATCATATTCAAATGTCATTGGTTTGATCCTGGAGTAACGAGACGAACCCCTCATCTTGGGCTAGTCGAAATTCGACAGGATTCTATCTATCCAGGAGATGATGTCTATATTGTGGCTCAACAGGCCACACAGGTTTATTATACCTCATACGCATGCCAAACCAAAGAGCATCTTAAGGGTTGGTCTATTGTGCACAAGGTATCGCCACACGGTAAACTACCTGTCCTAAACGATGAAGATTACAACTTCAACACAAACACATATGACGGGGAGTTCTATCAAGATGAGGGGCTACAAGGGAGGTTCGAGATAGACTTAACCAAAGCGATAGGAATGGATGTAGACGATGATTGGGTTGATGACGAGGACGATGGAGATGACGTGCAAGATGTGAAGGACTTACAAATGCTTGAGCGATTACGTTTAGGCAATGACAATGAAGACAACATTCCTCCTTCGGATAGTGTTGATTATTTTGACATGGTTGATAGTGATGATGAGACTTATGATCCAGCTAATCCCGATCATGCAGATTATTTCTAATACATGTAATACAATGTTATTTTGTAATTATGTTTTGTTTATTTTGCATCTATTTTTAATTACTTCTTGTTTATTCTTTCTAATTTCTAATTAGCTCGTTTTTATTCTTTCTAATTGCAGGTGTTTGAACAAAGATGGTGGGCAGTCGTTAGAGGAACATGTTCTCGATTTACCGAAGGACACGCCCTATGCCGGCCGCAGAAGAGGATCCATCGGACAGGAGAAGGAGCAGCAGCAGGAGGGAGGCTCGTCCTCCCACGTCGGTGGAGGACGAGGAGGAGGAGGAGGTGGAGGCCGGGGATAGAGACGGAGACGGGGACGAGGAGGAGCAGGCTCGGCAGACGGACAAGGAGGGGGGTGGGGACTCGGACGACGAGGAGGAGGCCGTAGGTACGGGTTCTGTTTCCTCTAGTTCGTCGAGTGTCTACTTGCGAGGTCCCACGAGCCTCCCTCCTTCACCGGCAACTCATCGACGCCCGGTGATTCGTCCCGAAGGGCAAAAGTAAGTAAATTAATATGTTATCAATACTTTTTCATATGATATGTTGAAAATTAAAGTAGAAACTAATATTTTTTTCTTATTCAATTATGCAGGAACTGGACCGTTGTGTCGGGTGGAGGTATCGCACGCCATGTCAATGGCATCCTGGGTCTTTTATGCAGGACCCACTTTCCTGGCCTAGTTGACTACACCGGGAAGAGGGAGCCAGCCTACACCTTTGACCACTATGCCAACGCCCCCGACACGGAGGCTGAGAACAAGATGGTGCGGGTGAAGCGAGACTTTTGGGTAAGTCTTCATTGCACCACATTGCTTAATACATCGCATCACATTCATTAGACTTTTCTTGAAATAATGAATGGATACATCATGTCTATATGCAGCTTTATTACATATGCGATGAGGGATTTGAGGCCAGGGCGGAGCCGGTGCTTACCAAAGCCTGCAAAAAGCTCGTCGTGGACATCCATTATGAGGCGCGCGTCCAGGCTGTCGTCACTTACCATAGGTCGATCCTTGGAGAGGATGTTAAGAAGCCACAAGCAAGAAGCATGACGCTGACCCGAGACCAGTACATACAGGTAGATAAAGAACATTAATATTGATTCCTTTTGACATTAAGTACTCTTAATTTGTTCATCTTATATGTCAAATACTTGATGACGTGCAGATGTGTCCATGGTGGTGCGCCGCGTATCCCGAGTGCTAGGAAATGATAGTGGACAGGTGGTGCGGCCCTGAGTGGACTGAAGCGCACAACGCTGCCCGGGACCGGCGATTGCTGATGCCAGGTGTACCACACCATCAAGGCAGCCGCAACCTCGTCGCATACAGACAAGCATGGGTACTCGAATTCATTTCTCTATTCTAACGCTCAATTTTGCCTAATTTCTAATCATCTTAGTCGTCTTCCTCGTAGTCGGCGTCACATGCGGGCCAGGAGTGCACCATGTTCATGGCATATGTTATGGCCCACAAGGGCAAGGCGACGTCCGACGTCTCCTACAACCCGGAGGACCCACCCGAGGCGTACAGCAACCCGTCCGTCCACACCCGCATCAATAAGTACACATCGGCGGCAAGGTCTCTCCATGGAGACGACTACGACCCGAGCTCCCAGGACTTTGATCCAGAGGTCGTCATAAGGATTGGAGGAGGCAAGAAGCATGGGCGATACTATCTTGGCGACGACGTCATCGACGCTACCTCTACTCCCTCCCTCTCCCAAATCCGAGCACGGAGCACGGACGCAAGCATTCCCATACGCCCACGGCCAGAGACTTCACAGCAGCGGATTCTATCACTCCAGGTGATTCCTGTTTTATTTGTCATACATTGATATTTACAAATCTTAGCTTTGCATTGTTTAAATATTGTGGTGAAATATTGCAGACCCAGATCGAGCAATTGGAGGCCCTGCGGGAGGCCGATCGCCAGAGGATAGAGGCTATGGAGGCCCAGCGCAATGCGATGGAGCAGAGGCAGCAACAGCAGATGGCAGAGGTTCTCCAGTACATGCAAGCTCTTTGGCAAAAGACGGGTGTAGCTCCGCCAGCTTCGCTATTCGTTACACCGCCACTTTCACCTTTAGGGTACGCTACTCCTGTAAGTATGAATATGATTGTCTAAGTTTGTATGTCCATGCTTAGGGTCAAACCATAACACTACTTGTAACCTAGTGAATTATTGTCTAACACATGCAATGTCTTCTCCTTTGTGCAGCCTTAATCGGCGAGTTCGAATAATCCACCTCTCGGGCCCTCGAATGATCCAGTTCATGGTACACCACAGTCTCAGTGGGGAGCTTGGGGATCTGGGTAGTTGTCTTTCTATTTGTTGTTAACTTGGTGATGGACTTGTGATGCACTAGTGTTAGTTATTTGGACTTGTGATGAACTTGTGTTAGCTATTTGGACTTATGATGCACTTATGTTATATATGTTGTGATGCATCTGATCTATATGAGATATTTATGATGTATATGAGATATATGTGATGAATTTGATATATATGTGAAATATTATTTTTGTCGCGATGGAATGTAAAAATTCAAAAAAAAGGAGCGGTTATGGTCACTTTGCCGAGTGTAACACTCGGTAAAGTAATCCTTTGCCGAGTGCAATCACAAAAACACTCGGCAAAGCTAGGAAAAGCAAGCCAATTTTGACAAATTTCCCAGCTTTGCCGAGTGCCAGGGAGGAGGGCACTCGGCAAAGAATTAAAAAAAATCTTTACCGAGTGCCAGGGAGGAGGGCACTCAGCAAAGAATTTTTAAAAAAATTGTTTTCTTTGCTGAGTGCCACGCAGAGGGCACTCGGCAAAGAATTTTCAAAAAAATTGTTTTCTTAAAAATTCTTTGCCGAGTGCCACTCAGAGGGCACTCGGCAAATAATTTTTTTTAAAAAAAATTCTTTGCCAAGTGCCAATCAGAGGGACACTCGGCAAAGATTTTTTTTAAATTTTTTTTTCTTTGCCGAGTGCCCATCTATGGGACACTCGGCAAAGAATTTTCAAAAAAAAATCTTTGCCGAGTGCCAAGCAGAGAGGCACTCGGCAAAGAATTTTCAAAAAAAAATTCTTTGCCGAGTGCCCAGCGGTGGGGCACTCGGCAAAGTACCCGTTAACGTTATCTCCCCCGTCACGGCAACTTTTCTTTGCCAAGTGTTGTCGTGGCACTCGGCAAAACCTTTGCCGAGTGCCCGACAAAAAACACTCGTCAAAGAGGTCTTTGCCGACGAATTTTTTGCCGTGTACTCTTTGCCGAGTGCGGCACTCGGCAAAGCCTTTACCGAGTGTATTTATGGCTTTGCCGAGTGTCCTGGACACTCGGCAAAACACTTGATTCCCGTAGGGCAGGGCGTGCGCCCGGCGAGCGGAGGAACTGGCGAGGGGCTCAGGCTCTGCAATTCGAGCGCTAGGCGGCTAGCAGAGGCAGCGCAGCCCCGAGCGGAGCGCCTGCTTGTGTAGCGGGAAAAGAAGCCGGGGCTGAGGAAGAACGGAGGGGGCACCTGACCTTTTCATAATTTTTTATTTATTATGCTTTTGAGACAAGTCAAACAATTCAGACTTATACTTTAAAATTGAAGCACAATTTCTTGTGTCTGTTGATCCATCATTCGTCACTCTCATTTTCTCGCTTGCACTCCTATTGAGGAGTACTGCTTTCACTTCTACTGTGGTTAGCTTGCATCCTTCTTTAACCAGATGTTCTGAACCGAGCAGATCCTGGCACCGAACAGATCCGAATGGTACGTGCTGATTCCTTCATGTTCTTGGTGCTCTGACCTTGCTCTGCTCACGCTTGAGCGGGCACCGGCACGGGCAGGAGCAGCGGCGACTGGAAGCGCCTGCTGAGAAGGTGGTGAAGTTCCAGTGTTCGACGAATTGTCTCCGAGAGGGTAAAGTTACCTGTGTAAAGAAGAGGTGACTCTATCCAAAACAAATCAGCCAACCAAACACATCAGACTCACATAGTGTGTGCAACCAAACAAGTCTATCTTGGCTTGCTAGGACAGACTTGAGCTAGTCTGGCTTATTTTCTAGCCAGGCTAGAAGAAAGCCGGAAAACCAAACACACCCTGTATGTTCACTTGTTCAGTTAGCAGGGATCATATAATGATGAGTATTGGATACTCACTGACACAGTTATGTAGCATCCTCACATGTAGAAGCTTTTTGCGCGCCAGGATCAAGCAGGGCTAATGGCCAAAGCAGAAACATATATCCGTCATTTGCAATTACATGGAAAGCAACTGAACATAAGCACTTATGCAGTCTTAACCTTAATAATATAAAACGAAGTGAAAATGCTCCACGTTTTCTGACGGCAACACATAAACAAAGGAGACAAGATATAGTCTCATATATTTTTTTTGAAAGGCAACCGACAAGAAATTGTCGGGCATGTCACTAGTATAGTAATGATTTTTAGTGACCGTCAAAATCGGTTAACAGGGACAGTTACAAAAACCTTTCACTATGCCATCGATTCTAATGATAGTGAGTTTGTAGCATCTGGCATTTAACCATCCCTAGAAAAGTATTTTTAGGGGCGGTTCTTATAGGAGAGCTGCTCTTGAAAATGGTATTATCAGTGGCGTTTGCAATAAGAGAATCGCCCTTGATAATACATTTTCAGGGCCGATTTCTATAAGCCAACCGCCCTTGTAAACCGATTTTTACTAGTGGTTGTTGTACTGCAACTGTAACGGAACCGTCCAAATTATAAGAGCACAAGTATAAAAACAATCACCGAAGTGATCAAATTCTCACACTTGAGCCCATATAACTCCGGTAGTCCAATGAAATCACGAGGGATTTCAAACCAACCAACATACAAGCCAAGATCGTAGTGATTCAACATAACAAGTCATATGTTACAACCATTTCACAAGTAATTCAATATACAACGGAGTTCAACATAGTTATTAGAACTTACATTGAAAAGTAGCGGAAGCAAAGTAATTTGAAACTAACATTATTCTTATTTCAAATACATGCCAGTACCACGGCCGACTTCCAACAAAAGCATTAGAGATAAGGTAAATAAGAAAGATCATGCCCGTGATCACACTCCGCCACTACGGCAGGAGTCAACCAACTCTTGCAGCCGCCATGATACATCACAACCTGCAACAAGTGGGGATAAAACCCTAAGTACAAGAAGGTACTCAGCTAGACTTACCCGTCTGAAACCAGAAATAAAGTGACACCAAGGATCATGCAAGGCTGATATAAAGTGGGGCTAGCTTGACAACATTTTGCATAAAAGCTTAATATAGATGATCAATCATTCATGCTTAAGCATCAAGTAAATTATCATTAACCTGCCATCTATATTAGCACCTGTACTAGAGCACTCACTTTATTAGGAGCAAACAATATTAACCATAGCAGGTATAAATTGAGGCAACCTTTCCATCGTTATCCAATTAACCATCCGTTCAATTTAATGGAATCTACGTTGCCGCTGCTCAAGTCAAGTGCTCACTAACCAGAAGCGACGGCGATTCGAATCGAATTCCTATCCAGCTGGAGGGGTATTTCTAACACTCACTGCGCAGGCCCCTGCCAGGGTCGCACAAGCCACCTTTTCATATGATTCAGGAATCATGGGTCCGAATGATGTCGCGACCCCAAGGGCGACACTCTGCCAGGTGATAGGGACTCTAACCCCCTCTGGTCTCACGCCAATGTCCCCAAGCACATCCTTTCTCTCCTCCAAGAAGCAACCTACCATTCGATTCCCGGCCTGAATCACATTACTCGGCTTCGCGGTCGGAACGACTTATCCGGCCAACTAAGTGTTAGACTGCGTTCAACATGACTCAAGGGCGTACATCGAATCGGTCCTTAAACGACTCAGACGGGGATAGATTCACACCCAAGACCTCCATGCCTTGTTGCTTCACTATCGTCATCCCGCCCGGTCTCATTTCATTTTATTAACACATGGTTCCATTCCACGCTAGCAAATATAGCCAACCGTGCCATATATGAATATCCCTATATCTCGCAGGTGACAGGAAATCACCTGACTTCTACCGCTTAAAGCAGGGCTAAGCATCTACTCGATTTTAGTCTATGTAGGATTCAAGGATTCTTATATCTGGACAAGGAATGATATAATGTAGCAAGGGTTTCCAACCAACTCCTACCACGTAATGCAACAATACTTATAACATATATATATATATATAATTGCTTTGAAGATAGGAGGCTTATAATGCTCCGGGGCTTGCCTGGGATCCGACTCAAGTTAGAGTATGTCAGATGAATCTCGCTGAGTACATCCATCTTCGGGATAGTTCCACCAAACACCGTCGTCGGGTTTCGCTCCACGTCAGGTCCTTCACGTGCTTCAGCTAACGTACCTAAATGAGGTGCAACGATGCATATGTATGAATGCATAGAAGTGCAATGACTATAGCAATCATGTATTTTCAACAATTCTGGACATACATGCAGTAGCTGAGTAATTTAATCATAACTGGAGATCTACAAATCCAAATGACTTGAAAGAAGATATTATGAAAATCTTATGAAATTATCTATATTTCATTTATAATCATCACAGCATGATTCCAAAGTTTAACCTATCGAATTTACATAAACACAGAAACTGGTCTAACAAGACAGAGAGCAAGCAATTCTGTAACCCAACTTTAAACAGCTGTAGTTTCTAAACCATATGGCCAAATGGCACCAAATTTTAACAGAGGCTAGATACATAAATTATCTACAACTTTTGTATAAACAAGTTTTACAACAAAGCACATTACCCTGAAGAGCTTTGCTAAGTTTCCAGATCTGTTCAGAAACTTCATTTGCAAGAAATAATTATTAACTTATGTTGCCAACATATAATTAGATAAAAACAACTTTAACAACATTTCACTCATGACTAAAGAGCACCAGAAAACATATTATACAATACTAAATAAATTCTTTTAATACATTTTCTTAATTTATTTAGATAAATAGGTGGAATTATGAACACCTATCAAAAGTGCACAATAAATTCTACCAAAATTACAGTGTCCTACAAATGCTCCCACAAGACTACTGTCCAAATTTCAAGCCATTTTGACAAGTATATCAACCTCTATGAAAAAGACAAATAGCTATTGCAATAAATCATGTGAGAGCAAGTTAAACCTAAAACTCAATATTTTCTGTGAACACAAGGCCATATTATGAATTAATATGATAGAGAAACATAATACTAAGGTAATGGAACAACATTTTCTATTTTATCATTTATATATTATTTATAAGCTATTTATCAAGCTATAAACAAGTTAAATCAATAACTTGAGCATACAGTAAGCAATGACCATGAAATTTATACCACAGTACATTCATAGCATGACAATCCTGCCATAAAAATTTCACATCAATTGGAGTACCACAACTCAAGATATAGAAATAACAAGAAAAACAAGCATTTATTTTCCATTTAACAAGATCTAGGTAAAACATCCTGAAACCCAGAAACAACCTATAAGTTTTATATTTTTCTTAGACAATGCATATTACTAGAAGACCAACAAAATTGGAATCACTAATTTTGGACTTCTAAAACTCCAGATCTTGCTCTGGTCAAGTTTATAAGCATTTTAGAGCATTTTTAAAGCTTAAATAAAAACATTAGAAAAACATCTACAAACACCTAACATTTTATGACTCTATTGCATAGATCACTTCTCAAGGTTTCCAAAAAGTCCACATTTGCTATTTTTAGACTTATCTAGCATGAGATATGGATTTTAGAAGATTTCCCAAATTCTGAAATTCAAAAACGAAATTACCCAAACACTAACTTAACTTGCTAAGCGCACCCGAACACACACCCAAAACGGCCACTTCATAAACTGTCATGTGGGTCCCATGGTTCGGTCGGGCCCGCTTGTCATACTAACACACAAAGAGACACAGAGACAGGAGAGGGGAATGCGTCGGTTTTCTTCCTCAAACCGGCCGAGCAGGGGAGGCGCCCGGCCGGTCTCCGGCGAGGTGAGGCGGCGCCGGCGGCAAGTGGCTGCAGCACGGCCATCCTGGACCACGCGCGCACCCGCGCAGGGGCACAGCTTGCCCAGGAGCAGTCCACAGTGGCATGACCGCGAGCATGCGCGGCCATGGCGGCTGTTGTGGGAGGCGGTGGCGCTACCACGGTTCCGGCGGCTGACGGCGGCATTGGCAACGAGCGGTGGTGGTGGAGCATTCCCAACACGAGGGGCGCCCAATGGTGCTCTTTCCTTGCCTCACGGTGATCCGAGGCTAGCCGGCCACGGAGGCGGTAGTCCACCGTGATGGCGGCTCCGGCGGCGGCCGTCTGCAACGACAGCGAGGCCAGAAGAAGGGGCGCGTCATGGGCGGCGCGAGGAGAAATAGGTGGTGCCATACTCGGCTGTGGATGAGGAGGCACGGATGAGGAAGAACCAGCACGTCCAGAGAGCTCCGCGGCCCTCATGGCGATGGCGACCATGGCGCGGGAGTACCCAGCTCCAGAGCGAGGGAGGAGCGAGTAGCGGCGAGCAAGAGGAGTGGGGAGGGTCTAGAAGTGGCTCGAGTGCTCCACATTAACATAGGGGCACCGGGACACACGGCACAGGAGGTCGGCAATGGTGGGGGCACGCACGGGGCATGATCGCCACACACTGGGCACGCGTCGGCCTTGGAGACATTTCGTCGACTACGTGGCAGGCAGCAAGGTTGCCAAGGTGGGACGCCATTTTGGGCCTGTTATGGGCTGGTTTGGACTTTGGGCCTTTAATGAAGTTTGAAGCCCGTTCAAAGCTCTATGATTTTCCTTTAGGTAGCAAAGTTATTAGAGCTGTAGATTAGGAAATAAGCAGCCCCCAAATTACCAGTGTCAACATGTTGAGTTAGGGCTCAGTTTTGGGGTTTTACAATGCCAAACTTGGTCAAATTGATCCTAGCTTTTTACATGTTGTTCTCCAACGAATTGTTTCCAACTTTCATTTTTGGGTCCACTAGAGTTACTCAACAAAATTTGGAGAACGTGAGATGCCAACGTCGAAGGCACTGAAATCAGGGCTTTAAACGTCTAAGTGCTGAAATCAGCCCTATTTCAGACTTGTGGGCCCTTTTTGAGCATGTTCCACACATTTTCATGACTTGACTCTTAAACAAAGTTTGTTCCTTATAAAATTCTATACAACTTTGTAAAAGGTTGCATAGTCAGGTAAAGCTTCTAGGTTACACTTTTGAAACAGTCAAACAAAAGTGTTCCCTGGTCCATACATGGTCAACCATCCCTTAGAAGCACATTTAGGCAAAATGATCAACATGAACATTGTTCCATTAAGTGTCCTAAGTGTAGTTAAGGTGTTGTAGAGGCCAAACATACTCACCATGTATAGGTTGCACAAAAGTGTAGGCCTCACATGCCTTGAAACATAGAACACAAGTGAAATGCTATAGTCATTTCATGTGGTTGTTTCAAGATCGATGCTACACATGTTCCACTAGGTTGTTCCACATGTGTCCAAGATGTGTTGCACATGTTGCCTTTGTATGTTGCATAATTACTAGTTCCCATGGGATGTAAGGCATGTTTTAGTTATAATCCAAACAAGCATATAACTTATTATTTCATGTGACTTTTTGATTCCAAACTTCATGAAACTTTTCCAGGGATCAATATAGATAGGTACCAAGGTGAGACACATGAAGATATGGCAATAACACCATCCAAACATATATCTTTGAAAATGGCCTATATATAAAGCAATGGTGCAACATCCAACTTTAGGTCAGGCTCATCTCCATAGATTTGACTTTGGCATCGTCATCTCCCCTAATCTATCATGTTTGATATTAAACCCACCACTTAATTGGTGATAAACACCTGGGGTGTTACAGCCCTCCCCCCTTAAAAGAATCGCGTCCCGAGATTCGGAATGGAAGATCTTTTTAAGGAAGAGAGGCACGTTATCTAGTTCCCATCATCTGCTATATCATTCGGCTACAAAGCTTTAACATTAGTGGAACTATTTGACCAAAGGCACTTTCTGATACTTACTCTTCATGGTAAAATTTTTCTGAAGAATTTCCTTCATTGCCTTCCATGAAGCATTGTTACTTTGGGAGGAATCCCAATTAGCACAGTACTTCATTCTTAGTGTACAGAGGTCATTTGGTCGATGAGCGAACCACTCACAAGTATCTGATTCTTTAGTGAACACCTCATAATCCGTATGAACTTGACACTAGATCGAAATATTCAGAAGTATACTCATTGAAATGACTCTATGTTCACACGGTTTTGAAAAGCAGTTCTCTTCCAAAATGGCTTGAGTACAACCTTCCAAAAGGGTGAGATCATAGATGACAAACATTCTCTGAGGCTATAGGATACTGACTAACCAATAGACAGGGTCTAGGTTGGTCGTAAATGTTCAAACATTCCGATATCAACTAATGGAAAACTACTTGAGGTTCCATGTGTGCAGTTCTCTTTCTCTGATGACAACACTATATTATCTGAGTCTGTCGATGGGTTAGTGAATGTGATAGCTGACTCTGTCGGCTTTGTAATTCTGCCAATAGTTATCTGGGTTGAATCAGATGCAACCTCTTGGTAAAAACATGTATAAGGTACCAAAGTATGTCATCATGGGAAAAATAACTCCCAAAGAAAGATGTAACGAGGCCTTAAGGACAATAAAAGTTATAATATTTACTAAACCGCGGAAAGTAGTCTACCACCAAGCGGTTGAGTAAAATTTTCCTTTGTGACTTAGTTGCACTATAAGTTGAGTTAACTTGCAGCATAACAACTTTGTCAGGCCAACTTTCACCTTGAGGCTTCCTTTTTAGGATCAAACAGCAGCTCCAAGATGGGAAATCTGTTGTTTGACACTTTTCAAATTGCTTTTGTTTCACGATGGCATACATTGATTTGCAGAAACCAAGGCTGCTCGTACATTAGGGATACAAGAAAGCAAAAGCAAATGAAAGAGTGTAAACTAGTATCTGTGGGACCTCAAAAGGGTCATCCAACAGCAGATCTCGACTATTAAATTACATATCAATTCGAGGACGTACACGCTTTGAACTTGCGGGTTACTTTTGCAAGGCAAAACACATACTTTCTCTACTCTTCACCTTAGCTGATAGAACACCTTGCACTATCTGTGTGATTGTTCAAGATGGAATTGACTTGGTCACAATGGCTCTAGAAGATAGAATATCACTCAAGTTGTTGGCTAGTTGATTAACTTCTTGTTGGTTATTGCTCTGTAAGACATAGCCTTTGTAGTTACCAAAGAGTCATTACCTAACTAGAGATTAACCTTCCTATTGGTAACTAATTAGTTGTCTCTCAACACTAAAAAGTTCCAAATCTTCATTCGTGATCACAATAATTGTGGTTGATACAAAGCAGATGGTTGCCATTGAAGTCAGCAGATACAGAGTCTCACCGGAGATGGTTGATCTCAATGGTATGGTCCTTATACATACAAAGGTTAAAACTTGCATATTGTAACGATCGAGTCTTATCCAACGGATGACTTGTCCACTTAAGTGTTGTGTGTCCTTTTTATCCAATAGAGACGAGATACTTGCTTACTAGATGATATTCGTCAATACTGGGATAACTACGTAGAGTCACTTGTCTACCACCTATTGCAGTCTGTTAATGTTTATGTCAGTAACCTGTTCTTCAAAGGTTATCCTCTTAGTAACTTCCGGAGAAAGTTTTACCACTTTTGGTTCAAGATATGGATCTTACGATACGATATGGAAAGATAACCAAGGAACATCTCACCAGAAAAGTCCACATTGATGTAATTCCATAATGGGCTATGACTAGCAACCTCGATACCAGCGCGTGCCCAGTAGCACAACCATGTGCCGGCCGGTCACAAGGAGGCCCTAGGTTTCGTCGCGGCACCATAGAATGCTAATCGTAACACCATTACCGAATATACACCTGATGAGGAATTTCAAATGACGCAGATTGGGTGGTCTGAACAAGCACCATACCAAGGAGGGATAGCAAGTAAAGGTAGTCACAAGGTTTAAAATCAACGAGGAGGAGATCCGTAGATCAAAACACCTCACAAGAGAACATAGCTCAATTGCCGCAGGTGACTAAGCACGAGATTTTTGCTTGATTCCATTCACACTTAGCATTGATGAAAGTTAACTTGGTTGGTCAGTCGATAAGGGTCTTCCCAAAAAGATTTGCAAAACATCCATGGCTCATGCAAACATATCGAAGAACTAAACTTTGGGCTTTCGGTCAAGCAAAGGCATGGATACAAATATTCAAGGCAAGCCACCACGGCTACAGGATCAGACTCCTAAGAGAGAACCTAATTGGAGACTACAACCATACAATTACATACATGAACGTTGTTCTAGGATAAAGCTATGTGACCCTTGCATGCTCACCGAGGATAAACGAGGTGCCAACTAGGGTACTACCTAGATAACAAGCATACATACACACATCATAACTTCAAGCAACACATGAAGAAGCTTACACAAACAAACTCAAGCAACTATTACCAAGCAAAAAGCTCGCACACAGCAATCATTACTAATCACTAGGCTCACCCCTAACAAGCTTTATCTCAAGCATGAACTAACTACCCGTTTAGCTCAAAACAATGCTAGTTAAGAAAGCCAACTTAGCATGTACCCAGAATCTGGACAGCGACGTAGTAGTTGCTTGTTTCAACCATAACTGAGGTTATAGACATCCCACAAAGGTGATCCTAGACTTTCTAGAAAGCTCAGGAAGATGACTACACTTTAGTTATTCATAACAAAAGCAAATTCATAGATTAACATGACCAAAAATGCTAATGTTTTAGATCTGTACCAATATGGACAGAAAACTGACAAGAACTTCAAAAATGCATAACTGGAGTTCTAGAGACACAACAAGGCTGAGCCTTAACTTTATGTAAAGCTTATTAAGTTGTCTATAACTTTCTTAATATCATATTAATATGATTCTACAGCTAACAAGGTTAATCAACACAAAGAAGACATTTCTGTCCAGGTTTGGACAGATTCTGTCATTCAACTTCACAAGCTCATAACTGGTGACTTACCCCATCAAAAGTAGTGATCTTTAACATTTTGGAAAGCTTAGAAAAAGTACTACACTTCCTCTAATATTTCTAAGACATGATTCTATAATCACATAGGTCAAATAAAGCAAACATTCAGATCTGTTCTGAACATGAGCAGATTCTGACAACAAACTTCTAAAATGTATAACTTCCAAGCCATAAGACCTAGGGTCATAAAATTTTAGGACAAGCTAGATAAGTAAGTTAGCTACAACTTTGGTATTCCCCATAACTACAGAAAACACCATTATGACCACAAAAACATTACTACAACAGAAATCGTTCTAGCAGCCAACGTTCAACAAGCAAAACAAAGCTTGCCTTTGTTCTACTTAACAAGAGAGCACACAAACATGTTATTCTAGTAGCTCTAAATATTATTACCTTAGACCAACTAATTTAATTCATTAATAAGAATCACAATTACTTAGGTGAGGTCTAAAGCATTTGCAAACACTTGTATGACAACATATCCGCCACTTGGCTAACCTAAAGGGCATCTATAGGTTCAAGCATGCAACCACAACTATTTCTAGCAAGGCTAAGAACACACTTTTCTCAAACAACATGGAGTAAGGCATTCTTATTTAGATTCATTCAAGAAAGATAGTGTAACACATTGATCACAAGTTACACACTATAGAACAAGGGTGAGAGGAGCATAACTATGCATAAGGCAACAATCATGAAGATGCATGCTTCGTCCTATTCGTCCTCACAAGATTGCCAACCTAAGGTGGCGATCACGTTCTATGTCGGTGGCATAACACGCACTCTCTCGATATATATCTAGTCGTTAGCTACATTCGACTTACGCATTCATGGTTAGCGTACCTGCAGAAAAATTTCATTGCAGCCCAACAATTCTCCAATATATGGCACACAATGAAAGTAGTAAGTAAAATTTTTAAGTACTCCCATATACATATACCCCTGTATATATACATGTAGCACCAAAACTACCCGAATCATTAATCACCCACAATTAAGTACCTTCATATATACATGTGTGTAACATGTAAATAATCCAGTAGCCAAAACTAGCTCTCCCCTAGACCGAGGGTTGGACGGTCATGCTCTCACAACTCACACTTACCTGAGCGTAGGTGCGATGTTGCATAAAAGTAAACTAGCAACATATATGGCTATTTCATATATGAAGGCTACCTCCAATCTGACACACCGGGTAGCATAGTGCGGGAGAGTTATCACACATACATACCTTGGCCTAGGCGTAGATGCATAAATGAAAAACCCCAAAGTTAGTACTTATATAAGCCACCTAATAATCCTTATATGGGCATAAGGAAATTGACCACTGGCATATTTATATTTAAAATTTAGATTTTCACAAACCTATATATAGCTATAAGTTGATAAAACTGACTTTATAAAACAAAACCTTTGTTTTAAATACACATACGACAAGTTTAATGTTGAATCTTGCTCCGATACCAGCTGTAACGGAACCGTCCAAATTATAAGAGCACAAGTATAAAAACAATCACCGAAGTGATCAAATTCTCACACTTGAGCCCATATAACTCTGGTAGTCCAATAAAATCACGAGGGATTTCAAACCAACCAACATACAAGCCAAGATCGTAGTGATTCAACATAACAAGTCATATGTTACAACCATTTCACAAGTAATTCAATATACAACGGAGTTCAACATAGTTATTAGAACTTACATTGAAAAGTAGCGGAAGCAAAGTAATTTGAAACTAACATTATTCTTATTTCAAATACATGCCAGTACCACGGTCGACTTCCAACAAAAGCATTAGAGATAAGGTAAATAAGAAAGATCATGCCTGTGATCACACTCCGCCACTACGGCAGGAGTCAACCAACTCTTGCAGCCGCCATGATACATCACAACCTGCAACAAGTGGGGATAAAACCCTGAGTACAAGAAGGTACTTAGCTAGACTTACCCGTCAGAAACCAGAAATAAAGTGACACCAAGGATCATGCAAGGCTGATATAAAGTGGGGCTAGCTTGACAACATTTTGCATAAAAGCTTAATATAGATGATCAATCATTCATGCTTAAGCATCAAGTAAATTATCATTAACCTGCCATCTATATTAGCACCTGTACTAGAGCACTCACTTTATTAGGAGCAAACAATATTAACCATAGCAGGTATAAATTGAGGCAACCTTTCCATCGTTATCCAATTAACCATCCGTTCAATTTAATGGAATCTACGTTGCCGCTGCTCAAGTCAAGTGCTCACTAACCGGGAGCGACGGCGATTCGAATCGAATTCCTATCCAGCTGGAGGGGTATTTCTAACACTCACCGCGCAGGCCCCTGCCAGGGTCGCACAAGCCACCTTTTCATATGATTTAGGAATCACGGGTCCGAATGATGTCGTGACCCCAAGGGCGACACTCTGCCAGGTGATAGGGACTCTAACCCCCCCTTGGTCTCACGCCAATGTCCCCAAGCACATCCTTTCTCTCCTCCAAGAAGCATCCTACCATTCGATTCCCGGCCTGAATCACATTACTCGGCTTCGCGGTCGGAACGACTTATCCGGCCAACTAAGTGTTAGACTGCGTTCAACATGACTCAAGGACGTACAGCGAATCGGTCCTTAAACGACTCAGACGGGGATAGATTCACACCCAAGACCTCCATGCCTTGTTGCTTCACTATCGTCATCCCGCCCGGTCTCATTTTATTTTATTAACACATGGTTCCATTCCACGCTAGCAAATATAGCCAACCGTGCCATATATGAATATCCCTATATCTCGCAGGTGACAGGAAATCACCTGACTTCTACCGCTTAAAGCAGGGCTAAGCATCTACTCGATTCTAGTCTATGTAGGATTCAAGGATTCTTATATCTGGACAAGGAATGATATAATGCAGCAAGGGTTTCCAACCAACTCCTACCACGTAATGCAACAATACTTATAACATATATATATATAATTGCTTTGAAGATAGGAGGCTTATAATGCTCCGGGGCTTGCCTGGGATCCGACTCAAGTTAGAGTATGTCATATGAATCTCGCTGAGTACATCCATCTTCGGGATAGTTCCACCAAACACCGTCGTCGGGTTTGGCTCCACGTCGGGTCCTTCACGTGCTTCAGCTAACGTACCTAAATGAGGTGCAACGATGCATATGTATGAATGCATAGAAGTGCAATGACTATAGCAATCATGTATTTTCAGCAATTCTGGACATACATGCAGTAGCTGAGTAATTTAATCATAACTAGAGATCTACAAATCCAAATGACTTGAAAGAAGACATTATGAAAAGCTTATGAAATTATCTATATTTCATTTATAATCATCACAGCATGATTCCAAAGTTTAACCTATCGAATTTACACAAACACAGAAACTGGTCTAACAAGACAGAGAGCAAGCAATTCTGTAACCCAACTTTAAACAGCTGTAGTTTCTAAACCATATGGCCAAATGCCACCAAATTTTAACAGAGGCTAGATACATAAATTATCTACAACTTTTGTATAAACAAGTTATACAACAAAGCACATTACCCTGAAGAGCTTTGCTAAGTTTCCAGATCTGTCCAGAAACTTCATTTGCAAGAAATAATTATTAACTTATGTTACCAACATATAATTAGACAAAACCAACTTTACCAACATTTCACTCATAACTAAAGAGCACCAGAAAACATATTATACATTACTAAATAAATTCTTTTAATACATTTTCTTAATTTATTTAGATAAATAGGTGGAATTATGAACACCTATCAAAAGTGCACAATAAATTCTACCAAAATTACAGTGTCCTAAAAATGCTCCCAAAAGTCTACTGTCCAAATTTCAAGCCATTTTGACAAGTATATCAATCTCTATGAAAAAGACAAATAGCTATTGCAATAAATCATGTGAGAGCAAGTTAAACCTAAAACTCAATATTTTCTGTGAACACAAGGCCATATTATGAATTAATATGATAGAGAAACATAATACTAAGGTAATGGAACAACATTTTCTATTTTATCATTTATATATTATTTATAAGCTATTTATCAAGCTATAAACAAGTTAAATCAATAACTTGAGCATACAGTAAGCAATGACCATGAAATTTATACCATAGTACATCCATAGCATGACAATCCTGCTATAAAAATTTCACATCAATTGGAGTACCACAACTCAAGATATAGAAATAACAAGAAAAACAAGCATTTATTTTCCATTTAACAAGATCTAGGTAAAACATCCTGAAACCCAGAAACAACCTATAAGTTTTATATTTTTCTTAGACAATGCATATTACTAGAAGACCAACAAAATTGGAATCACTAATTTTGGACTTCTAAAACTCCAGATCTTGCTCTGGTCAAGTTTATAAGCATTTTAGAGCATTTTTAAAGCTTAAATAAAAACATTAGAAAAACATCTACAAACACCTAACATTTTATGACTCTATTGCATAGATCACTTCTCAAGGTTTCCAAAAAGTCCACATTTGCTATTTTTAGACTTATCTAGCATGAGATATGGATTTTAGAAGATTTCCCAAATTCTGAAATTCAAAAACGAAATTACCCAAACCCTAACTTAACTTGCTAAGTGCACCCGAACACACACCCAAAACGGCCACTTCATAAACTGTCATGTGGGTCCCATGGTTCAGTCGGGCCCGCTTGTCATACTAACACACAGAGAGACACAGAGACAGGAGAGGGGAATGCGTCGGTTTTCTTCCTCAAACCGGCCGAGCAGGGGAGGCGGCCGGCCGGTCTCCGGCGAGGTGAGGCGGCGCCGGCAGCAAGTGGCTGCAGCACGGCCATCCTGGACCATGCGCGCACCCGCGCAGGGGCACAGCTTGCCCAGGAGCAGTCCACAGTGGCATGACCGCGAGCATGCGCGGCCATGGCGGCTGTTGTGGGAGGCGGTGGCGCTACCGCGGTTCCGGCGGCTGACGGCGGCATTGGCAACGAGCGGTGGTGGTGGAGCATTCCCAACACGAGGGGCGCCCAATGGTGCTCTTTCCTTGCCTCACGGTGATCCGAGGCCAGCCGGCCACGGAGGCGGCAGTCCACCGTGATGGCGGCTCCGGCGGCGGCCGTCTGCAACGGCGGCGAGGCCAGAAGAAGGGGCGCGTCGTGGGCGGCGCGAGGAGAAATAGGTGGTGCCATACTCGGCAGAGGATGAGGAGGCGTGGATGAGGAAGAACCAGCACGTCTAGAGAGCTCCGCGGCCCTCATGGCGATGGCGACCATGGCGCGGGAGTACCCAGCTCCAGAGCGAGGGAGGAGCGAGTAGCGGCGAGCAAGAGGAGTGGGGAGGGTCTAGAAGTGGCTCGAGTGCTCCACATTAACATAGGAGCACCGAGACACACGGCACAGGAGGTCGGCAATGGTGGGGGCGCGCACGGGGCATGATCGCCACGCACTGGGCACGCGTCGGCCTTGGAGACATTTCGTCGACTACGTGGCAGGCAGCAAGGTTGCCAAGGTGGGACGCCATTTTGGGCCTGTTATGGGCTGGTTTGGACTTTGGGCCTTTAATGAAGTTTGAAGCCCGTTCAAAGCTCTATGATTTTCCTTTAGGGAGCAAAGTTATTAGAGCTGTAGATTAGGAAATAAGCAGCCCCCAAATTACCAGTGTCAACATGTTGAGTTAGGGCTCGGTTTTGGGGTTTTACAATGCCAAACTTGGTCAAATTGATCCTAGCTTTTTACATGTTGTTCTCCAACGAATTGTTTCCAACTTTCATTTTTGGCTCCACTAGAGTTACTCAACAAAATTTGGAGAACGTGAGATGCCAACGTCGAAGGCACTGAAATCAGGGCTTTAAACGTCTAAGTGCTGAAATCAGCCCTATTTCAGACTTGTGGGCCCTTTTTGAGCATGTTCCACATATTTTCATGACTTGACTCTTAAACAAAGTTTGTTCCTTATAAAATTCTATACAACTTTGTAAAAGGTTGCATAGTCAGGTAAAGCTTCTAGGTTACACTTTTGAAACAGTCAAACAAAAGTGTTCCCTGGTCCATACATGGTCAACCATCCCTTAGAAGCACATTTAGGCAAAATGATCAACATGAACATTGTTCCATTAAGTGTCCTAAGTGTAGTTAAGGTGTTGTAGAGGCCAAACATACTCACCATGTATAGGTTGCACAAAAATGTAGGCCTCACATGTCTTGAAACATAGAACACAAGTGAAATGCTATAGTCATTTCATGTGGTTGTTTCAAGATCGATGCTACACATGTTCCACTAGGTTGTTCCACATGTGTCCAAGATGTGTTGCACTTGTTGCCTTTGTATGTTGCATAATTACTAGTTCCCATGGGATGTAAGGCATGTTTTAGTTATAATCCAAACAAGCATATAACTTATTATTTCATGTGACTTTTTGATTCCAAACTTCATAAAACTTTTCCAGAGATCAATATAGATAGGTACCAAGGTGAGACACATGAAGATATGGCAATAACACCATCCAAACATATATCTTTGAAAATGGCCTATATATAAAGCAATGGTGCAACATCCAACTTTAGGTCAGGCTCATCTCCATAGATTTGACTTTGGCATCGTCATCTCCCCTAATCTATCATGTTTGATCTTAAACCCACCACTAAATTGGTGATAAACACCTGGGGTGTTACAGCAACCGCCCTTGAAAGTTGAAACTTGTTTTTTTCCAACGATGGCTCCCCAAAGCAACCGCTTCTAAAAACACATTTTCAGGGGCTATTGGCTTAATCAAATCGCCACTGAAAATGTATTTACAAGTGCAGTTCGGCTCAAACTAAATCGTGCCTGAAAATCAGTTTTAAACTTTTGGAATTTGAAATTCCCCGCCATATTTGAAATCACGTTTTCCCACCGAATTTCAGAGCCGAATGCAATTGATTCAAATTAACTTCATATATAGTAGCGAACTAGTTAATTAATACACATGTGATTAACAAAGTATTTGTAGCATAATTTAGTTTACATTACAAACTACTAATTAACATGGTGCTTCATCACAAAAAATGAAATGAGTGGATGTTCGGTTGCTTCACGAAGAGTTTTGAACTTGGGATCTATGGCATACTCTAATCCATGATCATAGAAAGCCCTTCACCCTGAGAACCTCCCGCATTAAAACCTTTGCAGAAATCATCTTGAACTTCTTGAATGTCCTTTTGGTCAATTACAGTGGAAACAGAAGGGGCAAAATTACGATGCTGCACGAAAGCCAAAAATGTCCTTTTGAACTTCTTGAATGTCCTTTTGAACTTCTTGAATGTCCTTTCGTTCACCGCATAGAAAGCCAAAAATGTACGATGCTGCACGAAACAGAAGGGGCAAAATTAGCTAGATTCATATTAATGAACATATGCATATGCATATGATATGATTCGACAGATCGGCTTACTTCTTCATGGTTAGTGTGTAGTAACACCCGTTGGTTCTAAGCTATTGACATACAAAGTAGCCACAATGCACGCTTCCTAGATGTTGCCTCGCACATTGCAGGTCAGTGACCAGAAAAAAACAATACAGTGAAACACATTGTTCTACATAATCAATATGCTCGCTATTTGGGTTAGAAAATGGTCATACCCATGGATGTAGAGAAACGAACATCTTCTACGGCTTCTACGGGTTATGAACTCCACCTTTTTAATGTAATATCCGTAGGCACTATTTAGTGGTCGTGGTGAACGAAAGAATCAGTTTCTCTATATCAACAATTGGAAGCAACAATTAGTCTCGCTACGATTACTTACATCTGTAACATTGATGAAATTTTTGAACGTTTTTTTATCTTTTTCATCGAGTCACAGATCAAAATTGTGCCAAGTTCCACATTGATGCTTGCTAAGATGAAGTGATTGCTGCATTAGTACAAAAAAGATAATGGTGTCAACATAAACCAAATTGTATGAAAAATGATACCGGTGTCGGTGGGCCAACGTAAACCAAATAACTTCAGAAATGATAATGGTTGATCATACCCAAAATTGTTGGGAGCGTATGTGTACTGGAATTTCTGATAGCCGAAGCATTGCCTTTCCGATATGTACAACTTCTGACCTTGCTTCTTTGTGGGCAGCCTTCCTAATTTTTTCTCTCGCCTTGCCCTTGACACCCATGAATGCAGGGTGATCATTGTTCCACGTTACAAGTCTAGTGTGTCATGCCTCGTTAATGAGACAAGGGTCAAGGTATGCGTTCCTCACTGCCAACTTGGCCGCATCTATCCACTCTTTCCTACAACAAACTACGACAAATGTGTGGTTAAAAGGATAGCACATGCACACATAACCAAATTTGAGGATGAGTTTAAGGAAACACTACTTACATGCACTGCACGGAAATCTGACTCATTTCGAGTCTCTTCTAGAGGAATAATTGTTGCATGTCCTCAAAGCATATGCTCAAGTTCAAAAACTCAACATCGTTAGCTGGGAAATACACCAGCATTGGCTCTAGGTCGAGTTTGGCCGGCCGCACGCAAGTACTACTTTTGATAGACCCTCATGTGTGCCAGTCTTTTGGATTCTAGGGCAAAAATAAGTAGGAATTCCTTGTCTAATACATATTCAAGGAGGCAATCGGGATAGTCTTGACTCATCAAATCTTTAATGAACTAAACGCCCACCACGACTTTGCTCATATGGGACTGGCCAAAGCTAGTTGCAGATACTTCCTTGGACTTGATGGCCATGGCCTTTGATGTAGATGCTTCCTCCTTGCCCCTGGTTGCAAAAGCTTCATTGGTGTTCATTTTGCCAAGCGACTGAAATATCGCCAATACACCAGCATCCGGCGGGTTGGTATCATTCTCAAATGCTCTCACGTACTGACACCCTTGTGATGATCACTAACATCTCTTATTCAGAGTTGTCTACTGGCAATGAGTGTTGTTGTGCTACTGTCTCCTCCAGGATCGATGGCATCTGTTGATCATATGTCAGTGACAATGGCGCACATGCTTCGCCTGTGGAGCCTATTTGTGCTTGTTCCTCAACTTAAGTCAATTCCAGCTGAGAAGTAGAAGGTAGCGTCGATAGGCTGGTTGATAGCACAATGTCTCATTGTTATCAAGCAAAAAAAATACCATACAAGGTTGCCCAAGACCGTCTCACCTTCGTGTGCTAAATCGGCCGGCAGGGGGACCTCATCTTTGGCTATGGAGGCATCAGGACTCTGCTTTCTTAACTAAAAGCAATGGTGGTAGGTGGAATCAATGTTGTGATAGTTAGGTGGATCCGAAGGCCAAAAAGAACAAATACTACCACGCCAGAACGAAAACTGGTAGTGACATGTCATTCTAGGTTATGACTTGACCCGAGAGGGATATATCACTACTAGGTCATAGCATAAGCTGATAGTTTAGGGGTCTACTATGTCAATTTAACTAAACCGGGTGTTATCCACTTGACCCACCCGCCTTAGGCTATTGCTAATAGGTGCTCATGGTTCATATGCACCTTTAACTCACTATCCAACCACATATTAACAGGTGGATCTAAATGGCCTAAAAATTAGCTAGCTAAACAATAGCAGCTATTAGTTATTCGCTAGCTAATTTTTAGTGCTGGTGGATCCAAAGAGGACCTAAATTACCTACTTTTCATCGGTAGAGTGATTTTTTTTCTTTGACTGCAGGAATATATTCTCGATAGTGCCGACAATGATAAGATTCCAAACACATGGTTCGTGACTGACAGTAGTGCAGGCATGCAGCACAGAGCTACGTAGGTGTGGCAATAAGGCTGTGTGACACTTTGTGGAACCCATACAATAATTCGGATGTTGGAGAAGCGACCGCTTCATTAACCGATCGATTTTGATGGTGCAGCGACAAATAGACAGCAAATCTTAGTTTCAAGAGGATAAATCATGTCCATGCTAGGTTACGCCACCTCCGGGGAGATGGCAGCCGGCTCGCACGCCGTATTCTTCCCTTTCCCAGCGCAGGGCCACGTCGCGCCTGCGCTGCGCCTCGCCAAGCTCCTCCACGTCCTGGGCGGCGTCCGCATCACCTTCGTCCACACCGAACGCAACCTCCGCCGCCTCATCCGCTCGGGGGGCCCTGCCACGGTGGCCGGCGCCCCGGGGTTCCGTTTCGTCACTGTTCCCGACGGCCTGCCGCCGCCGCTTTCCGACGAGGAGGAGGACGACCACTCTCCGCAGCACATCGCCGCCCTGCTCTTGTCTTTGGAGGCCTCGGTCCCGCGCCTCAGGAACCACCTCGACGATGCCGCCGCCGACGGTGTACCAGCAACCTGCGTCGTCTCCGACATCGAGTGCGTGCTGCGCTTCGCCAAGGACGAGGCGCGCCTCCCGGCCGTGGCCTTCTGGGTGATGAGCGCGTGCCCGCTCATGGCGGCCTTGCACCTCAAGAAACTGGTCGACAAGGGATTCGTTCCACTCAAAGGCAAGTGATCGATCGATCGAAGCTGTGTTCCTCTGTGACTGTCACTGTCTGACTCTGACCAAGCATGCATGGTTCGTTTTTCAGGTGCAGAGCAGCTGAGCAATGGCTACCTCACCAATTAACACGGAGATTGACTGGATGCCAGGGATGCCCGAAACCATGCGCCTGCGAGACATGCCAAGCTTCATACGTACGACGGACCCCGACGACGCCGTGCTGCGCGCCGTCGTTAGCACCATGGACTGCTACCATCCTGCTGTGCTGTCTGCCGTCATCCTCAACACGTTCGACGAGCTCGAGGGCAAGGTCGTCGCCGCCATGTCGGATGTCGTCGTTCCTCACATATACACCGTCGGGCCCCTTCCACTGCTGAGCGAGAGCGCCGGCGCCGGCGGCAGTGGTGGCACTGGCGCCATCCTCTTAAAGGAGGACAAGTGCTGCCTGGAATGGCTTGGAAGCAAGCGGCCTGGATCCGTGGTGTACGCCAACTTCGGCAGCAACAGCATAGCCGTCCTGACGAGCCAGCAGCTGGTGGAGTTCGCGTGGGGGTTGGCCAACAGCGGCTACGACTTCTTGGCGGTGATCAGGAATGACCAAGCCAAGAACAGCGCTGCGGCGGCGCTGCCACCGGAGTTCGTCACCAGGGGCACGGGGGAGACGACAAAGGAGAGACGAGGCTACGTTGCGAGCTGGTGTCCTCAAGGGGAGGTGCTCCGGCACGAGGCCGTCGGCATGTTCCTGACCCACTGCGGGTGGAACTCTATGATCGAGAGCATCGCGTCCGGTGTGCCCATGCTGTGCTGGCCCGTCGCCGGTGATCAGCAGACAAACTGCAGGTTCGCCTGCACCGAGTGGGGTGTAGGCATGGAGCTTGCCGGTGACGGCACAGTGCTGAGAGACCACGCTCGCGACCAATTGCATTATTGCAATCCATCCTTGATAATGGCACTTTATCTGCTCCTCCGTAAAACTCCTTCGTGAACTCATACACCTGGGCTGGCTTCATCCTAGCTTCCCTTATTTGACCAATTAGCACCCTGTCTGCTTCTGTAATACGCCGTTGGGACCTCAACTTGTGTAACTTATTTGGACTAGCAAGATAATGATTGTGATCAAGTACAACCTTCTGCACGGTCCAAATTCCCTCTTTTGCTAACACTGAACTGAACACTAGCATTACAACCCGTCCTTATAATATCTTTTTCTGATGACTTATTTTTTTCGATATCCTTCGTTACTGCAAACTATATATTTCTGATATAAAGATTTATCTTCTCGAAGCTTTGAATGGCTCTTTCTAATACTGAATCCAGTTTTACCAGCATAGTTGTTGTACATCTCGAAAGCACTGTCCTCAGAATCGAAAGTCATACCAACTTGAGGAGTGATCAAAGTTTGACTAACTTTATCAACCACCTATTGTAATTGAGATGAAAATTAAACATATCTAATGATAAATTCATGACTGTACGTTATTTCATAGCTAACGAATGAACTAGCATCCCTTACCTCATCTTCTTGTTGTCCATCCATTGCCTCAATTTCTTGTCGTCCTTCGGGGTCAGGTAACTCCAAAACAGATGAAGTCACGGGTAATGTGGATGGCGATTCAATTACAGCGGATGGTGATATGGGCATGGCAATTGGATTGACGTTCCCTGCCGAAAGCACGTGTTCACACGTTCTAGTGAATAGACCATTTAAAAAAATCACTACCACAAACGCAGACAACGATCTATACTTACGTGCACTGCATCACCAGCGGTGTCTGAGGAATTCTCTATGGCCGCCTGAGCATCACCATCCGGAGCAGCACCACCGAAGGCAGGATCATCGTCCGCGTAACTGCAGCGGCGGCGCACGTGGGAGCTAGGGTTTATGTGTTATCCTATCTACGAAGCCGTCGTGGGAGCCGACTTGTAAGCGGTTCGATCAGTGCTGGTGTTGGGCAGCAGGGTGAGCCAACGCACGGAAGCCAGCTGTTGTTGGGAGGCAGGGCGATCGGCTCGTGAGCCCGCGCACGGAAGCGGACTCGCTGGAATTAGACCCGTCCACACGTCGTCACCTGGTTGGACGTCCGCACGACGCACGGTGTGGACGGTCCACACCCAATTTTTTTCCCACATCAATTGGTTACTTGGCAACCTACATAGAAACTATCATAGTTTCTCCGTTGGGAGTGCCCTAAAATATCCATGCATGTATGCATAAGAATAGTAATGACTAGTGCCCTCGGTATTTCAGCCTACGTCGGTTATTGTGGCCAAACCAAAAAAACCGCTTGCACGCCAGATAAAAGGGACAGGAGGGAGTAGCACTTAAGAATATGTATTTCCTTGGATGTTTCATACAACCACAAGATAATAATGTATTTCTCGGGTTTGCCCCTCAAGAAAATTGTTGGCCACTAAGGATATTTCATTTTTCTAGTAGTGTTTAGCTATTACTTATTGTCATAGGTTTGTGCCGTGCGTTGCTACGGGACAGCTAAACTTTTATACTAAAAACACATGTATCGTACGATAAGATAACAATACTGTGAAATTAAATACCGACGATAAAGTGACACTTAATTCAAAAAGCAAAGTTCATGAAATTAACACATTTACAGAGAGCGCGGCGTCGCAAGCTCACAAAATCTAGTGTATAAAACTATCCGTGATGCGGCTAAGATAATGTTTTATATCGGCAGAAAGAAATCTCTGATATTCATTTCTTTTGTGCGCCAATAATTCCACGAATAAGTTCCGCCGCATTTCTATACCATCCTATACACAGGTTCGAGTATATATGTAAATATTAGTTGTGAGAGATTATTACGAAAACAAATAAAGTTAGATCACAGAATGACTTGGACAAAGGAAACTACAATTCTTTTCAGCTGGGCTATCAGTATACCCATACTCATGAGAATGACAGAACAGAGAAAACATCAACAGTTGACAATCTAATGATCTACAGAATAAAAGCGCAGAGATCAGCTCAGTCAGGGCACTCCTTTAAGTGAGAATCAAATGTGGCATGGAAAGCTCATATCATTACCACAAATTTTCATGATAGTTTCTTCCATGCATCTAGCAGAATAACACATGAATGTATACCATAGATAAACCAGTAAACAGCCTCTTCCAAGCATCAAGCAAAGTACACAGCAATGTGAGTACTGGTTTCTTTTCTCCTGCACATATGTTTACACAACAATGAAAGGAACAAAAAAAATCATACCAAGAACTCTCTTGCAGCTGCAACTATATATAACGCATGCCTCATGCCTGGATGGTGTACTGAAAGCAAGATGTTTCGAAAATGCAGTTGAATTGTATCAAAGGATTAAGAAGGAACGCTGCAGAACCAACACTGAGACGTACACCCTAATGATCAACGTATCATTTTTCCTTGGTCAGGTGCTCTCAAGTGTCTGTCAGTGTCATTCTGAGAAACCAGCTTGTAGAATTTTGATTTTTTTTTTGGCTGCATAGAAAATGGAGATGCAATGGCAGGTTTACTGATTATACCTTGATGGCCTGAATGTTGGTTTGTGGACCTTCGTCACCCACTCCAGCTTCAGCGAGTCATCCACTGAAACTAAAAAAAGATTAGAAGATTAAAAGAAACCTCTACTCAAACCAAACAGAATCAGAAGATCAAAAGAAACGCTGAAAACATTTTAACTCGGCTTTACGGCAGGGAGGGAGAGGCGGCGGCGTGGGCGATCGCGGGGCGAGGACGATGGCACGGGCGCAGGCGCAAACAGCGACGTCAACGTCGGTGTGTGACGATGTGTGCCACGAGGGCCTTCTCGGCGTCCGTGTCGGACGGTGGGCCCTCATGCCGAGGTCCTTGTTGTGGTGGGAGAGCCGGGGTGGACGACGGCGTTGGCCGGCTCCGCGACGTCCAGCCGGTTGTACCTGGAGTTGGCGTTGGTGGCGGCCGACGAGCTCTCGAATGCAGGTCGATGCCCCGGGACTGCGCGTAGGACCGCTGCGAGGTGAGGTGCGACGCGGACGCCCTGACGGAGCTGGACGCGCGCGGGACGGCCTAGTAGTCCTCTGACAGCGAGCCGCAGAGCTTGAAGATCTTGTGCAGCTGCTCGATCTCGGTCAGGCCGGGCATGATGGGCTTGCCCGCGAGCAGCTCGGCGAGGATGCAGCCGGTGCTCCTCAGGTCCACGACGACGCGGTACAAGGTGGGGCCGAGCAGAAGCTCCGGCGGGCGGTACCAGAGCGTGACGACGCGGTTGGTCATGGTCTGCGTCTTGCCGGGGTCGAAGAAGGTGGCGACTGGCGAGCCCGAAGTCGGCGATCCGGAGCACGCCGTTGTCGCCGATGAGGAGGTTGGAGCCCTTGATGTCCCGGTGCAGGACTCCGCGCGCGTGGCAGTGGCGCAGGCCCTCGAGGATCTGGCGCATGAAGCACTTGACCTGCGGCTCCGTGAAGCGCTGCCCGGACAGCGCGGCGAGGCCGGCGAGATTACTCGAAGACGAGGTAGAGGCTGTGCGAGAAGCGCGAGGTGACGATGCCTTCCAGCTTGATCACGTTGTTGGGGTGGTCCAGCCGCCGGAGCATGTGGATCTCCCGCAGTCCCGCGCCATGAACCGCATGCTCTCCGGGTCCATGTCGACGAAGCGCACCCGCTTCAGCGCCACGATCTTGCCGCTCTGCAGGTCCCGCGCCTTGTACACGTTGCTGTACGTGCCCTGCCCGATCTTGTCCAGCCGCTCGAACGTGTCGGCACGGCAGGGCAGCCACCCTCGACGATCTCTTCGGCGACGGACGTCAGCCAGGAGGGCCATCCGGCGATGACGTGCTCGCCGGAGAACCCCTGCGGCACGCTGGAGATCACCTGCTGCGCCTGCGCGCCGCCGCCGCAGTCCGCGGCCGCGCTGTTGTTGTTCCCGCCGATGTCCATTGTGGCGCACCGGTGGTGCGTGGGCGCCCCGGCGGGGCTGTAGGACTTGCTGAGGGACGTGATGACCACCACGGGAGGCGCGGTCTTCTCCACGGCCTCTTTGGCCGGAGCGGGCGCGACGATGCCGCCGTTGGCCTTGGCGTTGGACTCTGTGCGGGAGATGACGGCGTGCACGACGACAGCGTCCTCCTCCTTGGCGGTGAGCGTGATGAGCTGCTTGAGGGACTGGCTTGACGCCTTCTGCAGGTGCGCCACGGGGCGGCAGGCGGCGCCTCCACGACGCCCTCCTTGGAGCAGAGGCCACCCATCACCGACGGACGGCGGCCGCCGCGGCGTTCCCGCCAAATCGATGCCGGCGACGCACGGAGGAACGAACGCGCTAGGTTGGACGGTGGGGTTCGACGCGGGCTCACGAGTCACGACGCGCCGGAAACAAGGATGTGGTAGCGCAGGCGGTCAGCACAGCGAGATGACGAGGGACTGAGGTAGAGCTGTGATTGGCGATGGACAAGGGACCGAGGGCGTCGAGGGCGCAGGTCAAGGTGCGATTGCGTAACTGGCAGCTCGCGGTGATCGCTGGGTTAATTTTTGCCGTGGAACTGCTCCTCCGTTTGTTAGGGTGATTGATTTTTTTCCTGTGGAACTGCTCATCCGGTTGTTACGTGATTGATGATTTGAATTGTCTTGCTGTCCATGAATTTCCTTATGTTGCGCGGGGGAGCCGGAGGGGAAGAGAGCGCGAGGGACGCACGGTTTGTTTCCTTCCTTTTGAAATCAAGGGAGCGAGGTTTGTCGCAAGGGATGGGTGTAAGCGAGGGGTGCGGGATTGCAGCAGGCATAACGTTGGAATGCCGCACCAAAACGGTGTCCACTCTTTACTCTTTTTAATTATGATGATGATTATGAGATATGAGATGAGATAAGATAAGATGAGATAAGATGAGATTCGTGCTAGGTCCCACGAGATAGACCCCGTTCGGTTGTGCTCATAAGCCGGCTGAAAAACACTGTTAGCTAATTTTGTGTGAGAGAAAAATACTGTTCCGACTGAAAAAACAAGCTGAAAAAGACGGATTATAAGCCGGATGAACAGGGCCATAAGGCTAACAAGCATGCCAGTTCATATCCTTTGGGTATCATGCCAGCACATGTACAAAGTAGATTTGACGCAATTAACGATTGCAGTTGGCATGTATACGAAAGAAACGTAAAAAAGCACACCTATGCATAGCGACATCAACGAGCAACGCACATACGGAGTATATAGCAATAATAACCATAATACGCATGTGAACGACGACACGACATACACACATGAAACCGATGAACTCAAAAAGCTAGTGCTGCACGTAGACATCGATCTCGACGACGCCTCCACGGGCAAGGTCGTAGTCGCAGTTCCTGGTGAGCATGTACCCCCGCGCAAACCGGAACTTTCCGGTGCCGCCGACGATCACCGACTCACGCACCTTGGCGTCCATGTCGATGCGGCCGTTCGCCGTCACGGAACTGCCGCGGTGCTCGCCGGCCTCAAGGACCATGTGCATGGTCAGGTGCGACACGATGCCGCCCTCCGACACGCGCACGGCGAAACCCTGCGCGGTGCCGACGCGCGCTGTCCCCGCGGGGGCCTTCCGTCAGCGCGTTGTTGAGCACCACGACGTCGCCGAACTGCCGTGGCGATGTCAGCAGCAGTGACAGCGTGCTCCCAGCGGCGGCGCTGCTGTCGTTGTTGGCGCCGACGTCGTCGCTGGACGCCGTGGGTAAGAGGGACCGGCCGGACACGACCCGCATAGCGGTGGGGTGCGGCCCGGTGTAGTCGTCGTGCATGAAGAAGTGGAGGTGTGTGGTAAAATTCGTTACTGTAGCACTTTTCGTTGTTATTTGGTAAAATTTGTCCAACTATGGATTAATTAGACTCAAAAGATTCGTCTCGAACTTTACAGACAAACTATGCAATTAGTTATTTTTTTACCTACATTTAATGCTCCATGCATACGTTTAAAGATTCGATGTGATGGGTGGAAGAGGAAATATTTTGGGTTTACATAGCAACTAAACAGGGCCATAGTACTATATGCCGCATGTTGGAGAGTCTCTGTCAATTGTGTGCCGCATCTGCAAAGAGTCGCTGTCAGCTGTTTGAATGTTTCAAAGGTGACTGTCCCACTAAATGCTATAATATTAAATGATGATTAGATCGTGTCCAATTAAGGACCAAATGTTTCGGGTTATTATTAGGATAATTCTAGATATTTATTGTGGGTTTCATGAGAACTGGAACTGATGTTGAAACTCCATTGAGGACCTCCCATTAGTACTACTAATATAATAAGATAGTAAATATCGCAAGAGTCTCTCTCAACAAATCTCGTCACGTGAGGCAAACAATTGTTATCCTTTCGTTTTTTTTCAAACACGAGGCAATTTGAATAATCATCTCTTACAAGATGCCTTACTTCGGTGGTATGATGTCTCACCCATATATACAAAGGAAAATATCTCCACACCAGTACTTTACGGAATAGTGTTGACAGCAAAAAAAACAAAGATATTTGTATTCGAGTTTGGGAAGCAATGAGGAATAAAAAGAATCAAATTAAATTTGAGCCAGTGTAGGGTAAAACGGGCCTTCATGGGAAAATATTTATGGAATCTACATTTTCTATTATGACCTGTTCATTTGGTCTCAAAACCAAGAGGATTAGGAGGGATTGAGGAGGATTAAATTCCTTTCAATCCCTTTTATTTTGAAAACAACCAAACAAGACCTTAGTGGTACTGCCATGATACCTTGTCTCTCTCAACGCTTTGAGCCAATAAACACATGAGACTATCCCTCTCGTTGAACTTTCTTATGCCCCCAAGGCCCAGTGAGTTTCTACATGGTTTCGAGTTCAAATCAACCTGCCTTTTTACAGTTCAAACTTGAACATTTTTATGGTGGGGAGATGCTGCCAGCAGTGAGTGAAGAAAGGGGCTATACTAACCACGTATATGCTGCAATGACTATCGCTATAGCATATCTCACCACGTATTAAAAATAACTATGTGTGTTGAGATAAGTATAATATCACGGTACATCGTGCTAGATAATTATTTTAATTTGTCTAGTGTATTTCAAGTTATAACACTAAGGTAAGTCTCGGCAGAAGTTATAACACTAAGTTATAACTCTTCTGCACTGTTTTCAAAATTTGGATGTATTGAAAACAGTGACATGAAATCCCCACTGAGACTGGCCTTATGACCCAGATCACCCTTGTCCTATCTGCGGGTGGCAGCTCCGTTGCCGCCGGTCTCGTATCTGCCGGTATACACGGACACGGTGGTGGCCAAGAGGAGGAAGAAGGCACTACCACCGAGGAAGAGGGAGGAGAGGGAAGCCATGACGTTCAGTTTGGCCTTTCTTTTGGGATGTGGCCTGTGAATGCTGGCTTATTACGGAGCACTCGTTTGCAGCTAGCTCGCAGCTGTTGTGTGGGTGTAGATGTACAATTATACTTTTGAAATCCTTGACCTAGCCCCTCTTTTGAAGAGCTCCAGCTTCTAAAAGCAACTCGAGAGCACCAGCGCTCCACTATTGAGTAGCTCTACCATGGATCTGGGCTCAATGGAACATACCTTTTTAAGGACATCTCCACCGTATATCTAAATTCATATGCAATTCTAAAGATTATCCAGGGGCCAAAATCAGAAAAGGACAAGAATATCAGTAGGCGCAACAGATGGCCAAGGCCGAATGCGGAGCGCCAGTGTATGGAAAATGGCTGAGCGCAACGGCCCAGTGGCCGCCTGTTGCAGGGAATACATGGCCGGTGCAGCGGAGCCAAGCATGGAACGCTGGCACATTCGTGGCTAAACATGGGGAAGATGGGCGGGCGCAGTGGAGTCGGGCACAGCAGCCGGCTAGGCATGACATAGACTGCCAGGCGCATTGGGGTCAGGTGCAGCAGCCAAACCTAGCGTGGGAAGGCGGCCGCCGCAGCGGGGCAAGCGCGAAATGTCGATGAGTCAAGGTGAGGCAGATCTGGGGAGAAGAAATGTCAGACAAAAAGAAAACGAGCCAGTACATGGGATTGAGGTGTGTAAAGCAGTGGCAAGAGGGATATTTTTCTCAACCCCACGAAATAGGAGTTTTTAGAGGCCTCCAGGTACTCCATAGATTTTATAGATTTAAGAGCTAGCTATTATAATTCGTCTTTTTTCACCATTTCCTTGTTAACTTTGCTATTGAGATCTGTCGCAGGGATACATCATGTGCATCCTTATCTCCCAACATCTATAGTTGTAATGCTGTGTTTTTGACTGCTATAACCTGAAGAGGCATACGGATGATGATGAAACGGGCAGAGCGAGGAAGCAAAAGCGGGGAAAATGACGGTTGAGGGTCTGCGAGAGCGAGGGGCGACGGGACCGCTATAACATGGCTAGACATGTAGTTCATTAAGGAGAGATTTTGATCTATGGAATCTACATTTTCTATTAAGTGGTACTCCCATGATACCTTGTCTCTCTCAATCGTACCCTTTGAGCCAATCAACACATGAGACTGTCCCTCTCGTTGAACATTCCAAGGCCCCAGTGAGTTTCTACAAAGTTTCGATGTTCAAATCAACCTGCCTTTTTACAGATCACACTTGAAATTTTTTTATGGTGGGGAGATGCTGCCAGCAGTGAGTGAAGAAAGGGGCTATAATAACCACGTATATGCTGCAATGACTATCGCTATAGCATATCACCAAGTATTAAAAATAACTCAATGGGTTGAGATAAGTATAATATCATGGTACATCGTTCTAGCTAGATAATTATTTTAATTTGTCTAGTGTATTTCAAGTTATAACAATAAGGTCAGTTTCAGTGGAAATTTTATATCCTAGTTTCCAAGACACTTATATGGTAAGAGCAATGCAGATAAATTTCATCCCCATGAAAACTCATTTATTTCGTCCCATGAAATTTTTACCATGTCTTTCTTCATTTATAAGCTATTTTGATGTTAGTTTTATGTTAGTTTTAGCTTATTTTGGCAATAATTAGCTTATAAGCTATACCAAACAGACCCTATGTCGATGAGCTTAGTTAATGTCTATGAAATTTTTATGAAACCCGCACCGAGACTTGCCTAAGTTATGTTTCACTGACCCAGTTTACCCCTCTCCTTTTTGGATCGAAGATTTAAGTTCCTTACGGTCCCTGACCATCTTCATAATAATAAAGTTGGTGTTCTTTCAAAAAAAATAATAAAGTTGGTCACCTTTCATCAAGAGTCATCAGTGAGTCGGCTCAAAGGTCAGTAATGACTTTTGGTCTCGTACTGCTGCATGGTTTTCACATAGTGAAAAAGGTGTGAGGACGTAGAAGCCAGAGTTCACTAGTAGTGAATAATTTCAACTCAAATGCACATGCATGTCAATGTCATATATATAGATGCTTCATACTAGTAAACAACATGCATGTGAACAATTATTACACGGTAAATTTGCGTTTACAGATCAATCAGCAAAGGCACGCAAGCAGGTAGAGGTGGGACTTGGGTCATGCCGTGCCAGCACGGCACGGCCCTCTCGTGACTCGTGCCGCTTCAGGTCGTGCCCTCTAGGCACAGCAGGTTAGTTAAGCAAGTAGACGTCGAACTCGACGACTCCGCCGCGGCCAAGGTCGTAGTCGTAGTTCCTGGTGAGCACGTACCCGCGCGCGAACCGGAAACGCCCGGTGCCGCCCACGACCACCGACTCGCGCACCTTCTCCTCCACGTCGATGCGGCAGCTCACCGTCACGGAGCTGCCCCGGTGCTCGCCGGCCTCCAGGACCAGGTGCATGGTCACGTGCGACACGACGCCGCCCTCGGACACGCGCACGCCGAACCCCTGCGCGTTGCCCACGCGCGCGCCGTCGATCGAGGGCCCCTCCGTCAGCGCGTTTGTTCAGCACCACAATGTCGCCAAACTGACGAGGCTGGGCCGACGACGGAGACGTCTCGGCCGCCGCCGTGGTGTCGCCGTCATCGTCGCTCGACACAGGGCCGGCTCTACAATTATAAGGGCCTTTAGACAAGCAAGGTGATAAGGGTCTATCGATCTAATTTCTTAATATAAAGATTAATATATATAGTATGAATAATAAAAGTTAATTTGTAGCATTTAGTTTGTAAAAGATAATGATAGTACAACAAAAAAATTAAAAGAGCAATAACTATTATGATTACCTCAGATAATAAAAATATAATGCTTCACTGTCTTGTAAAAAATCGTCTTTAGGTATTTCTTGATGCAAATTCTTCAAGAACAACATAGAGATCGATGTGGTCCAAAACATTCTTCTCAATATTTTACTTTTCTGAGCGGCCAACAAATGCTTCGTAGGCAACATCTAAAGTATCTAAATAAATAGATTGAATTAGAACTTTATAACCCTAAGTCTGTACAGGTAAAATGCATACACAAAACAATTAAAGAAATAAGAAAAAAATAGGCTTCAATACGGTGATGACCCTAGCGCTAGCTTTCAGCGATCCAAGTAAAAAAAATTGGAAATTGAAAAATACTAATCGGTCATGGGTTGGCGTGTTGAGGTTGCTTACTATGATCGCATCTGCTGTTCGCCGTCCTTACATGCAGTTGCAGCTCGCGCTGTCGCGGCACCGCGGCGCCGGTATGCGGTGTGCCGGCGAGTCGGTGACCAGCGTCGGGTGAGTGAGCGTCTCCTCGCGAGAATAGCGCGTTCGCGAGGAAGCTCCGGCGCCGGCGGAAAATGAAACACTATCTCCTCGCTCAATCCGCGGCCTGCGCGGTAGAATAGGATAGGTAAGGTACGGCATGGCCTGATGTTTGTTAGGCTTTGGAAGGCTTATGCGGAAATTATATCTTTTTTCTGAGCAGAAATAGAAAATTATATCTACTAATTATCGATATGCTCTTGGGGCCCCGGCGGTCGCACAGGCTGCCCTCCCCAAGAGCCGGGCCTGGCTCGACGAGGCGGGTGGCAGCAGGGAGCGGCCGGACATGACGCGCATGGCGGTCGGGCGTGGGCCAGTGTACTCGTCGTGCATGTAGAAGTGAAGGTGCATGGTAGCAGCTCCGCTGTCGTTGGCGTTGCCGCCGGTCTTGTATGTGTGGGTATACACGGACACGGTGGTGGCCAAGAAGAAGAAGGCACCGCCACCGAGGAAGAGGGAGGAGAGGGAAGCCATGACGTTCAGCTTGGTCTTTCTTGGGGGCTGTGGCCTGTGAATGCTGGCTTATTACTCCTACTATATATAGTTTGTAGCTAGCTCGCAGCTGGATTGTGGGTGTATATATACATACTTGAAATCCTTGACCTAGCGCCTGTTTTGGAGAGCTCCAGCTACTAAAAGCAACTCTAGAGCACCAGCGCTATACAACGGAGCAGCTCTACGATGGATTTGGGCTCTAAGGAACCTATTTAGGAGAACTGTATCATAGATTTGAATTCACATGCAATTCTAAAATTATTCCGGGGCCAAAATAAGAAAAGGACAAGAATATCAAATGGGCGCAGTGGACGGCCGCGGCCGAACGCGGAACGCTGGTGTGTCCATGACTGGACGCAAGGAAAATGGCTGGGCACAGTTGCCGCCTATCGCGGGGAAGACATGGCCGGTGCAGCGGAGCCCAGCACGGAATGCTGGCACATTCATGGCCAGACGCGGAGAAGACGGCCAGGCGTAGTGGGGTCAGGCACAATGGCCGGCTAGGCACGGCATAGATGGCCAAAGCATTGGGGTCGGCCACAGCGGCCAACCTAGCGCGGGAAGGCAGCCGGCGCAGCGGGGCGGGCACGAAATGTCGACGAGTCGAGGTGGGGGCAGATCAGGGGAGAAGAAATGTTACAAAAAGAAAACAAGCCGGTACATGGGATTGTGGTGCGTAAAGCATTGGGAAGGGAGATAATTTCAATTAACCCCACAAAATAGGAGTTTTTAGAGGACTCTTGAGGAACTCCATAGATTTTATAGATTTAAAAGCTAGATTTATATTTTGGTAAATCTAGAGTTGATGGAGGTGAGGTGTTTAGCTTATAAAAATCTAAAAAGGAAACAGTTTTTTTTCTTATTGTCTGTAGCTGTCCGAAACGGACCTCTCTAGTTAGCTTCCTCGTTCCCGGTTGCGACGAGAAGATGCCTTCCCACCAATCACACTCGTGCACGTGCTACAATCTTGCCATCACACTCGTGCACGTGCTACAATCCTGTTGTTATCGGCTGACTTTTCAATTTCTGCTAAACATTACACGAGCGAGGCCCTCACACAACAATTTTAACTTCCTTCGTGTCATCTCCAATGTAAATGTAACCACAGTTCACTTCATTATTGATCTAAATACTAATTTTTTAGTTTTTTTTAGCATCAATACTAATTTTTTAGTTAGGGAAACCTGTAACGAATTAAAGAATAAGAAAAGATACTTTGGCGCTGACCCGATATAAAACAGAAATAGTTTTAAACACTACTACACATGGGTTTTTTAGAGGCAGTGGTAAATAGTTGGGGTTTTTTTATCCACGCCATTGCAATTTTTTAAGTTTAGAGATATGTCTTTACAATTCGTCTATTTAGACAATTGCCATTATAATTGCATCTCTCTCATCCATACCATTCCGTACGACTGCCGTGTACATGGCCCACTGTACGTATATATTGAACACTGCTGACCAGAGCGCGAGGCAGAGCGGCCTGCACGCGAGGCACGAACAGCCACACAGGCACCGACGGTGACTCTAGCGGGTTCGCCACGGCACCCCGCCGGCGGCGCACGTGCTGTCTTACCCGCCCCCGAGTCGGACGGCGAGTCCTAGGTCTGGTCCTAATCAAGGTTGAGGCGCGCCGCGAGCCCGCGACGCGGACGCCGAGCCAGGGCGCTAGCCTCATTCCTCAATGCCACGGTGCTATCGCACCCATTCCTTCCGCGCCGCCACCGCCGCCGACCTCATTGTCGCACGGTTGCGGAACCAGGCCTGCGCGGGCTTCGCCTGGCACATTGCCTCCTCAACTACAAGGACTTCCTCGCTGTGCAGGTGCACCGCGTCTAGACGCAGAGGCGCCGTGCGCTAGCGCTCGCGCTCCAGTTCCACGTCTTCATCGTCGACATCCACTCGGACGCCACCATCAGGAGAGAAATTCACCGGCGGTCCCTGAAGTTGGCGGTGGGTGTCACTTAGATCCCCGAACTTTGAACAGTGTATTTCTAGATCCCTGAACTTGGCTTTAGGTGTCATTTAGGTCCCTGAACTTAGCTTGAGGTGTTACTTAGATCCCCGAACTTTGAACAGTGTATTCTAGGTCCCTGAACTTAGCTTTGGGTGTCATCTGGGTCCCTGAACTTGGCTTCGGGTGTCATCTAGGTCCCAATGCTGACGTGGCGCGGTCCTACATGTGGGGCCCACATATCAGTCGGTTATATTTCTATTTCGGGGTACTGTAGCTACAATTTCTAAAATATTCCAAAAATTGTATCTTTTTCATATGATCTCGGATGAAGATGATTTTTATATGAAAAATGTAGCTCTCGACGAGATCTACAACTTTCTAGTTTTGAGTTTTTTAATTTGAGATCATTAAAATGCTTAAAAAAATTAAACAAATTTTCAGCAGTATATTAATCGCGTAGAAGCGCTTGTCGCATTGAAAAAATTATATCTTTTTTATATGCTGTTAAATGGAGATGATTTCTATATGAAAGTTGTAGCTCTCGATGAGATCTGCGACTTTCTAGTTTTGAGTTTTTTAATTTGAGGTAGCTAAAATGCTCAAAAAAATTTGTTTAAAATTTGTTCAAAAAAAATTTGAGGTAGCTAAAATTTGAGGTAGCTAAAATGATTTCTAGTGTTGAAAATTTATTTAATTTTTTTTGAGCATTTTAGCAACCTCAAATTAAAAAACTCAAAACTAGAAAGTCGCAGATCTCATCGAGAGCTACAACTTTCATATAGAAATTATCTCCATTTGACAGCATATAAAAAAATATAATTTTTCCAATGCGACAAGCGCTTGTACGCGATTAATATACTGCTGAAAATTTGTTTAATTTTTTTAACCATTTTAATGATCTCAAATTAAAAAAACTCAAAACTAGAAAGTTGTAGATCTCGTCGAGAGCTATATTTTTCATATAAAAATCATCTTCATCCGAGATCATATGAAAAAGATATAATTTTTAAAATATTTTAGAAATAGTAGCTACAGTACCCCGAAATAGAAATATAACCGACTGACATGTGGGCCCCACATGTAGGACTGCGCCACGTCAGCATTGGGACCTAGATGACACCCGAAGCCAAGTTCAGGGACCCAGATGACACCCAAAGCCAAGTTCAGGGACCTAGAATACACTGTTCAAAGTTGGGGGACCTAAGTGACACCTCAAGCCGTTTAGGAACCTAGATGACACCTGAAGCCAAGTTCAGAGACCTAGAAATACACTGTTTAAAGTTCGGGGACCTAAGGGACACCCGCCCGCCACCAACTTCAGGACCGCCGGTGAATTTTTCTCCCACCATCAGCAAGGGGATCCTTCTCGACCACGCCACGGGCGTCGTCATCGGGGAGATAGCCGTCGACCGTCGTGGGCAAACGGCATCTCCGTCCTCTACCACGTGACGCTAGGCGGCACCGCCAGCGACCGGCACCCCAAGATCGGAGACTGCGTGCTCATTGGAAACGTCAGAATCTCCAAACGGGCATGCTCCCGAACACATGACGACGCAGTTGCTCAGCTTGCCGAGCGCGCGGATGTCGTTGACCATGCGCAGCCATGCCGCCGCCATTCTCGTGCGGGAGCAGCGCGCCCGTGGCAATCCGCTTCTTCCCGGACTTGACGTCGGCGAGGTACGCATTGAAGCAGTCGGCGTCGAGCTTGAGGAAGAGCTCCTTGTAGTTCTTCATGGCCACGGAGGCGACGCGGGTGTACACGACCGACTCCCACGCACGCGCCAAGATGAAGACCTCGAGGTCCGCGGCGAGCTCGGGCGCGCGCGGAGCCGTTGAGGAAGAGGCGCCGTGCGACGGCCTCGTAGAGCAGCATTGGAGCGGTGGTTGGTCCGGCGTGCCGCCGCAGTCGCGGCCGCGAGTCCCCGGTCTCACTCGAGGCTGACCACGACGCGCTCCTCCGTTGAGCCAACGCACTCCGCCTCGCGCGCTCAGTGGGCATCCATACGCATTCCAGTACGCATATACGTACCTGACAGTGGGCCATGTACGCGGCAGGCGTACAAAATGGCATGGACGAAGAAGAGATGGAATTGTAATGGTAGTTATCCGAATAGACGAATTGTATTGGTGCGTGGATAAAAAAACTAGATAATTTGTAGAGCCGTTTACTAGAAATTAATGATTTTAGAGGTCAATGTCTAGTCTCATCTAGAAATCGATCGCTAGAGGTGGGTCAAAACCTAGCTACCTGTAGAAATCATTATTTAGAATTTGTTAACGAGGCAAAAAAAAATAGCAAAAAAAAACTAGGAGAAGCCCACCAAAGACATGGACCTCAAAGTTAGTTGTGACTAAGCACCAAAGTACTATAACTTTAGTTTAGGACATTTTATAATCTGAGGTATTTTGAAAAAAAATAAAAAAAATATATTATTTCAACATATGAAAACTTAAAACCCGAATTTTCTGGCACTAAATTATTTCAGTTTTTTTTAAAAAAAATAGTCAACTACTAAGTTGCAGATCATTTCTAGTGCCATGACTTTGGTTTGTGTCTTTTTTGCATCTGAGGTCATTTGAGAAAAAATCAATTTTGAATTTAAAATTTTAAATACTTTAAAGATATTTTTCATACACTAAGTAAATTCAAATGAAAAAGTTATCAACTATAAAGTTGTAGATCTCTTTCGAGTACTGCAACCTTAATATAAGTTTGTCTTCGTCAAACTTTATTTTTAAAATTTATGAACTTTGTTGTACTGGACCTATTTTTAGAGGTGGACCAAATTGTTATCCGCCTCTAAAATTCCATTTCTAGACATGACTGAAATTCTCAACCACCTCGGCTAGAAAGCCTAGCCGTCTTTCAAAATGGCATGTTTAGAGGTGGTTCGTCTTGCCATCGTCCACCTCTAAAAAAATAGAAGATATTTTTAGATGTGACTAAAAAGCTCATCTGCCTCTAAACATCGATTTGTAAAGACAGACAGCTCGTAAACCATTTTTAGAGACAGGTTTCCGTAGGGGGAGGCTAATGAGGACATGCCTAGCATTCACTCATCTTCAAATGAAACTCCACTTGATATAGCTGGTCCAATTAAAAGAAGTAGAGCTAAACAATTGGAGAAGGAAATTCATTCTTAGGTGAACGCTAACCTTATGTTTAATAATCAGTTTATGTTGAATATATATATATACCCACCCGTCCCACCATTGTTTTCTTTCCGCCACATATTCCCAACAGAGTTTCTTGTTTTTGTGTTGCGCCATCCATCTTAGTGATCCTTATGAGCCCCTTTAGTTGAAAGTTGTGCTGCATTTGTCACAAAGGTTAAAAGAAAAGATGTCTATGGGTCAAAAGAAGAACTGAAAACAACGAGTTCTTGTTCCAAAAAAAACAAAAAAAGGAAACAAAAGAAACAAAAGAGAATTGTGTTCAGCACACAAAAGGGGTTTGGGCAGCAACAAATTACGGTTGGTGCAAATTGGTGTTCATCTATCCACTTCCTACATCTTGTTCCTTTCTTTTTACATCTTTTCCTTTATATTCAGCAACTTAGACTTGTGTTCTTGGATTATTATTCGGTTTTGCATCACTACATTTCAGTGCATTCCACTTACATATTACCCCATCAAGCTCCACTTAAAAGCACCATGAGTTGTTGCACCGTCGTCGCTGTTACAATCACTCTTCCACTACAGATTACAGCCACGGTTCTTGCTCTTTTCAGGGAGAGAAAGAACTTGTTTTGTAAGTGGTGAGGCAGTGATTCCACATATATTCCACATATATATTGTTCTTTTTTCCCTCTACTAATATGGCAGGACGTGGAGATGGTGCCGCTGTTTCAGTGGAGGAATTTCAGGAGTTGCGTACACAAATGCATGATTTGGTGCAGTAGCTCCAAACTCTACAACTCGACATGCCACGTAGAGAACCGCCACCAAATGAGGATGATGACATTGAGGAGGATGATGAGCCAGTGCGTCGTCCCGCTAGCCGTGGACGTGGCGGGCGTGGTCTTGGTTTTCCTAATTTTGGTCGTGCTCGGCGCATTCCTATTCGAGGTGGAGGAGATTATGATGGTGATGCTGATATGTTGTCTGATATGGATGATCACTGGCATGGTGGCCATCGTGGTTATCGTGACCGCCATCGTCGCCGTGATGATGATGGGTTAAGCACAGTGAAATTGTCTATTCCAAAATTTAATGGAAAAGAAAGTGCTGATGATTATTTTGAGTGGGAGACAAAGGTTGATCAGATCTTTGATTTATATACTTATCCTCCTGTCAAGAAAGCAAAGCTTGTTGCCATTGAGTTCACAGGTTATGCAATCACTTGGTGGACTCAAGTGTGTGCTGATTTCCGCCGCGTTGGACATGATCGTATTACTTGGGATGACATGAAACGAGAAATGAGGCGGCGATTTGTTCCTACACATTATTCTCGTGAGCTACATTTGAGGCTAAAACGTCTTGTCCAAGGTCATCATAGTGTGGATGAATATTTTTAGGAAATGGAAATGTGTCTACTTCGTACCAGTATCACTAAAGATGAGGAATCAACTATGGCTCGATTTCTGGTTGGTCTTAACAAACTAATCGCAGACAAGGTGGACATGACTAATTACAACACCATGAATGAATTGCTACATTTTGCAAAAAGGGCAGAAAGGCAGCTTGTTGAATCCTATAAGCACCGTGCTTCATTTTCAGCTCCTAATAATTCTCCTCCATGGCGCCATTCACAGCAGCACGGGTCAGGGGTGCACACACCTTTATCTCATGCAACTTCTTGTTCAATTTCAACTTCTGCCAAACATTTGGATTCAAGAGGCAAAGCTGTAAGTTCTAATCAGTCCAGCTCCTCTGCTACTGTAGCCCCAAGGAAGACAAGTAAGATTAAATGTTTTAAGTGTGGTGGTCATAGGCATAAACAAGCTGAATGTCCCAATCGACGTACCATTATTGCACTTGCTGATGGCTCTTATGATTCTCAAAGTGAAGAGGATGTAGAGTTTACCAATGTATTTGCAGACCAACATCTTGATACTTGTGAGTATTCAGCTGAGGATGGTACATTTGAGCTAGGTCTGAATTGTTTAGCCATTCAACCTATTTCAACTTTTGCTCACAATGACATGTTACAAGATGTTATTTCTCCATCTTCTGATGAGATTACTAGTGCTGATTTTGATGAGTTGCTTGCTGATTTTCCTGATTTAGAGCCTTCTACAATGAATACACCATCTCCTTCTTTGGTGGTTAGGAGAGTTCTTTCCACTCAGTTTGTTGCTGCTGAACAAGGACAACGCCATAATTTGTTTCAATCCCGATACAAAGTGAAAGGCCAAGTGTGCTGTTTCATCATAGATGGTGGGAGCTGCAATAATATTGTTAGTGGTTTGCTTGTTGAGAAGCTTGGTTTGCAGCCACGCCGCCATCCACATCCATACCATATGCAATGGTTGAATAATTTCGGGACAGTTAAGGTTTCAGCCATGATTCGTTTAACATTTTCTATTGGTGATTATCATGGAGAGGTTGATTGTGATATTGTCCCCATGCAAGCATGTCATTTGCTGCTTGGTCGGCCCTAGCAATTTGATGTGGATTCGGTGCATTTTGGACGGTCTAACAAATACACTTTCATTGCCAATGACAAGAAGGTGGTTTTTGTTCCATTATCTCCAAAGGAGATCCATGCTTTAGATGTGGCTCGCATGAAAAGAGAGGCATCTGAAAAAAGAAAACTGAGTGAGACCCATAACACTAGTAAGGAAGAGAGTTCTAAACCATCCAGCCACATAAAGCATCATTCCACTTTAAAACAGCCACACCAAACTGAGTGCTTATTTGTGAGCAGGAGTGATTTGAGAGATGTGAGAAACACCACAGCCCCATTCTTTGTACTGCTGTACAAGGAGGTTTTATTTTCCACTAACGCCTTACCTAGCTCGCTGCCTAGTGTTGTTCTTGATTTGTTACAGGACTTTGAGGATGTTTTTCCTGATGAGGTACCAGCTGGACTTCCCCCACTTCGCGGCATTGAGCATCAAATTGACTTGATCCCTGGTGCTTCTCTTCCAAATCGTCCAGCCTACCGCACCAATCCCACAGAGACAAAGGAAATTCAGTGACAGGTAAAAGAGCTTTTGGACAAAGGGTATGTTCGTGAATCCTTATCACCATGTGTTGTTCCCGTTCTTTTAGTTCCAAAGAAAGATGGCTCTTGGCGCATGTGTGTTGATTGTCGTGCTATCAATGCTATAACTGTTCGATATCGCCATCCCATTCCACGACTTGATGACATGTTAGATGAATTGAGTGGTTCCATCATTTTCACCAATATTGATTTGCATCGTGGCTATCATCAAATCCGCATGAAACTTGGTGATGAATGGAAAACAGCATTTAAAACTAAAATTGGTCTCTATGAATGGCTTGTGATGCCATTTGGCTTGACAAATGCTCCTTCAACTTTTATGCGCTTAATGAACCATGTTTTATGAGCTTTCATTGGCAACTTTGTAGTTGTTTATTTTGATGATATTCTGATCTATAGTAAATCATTTGATGAACATCTTGATCATATCCGTCAAGTACTTGCTGTTTTGAGGGAAGAGAAATTGTATGGCAACATTGCTAAGTGCACCTTTTGCACAGACCGTGTTGTTTTCCTTGGCTTTGTTGTTTCTGCAGATAGTATTCAGGTTGATGAAGAGAAGGTTAAAGCAATCAAGGATTGGCCTACACCGGTAAATGTGAGCCAAGTTCGAAGCTTTAACGGTCTTGCAAGTTTCTATAGGCGTTTTGTCAAAAATTTCAGCACCCTCGCTGCACCCCTTAACAATCTCACAAAGAAGGATGTTCCATTCACGTGGGGCCATGACGAAGACCAAGCATTTCACACACTGAAAACAAAGCTTTGTGAAGCACCGCTGCTACACCTTCCTGATTTTGGTAAGACATTTGAGATCGAATGTGATGCAAGTGGTATTGGCATAGGAGGTGTACTGCTGCAAGAAGGTAAACTTGTTGCCTACTTTTCTGAAAAGCTAAATGGTCCACATCTGAATTACTCGGTTTATGACAAAGAGCTTTATGCCTTAGTTCGCGTTTTGGAAGTTTGGCAACATTACTTGTTACCTAAAAAATTTGTCATCCATTCTGATCATGAAGCTTTGAAATATCTAAAAAGTCAAGGCAAACTGAACCGTAGACATGCTAAATGGATTGAGTTCATTGAAACATTTCCCTATGTTGTAAAACATAAGCGTGGAAAAGATAACATTGTTGCCGATGCTTTATCACGGAGATGTGGTTTGGTTACACAATTAGATACAAAAGTGCTTGGTTTGGAATCCATTAAAACACTCTATGCAGCTGATTCTGATTTTAAAGAACCTTTCTCTCATTGCATTGCTGGAAAAGGCTGGGACAAGTATTATGTGCATGATGATTTTTTATTTCGGACTAACAAACTATGCATTCCAGCCTGCACGATTCGTCAAGTTCTTTTGCAGGAAGCACATGCTGGTGGCTTAGCTGGTCATTTTGGCGTCAAAAAGACATTGGACATGCTCTCCGATCATTTCTTTTGACCACATATGCGACGTGATGTCCAGTGACATGTTGCACGCTGCATAATCTGCTTGAAAGCTAAGTCCCGCCTTAACCCCCATGGTCTTTATACTCCATTACCAGTTCCGAATGTACCTTGAAAAGATATATCCATGGATTTATTTTGGGTTTACCTCGGTCTCAGAGGGGGAGGGATTCTATTTTTGTTGTTGTTGACCGATTCTCTAAAATGGCACATTTTATTCCATGTCATAAGAACGACGATGCTTCACACGTTGCTGATTTGTTTTTCAGGGAGATCGTTCGTTTACATGGAGTGCTAAGGACTATTGTTTCAGACCGGGATACAAAATTTCTGAGCTATTTTTGGAAGACATTATGGGCTAAGCTTGGTACGAAGTTGTTATTTTCCACCACTTGTCATCCGCAAACCGATGGGCAAACTGAAGTTGTCAACCGTACCTTGTCCACCATGTTGCGTGCTGTGTTGAAAAAGAATTTGAAGCAGTGGAAAGACTGTCTTCCACATATTGAATTTGCTTATAACAGGGCAGTCCATTCCACAACAAACTTTTGTCCATTTGAAATTGTTTATGGGTTTAAACCGCATACTCCCATGGATCTTTTGCCTTTACCATTGCAGGAACAAGTTAACATGGATGCATCAAAGAGATCAGATTTTATCAAGAAACTACATGTTGAGACAAGGAAAAAAACCGAGAAGAAATCAGCACAATATTCAAAGCAGGCGAACAAAGGTAAGAAGAAGGTTACATTCCAGCTGGGAGACCTTGTGTGGTTACATCTACGCAAGGATTGTTTTCCCCAACATCGCAAGACTAAGTTATCTCCTAGGGGTGATGGTCCGTTCAAGGTTCTCCAAAAGATAAATGATAATGCTTACAAAATTGAGCTGCCACCTGAATATTCCAATGTGAGTCCAACATTCAATGTCAAAGACTTGCTTCCATTTGTTGGTGAGCTTGAGTCGAGGACGACTCCTTCTCAAGAGGGGGAGGCTAATGAGGACATGCCTAGCATTCACTCATCTTCAAATGAAACTCCACTTGATATAGCTGGTCCAATTACAAGAAGTAGAGCTAAACAATTGGAGAAGGAAATTCATTCTCAGGTGAACGCTAACCTTATGTTTAATAATCAGTTTATGTTGAATGAGCCTATGCTTTTGAGTTCTGGTTCCAATGTCCTTAGGAATGATGGAGTGTATGAACCAGCATGGGATGAAGAAGGATTTAAGCCTCTGGACATCTGAACCAAGAAGCCTATGGTGTGCATAAATAAAAAGGTAGTTCATCACTTTTGCATGGGAATGCAACCAGAAGCTAGATGACTGACACATGGTACGAATTCCAAGCATCACCGCGGACAGAATACAAGGAGTTAGATGGTGTTCTATAAGTGGATGGAAGTGACTTCAAGTCTACTTTCCATCCCATCAAACGGCTCATTATTTGGACTACCCAATAAAGAGTATGCTCATTTTAGTAACTGCTGCCAGAAGTTGAAAAGACGCGCGAACCAGCCACGAAATCCACTAGTGCATGCGCATGCTGCCATTTACTCAAAGCTGAACGCCCCTATCTCTATATATATCTTGTACTAGACAATGAAAAGACAGATCTTGTTTTGGCTAAATTCAGAATACACAAACTCATGGAGTTTTGTTTATGCGTGAGTCTTGAGAGGCTTGCAACATTTGTTCTTTCGATTCCTGAGGGAGTTGTAGAACGCCGAACTGCGGTTCACCCAGTTCGTGCCTTCACGTCTATAGGGCGTGATTGCGTGGGCTGTTTCGTCGGTACGTGGAAGGGTGATTGTCTCGGTAGTTCGTCACGTGGACAACCTCGCGGTGCACTGCCTCTTCACCAGGTCACGCAGTGACAAGTTATCAAGTTCGCGGATCCTACGAGAAGATTGGGCCACACGACTTGCTACACGCGTTGCATAGGCGTGTGCGCATCACCATCTCTAACCAAAATTAATGATTTGTAGAGGCGTTCACTAGAAATTAATGATTTTAGAGGTCAATGTGCCTCCTCTAGAAATCGATCTCCAGAGGCAGCAGCCACCTCTAGAAATCAATCAATTTCTAGAGGTGGGTCAAAACCTAGCTGCCTGTAGAAATCATTATTTAGAATTTGTTAATAAGGCAAAAAATAGCAAAAAAAAAGGAGAAGCCCACCAAACAGCATCCTAAACGAATACGCGTGCTTACATCCGTGACATGGACCTCAATGTTAGTTGTGACTAAGCACCAAAGTACTATAACTTTAGTTTAGGACATTTTATAATCTGAGGTATTTTGAAAAAAATTAAAAAATATATAATTTCAACATATGAAAACTTAAAAACCGAATTTTCTAGCGCTAAATTATTTCATTTTTTTAAAAAAATAATCAACTACTAAGTTGCAGATCCTTTCTAGTGCCATGACTTTGGTTTGTGTCTTTTTTGCATCTAAGGTCATTTGAAAAAAAATCAATTTTGAATTTGAAATTTTAAATACTTTAAAGATATTTTTTGTACACTAAGTGAATTCAAATGAAAAGGCTATCAACTGTAAAGTTATAGATCTCTTTCGAGTACTACAACCTTAATATAAGTTTGTAATTATTACTAGAGTTGAAGATGTGCACGGCGCGATATATCGCTTCACTAAATTTCATTGCCAGCAAAACATAAATACAAAAAAATCATTAGTATATATCACAAAAAATATATTTTTTTCAAAGATATTCTACTGTGAACTGATAATTCAAAAGAAAAATGAAAAACTAAGACCAACCAGGTATTTTGGAGTGGAAGCTCCAGAGTAGGCAGACTGCCGGTTCATCCCCTTCCTCCCATCTTCGTCTCCAAAAATCTTCACGCATATTTTACAAGATGGTTGGATTTTATGACCACCTCCGTTAATATTTTGGCAGTGCCTCGCCACCATGGAATTGGACCACATGCTGGACGGAGACCTGCCACCAATCTTGCCCAAACTGCCAGATCCCCACTACACATCCCAAATAAATCCCTCAACCACCTCACACACCCTTCCTAAAGTGGAGTTCGAGAGGTCCATGCAGCGTCTGCAACTCACCTCACATGCCATAACCATGTGTTTGGTTGGGAGGATCACTTGGGATGGGATGGGACGAACCCAGTTTGCCTTGTGTTTGGTTCAGGGGCGACGAGAGGCAGATCCACCCCCGAGCGGAATATTCGGCCAGACTCGGGACGTCCCCCGTCCCTCGAAATCGAGGGGATGGGGTCGATCCCAGCCAGCGCCGTGTCTTCTCCGTTTCGCCCGCCATCTTCCTCGAGCATGTGGCCAAGCCTTCCTGGGAGTTGGATCCGCCATGGCGCGACGGCAGCGAGCTCCGGACTAGGCGGCACGGACAAGCTGCTCCGAAGCGGCGGCACGGGTGAGCAGTTCTCGAGCGGGGCGTGAGGGTAGCTACACGAGCTGTCGGCGCGGGGGTGGCCGCGAGGCCAAGGTCCTCCAGGGCGGCGCGGGGGCTGGCCGCGCGAGCACCTCCGGCAGCGAGCGGCATGGGCGAGCAGAGGCGGCTCGAAGGTCCGACATCCGAGAAGATAAGGCCGATAAAAAAACAAAAAGGAAAAAGATGGGACGGGAGGATAACGTCGACAAAGAAAAAGAAAAAGAAAAGAGGAGGGACGGGAGGATAATGTGAAAAATGGATGACAGGTGGGGTCACACTAAACAATATCTAACGGCTTTAAATTCACCATCCACCCCATTTCTATTTATCTCTTCAACCAAACATAAAATAGGTCGATTCCGTCTCTTATCAACCAAACAGAAAATGGAATCATCCTGTCTCAGAAATCAGAGACAGGACCATCCCACCTTTAACTCCTAACCAAATGCTACCTAAGAGGTCAAGAAAAGGTAGTTGAAGATGCAGCACAGTCCCAATTCAACCTCCTCATGAAGGTGGCAGACCCCCAAGGCACAGCAAGAACTATCCCACTGTAGACAATCAGAGTAGATCTGAAAAGAGCATGGAAGCAAAGCTACGAAGCTATATCTCAGGTACAGCTAAATCTGTTCCTCAGATGTTTTAAAAATTTAAATAGCATGCAGTTTGAGTGGAATCGTCAACCATGGAGTATATGCCGTGACACATCGCTGCTACAATGGGTAGATCCTAGCAAAACCATAAAAGATTACAGCTTTAAACCTCTTGATGTTTTGACTAAGTTTTTTGGAGTTCCATATGAGATTAGAACAGTAGAACTTCTTGAGTACTTGCTGAAACAAGTAAGGGAGCCATCAGATTTAGAGCAAATCAATACAGTCTCTATTCAGGGAAGAAAACTCTGTCACAGCCAGAGCAAATATCAACATCGCCAAAAGAGCCAAAGATAAGAGTCAAGTCTGCATTGACCCCATCACATCCATATTGCTTTTGTCCATTATGCGAGGACTGATAAAATCTGTAATTTTTGTGTTGGCTTTTCCACAATGTCCAAGAATGCCTAGTTTGACAAATTAAAATTCCTTCAACTGGGCACCAAAGTCACCAACAACCTATGTTATCCATAGTGTATGATCCTAGAATGACACAGATCTTAGAAATCTCAAGGCAATAAGTGCAACACCAAATCAGATCAACAGCCCAAGCTCAAGAGAAAACGTCACTGCTCCTCAGAAAACTAAGACTCGAATTTGTAGCTTAGCCTAGCAACATGCATGAGAAGGTGCAACCAGAACAAACCTCCCAGATTAGGCAGCCAATCTGCATTTCATGAAAACAAGTACAACACACCCATCAAAGGGATACTCCACCTCCTCCCACTTTTGCAGTCGGGCAGGTGGATCTAGGTGCTGGTATACATATATGTGCATCCCCAGGCCGGTATACATATGCACATCAGAGTGTCCATCACCAAGGACATCAGCCTCAGGCTGATGATATCTGTCTCAAGTCTACTCAAGATGACCTACCACGGGCTACGGCACCAGCCTTCAAAGCGCCACGGGCGCAATGAGCTTCCTAGCTTCGAATTGCCGAGGTTTAGGTGGGAACCCTGGGAGTTCTAAAATGACGCACCTTACCCGCCTCATAGCCTCCACCAAAGCTTAGGTGATTTATATTTCTGAAACAAGGAACTCTAAGTTGACCAAAACTGTTTTAATTAATAGCTTGAACATTGATGATGCATACAACGTGGTTTCTTTGACCTAGGTTATAATGGTCTGGCATACATAATGATAACAAACGTTTCGACTATAACCTGACTTACGAGTGTTTGGATCATTGTTTAGGCAATGTAGAATGGTGCACAACGTTGCCAACCACTACTATCTACCATCTCCCTATGATGAGAAGTGATCATACGCCCATCCTTGCCTTCACTCCAACAGAACTAACACTAACAATTTGCTCACCATCTCTAGCTTGATGTCGGCTTGCAATTTGCTCTCATTGGGCACCATGGATACAATGGTGTTTTCCCATCCTTTCTCATTATCTCCAGCTTTTTCAATTGTCTAGCACTAAGGAATCTGCCCTCTACATCACGTAGAATCTGAGAAAGGCCATCATCATCCTCGGTACTGTCAGCTAATGTATTCCTAAACACATCATCATTGGTACCCACAGGTTGCATGTTGACACCCATTTCCTCGTTAGTAACAGCCGGCGGCGGGGAGGGGGGTGTGGCTATGTCATGCATGATCACATCATCAAAGGTTTCTTACAAAACATTCTCACCAACCTCCCCATGCTTACTACATACCATGTAGTCTTTCTCGAACCCCCTGGTATCAAGTGACATCATATCTGCTCCATGTTACAAAATTGCCTGAGATTTTTGCAATCTCTACATGGCAGTACATGTAGCCTTTGATCCCTTGGATTATGTTCGGCATAGGCTTTGGCAGCTGTGATGAAGGTGCTAATGGCCATCAAGTACTGCATGTCTGCAGATGTTAGACCGTACATCCACCCTTGATCCCTCTTGAAGAACAATTATTCTACTTCATGCCACATAAAAACGGGGAGACTAATTATAGGAAAATAAAAATCTAAGCTTTCATGAACAACAATTGTAGCTCAAAACAATGTATTGCTAGGTGTCACATGGATGTGCTCATCAAAATTGAAATTGGTAACCCTCTTGAAGAACAATTATTCTATTTCATACCACATAAAAATAGGGAGACTAATTATAGGAAAATAAAAATTGGAGCCTTCATGAACAACAATTGTAACTCAAAACACTAGGTTTCTAGATGTCACATGGATGTGCTCATCAAAATTTAAATTGGTAGCCCCCTCTCGAAGAATAGTTATTCTACTCATGCCACATAAAAATGGGGAGACTAATTATAGGAACATATAAATTGGAGCCTTCATGAACAACAATTGTAGCTAAAAACAATGGGTTCCTAGGTGTCACATGGATGTGTACATCAAAATTAAAATTGGTAGCCCTATTGAAAAAAAACTCTACTCTACTCCATACAAGAACTAAAGCATCACATACTAACAATCATTAAAACTACCATGTAATTTGCTAGGAATTAAATGGGTTCATAGACACCAACCTTTTGGAAGATGAAGATGGATTCACCACAATTTGAATGCCTTCCACAAGATCCAATTGAAAAGTGTCTCTAAAATGGAGAAATAACTAGCATGAGAATCAAGCAATTGAGCCCATCAAAACAATTGAAAAGATACAAATTCAAAGGAGTGGATGCTTGTTACTAACCTTAAAGCAAGAAGATCAAGCCCACCCTTCAAAATCCAAGACCTTCCATGAGCATTTTGGTGAAAAATGACTGCAACAATGGATGGAGAGGTGGGAAAAGGCACCTCCTTGGATGAGTGCTCGGGACAAGAGGGAGGAGGACATGGGGTTTTGTACTGCAGTTATCATTGTCGGCTCAAGCCAAAAGCCGGCAGTGATAAGCTCTACATCACTGTCGGCTCAAGCCATGAGCCGCAGTGACATATCACTACTGGTTTAACCACTAGCCAACAACAACAATAGTCTTAGTATCACTGATGGTTCATGGCTTAAAACGGCAGTGATATGTCACTGCTGGTTTTTGACTTGAGCTGGTTGTTATAGGGACCTTCACTGCCGGTTCTTGAGGACCCCCAATTATTTTTGGATTTTTCAAGTTAAGAACCGGTAGTGAATGTTTATTACTGCCTAGTGATAGGTCTGCAGTGAAGGTTAGTTCTATAGTAATGAATTTGGAAGGACTTTGATGAATTATACTTATATATAGGGTATAGGGATATCAAACATTTATTTTGATATCAATCAAAGGAAAGTATCGGCCATTTTACTTAGATAGATGTTGGACATGTGGATATATAAATCAATTATATATTGTGATATTGGAGATATGAGCATTTTGGACAGTTAATTTAATATTGGATATCCAAAGATATCAAAGCATTTATTTTGGTATCTAACACATGAAGATTTCGAACATTTATTATGGAGCCGGAGATATGTAGGTTTCTAGCATTTTTTTGGTTGTGCTACATGATAAATAGCGTAGGCATGGTGTACGATGCATCACTATATACCACCAACCATTTTCCATATTGCGCTCCTCGTAGAATACAAGATGGCCTGTGAAAAAGTGGCTCTTCTCCTCCTAGCCTTTGCAATGACTTTAGCGATGCTCAGCTTCGATCCAGCATTTGCAGAGCAGGATTGGCATATACCATTAAGCTTGAGGTATTCAGAGACTGCAGGACACTAATCCGTAAAGGTAACACACCTGGCACGACAACTTCACGTTGTTGCCATGCATTGGAAACGCACGATGTCAATGTTCTCTGCCAGCATGTTGACAATGTAGACGAGCAGACAATCAGCCCAAAGAAACTTGTCACTGTCGCAAGAGCTTGCGGCATCAACTTTGACAAAAATAGAACCAAACATTGTGGAAGTAAGTACAGCAAAGGAAACGTACTATGGTCTCTTTCACATGATATGTTATCGCTCGGTTTTGAATTATAAGTTATTTTAACTTTCTTATAGAGTCAAAGCATATCAAGTTTGACCAAAATTATAGAAAAATTTACAAAGATTTATGACATTAAATAGATATACTATAAAAATATAATTAGTAAAGAATCTAATAATACTTATTTGATATCATAAATATTATTATTTTATTATATAAATTTAGTCAAACTTAAGATGTTTTGACTCTTTAAGAAAGTTTGAATGACTTATAATTTAGGATGGAGAGAGTAATATATTATTATTCGTATATTCTTTATCTAACAGCACTGCTACCAACTTCTTGTATGTAGCTTATGAAATCCCGTACATGGTTGTCAACAAGCACGCCTTCAAAGTGACAAAAGGGCACGTGTGATTTCACAAGGGGAAAGGATAAATGCAGCAAGATATATACTCTGACATGTAAAATCTCCCTTGTGTTTTAATGTTTTCGAATAAATGTAAGTTGGAGATTGGAATTCAAGTGTTGCTCTCCATTGAACAAGGACGGACGTCCAATGCAAGGCCATGTTTAGATTGCAAGTTTTTTCACTCTCTCTCCGTCACATTGAATTTAGGGACATATGCATGGAACAGTAAATGTAGATAAAAAAATAACTAATTACATAGTTTGATTGTAAATTACGAGACGAATCTTTTAAGCCTAGTTAGTCTATGATTGGACAATAATTATCAAATACAAATGAAGTGCTATAGTGTCAAATTTCACTCTCTCTTCGATCTAAACTGGGCCCAAAGTTGAAAATGCTGAAATAGTGACGACCGAGGGTACAAAAGGAAAGTGCTCGGCCCGCCAATCTCATCAATGGTCACGACAGTGGTTGAAAAAAAGATAAAAAGTTTAAAATAAATCTTTTAAGATATAGTAATTTCAAAACTATTTTTAGATGAGCCGTACTCTTCTTTCCGGTGAAAAAAAATTCAAAATCGTTTCCTTTCCTCTTTCGGCTAAGTAGTCGTCACAGTGTTGGCCCACGCAGTCCACCACTCACCCCCACCTTTTCCACTCCACCGGCCCAACCAGCCATGTACTGCCGCTAGCGCTCCTGTGCAGCATGTGAATGAAAGCCGCCTGCAGCAGCCTGTGCGGCGGCCTGCCAAACCGTCCTGGATAAAGATCCAACGGCCCACACCGCGTGCCCGCCAAACCCACGTGGCATCTGGGTCGTCCACGTGTCGTGTCGCCACCTCGCCCCCTGTCCTTTTGCACAGAAAAGGCAGGTGGGGAAGACGAAAGCAAACTGCAAGAAAGGCAAAACGCGCTTCTCCCCCAAAATTCTGATCTCCCTCCTCCACTCTTCCCTCGCCTCGCCGCCGCCCCCTCTACGAAATCCGCTGGGCCAAACCCTAGAGAAGGCGATCGGCATTTCCCCGGCGGCGAGCGGGCGGGTTGGCGCGGGCAGCCATGTCCCGCCGCGGGCGTGACAAGGGACAGGCGCTCATCGACCTCGACAGCGATGCCGAAGACGTTGGTGAGGCGTTCCGCCACCCCCGTCCCCCCAAAATCTCCCCTTTCCCTCCGCTGTGCTGCGCCTTTTGTTTCGGGCCATGTGCTGTGGTGTGACGCTCGGGGTGCTCTGCTTGATGTGCTGCTGGGACGGTGGAGGTGCGGTTGTGTTGGCTCGTGCCCGGCTGCGCTGCGCTTTGGATTGTCTGTTGGTTGTCTGGTGCCTGATCGATTGCTCTGTACGGGTTTCGGAGATTGAATGCTGGATTCTTCTTTACATTGGCTGAAATTGAGAGGGTTCGTAGGCTTATTTTGCCTCTGGATTTGGGCTACATCCTCTCCGGGTGTTGCTGTATTTCTAGAACAGATTATTGGGTCGGTCAGTCTTCTGGAAATGTACAGGGTTCCTGGGCGTGCCTCCATACTCTCTTGTACAGAACCTGTAACCCTATATATGTGCTGTTGCCGGTCTTTCTTTTGAAACAGGGGTGGATTTAGAGTGATAATCATCAGTGTCTCTGGTGTTTAAATGTGTTGCTTATAGGTGCCATGCATCTTGCACCCCTAAATGTGCCTGCTTTATTATACATGTACCACATAATTTGCCGCAGACAACAAATTCACATAATCAAATTAGACCATCAAGGACTAAGCGCCCTCAGGCTATAGTGACCTCACAGTTATTAAGAGTTAAAATATTATGTTTGAGTTCATAGTTCACTTCCTTTTCTATCCTGGTATAATAGCTTACAAGATTTGGTCATCTACCCTGTATTTTTTTTCCTTTTCAATTTCCTTTTCTTTTGGAAATTTAGGCCTTCCTTGGTGTAACAGTGAAGTTCAAGGATACTAGTTTTCACAGTTAGTTGCCTGTCCTCTATTCTAAGGGTGTAATTGTTGCCTATTAGTTTAGTGGTTCCTCAGTTTTTTTTGGCACATTCAAGAAAGTTGGCTAAATTACTGATTTCCCTAATTCGGATGCAGCATAAGCCATAAAGTGTTCTTGGGCTGGTCTAATGCAACCTTGTGGGTTACAAATATATATAGCAATGTATAAAGGCCTAAGTGTGAACACACACACACACACACAGGTGGCATGCCGACGGGGAGAACCCAGGTGTCACGTGGTGCATGCATTTATGCATGGATAGGGAGAAGAGTTTTGTATGAATGGATATCTCTAACAGGTATACTATGAAAATACATTCCATGACGAATCCAATGATGCTTATCGAGTATCATAAATGTTAATACTTTTATATGGTTTGATTGATTGACTTGGTACTATGCTTGCATTGTATTCTTTTCAGGGCAGATGGAGTAGGTTGTATTGTATTATTGATTGGTTTATTATCGGTTTGTATATTAATTTCTAGATACTCCAGCATGATCTGCTACTGACATGTACCATACCAGTGGCCAACAGGAATGGCCCCCTAGAATGGAATTGACAAGTATGGATATCACTCTTATAATGGAAGATTGCAAAGATGAAACAAGAAATAAACCCTGGAGCAGTAGAATGCCAAAAGAAAGGTTGGGCTGTTTTCCTGATTTCAATCCAGAGTTTTACCATTATCTCTGAATAACTTGATCCGTTAGAGGCCTTCAGTAATCTGCCTAAACATGATGCCTTGTTTGGTTTGATGCGTAGCCATCTTATTTTCTCTTGGCCGTTTCCTAAAGAGTAACAAAACAATTGAGAAAAATTTATTGCTTGTGGTTCCATGGTGTTTATTAAGGTTTCACTTAAGTGACAAAGCACTTAAGGCCTTAAGGGGAGCTGAGAGGGAGCCAGGGGAGGGGTGGGGGCAGAAATATAATGAGGAAGAAAACAGTCCTGGATAAAGATCCAACGGCCTGCCCCGTACGCCCACCAAACCCGAGTGACATCTGGTTCGTCCACGTGTCGAGTCACTACTGCTCCCCCTCTCCTTGCACAGAAAAGGCAGGTGCGGTGGGGGGAAGGAAGATGAAAGCAAACTGCAAAGGCAAAACCTGCTTCTCCCCAAAATTTTTGATCTCCCTCCTCCGCTCCTCGCCTTGCCACCCCCCAACCAAATCCGCCGGGCCAAACCCTAGAGAAGGCGATCGCCATTTCCCTGGCGGCGAGCGGGCTGGAGCAGGCAGCCATGCCCCGCTGCGGGCACGACAAGGGGCAGGAGCTCATCGACCTCGACAGCGACACCGAAGACGGTGAGGCGTTCTTCTTTAGATTGGCAGAAATTGAGAGGGTTCGTTCTTAGGTGTATTTCGCCTCAGATTTTGGGCTACATCCTCTCCGGGCGTTGCTGTATGTCTGGAACAGATTATTGCGTCATGGTCGGTCTTCTGGAAATGTACAGGGTTCCTGGGCGTGCCTCCATACTCTCTTATACAGAACCTGTAATCCTATATATGTGCTGTTGTCGATCTTTCTTTTAATTATTGTCTAAAACAGGGGTGGATTTAGAGTGATAATCATCATTGTATCTGGTGTTTAAAATGTGATCATTAGTCTTTGTTTTCTCTTAGGTCAACAACACATTAGACTTGGATTTTAAAAATTCATTCCTGTCAAGTGAACACCAAAATGGTCTAGTTCCACCCCTAGTGTAAAAAGGAGAGGATTTAGTGCAAAGCATGTGTGGTGCTGCTTGCTGCCTTTTACAGTATCTCTTGCTCTAAATCGAAGTCGATAAAGCGCTGTCAAGTGCCTGGAGATCGTGGGTAGGCGGCCCGCGGCTACGAAGGTCATAGCCGTCAGCCGTGTCTTCCGATCTGGAGGTTATACCCCTCACGGTGATCGGGCTTGAGAGTCTTTGGGGAAGAGAGGGAAGTTTAGGATAATTGATCTTGCTTGCTTTATCAAATGGCCCTAAGTCCATACATATAGCCTCTTGGGCTGATTGAAAAGGAAACTAACTAATCCTTGATTCTAGCTGTTGAAAAGGAAACTAACTAATCCTTGATTCTAGGGAAAGATAGCAAATCAAATCTTCCTTCTTTCTATCCTAGCCACTGGATGTTTCCTGCGCATCGCACGTGCTGGCCTGGGCGTCGCGCTCAGCGCGCTCCGCGGCCCGCCTCACGTCGCGGTTACGCCTGCGACGATGGTAGCCGTGGCCCCACATGACATCTCTCGCCCCCTCGAGACCCAGCTCGTCCTCGAGCTGGAAATCTGGATATGAAGCGCGGAAAGCGTCGAGGACTTCCCAGGAGGCCGAAGAAGCAGGCTCGCCGCGCCAGAAGACCAGGACCTGGGTGACGCCACGAGCTAGGCGAGCCTGAGTGACGCGTTCGGGAGCTGGAAGCACCGCGCCATGCGGGATGTTCGGCAGAGGAGGTGGGTTGGCCGGTGGAGTGCCACTGAACTTCTTGAGGGTCCCGACGTGGAATACGTCGTGGATATGGGCTTGCGGAGGTAGCTCAAGCCGCACCGCGACCTCATTGATCTTCTCAATGACCCGGTAGGGCCCTAGGTAGCAGGCCTTCAGCTTGCCCGACGTGGTGCGGGGAAGGGACGTCGCCTGGCGCTGATGAAGACGCAGCAAGGCCCAATCGCCAACGGCGTAGACGACCTGGCGATGATGGCGGTCATAGTGCAGCTTCTGCACCGTCTGGGCTTGCTCCAGTCGATGGCGAACCTCGGCGAGGAACTCCTCGCGCTCCTCCATGTCGCGGGCGACGGCTGCGACACGTGTCTCGCCCGGCTCATACGAGCGTATGGTCGGAGGGTCGCGGCCGTAGACCACCCGGAACGGCGTCTCCCGAAGCGATGACTGGAAGGCCGTGTTGTAGACGTATTCCGCCCATGGCAGCCACCGGAGCCACTGGCGAGGGCGATCTCCTGTGAAACAACGGAGATACATGATGATGACGCGGTTCGCCGCCTCGGTTTGGCCATCCGACTGGGGGTGGAAGGCGGAGGTCATGTGCAGCTTGGTGCCCATGAGTCTCATGAGCTCACGCCAAAAGACGGACGTGAACACCGGGTCCCGGTCGGAGACGATGGACTGAGGCATCCCGTGGAGGCGGACGATGTTGGTGAAGAAGGCCTGGGCCACGGACTCGGCGGTATACGGATGCCCGAGTGCGATGAAGTGGCAGTACTTGCTGAAGCGGTCGACGACGGAGAGGATGACCGACTTCCCGTCGACCTTAGGCAGCGCCTCGATAAAATCCAGCCCTATGTCGGCCCAGACCATAGATGGCACGGGGAGGGGCATCAAGAGACCCGCCGGTCGTAGATGCTCGGACTTGAATCGTTGGCACGTGGCGCAGTCCTGCACGAAGTCCTGGACGATGTGGCGCATGTTGGGAAGTGGAAGTCGCGCTGCAGCCGGTGCCAGGTGCGTTGAACACCTTCATGCCCATCGTCATGGATCGCAGCAACAATCTCTTGGAGCAGGGGCGATGTAGGCGGAATGTAGAGGCGCCCATCATAGAGCACCATGTCGTCCCTGACCGCCCATGGAGCGGTTCTGGAGCCCGCGCGCACCTCGTCGTGGATCGCGACCAGGGCAGGGTCGACGGCCTGTGCCTGGCGGAGACGGCTGATGTAGTCAAAACGCGGGGCCGAGATGGCGCGGAGACCGCCCAGGCTGTCCTCCTCAGCATCGCGACGCGAGAGGGCGTCCGCCACGACGTTAGCTGCCCCGGACTTGTACTCGACGGCGAATGGTGGCAAGGCCTTGCCAACCCAATGGTGCTGGGGAATGGTGGCAAGGCGTTGATCCAGCAGAAACTTGAGGCTATGGTGGTCCGTCTTGACGAGGAAGTGGCGGCCCCACAGATATGGCCTCCAGTGCCGCACTGCGAGCACGAGGCCAATGAGCTCCCGCTCATACGCCGCGAGAGAGCGGTGTCGGGGCGCCACCGGTCTGCTGAAGAAGGCGATGGGATGGCCCTCCTGCAAAAGAACGGCGCCGAAGCCGTATGTCGACGCGTCGCACTCCACCACGAACAGTTTGGTAAAGTCCGGCAAGACCAAGACCGGCGCCGAAGTTACTGCGGCCTTGAGTGCGCCGAACGCCTCCTCGGCGGCAGACCCCCAAGTGAAGCCGTCCTTCTTCAAGAGCGCCGTGAGGGGCGCGACGATGGAGCCGTAGTTGTGGACGAACTTCCAATAGTAGCCTGCCAACCCTAGGAAGCCACGGATCGCCCGCGCGGAACGGGGCCGAGGCCACTCGTGGATGGCTTGGACCTTGCTGGGGTCCATGGCGACGCCGGCTGCTGAGATGGTGTGGCCCAGATAGGCAACGGCGTCCACACCAAAACAGCACTTGGAGCGCTTGACGAACAGGCGGTGCTGGCGCAGGAGCTCGAAGACGATGCGCAGGTGGCGGAGATGATCTGCCCAGGAGGTACTATAGATCAAGATGTCATCGAAAAAGACTAGGACGAACCGCCGAAGGTAAGCCCGGAGGACGTCGTTCATCAGTGCCTGGAACGTGGCCGGGGCGTTGCACAGCCCGAACGGCATCACTAGAAATTCGTAGAGGCCGTCGTGGGTGCGGAACGCCGTCTTGTGGATGTCCTCAGCGCGCATCCGCACCTGTGGGTAGCCCGAGCGCAAGTCGAGCTTGGTGAAGAAGCGTGCGCCGTGGAGCTCGTCGAGGAGCTCATCCACCACCGGGATAGGGAAGGCGTCCTTGACGGTCAGCGCGTTGAGGGCGCGGTAGTTGACACAGAATCTCCACGAGCCGTCGGCCTTGTGGACGAGGAGGGCCGGGGAGGAGAAGGGCGAATCGCTGCGACGGACGACACCCTGCTCAATCATGGCGGCGCACTGGCGCTCCAGCTCATCTTTGTGCGCCGCGGGATAGCGGTAGGGCCGCACGGCGACGGGGGCCGAGCCGGGTTTGAGGACGATGGCGTGGTCCCGCGTGCGCTGTGGCGGCAGGCCCTAAGGTGTGGCGAAGACGTCCTCATAGGCGGCCAGGAGCTCGTCTAGGAGCGTCCCACTGGCCGCCGCGATGGTGCGCAGACTGGCGGCGGACGAAGACGGCACGCCCGCCCACGTGATGGTGCGGCCGTCTTGGTGGAAGGACATCGCGCGATCCGCGAAGTTCCACACGATTGGACCGAGTGTGCCCATCCAGCAGGTGCCCAACATAACCTCGTACCCTGCAAGAGGCATCACAAAGAGATCGGTGTGGAAGGCTGTGCCGTTGACGGAGAAGGGGGCGTTCCTGATGACGCCCGGGCAGGCCACGCGCTCGCCGTTGGCGACCGTGGCGGTCAGGCGTGGCCGATCCTGGATCGGCAGGCCTGTACGGCGCGCCGCGTCCTCGCCGATGAAACTATGCGTGGAGCCGCTGTCGAGCAAGGCGAGGAGGGAGGCCGCCCCCATGGACACCGTGATCTGGATGGTGTCCGCGACAGGAACGGTAGCGACGGCATGGAGGGAGTAGCAGGGTGCTTCGGCTGCTGGTGCCTCCGGCGCGGCGTGTGCTGCCTCCGTAGCGTCCACGGCGTCATCGACCTCCACCCCGTCGACGAAGAAGAGGCGTTTGCAGAAGCGGTTATGGCCCCGAGTGTACGGTTCGTTGTAGTTGAAGCAGAGGCCTTGGTGGCGCCGTTCCGCCATCTCAGCCGGGGAGAGTCGACGTTGAGGTCCCTCGCCGCGACCCTGCTGTCCGGGTACAGGTGGCGCCGGGAGCGCCAGGGGCTGCTGGGGGGCCGGTAGCGCCGGCCGTGGTGCTGTTAGTCGCTGGATTCGCACTCTTGGTAGTAGCTGAATCCTTACTCTCATCGAGAGAGGATGACACTAGGAGTTGGGGCAATTTTCTGGTTTATTTCTCACACAAACTTATACAATGTCATACCAACCTGAGGGTTGGGGATACATATTTATAGGCTGCTAGCCAGCCAAGCATATGCCAAGATGCTAGTGTAAGATGCCAACTGCTGTCCTAAAAGTAGATGCTGTCCTAGATGCTAACTGCTGTCCTAAAAGCAGTCAAAAGATGCTGGACACAAAGATCATGTGCTGCAGTGTACAGCAGCCCTACAACCACCAGCCACAGAGACTTATCCATCACTCTCCCCCTAAGTCTTGTGTGGCTCCTTGTGAGGTATCTGGGCCATCCTGATCCTGGCGCGAAGTTCCTGAAACTTGATCCGTCCGAGGGACTTGGTCAGGAAGTCGGCGAGCTGGTCTTGGGTGTTGATGTAGTTGGCCCGGACACTCCCTTCCTCCAGGCAGCTTCTGATGAAATGGTACCTCACCCGGATGTGCTTGCTGCACTCGTGGAAGACAGGATTCTTTGCCAAGGCCAAGGCGGACTTGCTGTCCACCCTGAGCTCCACCGCCTCTGCATCTCTGCCAAGGAGATCGCCAAGCAGCCGAGCCAGCCACAAGGCCTGAGTAGCAGCGGTAGTGGCTGCGATGTACTCTGCCTCGCAGCTGGACAGAGCCACCACCTGCTGCTTGACTGACTGTCAGCTGATCGGACACTTGCCGAGGAAGAACAGCGTCCCGCTGGTGCTCTTGCTCGTGTCGATGTCGCCGGCGTGGTCGCTGTCGTTGTACCCGATGAAATGCGCCGCACCGGGGCACCTCGGGTAGTGCAAGCCGTAGTCGGAGGTGCCTGCGACGTAGCGGAGGATCCTCTTCACGGCCTGCTGGTGCTCCGCCGTCGGTCGCTGCATGAACCGGCTGACGTAGCCGACGGCGAACGCCAAGTCCGGTCGCGTGTGGACAAGGTAGCGAAGGCTGCCCACAATGCGCCGGTACTGCGTCGCGTCCACCTCCTCCTCCGTACTCTCCCGACTCAGCCTCAGCCTCTCCTCCATAGGAGTGTGGGCTGGGTTGCAGTCGGTGAGACCGCCTAGCTCCACAATGCGCTTGGCGTAGGCAGTCTGGCGAAGAGAGGTGCCGGAGCTGTCCTGGTGGACCTCGATCCCCAGGTAGAAGGAGAGAGGGCCCAAGTCGCTCATCTGGAAAGTCGCCCTCATCTTCTCCTTGAACGCCTCGATCTCCACCTCCTTGGTGCCGGTGATCACCAAGTCGTCGACGTAGACGCCTACCAGCAGGGCCTTTCCTCCGCTGCCCCGCCGGTAGATGGTCGCCTCGTGTGGGCTTTGCTCGAAGCCCATCCCCTTCAGCGTGGAATCCAGCTTGGCATTTCACGCCCTCGGTGCCTGTCGCAAGCCATAGAGGGCCTTGCGCAGGCGAAGCACCTTGCCCTCCTTGCCGGAATCGCAAATCCCGGCGGCTGATGCACGTAGACCTCCTCCTTCAAGTCGCCATTAAGAAACGCCGACCTGACATCCATGTGATGGACACGCCAGCCCTCCTGGGCAGCTAGCGCAAGGAGTCGCACGGACTCCATCCGTGCAACGGGCGCGAAGGCGTCGTCGAAGTCGATTCCTTCTTGCTGGACGAAGCCGCGCACCACCAGACGCGCCTTGTGCTTGATCACCTCTCCGGTCTCGTCCTTTTTGAGCTTGAAGACCCACTTGAGAGAGATGGCGTGGTGGCCGGCTGGAAGATCAGCCAGCTCCCACGTCTTGTTCCGCTCGACGGCGTCCATCTCCATCTGCATCGCGGCACGCCATGCCGTGTCCCTCTCCGCCTCGACGAAGGAACGAGGCTCGCCATCGTCCTGTGCGAGGTGCAGCTCCGCCTCAAAGTCGTGCTGTGCCAGTCCAGGGACCGGCTGCTCGCCGAGGAGGTTGTCCACGGTACGGTAGCGCAGAGGCTCGCCGCCGTGGTAGGCGTCGATGCGATCCTCGTCGTTGGACAGCGGAGTTGCGAACTCCACTGTGCGCTGCTCGTCGTGGGCCGAAGCTGCCGGTGCCGAGCCTGAAGAGGTAGGGTCCGGTGTAGGAGAGCGAGGCGTGGCCGACGGTGCTGGTGGTGGACTCGCCGGAGCCTGTGGACTTGCCGGAGCTGGTGGTGGCGGTGGTGAAGGACTCGCCGGAGGTGGTGGCGAGCGAGGTGGTGGGGTAGGCGAGCTCGGTGAGGACGAGCTGCTAGCTCCCCCCGCCTCCTTGAAGTGGACGTAGTCGATGACGAAATCGCTGGTCGTTGGAGTCGAGTCGTCATCCACCATCTTGCCCCACGTCCAGCTTCGCCCCTCGTGGAACGCGACGTCACGCGTGATGCGCACGCGCCATGTCGCAGGGTTGAGGACGTGGTAGGTCTTGGCGCCCTCCGCGTAGCCGATGAAGACCCCTGGCGTGCTCCGGTCGTCGAGCTTGCCGACGTGGTTGAGCTCCTTGACGAAGGCCAGGCAGCTGAAGACGCGAAGGTGGCTCACCGCGGGCTTGCGTCCGTGCCAGGCCTCGTATGGCGTCTTGCCGTCGAGGGCCTTGGTGGGGAAGCGGTTGAGCAAGTGGACGGCGGTCATCACCGCCTCACCCCAGTAGATCGCTGACATCCCTCTCTGCTTGAGGAGGGCACGGGCAGTGGCCACCACCGTCTGGTTGCGGCGCTCGACGACGCCGTTCTGCTGCGGAGTGTACGGCGCGGAGAAGTGGCGGTGGATCCCCTCATCGGCGCAGTACGCCGCGAACTCGGCCGCCGTGAACTCGCCGCCGTTGTCCGTGCGTAGGACCCGAAGCTTGCGGCCGCACTCCGCCTCCGCAGCAGCTTGAAGGCGCTTGATGGCGTCCGCTGCGGCTGCCTTGGCGTCGAGCAGGACAGCCCACATGTAGCGGGACACGTCGTCGACGAGGAGGAGGAAGTAGCGCCGGCCTCCAGGTGTAGCCGGTGTCACGGGGCCACAGAGGTCACCGTGTACGAGCTCCAGCTTCTCCTTGGCGCGGAAGCTCGCCTGGCGGGGGAAAGGGAGCCGCCGCAGCTTGGTGAGGACGCAGGTGTCGCAGAATTGCTCCACGTGGTCGACGTGCGGCATGCCCCGCACCATCTCCTTGCTGCCGAGCTGCCTCAGGGCCTCAAAGTTGAGGTGCCCAAAGCACTCGTGCCACCTCCAAGCGTCGTCGTCGCGGCGGGCTGCAAGACAAAGAGGTTGCGCCACCTGTGCGTGAAGGACGTAGAGGTGGTTGCTCCTGTTGACCTTGACCAGGAGCCGGTGTCGATGATCCCAGATGCGCAGCACCCCGTGCTTGATCTCCACGCGCGATCCGCTCTCATCCAGCTGTCCCAAGCTGATGATGGAGTTCCTCAACGCGGGGATGTAGTAGACACCGGTGAGCAGCCTGTGCTCGCCAGTCTTGGCGACGAAGACGACAGAGCCGACGCCCTTGATCTCCACAGCGGAGGCGTCGCCGAACTTGACGGTGCCTCGAACGCTTGGGTCGAGCTCGGTGAAGAACTCCTGCCGCCCGGTCATGTGGTGGGTGGCGCCGGTGTCAAGGCACCACCCGTCGGTCTTGTCGTTGCTGGAGCTGTCGTCGAGGAGGGCGTGTGCTTTTGGCTCGTCAAGGTGGAGGAAAGCTGTTGCGGCCGGTGCCGCTGGAGGTAGTTCGATGCTCGCATGAGCAATGAACATAGCCGGCTGCTCCTCTTCTTCCGCCTGCGCGACGTGGGCCTGGCCGCGTCGTGGCTGTCGACAATCCTTGGCCCAATGACTAAGCTTGCCGCAGTTGTAGCAAGGGTCGCCTCGTGCTGGCTTTTGCTTGCCAGCGGCGCCGCCCTGGGCGCCTCCACGATCATCACCCTCGGCACGTCCTCGCGCCCCTGCCTGGGCGTCTTTGCGCGGCTTGCCACGCTTGCCACGCTTGCGGCCGCCTGTCGTGGAAGAAGGCTCCCCCTTCTTCCTGTCACCTTGGTCGGCAGCCCACTGCTCCCGAGTGAGGAGGAGCTTTCCGCCAATGGTGACGGGTCCCGAGAGGCGCTGTGGCTCATCGCCGTCAACGACCTTGAGGCGGCCCAACGCCTCCTCGATCGTCATCGTGGAGAGGTCCAGCAGAGACTCGATTGAGCGAGCCATCTGCTTGTACTTCTCGGGGACGCAGCGGAAGAGCTTCTCAACAGCTCTCTCCTCGCCGTAGGTGTCGTCGCCGAACTGCACCAACTTCTGCAACAGAGTGTTGAGACGGAGAGCAAAGTCATCAACGTCCTCACCTGGCTTGAAGGCCAGGTTCTCCCACTCCTTGCGAAGTGCTTGCAGTGTGGACTTGCGGGCGCGGTCGCTGCCGATGCGTGCTGCAGCGATGGCGTCCCAAGCCTCCTTGGCAGTCCGCTTGCTGGTAAGCGAAAACTGCATCTCGGACGAGACTGCAGCAATGAGAGCATCCAACGCCCGTCGATCTTGGTCGTAGTCGACGTCGCCGTACCGGACTGCATCCCACATATGCCGCACCTGGAGCTTCACCCTCATCACCGCAGCCCACTCAACATAGTTGGTCTTGGTGAGGGTAGGCCACCCGCCGCCGGGGCCGACGTCCCTGACGACAGCCTGGTACTCGTGGTGACCACGGTACCGAGCCGGGGAGAGAGAGCCGCGTTGCCTGTGAAGGCCGCGCTCTCCGTCGACCCGTCCGCCGCCGCCATGCGTGCCTCCTCCAGGAGCGCCACCGCCGTGCGCGCCTCCTTCAGGAGCGCCGCCGTCGTGTCTGCGCCTGTCTGGGCTGCCGCCGCGCTCGTGGGCGTGCACGGCTGCCCACTGCGCCGCTCGCCCTCGCGATGCCTCCCTCTCCAGTAGCTCGAGGTCCGCGTCGGCGCTATCATCAGCAGCGATGGAGCTGCTGTTGCTGCCGCGTAGAACCTCGACCTCCGCTGCTGCTGCACGCGCTGCATCCGCCGCCGCCGCTGCTTCCGCCGCTCTAGCTGCTGCTAGCTCCGCTGCTGCCAGCCTCGATGCCCTTGCCGCTGCTGCAGCGGCGTCTGCTGCCGCTCGCTCGCGCCTCTCTGCCGCGGCGAGGTCGGCCTCCTGCCGACGCCGCGCGCTCGAGGCGACCGAGCCCTGAGACTGGCCTGCGGACATGGCGCGCTATCGAGGGGGCTGCTGTGTGGAGAGCAGGGGCAGCCGGAGCTGCTGCTGCTACCGGCTGCGGTTGGGGCTGCTGCGAGGCCGGGGAAGGAGAAGAGCAGGAGATGCTCAGGCTACAGGATAGTACGGCTCTGATACCACTTGTTAGTCGCTGGATTCGCACTCTTGGTAGTAGCTAAATCCTTACTCTCATCGAGAGAGGATGACACTAGGAGTTGGGACAATTTTCTGGTTTATTTCTCACACAAACTTATACAATGCCATACCAACCTGAGGGGTTGGGGATACATATTTATATGCTGCTAGCCAGCCAAGCATATGCCAAGATGCTAGTCTAAGATGCTAGTCTAAGATGCCAACTGCTGTCCTAAAAGCAGATGCTGTCCTAGATGCTAACTGCTGTCCTAAAAGCAGTCAAAAGATGCTGGACACAAAGATCATGTGCTGCAGTGTGCAGCAGCCCTACAACCACCAGCCACAGAGACTTATCCATCAGGTGCCGGGGCAGGCAGAACGCCGCGCTGGGGCGCTCGGGAAGACAGTGGCGGCGGCGGACGGGAGGCCTCCATCATCTCCACCTCACGCGCCAGGCTCATGGCCTCGGCGAGGGTGGCCGGGTGGTGCAGCCGGACGACGTTGCTGAGTGGTGGAAGAAGGCCCCCGGTGTAGAGCTGGACGCGTTGCGACTCCTCGAGCCGGCCCGCGCGCGGAAGGAGAGCCTGGAATTGGTTGGAGTAGTCCGCCACGGTGCCCGTGCGCCGGCATTCGGCGAGCTCGAACATGGGCGCGGAACGGAGAGGAGGGCCGAACCGCAGGTTGAGGAGATCCTTGAAGTGGCTCCAGTTCGGCGTGCCGTCATCCGTCTGCAGCTGGATGAACCAGAGCTGCGCGACGTCATCCAGATGGTACAACGCCATGAGCACGCGCTCGTCGACCGTGGTGCGATGTTGGCGGAAATAGGCCTCGCACTTGTTGATGAAGAGCATCGGATCGGTGGTGCCGTCGAAGCGGGGAAAATCCCACCTCTTGTGTTTCGGGTGAAACTCCTGCTCGCGCGGCCCGAGCTGACGGTGGCCATCGGCGCCCCCTGATCCGGACGACTCGGACTGAGCCTTCATGGAGGCCATGTCGGTCTTCAACGCGGCAAGGTCGGCGGTCATGGCCTGCATCTGGGCAAGAAGATCAGCGAGTGTGGGTTCTGCCATGGCGACAGAAGTAGCGGTGGATGCGGAGGGGGAGTGTGGTGGTGGCGGCTGGGCGTGGAGGGTTGATGGCGCGGCGGCGGTGGAAGGAGTAGTGGAAGATGATCGTCTGGTAGCCGATACCAGGTTGTCAAGTGCCTGAAGATCGTGGGTAGGCGGCCCGCGGCTACGAAGGTCGTAGCCGTCAGCCGTGTCTTCCGATCTGGAGGTTATACCCCTCACGGTGATCGGGCTTGAGTGTCTTTGGGGAAGAGAGGGAAGTTTAGGATAATTGATCTTGCTTGCTTTATCAAATGGCCCTAAGTCCATACATATAGCCTCTTGGGCTGATTGAAAAGGAAACTAACTAATCCTTGATTCTAGCTGTTGAAAAGGAAACTAACTAATCCTTGATTCTAGGGAAAGATAGCAAATCAAATCTTCCTTCTTTCTATCCTAGCCACTGGATGTTTCCTGCGCATCGCGCGTGCTGGCCTGGGCGTCGCGCTCAGCGCGCTCCGCGGCCCGCCTCACGTCGCGGTTACGCCTGCGACGGTGGTAGCCGTGGCCCCACATGACAAGCGCATACAGCTTGCATAATCTTTTTATAAAGGTTCATTTCTGCACCTTGCCTCAGCAGCGTTTGTTCTTGTCATGATTGGACATTGTGGAATCGTGCTAATCATTTGGTGTATGGTTCAATTTTGTCATCTGGTGCTTGTATATGTTAATCATTTAGTGCACAGAGCATCACTGCTGCTGTTGTTTTAATGTGTTGCTTACAGTTTCCATGCATCTTGCACCCCTAAATGTGCCTGCTTTATAGTACATGTACCACATAATTTGCCTCAGCATGGTCACATAATCAAAATAAACCATCAAGGACTAAGCACCCTCATGCCGCAGTTACCTCTCAGCTATTAAGAATTAAAACATTAAGTTTGAGTTCATAGTTCATTTCCTTTTATATCTTGGTATAATAGCTTATAAGATTTGGTCATCTACCCTGTGTTTTTTTCCTTTTCAACTCCCTTTTCTCTTGGAAAATTAGGCCCTACTCGGTGTAACAGTGAAGTTTGAGGATATTAGTTTTCACAGTTAGTTGCCTGTCTATTCTAAGGGTGTAATTGCTGCCTATTAGTTTGTTGGTTCCTCATTTTTTTATTACATTCAAGAAAGGTGGCTAAATTACCGATTCCCCTAATTTGGATGCAGCACAAGCCATAAAGTGTTCTTGGGCTGGCCTATTGCAACCTTGTGGGTTACAAATATATATATAGCAATGTATAAAGGCCTAAGTTTGAACACACACACAGGGGGAGACCCCTGGTGGCACACTGATGGGGAGAACCCAGGCGGCACGTGTGCATGCATTTATGCATAGATAGGGAGAAGAGTGTTGTGTGGGTGCATATCTCTAACAGGTATACTATGAAAATACATACCATGACGAATCCAATGATTCTTATCAAGTATCATAAATGTTGGAGTATATGTGTGTGGCCCATGTGGCTAGGCCCATGAGGCCCATGTATGATACACTATATAGCTACCCTTCTAGGGTTAGCCTAATCAATTGAGACCACTCATTCCAACATGGTATCAAGAGCCTAACTTCCCTTCTTCCTACCTCCCTCCTCCCAGCCGCCCGGCTGGCCCCCAGGGCGCCGCCGCCCTCTGGCTTCCCAGCCGGCGGCCATGGCTGCTCCCCCTCCTTCCTCTTTCTTCCACCTTTCCCCTCCCCTCTCCCATCCCACATCCTGGGCCCAGCTACCCGCCTCCTTCCCTCTGTTGCATCCAGCCGCCGCCACCCAACTTCCAGACGCCGCCGCCCCTACCAACGCCGCCCGCCTTGGCGCGGCTTCTCCCAGCACCTGGGCGCCGCTGGTCGCCGGCGGGCCACTGGGCCAGGGTGCGGCCCCCACCTGGTCCTCTCCTGGCGCGGCAGTGGGCCCCGCAGCTCCTCCAGCAGCGCCCCTGGTGACCGCGGCTCCAGCAGCGCCCCTGGTGACCGCTGCTTCTTCAGCGCCCTGGCCGGCTCCTGGACAGCACGCCCCAGGCGCGGGTGCGGGCCCAACCTGGCCCCCACCTGACGCGGCCATCGCGCCCCTGCTGGCTGCTGCTCCTCCCTCTTCCGCTGCTTGGCCGGCCTCTGGCGGGCTGCCTGCTGCCGCCACCGCGCCACTGGCTGCTGCTCCTCCCGCAGCATGGCCGACCCCTGGACTGCAGGCTGGCTGCTGCCTTGCGTCCGATGTGGCCGTTGGGACCGACCTTCCCTCTGCTGGTGCGGCCCGCCCACACGCGCTGCTGCCTGCCATGGGTGCTGCCACCACCAGCGCAACCCTTGGCCCGTCGCCCCTCTTTCCCGCGACATGGGCACAGCAGGCCATTGCTTTCGCTGCCGGCAGTGCCCCCGCGGCAGCGCCTTTCCCGGCCGCCCCAACCACCTCTCCTTCCTGGGCTCAGGCCGCCCTTGGCGTGGCCCCGGCATCGCCCGGCCACCCTCCAGCGCTGCCCGCCGGCGCGGGCCACCCACTCGCGCCGCTCACCTCTGGCGCGGGCACTGGCCAGGCCTGGGCACCGCGTCCGTCCCCTATGCCGCCGTCGTTTCTTCTGGGTTCTCCCCCGGGCCGAGCGGGGGTGGGGGGGCCGTGGCGGACGCCGTCGTCGTGGACGGGGACGTGGTGGGGGTTCTGGGTACCACGACCCGTCATGGCCCTTCCAAACTCCCGGTGGTGAGCCTCGCCTGCCGGCCGCCGCCATGCTCGCTGCTGCTTCTCCCGGGTTTCACCCAGCAGCATTCCCGTGGGCTACACCTTCTAGCGCCTCGCCCGGTTGGGACTCGGCGGCCTTGGCATACTCCTTCAGCACGATGGCCCCGAGAACTCCTGTCGGCCCACAGTGGATCGCCGATTCGGGTGCCACCTACCACACCACTCCCGACCCACTATTCTTTCTTCCGTTCAACCTCCTTCTTCCTCTCACCCTTCGTCCATCATGGTCGCTAATGGGTCTTGCCTTCCTGTCACGTCCGTGGGTGCCGCCGGCGCTCATGGCTCCTTTCGTCTTCCTGATGTTCTTGTGGCACCTTCTATGGTTCACAACCTTCTTTCTATTTGTCGGTTTACTGCTGACAATTCCTGTTCTGTAGAGTTTGATTCTTCCGGTCTCACTGTCAGAGATTTGGCTTCCCGCCGTCCTCTGCTTCGGTGTGACAGCACGGGGCCCCTTTACACCCTTCGCTTCCCAGCGTCTCCTTCGTCTTCTTCGCCGACCCCTTTGTCAGCTGCTTTCGCCACCACTACTTCCTCCACCACTTGGCACCGGCGACTCGGCCATCCTGGTCGTGATGCCCTGATGCAGCTCAGTCGTAGTTCTGACATTCGGTGTCCTCGGACTCACGATGAGCATTTGTGCCATGCGTGTCAGCTGGGCCGTCATGTCCGTCTTCCTTTTCATAGTTCTTTCCAGGCGGCTCATATCTTTGATCTTGTACATTGCGACCTCTGGACCTCTCCTGTCATCAGTGTTTCTGGCTACAAGTTCTATCTTGTGCTGCTTGATGATTTCTCTTATTACTCCTGGACTTTTCCTCTTCGTGCAAAGTCTGAAGCTTTCCGTGCCATTCTCCACTTCTTCGCTTGGGTGTCCACACAGTTCGGCCTCACCATCAAGGCCGTCCAGTGTGACAATGGTCGTGAGTTCGATAACTCCGCCTCTCGTGCCTTCTTTCTCTCTCATGGTGTCCAGTTGCGCATGTCTTGCCCGTACACCTCCTCCCAGAACGGCAAGGTTGAGCGCATGATTCGCACCAACACCGAGACCATGCGCACCCTCTTGCTTCAGGCGTCCCTCCCTGCGCGCTTCTGGGCTGAGAGCTTGCACACCTCCACCTATCTCCTTAACCGCCTTCCTTCCGCTGCCTGCCCAGCTCCCATGCCACACCACGCCCTTTTCGGTACCCCTCCTCGGTACGACCACCTTCGCGTCTTCGGGTGTGCGTGTTACCCTAACACCACAGCTACCGCTCCCCACAAGCTGGCACCTCGTTCGACTCTCTGTGTCTTCCTCGGGTACTCCCCGGATCACAAGGGGTACCGGTGCTATGATCTTACCTCTCGTCGGGTCCTCATCTCTCACCATGTGGTGTTTGATGAGTCTGTCTTCCCCTTCTCCACCCCCACTCCCAAGTCCACCTCTGATCTTGACCTCCTCTCCTTGTTTCTCACTGACGCGGTGGTCGAGCCACCTTTTCGGTTGTCTCCCACAGGTACTGCTCCACCGTGCCCTTCGCCGGAACCGTGCCCTCGCTCGTCGCCCGCCGGTGACACCCCCTGTCCGGGCCTAGCGGGGTCACCTCACGAGCCGGCCCCCGTCACTACGACTGACGCGGGTCCCGGGCCGTCACCCCTGGCACCACCTGCGCGCTTCGCTCAGCCAACGCTCGTCTACCAGCGCCGTGCGCCTTCTGGGTCAGCCCCCGTTACTACGCCGGACGTGGGGTCCGGGTCGTCGACTCCGGCACCACCTGCGCGCTTCGCCCAGCCGGTGCTTGTCTACCAGCGACGTGCACGACCGGAGCCGCCGCCTACGTCTACACCGGTCGCTCCTTCGCCGGTGTGCCCGACTGCTTCTCCGCCGGCGACACCGACACCGCCGCCACGGTCCCCGGATGCCCGTGTCGCGACGCCGGTGTACCACCCCCCGCTGCTTCACCGACACCCACGTCATGTTCACCCTATGGTGACGCGCCACGCGGCGGGGACCCTGCCGCCCCCAGCTCTCGCGGCGACGCCCGTGGACTCGCAGGCCTCTCCGGTACCCTCTTCTGTCCGTGAGGCCTTGTTGGACCCTCACTGGCGCCGCGCGATGGAAGAGGAGTACGCGGCTCTCCTCACCAACCGGACCTGGGATCTGGTGCCTCGTCCACCCGGCTCCAATGTCGTCACCGGCAAGTGGATCTGGACACACAAGCGCCGGGCCGACGGCACTCTCGAGCGGTACAAGGCTCGTTGGGTTCTCAGGGGTTTCACTCAGCGGCCTGGTGTTGACTACGATGAGACTTTCAGTCCAGTGGTGAAGCCGGCTACAGTGCGCACGGTGCTCTCCCTCGCCCTCACTCGCTCCTGGCCCGTGCATCAGCTGGATGCCAAGAATGCCTTCCTGCATGGTCTTCTCACTGAGACAGTTTACTGCAGTCAGCCGGCCGGGTTTGTTGACTCCTCGTGTCCTGACATGGTCTGCCGGCTCAACAGATCTCTCTACGGCCTCAAGCAGGCTCCCAGGGCATGGAACCATCGCTTTGCTGCCTTTCTGCGCTCACTGGGGTTTGTGGAGGCCAAGTCCGATACGTCACTGTTCATCTTCCACCATGGAGCTGAGACTGCGTATCTACTGCTCTATGTTGATGACATTGTCCTCACCGCCTCCAGTGAGTTACTCCTTCGCCGGATTATCACCTCTCTCCAGCAGGAGTTTGCGATGAAGGATTTGGGTGTGCTACATCACTTTCTTGGGGTCACTGTTGCGCCTCACCCTGCTGGCCTTCTCCTACACCAGCGGCAGTACACTCTTGACATCCTTGAGCGCGCCGGGATGACTGACTGCAACCCCTGCTCCACTCCAGTTGACACACAGGGCAAGATGTCTGAGGCTGCGGGGAACCCGGTGTCTGATCCCACCGCGTACCGGAGTCTTGCTGGTGCTCTCCAGTACCTCACCTTCACTCGCCCGGACATCACGTATGCGGTTCAGCAGCTGTGCCTTCATATGCATGATCCGCGGGAGCCCCACCTCACTGCCCTCAAGCGGCTCCTCCGCTACCTACGTGGTACTGTGGACTACGACTTGCTCCTTCACCGGCGGTCCTCCTCCACTGAGATGGTTGTCTACACTGACGCTGACTGGGCTGGCTGTCCGGACACTCGGCGTTCTACCTCCGGCTACGCTGTCTTCTTGGGCGACAACCTGGTGTCCTGGTCATCCAAGCGTCAGCAGGTGGCCTCCCGCTCCAGTGCCGAGGCGGAGTACCGCGCCGTGGCCAATGGCATGGCCGAGGCTTCTTGGCTCCGCCAGCACCTGGCCGAGCTCCATAACCCTCTACTCTGGAGCACGCTTGTCTACTGCGACAACGTCAGTGCGGTATACCTCTCCACCAACCCCGTGCAGCACCAGCGGACCAAGCACGTGGAGATTGATCTTCACTTCGTCCGTGATCGGGTGGCCATTGGCGAGGTGCGCGTCCTCCATGTACCGACGACGTCCTAGTTCGCCGACATCTTCACCAAGGGCCTCCCATCGACGACCTTCACCGCCTTTCGCTCCAGCCTTAACATCACCAGTGGCTAGTTGAGTCTGTGGGGGGGGCTCGTGTGTATTTTCTTTTCCTGGTGTCCAGTCTGAATCCGCTGCGTCGGTAGTTCAGACTGCGGGGGAGTGTTGGAGTATATGTGTGTGGCCCATGTGGCTAGGCCCATGAGGCCCATGTATGATACACTATATAACTAGCCTTCTAGGGTTAGCCTAATCAATTGAGACCACTCATTCCAACAATAAATGTTAATACTTTTATATGGTTTGATTTGATTGATTGACTTGGTACTAATGCTTGAATTGTATTCTTTTCAGGGCAGATGGAGTAGGTTGTATTGTATTATTGATTGGTTTATTATCAGTTTGTATATTAATTTCTAGATACTCCTGCATGATCTGCTACTGACATGTTATATATATGAAAGTCACCCCCCCTAATTGGGTGTGAGGTGTTCCCCTAATTCTCTACATCTAATTCTCTACACATACGAGTGGCCAACAGGAATGGCCCCCAGAATGGTATTGGCAAGTATGGATAGCACTCTTGTAATGCAAGGTTGCAAAGATGAAACAAGAAATAAATCCTGGAGCAAAAGTTGAATGCCAAAAGAAAGGATTAGTTGTTTTCCTTGATTTCAAACCAGAGTTTTACCATTATCTCTGAATAACTTAATCTGTTAGGGGCCTTCAGTAATCTGCCTAAACATGATGCCTTGTTTGCCTTTTGGCTTGATGCTATCTTATTTTCTCTTGGCTGTTTCCTAAAAAAAAGGGCGTACCCAGTGCAGAGAGCTCCCGCTCTGTGCGGGTCTGGGGAAGGGTGTAAGTGGCAAGCCTTACCCTCTCCTGTGCAATGCGAGGAGACCGCGACTCGAATCCGGGACCTTCCGGTCTTAGGCGGTAAGACTCCTAAAGACTAACAAAACAGTTGAGAAAGCAAATTTATTGCTTGTGGTTCCAGATTTATTGCTTAAGGTTCACTTAGGTGACAAAGTACTTAAGGGGATCTGAGATGGAGACAGGGAGGGGACAGAAGTATAAAGAGGAAGAAAACAGCCAGCAATGCCAATCAGCGACCGCACCCATGGATCTGCTATACCAATCAGATCAGGTGCCAGTGGGTCTTGCAGCACACCGTCCAGTCAGCTGCCAGCAGCAGATCATGAAGCTGCAGTGGCATTGTGTCTAAGGGGGCAGTGAAGTGAGGTGGAGCAGGTACTCGCAGGTCAACAATGGGAGGAGTGCAAATGATAGGAACACGGCCCTGCAGATGAGAACAAAGGGAGAGGCACAAATCAAGTCTGGGAGCATGCTCCATGAACTTGGAACTATGGGTGGGAAAGGTTCAGGTGGGCAGTAGAATTTGTGTGTGTATGTGTGTGTTGGGGGGTTGAGCGGATGGGACAGTGCAACTCACCCCCTTTTTTTGTCTTTGTTTTTTCGCTCCTATTTGCTGTCGATCTGCTGTTTCACACTCTGGTACAGTGTCGGGTTGCCCCAAAAGTACCTAGTTTGTAAGGGGGTGAGTTGCCATGCCTCATTTTGCCATACCACCTTAAGAACCCTGTGTGGTGTACCAATGGCAGAGCCACTTATACATTATGCAAAGTAAATGCTAAGTGATGGATTGGTAGCTACACTTTTGCAACACTAACTGCAAACTTGGAACATGGTTGACAAAATAAATTATGCATGTGTATTTGAGTTTTAAGTGAATGGACCTGCAGCCTACTAGCCTAGTGGTTGTAGTGCCTTAGTAGCACCCATCAGGTCCAGGTTTGAGTCCCTGTGGGAGTTGATTCTTGGGGTTGGGTTAAACTAATTCCCCTCGTCGCTGTTGCAGTGAAATATGTGGTCCACTGACTGAGAAGTATGTGTCGCAGGCACATCCTGGCAGTTAGTCACATATCCTGGTAGTTGGGTTCAGGCCGTTTTCTTGATCCTGCAGACGAGTTGGTTCGTCTTAGTGCAACACCCAGGGGAGGTCTTTCCCCCAGGCTTTTTCTTATTCTAGTTCTGATGGAATTTGTGTGTCCATTTGTAGAGTGTCAGAGCAAGCGTTCTCGAACAAGTAGAACAACATTGAAGACATCTGGGAGATCCAAAAATGTATTACCTTCCTTTTATGCTAATCTCCCACAGAGAAGAGTCTCGCGCCATGGAACTAGCAGGAGGAACGAGGCAAATCAAGACAAGCTGAATACTGATATTTTTGAATTATACATGGAGTATGTGGTGCTGGTTGTTTCTACTTTTCCTGTTAGTTGGTCTTCTGAAGAAATTTGTATTCTTATTGCTGCAATAACTTCTTGCACAGGGATCTTTGGAAGTACATTGATGAAGATAAGAAGAGTGCTTATGCGTACTTGGATTCCTTATGGTTTAACATGTATTACCATGGGAGTAATATATCCAATGTCCTTAAATGGATAAAGTCTAAGAGAATATTTTCAAGACAATATGTGTTCGTTCCTATTGTTTGTTTGTGAGTTACTCATTATTACCTTGTGTATTCACTCAATCAACTGTCAGATATGTATCAAATTTTCACCCTTCTTTTTTATGGCAGTGGACACTGGAGCCTCCTTGTCTTATGCCACTTTGATGATGCAAACTGCTCGGATATTAAGAAAGGACCACGGATGATAGTGCTGGACTCACTCAATACGACAGGTCCGACAAGGTTGCAATCAGCAATCAGAAAGTATGCTCCTCTAATCCTCCCTTTCTGAACTTCCAAATAATAATTGCAATCTGTTTGAGAATATTATAGATATTTTGATTTGGTGTGGTTATGCCTACTGGCTGCAGCATTATGTTTGTTCAAGAAGCATGATTCAAATATTGAAAACAGCTTTGCTATTCTTTTGTTTCTTTTTTGTGTTGCCATTTTTGTTTCTTACAAACAGACCAAGAGGTGTCATGTTTTCCTGTTGTCTGTTGTCTCATGCAAATTATTCCATAATGATATACCTCTGAAACTGAAAACTAGTGAGCTTTCCATGGCGATGGCTGAATTGTATATATAAAAATGTGAGTATGATAACAAACTCACAGATTAAGCCACATCAAATCCAAACATTGCTGCATCATATCACAATTATCTGACCCTTAACAAAATAATTTAGGACTTTTTGTGTTTGCTTAGATGACCTCAGCCATTTTTTTTACACACTAAATTTTTCTTAGAATATGTTCATTTTACTAGCATTTAATTTCTGGTACTGGTATCCTAGATTCATTGCTGACATTTACAAGACTGAGGAGCGGGAAGAAAGCAAGCAGTTCATAAACAATATCCGCCTCGAGTTTCCCAAGGTATTCCTTTGGCATCTTGCCCATGATATCATTGCTTCTAAATCTTAGACTTCTTATGGTACTCTCTTCAACAACTTTGCAGGTGCCACAGCAAAATGGGGATGAATGTGGAATTTATGTTCTTTATTTCATCCACTGTTTTCTACAAAACAAAAAACTGGCAGAAGTTCTTGAAAACAAAAGATTGGAAGAAGATTTCACCCAGCTGGTGTGTCATCTGTTTCTGCCTTTATACCTCTTCTTTTACTGCCTTTTCAAATGTTTAACTAATCTGTTTTATCAATGTGGCTTAGCTTGATGATGGCTGGTTTAACCCAGAGGAACTAGAGAACTTTCGCAAGGATATCCATTCATTCCAAGCGTATGTGTCACCTGCTGTGTTCATTTCCTGTTTGCTAATTTGTGATTGTAAATCTCATTGCGCTTTTTTCACTTCTGCAGGAATCGGAATAACAAAATTGCAGAGTAGGATATACAGCAAAGATGGTGCCAAGTATATAAATTGGTAGGATACCTATCAAGTCATCACCTACTCTTATGCCTGTTGCCTCGTATCACTTATCGATATATTAATCTTTCTTCTCCAGGTAACATCATCCAACATGTAGATTGCTGAGTTTCACCTTGCCTTGTGGCTCATTCCGAGTACATTTGAAGGTTGTTGACAATATGTTGTATTGCTGTTTTATCCATGGAATCCCGTACATAGAGCTTCGCTGGCAGACAGTACTAGTTTGGCAGATAGTTATTATTACATTTATCGTATTGTTTAAACTATCGAACTTGGTAGTATATATTAGTATATCACAAAGTGCTAGATTACCATCACCCTCTTGGATAATGTTAGCATTTAGCAGGGGTACATACGATGTACTAGTGTATGTATTCTCATTCTTGAGATGCTGTAGTAATACCCCTTAATGTGGGTATCGACATTACAGTTTCACATTTGTTGTGCCGAGATGGTGTTGGTAATAGTAAGAACAACTCGCCGGTGGTGGTGTTGCTTTCTATGTAGATTCTGCTGTTGCTGTTGTGAAGGGGATAGATTCAAATCAGGCTTTTTCTTTGTCATGTGCATCAGCACTGCTTGCTCATGTTTTGCTTACGAGAGGGGGCATCTGTTAGATGTTACTGTTATGTCAGTTTTTTTTTCTTCCTGATTTGGGTATGAAGATCCTGTGTTGAACATGCCAATTGCCAGGACACAATAAGTGGTGCTGTTATTTGGTACAAAATTTAGGGGGTGTTTAGTTTGCAAAAAAAATTAGATTCAGCTACTGTAGCCTTTTGTTTTATTTGGCAATTACTGTTCAATCATGGACTAATTAGACTTAAAAGATTCGTCTCGCGATTTCACGGTGAACTGTGCAATTAGTTTTTTTGTTTCGTCTACCTTTAATGCTTCATGCATGTGCTATAAAATTCGATGTGATGTTTTGGGGTGAAAATTTTTGGGAACTAAACACCCCCTTAGCAAAACTTTTTTTACACCCCCCACCCCGCCCCCCCACCCCCAAAGAAAAAAAAAGGCTAGATTATCTCAGCTCTCAAAGCAGTGCTGATGCCCATGACAGGAAACGAGGCTAGATTATTTCAGCTCTCAAGTTTTGCTTACGAGAGGCCCATGCTGTCTGTGCCGACATCCTGCGATAAAGTACAGCTACGATCGAGTCAATCTGTGCTGTACTAGTAGCAGTTTCCAAGGTACAAGGTTTATCGTTGTCTGCCTCGTTTCAACAGCTCAGCGCAGCATTGGAAGACCCAATTACCCTAGTGACCATCAAACAATTCATTTGACTAGAGCATCAGAGCATGTGTTTATCCACGCCAAAAACAGGCAAATTAAACAGTCGTCCTTCTCGAGGTCAGAAATACTTGTTTTTTCGCTTGGAAATACCGACAATCTGAGGGGCCCTGTTCACCTCTGCTTTGTTTATTAGTCCTTGTTCACTTCCCCATCCCAACCCAAAATATTTCCTCTTAGATCCATCACATCAAATCTTTTGACGCATGCATGGAACATTAAATGTAGGTAAAAAAGATAACTAATTGCATAGTTTGTCTGTAAATGTCGGGACGAATCTTTTGAGCCTAGTTAGTTCATGATTGGACAAATTTTGCCAAATAACAACGAAAGATGCTACAGTAATTTTTCACCTACTTTTCGCGAAGTGAACACAGCCTTACAGTGGCTGCTGCTGTCTGCTTTGCTGCTGCAGCAAGCACAACTGAACGTAGGCACATAGCCGATCTTAGGCCCTGTTTGGTTTCCTTTTGTTAAAGTTTAACACCCATCACATCAATTTTCCCTCAAATGCATGGAGTACTAAATATAGACTAATTGCATGCATGTCGCTACAGATTAGGAGTAATTTACGAGACGAATCTATTAAGCCTAATTAGTCTAAAATTGAAAACTTTTTGTCAAATAAGACGAAAGTGCTACAGTATTTGTTAAACTTTAACACCCCAAATCAAACACCCCCTTATTTTCGTATAGGACAACCGAGCAGTGCTTTGTCTATATAGGCCTTGCTCACTTCCCATCCCAACCCAAAATATTTCCTCTTCCACCCATCACATCAAATCTTTCGACGCATGCATGGAGCATTAAATGTAGGTAAAAAAGATAACTAATTGCATAGTTTGTCTATAAATGTCGGGACGAATCTTTTGAGCCTAGTTAGTCCATGATTGGACAAATTTTACCAAATAACAACGAAAGATGCTACAGTAAAAAAAAGATCCGTAAGGTGTCAGCTAACTCCAAAGAACATCAGCTTCTCATTGGAATGAACAGCTACAGAGTCTGTATGTATCTGAACATCAGCTTCTCATATCTCATTGGAATGAACAGCTACAGAGTCTGTATGTACGTTCTTTCTAATTCCTTTTCGATCAGGATCCGCGTGTCGCCGAGCTTCCACCGAGCAAATCCAAATATGCAGAGCCGTTGGTCCATGGTATCCTCTGACCTCCGTTGGCCTGTCTCCATCAGTCCATCTCCTCGATGAAATGAAACGGACGTGTATTTTCAGTGTATTTTTTTTCAGACAGCTACTGAGTAGCGCTCCAGCTACATTACCACTATCTTGTCAGTTCGCATGTCGACATCGATCAGAAGACAATGGAAGATGCGATTCCAATGTTTATATGCTCTACCCCGTCCAATTAGGAAATATTTTCATGATGTATGTATTTTTTTTAAAAAAAATCACGTCTTCATCAACGTACAGAATTACCACTTTAAACTTGAATGTTTCTTTGATAATTCTTAAATATGAATGTTGCAAGAGAAGGTGTCATTATCTCAAGCGTCCTACTCTAGGAGATGGATATTACCCCCTCCGTTCCAAATTATAAGTCGTTTTGACTTGTTTGGTTCATCCATTTTGCTATGTATTTAAACATATTATTATATTTAGATACATGACAAAATGGATGTACCAAAAAGTCAAATCAACTTATAATTTGGAACGGATGGAGTATATCATATGAAGAAAAAAAAGTAGTAACTCTAGTCCAAGGTAAAAAGTAGTAATGTGTATGAAAAGAACTTTTGACCTTTAGCTCCTTTATACAGTACAAAAGAGAGAAAATAAATTACTGTCCTCATTAGATTTTGAATGACCTTAGCATGAGTCCCAAGAACCGAAAGTCCATAGAAACAAATACTACTACTAGATTCTTAATTGTTTTAACTCTAACTATTTTTATAGAAAATAACTAACATTTATGATATCAAATAAGCATATAACATGAAACGTATTTTTGTAATAATTTATCTGTTTGATGTAGTAAATGTTAATATTCTTTTCTAAAACTTAGTCAAGTCTAGTTTGACTTAGAAAAAAAATCAAATCCATTACATAGGCTATGTTTTAAGAACTTATCTGGTTGTGATGGACTACGTAGGCTACACATGGCTGTCATCACCTACTAGCTATCATAATCATTTGTGGTGTAAACCGCAACCATAGGTAAACTATAGTCTAGACATTATGTTTACACTATAAGCTTACTAGTCTTAATCCTGGACATAACATGAATTAGAGCACTCACTAAGTGGTGATCAAGTGCAAAGGTGTGCTACACTATCTAGCATCTAGCATACAACTAAGTTTATATTAACAACCTCATTGGTTATTAACCAGGGCTCATTACGATTGACCTAGCCAAGAAGGCTTTTTCTGTAAGTGAATCGAGAACACATTCAGCCCCGGCCCTGAGGGGGTTCGAGCTATATGGTGGCACAAGGCCCTCGGTGTCAAGGGGCCCCATCCCCAATATACATAAGCTGTAGGTATAGGAGCCCAATAGCCCATAGAAAAGCAAGGAGCCCAGGACACTGAGAGGCACGTACGACGTGAAACGCGTCCGTCGTTTTGGCTTCCGCATCGGCGCGTCGAGTTTCCCCTTCCGCCGCGCGGCCGCTCTGCTGCGACCTGCGACTGCACGTTGTGCTCGTGCCATCGTCAATCTTTCGTGCGCCCCTACGTCGTGGAGCAACCAGCGCGCGGCCGCTGGCCGGCGGGGCCCAGCCCACTCTCCGTTCAGGCACTAGGGCAGTCGTAGACAAGACATCAAAAGTTTCGTACGGAGGTACCAAATAATTGCTCCCCTTTAATTGATGCATGCCAAGTATATATATTTAATCAAGATTTGATTTGCTTTTCACCCCAATCTTTTCCATTAGAATACAGGGATTTAGGAATCCTTACGGAGTTACGATATGATGTTAACTTTTTTTTTGAGGAACACAATATGATGTTAACTAGGGCAACAAATATTTTTTTGGAGTTGTATTAAAGGGCCCATCTTCCTAGCTTCGCTCTAGGTCTCTAAACTAACAGGACCGGGCCTGAACACATTGTAGGGTCAACCAAAAACCCAGTAGCGATGTCATGCTGTCGATGCTAGTTAAAGCCATGACCCAACAGTGACATACCACTGTAGATTTGTTCTGAACCAACATTGATACCCACACTATCATTGTTAGTTCGTGGCTTAAACCGACAGTGATAGTTGTGGCTCAACCCAACAATGATAGAATGCTTCATTGCTGGGTTAATATAATCCCTAATCATTGTCCGGTCCTAAGTTTACGACCCGACATTGAAGTTATATCACTCTCGCCTTTATGTACATTTGGTAGTGATGGGTTGACAGGAATTATATGTGGTCTGCAGTTTTATGAGTTAATTTCTTTAGTGGGAAATTCGAATGTGTAGCTAGAAACACAAACTATTTTGCAGACAAGCAACCGTAACAAATTACAATTTCCATCGTGTCTTAGCAGCAAGAAAATCGAAAATGCTAGTAGCTTGCAGTGAAGAAGAATCCCTGAACTAGCCAACTCTGCATGCCACATCGTTTCGTTATTCAGAATGGACGAGAGGGCCACAGTTACTGTTGTGCTTTTTTTAGCAACAGTACTGTTGTGCTTGTGCATAGAGCCACAGTACACGACCCTTTGACTCTGCGTCTCTGATTCATACGATGGGAACTTTTATAAAACAACACCCGTAGTTACTATTTTCCACCAAACCTCTAAAACTGACGTTTTGTTTCACTACGGCGTGTCTAAAAGTTCAGTTATGCAAAGAAAAAAAACTCTTGGAAAGCACGATGGTTTTGCCTGAAATAATTCACGAAAGAGGTGCGTTTGTTGACCATAGACGCCTAGAACATTTGTCAACATGTCATTTGGGAAATAGTCCAACTACTAACATTTGTCAACATGTCATTTTTGCTGGGTATTTAGACATAAGATAGGATTATACTAAAGCTCAATCTCCGATTACTTACATGGACACACTTACCATATAGACCCTTAAAGATTTTAGATAACTAAGAGCCTGTTTGGCAGAGCTCTACTCTTAGATTCTCTAGTGAAGTTATTGTACTTGATTATGTTGGAAGAGCAGGTAGGGAGCATTTGAGAATTGACTCTAGAGTGATTCTTGTGGGTTTTGAATGGGGAGTAGTGGAGAGCAGGGTTTTTTTTAACTCCCATCTTTCAGCGTAAATTGAGTAATTCTTGTTTGCTCCCCATCCGAATCTATGCAAGATTTAGCTATTTGGTTGGCGAGGAATGATTCTCATGACGAATAACTTCCAAAGAGCATTGCCAAACGACCCCTAAATTTTTAAAAATTTTATATTACTCCATGTTCTAAATTATAATTGGTTTTGACTTTTTTTAATATATAGTTTTTACTATCTATCTAGATATAATATACTAAGAGCATAGCAAAACAGCAAAAGCTATGTACTTAATTGGAAAAGATAAAACAACTTATAATTTCAACAAAGGGAGTGATATTTTTTATATGACGATTCTTCATACTTCTATGTATATTCTTAGTGAAGATTTATATAATTTAATTAATGTGTACCCTGCACAAGACATTTATATTTCATAACGAGGGAATATATCTCCTTCGTTTTTGATGCGTAACGAGTTAATGAGCATTCAACCTATGGATCATAGATTAAACTTTAGCCCTCCTTCACGAAGCTACCCCTTAACATATTTTACTCTATTATGAGTTACTCTATTATTAGGTTATCCAAATGAACATTTACCATGTAGCTAATGCCAAGGAAAATCAACCATACCGCCACTTTGGGCCTAAAATACTTTGCGGCTAAGTAGACTTGTTATCTGTGTGGACCTATTGCTCAGTGATTCTGGGCCTCAGCTTAGGCTCTTCGAAGTTCATGCCAGGTCTAGACATTAGCATATTGTTCGGCTGCAGTCTACAGCACTGCGGCTACAGTGCTCTATGAGAGGAGAAAGCAAATCTTCTCTCACAGAGCATTGCTGGCTGCAACCGAATAGGCTGCAGATAATCCAAGGTGATGAGGTCTAATTTATTAGTTTGTCCATGAAAACCTCCAGGATCTCCAAAGTCCTAGGTCTTTTTCATAAAAAAAATCAGGATCCACTAATCTCTAGTGATAACTATTAGTAATCCTTTCGTACCAGGAGGTTGTAATTCTAAAATGGTGTTGACTCAAACGATCTAAAGAGTTTGATCAAAGTTATATAAAAAGATACATGCCTTGTCCAGATGTACAAGTGCTTGTTGTTAGTTCGAACTAGGACCAACTAGTTATTAGTTGGCTAATAATTACCTGACTGAAAATTAGTCCCGTGCCATTTGGTTGCTATGACTAATGGATAGTTCTATTTACAGACAAAGATATTGATGCCCCTTGCCTATTTGCACTGCCTACTTGCATGCAAAGACTAGGGAGGGGTGTTTTTGACTTTTTTTTTGCGAATAGAATGAGGACTTATATTAAATCTTGGCACAACATATCCTCAAATTACACATGAAAAAATACATAATATTCTATCCAGATTCTTTCATCTTCTTCTTTCCCAATGACATCCCTCGAACGCTGGAGCCAAAGCGCAATTCTTATGTGAATCCAACCACCAACCCCAAAACATTGGACATGCCATAAGATCCAACACTTTGGAACCAGTCCAAAACACATGTAAATCGTTGAAAGAATATTGACAGTTGCATCGTTAGATACGACATAGGCTGCAGATTCATCACCTCAAGACCTTGAATTCCTCTTTGTGACCGTCGACGATGAGATCGATGACTCGGAGTCGCTGTCCTCGTAGGGGCTCCCAAAAACACCCATCTCCCTGCTGATAAAGGCCACAAATTGGTCGTCTGCCGATGAAATCGACGCCTGCAACGATGATCTTATCATGGCAATCATCGAAGTCATCGCAGAAAACACGATCGATAATGAAATTCATCTGATTTTGCCGAGATGTTTATTTAGACTGAGCCTTAAACAAACTAGAACTAAAAACTAAAAAAAAGAGATGGGTCCCCTCTCCTTCCTACCTCCGGCAGGTGCACCAGAGAGGAAGAAGGAGAGGAGCCCTAAGTGGAGGTGTGGCGGCCGCGAGTCCTAGGAGCAAGGGCGGCGGCAGAGATTTTCTATAGATCCTAGGCAAAATACGCTATAATTGACTTGCATCTAGGGGTGTTTTTGACTTTTTCAAGATTAGTTGCCCCTATTGACCCCGATTAGCTGGGCTTTACCAACTAGTAGACTAACAATTAGTTGGAGGCTTAACTAAAGATTAGACCCATTAGCCTATCCGTTTGGATCCTTGCGGGCTAATAATATCATATTAAATAAGTATCATTAAATTCACCATGAGATATATTTCCATATAGCTATTAGGAGTTATACATATTGATATTATTTTTTCTATAAATTTAGTTAAACTTAAGATAATTTAAGTTTCATCTTTTTTAGGACAGATATAATATCTTTTGGTGTTGAATTTAGACCTCTATCGAATGTAGGATTTTTTTGGGTTTTTTTAACCGGTACTATTCCGGTGATTTTTTTGGGAATACTATTCCGGTGCCTTGAGAGTATTGCCTGATTTTAAAATAATCATCCTCTAAGCCGCCGAATAGTTTCCTCCTAATTGATTGACTACTGCTCCCTCCGTCCCTAAATAACTGCCTTTTCGCATCCCAAAAAACAACTTTTACTAAATATATATAAAATATTAATATTTATGGTATAAAATTAATATAATTAGATAAATTGTTGAATCTATGTTTATAATAAATTTATTTAGAGATATAAATGTTACACGTATTTTATATAAATCCAATCAAACTTACGTCATGAAACTAAAAAAACGATGGTTATTTAAGGACGGAGGGAGTAATTAGTTACTCTACTCCCTCTGTCCACCAAAGAATGCAATTCTCACACCTGAGGAGTCAAACAAATTAAAATTTGACTAAAATTATATAAAAAATGTACTAACGCTCATGAAACAAAACAAATATCATTAGATTAGTTATAAAATATATTTTTATAATAAATTTATTTAAAGATATAAATATTAATACTATTTTCTATAAATTTGATCAAACTTAGCTAGTTTGATCGGTAAGTTTTGCATAATTGCGTTCTTTTATGGAGGAGGGAGTACTGACAATATCGATCGAGTGGAGAGAGAGGCACATGCTGCCAGTGCCATCCTTTCGCTTGGGGCTGTTTAGTTGGCAAAATTTTTGGCGAAACGCTACTGTAGCAGTTTCGTTATTATTTGGTAAATATTGTCCAATCATGGTCTAATTAGGTTTAAAAGATTTGTCTCGTCCATTTCGTCTAAACTGTGTAATTAGTTTTATTTTTTATCTATATTTAATGTTTCATGCATGTGTTGAAAGATTCGATGTGACGGGGAATCTAAAAATTTTGGCAAAATTTTGCCTTGGTAGGCTGGTAGTTATACTGCTGCTGGAGTACTGGACCTGGACTGGACGCATCTGGCATGATGAGTCTTGAATGAGGTGAGCTGTGCCTGACGACCACATATTATGCCGCAGCCTTCGTGACGGCTGACGCACGCGCTTGAATGCCTCTGACCTCTGACCCGACTCTACTTGGCTTTTTTGGGTGTGTTTAGTTTCGCGAAAAGGTGTAAAAATAGTACTGTAGCACGTTTTGGCTTTATTTAGTAAATAGTGTCCAACCGTTGACTAATTAGGTTCAAAACGTTCGTCTCGCAAAGTACAACCAAGCTGTACAATTAGTTTTTGATTTCATCTACATTTAGTACTCCATGCATGTATCGCAAGTTTGATGTGACGGGGAATCTTTTGTTTGCACCGTACTTTTTGTTTGAGGAAGTAAACACAGCCCTTATCGCTTCCTGGTATTTATCTTTTCCTGGTACTCCCTCCAACGGCTGCCTAGTCAGTCTCAGGTAGGAGTAGGAGCGATAATGGACCGTTTTGAGACGAGCAGCCCTGGTAAGTCCTAAGCCCCTAATGCCTACCTTAAACATTTTTCATGCCAAAAGTGTGAGATGGTTGACACTTGAGACTTGACAGTAGTAGGGAGTAAGATGTTTCAACGAGAACATGAGTTCAGTGATTGAAATGAGAGCTGAAAAATGAGAGATGCCCAAGATTGCAGGCCATGAACAGGAACTATACTGCTGCAAAGAATGACTTCCAATTAGTGCACGTGAGACTATCCTGTAGCAGAGTCAACCAATGCTTAGCTGGAACATTTCTTATTATTCCTTAAACCAAAAACACTAGAGAAATCTATTTATTTATTGAAAATATTTAAACGCGACGACTGGCAAGATATTATATCAATTAATTTATGGTAAATCATACGCTCATACCTAAAAAATCCACATACATGTTCTCGAGGAAATGAAAACCAATTAATCCCCGCAATGCTTTGATTTGCAATATATATTTCCCGACGAAACAGAAGGTCAAGTCGTCAGTGCCTCCGACGAAATTCGAAACCGCAGTAAATCACTTAACAGAGAAACCGCCCGGCGAAACAAAACAACCTCGAACTGAACTGGTAACAACCCACGAGCTAATCCCGCAGTCTTTTCGCGTGGGGTAAGAGCTAGGCGCCCCACGAGCCCCGATATATAGGGCCCCCGGACGCCGCTACTGTTTCTTCCTCTTCCTCCCAAGCTGCGTCCTCCACTGGCCTGGCAACCACCTCCTCCCTCCCTGTTCCGTTGGCTCCTGCAGGACTCGGCAATGGCGGCGGCTTCTTGGAGAGCCGTGGCGCTGGTGGTGGCCGCGGTGGGCTGGCTTCTTCTTGGCGGCGGTGGCGGCGCGTGGGCGTTCCCGGCCGAGGATTTGGTCACGCGGCTGCCGGGCCAGCCGCCGGTCACGTTCAGGCAGTTCGCCGGGTACGTCGACGTCGACGTCAAGGCCGGCAGGAGCCTCTTCTACTACTTCGCCGAGGCGCAGCAGGACGCCGCCGCCAAGCCGCTCACGCTGTGGCTTAATGGAGGTTCTCGCGCCCTCTCTCTCACTCAGTAAAGTAAATTTTGGTGGAAGTTGTGTGCTCTTGTTTTTACTCTGCCTGAACTGAAGCGACGATTTTGACGGGGGAATGCGGGGTTTTCTTTTTCTCGGCTACTAATAATCTGTCCGCCGTCCTCCAGAATGTTTGCATCTGAATTTCCTGAATTTCCTTGATGAAATTCAGAATTGAATCATTTGGTTTCATTGTTGTTGAATTGCACTCGATTTGATTGATGCTGCAGGGATCTCAATCCCCTTGTTACAGTGCCTTGAATCTTGATGGACTTTGTTTTTTTTTTAACAGATCCATTGGATTCCAGTTCGCCTCTGTCTGGGCCGTCTTGTTATCTGTCTTGAGTTTCGTTTGGTATTTTTAGCAGAAACAAAACATATCTGATGTTCTGTCACTCGGAATCTGGCAGCTGTAACTGTTCCATTAGACACATCAACACGTTGCTTTTAAAAATTTATAATTTATTGGCGTATTAATCATTAGAGTACTGTAGCCAGGACCAGGGATTATAATTAATCAATTTTCTCAAATATGCCTTTTTAAAAATTTAATAGTCTTTTTTTAAAATTTAATAGTATATCTTTAAGAAATAATCTACTAGTATATTTTTTATTCGGCATCCAGCATATGTTTCCTTGTTCAGGTGGGTGGGGATTATGATGCCAGGTAGTGTTTCCTGGACTGGAAACAAAGGACTTAGCTCCTATTCGTTACCTGCTCCACACCTGCCAAGAAAAAATAGCAAGGAATCATCATTATTAACTTCATCTTGACACCCTGTTTACTACTACTAAGTACTAGGGTATCTTTGTCCTTGGATGTCACCATGACCATGTGACCTTGCCCGTTTAGAGCCTTACTCTATCGGGCTCTGTGTGGGGTGGTCCCTGTCACCCTGTGGATGTCAAAAGGAGTGAGAAATCATTTGATCCCCATGCAGCAAAAGACACACCGGTACAAAGCTTCACGCATACTCCCTCTGTCCTAATACAATGCATCGTGGCTATTATCAGACAAAAAAAAGAGAGCGGGTAATAGACACATGTACCCCTCACGTAACTTCCTAATCTATTGAAATCTGATCGTATTCCGCATGATTAAAGGGTGGAATCTAAGTTCCTTATAGAAAATATGGTAAGCACTCAATTACTTTGTCTCCTGTACAACATTATTTAAGTAAATTTTATTTTTTTGTTCCCTCAATGCACTATATTTGGGGGCACCTCTCAAATGCCAGAACATACTCTATTCCAGGACGGAGGGAGTAATTCGATTTCATCTCAGTGGATGAAAAGAAGAATAATAATAATAAACTTCTTTCAAGGAACAGTACATTTGTTACTGGTAACAACAATGACAATGAACTTAATGAATTATTATCAGGAAATGCATTTTAAAGTTGTTGGAGACATTCTCCCTGCTTAGAGTCTCAGCCCATTTGATTTGTCAGGTCCTGGCTGTTCTTCGATTGGAGGCGGTGCTTTCACAGAGCTAGGGCCATTTTATCCGCGAGGAGATGGTCGAGGCCTCAGATTGAACAAGAAGTCATGGAACAAAGGTTGACCTTTAGGCTGTTGTTACATTTCCATCCCATTCTTCAGTAAGAATGGAAAGTGCAGGTCTTAACGTTTAGCTTGTTTCAATGCTGTTTTACCTTCAATTTGGCAGCGTCCAATCTTCTGTTTGTGGAATCACCGGCTGGAGTTGGATGGTCTTATTCAAACACTTCATCAGACTACAACACTGGAGATGTGCGGACAGGTTAGTTGCTCTGACAGTTAATTAATCATAGCGAACTAAGCTGGAATTCTGGATGTCACTGTTTGTCAATTTAACTATGCAGCTAATGACATGTACCAATTTTTGTTGGGATGGTATGCAAAGTTTCCTGAGTACAGATCAAGAGCTTTATTTCTTACTGGAGAGAGTTACGCAGGTAATGAAGTATTTCAAGTGTTAATTCTCATGTTTTAGTATAATCTGTTTGTCTTGTATGGTGAATGGTATTGATAAACGACAATGCAGGGCATTATATACCACAACTCACTGATGTACTTCTCACCCATAACGAGAAATCAAAGGGTTTCAAGTTCAATATTAAGGGAGTCGCTGTAAGTAATTGATGGTCAATGTCCTAAACTTCATTATTCTTACTAAGTTTTAACTCAAAATTGCCTTGAACAGATTGGGAATCCGCTTCTCAAGCTTGATAGGGATGTCCCTGCAACCTACGAGTATTTCTGGTCTCATGGCATGATCTCTGATGAAATATTTCTAGCGATCAGCCACAGTTGTGATTTTGAGGATTACACCTTCAGTGACCCCCACAATGAGAGCAAGTCATGTAACGATGCCATTGCAGAAGCAAACAGTATAGTTGGAGACTATGTCAACAACTATGATGTTATTCTTGATGTCTGCTACCCATCAATTGTGATGCAGGAGCTACGGTTGCGAGAATATGTATGCTTGCTCCTCATGGTACAAAATGTAATGTACAGAATCATTTGTTTCCTCGTTTGATTGACTCTTTTTTATTGCAGGCGACAAAAATCAGTATTGGAGTGGATGTCTGCATGTCCTATGAAAGGTTTTTCTATTTCAATCTACCAGAGGTGCAGCAGGCTCTGCATGCTAATAGGACGCATTTGAAGTATCACTGGAGCATGTGCAGTGAGTGAGTGTGCCAGTGCTACTTCTACCAGTTTTTTTTGTCCTAACACTGTTCAGAATTTAGATGCTTCCATAAGAAGTAGTTTTCAACTATGTACGTTCTTACAGTAAAGTTCCAAGAAAAGAGTTTTTCGCACTTGTTATTACCTATGTATCCTCCCACTATATATAATTCTAAAGAGAATTTCTTTCAAAAATGTTGAAAATACATACAGCATATAAATAGTAGTTGTGATACGTAGAGAGAAGCCCAATTATCAGAAATTGAATATAAATGATTAGGTTGGTCATCTCTCCAATGCAAACTCACACGGGTCATTTGCATCATGTGCCAGTATCCTGAACTACAGCAATACCGATGGCAACATCAACATCTTGCCTACACTTCAAAGAATTGTTGAGCACAAGATACCACTTTGGGTGTTCAGGTGATGTAACTCTCCTTTACTTCATACCAAGGTTTATAGCTGCTGGAGAGAGACCACGCTAAGCTATTGTCACTTTTGCCGCTATGTCAACTAAGACCGCTATATTGCGATATAGTGCCGCTAAATTGCGATATAGCGCCGCTAAATTACTTAGCTGTAGCTTTGAAATAGCACCGCTATTTAAATTTCAGCTATAATAGTGACAATCTAATTATTACCTACTTATATCTTGTTTTAAAGTTGGCATTTAGCAAAATTGAACGCTTGAGTTTCATGAATCATGTTCTAATATCATATTAAGTATTGTTTCCTACATCCCTAGAACCTTGAAAAGATATTTGTGTTCATCAAATATCATGATTGTCACATTTATATGAATTAATTACTCATATTTTTCATGATTTTCTTATAAACCGCTATCTGGCATAGCTCCGCTATAGTGGCGCTATAGCTGTATAGCCTCTGAAAAAAGATGCCGCTATTTGCTATAGCCCGCTATTTAAAACTATGCTTCATACATAAAACAGTTTTGCTTCATGCCAATATCTTGTGACACAATGAATCGACACTGCAGCGGCGATCAAGACTCTGTTGTGCCCTTGTTGGGCAGCCGAACCCTTGTGCGAGAGCTAGCTCACACCATGGGGTTGCAAGTCACAGTCCCCTACAGCACTTGGTTCCGCAAAGGCCAGGTATAGTTTTGTTCTATAACCACTGTTTGTGTCCAGCTTGTCAACCTTGTTGCTGATATTGTATACACAAGTTCTGACCTTGGTAATATCTTTGGCCATTTGAATTCTATATAGGTTGGAGGATGGGTGACGGAGTATGGCAACTTTCTGACCTTTGCCACAGTGCGAGGTGCGTCTCACATGGTGCCATTTGCACAGCCAGACCGGGCTCTCAGGCTATTTCAGTCAATTTTACTCGGGCAAAGACTACCAAACACAACCTATCCACCAATTGACTAAGTGTATCTACAAAAGAAGGTGGAGATAGAAAAAAAAAGTAGCTTAGATATTTTCAGTTTTGCTACAATAGATTCGTTCATAAAGATGTGTAATGTGTTGGATGGTCAATAAGTTCTTTATTATTTATAAAGAGCAGAAATAATACTTTTAATGTTGTGATTATTGTCATTACATATCATCATTCTGCATCCCTCTAAGTTTGGAACACAGGGATTTGGCAAGTGACAGACAGAATAGTCCAAGGATTAGAGCAAATATAATAAGAGGCTCTAAGCTGGCTAAATACTGAGGTGAAGGAGACATGAGAGAAGAGAGAGGAGAAGCGGGCTGTAAGCTTACAGTCGACTTGGGCACAAGAACCAAGAAACTCTGTTAGAGAGACAAGTGAACCATTTATTAATAGTGAAGAGCTAACTACTATATGAGTGGGCTGAGAGAAGGCTGCAAAGAACCTTCCAGCCAACAAGCCGACTGTATTATTAGCCTGGCTCTTACTCTTCCAAGCTCAACAGCATTTCACGTGTAGTCCAAATAGATGGCAAGCTCTCTCTGCAACGATGTCACCTTAATGCTGTGTTTAGCTCGATAACTGACAGTTCCCGTCGGCAGAGACAAATTCCTTAACTGGGCTATTTTCTGAACAAATTCCGCTCGATCAGTGTGCAACAGCACATGACACAGAAAGTGAATCTGCATCAGGAATAAAATAGTCAGAAGCTTATCTGCATTGGATGGCACAAAGAATGCAATGAACTGGAAGGTTAATACGCGGACAGGGCACACAGGATGGAAGCTGACCCAGTTGGAAGTTGGAATGCTGCATGTTTCTTTGCTCCCTGATGGCTAAAAGCTGACTGTAACAAGATGGAAAAAACAATCTCTGATGCTCTTGGGCAGTACGAAGTTGTTGTCATGAAGCGAGATCAGGGCAAAGCCAGTGTTGGATTGGATGGTGCAAACAAGGTGCCAGGTCAAGCAATTTGCAATTGGTAAAGCTTGGCGCCTTTTTCATAGTTTTGTCTGGCCATACCATACGTATTCAGAACGAATCCAAAGTATGTGATCCCTAATCTTAAGTTTTCATATAGAGCATCGCACTTCCTTTGGAGTTTGGACAACCCCATAGGTTACCACAGGGCACAGGCCATTAACAAAGTGTGTCAAAATTAGAAATGTGTCTTCTAACCAAATATTCAAGTACTCCCTTTCTCTAGATTCATGCTCAGATCTTGACTGTCTAAATCACAAATATTTTGGTATGTATTACACAATTTAAATCGAGCAGCAAAAATTTATACCTATTAGAGCATCTTCTAGAGCATGTCTCAAACTCACTTTCTAAATTATTATTTGGAGAGTCATTTAAATAAAATCACTCTCTATATATTTTCACCCTCCAATAGCATCTCTATGTCTCATGCGCACTCTCGAGAGCCAACCCCACTCTCCATTTTTGGCTAACGAGAAATCTAGAATAGATGGTGATAATATTAGAGATCTAATGAAAAAAGTTGTTGGAGAGCTTTTTTTTTTACCAAAATCTCTATTCGTACGAATGAGGAAGAATATAAAAAAATTATCAGAGTTGCTCTTACAATACAATCATCTATCTCCTGTGATTGTACAATCATGTCAGTTGAAAAATATGCCATACAACCATGACAATAGCATGCTAAAGTATGGAATAATTTCTTTGTCCATCAGCTGACAAGAGAAAATTGTGTGCATGAATTGTCCGATGGACTTTCTTTTTTTTTAAATTACACAGTACAATAAAGACGCCCGCAACACGCACGCACACTCACCCCTATGAACACACGTACGCAAACCCTATTGTAACACCCAAAAAAATTTAAAATTTAGAATTAAAAGAAAAAAAATTAGAGTTGGAAGGGTTTTGGTATGGGTTTAAATAATTTAGATAATAATTAATGGGGAATTAAGAAATTAAAATTTTAAAAACTATTTGGTGTTGCATTCATGCTGTTGCATTTATTTTCTTTTGTGTAGTGGATTTATTTTATTTTGTTTTGGCTTGAAAAATCGTATTTGGAATAGTTTATTAAATAAGCAAATAAAGAAAAAAAAAGAAAACACTTACCTTCTCCCTGGCAGCCAACGGGCCGACGGCCTGCTTCTCCGCGCTGGCGCCTGCGACCGCGTGGGCCGGCCCAGCAGACGAGCAGCCGAGCCAGCCCGAGCCAGCAGCCGCGCGCTCTCTTCTTGGCCGCTGACCGGTGGGCCCGGTTGTCGGTCGTCTTCCACCTTCCGTGAAGACGCCGGACTCCGAACGGAAGAGGACGACGTCGGTTGATCCTGTGATTTCCGGAGAATCCTACCCGAACACGGCCAATAGAAGCCATAAATAGGACGCCTTGACCTTTCTATATCCGTTTTTCATCTAAACCGTGAACTTCACCACGAGAAAACGAGGTCTAGGGCTTGAGGTAGTTGGAGCACGGCGGTTGTTCGTGGGAGGAGTTCTCGGGCGCTTTTGAGGCCGTGTTCTTTGCATTGGTGAGACCGCACTCTTCTCCTCTACCTTTTCATGCTTTTCTTTTGGTTGGGGAGGCTTCGAATCGAGTTTTTGAAGATCACCGACGAGTCGGTAATGGCACCGCCGCCCTCCTCTCGTCGCGTGCCTTGTTCAATCTACCGTAGCTAGTATTTACCGCTTAGTTGAGTTCGCACGGAGCTTCTCTACCGTTTGGATCAAACGCGGGCTCGAATGGTGGTCTCGGTGGGGAGGTTCACCATCTCCGGCCATGGAGGGGCCGTCGGACATGGGGAAGCCGCCGGCCGGACTTGAGGGAGGTGACCGGGTGAGCACTGTAGAGTTGAAGATGAACGTGAGCCGCCCGATTTGAAATCAAGGGCCGAGATTATAAGATACCTCTTCACGGGGTAATCTTTCTAAAGAGTCCCTAGACTTTTTCATAATAGAACCCGCCATCCTTAGCGTATTGTCTGAAATACGTTTTCGTGTTTTGAAAGCGTATTCTCTCCCGGTTAAGTCAAAAGTACATTTTCAGATAATTACAGTTTTGCCACTAGAACTGTTTTGGTCATAAAATCTTCGTTTTAACTCCGATTTGATCCGTTCAAATTGTGTTAGGTTCGTATTTGCGAGCTCTACATGTTAGTGTAGTTGTACAGTCAGTTTGGACAATTTAATTTTCGAGTTTATAATTAAGTATTTATTTATCTATAGGAAATCTTAGAAAATTCATAACTTATACGTTTTAACTCCGAATTTGGTGATCTTTGCGTCTGTGTGATCGTAGAAATGTGTAGAAGAGTTTTATAAACTTTTATTACTGTTTTGTTATTATTGGTGTACTGTTCTAATTGTATCTCTTTGTTTGCTTCGTGTTTGTTTGATTGGATGCATGTGTGTTGTTGATTGATGATCGAGTATAGAAGGTGAGCAGTATCTGGACGATTCGGAGTATTACTTTGAGCCAAGTCAGCAGTATCACTTGGAAAGCTTTGATCAAGGCAAGTATAACACAGGACTATCCTTGTTACCTATACATTGAATTGTCATACATATGCATGTGCTTACCTTGACAACCTTAGAGATTATAACTTAGTGATTGTTATCTTGATTCCTTGTCAACCTTGGGAATGCATATGGGTAGCTACTGCTAGTGCTTAAACTAAGAACAATGATCTTGTAATTTGATTAATGGATTAAGCAATCAACTATTAAGATGATTTTATTACTGTTAAAAGGGGGCTAGAGCATGTGTATTATTTTGATGCTCTGGTTTCTCTCCTTAAGGACTTATCTGTAAGTGATAACTGGGATATACAGTACAGCTGTGAGGGCTATATGGCTCTGGCTTTAGTTGTTCAAGAGACCTTTTCTAGCTTGTTAGAGGTTACCTTAAATGGCGTAAGAATGGCTTGCCACGTTGGGTGTAGTGCGAGCCCCTGGCCTACTGTGTATAGGCTGCGGTTGTTGTGCCACAGGGAAGGGGGGTTCTACATCTGCCTGCCGAGTGAATCTAATGGCCCTAACTTGTTAGACGAACTTTTAAGTGGCTTTATATGGTTCTCGGGTGTTTGGGCTTGATCTCCCCACTCATTTGGAAATCATGACTCACAGTGAAAGTGTACACCTCTACGCAGAGTTAAAAACTGGTATACTAGTCGTGCTCACGGATACGAGCGGCCTTGGGGATTCTTATGGAATAGTTGATCATAACTGTTATATCATGCTAAATTATTGTTGATTATTATTTGCTCATGTTAATGCTATTCATTATCCTTATTACAATTGATCATTGGTTCTTTAATGGGAAGTGGTTTATCTTGATGCTACTCAATTGCTAATATATGATTAAAAGCTAAACACAGTTAAACAATGTCTAGCCTTTTTGAGCCTCATGAACCCTGTGTTATATTTGTTGAGTTCGACATGGACTCACCCTTGCTATTTCCACCATAACAGATGAAGATACAGAGGAAGATTATCGGAATGAGTACTAGTCTTGATGTTAACCAGTCAACCGTGTCCCTGTGTGGAGTTTCCGCTGAAGAATTACTATTAGTTATTATTACCCATCGTTCAAGACTATGTCTTAAATACTTATTCGTTATGTAATAAGTACTGTGATGATACTTTGTAATTTGTCAACTTATGTGTGCGACTGTTTCATGGGGCGCACATGAGTCTTTTATGCATCCTATTTTTGTCCTTAAAAATGGGTGTGACAGATTGGTATCGGAGCCGTGTTGACTGTAGGACGCGAGCCTAGTTAGAATGGTCGTTAATAGCATCCATACTTCACTTAATTCATGCTTCCTCTTTTCACCTTGTTAATTACTAAAGTTTTATGCTTCCTCTACTATATTCTATTGCGAAAATACATTGATTCTATCTAATCTATGTCTAAATCTTGTAGATGTTTCCTTATCCCCGTCTGTCAGCTGCACAGTACGTTGCCCGTTTCAAACCTCAGGAGCCGTATGAAGATGGTGATCAAGAGCTATCTGATGCTGAATCAAGAGTTGGTGATACACCAATGGAGAATGTAGTTATGGGGTGGACTACGAAGTTTCATATCATGGTTCCTAAAGCTGATGCTTTCTTCCATGACATGTTGACAAGAACCTTGGACAACTACTACTACGACTGGGAAGCTACGTTGGAGTATCGCAGTGCAGAGTATAGTCATCCATGGATGGATTCCTATTGGGAAACGGAGTTATGGGTTAAGAAAAGGGATCCTACCACTAAGGAGTCTAAGGTGGAGTCAAAGTTCATTACCAGAGTGAGCCGGGCAACCGTGGAGACAAGCATGGAGGATGTTGCTTTCAATGCATTTGTTTACTACCATGGTCTACGCTCGGACAAGACGTTAAAGGGTGCACTCCGGCATTTTCCTTGTTTCTTACATGACAAGGGTATTTGGACCGTGCCGCTTGCAGATGATTCCTCCTTGATTTTACAAGCTATGGTGGGATTAGCTCGTGAATTGGCTCTCCATGAGGTGGATTTGAAGGATGAGTTGCTGAAGGAAAAAGAACTTAAGGAGCAAGCTTATAAGGAGATTGACCAATTAAGAGCGGAGTTAGGTCATCCCAAGATTTATGAGAAGCTTAATTAGGAAATAGGAAAAATCCCTATGTAATAGGAACGATAGTAGTTGCGAGTTAATTTTAAGTTTGGATTGTTTTAAGAGTCAGTTTGTGGTGTGAACAATTGTGTGATTGATGGATTGTTATTATGATAATGTGTGATTTGGATCTTTGTAATGTGTGCTGGAGTTTTGTAGACATGCCTACAAGTTCCATGGTTAAGAATATTAAGTTTGATCAAAATATATTAGTTGAATATGAGGTTAACTTAGTTCTGTCCATTGCTGATTTTTGGATCAGTCTGGGATGTTTTAGAAATAACTTAAAATCCGTTCATGAGAAATTTAAGAAATTTTACTGGGAATAATCAGACTTCTATATCTTTCCAACCCCGCAAGAATCACCTTATTATCTATTATGAGCTAAGAGATATACCTGTTCCAAGTTGGAGTTACTGCACAGTCTGGAATTCTGAAACAGTTTCGGTTAAGTTCAGTTTTTGGCCAATTTATTGACAGAATCAGAAAAAAGTGTTGTGAATAAAAGTTGTAGAAAATTTTGTAAGCTTTCCAACCATGTAAAGATCATCTGAATTGGACGTCTGTAGCTCGAGATATGGCAGTTTTACTGAGTTGCTGAAATTGGAGTTCGTCCAGAAAAATCAGATTTTGCTTATCTATTGAATACATCATCTCGGATCGTACTGAATTTCAATTTCTGTGTTTTTGGAAACAGATGTCAGGCAGAGGTCGTGGCAGAGGTCGTGGAGGTGTTAACCCATCCATTACTATGGAGGAACTCATGCAAACTCAGAACCAGATGATGCAGATGTTTATGCAGCACATGCAGAACAATCCCCCTGCAGGAGGACCACCGCCTGTGCAAGTGAGGGATAAGCATGGGGAATTTTTAAAGGGACGCCCTCCAGTGTTTTCTCATGCTGCTGATCCTTTAGAGGCAGATGATTGGGTGATGGCAGTGGAGAAACAACTGAATATAGCCCAATGCAATGATATGGAGAAGGTGTTATATGCATCTGGTCAGTTACAGGGGACAGCTCAGACTTGGTGGGAGTCGTATCAAGCTGCACGCCCTGACAATGCTCCTCCTATCACTTGGAATGAGTTTGTTAGAGATTTTCGAGCTCGTCATATTCCTGAAGGTATAATTGAGCTGAAGCAGGAAGAATTCAGAAACCTTAGGATGGGACAGATGAGCGTTTGTGAATATCATGACAGGTTCACCCAGTTGGCTCGCTATGCTCCTAATGAAGTGAGGAAAGATGCAGACAGGCAGCGTCTTTTCTTGAAGGGAATTTATTATGATCTTCGCTTGCAGTTGAAGGGGAACAACTATGCTAGCTTTCAAGAGCTGGTAAATAAAGCTATTGTGCTTGATAATGAGCGCAGAGAGATGGACAGGAAGAGGAAGATGAAGGTACAAAGCTCAGGAAGCAACAACCGTCAGCGCACGAATCCTCAGCATGGTTTCCATCAGAAGTTTCAGGAACCGGTTAGCCAGTGGAATCGTAATCCGAATCAGAGGTGGTCCCAGAATTGGCAAAGTAATCAGTCACAACAGCGTTCATCATATCCACAGCGTCAACAGTATCAGCAGACTGGGCAACAGACTCCTCGTACTGGAAATTCCAATGTTACCCCCATGAAGAATAGTGCTCCCAGCACGCCTACTAGATGCTTTGTCTGTGGTAAAGAGGGGCATATGTCTTACCATTGTCCTGAGAAGCAGAACCAGCAGACTTCTCAGAGCCAGAAGAGCAACCAGAGACAATATGGTACTGGAAGGGTGAATCATGTGTCTTCTGATACAGCTCATGATGCACCAGAAGTTATGATTGGTACGTTCAATGTACATTCTACTCCCGTAACTGTTCTTTTTGACTCTGGAGCATCTCATACATTCATATCCAACATTTTTATTAAAATGCATAGTATACCCATGCTAGCTATGAAAGAACCTCTCTTAGTAAATTCACCTGGAGGTACCATGCAAACCAGTAATCGTTGTCTTCCAATTAGTATGGTATTAAGGGGGGTAGAGTTTAAGATAACTCCTATAGTGTTGAGGACATCTGGTATTGATGTGATATTGGGTATGGACTGGATGAAGCAAAATCAGGCAGAGATTCAGTGTCAGCAGAAAGTGGTAGTTGTGACTGCACCTAATGGAGATAAAATCAATGTGGATGTAGCAGTGCAGAAGCAACCAACCGCTGTGGTGAATCAGCTTGAAGATACTATTAAGGAGAATTCTGTGATTGAGGAATTTCCGGATGTCTTCCCTGATGAATTGCCAGGTATGCCACCTGACCGAGACATTGAATTTCTTATTGAATTACTTCCTGGAACTGCACCTATAGCCAAACGACCATATAGGATGGGAGTAGATGAATTAGAAGAACTTAAGAAACAAATTAAAGAATTACAAGATAAAGGTTTTATTAGACCTAGTTCATCACCTTGGGGAGCACCAGTTATTTTTGTTGACAAGAAAGATGGCGGTCAGAGGATGTGTGTTGATTACCGGTCACTAAATGAGGTAACTATCAAGAATAAGTACCCTTTGCCCAGGATTGATGACTTCTTTGATCAGTTAAGAGGTGCTTGTGTGTTCTCTAAGATTGATTTACGTTCTGGTTATCATCAGTTGAAGATTCGTGTTTCTGATATTCCAAAGACAGCTTTTACTATAAGGTATGGATTGTATGAGTATACTGTTATGTCATTTGGGTTGACCAATGCACCTGCATACTTTATGTACATGATGAATAAGGTGTTTATGGAATATTTGGATAAGTTTGTGGTGGTATTTATTGATGATATACTGGTATTTTCCAAGACGGAGGAAGAGCATGCTGAACATTTGAGGTTGGTATTGCAGAAACTTAGAGAGCATAAACTGTATGCGAAGCGAAGTAAATGTGAGTTTTGGTTGAAGGAAGTTTCTTTCCTTGGTCATATTGTTTCTAATGGAGGGATATCAGTGGATCCAGGTAAAGTAAAGGATGTATTAAATTGGAAACCACCTATTGATGTTAGCGAGATTCGTAGTTTCTTGGGATTAGCTGGATATTACAGACGGTTCATTGAAGGGTTTTCTAAACTTGCTAAACCTATGACATCTCTGTTAGAGAAGAATGCCAAGTTTGTGTGGTCAGATAAATGTCAAGCTAGTTTTGAGGAATTGAAGAAGAGGTTGACTACAGCGCCTGTTTTGGTTTTGCCAGATTTGAGTAAGAAGTTTTCTATTTATTGTGATGCTTCTCGTCAAGGTTTGGGATGTGTTCTTATGCAAGAAGGCAGAGTTGTGGCTTATGCATCTAGACAGTTGAGAAAGCATGAGTTGAATTATCCTACACATGATTTGGAGTTAGCAGCTGTAGTTCATGCTTTAAAAATTTGGAGACATTATTTGATTGGACATAAGAGTGATATATACACTGATCATAAGAGTTTGAAGTATATTTTCACTCAGTCAGATCTGAATTTGAGGCAGCGCAGATGGTTAGAGTTGATTAAGGATTATGATATTGAGATACACTATCATCCTGGTAAGGCTAATGTAGTAGCTGATGCTCTTAGTAGGAAAAGTTATGCCAATGAGATACGGACGTTGTCTATGACTAGTGAGTTATGTGCTGAATTTGAATATTTGAATTTGGGCATTGTTACTAATACAATGGAATTAGTGATAGAGCCTACCTTAGAGCAAGAAATCTACAAGGGTCAGTTAAAGGATGAGAAACTAAAGAAGATAGCGGAAGATATAGTGATTGGTAAGTCACCAGGCTTTCGGATGGATGATAATGGAATTTTGTGGTTTGGAAAGAGGCTGTGTGTACCTGAGGATCAAACTGTTAGACAGGCAATTCTTCGCGAAGCTCATGAGTCAGCTTATTCTATTCATCCTGGTAGTACTAAGATGTATTTGGATCTGAAACAGAAATATTGGTGGGTTGGATTAAAGAGAGATGTGGCTGAGTATGTGGCATTGTGTGACACTTGTCAGAGGGTGAAAGCAGAGCATCAGAGACCTGCTGGATTGTTGCAACCAATGAAGATTCCTGAATGGAAGTGGGAGGAAGTTGGTATGGACTTTATAGTGGGGTTACCTCGTACTCAGAAAGGTTATGATTCTATTTGGGTGATAGTAGATCGATTGACTAAAGTTGCTCATTTTATACCAGTTAAGACTACTTACCATGGACCAAAATTGGCAGAGTTGTATATGGAGAGAATAGTCTATTTGCATGGAGTACCAAAGAAGATTGTATCTGATCGAGGATCGCAGTTTACGTCGCATTTTTGGAAAGTTGTGCATGAATCATTGGGAACAAAATTGAATTTTAGTACAGCATATCATCCACAGACAGATGGACAGACTGAAAGGACCAACTAGGTATTAGAGGATATGTTGAGAGCTTGTGCATTGCAATATGGAACTAGTTGGGATAAGAGTTTGCCTTATGCAGAATTCTCTTACAATAACAGTTATCAACAGAGTCTTAAGATGGCACCGTTTGAAGCTTTGTATGGACGTAAGTGTAGAACTCCATTGTTTTGGGATCAGACAGGTGAATCTCAAGTGTTTGGTACAGATGTTCTTAGAAACGCAGAAAATCAAGTGCGAGTGATTCGTGAGAATTTGAGAGTAGCACAGTCTCATCAGAAGAGTTATGCTGACAATAGAAGAAGAGATTTAGTTTTTGAGGTAGGTGATTATGTCTATTTGAAGGTGTCACCTATGAAAAGTGTGAGGAGGTTTAACATGAAAGGTAAACTAGCACCAAGGTATGTTGGACCATTTAAAGTTATTACTAGATGTGGGGAAGTTGCTTATCAATTAGAGTTGCCTGAGAATTTATCTGGAGTACATGATGTGTTCCATGTTTCACAACTTAAGAAGTGTTTACGGGTGCCTGAGGAGCAGATACCTTTAGAAGAGTTGACTGTTAAGGAGGATCTTACATATGAAGAGTTTCCGATCAAGATTTTAGAGACTGCTGAGAGAGTTACTCGAAGTCGGATTATTAAGATGTGTAAAGTACAGTGGAATCGATATTCAGAGGCAGAGGCAACTTGGGAAAGAGAGGATGAATTGAGGAAATCATATCCGCAGTTGTTTGAGTAAGCAGTTCAATCTCGAGGACGAGATTCTTTTAAGGGGGTAGAATTTGTAACACCCAAAAAATTTTAAAATTTAGAATTAAAAGAAAAAAAATTAGAGTTAGAAGGGTTTTGGTATGGGTTTAAATAATTTAGATAATAATTAATGGGGAATTAAGAAATTAAAATTTTAAAAACTATTTGGTGTTGCATTCATGCTGTTGCATTTATTTTCTTTTGTGTAGTGGATTTATTTTATTTTGTTTTGGCTTGAAAAATCGTATTTGGAATAGTTTATTAAATAAGCAAATAAAGAAAAAAAAGAAAACACTTACCTTCTCCCTGGCAGCCAACGGGCCGACGGCCTGCTTCTCCGCGCTGGCACCTGCGACCGCGTGGGCCGGCCCAGCAGACGAGCAGCCGAGCCAGCCCGAGCCAGCAGCCGCGCGCTCTCTTCTTGGTCGCTGACCGGTGGGCCCGGTTGTCGGTCGTCTTCCACCTTCCGTGAAGACGCCGGACTCCGAATGGAAGAGGACGACGTCGGTTGATCCTGTGATTTCCGGAGAATCCTACCCGAACACGGCCAATAGAAGCCATAAATAGGACGCCTTGACCTTTCTATATCCGTTTTTCATCTAAACCGTGAACTTCACCACGAGAAAACGAGGTCTAGGGCTTGAGGTAGTTGGAGCACGGCGGTTGTTCGTGGGAGGAATTCTCGGGCGCTTTTGAGGCCGTGTTCTTTGCATTGGTGAGACCGCACTCTTCTCCTCTACCTTTTCATGCTTTTCTTTTGGTTGGGGAGGCTTCGAATCGAGTTTTTGAAGATCACCGACGAGTCGGTAATGGCGCCGCCGCCCTCCTCTCGTCGCGTGCCTTGTTCAATCTACCGTAGCTAGTATTTACCGCTTAGTTGAGTTCGCACGGAGCTTCTCTACCGTTTGGATCAAACGCGGGCTCGAATGGTGGTCTCGGTGGGGAGGTTCACCATCTCCGGCCATGGAGGGGCCGCCGGACATGGGGAAGCCGCCGGCCGGACTTGAGGGAGGTGACCGGGTGAGCACTGTGGAGTTGAAGATGAACGTGAGCCGCCCGATTTGAAATCAAGGGCCGAGATTATAAGATACCTCTTCGCGGGGTAATCTTTCTAAAGAGTCCCTAGACTTTTTCATAATAGAACCCGCCATCCTTAGCGTATTGTCTGAAATACGTTTTCGTGTTTTGAAAGCGTATTCTCTCCCGGTTAAGTCAAAAGTACGTTTTTAGATAATTACAGTTTTGCCACTAGAACTGTTTTGGTCATAAAATCTTCGTTTTAACTCCGATTTGATCCGTTCAAATTGCGTTAGGTTCGTATTTGCGAGCTCTACATGTTAGTGTAGTTGTACAGTCAGTTTGGACAATTTAATTTTCGAGTTTATAATTAAGTATTTATTTATCTATAGGAAATCTTAGAAAATTCATAACTTATACGTTTTAACTCCGAATTTGGTGATCTTTGCGTCTGTGTGATCGTAGAAACGTGTAGAAGAGTTTTATAAACTTTTATTACTGTTTTGTTATTATTGGTGTACTGTTCTAATTGTATCTCTTTGTTTACTTCGTGTTTGTTTGATTGGATGCATGTGTGTTGTTGATTGATGATCGAGTATAGAAGGTGAGCAGTATCTGGACGATTCGGAGTATTACTTTGAGCCAAGTCAGCAGTATCACTTGGAAAGCTTTGATCAAGGCAAGTATAACACAGGACTATCCTTGTTACCTATACATTGAATTGTCATACATATGCATGTGCTTACCTTGACAACCTTAGAGATTATAACTTAGTGATTGTTATCTTGATTCCTTGTCAACCTTGGGAATGCATATGGGTAGCTACTGCTAGTGCTTAAACTAAGAACAATGATCTTGTAATTTGATTAATGGATTAAGCAATCAACTATTAAGATGATTTTATTACTGTTAAAAGGGGGCTAGAGCATGTGTATTATTTTGATGCTCTGGTTTCTCTCCTTAAGGACTTATCTGTAAGTGATAACCGGGATATACAGTACAGCTGTGAGGGCTATATGGCTCTGGCTTTAGTTGTTCAAGAGACTTTTTCTAGCTTGTTAGAGGTTACCTTAAATGGCGTAAGAATGGCTTGTCACGTTGGGTGTAGTGCGAGCCCCTGGCCTAGTGTGTATAGGCTGCGGTTGTTGTGCCACAGGGAAGGGGGTTCTACATCTGCCTGCCGAGTGAATCTAATGGCCCTAACTTGTTAGACGAACTTTTAAGTGGCTTTATATGGTTCTCGGGTGTTTGGGCTTGATCTCCCCACTCATTTGGAAATCATGACTCACAGTGAAAGTGTACACCTCTACGCAGAGTTAAAAACTGGTATACTAGCCGTGCTCACGGATACGAGCGGCCTTGAGGATTCTTATGGAATAGTTGATCATAACTGTTATATCATGCTAAATTATTGTTGATTATTATTTGCTCATGTTAATGCTATTCATTATCCTTATTACAATTGATCATTGGTTCTTTAATGGGAAGTGGTTTATCTTGATGCTACTCAATTGCTAATATATGATTAAAAGCTAAACGCAGTTAAACAATGTCTAGCCTTTTTAAGCCTCATGAACCCTGTGTTATATTTGTTGAGTTCGACATGGACTCACCCTTGCTATTTCCACCATAACAGATGAAGATATAGAGGAAGATTATCGGAATGAGTACTAGTCTTGGTGTCAACCAGTTAATCGTGTCCCTGTGTGGAGTTTCCGCTGAAGAATTACTATTAGTTATTATTACCTATCGTTCAAGACTATGTCTTAAATACTTATTCGTTATGTAATAAGCACTGTGATGATACTTTGTAATTTGTCAACTTATGTGTGCGACTGTTTCCTGGGGCGCACATGAGTCTTTTATGCATCCTATTTTTGTCCTTAAAAATGGGTGTGACACCTATCTCTAGAGCACCTCTGAAGGACTGAGCCGGCAAATCTCAAGATTTACGAAGTCACCACCGGCGTCTCACTATCGACGGGGATGTCACCTGCCACCAAAAGCATAGCGCCGTTAAATCCTGGAATAAATCTAGAAAAATGCGAGCATCTGTACCAAGTCGAGGACTTGAACCCGAGTGGGTAGGTTCCAGCACAAGGAACCCAACCAACTGATCTATGATCAGTTCACAATTATCCGATGGACTTTCATCAAGATGCAAAAAGAACTAGAACTGAGCTATTAATATAATCAGGGTACCAAGCCTGCTGGCAGGGGAAATCATTTCTTTGCTTTTTTTTTGAGAAAATGGGTTGGATTTATTAATAATATAAAGGAGTTTTTACATCCAGCCCCCTACAAGGGCACCTCTAAAGAAAATTAAAATTACAAGTAGTACATTCATTTGAGGTGCTTCTTGTGGCGCCGTCGCTGGCCATTGCCGCTGCAACCTAGAACTTCTCCATCTCCCGCAATGAAGAAGCAAACCAAGAATGAAGCTCGTGGCCGAATCCCTGATCGACGAAGACACTTCAATTTTAGGAAAGCCCATCAGTAGCACATCAGAGATGTGCAGTTGATCCATTGAACGCATCGGCGAACGGCAAACTGCCGTTTCCTCGTCGTCCCCGGAATTTGACGCCAGTTGCCTCACCGGCCGACCCCAGTCAACGAATAGGAAGCCCACAAGAGGGGTCCAGGAACACCAACCCGCATACATGAGATGGTGGAAAATAAATCTCACAAGTGAGTCACTACCACTCACAACTCCATGGAGGAAGGAGTTGCGGATCACGACTTCTTGGAGGGACCAAACACCGGTCGACATCTCCTCGTCGCCGGTATGCCTACTAAAATTCCTCCATATACCTGCTACCGCCGTGCTGTTGGTGATGAAGTCCGCATAGCTGTTGTGGACGTGAGCACCGATGGCACAAGAAAAAACATAGGTCGGAACACTAGCACATAGGATGCAAAAATTGAAGAAATCATTGCCAGCTTACGGACCCGCACAAATGATGCCATCGGCATGCATCATAGACACAACGGACACCGCGAAGACCACACTACCGCCAACAGAAGCGGCGGCAGAGGAGCTCGGGAGGAAGCAAAAGAACTCACCTCCGGCACTGCACCGAGGTCGAAGGATGACACCCGCAACCGAGCCGGAGAAAAGAAACGGCAAATCCCCGCGAAATGCCATGGGGAGATTTATTCTTGGTTAAAAGCTATCCTAAGGCCTATATGCACCGCACGGTCAAGATCCTCGATCCCCTCATCCACCCGAGGCCAAGAAGACCCCTAGAGGGTGAGGGAATCGAGGAGCTCACCAGTGGGAAGAACTGGAATTGGCAATGATCTCCTTTTCGCCCGTTCTCTACTGTAGCGAAAGATAGGGATGGAAGGAGCTAGAAGCGGAAAGCATATCATTGCTTTGCTTGGAGGAAATGCTCTGCACAGTGGATTTGGGCCTAGCCTGCTGGCAAGTGTGGCCCAAAACAGTCCAAATATCTCCTTAATAATTCTGGTCCAATTCGACCTTGCCCTAGGCGGGGGCCATTGCATCGTAAGTGACCTAGCTACTCCTACATACCAATACAGGAGTAGCTCGTAGCAAGGAGACACCACACTGTGAAAGTGTTCCAAGCTAATAATGTAGTGATAAGGTGGACGGGATGCATCGGCTGTCGCTTCTATTTTTTTTCTTTTTCAAAAGCTAGCACATCTGGTTGATGACACAGCGAGGTTGAACGCAGTAGGCACCTCCACGGCATTTGAACACGTCTTCAATGCCTTCATGAGTGGTACTCCTGTACATAGGTCGCCAAAGCACAAGAGGCCAAAGGCGTTTGTTTCCGTCATGTATTCCTGCGCTCTTGTTGCATCGCATCCTTGGTGCATTGCCAACAGGTCACAAACGTGATGCATCACCATTACCAACAACTAGCACTCAGCCAACAACCCTATGGAGGAATGTACGATGCTCCGGCGACTTGACTCCATGCCTGCACCACTGGGGATGTATCATTGTTTGACCACGTGGTCGTGGTGGGTTTCATAATGCCTCCAAAGTATCCAGTCTACCATACATGATCCGGATTCATTCACTTACTGCTCATGACAACCAAACTACTTTTTTTGGCTGCCTAAAAAGATTAGCATGATTCTTGACCAATTGAAAAATTACTAAAGGAGTACGCTAAACATAGGGGGGCTTTTGCCCCCTCCTTCTGCCCTAGTCATACCTTTTGGTTTTCAAAGAAGTAATGGACGCCGGTATGACAAAAATTGTTGTTGTTGCATGCAGGGTGGATTTGAATTGTCGTTTCCTATCAACCAAAAAAATCCAAGTCCATGGCCCGCCTCTGTCTCGGCTTGTCACCTTCCTCCTCTCCTTGCCACGCTGCTGCTGGTGTCAGTAGGCTCCGTGGCTACCACCGTCTTCTGGGTGCACCGCAAGTTCCTCTCCGGAGTTGGAAGGGATGTCGGTGCCAACATCAGCACCCTTCGTGCCCACCACGGCTGCTTCATTGTGGTTGCCGACCTCCTGATTGGCAGCCACGCCCTCCCCACTGACACCAGGCATGTTCCAACCCTCACTAGCATCATTATGTTGGGAGATTTCCCTATGGCGTGCTTGATTTGGTTGTGGGTATTATTGGGCCGGTCCGAGCACATGCAAGCTCGGCTTCACGGAGATCAAGATCAAGATGACACCCAAGCGCTACCACATCTATGTTGATACTAGCAACACATCGTTAACTGCACCTCCTGCGAAAAATGACACCACAAGAGCGGACTTGGGGTATCCGTTTTCCATTTTCTTTCTTCTGTCTCAAACTATAGATTAATTCAGTCATGTCTATTTTGATGTGGAATATGGTGGGCGTCACTGTGGAGTTTGACTTGATATTCTATGACCCTAAGGCATCCTCGACTGGGAGCACGATGTCAGGGTGCAAGGCCAATATAATGTGCCCTGTGAGTACAACGTCATTTTTAGTGATGATAGCTCAACAGTAGACACAACCTAATAATGTTACCATCAGGTTTGAGTGAGTCAGCTCATATCAATTTATTGTAGTATAATCTTTTATTTTGTCGGACAACATTTATCAGATGGGTTATTTTGCTATATGAAAAGATTAGCATGATCCTTGACCAATTGAAAAATTACTTTAGGAGTACCCTAAACATAAGGGGGCTTTTGCCCCCTCCTTCCGCCCCTGGTCGTGACATACCTTCCATAATTAGTTATTTTCAAAGGAGTAGTGGACGCGGTATGACAAAGATCATTGTTGCTACGTGGAGGGTGGATTCAAATTGCCGTCTACTACCCAACAAAAATCCAAATCCATGGCTAACCTCTACCTCGGCTTGTCGCCTTCCTCCTTCTCACAGCGCTGATGCTGGTGGCAACTAGCTCACGGCTGCCGGTGTCTTCCAAGGTGCGCTGGAAGTTCGTCACCAGAGTTGGAGGGGATGCTGGTGCCAACATCAGCGCCCTTTGCGCCCACCATAGCTGCCTTCATGATCCTTGCGGCTGTCGGCCTCTTCCTCTATGTCCCCGACCTCCCCACTGACACCGGGTATACGTCCAAACCCTTGCTAGCTTCTTTATTTTGGGAGATTTCATTGTGGGTGCTTGATTTGGTTGTGGGGATTATTGGGCCGGTCTGGGCATGCGCAAGCTCTACTTCACGGATATCAAGATTAGGGCACCACCCAAGCGCTACCACGTCCGGGTCGACACTAGCAGCGATATCTTATTGATTACCTGCATGTCCTGCGAAAAATGCTGCCATAAGATCGGACCCGGGGTATTCGTTTCCCACTTTCTTCTTTCTTGTGTCTCAAACTACATATTAATTCAGTTGTGTCCATTTTGATGAGGAATGCGTTGTGGGCGTCACTATGGAGTTTAACTTGATGTTCTACGATATCGAGGCATGCTCGAGCTGGAGATATGTCCCGTGACCAGGGATTTTGTGTGGCCATCTATGAGGGAAACCTGTCAAGGTGCTGTGCCATTGTGCTCTATGAGTACAACGTCATTTTTAGTGATGGTAGCTCAACGGTTGGGATCTAAGTCACTATTGCGTTGCAGTTTGATTAAGGAGTTTGTCACAGTATAATCTTTTTCTGTGAGATGGGCTATTTTGCTACCTGAGAAGATTAGCATGATCCCTGACCAATGGAAAAATTACTAAAAGAGTACGTTAAAGATTGGGGGGCTTTTGCCCCCTCCTTCCTCCCCTGGTCATGACATACCTTCCAGAATTAGTTTTCAAAAAAGCAATCGATGCATTATGACAAAAATCATTGTTGCTAGATGTAGGCGAACTTGAATTGTTGTCTGTTGCCACCAAAAATCTAAATCCATGTCTTGCCTTTGCGGTTGTACCTCGGCTTGCCACCCTCCTCATCCTCGCTGCACTGCTGCTTTTGGCAACTAGCTCCGAGGCTACCGGTGTCTTCTAGGTGCTTCGCAAGTTCCTTGCTGGAGTTGGAGGGGATCCCGGTGCCAACATCAGCGCCCTTTATGCCCACAACAGCCGCCTCTTGGTCGATGGCCTTGGCCTCCCCATTGACACCGGGTACGTGCAGACATTATCCATATGAAAAAATAACATCAATTTGCCTTAGAATCCACGTGACATAATCCATATGCAATGGCGGAACCAGGGGGGCCAGTAGCGGCTGTGCCCCCCCTCCCCCCAAGCACAGTAGATGTTTTTAATATTTAAATAAATACTTGAATTTATAGCACAAAAAATATCAATTTTCACCCATTTTTTTTATTAAAATATTATGATTTTGGTTATAAAGAGTGTAATTTTTTTTGAAAAGTTATTGAAATATATAATTATATATATTGTATCACACTAAAAAATACGATCATATTTGTCTGGTCCTCCTTAATCAAAATTGTTGATTCTGCCACTGTCTATATGGAGCAAACAAACAAAATATATGCCAGTGGTGGATCTAGGATTTTAACTCAGGGTATGCAATTCAAATTTTTTTCTATACAATTCGGCGAATCATTTTGCAATTCGGTAACGGTTCGGTAACAGTAGTAAAATTTACAACGTAATTTGGTAAGTAGTAGTAGTAAAATTTGCAACGTAATTTAGTAACCGTTGTAAAAGATTTGCACTAAATAACTCAATTATATCATTTTAGCCGATGCTTTCTAACAGGCCATGAATATCTCAATTATAACAATTTTTTTTACTTCAAAGACCCCACTCGTGTGGGAGCCTCTGGCACTGGGTCTGCCCCTAAAGAGCAAAGATACAATCTCATCTTGGTGGCTCAGACAATAGGCTTTGCGTGTTAGCCATGCACGCGCAGCTAGCAGGCAGCAGCCGAGCTAGCGAGACTCTATCTTGGTGGCTCAGACAGCTGGAGGATCGAAGAATCGAGATGGCGGACTAGCGAGACTCTATCAGTCCATAGCTCCGAACTTTGCGGTAGATGAATGGATGAGAGAAGAGCGGTGCGTTGATCCTAGAAGCCAAGGCATCACGACGACAGGACCTGGAGTTCTGGATCTCATCTTGGCAAAGCTGGCCTGCTAGCTTGTTGCGTCTGTTTTCACTTTTCAGTTCTTTAGCCTACAGGTAAGTGTTCTTTTGTTTTTGTTTTTTTTTTCAAATACAGTATATATACTCTAATACATGCTGGATCTGCAGGGTATGCCAGTGCATACCTGGCATACCCTGTAGCTCCGCCCCTGATATATGCAGAGAGTGATCTGGCGACACGAGACTTGTTACTGATATACATAGAAGAGACGCCCAACGTACTGGACATAAGCTAAATGTAGCAATCCATTGGCAATGCACAACCGTGGTATCTCGTGTTTTATAAGCAACTGTTACTTTTCCATATGGTTTCCCACTTTTTCTTTTTTTCTGTCTCAATCTACAGAATAATTCAGTTGTGTCCATTTTGATGTGAATGTGGTGGGCCTCCGCAGCCCTCGAAATCTCGAATACCCGACGACGACCTTACAATTCCACACCATACCACAGCGTCTCTATGTAGCATCTCGTCGAACACCCTGACGACATCATCCAGCCTTGGCATACATGTCGAACAGCGCCTCCGAAACCACGGCATTCGCTAGCAACCCGGCCCGGACGGTGAAGCCGTGCAGCGCGGCACTTAGGGCCTGTACAACGCTATTACGTGGCAGGCGCTTAAAGGAAGTTAAGTTCGTTTGTCTGCCAGGCTGGAACTTGCCCCGAACGCTCGCCAACGCACCGACGCTCGGCTAGGCAGCGACGCCCGTCGGACGCTTGCACCCGGCCACAAGCGCCGATGCTCCAGGCTTGCCTCAAAAGTGCTGAAGGATTACTACTCTATCCATACGTTCCGCGTTGGGGTAGATGAGCGCCAAAATAGAGTGTTGAGGTTCAAACTAATGAAGCGCGTATAAAGAATTTTTCCATTGTAGATTAGTAGATGCTTGTGTGTTCTCTGTCTTTAAGAGTCTATCTAAGCAGCTTTGCATTGCCCATGCCCTAAGGAGCGTTTCCTGGAGCTCGGCGCACGGTTGGTGGGGACGGCGTACCTGTCGGGACCTGGCGGAGAGAAGACCGGAGAAGAGCTACTGACACGCGGGGCGGACATGCCAGTAAGCCAAGAGGAGGACGTAGGACTCCCTCCATGTTGGTAAAAGAGGTCGTTTTGGATCATGTTTAGGTCAAATATTAGGAATATAAATTATAAATAACTTTTAAGTTATTAGGTTTGGAAATATGAAAACCATATGAATAGATTTATCTTGAAATATATTTTTATAAAAGTATACATATATCACTTTTAAATAAATATTTTTATAGAAAAATAAAATCAAAGTTATGCTTTGAAGACCGTATCATTGTTTAAGACGACTTCTTTTATCAACCTGGAGGAAGTTCGCGTGCATGGATGCTGGATGGGTCGGGCCGTCGGGGGAAGGCGTCGGTGTCGAACGCCTGGGAGGCGCAGCGGCAGTAGAGGACGAGGTCGGCCGGCGGCGAGCGTGGGCCTTGCGCCCGGGTGGCCAACCAGACCCGCCACCAGCGCCTGAGCGTGGAGCTGTGCCGCGGTGGAGAGCGACCCCGCCGCAGCGCACCGGCGGTGGGTGGCGGCATTTGGACGCCACCGACTTGGGGCCTGTTTAGTTCCCAAGAAATTTTACAAAATTTTTCAGATTCCCCATCACATCGAATCTTTAAACACATGCATGAAGCATTAAATATAGATAAAAAATAAAACTAATTACACAGTTTAGATGAAATGGACGAGACGAATCTTTTAAGACTAATTAGACTATGATTGGACACTAATTGCCAAATAACAACGAAAATGGCTATAGTGCCATTTTGTCAAATTTTTGGCAACTAAACCGGCCCTTGCTGCAGTTGGCGCTCGGGAGTGTTTGGTTTGGCGAGGTGAGCGGCGAGCCGAGTCGTGCCAAAGATTTAGTGGGCCCGGCTCAGCTGGATCGGAAGAAATTTAAGGCTTTGAGGCCCAATCAGCGGCTGATCACCTGCTGGAACCAAGGGATGAAGGGAAGTCGTTTTAGTCCCACATCGGCGGCGGAGCAGAGCAGCGCGATAAAGGAGTGAGCGGGTGCGTCGTGCTGAAGCATGATCCTTACGATGAGTCGCGTTTTTTCAATTGCGAGAGGGGTGCCTGCCCCAAATAAGCCTGTTACGACAACAGGGCACTCACACTGTTTACCATCTGATCCCGAAACCAAAACAATTTAAAATCTAAACAAATGTTTTATTTGATATATTGTATATTATTATGTTTATATAAAGATTCTGCTATGATTCCTATAAGGATGTCCACTTACAAAAAGTGATAGAAATATTTAAAAAATAGTTACTTCTGGTAGTTTAGGGAGTCAAGATAAAATATTGTATAAATATTTTTTCAAATAAATGTTCAAATATTTAGGCTAAATATGCATTAAAATGTTAAAATAATTTATTATTAACAAAATTTAACTAAGAAAATATGAAATGGAGAATGGGGACCAAGGCAAATCATTGACTGCAAACCGCAGCGAATCACTGTGAAAAAGTTTTCTCCATAGCAATGTCTTGCTTAATCATCGAGATAGGTATGGAAATTTCGAAATAAAACATCGAGATATGTATGAAAAGTTGGAAATAAAAATAGAGTAAATTTTACTGGCGGTCCTCAAATTTATCCTAAGTGCTCATCTAGGTCCCGATACTTTCAAATTGCATATTCAACTTTCTAAACATGTCCCGAATTCTCGTTCAGGTCTCAATGCATTTAAGTTGTGCATTCAGCTCTCTAAACTTGTCTCAAGTTCTTTTGTCGTACCATTACTTTCAAAATACAGACTCAGCTCCCTAAACTTATATTGCTGTACTATCCCAGTTCATTCCCTTCCCCCACATCATACAACAAAACCGCACTATACCGCTTTCGTTCATCCACAATGGTGTAGCTCTTGATGCTTTACTGTGACCAGGGACGAAATCCCACATCATACAACAACACCGCGCTGCACCGCTTTCTTTCATCCACAATGGTGTAGCTCTTGATTCTTTACAGTGACCAGGGACGGAATCCCATAGGTCTCACGCTTTGACGGCACGAACTTGTCCTATTGGCATGCTCGTATGTCTTGTTACCTAGAAGCTATATATCTAGGTGTTTTTAAAGTAACAAAAGACAGGATGGAACACCTAAATTATACTGAAAAAACCCACCACTAGTTATGAGAAAGAAATTCATCTCAATGTAAAAGCTAGGAATTTCATTTTTAGCATTGACGTGTTCAATCAAGTCTATTACATGCTCACTAAAGCTAATGAAATTAGACAAAAGTTGCAAGAGCCTCATAACAGTTCTAGAAATGTCCGTGAGAAAAAACATCGCTTGTCAAACAATCCTGTGATTCTCTTTTTCTATGTTACCTAATGAGCTTGTGATGTGTACTCATGTTTTAAATCTTATTGAATGAGCTAAATACAACAGATTTGACCAAGGTGAGTGACGTTGACACGGTGACCAAAATCGTCTCTATGCTACCAAGTAATATATTTTTCTCTATGGTAAAAGTTAGAGAAAATTAGCTTAAGAAAAATTGAAACACTTTACACTATTTGAAATGGAGGTAGTAGTGACCATGACGTCATTTAGAAATTCTAGTGATTGAGAACATGGTGCATCTTACTATCCATTGTTTTTTTTTCTTCACCTCTTGGAAAGTTCAAAGAAGCATTGTAGCGTTTTTGACCAAGACGTAAATAGTATCGTCGTGTTGGTCCACTTCTTCAATCACACGACAAATGCACATTGACTAAGGTGTAGTGGGTTTCCAAGAATATTGCCGGTCAATGTCATTGCTTCATGTGATATACAATATTAGAGAACTTTGCTACACACATCCACCCAGTCAAGGTAGTGTTTGGTTTTTCTTTTCAATATTCATTCAGAAATAGCTCTCCTAATAAGGGATTTGCTATATTTCAGGTGCCTGAAATGTAGCCTTTTTCAGGCGACGGCTACAGCCACTAGATCTCCATCCAACACTCAGGATCTGTCCCAGTTGTTTCTGTAAGCTAGCAAACCTTACTGGGCCCGTGAATATACCCGTTTTGGAATAACAGATGCTACCGGGCCCACCAAACCTTAACGGGCGCATTATCCGAGACCCGCTAACTGAAGTTGGTGCTCGTTTGGGCCAGAATTGAACTATTGGCCCAGTAAACACACTTACAAACTTACTGATAAAATAACAACTTTGCCACTGCATAAAGAAACTCTACCACAAATCAAAATTAACATAGTACAATTTCTATTCTACTGCTGCAAAAATGCACTACGAATATGATCTTCAAGAATTACAAAACAAGAATATGAAAATTGCACTTTTCAAATAGTGCAAATACTACATGTTGTTACTGCAATTATGTTGTATATGTATATAAATACAAGTATATGTATATAAATACAGAATCCAGCTCATGAATGAGGAGCCTGCTGATAGTACAATTAAAGTGTACCATTTTTTATGCAATTATTTATAGTTGACTAAAAATTATCATATGATGCAAATGCATGTTGGGAGGCAAAATCTTTGATATCCTTGAACATGTCTGTAGCCATACCAGCAGGTTAGTAGTAAAAAACATGTACTGGTCAATACATAGAAGCAACATCTAAAGCCTATTAAGGATGAACTGAACATACAAAGAAGCTAAATTTCCAATTCAGCTTGACATACTTGACCAATGAACCAATTAAGCAATGCCATCATTCAATTAATAAGTCAATTTAGATTTTCCTATTCTAGATTCTGACAATGTGTGAACTAGTTTGATAGATCAGTTAGCATCACACCAGTTTTCTCAAAGAGTGTGTTGCATAGAGAACGTACCTTGAGTAGCAACACATTGCTGCTATTAGTCAGAGTCACAGATGCAAATTAGTGGGAATAGACCTTGACTCACTAATCTGCTATAAGTATTTTGTTCACTAGAAACAAGACCATCTGAGTTCCAATCAGGCATATAACAGCACAGTATTCCATATGTGAGAAAACTCTCTATTAATAGTTTCTAAATAACAAAGACAACTAGATTCGAAAATCATCAATGAAGGTACAGGCCATGATAAAACTAGATTTTATCGAGACATGAAATGTACCCACGAATGCTGAAAATGAAGGCCTCAAAGCAGTCATCCCATAGTTGCAACAGCCTGGAGAATGGACATTGCAGGACTTTAGCAAAGATGACAGACACCCAATGTTCAGAAGAATAGATGCTAAGTAGAGTACAAAGTTACAGTGACCAGATGGGAACATGACAGAAAACTAGTGACCAAGCCATAGATGAAGCTGCAGGCTACACAGATTGACAGAGAGTAGCAAGATTCCAATGAAAAAAAACAACAGCATGGCATGGGTAACTAGAGGACTGAAATTAAAAACCAATAACCTAACAACCTCATCCAATAAACAACACAAATCAAATCCAAACCCCACGAAATCCTGTTGTCATGTTCCTGTCTGAACATTCACAAAACCCCACCCCCACGTCCTCACTGAAGCATAATAAACACAGAATGAACTAAAATGTGGTGTGTGCTAGCACAAATCACAATAAACAAAGGAAAAGGTGTGTTAGCACAAATCACAAAAAACAATTTTTTCTATGAAAGGACAAGAACAAAAATTTGGTGTGCGCTGGTACAAATCACAATAAACAAAGAAAAAAGTGGGTTAGCACAAATCACAAGAAACAATATTTTTTCTATGAAAGGACAAGGACAAAATTTTGGTGTGGGCTTGCCCAAATCACAATAAACAAAGCAAAAGGTGTGCTAGCACAAATCACAAGAAACAAATTTTCTATGAAAAGACAAGGACAAAAATTTGGTGTTGGCTTGTACAAATCATAATGGCAGACCCAGTGCCAGAGGCTCCCACACGAGTGGGTCTGGGGAAGGGAATAACCGAAGCAAAGTCTTACCCCCGCAGAAATTCTGCAGAGAGACGGCTTCGAACCCAGGACCTGGTGACTCGGCGAGCTAGCACTCACCAACTGCACCAGGCCTGTAAACAAACGAAAAGATGTGTTAGCACAAATCACATGAAATTACTAAAAACAGGCTGCTAAATGTTATGCGCAAAGATTAACAATTGTGAGAGCCAGGGTAAGGAGCTTAGCGGTGCATAGTTTACCAGAGGGGGCCACAAGGTGCTGGACATCCATAGCTGTGAATCCGCTGATGCACTGGGCAGCTTGTTCTTTACCTACCCTCAGAATGTTCTGCATAACAAAAGAGAAAGAGAGTCAAGTTTAGATACCGCAACAAGAATAGCAAATGGGGGTGGTACAGCTAATAAGGATCAATTGCACATGCTCAGAACTACAATTGATGTGCCCAATAGCTGCAATCTACATTGTTGGTGATTACAATTATGTAAGTGAATGTTTTATTTGTTTGGTTTTCATCAACAACAGATATTAATAGTAGTAACAGAGCACTATAAAATTTAGTAGTATAAACCACAAACAAGCAAATTTCTTGTACCATAAGAAATGTCTGCATCACACGAGATAATCATGATGAATGCAGCATATGCAACTGCCTCCCTTTTTACTGTAACCACTAAGATACCCCAAGTATAGGTGGGTGCAAAAGTGACCATATCTTAAAAGACATAGCTCTTGGTAAAAGGCAGTCAGGAAACAGGAATAGAGAGAGCTAGAGCTTACAGGTCCTTAGGCTGCTTGAGCTTGGAGATGGTGAAGGGGATGTCTACACAACAAGTTTCCAGACAAAACCCCATAGAGACAACAAAAAACAGAAACCAATTTAAAAATGGCTAATCGACAATGAAAAGGTAATAACACAATAATTATCAAACAAATAGCAGTGGCAGAAAAAGCTAGCTACACTACATGGTACTAATAATTACTCTTGAAGCTCATAAGAGATTACCAGACATGCAAAGTTGGTGCAATAACAATGACAAGGACGAAAAAATTGGTGTGTGCTGGCACAAATCACAATTAACAAACTACAATTTATCCTATACAAACACAAAGATAAATATCTGAAATCTGTCGGCACAAATCACAAGTAACAATTTTTTTTCTATAGAAAGACAAGGACAAAAGTGTGGTGTGTGCTAGCACAAATCACAATAAACAAACGACAAGGTGTGTTAACACAAATCACAACAAACATTTTTTTCTATGAAAGGACAAGGACAAAAATTTGGTGTGTACTAGCACAAATCACAATAAACAAAGAAAAGTTTGGGGTCCAGTAAGACATTACACAATTCAGCCATATAATTCAGCTGTAAGCACTAATACAGGTTAGAGCAATACTATTCATCATCAAACAATAATGATGCTACACTTAGACTATTAGAGTAAAGAGTTTTCCTAGTGCAAGCTTTTTGAACATATGTTTTTCATGCTTAATCAAATGTAAATAGGAAAACAAAGTAGTGGGAAAGTTAGATATAAAGACTAGATATTGCACATGTTAAACACCATAATTGCAGTAATTTAAGTGTGCAATTTACTACTTATAAATGTGTAATCAAGAAATTGATATTACACATATATTTATTGTACAGTATATGCAACACACAATTAAAAGATGTGAGCTCATACTATCCAGATAGCAATCCAACTATCCAACAGATGGATTAAAGTCCAGCTGGTGGACGTAAACTCTTAATATGCTAATTAAACAAAACCACAACACATGTCTTCAATATTTCTTAATTGGATATTGCCTTGACAAGAATATGTCCCAAGCCCCAACATAGGCTTACAGCTGCGAAACTTATCTACACTATTGACCGTGCTGGCAACAAGTGTCATCAAAATATATTTTTGAGAAAGATAGTAACTGGATGCTCGTTCAATAACTTGACAATTTAAAAAAATCAATGAACACAAATAATATCTGGTTTGATCATAAACAGCTTGAAGTTGATACGGGGCTTCTCAAAGAAATAAAGAATCATGGCATACAACTAAATAGCAAGAATGAAATCTCTGCCTTAATCAACTTCAAAAAGAAATAGATCAGTGATACAAAGTCTAGATAGTAAGCCTACAAGAAATTACAAAGTGAGTCAGAACGTTTTACTACTGAAAAGGTACCTTATCTAGAATGATCTCGATTTACCGGTAATTTAGGTGTTTCTACACACCAGTGGCTAGGCACGTGCGGCACACACGTGTCCATAAAAGTTCATTCGTAAAGGAGGAATTATAGTGAAAATTTCAAGACTTGCTGCACTAATCATAAAATAGACATGTATATATTTCTCATTCTATGCCATCAAGGCAGCTAACAGAATTGGCAGATCCTATTGTATTATAGAATAATAATGTACAAGGCTTAACATTCTGAATACCAATTATAAAATCTTCTCCATATTCCATAACTTATCTTATTGATCACTAACCAGGCATTCTGAATACAATGACTGAAACCTGGCAACTCAAGAAAGACGCAACACAGAGAAGACTAATGTATAAGCATCAATAGCACAAAGAAAAATTGTCTCAAGAAACATGGTAATCATTTAATCCACGACAGTTCTACTCATAATCCCACATCAATCCTCTACCTCCAAGGTATTTACACATAAAGAAGCCGCGAGACACGTAAGCAATTTGGGGGCAAACAAACAAAATCAGCCCAAGAACCAACCAAATCCCACAACCGTTTCACGATTCTCACCTCGGATAGTTTCCCACAGCTCCGGACCGCGCACGTCAATCCTTACCCTTCTGCAGATCTGCAAGAATAGAAATAGAAGAAAACCACCATCACCAAACCGCTCGAAAAATTGCAACCTAAAAACAACATACAAATCCTCCAAATCCTAAAATCCTGCTACATGTTCAGAGCATCTAAAACAGTCTATTCACGTATACAGGAGCATGCAGCAGCAGCAGAGCGCGGCCAAGTTGCAGATCGGAGGCACCAACAGAGAAGATTTTAAGATTTGGAGTAAATCGACACAAACAAAAACAGTGCATACAGGAGGGTAGAAGCTGACTGGAATTATGTAAAGGTACTTCTCTCTGATCCGGTTAGCCTCAGACTGCCTCTTCTCTGTAACAAAAGGCATGACAGATCAAGGGTTCAGTTATGTAACATGAATAAAAAGCTAAATTGTATTGCAGGGAAATGATGGAACAAGGCTGTAGCAACTGAGAACATCACAGCTGGGACATAGAATTGTATTTATGCAAAGAGAACAATAATTAATAGAGTCATCGGATGTTGTCAAGCACAAATTTTAACTTATCTGCTTCTGAAGGAAAAGAAGAAAAACTATTATTACTGGTCTAGTAAGGCACACATTTCAATCAATTGATGGTAACCAGATCAACCAGTCATGCCAATTCTACCATATAAGATAGTAAAAAAAATATAAAAGTTCAACTAGAAAATAGTAACAACCTACGACAAAAGCACCCCTGTAACTTATCAAGGACATCATTATCTAAGAAAAAACTTATCAAGGGCATGACCACATTGTTAACAATCAACAACCTTTCAATACCAAATACAGTTTTAAGGACAACTGCACATTCCTGTTAAATAGCATTTTACAGCTGCCCAAAGGCTTGTGAAGGTAAAAAAATTCTTCTTAGTCAAATGTATTATGTGATACATAGTAATTAGTAAATAAACCTAAAATATATGATCATCCAGATAAGGAACCACTTTAGAAAACTCTAACAAGATAAACCCAATTATCAGTTTAGATTTACAGATTGACTGGCCACTTCTATCATGTACAAGTACAACTACTAAATATCACTATCTAACATAAACTTAATGGCGGAACAATAGGTCAAAGCACATAATTGCAGTAAGTATTACTACCCAATCAACACCAGCACCATAATCCCATGATAAACACAACCTACTCACCATAATCTCACGACAACTCGCGCACGGCAATCCTTACCATTCTGCAGATCTGCAAGAACAGAAATAGAGAAGAACCCCCATCACCAAACCGCTCGGAAAATTGCAACCTAACAACCAAATACAAATCCTCCAAAATCCTAAAATCCTGCTACATGTTCAGAGCATCTACAACAGTCTATTCACGTATACGGGAGCATGCAGCAGCAGCAGAGCGCGCCCAAGCTGCAGATGGGAGGCACCAACAGAGAAGATTTTAGGATTTGGAGTAAATCGACACAAACAAAAACAAAATCCCTAACCCTGTGACCTCCTCACGCTAGAAGAATTTACCAATCGAGCAAATCGACACCACGTCAGGAAAGGGATTGGATACATCATGCGACAGATCATACCGAAATGCGGGACGACCGAGGGAGGTGCCGTCGCTGAGGGACAGTGCGCAACAAATCATACCGAAATGCTTGATTCGTGTTAGCACAGGAAGCCGAGCAGTAGGGATTTGGAGGAGGGGAATGGATAGACCTGAGCGGCGGCGCCGATGTTCCAGCTTCCGTAACCAGCAAGGGCGCCTGAGGGGATGGGGAAGCGGTGGCCGCACGCCGCCGCGTACGCCGCATGCACCGCCACCGCGTAGGAGGTTTCGCGCTGCCAAGCCGCCGCCGCCGCCGCCGCTTCTTCCCCGGGGACCTCGTGTCACTGTCAGGTCGGAAGCGCGGTGTTAGCGGGTGCGGTCTCCAGTGCTGGACCCAATAACGAAAATCAGAACCAATAACAACCAAACAGAGCGCACGGATCGCAAACTCCATCCAACGGCCACTAGCGTCGCCTGAAGACAAGCCTGATTTCAGGCGACTGGGGAATAGGAAAAGTGGCATGTCAAACGTTTTCTTGCATCCTTTTAGAAAGGTTACATGAGCGCACCATAACTCGTAATAGTATACATATTCCTCCCCAAGTTGTAAAAGTGGAGGTTTCTAGATTTATTCTATGTCAAACTATCTCGAGTAAAATTAGCTTTATAAAAAACAATATTTATGATACCACATAAGGGCTAATTTGAAAACAAGGGAGAGGCACACCCAGAGATGAAAAACCCTCGATGCAGAACTAAATGAGTTATTTAAATGATATCCTATGGATTTCTCACCCTGAAAAGTCAGGGATCCCAAGAGGATTTGAGTAGTAGCACTAAATGTATTAGATATATTTGATATATGTTTCTATAGTTTAGTTCTTTAATGTGCAAGATGCTAATGTTCTCTATTATCTTGGTCAAATTTAGAAAGGTTGACCTAAAATAAAAACCAAAACCTATATAGGCACGATCCATAGATTTAGATTTGTTCGGCAAGCCGTGCAACGATACAACATACATGCCTCGTCCAAAGTACAAACTATTAATATTGGCAGGCATACTATACAATACTCAGTACCTAAATCAATACCCCCTTTCACATAAAATGCAATTCTAGGGGGAGCCTTGTCCCATAAAAAAATACAACTTTATGTAAGTCCCACCGCGCACAACCTGCGCGAGATGGACTGGGAGGGAGTGAAGGCCTTGACAAACGTGCATAGTGCGCTTTGGGATAATAAATAGTGGGGGCAAATATGTAATTTTGTTCCATGGCTAAATTTATCTCGGGAGTGCAAAATTGCACTTATTCCCCAACATAGGAAATACTGTATCATTTGTGAAACGTATGAGATATCCGTCTAGTCATGTGTATCAACTATCAACCACTTAAAACCTTGTTTGAACATATATGTATTCATCGCAATTTACGTGTGTTGGTGTAGAGTATAGTGGAAATTATATTAAATTAAATTAAATTCCATCATAGGGATTGTTTGATGCACATGTAGAATTGGATGAGATATAATTTAGTTTAAATTTCACATGAATCCACTCCAACACACATGGATTGAAGTAGATATATGTACATCCATACAAGAAATCTACTAAAATATATATGGATTAAGGTTGATATAAGTGTATGTAAACAAGGCATGACCATGCTTGAACATAACATAGGACGTTGTCTAGGCGATGCTCTACATGGTGTATGGATAGTGATGACTTTTCATTAGCTAAAACAGAGAGATGGAGGCGGCATTCTTCGGGCACGCCGAGCAGTGTGCCGCGGTTTGCGGCGGGCAGGACCTGTCGTTGCCGCTCCCACGCCCTGCATGCTTCAGAGTTCGCAGAGATGGCACAACGTAACGCCGCAGCCCGCAGCCCGTGTGGCTACTTCACTGCCTGTTCTGGGCGTTCGACAATCCTCTCCGGTGGGTTGATTTTGTGTCGAATTTTTCTCTCTATCTCTCACCACCATTGTCAATGTCTATTGTCTATTAGCATGCAGCAACAGCCACTGTAGGTAACAGATGGATACCCTAATAATAGTGTAGTGTCCCGGACGATGTACACTCCAATATATAGTACTAGTGTTAGGAGAAGCAGTTCACTTTGCAGGCTCTCCCATATAGCTATCGTCGTCGCCAAGCTCGTCCTACTCCCTTTTAAACAAATCCAACAGACGAGCGCAGAAGCTTCAGCCATGCCGAAGCTCGAAGCCATGCTCGCATCCTCCGTGCTCAACGTGGTGAGCCAGAAGATCGGTGCCAGCATCAGAGGCCAGATCAGATTGCAGCAGGACTTCAACGAGGACCTCAACACCATGAAGATTACGCTGGAGTCCGTTGAGGCCGTGCTCAAGGACGCCGAGAGGCGGTCAATCCAGGATGCCCAAGTGCGACTGTGGCTGAAACGCCTCAAGGACGCCATGTATAGAATCTCCGACATGCTTGATGAGTTTGAGGCCCGCGACAAACCGCCGGCTTCTTGCACAGATCAATGAGAAGATGCGGATTGATGGGTTGCACCTCTCGCGCCTCCCCGGGCGACCCAGGCGGAGCCGTCGGCAGTCCTCACGGCGGCGCCCCATGCGCCACTCAGGGCCTCCTCCCTACTCCCACGTCAAGCCCGGGCCGCCACAACCCACGCCCAGTCCGCACCGTCATCAACAGCGCTAGGCCCAGTAATGACTTCCACACCCTTGTTCTCCAGGAGCTCTACTCCGACGTCTCCCCCACCCTCGTTCTTGTGATGTGGGTACCATCTGGATCACCGCTCCTAGTCTGTCCCCTCGTTTCAACGAAGCTCTGGTGTCCAATGCCCTCTCTTTTAGCCTTTGCTCCCCTCCCACCACTCTTCGTGCCGTCGCCGTGGCCGCCGGCCTGTTCAGTGCTAAGGTCGCGTCCTTGAATGTCACCAACTTCATTGTCATCTCCCGCCCGACTGTCAAGCTTGGCCGCGATCTGTTTCGCCTCTATGCTTCCATGGCGGAAGCTAGCGCCGTGACCACTTTGCTCGTTGAGGAAGATAGCGGCATTAACTGCTCCCAACCACCCACCGGCAACGGTACTACGGGCGTAGCTTGAGGCATGGTGCATTCAAGCAACGTATCGGAGCATGCTGACCCAAATCCTCTTGCCAGTCTCTCTTTGACCCATGCCCTAGCTAGCCTCTTGTCCTATCCCAAAGTGGCCTGCCCCTGGTACCGCCTGCATTGATGTGGTGTCCATCCCTCCGGACGACGTCGCCTCCGACTTTACTCCCCCTCAATAACCCAAGAAGACCTACTGTCAAGCGGTGCTCTCTTCCACGACCGGAGCACCTCCCCCTCCACGTTGCCCTCACACCTTTCGCCCACCTCCCTCTGGTTGTTTTCGCTGTCTCTCCACTTCCCACTTCATGCGTGACTATAGAGACCCAGTCCGCTGCCGGCACTGTGGAGGTTACGGCCACCGCCAAGGATCCTGCACCTTGCTGGTCGAACGCCGTCAAACCCCCTTCCCTCGCCATGCTGCCGGCGCCAACGCGTTCGTCCGCAATGGACGATTCCGCACCGCACCGCCTCCCCCCTCGGTTGTCGCGCCGGCTCCTGTGGTGGCACCCGTGGCAATGGCCCCTGTAGAGCCTGCCATCAACGTGGGGACTCCCCGCGAGGAAGCTGCTTTGATCGCCACCACCAATGGGCTAGCTCCACCTTCCCCCTCTTGCAAACCGCCCACCTGTCCTCTCCATAACCTGGTACCTCGAACCTGCTGTCGAGTGCACCACCACCCCGCAAAACAATAGCCCTGCCCCGACCGCACTCGCCAATCGTGGCTGGCGCATCAGGCGGAAGAAGCCAGCCATGGTGCCCACTAGACAGAACTCTCGCCTTGCCAGAAAGGAGCCGCCAGTGTACATTGCCATGTCCACCAAGGCCACCAAGCTCAAAACCCTTCACAACGGGCTTGCCTCTTGCTCGGCGGCTCTCTAGCAACAAGTGTCTAAGAGGGGCATTCTCAAAAAGTCCAAGCTCCCCCTCCCGGTCGCCGACCTGCGCAAGCTCGCGGCTGCTGCGCTGGGCGGCAAGGCTCCGTCTGAGCTTAATAAGGTGATGCGAAATAGCCACCCGCCTACCTTCGGTGTCCTAGTTAGTCCCAATGGCTTGTAAGCATAAGCAGCTTTTCGTGGTTTCATGGAACGTTCGTGGGCTGAATGATGATGAAAAATGTGTCCTCATCTCTAATTCTTGCCGTTCTGCTAACCCCCATGTCATCGGCCTCCCAGAAACAAAGCTCAACTCCCCAACTCCATCTAAAATCCGCTCCTTCCTGCCTCCTAACCTCTCTGATTACCGTCTTCTGGACGCTGACGGCACTCAGGGAGGCGTCCTCACTGCCTGGGATGGCCATGCTCTATCCATCACCGATATTGACAGCAGAAGATACACTCTCTCCAACACTTCAGATAAAAATTTTACCTTGACCAATGTCTACGCACCGGCTGACCATGTGGACACTCCCTCTTTTTTTCGCGAGCTCACTGATCTCGCCGATCAAATTCAGGGCGCCTGGATTGTGTTAGGTGACTTTAATCTCCTTTGTCATGAAAATGATAAGAATAACAATCGGTTTGACCACAGGCTTGCCTCCCTCTTCAATGAAACCATATCTGCTCTGGCTCTTGATGAACTCCCTCAACTCGATCGCCTCTATACCTAGTCCAACCTGCATGAGCAACCTACCCTTGCCCGCCTCGACAGAGCTTTCATCAATAGTCAGATGAGCTCTCTCCACCCCAACACCACTCTGACCTCCTTGATCCGCATCACATCTGACCACACCCCACTGCTCATTACCATCACCACTGACATCCCTCGCACCCAGAGTTTTCGCTTTGAAAACACTTGGCTCCTCCATCCCTCCTTCCTTCCTTGCATCACCCGGGCTTGGTGCAATGAAAACGGTGCTGGAGATGCGGCAGGTAAGTTGGCTGCTTGTCTCAAAGCTTTGCGTGCTGCTGCAAAGGTATGGTCCAGGTCTATTCGCGCCCCCCTGAAATTAAGAAAAACTGCATCTTCATCATTCACATGTTCGATATGTTTTAGGAATTTAGGCACTTGTCAGTTGGGGAAGTAGCTTTGCACAGGCTTGCAAGAGACAAACTAACTTTGTTCACCCGAGAAAGAGCAGCATACTGGAGGCAGCACGGAAAAATCAGAAATATTAAAGAGGGGGATGCAAGCACTAAGTACTTCCATGCCCATGCATCCACCAAACTGAGGCACAATCAGATCAAAGTAGTAGAATTCGGTGGTGCAGTGATTTCAGATCAAATGGCCAAGCTTGAAGTCTTCACCAATTATTATACTATGCTTTTGGGGATGGAAATCCAGCCAAGCTGGGGATTTGACCTGCATGACATCTACGTGGATCAACAGGCAGTGGACTCTGAAATGCTGATCCCCCCATTCACCATGACTGAAGCCAAAGCAGCCGTCACTGCTATGAACAAGAACAGTGCTCTGGGCCCTGATGGATTTGGCTCGGCCTTCTATTGTGCTCTATGGAACCACATTGCCCCCCAGATCAAGAGGTTGCTGGCTGCCTTCTATGACAATCGCATTGACCTGGCAAGAATCAACCGTGCTCACATCATTCTCCTGGCAAAGAAGCAAGGCATTGTTGGCCCTGATGCATACAGACCTATCTCCCTCCAAAATCTATCAGTTAAGCTCTTAACGAAGCTGATGACTGCACGGCTCCAGAAAGTTATCACCAAGGTTGTAGCACTTGATCAAACAGGCTTCATTCGTGGGAGATCAATCACAGAGAATTTTGTATTAGCCACAGAGCTAGTCCAATGTTGCCACAAGAGGAAAATCCCGACAATAGTGCTCATGCTGGATTTTGCCAAAGCCTTCAATTCAGTTAACTGGGACAGCCTGCTCAGAATTCTCCAAACCCGTGGCTTCCCGACAAGATGGTGCAGCTGGGTTCAGTCGATCTTACAGACCTCAATGTCTGCAGTGGTTGTCAATGGCCTCCATAGGCGCTAGATCAATTGCAAACGGGGTTGCGACAAGGAGATTCCATCTCGCCGTACCTGTTCCTGATCGTAGCAGACGTCTTGCCTACATTGATCAGACATGACAGCACCATCAAACACCCGGTTGCACCAGACCTTCCCTGCCCTATATTACAGTACACTAACGACACCCTCATCTTGCTGCCAGCTGACCACTTGCAAGTCCTGCGCCTACGACAATTGTTGGATCAATTCGCTAAGGCAACTGGACTTAAGATAAACTACTCCAAGAGCACCATGGTCCCCATGAACACCTAAACCCAGTTGCTTGATGAACTGCAAGGAATCCTAGAATGCAAGCTAGAACAATTTCCGCAGACATACCTTGGCCTGCCTCTGTCAGATACAAAGCTTAACCTCAAAGCTTTTGCCCCACTAATTGCCAGAACCGACAAGTACCTGGCAGGATGGCAAAACCAATTTTTGAATGCAAGAGGTTGAGCAGTGCTAGTGAACTCAGTGCTTGATGGTGTTGCTGCATACCTGATGGCTGCCAACCAAATGCCATAAGGGGTCCTAGACGACTTAGATGCCCGCCGACATGCATTCATGTGGACAGGTACAGCCAAAGCGACTGGATCACAATGTCTTGTGTCCTGGACTAAAGTTTGTCAGACTAAGGAGAAAGGAGGGCTTGGCATCCGCGAATTGAACCTTCAGAACCAGTGCCTGCTGCTGAAGCTCCTACATCGCCTCCACCACTAGGGTGACTCTGCCTAGGCTCATTGGGCATGAAATGGTCTCAACCTTGCAAACCTTACTGGCCGGGATGCAGTAGGTGCACACTGGGATGCACTGAGAGCTCTTCTACCATTCTATCGGTGCATCACCAAAGTAGTCATGGGAGATGGCCGAGCAACAAGTTTCTGGGATGATCATTGGCAAGGGTTCAGTTCTCTGGCTGCTGCCTTCCCGTGCATTGCAAGTCATGTCACGGTTCCAGGGGCCTCGGTGCGCGAGACAGTGGAAAGAGGAATCCATAGGCAGCTAGCGCCACGGCTGTCACGATAAGCGAGAGAAGAGCTGGAGCAAATACAAGCAATCCTGATGGAAGTGGTGCTAACGGACTCACTTGAGAAGCGCCTTTGCCCACTCCTGGCGGACAACCCAGAACTCACAAAGATGCACACTTCAAAGGTATACAAGGCAATCAAGAACAATGGCGACGATGCCGCCTTTTCTGCATTCGTCTGGTGCAATCGCACACCGCCAAAAGTGCAGCACTTCTGCTGGCTGTTGGTGCAGGACCGCATCAAGTGCAGGTCCAATCTGAAGAAGAAAAACAAACTCGAGGATGACACATGCCCCATATGTGATTCCAGCCCCGAAACTGCAACGCATTTGGTCCTCTCCTGCCCAATTGCCAAGCAGCTGTGGTGTCTGATTGGTGTCGATGTAGATCATCTCCAAGCAACAACGATCTGGATCATGCGCCCTAATGCTAACTCACCCCACTCAAGTACCTTAGTGCATCTGGCCTGTTGGACCCTGTGGAAGCCAAAAATGAACTTGTCTTCAACAGCATACCGCCTTCCTTCTCTCGACTTGTGGCAGGTTTTAGAGATACTGCCCACCTCTGGAAACATCGCCTACCTAGAAGTGAGCAATTTGTAGTTGATCAATGGCGTGACTTAGTTTCCTCATAATGTAAACCAATTAGCTTTTGTTGTAATCTATCCCCAATTGCAACTTGCTACTCATGTAACGGAACTGCAAAGTTTTTTTGCAGCTCCTAATCAATCAAAGGTGGGGAGTACTCCTCCTCCCCCGTTTCCCTCAAAAAAAAAAAAAACAAACCGATGGCTGGATGTAAGGTACGTGGTATATGATATTGGATCTCTACTATAATGGAACACTTAAATTATACTTAGTCCACCCAGTAAAACATCGCCCGCTGAGAGCCTCCGACCATTGTGTACCCAGAAAACTGCACACAGCAAATCGTCTCCGTTAAAATCTAAGGGGTAAACAAACATCCAAACACGATCCGATGGCTGTCAATCAAAGTTTGAAGCTTGCATCAAACTCACCCACACACGCGAGGCTTCAAACGCCCCTCCGCTCCTGCACGTGGTCGGCGGCGAAGGATCGAATCCCCGCCCCGGCGCCTCGCAAATGTTCATTTTCTTTTCTACAGCTTCCTAACCTTCCCCTTCCTCTTCCCAGCTCCCGGCAGTGAGCCCAGAAATCTGCTACATCTGCCAATCCCCAACCCACGCCGGTAACGTAGAGGGAGACGTGGCGGCGGCGGCCCGACAACGATCCCAGCCCCTTGCCTTGCCACCGCGCCCACTGTGGAGCTCGGGCCGCAGTGGACGCAACCTTGGACCTGCTACAACTCTGCACGCCGCCGCCGGAACCATTGGATCCGCCGCGGCCGCACCGCACACTGCCGCTGATGAGGAGGACGACCGCGTCTTCCTCGTGCCCCTCAGGTGAGCGCACGCACCCCTAACCCTAGGCCGCCCAATCCTGGGTGACGCGCCGGCGATCCCAGGCCTGAGCCCCCAACTACCATTGGCGGCGCCGCGGCCAAGCCTGCACCCACGGTGGCCTGCGCGCATGGCAGTCCCGGTGACGACACGGCACGCACGGCGGACCCTAGCGGCGGAGCGACTCCAAATCCACATGGGTTTCAATATACCACGTCATCATGATGCTCGGTGTCACACGCACCTCGCCGGCGATCGCCGCCATGCCTAATCTTTGCCCTGGCTTCATCTTCGTCATCGCAGCCTGCCTGAGGTCAGTGTACCGACTGAACTTTTACTGAAACATGAGCGTTAGTTCACAAAGCATATGCATATATGTGCAGTCCTATGTCCTAATTGTTGATGTTTTATTAGGTTTGAGAGGTTTGACTGGAAGGGCAACTACACTAGAGCAAAGATCTTGGGCACTCTGGTGTGCTTCAGTGGGGCAATGTACGTGAGCTTCCTCAAGAACCCCACTCCCAATGTATCTGTTACCGGCGATGTTGAAGAGCTCTCAAATGGCAAAGGCAGGCAAGACTGGATGCTTGGATGTTTCTATCTTCTGACTGGGGTCATGATCTTCGCCTGCAACACTGTTCTGCAGGTATATTTCGGTTTCATAGCCTTTAAGCAATAGTCACTGTTCTGTAGAGTTTGAGAATTCCTTCTATGCATCTGAATTATATTCTAGCCGAATGTGGTGCTGGTCTAGGCTGCTGCTATGAAGAGATTCCCTGCACTGTTGTCAAACTGTTCCATCACTGCCATGATGGGGTCGATCTTCACCGCCACGATGGGGTCTTGATGGAGGGGAAGCTCACTGCAGGGAGCGCAGACAACATCACCAGGATCATTGGCGAAATTGTGCTTGTGGTACACGTCTATTTATAACTTGAAGTACTGCAGACTGAAGAAAGTGAAACAACTGCTTCTGCTACTGTAGGGAGGCGTGGTGATCGTCCCGTGCACGACATTCCATGTATCAAGCATTGGGTGTGTACATGTTCAACCCATTTCAGACGGTCTTCTCGGCGTTCATCTCTTTCATTTTATTCGCCAATGGATCGGCTTGGGATGATAATGCACGCCAATTACTGGGATGCAATGCTGCTGCATTCTCTGAATTCTGAGCCGGGTCCATCTAACCAGAGCTCTAATGATGTTCATATTGTTTCCTTTTCTGCAGCTTTACTCAACACGTAGGGCAAAGAGGCCTTGGAGCTCCTACATATAAACGACTCTGATATAAGGGAACGGATATCCATCGCATAGTTAAATGGTTTGTTGCTTAGGTATATAAAGATTGCTACTGGTCTAGCTAATGAGTACAGAGCATTTATGCTGGAAAATTTTCCAGCATTGATATTTGTCATGTGTTTGTTATGTATCGGTGATGGTGACTGTTCTGTTCTACAGATGATAACTTGAGACTACTGCACGATCAGCCTGGTGTCCTGTCCGTGGCAAATTCTAGACCGGACACGGGTCACAATTTTGTTAGACATTTAGGATCAAAGGGAGTAGATCAGTGGGGTACACATTTAGCATTTGGGAATAATCAGGTCCTATTACAAGATGTACTAGAGATATATAAGGGAGGAAGGGAAGGGCTAGATGTACGGTGGAGTTCACAGACCATCGATGGAAGGAGCAGTGGTGTTGGACCTCGAGCCAGCAGGCGCCATCTCGTTCGTCGGTGAATCTCTGCTCATGGGCAGCAATGGTTGGGGAAGAGGAGCCCGGTGCAGTGTAGTCCGACGATGACAAGGAGACGGTGAAGGGATGGCGGCGCGGTCCAGTGGTGCTTCCCGCCGCTGGTTGCACCCCCACTCAGAGATCGGGTTTTAGGGTTTGTCGGTGGGAGGAGTGGCTGCGGTGAACCTCGTGAACAGAGCCGCCGGCCTCCTACCTCTTTATATAGCGCAGTGCGACGGGGCCCACCAACCATATAGAGTTGGACGCCCCCGATCAGGACGCGTGACCAAGGGCCCAAGTGGCCGTTGGGCCACTCGGTGGAGAGATCCGTCAAACATTCTCCCCCTTGATCTCACTTTTCATTTTAACCTTTAACTTTAACACTTTTCACTTTACTTGTTCCATCACAGATAAATGCATAGAGTATGTTTTATCGTCACGATCAATCGTCCATAGATTTGACAACTACAATACACGTCTCCGATCTAAAACAGTTACTTTAACTTTTTGGTCCTTTATAGTCCAGGAGTCATAGCCTTTCCCTTAAACCCATGCCGGCTACATGTTCTCTGAACACGTTGGGTGGAAAGCCTTTTGTAAGCGGATCCGCGAGTATTTTTTTAGTACTTATGTGACACCCTAATTTTTGGTATTATTTAAAAATAGATAAATTTGATTTAAATATGCATTTGTTTGTGCATTCAAATTTAGGGAATAATAAATTTTGTGAAATTAAAATTAATCATAAGGTTAACAATTTATTTTTGCACTCATGCTGTTGCACTATATGTTTTTGTGATGATTGGTTTGAGTCAATTTCAAAAGATATTTAAAAACATTTGGAAGTTTGATTTGGAAAATCAATTTAGAAAATAAAAAGGGATTCCTATTCATTCTACATCTTTTCCTCGGATTCGGCCTGCTAGCCCGTTTTCCCGGCCGGCCCACTCATCCCTCCCCGCGCTCCTTCTCCTGGGCCGCGGCCCAGCCCAATCGGTAGTGGCAACCGCTGCCACCTTTCCCTCCCTCTCTACCACCGACAGCCGGGGCCCACCTAGCAGCGCCAACCTCCACCACCTCCCTCTCGGACGCGCACGGTCATGGAGAACCGCCGCCCGCGCCCACGCTCCATCGTGGGAGCGTCCTCCCCGCGCCTAGCCTTCAAAAAGGGAGCCGCAACCCCTTCACCGCCTCCCCCTGCTGTTTTTCCCGTTCCAACCCCACTCTCTTGAGCACCCGAAGGCCGCAGCGACGAACCACCGGAGCGTCCCGTCCGCCATCGCGTCGCCTACGCCTCCGAGCCTCCTCCGTCTGTAATTTGCCGCTCGGTGAGCCTCCCCGTACTCCCCTTTTTCTTCCCGTGCTTTTACCTTCTCGAATTTTAGTCTCTATGGCCGTGTCCGCGAGCTCCGAGGAGCTTTTCGCCGCCATCCATGGCGGGAGCCGCTCGGGCTTACCCCATGGCCGTGTTTTGCTTCGGGGCGAGCTCGCCGTCTCCCGCACTTCGTCCCGGTGCCCTTACTTTTTGAAACCGTGGACCGTAGGTCGTGTTCCAAGCGCTCCGGCGAGCTCACGGTCGCCGGCCATGGCGGCGCCGCCGTCACCTCCCCTAAATCCGGCGGCCGACCTCTCTCTCCTCTCCCCCATCTAATCTCGACCGCATATCGCGAGATGAACGGCCCTGGTTGGATGATACCCCTTCGCGGGTCCTTTTTTCTAAAGAGACCCCCAAGTTATTGCATTTCCAACCCACAGTCCTCAGTTCTAATGAATTTTCTAAATTTCGATTTATTTTAATTCCAAAATGCTTTCAATCTATTTACAGTTTTGCCACTGCAGTAAAACGTGTATAAAATCATCGTTTTAGCTCCGATTCAACCCGTTCAACTTGCGTTAGTTTCGTAATTTCGTAATCTACGCATTAGTGCCACTGATAGACCTATTAGAAGCTTTTGAGTTTCTCGATTAAGTCTAGTTTAATAGCTAGTTTTGGAACCTTGTTTAGCGTGTAACTTTTGCGTTGTAGCTCCGTTTTTCATGAACTTCGCGTCGTTGTGATCGTAGCGCGACGTAGAATATTTTCATAAACTTTTTATCTTGTTTTTATACTGCTGGTGTACTGTTCTAATTATAGATTTGTTGGCTATGCATGAATGCTCCTGAAATGTGTTTGTTGCCGTGTTGGTCGAGTTCAGACGGTGAGGAGTACGTTGGGAATCCAGACACGTACGAGGAGCAGCAGGACCAGCAGCAGTTCGTGAACCAAGGCAAGTACATCATGGGCCTACCTTGTTTTCCTATTCATTATATAAAGTACTAATTATGCATGTGTCTAATATTGCTCGACTATAAGGACTTCCTAGTTAATTGATGACCTGTACCTTGATCCCTATGGGTTTTATTTGCACATGGGTAGAATGCTAGTGCTCTAACTAAACATGATCTATACTATGACTGATGGAACCAAGGGATAAACATGATGGTAACAGTGGGACCATAGGGTAAAGGTGCAGATGATGTTGATCATATTGCCCTAAACCCTCCGTAAGGACTTGTCTGTAGGGCAAAAGCTGGGACATACAGTGCAACCGTGAGAGTCATATGGCTCTGACTTTAGCTCAGTAATAGGATATTTTCTAGCTTGTTAGAGTTTACCCGAAAGGGTGCAAGAGGGGCTTGCCACTTTGGGTATAGAACTGCCTCTGTTCTGATGTGTATAGCCTGCGGGAATTGTGCCATCGAAAGGGGGGTTCTCTATATCTGCCTGTCGAGGAAACCTTGCGGCCCTAACATGTTAGAAGAGGCCTATGGAAGGCTTCATAGTGTACCCTGTCTACTCACCTTGGGAGTGTTAGGGGGTCGACGGGCCCCGGGCAAATGGGCAACACGACTTACGGGTAAAGATGCACAACCTCTGCAGAGTGTTAAATATGTTATAACAGCTGTGCTCACGATCACGAGCGGCCCAGAAAACTCACAGAATAAATGGTTACTTGATACATGGTTGAACTAAGATGATGATGATGGGATCACACTGATGCTTTCTCTTCTTAATTCTAGTAGTGGATCATGTGGGTTAAATGGGAGCTTGAGCATAACTTAATAATGATTAATAATGAAATGTGGATCTACTAAAAGTGCTAACTGCAGTCAACCGTGTCTATCCTTTTTGAGCCTCATGAATCCTCATACTATACTTGCGGAGTACAAGTGTACTCACACTTGTTGCTATTTTGTTTTTGGATAAAAATCCCGGATGGGTAACAGATGACAGTTTCTACGAGGACTTTCCAGAAGGTTTCTAGGTTTGGGTCAACCAGTCGTCCTTCCCTGTGGATCAGACGCTACGCCTGAGAGTTGCTATTTACTTTTTTCGCTTGTTATGTAAGAACTACGTGATGTAATAACGTTATGTATGTACATAGTGATGATACTTCTGTTAATTTGTCGGCTTATGTGTGCGACTACTTCTGGGGCGCACATAAGATGTATGCACTCTATATTGTCCTTTAATTGGAGTGTGACAAATTGGTATCAGAGCCGTGTCGACTGTAGGACGCAAACCTAGATAGAAATGGTCGTTTCTAGGAGTTTGACTTTATTTATTTACTTGCTACTATCTCCATCTTGATATTTTATTAAAATTTTATGCTCTATTTCTTATTCTATTGCATAAAATATTGACTCTGATAATATTTTATATCAAAACTATAGATGCCTCGCCTCAGTGCCACTGCCTACGTCGCCCAGTTCATTCCAGCAGCACCTGCTCCACCAGCACCACCAGCAGTACCACCAGTGGAGCCAGAGGTCGTCCACATCTCCGACGAGGAAGAGGAGGAACCCATGGAAGAGGAGGCATTTTCAGCGGCTGCATCTGATGGACCTGCTTCGACCCCCGTGGCTGCACCCATCCCACATGTGGATGCGCCAGTCCCCGCTGCTACACCTCCACCAGCTTCCCAGGCCGCTTCTGCACCAACACCAGTGTCCTCCCTAGCTGCTTCAGAGGAGCCAGAAGAGATAGGATGGACCACCAGGAACAAGTTTAAGGAAGCTCCCGAAGATGCCCATTACCACCACCTCCTTACCACCATGCTAGCCGAGTACTATCCAGAGTTTGCTGCCTCGGTGAAGTACTACTGTGCAGAGCACACACATCCAGTGGAGGCGGCATACTGGAAGACCAATGTGATCATCACCGCCTAGAACAACACCGACTAATCTTAAGATGTTGTGACTACCCATAGCCACCGAGCCAGGCGTGCCAGTGCCTATGACAGCATGGAAGATGCTGCGCAGGCGGCGTACCTGCATTACCATGGTCGGCGTTTTGAGGACATGCAGAATGATCGCTACCGGTATCTTCCACGCTATGACCCAAAGGAGAAGACATGGGCGGTGTTGGCTCCTCCAGCTTCTGATCCCACCTTGGACACCACAGTGAGGCACCTCAGCGCCATGCAGGAGGCCAACAAAGCACTCAGGGAAGAGCTTCGTGCGGCACAAAAATATGAAAAACGCCTTCAGAATCAGATAGATGAGATGGCCGTTCAGCTAGGACAACCTACCATTTACAAAAAGAAGGCCAGGGTGTTCACCATGGTGGATCGCGCACCTTAGATACTTGCAGCCCCACCATAATGAATGCGTTTTAGATCGAGAGTCGTGTCAAGTTTGTGTATGTTTTGTGAACCTTTCCTTGTCTCGTTGGTTGTGTTGTTGAACTTGTATGATTTAGAGTTTGTGTGATTGCTGGAACAGTGTGGGCTTGTCCACATGTTCTTTTTATCAAAACCTTAAGTTAGTGTTTGTTTAACTTAGTTGGGGTTTAAATTTCTGCATCACTGCTGTGCTGTTTTTCAGAGCAGTCTGCAATGTTTATCTCATATCTCTAAATCTCTACGTCCAAAAATTATGAAATTTTTGTGGAAAGAACTAGACTTGCTTACCTCTCATTTCCCACTGGAATCACCTCATTATCAATTTTGGTTTGAGAGATATGCCTGCTACAACCTGGCAAGTCTGTGCAGTCTATAACCTAGAACAGAAATTGTTTAGCTCAGTTTTTGATGATGTTGCCGTCTGTATCAGTGAAAAAGTTCTATACAAAAGTTGTAGCAGACTCTTTAAGCTTTCCAATGATGTATGCCACGCTTATTTTGGATTTCTGAAACTCGAGTTATACTTCAGTTTTTGATCTGCTGTTGTAGACACCCGTCCAGAAATTTTCAGTTCTGTTATTTACCTTTTGTAAATAATTTGTAAATTTTTGGGAGATCTCTAAAAGTTTGCACATTTGCTTGGAAGCAGATGGCCGCCAGAGGAGGACGTGGAAGAGGCCGTGGACGTGGCCGTGGACACGGAGCATTAGTGGATCCACCTCCGCCACCGCCGGTGACAATTGAGCAGTTGATGGCCATGCAAGCGCAGCTCATGCAGACAGTGATGGACCGTCTCGGTGAGCAACCAGCAGGAGCACCCCCACCTGTGCAGGTTCGTGACAAATGTGGTGAGTTTCTGAAAGGATGCCCACCTGTGTTCACACATGCCTCTAAACCTATGGAGGCGGATGACTGGCTGAGAGCTGTGGAAAAGCAGCTAACCATTGCACAGTGCAACGACTTGGAGAAAGTCTTGTACGCCTCAGGTCAACTCCAAGGAGCTGCTCAGGATTGGTGGGAGTCATTCTAGTATGGACGTCCAGAGAATGCTCCAGAGATCACGTGGAAAGAGTTCACGGAGAATTTTAGGTCCTACCACATCCCTGAGGGACTTATTGAACTGAAGCAAGAGGAGTTCCGGGCTCTCAAGCAAGAGTCCATGTCTGTGGTGGAATACCGCGATAAGTTTGCACAACTGTCGCGATATGCCCCGGCTGAAGTGGCCAGGGATTCTGACAAACAGCGCCGTTTTCTAAAAGGGCTGTATGATAGACTCCAACTGCAACTGATGTCCAACAAGTATGCCAGTTTCCAAGAATTGGTGGATCGTGCTATTGTGATCGATAACAAGCGTAAAGAAATGGACCTCAAGAAGAGGAAGCTGCAGGGACAGGCGTCGGGTAGCAACACTCGCCCGCGAGCTTTCCCGCAGCAAGGTTTTCCGCAGAGGAACCAAGAGCCACCCAACCAATGGAACAAAGGCCAGTATCCCCAGAGGAACCAGAACCAGCAGCGTCCCCAGTACCCACCGCAGTTTGGTAACTAGGGCCAGCAGCGTTCCCAGCAACAACAAGCTACCAATCAGGCGCCACGTCAGGGAGTGCCCAACAATGCTCCAACCAAGAGTGGCACCCCAGGCAACCCCAATGCCTGTTACAACTGTGGAGAGGTGGGACACTATTTGTACCATTGCCCAAAGAAGCAGAACCGGCAGGCCCCGCAGAACCAGCAGAACAACCAGAGACCCAACGCTCGACCTCCGTTCACCGGCAAGGTGAATCATGTGTCATCAGAATCAGCTTAGGAGGCGCATGAGGTTATGCTGGGTACGTTTAGCGTCAACTCCATCTCCGCTACAGTACTTTTTGATTCCGGTGCCTCGCATTCTTTCATATCCCAAGCTTTTGTTAGAATGCATAGCATACCCCTGTGTGCCATGAAGGATCCCATGCTAGTAAATTCACCGGGGGGTAGCATGCCAGCAAATTATTGGAGCCCTTCTACTAGTATATTCCTAAGGGGGTAGCTTTTAAAGTAAATCCAATTGTTCTGAGAACCGCTGGGATTGACCTCATCCTGGGAATGGATTGGATGAAGCAGCATAGAGCAGTGATACAATGTCAGGAGAAATCCGTTTTTGTGACAGCTCCAAGTGGTGATAGAATTTGTGTTGAAGTGGAAGTGCAAGCTCAACCAACCGCCACTGTCAACCAGTTGGGCGATGTTGCCAACCAGGAGAATCAGGTGGTGGATGAATTCCCAGATGTGTTTCCCGATGAACTGCCAGGTATGCCACCTGATCGCGACATCGAATTCCTTATTGAGCTTTTGCCTGGAACTGCACCCATAGCTAAGAGACCATATAGAATGGGGGTAGATGAATTAGAAGAACTAAAGAAACAAATTAAGGAATTGCAAGAGAAAGGTTTTATTCGTCCTAGTTCTTCACCTTGGGGAGCACCTGTTATATTTGTTGATAAGAAAGATGGCATACGAAGAATGTGTGTTGATTATAGGTCTCTTAATGAAGTCACAATCAAGAACAAGTACCCACTCCCTAGAATTGATGATTTATTTGATCAGCTGAAAGGTGCTTGTGTGTTCTCAAAAATTGATCTCCGTTCTGGATATCACCAACTAAAAATTCATGCATCTGACATACCTAAGACATCATTTACTACCAGATATATCCTTTATGAGTACACAGTGATGTCTTTTGGACTAACAAATGCACCTGCATACTTTATGTATATGATGAACAAAGTATTCATGGAGTACTTGGATAAGTTTGTAGTGGTATTCATAGATGATATCCTAATATTCTCCAAAAATGAAGATGAACATGCTGAACACTTAAGACTAGTTTTACAAAAACTCAGGGAACATAAGTTGTATGCTAAAAGGAGCAAATGTGAGTTCTGGCTGAAAGAAGTATCTTTTTCTGGGACATATGGTATCTAATGGTGGAATAGCCGTAGATCCCAGTAAAGTGCAGGATGTGTTAAATTGGAAAGCCCCAGCCAATGTTAGTGAAATCCGTAGCTTTTTGGGTTTGGCTGGGTACTATAGAAGGTTTATTGAAGGATTCTCTAAGCTAGCTAAGCCTATAACAGCCCTGTTAGAAAAGAATGCTAAATTTGTTTGGTCAGACAAATGTCAGGCTAACTTTGAGGAGCTAAAGAGAAGGTTGACAACAGCCCCAGTGTTGACCCTACCTGATTTAAGTAAGAGTTTCTCTATTTATTGTGATGCATCTCGCCTAGGTCTTGGATGTGTGCTTATGCAAGAAGGAAAGGTTGTGGCATACACATCCAGGCAGTTGAGAAAGCATGAACTGAATTACCCAACACATGATTTGGAATTAGCCTCAGTTGTCCATGCCTTGAAAATCTAGAGGCATTATTTGATCAGACATAAGTGTGATATCTATACTGACCACAAGAGTTTAAAATACATTTTTACTCAGTCCGAGTTGAACTTAAGGCAACGTCGTTGGCTGAAATTGATTAAAGATTATGATCTGGAAGTGCATTATCATCCTAGAAAGGCAAATGTTGTTGCTGATGCACTTAGTAGAAAGAGCTATGTCAACGGACTTCAGTTGACATTTATACCAGTAGAGTTGCGAGCTGAAATTGAACATCTTAATTTGGGTTTTATCAGTAATGTAGTGGAATTGGCTCTAGAGCCTACATTGGAGCAAGATATACGCAAAGGTCAGTTGGAGGATGAGAAACTAAAGGAGATTGCAGAGCATGTAGTGGTTGGAAAGGCACCAGGTTTCAGGTTGGATGAGAATGGAACTCTTTGGTTTGGAAAAAGAATATGTGTACCTGAAGTGAAAGCTATCCGTGATACGATTCTACGAGAAGAACATGATTCTGCTTATTCTATACACCCTGGAAGCACCAAAATATACTTAGACCTTAAAGAGAAGTATTGGTGGTATGGTTTGAAAAGAGATGTGGCGGAGTATGTGGCCCTATGTGATACTTGTCAAAGGGTGAAAGCTGAACACCAAAGACCTGCAGGATTGTTGCAACCAATGAGAATACCAGAGTGGAAATGGGAAGAAGTCGGTATGGACTTCATTACTAGATTACCCCGCACGCAACACGGATATGATTCAATCTGGGTAATAGTCGATCGACTTACTAAGGTAGCCCACTTCCTACCAGTCAAAACCACTTATAGTGGCGCAAAGTTAGCGGAGTTGTATATGGAGAGAATAGTGTGTCTACATGGGGTTCCAAAGAAGATTGTGTCTGACCGAGGAACTCAGTTTACATCACATTTTTGGCATAAGGTACATAGTGCTTTGGGAACAAAGCTAAATTTTAGTTCTGCATATCATCCCCAAACCGATGGACAGACATAAAGGACCAATCAAATCTTGGAAGATATGTTGAGAGCTTGTGCTTTACAGTATGGTACTAGTTGGGAAAAGAGTTTGCCATATGCTGAGTTTTCGTACAATAACAGTCACCAGAAAAGTCTCAAAATGGCGCCATTCGAAGCTTTATATGGACGTAAGTGTAGAACACCTTTATTCTGAAATCAGACCGGCGAAACTCAAGTGTTTGGACCAGATGTCCTACGCAATGCAGAGGAACAAGTGAGAATGATTAGGGATAATTTGAGAGTAGCACAGTCTAGACAGAAGAGTTATGCTGATATCCGAAGAAGAGAGTTGAGTTTCAAAGTAGGTGACTATGTGTATTTGAAAGTGTCACCAATGAGAAATGTGAGAAGATTCAATGTGAAGGGCAAGTTAGCACCGAGATATGTGGGACCTTTCAAGATTCTGGAGAGATGTGGAGAAGTGGCTTATCAATTGGAATTGCCAGAAAGTTTATCAGGTGTGCATGATGTGTTCCATGTTTCACAGTTGAAAAAGTGTTTGCGGGTACCAGAGGAGCTGATTCCCTTGGAGGAGCTTACTTTAAAGAAGATCTCACGTATGAGGAGTATCCGGTAAAGATTCTTGAAACTGCAGAAAGAGTTACCAGGAGCCGCACTATAAAGATGTGCAGAGTACAATGGAATCGTTATTCAGAAGATGAGTCTACTTGGGAAAGAGAAGAAGATCTGAGAAAGTCTTATCCGCAGCTTTTTGAGTAAGCATCATCCAATCTCGAGGATGAGATTCTCTTAAGGTGGGTAGAATTGTGACACCCTAATTTTTGGTATTATTTAAAAATAGATAAATTTGATTTAAATATGCATTTGTTTGTGCATTCAAATTTAGGGAATAATAAATTTTGTGAAATTAAAATTAATCATAAGGTTAACAATTTGTTTTTGCACTCATGCTGTTGCACTATATGTTTTTGTGATGATTGGTTTGAGTCAATTTCAAAAGATATTTAAAAACATTTGGAAGTTTGATTAGGAAAATCAATTTAGAAAATAAAAAGGGATTCCTATTCATTCTACATCTTTTCCTCAGACTCGGCCTGCTAGCCCGTTTTCCCGGTCGGCCCACTCATCCCTCCCCGCGCTCCTTCTCCTGGGCCGCGGCCCAGCCCAATCGGCAGTGGCAACCGCTGCCACCTTTCCCTCCCTCTCTACCACCGAGAGCTAGGGCCCACCTGGCAGCGCCAACCTCCACCACCTCCCTCTCGGACGCGCACGGTCATGGAGAACCGCCGCCCGCGCCCACGCTCCATCGTGGGAGCGTCCTCCCCGCGCCCAGCCTTCAAAAAGGGAGCCGCAACCCCTTCACCGCCTCCCCCTACTGTTTTTCCCGTTCCAACCCCACTCTCTTGAGCACCCGAAGGCCGCAGCGACGAACCGCCGGAGCGTCCCATCCGCCATCGCGTCGCCTACGCCTCCGAGCCTCCTCCGTCTGCAATTTGCCGCTCGGTGAGCCTCCCCATGCTCCCCTTTTTCTTCCCGTGCTTTTACCTTCTCAAATTTTAGTCTCTATGGCCGTGTCCACGAGCTCCGAGGAGCTTTTCGCCGCCGTCCATGGTAGGAGCCGCTCGGGCTTACCCCATGGCCGTGTTTTGCTCCGGGGCGAGCTCGCCGTCTCCCCCACTTCGTCCCGGTGCCCTTACTTTTTGAAACTGTGGACCATAGGTCGTGTTCCCAAGCGCTCCGGCGAGCTCACGGTCGCCGGCCATGGCGGCGCCGCCGTCACCTCCCCTAAATCCGGTGGCCGACCTCTCTCTCCTCTCCCCCATCTAATCTCGACCGCACATCGCGAGATGAACGGCCCTGGTTGGCTGATACCCCTTCGTGGGTCCTTTTTTCTAAAGAGACCCCCAAGTTCTTGCATTTCCAACCCGTAGTCCTCGGTTCTAATGAATTTTCTGAATTTCGATTTATTTTAATTCCAAAATGCTTTCAATCTATTTACAGTTTTGCCACTGCAGTAAAACGTGTATAAAATCGTCGTTTTAGCTCCGATTCAACCCGTTCAACTTGCGTTAGTTTTGTAATTTCGTAATCTACGCATTAGTGCCACTGATAGACCTGTTAGAAGCTTTTGAGTTTCTCGATTAAGTCTAGTTTAATAGCTAATTTTGGAACCTTGTTTAGAGCGTAACTTTTGCGTTGTAGCTCCGTTTTTCATGAACTTCGCGTCGTTGTGATCGTAGCGAGACGTAGAATATTTTCATAAACTTTTTATCTTGTTTTTATACTGCTGGTGTACTATTCTAATTATAGATTAGTTTGCTATGCACGAATGCTCCTGAAATGTGTATGTTGCCGTGTTGGTCGAGTTCAGACGGTGAGGAGTACGTTGGGAATCCGTACACGTACGAGGAGCAGCAGGACCAGCAGCAGTTCATGAACCAAGGCAAGTATAGCATGGGCCTACCTTGTTGTCCTATTCATTATATAAAGTACTCATTATGTATGTGTCTAATATTGCTCGACTATAAGGACTTCCTAGTTAATTGATGACCTGTACCTTGATCCCTATGGGTTTTATTTGCACATGGGTAGAATGCTAGTGCTCTAACTAAACATGATCTATACTATGACTGATGGAACCAAGGGATAAACATGATGGTAACAGTAGAACCATAGGGTAAAGGTGCAGATGATGTTGATCATATTGCCCTAAACCCTCCGTAAGGACTTGTCTGTAGGGCAAAAGCTGGGACATACAGTGCAACCGTGAGAGTCATATGGCTCTGACTTTAGCTCAGTAATAAGATCTTTTCTAGCTTGTTAGAGGTTACCCGAAAGGGCGCAAGAGGGTCTTGCCACTTTGGGTATAGAACTGCCTCTGTTCTGATGTGTATAGCCTGCGGGAATTGTGCCATTGAAAGGGGGTTCTCTATATCTGCTTGCCGAGGAAACCTCACGGCCCTAACATGTTAGAAGAGGCCTATGGAAGGCTTCATAGTGTACCCTGCCTACTCACCTTGGGAGTGTTAGGGGGTCGACGGGCCCCGGGCAAATGGGCAACACGACTTACGGGTAAAGATGCACAACCTCTGCAGAGTGTTAAATCTGTTATAACAGCCGTGCTCACGGTCACGAGTGGCCCGGAAAACTCACAGAATAAATGGTTACTTGATACGTGATTGAACTAAGATGATGATGATGGGATCGCACTGATGCTTTCTCTTCTTAATTCTAGTAGTGGATCATGTGGGTTAAATGGGAGCTTGAGCATAACTTAATAATGATTAATAATGAAATGTGGATCTACTAAAAGTGCTAACTGCAGTCAACCGTGTCTATCCTTTTTGAGCCTCATGAATCCTCATCCTATACTTGCGGAGTACAAGTGTACTCACACTTGTTGCTATTTTGTTTTTGGATAAAAATCCCGGATGGGTAACAGATGACAGTTTCTACGAGGACTTCCCGGAAGATTTCTAGGTTTGGGTCAACCAGTCGTCCTTCCCTGTTGATCAGACGCTACGCCTGAGAGTTGCTATTTACTTTTTCACTTGTTATGTAAGAACTACGTGATGTAATAACGTTATGTATGTACACAGTGATGATACTTCTGTTAATTTGTTGGCTTTTGTGTGCGACTACTCCTAGGGCGCACATAAGATGTATGCACTCTATATTGTCCTTTCATTGGAGTGTGACAACTTATATGCTCAAGATTTATAATTTGATCCTGGACTTTATCCTTCATAATATAATACTTTATGTCAATGTGTTTGGTAGCACCACTTGACTTATTGTTGTGAGCGTACTGTACTACTAGATTATTATCGCAGTATAACTTTAGTGGTTTATGTATGCTGTCGGTCACCTTCAAACCGGGTATGAACTTCTTTAGCTAGTTCACTTGCCCCATTGTCTCATAACACACTACAAACTCGGCATATATTGTGGACGATGTAGTGACGGTTTGTTTTGAACTTTTGCATAAAATAGCTCCTCCAGCGAGCGTGAACACATATCCTGACGTGGATTTTCTATCATCTTCCGTATAATCAGAATCCGAATACCCCACTGTTTGGAGAGAATCTGATTTTCTATATGTCAACATGATGTCTTTCGTACCTTGCAAATATCACAAGACTTTCTTTACCAATTTCTAGTGTTCAATCTATGGATTACTTTAAAATATGCCAAGCAACCCGGTAACAAAGGCTAAGTCAGGGTGCGTGCACACTTGAGCATACTGTAGACTTCCTATAGCAGAAGCATATGGAACCACTTTTATTTGATCGATCTCGTATTGGTTCCTAGGGCATTGAAAATCCCCATATCTGTCGCCCTTGACTATGGGTGCAGGTGAGGCACTACATTTATGCATACTAAATTTCTTTAACACTTTTTCTATGTATGCCTTTTGTGATAGTCCTAATACCCCTTTACTTCTATCTCGATGAATTTCTATGCCCAAAACAAAAGATGCTTCACCAAGATCTTTCATGTCAAATTTTGAGGATAAAAACTTCTTTGTCTCCAGTAGCAGACTGACATCACTACTGGCAAGTAAGATATCGTCTACATACAGGATTAGAAAGATGTACTTTCTATTCTTAAACTTTACATAAAGACAATTATCCTTAATATTTTCTTTAAACCCAAAATTTTTTACTGTTCTGTCAAACTTCAAGTACCACTTCTTGAAGCTTGCTTTAACCCATAAATTGATTTCTTTAGGCGGCATCCCATTCGTTCCTTTCCTTCCATGACAAAACCTTTCGGTTGTGCCATGTAAATATTTTTCTCTAGATCCCCATTTAGGAATGTCGTTTTTACATCCTTCTGATGTAACTCTAAATTATAATATGCCACTAATGTCATTATAATTCTAAACGAATTCTTACATGAAACTAGAGAAAACGTCTTATTATAATCAATCCCTTCTCTTTGCATGAAACATTTTGCCACAAGTCGCGCTTTAAACCTTTTAATATTTCCTTGGAAGTCATGTTTTGTCTTGTAGATTCATTTACAGCCTACTGTCTTGGCTCCTTTAGAAATAGATTCTAAGTCCCAAACTTTATTGGTACTCATTGACTTTATTTCATCTTCCATGGTCTCAAGCCACTTTGATGAATTATTGCTTCTCATGGCTTCTTCAAATGAAGTGGGATCACCTTCCATTTGAAATTCTTCAGTGTTATATACCTCATAATCATCAGGAATAGCTGATCTTCTAACTCTTTGAGACCTTCTCGGGGCCTCCACATTTGGTACATCTTCTGTTTTGGGCTGTTATTGCCCCCTCATCTATGGCATCATTTTCTATAGGATCCTGAGGGATAAGTTTCTCATCATTATTTACTGTCACCACAGGAGAACTGACAATAAGTGTTAACACTACAGTGTCCCGCACTGTTGATGCAATAAGAACAGGTAGTTAAAAGAATGGTTTCCGACAACAGACGTTAGCAGGCGCGACCTAGTCATCTCTCTCTCAACTAGTACTTTGCTCTGGTGGCCCCAAGGTAGCGAAGGCACGTGGCCTCAGGGTCGTCGCGTGGCCTCAAGGGCGACCCTGTGGCGCGCGAAAACCGGTGGCCTAGACGGCCTTGCAACGGCACTACATCGCGCGGCCGTGCGTGATAGCGACTGAGCGGCTTGCAGGGACGGATCCACTATAGGTGCATGGTTATTCCTGGAAATAACCAACGTATATATATATATATATATATATATATATATATGTATATATATATATATATATATATATATATATATATATATATATATATATATATATATATATATATATCACGTATACAAATATATATGTTAGTTACATTTTATTTTTCATCATTTTCATGCTATTCACATATCAAAAAGTGCAGCTTATCGGCCTAATGTCAACACGGTACACTGAAACTTTCTTAGCTTATATAAATTGTCATTCACTAATGGATCAACTAGAATCTTCCTCCATCCCTCGATCACAAATGGGTGCACGCATGGACATCGTGTGCATCTATCGCTTACATACACCAAATCCTCATGTATCATTCAAATCTTATTTCACACTTGAACTTAAGACTGACAGCCACAATGACATGCATACTCACACAGACATGGTGGTCCGATGTGCAGCCAGTGAAATTGACAGCTTTGTTTTGGGAATATCCAACTTTAAAATCCTGGATCCGCCACTAACGGCCTAGTGATGGGGCCAGTGGGCCTTTTCCTTTTCCTTAGGGTGGCGGCTAGCTCCTGTCGTTTGCAATTAGAAACTCTTAATTTTGATGAACAGTTGTATTTTCCTCTCCAAAATTTAGTGAAACTTCGTTGAAATTTCAAAACCATTTTTGTTTGGTTTACTCTTGACTGGAGTATTATGTGAATTTTAGAAAAGAAAACTTCTCGAGTTTTGAAAGCACTAACAAATCAAGAATATCTTGCAGTTGGCAGCTATGATCGGCCTTATTACAATTGGTCCCAGGTTTTCCATGGCTAATAAGATGAAGAAAATGAGAGAGGAATCGGAGAACATCAGAAATCAACACCAGCAGTTCAGATTCACAACAGACATCAATTCTATTGTTCAACTGATTCCCGATGAACGGGAAACAGATTCATACTTGAATGATCAAACACTCATTGTAGGGAGACCGAAGAGAAAGAGAGAATAATTGATTCCTTATATGAGAGCACCGTACAAGACATCACCATCCTTCCTATCTATGGCATTGGAGGCATTGGCAAGACAACCATAGCAAAATTGGTTTTCAATGATACATTATTTAGAGATTATTCTCAGGTATGGATCTATGTGTGTCCCAGATATTGAACTTGAAAAAAATAGGCAACTCTATAATATCCCAATTATCAAAACGGGAGAGTCATATACCTCAAAAGCAAATGATGCGCACCCGCCTTGCGGAGCTACTTGCTGTTGCCAACTTGCCACTGCCAGAAAGAAAATTATTATTGTTTTAGATGACTTGTGGGAAGAAAACGAATCCAAATTGGATGAATTGAAGGGTATGCTAAGTTAGGACATGAAGTATGCTGTTTCTAAAAAAAAGTTTAGATCTAAATAAATATTAGTATGATTTATGACTACACATCTATTGAATAGAAGAATATACAATATAATCAATAGAAAAATACAAGCCTAGAGTTATACATCACATGTATTAGAGTATTACAAAATTTCGGAGTTTTCTTTCGGCCACCACCGAAATTACCGAATTTTCCGAAATTCGGCCGAAATTTCGCCGAAATTTTGATCCCTGTTGCTAACGGTTGGAGAGGCCAGCAAGGTGGTTGTTATAATAACCACACGTGATGAAGCCATTGCCAATAAAATATGCACTGTTCAACCATACAAGCTACTGCCTTTGGCAGATGAGATGTGCTGGGATATAATAAAACAAAAAAGTGACTTTGAAGCTAGAAATGATAAAGAGCGGCTGGAGCCCATAGGAAGGGACATTGCAATGAAGTGTGGAGGTGTTGCTTTAGCAGCTCAAGCACTTGGCTACTTGTTGAAACCTTTGACTTTTGGTGAATGGGAATCAGTGAGAAATAATGATATCTGGAATGCACCTACTTTTGAACATGAATCTTCTCCACATCGCAATGTTCTTGCATGCTTTGCTATTGAGCTACAATAGTATGTCACCACACTTGAAGCTATGCTTTGCATATTGTGCAATCTTCCCCAGAGGACACAAGATAGTTGAAGATGATCTAATTCACCAATGGATTGCTCATGATTTCGTTGCACAATGTAGCATATTCTCTACAAGACAGCTTTGTGAGAGTTATGTTAAGCAGCTTTTGGGATTGTCCTTCCTTCAACATGTCAAGGCCCCGTTTAGTTGCCGTGCAGGCAAAAAAATTTCGGCCCGCTTGGCCTGTCACGGCCGCATGGCAAGTAAACGCCACCCGAAATTTTTGGGCCTGCTAAGCCACCCGAAATTTCATTGTGCACACCGGGTATATCCGCCGCCGCTCCTCTCGCAACCCTATCCATTCGCCGCTCCTCCCAATCCCCTTCGCATCCGCCGCCTCTCGCCTTTGAATCCTCTGCCGCCGCTCCTCCTCCATACGCAGCCGGCAAACCTCCGTTCCTCCCCTCTTGTTGCCAGATCCACGGCATCCCGTAACGGATGGACCGGATGGATCCCTTCCTCGGCGACGCTTCCACCGGCGGATGCAACGAAGGCGCTGATAACGTCCCCGCGGGGGGCGCCGCCTGCCTCCCCACTTCAGCGGCAACGACGGCCCCTGCGTACTCGGCGGCCCCTGTGTACCCACCGGCCCCCGCGTACTCGGCGCCCTCTAATGCGTGGAGCTTGGGGCCCGGGCCGACTGGATTCACCACCGCCTCCCAAGGACATGGCGGAGGCAGTAGAAGCAACACCATGTACGCGTTCAGGGCCTTGGATGTGAACGCCGTGACGGGGTGGCCACAGATGCCCTCCTATGCCGCCTTCATCAACTCCGGTCAACCGATGCACGGCATGCCCCCCACCTTTCCTCATGCCCGGACCGTCTTCCTCGTTCGGTCCCATCCCCGGGTTCCTCAGTCCTGGAGTTGTTCATGGACTGCCTGGAGTACCTGCCACGGCCATCAACTATGCCGTCCCTAGTGCGACGACCGGCGGTGAGGGCATACCTACTGGTGGCAGTGGTCCCCCGACTCAAAGGAACCGTAGTCAGGGAGGCCCGAGGTACTTTCAACCCATCGCTGGCGACAACACACCAACATTTGCAATGGTATAAATCCTCCCCCCACCCTTCCCCTTTCCAAATTATTCAGTAAACCCTGTATCATCAACTATGTAATTTTTTACCCCGATACTTGTGTCCCTGTTAAACTTGGTAGGGTTCCAAACCTCGGAAAAATAGGGCCGATTGGGATGTGCACCAGACAGCTATATACTGTCGCCTGTATTGCGAGCAATTAGATAAAGGCAACTGCACCAACAATCGTTTGACTGAAACAGGGTGGCCTGAAATGAGGGCAAAGTTTGTTGAAGCAACTGGTCTGCTACATACCATAGAGCAGTTGTCCGGTTTTTACAGGACCCTAAAATAGGAATGGAACTTCAGCACCTTCCTTCGGTACAAAGCATCGGGCATAGGACGAGATGACGCAGGCAGGCCTGTTGCCACTAAGGACTGGTGAGACGGCCATTTGAAGGTACTAAGGAGCACACCCTATCACATTCGACCTTCCTAATTGTTGTGCTATCGACTCGACTCATCTGTGTTCTGTGTTGTGCAGGGCAAACCGAAAAGATGGCAACAATACCGCCATGGTTACCCTGAGTACGTGGAACTAATGGACAGAATGTACGCTGCGGAGGTTGATGGGTCGACGTCGTTCGTAGCAGCTCGGAGTCCTCCAACATCTCCAACTTCCCCAGTTCCGGTGGACTCAGCGGCCGACGAGGACGACGAAGACAACAACAAAGAGAGTGGTTGCTAGGGCATGCCTTTGAGCACCAACACACCTCAATCCAACCCTTCCAAAAGAACTAGCAGTACCTCTCTATCCAATCCCGCCAAAAGAGTCAACAGTTCCAGCAGCACAGGCCGCAGCCCTACCAAACGCACGCACAGTCCAGCAGTTAGCCAGACCGTCCAAACCATGACCCGCCACAACCAGCTGTACTCGAGGAAGCTTAGACAAAACGACAACCGGCACGAACTCATACATCAGGTGATTCATATGAGGGACAATAAGGTCAAACAAGCAACAACCATAGTAGAAGAGTTAGGCACAATGAGCCAAAATTGTACAGTGGGTTTCTCCGCCTGTTGGAGTCTGATACCCACCTAACTACATTCATCCAAGCCCGGCCTCATAACAGGCGCTTCCACCTACAGTATGTAGCATCATCAAGGGTCCAGACCTAGACCCTACTAAATTATTTGTTTTGTTCTTGTTCACGTTGTGGAACTAAGTTTGTGTTTCAACGAAGTGTGTATGCAGCTTAGTTTGTGTTCCAACTAATTGTGTAATCAGCTAAGTTTGTGTTCCAACTAAGTGTGTATTGAACCAAATCTATGTGGAAATAAATATGTTTGTGACCAATGGTTTTGTTGTTCTTGAAGTTCTCAGGTTGGGTTCAATCCCGTTTATGCTTTTGTCTATGTATTGCGCAGGAAGAAGTTCAGGATGAAGTTGAGGATGGTCGGGATGTTGGCCAAGACGAAGACATCAAATTGGTTTCTGCTATGTCAAGAATAGCAGAAACATGTGTTGCTGAGGGAGACGACCTCATCACACTACTTGAGTTCTGCATGGAGGATGATGAAGATGATGAAGAAGAGGAGGCTTTTTTCATGGGTATGTATGAATTTGCGGAGCATGCTACAAAGTATTTGAGTAGAGCACCTTACAAGCAACCTAAAGTTAGTGGTTTAGAATGGGTAGAAACCAAGTTGCAGAATAGTAAGTCATGTTACAACATGTTTAGAATGAGCCCAGATTTGTTTCATCGACTGAATGCAACACTGGTCGAAGCTTGTGGGATCAAGTTCAATCCTAAATCCACCTCAAAGGAGGCATTATGTATGTTTCTTTGGATGCTTGGGTCATCTCAATTGGTTAGGCAAGCTGAGGACAGATTTGAGAGGTCCATGGCCACTGTTAGCCACAATTTCGACAGAGTATTGAAATGTGTGGTTAGGCTAGCTGCTGACATTATAAAACTAGAGGACCCAAAATTCAAGGAAATGCACTCTAGACTGCGGAGTCGTAGGTTCTATCCACACTTCAAGGATTGCATAGGTGCCATAGATGGGACGCATGTATGTTGTACTATGCCGCAACATGTGTACATGCAGCATTTGTGCCAAAAGGGGTGGACAACACAGAATGTTATGGTTGTATGTGACTTTGACATGAGGTTTACGTTTGTGCTTAGTGGGTGGCCGGGATCTATTCACGACATGAGGCCCTTTAATGATGCCTTGACAACACATAGCAATGTGTTGCCTCATCCTCCTCCAGGTGAGACCCTCAACACCTAGTTCGTTTTCCAACGGTTTGTAAAACCATTTGAACTAACTTGTGTACAATGTTGCAGGGAAGTACTACCTAGTGGACTCCGGTTATCGCAACCATGTGGGATACCTGGCACCTTACAAGGGCGTGACCACAAGGTACCATGTTGCGGAGTTTCGAGGTGCCCCAGCACCACAAGGTATGGAAGAGACCTTCAACTATGCACATTCTTCTCTTAGGAATGTGGTAGAGAGGGCAATCGGTGTGTTGAAACAGAAATGGAAGATGTTGAAGGAGATACCTAGCTACTCACCTCTGAAACAAAGGCCAATCATTCAGGCTGCTTGTGCATTGCATAATTTTGTTAGGGAAAGTGGGTTGAAGGATAAACACTTTACGCGGTGTGACCGTGACGAAAGTTGCGTGCCACCTCAAGCATACGACGATCAGCCGGATCCCGACGAAATCGACGATGAACCAAATGACATGAATTATTTTCGTGATATGCTTGCATACAATTATTTTTATAGTTGAAGAGAAACTGTAGTTGAAGACCTGGGATAGTTGTATGATTTGTTGTGTTAATTTTTTATGGTTCAGAACCGTTTATGTCGGGCACTGTTGTAATTGCATCATTAGTGCAGTTGATAGTTTTGTAACTGTGGGACTGTTGTAATTGACATTTTTTTAAGTGACAGTTTTGTAATTTAGAACTGTTGTAATTGTATCATTTAAAATGGTTGCATGTGTCTTCAAACAAGAAGCTGGGCCCAGTTTTTAAATGTGACTAGCTTTTGGGCCTTGGATGCATGGGAAGTAAACAACACCTAAAATATTTTGGGTCCAATGCCCACTGTCGCAGGCATGCAGGCCAAAATATTTTGGCATGCATGCCAACTAAACAGGCCCTAAGTCAGTTTTGGTGAATAGTAACTGCATCTCTCTCAAAAGTTTATTCCTTCATCAAGCTGCACCATCTATGTACTTTTATGGCAAAAGTTTACTTGTTACATATCGATAGGTGTCTGTCTGGTTTGCTGTCAGATCTAACTAGCACATGTTGAGTCATGTATTTTTTATTATGATTTTTAAATAGGATTTCGAATTCAATTCAACCTCTAGTTAATCCAAAGAACAGAATATATGAACACTAAACTGTGTGCTAGACAAGTTCTACTTTTGTTTTAATGCAACAGAGTAGAGAATAGAGTGCCACCCTTAGTTCAGCACCACCGACACTAAAGTATATGCAAACCAATCCATTGTTGTAGTTCAGAATTTCTTTTCACAGTTTTTCAAAGGGTGGCAGCGTAAATAACGTCTAGCAGTCTTTATTTCTCTGCTCACCACAGCCTGCTATTGATTCAATGGCCAAACCAACACTATGAAATAAGAAAATTAACTTAACAGGCTGAAGCCACACATCATACTACTCTTGAAATAACTAGTATGAGGGTATTATTGGAGAATAAAATGGTAATAATCTAGTGCAATGCCAAATGAACCTTCTGTTCTGTAAAGATAAATTTTGATTAAAAAATACTTGAGTGTTTGTCGGTGTTTGACCACCGATAGCCTGCCACGGGGGTACTCGGGACAGTTGTTCGGGCTTTAGTGTGTGCTAGAACTTGATGGTAAACGCAGAGACAGTCGATTATACTTATTCGAGCCCTTGATCGATGATCGAGTAATAACCTTACGTCCAGTCGGTGTTAGCCTTTGCGTTGGATTGATTGTCTTGTATCGTTTCTTGTTACAGGGGTGCCCACAACCTCTCTTTATATTGGTAGAGAAGGCTGTGGTGCAGTTACAATCCTAGTCGGACCTAAAGAAGGTGTCCTGAAGTAGATATAGAAGTTACTTTTCATAGGAATCCGGCTAGTCTGGCCTATTCTATTCGGATTCGGTGTAGTAGATGCTACATCTCTCCTAACTCCAGTTCATGGGCCAGGCCAGGGCCTACGACTCGTAGTCATATTGTTACGGAACCTTGTGGGTCCCGTATCGACAAGCCCCCGAGCATTTCATGGTTGAACTCAAAGACTTCCTTCATTCCGGGTACTTTCGACGTGAAGCCTTAAAGTGGTCTTGTTTTGATGAAGTTTTTCAAGTGATGTGCGATTTTTCAAAGAAAAAGTGCACTCACTGAGTGTAGCCCCCGAGCCTCTTTGCTATTTGAAACAAAAAGTTGGAGGGTCTTGAACTTCGGTTGTCGAAAAAGCTAAAAAATCTCTTCTCAGGATATATACTCTGCAGCTCCGAGCATCCATCCGAGTTCTTTTCGATTGTTAGGAACTCGGATGAAGGGTCTTCTGTTGTCTTAGGTAGCTAGATTTATATCCGATGTTGGTGGTGGTTGGTAGTTGAATTGAATTCTCCGTAGTCACGAGGTGTATGGTGTCGGCATATTCTTTGGAATATGTTTGTCCTTGAATACTGTTTCCTCACGCGCATGCCCTCTTCTTACTGCTTTCTGTCTTTTCACTGAGACCTTTGTTAGTCTTGTTTTGTTGGTGCTCTCAGTCTATGTACACCACTCTTTGGCCTATAAATTCCCTCCTAGTGTGCTGCTTCTATTCATCAAGTGTCTTGCCGTATAGTTCGAAACCTCCGTAGCCATGATTATGATAGTTTGTGAAGTAGAGCAGCCTCCGGGCGTGAGTTGTGGCTCTTGTAAGTCTTGTAGCAAGTGAAAGAAGTCTTGTGATTGAGATTAGAGGTAGACTAATCTCGCAGCAGCATTGTACCAGGTAGTGCGTGATGGCAGGTGGAAGAAGTCTTGTGATGTGGGATTCGTTCCATCATCAAGTAGCTTCGAGTTGATCTTTTCACACTGCCTTGCGACTGTCCGGTGCAAATCAGCATCTGATCCAGGATCACATCGGGCTTGGGTAGACTGATGTCTGTGATCCTTGCCTAGTCTGGGTTGTCCTGTTGTGCTGCTGATATCCGTCTTGGATGCACTGCGTCCTTCCTTTGAAGAAAACAGTGTATCCGAGTTGGTTGTCTTCTGCCGTGTTGTAGCTAGGAGCACGTAGTCATTTCCCGAGCCGGGTTCTACTTGTGCTCTTTGTTGCTGCCTTGCTCATCGTAGTACTGAGTTTGTTGGGTCTTGTAAGATCTGTAATCTTATGTCCTTTGATGATATTTGTAATAAAAAGTCTTTCTTTCTCCATTGCTGTCTCCTTTTTGTTGTCTGATTGCTTTTGAGCATGGTCCGGGTTGTTTCTATAGTATTCGGGTTCTCTAGAGGCGTACTGTAATGTATTATGTGAATCTTGTGGATGACGAGTACTTTCTGAGTTGTGCAATCTATATTAATTCGTCAATGGCGTAGTGTGAATGGATAAGTCTGGAATCTGCCCGTTGCACTGTACCGTTGTGAAAGGTTGTGTCACCTGTCATTTTAGTTGTGTTAGTTATGGCGAAAAACAGACTGTTGTGTTTCCATGCCGCGTTAAGCAGGCCTAATGGGCCGCGTTTTTACCATTGTGTCGGTGTTCAGACCCGTGAGGGTCCTAAGCCAACTAGTGAATTTGTGCTGCGTGTCCCCTAATCTGGATGGTGATGCAAAGAGAATACATGGGGGTTTATCCTGGTTCGGGCGAAAGAAGGCCCTACGTCCAGCGGGGGGAGTATTGTATTTTCTTGCACCTAAGTGCTTGCGTAGGGGTTACAAGCTGTGAGAGAGGGAGCCGATCCCAAGTCTCAAAGAAAGAGTACAAAGGAGATTGCTTGATATGTTGATCTTCTGTGGTGGGGTGATGACTTATTTTTGCCTTGTGTCCTCCTTTTTTCGTAGAGTCCCTGCTTTCCCTTTTATAGGGTCAAGAGAAGGCTGAGACGCTGGGGTGGTGCCTTAGAAGTGAAGTTTTGTCGGGTGATGTGGAAGCTGCTGTAGCGATGTGCTCCGGGAATGGCCAGCCATCCCTGGGCACCGTGGTGACGTAAAGGATGGGATGGTGAAAAGACCCCAGGTCCTGTGGCGTGCAGGCCTTGCTCCTTTGTTGACCGGCGGTTGGTCGAGGCCGGGTCGAGGTGGGTCAATGGGGAATGGATAAGGCCGAGCCATAGGAATTTCGGGGTACAACAGTCATCGTGTTTTGCCTCGAGGGGGATCAGTGGTAGAACAGTACCTGGCATGGCATGTGCAGTGACAGGTTTTCACCGCCCATCCCGGGATGGGCAGTAAAAAACGGGATTTGATTTGACACTGGTACTGCTTCCATACTGGCGGTGCTATAGCCATGGGGGTAGGAAGTGGTTGGTGGTTGCATTAAATGCTTTGACTTTTGTTTGAAAGTCAGTGGGTGAGGCGGGTCGACCGGCTCGACCCAGGGTCGTACGAGTCGGAGATTTCCCTGTGGTCGAGGCATCCCGTCGAGCAAGCCTCGTGCGAGTCGGAACATGGTCGTGGCATTCTGTGTGTGGTATTGGCTCGTTGTACCCACGTGGGTGGAGTCTTGGCTTGGTTTTCTCAGGGGATTTGTTCTTTTTAGTCATTGAGTTTGGGTACCCCTTGTTTAGGTACCCAACAGTAGCTCCGAGCCTTTGTGTGAGTGTGGTCACTCTTGTAGAGGCTCAGTGAGTCATAAACTGGAGTCGTAGCGTCGTAGCTCTTCCAGTGGGTGCGTGCGAGCGCACCCGCCGGGTGTATCCCCCGAGGCCTCGGTGGAGTGTTTGAATCCTCCGAGGTCTTTAGTGCATTATATCGAGGGGTGCTCCTGCGTTTGAGCCCCCGTGGCATGCTTGGTCCCCTTTCATTTGGGGTTAGCTTTTTGCGGTCGAGCCCCCGAGCCTCGTGCGCACGAGGTCGATCAGGGTCTTGCCCGTCTTTATCGTACGACCCTCACACACCTTTTAGGAAAGGAGGAGGGATGGGGAACATCGTACTACCCTCGATGGGTGAGTTCTGTCGATCTCCGGTGAGCTGTTAGCGGAGAATTCGAGTGGGAGCCCGTGCCCCATTCGATAGGGGTCAGCTAGCGGCCATGGAGGCACTCTCCAAAGATGCCAAAGAGTAGTCGTGTGGATCTCGGTTCCATGCGGCAGGATCCGAGGGCTCGATGCCTCCCTACGAGGGGATTCCACCGTCGACCTCTCTTTTAGCCTCGAATATGTCTAGGGGCGTCTCGAGAGAGTGGCTCGAGCCCTGGCCTTGTATGGGCATGTCCCCAGTTGTCCCTGACTCTGTTACTCGAGGGCAGCTATCGAACCCTGGTCGAGGGCCAGCTTTCGATCCCTCGAGATTTATAGTGGGCTCGGAGCCCGTTATCCATTCGTCTAGAAATGTCCATCTGCGGTTCCCCTTCTGGCCCGTTGGGGCGTGTCTTTTTAGGAGCAGAGGCAATAGCGGCGTGGTAGTGGGCGGCGTGGCGCGACAATTGCGGAGTGAACGGCGGACACGTGCCCTTACCCGCGGGTTTCGAGGGAGCGGTTAGGTAAGGACATTGAATACGGGAACTATTCCTACCTTTTCGTCAGATCCGCCCATTGGTCTTCCGCCGGGGTATAAGTACAGAGCCCAGGGTTCCGCATGCCCCCCACAGGCCTTTTGCGATTGCCCCTTTCTCCCTTTATGCTCATCAGCCATTCTCCACCGCCGCCGTCATCTCTTCCCCCATCGCCGCCGCAAGCTGATCTCAACACTTATGGTGGGAAAGAGCCAGGTTCTTCCCACGGACGTGTGGGTCCGTTCTTCGGTGACGGAGAGGAAGCTAGAGGAGTTAGTTCGTGATGGTCTTCTGTGACCGAGGGCCAGTCGGAGCCAGCCGGAGTGGAGGGTGCTACTGTCTGACCACCAGGAGCTGGCCCCCCGGAGGGGTATGTGGTGAGCTTCGTCGCTTTCCACGAGAGGGGGCTCGGGATGCCACCGAGCCGGTTTATGCGGGCGTTTCTACATCATTACAAGGTGGAGCTCCATCATCTCTCCCCCAACTCCATCTCATAGGCCGCCATTTTTGCGGCGGTCTACGAGGGGTACTTAGGGATGGAGCCCCACTGGAATATGTGGCTCCACCTTTTCAAGGCGGAGCACTTTGCTAAGAAGGCGGGCGAGAGGGGAGTGCAGCGTGTAGTTCACGCCAGTAGTTGTACCATTCAAGTCCACGCGAGTCGAGGCGAGCTCTACATCTTGGCGCAGCTCATCTCGTCGAACAGCGGGTGGCACGATGGGTGGTTCTACTTGCGCAACGACGACGTCCGCCTGCCGAAGTTCTCTGGCCAGGTCCTGATGTCGTGCGAGGACAATTGGATGTATGGCGTCGTTGAGGAAGAGAAGCCAAAGCTGCAGCCGCTCCTCGACGCGCTGAGGAGACTCCATCAGCGCGAATTTTCTACGGGGATGGTGGCCGCCGTGTTCCACCGTTGGAGAGTGCTGCCGCTGATGCAACGCCGACTTCGGATCGACGAGATGACGCCAGGCGTCTTGTTGGAGGGGAGTCGGATGTCGCACGAGACCCTCCCCATTGACGAGGTTGCCCGACGCGCGCGGCGGATGGTGGACAACTTCAAGCAAGAGGACATCAACAAGGTCCCGATGCGACCCAACCAGGGTTTTGAGCCTCTAGTAAGTGCTGTTTTACTAGCCTTGTGTCCTTTCACCTCCTGGCTCCCTTGATTTAATTCATCGACACTTTCGTGCAGGATCTGTCGACGGTCAAGGACTCACGGCCCCCGGTTCTAGAGGATCACACTGCTCGAGAGATGAGACGCATTTTTGCGGCTCAGAAGAAGCGAAAGAAAGGTGCCACAAAGAAGCGTCAGATCAAAAAGGCCCTCGAGCATGAGGCATTGAATAAGCACCACCGCCAGCAGAGGCTCGATGGTCTCCCTATCGAGGAATCCCACTCTGAGACGGCCTTAGAGGAGGATGAGGTTGAGGACAGCGACGATGATAACACCGAGTCGCGGTATGACACCATGACTTTTCTAGCGCACCTCCCCGACGTGCGGCCCCTGCTGGAGCCTATTAGCGGAGGGTCGACCTTCCAGGCGTCGAGGGTAGTCTCGACGCTCGTAGAGGGGGGGAAGAGCCAGCAGAAGAAAGAGCCCGAGAGGGACCTTCAAGAGGGGATCTGCCACGCCTGGGGTCCCTTAGGGGATGTCGTTGGTGCCACACCCACGAGTCCACTCGCCCTGGACTTCGTTGTCGGGCGGAACAGCAACGTCGATGCCTAAGGCTAGCGTGCCGTCATCGGGTGTGAGGACCTGAGGCTAGATAGCCTCATCCGCGCAAAGGACCCTAGGCGCCTCATTAGCCTAGGCTCCAAGGAGCACCAGGCCGACTGGAGGCTCGACGGAGGGGCCATTGCAAAAGTCGTCGAGTGGCTCGGGGAAGTCGGAGATGAAGCCCCTGATTGCCCTGTCTGGGTAAGTGTCTCGCTTTGCCTTTTTGACAAAGTTATCTCGCTTTATGTCCTGACGTGGTTGTTTACTACTTAGTCATAAGAGTAGGGTGGAGTTCACGGCTATGACTCCCATCAAGGCGCTCAAGTCTGGTGCCACCCTGATGATGCGGACGCCTGCCGACGACGCCGTTTGGGTCGCAAAGTACCAAGCTGCCACGGAGCGGCTCAAGATGAAAGAGGCCGCTGCCAAGGCGGGTGCAAGCGCTCAGGAGGTCACCAGATTTGGTGACACCGCTCGTGAGCCAGAGCCGGTCAAGGCAGCCCCAGGCTGTGCCAGGCTCGATGTGCCTGGTATTGGTGGGCCAGAGCCGGGGTCGACCACGAGGACCCTGGAGACCGTCGAGGCCGGTAAGACCGAAACATCCGTCTGTGATGCGAGGCAGGCGGATGTTGAAAAGATAAAAGAGGTGGTGGAGGCCCTGCTGGATGCGGGGAAAGAGGAGGAGCAGCCGAAGTTGCAACCAGAGCGGGAGGAGCCGTGGCCGCAGCTGTAGCAGGACCAGCCAGAGGAGCAGGCGGTTGAGGCGGAACGGGGGGTGGCCATGCCACCGCCCAACGTGTAGGCGGTGGCGCCGACTGACGGGAGGCCAGTCCTGCCCCAAGGGTTGACTATGGCTGTGATCGATCTCACCGTCGACGACCCTCCTTCCGACAAGGGGAAGCAGAAGGCGGACGTCGAGATGGTCGATGCCCCGGATTGGCCTAGGACTTCTGTAACATCAGAGGACGACATGGCCGAGGCGTCTGCTAGGTGGCCCGATTTCGCAGGGCAGGTGCTTGCACGGGCGGAGGTGGAGCTCCCACGCTGGGGTCGGTCGACCCTTGAGTTTAGGGAAACGGCTAACCCCAATGCTGAGCCCTTCTTCGCCCTTGATGATAAGGATGAAGTGCAGCACGAGTATGTCGAGGGACTCCATAAGCACTCCGTGTAGTCCCTGTGGATGGTTGCGGACACCCTGGTGCGGCGGATGTCGGAGGCCCTTGAGGTGAGCCGTGTCTGTTGTTTTTTCTGGCGTTTATCCCCCTTTTCTCCTTGGTTCTAATCTTAAGCTTAACTATGGTCAGGAACTCAAGGAGCGATCCCACCGCAAGTCGCTCTTCATTCATCATGAAAGCGGCGTATGGGCGGTGCTTACTCGTCAATGGGCTCTGGTCGAGGAAGCCAATGAGCGGCTATCCAAGAAGAGCGCCGAAGTAGACGAGCTTCGCGTTGTCCATGCAGCGGTCAGGGAGGAGGCGACGCAGGCTTGGGAGGCTGAGGCCAAGGCACGTGAAGATGTGGCCAAGGCTCAGGAAGAGGCAGCCAAGGCCTGTGAGGAACTCGTGCCGCTATTAGCGCATGTGAAGGAGCTCGAGGAGGATGTCGCTCTTGTTAGCGGCCAGCGCGATGCCCTCAACGTCCAGATCGGGATGGCGTCCGCTCGCATCGGGACCCTAGAGAATGAGGTCGCAACATTGAAGGTAACCGTCCGAGAGAGGCACGAGGCTCTCTTGAGCACCGGTCAGGAGATCGAGACGTTGAGGGCGACTATCCGCGACAAGGACGAGGCTCTTCAGGCGGCGAAGAAAGCGCATGAGGAGTTGAGCGATGAGATCATGGGTTGGTAGACCCATGCTGAGGGTAAACCTTTGTCAAGCTTTGACCTTGGCCTCGGGGTCCTAAATCTTTGCTAACTTGGTGTTTGTATTTCAGAGCTGGAAAAGCAGCAACATGCGGCCCTAGCGACGGCTACCTCATTTCAGAACCTCTTCGAGGCTAAGGCCGGGTGGAATCAATTGCTCCAGGGTGCGATCACCTCGGTGTGCGACGGCCTGGGGGTCGAGCCCGATGCCGATACCGAGGAGGATGCACCAGGGAAATCATTTGTTCGCTGGATGATGGAGCTGGGTTGCCTTGTCCGTGAGAAGATTCGAGGCGAGCTGCATCGTGGCGTGAAGAGGGCCATGGCGGTCATCCGGTCTGGGTTCAAGTATTACATGGTCCTCATTGCTTATGGCTTCATCTCGGATCCAGACAGGTTTGACAAGGAGAACGAGGCAGCCTGCCTAGAATTGATTGAGGCTGCGGAAGAGCCCAGGGGTCATCTCACGAAGCTATTTGAAGTCGAGGTGGTCCCGCCTGCCGATGATGAGGGCCTGTAAGCCAAGCCTAGGCATGAAGGCCCATGTAATAAGTTAGTTAATATTCATGTCTCGTACCATGACGGCCTCAGGGGCCTTGAAACATTTATATGTAAAGGTATACTAAATGTCTGTTTTTGTTTGAGTCTTTTGTTCCCTTTCTTGCTTGAACCATATTCTTGCATGTTTTTCTTAGCACGCGGTTGCACCCCTTGGCATGAGGGAGCGAGTGGAGGTACCATAGCCCGGAGGCGTAGGCGATCTCGTGGCTCGGCAGCCCTTGGACCTTAGGGTGCACTTGCGGCCTCGTTGATTATGTAAGAACTTGAATCGAAGCATATGGGAACGTTAGACGTGAGCTTTTTCAAAATCGTGAACTTTTATTAGGTCTACTTAACGTGCGGTTGCACCCCTTGGTGTGGGGGAGTGAGTGGAGGTACCATAGCCCGGAGGCGTAGGCGATCTCGTGGCTCGACAACCCTTGAACCTTAGGGTGCGCTTGCGGCCTCGTTGACTATGTAAAAGTTCTTTTTTTTGAAAAAGTGCAAGTTTTTTGGGGACACAGGGGTTCCCTTGCAGCCCCTGAGGGAGGTTCGACTCTGAGAAAACAGGGTCGATCCTCCCTGGTTTTTATGAAAGAATGCTTTGAACACCGATGTATTCTTTATTCTATCATGGGATTGCGAAAAAATTTACAAAGCCTCGAGGCTTTAAGGGAAAAAGCGACATAGCTATTCAATGTTCCATGCGTTGGTGAAGATTTTGCCCTTTTCGTTTGATAGCTTGTAGGTGACGGGCTTCAATACTTCCGCAATGATGTACGGCCCTTCCCATGGCGGAGTAAGCTTGTGTCATCCCTTGTTGTTCTAGCTTCGCCGGAGCACTAGGTCACCGACGTTGAGTTCTCATCTATGGACGTGTTTGTCATGGTAGCATCAGAGACTTTGTTGATACCTTGTAGAGTGTAACAGAGCCACATCGTGAGCTTTCTCAAGCTGGTCGAGGGTGTTCTCTCTTGTGGCGTCATTGTTTCGCTCGTTGTAGGCTTTCAGCCTCGGGGATCCGTACTCTACATTGGTTGGGAGCAAAGCCTCGAACCCGTAGACTAAGAAGAACGGAGTGAACCCCGTGACTCGATTCGGTGTCATTCTTAGGCTCCATAGGACCAAGGGGAGCTCAGCGGCCTATTTTTTGCCATGTTTGTTTAGTTTGTTAAAAATTCTTGGCTTTAGGCCTTGTAAAACCATGCCGTTGGCATGCTCTACTTGGCCATTTGTTTTTGGATGAGCTACAGCCGACCAGAGCACACAGATGTGATGGTTGTCGCAGAAATCCAGGAACTTTTTGCCAATAAATTGGGTGCCGTTGTCCGTGATGATGCAGTTGGGAACCCCAAAGCGGTGGACGATGTCGGTGAAGAATAGCATGGCTTGCTCAGACCTGATGCTGGTGATAGGACTGGCCTCGATCCACTTTGAAAACTTATCAATGGTGACGAGCAAGTGGGTGAAGCCACCAGTTGTCTTCTTCAGGGGTCCGACCAAGTCGAGTCCCCAAACGGCGAATGGCCATGTGATGGGAATCATCTGCAAGGCGTGAGCCAGGAGATGGGTTTGCCTTGCATAGTATTGGCATCCTTTGCAGGAGCGTACTAGCTTAATAGCGTCGGAGACTGTGGTTAGCCAGTAGAAACCTTGTCGGAACGCGTTTCCGACGAGGGTTCGAGACGCCGCGTGATGACCGTAAGCCCCCGAGTGTAGGTCCTTGAGTAGGTTCTTGCCTTCCTCGTTTGTGATACAGCGTTGTAGGATGCCCGTAGGGCTGCGTCGATAAAGTTCTTTGTTGTCGCCATATATCACAAAAGTCTTGGCCCGGCGCGTGACCCATCGAGCCTCGATCTTATCCAAGGGGAGGTCCCCTTGAGTGAGATGGTTGAGGTATGGAATACGCTAGTCGGGCTTGAGGTCGGCTGGTAGGGTCGAGCCTTTCATCTGCATGACTTTAGCCCCGGTCGAGGGAGCTTCCGCCTCAGGTGGGGGATCGAGTGATGGACCGTCGGCCCCCCCGATTGCCCCGGTGTCAACGGAAGGTTGATGAAGATCCCTTGTGAAAATGTCAAGTGGAACCGTGGCTCGACTAGACATGATTTTCATGAGTTCGTTGACAACTTCATTATATTTGCGTGCAATGTGGTTGAGCTCAAGGCCGTGAAATTTGTCCTCGAGGCGCCGCACCTCCTTGCAGTAGGCTTCCATCTTGGGATCGCGGCAGCTTGAGCTCTTCATGACCTAGTCGATCATGAGCTGGGAATCACCATGAACGTCGAGGTGTCGGACCCCAAGTTCGACAGCAATGCGCAGGCCCATGATGAGAGCCTCGTACTTGGCGACGTTGTTGGAGGTAGCAAAATGAAGCTGGATTACATAGCGCATGTGGACTCCGAGGGGTGAGATGAAGAGCAAGCCCATGCCTACTCCTATTTTCATCAGCGACTCATCGAAGTACATGGTCCAAAGTTCGGCTTGGAGCTGAACTGAAGGAATTTGAGTGTCGGTCCACTCCGCTAGAAAATCTGCCAGCACCTGGGATTTGATGGCTTTGCGTGGCGCATAAGAGAGGGTCTCACTCATGAGCTCGACCGTCTACTTTTCTATCCTACCCGAGGCTTTTCGGTTCCGGGCTATCTCTCCCAGGGGGAAAGAAGAAACCACGGTCACTGGGTGGCCTTCAAAGTAGTGACGAAGCTTGCGCTGCGCCAAGACGATGGCGTATAGCAGCTTCTGGATTTGCGGGTAACGAACCTTGGTCTCCGAGAGTACCTCACTGATGAAGTAGATTGGCCTTTGAACAAGTAAGGCGTGTCCTTCCTCTGCCCTCTCAACAACTAAGACTGCGCTGACCACTTGTGTTGTTGCGGCGACGTAAAGCAGGAGGGGTTCCCCTATGGCTGGTAGGACGAGGACCATAGAGTTAGACAACGTAGCTTTGAGTTTTGTAAGGGCTTCTTCTGCCTCAAGGGTCCATGAAAAGTGTTCCGATTTCTTTAGGAGATGATACAGTGGGAGTGCCTTTTTGCCGAGGCGCGAAATGAAGTGACTAATGGCCGCAAGGCAGCCCATGACCCTCTGCACGCCCTTTAGATAACGGATAGGGCTCATTTTGGTTATTGCAACGATTTTCTTCGGGTTGGCTTCGATGCCACGCTCGGAAACGATGAACCCTAAGAGCATGCCTCGAGGAACACCGAAGACGCACTTCTCGGGGTTGAGCTTAAATTTTTTTTATCTTAAGGCACTTGAACGCAACGTCGAGGTCGTCAACCAAATTGCTGACCCTCTTGGTTTTGACAACGATGTCGTCAACGTAAGCCTCGACGGTGGGTCCGATGTGCTCCTCAAAAACGTGTTGCATGCATCGCTGGTACGTAGCACCTGCGTTCCGTAGACCAAAGGGCATAGTAACATAGCAATACATGCCGAAGGGGGTGATAAATGAAGTCACGAGCTGGTCGGACTCCTTCATTTTGATCTGGTGGTAGCTAGAATACGCATCTAAGAACGATAGAGTTTCACATCCCGCAGTAGAATCAACGATTTGATGAATGCATGGTAAAGGAAAAGGAACTTTCGGACATGCTTTATTCAAACTAGTATAGTCTACACACATCCTCCATTTCCCATTCTTTTTCTTAACTAATATAGGATTAGCCAACCACTTGGGATGATGAACTTCCTTGATGAATCTGGCCTTTAAAAGCTTGTGGATCTCCTCATCGATGACCTTGCGCTTCTCCTCGTCGAAGCGGCGCAAGCATTGTTTCACCGGTTTGGAGCCGGCTTAGATCTCCAAGGTATGCTTGGCGACTTCCCTAGGTATGCCCAACATATCCGAGGGACTCCATGCAAAAATGTCGACGTTTGCGCGGAGAAAGTCGACGAGCACTGCTTCCTATTTGGGATCGAGGGCGGTGCTGATGCTCAACGCCTTTCCGTTTGGGTCAGTGGGGTCGAGGGGTACGAGCTTGACGTCTTCCGCGGGCTCAAAGTTGCCAGCATGGTGTTTGGGGTTGGGGATCTCTTTGGCCAAACCGTCGAGGTTTGCCACCAAGGTTGCTAACTCCAAGACGGCTTCCCCGTGCTCAACGCATTCCACATCGCACTCGTAGGCGTGCTCGTAGGAGGGCCCGATAGTGATGACACCGTTAGGGCTCGGCATTTTGAGCTTGAGGTAGGTGTAGTTGGGAACCGCCATGAACCGGGCATAGTAGGGCGCCCAAGAATGGCGTGGTTTGTCCCATGGAACCCAACCACCTCGAAAGTGAGAGTTTCCTTCCTGAAGTTGGCGGGAGTACCGAAACAGTCAGGCAGGTCAACCCGCCCGACGGACTCTGCTCATTTTCCTAGCACAACTCCATGGAAGCCCCTGACACTAGGTCGGAGGTGTGTCCTTGCGACTCCTAGAAGGTCGAGGGTCTGGGCGTAAATGATGTTGAGATTGCTGCCACCGTCCATGAGCACCTTGGTGAGGCGTGTGTTGGCGATAATGGGATCGACGATGAGTGGGTAGATTCTAGGATTAGGGACGTAGTCCGGGTGGTCATCACGGTCGAAAGTGATGGCCACCTTAGACCAGTCAAGGAAGAGGGGGGTCGTGAGTTGCACGGAGAAAACCTCTCGATGTTCCCGTTTGCACTGCCGTGTTGAGAGACGCGTCGAGGGTCCTCCGTATATCATGAAACAATCATGAATCTTGGGAAACCCCTCGTCCTTGTCGTCACCCTTGGGATCCTCCCTCTTATCATCTTTCTTGATGCCTAAGCTTTCAAAGTATCTCCGGAGCATGTGGCAGTCCTTGAGGTTGTAGTTCATGGGCCCTTTGTGGTAGGGACACGGTTCTTTAAGCATTTTGTCAAAAATGCCCCCGCTGGGGGGTCCTCGAGGTTTCTTGCGATCCGTAGCGGCGACAAGGTCGTCCGCCAGGGCTTCTTGTTTGCCCTGCTGATTCTTCTTCTTGTTGTTGTTCCTCTTCGAGCCCCAGTTGGAGCTCACAGGATCCTCAACTTTGCGCTTCCCCTTATCCTAGTCACTGCCAAAGATGGCACCAACCTCCTCCTCGCCGGTGGCGAAGTTGGTGATGATGTCCATCAAGGCGTTGGCAGTGAAGGGGGTGCTGCGGCCCAACTCTCGGACCAACTCTTTGCAGGTGGTACCAGAGAGGAAGGCCATGATGACATCGGAGTCGATGATGTTGGGAAGTTCGGTGCGCTGTTTGGAGAAATGCCGGATGTAGTCCCAGAGGGATTTGCCCGCCTTTTGTTTACAACTTCAGAGGTCCCATGAGTTATCGGGGCGCATGTAGGTCCCCTTGAAGTTCCCCTCGAACACTCTTACTAGGTTGCTCCAGTTGTGGATCTATCGAGGTGGGAGGTCCTCGAGCCAGGCTCAAGCGGTGTCCGACAGGAATATGGGAAGTTATCGAATGATGACCCGGTCATTGGTAGCCCCACCCAACTAACAAGCCAAGCGGAAGTTAGCGAGCCAAAGTTCAGGTTTGGTTTCACCGTTATACTTGGTAAGAGTCATGGGGGGGGCGGAACCGAGCCGGAAGTAGTGTTTCACGAATGACCTTGCTGAAGACCCGAGGGCCTAGTGTCTCGGGTGACGGGCTACGATCCTCCGAGCTGTCATAACACCCACCTCTATGCTCGTGGTAGCCTCGAGCTGCACCGTCACCACTCTTGCGCTTATGGTGCTCGTTGATGTTGTCACGGGCATCTCGAGGTTCGCGGTTGTCGACGATGCATTCACGGACAGAGGCCACCTTGTTCTACCGGGGGGTGGGCTCGGGATGAACCGAGGCCTCTTTCTCCTGTCAGGGGGCTCCGCTGGCTGCTTCGAGGCAAGCCCGCATCGCCTTGAGGCAGAACTCTTGGCTTGTTGCATGGCAGCTGTCTCGAGGAGTCCTCGGATCTCATCATGGGCCCGACGGGCTTCAGGGTTGGATGGCTCGGGCATATTACGAAGAAGCATGGCGGCTACGACAACGTTCTGGTTGGCTCGGTCGAAGATGGGGGGGGGGGTTCGCCTGCCTGACCCTCAATGATGCAACGATTGACATCGTGAGCTCTTTCTCGAGCTCCTCCTCCGTGTGCGCGTGCCGCGCGCTCTTGCTCGAGGGTTTGCTGAAGTAGGCACAGATTTTCTCGTTCCTCGACGAGCCTGTCTTGCAGTTCGTGGATTTGCTCGAGTTGCACTCCTTGGTCCACAAGGAATTGAGCTTCATCTCGTGCACCAGGGGGCTCAACATGAGGTGGCGTGGCGTTCCTTCCTCCAACGGCTACCTCATCCTCTAAATCCGACGTGATAGCCCCATCGATATTGAAGCATTCGCGAGTCGGGTCATAGCTGTCATTGGCAGAGTCAGAGTTCGGAGTGCCAAAATAGTAGTATGATGGATGCATGTGAGGTCGTGTATCTCTAGGGTTGTAACGATGAAAGGCAGTCGCACGGAGCTCCGCACCCGGGGTCTCTATAGAGTCCAGGTACTCGGAAGCTGGCGTGGATGCGACGATGTCGAGGGTAGAACGTAGATGGTGCCCGGGGAGCTCCTCATAAGTGCTCATGCTGGTGCTTACAGAAGAAGCATACGCCCAGGTAACCGTGTCCAGCCTATACGGGAATGCCGATGGGGACATGGTTCCTAGTATCGGAGCAATCAATCCCGAATCGGCTGGTGGTGGCGCCGTGTCGGGCGGTGGAGTGATGGGACACCCCGTCGACATCTTACCCTCAGCCAAGCTCATCCTACACAGGTCCTTAGTGAGGAAATCCGTGTCGGCGTCCGGCTGAGGGGCACTGAATCGGGGAATACCGTCACCCCCCGCGAGGCGATGATGGTGGTTGCGCTGGGCACGCCGTCGCCTAGCGGCACGTGCCTGACGAGATCGACGGTACCAGTGCAACGCTCCCCCAGGCTAGGAGAGCTCATGGTCATCGTCGGTTGGGTGTCTGGGCGGGAGGAGGATCATGTCATAGCCGTAGCCAAGAGACATGAACTCCATGCTCCCAAACCAGATCACCGTGGCCAACGGAAGTGGACGTTTGGGGTCAGCCATCCAGAAAAATGGCAGGAAAACGATGTTGGCACGCAACGTCCCCTACCTGGCGCGCCAACTGTCAGTGTTCAGACCCGTGAGGGTCCTAAGCCAATGAGTGAATTTATGCTACGTGTCCCCTAATCTAGATGGTGATGAAAAGAGAATACACAGGGGTTTTATCCTGGTTCGAGTGAAAGAAGGCCCTACGTCTAGCAGGGGGGAGTATTGTATTTCCTTGCACCTAAGTGCTTGCGTAGGGGTTACAAGCTGTGAGAGAGGGAGCCGATCCCAAGTCTCAAAGAAAGAGTACAAAGGAGATTGCTTGAGATGTTGATCATCTGTGGTGGGGTGATGACTTGTTTTTGCCTTGTGTCCTTTTTTCGTAGTGTCCCCTGCCTTCCCTTTTATAGGGTCAAGAGAAGGTAGAGACCCTGGGGTGGTGCCTTAGAAGTGAAGTTTTGTCGGGCGCTGTGGAAGCTGCTATAGCGATGTGCTCCGGGAATGGCCAGCCATCTCTGGGCACCATGATGACGTAAAAGGATGGGATGGTAAAAAGACCCCGGGTCCTGTGGCGTGCAGGCCTTGCTCCTTTGTTGACCGGCGGTTGGTCGAGGCCGGGTCGAGGTGGGTCGACGGGGAATGGATAAGGCCGAGCCACAAGAATTTCGGGGTACGACAGTCATCGTGTTTTGCCTCGAGGGTGATCGGTGGCGGAACAATACCTGGCATGGCATGTGCAGTGATAGGTTTTCACTGCCCATCCTGGGATGGGCAGTAAAAAGTAGGATTTGACATTGGTACTGCTTCCAAGCTGGTGGTGTTGTAGCCATGGGGGTAGGAAGTGGTTGGCGGTTGCATTAATGCTTTGACTTTTGTCTGAAAGTCGGTGGGTGAGGCAGGTCGACTGGCTTGACCCAGGGTCGTACGAGTCAAAGATTTCCCTGTGGTCGAGGCATCCCGTCGAGCAAGCCTCGTGTGAGTCGAAACATGGTCGAGGCGTTCCGTGTGTGGTTTTGGCTCGTTGTACCCACGTGGGTGGAGTCTTGGCTTGGTTTTCTCAAGGGGTTTGTTCTTTTTAGTCATTGAGTTTGGGTACCCCTTGTTTAGGTACCCGACACGTTGTAAATCTATTTAAGGGCCCTCCTCTTCTTCTTCTTTCCTACCCTATCTTTTCCCTTATTCATTCAGCCTTTGCAAAAACCCTAACCTCCAGAGTTCCACCACTGCCGTCGCCGCCGTCGTTGACCTTTTGCCGCTAACCGTAGATCCTTGCCATTGTATGGGCAAGAAGTCATCAAGCAAGTCGAAGGAGGTCTTGGTGGACGAGGAGGCTCTGGCTGGTTCTGAATACCACAAAGGATCAACTGTGTGATTTGGTCAAGAATGGTCTAATCCAGGAGAAGGACTTTGCTGATTGGAAGGTCCACGGCCAACATCGGGTTCCTACTCCTGGTCCTAGTGAGATCGTCCTATTTATCTCTTTTGTTTAGGTTGGTCTCTACTTGCCTACCTCTGCTTTTATTCATCATTTCCTCCAATATTTTGGGATTTGTTTAAATCATTTGACCCGAATGGTGTGCTTCACTTCTCTGTGCTTGTTCATCTCTGCAAAACCTTTCTAGGAATCCCCTTCTATCTCCTTGTTTCGTTATTTCTTTCATCTGAAACCACACCCCTGGAGTGATAATATTTCTCCTCTTCGTGGCTATGGGATTCAAATTCCGTCAGGGCAAGAAGAATCTCTTTTTCGACTATGACCTGGTTGATTCTGTGAAGGAGTGGCGTTCTGAGTGGTTTTACACTGGAAACATGCTCCCTGCCCTTTCTGTTCACTCTGACTCTAGTCCCTTGGTCAATGATCGTTGGGAGAAGAACTTATTGTCGAGCAAAGAGCTCAAGAAGATTCAACCATTGCTTGATAGAATCCGGGTTCTAAAACAACAAGGACTGAATGGCTTTAGAATCGTTGCCAGTTATCTGCGCCGGTGAGTTCAACCCTTGAAGGCGAGGGAGCACTATGGCTTTGAATATTCTAGGGCCGAGGACCCTTCTCGTATGGTCCCGGCTCTAGAGTTAACCGAAGAAGAGGTGCTGGAGCGCCTCAAGAAGATCCTGAAGGGAGTGAGCGTTGTTCCGCACATGGTCCCTGAGTATCATGCTGACAACCCTTCTCCTGTTTTAAGTTGTTTTTCTTCTGCAAGTACTTTATTCTTTATATTTCCTTTATTGCTGGTACTTTCTATGTTCATTTCTCTTACTTCCCTTGTTGTTGTTGTTGTTGTTGTTGTTGTTGTTGTTGTTTATCTACAGGATTTGGGTCAGAATTTCGTTGACCCAATCCCTGTGGGTGACCTCCCTTTTGGGGTAAAAGCTAGGGAGAACCTTGCTGGAGCGTCTTCAACCAGTAAGTCTCAAGCCACCACCATCCTTCCTGATGCTTCCATTGCAGAAACCGTCCCATACGTTATGTCCCTCGTCCAGTTCCCCGAGCTTCTCATAGCAGCAAGAGGACACAAATAGACGATGCTTCCACCGGGTTGTCTTCTACCAAGAATCCTCGTCAATCGAGTACTCGTCCAGGTACTCAAGTTGTAGGTAGCATGCTCCTAGGTGAGCATTTTAATATTTTTGTCATCTTTGTAGTTTATTCATGTTCTTAACTGAGTACTTTCTCCTTTCTCAGATGGTACTGTGGTCGAGTTGCTCGATGGCGAGGAGGATGAGGAAGAAGATGCGGCCCTCAACACTCATCAGTGAGTTGTAGTTGTATTTTTGTTTTCTTGCTATTATTCTTGATCGCTTCTTTTGATTTGTCCTTGTCCTTTCGCAGCAAGCGGTCGTCGGGCCTGAGTTCTCATGGGGTTCAGTTGTCGATCATGCTGTTCCTAGCGTGGGATGGTGATGATGTCTTTTCTGCTGCCATGCCTGCACCGAAACCTTCAGCTCAGCTTGGGGGTTTTAGTTTGAAGAAGAAGTCGGCCAAGTAAGTGAATCTTGGTTAGGTTGTCTGCCTTTGTTTTCTATTTTTCTTTTATTGTTGAGGTTTGTCCATCGTCTCACAGATCTTCATCTGTGCCTTCTTTGAACCCTCGACTGGCTTCTTCGCATTCCGGTGGTGCAGCGGTACGTACTGAGTCTCATGACTCGGAACGCACGATCAGCGAGGCGGCTATGAGGGAGACGGTGGCTTCTGATGAACATGCTGCTGCAGAGTCGCCTACTCCGGGGATGGTGGTGACCATGGTGGCAGGTTCGTCTGAGGATGTAGCCAGGGCTTTCTGCTACCTAGGTTGTCGCCTTGGTCTTGTCATCTTCGCATTAGTCTGTCTCTCCTCCTATTGCCCTTGGTACTAGTAGTCAGCGTCTAGATGACAACATGTTGCGGGAATTCGACGCCACCTGTCGCTTGTTGGAGTTGACTACGAAGTGGGGAGTTCTAGCGGCTGGTGCGGCTTCTTTTGGAGAGAAACTCCAGGTAGGTTTTTCTTGAGTTACTATTTTGCTGGTCTTCTTGGGTTCTTACGCCTTGTCCTTGTTTTCTTCATCTTATTCGATCAGCCTTTCTCCTGGGACTATGTTGACTTCTTTTTCTCGACTGAAACCAAGAAGTTGACTTCTGAGATTAGTGCACTGAAGACGGATCTGGACCTCTATCAGTCCGAGAAAGAGATTGAGCATCAGACACATCAGCGGGAGGAGAAAAGCTCTCCGTGCTCAAGTGATTGAGGTGGAGGAGAGGAGGAAAGCTGCGGTCTAGGAAGCCTTGGAAAAGGTGGAGGCCATGAAGAAAGAGTGATGGTATTCCAAGTTCTCTTGTATCTTGTTCCTTCTTTTTGTTTCTTGCTCCTTCTTGCCTTATTTTCCTCTACTGTCTTGTTCGACCCTTTGAAAAAATAAGCAAATGCTTTTGACTGATATTGAAGATATGAAGATATCGGTCCGGTCTAGTCATAATAGGGCCGAAGAGGTAAAGGCTCGTGCCAAAGAAGAGCTTGCTTGTGCCGAGTTGATTAGGCTTGGTGCTGACCGGGATCTTATGTAGGGGATGAAGACTATTGATGATTTGTCCAAGAGGTTGGCTTCATCTGACCAACGGTTTGCTACATTGTGGAAGTCTTTCAAGACTGTTGCAAAGCTTCTTCGTACTTCTAAAGATGATGGGAAGACCTAGGGCGAGATCATCGCTCTGATTCCTCAATGACTTCAGAACTTTGTGAAGGATGGGGTCCGGGCATGTGTCAAGAACATTTTGGCTTAGGTCCGTGTTCTTGCACCGTCTGTTCCTCTAGAAAAGCTTAGGGAGGACACTGATGATGACAACTACCTGGAGTCCATCGAGAATGCAGGTCCGAGGTTGAAGAGCTGGCCAACTTCATTGCTGATAAGCTTGATATTCATCTCCCGCCTTCTGATGACAAAGCTGATAGTTAGGTTCTGTAGTATTTGGGCACATCTCTCTTCTTTGTAAAGACACATTTTGTATTATGCTTTTTGTAAAGGAATTCTGGTTCTTTTTATACGTCTTTAATATCTTGCTTTGAATCATTCGAGTGAATATTCTCGAGTTATTTTCCTAGACTTTTGAATTTTTTAAGTATGTACTAGATATAAACCTCGGCCTTCGTAGGCGAATTTAGGTTCCTTTGAGTTGTGTGTCTCCAACTGGCCTTGCTCTTTGTTTATATCTTCGTAGGTCTTGTCGAGCATCGATGCTGTATCAGTTGGTTGTTTCGTCCGGTGTAGAATAACTTGGGATAGGGCGAGCACTATCTGGCTCTTATCCGGGTTGTGAGAACAACCTAGGATAGGTCAAGTGTTGTCTTTTTAGCCTTCTTACTCTCATCCAAGCCTGGAAGGACTTGGGATTGCGAGCTCAAGCATCTTTTCAGCTCTTTTGCTCTTGATTTGTAAATTACGGGCTCAAGCATCTTTTCAGCTCTTTTGCTCTCATCTGGTTGAAAACAACTCGGGTTAAGTCAAGCATCTCTGGCTCCCATGCAGGTCATGAAAACAATCCCGGATAGGTTCGAGTGCTGGATTTGTCAGGCTTCTTGCTTTCATCAAAGCCTGATAATTGTCCAAGTGTTTTGTCTTTTTCTATTGTAAGAAGAACTCAGTTGTTTTGTCCGTTGAGCTGCTCTGCACGATAAAGTGCACCACTTTCAAATCGGTTGTGTTGCACATTTAATGTTGGAAACCGAAGCGCCATGTTGGCTTTAGTGAAGGGATTGACTCTGCCCTTAATTTTAGGTGGGGAAATTAATTCTGTTTTTATCTCTAGGAGGTTTGATGAGGATACGACACCTTCGGATATGAACAATGATTATAAGGTGCGCTCGTTCCTACATTTGCATAGTGGCTTTGGTTACAATTCACTTGGTTCTACATGTACATGTCACTATTTGATTGTAGGTTCAAATGTGTTTCATAATGGAAGTTCCTCAAAGTTGAACTTTCGGTTCGTCGGCAGCCTGACAATGCCTCATTGGGAAGATCGTTGTTTATCTTGAACCTGACGGAAGATCGGGACCCCCGTCTCCATTAAGGTTGTTGGACTGCCTAAGGAGATGGCTTGACCCTATTTAACTGCCCCCTTTGGTGATTGTTTTTGGCAGTCTTATCTTTTTAGTTTTACCACAACCTCCTTGGCTTCCTTTGTCCACTCAAACTTGCCTGTTTTTTAGTAGCTTGAAGAAAGGGAGTCCTTTTTCGTCGAGTCGTGAGATGAAGCGATTGAGGGCTGTCATGCTTCCTATCAATTTTTGCACATCTTTTACACTACGTGGGGTGCCATTTCTGTTATGGCTCGAATTTGCTTAGTGTTTGCTTCTATTCCTCGATTACTGACCAGGAATCCGAGTAGTTGCCCTGAAGGTACTCTGAAAACACACTTGTTTGGGTTCAATTTCTACTTCCATTTATTTAGATTTTCAAAAGTCTGCTTCAAATCTTCGATTAGCATGTCTGGGTTCTTTGTCTTTACTACCACATCATCGACATAGGCTTTCGTGTTGTTGCCAATTTGTTCACCAAGACATATTTGAATAGCTCTTTGATAGGTGGCGCCCGCATTCTTGAGTCCAAAGGACATAATTTTATAACAATAAGCGCCAAAAGGAGTGATGAAAGATGTCTTTCTCTGATCTTCTTCTCTTAATACAATATGATGATATCCTCAATAGCAATTGAGGAAAGATAGCAGAGTGGATCCTGCTGTTGAATCGATAATTTGATCAATTCGCGGTAACTCGAATGGGTCCTTTGGGCAATGTTTGTTAAGATTCGTGTAATCGACGCACATGCGCCATTCTGCCGTATTCTTTTTCTATACTAGAATGGGATTTGCTAGCCAATCTAGATGAAGAATTTCTCTAATAAAACCGACTGCCATTAATTTTGTAATCTCCTTCTTGATTGCTTTCTTTTTGTCTAGTGAGAATCTTCTCAACCGTTGCTTAGTTGGTTTGGAGCCTTCATTGACATCAAATTTGTGCTCAGCCAACTCTCTTGGGACACCTGGCATGTCGGCCGCCTTCTAAGCGAAGATATCTTTGTTGTCCCGAAGAAAGTTGGTGAGCGCAAATTCCTATTTAGCCGAGAGGTGGGCGCTGATGGTCGCTGTCTTCTCAGGATCACTAGTACCTAGGTCAATTTTCTTTACATCGGCTTCTTTCTGAGGTGCAAGGATGCTAGGTTTATTTGCTGGGATTTCTAGCTCTTCCGGGTTTATTTGTGCGGCAATGGTGGTAATTTCTTCTCTGTCGTCGGCTGCTTGTGTTTTGGCTGCGATTTGGATTGCTTGAATGTCACAATCGAAGGCACACTTCAAGTTTCCTCGGAGGTAGAGTATTCTGTGATGACCTGACATGTTGAGTAGGAGGTATGGGTAGTGAGGTATAACCATGAACTTTTGCAAGCGCTGGTCTTCCAAGGAAGGCATGATACGATGTTTCAAAGTCCACAACTTTGAACTGAATGAACTCGGTCTGGTAGTTTGCTTGTGTTCCAAATGTGACTGGTAGAGTGATTTGCCCGAGCGGCATGGCTACTTTGCCGAGTACTATTCCATAGAAAGGTATACCTATTGGGGTGATCAACCCGGCAAAGTCTAGCCCCATCTTTTTTAGCGTTTCTAAAAATATGATGTTAAGTCCAGCTCCCCCATCGATCAGAACTTTAGTGACCGTCATCCCTGCTATAGTTGGATCTAGGACCAGTGGATATAGTTCGGCATTTCCAACGCTTGTCCATTGATCTTCTCTTGAAAACTGGATTGGGTATTGTGACCAATTTAGATACCTTGGGACTGCTAGTTCGGCTGCCATGATGCTGTGGAGAGCTTGTTTGTCTTGGTGCTTGCTTCTGGAACCCAAAATTCTAGAAAAGATTACTGCGACTGTCCCCTTTGGCTGCTGGAATCCTTTGTCTTTTGTGTTGTCTTTATCTTTCTTTTTGTTATACTCTTGCTTATCTTTGTTTTTTCCTTTTCTTGCGTACCGATCAATGAAGATTCGGCAATCTTCTGTTGTGTAGTTTCCTTGTGGGTGTCATATACAATGCATATTTTTAATATCCTCGAACCTCCTGAATCTTGAGAATTTTTTTGTCTTGTCGGCCATGGCGATGGTGTTGTCTGGTCCGCGTTTCCTGTCTGAATGACTCATGTTTGGAAAATTTCTCCGGTCTGAGTTGTCTCTGTTGTTTTCTCGGTTGTTTCTGTCTGGAAATCTTTCTTTCGTCTTTTCTTCAGCCATAATTATTTTTTTCTACCATGCGTCTGAATTCTTCATTGTTCCTTGGGTTTTCTTTGCAAAAATCTTGAAACTGCCATTTAGCCATGATTCCGTGGGAGAAGGCTTCAATTATTTCTCGTTCAGTGATGTCATGTACCTGGGCACATAATTCTCCAAAACGTCGATAGTAATCTCTTAAGCTTTCGCCTCCCTTTTGCTTAAGTCCTTTTAGTTCTGCATGTGTGATGGGGTGCGTAATGATGCCCGCGAAGTTTTCACAAAAAGCCCTTTGCAAGTCCTCCCAGCCTTTGATTGACCCCGGGTTCAACTTATCGAACCATTGGAGGGGCATGTTTTCTAGGGCCATGGGAAAGAATAATGCTTTGATATCATCATCTTCTCCGGCTAGTTTGATTGATTGCGAGTAAATTCTGAGCCATTGTTTTGGTTCGGTCTTCCCATTGTACTTGGAGTGGTTTGATGGTTTGAACTTGTGAGGCAACCGTATTGAAGCGAGTCATCTTGAAAAACATGGGAATCTATCGTGCATCCCGACTTCTTTGTGCTCTAACTCAGCTCCTTCTTCCAGCCAGTTGTTATTTAGCCTTGGAATGAATCGAGGTGGTGAGTGGTGAGATGCTCTGCTCCCTTCTTCTCTTGGACGTTTGATTTGATTACTCCGGTCATTGTCTCTCCTTTTTTCTTGATTTTGGCTCCCATTTGGCCCTAGTCTCTCAAAGGCGGACCTCCTTTGACTTTGCGCGTTTTGTTCATGTGATGCAGTCCTAGCGGGAAGCCTGGAAGGAGCTTTTTCCGCCATGTACCTTCTGAGCTGTTGTACGGAGAACTTCTCAGAGTTGTTCTTGTTCTTCGTTGGGATGCGAAATTGCTTTGAGTTCTTCTAGTGCTTCCTGTATCTTGTTGTATGGGGCTTCGTGTACTCTGGTTGCGCGCCTTTCTTCGGCTTCTTTCTCTGATCTTCTCTTTTAGTACTCGGCTAGATCCATTTTGTATGTGTCCTGTGCTTCTTTTCATTGCCTGGCACGGCGTCTGCGACCTTCTTTCAGTCTGTTCCTTTTCTCTACCTCGTCGTTGGCCCTAAGATTCACGGTCGTATTCAGGCACGTTGGGTGATATGTTTGATTCTGATTTATCTGAAGATCTAACATCGGGTGCAGTTGGTGGCATCGGTAGTGGTCGCCGAATCATGAAGGCTTCTCGGCCTGGCACCAGTCTCGCCTCGCTGTAGCTGCTGATGACTTCAGTTGGAGTGTTGGCATCGCGGAGCACATTACCTTCTTGGTAGGGTAGAGTGATAGCTTCTTCAACTAATCGGGCATTGCTGTTCAGGGGATATGTACCCGGCCAGTGGACCAGGCAATCTTCAGGTGTTACGGTTAACACAAGACCTTCCTGTGCCCCGGTAAGATGCAGCTTCTGCGTCTGTCCGGCCATGCCTCGGAGTAAGTCTTGGTACGTCTTTGCCACGTTGTTAAGTCCAGTTGAGAAATGACCCAATTTCTTGGAAGAGACTTGAAGTAGATTTGAACCGATCTCTTGTAGGGTTGATGCTGCATTCTGGAGTCCAATCGGAAAAAGACTTGGCTTGTCTTTGAAAGAAACCGGATAAGACTCCGAGAAGGAACCCGACTTAGATGTCAAATTGGGATTGATCGTTGTCGGGGCCCGAGTTGGTTCGGACACCATAAGCTTTTTGAGATCCTTGGTCAACTTCGTTGGAAGGGTGAGATCTTCGTGGGCTTCCGGAGCTTCGACGAGATGTCCATGGAGGTTTCCCTTGTCGTCCGCCTCGTAAACTCATGATCCGAAGATGAAGATTGATCTCGTCGGAAAGATCATGTCGTTGAAATCCGTAGAGCTCTTGATCGCAATTGCACCGAAAGACCCCACCTGGCGCGCCAGCTGTCGGTGTTTGACCACCGATAGCCTGCCACGGGGGTATCTAGAATAGTTGTTCGGGCTTCGGTGCGTGCTAGAACTTGACGGTGAACGCAGAGACAGTCGATTTATACTGGTCCGGGCCCTCGATCGATGATCGAGTAATAACCCTACGTCCAGTCGGCGTTAGCCTTTGCGTTGGATTGATTGTCTTGTATCGTTCCTTATTACAGGGGTGCCCACAGCCTCTCTTTTTATCGGTAGAGAAGGCTGTGGTGCGGTTACAATCCTAGTTGGATCCAAAGAAGGTGTCCTGAACTAGATACAGAAGTTACTTTTCATAGGAATCCGGCTAGTCTGGCCTATTCTATTCGGATTCGGTGTAGTAGATGCTACATCTCTCCTAGCTCTAGTTCATGGGCCAGACCAGGGCCCACGACTCGCAGTCATATTGTTACGGAACCCTGTGGGTCCCGTATCGACAGTGTTTACACTATAATAGTGTACAATGCCAAATGGACATTTAGCACTAGAAGAAACTACAAGGAAATGATATTGACTAATAGGTATATGCAAGAGCATAATTTGTCAGGCGAAATTCTCCCATATGATTGTTGTTCATTACGGTCAAACTGAGACAATAACTGTGTTATATGTTAATGGATAAGATGATTGTAGATTGGATACCTAACACAATCAAAGTGGGTTTTTTTGCAGACTAATGTCGTACATGTCCAAGAGGTTTCTTTGTTCACCATGCATGACTTGGTGCACGACGTCGCAAGATTTGTGATGGCAGATGAACTTCTGGACACTAGCAAAGTTGGAAACATTGGGGGAAGCAATTGCCGCTATGATGTGCTCACAGATTGTAGCAAGCCACTAAATTCATATGTGGTTTCACCTTCTAAGATACGGGCGCTGCATTTTCAGGGCTGTGGTAGCATCGTACTTCAAGGTGTTGCATTTTCAGCAGCTAAGTACATGCGTGTCTTGGATTTAAGTGCGTGTTCCATACAGAAGCTACCAGATTCCATTGGTGAATTGAGACAATTGAGGTATCTCAATGCTCAAAGCGTTCAAAATCAAATGCTTCCCATGTCTATCACCAAGCTCTCAAAATTAAATTATCTAAACCTTTGTGGATCTTCAATTACAGCACTGCCTGAGTCATTTGGTGAATTGAAATGCCTGATGTATCTTGATTTATCTAGCTGTCAGCATATAAATGAACTCTCAGATTCATTTGGAGAGCTAACACAGCTGGTCCACCTAGATTTATCAAAGTGCCCAGGTGTTGAAATCATACCAGAATTATTAGAGCGGCTAACTGAGTTGGTGCATCTGGATTTATCAGAGTGCAGTTATTTTGAAGGTACAGGGTAAGTTTTAGGTAGCCTTACCAAACTGAAATATCTGAACTTATCTCAAAGATTTTCAGGAGTAAAAAGTTTAGTAGGATTCCAAGAAGTGATCAGCAATCTCACAGAGCTTTGATATTTGGGTTTATCAGGGAGTATGGCTTCTATCTTTCATGGTCTATCGATAGATGATATTGGCGACTTCATTGACCGTATTAGTACCCTTCCAAATTAATGGAGACGGGTCCCGATCTTCCGTCAGGTTCAAGATAAACAACGATTTGTTCGGAGAGCGACACACCGATCCGACTTCAGATCACAAAGACCCAAACCCTGCAACCTTAGCACCACGTCACCTCTGGTTATCAACCGTGTCACAATCCGGTTGACCTCGCCAAGAAGGCTAATCCCTGCTGCGAATCAAACAACTCAAGCAAGAACAAGATAAAACGCAACTCAATTGAAGTGACAATTGCAGATGAATGATTAAGCACTCGAAGTTGGGGTCTTGCAAACTGATAACGGCGACTGTTCAATGACAGATTGATCTAAAACAAAACCCAAACCATAAAGTAGGTGGTGGCTACTGATTATATAGCCTAAGGGACGTTCAAGGATCCCTCTTCACGTCCTAAAGGTGTCTCAACATGTTACAAGGCCCAACGGCCCAAAAGAAGGTGTCGCAGCACCCTGATAGATTCTGGATGCTGACTTGTTTCGACGATTCCTGTTGATTCCGAAGAGCTTTTGATGTGAAACCACTTGGATTGCTTTCCTTATAAAATTATCTTTCCATCCATATGTGGATCATCGAAAACGGAGTTCGGATGCGTCCTGGGCATCCGTTTTATTGCAGACTGGTCCTGATGGCCGAGGCAGACTCGAACTCGGATTGGACTGGGCCTCTGGCTTGACTTGGACGTCCTTGCTGGCCTCCTAAGGTGGTGGCCAAGGAGGTGGACGTCCAAGGCCATCTCTTAGGTGTTCTCCATCTTCTTGGGGCGTGCTCCAACTTGGGCCTGGATCCCAAGGATGTCTAACAAGCCCATGACGACAGTGTAGCTCTCGCCAGAAATAGCGACAGAATATACTAGTGATTTGGAGGCCTTGCCGACGTGATATTGAGATGGGACCAGATCTATTTGAAAGCTTATCAAATAAGCTTTCCATCAAGTGCTCATTGACCTCGATCGCACTCCGAATGGATGAGTTATGGCCTTCCCAATGAGGCACTGTCGGGCTGCCGACGAACCGAAAGTTCAACTTTGATGAACTTTCATTATAAAACACATTTGAACCTACAATCAAATAGTGACATGTACATGTGGAACCAAGTGAATTATAACCAAAGCCACTATGCAAATATAGGAACGAGCGCACCTTATCATCATTGTTCGTATCCGAAGGTGTCGTGTCCTCATCATCCTCCCCATCTTGACAACAAACCGTCCTCGGTTTGGAATTAGATAAATAAAACATTGTTGGTAGTAGCCAACATTGCTTCCCTTCTTGAAATTTAACATGTTTCTTTATAATAAAATTAGGGGAACTCGACATGATAAGATTATATTAATTGCAATCCTTTGGTTGATCATACTTTTGCACCATATAAGAAGATTTCAGATTTGAACAAATATAGACACGATGCACCTTATACTCTCCTTTACAATTATATTTTCCAATAAAATGATATGTATGTCTAGAGAACCATGGCAAATCAGCATAGGCATAAAGTTTCTCCTCTAAAGAACTAAGATTACACAGAACATTAAATTCAATGTAACCCATAGTATTTAAAGAATACAATAATTTCAGCTCATCAACTTCAGTAGCATTATGAATAACAAGTCTATTTTCAGCACAAGTGCTCATTTTTAGCACACATATAGCGTGATCATTCTTCAATGATTGCATGGGTATAACATAAATATCATGATGCAAGTCATTTTCGTCACAAGAAACATCAAGCAAATCATCTTGTGATAAAGGTAAATCAAGCGAATGCTCCACTAAAATTTTCTCTATCATAGCATGATTGGTGGAAAAATTCAACACATCAAGAGAACTCTCATATTCTGTGAGTTTAGCATCATGGGCATTACCTTTGCTCTCATGATCAGTAGGGGTAATAGTTGATGGTTCTGAATTTTCACATGAGGCTGTGAGCTTCTCATTTTCTGTCACGTCATCCTTGCTCTTTTCTACATTATCCTGCAAAAGGTTAGGCATAGCAGAAGGAATAACAACCGACTCTTCCTCTAAATGGTTCACCTCATCATATGAAGTCAAAACAGGAGGTGGATTAACAAAGGTTTCTTGCATAAGAAGTTTCATATCATTCCAAGTTTGAGACTTATCAGAAAGATCTAAAGACTCCCACCAAGATAAAGCAGAATGTCATAAAACACTAACTGCATTTTTTACCTTCCTCCTTGGACACATAAAGCGAGTAGCAAATATGTTGTCGATGGCAATTTCCCACTCCATGTACTCATCAGCACCTATACCATCATAAGTCGGTGGATACGAACAACCTGTCATTGTTAGAAAACAGCAAAAGACAATACAAAAATATTATCCCTATCAAATGACTACGTGGTTGCAGTGGTATCACTTTTGACAGCAAGTGGAAGCGTCTTACCAAGCTCTTACAAAGTTCTTACCAATGTAAGCAGTGGGCGGTACAACCGGCGGCTGGTTCGTGATACCTATGAGGTAGTGGTACCGAGATTGCAAGGACCTTTTTCTATACTGATCTGAAGTATATATGTGGAGCTTGGGAGGCACGAATATATATATATATATATATATATATATATATATATATATATATATATATATATATATATATATATATATATATATATATATATATATATATATATATATATATATATATATATATATATATATATATATATATATATATATGTGGCACACAAGTCAGTGACAGAGAACAATATTGAATAAATGTCCAGAGCACTTGTCCTAGTTGCTGGCCTATACGTGTTCCTATCACCAGTTGTGATAAATAAGAGAGGAAACAAGGATGAAAGGAAACAAGTATTAAAGGTAGCAACGGATATGAACAAGGCAAAAGGTACCACAATCAATAGAGCTATTGAGTGTTCCTTATGTGCTCCATTTCGATATCTTCTATTCTCTTTTACTATTTTTTTCTTTTATTTTTTTGTCCAATCTTTTTTTCTTGCTTTTGCTCTTTTGATATTTTTTTCTCAGCAAGGAGCACACAAGAATAAACCACAAAAAATTTGAGCTCAATTAAATAAAAGATGTGGCCTATAGAAAATTCGTACTGTGCTCTAAAAAGCATACCAAAACTTGTGGGTCCACAAACTTAATTTTCCTAATCGAATTTCGTAAAACTAATTTTTTGCGAACCCAGCAAAGCTGGAATGAAATAGATCTAAAATTTTCTAGCGTTCTTCGTAGATATAAAACTTTCCCCGTTTCGAGTTCGGATGCAAAAGTTATGTCTGTTTTAAAGAAGCTGCTCGAATCAGGGTTTTAGTGGACACAAGATGCAAACCGATGGTGATACGGAATAGCGGCGGGTGGAGAGATCAACACAAACTAGAAAAGAACACAATATAAACCAGCAACAAGACTTTGACCTAGGACACAAACTCAACAAAGCGAACTCTGAAACTGAAATATGCAAAGGCTATGGCACGGAAGGTTCTAGGACAGGAAAAACAAGTATGACACTGGACTATGGGACAAATGCGAAACACTCAAACGAGGGAATAAATATGAACCTGATGGTATACCTTAGCTCTGATTACCACTTAATGGAGACGTGGTCCCGATCTTCCGTCAGGTTCAAGATAAACAACGATTTGTTCGGAGAGCGACACACCGATCCGGCTTCAGATCACAAAGACCCAAACCCTGCAACCTTAGCACCACGTCACCTCTGGTTATCAACCGTGTCACAATCCGGTTGACCTCGCCAAGAAGGCTAATCCCTGCTGCGAATCGAACAACACAAGCAAGAACAAGATAAAACGCAACTCAATTGAAGTGACAAATGCAGATGAATGATTAAGCACTCGAAGTTGGGGTCTTGCAAACCGATAACGGCGACTATTCAATGACAGATTGATCTAAAACAAAATCCAAACCCTAAAGTAGGTGGTGGCTACTGATTATATAGCCTAAGGGACGTTCAAGGATCCCTCTTCACGTCCTAAAGGTGTCTCAACATGTTACAAGGCCCAACGGCCCAAAAGAAGGTGTCGCAGCACCCTAACAGATTCTGGATGCTGACTTGTTTCGACGATTCCTGTTGATTCCGAAGAGCTTTTGATGTGAAACCACTTGGATTAGTTTTCTTATCAAATTATCTTTCCATCCATATGTGGATCATTGAAAACGGAGTTCGGATGCGTCCTGGGCATCCGTTTTATTGCAGACTGGTCCTGATGGCCGAGGCAGATTCGAACTCGGATTGGACTGGGCCTCTGGCTTGGCTTGGACGTCCTTGCTGGCCTCCTAAGGTGGTGGCCAAGGAGGTGAACGTCCAAGGCCATCTCTTAGGTATTCTCCATCTTCTTGGGGCGTACTCCAACTTGGGTCTGGGTCCCAAGGATGTCTAACAAGCCCATGACCACAGTGTAGCTCTCGCCAGAAATAGCGACAGAATATACTAGTGATTTGGAGGCCTTGCCGACGTGATATTGAGATGGGACCAGATCTATTTGAAAGCTTATCAAACAAGCTTTCCATCAAGTGCTCATTGTCCTCGATCGCACTCCGAATGGATGAGTTATGGCCTTCCCAATAAGGCACTGTCGGGCTGCCGACGAACCGAAAGTTTAACTTTGATGAACTTCCATTATGAAACACATTTGAACCTACAATCAAATAGTGACATGTACATGTGGAACCAAGTGAATTATAACCAAAGCCACTGTGCAAATGTAGGAACGAGCGCACCTTATAATCATTGTTCGTATCCGAAGGTGTCGTGTCCTCATCACAAATCTAGAGAGCATCTGAACTTATCTCGGAATAGTATTATCACCAGTATACCTGAATGCATTGCCAAGTTAAGGAAGCTGCACACGCTGGACCTCTCCAGTTGTGACAATCTATGGAGGATTCCAGAAAGTATAGCTAGTATGGACAGTCTCATCCTTAATGTGAAGGGATGTGATCAACTCGACGAGCCGAAGATCTTTAGATCGAACTCGTTTGCACTGCTGCCACACTTTGTAGTCAATGCTGAAGATGGTGCTTCCAGCAGTAACATTTGTCTGCTTTGTCCAGCAAATCCTGATGAGCTGACGATAACTAGACTTGAACTTGTCAAGTTCGCAGAAGAGGCTCGAAGTATAAATCTGATGAAAAAACAAAGAATCAAAAAATTGAAACTTGGCTGGACTACAGACTCTGAGAGATCTGTGGAGGACATACAAGTGTTGAGAGAGCTAATGCCACCAAGCACCTTGAAGGAATTTGAAATACAAGGCTATAACAGTAGACGCTTTCCATCCTGGTTGATGGCCATTTCTCACTACCTTCCAAATCTTGTCAAAATTGAGATGGAGGACTTACCTAAGTGCAATAGCCTGCCACCACTTGGTCAATTACAAAATCTGGAAAGGCTAGCTATTAGAGGAATGGATGGTGTCACAAAAATCGACGAAGGTTTCTCTGGTGGCAATGCAGGAGCCTTTCCTCGATTGAAGGCATTTCAACTAAGATGTATGGAAAACCTTCAAGAGTGGGACACAATGTACTCCTATGGAGTAGATGGAGTGAAGGAGTTCATGTTCCCTAACCTTAAAGACTTGATAATAAGTGATTGCCCCAAGTTGAGATTGAAACCACATCCCCCAAGAGCTAAAAAATGGCTAATAAGGAATAGTGATAATGTAATACTATCATGGGGTGAGAGAGGGCACACCGGGGCTTCCTTCTTTGCTCCAGGAACTAATTTGCAGGTTGCTTCACCATATCCTTGGAATCACTCATTTAAAAGTTGAGCATTGCAGTGATCTGAGCATGTCAAGGGCGTCGAGCCCTCGACTGGCAGGGCCTCGGCTACGGAGCTCGTAGCCGTCGGCCGTCTTCTCCGGTGAGGTTATGCCCCTCTACAGCAGGCTTAGGGTTTTAGAGATAAAGAGAGGAAGGAGATAACAATCTTGCTTAATTCAATCAAGTGCCGAATTACAATTATAAATAGTCTTTGCGGCTGCAACCAAATGAAAACCAATCTCCTAAACTTAAGGAAATACTTGTTGCTAAACTTAGGGAAATACCTTGATTTATTTCTAATCTAGCCACTAGGCTGTTGCGGCTTCTCTGCATGCGCGGCCTGAGCCTGGCTTGCTGCACGCTCCGCCGCCCGACGAACATCGTGGGCACGCCCGCACTTGGCATATGTGCGACCGCAAATGACATCTCTCCTCGCCTCGAAGTCCAGCTCGTCCTCGAGCTGAAATGAAGGGAACCGAGCATGGAAATCTTCGAGGTCTTCCCATGAAGCGGAGGTGGGGGGCTGACCCTCCCACTCGACCAGCACCTAGCGAACACGACGGGCGAGGCGACCCTGCGTCACTCGGGACGGAGCAGGCATCACCGCACCGTGCAGGATAGGGGGCAGCAGCGGTGGTGCAGCCGGCGGGGACCCGACAAACTTCTTGAGGATGCCCACGTGGAACACATCATGGAGGCGGGCGTCCGGCGGGAGCTGGAGGCGCACTGCCACTTCGTTGATGATATCGGTCACCCTGTACGGCCCGACGAAGCGAGGCTTCAGCTTCCCATGCACCGCATGAGGCAGGGACGCTGCCGCCCGTTGCCGAAGACGAAGGAGTGCCCAGTCGCCGACTTGGAAAGCCACCTGCCTGTGATGTTGGTCGTAGACGCGTTTCTGGACCGCCTGCGCCTGCTCAAGGCGGAAACGAATGTCGTCGAGGAAGGCTGCACGGTCCTCCATCTCCTGAGCGACGGCCGCGACACGAGCTTCACCCGGTTCATATGAACAGATAGTCAGCGGGTCCCTGCCATAGACCACACGAAAAGGAGTTTCACGCAGCGAGGACTGGTAGGCGGTGTTGTAGGTGTACTCCGCCCAGGGCAGCCACTGTCGGGGTCGATCGCCGGTGATGCACCGCAAGTACATGACGATGACCCGGTTTGCGGCCTCCGTCTAGCCATCCGTCCATGGGTGGAAGGCGAATGACATGTAAAGCTTCGTCCCAGTGAGCTGCATGAGCTCCTGCCAAAATGCCGAAGTGAAGATCGGGTCGCGGTCTGAGACGATGGACTGCAATACGCCATGGAGGTGGACAATGTCGGCAAAGAAGGCGTTGGCGACGGACTCGGCGGTGTAGGGATGCGCCAAGGGAATGAAATGGCAGTACTTGTGATGAGGACATCGCCACGCTGGACACACCGATGTTATGGTCTTTCCCAAGTTGCAATCCGTCCCCAACTCAGCTACCACGTCACCCTCGGATTCAGTAGACACGTCATCACTGTTTTGGTCATAACTCTCTCATACGACATCAAAACAGGGCGTTCTTGGATGCGTTGGAAAGGGGACGACAACGCCGTCGTTTTGGATCTGGTCCCAGCTCCAGAAGGTCTGTGGATCATTCTGTGTGACCACATCAAGGTGCTGCATCACCTATTTGGGCCAACTTGGCCATATATCGTGTCGGGCCTTAAGCCCAAGTTGTGGGCGCCCAACCCCTGGCCGTTCCCAACCCTAGGTCGTTCTATTCTTTCTTCTCCACCTACTTATGATGGTGTTGGTGCTGATGAGTACATTGAGTGGGAAAGTAAAATAGATAATATTTTTGCACATTGTCATATGTGTGAGCGGAGGAAGATTAAGAATGCATCTAGTGTTTTGAGACATTTAGCATCAATTTGGTGGGAGTCTTTAAGTTCTTCAGATAAACCTCATACATGGAACGATATGAAAATTCTTATGAGAGAAAATTTTGTTAATCCATCTCTTGTAATTAATTCATATGATGAGGAACATCAAGTAGACCAATCTCCTATTATTCCTCCTGTTGTGCCTAACCTTTTGCAGGATAAAGCACAAATGAGCGGGGCTGACATGATAGAAAATGAGGTGCTCTCAGTTTCATGTGAACATTCAACACATGTTACTTCCGCTGACAGTGAGAGCCAAGGTAATGCCAATGATGCTAATCTCACAAAAGATGATAGTTCTCTTGATGTGCTGAATTTTTCCACCAATCATGTTATGATAAAGCAAATATTAGTGGAACCTTCGCTTGATTTACCTTTGTCACAAGCTGATTTGCTTAATGTTTCTTGTGATAAAGATGACTTGAATGATGATATTTATATTATTCCAATAATAAATGATCATGCTATATGTATGTTGGAATCGAACACTACTAATGAACATAGACATGTTATTCATAATGCTAGCTATGTTGATGAGCTAAAGTTGATGTCTTCTTTAAATACATTGGGATACATTGATTTTCATGTTCTTTGCAATCTTAATTATTTAGAGGAAAAACTTTCTGCATATGCTGATTTTCCATGGTTGTCTAGACATACATATCATGTTTTTGGCAAATATAGTAACCAAGGACAATATATGGTACAACAAGTTTACATTTGTACAACTGTGAATTCTTCTTTTGTTGTGCAAAATAATGATCACTTAGAGGACTATAAAATCAACAATGTTGTCATGCCATTTTCCTCTCCTTTTGCTTTACAATCCCAAGTGGAATCCAAAGAAGGGGAGCATATGTTTCTTGTTAGTACTAATCTTTTGCAGGATAGTATTGACAAAGATCGTGTGTATTTTAATCGAGGAGACTACATGTTTGTAGGAGAAGGCATGCTGCAAACCAAAACATGTGGTCATATTCTTTCTTCCAACATTGTCAATTCCCAATATTTTGGCAACCTCGTTTGCCTTCATGTTGTGCAGAATGGCATTCAAGCAACATCGACGTCGAGGATGGCTTTTCATCAAGAAGGGGAGGATGATGAGGTCATGACCATGCTTGGAGAATTACATGGAGGCCAAGGAGATCAGCAAGGGCATCCAAATCGAGAAGGAGGCCCAAAACTTATCCGGTTCGAGTCACCAAGGTGGAGGCCCAAATCAAGTTTGAGTCCACCTCGGAATTCAGGACCAGTCTGCCTTAAACTGGTCACCCAGGACGCGTACGGACTCTGTTTTTGATGATCCATATATGGATGGAAAGCTTATTTGATAAGGAAGCCAACCCAAGTGGTCCTACATCAAAATATGTTCGGAATCAACGGGAATCGTCGAAACAAGTCACTGTTCAGAATCTGTCAGGGCGCTATGTCGCCGTCTTTTGGGCCAATTGGCCATGTATCGTGTCGGGCCTTAAGCCCAAGTCGTGGACGCCCAACCCCTGGCCGTTCCGAACCCTAGGTCGAGTCTTAGACTATAAACACAGCCGCCGCCGCTGTTAGACAATTGGGTTTTATTTAGAGTTTAGTTTTCCATCGAGAAACTGAATCGTTCATTGTAACTGTGGTGAAAAATCCTTTTACAGTGATCCAGGACCCCTGTTCTTGATCTCCTTCACTGTGTCGATTAGTCCTTTGAAACCGAGTTCTTGAACCATCTATTGATATTCGCATCATTCATATTTGCAATTTCATATTGCGTGTTTTTACCTTCTTGCTTGTGCTCTTCGATTCGCTTGTAGGAAAAGCCTTCTTGGCGAGGTCAATCAAGTTGTGCTTAGTTGATAACCAACGGAGCAGTGGTGTAACGGTTGCAGGGTTCGAATCATGTCTGATTTGAAGCCGGATCGCCAACGTCGAGATCTCCACAAATCGAACTTACCGGTTACCTCTCGGAAGATCAGACCAGTAGTCATCAATTGGTATCAGATATTTCAGGTTTACCACGAGGTATAATCTCGTTTGCCTTAGATTCATATTTGTTCATTACCTAGAGTCCACAAAAAGCCTAATACTATTTCAATTTCCGCTGTCCTATCACCTTTGTGTCTTTGCAATTTCGTTTCAGATTCGCGTTGTTGAGTTTGTGTCCGTGGTCGAGTCTTGTTGCTGGTTTAGGATTGTGTTCGTAGTCGTAGTTCAATCGCCCGTTGCTGTGATTTTTGTTTTCCGCCGCTATCCCATCCACCGTTTCCAAACAACAAGTCGAAGCCACCACATTACTCGACTTGCCCCGCTAGCCGCCTTGTGTAACTTCTCGCCACCGCGTAAACCCTAGATAGGTTGTCAGCCGCTCTTATTTTGCCTGCATCGCAGCCCTCCTTACATCATCAGGCGAATACCTACTGCTGTTAGTCACAGGAACCATCTTGTGCTCGGTGCAAATACCTACTGCTGTTAGTCACATGAACCATCTTGTGATCGGTGTTGGAGTTTAGGGACGTTTTGCCCTAACTGCCGTATTGTGCCTTCCGAAAAATATAACTTGAGATACCTTCGGTAAAACAGGCATAACTTTTCGCTCGTTTATCAGAAAAATCTGAAATTTTTTGAGCAGCTTCTTGACACCATTTGAGGCCGACCCAAACTGGGCTTTGCCCTGTTTGGTTTCATCAAAATTGCCAAAAAAAAATTCAGGAAAATAAAGAAAAAAAATTGTCAAAGTTTTTGCACGCTTTTCAGAGAACTTGCTGTATTTCTGTAGACCACATCCCACCTCAGTTGTAGGTGCCAATTTTTGTGGTTGCATCTTTTTTGATCCTTGTTCAGAGAAAATTATAAAAAAATAGCAAAAAAATAAAAAAGTTTGATTCCTACTAGTGTCTTTTGAGAAATTCCGGGAAAAATTTAGAAAAAGGAAAATTTTGGGTTATTTGCTTGTTCTGTGAGTTCTTTTCGTCGTCCTTTGCTTTCATCTTGTTGCGCTACGTCTCGACACGTCTTAGCCAGCAGCTGTGATTTGTACTTTGGATCCAGATTGAACAATCGTTAATCTGCATTCGTTAATTGCTAATCCTTGCTGTCATATTGTGTGCCTACCCATAGCTCCACATATTCTTCTGTCAGCACAGGTTCCTCTTGCAACTGTACCCACGCTCAACAATAGATTACTTTGCCACTTTGGTTTGGCTCCTGTTTGGTATTGGTAAGAATACAGGCAAGACGGTGGTAAGCCGCTTGTGATTTTGCATTCCACTTTCACTACCACCACCACTTGTTTCCTTTTAGTTGATAGGGATAATACTTTGGTGTTGTCTTTTTCTATCTTCTAATCATGTCAGGATCTCCGACGATGAGCTTACAACGTTCATGACTGAACAACACAATCTTATGACCGAGCTGACGCGCAATGTGAACAATTTGGTCACCCGCATTGAACAACTCGAGCACCGTCCTCCACCTCATCGTGCTGATGATGTAGATGCGGATAATTTTGGTGATGAAAATGCGGATGCTGACGGTTATACCCGTCGCCGCCTCAACTTCAACCGTCGCGGTATGGGAGGTAATATTCAAGGTAATAATGATCCTTTTGCTAAAATTAAATTTAGCCTTCCTCCTTTTGCTGGTAATGTTGATCTAGAGGCTTATTTAAATTGGGAGCTTACTGTTCAACAAAAATTTGATTCTCATAATGTTCCTACTGAGCATAGAGTTAGACTTGCTACTAGTGAGTTTACTAATTTTGCTTTGTTCTGGTGGAGTGATCTTTGCAATGCTAATAATGCTGCTGCTGTGCCTCAAACTTGGAATGCTTTAAAGCAACGTATGAAATCTCGTTTTGTTCCTCCTTATTACCAACGTGATTTATGTTTGAAACTACAAACTTTAAAACAAGGTGATAAAGGAGTCGAAGCATACTATCAAGAATTGCTTATTGGTTTAGCCCATTGTGGTATAAATGAAGATGATAATGATTCTAGTGCTAGATTTTTTATGGTTTAAACTATGATATACAGAACATCCTAGATTACAAAGAATGGCGTAATTTTTCCCAATTGTATCATCTTGCTATTAAGGCAGAACATGAAGTACAGGGACGCAAACAACACCAGCCTTTCAGGTCTAACAATGGGAGGAATTTTCAGCAGCGTTCAGAGCCGGAGACGCCCAAGATTCCTGTTGCATCACAACCGTCTACACCTTCCGGGGTAAATAAATTGTCTAATGTGCAGAACAAAAGTGCCACTCCAGGTGTTTCTCCTAGCTCCTCCTCGTCCAGCTCTAAAATCATTTGCCACCGATGCAAAGGCATGGGACATGTCATGAAGGATTGCCCCAGTCGTCGTGCTTTCATTGCTACCGAGGATGGATATGTAAGTGCTAGTGATGTTGAAGATGATTTAGCCCTGGTTGCTAACATTGATGCAGATTCCACCGAGGGCGATCAAGACAAGGAGGCCATCATCATTGACTCCGTGGCTGCTGCCGCAGACTACCCTAGCCTTCTTGTGCAGCGTGTGTTGAGTACACATGTGGGACATGAAGAAGAGATGACGATCTAGCGCCACAATTTGTTCCACATATATTTTATTGTGCAGGGTTGTCGTGTTCTCACTATCATTGATAGCGGGAGTTGCAATAACTTGGTGAGTTCAGATTTGGTTGACAAGCTTGGTTTGACCACACGACAACATTCGTATCCATATAAACTTCAATGGTTCAATAATAGTGGTAAGACTAAGGTAACTAAATCAGCACGCATTAGCTTTTTTACAGGCTCTTATCATGATACTGCTAATTTTGATGTTGTCCCTATGCAAGCTTGTTCCATTTTATTAGGTCACCCATGGGAATTTGATAATGATGCTTTACACCATGGTAGAACTAATACATACACTATTATACATAAGGACAAGAAAATTACATTGCTACCTTTGTCTCCTACGGATATTATTAAACATGCTAATGAGATTAAAAATAAACCTCCAACTCACATTGCTAAAAATAATGGGATTAAGTTAAAAGGAGGTACTTTTCTTGCTACATCTTTCTGCTACTGCTGAGTTATGTGATAATCCTGATGCGCCATGTTATACTATGTTTTGTCAACCTATTCTATCTGGTGCATTGCCTGCTGTCACTAATCTTTTGCAAGAGTTCGCTGATGATGGGATGAAATCGAGGACGACTCCAATTCTAGAAGGAGAGGATGATGAGGACATCGCCAAGATATAGTCGAGGACGACTCCAATTCAAGAAGGGGAGGATGATGAGGACATCGCCACGCTGGACACACCGACGTTATGGTCTTTCCCAAGTTGCAATTCGTCCCCAACTCAGCTACCATGTCACCCTCGGATTCAGCAGACACGTCATCACTGTTTTGGTCATAACTCTCTCATACGACATCAAAATGGGACATTCTTGGATGCGTTGGAAAGGGGACGATGACGCCGTCATTTTGGATCTGGTCCCAGCTCCAGAAGGTCCGTGGATCATTCTTTGTGATCACGTCAAGGTGCTGCGTCACCTATTTGGGCCAACTTGGCCATGTATCGTGTCGGGCCTTAAGCCCAAGTTGTGGGCGCCCAACCCCTAGCCGTTCCCAACCCTAGGTCAAGTCTTAGACTATAAACACAGCCGTCGCCGCTGTTAGACAATTGGGTTTTGTTTAGAGTTTAGTTTTCCATCGAGAAACTGAATCGTTCATTGTAACTGTGGTGACAAATCCTTTTACAGTGATCCAGGGCCTCTGTTCTTGATCTCCTCCACTGTGTCGATTAGTCCTTTGGAACCGAGTTCTTGAACCCTCTATTGATATTCGCATCATTCATATTTGCAATTTCAGATTACGTGTTTTTAGCTTCTTGCTTGTGCTCTTCGATTCGCTTGCAGGAAAAGCCTTCTTGACGAGGTCAATCAAGTTGTGCTTGGTTGATAACCAATGGAGCAGTGGTGTAACGGTTGCAGGGTTCGAATCGTATCTGATTTGAAGCCGGATCGCCAACGTCGAGATCTCCACAAATCGAACTTACCGGTTACCTCTCGGAAGATCGGCTAGTACTCATCAACTTGCTGAAGCGATCCACGATGGAGAGGACCGTCTTGCCTTGGACCTTGGGGAGCGCCTCAATGAAGTCAATGCCGATGTCCGCCCACACCGCCGAGGGCACCGGCAGGGATTGCAGCAAGCCTGCCGGCCGAAGATGGTCGGACTTGTACTGCTGGCAGGTGATGCAGGCCTTCACAAAATCCTGCACCAAACAACACATGTTGGGAAAATGAAAATCACGCCGGAGCCTATGGAGGGTGCGATGGACGCCCTCATGGCCGTCGTCGTGGACCGCGGCCACGATCTCCTGCAACAATGGCGATGCCGCGGGAATGTACAGCCGCCCTTCATAGGCGACCATGCCGTCCACCAATGTCCACGGCGCGGTACGGGCACCCGTCCAGGGCAGACCAGTCGGGTCGGCGAAGACCCCCCGTACGCGAGCAGCAGGTTGTCAAGGGCGTCGAGCCCTCGACTGGCAGGGCCTCGGCTACGGAGCTCGTAGCCGTCGGCCGTCTTCTCCGGTGAGGTTATGCTCCTCTACCGCAGGCTTAGGGTTTTAGAGATAAAGAGAGGAAGGAGATAACAATCTTGCTTAATTCAATCAAGTGCCGAATTACAATTATAAATAGCCTTGCGGCTGCAACCAAATGGAAACCAATCTCCTAAACTTAAGGAAAGACTTGTTGCTAAACTTAGGGAAATAACTTGATTTATTTCTAATCTAGCCACTAGGCTGTTGCGGCTTCTCTGCATGCGCGGCCTGAGCATGGCTTGCTGCGCGCTCCGCCGCCCGACGAACGTCGCGGGCACGCCCGCGCCTGGCATATGTGCGACCGCACATGATAGAGCAGCTCATCACAAATATCTAAAGACCTCTCCACCCTCCAATCACTGCATCTGACCCACCAAGAGACAATGACCAGCCAAAACTTCCAGAATGGTTGGGTGAGATCACGAATCTTCGGATGTTAGTACTAGATGGGTACCCAGAGCTAGAGGCACCGATGGAGATGGTCAAGAAACCCACTTGCCTACAATCTCTGCGGCTATTGCATTGTAGAAGCATGACAACACTACCAGAATGGTTGGGAGGACTCAAATCTCTTGAACACTTGGAAATCACAGACTGCTCAGAACTGAATAATTTGCAGGTTAGCATGCGACACCTCACCTCCCTTCGTTCGCTAGCAATGAAAAATTGTGATAGCATTTCGTCACCGATAGAATGGTTGGGTAGCCTTTTTGCGCTGGAAGAACTCAATATCTTGGATTGCAATGGCATCAAGTCCTTTCCAGAGAGCATAGAAAAGCTCCCTCGTCTTAAAGAACTACAAATTTCTGGCTGCCCGGATTTGAAGCAGTGGTGCGAATTAGAAAGGATAAAGTGGAAGCTCGCTCACATAAAAGGAAAGGTATATATGCATTTCCATGGTAACTGATGTACCACTCTCTTATTTTGCACTGTCCACTCTTTGTGGTCTTGTTACAGAATCTGTACTGCTTTGCATATCCTATATGAATCTCCGGATCTTTTAGATTTTTTCTATACATTGCTGTTTATTTTATTTTACTCTCTATTGGAAAATTAAATAAATGGTCATTTGCATATAAAAATCTAGAATATGCTCTAGATATTCATATAGTCATCAGTGTTGAAATATAAATGAAGTGTCTATCTTTCCCATCAGCTTAGCTTTTAGGTTGAACATTGGTGCATGCAACTTAATAATCAAGAATAGTAAGAAGATAGAGCTATATAGGGACACAAATTGTAAACGGTAACTTCTGGTATGTGTAATTTGGCAGTTTTGTAATATGTGTTACCAACAAAAAGAGTACCATTAAAATTTTCCGTACATTTTTCGTATGTAAGGAAATAGTTCACACTAGATAATTTTTTTCCATTATTATCACTAATATATGTGTTGTATTGTAATGCGCAGCGGGGTTTGGCCCCCTTGGGGAGGGCGGCTATGGTGGAGGGGGCTGGCTGTGGGTGTCGGCAATGGAGATGGAGAGGTGGCGGCTAGGGTTTGGGAGAGGGAGAGAGGCGCCAAGAGCTTGAGAGCTGAGGGGTAAGCCAAAAGACTCTTTTCTTTCTTAACTTTCAATTGGTACAATAGCCCCATATTCATAGTCCCTAGTAGACTTGCATCTCAAGTAACTACGGAAAATATTCTTATAGATCGGATTTCCCTTTCCTAAACAAACCAACTTAATCTCCTAATTATTTCTATTCCTTTATTTCTTATTTTCTAATTCCTTCCGGTGGAAGGAAACTCTGAGTACTGTTCATGTCGGGTCCGCATTGGGCCTCACCTGGGCCATTAGCATGGAGGCCAGGGCTCTCCATTAGGTGCGTGACATCACCTCACCCATTTCGAGTCAGCGCGTCCTCGCGCTGAAACCACGTCCAAGTGGTGACGTCGTCAGAGGGGAGGTCGTCGCCTTGCAGAATGCCTTCAACCTTGATGTGGAGGCTGCCTTGGATTGGGTCGGCGAGGATGACATTGTTGATGGTGCGGTGGATGTCGAACTTGAAGTAGTAGAGTAGGTTCCCGATGTAGCCGTAGAAGGAGTAGTAGTGTGCTCCTGTATTTGTAGTGGCTCGTAGTAGTGGACGAGGTACTGCAGCCCCAAAGGTGAAGTGGTGCATGTCCCGCGGTTGTCCGACGAAGTCATGGATGCGGTTGTCAGTGTCGGGGATGAGGTAGGTGGGAACGCAGCGCCAAATTGTGATGTCATAGCATGTCGATGGCGATGTCGTCAAGTCCAATATTGAGCCAAACATGAAGTGGCCCAAATTGAACTCGCCTGGTGAGAGGTGATGGGCGTCGGAGCCTGCTATGTTGACGTTGTCGACGCGGACGAGTTGACAGCTAAGGTTGTCGATGAAGACGACTGTCATGGACGTGATGGGACACCTCTGGGGCCATGGGCAGCCAAGAAGAATGTAAGCGGGGACTCCATTGTGTTTTGTGGCCGTTGGTGGAGGTTGGGCTCCGAGTGCCAAGAGCTCCATGTTGGTAGAACCACCTTGGCGAAGGCCCTGTAGGAGATTGGGCAGTAGAGTTGATGCCGCCGACAGGTAGAGCTACCCATCGAAGAAGATGAGGCCCTGGTAAATCGACCAGGCTTGAGCCTCGACGCCATCCGAGATGGCCATGGCGATGGTTGCTAGCTCCCGCTGTCGAAGGACAGCTTGGTGTAGGTGCTCGAAGATGATGTCGGAGGAGTTGATGAAGTCAAGGGCGTTCGGAAGGCAAGCCATGCATGCCTTGTTGAGGATGTTGCGCGGTGGTGGTGGAGCCGTCTCCCTAGCTCGGCGTATCGGCGGTGGTGCTGGCAGGGCAAGGACCGTCGACTTTGCTTGCTGGGGGCACGCGGTGGTGAAGGTGACGGGGTGGCCGTTGCGGATGTGCTGCAGTCGCATGGTGGTGAAGTCCCAAGTCACGAGAACAAGACCGGCCAGCCATGGTGTGCCGAGGATGACGTTGACGTCGTTGCCGATGTCGAGAAGGTAGGCATCGATGTCGAACACTACGCCGTCGATGCGGATGGAGACGTTGAAGGCTGCAGCTTTGCACGGCACCTCGTTGCCGTTACCAATGAATATGGTGGTGTCGATGCGATGCTCCTGGAGACCGATGAGGCGCGCAAAGTTGATGTTGGTGAAGCTGTGGGTCACACCTGTGCCGATGAGCATGTGGTTGCCGGTGTCGATGATGTGGGTGGGGTGCTTGTCACAAGTGGTGTAGATGTTGATCTGCTACCGCTCCTCCCGCAGATCACCTCGAGTTGGGGGGCCAATATACTTGTTGGTGCAGGGGGACAAAGTGTTCCCCGTCCGTTGCCGCCTTGTCCTCTGTCAGGTGCATGTACTGTAGGTGTGCTATTTCTATTAGATGAAAGATTTCATACCCGATTTTTATGTTGTTGGAGGTATGTTGCCCTCTGAAGAAGAGCGCGCGGTCGTTGAGCCATGCCAGTGGATCTGTCATGTCGTCATTCATGGGGAAGGAGAAGGACGGCTTGTCATCATGTTGTTGGGGGGTCAGCAGCGGTTCTGCTGCCGCCAATTGTAGCAATTGTTGTGGAGGTATAGATGCCTTGAGTGGCATCTCTGGTGTTGGTGGTGCAGCCGGTGTTGTTGCTGGTGTAGCCGAAGAAATCGGGCGCTCCTGGAATGGTGGCGGGGGCGCCTGCTGTATTGGCAGCCAGATGGCCGGCTGAGGAGGGTAACAGCCTGCCTGAGTTGGTTGAGTGGGCTCCGGGCTGATTGGGGGCTAGCCTGCAACGCCGAAAAACGGCGGCACGAGCGGCTGTGGTGCTAGTGGTGCGGCGGGGATCATAACGTGCTTTGTCTCCGCAGCAAGGTCATCGATGGCGTGGAGACGTTTGTCCTGGTTGACGAGCTTGCGGATGTCGTTGTTGGCGTTCACCCTGCAGGGACGGCTGACGTCAATGGTGTTTGTTGCATGGTCGCTGCGGGGTGTAGCGAGCAACAAGGGTGCGGCGGCGTTGGGCAGCAGTGGGCTGCTGCTGGTGTTAGTGGCGATGGTAGCCCCATGGTTGATGATCGGAGCGTCGTCGTGGAGGTAGCCGGCAGTGATGTGGCTGGCTGCGTCTTTGCTGCTAGGTGCAGCAGGCAGCGAGGGGTCGGCGGCGGCGGACAGCAGCGGGCTGCTGCTGCTGTTGGCGGCAATGGTAGCCCCGAGATTGATGATTGGAGCGACGTCGGTAGCAGTGGGCTGCTGCTGTTGTTGGTGATGCTGGTGTCACCGTAGTCGCATGCTTTCTCGAAGGCGAGTAGGCGTGCGTCCAGTTCGGCGAGCTCGTTGGCGAGGTCGTCGTCGAAGTTCTGGGTCAGCTATTGCACGTTGGTGGTGGTGGCGGCCATTGCAGGATCAGACCGGTCTCCTGATACCAGATGTAATGCGCAGCGGGGTTTGGCCCCCTTGGGGAGGGCGACTATGGTGGAGGGGGCTAGCTGTGGGCGTCGGCAATGGAGATGGAGAGGTGGCGGCTAGGGTTTGGGAGAGGGAGAGAGGCGCCAAGAGCTTGAGAGCTGAGGGATAAACCAAAAGGCTCTTTTCTTTTTTAATTTTCAATTGGTATAATAGCCCTATATTTATAGTCGCTAGTAGACTTGCATCTCAAGTAACTACGGGGAATATCCTTATAGATCAGATTTCCCTTTCCTAAACAAACCTACTTAGTCTCCTAATTATTTCTATTCTTTTATTTCTTATTTTCTAATTCCTTCCGATGAAAGTAAACTTCGATAGCGGCAGCGGCGGTGTCAGGTGAACAGTACCCACGACGCTACAGTACCCACGGGTACTGTTCACGTCGGGTCCGCATTGGGCCTCACCTGGGCCATTAGCATGGAGGCCAGGGCCCTCCATTAGGCGCGTGACATGTATCATCTTACTTCTGCAGTCAGTGTAACTCTAAACAGTTTCCAAAAAGTGGAACAAAGTTGAAATGATCAGAACTGACTCAGAACATTTAAGTACCTGAACTCACGTGTATGAACGGGGTAATAAGAACTAGAAATAATTGAAGGCAAAAGCTGAACTAGTGAAATGATTAAGAAGGAAAATTGCACTTAACTATTACCTTATGTTTAACGAATGCACTTTTGTTTCGTTTTCTCTCCCAGCGTATCAGTGAATAGTAAGCTCGAGTGCACGACACCAGCTACTCTGACTGCAAGGCTGCAAAAATCAAGAACCTTAATCAGACCCTGTTTAGTTGCCATGCAAACCCAAAATATTTTCTCTTCCACCCATCACATCGAATTTTTAAACGCATGCATGGAGCATTAAATGTAGGTAAAAAAATAACTAATTACATAGTTTGTCTGTAAAGTTCGAGACGAATCTTTTGAGTCTAATTAATCCATAGTTGGACAAATTTTACCAAATAACAACGAAAAGTGCTACAGTAACTTTTCACCCAAACTTTCTCAACTAAACACAGCCTCAACACAAAAGACCTTTTACTGTGTCTGCTTGAGTTTTCGTGGGATCGAGGGAAATACAGTGCCATCAGTTGAACAATTTCTGTCAAGTACGTGACGTTTATGTAGCTTGTTATATGTTATGATTGAAGCCATTCGAGGAACCAAGCATAGTTGGCCCTGGGTGCTCCCGGCCAGAAACCAGATTTCCTCAGGACCATCTTTTACTACCATATTGCTCAGCTCTGTAAAGTCAATACAGAAGGAAAGAGCACTGATAGTAATCAAGAAAACGAAAACTTCAGTTGGATCATGAAAGCATGCACCTGAAGTTTAGATCCACGCTTGTTTCTTCAGTAAAGTGTCCTGATTTCCCTGGTGACTGAGGACGAAACTGTTCCGAGTGGCTTTTGTTCTTCTGTATTCTGTGAGACTTGGTTCCCGTTCCAGTCGAAATGTCCCTGAAGATTGGTATATTGTTTCTCTCGGAGCTTCCTAGTAGCTGATTTTTTCAGCAAAAGCAGCTGGACCCGTGCTAATCTGTGGCACGATAAACTGAACTGTATTTGGTCGTTCCGTCGAACACCTTGTGTGCATTATTGATGTCGGTGCAATGGCACCTACTGACAATGCCAATCGGTGGGGTAGGGCTAGGTGTTGGAGAATTATTCTGGCAGGGTCATATCAGCCTTCCCCGTAGCGTCGTTGGAGAGCTGACCGTACGCCAATAGTTGTGCCAGAGGATGGTGTGGCCCAGTTGCGGAGTGTAGTGGCCGACGCGGTAGAAGTCTTGGTGCTCGTTGATGTCGGGTGGGAAGGGCGATGTTCGTAGAGGCAGGGCACTGTCATGAGTACTCACTGGTGCAGGAACGCACGTGGCCCAGTCGCGGCTCAGCGTCAAACTCTGGGGCGCGTTTGCGAGGGTGGCCCGTGGGCCAAATTGCGCCCGTGGGGTGCAACCCACCGTGTTTGTGCACCTGGCCCAACTTGAAGACCGGCTCCCAGGAGCCAAAACCGACGCCGCAGCCTGGCCCTCTAGAAACGCCGCTAGGGTTCGTTTCTGGCGAGCTCGGCCACGCGCGGCGCTCGCAAGCGATTTCGGGGCGGCGGTTGGTGGTAGTTGGGCTCTCAGCCCGGCTGAGCTCTAGGTGACAAACACAATTTCGCTTGGGCCGGGCTCATTTGGTACAGGGTGCACAAACATGGTGAGTTGCACCAGTTGAGACCGGCCTGCTCGGGCCTGGGTCAGTTGGGCCAGCCAGGCCGGCTACGGCCACCCTCGCAAACGCGCTCCTGGTGGCCGTCACCTCCGCAATGTCAGTAGGGATGGTCACAGACGCCTAGGTCACCACGGTGGTCGGTGGTGGGGAACACAGAAGAAAATCTAGCGTCGTAGTGGACCAGCAAGCCTGATGCAGATCAGGGCTGCTGACAGAGGTTTCAAACCAAGACGAGTGGGAGAGTTGTTGTCGACTGGTGGCGGTGTTAACAGTTGTTATGGGGACGCTCATGTGGCTGACTGCGATGACCAGCAGCTACTATTGATTGATTAGATTTTTTTTCTTACAACTTAATTTGTCCTTTTTCTCTCACGCATGTTGACTGCAAAGATGACAGAGAATGATGAAATGATATAGCCGCTAAAGCTAGTCCTTAATCTTAGGTCGCTAGACACTTAATCTTAGACCTCAAATAAACTACTCCTGGCTCCTTAAAGCAAGTCTGGGAGGCTTGGAACCGGAGAGGCATAAAGGAAGTCCGAATTGACGGTGCTAGGCCTCGGATCACTCCGGTGGGCCAAAATCCTTTGGCAAAATTTGCTGCCAGACACTTATAGAAATGTGGCTTTTACCACAGGCCACTAAAATAACTTGGCTTTGCCGCTAACCATTATAAAAGCATACATATTTGCTGAAAGACACTCTAATGCATATAATAACAAATCCACACCAAACAAGTGACAAAGGACATAAATCTGGACTGGAATGCCCTAGGAGATAATGGTAGGAATTCGTTGAATCCACAAAAGATCGGCGTGCTTTTGAGGAAAAATCTCGCTCAAGAATCATGGCCCCCTGCTGCTCCACTCACTAAGGATCGAGTGGCACGCGCCTGCTGCTCCGCTCGTCACCGCGGGAATCCCGCAGGAATCGAGCACCGCCGTCGTCGCGCAGGAGCCGTCACGGGACGTCGCCGCTGCTGCCAGGTGCGGGCGCCGCAGAGGGTGCGCCGCCACCGAGGTGCGTCGCGCTCGCGTCGCCGCCAGCGCGCTGTCTTTTCCGTGCGAGACGAGCGAACGGACTCACGAGAACATCCGTGCTTCCGGCAAGAGGATAAAAGCCTAAGGGCACATTCGTCATTTCGCGTGGTTCTCCATTAAAGTCAAACATAATAATAAGGTTTGTGTTGTCCTACAGCAGATTAGCAATGTTGAAGGATGACTTTAGGCCAATACAGTTTTTTTAGGTGGTTTGTAGCAAAGGATACCTTTTAAGGGTGTCCTCAGGCAAAATTTGCCAAATCCTTGTCTTTGTGACCACCGGATCCGGTGGTGTGACCAGGGGTGTTAGTAAATTCGATCGTTGGTGTCTAAAGGCTATTTTCTGAGTTTGGGCATGGGCCACTGGCTTGATCCGGTGGTGCTAACAGAGGAGCACCAAATTATGCGTTTGGTAGTATGTTAACCCATAAAGCATAATCCAGTGGGGCGATTTGATGGGTATCGGATTCATCCTTTGCCTACACGCCCACCACCAACCCCCAACGACTAGTTTTTGGAGGGTGCTTATATGTTGGTGTTGGCCGTCTCTTTGAGAGCTCTCTTGGCATTCTAAGCAATCCAACAGGCTTGTGAGCCTCTATGAACACCTCTCACTCATCTTTTGACTTGTGCTTGATCCAAAGTGAGATTGGGAGAGATCTAGTGTATTTGCTTTGTTGATTAGCATCTAGTGGCACAAGTTCTTCGATCGGGCTATGAATTTCTTGCTACTCTTGGAAGTTACCGTCACCTAGACAGCTTGGAGCAGCGTGGTCATTGAGGGGAGTGTTGGTGACGCCTCTGACCGGTGATTTGTGAGAAGTATTGATCTCACCTTGCGGAGTTGCAAAGGGACTCTAGTGGATGCTCCTGGCTAGTTGGAGTGCACCATTTGATTGATTTTTGCTGCACCCAAGTCATGGTGTAGCATGTCACACTAGTTAGCATGTGAATTATCACTTTGGGACTCACCATAAGTTGACTTATAGGGATAAACCATTGTGTTGATCCACTTGCGGTCGTTGGTTTGATACTACTCTCACATGTATTCAGTGCGGTGGCTGCATCCTGTGGAATTAAGATATATTTTTCTAAGATAACTTATGATGTCTCTAATCACGTCACAAAATTTGATCTTATATGTGGAGAAACAAATATAAATCCTGTTAAGGGGGTAAACTAGCCTAAGAGAAATAGTTAAAGGCAAATGTTAGTTTAGATTTTTTTAGCAAATGTTAGTTTAGATGTTATCCGGACATATGCTAAACTTGGGAGAGTAATTTGGACTTTTTACAAAATTATAAATACCAGAAACTAACCATGGCCCAAAGCACCAATGGCCCAACATCCCGTCGGCCATCACCATTGGAAAAAAAATCGCATGCATACTGGATGCAGGTGCAGCCATACATACATGTCTCGGATTCTTTCCACGTGTCCACCCACAGAGATCCAATGGTGCATGTTTGAGAAAGGCCCCCTTTGGTAGGGATTCTCAACCAGCTCCTAAAGCTGTTTTTGAGCTCCGAGTGCCAAACGCTAGAAAACGAGCAACTCCCACAAAGGATCCCCGCATTTTCCGCTCTCACATGCCAGTGGCATCCGTCGGAGCCAAAAAAAAAAAAAATCGAGCTTCCACCGGCTCCTGTGTCAACCCAGCTAACAAGGTATCTCTTTGCCCCTAAAGTTCACAGGAATTACAGCATCTGCCATCGTCTTCCCCAGCTTGTCCACGCTGAGCCACACGCAGAGCAGCTCCATTGCTCCTTTCCTCCATGGATGCACAGCTGCATGAGAGGCAAGATGGTGAGGGGTTCTGGAGACCGGTAGATCAGGCGGCGCTGAAGATGGATCCATGGGCGTGGTGGTCTCGTAAGGAGTGATAGTGGGAGGTTACTCCGCCCTCCTCGGTTGGCCGGGCATCGCCCCAGGCAGTGGCTCATGGCAGGGCGCACGCCCTGGTTGCCCGACACTAGGCGGTGGCGCGTGGCTGGGCGGCGGCGCATGGCCGGGAGCGCCCCCGTTTGGCGGCGCATGACCGGGCGCGGGCGCAGGAGGCGTTGCGTGGCCAAGGGTGGCCGTAGGAGGCGGCCCCTGGGTGGGCGCGCCCGCAGGCGGCGGTGCAAACTCGAGCATCGGTGAACAAGCCAGGCTACATCCTTCGTGTGCAGGTGCGTCGACTGGTGTTCGTGGCAGTGGCAGCTGGGATTGGCCGGATTTTTATGCACAAGCTGCCGCAACTTTTGGGCCGGATTGAAGGACAAATGAAGATCCTGGGGCTGTTCGTGAGGAGATTGGCGGCTCATCAGCTGGTTAGGGTCGTGGTGCCTCTGGTCGGCGACGAGGTGGGAGAAGTAGTTGCACACAGAGGCCACCAGTTCCTGTTGCCCCTGCATCTGACACCGTTGATCTCACTGATTCAAGGTATACACCTGCATCTCGTATTCTTTTTGTACAAATTATTTATGCATGTTTAGTAGTAATCATATCTGCAATTTTGAGCTTTCCTGATGAAAATATTTGCATAGTCCTAATACGTAGCTTGCCACCATCTTATGAACATTAATTTGCACACAACAGCGAGGCCGTTTGGGATGATGAGAATACTAGTATATTGTGTGACATTTTTGCCGATGAAGTTCTGAAAGGGAACTATGCGAACACTCATTTGAGTAAGACCGGGTATAAGAATGTAATACAAAGGTTCAAAGATTGGACTGGGCTTGAGTACAGTAGAAGGCAATTCAAGAATAAATGGGATAAATTGAAAGGCGAATATAGTATTTGGAAGAAGCTTACCAACAAGCAGACAGGCATTGGATGGGATGCAGGGAGAAAGAATATTGATATGCCAGAGAGTTGGTGGAAGCTGCAATCAAAAGTAAGTGTCTTTGTAAGTTTAATTTTTTTTTGTAAAATTTGATGACCTCTGACTGTGCACCCAATAATTATTTTGTTTTTGCAATTTAGGAAATCAAGGGATGCATGCGGTTCAGGCACAGAGGCCTCCAGAATGAAGATAAGTTGGAAATTATGTTTGAAGATCTTCGTAACACAGGTGATGATACATGGTGTGCCTCTAGTGGTGTACCACCTTGCCACGCGAGCCCGTCATGTGACAATTCGCCCCTCGATGTTGATGAAGAAGATGAAGACAACGTCGATGGGGACAGTGAACCGGAGGCGGTGACACCAACTACTGTGACTGGAAAGACAAGCGGAGGGACAGTTACCAACAAAGGAAAGAAACCTAAGACAACTACATGTCTTTCGTTCCAAGAACAGATGGATAAAATTGTTGAGATGAATGAGAGGACAATTGTTTCTTGTGAGTCCATTGCAAAGAGGGAGCCACACCCTGGATGTTCCATAGAAGATGTCATGGCCTTAGTTGTGGAGTGTGGTGCTATGCCAAGATCAAATGAGCATTTCATTGCTACCACACTTTTTACTAAGAGGGCCGAGAGAGATATGTTCATGACTATGCATACTCCCGAGGATAGGTTTGATTGGTTGAGGAGGAAATATGAGTGGATGACTAGAAATGATGTCCCCAAGTAGAGCTTACCATTCCATTTATGTTGCAGGACCATGTATCCTTCTATTTAGACTAAATTGTGATTTATGTTGTATGCCTATGTATCCTTTTATTTAGACCAAGTTGCAATGTTTTATTTGTTTGGTACAATTGTAATGACTTGGACGTATATTCATGAGTGTCCTTTTTATTGGTGTGTACAGATCTGATTCTTCTAGTTCTGACACGGATGTTAGTGGTTCCGATGATAATGAGAGGGTTTCAAAAACTATGTTATTGTTGCGTTCCAATCAAAATAATCTATTTGCTACCGCCCTTGTTCCTGTCAAGTACTACATGACTTATCTTGACAAAAATGAAGCTAAACTCCCGCACAGTCTGGATTTGCATGGACTATGGAGATACTGATGACTCCAGGAGAAAGCGAAAAAATGTTCAGAATGACTGCAACATTGTTCCATCAGCTGCATGACTTGTTAGTGAGTACATATGGTCTCCAATCATCTCTTCACATGAATTCCATAGAATCACTTGCTATGTTTCTGGTAGTTTGTGGGCATGGTATGTCCAATAGTGCTCTACATGGTATATTCAAGCATTCTGGGGGACAATTAGTTGAAAATTTGAGGATGTGTTGGTTTGTTTGGTGTCCATGTGTGAGGACTACATCAGGCTGATCGATCCTAATTTCTCAACCACTCACTCTAGGATTAGTAATGATCGAAGGATGATGCCACATTTTAAAGATTGCATTGGAGCACTAGATGTACTCACATCTCATCAACACCTCCTCCGAATGACTTTATTAGATACCTTGGTCGAAGTGGTAAACCGACACAGAATGTTCTTGCTATTGTTGATTTTGACATGCGGTTCACATATGCATCTATTGGGCAGCCAGGATCGATGCATGACACTAATGTGCTCTTTCATGCACTTAAGAATGGTCACGACAAATTTCCACACCCTCCAAAAGGTATGCATGGATGGATCCTAGTTTTTTTTCATAACTGTTTTCAAATTATTTTATATGCAGCTCATATGTCTTCAAATTTGCATATCTGTACCCAGGGAAACATTATCATGTTGATGTTGGATACCCAAATAGACCTAGATACTTAGCACCTTATAAGGGTCAAAGGTATCATGTGCCAGAATGAAGGAAGGGTCCTGCTCCAAGTGGTGAGCAAGAGTTGTTTAACCATTTGCATTCAAGTATTTGGAATGTGGTGGAGCGCTCATTTGGTGTGTGGAAAATGAAGTGGAGAATCCTTCTCAAAATGCCAAGTTACCCAATAGAGAAGCAAAAGATGATTGTTGCTGCAACCATGTGTTTACATAACTTCATTCCTGAGAACAGTGTGGACAACAAACTTTTTAGTAAATGTGACCATAATCCGGATTATGTGCCCACTATACCTTCACGGTATAGCAAGTATGTTCCTACTAGAAATATTGGTGATACGTCAACTTTAGAATCCAGTGACAGGAACATGAATAAATTTCAAGATAACCTTGCAAGGGCTATCCACCTATCTAGATCATCATGAGCATGTGTGTTTGGTTGTACCAAGAATTGTGGTGTTCGTGAACTTTTGTTAACATGCCTATAATAGGTGGGCCATGACCGTGCAATATAAGCAAACCACTAATTATTGCTTGTCAATAATTTGTATTTTTTTTAATTTCAAAAACACTGAGATATAAATACATCTACAAGCATATAACAAACATGATGAGCAATTCAGCCAGGGGCATCTTCGACATTGTCCCTATCTTAGCCATTCATAGCAGACACGAGGAGCTGTTCAGCCAAACAATTTTCCAAAACAGCTCCAACTCCACCAGAGAATTTGCTCTAGCACAAGAGTCAGAGCCAAAGTTGTTTTTGGAGGAGCTGGAGCCCTAGGCCAAAGTCTCCCGCACGTTCTTGTAGGCCTGACGCACGCCGCGGCTTCGACGCACAAACGCTGTGTGGGGATTGACTAAGCATACACATGGCAAACAACGATTGGATGTATGCATGGACGCGCATTGGATACTGGCTCCATGCAATTTTTTTCCTCAACATTGACTTCTTGCCACGAGTCTTCTCTCCCCAACTCCTCTCTCTGCTCCCAAAATCTCCACACCGCCAGCCACCCAACGTCAGCTGGCGCTCCCATAAGGGCCTGCTCCCCAGCACTTCTCTCCCGCATCCCTCCCCTGTGGGCTGTTAGGTGTGTTGGTTGTGGCACTGCCAGTGTGCCATGCCCACTACTACATATTTCTTATGCGAGGCGGGCGTTTTGGGTTTACCGTGGCGGGCAAAAGCGTCCACCACGGTTGTAAAGTCACGATTAATCGTGGCCTCACCGCGGCGGTCACCTGTGCCCGCCACGGTAAACAAAAAAAGCCCTAGCGAGCCCATCGAGCCCATTGTCGGGCCCAATCGAGCCCATTGGTGTCACGTACGTCGCTAGAGCCCACCGTCGCCTCGATCCGTGTGCGCCACCACTGACGAGCTGACCTACAAGCAGAGGGAGGGTGAGGGACGGATCCTTCCTAAATCTGAGAGAGGAGAGAGGACGAGGGGCATACCTCCTCCAGGCGCCGCCGCCCACCGCTGCTGCTCCACCAGGGAGCGCTGCGTGAGAGTGGGAGGGAGAGGGCCTCCTGCACCGGATCTGGCCTCCCCGGCCGCGCCACTGGAGGGAGAGGGCCTCCTGCGCCGCCGCCGAAGGAGGAGGGAGGGAGGGGGCCGCCGCCGAAGGAGGAGGGAGAGAGCGAGGAGGGGACGATGGGAACCGGCGTCGGAGGGAGAGAGGGGGTGATGGGAGAGTAGCGCCGTCGGGTGGGAAGGGCGGCACTATCGGGTGGGGAGAGAGAGATGAGAGTCGGCTCGTGAGAGTGAGGGGTTGGTAACCCTAAGTCCTCAATTTATATGAAGACTGCTATCGGGCCGCCACTGAGCCATTTGGGCTTCGACCTTTTATCGTGGCGGGCCTTCTAGTATGTCCGCCTCGGTTAATCGATTTACTGAGGCAGACAACTTAAGACGCCCGCCACGGTTAATAGGCTATTAACCGTGGCGGGCATCTTAAGATGCCCACCTCGGTAAATCAATTTTCCGTGGCGGGCAAAAGTGCCCGCCTCGATAAATAAAAATTGCCCGCCTCCGTAAACGTGATCATTAACCGTGGCGGGCAAAAATGTGAGTCCGCCTCGGTTAGGTTTTGAGGTGTGTCTTGCAAAATCAATTTTGTAGAAGTGGTCGGTCATGGAGGACGAGATCCAAAAGCAACCACTACGCCGGCGAGTCATGAGTCGACGAGTCGACGCATAGATAGAGGCTAGCCGGTCTCTAGTTAACCACGCTCTCGACCCCTCGGGAGCACACAGCCATACCCATACAGGGGCCAGGGCAAGCAAGGAGCAAGCCGTGTCGTCTCCCCTCTCCGGCCGGAGGCCATCCCTTCTTGCAGCCATATACGGTACATAGTACGTGCTTCCCTTAACAACAGTTATAGCCACATCACATAAAGCTTGTGTCTACTTCTCTCCTCGCACAACCGTTTGTTAACCGAGACCAACTTGGAGCAATATCATTCACCGCGTAATCCTCTCCGTGCTTCACTACATAAGTGTGATATCCTCGCTGTGTTCTTCGATCCGTGGCGGCTCGGACGACCTAACCCTAGTTGGTGTATGATCCAATTCGGCATCAACAATATATTTTTGCACCCCTAGAATACTCGATTTAAACAAGCCGTGTATAATATATTAATCACCTGGTGTATAATATATTAACCACCACCTGCCATTGGACTATAGTCCAGCAGTACAAAATGCTGGTCTATGCTTGCTCTTTGTATAATACGAGGTGGAAGACGTGAATGCGCAAGACGGAGACCGAGGCGGCGAGAGAAGGGACGTGAAAAACTAGGGGGAGGTAAAGACAACATTTTCTATAAGAAAAGACATGTTGGCCCTTGCGTAGGAAAATCGCAGCAACAGCAGCTCAGATACGCCACCGCGTCAGCTGCACGCCTATACGCCACCAATCACCCATCGGCGATTTCTCCACGAGATAACGCTGACGTCCTGGACACACATCGCATGGCGATTTGCAAAGCCGCGGCAGAGGAGGGCTCTCCGCGCACGAGAATCCTCCCGGGGTTAGGAATTCTACTATATGCCAATAAAGCAAAAACAAGCAGTCCTTGTCCAACTATAAAATGTTAATAAAATCTACGCTTGCTTTTGTACACTATGCCCAACTATGTATATAAAATGTTAATTTGCGCTTGCTTTTGTACAATATGCTGATGAAGATAAAGCAAGCACTCGAATACCAGAACATCTTTATGTGGAAAAGCAAGTCCACTAATGCAAAACAGTAGTAAAAAACATCACATAAATGCATGCTATAAACACACTCAGTTCCTATATTCCCACCTCATCATATTTGAAAAAAAAAAACTGGACCGGTTGGGGGAAGAACCGCCCCCACGACTTTTTGAATAGAAGGGACCGTATCATCCCGGCCAGAAAACCCCCTGAACCCTGGCACATGCCCCGAAGGGCCAAGCGAACCGGGACAGATCATCAGGCCGGCGTTGCCAGAGACGCACCGTTGCTGACGCAGTCACCAGGTTCCGTGCACAGCGAGGGGGAATTTTTTTTGGACGAGAGACCGGAAATGCTCAGCCACGGAGGCTCGAACTCCGGCCGGCAAGGTCCCAACAACCGGACCTTGCCACCTGAGCTATGCTCATATAATATAAACATCGCTTACGACACCTCAATAATATGAGCCAGTTATTAGGTCTAAGACAACTTCTACAATGGTACTTGCTTTTAGCATATAACTCATAATATGATAACCTCACATGACATCCTCGTATAATAATAAAATATTGTATGAGACTAGCTCTTAATTAAGAGCTAATTTTCTTCTCTCTTTTATTAAAATATGAAACAATATGTTTTTTTGAGTTAGCTCATGAGTTATCATTGAAGCTACCTTACGAACCACAACGCTATATGCGTTCCTGCGTGGCAGCAACTAGTAAATTTGAGTGCTAACTCAGACAGCACTAGGCACGCTCTCAGTTTATTTAGTGCCACGATACTGTTGGCAGACAAGCATGTCCTCATCGGCCACGCGTCAATAATCATTAAGCAGAATGAGGACGTCCTCGGCGCTTGAAAGAATCAAAGCAGAAATAAAATATGAAGAGGCGAGGAACACGGTGCCATATGGGTCAGACGAGATCACTAGGGCCCGCGCCGCACGCACTAGCCGATATGGTGGTGCAGGGGCCGCCGCACGCACTAACTGCTAGCCGGTCTCTCCTCTCGACCCCCTTCGAGAGCACACAGCCATACAGATACAAGGGCCAGGGCAAGCAAGGAGCAAGCCGCGCGCGTCGTCTCCACTCTCCGGCCGGAGGCGATCCGATCCCTTCTTCCAGCCATAAGGTACGTAGTACGTGCTTCCCTTAACAACAAGCTTTTAGTTATAGTCTGCAGTGCTTCAGCCACTGCCTTTGCTTTCATATTTCGTCCTTTAATCTGTGATTCATAAGTAAAGTGATCTTAACTACCACAAATATTCTTTTGCTTTTTTTTTCTATTTATAAAACATAGCATACGTTTCAATTTTCTCACCCAGGAGTCATGACTCATGACTTTGTACTAACTGAAATTACAGGACATAACTATGGTGCCAGAGGATCTATCATTTCAATTCATAAGGGAAATTACTGATGACTTCTCAGAGAAGCGCATACTTGGTGAAGGAGCATTTGGAGTTGTTTACAAGGTTAGATTTGGGCATGCTCAATTTTCGTTAACAAAAACTGTGTAGTGTTTTGAAATGATATGGCAACGTGGATAGCACCATCTCCAGGATGTGGTGACAAGAAACAAAACAAACCCAACCCCTACATTTCCTGCTTTACCAAATATATAAGGGGGTCAACTTTTGTACCATACTGACAACATACAATTGGCAGGGAGTCACTAAAAATGGAAAGGATGTGGCTGTGAAGAAGTTGAAGCCTTGTTATGCCGACCCAGACAACAAGCAGTTTCGAAATGAGTTGGATACCCTCACAAAGTTGAACCATCAAAACATTGTAAAGGTTCTTGGCTATTGTTATGAAACAAACAAGATACCTTTTATCATGCCGGATGGAAGTAAGGTTTTTGTTGATGAGATACGTTCAGCGCTCTGCTTTGAGTATTTGGACAAAGGGAGTCTACAAAACCATCTTTCTGGTACAGCTGCTCCATTTTCCAAAGAATATTGTCTTGAATATTGCATTTGATTAATAATTTTTTGTTTACTACTACAGATGAGTCTTGTGAAGTTAAGCTTGACTGGCACATGCGGTTCAAAATAATCAAGGGGATTTGTGAGGGTCTAAAGTATATGCACAAGGATCTAGAAGAACCTATTTACCATTTTGACCTAAAACCTGACAATATATTGCTAGATAAGGATATGGTTCCAAAGATTGCAGATTTTGGTCTGTCCAGGATCTTTGGTCAAGACATAATACGGACCACACATGGCCCATATGGAACGCTGTATGTCGAATGCCTCTACTGAATTTTTTTTTGGCTACTGAAATTATCTGATCCATTTTATAACCCAACAAACTATGTTCATTACAAATTCATTACATGTGTGCAGTGGTTACCAGCCACCAGAATACATTGACAAACGTGAAATCTCAGGAAAGTTCGACATATTCAGCTTGGGTGCTGTAATAAAAAGGATAGTGTCAAGGCCCATGGGCTACCCTGAATGTTCAGACAACACGTCATCAGATGAGTTTATTGATCAAGTGAGAAATGACATGTCTTAATATCAGGACCATTTTCTTATCTAATTCTACGTCATGTTTACATTGAAATAGTATCTACTAGCTTGACAGTTCCATTTATCAGGTCCGTGAAAACTGGGGGAAAAAGTTGCAGGAAGCATGCAGTAGTAGTGATTCCCTGCTTGAAGCATACTGCCGCCAAGTTGAGACATGCACTCAGATAGCATTCAACTGTTTGGATGAAGATAGTCAGAAAAGGCCTGACATAGTGAGGATCACTGAGAAGCTTAATGGGATTGAAGTTCGCGTTGGAAAGGTAACTAATATCATCTGTAAAGGCATATACTGGGACATAGTTGTCACTACCAAAATGGTAGAATTCTCCTAGTGTTTTTAAATAGTAATAAAACACTACCAATAGTCATGCACATGGGAATCCTCACTAGAAGGCATTTAGTAGGAAAAGTTTATACTAAAAATTGAATGGTAAAACACTAGAAGAACAAAATTCTGGTTGTGTACTATATGTGAAGTCATGTATTCAGTTCACTTTGTTATGTTCTCCTAGGAAGGATATTTAGAATTTTTCTCAAAAAGTGTTGATCAGTCAATGATCCAACAGCCTAATACAGATTCTCAAGATTATAAAACTGGTATTCATTGTTTGAACCATATTCATAGATAGGGAGAAAGCTCAACTGTTTGTGTACGTTATCTTTTCTCTACAACTGAAAGCTACAAATTTTTAGATACTAAATTGTTTGGTGAAAAAACTATACTAACATAAAACAATTTATTTATAGTGTAAATTTGAACTATCAACAATGCGTTAAAGATGAAGCTCTTCTGCGTTTTGGGAGAAAAACAATCCACTGCACTATTTTGATCTTTTACGAAGTGGTTTCTGTTATATGGAAATTGATTTATCACTTACTTTGTGTGCAGAAACAGAAAAGCTAACACTACAGCTAACACTACTACAAAAAAAAATTATAGCAATGCCTCTTTTTTTTAGGAGCAGCTCTATATTGAGCTATTCTAACAAATGATGGCCAAACGAGCCGACTCTACAAATCCATTTATAGGGGTTGCTGGTGTTATCAGCTGCCCCTACAAATCGGATTTGTAGGGACAGCTGGATATTGAGCCGCCTCTACAAATAGACACCGAATAGTAAAAATTATGCACTAATATTCGAATTTTTTCAAACGACCTCGGATGGAGAAATGATTAAAATAAAAGTTGTAGATCTTGAAAAGTTATAAAACTTTGTTGTTTACAACTTTTTTTCATTTGAAATTATTTACTGCTTCAAAATGCTGTTTGAAATTTAATTTTGAAATTGTTGAAGAACTCTGATTTCTCTTTTTAATCTCTAGCCAAAACTTGTAACTAGTCTTTCTCTCTCATACTAACTTCAAATTTGATGATTTTTTCCCTAAAAATTTCTAAAATCATGCTATATCAATTTATTGTGTTCTTACAACAATTATTTTATCCATCATTTCTTGTGACTGTTTTATCTATTTGAATTTTGAATTTAAAAAATGGCAACTTCAAACATCATTTTGAAGCATTAAATGATTTCTGCTGAAAAAGTCATAAACATAAAAATTGTAGAACTCATCAAGGTCTACAACTTTTATTTTGGTCATTTCTTCATATGACAAAGTGGTAGTAACATTGTTCACAAAATCTATATATCTCTCTTCTAGTTTCATAAACTATAAGAGGGATATGTAAAATTTGTGAATAATGTTACTATTACTATGTCGGATGAACAATGACCAAATGACTAAAATAAAAGTTATAGATCTTGGAGAGTTAACTTTGAACTTGACAACTTTTTCATTTGAATTCATTTTGTCAAGGAAAACTATGTTTGAATTTTTAAAAATTTGAAATTTTGATTTTTCAAATAAGACCTCGGATGGAGAAACAACTAAAATAAAAGTTGTAGATCTCGAAAAGTTATGAAACTTTGTAGTTGAAAACTTTTTGATTTGAAATCATCTTGTCAAGGAAAACTATGTTTGAATTTTTAAAAATTTGAAATTTGAATTTTTAAAACGACCTCGGATGGATAAATAGCAAAAACAAAAGTTGTAGATCTTAAAATGTTATGAAACTTTGTAGTTGACAACTTTTTCATTTGAAATCATCTTGTCATGGAAAACTACGTTTGAATTTCTTAAATTTAAAATTCAAATTTTGCAAACGACCTTGGATGGAGAAACTAGCAAAATGAAAGTTGTAGATCTCAAAAAGTGATAAAACTTTATAGTTGACAACATTTTCATTTGAATTCATTTAGGGCCTCAAACAATCAATTTATGCTCGGTTTAGTATAATATGTGCAATACCTGAGGAACACCCCTTTAGTAACGCATATATGTGTTGCTACAAACCCGAATAAGTGTTGGTGGGATCTATACCAACGCATCCTACATGCGTTGCTTAAAGTAGCGTTGCAAAGATCTACTCCAACACATACATATGTCATATGTGTTGGTAAGAGGGGTATAAGTGTTGCAACACACACACACACACACACACACACACACATATATATATATATATATATATATATATATATATATATATATATATATATATATATATATATATATATATATATATATATATATATATATATAACTCCGTCTATGTTGACTGGAAGACTTTCTTAAGTCGTCTCAACATAGCCGGTCCCAAGCCCGGGTAAAGGAGGAGGGTGTGTTAAGGTCTGGCGAACCAACAGTAAAAAAACAGCCACTCTCATGGATTTGAAACCCACAAGAGATTCGTTGGGGCGTAACCCTCTTAGCGACGCGCTACATCAGAACCCGGGTGTGGTGTTAAATGGGCAAGGGTCGGGTCGTCATCCCCTTAGTGGCGCGTCGTATCGTGACCCGGGTACGATGAAAAATGAGCAAGGGTCGGGCCGTCGCAACCTTAGTGGCGCGCTACATCTACGCCCGGGTGTAGTGAAAAATGAGCAAGGGTCTTCGCACTTCCCTCGACGGGTGCGAAGGGTAAGGAAGCTAGCCGAGCCAACTAGGATTCGTCTAGGTAGCTGGAATGTAGGGTCCCTAACGGGTAAGCTAAGAGAGCTAGTCGATGCAGCAATTAGAAGGCGTGTAAATATTCTATGCGTTCAGGAGACTAAATGGAAGGGCCAGAAGGCAAAGGAGGTGGAGGATACTGGCTTCAAACTTTGGTACACGGGGACAACATCGGGTAGGAATGGTGTAGGCATCTTGATCGATAGGAGCCTTAAGGATGGAGTCGTTGATGTTAGGAGGCAAGGCGACCGGATTATCTTGGTCAAGTTGCTAGTTGGAGATTCAGCTCTGAATGTGATCAGTGCCTATGCCCCTCAGGTAGGTCTTAGCGAGGGCACCAAGAGGCAGTTTTGGGAAGATCTTGATAGCATGGTTAGTACCGTGCCTATCAGCGAGAAACTCTTTATAGGAGGAGACCTCAACGACCATGTTGGTGCGACTAATGTAGGTTTCGAGCGGGTGCACGGGGGGTTCGTGTATGGTAGTAGGAATCAAGAGGGGGAGGATGTTTTGAACTTCGCGCTGGCCTATGACTTGTTGATAGCGAACACCCTCTTTAGGGAGAGGGAATCTCATCTAGTAACCTTTCGTAGTGGACAACACTCAAGCCAGATCGACTTTATCCTTGCAAGGAGGGAGGATAGACGTGCTTGCTTTGATTGTAAGGTGTTACCTGAGGAGTGTGTTGTCCCTCAACATAAGCTTGTGGTGGCGGACTTTCGCTTTCGGGTACGTGTCCACCGGGACAAACTGGCCAAGATTGCGAGAACGAAGTGGTGGAAGCTTAGAGGGGAAGCAGCGCAGACGTTTAAGGAGAGGATGTTAGATGAGGGACCTTGGGAAGAAGGAGAAGATGCCGACGACATGTGGCTAAAGATGGCAACATGTGTCCGGAAGGTGGCTTCGGAAGTGTTTGGCGTGAGTAGGGGAGGCAAACGGGAAGCAAAAGACACATGGTGGTGGAATGACGAGGTGCAAAGGGCTATTAGGGAGAAGAAGGAGTGTTTCAAGCGTCTCCACCATGACAAGAGTGTAGCCAACATCGAGGGCTATAAAATAGCGATGAGGGTTGCAAAGCGAGCTGTGAGTGTAGCAAAAGGTTAGGCGTATGATGGCCTTTATCAGCGGCTAGGCACGAAGGAAGGGGAGAAGGACATTTATAGGATGGCTAGAATCCGCGAGAGGAAGACAAGGGACATCAACCAAATAAAATGCATCAAGGATGGGACAGATCGACTTCTGGTGAAGGATGAGGAGATCAAGGACAGATGGAGAGAGTACTTCGACAAGCTGTTTAATGGGGAGAATGAGGGTCCTGCCCTTGAGTTGGATGACTCATTTGACGATACCAACAGACGCTTTGTGAGGAGAATTCAGGAGGCAGAGATCGGAGAGGCTTTGAAAAGGATGAAGGGAGGTAAAGCGATGGGCCCTGATGGTATCCCCATTGAGGTGTGGAGATACCTAGGCGCCAGAGCGATAGTATGGTTAACTAAGCTTTTTAACCTTATTTTTCGGTCAAACAAGATGCCTGTAGAATGGAGGAGAAGTATATTAGTACCTATCTTCAAGAACAAGGGAGATGTTCAAAGTTGTACTAACTACCGTGGGATTAAGTTGATGAGTCATACGATGAAGCTCTAGGAGAGGGTTATCGAGCATCGCCTAAGGAGAGTGACACATGTGACCCAAAATCAGTTTGGGTTCATGCCTGGTAGGTCGACCATGGAGGCGATTTTCTTATTACGACAATTGATGGAGAGATATAGGGAGCAGAAGAAGGACTTGCACATGGTCTTTATTGACCTCGAGAAGGCATATGACAAAGTACCGAGAAATGTCATGTGGTGGGCCTTGGAAAAGCACAAAGTCCCAACTAAGTACGTTACCCTCATCAAGGATATGTACAGGGATGTGGTGACGTTTGTCCGAACATGTGATGGCGACACCAGTGACTTTCCAATTAAAATAGGACTGCATCAGGGGTCAGCTTTGAGCCCTTATTTATTTGCTTTGGTGATGGATGAGGTCACAAGGGACATACAAGGTGATATCCCTTGGTGTATGCTTTTTGCTGATGATGTGGTGCTAGTTGACGACAGTAGGGCGGGGGTTAATAGGAAGTTAGAACTATGGAGGCACACGTTAGAGTCGAAAGGGTTCAGACTTAGTAGGACTAAGACCGAGTACATGAGGTGCGATTTCAGCGTGACTAGGCACGAGGAGGGAGACGTTAGCCTCGATGGGCAAGTGGTGGCCAAGAAGGATACTTTTCGGTATTTAGGGTCGATGCTACAAAAGGATGGAGACATTGATGAAGATGTTAGGCATAGAATTTCAGCCGGCTGGTTGAAATGGCGTCAAGCTTCTGGCGTTCTCTGTGACAAAAGGGTGCCTCAGAAGCTGAAAGGTAAGTTCTATAGGACGGCGATTCGTCCGGCGATGTTATATGGTGCTGAGTGTTGGCCTACAAAAAGGCGACATGTCCAGCAATTGAGTGTAGCGGAGATGCGTATGTTGCGTTGGTGTTGTGGGCACACAAGGAGGGATAGAGTACGGAACGACGATATTCGGGATAGGGTTGGGGTGGCACCAATTGAGGAGAAATTGATTCAACATCGGTTGAGATGGTTTGGACATGTCCAACGGAGGCCTCCTGAGGCGCCGGTGCGTAGTGGAGTTCTAAAGCGGGCCGATAATGTAAAGAGCGGTAGAGGTCGACCTAAACTAACTTGGGACGAGTCCGTTAAGAGAGATCTTAAGAAGTGGAATATCCCCAAGGATTTAGCTATGGACAGGAGCGCTTGGAGATTAGCGATCAACGTGCCTGAACCGTGACCTTTTTTGTCTTGTGCCCTTTATGTCCCTTTATGTGTCTCCCTGTTTCTCGTCTCTTTTGGGTTTCATCTCTAGCCTACCCCAACTTGCTTGGGACAAAAGGCTATGTTGTTGTTGTATATATATATATATATATATATATATATATATATATATATATATATATATATATATATATATATATATATATGTGTGTGTGTGTGTGCGCGCGCGCGCTTCTGGCAGAATATGCCACGTGCTTCTAGGATTTATTTTTACAATTTATAAATGCTGCTTTTTAGTATAAATAGCTTGCTAAATTAATTGGATATCTTACATCCAACAGCCACAAGCACAAAACAATATATCTTTAGAACTCAAGATATTATTAAATAATTGATGTTAAGTAAATGATTCTATATAGATACAATAAAATGTCATAATCTGTAATTGTATACAATGATTTAATAACTATGAAGTTCTACAATGAAAATAAACATACACCAGTGTAACACCACTCCTAGAATACTAATCTTCAGGGGAAATCTTATTCTTCGTCCTTCAATAATCTTCTGAACATCCAAAATGTCATATATTTTCCCTGTGCGAAAATATAGAGTGCTTCATTAATTAAGAACATATTTAGAAGGATGCAATTTTCTTTGAATTTATAAATCTCAGTGAAGAAAAACAACTGAGCCTATATACATGTTCCTGAGCAGCTCTTCTAGAACTAAAGTTTCATTTAGACCCATGGCTAGTATCCATCTCCTATACATTGGACTGACTTGTCATCAGAACTATGTCAGACAATTTTTAGATAGCTAGATAAATTTTGTACGTGGAATTAAAGCAAAATAGCTATAATATTAAACTAGAGATCAGTTCACAAGTATATATATTAATGATGATGCAAATCAAACAACGCCATAATATAAACAAGAAACCTTACGTATATACTTGAAGAAGGGATACCCGTAATGACCTTGCAAGATCTTTTCTCCAATCACCACCTCATCGCTTGTTATTCTACATCATAGAACTCAGTAAACAAATCAGAAGATTTACCACTGTATGCACAAGTTTGAAAAAGATAACTAAAACTCATAGTAATCACAATGAATTTCAGGAATTTAATAGGAAATATAGCCACAAAAATTTATATGAAAAGGAAAAAAAATTATAGAACTGACGTACATAACGCGCGTACCAAACCATTTGTCCCCATCTCTAAGTACCAGCCATGCATCTCTAATCTGCTGTATCAGACTGCTACAATAATTATCAGTTTACCACAGTTCATGAACGAATTAATTAACTAGGCAATTTTACTATACACACGTATGTAAAAGAATATAGAATGAGAATTTCTCACTACTTCTTCTCTACTGTGGAGAAGTAATTCTTTGTTGACATTGACGTTTTCTTATTCCTGTTATCTACCTGTCCACCCGAATGGATATAAGAAATATTGTCAGAAATTTCGAAAACATATATAGAATGTTGACAATAGAATATGGTCATCCGTCGGTAAGTATAATTGAATTATTACTGCATACTTGTTAATTTCAGAACTGAAGAATAATCTAGTAAGGAGAAAACAATACTGTCAACTCAGAACATGATGCAAACGCCGTATCCTTATAATATAATAATTTTTTCCTTCATAAAAATCGATAACTATAAATACAACAGTTACTCAGAAGATCTCCGATTCCGATCTGTAGTGACCAAGATTTAGTTACCAACCGTAAAAAGAACCGCACTCATCGAGCTAAGCATTTATGATCTGTAGTGGCCACAACTTAATGGGATGAATAGATCCATTTTGATGGGATCAGGACTGCAGGAAAGTACGGGATGGGAAGGGGATGAAATCAACGTACATGGATCTGCAGAGTGTAGAATAAGGGCACCAACTCCTACCATATCTGGAGACGACGACACGGTGAAGCCATGGCGCTGATTTGTTCCGCCTTCCTGCCATAGCCGCTGGCCGTTGCCGAGTTTCAATCACTACTACAGTCAGGGTGTTTAGGGGCGGTTGAGGATGCTCTGTAAGGGCGGTTTGCCCAACCGTCCCTAACCAAACGTTGTAAGGGCGGTTGCTTGGAACCGCCCCTACAAATCCATTTGTAAGAACGGTTGTTGTTATGAACCGCCTCTACAATTGCATTTGTAAGGGTTTCCAAATAAAAAAATACATACATACTTATGAAATCTGACCACAGCACAACACATATATACATCCACAAATTTAATTCAAATTCATTTCCGACCACCACATATATATACATATATCATCCACAAACACAAGAGCATTATATAAATAAACATAATTCATAAGTCCAAATCACAAGTTCATCATTACATACTCATAATTCACAAGTCCAAACTATTCCACAAGGTAAGACCAATGTCAAATTGTTATTAGCGGCCTAGAGCTAGCCTTTCAAGTTCATGCAGGTGTTGATACATAGGATTACTACCTAAGTCGGATTCGTTGTCATGGTAAGCGCCTCTGACATGCACAATCTCGTCCAATATGAAGTTGCAAAGGTCGCCGACCAGCTCTAAGAGTTCGTCATCCTTGTAGGGGTCCCTTCTCTTATTTTTCTCTTCTTTCCACTACAAGAGAAGAGATTAGGTCTAGCATTTCATAACATAAGCTTAAGTTTTTATACTACGAGTGAATAGATCGAACTTACCAAACTAGGGTGTCTCCTGTAGGAACCGGTGTTACTCATCATAGCACATATGTAATATCCACAATGTAGACTTCCAGGCCTCTGCTTGGGAAACTGTGTATTTCGCATGTGAAAATGTTAAGTAATGCTAATGACAGCCACGTAAATGGAGTGCCAAAGTAAGTTACACTTACCGAACATTTAGTTTTGATAGCCAATACATGCTTGCCTATTGGACAACACCTTCCGTGGTGCTCCTTGACATAGTGCCGGAATGCCCTGTTCGAATGATTTCAGCAAATGCTACTTGTTAGGATGCAAAAGTGAACGTTAAAGTATATATACGAACATATAAGCTAATGAGGATTGTTAATATGCATACGTCTTGAGAATTGTGGGGGTATTAACCCCTATACCCTTATGGATAGACTTGGGCTGGCCTAGACCAGAGGACTCGGCCCACCAGAAGATGACGCGTGGCCCAGTCGATCTGCTCGACGTCCCATGCAAGGAAGAAAAGCAAACTTGGAGATCAAGCAAGATCCCGGTCGGTTAGAATAGGAATCCTTATTCGGCCAGCTATGTCAATTGTAACCGACTAGGATTAGTTCCCAAATTTGTAACCCTGCCCCCCGGACTATATAAGGCGGGCAGAGGACCCCCTCAAAACATATCTCATTATACACAGCAATACAGATCAGACACAGGACGTAGGTATTACGCCCTCACGGCGGCCGAAGCTGGATAAAAACCTTGTTGTGTCTTGCGTCACTATCTAGTTCGTAGCTTGCGCATCTGTCTACCGACAAATCACTACCTTGGGCATACCCCTCGGTAGACTGTCAACCAGGTTTCGTCGACAGTGGCGCACCAGGTAGGGGTGTGCGTACAACTTCCCAGGTGAGCAAGATGGTCATCATCCCCGACTTCGTGGCCGTGGCGGACGGCCTCACGTTCACCGTCGGCCAGATCACCTGGACCACCAGTTTCAACAGCTTCACCACCACCGCCACGGAGGAGGTGTAGATCCGATCTGCGTCGACCACGTCTCCATCGGCTACGGCTCCCACCACGCTGGCTACGGCTCCGACCACCCCAGCAATGGCTCCGACCACGTCGACAACTCGTTGACCACTTCCTCGCTACAAAGGAAGGGTGATCGACAACACAGACCTGATCGAGGCTATTGACCAAGTCGGCTACAAGCTTTCGCAAACCTTGACTTTGGTAGATTTGATTCAAAATCAATCTATAGAGCAGGTACTTCTTAACCACAATAGATCTAGCCGACCAGTTCGGGCTTGCCGTCCAACACGGCTAGATACAGATCTAGTGGTCACCGCTACTCCTAAAGGACATACGGTACGCCTTCGCCTAGTTCCTACACCCGGCCTCAGGCCCTCTAACTACCAGGTCCCGATGGAGGGTTGCCAGGCCTTCCCATATGGCCTGAAAAACGCTGCTTCCGAGTACGCGTATCGTACACCTTATCTGTTCATGGGTCCTATGGAGCAAGGCCATGTTTCAGACTTGTACTTCCTGGATATACCTCGACCACCTCCAGGCAACGACGTTTACATGGTCGGTATCCGGGAGTATCATGAAGGTTCAGTTCGTACATTGCCTGAGGATGGCGTATCCAGTACTGGATCTACACGATCTGTCCACACCGAGGCTAGACACCTCGACGATGACGAATATGATCATGATCCACTACCGTACCCTCCGGGTTTCTCTCTAATCCCAAGGTTCCTGCCAAGACGTGGTGACATGGTGCTCAACATCAGCAATGACGAGCCCGTAGTCGCGGGAGAAACTGATGAGCAACGGCAACTTCACGAACAGCATAACGTCGACCGCGCCCAACGTCGTCAGCATGAAGCTAAAGAAGAAGAAGCATGTCACAGGGGACCTCGACCTCCAGATCTGGCTGACGCCTTCAACAGAGGAGGCGATAGGCCAGTTTTTAGGACCCCAAGTGCCAACGTGGCTATCGCCATGGCCAACCTGGACCGATTACCAGACACGCCAGAGAACCATGCGGTTTGTGAAGACATCAAAGCTTATCTGATCACCGCTATGGGACAAACCGTCGAGCTCGCCTAGCGAGCCCGAGCTGCTACAAGCACGTCCATCGCATCTAGTTGGAGCCGTCGTTCCCGCGCTTCAGAGCATCCAAGTCGCCAACATCGTGACGATCAAAACCCACCCAATCCCCCATGTGGTGATGGTGGTGGCGGCGGAGGTGGCGGTGACAAAGGTGGACAAGAAGGTGGTCGAGGTCGTCATGACAACAACCACAATCGCCGTGGCAATCGAGATCAGGAGGTTGACCAGAATCCTCCTCGCGATCTCCGTCACCGTCTTCCTCCTCGTGACGTCCGCAGTCACATCACTAGTCGTGCTAATGACCGCCAGACCCACGAGAACGTGCGCCACATCCAGTATGACACCGAACATGGCCCCCGGGCCTCAAACAATTTACTCCTCATCTCCGATAAGTCATCTGGCCAAGGAATTTCAAGTTCGAGAAGCTTAAGAAATATGACGGCAAGGAGGACCCCGAAAGCTAGGTCACGCTCTATGAGATCATGGTCCGTTCTACCACAGGTGATGAGCACGTAATGGCTAACTATCTTCCAGTTGTCCTTGATCAGGCAAGTCATCAATGGCTTCTTAGCCTCCCAGAGAACCAGTTCGATAGCTGGTCGGACCTTCGGCAAGCGTTCATCGACAATTTCATTGCCACATGTGACCAGCCGGGCAACAAGTACGACCTCGAGTGCATACGTGACCGAGCAGGCGAGCCGTTGCACGACTACATCCGTTGCTTCTCGGATATGTGTCTCAAGATCCCAAGAATCACTCATGATGAAGCAGTCTCGGCCTTCATCAAAGGCCTTCGTCATCACGACGCCCTCAGAAGCAAGTTGCTCCGAAAACGGCCGTCTACGGTCTCCAAGCTCCTCGCTACTGCCAAGAATTACGCGGATGCCGATGACGCCGAGAAGATCATTAAGGAAGACATGGGTGGGTCATCACGCCCTGAGCACCCACTGCGTCGGGATGAGACGCCCGATGACCGTGGTCGGAACAACAACTACGACCGTCACGACCGGCGCAACAACAATCGTGACCGCCAAGATAATCGTGATCGGTGGCCCAATAATCACGGTGATTATAGAGGCAAGCGCCCCCGTGAAGACGACCATGAGGTCAACGCGGTGAAGAAACCTGCTGGTCGCTGTGACTATCAAGAGGATTACAACAAAGCTTTGAAGGGTCGCTGCCAGATCCATCCCAAGTCCAATCACACCATGGAAACTACCGCTTCCTCAAAAACATCTACGCCAAGCAACTTGCTAATGATGATGCTCTAAAAGCCATGACACGTGGCAGTCGATCTGCTCGACGTCCCACGCAAGGAAGGAAAGCAAACTTGGAGATCAAGCAGGATCCTGGTCGGTTAGAATAGGAATCCTTATCCGGCCAGCTATGACAATTGTAACCGACTAGGATTAGTTCCTAGATTTGTAACCCTACACCCTAGACTATATAAGGCGGCGGGCAGGGGATCCCCTCAAAACACATCTCATTATACATAGCAATACAGATCAGACGCAGGACGTAGGTATTACGCCCTCACGGCGACCGAACCTAGATAAAAAAAACTTGTTGTGTCTTGCGTCACCATCTAGTTCGTAGCTTGTGCACCTGTCTACCGACAAATCACTACCTTGGGCATACCCCTCAGTAGACTGCCGACTAGGTTTCGTTGACAAGAATCGCTATGAAGTCTTTGTATGTTTATAGGTCAAAATCTACAGAATCACAAACATATGCCATGCTCCTCCCGACCTCGATGCCTATACAGATCCAATGTTTGCTGCATGAATTTGATCATAGTATGGTCATCTAAGTTGTTTTTCATTGAACAAAAATATATTGAACAAGCTTTAAGTATAGAGTCGAACTTAACTTGAAGTTGTATGGTACCCATATGACATCATTATGTTGGAGATACATAAAAGATTTTGCGAGGAATGCCACAACCTTAAGGGCCTCTTCCCTTATTTTCGCCAGCCAGATGTTCTCTTTGTCTGCAACCGTCTTTCCAGTAGCTAGCTCTTTGTAATTCAGTTTCCACTGTCTAGGGTAATCAAAATTTACTTGTGCTATAGGTTGAGGGTCTACATACCCTTCTTTTAGGGTTGGCATTTTCTTGACAGTGTGTGATTGCATTCTACAAATCACGACGTGGGTTAGTTACAACATAACCCAAGTAAGTTACATTCAAACCATATCGATAGGGCAAGGACTTACAGGCACCACGTGCGAACTAGATTCATTTCCATTGATCTGAGGTGGAAGACAGTTTGGATGTCGTTGAAGTCAAAGACAATGGTGTTAGTAGGGCTTCCAAATGTGCCGGCAAGTACGTTTGCTTGTATGATCTCTAGCTTTGTTGGGATAACACGCAAGTACCAATCATGGAACCTTCTCATTCCATAAGGCATTTGCTGGATGACTCGATTTGGTAGGAAATTCTTGCCTCTTTCATATTCTTCCGAGCAATCCTTTGTCCATTCGATGGCTTCAACATCTAGATACTTCTTTACTGCTTTGTGCAATTTGCTAGTGATGGCCTCCTTAGAAGCTTGTGCCATTACTTCCTTAACCCAGTTCTCAGGCCTGAACTGGTCATGGGCATACCACTTGTGAATACTCGTGACATCCTTCATCAAAACAAAAACTGGCCTTATCTTGATGGGAACCTTGTTTCCAACTTCCCATTCAGGCATGTCCTCTTCTCGGTCATGAACTTCTTGAGAAGGCACTTGTTCATGTATCGACTGCGCTTGTTTAGAATACTGTGCCATCTGATCATGCCCTTGCTCAGCACGAGATGGAGAAGGCTGTGGCTTGTGAGTCACATGCGGCATCTGATCAAGCCCTTGCTCGATATGAACTGGAGAAGGTTGTGGCTTCTGAGTCAAATGCGGCGTCTCGTCATGCCCTTGCTCGGTATGAGCTAGAGAAGGCTGTGGCGTGTGTTGACTAGGATTTGGGGAAGAATGGTGGCTAGGATTCGGGGAAGCATGTGGCATCTCAGCTGAGTGGTGGTCATTAGCCGGGGAATATACCTCTCCGTCCTCAATAGCTCGCTCTAGATATACATCAGGCAGAGTTAGCGAAGAAGCAGTCAATACAATGTCCTTTTTGTGCCAGAGGATGAACTGGTTCATGATGTCTCCTAGTAACTCCAGCCCCTTAGGAGTCAGGTGTTCTATCTAAAAGCATCTAGGCCCCAGTGTTGGTTTCGGCAATTGATGACAACGCATTACTACCATGACTAACGTGTGTTTTGTAGAAACGTTGGTAAGTTAGGTCATGGAAATGATAACTGCTTTAGGCAATATGGTATTCATGTCCCTTGATGGAAATTGTTTCGATTTTCAAAGGATCAACAACAAGATTAAGGACGGTTAGTTCCGGATGTCAAAGTGTTGAGTTACATCTGGAATAGTCGTTAGGATCTTTGTTTCTTCCTTTGACCGTACTATAAAGAGGGGCATGAGCGAGTAGCTTGACCTAGGTGAGTCTTGTGTTTAGGTGTGGTGCACACTTGTCAAACTTAGCACTAGGTAGCTCGAGAAAAGCTCAGAGTTCAATTGGAAGCAACCTGGTTCAAGTTGCATCGTGTTTAGAAGACGTTTGAGCCGTTTACCTATGACCGGACGCGGTCCTGGTCATGACCGGACGCGTCCGGTCAGTACTAACACCTCACTGCGGTTTCAACTGATCGACCGGACGCGGTCCTTGAGAGGACCGGACGCGGTGGTCAGTCTGACACGTGTTCCAGAGGGTAAATAGCGTAATCGGACGCGATTGTGAAGTGATCGGCGCGTCCGGTCACGTTCCAGTAAGGTCCCATGGTGACCTGATGCGTCCAGTCAACTATGATCGGACGCGGTCATGCGTCAGGTCATTTTGCTAGTAAGCTCTTGCATGATCGGACGCGTCCGATCATCCCTGATCGGCGCGTCCGGTCATCTCAGATCGGCACGTCCGGTCATCACAGATCGGCGCGTTCGGTCACTCAGTGTAGCTTTCGGTTTTCGACCGTTACACCTGACCGGCGCGTCTGGTCATGTCGACAGGCGCGTCCGGTCAGTACGCGTTTTGCTGTTTCGAAAGATAACGGTTGGATTTGTCTGAGGGGTGTATAAATACATCCTCTCCACCTCTTTTAGAGGTCTCTTGCTCATTTGTTCAGCTGAGAAACACCTTTAGAGTGCAAGGGAGTGCAAGAGCCCTAGTGAAGATAGAGATTTGCGAATCAAAGTTTGAGAATCCTCTCTAGTGACAAGAGTGTAGCAAGTGTGCATCCATCTTCTCATTAGGCTTATTGTGGTCAAGTGAGAGTTCTAGCTTGTTACTCTTGGTGATCGCCATCACCTAGACGGTTTGGTGGTGATTGGGTGTTTGGTGATCACCCGACGAGATTGTGGGTGACTCAACTCAAGTTGTGAGCGGTTTTGAGTGATTCGTCGCGACGGAGTGTCGAAGAATCAACCCGTAGAGAGCACTTGATCCTTGCGCGGATCAAGGGGGAGCTACACCCTTGCACGGGTGCTCCAACGAGGACTAGTGGGGAGTGGCGACTCTCCGATACCTTGGCAAAACATTGACGTGTTCCTAACCCTTACTTTCAAGCATTTACTTTCATGCATTACTTTCATTGCTTGTTTACCTTCCTAAAATTGCCATGCTAGTCTAGGATTGGAACTTAGGGTGCAAAACTTTTATCGGTAGAATCTCAAGAAATACTAGTAGACACTAGGGGTGAAGTTTGGCTTGTAGGATTTAATTCTTGCAATTAATTTTTAGAAAAGCCCAATTCACCCCCCCTCTTGGGCATCTTGATCCTTTCAATTGGTATCGGAGCCGTGTTGCTCTTAATTTAGGCTTCACCGCCTAGAGCAAGATGTCTAATGGGGAAGGACCACCTCCCACTTTTGAGGGAGACGATTTTCCATATTGGAAAATTCATATGGAGGCGTACCTCAAAGCCATAGATGTTGGGTGCCTTAGAGCCACAACCGAAGGGCTTCCTCCTATAAGGGATCCCGCTAACCCAAGTGGTGACGAGGAGAAATACGACCGGTGGAATGCAAAGGCAAAAAATGCAATCTACCGGGCACTAGGCAAAGATATCTTCAATCGTGTGCGTAATGCCAAAAATGCTCATGAATTGTGGGAAAATCTTTGTGCTCTCCATCAGGGAACTAAGAGTGAGCATGAGGAACGCTATCATATTGCTTTAAAGAAAATTAATTCTTTTGAGATGCTTCCTAAAGAAAGTGCTAATGAAATGTACACTCGTTTAAATGTTCTTGTAGAAGATCTAAATGCTCTTGGACTCACTAAAATGAGTCAATCAGATGTTGCAAGGAGGATCTTGAGTGTTCTTCCCGTTGAGAAGTATGGACACATTATCACCGTACTTCACCAAAGTGATCTCTCCACCGCAACACCAACTCAAGTATTGGGAAAGATCAATGCACATGAGATGTACATGCACATCACTCCGGAAGAGGGCTCATCATCTTCCAAGAAGAAAGACTTGGCCGTCAAAGCTAGCCATGAAAAGAAAAAGAAGAAGGGCCAAGCCATGATAGTGCAAGAAAGCTCAAGTGAAAGTGACATTGATGATGCATCACTTGCACTCATGGTAAGGAAGACCACGAAGATGCTAAAGAAGCTCAACAAGAGTGGCATCAAGTTCGATGGCAAGAAGAAGAAATTCTTCACAAGTAGCAAAAGGAAGCCAATCTCCAAAATGGATTGCTTCAATTGTGGAGAACTTGGCCACCTAGCTCACCAATGCCCAAAGCCTCCAAAAGACAAGTACAAGAACAAGTACAAGGGCAAGAAAGATGATTCAAGTGATGAAGAAGATGAGAAAAGAAAGAACAAGCCATACAAAAAGAAAGATGACAAGAAAAGAGAGTTCTACAAGAAGAAAAAGGGAGGCAAAGCTTATATTGTTGGTGATTGGCTCACCGACATTGAATCATCATGTGAGTCCTCCGACGATGAAAGTGACAATGAAAAAGAGAAGATCGCCGCACTAGTGATTGGGCCATCATCATCTTCACCGACATCTTCATCACCACCTTCACCGCCCCCTTCACCATCATCTTCCACTACTCATCTATGCCTTATGGCTAAGGGTGATCGAAAGGTACAAAATAGTGATAGTGATAATGATAATAGTGATAGTGATGATGAATATGATGCACCTTCTTATGATGAACTTGTAAAATTGTTGAACAAATACTCTAAAATCACAAGAAGAACTAGAAATGAAAATGATGAGCTTCAACATGAAAATGAATCACTCTCATCTAAGCTTGAAAGTGCACATAAGACTAGGGATGAGCTCATGGATCAAAATGAAACTATATCTTCTTCTCTCAAGGAGCTCAAAACTTCTAACAAGGAGCTTAGAGATAAACATGATAAAATTGAGAAGAAGCATGGTGAACTATCACTAGGCTAAACTTGCTAAAAGATGAATACACCGCATTGAAAATCAATTATGATACTCTTATTGTTGCCAATGAGCTTGCTCTTGAGACACATGATGCTACTAATCAAATTGTTAAGATTGATATAGCTACATCATGTGATGATTTGATTGTTGAGAATTTTGAGCAAGGCTCTAGCAGCAATGGCAAGAGTGTGGTTGAGGTCAATGACTATGATGAGTATGTCAAGCTCAAGAGTGAGAATGAGATGCTTAAAGATGAGAACAATAAGTTGATGGCTCTTGAAAAACAAGCTTCAAATGAGTCACTTATTGAAGAAAACAAGAAGCTCAAGCAAGAGAAAGAGCATCTCAAGACCGGCCTAAGCAAGTTCACAAGAGGCCAACATTTGCAAAGTGAGCTACTCATGAACACCGTCATGAAGTTGGATAGGAGTGGCATTGGTTATTTGGCAAATCAAGAGAAGAAGGTCAAGGCCAACAACTTCAAAGCAAGTCAAAGCCCAAACCAAAGAGATGTGTTGAGTGTGGACAAGAAGGCCACTTTGCTCATGAGTGCAAAACTCCACCATCACAACCCTTGCCCAAGCATGCTAGACCCTTTGCTTTCAATGCTCATTACATGCTTAGAAAGGACTCAAGTGGAAAGATGAAAGTCATGTTCCTAGGTCCCCCTAACAAGAGTAGGCCTAAGAAAATATGGGTTGCCAAGTCACTAGTTGAGAAAGTTAAGGGTCCCTCTCAAGTTTGGGTCCCTAAACAAAAGGCTTGATCTCTTGTGTGTAGGTGAACTACAAGACCGGTGGATCTCATTGGGTGATTGATAGTGGTTGCACACAACACATGACCGGTGATCCTCGTATGTTCACCTCACTTGAAGAGAATGGGGTATGTCAAGACAAGATCACATTTGGAGACAATTCAAAAAGCAAAGTCAAGGGTATAGGCAAGGTTACAATATCAAATGATCACTCTCTCTCAAATGTGCTCTATGTTGCTTCATTGAGTTTCAACTTACTATCCGTTGGGCAACTTTGTGATCTTGGCTACCAATGCTTGTTTAGTCCAAATGAAGAGGTTGTTACAAAGATAGATGACAAGCAAGTGATTTTCAAGGGCTTTAGATACAATAATCTCTATCTAGTTGACTTCACATCCGAAGATGCAAACTTGATGACATGTTTATTCACCAAAACTACACTTGGATGGCTTTGGCATAGGAGGCTTGCTCATGTTGGAATGAACACTCTCAACAAGCTATTGAAGAAAGAATTAGTGAGAGGTTTGAAGGATGTAAAGTTTGAAAAGGACAAACCTTGTAGTGCATGTCAAGCCGGCAAACAAGTTGCAAACACTCATCCAACCAAAGCCTACATGTCAACATCAAGAGTACTAGAACTTCTACACATGGATTTGTTTGGTCCTACAACTTATAAAAGTTTGGGTGGAAATTTCTATTACCTAATAATTGTGGATGATTACTCAAGATACACTTGGACCTTCTTTCTTCATGACAAATCCGAAGTGACAAATTGCTTTAAGAAGTTTGCAAAGAGGGCTCAAAATGAATTTGAAGTCAAGATAAAGAAAATTAGAAGTGATAATGGCAAAGAGTTTGACAACACCAACATTGAAGCCTATTGTGATGAAATTGGAATCAAGCATGAAGTTTCATCAACCAACACTCCTCAACAAAATGGTGTAGTTGAGAGAAAGAACCGGACCTTGATCACTCTTGCAAGAACAATGCTAGATGAGTACAATACACCGGAGAGATTGTGGGCCGAGGCAATCAACACCGCATGCTATGCTTCAAATCGCATCTTTCTACAAAAGTTCCTTTGCAAGACCCCTTATGAGTTGCTAAATGGGAAGAAGTCGGACGTCTCATTCTTCCGGGTGTTTGGTTACAAATGCTACATATACAAGAAGCGTCAACACCTAGGGAAGTTCGAAAGATGTTGTGATATTAGTTTTCTTGTTGGTTACTCATCAAAGTCCAAAGCATATAGAGTATTTAACCATGCCACCGGTTTGGTTGAAGAAACATATGATGTGGAATTTGATGAATCTAACGGCTCCCGAGGAGCAATTGAGAATTGTGATGATGTAGGTGATGAACCATTGAGGGAGGCCATGAAGAACATGTCAGTGGGAGACATCAAGCCTAAAGATGATGAAGATGATGTACAAATTGTCAATCCACCATCTTCATCATATGTGCCTCAAGATGATGACAAGAATGAGAGAGTTGAAAATGAAGACACCCATGTCTCTCATCGACAAGCCGAGGCACAAGCACAAGATGTTGATGCTCCCCATCCTACTCCTCAAATGGTTGATCAAAGAAACTCACCTCTACTTCAAGCACATCCACAAGATCTCATCATAGGGAGTCCTACAAAAGGTGTAATGACTCGATCTCAAAAGTTTAATTCTTTTGTTGAACATTACTCTTTTGTTTCATGTCTTGAACCTAAGAATGTAGAAGAAGCTCTTCAAGATCTGGATTGGGTGAATGCCATGCATGAAGAATTGAACAACTTCGCCCGCAATCAAGTTTGGACACTTGAAGAGCATCCAAAAGGTGCAAGAGTCATTGGAACCAAGTGGGTGTTCCGCAACAAGCAAGCTTATCAAGGGGTAGTAGTAAGAAACAAGGCAAGACTAGTAGCAAAAGGGTTCTCTCAAGTTGAAGGTCTTAATTTTGGAGAGACTTTTGCACCCGTTGCAAGACTTGAAGCCATTCGTATCCTTCTTGCATATGCATCACACTATGATATGAAACTATATCAAATGGATGTGAAAAATGCATTTTTAAATGGCTTCATAAATGAACTAGTCTTTGTTGAACAACCTCCCGGGTTTGAAGACCCTAGATATCCTAATCATGTTTATAGGTTGTCCAAGGCGCTATATGGGCTGAAGCAAGCCCCAAGAGCGTGGTATGAGCGCCTCCTGGACTTCCTCATTGAGAAGGGCTTCACTATTGGGAAGGTTGACACTATACTATTCACCAAGAAGTTTAATGAAGAGATCTTCATTTGTCAAGTCTATGTTGATGATATTATCTTCGGGTCAACAAATGAAGATTATTGCAAAGAATTTGGTGAATTGATGTCAAAAGAGTTCGAGATGTCAATGATTGGTGAGCTAACATTCTTCCTTGGGTTTCAAGTCAAGCAAATGAGAGAAGGAATTTTTATCTCTCAAGAAAAGTATACCAAGGATCTTCTCAAAAGATTCAAGATGGAAGAATGCAAGCCAATCAAGACCCCAATGCCAACTAATGGACATCTCGACCTAGATGAGGGAGGTAAACCAATCGATCAAACTCTTTATCGTTCTATGATTGGTAGCTTGTTGTACCTTACCGCATCTAGGCTCAACATCATGTTTAGTGTGTGCATGTGTGCCCGCTTTCAAGCATGCCCTAAAGAACCTCACCTAAGTGCCGTAAAAAGAATCCTAAGATATCTTAAGTATACCCCAAGCATTGGACTTTGGTACCCCAAAGGAGCTAGATTCCAACTAGTTGGCTACTCCGATTCGGATTATGCCGGTTGCAAAATTGATAGAAAAAGCACATCCGGAGGATACCATTTGCTTGGGAGATCCTTAGTATCTTGGTCATCTAAAAATCAAAATAGTGTGGCTTTGTCCACCACCGAGGCGGAATACATTGCCGCGGGAGCTTGTTGTGCACAAATCTTATACATGAAACAAACCCTCCTAGACTATGGAGTTGTTCTTGAAAAGGTGCCGCTTTTGTGTGACAATGAAAGTGCGGTTGAAATTGCTAATAATCCGGTACAACACTATCACACCAAGCACATTGATATCCGCCACCACTTTCTAACAGATCATGTTGCTAAAAATGATATATCACCAGAAGGTGTAAGAAGTGAAAATCAATTAGCGGATATCTTCACTAAACCTTTAGATGAGGCTACCTTTTGTAGATTGAGAAGTGAACTAAATGTGCTTGATTCTAGTAACTTTAAAAGATGAGCTTGTGTTGTCCCTTGCATTGCATTGTACTTTATGCCATGTTTATTTTGCCGTAATGCATCTAGGACTTGTCTAACACGGTTACGATAACCCTCCTTTGGAGGTGTGAAAAAGCCTAACCATGGATCAAACTTGACAAGCAACCTAGCCTTCCTTTCTCGTTTTGCATTGCATGTGCATGGTTGTTGCTTTGTCGTTTCTTTTCGGTTTAGCTTTGAGTAACCTCTGTATTCGTCCATGAATAGAGAGAGCATTTGAAGCTCATAAGGGTTCATAAACTCTATTGCATCTCGGGTGTTTATTGAATATTTTCTTAAAAATGATACTAGCCTAAGGCAAAATATTTTTGAAAATTTTGAGGGTTTGAGTGAGGTCACTCATATCAGGTTCCAATTGGTGTTTTTTTAGTCTCCTTGAATTGAAACTTGATTCGGAGAAGTCGCGTCGAAAAACGGTTTGAAAAAGAGCTTTTTTCAGCGACCGGACGCTGGACCGGACGCTGCATCGGACGCGGTTCAGTTTCACCACCGCATCCGGTCTTGGCGTCCACCAGCGCGTCCGGTCATTCCCAGAGTTTTTCTTCGAAACCTCTAACCAGACGCTGCACCGGACGCGCCCCTGCCGACCACCGCGTCTGGTCCCGGTAACCACCACTGTGTCCGGTCATCCGTTCTAAATTTCCGGGCTCTGTCAAACCGGACGCTGTCAGCGTCCGATCGTGGATAATCGGACGCGTCCGGTCATTCCAGGAGCTTACTGGAATGTGACCGGACGCTGCCTCCACCGCATCCGATCATTCGACCACCGCGTCCGGTCATCACGCAAAAAGCGGATCTCACCATTTTTAACCGTACGATTGGATCTAGTTTTCCTTTTCATCCGCCATCGTCTTTCTCACCGACTCGCCGTGCCTCCACCGCCGTGCCATCACCTAGCCGCAGCCGCGCCCAAAGACCTCACCAGAGCCGCGCCCTTGCTCCTCCCGCCCGGCACCGAGCAGCACCACCGCCGTAGCCACACTCGCTCCTGTGCCGAGCCGCCGCGCCCGCGCCACCGCTGCCGCAGCGCCACCGCACCGAGTCGCCGTGGCCGTGCCCACGCCTACAACCTCGCCGGAGCTGTGCCACCGCAGTCACGCCTAGACCGAGCCCTAGCCTATCCTCGGAGTTCTCTCCCTGCCCCGCTCACCCATCGCCGAGGTCCTCGTTTTTCTCACCAAAAACCCTAACCCTAGGTCACGAGGTTTTCGTCTTTGAAATCATCTCTGTCTTTGCGATCGTCTCCGTCTCCGCAAGGTGATGTCTTCTCCATGGATTAGGGTTTACCGTCATTTTTTCCGTAAATTATTAATTCAATTGTCGATCGATCGTCGATTGTATTCCAGGGTTTCGGTCGCCATCTTTGGGTAACCCTAACGCGTCGAGATCGTCTTCCGTTCATCGGATCATCGCTCGTCGAGGTAGCTATCGTGGTCATCTCATATCTTACCTCACCTGCTTGCTCTTACTAGGATCTCGCTTATCTTTTAGATATATATGTTGCGTATAGTAGATCCATCTATTCTATCGTTTCAGTTTGTCCTGTCAGTGCTGAGTGGTTCAGGTGATCAGTTATGAATCCGATCCCAAGCCTGCGGATACGAATTGAGGCCAAGCCTCACAAGGATTAGTACATCATCTGCCTTTTCAGTGTGTCTCAGTACATCCACTTGCCAGTATGGTTTGTTGCAAGAACGCTGGTGGGGCACCTAGTGACGGGGGGTGACAGTCCCCCCAGGAGGGCAGAGATAGCTCACGGGAAGCGAGTTAAGATTGCTGCCAAGAAAAGGAAGAGAACTCTTACAGAGGCAGAGATAGCTCAGGTAGTGGCAGATGCAGCAGATGCAGCAGAGAGGTGGCAGGAGTAGTGGTATTCACATTAGCGAGAGTTGCTTTCATCTTGAAGGTCGACAACTCGACACAGAGGCCACAAAGGAGACAGTAGAGGCTACAGAGGAGACAGTGGATGCCCCTGCAGAGCAGCCTACAGAGGATCCACAGGAGACTGAGGAGCAGACAGTACAGACTCCACAACGTCGTTGCTCAGGACGTACGCGAGCTCAGGTCACTCCTAGACCAGAGGGTCAGCGTCGTGGAGGTCGTCCACCTCCCAGGGCTAGAGGTCACCCCCCCTGTTGAGCACTTTGATCTCAGGGGTGCTACAGCCAGACAGGTCTAGGCCCTCAGGTTCGTTGAGGTCACTCGGTGGTTCCCACCCCAGCGGGATCCCCAGGCGTCAGAGGGCTTCTACACACCTCTACACGAGGATTTCTACAGGGCCTATGTCGACAGTGGAATAGCTTTCAGACCCCAGAGAGTCTGTCGACTAGAGGCATTAGTTGAGGTGGTTGGTGAGCAGCTTCGTCCACATCTATCCTTTATGCCTGGACTATCAGATATACTTGGACGGACTGGAGCATCCTGCGGGACCTAGGTTAGAGAGTTTTACTCGTCACTGTGGATTGATCCTGCACATCAGTTCATCCACTTTGCCTTCAGAGGTTGTGACCGCAGGTTATACAACACCAGGGTACGGGAGATTCTCAGACTCCCTGCTTCAGAGACCAAGATTCATCAGCTGTGCTTCGGACAGACTGCTCCTCCGAGACACCCTCACGGCGGGACAGTGCCTCCTACTGACTTGATTCGACCCTGCTTCCGTGAGCCTTTTGGCGAAGGGTCTCGACGCACGCCAGCCAGCTTGACACCCATAGCGAGAGTACTGGATGCTATAGTGAGGAGGACACTTCTTCTGAGGCTTGGATACAGAGAGGGTCTCACTCGCATGCAACTATGGGTCGTACATCACCTCGTCTCACAGACCCCGTTTGATCTTTGGGATCTGATGCTTTATGAGATGGAGGACACCTTGGCAGAGGGGTTCAAGAGACACAGGCAACTACCATATGCACACTGGATCTGCTTCATCATTAGGACTGCTTGTGAGTTGCCTACAGAGATTAGAGCTGAAATCTTTGATACTACCACAGCCTTCCCAGAGTATGACATCCGCTAGCTGTGGGCATTAGTGACTAGAGAGCAGGCACCTAGCCCAGGACAGCGACAGAGGCCAGAGGTACCAGAGACAGCCGCTGAGCAGGACAAGACTGTTGAGGGTCTTGCTGAGGCAGAGCTTGCAGATCTAGATGCTCAGCCGGCTGATCAAGCCGAGGATGTGGCCACTGATAGCACAGATGAAGACTACCAGCCCATCCCTCGGTACCGCTCTCCTCGGCCTCACGACCATGAGGCCGGTGGCTCTGGCTCAGCCTCCCACTCAGATCCAGCCAAGGTGGCTATTCTTGAGAGGTTGACCTAGGCCCAGGAGCGACAGGAGATACAGATGCAGCGATAGGCACAAGACTCAGCTGCAGCGTTTGCACAGATTCAGGCTCGTCAGGACGAGCTTCAGAGGCAGCAGCTCAAGTTTCAGCGTCAGCAGTTCAAGATGTAGAGGCAGCAGACAGCCACTCAGCAGCAGTACTTAGAGCTCCTATGCCACCTTGTCACTGTGGGAGCCGTCTGTCCTGACTCCAGCCTTACAGTCTAGTGGACCTCAGAGTCAGGGACAGCCGAGCTTTCAGTACACCTCCCCTCAGCAGCAGATACCGCAGACATTTCAGTCTCCGAGCTACACGCCTATCTAGATAGGATTTACTCCACTAGCTCAGCCGGGACCACACCTCCTCTCAGGCCCGGCATTCCCTGATTTCAGTGCTACATACAGTGAGCTGACTGGACAGCCGACACCGTCCTATTCGACATTTGTGACTACCTCAAACATGTCGGTTTCCGAGATTGCTGCGTTTCCAGTGACAGGGGCTGCTACCACAGACACTCTGCCGTCCTCAGTTGCATCTACAGATCCTCCCACTCTAGGTGTCTTTCAGGCTCAGGCGACAGTGACCGATCCGATAGTTGCTTCTACACCTTCAGTCACTGCACCTCCTCTACAGACCTAGACTACTTCACTGCCATGTTCAGCTTCAGAGGGTCAGCCTGACAGTTCAGAGTCTCAGGAGGATCCTTCACAGTTCGTGATCACTCCACGCTCCTCGGCACCAGACACGACAGCTTCTATTCCCCCGTCAGATTCCTAGATTAGTTTTTGGCGGTTGATGCCAAATGGGGAGAGAGAGCATAGATTCAGGGAGAGTGGTGTTAGAGGGTTTCATTTTTCGTGTATGCTACTTTCATACATCATGTTTACTTTTCTCGTCCTGCATTGTGTGACTATGAGTTTGTGAGATTATGTCTTAATTTTTATGTCACTTCATGGTGTTTAGCTCATAAGGTTGTGCTTCCGTGCCTTACTCCGATTTCATATGAGCTATGTTTTATGTGTACTAACTCTTCATGTTTTATCTTATGAGTACACTCAGTCGGCCTGGAACACATAAGCAATGACTAACCCCTTGTGCTTACAGCTTTATGCTTATGTGAACCAAGCATGATCGAAAACCTCAACTCATATCTTTTGAATCTAAGTGTTGTCATCAATCATCAAAAAGGGGGAGATTGAAAGCATCTAGGCCCCAGTGTTGGTTTCGATAATTGATGACAATGCATTACTACCATGACTAACGTGTGTTTTGTAGAAATGTTGGTAAGTTAGGTCATGGAGATGATAATTGCTTTGGGCAATATGGTATTCATGTCCCTTGATGGAAATCATTTCGATTTTCAAAGGATCAATGACAAGATTAAGGACGGTTAGTTCCGGATGTCAAGGTGTTGAGTTACATCTGGAATAGTCGTTAGGATCTTTGTTTCTTCCTTTGACCGTACTATAAAGGGGGGCATGAGCGAGTAGCTTGACCTAGGTGAGTCTTGTGTTTAGGTGTGGTGCACACTTGTCAAACTTAGCACTAGGTAGCTCGAGAAAAGCTCAGAGTTCAGTTGGAAGCAACCTGATTCAAGTTGTGTCGCGTTTAGAAGACGTTTGAGCCGTTTACCTATGACCAGACGCGGTCCTGGTCATGACCGGACGCGTTCGGTCAGTACTAACACCTCACTGCGGTTTCAACTGATCGACCGGACGTGGTCCTTGAGAGGACCGGACGCGGTGGTCAGTCTAACACGTGTTCCAGAGGGTAAACAGCGTAATCGGACGCGACTGTGAAGTGATCGGCGCGTCCAATCATGTTCCAGTAAGGTCCTGTGGTGACCTGACGCATCCGGTCACCTATGATCGGACGCGGCCATGCGTCAGGTTATTTTTCCAGTAAGCTCTTGCATGATCGGACGCGTCCGATCATCCCTGATCGGCGCGTCTGGTCATCTCAGACCGGCGCGTCCGGTCATCACAAATCGGCGCGTCCGGTCACTCAGCGTAGCTTTCGGTTTTCGACCGTTACACCTGACCGGCGCGTCTGGTCATGTCGACAGGCGCGTCCGGTCAGTACGCGTTTTGCTATTTCGAAAGATAACGGTTGGATTTGTCTGAGGGATGTATAAATACATCCCCTCCACCTCTTTTCGAGGTCTCTTGCTCATTTGTTCAGCTGAGAAACACCTTTAGAGTGCAAGGGAGTGCAAGAGCCCTAGTGAAGATAGAGATTTGCGAATCAAAGTTTGAGAATCCTCTCTAGTGACAAGAGTGTAGCAAGTGTGCATCCATCTTCTCATTAGGCTTATTATGGTCAAGTGAGAGTTCTAGCTTGTTACTCTTGGTGATCTCCATCACCTAGACGGTTTGGTGGTGATTAGGAGTTTGGTGATCACCCGACGAGATTGTGGGTGACTCAACTCAAGTTGTGAGCGGTTTTGAGTGATTCGCCGTGACGGAGTGTCAAAAAATCAACCCGTAGAGAGCACTTGATCCTTGCACGGATCAAGGGGGAGTTACACCCTTGCGCGGGTGCTCCAACGAGGACTAGTGGGGAGTGGTGACTCTCCGATACCTCGGCAAAACATCGCCGTGTTCCTAACTCTTACTCTCAAGCATTTACTTTCGTGCATTACTTTCATTGCTTGTTTACCTTCCTAGAATTGTCATGCTAGTCTAGGATTGGAACTTAGGGTGCAAAACTTTTATCGGTAGAATCTCAAGGAATACTAGTAGACACTAGGGGTGAAGTTTGGCTTGTAGGATTTAATTCTTGCAATTAATTTTTAGAAAAGCCCAATTCACCCCCCCTCTTAGGCATCTTGATCCTTTCACTATCTTCCAATCCATGAATCCGGGCTTTACTTGTGCACCTCGACCCTAGTGTAGTACTATGGGATGTTGCTATTGTGCCACGAGCCGCCCGAAGGATGTTCCACACCTGTTGCCACCTCAATCATCCCGTTACTCCTGCCCATGAGAACCACCAAGGTGCAACTAGTTGGCACCCGTATGCGATCGACGGCGATTGCGGTTGCAGTGGAACCTTGGCTGCTAGGAACATCTGGAGGGCTCCCAACTAAAGCCAGTTCCCCTGGCAGCCCCATTGTTGTCGGTGGCTCCGTAGATATACCTTTCTCCTCTAGCACCTTCGCAACTAGAGCTACCACTTGGAGCTCAAGATTAGACTGCCGGTTTCTGCCATGTTTCTTGTACATGTGTTGGTCCTCTTTGAATCCCTGCTTCCAGGTCGTCAGAGTCCCTAGCCCCCTAGTGTGGCTTTGGTGCTCGGGGTTTCCCAAGGCAAGGCTAAGCTCGTCTCTCTCTAGAAGGATTGAATGTGCCCTTCTCCTTGTCTTTAGCATATTTCAGTATCCTTGAAACTGTCTCTTCAGTCTCCGACTTAGAAAACTTGAGACTACTGCCGGATTCATCCACACTCCTCGTATATATCCATTATCGGATGCGTGGCTTCAATCTCATCACTTTCATATTCCTAGAAGCTTCGGCCTTAGCGTCCATCTTCCTGAACTGCTCTTCCTTGCCAGCATAGCCACCAGGGCCTAGACGAGGGTGGTGTTGGTTCTTCTTCGCCTACTCGCTATTCTTGGCACTTCTGGCCAAGGCTTCTGATGTAGTCTTCTCAGCCACGAGCAGCGCCCATTGAGTAGGAGTTATATGGCCAAACTCGCGGTAGGGAGTTAACCCCTTTTGGATATAGTTCTTGCTCAGATCTGACCTCCAACGTCAGAAGGATTGTCCCATTATCTTAAAAGCATGACTTTTTACTAGTTCAAGCTTTGACACCGGAAATCTAAAATTGTCCTTCAGATAATCATCCCATAGTTCTTCCTTTTTCTTCTGTGGATACTTGTGCCAGTTAGGGATTGTTGGGTTCAACTTATTTCTTACTAGGGCCCCGATTGCATTACGGAATTTTGCTCTGAATACCTTTGGCTCAAGGATCTGTCCTGTTGGCCCTACCTCCGTTATCACATAAATTACACCCTTCTTTTGGATATTGGTTTGCTTTTTCTATCCCCTCGTTTCCTCTTTGTTTGGGTAGTCGAGGCCATGGTTGTGCCTTGAGGTTGTGGAGCAGAGGCCTCAATATGGACCTCTGTGGCTATTGGCACTGCCCTCCTTTCCCCTACTTCGTCGGCGAAACGTGTCGAACGCTGACATCGTCTTTTCAGAGTTTTAGGAGGAACCTGTATAAACGATAGGTCAAAGTTTAGCCAAAGCATTAGATAAATTTACAAGCTACTAAGGCATGGATCCCTACCTCCTTGCCCGGGTCGAAATCCTTGTTCAACTCATCCTCCGTTGGCCTCCATCTGGGTTTACGTGGCAAAGGATCCTCAGGACTTTCGTATCCCCCTTCTGAGTCCTCGTCATCATCCTCTTCTTCTTCGCCTTGAGCATCCTCTCCTTCTCTTCCCTTTGCTCCCTCTTCCTCCTCATCAGGCTCCTCCTGAGTAAGCATCACTGCTATATCATTTTCTAGATCTTTATTGAACTGCTCCTGACTAAATTGGTCCTCTAGTTCTTACCCTCCATGGGTTGGCTGGTCATCATTCTCATGGCTTCGGGCTGCACTATTTCTTGTCCGCGTCATTTCGTGCTTTGTTCTAATAGGTGCAAGAAATAAAGTGTGCTTTAGATACGCGAGAAAGTATAAGGAGTCACAGAGGATATGAGAAAACCCATTTGCTCTCAAATTAGTGGGTTGCTGCTTTATACACCCATCCACCGCTCTTTGGTGATCATAGATCATAGACTTACATGACAATCAGGAATAGGTGAGGAGAAAACCCATTGGCACTACAAGTCCATACGCTTCTAGCGGAGGCTAGTATCCATTGGCACTCCAATCGAGACGAGGGTACATGACTGTCTTGTTGTCTCACTACACCATTTTATATCATCGAGCAACAAAGTAGTTCTATAACAATATATCCAAAAAAAATGAGTAGTAGAGGCCTCAGAAACATGACATTCATCATTTGATCATGAAGTTGGAGCATCAAGGCATCAAAACAGAGAGGAGAAGAGAAGGTAATGTAAGGGCGACTGGTAATGATGCCAAGTTCCTCACAAGTTCTTGATCATCAGCTCATATTCCATTTAATGAATGGACTTGGATAATTTCATCATCGGCAAAACAGAGGAGAGGAGAGGAGAGGAGAGGGGAGAGTAGGGAAAAAAAGCAACAGCTGATTTGGCCTTATAGCTGGGGAAAAAAGTAGAGGACTAGGCCAATCAAATATGTATATATATGTGGTGGTCGTGCCAAAAGATATAGTAGTAAACTGCATACATATATGTATCTACCATATATGCAGAAAAAGATAGAGCAGTAAACCTGCCATATAAACAGCAGTGGTATATATATACAGTGCTGCATATATACAGTTATGACATAGAGCATGTAAACCATTTTGCTGTAAAAGATAGGAGTAGCATATAGATCTCTCGGTAACAAAACAACATATATGTGACACAAGATGAACATTGGCAGCATTATGTTTTTGACGAGTAGTCTATGCATTAGGTTTTCGACAAAGTCCTGATAACTTGGCAGTGAATCAAGTGCATGCGTAAATCAGTTGCATTAGGTTTTCGACAAGTAGTGATAACATGCAAGCATAAAAGTATGCCATCAGTTTTAAGACAGTATAGGAGCAGCAGTTTTAAGACTGAAACACTAAGACTGAAAATCATGTACAAGCAAATGTGTTGGACAGAAGCATGTAGCAACAACAGATAGATAGTAGAGCACCAGCAGTGAAATTCAGTTTAAGCCTAGTAGCTAATATCCAGTGACATAGCAACAAATAGACTAAAAGTAGTAGAATTCAGTTAGAGACAATAGTAGGAGTATGAAAAGGAAACTGACCGAAAAGTTAGAGACAATAGTAGTCCACAGGCAAAAGACAGGTTTCAAGCAAAATTACCATGCCATCATACAGCTAATACTGAAACACTAAGACCGAAAAGTATGACATCAAGCATCCATAGTATCCAAAAATGAAGCTGTACCAAAAATGTGTTCTTAGAAAACAATAAATAATACATAGAGAGGAAAAGGTGTCAAAAAAGGCCTTAGAAACATGTCAATCATCATTTGATCGTGAACTTGGAGCATCAAGGCATCATAACAGATAAGAGAGGAGAAGGTAATGTAGGGCGGCTGGTGTGATGATGCCAAGTTCCTCACAAGTTCTTGATCATCAGCTCATATTCCATATTATGTATGGATTTTAGACAAGTTCATCATCGGCAAAACAAAGGAGAGGAGAGAATAGGAGAGGGGAGGGTTGGCAAAAAAACCAACAGCTGCTAACAAACCTCAGCATAATAGGGTTCACATCATTGCATATGCCACTGCCTCAGCACTTAGACAATTTCATCATCGAAAAAACAAAGTAAAGGAGGAGAGGGGACAATTGACAGAAAAAGCAATAGCTACCTCAGCATAAAAGGGTTCATATCATTGCATATGCCACTGCCTCAGCACTTATTATAAAAGTTTAAAAGGTTCATCATTGCATATGCCACAAAGAACAACAGATAGAGTTCAGTTTTAAGACAGAATAGGAGCAGCAGTTTTACTTTAGAAGAATTGTTACAAGCATATACAAACAACTATCAAGGTAATATACATGCATTCACAAACTAAGAAATGATCTAGGTTTTCGACAAGTAGTGATAACATGACAAGTAGTGTATGTTTTAGTTGATAGACAAAAGACAGGTTTCAAGCAAAATTATCATGCCATCATACAGCTAAGTGTGAAACACTAAGACTGAAAAGTAAGCCATCAGTTTGATATAAAAGTATGCCATCATACAGCTAAGTGTGAAACACTAAGACTGGAAAGTAAGCCATCAGTTTGATATAAAAGTATGTCATCATACAGCTAAGTGTGAAACACTAACACTGAAAAGTAAGCCATCAGTTTGATATAAAAGTATGTCATCATACAGCTAAGTGTGAAATACTAACACTGAAAAGTAAGCCATCAGTTTGATATAAAAGTATGCCATCAGTTTTAAGACAGTATAGGAGCAGCAGTTTTAATTCAGAAGAATTGTTACAAGCATATGTGTCGGACAGAATCAAATAACTCAATTACAAGCATATGTGTTGGATAGAAAGCATATATTAGCAAGGGGAGTAGGTAACAGCAGTAGGTAATGCACAAGAACATACATGGACAACAATGCCATAACAGGAGAGTAATAGAAATAGCATCACAGCCAGCAAAGCTAAGTTTTTTATACAGGATTCAAAATCAATTTTAACTTAAATGGCATATTCTCAGTTTTCTAAATCACAGTGCATCATAGGCCGCATAAAGCATCACAGCCAGCAAAGGGCATCACAGGCAGCAGTGGCATATGCTCAGCTTTCTAAATCACAGTGCATCACAGGCAGCATAAAGCATCACAGCCAGCAAAGGGCATCACAGACAGGAGTGGCATATGCTCAACTTTCTAAATCACATCACAGGCAGCATAGACCATCGCATCCAGCAAAGGGCATCGCAGGCAGCATCACAGGCAGCATATAGAGCATAAGCATAAGCATATAGAGCATCAGAGGCACCTCGAGGAGAAGACGGTGCCAAGTCAGGGAGGATGGAACCGCACTGAGGAAGGCAGAGGAGCGTTGATGGGCCTCGGTGGAGTAGCTCGATAGTGTGGGCCGAGGTCAGAGAGGAGGCAGCGCTGGGGGACGGAGAGGTCGTTGGAGAGAGGATCTCGAGCGCCAGGGATGGAGAGGACGGCGCCAGGGAGCACCGGGCCATTGAGGTCGAGGTCGCCAGGGAGAACGAGCATGAGCACCGGGACGGCGCCAGGGAGCACCGGGACGGCGCGGGGGGGCGACGGTGGGGGTACGCCAAAACCCTAACCGGCGTGGCCCGGCAAGATTGGTCGGGGAGGAGCGGAGCCGGATGGTTCAGAGAGGGGAGGAGGCAGCACCGCCGGGTTCAGCGAGGGGAAGAGGCGGCACTAGAGGGGGGAGGAGGCTGCGCCAGAGGGAGGTGAAGGCGGCGGCGCCGGAGCCAATTTTGGCAGCCTGATGGCGTCGTGAAGGAGGAGTGCACCCAACACTTAGCCGCACGGGCGCCCTCCTCATATATATAAGAGGCCCCGATTTGTAAGGGCGGGTGAGGTTATAAACCGCCCCTACAAATATTTTTTTAATATTAAAAATCATTTAAATGAAATATGCAACAAATTTTTAGTAGATTTATATACATTCAAAAGTAAAAAATAATTTAAATATTAAGTTTAGTTATACCATATATAAACACATATTTTCTGATCTATTTATATATATATTTGCATACTTTCTTCTTTAAAAAAATAAGAAAATAGATTCAAAGAATTTAATTTTTTAGTTTTTAATATTTGAATATAAATTTAGGATACTAAATGACCACAAATTAATTTTTTTTAAAAATAAAGGTTGTATAACTCATCAATACATACATTTGTTGTGTTGGTCAACTTTTCATTTGATAAAGTTCGAATGATTCAAATTTTGAATTTTTAAAAATCACAACTTGAAGCTACATTTTTCAAACCCTAAATGGGTTCAAATTGAAAAGTCATAAATAAAAAAGTTTGTTTAACTCGTCAAGATCTACATTTGTTATTTTCGACAACTTTTCATTTAACAAAGTTTGAATGATCCAAATTTTAAAATTTTAAAAATGACAACTTGAAGTTGCGTTTTTGAAACCCTAAATGGTTTCAAATAGTAAAGTCATGAAAACCAAGTTTGTTTAACTCATCAAAATCTACATTTGTTATATTGATCATTTTTGTATTTGAGAAAATGTTAGCAAACATTAGTTGTAAATTGACATATCTCTATCTAGTTTCATAAACTATATGTGAGATTCATGAATTTGTGACTAATGTTTACTAACACATTCTTAAATGAAAAAAATGACCTATATAAAAATTGTAGATCTTGATGAGTTCTACAACTTTTGTATTCAATAGTTTTTCAGTTGAGGTCATTTAGTGTATCAAAATTTTGTATTCTGTTTAAATTGAAATTTAAATTGGTCAACCAAAGTTGTAGGAAAATTTAAATAAACTAATAGCAGTAAGAACTCAACATAATAATAGAGCTTGATTTTAGAAAACTTTAGAGAAAAAAACCATCACATTTGGAGTTAGTACGAGGGAGAAAGACTAGTTATAAGATTCACTTACGGATTAAAAAAAGAAATTACACTTCCTCATGATGAACAAGTGTGATTTCATGAATAAGTGTGATTTCTTTTTTTAATCCGTAGCTGAATCTTGTAACTAGTTTTTCTCCCTCATACTAACTCCAAATGTGATGGTTTTTTTTCTAAAATTTTCTAAAATCAAGATCTACATTTCTTATTTGGGCAACTTTTCATTTGACAATGTTTGAATGATTCAAATTTTGAATTTTTAAAAATGAGAACTTCAAATCTAGTTTTTGAAACCCTAAATGGTTTTAACTTAAAAATTCATGAATACCAAGTTTGATAGACTAATAAAGATCTACAATTCTTATTTTGGGCAACTTTTCATTTAACAAAGTTTGAATTATTTAAATTTTGATTTTTTTTAAATGAGAGCTTTAAATCCAGTTTTTAAAACCCTAAATGGTTGTTACTTAAAAAGTCATGAATATCAAGTTTGATAGACTAATCAAGATCTATATTTCTTATTTTGGGCAACTTTTTATTTGACAAAGTTTGAATAATTCAAAATTTGAATTTTTAGAAATGAGAATTTCAAATCCAGTTTTTGAAACCTTAAATGGTTTCAACTTAAAAAGTCTTTGTGGTTTTTATCGAAGTCTTGGCATTGACTACAATCGGCGGGGTGTGCAATGGTACCATCATCTACCTTGTGCTCGTCATCCCACCATGTCATGAGTGCGGTTTCCTTAGGGTTTAGGAACATACGCCTCAAGCGGTCGGTTACTGGCAAGTACCACATTACCAAGGCAGAGATTCGTCTCTGCTTTGCATCGTTGCCTAATGGAGTGTTCTCCGAGGGCTTTGCATCGTTACCATGTCATGAGTGCGGTTTCCTTAGGGTTTAGGAACATACGCCTCAAGCGGTCGGTCACTGGCAAGTACCACATTACCAAGGCAGAGATTCGTCTCTGCTTTGCATCGTTGCCTAATGGAGTGTTCTCCGAGGGCTGAGATTCTTCTACTGTCTTTTTTCCACCTTTCTTATTCCTCTTGTTCCCCGTGGAGGCTTCCCCCCATTGTAAAGTTCATTGTTCTTGTACCAGCTGGCCCCACACCGAGGGCATTTGTCTAGATCTTTGAACGTTTCACCACGACAAAGGATACAATAGTTGGGGCATGCATGGATTTTTTCAACACCCATTGTCAATGGACTTATAACCTTCTTCGCTTGGTATGTGTTGGTGGGAACTAAGTTTGGTTGTGGCAGCAACCATGATAGGAGACATAATAGATCATTGAAACTACAGTCCGACCAGCCATACTTAGCCTTTAGGATGAGTAGCTCAAGCTCAAAACGGAGCAGTGTCCAATGTGTCGGACAACCCTTTTCAACATCATACACTGTCTCCTTCGATGCTTTTTTCACCATCTCTAGATTTACTAGACCTTTTTTCTCTTTAGTATTTCTGGCCCAACGGCCTGAAACATGTCCTCCAAGTTGTCAAAGTCACACTACAAAAAATCTGGGCTTGTATGACAAACGCAAACTGTCATGTTAAATACAATATTTGTCATAAAAAGTACTTTATGATGAAAATCTAGTGTCATACTGGTCGTCATAGAAAGACCGTCACATAATGTACCGTGTGACGATTTTATGTGCAACCGTCACAAAATGTTTGTACCTTTTGTGACGGAAGCTATCTGTCGTCACATATTATCGCATTTTATGACGATAGTGACCGTCACATATTGGGCAGTCAACGCGTCACATAATACATAAGTCGTCACAAATGATACGTTCGGGGACATGTCTGGATGAGTTTTTGTGACGAAGACAAGGCGTCATGTATAGTTATGTAGATTTTGTGACACGTAGTTTTGTCATGTTTTGTAATCTTGGTAGATGCATTTTCAAGATATTTTGTGTCGAATTAGAAGTGTCATGTATAGTCTGGTCATTCATGATGACATGTCAGCCATGTTCAGTGACGACACACTGATCTTTCATTACATTTCATAACATACACATATATACCAGCCAGACACACTGATCTTTCATCACATTTCATACCACCAACACATATACTAGCCAAGGCATCATTCTCAAGATTCCCATCACAAGATATAAATCATATACAATTGACTCAAGCCATCATGCATACACATAAATTCAAGTCCAAAAGACAGTGCTTCAAGTGCAGCTTCCAACACATAGTTCTAGAACTAGTTCCACTTCCAACACATAGTTCCAGATTCCAAACCTCAAAGATTCAAACATACAAACAATTCAAACAAAGTTCCAACAACAATAAGTTCTAGCAAGGTAGCAACAGCTTAGGCAAAGGCCTCACTCCTCAGAAACTGCATTCACACCTACCTCAATCTTTCTGAAGTTTTAGGACAGCTCGTAGCCGTGCATTAGTCTCTTTAAACTTTGTATGCATACCCTTGACTTCCTCTTGGGTCTGGCGTAGCAAACTTTGGTTTTCTTCAAGTGCAGCCTGCTGAGCTTGAAGCTGTGCCTACAACTCTTCCTGCTTCCTAGCAGCTTTCTCTCTTTCAGCTTGGAGTGTTGCCTCAAACTGAGCTTGCATGTGTGCTTGTGCTGCTGTCGATGAGGACCGGCCCTTCTTCGACGGTTGAGGGACACCAATGTTAGGAAGAAAGGTGGATGAACGGCTGATCTGGCTGAGATTTTCGTCAACAATCTTGGAGGGAGACTTTTCTGCTTTTCCTTCTTCTGGCTCTCTTTCCTTCTCTGCCACCATTCGTTCCTACATAAAATGAATGCAATTAATAACAAGACCATAGAACAGTGTTGAATCAGGCATTTACATGAGTTAGATGTATCCAATCATTTTGTAACTTACATATATTTCATTGGCAAGAGGTGTACGACCATTTTGGGGACTATTCATACATTCCCCAAAGAAATCAACAGCATCTGGTTCTATGTTGTACTTTGACCTCTGCAACATGTAAGAAAACATAGTAACAAACATTACATTTCACCAACATGGCATTTACTTTTGCAAGTTCCATAGGGTCAGTACAACATAGGGTCAGCATGTGAAAAGGTAAGTGGAAAAAACTAGTATTGCTAGTACCAACATGGCATTTTCTTTTGCACGTATATATAATAAGCGGGTTTACCAACAAAGTTTTTTAATTACTTTGATAGGATGTTCTTTGCTGAACCTTCCAACTATCAATCTTACCAAACCTTGAATAATAGTATGAACATAGGGTCAGCATGTAAAAATACTAGTTTGCATTTCATAGTAACAAAACGATGCAGCCAAACATCAAGCAATCAGGTTTGCCTCAGTAACATTTCACATTTCAGTGGAAGAACTAATTGATGGCACACAATTCCATATAATTGGTGCAAACTAAAAGCAATAGTATTCGTACCATGCTATATCGATGGGCAATATAGGACCTAGATCCAGTCCTTTGGTGAAGCTGCACTTTGCCTCAGTTTACTTTATTCTTAGCATATTTCTCCTGCACCACAAATGCAATACAAAGTTTACATTCACATGCACAGTTTGATTGCATATTAACAAAAGTAGTGATGCAGGGCAAGGACCTGATTCTTTGGATCACACTAGTACTCTACCAGCTGGATCCATTCCTCTTTCTTCATTTTTGGTGGTGGTATCATCTACATCCCCTCACGTGCTTCGCCATCATTGTCAACACCACCATCATCACCGTTTTTGTCCCAACCACCAGCATCACCACCACCTTGTTCATTGCCAAAGTCACGATCCATTTGTGCATCAAACTCGACTGAGTATTGGGACAAGCATAATCAGATGCGATCTGATGGTAGACCCATCTGAAAATGCAATAAGGTTCTTACAATCTCTGCACAGACACAAAATTATATCATTATTCTCTATCAACGTCGTTGCATGCTTCTCTGCGGCTTCAATAAATTTGTCCACCTCTTCACGGAAACCTGCCTTGTACCTTAATGAACCATACATCCAAAAGTTCCTATACTCCATCTTTTAAAAGAATCAAATTATTAATTAATTACTTGACAATCAAATTGCATATATTCCAATTTCATGAAACATAAATTACAAAAGCAAAAAAATCACCCTAGATCTAGAACTAGATGAAACATACATTAAAGTAGGGTGTATCTTCACTAAAATCAAGCAAAATCGACTAATAAAGGGTGCAAGCTCATTTCTTACACTAATTTACACTAAGAGCTTCAAAACTAGGGTCTAATTTGCTACATACAAAGCTCAAGCACCATTGTAGAGAGAGAAGCAAAACTCAAATTACTCACTAACCAACTATTAAAACTTCAATTAAATGCTTAGAGTAATTGTATATAATCCATCGTAGAGGATAATTAATTGCCTATTAGTAGAGGATTATTTTAAAAAGTTTATATATATATAGTAAATGGTTAAAATATACAATTTAAAAGAGAACAATTAGCAACAATTATTATTTTACCCACTACCTTTTCCAACCCCATTCTAATTTCATGAAACATAATTATAAAATAAAAAAAGAAACCCTAGATCTAGAACTAGATGAAACATACATGAAACTAGGGTGCAATCTCCACTAAAATCAAGCAAGATTGACTAATAGAGGGTGCAAGCTCATTTCTCTAACTAATTTACACTAATAGCTTCAAAACAAGGGTCTAATTTGCTCCATACAAAGCTCAAGCACCATAACAGAGAGAGAAAAGCAAAGCTCAATTTACTCACTAACCAACCATTAAAATTTCAATTAAAGAGTTGGAATAGCATTTTCTTACCTTCTGCAACCTCTCCACTAAAGGATTTGAGACCAAAACCTGCGCCCCTTGCTAGAGCAATTTTTGGGAGGAGCCCAAGGCCTCCCAACCTTTTTTTCTTGGGTTTGAGTGGGTGACCCGAGAAGGAAGAAGGTGGTGGCTACCATATATACGTACAAGATTTGTAGGGACGGTTGTTGATTGAACCGCCCCTACAAATCGATTTATAGGGACGGTTGGTGATTGAACCGCCCCTACAAATGGGGCAATTTGTAAGGACGATTTATAACACCAACCGCCCCTACTGTGCCATTTGTAAGGGCGGTTCCACTACTGGAGCCCTAGCAAGTCACTGTAGGGGCGGTTGTAGATGGAACCGCCCTTACAAATCAGAGCCTCGTTCCTACAAATCAATTTCTACGTAGTGAATTCGATAAAGGCCGTTGGAACAATCTTCTCCTGATCTGATGATTCATCACTGCAAGGGGATCAAATCTGTGCGGTTTATGAGAGGAGGGAACCTCGATTCCTACAGCTGATGCTAGGTTTTAGATCTATCAGAAAAACTGACGACCAGGAAAACTCGTGGGATGGGTGGAGTCGTGGGGAGGCTATAACGGGGCAGGCACACGGGTTAAGAAGACCATTACTGGACAGTCAGCCCATTAGCTATGGGGTTACGATTGCTCCATCCATTGCAATGGATGCGTTGGCAAATGGGGGTTGGTGTTGTAGTGGTGGGGAACCAAAATCCAATATAGACATAAGTGAGTATTGGGTGGAGTGGTTAGAGGAGAGAATGTGCGAGCCCAAGGTCACGGGTTCGAATCCTGGCAGCCGCGTAGCACGCTAACCAGTGGTCCCCTACAAATGTTTATTGTAGCAGTATAAACTTTGCATACTAGTTTAACACTATTTGCTCTAGTCTAAGATATGATTCCTGTTCCTCAAACTTCGAACCTCCAATATATTAATAATTATTGGGATGAACAACAAAATAGTGATATTGATTCAAAAATTAAAAAAATCTTACATAATATATTTTTTATATGGTTAGTAGATATATTCACCTTGAAAATTGTTTCAGTGATTTAAAAAATATTATTACTATTTGAATTGTCTGGTTTGTTCACAAACTAATTGAAATTTTGCAGCTTTCCGAGAAAGGATGTGGCATAAGTTTTTCTGAAATGACAGTGCAGAATAACAGTGTAGAGATCAGAAAGGAATCAGAGGATATCACAGTTCAACACCAAAATACTGATCTATTGTCAAGCCCAAGTTCCACTAAGCTACAACTTATTGATGCACGAGAAACATCAACAGATGTGGTAGAAGAACTCACAGTGGGAAGGGAAGAAGAAAAAGGGAAGATAATAGCTTCTTTACTTGAGAGCTCGTCAAAAAAGATTTCCATCCTTCCCATACATGGTATTGGAGGCATTGGCAAGACAACTTTTTCAAGATTGATTTATAATGATCCAAAGTTCAAATGTTATTCTAAAGCATGGGTCCATGTGTCACATAGATTTGACTTGAATAATATTCGTGAGTCCATTATTTCACAGCTATCTGAAAAAGAGAATCAGGCTAATGAACGACATGTGGTACATAGCTCCCTGACAAAGCTACTTCCTGGTAAGAATATTATGATTGTTTTAGATGACCTTTGGGAGGATAATCAGTTCCAGTTGATGGACTTGAAGGATATGCTATATCATGATGATAGCAAAATAATTATTTTAGTAACAACACGAAGTGAGAGTGTTGCAGAGAGAATGTGTACAAACCTTCAACCATACAAGATATTACCCCTGACGAATGATATGTGCTGGGATATAATCAAACAAAGAAGTGATTTTGGAGTTAGAGATGACAAAGAAAAGTTGAGGGGTATAGGACAGGAGATTGCTCAGAAGTGTGCTGGTGTGGCTTTAGCTGCTCAATCTCTAGGATTCACTTTGCGGGGCATGAATTTTGACCAATGGATGAAAGTGAAAGACAATGATATATGGAAAGAACATATTTCAGAGGATATCTCTTTGCCAAATCATGTTCTTGCATCTTTGATGCTAAGTTATAGCTATATGGATCTATGTTTGAAGCCATGCTTTACCTATTGTGCAATCTTCCCAAAAGGTCACCGGATAGTTAAAAATGATCTAATTTACCAATGGATTTCTTTAGGTTTCATAAAGCCAACAGAATTACTCTCTGTTATGGATCTCTGCAAGAAGTATATTATGCAGCTCCAAGGACTATCTTTCCTTCAAGAGTCACCCAAGGTGTGTTATTTCTACATACCAATACTACGTTTGGAATTTCCGGTCTTCTCCTTCAATCAATTTTAAAGCAACGGACATACTATAAAGCATGGAAATCATTCATTGGGCTAGAAACAAGCACACAATGTCAAAACTTACCATGTTCCAGAGTGATAAAAGAAGCGGTGGTCAAGAGCCAATAGTTTAGCCATCCAAATGACAATAAAATTTATATTGCCATATGGTTCTTCACATGAATTCATACATATTCATGTACTTATTCATGTATAGCCTATATTTACATAAGTTGATGGTAAATGTAAAGTTAAACTGGAATATACTAAATGCAAAACACAATTGTTTTTTAAAGAAAAAGATTATACTGGGTATTTTGTGCCAATTGTTTCATACTTGCACACATGGTTAAAATTTCAAAAAAAATGTTAGAGGTATATAACCATAGACTGATAGATGGATCCACCCACTTGCACCACGAATTCTTGTTCGTGCGTCCAGATTAGGGTGTGATTACACTGATTGTTGTGTTATTATGCCTTCTCCTGTGCCTAGAATCTTCTTGCCATGCCACATCATTCCATGTGCAATGTACTCCTACTGCATCGTCGTTCCCTACATCGTTGCTTGCACCACGGCGAGTGGCGTGTAGCAATAGCTGACTTGGCAGTGGGTGCCGGCTTGCACGTCATTGAATAGTGGCGGTCTCGCTGTTGAGAGAGAACAACCGTCAGCCTGGCACAGTGATGAGCAGGAGCGGTGCTGAGGAACAACAGCGGTGAGGAGGAGAGCGGTGAGGAGTAGGCCCACCGGGTAACAAAAACAAGGAGCAGTGGGAATTGAAATTTGGTCCAAAATTTCAAGGCCCACGAGGGATATATATTGCCAGGCATCATCCGCACTGACGCGAGATATGACCGTCGGTGAATGTAGTGCACACCGACAGTACAGATTGGTTGTCTAAATAGGTTCATGTCAGAATATAAACATTCTCATTCCAAGAAACGAGGATGAAAGTATAAGAGGGCTGCTATGCATGTGCGGGGTGATTCCTCATGAAACACTACTGGAATCAACCGCTTTGCCGAGTGTCCAGGGCACTCGGTAAAGCCCTAAATACACTCGGCAAAGGCTTTGCCGAGTGCCACACTCGGCAAAGAGCACACGGCAAAAAAGTTGTCGGTAAAGCGGCCTTTGCCGAGTGTCTTTTATCGGGCACTCGGCAAAGGCCGAACCGAAAAATTCTGAAAAAAATAGGAAAAAAATTTTAAAATGTTTTTTTAATTAGAGGAGGGACCCCACCGGCCAGTCATATGGCAACTGCTGCCAAGTGACCAGCCAAAGCAATTTTTTAAAACTTTACGCCCAGCGAGAATTGAACCCGTGACCTCTCACACACACGCAAACTCCTCTACCACTACACCTCTCTTTCATTTGTGTCTATATTCCATTTCGGTTCCCCAAATATTATACCAAATCAAGTGTAAATGGATTGTTTGAGGTCCTAAACGAATTCAAATTAAAAAGTTATCAACTACAAAGTTTCATAACTTTTCAAGATCTACAATTTTCATTTAGGAAGTTTCTCCATCCGAGGTCGTTTGAAAAATTCGAATTTTAAAATTTTGAATTTCAAACATAGTTTTGCATGACAAGATGATTTCAAATTAAAAAGTAGTCAACTACAAAGTTTCATAACTTTTCGAGATCTACAATTTTCATTTAGGAAGTTTCTCCATCCGAGGTCGTTTGAAAAATTCGAATTTTAAAATTTTAAATTTCAAATGTAGTTTTGCATGACAAGATGATTTCAAATTAAAAAGTTGTCAACTACAAAGTTTCATAACTTTTCAAGATCTATAAAGTTTATTTTGGTTGTTTTTCCATCCGAGGTCTTTTAAAAAATTCGAATTTTAAATTTTTGAAACTCGGATGCAGTTTTGCATGACAACATGATTTCAAATTAAAAAGTTGTCAACTACAATGTTTCATAACTTTTCGAGATCTACAATTTTCATTTAGAAAGTTTTTCCATCTGAGATCGTGGTTCTAACATTATTCACAAATCTTATATATCTCTCTTGTAGTTTTATAAAACTATACGAGAGACGTGTAGATTTTGTGAACAACGTTACTTTCGCTTTGTCGAATGAAGAAATGACCAAAATAAACTTTATAAATCTTAAGAAGTTATGAAACTTTGTAGTTAAAAACTTTTTAATTTGAATTCATTTAGGGCTTCAAAATGTGTTTCGAAAAACTGCTTTGCCGAGTGCAAAAAAAAAAACACTCGGCAAAGACCTTCTTTGGCGAGTGTTTTTTTTGGCACTCGGCAAAGCAGCTTCTTTACCGAGTGTTTTTTTTGCCGAGTGTTTTTTATTTAACACTCGGCAAAGAGCTTCTTTGCCGAGTGCCCGAAAAAAAACACTCGGCAAACCACATGGCACTCGTCAAAGAACCGGATTCCGGCAGTGAAAGTTATGTTGCAAGTAGATTTTAGACACAGTATTACACTGTTGGAAGCCTCAAATTGTAATATCAAGATTAAGATAAGATAAGATAAGATAAGATGGCTATTATTTTTAATAAAAAAATTATTCTACCAAATATATTGCAATGTGTTTTGCTTTTCTTTTTCAGGAGTTTCTAGAATTTATCTGATCTTCTACTGAGTGAGTTAACACGAACGTTTCAAAAGGAGAGCCTTCGGCTGGTAGTAAAATGCTTTCCATCATTTTTAAAATATTTATTAAGTTTAAGAAAGCTAAGTAGTTCACAGTTTAACTAATTATTTGGTCGTTCTAAACATTTTGTATTAAAAAATGTGGGGGAGTAATATTAAGAGGCATAGTAAGAAACGAAAGTCAGGTTTCCCTAAAGAAATTCTTGGTTAAATTAAACCCCAATGCTTATACATATGTAATGTGACTTCGATAGTTCTATCACATGTGTTTTTATGAATTTGTTCAAAGAATGGTTCGATCTGAATTTTTTTGTGGATTGGTCCCGTGTACTCACGGGCTTTAATTTGGTATGTATAGCGATATTATACAAAATTAATTAAGTATAGTTGAGAAACCTGACACTGGTATGTACTTTTATTGATGCAGACATCTGAAGCGTATAGCGAAAAAGCTACAATGTTCACAATGCATGATCTAGTGCATGACTTGGCGATTTCACTACTTGGCAACAAACTTTTGGATAAGACCAAACATAAAGGTACTATGCGAAGAAGCAGGCATTACCAATATGCGTTGCTCGGAGATTGCAGCATGCCACTGTGGTTGAGAAGTGCAGCTGAGTTAATAGCACTGCGTTTTCTTGACTGTCGCAGCACCAAACTAAACGGTGCTTCATTTGCACCTGCTACGTCCCTGCGAGTACTTGATTTAAGCGAGTGCTCCATTCACAAGTTGCCAGATTCCATTGGAGAACTGAAGGAGTTGAGATATCTTAGTGCTCCAGGGGTGAGAGATTGGATGTTTCCCGAGTGTATCACAAAGCTCTCGCATCTAATTTTCCTCAATCTTCAAGGATCTTCTACCATCTCAGCACTACCAGAGTCAATCAGAAAAATGAAAGATCTGATGCATCTCGATTTATCAGGCTGTGGAAGAATCAGGCGATTACCAGACTCATTCGTAAGTCTAGAAAAACTGGTGCATTTGGATATCTCCAATTGCTATCTGGTATTACGTGAATCAGAATCTTTGGGGAGCCTGAGCCGATTGGAGCATTTGAGTTTATCATGTTGCAAGATCAAAGGAGACCTGGCTAAAGCACTGTGCGGCCTCACGGAACTGCAATATTTGGATCTATCGAAAGTCTTTTGTAGGGGAAACCTCTGCAGAGGGCTACAACAAGTCTTGGCCAGGTTCACTAAACTCAGGTACTTGGATATACGTCGAGTCTTGGACTACAGCGGTGTTGTCGGAGCTGAAACTGAGACTTTCATTGAGGCCATCAGCAGCCTTTCTAGTCTGGAGTATCTTAATCTAGGTTGTAATCATTGTCTGCTTAATATACCCGAATCCATTGGGAAACTCAGCAAGCTACGCACACTAGATCTCTCGCATTGCGTCAACCTGGAGAGACTGCCAGCTGCCATATCTCAAATTGACAACATGAAGTTTGTACATGTAGCTGATTGCAAGAGATTGGATAAGCCCACTCTAGCTCTGTACAAGAATCTTGCAATGTTGTTACCATATTTTGTGGTCCATGCTGGTGATAATGAATCTAGCAGCAACCTATGTCGGCTTGAATATGAAAATCCCACTAAACTGGAGATGAGCGGGCTTGAGAATGTGAAGTCCGCAGGAGAGGCACAGAGAATAAAGCTGGTGGAAAAGCAGAGGATTCAAGAGCTAGGACTTGTATGGACTCGAGATGCAAAGAGATTCGTTGTGGAAGACAAAGACGTCTTGGAACAACTAGTGCCACCATGCACTGTAGAACAAATCAGACTGCACGGTTATAATAGCACAGGCTTTCCATCCTGGATGACGGACATTGCTACCTATGTTCCTCATCTTGTACATGTTACCCTGGAGGACATGCCCAATTGCAGGAGCCTACCACCACTTGGTCAGTTACCAAACCTCGAACAGCTGCAGATCGCACGAATGGACAGCATCAGGAAGATTGGCCAGGACCTGTACGGGGACGGGGGCTTAAAAAAAAGAGCATTTCCTCTACTCAGGAGCTTTACGCTACAAGAAATGAAATGCCTAGAGCAGTGGAACACGTCATACTCATATCCCAGTGCCAGTGGCGAGGATGGTTCGAACAAGGAGCTCGCATTCCCCAACCTACAGGATTTGGTTATTGCAGACTGCCCCATGCTGAGATTCAAATCCTTGTCACCTCTGGCTCCGGGTAAGGACATGACCGTAATACGTAGTGGCCAATTCATACCGTCGTCATGGAAGTGCAGTGCCGAATTCGATGCTTCCTCTGCAGCAATCACCTGTCTTTGTATAGAGTGCTGTGAAGCGCCTCTGCATCAGTGGAGCTTGCTTCGCCACCTCCCTTACCTCAAAAGTTTAACAATTGAGAACTGCAGCAGGGAATAAAATCTCGGCGAGAAAAAACCGAGAAATCCGATAATCCCGTTTATCGCTAAGGTCCGGTAAATTTTATTTATCGCCGAGATTGCAATTTTCACTAGTCCACCTCCATGAAAGTATAATATTATGTTATATTAATGCTATTGTGTACTAGTTCTCAATGTTAAATGCTTTAGAGAGAACTTTAGTAATTTTCTAGATAAATTAGGTATTTTTTGTTTTATTTTTTGACCGAGAAATTTTCCGAGAAATCCGATAAACCCGTTTATCGGTGACCTCCGGTATTTTTTTCCTATCGGTAAAGCGAACCCTGAACTGCAGTGATCTCACATGCAGCTCAACTGATTTGCTTCGCTGTCTTCCCAAACTCAAGGCTCTATATGTCAGAGATTGTGAAAGCATTGCTGCACTTCCAGAGAGGCTGGGAGACCTCACCGCTCTCGAGAAAATTGAGATAAGTAATTGTCCACGTGTCAAGGCTCTGCCAGAGAGCATACAACAACTCACCTGCCTCCAACACCTAAAAATTGATGGCTGCCCACAGCTAGTTCAGCTTCGATACCCTCCTCAGTTGAGACTCTTTCTGTCAATTATTGCAATAGCATTGTTCAACTGCCACAGAGGCTGGGAGACCTCTCCTCTCTCAAGAACTCACCCGCCTCCATAGCCTAGAAATTAATGGCTGCCTTCAGCTAGTTCAGCTTGGATGCCCCGCCTCCCTCGAGACTCTATCTATCAGAGGCTGCAAAAGCATTGATCAAGTGCCAGGGATGCTGGGACCTGGGAGATCTCACCTCTCTCAAGAATCTTGTGATAAATAATTGTGAAGGTGTCACGGCACTGCCAGAGAGCTTACAACAACTCACCACCTCCAATGCCTACCAATTTATGGCTGAGACCTCAGCTAATTCAGTGGTGCAAATCAGAGGAGAATAAGCGGAAGCTCGCTGACATCAAAGAAATCATACGTGCTCTCCCAACCTATCAATTATAATGTTCTTTATTTGCATTGACTACTATTTTCATCATCTTATTATTAGAAAGGGGTCTATTCTCAATTATATATCTTAGATGTTTGCTCTGTCACAGTAATTAATGTGTGTACATAGATATTCTATATATTACCCTGGGTACTGAATAATAATCAGTAGCTGAGCCCAAATCCCAGACCTGAGCCAACCCACGGGCGCTCGCCGTGCCGGTTTCCCCCCACCCCCACCACTCCCACCTCCTCTTTATCCTATTGAGTTTTTTTTTTGGTTCTATAATTTCGAGATCGTGGGGAGGAGACGCCGGTTTCTCCGAGCTCGCTGCTCGCTCCGCCGGTTTCGCCCAGCTCGCCGCTTCCTCCGCCGCATGAGCACAGCTCGCCGCCCCCTCCGCCACGAGCTCACCTTCTGCGCCGCCATCTCCTCTGAGGATAGCCACGGTCAACGAGCAGGCTCCAAGCGGTCAAGCAAGCGGCAGCACAGACGAGCTTGTGGAGGCAATGATGTTCTCCCATTGTCGGAGATCAGGAAGGCCACATTGCTCTCGACATTAAGCCCTTGTTTAGTTCCCCCAATTCTTCCCCAAATTCCACTATGCAAAAAGAAGATTCCCCGTCACATCAAAATGTCGGCAAATGCATGGAGTACTAAATGTTGATGAAATCAAAAACTAATTGCACAGTTTTGTTGTACTTTGCGAGACGAACATTTTAAGCCTAGTTAGTCAAAATTTGGATAATTTTTACCAAATACAAACGAAATGCTACAGGAATTCTGATACAGTGTTTTTCTTCCCAATTCCGTGAACTAAACGAGGCCTAAGGAGCGCCGGCGGCACCTCATCCATGACACGCTGTTGTGGCCTCAAGCGGCAAACTGAGTAGGCGGCGCAGATCCGGTCGGCAACAGGCAAGGTGGCCGGCCCGGCAGCAGGCAGGAGGCCGAACCCCCCTCAGATCCTGTCGGCAGCAGGCGGGAGGCCGAGCCACCAACGTCCCCTTGCGACCATCAACTCTTCATACTCGGTTGAGTTGACTAGGCTGGTGAAGCTCATGTCGTAGTCGATGGAGTAGGGATCATCATTGACCGAGTCCTCCTTGTCGGGGTCCCTATTGCCAATGGCGCGGATGCTCGTTGTCCTCTGGTGTAAGGATGAAAACGGAACGGAAATATCTCGAACCGACCGTTTTCGTTTTCTATATTATGATTTCGTTTTTAAACATAAAAAAATATTAGTTTCAATTGGTTTCACAACCATTTTCAACCATTTTTGTATTCTTTAATTGCTAAAATATAGAAATGTACCGAACTAACCGTTTACGTTTTCTATTTCGTAAGTCCGTTTTCGACCGTTTCCGACCGTTTTCATCCTTACTCTGGTGCATTGGACTGATCTGGGGCGTTGTCTTCAAACCCCTCGAAGCGGTAATCGGCGGAAGTCTCGATGGATTCGTGAAGCGAGAAAGCGTAGGTCGCCGCTGCGTTACTAAGCCTGGTTGGGAAACCGGGTAGGGCGTAGTCGGGTAGAGGTGCTGAACGTAATCAGGGACCCAGTTTCAAGCCTCCAAACTATAAGTAGATTTTAGACACAGTATTACACCGTTGGGAGCCTCAGATTGTAATATCAAGATTAAGATAAGATAAGATGGTTATTATTGTCAATAAAAAATTATTCTACGAAATATATTGCAATATGTTTTGCTTCTATTTTTGGGACTTTCTTGAACTTATCTAATCTTCTCGTGAGTGGGTTAACACAAACGTTTCAAAAGGAGAGCCTTCGGTTGGTAGTAAAATACATTCCATCATTTTTTAAATATCTATTAAGTTTAAGACAAGCTAAGTAGTCCACATTTGAACTAAGTAGCTCGTTCTAAACATTATATATTTGAAATGAGGGGAATAATATTAAGAGGCATAGTCAGAAACGAAAGTGTGGTTTCCCTAAAGAAATTATTTGTTAAATTAAACCTCAACACCTATACATCTGTAATACGACTTCAATAGTTCGATCACATAGGTTTTTATGAATTTCTCCAAAGAATGGCTCAATCTGAAAAATTTTGTGGATTGGTCCCGTGTACTCACGGTCTTTAATTTGTGTATGTATAGCGATATTATACAAAATTAATTAAGTATAGTTGAGAAACCTGACACTAGTATGTACTTTTATTGATGCAGACTTCTAAAGTGTACAGTGAAAAAGCTACAATTTTCACAATGCATGATCTGTTGCATGACTTGGCAATTTCACTCCTTGGCGAAATTTTTTTGGATAGGAGCAAACAAGAAAATACTATGGGAAAAAGCAAGGATTACCAATATGCGTTGCTCGGAGACTGCAGCATGCCACTGTTGTTGACAAGTCCAGCTGAGTTAATAGCACTGCGTTTTCTTAACTGTCACCTCATCGTACTACGCTGTGCTCCATTTGCACCTGCTACGTCCCTGAGAGTATTGGATTTAAGCGAGTGCTGCATACACAAGTTGCCAGATTCCATTGGTGAACTGAAGGAGTTAAGATATCTTAAGGCTCCTAGGACCGGGGATCTACAGTTTCCAGAATGTATCACAAAGCTTTCCCATCTAATTTTCCTCAATCTTCACGGATCTTACATAGAAGAAATACCAGAGTCAATTGGAGAAATGAAAGATCTGATGCATCTCGATTTATCAGGCTGCAAAGAAATCAGGCGGTTACCAGACTCATTCATGAGTCTAGAAAAACTGGTGCATTTGGATTTAGCCAATTGCTCTCTGCTGCTAGGTGAATCCGAATCTTTTTTGAGTCTGAGCCGATTGGAGCATTTGAGTTTATCAAAATGCTTGATCAGCGGAAAGCTGGCCAAAGTACTGTGCGGCCTCACGGAACTGAAATATTTGGATCTATCGCATGCCTTTGCCTTTTATTTGGGAAACGTCTGCAAAGGGCTACAACAAGTCTTGGTCAGGTTCACTAAACTCAGGTACCTGGATATATATCAAGCCCTGGACAGGAACAATGCTGGTTGGGCTGAAACCGAGACTTTAATGGAGGCCATCAGCAGCCTTTCCAGTCTAGAATATCTTAATATAGGTCGGAACAGTTGTCTGCATAACATACCCGAATCCATTGGGAAACTCAGAAAGCTACGCACACTGCATCAATCTGGAGAGGCTGCCAGCTGCCATATCTGAAATTGACAACATGATGCTTGTACAGATAGTTGGTTGCATCAGATTGGATAAGTCCACTCTACCTCTGTACAAGAATGTTGCAGTCAGTGGCGGAGCCAGAAATTATCGATATGGGAGCCGGTCGAAGAGTTTCAACCATAAAATAACTGAGTGTAGCTTATTTGTTTGGATTTTTGCACCGTAGATAGGCTCATCCAAAGGTAAAATGTAAATTTGTGTAATTTTATTGTCCAGAAGTCATCAAAAAATATATGACAAAGCTTTTATTATATCTTTCTAATATATATTATTAAATTATATATTACATAAATTTTTTTTGCTGTGAGGTTGCCCCCAATCAAAAAATATATGACAAAGCTTTTATTATATCTTTCTAATATAGATTATTAAATTATATATTACATAATTTTTTTTTGCTGTGATGTTGCCGCCCCCCCCTGGCTCCGTCAGTGGTTGCAGTGTTCTTACCATATTTTGTGGTCCATACTTGTAATAGTGAATCTAGCAGCAACCTGTGTCAGCTTGAATATGAAAATCCCACTAAACTGGAGATGAGCAGGCTTGAGAATGTGAAGTCCGCAAGAGAGGCGCAGAGAATAAAGCTGGTGGAAAAGCAGAGGATTGAAGAGCTAGGATTCGTATGGACTCGAGATGCAAAGGGATTCGTTGTGGAAAACAAAGACGTGTTGGAACAACTAGTGCCACCATGCTCTGTACGACAAATCAGAGTGCAGGGTTATAATAGCACAGGCTTTCCATCCTGGATGATGGATATTGCTATCTATGTTACTCATCTTGTAGATGTTACCCTGGAGGACATGCCCAGTTGCAGCAGCCTACCACCACTTGGTCAGTTACCAAACCTCGAACATCTGCGGATCGGACGAATGGACAGATGCAGGAAGATTGGCCAGGACCTGTACGGGGTCGGGGGCTTCAAAAAAAGGAGGTGTTTCCTCGACTTAGGAGCTTTAAACTGCAGGAAATGAAATGCCTGGAGGAGTGGAACACGTCATACTCTTATCCCAGTGCCGAGAATGGTTTGAAGAAGGAGCTCGCGTTGCCCGTCCTAGAGGATTTGGTGATAGCAGACTGCCCCATGCTGAGATTCGAATTCACGGAGCAGCTGCTGCTTTTTACGTCTGTGGGTAGGAAGATGACCATAATCCGTAGCAGCCAAGTCATACCGTCGTCATGGCAGTGCAGTGCCAAATTCGATGCTTCCACATGGCTTTGGTGGAATAGCGATGCTTCCGTTCCTGCAGCAACCACCTGTCTTTGTATAGAGCGCTGTGAAGCGCCTCTGCATCAGTGGAGCTTGCTTCGCCACCTCCCTCACCTCACAAATTTGAGCATCAACAACTGCAGTGATCTCACATGCAGCTCACCAGATTTGCTTCGCTGTCTTCCCTCCCTCAAGGCTCTATATGTCAGAGATTGCAAAAGCATTGCTGCACTGCTAGAGAGGCTGGGAGAGCTCACCTCTCTCGAAGAACTTGAGATAAGTACTCCCTCCATACCAATTTATAAGACGTTCCGACCAGTTTAGCAAAGATTAAGGTAGAGTACAAATTGTCACTTCTATCCCTCTACCACCAAATTAATTACACACAACAGAGAGCACCGAGACTTTCTTCTTTTCGTGGGTGCCAGCTATCACAATAGAGAGCACCGAGAATTTCAAACGCTACACGCAACTCTGACGCAATAGGCAGCACCGAAAATTTCAAATTTCTGCTGCGAACACGAATCATCCCGCCTCACGCTGCCGACACCAGCAAGCCCACCGTGCGGGGGCACGCTCCACTGCTTGACGCCCGGCCACCCGCCCATGATTTCCTCCATGAGCTCAGCTCCCCTGCTACCGCTGGCCATCCGCCTTCACTGGATTTGTTCCGGAAGCAAAGGTCCCCAAGTCTGATCAACAGCCAACAGGTCCTCCAAGCGTGCTAGCCAGCCAGGTGAGCATCCGTCCTTGCATGCCCATGTCTAGCCAGCCAGCTGCCCTCCTCCCTCTAGCTTTCTTCACGAAGCCAACTCATTGGATGCTCATCTGCATAAACAGGTGTGAAATTGGGTGATTGGATCAGCAATTCACCTCCATGGCAACGGGTATTCGTCTTGACCTCAACTGTACACCTCCAGAAGACTTAGATGGAGGGATCATACCTGAAGGTGAGGCCGTAGCCCGCCAGGATGTCCATGCTCTAGCTCAAGATGAAGGAGATGACTAATGCTACAGGTATAGGTTCTGCTTGTGCATTTGCCTCTTCCTCGCTCCTCTTTTGATAGACTTGATGAGGTAGAAATCTGCTATACAAGGTGTCACTGGAGATGTTGATCCATGAGATCCACCCCCACAAACCATTTTTGTCAATAATGTGATAAAAGATCAAGAGCAGAGCTGCACTAGAAGTGTCATTGGAAACTAATGTGATGTTGATCCATGAGATCCACCCCCACAAACCATTTCTGTCAATAATGTGATAAAAGATCAAGAGCAGGGCTGCATATTTCTAACAGCTTATACAACTCAAATGCATTGCGTCTAGTTACTTGATAAGCTGATACTCCATATATTCAGAGATGCTCCAATTACTAGTTCATTGATTAGCTAATCAAATTGCACAATTCACAGTACATCAGTTAACAACATGCATTTCCAATTACTAGTTGTATGCTTGCAAATTAAAGAAGTCCTTGGCACTATGTTCGCCCCCAATGGGCAAAGACCGGCGGAGCAGAATGGCAATATAACAGAGGACATGGGGTTTCCTGACACAAAAGAATGACAGAAAAAGCAGAATACCGCCAACAGAACCAAGACTAGTAAGACGTGATAACTGGCATGCACGAAGAGTCTTGTAGAATAATCTTGTCTAAGGACTATGAGAGCATATGCAAACTTTTGTAACAACAGAAACATGCACTAGAATTTTTTTAATGATGGTATAAGCAGCTTCAAACACACATCGTTCACTCACCACATAGCCATTTGGAGTCCACCATATTACGTCCCACATAATTGTTATGTTCCCATTCGGATCAAGTGGATCATATGCATCTGCAGATTACCAAGGAAAGTTCCATGAAACATGGTACTACTAGCTCCAGATTGGAGATGTTACGGTAGCACATGTGTACATGAAATCATGATAGAACCATAATGATAACAAAAACACAACAAATTACAGCCAAAAGAGCTTTCAGCGTGGGAACCAATGACCAAGAGGGTTGCAACTAGCCATGAACAACAGGAGGTCTTGGTCAAGGTTATAGTTCAGACTGCATTAAAAAAGGTTTATATTTCTACTTTAGACAAAACAGAACTACAGGTGTTGGAAATTGATAGTTTGAAACATAGGAGTAACATATTTGTAGCAAACTAAATTGAAAGAAATTTATGAAGTCCATTTTCTTGTGCTTTTATGAAAAAACAACTCTGCCAATCCTTGTGATTTTATACAACATCATGCTATCTATTCAAAATTTTGTAGATGAAAATTGCAGTAACTGGCTTATCTATAAGTGAATTCTGAACAGCATGTTGGTATGTTGCTTGATTCAATCTTTTAGTTGTTCAAACCTTGAATAAAAATGATGTTAATGTGAATAAACCTAATTCCCTTCTTTTATTGTTGCACTTGCAGGTGTTCAACCACAGATGAGGATAAGGAAATGGTTAACTGATGCACAAAGATATGCAGTGTACGTAGCTTTACATGCAAAAAGAAAAAATGGAAAACTACCAAAGAATGCAACGAAGGAGCTTGCTGCTTTCTTCCAGACACGTATTTGAGTTGTTCAAAGGATCTGGAAATGTGCAAGGGAGCAGATTGCACTAGGACAAGAGGTTGATGTTGCTAACAGAAAAACTGCCCATGTGGGTCGCAAGAAAGTGGAACTTGATCTCACTCGAATGGCCAGTATTCCACTACGTAGGAGATCCACCTTAAAGTCACTAGCTAAGTCCTTAGACGTCAGTGTTTCTACATTGCACAGAAAATTCAAGCTAGGTGAGATAAGACGCCATTCTAGTACCTTGAAGCCACTCTTGAGAGAGACCAACAAAAGAGATAGGCTACAGTTCTGCATTTCAATGCTAGATCAGGAAACTCTAGGAGATGTAGAACCTAAATTCAAGGATATGCAAAATATAGTGCACATCGATGAAAAATGGTATTTTATGACAAAAAATGGAAGGAAATACTACTTGGTGCCTGAAGAAGATGACTTTGTACGCACGGTTCAGAACAAGAATAGCATTGGTAAAGTTATGTTTTTGACTGCTGTAGGTAGGCCGAAATATGATGAGCAACAAAATTTGACATTTTCTGGAAAGCTTGGAGTGTGGCCCTTTGTGAAAGAGGTGCCAGCAGCAAGATGGAGCCGGAACAGAGACAGAGGGACCTTAGAAACCAAATCTGTCATAGTCAACAGGGAGGTAATGAGACAATATATGATTGAGAAGGTTATCCCAGCTATTGAAGAGAAGTGGCCAAGAGAAGATGCAGACAAGCCTATTTTCATTCAGCAAGATAATGCTCGAACACATCTTCGTCCAGACGATCCAACCTTTCTTTGAAACTGTGGCGAAAACTGGGCTAGACATTAGACTCATGCAACAGCCGGCAAACTCCCCAGACATGAATGTTTTGGACCTGGGTTTCTTCAACTCTATACAGTCCTTGACTGACTGTGGAAGCCCCGAAACTATTGAAGACCTAATTTATAATGTGGAGAAAGAGTTTGAAGAATACGATGAGGCAAATCTCAACCAAGTATTCCTAAGTATACAGTTGTGCATCAAAGAGGCTATGAAAATTGGAGGACGAAATGGGTACAAAGTCCCGCATATGAACAAGCAACGTCTAGAAAGAGAAGGGAGGCTACCTCATCGATTGTCATGCGAGAGTGATCTCTATGCTATCGCGCTTGCCCATCTAGCAGAATTTAGTTGAGTATCTTAGTGTGTTGCTATAGGAGATTTTGTAGAGATTATGATAACATATTTCCATAGATTTTGTAAAGATTATGACAGCACATTTCCATGTGTGTAAAGAGAGGAACAAAATATTGATTCAGAACCTATGTATGAGTGACAATACTTATCTATATTTTCCATTATTTTTCAGTCATCAATATGTTTCACTGAGATTTAATACAAATATGCATCTATAGTTTCTCAAACAATCTGCTAGCATACCTCTAATTATCCAGTCTTTTATGTTTTGAATCAGAAAATTCAGATGCATAATTCTAGCAGTATAAAAGATCGATCAGGATATATATCTAACATGTTCAATTAGAAACAGTAAGGAACTGGGAAAGAATTCGTATGTACCTTTGTTGAGCTGTTAGGATTCATCGACCTTCTGAACTTAAGCATAAAGCCAAGATCACCATCTTCTTGCTGCTCATCATCGAGAAATAATACTCAAGGCTGTAACATTGCAATAGTCTGAATATTGACAAATCACAAGCTAGACTTGAGAATGGTACTGTAAATGTGTGCAGAACTTATACCAGGAGTGTAAGCTCATGAAAAGAAAGATGGGGCTATAAGATCCCTTGGGGGCTTCGCTCATACCAGCCTGAAACAAACAGGGTAAAGTTAAGCACTGACCATAGATATGGAGGATATATATGATTTTTTTAAGCTACTAGCAGCTTCAAAAATGGGCAGTGCAGCAATACTGTACTCATTATTTTAGATAACATCAGTCAAGTTAAGATCTATGACTTGACTTACTCATGAGATAATTTTTTTTTAAATCTTCAACAATAATCAGCACTCTGCTGACATAGTTTAGCCCAAGTATTCCTAGGAGTAGGAAATCATCAACTAACCTACTCTATGCTAGAATTTGTACGGTTGGTAGTGGCTTCATGGTGCTGGAACTCAGCTGCAAGTTCCGCACTAGAGAGCCGAACATGACCACTCAGGCGGTAGACTGGTAGTGCGAGTGCAAAGCTACCAACTGACGTGCTCATGAAAGAACATGAATTGCAGTCAGCACAATGTGAACGAACATGCAACAGTAAGCAGCTGTAGTGTGACCAAAGATATTGACTGACAGATGACACTGACCGACAGAAACTCATCAAACAAACAACATGAAGGAAGAATCACAATCACACACCACAACACACTTGACATGGGCGGAAGCAGCGAAGAAACGATTGAATACTTCAGTTTTGGGCTCACATATTATGATAGAAAAATATTTCTATTCCTGAGATTAATCATCAACCACAAGTTTCTGAGAGTAACCTTTTTCTGTTGTTGTGGATATCCCATGCTTATTTTCCCAACAGATCTGCAAAAATCATCGATTTTCAATATGCGTGAAGGGAAACAATCACTATGAGAAAGCAAGTACTCTTGCTTACCAATAAAATTATGGATCATCAATAGTCACAACTTGTGGTTGCAGGTTCAACCCTAGCTATCCAAGTCAAGGGAACACAGTGAAAAATTTTCAGAACAAATTGCCATGGAGGTAAAGAAATCAGAGGGCAAATCAGAAACTTGCTGAGTCCTAACCAAAGCAATTAGAGAACAAGTCAGGAGGTATTCAGAGTCCCAATCAAACAAATCGGAATAAAAGAGAGATTTCCTCGCCTCTTCACCCTCTTCTTCTTGGATCTAGGGGCTTCGTGAGGTATTGTGGCAGCTTGAAAGGGCTGCTGCGTCTGGGGACCGAGCAGGTAGTTCTTGGCACCGCAACAGTTCAACGAGGGCGTCGTCGCCGGGAATGCCGAGGCTAAGGCGGTGCGAACCCCGGCTCCTAGGCGAGCACAATGAAGGGATTGCCGAGTCCTAATAGAGAACAGGTCAGGAAGTATTTAGAATCCCAATCAAACAAATCAGAATAAAAGAGAGTTGTTTCCTTACCTCTTCATCCTCTTCTTCTTGGATCCAGGGGCTTCGTGAGGTGTTGCGGCAGCTTGAATGGGCTGCCACGTCTGGGGACCAAGCAGGCAGTTCTTGGCACCAACGGCGGATTCGACGAGGGCGTCGTCGTCGGGAACGCCGAGGCCGAGGCGGTGCGAGTCCCAGCTCCTGGGCGAACACGACGAAGGGCTTGAGGTCGAGCAGCGACGCCGGGCTGTGCGCCGCCGCCGGCGAGTCCGGGATCCGGCCCCTCCTTCACTAGCAGCGGCGCCAAACGTGTCGCGTTCTAAGCCAGGTCCGGATTCACCTTGTAGACCTCGACGCCACCGCCGCCCTCCACTAATGGCGCCTCCTCGGCTAGATCCAGCTCGTTGTCCTACTGCTCCTCCTCCTCGGCTGGTGCGAGTCTCGTTGGGGGAAACAGCAGGAAACAATGCACTCGGCGGAGTGCAGCTGGGAAGGCGCAGCGATGCGCTCGGAGAAGCATGGAGCGCCGGCGATTTGGGGAAGCAGCGGAGGACGACTCGGTAGAGAGAGGGGCGGAGGGAGCGTGGATAGGAACGGAGGGTACGAGGGCATTTTAGGAAAAGATGAGAGCGGGATGAACGTCAGACGTGAGGACGTCTTATAATTTGGTAATTCCCACCGGACCCAGAACGTCTTATAAATTGGTATGGAGGGAGTAATTGCGAAGGTATCAAGACTCTACCAGAGAGCATACAACAGCTCACCTGCCTCCAACGCCTAGAAATTAATGGCTGCCCACAGCTAGTTCAGCTTCGATGTCCCTACGTCCTTGAGACTCTTTCTGTCAAAAAATGCAAAAGCATTGTTCAACTGCCACAGAGGCTGGGAGACCTCACCTCTCTCAAGAGTCTTGAGATAAGTGATTGTGAAGGTGTCAAGGCTCTGCCAGAGAGCATACAACAACTCACCAGCCTTCCAACGCCTAAAAATTGATGGCTGCCGTCAGCTAGTTCAGTGGTGCAAATTGAAGGAGTATAAAATGAAACTCGCTCAAATCAAAGAAAGAGTACGTGCTCTCCGAATCTACCAATTTATAATGTTTTTTATTTGCGTTGACTAGTCCTTTTATCATCTTATTATTAGTATGGTGTCTATTCTTTTTCTCGAATACGTAGGAGAGCTGCGTATCATTGTATTAATATAAGAGAAAGGAGTCATACAGAGACCCAAACACACACACACAACACAGCACCAACACACCTCCACTTACTGACTGGAACTAATCACCTATGCTTGCGATGAAAGACATGACCAGAGACCCTCTAAACATCATCAAGAGCTGTGTGCCGGGGACAGTCCCTTAGCACCAGCCAAAGACCAAAGAAGGGCTTCTTCCCGAGCAAGGTTCAAAGTTGTAGACAATCCAGAGGTAGCTCCGTTGAAGACACAATCGTTTTGATGTTTCCAGATGGTCCAGGCTCCTAGGATAATGAGGGAATTCAGTCCCTTTCATGCATCTTCGCTTCCTGTCAAGATTGCCTTGTCCTACCAATCATCAAAGGAGGAAACATCTGGCTGCGAGGCTAGTGCTGCCGGTCCGATGCTATGTAAGATGTCATACCAGAATTGTCTTGCGAACAGACACCCAATGAGAAGGTGCTGGATGTTCTCTTCTTCCTGATCACATAGCAGACAACGGTCCGGGTGAGGAAGACCTCTTCGAGCCAACCTGTCTGCTGTCCGGCAGCGATTGCGAGCAACCAGCCACATAAAGAAACGACACTTAGGGGGCGCCCAAGATTTCCAGATGCGCTCATATGGGGCGAAACTGAGGGCTCCCTCAAAAAATGCGTCATAGGCTGATTTAGTTGTATATTTACCTGAGGCGGATAGCCTCCAAATATGCCTATTAGGGATCCCCTCCTGTAAACTTATATCCTCTAGCATATCCCATAACTCAAGATATTCCATTAGAGCTTGCACAAGTATTTCCCCCTGAATATCTTCTGTCCATTTCATCTCATCAAGAGTAGTCATCACAGTGCGTCTGCTTGCCCTTCTTTTTGGTACTAGAACATATAGATTGGGTGCAAGATCCTAAATGCTCTTACCAGCTAACCATTTATCGTTCCATAAAAGGGTATTGGCACTATCACCAATTTCAGTAATAATGGCCAAGGAGAGGAGGCATTCAGCATCCTTGCTGACTTGCAGTGGCAGACTTGCCCAAGTTTATTAGGTTCAGACTTTTTGAGCCATGGCCATCTCACTCTTAGTGTAATACTTAGAGATTTCAGATCAGAAATTCCGAGCTCACCTAGCTCCTTTGCTCGACAAACCTTGGGCCACGCGATGAGACAATGTCCACCATTTGCTTCCTTGCGTCCTCTCCACACAAACCCTCTTCTGATTTTATCAATGGCCTTAATTGCCCAGGGAGGTAGATCTATAGGCATGGCTAGATAGATCAGCATGGCTGTCAAGACATATTGCACTTGCACTACCCTACCAGCCCGTGTCATCAAGTCTGCCTTCCAACCCGGTAATTGATCCGCGATTCTGTCAATCATTGGCTGGAATTGTTCCTTTGTTAGTTTCCTAAGAGACAAGGGCAAACCCAAATACTTGCATGGAAAATTCAAGATTTCACAAGGCAATAAGCTCTGTACCACAGCCATATCATCATCCGAACACTGAATTGGCATCACACTACTCTTCTGAACGTTGGTCCTAAGCCCCGACGCATCCCCAAATAGTTGGAGCATGCTTAGAGTCAAAGAGATGTCCTCTGCAGCCAGTCTGAGAAACAGGGCCACATCATCCGCGCAGAGGGAAATTCTATGCTGAATTGGTCTTCTAGATAGGGGCTGCAGCAGCCCTGCCTCAGAAGCCCTTGTAACCATACAATTTAATACATCCATGACCAAAATAAAAAGAATCGGAGAGAGGGGATCCCCCAATCAAAGTGCTTTTATTAAAAACGGTTCATACAAGATAACTTTATGTTGGTCCAGCAGACTGCGAGATTCTTGCACTCCCAAAAGCAGCCCAGAATACTACTTAGACTGGACATTACTAAGGCTTTTGATTCTGTATCTTGGTCATTCCTCCGGGAGGTTCTTGATAAAATGGGTTTTGGCTCGAGATGGCGTGACATTCTGTGTGGCCTATTGGTATCTTCTTCCACTCAAGTACTCCTTAATGGTATCCCTGGAGATTTCATCCTACATAGAAGAGGACTTCGTCATGGGGATGGTGTCTATTCTCAATTAAATATCTTGTAGATGTTTTTTTTTCTCTCTCTCGCAATAATAAATGTATATATCAGTGTTTCAAAGACGTCACCTAGGCGTCCAGGCGTACCCAGCTCGCCTTGGGAAACAGTGGCGCCTTGTCGGGCGTACCCAACACTTGCTGGACGCCTAGCTGCCTTTAAAACACTGGTATATATAGAAGATATATTGTCCCTTCTCTTTCCTTGGTACAATGAGAAGGTTGCCCATCTTTATTTACTTATCCCTCCATTCCAAATTATATGTTAGTCTAATTTTTTTAAATAATCTATGTATCTAGAAAAATAATATAATTTGTAATGGAGAGGGTAATAACAAAAGTACAAGATAGAATGACGGAATGATAAATAAGTTAAAATGTTTGGCTTTTTTGTTAAAAAACATATAGAATACCGGGAATTCCTTTTTTCTAGTTTACGAAGGTTACCTTATCAATCAATTTCAACACAACAGTAAGAAGATAGGAAGCTTTAGCATTGATAGTAAAATGATTAATCTTATACAGCACCGAAATGACCTACTTCCATATCTCCTTATTTTCTTTCAATGATTGGCTTTTCAGAGATTAGATTTCTGGTGGGGTTATTGTGTGATCGACATTGAGGAGTCAGACAGGGAAACGGAGGAGACAACACTGGAGCAAGTGGAGGAGACAACACTGGAGGTATATAATATTTAGTATTTCTCAGTTCCACTAATAATTAATGCCAAGTACTCATTTTACAAGATTTTGCTGCACGTTTCTGTTTGTAAATAGTATATAGTATTTCTCAGTTCCACTAATTCTGTCTATAGAACATCGTGTGCTCTTAAATGATAAGGTACTACTCATTTCTTTTTATTATGTGTCATATTAGCTTTGTCTAAAGTCAAATATTTCCATCTCTGATCATCAATTTTATGAATCTTTGTAGTTCACAACATGTAACTATATATTATGAAAATATATGCTACAGTGAATCTAAAAATATTAATCTTATGTTGTTATCATGTACATTATTTAAAAAAAATTCTTGTGTAAAATTAGAAATGTTTGACTCAGGACAAAGCTAATATGACATATAAAACAACGTAGTAGTATGAAGAAAAACCAATCCAGGATCATCAATTAGGAGTTGGGTGACAAATAGACAAATATAGAAATCATCTTAATTACAGCATCCTATTAAACAGTACCACAAATATATGTTTTATTTGTGTCGCTGCTATGCATTCGTCGAACTAGAGATTAAAGCATGGCTCCTTTTATTTAAACGCCACTGATATAAACATGTTTAACATATTTGAGCTCCAAGATATTCTCACTACATTTTGCAAAAGAATGTCTATATGGTAGTGGAAGTATCAATTTTGCAGTCACAATGTTACTCCTAGGATGATTGCTACTCTAGTACTCCATCTGGTTTGCAAATACGTGATGTTTTGGAGAAGGTTTGAGCCAAAGCTGTAAAAATTTGATTACAAATAATTGTACTGAAGTTAGTTTAGAAAATTAAGAACCACATAGACATTTTTTCTAAAAAAAATATTTTCACAAAACATGAACTTGTCGGAATGTTTTATTAAAAACAGTTGCCATAGGTACGTTTTAAAACCGTGGTTCAAAACATAAGTATTTTCAAAACTAGAGAATGAGGACACATAAAAGGCAAAGTATGGATGATGGAAGATGATATATCATACTACAGCCGTTGCTGCCGGATCGCTTTGTTTGGCGATGGTCCTCTACAGGTGCCTATTCGGCATCTTCAACTTACCGGGCTTTCTTCTGTGGTTCGAGTTTCCTTGCAGGTGCCAAGGAGCTGTGGGAAATGAAGGCCCCGCCGAAGATCAAACTCTTCTTCTGGCTAGCACTGCATGGCCGGTTATGGACGCTGGAACGAAGACGATGACACGGGCTACAAGGTGATGATGTGTGCGCGCTGTGTTCGCATGCAAGGGGTGGAAACAACAGACCACTTGCTGTTGGGCTGCGTTTCCTCGCTGGAGCTCTGGACAAGGATTTTTCAAGGTTTACACTTGCCGATGCCATCGCCGACAGGCGACAATCTCCGATGCACTCGTCGAATGGTGGTTGTCTCAACACTCGGAGCTACTTGCAGATGTTAGAAAAGGGTTTGAATCGTTGGTTCTCCTTACTGCTTGGTGCATTTGAGGCAAACACAATCAACGTGTATTCAAAAGGTATATATCCAGGCAGCCTCAGCAGGTTCTCGCGGAGGTCATCGAAGAGGGAAACGCTTGGATCCAGGCAGGATACAGCTCGCTGGCCCTGTTGCTCGCAGAACCGGCGGTGTGATACTTGTCGGTGATGTCGCAAAATTTGTATTGTATAATCGCTAAGAGTTGTTCGGCTTAGCGGGTTTAGAGGTTCATGGTCTGCTCGCACCTTGCTCCACTGTGAACCACCTAAATCAGGCTCGTAAGATGTAAGAAACAAACTCCATTCCGATTAATGAAAAACTTGTACTCCGGCAAAACTTGTACACTGGTGCATGTTCACGAAAAAAAAAGAGGCACAGTATGCCATTTGAAAGTAAAGTGCCAAAGCACTTAAGAAAAATTGTGTGTTCCAAATTCCAATAGGTGAATAATTTAGGTGGATTTATTGATTCCTTTCCATTAATATTAGGTTTCCAAAGTCCATGTGGCAGTATCATTATGGACATAAATTGCAAAATAACAACTATACATATCAGTATTTAGTGCTAGAACTATCTAATTTATTTATATATATTTTCATAGTGAAGGAACCAAAGGGTCATCAAGGAGGTGAATGAAAGCTCCTAATTTTTCTTGCCGAGCTGGCGAGTGATATGTTGGCTATGTCCTAAAGTTGAACTCAAGAGCCTCTCTTGTAACTCTCGCCAAGATCAAGCATTCACAAATACATTTTAGAAATACCATGTTTGATCTATTGTCTTGTAGAAAACCTACTACTCTGACATATACCTCCTTACAAATACATTTTTTGCGGTTTCTTACTATGCCCACCTTGCTTGCATTGCATACTAGTACAATTACGTGAGGTAGTAGATTTCTGATGTTGAGATGGTGATGGGTTGTACATGGCTATGACTGAGAAGCACTTGGGAGAGTGATTTCTAGCATAAGTATTGGGATTTGGGCGAGTCGTGCGAATACTACATATGAGGGCGAGATAGTTGACAAAGTCTTCGAATTGCATCGAGCCTGAAGGGCATGGCCTGAGCACACTGTAAAGGTACTTATGGTGCGTATACAAACCTGTGAAGTTCCACGAGAACTTAGCCCTGGGACCTGTTTCGATGGGGGAGCCGTGGAGTTATATGTTATGGGCGCGTGAAGTAGAGCATCCGATCCCTTCCGGGAGGAGATATCTCGTCCCAGTCATCTATATCTATATCTATACCTAATACTGAAGAGGCAAAATTTCAAGCTATATTTTTCCGTCCATTCATTTTTTTTATCCGTTTCCCTCTAACTACCAGTAATTGAGAGTTTCTTTCGTCTAAACTTATATGACCCGTGCTCATATGAGTTACAATAGCTCTTGTCTAGTGCGATACAGAGTCCGATTCCAAAACATATTCTTAAGGTAACCTACCTACGAATCCTAATAATCCAAATATATCTTAATATGAATAGGAATTTTAAACCAAATAGAAAAAGGGGCAAAACTTTCGTCCAACCTTGCCACTAAAAAATTTTCGTCATGAGATCCAAGTCCGCTTGAGCCAAAAATAGCTATTTTTTACATATCCATAGTCATGCAGAAGCACGTTAAATTTTATATGAAAGTTTATTAATTGGCCGGGTTAATTAGTCATTGTTTTGATCAAGGTGGAGAGCGCTGGAGAATACTTGACGTTGACGGTGATCAATTCCTTCTCGATTTGGAAGCCGGAGGCTATATCAATTTGTAAATTTTTTGCTTTGTCGAGTTACATAGGTTGAATTAAATTATGGAATGTTCATCCAACTAGAATCTATTTAGAACACTTGACCATGTTTCGAACTTTTTGATCAGATCAAAAGTAAATTAATATATATTTATATGTATATATTATTATTATCTATAAAGCATAGACAATTTTATTAGTACGCCACTTGTCCAGACTTATATGACCCGTGCTCATATGAGTTACAATAGTTCTTGTCTAGCGAGTCCGATTCCAAAGCATATTCTTAAGGTAATCTAAATGCCTACGAATCCTAATAATCCAAATATAACTTAATATAAATAGGAATTTTAAACCAAATAGAAAAAAGACAAAACTTTCGTCCAACCTTGCCACTAAAAAATTTTCGTCATGTGATCTAAGTTCGGTTGAGCCAAAATAGCTATTTCTTTCCATATCCATAGCAATGCATAAGCACGTTAAATTTTATATGGAAGTTTATTAATTGGTCAGGTTAACTAGTCATTGTTATGATCAAGATGGAGAGACCATGTTTCGAACTTTTCGATCAGATCAAAAGTAAATTAATATATATTTATATGTACATATTATTATTATTATTATTATTATTATTATTATTATTATTATTATTATTATTATTATTATTATTATTATTATTATTATTATAAAGCATAGACAATTTTATTGGTATGCCACTCTCTCACAAGTCTATATAAGTTAGAGTAACTTATCTAGCTAGCCATGACGAGTATGATCCCAGAACCAATATAAACATATAACATGATGATTAGACAAGGCATGGTAGGGAGTCTAGATCCAAGATGAATTGGGACTCGTGATACGATTATTAATAAATCTAAGCTGTAAGTTAGCGAGGTGACTACGTAATGTGTACATCCCGTTGCAATGCACGGGCACATTTGCTAGTCATTATTAATGATTGAATTGGGATGGGTCGAGACTAGTGCAGTGTAACACCCTAAAATTTGCATCTTTTCAAAATAGGTGAAATTAATTTATTTATGCTACTATGTGTGCATTCAACATAGGGAAATAATAATTTTTATGAAGTTAAAAATCAACTATAAGGCTAGATACATGTTGTTGCATACATGCTGGAGCATTGTTTCTTTTGTATTGTGTGGCTTTGATCAAAATTGAAAATGATATTCAAATGCTTTTGAAAATTGGATTTGAAAACTCTGAAAAAATAAAAGAAAAAGGCCATTCCTTTGCCTTCCTCCCTCTCTTGGTTTTGGCTCGCTCAGCCTACTGGCCCATCCACCTGGCCGGCCTACCTTCACTCCTTTCCCCTCCTCTCCCATGCAGGCCCGCGCCATTCCTTCTCTTGGGCCGGCCCAGCCGTGGTCGCCTCCCCCCTGCCGAAGCGGCTCAGTGGCCTCGGCCATCCCGAGCGCTAGGCTTCCCTTCCCTCTCTTCAGATGACCATGGGACCCGCACTTGCTCTCATTGACGCGTGGGACCCGCCATTACAGTGGTGTCCCCAACCTCCTGTTGAAATCAGGCGGACACCGCCCTCATCCAACAGTCGTCGCTCCCGAGCTCCTCGGGGTCATTGGCGTCTCTCCTGCACCCACACCACTCTATTTAAGTAGCCGCCCCTCCCTCGGCACTCCTTTCCCATATACGCGCCACCACCGTCTCTCACAGAGCTCGCAGCCGCCGTCTCAGATCCCGCCGAGAGGAGAACGGAGCTACCGCCATTCGGTTGCTGCTCCATCGTCTCTTCGTCATCCTTCAATCGCTGCCGAGCTTCTCCACGCGGTAGTGATCTTCACCACATCGTTTGTAGAGCACCCACCGTCCGCCATTCCCCGTCGCCCGCCGTCATCGACCCGTCTCCGTATCCGAATTCGCGTGTGGTGAGAACCTCATTTCCTCCTCTTTCCTCCCGTTCAGATCCCGTGTCCAATCGCGACCTCTAGGGCTGGTTTCTTGTGTGCCGGCGAGCTTTCTCGCCGCCGACCATGGCCGTGCCGCCGTGTCGGCAGTTGTTTTGGCTAGTTGCCCACCCCTCTCCTTCCCCGATCTAATCTGGGCCATCCATTTTAGATCTAACGGCCCAGAGTGCCCCGTACCCCTTCGTGTGGCGTTTTTGTTTAAGAGCCCCTTGGGTTCTTCGTTTTTCTGTGCACAGTCCTCGGCCTGATTAAAAACACAAATTTTGATTTATTTTAATTCGTTTAAGTTCGCATTATTTACAGCATAGCCATCCAGTTCATGTTTTCATCGTAACTTACTCGTTCTAGATCCGGTTTGATCCGTTCAAGTTGCGTTAGGTTCATAGTTACGTAATCTATATGTTTATGGTACTATTAATTATGTTTTACACTTTTAAAATTCATGGTTAGATTTAATCTATTAAACTACTATAGGAGATCTTGATTAATTCACAACTTTCACGTTTTAGCTCCGATTTGCGTGATCTTCGCATCTGTGTGATCTTAGTGAGACATAGATTCATTTTATAAACCTTTTATTTTGTTTTATCTCTGTTGGTGTACTGTTCTAATCTGTAGTCTTTGTTGCTATACATGATTGCTCGTGGATGCTTGTATGTTGCTATGTTGATTGAGTTCAGACGATGAGCATTTCGTGGGCGATCAACAATACTACTTTGATGACCAGGACCAGCAAGGAAACTTTGAGCAAGACAAGTATAGCATAGGATCTTCTTGTCCTATTCACTATTTAATTACGTAGTCATGTATATGTGTCTAAATTGGTTACCCGTAAGGAGTAAGGACATCCTTAGTCGTTGTGACCTTGTGCCATGATTACGTATGGGATGTACATGCATATGGGTAGTTGGCTTGATTTGAATGATGATTAATGGTGCTATGGAACAACTGATAAAATTTGCCTTTTAGCAACTGGACGATAGGGTGAGAGAGCTCTTGTTTCATCATGATGCTCTTGGCCCTCTATAAGGACTTATCTATCTGTTGGCAAAAGCTGGGACATACAGTACAACCGGGAATGTCACATGGCTCTGGCTTTAGCTCAGTAGTAGGACATTTTCTAGCTTGCTAGTGGTTACCGAAAGGCACAAAAGGGGTGTGTTCTGGGTTGGATGTAGTGTGTCCTCTGTTCTTAAGTGTATAGCCTACGTGAAATGTGCCTTCGGAAAGGGGAGCTCTACATTTGCAGGCCACAGAACCTAGTGGCCACTAACTTGTTAGGGAAACCTTTGAAAGGCTTCGTAGTGAACCCTGCCGACCTCCCTAGGAAGGGGGTTAAAAGATTAGCTACCTCGGGTAAAAGGGTAAATCATGGCTCGCGGTGAAAGTGTACAAACTCTACAGAGTATTAAAAACTACTATATTAGCCGTGCTCACGGACACGAGCGGCCCGAAAAATTGATGGAATGGTTGTTCACTTGATGATGTTGTTATTAGCGATGATAATTATAATGGTGACTATTATTCATGTTTATGATCATGTGGTCTATTGGGACTTAAGCACAACTAAATGCTAATATAGTGTTAAAACTTTGACCTATTAAAATGCTAACCGCAGTAAATCAGTGTCAGCCCCCTAAGCTTCATAAACCCATGTTATTCTTGTTAAGTACGAGATGTACTTATGCTTGTTTATTTTCATTTTTTTGATAAAAATCCCGAATAGGTACCAGATGAGAATTGGTATGAGTACTTTCCTGAGAACTTCCTGTGGAGTTGAAGGCTCTTATGGAGAGTAGTTATCTATTACTTCCGCTTTCATGATAGAATTAATATTATTGTAATGGATTATTGTTCGCTATGTCGGTTTTATGATTTATTTTCATGTGGAAAAATTACAAAATGCGTTTTGAACTTATTTCCTAGTTCCTACTGGGATAATACCACACCCTATATATGAACAAGAGGATCTCGACCGATTGAAGATTCCAACTTTCAATCATCAAAAACACAACACATACCCCTTTTTCCCTCTACTCTGTTGTTCGTCACGTCTCCCGGTGAGATTTGACGACATTCTAGGTGGCCTTGCCGACCCTAGAACAACTTCCATATGCTCCTCCCTAACAAGTCTTCCCGGGAGCTATTCAGGAATCTACCATGCGAAGAACGGGCTCAAAATAGGTCTAACTGATCTCTCGGTCAGTTTTGTAGATTTGCTGAATTCTTGTTGCGATCACGGTTGTTTGCAACCTCGGACATGTGCGTGATCCAAATCAGCGACAGCAATGTCCTACATATATATGTTTTTTGGACGTAGATAACAATCAATGCAGTCAATCACCACCCTCCCCTCCCTCGCCGCCAGAGGAGGCTGCCGGGAGGCCCGTGCGGCCCCCTAGGAGGGCGGCGGTGAGGCTTCTGCCTAGGAAGGTCATGGGTGCCGTCGTGCGGGGCGAAGCCGGGATGTCGCCGCGATTAGGCGCGGCAAGCATTGGCGTGCAAAGCGCGAGGAGGCGACCAGAGGGGCGCGTCGCGAGACGACCATACAGCGATGGTGCGCGGGGATCTGGTGAGGGCGCGCTTGCTGGACTTCCAGGCGGTGGCGGCGACTCCCCTCCCACCGGATCTAGCTTCCCACGCTTGGGCTAGACAGATCCGGGCCGGGGAGTGCCCGAGGAAGTCGGCGGAGGCCAACAGCGACGGCGACGGATGCCAGAGCTAGCAAACCTCGACGTGCGGCGGTGTTGCGTGGGGCTGGATAAGTGGTCCTGCAGGCTGGCAGTGCTGCCAGGGGCATGGTTGGTGGCAGCAAGAGCGGCAAGTGGCTTCACTATTGGGTGGCGGTCGGCGCAGTGAGCATGGATATTGGCCAATGCCGCGCACGGGGTTGAGGTGCCATGGCGAAAGCTATGTCCCTTGGACCGATGACGGCGACGCCTTCGAGCGCCATATTCTTCCTTGGAAGCGTCTGTCGATCGGCTCTATTCCCTTTGCGCAACGTGCTGTTCCTGGGTGTAATGCCTTGACCTTCTGGTCAGGCGACGGTAGCGCTGGTGGCGTCGCGTCCCTCCTTGGAAGCGTCGCTTTGGAAGCTCGTGCCTGTCAATCTGTAATGGTCGTCACCGTTGCGACGAGGAAGGTGGAGGTCTAGCTGAGGTTTCATGATTCCGGTGTCCACTGCAGCGGATGGTGGTTGGAAGGTGGGCATTGGTGCGGCGATTGGAGGGCTTCGCATTTGTCTGATAGTGAGTTGTGACTATGATATTGGCGAGAAGGCCGGCGTGGGAGGTGTCCACGGAGTTGGCGAGGAGGCCGGCATGGGAGGCGTCCACGGAGTTGGCGAGAAGGCCGATGTTGGAGGTTGTGGCCAGCAGATTGTGTTGCCGAGGTGACCTACGTGGTGTGGCGGTGGGCGGTCCCACTTAGCGGTGGCTATTTCTGCACAAGAGGCTCTCTTATCTGCAACTGGAGGCTGTGTGTGTGGCACTTCTGCTTTGATGAGACAGCGGGGCTAGTCGCGTTGGTTTGGAGTGTTGGTGTCTGTAATAAAGAACAGCTATATGTATTGGTCAATGCAAAGGCTGGGATATTTTTAATATATTCTTTTTTAAAAAAATACAATAAACACTGTACGTAATTTGTTAGAAAAACTGTACCAATCGAGAGATCCATTGAGCTGTCGTCAGGATATATTGTCAGTCATATGGTACGATGAATATTGCTGCAGATTGAGGTACCGAGCACATTTCATAATATAGTGCCACACGTATGCAACGCACCTGAACAGATCGTCTTCCATCACTGGCCGGCCGGCTCCTCAACCAAAACCTACTGATTGTTTTGTCTTTTGTGTGTGGTATAGGACCGGATGCACTGTTTCTTGCTGATGCGTCGCTCCCACCGTCTTTTTGTTTTGCTTTTGTGGGTATATCAGTTTAATATTACGTACAATCATTTTGTCACCCCTTTTGAGGAACCATCGTATATTTGCAATCTACTAGAGCAATGTTATTTCACTGGCTCGCTAACTAGTACAGATTACGTAGGTAGGATGATTTTTCGACCATCCCAAGAACTAAATCAATTTGAGGATCGAACCTAAAAATGGATTGCGGCTCTATCTTTGGTATGGCTTCCAATTAAAGATGGCAACGGGTACAAAATGCCCGCATGCCCGCGGGTAATCGACCCGCTGGGCAAGGATACGGGTGCATGAATCTGCCCGTGGGCACGGATGCGGGTATGTCCTCAAACCCGACGGATATCAGCTAACGGGCAAGATGATATTAAACCCACACCCGCATACCCGCTACACCCGCTCCACAATCGTATCTGGCATTTTTAAATAATATATAAAACAGAGGAGGCACCGGCTGCCCACTCCCTCGGCCTTATCCCAATCCTATCCACACACGCAATCCCAATCCTATCCACACACGCAAGGAGCCAGGGGAGCCCCCGCGCGCACACACGCAGGGAGCCAGGGAGCTAGTGCGAGCACGCGTCTGGTGGCCGGCGAGGCGGCGACGAGCAGCGCGGCTTCGCGGGTGACGAGCAGCAGCCGCGTCCCTTCGCGGACCAAGCTCAACATCGACACGGCCTACTCCTTCGCCTTCTTCACTCAGGCTGCGACGGCTGCGGGGAAGGGGACCAAGCCAGGCACTGCTTGGGGAGGTGATGGAGATGGCGCAGCTCGCGCGGATGGGGGCGCCCCACCCTCCTGGCAGCCATCGTCGCGCGTCGCCCATCCCGTCCCACCGAGCGTCCTCCTCCTCCAGATCTGGCGGGCACACGGGCATGCCCGCGGGCAAGGCATGCCCGTGGATAGCGGGCGCGGGCACACGATTGCGCCCGTGGCGGGTGACGGGCGCGGGCACGGGCACAAAGATTTGCTCGCGAGCACGGGCACAAGACACTGGTATCCGCGGGCATGTTGCCCGTTGCCATCTTTACTTCCAATAGCTTCAGCTTCTAGCTATAGTGCATGGAGAAGTCAGAGCCGGTATGTAAGAGTCCTGCTAGGGGAGGGGGCTGCTTTGGGCCCGACAGGGCGCCTTAGCTTAGGCCTTGTTGCCATGTGGGGGCCCATAGGCCTCTCATCAGACATATGACATCACCCCTTCTCCACTCAGCGCGTCCTTGCGCTGAAGGGCCCAATAGTTGACACCATCTGGTGGGAAAGCTTGCCCTGGTAGAATGGCCTCAATGCGGATGAGGAGGCGACCGCGAATTGGGTTAGCTCGGATCATATTGTCCCTCGTGCGGTCGACGGTGAACTCGAGGCAGTAGAGGAGGTTGTCGATGTAGCCGTGGAGGTAGTAGTTGTGTGGCCCGTGACTTCCCAGGGATCCTGCTGCCTAGCAGGCTGCTATGAGCAAGGGATGGTGGATGGCGGCGTCGATGGAGAAGTGGAGCATCTCTCATGGTGGTGCAGCGAAGTCGTGCATCCCGTTGGCGATGTTGGGCAGGATGTAGCTAGGTACTCGGCGCCAGATGGTCGAGGTGGAGCGTGAAGGTGGTGTCATCAAGTCTAGCATTGTGCCGAACATGAAGTCGCCCCTGTTGAACTCATCTAGGGAAAGTCGAGGGCGGTCGGAGTTGGGTCGCAAGACGATGTAGACATTGTTGACTCGGAGGAGTTGGTGACCCAAGTCGTCCAGGAAGATTAGTGGAGACCGTGCCCTGTGGCCATGGCCGGCCCAACAGAATACCAGAGGGGGCGATGTTATGCTAAGGCGCCGTTGGGGGTGGGTGGCAGCCGAGCACGAGGTACCTCATGTGTGCTGGTCCACCGAGTAGGAGCGCCTCCAGCAGGTCAGGTAGCAATGCTGAAGTCGCTAGGATGTAGAAGTGCCCATCGAAGAAGAGCAAGCCTTGGTCAATAGACCATGCTGGAGTGGTAGTGCCATTGCCAATAGCGAGAGCAATGTGGCATATTTCCTGCAGTTGGAGTATGGCGCGACGAAGATGGCCGAAGACTGCGCCGATGGTGCTGACGTAGTCGAGGGTGTTGGGGAGACGGGACCAACTTGCCCTATTCATGATGCAGCGAGGTGGTGATGATGGTGACGGTGGTGGTGCTAGCAGCTCTCATGGCGCCAATGTGATAGGCGGTGGCACTGGTAGGGCGAGGATGGTCTGCGGAGTATGTCGAGGAAGGACGGTGATGAAGGAGATGGGGCGCCTGTCGCGGTATTATTGTGGCTCCATGGCAGTGAAGTCCCATGTCAGTTGGCCAAGGTCTGCCAACCAAGGCATACCCATGATGATGTCGATGTTGTTGCCAATGTCGAGGAGGAACGCGTCAGTTTGGGAGGTCTCTGTGTCAATGCAGAGTGGGACACTGAAGGATGCCGCTCGGCATGACACTTCATTGCCGCTACCAACGATGATCGTGTTGTTGATGCGTTGCTCGAGGAGGCCGATGAGACGAGCGAAGTTGATGTCGATGACGTTGTGCATGGCTCCTGTGTCGAGCAGTATGTGGGTGCCGGTGCCCAACACCGCTCCTACAAGGTACATCGGGTGGCAGCCGTGAGCAGCGGACTATGTCATACCTAACATGATGTGGAGGCTGTTGTCGACGTCGTCGGCGTCGTAGTCGTTGATGGTCGTGATGTCAAAGAGATGCTCGCACTTGTGGCAGCGAGTGAAGGGCTTGTCACAGTTGAAGTATAGCCCCGATCGGCGGCGCTATGCCATCTCCCTAGCAATAAGGCGCTTGAAGGGGCGCGGTGGTGCAGCCGGTGGTGTTGATGTTGTAGATGCCAATGTCTAAGGTGTCGATGGAGGAGTGTTCAAGGCTAGCGGTTGTTTGGCCAACTTGGAGATCACCGACTTGTTGGCATCAGAGATCACCGATAGGCGTTGTTCGTATGCCCTGGCGAGGGACATGGCCATCTCCATGTCCTGCGGGTTCTGGAGCTTGACGTCGGTCTTCAGTGGTTCGAGTAGCCCGGCGGTGTAGGTGTTCACTTGCTGCTGCTCATCCAAGGCTCCAACATGAGCCACGTGTGATAGGAAGTGCTCGGTGTAGTCGTCGACAGTGTCAATCTTGCATAGGGACGCGAGCTCGCCCAATGGATTGCGTCGGGTAGGGGGGTCGAAGCACTCGTTGATGCAGCGGGCAAAGAACGCCCAATCCGTCACCACCTTGTCCTACGTGAGGCGCATGTACCATTGCTGGGCACAATCTGTCAGATCAGAGGATGCATACTAGAGGTTGTCGATGTAGCCGAGGGTAACTGTAGCCATGGTCGATGTTGGTGTTGTAGGCGACCTTGGTGCGAACATTGCTGATGTAGATATGGGCGCTGCGGAGATTTCACCCGATGGCAGTTTTGGATCTGCTATCAGTTGAGGAGGCTGTAAGGAGGGCGTTGTTGTTGTCGGTGCTCCTCCTTTGTGCGCGATCTCTGGAGTGGTGATATCTGGTTGAGGTGGATCTGATATTGGTGGAGAATTTTTTTAGGCGAGCGAAGAGTTCATCGTCAAACATCTTCTTCCACTGATTAGTCATCTTGCGGATGTCGAGATTCTCCTTGGAACGTGCATGGTCGCTGTTGCTCAGGTGAGCATCGTTATCCACAAGCGTGGTGGCGCGGCCCCTGCAGGGATGGCTGGTGGCGGCGCTGTTTGTTGCCTAGTCGCTGCAGGGTGTAGCGAGCAGCAAGGGTGCGATGGCGTCAGGTAGCAGTGAGCTGCTGCTGCTGTTGGCAGTAGTGGGAGCTCCGAAGATGGCACTCGGGCTGCTGCTGCTATTGACGGTGAAGAACTCGTTGCATAGTTTCGCCAATTGATCGGTGATGTTGTGGGTGTTGTTGCATACTTTCTCCATGTCGATAATCTTGGTGGTGGTGGCCATTGGAAAGATCTGGTCTCCGAGATACCGGGTGTAAGAGCCCTGCTAGGGGAGGAGGCTGGTGGCTAGGGTTAGGGGCGAGGGAGATGGGGATGGCGTAGGGGAAGAGAGGGAGTCAGCAGGGAGAGGAAGGGAGTCGGCAGGGAGAGAGGGAGAGGTAGGAGAAGGAGCAATTGCTCTGTTCTTGCTTAGATTTGATCGATTACATCTCCTCTATATTTATAGTCCCTATAGGACTTTTGTTTCAAGCAACTAAAGGAGATATCCTTATATATTGGATCATTCTTTCCTAAACAAACCAAACTCATATCTTAATCAATCTCCTGATGGCAGTGGTGCTACAGTAACATGAGTGAGCAGTATCCATGGCGCTAGAGTACCCGTGGGTACTGTTCACTCCTTTGGGCTCGACAGGGCGCCTTGGCTTAGGCCTTGTTGTGATGCGGGGGCCCATAGGCCTCTCATTAGATGTATGACACAGTAAAGTCAAAACAATGGCCCAAGTGAGAAATGAGTCCTTGCTGCAGTGTAAGGAGGAGCTAGAGGCCTGAAGCCATCAGTAGGGTGTACCAAAAAAAGCCAACACATCCTGTTCCTGGGTTGCATTAAGACCCAAAAATAATGGACAGTGGGACTAAATTCTAACATGTGTAGAGCCAGTGGTTGATCAAAAAAAACTGTAGGAGGAGCTAAACATAACAAGGTTTCAGACCAATGAAATTGTGTATCTCATACTTTGAAACACTGTAATGTTGCCGATCAAAATCATCAAGTCATGCTTTTCGAGACAATCTCCATTCAACACTTTCCCATTTGCACAAGCAGCATATATATGAAGGAAATGATTATTGGTGCATTGCAGGACAACTTCCACAATAATTCAGCTAATACAAGCAAATTCACAACCTTACTCTATTAATTTTTTCTAGAGAAAAGGAGGGGCAAGCCCCTACTTGAAATAAATTAAAATGGTGCTACGAAGATAGCCCAAAGTACAAGAATACAATTGAGAAGGAGGGCGAGATGAACTAAGAGACAAAAAGGGAGGTAAAGAAAATATGAGGCACTAAAACAAGTAGCAAAGCTAAGTGAGATTGGCTATCCATTGACTGATCTCTAGGGCGAGTAGCTTTTCTTTGATCATAGGAGCAGAAGTCTGAACTCCAACCTAAAATTGTCTTTTGATTTCACCAGTGTTGGGTTGAGCTGTCAAAAATGAGGTTATTTCTGGCTTTCCAGATTGTCCAACACATGAGTATAATTACTGCATGAAGAATGGCACATGAAGCAGATCTTTGAAACTTTGTAGAGTTTGGAAGGGATCCAAGGTATGGTCTAACTAAATATTCAACCAAACCCAACATTGTGCTGGGAAGGGACAATGGATAAACAGATGGGTCAAAGTTTCTTCTACTGAACTATTGCATAGAATACAATTTTAATCTTGCTGGACCATGTTCTTTCTTTTCAAAAGCTCCCTTGTGTTGAGTTTGTCCTTTAACAATAGCCAGAAAAAAAACTTTGTGTTTGTTCTAACAAGAGCTGTTCCAGGTCCAATTGAATGCTGGATGTAATAGACAATGTCCACTTAGATGTTGTAAGCCTTTTTTACAGAAAAAAGCATTGAGTTCTATACTTATGACCAATTGTGTACTGTAGTGTTTAAGGTGATCTCACTGAGCTCTCTTTGAATAATCAGTTGTGCATGAGCTTGTTGAGATAGGGGTAAGTAGAAGAGACTGTGGAGAGGTACTTGAGTTATTCCTTTCTCAAAAGTTATCTGCCCTTTCTTTGCAAATGAGAGCACTTCTGGATATTTGTGAGAGTGTGTGTGTCATTTCCTCACAAGTCCTCCCAGAACAGGCAGGATTTTCCATCATTCACCTTGACCTTTGCCAAACCTTGGAACTTGTCTAATAGTTTAAGAATATCCTTCCACCAAAAGGACTCTTTCTTTAAAATTCCAGGCAAATACCTAGAGCTATAGTAGTATTCCTAGATTAATGAAACCCAAGGAAAGTCTTCTCTGTTGTAGAATTTATGCGAGTGCTTGAGTAAAAGGGCCTCATTCTGTGTTTTGATGTTAAGCACTCCGAAGCCTCCTCCTTCTCTTGTGCTGCAAACTATGGACCATGCTGCCTTTGGCTTTTGCTTTGCATTAAGATCAGCCCCTCTCAAAAGACAATATTTTCTAAACTAGTCTATCTGATCAATCACAGTTTGTTGAAGCAAAAAGGTACTCATACAAAAGGTTGGAAGAGCCGAGAAGACTAAATTTGTTAATTCTAACCTGCCAGCTTGATTCAGGAGGGCTAAAGTTACTGCTAGTCTCCTCTCACATCAATTGACCAAGGCTTTTAAGTCAATAACCTTATGCTTTGTGAGGCTAAGAGGCAAACCAAGATAAATAAATGGTAACTTTCTAGCCTCATAGTTGGCTAGATGGGTTAATTTTTCCTCACATGTGTTGATAGGCACCATCAGTGACTTTGCCTTTAGTATCCATAACTGTCTGCTGCAAGCTTCCATTATGATTAGGGTGTCATCTGCATAGTGAATTGTAGGGAAGTTCGTAGAGCATCTGAGGGGGATTGACAGTCTGATCAGGTTCTAAGCTTTGTCAATGTTCAAGATTGACTGGAGCAAGTCAACAGCTAGAAAAAAAGTAATGGGGACAGTGGATCTCCTTTTCTTACCCCCCCCCCTCTTATAGTGGACTACCTTTCGAGGAACAAATTTGAGTAAGATTGAGGAGGTGCCACTACAAGGAACCTGCTAATCCATGATGAAAACTTTCCGTCACCGATCACCAAATAACCGCCACTATGCAACATTTGTGATGGTTTCAGAGGCCATCATGGATTGAGCTTCATGGATTAGCCCCCATGATGGTTTACCGAAAACCATCACGGATTAACGCAATTGATGACAGTTTTAAACCATCACGGTAAAGCCTGAGGCCTAGTTAGCCCATCCCAAACCCATTTCCTCTGACGAAAAATAACCGTCATGGATGAATTGCCACATCATCATGGATGCTTGTGTGGTTGCTTATGTGGATGATGACGTGGGAATCCTGGCCCATTTATTAACAGCCCAAGATCAAAGATTCACCATATTTTAGCCTTTTTCAGTCCACTTTCGTCCTATTTTCAACCATTTTAAATCTGTATTCAGCCCACTTTCAATTTGTTGTCTGCCCATTTGCAATATATTTTCAGCCCATTTATGTCTTGTTTCAGCCCATTTTCCAATTTATTTTTTTGGCCAATTATTATAGCACATACAACATTCAGCCCATTATTATAGCGCATACAACAAACATGCAGCCCATATAGAGAAACAACTCATTTTCAATTACATAACATCTCAGGTTTATATAACATCACATAAGATGAGATACAAAGTTACATCAAGCACCACATCGTGCAATCCACCATGGCACATAAGCCAACAACAAAATACAACTTCCCAAAATTGTCTGCAGTTGCCGCAGAATCAGGCATGAAGTTGCAACAGCATAGTGCATCAAGTTGCAACAATAGAACGTACCCAGTTTCAACAGCACAATGTATCAAGTTTCGGCAGCAAAATGCATCGAAGTTATGCAACGGCAGAATGCAAAGCAAGTAGCAAAAGTTAGCACCCATGCATGTCTTAACTTGGTCGAACTTGACTGAGCAGAAGTTCAAGTTTTGCTTCCATCTCAGATTGAGCCTTCTTCATCTCCTCTCGGTCCATAATCCTTGCCTTCTCGGATTCTTGCACCTTCTTTGACAAATCAGCCACCTGTACACGAAGCTCAGCATATACCAGAGTTCAAAATATATGCTATCCAATTTGTCTACTTCTGACCAAAATCTTTGGCTCTTAGAATTTTCAGAATTGTTTCATGCTCTATCTTATCAGAAACTTTCTCAAAATCCAGCTTGAGGATGACGAAGTCCTTTTTACATTTGTGGAAAATATGAATGTACTCTACTGCCCAAGCCAAACTGCCTTGAATAGTTCTGGTCTTGATAAAACCATACTGGTTTTTGTGGATAACGATTTTGATGATTTTCTATAATATGTTGGCTAACAGTTTGGTCAGTAACTTTACTGAAGTGTTAAGCAGAGAGATAGGCCTATAATCAGAGACTTTCTGAGGCCCTTCTTTCTTTGGAATCAAGGTGATGTGAGAGTTGTTTATGCTACACAAGCAAACTTCTTTAGCAAAGAAAGCATCATGAAAGTGTGTAGAAATTAGGTGCTATTAAGGGATAACATCCTTTTAAGAATTTATTGTTGAATCCATCAGGTCCTGGTGATTTGTTATTTGGACGTTTGGCCACTATGCTATCAATCTTCTATAAGCTGAAAGGTTCCTCTAGTGAGCTTAGTCCATCAGCTTGTTGAATGAGGTCCGTGAGGTTGAAGAGCATTTGATTGAAATCTGAAACACCAAGCCTTTCTTTAAAAGAGGCCCACAAAAGAGTTGGTGTATCTTCATGAATCTTTAAGGTGGTTCCGGTTTTTCCTTTGTCTAATTGTTGCATGTGCATGAAAGAACCTTGTTCGTGCATCTCCTTCTCTGTCCATCTTATTTTCCCTCTTTGTTCCTAGTAAGTCCTCTGTTGTTTCAAGGGAGATGAGCTTCTCAGTGATGATATTTTTTAATTTCCATTATGGTAGCGACAAGTCTCTGAGCACATCTATTGTCTCCAAGAAATGTAGGATCAACATGATATTATCTATGATCAAGGCTAGCCATGGGACCTTTGCATTCGATCTCCAAGCCTTTAGGACCCTTCTTATATTTTGAATTTAGCAGTAATTGCCTTAGCTGGGTCTAGTGGTACTTGAGGAGACGACCACCCTTTGAACAACAATTGAACTGAAATCATTATGTACTCTACTAATTGTAGAGTGTCTGTATTCACAAAAAAATGACATTTGTAGAGTGTCTGTGACTGAACAAACAAAGTTGTATGATACATATGGTTAGTTTACATTAGTTTCCAATTTCCAAAATAAAGGGGGGAAAAGAACCCTATTTATACATTCTCTAGCTAGTGACTAGGCACAATTAAATGATTCATTACTAAATGCTGCATTATGCAAGCTAACTAGTGAGTTAGAGATTTGCTAATTAGAATTATGTAAATTTTCAATCAACTATGTGAAAATATTCAAATTGAATAACTTTTGTGCGAATTTTTCTTTAAATATAGAAGCAAAAGCAAATAACGGTACGGTGACTTTAGCCCTGGATCCATTGGCTTATAGTATGGTGAAGACCAATTGCCGACAAAACAAAGAGAAGTGTGAACATGGTTTTTGTAGTAGGGACCATGAGGTTCAACAGCACGGTGAACAAAAGCTGACCATTTGCTCGATAGCTTAGAAGCCGGCAGGCGACCACCCATGCCATCACCTAATATTGTAATTGGCGTTAATAAGAAAGTTTATGTCTATTCCTTATTGCCCGTGGTTTGTGGTAAGCATATATGAAAACACATATTTTCCAACTAGAAGGGAAAAGCAAGATTTTATATGACTAGGTTAAGTTATTAGAGCACATTTCTTCTCAATACAAAAAAAATTTTTGGCCATTATGAGAAAAACAAAATTTTCTTTGCAGGAGAATAGAGTGGTTACGTTCGACAAGTTTGCGGTGTGGACAATTATATCCACATAGAAGCAGAGGTTAGGGGTGCCACTTTCAATATGTATAGAACAGAATAAAGCATGAGGAGATGGGTCCCTACTAAATTTTAACAAGTGCTTTGGAAAGTCATAAAGGCTGATCTGATGGGTATGTTCAATGATTATCAATAGAGAATAAACCCTTTATAGTTAGGATTGAAAAAATCTAGACCATTTTGCCTACTAAGCCTTAGTTTCAATCAAGAATTTTACCAAGGTTACGATTTGGTTCAGCTGGCTGATCGCGATGCTGTGGCATTGGATTGGCAGTTGACACTGCTGGTGTACGTTGTGACGCTAATGGCGACGATGGCCATGCTGCTCTTTTTTTTCTAATAACCTGACAAGTGGCAACAAACCAATAATAATAATCCAACTCGGTTGATATCCGGAGTAGCTCCTGCATGTAATCGTCGCCAAGGTCCTCTAGCTCGACAACGCCGCAGTGACACTGGCTGGGCACCAACGTCTGCTGCTCCGGCACACTAGCCACAGCCATACTGGAACTGGACGCGTCGGGCCATTGCTGCAACGGCTGCTGCTGCAACCGTGCCTTGGTAGTAGTATTATTGCTGACGCCGATGACAGGTGCGACGACGACCTTGCGCCTTCGCGTCCGCTTGGAGTGCCGCCGCTTGAGCGCGAGGACAGGGGAACCACCTCCTGTGCCGGGGAGCTGGAGCTGGAGCGCCCCCAGCGACTCCATCACGCGCTCCACGGGGAAGTTGAGGACGGCGGCGGCGCCGCGCGCGGAGAAGGCGGCCTGGTCATAGGCGAGCGCGGCGGCCTCGGGCGTGTCGAAGGTGCCGAGCCACACGCGGGCGCCCTTGCGCGTGGATTCGCGGATCTCGGCCGCGAACTTGCCCCACGGCCGCTTGCGTACCCCTATCAAGGCCTGCCGCTTCTTGCAGCGGGAGGCAGCCGTATCCGTACCCGGGACCTGATGCTGATTGTCGCCAGTGTTCGCGGTGGTTTTCGTTACCGCTCCCACATCTGGGGAAGTTGGGGCGGAGGATGAGGACAATGGAGACGACCAGTCGGAGAACACCACCTCGGTGGCGGGCTCAGCGTCGTCGGTGCCGAGGAGGAAGGCTTCAAGCTGCAGTAGCATGTCGCTGTCGTCTGTCGTAGTGTCGATGGCGGGTGGCGCGGATGACACTGTGGCAGTGGCAGGGTAACAGTCGTAGTTTTAAAGCTGCCGCTATAGCTCGCTATAGGCTTTTGAGGCAGGGTGCCGCTATTTGTGTTCATGTACAATCTAGCCGTTATGTCTCGCTATAGCCCTATATAGCTCCGCTATTAGCTTTTTTAGAGATATACCGCTAAACACCTTAGCCCGCTATTTAAAACATTGGTAACAGTAGGAGGGGTAATGCTGCTGTTCCATATCGAGCTGATGTGTTGAGAGAGACAAGGCACGGGGGATTTATAGCCTCCCTGTCCCTGGTTCCCGATCGATGAGGTCCTCCTGATGTCCTGGACCTGTAGTACGTGTGGATGTTCCACATCGGAGGCAGTTATGTGTATGACCTACGTCGAAGCCGCCATTCCTTGATTTCACTGGTCAGCTAGCAGAATTGTGGCGCTCACACGTGACGTCGTCGGGCGGACTGATTGATAATGATAAGAGTAGCTGGAGCAGCTTCCTTGCTTCTTCCGTCGATTCGTCGTCGCTCCCAGTAGCCACCAGCGGATTTTCATCAAATTATATAACCAGCCTCATTCCACTCTCCTCACATTACCACATAAACTTCAGGAACCTTACTATCTCCATCTTTCTCTTGAGCCACATGCTAAGAAAATCAAGAACCTAGTTTCCACCATTGCCTGAACTTACAACCTCATCATTGTTTTGTTTCTGGCTAACAAATTCAAGCTTGAAATAAAAAGACAACACATATCTCCTCCGTCTTCATCCGTTGCCAACCGAAAACCTTTTTACTTCACACCCTGTGAATGACCTATTATTCTTCGCATTGGGTTGTTAAACTCAATGGGCAAAATTGATTAGACTTTTATAATAATTATGGACCGATTCCAAAAGGAACTTGCTTGTTACCATTCAAACATCCTACGTTTTGCAAATGAAAAGAAAATGGACATTTATATATACAGTAAGATATAAGGGTGATGAAACAAATAAATTCATAGATCCGACATAATCTAAGAGAAAATAGATGTCATTTTACTAAAAACAAATAGGCACAAAATTAAAATTCAAGTTGAGCATAGTTTCAACCACTCCCATTAGTGAGGTAGGTATAAAAAATAGATGTACGATAAAAATACACTAAAAAAGAGTAGATTAAAAATGAAAAAGATGTCTCGTATTTGTGCTGTGCAGCTTCCGGGAATCAACGGGTGATGTGTATTATTTGTCCCTGTTTGAATACTCTACAGACACTAGCACTAATCCAAGTCCTATGATACTAATTCATTAGATCCTGCATTATTTTTTAGTGGAGACAATATCAATTCATCCATACAAGCTATAGTTTTGCTGGACAATGACCAGCTTTATTGTTGATATTATTAGGGATTTTGGTGTTTCTGCCCCTACTTCATAGTCCAATAGTGATTTCCCCCCTCTTTTTTATTTAACTTTGTGATTTTACCCTCTTTTTTTCAACCGAAGCTCCCGTTTGCCCTTGTATGTAACACCGTCTGAAATGGATGGATCGAATAGCAAAAAAAAGGCACCTGCACAAAAAGACAATGATACCCCTCAATCCATATCCTTTCTCATTTGGCCGCTCGAACCACTCCCATGCCCGATGGAAATCGCCAGCGCTCACGACTATCTCCGCACTCGGGTTTGCTGATTCCATGCGGCAGTGCGGCTCCTCCCACACTGCCCCCGGTGGCACAGCCACCAGCTAGGGGAGCCAAGCGGGCTGCAGCGGGGTCCGCCCGGCCCACTCCCCCAGTTCATGCCCGCTGCCCTGCCCCCCTTCCCCCCCCCCCCCCCAAGGCTCGTGCCCGCAGAAGCAGTAGCTCCATTCGGCCGACGGCCCCCGATAGCCACCATGGAAGAGCCAGCAACCTCTCGAGAGCCCAGGTATTTTCTTCGATTTCTGTGATGTGTGCTTCAATGCAGTAGAAAATAGTTGCGATTAGTAGATGTGTCAACTCGTTTATTGCCTGTTGTGGTTTGTAGGATAAATCACAGTAAATTGGAACATATTGTTAGAGTGCGCTCGTGTTTCAGCTTGCCGGACAGTGGTCCAAAAACATGGTGGCAAGGTAGAACTTTGCCAACCAAGGTTGTGGATACAAATAGCTTTAGGCTGCTGCAGCTAATTGATTTCATTGTTGAGCACTGCTTGTGGGGTTCTAAGTAATACATTATCTTGTGGGGTGATTTGGAGAATGATTCTGTGAAAATAAAATCCGATGAAAATCTGTTAGAGTGGTTTCTAATCAATGTAGAGAACGGATTCGTATACGTCAATGCTTATATTAATAATTTTGAGGGGGCACTGCAATTTTCTCCAACAAAAAGAAGGTTTCACCCTACTGTGAGGGCTGGTGTGCTCCTAATTGAGGAAGGCACAAATGCTACAGCCACAAATGCTAGTGAGAGAGTCACAAATGAGAGAGCCACAATGCTATAGCCACAACCCCATCCAAAAAATATAATATCCACAAAAAAGACAGCTGCCACAAAAAAAGTGCTTCTGAGGGTGATGCAGAGGTACTAAGTGATAGCAGCTATGACACTAATTTGGTTGTATCATCTGACTCTGATGATGATTGGTCTGGTAACTCTGACACTAAGTTTGATCCTGATGGTGAAATTGTTGATGAGGAAGATGAGTATGATCTTCCCATGTTTTCATATGATGCTGATGATCCATGTATTGATGTAAATGTGGTGTTCCCAGATGTAGATCAATGCAAGTTAGCAGTTACACATCATGCTATCTTGCATGATCATGCTTTCAATATTGTGAAAAAAGACATGACAAGATTTAGGCCATATGCAAGGGAGCTAATCAAGGTTGTAAGTGGACTTTTTTGCATCTACAAGTACGAAATATGCTGGGTGCAAGGTATTGACTCACTTTGTTGGAACCACCTAGTATTTGGTTCATATTGCTGCATGTTCATCTATTCTGATGACTTGTTTTTGTACATTTTTTATGCAGGTTAAGACAAGTGGACCAGAGCATACCTGTGGTTCATTCAACAAGTGTGGTCAGACAATGGTCTCTAATAAATGGGTGACTGAAAGAGTGGTGGATTTGTTGATGGAAGACCCTAAAATCAGACCGGCTGCATTGAGGGACAAACTAAAGAAGAAATACTCGGTGGATGTTCCATATGACACAGTTGCTAGGGGAAGTTGAGAGCACTAGACATGATTTATGGGACATGGGATGAAAGTTATGAATTGTTGCCTCCTTATCAAGCTGAACTTCTGAGATCAGTATCTGGTAGTGTTGTCGAGCTAGAGACTGAAGAACATAATGGTGATGTGTGCTTTTTGAGGTTCTTTGTTGCTCTTAAACCATGCATAGATGGCTTCTTGGAAGGGTGTAGACCATATATTGCAATGGATGAAACACACTTGTTTGGGAGATTGAGAGGTCAGTTGGCATCAGCTGTTATAATGGATGGTCATAACCGTTGTTCCCAGTGGCATATGGAGTGATTGAGACCGAGTCTAAGAAAAGTTAGACTTGGTTTGTTAATAATGTGAAGAAGGCTATTAGTACACCTCTAGTTATCCGCATTCCCTAGTTTTAACTCTATTTTCAATGATTTTAAGTTGGTTATATTTTCTGGCATAGTGCAATGTTGATACAGGTTTGGTCCTTAGCACACATGCTGACAAGGGAATAGAAAATGCCATGGAAGATGTGTATCCTAGAGTAGAGCACAGAGAATGTATGAGGCACTTGTGGAAGAACATGAAGAAAAGTTACAGTGGTGATCTTTATGACAAGAATATGTGGTGTGCTACCAAAAGCTTCACAATTTCAGAGTTTCACTACTTCCTAGGCAAAATGGAGGAGAAGGTTCCGAAAGCCATTAAATAGTTGGATGAAAATCATCCATATGTGTGGAGTAGAAGCAAATTTGGTGAAAACTTCAAGGTAGATTATATCAATAACAACCTCTCTGAATCTTTTAATAGTTGGGTGTCAAAAACTAAGGACTTTCATATTGTAGAAATGCTTGACCATATTAGATAAATGATCATTAAGAAGTTTGTTTCGAGGTTCAAGATTGGTACTAATATGTCAGGCCTTATAATCCCAGCTATTATCAGTAATTTGAATGCTAAAACAAAGAGTATCAAAGACCATGAGGTTCTAATATGTGGGCCTGCAAAAGCTAAAGTAACTGTGAATAGATTTAGGCATGTAGTGAACTCATCCAAAGATCAATGGACTCATGTTGATTTTGGCTACAAAATCAAGAAACCCAAAATGAGAAGGAAACCTAGGAGGCCAAGAAAATCTAGGATCAAGCCACATGATGAAGTTGCCACAACTAAGAAAAGGAAGATGTGTTCCGAATACAATGAACTAGGACATACAACCAAGACTTGCCAAGGAGGTCCTACAGCTAGTCAAAAGAGGAGATAGTCAACACCACAAGATGGATCAGGACAAGGAAGCAATGACCCAATGTGAGTCATACATGTATTGCTGTCCAATTCCATTTATTTATCCTAATTATTCATATTTACTTGTACTAACATTTTTTCTAACAAACATTAAGTGCAAGTGCAAGTGCTAGTGCTAGTGTGCAAGCGCAAGTGCAAGTACAAGTGGTACTGCAGGTGGAAGGGGAAGGGGAAGGGGAAGGGGAAGAAGAAGAGGGTCAGCAGAGACCAACAATGAGACAAAGTAAGACAAGCCAACATTGCTTCTCTTTACTACATATTTTATTTATTTTACTAACATAATTCTTCTCTTTTTCATATAAAGTGCAAGGGTTTCATGAAGGGAGACAGGAAGGAGCAGAAGAGCAACAACTTCTTGGAGGTTTGCTACTTTGTTAGGTTTCGATGCTTGATACGTAGCTCACTACTAGTTGCCTAGAGAACTCACTAGTAGCTCCTACTTTTGTTTGACATGTCATTTAGACCTATATGTTAGTGTTTGACATGTCATTTGTACCTTAATGTTAGCTTCTATTGTGGAACTATGGTTACATGTTGCGTGGATCTGATTTATATGTACTAGTTGTGTGATATTAAATTGTGTTTATGTGGATTGTCAACTGGAATGCGGTCGAATTTTTCTAAAAATTCAGTATAAAAAATGTCAACCGGCTATCTGAAACTAGCGGTAAAAACACAAATAACATAATAAAATAGGGGTTAAAATGCATGGACAATGTTATCCTTTTGTCTAAAAGTTAACACCGTTAGAGGCACTTAACAGACCAGGAGTAAACTCTTCATTCATTTAAGAATAGGAAGGGTAAAATTACAAAGTTAAAAAATGAGAGCAAAATCACAAATGGTCATCAAAACAAGGGTAGAAATGCTTAAGCCCCATATTATTACTATATATTCTGGCAAATTTGTTGGACATATTTTCAGCAGAATATTGTGGGATAAGCTTTTTAATTTTCTATAAATGGGTGTGATAAATGGATATCAAATGGTGGGGTCTGCTCCATATATGGATAAACGCCTATGCGACCACCTAAACAAAAGTTCGTCGTCTTTTCAGTACTATTTTAGGACAGGGATATTGTGCTCCATTTGGCGAGTTCCATCTATCATATTAGTATTTTATGTATCAAATTTAGTCTTTGGAATATTCCTTGTGCTATATATTTCGTCGAGGAAAATGTACGAAAACGGTTATTCTAATGTAGTTTAGTTTTTATGTAACACGATCTAGTTATTTCTATGGTTTACGGGTGTTAAAAAAGTGTTTCTACGTTGCGTGCTAATAATATAATATACGCTACTCCTTCCATTCCAAAGTATAAGTCATTTTAACATTTCCAGATACATAGCTTTTGCTACGCACCTAACTCCCTCCATTCCAAATTATAAGACTTTTGACTTTCCTAGATACATTGTTTTTGCTATATATTCCCTTTGTTCCAAATTATATGTCATTTTGACATTTTTGGTACATCGAATTTGCATGTATCTAGACATAACGTTTGTCTAGACACAGTGTATATCTAAGTGCATAGCAAAAACAATGTATCTAAAAAAGCCAAAATGTATTATAATTTGAAATTGAGAGAGTATATATTATGTCTAGATACATATTAAAATAATGTATCAAGAAAAACCAAAACAATTTACAGTTTGGAATGAAAAGAGTATATCTCTGAGTCAAAATAGGCTACAATCCTAGGTTTACGAGGAGAAACCAACGTAGCTGAAATGACAAAAATACCACTATAAAAAGGGAAAAATGCTATTTCTGAGTTGATTATTTTTATTTTTTTCAGATGGTGAAACAGTAACCAGGGGATCCTAATCCAACTGTCCAGATGTGTTCTCCCTCGCCCTCAATCTCTCTCTATGGGTTTGTAATTCTGGCACTCGCTTCCCAGCCTTTCGCTCTCCTTCGGCCGTTCCTGGTGGCTTAGTCACCACTGCATCGCCATCGACCAAGCATTGGCACGGAAAATGAACACCGCAGCTGACCATGCCCACACGAGGGGAAAGAGCCCGACTGCTGAGGATGCTGACATGGGAGAGGAGTGCTAGATGGAGAAGGGAAATAGGGGTGGGCTTTGGATGGGAGAGCGGTCATCAAGATGCCAAGAGGCCTGACAAGGAGGGTGAGCGAACCGGCGATGCTAGACTACACTAGAAGGGGAAGAAGAATAGGGGAAGTCAATCTAGGCGGTGATGGAGCTCAATCTACATCGGGAATGGGGGTAGGGAGGAAGAGCCAAGGATTGTTGGGGAACATGGGCGTTGCTGGTGTGGGACTGTGGGAGTACTGTATAGAGGAAAAGGATGCCAGAAAAGAGTGTACAAGAGAGCCTCTATGCGTCCGTGAGTGAAGAGGTAGGGTGCAACCTTTTATTTATGTTGGTTTTTAATAATTGGACCCACACACGATGGCCCACAATCCGGTGCATTGGATCACACAAAGCCTAGCTATGTACCTACAATCGTAGTTTTTTTGACAAAATTTGAACCTTAAAATGATAGTCTTTTTAGTATGGAGGGAATACCATTGTTTGACACATTATTTTAGTAGCCTATCATGCATTTTCTGGTGTGGTCAACTCTCAATGATGCTACCAAGTTCTTTGTTAATTGGATACATAAATAATATTATCATGCAGTTTACGTTAGACATGAGCCCATGATAAGGTACCAATTTGCGAATGCTCATTTATCAGTAAAGATTACCTATACATGTATTTGTCATATCTATCGTCCCAAGATTTTTGTTGGACCCAAGCTTGAATGAAAGTTGAAACACGGCGCCTTCTCCAAAAATTAATGAAGGCTATAAAAGAGTGGATGGTTCGTGGAACTAGATGGTGTCCGTGTACGTCAGCATGTGGGCGTCGCTCACGCACGCACGGAGATGACGAGAGGTAGACGATGTGGGCCACCTAGCAGGTGCATTCGTGCATCGCATATCGCATCAACATATGGAATCGGATATGCTCCCTCTATTTCAAAATTACAAGTCATTCTATCTTTTTAAAATAGCTTTTATTAAGCACCTAGATATGTATACATCATGTCTAGATATATAATAAAAAGTTATTGTCGATACGGGACTCATAGGGTTCCTCATCGAAACAATTACTAGCAGTGGGCCCTAGCCTGGCCCGCCGCCAGACAGAAGAGGCGTGATGACAGACGATGCCGATTCCGAGTAGAATAGACCAAACTAACCAAATTCCTAACAGAAAGTACCTTCTGTAATTAGATCAGGACATCATCTTTGGATCCGACTAGGACTGTAACTGCTCCATAGCCGTTTCTACCTATATAAAGAGAGGCTATGTGCACCCCTAGAAGACGATCATAACAATTAATCCAACGCAAAGGCTAACGCCGACAGGATGTAAAGGCTATTACTCGATCACGAGGGCCCGAACCAGTATAAATCGACTGTCTCTTGCATTAACTGTCGAGTCTAGCACACGCCGAAGCCCGAACAACTGTCCCGGGTACCCCGTGGCAGGTTATCGGTGGTAAAACATCGACAGCTAGCGTGCTAGGTAGGGGCTTTCGGTGGATTTACATCCGAGAGCTCGACGAAGCTCGACAACATGATCTTCTCGACAGGATCAACCTTTATCTTTGGGTCATGGATCTATGAGGCGGACGACGACGGCAAGCTCCAAGGCCATCTCCTCGAAGATTCAGCTCGCCATGAAGACCTCGCTATTTCGACGACTACGACAGATCAACTTGCCAGAGGATTCACACGGCTCGTGATGTCTGATCCAACTCAGATTTCATGGCCAACCAATTTTGACTCAAACTCAGGCTCCGCATCCGAGATGGAGTCTTATCCAGGTTCTTTCTGTGATGTACCGAGTTCTTTCCCGCTAGGACTCCACAACATGGCCTCAACCTATCAAGAATTCAACTTGGGATTCCTTCAAAGTTCCTTCCAGAAGCCGGATCCTTTCCCACTTGGACTCAACAACATGGCTACATCTTACCAAGCACTACTCCAAGGATCAACCAGTCCGATACAAAGGATGCCAGTGAGAAGAGCTCAGGGAGGCCTCGTACTGACTATAACGTCCCAAGACTACATCGTCCACTGGCTAGGTTCTATTTCTGAGGATAACGGTACCTGGATAGTTGGCACGACAACGGTCCTACCCTACCAAGAAGGAGATTCAATCTACGACGCTAAAGCCTCTACTGAAGTTCTCAACAACTCTGATAGAATGGAAACTAGCATCAACAACAGAACACTTCATACTCGAGAAGTATTCATGGTTCGTCGTCCCCGATCACCGTTGGTCCCTCTAGAAGCACTCGACGTCAGGTCATTAGATGAATCCGAATTTAATATATCACCCTTTGCCTAGGGACATGATAATAAAACCAAAAGCCAGAAACAAGCTAGAGAGAGGAGGAACAAGACGAAGCTTGGGCCAAATATGAATCTGATATGGCCGAATACAATAGAAGAAAATCAGAGTAAGAAGCCAAAGAAAGGCGTGCAGCCGGGAGAACACACAACTTTCCATACACCAAGATTCAAGAATTGGCTAAAGAACTTGAAGCCATCTCTCATCCCAATGAAGAACAAGGGCGCCTTAGAGAAATTCTTCGATCAACAGTCGTACGTATGCAAGGTGGAAAGGCTCATTCAAAACAACCCACCAGGTCAAATTCACAGAGGCAGGATAACTGAAGTCAATGAAGATCTGCTTTCGACTGGCTAGGTCCAAATGGAAGTAGCAACAAAGGAAGTAGGGAAGACCAGAACCAAAGTAATCATGTTAAACAAACAAGGGATAACAGGAGCAGACCACCAATTCCTTTAGCTCCACGAAACTACTCGCACTAAATCAACAGCTGGCAAGAAGGTGGAGCTAAGTCTGAATATAGGGAAGCTACCGATAGATTCCCTTGTTTTGTAAACCGACTTCTTGCAGTACGACTACCTCTCCTTCTAACCACTCGAAGTATGATGGCAAGACTAAACCTAAGCAGTGGCTCAGGATATATTCTCAATCAATCGAGCTAGCTGGTGGTGATGATGACATTAAAGCACTCTTCTTCCCTATGGCGCTAGAGGCTATGCCGCTCCAATGGTTTGACAAGCTAAATCCAGGATCAATTAGGGGCCGGGAGGACTTGCAGAGGGCCTTCTGTGATAATTTCATAGGCATCATCACACACCCTATCACTCATGCGGAACTAAAAGGACTCAAGCAGAAAGGAGGCAAAAGTCTCAGAAATTATTATCGACGGTTCGGTGAGTTGCGTGCTCAAGTACATGACATCACTGAACGGGAGGTCATTGAAGCTTTCTCCTATGGATTCTAGCCAAGTGGCAATTCCAGGATTTCTATAAAGAGAACCCGCGAAGCAACGAAGAATTCAAGTGCACGATGGAAAGGATGATTACTACGGAGAAGAAGACCCGAGAAAGATTTTTAGATCAAAACAACCGGGACAACCCTGACAGACAAAATCATCAAAATAATGGCCATCAAGACAGGCGACACGGGCCCGACAACACTATGGCTGTAGCTAACAAAGCAAAGAAGTTTTCCAAGCCTAGAAAATTTGAAGACATTGAAAATATGCATTGCATATGGCACCCGAACGGAAATCACACAACTAGACATTGTCGCATCTTTGTTGATCGATACACAAGAAAGGGCAACAATGGAGAAATAAAAGAAGATAACCAGAAGAAGGATGAAGACAATCGAGAAGATAAGGGATTCCAAAAATCTAAAGGAACTGTAGCAGTAATCTTCGCCGGAGTCCTGGGTTCTAGGAGCAAGCATCAAGATAAACTGGCCCTACAAACCATCATGGTAGCAGAACTGGCTACTCCCAGGTACCTCAATTGGTCACAGTATCCAATCTAGTTTTCAAGGAAGGATCAATGGACTAGCGTAGGGAACGTTGGTCACTATCCACTGGTTTTTGATCCAACCATTGCTGGTATGACTGTCACAAAGGTGCTGATCAACGGAGGAGCTGGACTCAACATTATATTTTCAGATACGCTAAGGAAGATGGGAATAGAACTCACCGGGATGATTACTCCAACAAGTGTCCCTTTCTATGGGATAGTACCCGCAAGGCCGCCATGCCACTCAGACAAGTCACCTTGCTAGTCACATTTGGAACTCCCGCGAACTATTGTATCGAGTTCATCAAATTTGAGGTTGCAGACTTCAAATCATCATATACCACACTACCCGTACCTCTTGCTTAAGATGCCAAGACCCAACGGTGTTCTTTCTTTCCGAGGTGATCTGAAGCGTGCTTTTGACTACGATGTTCAAGCAATCCAAATTATGGCCAAGGCACATGCAGCTAGCGGAAGGGAAGAAATAGCTACTGTTGCTGCAGAAATAAACTCGGAAGAGCTACAGATCTCAGCTAAGAGGCCTAGCATCCTTGCACCACAAAAAGAAGTCAGCGTCAAGCAAATCGACCTGGGCACCAGTGTTCCCTCTAAGATGGTGACCATCAGTGCCCACCTCTCTGCAAAATAGGAACTCACGCTCACCAACTTTCTTTGGGATAACAAAGGTATCTTTGCTTGTAAGCTGACCGACATGCCAGGTGTCCCGAAAGAGTTGGTTGAGCACAGAATCGACGTTAATGAAGGATCCAAGCCTATGGAGCAATGGTTATGACGTTTCTGTCCTAACAAGAAAGCAGCAATTAAGAAAGAAATAACAAAACTGATGGCAGCCGAGTTCATAAGGGAAATTCTCCACCCTAACTGGTTGGCCAATCCAGTCCTAGTACAGAAGAAGAACACAGCTGAGTGGCGAATGTGCGTTGACTACACGGATCTCAACAGACATTACCCGAAGGACCCATTTGGGCTACCATGCATTGACCAGATTGTTGATTCAATAACAGGATCTGCTCTACTATCCTTCTTTGACTGCTACTCAGGTTATTATTAGATTGCATTAAGAGAAGATCAAAGCAAGACGTCCTTCACACACCGTTCGGCGCCTACTACTATAAAATCATGTCATTTGGACTCAAGAATGCTGGCGCTACTTATCAAAGAGCCATCCAAACCTACCATGGTGAGCAGATTAGCGACAATGCAGAATCTTATGTTGTTGATGTTGTAGTAAAGACAAAGGATCCAGATATGCTTATTGAAGATCTAAAACAAACTTTCGAGAACTTAAATAAGTGGAAGTAACAAGTGTGTTTTTGGCGTACCATCAGGACAACTACTCGATTTCTTAGTTAGTCATCGTGGGATCGAGGCCAGCACCAAACAAATTTGAGCTAAAACAGAGATGGGTCCTCCCTGCTATGTCCAGGATGTTCAAAAGCTGACAGGTTCTATGGTAGCCCTCAATCACTTTATCTCATGACTCGGCGAAAAAGGTCTACCTTTTTTCAAATTACTGAAGAAAACGGGCAAGTTCAAGTAGACAGAGGAAGCCAAGGATGCTTTTGAGAAGCTTAAGGCATACCTCACCTCCTCGCCAATTCTAACACCCCGAAGAAGCATGAGGCTATGATGTTATACATCGTAGCAACCAACATGGTGGTCAGTGCAGTGATTGTCGTAGAAAGGGAAGAAGAAGGGCACATATACAAGGTACAATAACACATCTACTACATTAGAAAGGTACTTTTTGATTTGAAGATCAGGTATCCGCATGTACAAAAACTACTCTACGCCCTCCTAATCACCTCTCGCAAGCTCCGGCACTATTTTGACGGTCACAAGATGACATCTTACACAACAGAGATGCAACTGGGCGCATTTCCAAGTGGGCAGTTGAACTTGGGGCACTGAACATAGATTTCACTCCTCACAAGGCCACCAAGCCTCAGGACTCACAGATTTCATAGAAGAATGGACAGAAATCTAACAACCAACACCAGAAACCATCCTCGACCACTGGAAGATGTACTTTGATGGATCACTAAAATTAGGTGGGGCTAGCGCAGTGTCCTCTTCATACCTCTAGATGGAAAACAACTCAAATATGTTCTTCAAATACTCTAGCAAGCTACAAACAATGAAGCAGAATATAAAACACTCATCCACGGACTCCGGGGAGCTATCTCACTTGGAATAAAGCGACTACTCGTCTGCGGTGATTCAGTAGTAGTTATCAACCAAATCAACAAAGACTGGAACTGCACCAAAGACAATATGGATGCATACTGTGCTGAAGTACGCAAACTCAAAAAACATTTTCAATGACTAGAAATCCTACATGTCTTGCGCGACTCAAATGTTGCAGCAGACATCCATGCCAAGCTGTAAGGTCCAAATAGGCTAGAGGGGGGGTGAATAGCCTAATTAAAACTTCTACAAGAATTACTTAACCACAAGTTAGTACAAAAGGTGGCGAAGCAAAAGCACTAGCTCTAACTAATTAAGCAAGCCACCTACACAAGTCTAGTACAAGGCTATCCACTAAACACAACAACAACTATGAGCTAAAAACAAGAAGTAATACGAGAGAAGAACTTCGAGTGATTATACCGCCGTGTAGAGATGAGAAGTACCAATCAATCAATCACACAAGAGAAGTCCTCGGAAAGAGAATGACACAAGAATTTATCCCAAGGTTCACTTGCTTCCCGGCAAGCTACTCCCCATTGTGGCGATACACCCACTTGTTGATTTGCGAGCTAATCGACTATCAAGAGTCGAGCCCTCGGTGGGCACCGCACAACCGCACACAAGATGGGGATCCTCCAAGCTATGAGCTCTACTAGAGTATCCAATTTGCAAACTCCCGCGGGGAAGGATCAAGAACCCCTTACAACACTTGGTGAGGGCTCCAACAATCTCCAATTGCGAGCTCAATCACCTCCGCTGCTCCAAGCCATCTACCGTGTCGGGAAACATGGAAGAGTAACAAGAAATCTGCAGCAACTCAAAAATCAAGTGCCTTTAGAATGCAACTCTCAAGCAATGCACTTAAATCTCACTCAATCTCACTCAAGATGTGCAACTAAGCAAAGAGATGAGTGGAGGGGTTGTTCTCTAGCTCAAAGGATGTCTCTAGGTCTCAAAATGTGCAAGAGTTGCCCTCAAACCCTGGACATCTTCTATTTATAGTGAATGGGTACGCAGCTAGCCGTTACCGGACGACACAGTTCAAAACGCGCTGACCGAACACACCGATCAGGGTGACCGGACACGTCCGGTCACTACAGGACAAGCATGAAAAGTGCGCGTCAGAAGTTACCATTGCCGTGACCGGACAAGCTCTAGCGATTGACCGGACGCGCTGCACCTGGCATTCGGTCGGAGTCCAGTAAGCTCCCACCGCGATCGGACGCGTCCGATCGCACGTGACCAGACGCAGCGCGCGTTCGATCAGCACTCCGCTGCGCTCTGCCCCTCTGGACGCCTGACTGGACGCCCCGGTTCCGTGAGGGACCGGACGCGCCGGTCGCGCGTGCTCCTTCTGCGCATAGGTGAACTGATTAGACATGCTGGTTAGGCCAAACCAGCGTCCGGTCAGAAACCCTAACACCCGCGCGCCTGACAACTGCTGAGAACTGACCGGACGCGTCCGGTCAAACCGCGACCGCATCCGGTGCAGCGTCCGGTCACCACAGTGACCCCGTTCGCCTCTGCTTCTTTTCCGACTTCCGGCGCAGTAGAAAATAGGCATTTCACTTCTCCAAAAAGCGCTGAATCCCGCCTTGCAAGCTCGGCGGGAAGGAGAGAGGAACCCAAACCCCTCTTTACCGCTTAAACTCCACCGCCTTCGCAAACTGTGCTAACACCACCAAGTGTACACCACCATGTGCATGTGTGTTAGCATTTCACAAACATTTTCCAAGGTGTTATGTTAGCTCTCTACTAGATCCTAATGCATATGCTCAAGACATTGATCTAGTGGCACTTGATTCCCGAGCTAACCGTGATTGCCCCTCTTGATAGTCGGCTATGTATCCTAAACCCGGTCAATCACTTCTCTACTCATCTTAGACCGGCAAAAGGAAAACCCTATGGTTATACCTTTGCCTTGCGCTCTTAGATCCTTCTCTTCCACTTGATCATCATGTCCATCATATTATGTGCATCTCCACCATGATCATCATTTCATGTCCATGCACCATCTCTTTATGATCTTGTGGCCACCACTCCTTGCCACATACACCTTCATCACATGTGTTGCTTATGCCTAACTCAAAACACTTAACACATGGCATTAGCAACTTGGTGTCATTAATTACCAAAACCAAACTTGGGCTTTCACAAGCTTGGATTGGACAGGGCGAAGGTCCCATCGGGTGTATTTGTAGAGGAATTGTCAGCTCCCTCTATCAAACAACTCGGTGAGATAACCCTAGAACTCCCAGCTTTTGGTAATCACCACCTCATGGACTCAGGTTTTCATTGATTATATCAAAGAGAATAAGTTGCCAATAGATAAAGAAGAAGCTACCCGAGTTGTTCGAAGAAGCAAGAACTACGTCCTAGTGGGAGACAAACTCTACAGACGAGCCACATCATCAAGAGTACTACTCAAATACATCATAGCAGATGAAGGCAAAGAAATTCTAGGGGAAATCTACTTAGGATGTTGTGGTAACCATGCTACCTCCAGAACTCTAGTAGGCAAAGCTTTTCGTTCTGGGTTCTACTGGCCGACAGCTTTAAAAGACGCAGAACTCGTCAGGAAGTGTAAAGGCTACCAAATGTTTGCAAAATAGGCTCACGTCCTAGCGCACAATCTTATCTGCATCCAGCTCGCTTGGCCATTCTCCTGCTAGGGGCTGGATCAGGTGGGACCTCTCAAAAAGGCCAAAGGTGGTTTTGAATACATTTTTGTGGCTATTGACAAGTTCACCAAATGGATCGAATACAAACCACTCGTCAAGTACAGCGCAGCTAAAGCAGTTGAGTTCATCCAAGATATCATGCATCGCTTCGGCATGCCCAACGGAGTCATCATGGATTTAGGATCTCCTTTCACAGCCATTGAGTTCAGAAGTTGGGCACAAGACTACGGTATCAGCATCGATTACGCATCAGTCGCCCACCCTAAAGCTAACGGACAGGTAGAAAGAGCTAACGGTCTCATATTAGCCGGATTGAAGCCCAGATTATATGAAGAACTAGAAGACTACGCCTCCAAGTGGATTGAAGAATTGCCCAAAGTAGTGTGGGTGCTACAGACTCAAGTAAGCAGAGCTATTGAGTACTCGCCTTTCTTCATTGTATACAGATCAGAAGCGGTACTGCCAGCAGACTTGATCTAGACCTCACCGAAGATAGAGCAGTATGATGAATGAGAAGCCAAACACACCCAAAGACTAGAACTAGACAGCATAGAAGAAGTCAGAGTCAATGCTACTCTATAATCCGCTCATTATCTCTAAGGTTTGAGACGCCACTATGACAAAAACACCTAGCCTCGCACCATCCAAGTCAGAGATTTGGTACTTCATCGAATTCAGAAATCAGATGGATGCCACAAATTACTCAGCCCTTGGGAAGGTCCTTTTATCATTGCCAAAGTCACCGAGCCAGGATCATACGAGTTGATGACTGAAGACGGCTACTAGTCAGAAACTCATGGCACATCAGCCAGTTGCGAAGATTCTATGCCTAAAGGCACAAGATAGATTTTTTCTCAAAAAATACTATGTAATCAAGGTTCATGATCAAGTGAAATAAAGATAATATTCATCATCGACAATTGTCTTACAAGACCGCCCTATCCCTGGTTATTCAACCTGGATGAGAGTACATATACACTCGACCTATCCTAGGTTATTTAACCTGGATAAGAGTAACAAGGCTACTAAGCCAACACTCGTCCTATCCCAGGTTATTCAACCTGGATGAGAGTACATATACATTCGATCTATCCCAGGTTATTTAACCTAAATGAGAGTAAGAAGGATACTAAGCCAACAGTCGCCCTATCCCAGGTTATTTAACCTGGATGAGAGTACATATACACTCGACCTATCCTAGGTTATTCAACCTGGATGAGAGTAAGAAGGCTACTAAGCCAACACTCACCCAATACCAGGTTATTCAACCTAGATGAGAGTACATATATACTCGACCTATCCTAGATTATTCAACCTGGATGAGAGTAAGAAGGCTACTATGCCAACACTCGCCCAATCTCAGGATATTCAACCTAGATGAGAGTACATATACATTCGCCCTATCCCAAGACGATCAACTCGGATGAAAGTAAAAAGGCTACTAAGCCTACGCTCGCCCTATCAAATTCAAAGCGCTCTAAGTTGCGAATCCAATACGGCACTACAATACATGCTGAGTCCAAGATTGACTGCTCAAATGACTCATCTGAAGAATAAACAAGTTGGAGACATCCACATAGAAAATCAAAACAAAATCGCATTAAAAGATATAAAGTCCTCATGTGTACAAGACAACAGAAAATATTGTTTTTACAAGGAGCCCGAGTGCAAAAGTTGATTACAAATCAAGCGTTATCATCTGGAGAGGGGATCTGAATGTTTAGATTCTCAGCAATCTTCCCAACCAGTTCATCAACTTCGGGCTCTGCCTGCTCGACAGCATCCAAGTACTCTTGGCTCTCAGCATCCTCTACAAGCTTCGCTAGAGGAATAGCCGGAGCAAGAACCCAGACCTAGGCTAAGACATTCCTAGTGCAAACTTTGGCGCACTTCTTGACAAACTGCTGAAAGCGAGCAGGGATCAGTGAGACAAACTGACACCATGTCTTCCCGTCGTCCGCCGAAGTTCGGAGAAGATCGGCGACCGAGCGAAAGGATTGCCACAAAGCATTCTAGTTCCCGATGGCCATCGCTAGCTTGCCAATCAGATCTTCTATAGTCTTTTTAGCCTACACAAGATCCCGGTCAGCTCCACGCCTAATCAACCTGGCAAGAGCAAGCTCTTCTTTAGCACGTTTAGTTACCTCTTCAGCCCGGTTGTACTCAGACTAGATTGTTGCTTTCATGGCCTCGAGATCATCTGAGAGTTTCTTATTGCTCCTCTGAAGAGCTGGCGATACCAAAAACAAAAATAAAAAAAACCAACAGACAAGGAAAAAAGAAAGTACAGAAGAACTCGGATACCTTCAAAATCCCTCTTGAAGCCGTCAGACTTCTTGGATGCTTCCTTTAAAGCAACCAGGGCCTCCTCTTTCCACTTCTCTAACTCGGCAACTTGAGCATGGTGGACTTCTTCTGAATTCTGACATCCCTGGCGCTCGGCTTCAAGATCAACTTGTTTGATGACCAACTCTGCTTTCAAGTGATTCACCTCAAGGACTAGCTTCTTCTCGACCTCGCCTGAGCTAAAGAAGCTGGACTAGTCCCAAGAAAAGGCCTTACATAAAGAAGAAGAAAAGTAAGAAAGAGAAGGAAAAAAGAAGCTAGGACACCAAATCAAGAAGAAAGAGAGAAAGAGAAGGCATTTACCTGAAGCAGCTCTCCAAAAGAAGCCATGCCGGCCGTTAAGTTTGCCCATGCGGTAGACAACTCAGATAGACGATGGGTAACATAAAACTCCTGCACCACCTCATCCGCTAGATGTTGTCCATCTACAAATCAATTGGCTAGGGAAGGAGAGGGCGAAGAAGTCAATGCCAAGACCAAGGCCGTATCTAGAGCAGCAGAAGCCCTAGCTGCAGTCATAGCCGGGTAATCTACCATGATCATGGCCTCCTCAACCCGAACAGACTCCATAGCAGGCTACTCAACCAAGGTCGCCGCCTCTCTTGCCACCGCCTCGCTAATCGTTTGCTCTGAATCCTAAGAACCAGTAAGCAAAAGGGGACCACCCACCAGCGAAGAACTTGGCCAAGGGCTAAGGGAAGGCGTCAACGATGACCTATAGAGTAAAAAAGGAACTCCTTAGCAAGAAAACAAACCCAAAAGTAGAAAGACAGGCAAACAAGTCGGAATAACTTACTTGGCAGTTTTCTTCTTTAAGCCAATACCTGCGAGCCAACCAGATGGCTTGGGCAGAGGCATGGCACAAGACAAGATATCAGCACCTACCTGCACTAAGGCTAGCAAGATAGGCGTTGTGGCTCCATCAGAACCCTGGCTCATTCCTTGACTACAAACAAAAGAAATCGAATCATCATGAAAAAAGAAGATGGTTCATCAAGGCTAAAGAAGTCGGATCATTAAAGATAACATGGATAGATATTTTGACTACTTACTGATGGCTAATAAGGGCCACGCTATTGTCTTCATCCTCATCCTCAAATAGCTCCACCAAAGTACCATCTAAACAAACAAGAGAATTCAGATAAGGAAGAAAAAATGAGAAGAAAGGTAAAAAAGCAGGATAAGGATACGCTCACCTAGGAGCATGCTACCTATGATTTGAGTACTCAGCAGATGAGACTTCTTCAAGGTAGACGTACTGTTAGAAGAGTCGTCTACCCGCAGCCACTTCCCAGAGGACCGAGTATCTCAGGGAACAAGGTGTGGGACATAAGGCGCGTACTGCAACCCGGATTCCCCGACAGAAACCCCCGAAAGGACAACTGCAGCTCCGAAGTGGCTTGTCAAAATAACCACCCCTGGTTCCTGCCTTCTCCAACCCTGCTAGGGTCGTTCTCTGAAGACAGCAGAGGCATGTCATCAAAATTCCGTCCCCACTCCTGCAAACAACCAAGATCAACATCCACAAGCCTGAGCAAGGAAAACATGAAAGAAAAGTACTTTCAAGACAAAAACAAACTTATAGACGGAGGCGGATTTGTAGCAATGAACTCTCGACCCTATGCAGGACGACACTCACACCCTTCAAGATCTTCCGGAGGCACTCCAAGATCACCTCCTCCATCAGCTCCCGAGTTGGAACTATCTGAGATGGATCCTCGGCCCCGGGATACTCAAAGCCATAACCCTCCCTCGCCTTCAAGGGTTGAACCCGACGACGGAGGTAGCTGGCAACTATGCCAAACCCGATCAAACCCTGTTGCTTCAAAACATTAATCCGTTCAAGGAACGGCTTGATCTTCTTAAGGTCTTCAGCTAACAACGATATCTTCTCCCAATGATCGTTGACGATCGGCCCGGTGTTTGAATGAATAGCAAAGGGAGGTTGCACATTGCTAGCATAGAACCATTTGGTTCTCCAATCTTTCACAGAATTAACAAGAGTATACTCAAAGAACACTTTTTGCTTGTTTTGGTAAAATTGGATACCACACCCACCAAGAATAGAAGTATTGTTGGATTTAGGGTGCGGCTTCAAACGAAAGAAGTAGCGAAAAAGGGTAATAGAAGGGGGATGCCAACGAAGGCTTCATAGAAGTGAACAAAAACAGAAAGGTGAAGAATCCCGTTTGGGGTAAGATGGTTCAAAATAACTGTAAGGTCCTAAATGGCTAGAGGGGGGTGAATAGCCTTTTTAAAATATCTACAAGCTCTACTCAACAACAAAGTTAGTACAAAAGATGGCGAAGCTAATTCTAGCATTAGCTCAACTACACTAAGCGAGCCACCTATACAATTCTAGTGAACAAGACTAAGATCTCTAATTCACACCAACAAAGCTAAAACACTAAGCTACTTACTCCTATGTGATACAAACTACTCTAAGCACACTAGACAAGATATAGTGCAAGAATGTAAAAGGGAGTGACTTGATTCTTATACCGACGGTGTAGAGATGAGATGTATCCAAAGAATTAATCACACATAATCACAAAGAGAATCCTTGGCAAGAGATGACATAAGATTTTTTTACCGAGGTTCACTTGCTTTCCGGCAAGCTACTTCTTGTTGTGGCAATGCACCCACTTGATGGATCACGAGCTAATTGACTATCAAGAGTCAAACCCTCAGTGGGTGTCACACATCCACTCACAAGATGGGTATCCTCCAAGCCACGAGCTCCACTAGAGTAGCCAATTCATGAACTCCCGTGGGGAAGGCTCAAGAACCCCTCACAATCACTTGGTGAGGCTCGAAACAATCTCCAATCACGAGCTCAATACCACCACTGCTCCAAGCCGTCTAAGATGTCGAGAAACACCCAATAGTAACAAGAAATCTGCAGCCAACTCAAGGATCAAGTGCCACTAGATGCAAATCACTAAGCAATGCACTTGAATCTTACTCTATCTCACTAGAGTATGCAACCAAGCAAGAAGATAAGTGGAGGGAAAATTCTCTAGCTTAAAGTATGTCTCAAGTGTTCAAAGAGTCAAGAGAGAACTCCCAAAACTGGCCAAACAACTATTTATAAGCATCACCAAAGAATAGAGCCGTTAGGCTCGAGATGCCACTCTGCGCGCATTGACTGGACGTGCTGGTCTGATCGACCGAACGCGGCTAGCGTCCGGTCGCACCTGCACGACTTCGCCGATGCTCACCACGTGTCCCTTTTTCAATCTCGCTCGTTAGATTTCCAACGGTCACAAAACGTTACGCTCTCAGGTAAGTGTGACCGGACGCACTCCACGCCACGACCGGACGCGCCGATCGCACAGCGCCCGAGCCCGCGAGCCAGTGAACAGACACACCGCAAGATGAACTAGACGCCACAGTGTCAGCGTTCGGTCATTTCTAGTAAGCTCCCGCTCTTGACCGGACGCGTCCGGTCGATCATGATCGGACGTGCCACAGCGTCCGATTGAGCTCGCGCTCTTTGCAATTTCTCTAGGGCTTGACCGGACGTGCCATTTGCAAACCCTAGCGCCCCGCGTCGCGCACAGCAGCTGTCATTGATCGGACGCATCCGGTCAAGCTGAGACCGCATCCAGTTTAGCATCCAGTCACCCCAGAGACCTCCGTTCGCCTCCGTTTCTATCCACGATGACTTAGAGAAAATCTCTGCCATCGTCATAGTGGAAAATAGACGTTTCACTTCCACAAAAGCGCCGAATCCCGCCTCGCAAGCTCAGCGGGAGGGAGAGAGGAACCCAAACCCCTCTCTACCCCTCAAACTCCACCGCCTTCGCAAATGTGCTAACACCACCAAGTGTTCACCTTCTTGTGCTCATGTGTTAGCATTTTCTCAAATATTTTTCAAGGATTTAGCATCTCACTAGATCCTAAATGCATATGCTCAAGAATATGGACCTAGTAGCACTTGATTCAAGAGATGACCGTGATTGCCCCTCTTGATAGTCGGCTATCAATCCTAAACCCGGTCAATCATTTATCTACTTATCTTTAGATGGGCAAAAGAGAATCCTATGATTATACCTTTGCCTTGATAGTCGGCTATCAATCCTAAATCCGGTCAATCATTTCTCTACTTATCAATCATTTCTCATTCCTTGTCCATCACCTATGTGCATGTTCACCATCATATTTATCTTCATGCACTTGTGATCTTATGGCCATCACCATCATTCTCCTTGCTCCTTCATCACATGTGTTGCTACACCTAACTCAATTCACTTGACACAATGGCATTAGCAACTTGGTGTCATTAATTACTAAAACCAAACTTGGGCTTTCAATAACTAAGGAATCGATAAAGAAAAGGAGAGGCTAAAAGGCACAGACCAGCCCGAACAAAAGGAACAAAAAGAACAATCTCACCAGGATTGAGAGAAGGAACCAGGTGTTCTATAGGCGCCTTCCACTCGGCAAGACCCTGATCTTAGATCAATCTTTCATCTACCAACTCCTTCAACTGCTCCTTCGTGGTGGAAGGAACAGGCAAGGAAGACGTTGCAGCCCTCATGGCGAGAAACTCCTTGTTCTCGATCACCTCAAGAACTTGATCTTCGTCCACCTCAATGATCTTCTGGCTATTCGCTGCCCTTGAGTTCTTCCCCTTGCCCACAAAACGGCATCGCTCCTAACAAGAGTAATCGCAGCAGAAGGGCGGTGGCCGATGAACGGAGGCGGCAGTGGTGATGGTTTTTCTGGACAATAAGACTAGGGTTTGTAAAAGATGGATCGCATGAAGGCAAGAGCGAGTGAAGAAAAGAAGAAGAGGGACGAGGCCTTTATACATCTACAACGGCAAAAAATGCGGCCCACGCGGCCCATTGGACGCGACAACCAACACAACGGTTCGATTTTCACACCAACACATTAACTGCCTGATGCGGCTAAAATGATAATGGCACGCCTTTTCACACGGAATAGTGCAACGGGCAGATTTCAGACTTATCCATCCACAAAAACCGTTGCCGAGTAGTTACAACACAGGAGCGTTCAGAAAGAACTCTGCATTTATAATGTAAGCAAAAAAGTTTTAGAAACAACCCGGATGGCATTCAAAACTACCCGGACAGTTGCACAAGACAACATCTCTAAGAAACAAGATTTTTTCTATTACAAATATTTTCAAGGGATACAAGATTACATACTTTACAAGACCCATTGAATTCGGTACTATAACGAACAAGGTAGCAACAAGGAACCCAATGGAATTCAGCTCTAGAAATGACTACATGCTCTTAGTTGCTACTCAGCGGAACACACTCTACTCGACTACGCTATTTTCTTCAAAGGAAGAGTGTAGTACATCCAAGAATGGTGTCAACAGCACAGCGAGACAACATGGACCAGGGGAAGCTCACAAGCATCAGTCTACCCAAGTCCGATGTAATGCTGGATCAGGTGCTGATCTGCACCGGACAGTCGCGAGGTAGAGTGGAAGGATCAACCGGGTGCTGCTGGATGAGAGAACGTATCCCACTTCACAAGACTTCTTACATCTGCCAGAATGGACTACCCAGCGCAATACCGCTGAGAGATTAGTCTACCTCTAATCTCTATCACAAGACTTCTTCCATCTACTACAAGCAATACAAGATTCCAACTCACGTCCGGGGGCTGCTCTACCTCACAAACCATCGTATTCATGACTACAAGCTTCAAGCTCCACACCAAGACTCCACTAATTTATAGCAGCTTGCTAGGAGGGTATTTATAGACCAAGGAACGGTGTACATAGACCAAGTCTTCTAACAGATTTAACCTGACAGCTGGTTCAGAGCAATGACAGAAAGTCAGAAAAGTAAAGTGACCACATGAGAAACTACAATCCACCGGGACGGCATATATAAAAGAATATTCCAAATACCGTGCAACCTGTGACTGTGTTGCCTTTACTATGCAACGACCAACCAGCAACTACCTCTGACGAAAAGACATTAAAAACTCCAGCTACCTAAGTAAACTACAAAATGATCCTTCGTCCGAGTTCGTTTCTAAAAGAACCTGTACACAGGCTCGGGGGCTGCAAGGTACATATCCTCAGAAGAGATTTACAATTTTTTTAGCTCGGAAGATTCAAGACCCTCTAACTTTTTGTTCCAAATAGCAAGAGGCTCGAGGGCTACGCTCAGTGAATGCACTTTTTCTTTGAAAAAGCGCACATCACTCAAAGATTTTTTTCAGGAAAGACCATTTCAAGGTTTCTCTTCGAAAGAACCTAGACTAGGCTTGCTTCTCCTGGCAAGATTTGAGGAAGCAAGGAGGCTTTCCAATTCAACCATGAAACGCTCGGGGGCTTGTCGATACGAGACCCACAGGGTTCCTCATTGAAACAATTACTGGCAGTGGACCCTAGCCTGGCCCATCGCCAGACAGAAGAGGCATGATGACAGATGACACCAATTCAGAGTAGAATAGGCCAAACTAGCCGGATTCCTAATAAAAAGTACCTTTTGTAATTAGATCAGGACACCTTCTTTAGATCCGACTAGGACTATAACTGCTCCATAGCCATCTCTACCTATATAAAGAGAGGCTACAGGAACCCCCTGGAAGATGATCATAACAATCAATCCAACGCAAAGGCTAACGCCGACTGAACGTAAAGGCTATTACTCGATCACGAGGGCCCGAACCAGTATAAAACGACTGTCTCTTGCATTAACCGTCGAGTCCAGCACACACCGAAGCCCGAACAACTGTCCCGAGTATTCCCATGGCAGACTATCGGTGGTAAAACATCGACAGTTATATATTTAAAAAACTCAAAACGACTTAAAATTTGGAATGGAAGTCATAGATATTACTTTTTTCAATTTTTTTTATCAAATAGATCGAAATACAAATTTGAATACTTTCTAAAAACTAATACAAACCTAATAGGTCAGATTTGAATTTGCACTATGATATTAATTAATAATAGTCATAGAGATAAGTTTTTAAATACTTTTAAGATGATAATTACAAACTTTATGAATGAATATAAGTTATGCAGACGCTCACGACACGAGCGCAACTCACACCTATGAATGCACGCACGCACACCCTACTCCTATACGCACCTCCAAAGAACTGAGTTAGACCGGAAAATCTCGAGATTGACGAAGTCACCACAGGTGCCTCACTGTCGACAAACTGTCGCCTATCACCGAAAGAATAGCGTCGTTAAATCCTGGAAAAAAGTCTAAAAGAACTTTACAAGTTGAATGATAGCTAAAAGGATGTAATCTTTGGTTCGAACAATGTCAAACTTAGGTTCATAGAAAAGAGCATCAATATCCATATCTCAAAACATGTTTATTCTAAAAATATTAGTCTAATGATACTTATTATGCAATTTAAATGTATTATTATCTCACCCAAAAGTGAGAATTACAGTCTTTTTGGAAAGTGGGAGTCATTGGTCATATTAAGTAGAGAAAACTCTTGAATCAAAAGAATTTGCAGCTGCATGGCTAAATATCAAAAGGCCCACGGGAATCGAGGGTTGAAAGAAATGAGGCATACAGATTGATGCTTGGCATGTTCTCCATAAAACCATGTTTAACGCTGACTATTGGTTATGCTACCTCGGTACCAAAATGTTTTACTTGTGGGTTTATCATAATTCAAATTATTTTAATTTTATCAAGTTTTATAAAATATAGTAAACATCAATGATTATATTGTGAAATTTTATTTCATATAATTGTGTATATTTATACTAATATATGTCCTAGTTGTTGGAATTTTCTCCTATAAATTTAGCCAATCATAACATAACTTGAGTTAGAACTTAGAACATTGCTATGCCTTGGGGACACAGGGTTTCATTATGCAGGCACGTCTAAAATTTCATTGAGGCCCTGTTTAGTTCCCAGAAATTTTTGCAAAATTTTTCAGATTCCATGAAGCGTTAAATATAGATAAAAAATAAAACTAATTACACAGTTTAGATGAAATGGACGAGACGAATCTTTTAAGCCTAATTAGACCATGATTGGACACTAATTGCCAAATAACAACGAAAATCGCTAAAGTGTCGTTTTGCCAAAAATGTTGGAACTGAACCGGCCCTGAGATCAATTGCTACATTATTGGTGTTGGCCTGCTAGGATCGGTCCAATGCAATCACAGATGGGATCTTGAAACCACCTTTGGCCGTAATGTTCGCCGCCGGCTTGCAATTGTATGCGCCAGCGCTACAGTTTATTTATTTAAGTCATGCTTAGTCTGATCCTTTTTATTAGAAAATGCTCTAGGTACCTAGAACAAAAAGAGGGGGATGGTTCGTGGATGGAGGACTGTTAGCTGCCAAGCCATGGCTCATGCACTTCTGGACGAGAGGATGAGAGCTAGACGACGTGGGATGTGGATGTGCATGGCCAGGTGCAGACCATCGCAGCCCCAGTGTCCTGGACGGCACAAATTTCATCTCCAATGTATAAACAGCGTACATATAGGATAACATATATATATATATATAGAGGTAATACTAGTACATATGCCACCACTTATTTCATCTGTTACAATACATCTTGTAATTTGCCTGATCCAATACGTCTTGAAATAAAACTTTGTACCGTTACTAAATATGTGCTATTGCAAGTTGCGAACTCGGATCACGGACGAGACATTAGACCAACTACGACTCCTAATCTTATCTCTAATTAATCATGTAATATTACTTTTGTTAGCAAAACTAACTAAAACTCTCTTATGTTCGGGGAAGGATGATCACAGGCATCTTTGTTAGTGATATATAATTGTACCTTGTTACAGTGAATGTCGTGTAAATAGATACAATATGAATTTAACATATGGTTTGACGATAGCTTATTATTTAAACAAACATGTGATAAAATCAATAATTTTATCTCATCTAAGAATAAAATATTTTTTCAACAGTTCCCTTTTGCCACGGGACATCTGGCAATTATGAGAATGCAACGGCGACCTGCTTACGGACAGTTTGTAGCTAGGGAAGATATATGTGGGAGACAGATTCGGACTTGCCTTCTCCGTTTGCAGCAGTACTCCCACGCGCTCGTCGATCCACCGCAGGCCCACAGCACTCCTATGCTGCCCCGGTGGAGAGACCCGTCCTCGCTAGGCCTCCCTCCGCGCCGGTAGCCTGCTCGTCGCGCTGGCCTCCGCGCCGGCAGCCCCCTCGTCGTGCCTCCCTCTGTGTTGGCAGTCCGCTCTCCGTGCCGGTCGCGCATGCTCGTAGGCTGTGCTCTCGCCGGTCCGTTGCTCCGTACCAGGCTACCAGCCGCACGCGCTCATGGCGCTCTGGGCCCGCTTGTCGTGCGGGCTGCCATTATCCGTGACACCTCCGCACCCCACGGACCCATCGTCCTTGCAGCGTTTGTGCATGGGCTGCTGTTGTACTCGCCGTGTCCGCCGTCATCCGTGCGAGCACAGGGAAGGGAGGAGCAAGGGCGGCGGCGCGATCTCACAGCGACCGTGGCGCAGCATTGAGGGCGAACGGCTCGGCTCCATACTCATGTGGTGCCTGAAAGGGGCCCGTAATTTTCTTCCGGTTCTTGCGGCGACACGGCCATGGCCTCAAGACTCGAATTTATTTGTTTTATTCGATTTGAGTCAATTTGAGCTGTGACTGGTTCGATTTTTTTTTGTAACTGACTGGTTCGACTTTTATTACCTGTTCTGTTGTACTCCGGACTCAACATGGATTGTGCCGCTGCCATATTCGATACGGTTTTGTTTTACTATCCGCATAGGTGGTTAGGGGAGGGGCAGACCAAAACAATGGGACAAATAAGAGGAGGAAATTTTGCCTCTTTATTGTTAAATATATATATTAATATTAGGGATAGATAACTGAATCAGCTAAATAGGACAAAGTTTCATAGAAAAGTGGTCTTGTATTGGATTTGGATTGTGCTAGCTAAATACATATAGAAATAGAACCCATGAATACAATTAGAAAAGAAAACTTGGTGGTACAAAAAATAAAAAATAAAAAACAAATAGACAATCAGGGAAAGATATGTCCTTTGAAAAAAAATCACGAAAAAAGAAGCCGCCGTAAAGTCATGGAAACAGTTCTATTGGAAAAAAATTAGAAAAGGAAAAAATAAATTTTTGCTGGTGGAAAAATCAGAATAAAACAATATATAGGAAATCACGGTGAGAAAACAACATCATTGGGGAAAAAAATAGAAACAAAATCGGAAACCACCGTGAGAAAACTATTCGGTTTTAGAAAAAGAATCCGAAGCCACCTTGATTAGCGGACTCCAGTTTGGAAACAAATTGGAAATAGAAAACAAATCAGGTTATTCCAATGTATATGTGCACAACTTATGAGCAGGTCATATACACGACATAATACGTTTTGGAATTTGACTTCTTAGACGAGAACTATTCTAACTCGTATGAGTACAAATTATATATAAGTTCGGACGGAAGAAACTTTTCATTGTCTGGTTAGAGGGAGACGGACAAAAAAGAATAGATGGACGAAAAAAAGAGCCTGAAATTTTGTCTCTTTATTAATATAATATAGGTAAGGTATAGATATAGATTAATCATCTCAACGGAGCTGGTCTGATCCTGTAACAGGACTCCTGTTGCTTCCAGGAAATCGGCAGAGACGAACGGAGCTTTCCGACCGCCTGCTGCTTTCCCTCTTGATCCTTTTCTCGTCACCTTTGTTTATTAGTGTCTCCGATGTTTCGTTACACCATGATTGGAGTTGGACTCTGCCATTTGTTTTTGCTCTCGATCTCAGACTCCGATCCGGCTTGACAGTCCAAAATCCAATGCTGCCGCAGTGCATGTCCAGGTACATGCATCGTGTGGACGCCCTTGGATCAGCTTCTACTTAAAACAAGTACCTCATTTCTACAATCTTACTATTACAAATTACATGATCCAATAAAGCTTCCGCATTAATTCTTGTCATATGCGCTAAAAAAGATAAATCATAAAAATTCTTACAATATACTATTGCTAACTATGTCCTCCAATGAAGGCTCCATATTAATTTTCACCGGCTACTCTAGAAAAAAGATAAATCATAAAAATTTTCACAATAATTAGAAACATCTTGCCTTTAATTTAGTAGACTATAATCATCATCTCTAATAATTATCACTGGTTCTATTTTTATATAAAAAATTGCTCACCTCTGCCATTATGAATAATACATAAAGTAACCTCTAATTTTACATCTACATTACCAACATCTGCCATTATTAAAAATAATTGCAAATAACCCTTAAATTTATATTTAAATTACCCATATTTGCTATCATAAAAGACAATTCAAAATAACCCCTAATTTAAATCTATTACAAAAGATAATTGTAACACCCTAAATTTTTCATAATTTCAAAATAGTTAAATATTATTTATTTGTGTAATTGAGTGTGCATTTAAATATAGGGAATAATAAATTTTTGTGAATTTAAAATTAATCATAAGGTTAGCAACTTGTTTTTACACTCATGCTGTTGCATTATATTTTATGCAATGTCTCGTTTTATCTAAATGCCAAAAGGGAATTGAAAATCATTTGAAAATGTATTTGGAAAAGTAATTTTAGAAAATGAAAAGGGAATTCTCCTTCTCCCTCTTCCCTCCCTTTCATTTCGGCCCGTTGGCCCAACTTTTCCCGCCGGCCCACTGCCCTCCTTCCCTTCTTTCCCCCGTGTTTTCTCTCCTGGGCCGGCCCAGCTCGGCCAGGCAACCGCTGCCGCTCTCTCCTCCTCTCCGCTGCGGCTGACTGCACGGGCCCACTTGTCGGCGCACTCCTCAACCTCCAGCCGCCCCCTTCCGTCCCGCTCGCACGAACAGCAACCGCCGAGCCGCCCGCGCCCACGATCTCCGTGCGTGGGAGCGTCTCCGCGCCGCGCCTGTCTTCAAAAGGAAGCCGAACCTTCACCGCTCCCTCTATTGCCCCTCTCCGCTCCCTTTTTCGCTTGCGTGAGGCCACACCCGTAGCACCGCAAGTTCACCGGAGGAGCGTCCGTCGTCTCCGCGTCGCCATCGTCTCCGAGCCGCCTCCGCCCTGTGTTTTTAGAATGGTGAGCTTCGCCTCCCTCTCCTCTTTCTCCCTGTACATCACCCGTGACGATTGGTGCCCTCTAGGGCCTTAGCCAAATGCGCCGGCGAGCTCCTCCGCGGCCGGCCATGGCGGGTGCCGTGCGGGCCTTTCCTCGCCCACGCAATGCACTCCTTTGGACTCGCCATCTCCCCAGCATCATCCCTGTGGCCTCAGTGATTGATTTGGTGGCCCGTAGGCCCCGTTTCCCCCGCACCGGCGAGCTTTCCATCGCCGGCAATGGCAGCGCCGCCGCGTCCTCCCCCAACTCCGGCGGCCGCGCCCCTCTTCCCTCCTCCATCTATTCCGAGCCGTTCATCACGAGATCAACGGCTCATAAAGCTCCATACCCCTTCGTAGGATCTTTTCTAAAAGAGCCCCTTAGTTTCGGGCGTATCCAACCCGCCGTCCTTGGTGTATTCCCGAAATACGCATTATCTTTCTGAAGACTTATTTCCTTCGGTTTAAATGAAAAATATGTTTCCAGATTAATTACAGTTCTGCCACTGCAGTAAAACGCTTATAAAATCATCGTTTTAGCTCCGATTTGATCCGTTCAACTTGCGTTAGTTTCATAATTTCACGATCTACGCATTAATGCCACTGTTAGTTAGGTTTGCAACATTTAAAATTCTTGATTAGGATAAGTTGATTAACTCGCTATAGGAATCTTGTTTATTTCGTAACTTTCGCGTTATAGCTCCGAATTTCATGAACTTTGCGTTGATGTGATCGTGACGAGACGTAGAATATTTTTGTAAACATTTTATCTTGTTTTATACTGCTGGTGTACTGTTCTAATTATAGGTTTGTTTGCTATGCATGAATACTCCTGAAATATGTATGTTGCCGTGTTGGTCGAGTTCAGACGGTGAGGAGTACGTTGGGAATCCGGACACGTACGAGGAGCAGCAGGACCGGCAGCAGTTCGTGAACCAAGGTAAGTATAGCATGGGCCTACCTATTTGTCCTATTCATTATATAATGTACTCATTATGCATGTGTCTAATATTGCTCGACTATAAGGACTCCCTAGCTAATTGATGACCTGTACCTTGATCCCTATGGGTTTTATTTGCACATGGGTAGAATGCTAGTGCTTTAACTAAACATGATCTATACTATGACTGATGGAACCAATGGATGAACATGATGGTAACAATGGAACAATAGGGTAAAGGTGCAGATGATGTTGATCATGTTGCCCTAAACCCTCCGTAAGGACTTATCTGAAGGGCAAAAGCTGGGACATACAGTGGAACCGTGAGAGTCATATGGCTCTAACTTTAGCTCAGTAATAGGATCTTTTTCTAGCTTGTTAGAGGTTACCCAAAAGGGCGCAAGAGGGGCTTGCCACTTTAGGTATAGAACTGCCTCTGTTCTGATGTGTATAGCCTGCGGGAATTATGCCATCGAAAGGGGGGTTCTCTATATCTGCCTGCCAAGGAAACCTCGCGGCCCTAACATGTTAGAAGAGGCCTATGGAAGGTTTCATAGTGTGCCCTGCCTACTCACCTTGGGAGTGTTAGGGGGTCGACGGGCCCCGGGCAAATGGGCAACACGACTCACGGGTAAAGATGCACAACCTCTGTAGAGTATTAAAACTGTTATAACAGCCGTGCTCACGGTCATGAGCGGCCCGGAAAACTCACAGAATAAATGTTTACTTGACATATGGATGACTTATGATGATGATAATGTGATTATACTGATGCTCAATTACTCTCCTTAATTCTAGTAGGTGATCACGTGGGTTAAACGGGAGCTTAAGCATAATTTAGTAATAATAAGTAATAATGAAATGTTGAACTATTAAAAATGCTAACTGCAGTCAACCATGTCTATCCTTTTTGAGCCTCATGAATCCTCATACTATACTTGCAGAGTACGAGTGTACTCACACTTGTTATTATTTCATTTTTTGGATAAAAATCCCGGATGGGTAACAGATGACAGCTTCTACGAGGATTTCCCTGAAGAATTCTAGGTTTGGGTCAACCAGTTGGCTTTCCCTGTGGATCAGATGATTCGTTCGAGAGTGTTATTTATCTTTCCGTGTGTGATGTTATGAAGTAAGTGATGTAATATCGTGATGTATGTACATGGTGATGACACTTTGGTTAATTTGTTGGCTTATGTGTGCGACTATTCCTGGGGCGCACATAAGATGTATGCACTCTATTTTATCCTTTAAATGGAGTATGACAAATTGGTATCAGAGCCGTGTTGACTGTAGGACGCAAACCTAGATAGAAATGATCGTTCCTAGGATTTTGGTTTTATTATTTACTTGCTACTATCTCAATCTTGGTATTTTATTAAAATTTTATGCTCTATTCTCTATTCTATTGCATAAAATATTGACTCTGATAATATTTTATATCAAAACTATAGATGCCTCATCTCAGTGCAGCTGCTTACGTCGCCCAGTTCACTCCAGCAGCACCTGCTCCACTAGCACCACCAGCAGTACCACCAGTGGTGCCAGAGGTCGTCCACATCACCGACGACGAGGAGGAAGAACCCATGGAAGTAGGGGCATCTTCAGCTACTGCATCTGATGGACCCGCCTCGACCCCGTGGCCGTACCCATTCCACCAGTGGATGCGCCAGTCCCCGCTGCTACAACTCCACCAGCTTCCCAGGCCGCTTCTGCACCAACACCAGTGCCTACCCCAGCTGCTCTAGAGGAACCAGAAGAGATGGGGTGGACCACCAGAAACAAGTTTAAGAAAGCCTCCGAGGACACCCATTACCACAACCTCCTCACCACCATGCTGGCTGAGTACTACCCAGATCTTGCTGCGTCAGTAAAGTATTACTGCGCAGAGCACCAGCATCCAGTAGAGGCGACATACTGGAAGACTAATGTGATCATCACAGCTTGGAACAACACCGACCAATCCCAAGATGTCGTGACTACCCACAGCCACCGGTCCAGGTGTGCCAGCGCCTACGATAGCATGGAGGATGCCGCACAGGAGGCGTACCTGCACTATCATGGTCGCCGATTTGAGGACATGCAGGGCAATCGCTACAGGTTTCTTCCACGCTACGACCCGGTGGAAAAGACATGGGCGATGTTGGCTCCCTCAGCTTCTGACCCAACCATGGACACTACAGTGAGGCACCTCAGCGCCCTGCAGGAGGCAAACGAAGCACTCAAAGACGAGCTTCGTGCAGCTCAGAAATCTGAGAAACGCCTTCAGAAACAAATAGATGAGATGGCCGTTCATCTAGGACAGCCTACCATATACAAGAAGAAGACCAGGGTGTTCACCATGGTGGATCGCGCTCCGTAGAAGTTGCATCCCCGTCACAATGAATGCGTTCTAGATCGAAAGTCATATTAAGTTTATGCTTGTAGTGTGAACATTTAGTTGTCTTGTTGGTTGTACTGATGAACTTGGAATGATTTGGACTTTGTGTGATTGCTGAAACAGTGTGGGCTTGTCCACATGTTCTTTTTATCAAAACCTTAAGTTAGTATTTGTTTAACTTAGTTGGGTTTGAAAAGTTCGCTTCACTGCTGTACTGTTTTTCAGAGCAGTCTGCAATGTTTATCTCATATCTATAAATCTCCGCATCCAAAAATTATGAAATTTTTGTGGACGGAACTAGACTTGTGTATCTTTCATTTCCCGCTGGAATCACCTCATTATCGGTTTTGGTTTAAGAGATATGCCTGCTACAATCTGGCAAGTCTGTACAGTCTGTAACTTAGAACAGAAATTGTTTAGCTCAGTTTTTGATGATGTTTCCGTCAGAATCTGTGAAAAAGTTCTATATAAAAGTTGTAGCAGGCTTCTTAAGCTTTCGAACGATGTATGCCACGCCTCTGTTGCATCTCTGAAACTTGAGTTACACTTCAATTTCTGATCTGCTGTTATAGACACCTGTCCAGAAATTTTCAGCTATGTTATTTACCTTTTGTAAATAATTTGTAAATTTTTGGAAGATCTCTAAAAGTTTGCACATTGCTTGGAAGCAGATGGCCGCCTGAGGAGGACGTGGCCGAGGCCATGGACGTGGTCGTGGACATGGTGCTCTCGTTGATCCACCTCCGCCACCGCCGGTGACGATTGAACAACTGATGGCAATGCAAGCACAGCTCATGCGGACAGTGATGGACTGTCTCGGTGAGCAACCAGCAGGAGCACCTCCACCTGTGCAGGTCCGTGACAAGCGTGGTGAGTTTCTGAAAGGACGCCCACCTGTGTTCACACATGCCTCTGAGTCTATGGAGGCTGATGATTGGTTGAGAGCTGTAGAGAAGCAGCTAAACATTGCACAGTGCAATGATCTGAAGAAAGTCTTGTACGCCTCAGGCCAACTCCAAGGAGCTGCTCAGGATTGGTGGGAGTCATTCTAGTATGGACGTCTAGAGAATGCTCCAGAGATCACATGGAATGAGTTCACAGAGAACTTCAGGTCCTATCACATCCCTAAGGGACTAATTGAACTGAAGCAAGAAGAGTTCCGGGCTCTCAAACAAGGGTCCATGTCTGTGGCGGAGTACCGCGATAAGTTTGCTCAACTGTCGCGATATGCCCCGGCTGAGGTGGCCCGGGATTCTGACAAACAGCGCCGTTTCTTGAAGGGACTGTATGATGGACTCCAACTGCAGCTGATGTCCAACAAGTATGCCAGTTTCCAAGAATTGGTGGATCGGGCCATTGTGATAGATAACAAGTGTAAGGAAATGGAACTCAAGAAGAGGATGCTCCAGGGACAGGCGTCGGGTAGCAACACTCGCCCGCGAGTTTTCCCACAGCAAGGTTTCCCACAAAGAAACCAAGGGCCACCCAACCAATAGAACAGAGGCCAGTACCCCCAGAGAAACCCGAACCAGCAGCGTCCCCAGTATCCACAACAGTTTGGCAACCAGAATCAACAGCGCCCTCAGCAACATCAAGCTGGCAATCAGGCACCACGTCAGGGAGTGCCCAACAATGCCCCAATCAAGAGTGGCACTCCAGGCAACCCCAATGCCTGCTACAACTGTGGAGAGGTGGGACACTATTCGTACCAGTGCCCAAAGAAGCAGAATCAGCAGGCCCTGCAGAACCAGCAGAGTAACCAGAGGCCCAACGCTCGACCTCCGTTCACCGGCAAGGTGAATCATGTGTCGTCTGAATCAGCTCAGGAGGCGCCTGAGGTTATGCTGGGTACGTTTAGCGTCAACTCCATCTCCGCTACCGTACTTTTTGATTCCGGTGCCTCGCATTCTTTCATATCACAAGCTTTTGTTAGAATGCATAGCATACCCCTGTGTGCCATGAAGGATCCTATGTTAGTAAATTCACCGGGGGGTAGCATGCCAGCAAACTATTGATGCCCTTCTACTAGTATATTCCTAAGGGGGTAGCTTTTAAAGTAAATCCAATTGTTCTGAGAACCGCTGGGATTGACCTCATCCTGGGAATGGATTGGATGAAGCAGCATAGAGCAGTGATACAATGTCAGGAGAAATCCGTTGTTGTGACAGCTCCAAGTGGTGATAGAATTTGTGTCGAAGTGGAAGTGCAAGCTCAACCAACCGCCACTGTCAACCAATTGAGCGATGTTGCCAACCAGGAGAATCAGGTGGTGGATGAATTCCCAGATGTGTTTCCCAATGAACTGCCAGGTATGCCACCCGATCGTGACATCGAATTCCTTATTGAGCTTTTACCTGGAACTGCACCCATAGCTAAGAGACCATATAGAATGGGGGTAGATGAATTAGAAGAACTAAAGAAACAAATTAAGGAATTGCAAGAGAAATATTTTATTCGTCCTAGTTCTTCACCTTGGGGAGCACCTGTTATATTTGTTGATAAGAAAGATGGCACACGAAGAATGTGTGTTGATTATAGGTCTCTTAATGAAGTCACAATCAAGAACAAGTACCCACTCCCTAGAATTGATGATTTATTTGATCAGCTGAAAGGTGCTTGTGTGTTCTCAAAAATTGATCTCCGTTCTGGATATCATCAACTAAAAATTCGTGCATCTGACATACCTAAGACAACATTTACCATCAGATATGGTCTTTATGAGTATACAGTGATGTCTTTTGGACTGACAAATGCACCGGCATACTTTATGTATCTGATGAATAAAGTATTCATGGAGTACTTGGATAAGTTTGTAGTGGTCTTTATAGATGATATCCTAACATTCTCCAAAAATGAAGATGAACATGCTGAACACTTAAGACTAGTTTTACAAAAACTCAGGGAATATAAGTTGTATGCTAAAAGGAGCAAATGTGAGTTCTGGCTGAAAGAAGTATCTTTTCTGGGACATGTGGTCTCCAATGGTGGAATAGCCGTAGATCCCAGTAAAATGCAGGATGTGTTAAATTGGAAAGCCCCAGCCAATGTTAGTGAAATCCGTAGCTTTTTGGGATTGGCTGGGTACTATAGGAGATTTATTGAAGGGTTCTCTAAGCTAGCTAAGCCTATGACAGCCCTACTAGAGAAGAATGCCAAATTTATATGGTCAGACAAATGTCAGACTAACTTTGAGGAACTTAAGAGAAGGTTGACGACAGCCCCAGTGTTGACCTTACCTGATTTAAGTAAGAGTTTCTCTATTTATTGTGATGCATCTCGCCTAGGTCTTGGATGTGTGCTTATGCAAGAAGGAAAGGTTGTGGCATATGCATCCAGACAATTGAGAAAGCATGAACTGAATTACCCAACACATGATTTGGAATTAGCCGCAGTTGTCCATGCCCTAAAAATCTGGAGGCATTATTTGATCGGACATAAGTGTGATATCTATACTGACCACAAGAGTTTAAAATATATTTTTACTCAGTCGGAGTTGAACCTAAGGCAACGTCGTTGGCTGGAATTGATTAAAGATTATGATCTAGAAGTGCATTATCATCCTGGAAAGACAAATGTTGTTGTTGATGCACTTAGTAGGAAGAGCTATGCCAACGGACTTCAGTTGACATTTATACCAGTAGAGTTGCGAGCTGAAATTGAACATCTCAATTTGGGTTTTATCAATAATGTAGTGGAATTGGCTCTAGAGCCTACATTGGAGCAAGATATACGCAAAGGTCAGTTGGAGGATGAGAAACTAAAGGAGATTGCAGAGCATGTAGTGGTTGAAAAGGCACCAAGTTTCAGGTTGGATGAGAATGGTACTCTATGGTTTAGAAAAAGAATATGTGTACCTGAAATGAAAGCTATCCATGATACGATTCTGCGAGAAGCACATGATTCTGCTTATTCTATACACCCTGGAAGCACCAAGATGTACTTAAACCTTAAAGAGAAGTATTGGTGGTATGGTTTGAAAAGAGATGTGGCTGAGTATGTGGCCCTATGTGATACTTGTCAAAGGGTGAAAGCTGAACACTAAAGACCTGCAGGATTGTTGCAACCAATGAAAATACCAGAGTGGAAATGGGAAGAAGTTGGTATGGACTTCATTACTGGATTACCCCGCACGCAACACGGATATGATTCAATCTGGGTAATAGTGGATCGACTTACTAAGGTAGCCCACTTCCTACCAGTCAAAACCACTTATAGTGGCGCAAAGCTAGCGGAGTTGTATATGGAGAGAATAGTGTGTCTATATGGGGTTCCGAAGAAGATCGTGTCTGACCGAGGAACTCAGTTTACATCGCATTTTTGGCATAAGGTACATAGTGCTTTGGGAACAAAGCTAAATTTCAGTTCTGCATATCATCCCCAAACCGATGGACAGACAGAAAGGACCAATCAAATCTTGGAAGATATGTTGAGAGCTTGTGCTTTACAGTATGGTACTAGTTGGGATAAGAGTTTGCCATATGCTGAGTTTTCATATAACAACAGTCACCAGAAAAGTCTCAAAATGGCGCCATTCGAAGCTTTATATGGACGTAAGTGTAGAACACCTTTATTCTGGAATTAGACAGGCGAAACTCAAGTGTTTGGACCAGATGTCCTACGCAATGCAGAGGAACAAGTGAGAATGATTAGGGATAATTTGAGAGTAGCATAGTCTAGACAGAAGAGTTATGCTGATATCCGAAGAAGAGAGTTGAGTTTCAAAGTAGGTGACTATATGTATTTGAAAGTGTCACCAATGAGAAATGTGAGAAGATTCAATGTGAAGGGCAAGTTAGCCCCGAGATATGTGGGACCTTTCAAGATTCTGGAGAGACGTGGAGAAGTGGCTTATCAGTTGGAACTGCCAGAAAGTTTGTCGGGTGTGCATGATGTGTTTCATGTTTCTCAGTTGAAAAAGTGTTTGCGGGTACCAGAAGAGCAGATTCCTTTGGAAGAGCTTACTGTTAAAGAAGATCTCACGTATGAAGAGTATCCGGTAAAAATTCTTGAAACTGCAGAAAGAGTTACTAGGAGCCGCACTATAAAGATGTGCAAAGTGCAGTGGAATCGATATTCAGAAGATGAAGCTACTTGGGAAAGAGAAGAAGATCTGAGAAAATCTTATCCGCAGCTTTTTGAGTAAGCATCACCCAATCTCGAGGACGAGATTTCTTTTTAAGGGGGGTAGAATTGTAACACCCTAAATTTTTCATAATTTCAAAATAGTTAAATATGATTTATTTGTGTAATTGAGTGTGCATTTAAATATAGGGAATAATAAATTTTTGAGAATTTAAAATTAATCATAAGGTTAGCAACTTGTTTTTGCACTCATGCTGTTGCATTATATTTTATGCAATGTCTGGTTTTATCTAAATGCCAAAAGGGAATTGAAAATCATTTGAAAATGTATTTGGAAAAGTCATTTTAGAAAATGAAAAGGGAATTCTCCTTCTCCCTCTTCCCTCCCTTCCATTTCGGCCCGTTGGCCCAACTTTTCCCGCCGGCCCGCTGCCCTCCTTCCCTTCTTTCCCCCGTGTTTTCTCTCCTGGGCCGGCCCAGCTCGGCCAGGCAACCGCTGCCGCTCTCTCCTCCTCTCCGCTGCGGCTGACTGCACGGGCCCACTTGTCGGCGCACTCCTCAACCTCCAGCCGCCCCCTTCCGTCCCGCTCGCACGAACATCAACCGCTGAGCCGCCCGCGCCCACGATCTTCGTGCATGGGAGCGTCTCCGCGCCGCGCCTGTCTTCAAAAGGAAGCCGAACCTTCACCGCTCCCTCTATTGCCCCTCTCCGCTCCCTTTTTCGCTTGCGTGAGGCCACACCCGTAGCACTGCAAGTTCACCGGAGGAGCGTCCGTCGTCTCTGCGTCGCCATCGTCTCCGAGCCGCCTCCGCCCCGTGTTTTTCGCACGGTGAGCTTCGCCTTCCTCTCCTCTTTCTCCCCGTACATCACCCGTGACGATTGGTGCCCTCTAGGGCCTTAGCCAAATGCGCCGGCGAGCTCCTCCGCGGCCGGCCATGGCGGGTGCCGTGCGGGCCATTCCTTGCCCGCGCAATGCACTCCTTTGGACTCGCCATCTCCCCAGCATCATCCCTGTGGCCTCGGTGATTGATTTGGTGGCCCGTAGGCCCTGTTTCCCCCGCACCGGCGAGCTTTCCATCACCGGCAATGGCAACGCCGCCGCGTCCTCCCCCAACTCCGGCGGCCGCACCCCTCTTCCCTACTCCACCTATTCCGAGCCGTTCATCACGAGATCAACGGCTCATAAAGCTCCATACCCCTTCGCAGGATCTTTTCTAAAAGAGCCCCTTAGTTTCGGGCGTATCCAACCCGCCGTCCTTGGCGTATTCCCGAAATACGTATTATCTTTCTGAAGACGTATTTCCTTCGGTTTAAATGAAAAATACGTTTCCAGATTAATTACAGTTTTGCCACTGCAGTAAAACGCTTATAAAATCGTCGTTTTAGCTCCGATTTGATCCGTTCAACTTGCGCTAGTTTCATAATTTCACGATATATGCATTAATGCCACTGTTAGTTAGGTTTGCAACATTTAAAATTCTTGATTAGGATAAGTTGATTAACTCGCTATAGGAATCTTGTTTATTTCGTAACTTTCGCGTTATAGCTTCGAATTTCATGAACTTTGCGTTGATGTGATCGTGACGAGACATAGAATATTTTTGTAAACATTTTATCTTGTTTTATACTGCTGGTGTACTGTTCTAATTATAGGTTTGTTTGCTATGCATGAATACTCCTGAAATGTGTATGTTGCCGTGTTGGTCGAGTTCAGACGGTGAGGAGTACGTTGGGAATCCGGACACGTACGAGGAGCAGGAGGACCAGCAGCAGTTCGTGAACCAAGGCAAGTATAGCATGGGCCTACCTTGTTGTCCTATTCATTATATAATGTACTCATTATGCATGTGTCTAATATTGCTCAATTATAAGGACTCCCTAGCTAATTCATGACATGTACCTTGATCCCTATGGGTTTTATTTGCACATGGGTAGAATGCTAGTGCTTTAACTAAACATGATCTATACTATGACTGATGGAACCAATGGATGAACATGATGGTAACAATGGAACCATAGGGTAAAGGTGCAGATGATGTTGATCATGTTGCCCTAAACCCTCCGTAAGGACTTATCTGTAGAGCAAAAGATAGGACATACAGTGCAACCGTGAGAGTCATATGGCTCTGACTTTAGCTCAGTAATAGGATATTTTCTAGCTTGTTAGATGTTACCCGAAAGGGCGCAAGAGGGGCTTGCCACTTTAGGTAAAGAACTGCCTCTGTTCTGATGTGTATAGCCTGCGGGAATTGTGCCATCGAAAGGAGGGTTCTCTATATCTGCCTGCCGAGGAAACCTCGCGGCCCTAACATGTTAGAAGAGGCCTATGGAAGGTTTCATAGTGTACCCTGCCTACTCACCTTGGGAGTGTTAGGGGGTCGACGGGCCCCGGGCAAATGGGCAACACGACTCACGGGTAAAGATGCACAACCTCTGCAGAGTGTTAAAACTGTTATAACAGCCGTGCTCACGGTCACGAGCGGCTTGGAAAACTCACAGAATAAATGTTTATTTGACATATGGATGACTTATGATGATGATAATGTGATTATACTGATGCTCAATTACTCTCCTTAATTCTAGTAGGTGATCACGTGGGTTAAACCGGAGCTTAAGCATAATTTAGTAATAATAAGTAATAATGAAATGTTGAACTATTAAAAATGCTAACTGTAGTCAACCGTGTCTATCCTTTTTGAGCCTTATGAATCCTCATACTATACTTGCGGAGTACGAGTGTACTCACACTTGTTATTATTTCATTTTTTGGATAAAAATCCCGGATGGGTAATAGATGACAGCTTCTACGAGGATTTCCCTGAAGAATTCTAGGTTTGGGTCAACCAGTCGGCTTTCCCTGTGGATCAGATGATTCGTTCGAGAGTGTTATTTATCTTTCAGTGTGTGATGTTATAAACTAAGTGATGTAATATCGTGATGTATGTACATGGTGATGACACTTTGGTTAATTTGTCGGCTTATGTGTGCGACTATTCCTGGGGCGCATATAAGATGTATGCACTCTATTTTGTCCTTTAAATGGAGTGTGACAATAATTCAAAATAAGTTTGTAAATTAGACACATATGACACTAAGAAACATAATATAAAGTAACCCCCTTATTTTTACACCTCTGCCATAAAATCAATATACCCCTTATTTTTACACCACTGTCATTATAAAAGATAATGCAAATTAGACACATATGACACTAAGAAACATAATATAAAGTAACATCTTTTATTTTGCATGTGAATTGTCTGCCTCAGCCCAATATGAAAATAAACAAAGATATCTATCAGATCTACTACATGTACTCTTTCCGTACTAAAAAATGAAGTCGCTTTAGGTGATGGGATTGCTTTCACATATGAAGTCGTTTTGCATCTGTCAAGAGTGTTTTGGACGAGATTACTCTTGGTTTCATATCCCATCGCTTAGTCCAAAGCAGCCATGCGCGCCAACACCAGCGTCCGGGGAAAAAGGAAAAAAAAATCTTGCCACACACAGCTCCGAGGAATCAAACCCTGCCCACTTGCCTCGGGCCCCAACGCAGTATCCAGCTGAGCTGTTAACGTTTGTTGAATGAAGGATACCCGCTACCCTATTTAATAAGGGTAGACATGAAAAAGTACACCCTAATTAATCACTCCTTGGTATGCTAATCATCCTATCCAAAATGACTTCATTTTATTATGGAGGGAGTAAATACTAATATAAGCTATTATGTAAATACTTCAATATCCATGAAGTATGCGATACAAATTTTAAATTTTAATCTTTTACTGCTATAAGTTAAAAATCAGCATAATGATGTGCTCCATGTAGACCAAGTAAACATGTATACCTTAGAATAAATATTTATTTTAATATCTTATCAAGCATGGAAAAAGGTTCCTTTAGGCTTTAACAAACCATATAACAATCACTCTCACAATTCAATTTATGTTATATTAGTGTACTCCATGAAGACAATATTTGAAGTTGTTTTAAACAAAGTTATACATTTGTACTAAGATATCATGTCATATCAATATTGTTAGTTTAACTTTAAGCACTCTATGTTTTATAAAGAAATACTACTATACATATAATTAATAAATTTAACATCATAAGTGTCGATGCTCAAGCTGAAATAACAATTGTAGGAACTAAGAGTACGTGTATCCTAGGATCTAGAGTCATTTATAATATATAAAAAGTTTAAAATTTTGAGTGAATGGTACATAAGTATTATAGTTTCAACTTAAAACATGGAGAAAAAGTTAAAAGGTAAAATATAACTTTATATTATACTTTTGAAAGCTAATATAACCTTATAACTCCACAATATAACAATATTAAAAGTTTAAAAATAAAATATAGATTCAACATGTTACAAATAATAGGGATGCAATAAGAGTTTATATAACTTAAACTTAGGTTTCAACTAAATACATATCACGCTAGAGAAAAAATACATAACCTAGATATTATAACTAGAGGTCCCAAGAAACATGCATGTTAATGCTCATGCGGCTCTCTATAAAATAAGAAGAATAAATCCTAAAAGTTCTCATAAAAACCAAAAATATTTGGCCATCCATCTGACAGACTCTAATCACATCACAACCATAATATTATCGTTGGATTTGATCTATTTTCTAAACTATTACATACATCTATTATATTGTATAAAATTGTACACATCACATTCAAAATCTACCTAGCTTCTCACATAGAATGGACCAATATGCGCATGGTACCTCAAATACTTTGGTCCTCGCTTCGAATAAAAAAATTTAACAAGGAGGTCCTATGTTTGGAGTCATAAGAATTATACGTTGCCCTCACACTCCTAAAGTTTTAAGGTGATAATAAATCGTAACTACAGCCACACATCGGCCACAAGGGACAACTACTGTAAGCTACTTGTAACACCCAAATTTTAGGAGTAACAAATTTTAAATAATTTAGAGAAAGGGAATTAAAATTTTGAAAACTATTTGGTGATGCATTCATGTTGTTGCATTTATTTTATTTTGTGGTGTGGATATATTTGTTTTATTTGATTTGGTTTAGGAAAATTTGATTTGAAAATGTGTTTGGAAAATTAGAAAAGAAAAGAAACAAAAGAAAAAAAAAAGAAAACAACTTACCTTCTTACCTTCTCGGCCCGAAAGCCGTCGGAAGGCCTGCTTACTCGCGCCTGCCCGCGTGGGCCGCCTAGCGCCGCAGCGGCCCAGCAGCCGAGCCCAGTAACCAGCCGAGCCCGCCCAGCCGCGCCTTCTCTCCTTGCTTCACTGACAGGTGGGGCCCGGTGGTCAGTCGTCTTCCTCCTCTCGTACTCGAGCCGGACTCCGAACCGGAGGACCACCGCCGTAGCGGCAACGGGTTCTTCGGGATTTCCTACCCGAATACGGTAATTTGAAGCTACAAATAAGAAGCCGTGACCCCCTATGTTCCGTTTTCCATCTAAAACTCGAGCTTCATCACGTGAGATTGAGCATAGGAGGCCGGAACCCTAGGTTCTTGCGGCCGGTTCGTCGGTGGAGCTTGTGGGAGGGTTCGAGTTCTTTTCTTAGCTTTGGTGAGTTCGCTATCTCCTCCTCTTTCTTCCCGTGCTTTTCTTTGGGGTTGAGACGTTTTGAATTTGCGGATTTGGTGAGCTCGGGTACACCGGCAATGGCGCCGCCGCTCCCTTGTAGCCGCGCGTCACGTATGGTCGATCGTAGCTAGTTTTAAATGCCTAGATGAGTTCGCACGGAGCTTCTCTACCGTTTGGACCAAACGCGGGCTCGATTGGTAGTCTCGGTGGGGAGGTTCACCACCTCCGGCCATGGAGGAGTCGCCGGCCGGACCTGGAGAAGAAGAATCGGGTTTCTTCACTGTGTCGTTGCCGATGAACACGAGCCGTCCGTTCGCTGATCAACGGTTAAGATTAGAAAATACCCCTTCGCGGGGTAGATTTATTAAAGAGCCCCTGGATTTCTTCATAATAGAACCCGCAGTCCTTAGCGCAATATCCTGAATCCGTTTTCGTGTTTTGAAAGCGTATTTTCTCCCGGATAAGTCAAAAATACGTTTTCAGGTATTTACAGTTTTGCCACTAGAATTGTTTTGGTCATAAAATCTTCGTTTTAACTCCGATTTGATCCGTTCCAATTGCGTTAGGTTCGTATTTGCGAGCTCTACATGTTAGTGTAGTTGTACAGTTAGTTTTGATAATTTATTTTTCGAGGTTATAATTAAGTATTTATTTATCTATAGGAAATCTTAGAAAATTCATAACTTTCACGTTTTAACTCCGAATTTGGTGATCTTTGCGTCTGTGTGATCGTAGAAACGTGTAGAAGAGTTTTATAAGCTTTTATTACTGTTTTGTTACTATTGGTATACTGTTCTAATTATATCTCTTTGTTTGCTTCGTGTATGTTTGATTGGATGCATGTGTGTTGTTGATTGATGATCGAATATAGAAGGTGAGCAGTATTTGGACGATTCGGAGTATTACTTTGAGCCAAGTCAGCAGTATCACTTGGAGAGCTTTGATCAAGGCAAGTATAATACAGGACTACCCTTGTTACCTATACATTGAATTGTCATACATATGCATGTGCTTACCTTGACAACCTTAGAGATTATAACTTAGTGATTGTTATCTTGATTCCTTGTCAACCTTGGGAATGCATATGGGTAGCTACTGCTAGTGCTTAAACTAAGAACAATGATCTTGTAATTTGATTAATGGATTAAGCAATCAACTATTAAGATGATTTTATTACTGTTAAAAGGAGGCTAGGGCATGTGTATTATCTTGATGCTCTGGTTTCTCTCCATAAGGACTTATCTATAAGTGATAACCGGGATATACAGTACAGCTGTGAGGGCTATATGGCTCTGGCTTTAGTTGTTCAAGAGACCTTTTCTAGCTTGTTAGAGGTTACCTTAAATGGCGTAAGAATGGCTTGCCATGTTGGGTGTAGTGCGAGCCCCTGGCCTAGTGTGTATAGGCTGCGGTTGTTGTGCCACAGGGAAGGGGGGTTCTACATCTGCCTGCCGAGTGAATCTAATGGCCCTAACTTGTTAGACGAACTTTTGAGTGGCTTTATATGGTTCTCGGGTGTTTGGGCTTGATCTCCCCACTCATTTGGAAATCATGACTTACAGTGAAAGTGTACACCTCTGCGCAGAGTTAAAAACTGGTATACTAGCCGTGCTCACGGATACGAGCGGCCTTGGGGATTCTTATGGAATAGTTGATCATAACTGTTATATCATGCTTAATTATTGTTGATTATTATTATGCTCATGTTAATGCTATTCATTATCCTTATTACAATTGATCATTGGTTCTTTAATGGGAAGTGGTTTATCTTGATGCTACTCGATTGCTAATATATGATTAAAAAGCTAAACGCAGTTAAACAGTGTCTAGCCTTTTTGAGCCTCATGAACCCTGTGTTATATTTGTGGAGTTCGACATGAACTCACTCTTGCTATTTCCACCATAACAGATGAAGATAATGAGGAAGATTATCGGAATGAGTACTAGTCTTGGTGTCAACCAGTCAACCGTGTCCCTGTGTGGAGTTTCCGCTGAAGAATTATTATTAGTTATTATTATCTATCGTTCAAGACTATGTCTTAAATACTTATTCGTTATGTAATAGGCACTGTGATGATACTTTGTAATTTGTCAACTTATGTGTGCGACTGTTTCCTGGGGTGCACATGAGTCTTTTATGCATCCTATTTTTGTCCTTAAAAATGGGTGTGACAGATTGGTATCAGAGCCGTGTTGACTGTAGGACGCAAGCCTAGTTAGAATGGTCGTTAATAGCATCCATACTCCATTTAATTCATGCTTCCTCTTTTCACCTTGTTAATTACTAAAGTTTTATGCTTCCTCTACTTTATTCCATTGCGAAAATACATTGATTCTATCTAATCTATGTCTAAATTTTATAGATGCCTCCTCATCCCCGATTGTCAGCTGCACAGTACGTTGCCCGTTTCAAACCTCAGGAGCCGTATGAAGATGGTGAGCAAGAGCTATCTGATGCTGAATCAAGAGTTGGTGATACACCAATGGAGAATGTAGTTATGGGGTGGACTACGAAGGTTCATATCATGGTTCCTAAAGCTGATGCTTTCTTTCATGACATGTTGACAAGAACCTTGGACAACTACTACTACGACTGGGAAGCTACGTTGGAGTATCGTAGTGCAGAGTTTAGTCATCCCTGGATGGATTCCTATTGGGAAACTGAGTTATGGGTTAAGAAAAGGGATCCTACCACTAAGGAGCCTAAGGTGGAGTCAAAGTTCATTACCAGAGTGAGCCGGGCAACCGTGGAGACAAGCATGGAGGATGTCGCTTTTAATGCATTTGTTTACTACCATGGTCTACGCTCGGACAAGACGTTAAAGGGTGCACTCCGGCATTTTCCTTGTTTCATACATGACAAGGGTATTTGGACCGTGCCGCCTGCAGATGATTCCTCCTTGACTTTACAAGCTACGGTGGGATTAGCTCGAGAATTGGCTCTCCATGAGGTGGATTTGAAGGATGAATTGCTGAAGGAAAAAGAACTTAAGGAGCAAGCTTATAAGGAGATTGACCAATTAAGGGCGGAGTTAGGTCGTCCCAAGATTTATGAGAAGCTTAATTAGGCAATAGGAAAAATCCCTATGTAATAGGAATGATAGTAGTTGCGAGTTAACTTTAAGTTTGAATTGTTTTAAGAGTCAGTTTGTGGTGTGAACAATTGTGTGATTGATGGATTGTTATTATGATAATGTGTGATTTGGATCTTTGTAATGTGTGCTGGAGTTTTGTAGACATGCCTACAAGTTCCATGGTTAAGAATATTAAGTTTGATCAAAATATATTAGTTGAATATGAGGTTAATTTAGTTTTGTTCTTTGCTGATTTTTGGATCAGTCTGGGATGTTTTAGAAATAACTTAAAATCCGTTCATGAGAAATTTAAGAAATTTTACTGGGAATAATTAGACTTCTATATCTTTCCAACCCCGCAAGAATCACCTTAATATCTATTATGAGTTAAGAGATATACCTGTTTCAAGTTGGAGTAACTGCACAGTCTGGAATTCTGAAACAGTTTCGGTTAAGTTCAGTTTTGGCCAATTTATTGACAGAATCAGAAAAAGTGTTGTGAATAAAAGTTGTAGATAATTTTGTAAGCTTTCCAACCATGTAAAGATCATCTGAATTGGACGTCTGTAGCTCGAGATATGACAGTTTTACTGAATTGCTGAAATTGGAGATCGCCCAGAAAAATCAGATTTTGTTTATCTATTGAATACATCATCTCGGATCGTACTGAATTTCAATTTCTGTGTTTTTGGAAACAGATGTCAGGCAGAGGTCGTGGCAGAGGTCGTGGAGGTGCTAACCTACCCATTACTATGGAGGAACTCATGCAAACTCAGAACCAGATGATGCAGATGTTTATGCAGCACATGCAGAACAATCCCGCTGCAGGAGGACCACCGCCTGTGCAAGTGAGGGATAAGCGTGGGGAATTTTTAAAGGGACGCCCTCCAGTGTTTTCTCATGCTGCTGATCCTTTAGAGGCAGATGATTGGGTGAGGGCAGTGGAGAAACAGCTGAATATAGCCCAATGCAATGATATGGAGAAGGTGTTATATGCATCTGGTCAGTTACAGGGGACAGCTCAGACTTGGTGGGAGTCGTATCAAGCTGCACGCCCTGACAATGCTCCTCCTATCACTTGGAATGAGTTTGTTAGAGATTTTCGAGCTCGTCATATTCCTGAAGGTATAATTGAGCTGAAGCAGGAAGAATTCAGAAACCTTAGGATGGGACAGATGAGCGTTAGTGAATATCATGATAGATTTACCCAGTTGGCTCGCTATGCTCCTAATGAAGTGAGGGAAGATGCAGACAAACAGCGTCTTTTCTTGAAGGGAATTTATTATGATCTTCGCTTGCAGTTGAAGGGGAACAACTATGCTAGTTTTCAAGAGCTGGTAAATAAAGCTATTGTGCTTGATAATGAGCGCAGAGAGATGGACAGGAAGAGGAAGATGAAGGTACAAAGCTCATGAAGTAACAACCGTCAGCGCACTAATTCTCAGCATGGTTTCCATCAGAAGTTTCAAGGACCGGTTAGTCAATGGAATCGCAATCTGAATCAGAGATGGTCCCAGAATTGGCAAGGTAATCAGTCACAACAGCGTTCATCATATCCACAACGTCAACAGTATCCGCAAACCGGGCAACAGACTCCTCGCACTGGAAATTCTAATGTTACCTCCATGAAGAATAGTGCTCCCAGCACGCCTACTAGATGCTTTGTCTGTGGTAAAGAGGGGCATATGTCTTATCATTGTCCTGAGAAGCAGAATCAGCAGACTCCTCTGAGCCAGAAGAGCAACCAGAAGCAATCTGGTACTGGAAGGGTGAATCACGTGTCTTCTGATACAGCTCATGATGCTCCAGAAGTTATGATTGGTACGTTCAATGTACATTCCACTCCTGCAACTGTTCTTTTTGACTCTGGAGCATCTCATACATTCATATCCAACATTTTTGTTAAAATGCATAGTATACCCATGCTAGCTATGAAAGAATCTCTCTTAGTAAATTCACCTGGAGGTACCATGCAAACCAGTAATCGTTGTCTTCCAATTAGTATGGTATTAAGAGGGGTAGAGTTTAAGATAACTCCTATAGTGTTGAGGACATCTGGTATTGATGTGATATTGGGTATGGACTGGATGAAGCAAAATCAGGTAGAGATTCAGTGTCAGCAGAAAGTGGTAGTTGTGAATGCACCTAATGGAGATAAAATCAATGTGGATGTAGCAGTGCAGAAGCAACCAACCGCTGTGATGAATCAGCTTGAAAATACTATTAAGGAGAATTCAGTGATTGAGGAATTTCCGGATGTCTTCCCTGATGAATTGCCAGGTATGCCACCTGACCGAGACATTGAATTTCTTATTGAATTACTTCCTGGAACTGCACCTATAGCCAAACGACCATATAGGATGGGAGTAGATGAATTAGAAGAACTTAAGAAACAAATTAAAGAATTACAAGATAAAGGTTTTATTAGACCTAGTTCATCACCTTGGGGAGCACCAGTTATTTTTGTTGATAAGAAAGATGGCGGTCAGAGGATGTGTGTTGATTATAGATCATTAAATGAGGTAACTATCAAGAATAAGTATCCTTTGCCCAGGATTGATGACTTGTTTGATCAGTTGAGAGGTGCATGTGTGTTCTCTAAGATTGATTTACGTTCTGGTTATCATCAGTTGAAGATTCGTGTTTCTGATATTCCAAAGACAGCTTTTACTACAAGGTATGGATTGTATGAGTATACTGTTATGTCATTTGGATTGACCAATGCACCTGCATACTTTATGTACATGATGAATAAGGTGTTCATGGAATATTTGGATAAGTTTGTGGTAGTGTTTATTGATGATATACTGGTATTTTCCAAGACAGAGGTAGAGCATGCTGAACATTTGAGGTTGGTATTGCAGAAACTTAGAGAGCATAAACTGTATGCGAAGCGAAGTAAATGTGAGTTTTGGTTGAGGGAAGTTTCTTTCCTTGGTCATATTGTTTCTAATGGAGGGATATCAGTGGATCCAGGTAAAGTAAATGATGTATTAAATTGGAAACCACCTATTGATGTTAGCGAGATTCGTAGTTTCTTGGGATTAGCTGGATATTACAGACGGTTCATTGAAGGGTTTTCTAAACTTGCTAAACCTATGACATCTCTGTTAGAGAAGAATGCCAAGTTTGTGTGGTCAGATAAATGTCAAGCTAGTTTTGAGGAGTTGAAAAAGAGGTTGACTACAGCGCCTGTTTTGGTTTTGCCAGATTTGAGTAAGAAGTTTTCTATTTATTGTGATGCTTCTCGTCAAGGTTTGGGATGTGTTCTTATGCAAGAAGGCAGAGTTGTGGCTTATGCATCTAGGCAGTTGAGAAAGCATGAGTTGAATTATCCTACACATGATTTGGAATTAGCAGCTGTAGTTCATGCTTTAAAGATTTGGAGACATTATTTGATTGGACATAAGAGTGATATATACACTGATCATAAGAGTTTGAAGTATATTTTCACTCAGTCAGATCTGAATTTGAGGCAACGCAGATGGTTAGAGTTGATTAAGGATTATGATATTGAGATACACTATCATCCTGGTAAGGCTAATGTAGTAGCTGATGCTCTTAGTAGGAAAAGTTATGCCAATGAGATACGGACGTTGTCTATGACTAGTGAGTTATGTGCTGAATTTGAATATTTGAATTTGGGAATTGTTACTAATACAATGGAATTAGTGATAGAGCCTACCTTAGAGCAAGAAATTTACAAGGGGCAGTTGAAGGATGAGAAACTAAAGAAGATAGCGGAAGATATAGTGATTGGTAAGTCACCAGGCTTTCGAATGGATGATAATGGAATTTTGTGGTTTGGAAAAAGGCTGTGTGTACCTGAGGATCAAACTGTTAGACAGGCAATTCTTCGCGAAGCTCATGAGTCAGCTTATTCTATTCATCCTGGTAGTACTAAGATGTATTTGGATCTGAAACAGAAATATTGGTGGGTTGGATTAAAGCGAGATGTGGCTGAGTATGTGGCATTGTGTGACACTTGTCAGAGAGTGAAAGCAGAGCATCAGAGACCTGCTGGATTGTTACAACCAATGAAGATTCCTGAATGGAAGTGGGAGGAAGTTGGTATGGATTTTATAGTAGGGTTACCTCGTACTCAGAAAGGTTATGACTCTATTTGGGTGATAGTAGATCGGTTAACTAAAGTTGCTCATTTTATACCAGTTAAGACTACTTACCATGGACCAAAATTGGCAGAGTTGTATATGGAGAGAATAGTCTGTTTGCATGGAGTACCAAAGAAGATTGTATCTGATCGAGGATCGCAGTTTACGTCGCATTTTTGGAAAGCTGTGCATGAATCATTGGGAACAAAATTGAATTTTAGTACAGCATATCATCCACAGACAGATGGACAGACTGAAAGGACCAACCAGGTATTAGAGGATATGTTGAGAGCTTGTGCATTGCAATATGGAACTAGTTGGGATAAGAGTTTGCCTTATGCAGAATTTTCTTACAATAATAGTTATCAACAGAGTCTTAAGATGGCACCGTTTGAAGCTTTGTATGGACGTAAGTGTAGAACTCCATTGTTTTGGGATCAGACAGGTGAATCTCAGGTGTTTGGTACAGATGTTCTTAGAAACGCAGAAGATCAAGTGCGAGTGATTCGTGAGAATTTGAGAGTAGCACAGTCTCGTCAGAAGAGTTATGCTGACAATAGAAGAAGAGATTTAGTTTTTGAGGTAGGTGATTATGTTTATTTGAAGGTGTCACCTATGAAAAGTGTGAAGAGGTTTAACATGAAAGGTAAACTAGCATCAAGGTATGTTGGACCATTTAAAGTTATTACTAGACGTGGGGAAGTTGCTTATCAATTAGAGTTGCCTGAGAATTTATCTAGAGTACATGATGTGTTCCATGTTTCACAACTTAAGAAGTGTTTGCGTGTGCCTGAGGAGCAGATACCTTTAGAAGAGTTGACTGTTAAGGAAGATCTTACATATGAAGAGTTTCCGATCAAGATTTTAGAAACTGCTGAGAGAGTTACTCGAAGTCGGGTTATTAAGATGTGCAAAGTGCAGTGGAATCGATATTCAGAGGCAGAGGCAACTTGGGAAAGAGAGGATGAATTGAGAAAATCATATCCGCAGTTATTTGAGTAAGCAGTTCAATCTCGAGGACGAGATTCTTTTAAGGGGGGTAGAATTTGTAACACCCAAATTTTAGGAGTAACAAATTTTAAATAATTTAGAGAAAGGGAATTAAAATTTTGAAAACTATTTGGTGATGCATTCATGTTGTTGCATTTATTTTATTTTGTGGTGTGGATATATTTGTTTTATTTGATTTGGTTTAGGAAATTTTGATTTGAAAATGTGTTTGGAAAATTAGAAAAGAAAAGAAACAAAAGAAAAAAAAAGAAAACAACTTACCTTCTTACCTTCTCGGCCCGAAAGCCGTCGGAAGGCCTGCTTACTCGCGCCTGCCCGCGTGGGCCGCCCAGCGCCGCAGCGGCCCAGCAGCCGAGCCCAGTAACCAGCCGAGCCCGCCCAGCCGCGCCTTCTCTCCTTGCTTCACTGACAGGTGGGGCCCGGTGGTCAGTCGTCTTCCTCCTCTCGTACTCGAGCCGGACTCCGAACCGGAGGACCACCGCTGTAGCGGCAACGGGTTCTTCGGGATTTCCTACCCGAATACGGTAATTTGAAGCTACAAATAAGAAGCCGTGACCCCCTATGTTCCGTTTTCCATCTAAAACTCGAGCTTCATCACGTGAGATTGAGCGTAGGAGGCCGGAACCCTAGGTTCTTGCGGCCGGTTCGTCGGTGGAGCTTGTGGGAGGGTTCGAGTTCTTTTCTTAGCTTTGGTGAGTTCGCTATCTCCTCCTCTTTCTTCCCGTGCTTTTCTTTGGGGTTGAGACGTTTTGAATTTGCGGATTTGGTGAGCTCGGGTACACCGGCAATGGCGCCGCCGCTCCCTTGTAGCCGCGCGTCACGTATGGTCGATCGTAGCTAGTTTTAAATGCCTAGATGAGTTCGCACGGAGCTTCTCTACCGTTTGGACCAAACGCGGGCTCGATTGGTAGTCTCGGTGGGGAGGTTCACCACCTCCGGCCATGGAGGAGTCGCCGGCCATGGAGGAGCCGCCGGCCGGACCTGGAGAAGAAGAATCGGGTTTCTTCACTGTGTCGTTGCCGATGAACACGAGCCGTCCGTTCGCTGATCAACGGTTAAGATTAGAAGATACCCCTTCGCGGGGTAGATTTATTAAAGAGCCCCTGGATTTCTTCATAATAGAACCCGCAGTCCTTAGCGCAATATCCTGAATCCGTTTTCGTGTTTTGAAAGCGTATTTTCTCCCGGATAAGTCAAAAATACGTTTTCAGGTATTTACAGTTTTGCCACTAGAATTGTTTTGGTCATAAAATCTTTGTTTTAACTCCGATTTGATCCGTTCCAATTGCGTTAGGTTCGTATTTGCGAGCTCTACATGTTAGTGTAGTTGTACAGTTAGTTTTGATAATTTATTTTTTGAGGTTATAATTAAGTATTTATTTATCTATAGGAAATCTTAGAAAATTCATAACTTTCACGTTTTAACTCCGAATTTGGTGATCTTTGCGTCTGTGTGATCGTAGAAACGTGTAGAAGAGTTTTATAAGCTTTTATTACTGTTTTGTTACTATTGGTATACTGTTCTAATTATATCTCTTTGTTTGCTTCGTGTATGTTTGATTGGATGCATGTGTGTTGTTGATTGATGATCGAATATAGAAGGTGAGCAGTATTTGGACGATTCGGAGTATTACTTTGAGCCAAGTCAGCAGTATCACTTGGAGAGCTTTGATCAAGGCAAGTATAATACAGGACTACCCTTGTTACCTATACATTGAATTGTCATACATATGCATGTGCTTACCTTGATAACCTTAGAGATTATAACTTAGTGATTGTTATCTTGATTCCTTGTCAACCTTGGGAATGCATATGGGTAGCTACTGCTAGTGCTTAAACTAAGAACAATGATCTTGTAATTTGATTAATGGATTAAGCAATCAACTATTAAGATGATTTTATTACTGTTAAAAGGAGGCTAGGGCATGTGTATTATCTTGATGCTCTGGTTTCTCTCCATAAGGACTTATCTGTAAGTGATAACCGGGATATACAGTACAGCTGTGAGGGCTATATGGCTCTGGCTTTAGTTGTTCAAGAGACCTTTTCTAGCTTGTTAGAGGTTACCTTAAATGGCGTAAGAATGGCTTGCCATGTTGGGTGTAGTGCGAGCCCCTGGCCTAGTGTGTATAGGCTGCGGTTGTTGTGCCACAGGGAAGGGGGGTTCTACATCTGCCTGCCGAGTGAATCTAATGGCCCTAACTTGTTAGACGAACTTTTGAGTGGCTTTATATGGTTCTCGGGTGTTTGGGCTTGATCTCCCCACTCATTTGGAAATCATGACTCACAGTGAAAGTGTACACCTCTGCGCAGAGTTAAAAACTGGTATACTAGCCGTGCTCACGGATACGAGCGGCCTTGGGGATTCTTATGGAATAGTTGATCATAACTGTTATATCATGCTTAATTATTGTTGATTATTATTATGCTCATGTTAATGCTATTCATTATCCTTATTACAATTGATCATTGGTTCTTTAATGGGAAGTGGTTTATCTTGATGCTACTCAATTGCTAATATATGATTAAAAAGCTAAACGCAGTTAAACAGTGTCTAACCTTTTTGAGCCTCATGAACCCTGTGTTATATTTGTGGAGTTCGACATGAACTCACTCTTGCTATTTCCACCATAACAGATGAAGATAATGAGGAAGATTATCAGAATGAGTACTAGTCTTGGTGTCAACCAGTCAACCGTGTCCCTGTGTGGAGTTTCCGCTGAAGAATTATTATTAGTTATTATTATCTATCGTTCAAGACTATGTCTTAAATACTTATTCGTTATGTAATAGGCACTGTGATGATACTTTGTAATTTGTCAACTTATGTGTGCGACTATTTCCTGGGGTGCACATGAGTCTTTTATGCATCCTATTTTTGTCCTTAAAAATGGGTGTGACACTACTGATGGGCTGGGGTAGTACGTTCATTTCAATTGTAATCTTAAAAAGAATTGTTGGGCCCTAAATGATTTTAAATAAAAATATTGCCAGCTATAAACTTGCATATCTCTTCTATAAACTTGCATATCTCTTCGAGTACGACAACTTTTGGTTTAGGTCATTTCTCCATCATAGGTACTTTTGAAAAAAATCAAAAAATAACACTACTAGAAAAAATGATTTTAGGAGATAACCTCCCTGGTTAATGGAAACGGGTATGTTTAGGGACCGCCTTTGTAAATGGTCAGCTGGCTTCCGGAAAAATAGCTGCATCCGAAAATCATTTACAAAGTCAGTCATCCTAATGTCCCCACATCTGTTAATCATTGATGAACGAAGTCGATCATCCTAATGGACGGGTGGCGCCTTATAACCTCCATGTTTGTAAATCGATTTTCAAAGGTAGGCATCTTGGAAATCGCATTAACAGAGATGGGCATTATAAGCGTCTATCTCTAAAATCTGATTTTCAAAAGGCGAGTGTCTTAAGTTGCCCATCTCTATAAATAGTTGTATCCAAAAGTAATTCATAACTGTTTCATGTAGACTTGGATGAAGACAAACTTTATATCATAATTCTAGCTCTCGACATGATCTACAATTTTGGAGTTGACAAGTTTTTTTTTTGATACTAATGTTTTAAGTTCATGGATTTTAAAATTTGATATTTAAAATTTTCAAATAACCTTAAATGTTGACATGGTCCATACCAAAGTTGTAGTTACTAATACAATTTACCTCTTTGTAGTTGAAAACTTTTTTATTTGAAATTGTTTAGACTCCCAAATATATGTTCTAGGTTTATAGAATTAGAAATTTAGAATTTAGAATTTATAAACGATCTTGAATGTTCACATAGTTAATACAAAAGTTGAAATGGCTCGTGTAACACCCTAAATTTTGCTTTGTTTTAAAATAGCTAAATATGATTTAATTATGTATGTATGTGTGCATTTCACATATAGGAAATAATAATATTTTTGTGAAAATAAAATCAATCATAAGATTAGCAACTTGTTTATGCATACATGCTGCTGCACTTTATTTTATGCGATGTCTGGTTTTATCTAAATGCCAAAAGGGAATTGAAAATCATTTGAAAATGTATTTAGAAAAGTCATTTTAGAAAATGAAAAGGGAATTCTCCTTCTCCCTCTCCCCTCCCTCCATCTGGCCCGAGCGGCCCGTTCGGCCTGCTGCCTTCTCCCGCTGAGCCGGCCCACGCGCGCGCTCTTCCTTTTCTCCTCCCTCCTGGGCCGGCCCATCTCGGCCGCAACTGTGCCGCCCGTGCCGTTCCCTCCCTCTTTGCCACAGACACCGAGGGCCTGCACGTCAGCGCTGTCTTCTTCTTCATCCAACTGCCCGAGTCGCACGGTCACGGCAGCCGTTCCCGCCCGCGCCCACGCTCCATCGTGGGAGCATCCTCCCCGCACCCAGCCTTCAAAAAGGGAGCCGGAACAATCCACCGCCTCCCCTTGCTGCCCACCCCGCTCCATTTCCACTCACGGAGTCGCACCCACCGCGCGGCAGCGTCCCACCGGAGTGCTCGTCCGCGCTCCCGTCGTGGTCCGCCGCACCCGCTCCCTTACCGCCTTTGGTTTCGCCGTGGTGAGCTTTCCCATGATCTCCTCTCCCTCCCCGTGCAATGAATTCGGAAACATGGCCTCTAGGGCCCTAATCACCTACGCCGGCGAGGTCCTTCCGCCGCCGGTCATGGAGGGTGCCGCACAGGACCTTCCCCGTCTGTGAAAATGGCATGGTCGAGGTCGCTGCTCTCTCCTCTTTCTCCCCATGCTCGCGGAGTTGAGAACCGTGCACCGTAGCACCTCTTTGGGAGACTCCGGCGAGCCCTCCGCCATCGGCAATGGTGGCGCCGCCGCGTCCTCCCCCAACTCCGGCGGCCCGTGTCCCTCTCTTTCCCCTCCATCTAATCTCAGCCGCCCATATCGAGATCAAAGGTCAGAAATGGCCGATACCCCTTCGATGGCGGTTTTGTTTAAGAGACCCTCAGTTTTCTGGAAATCGAACCCGTAGTCCTCAGTTCAAATGAATTCCCTGATTTTTGATTTATTTTAATTCCAAAATGCTTTCAATCTATTTACAGAATTGCCACTTCAGTAAAACGCTTATAAAATCGTCGTTTTAGCTCCGATTCGATCCGTTCAACTTGCATTAGTTTCATAATTTCTTAATCTACGCATTAGTGCTACTGCTAGACCTGTTAGAAGCGTTTGAATTTCTCGATTAAGTCTAGTTTGTTAGCTAGCTTTTGGAACCTTAAATAGCTCGTAACTTTCGCGTTATAGCTCCGAATTTCATGAACTTCGCGTTGATGTGATCGTAGCTAGACGTAGAATATTTTCGTAAACATTTTATCTTGTGTTGATACTGCTGGTGTACTGTTCTAATTATAGGTTTGTTTGCTATGCATGAATGCTCCTGAAATGTGTATGTTGCCATGTTGGTTGAGTTTAGACGGTGAAGAGTACGTTGGGAACCAGGAGTACTTCGAAGACCAGCAGGACCAGCAGGAGTTTGTTAACCAAGGCAAGTATAGCATGGGCCTACCTTGATTCCTATTCATTATATAATCTACTCATTATGCATGTGTCTAATATTGCTCGACTATAAGGACATCCTAGCCATTGATGACTTATACCTCGATTCCTATGGGTTTTATTGCATATGGGTAGAATGCTAGTGCTCTATTCAAACATGATCAATACTATGATTAATGGAACAAATGGATAAACATGATGGTAATAATTGATTTATGGGGTGATGGTGCAAATCATGTCGATCATGTTGTCCTAAACCTTCCGTAAGGACTTATCTGTAGGGCAAAAGCTGGGACATACAGTGCAACCATAAGAGTTATATGGCTCTGACTTTAGCTCAGTAATAGGATCTTTTCTAGCTTGTTAGAGGTTACCCGAAAGGGCGCAAGAGGGGCTTGCCACTTTGGGTATAGAACTGCCTCTGTTCTTGTGTGTATAGCCTGCGGGAATTGTGCCACAGAAAGGGGGTTCTCTATATCTGCCTCCCGAGGAAATCTCGCGGCCCTAACTTGTTAGACAAGACCTATGGAAGGCTTCATAGTGTACCCTGCCCGCTCACCTTGAAAGTGTTATGGGAGTAATTAACCCGGGCATATGGGCAACACGACTCACGGGTAAAGATGCACAACCTCTACAGAGTGTTAAAACTGTTATAACAGCCGTGCTCACGGTCACGAGCGGCCCGGAAAACTCACAGAATAAATGGTTACTTATGATGATGTTGTTCATGGTGAACTATGATGGTATTATGATGATGATGACGATGCTGATGATATAATGTTGATCAATGACTCTATTTCATTCTAGTATATGATCATGTGGGTTAATTTGGGAGTTTAAGCATAATTTGATATTGATCAATAACAAAATGTTGACTTACTAAAATGCTAAATGCAGTAAACCGTGTCTGCCTTTTGAGCCTCATGAATCCCCATGTTATGCTTGTGGAGTACGAAATGTACTCACGCTTGTTTATTTTCAATATTTTGGGAAAATCCCAGATGGGTACCAGATTTCCAGAGATTGGAGCAGACAGGCTTGTGATCAACCAGTCAGTCGTCCCTGTGGAGTGGAGTCTTCACCTAAAGACCGGAGTTGTCTTTCCGTTGTTTGCTATCTAAGGTTATATCTTTTATAATAAGTATGTTATATATTAAGTATTGTCATTTGATATTACCCTTATTTGTAGCTATATGTGAGATTTGACTTTCTGGGCTCACATATGGTATATATCTGGTTTTGTTCTTAAAACCGGGTGTTACAGCTCGCCTGATCTATATTTTTATATTGATAAGTTTTTTATCTGTAGTTGTTTAGTGTCTCAAATATTTGTTTTAAACTTTTTTGAGTAGAATTTTTTAATTTGAATTTGAATTTATTTCGTAGTCAAAGTATTTAATATACAATATTACAAAATATTATAAAAAGATAGAATCTTATATATACTCACAAGTGATTGTGTGGCGGGTGGTGCAGTGGTAAGGAGGTGTTGGTGTGCATCTTAACATGTCGGCCTCCATTAATCAATTTTTTATTGGCGGGCGGCCCATATAAATGGTGTTTAATAGTGATGTTTGGTTCGAGGCAACCTGCCTGGCTTTGAAAATAAAAAATACCAGCCTCCGGGAATGTTTTGTATACTAGTGTGAATTTCAAATCTAAGAAGTTCAAACTGAATTTTTGGACACTAAATCATTAATTTCAAATGAAAAGGTAGTGAAGTACAAAGTTGTAGACCCTTTTGAGTATGTTTTGTGTACAACTTTAGTATATGTCATTTTCCATCTGATGTCATTTTAAAATTTTGAAAATATTGAATTTTAAATTGTAAAAACTTAAAATAAAAATTCTGAACACTAAATGATATCAAATGAAAAGTCGCTACTAAAAGTAGTAGATCTCTCTAGCAAAATATGTAGTACAAACTAGTAAAACATGTAGTGCAAACTACCTACTATGTGCTACAACTTTGATATAAAATTTATCTTCATCCAACTTGATTGAATTAATTATGAATTTTAATATGCACATATTGTTAGAGACAGACCAAACTCCCAACCGCCTTTAGAGATGCCTCCATTTATGGCCGAAAAGCCTAGCTGTCTCTAAAAATGGTAATTTTAGAGGTGGTTGGGCTTGTCAGCTTCCTCTAAAAAAAGACGACATTTCTAGAAGCGGCTAGGAATCGATTTGTAGAAGTCGGTCATCTCAAAAACTATTTTTCGATGTGTATTTTGGTAAAACAACCTATATCAAAAGAAGCACCTCTAGAAAATAGTTTATGCAGTGGTATAAAGCCTTGAAAATTGATTCAATCTTATGTGACACAAATTAATAATCACAACCATTATTGAATACCCCATGTCGTAATCTTTATTTTTCTAAAAAATACAAAACTGACTTTTTCGTGTCCGGTAATATATCTGTGCATTGTAATGGATATCACTTAGGCTAAGGCCATGTTTGATCCCTCCAGTTTTTTAAGAATCTGGCTTTTGAAGTGATCTAAACAGGCCGATTTTTGCTGCCAGTTTGCTAGATTCTTAAAAACCAAGAAGTTGATACTCAGCTTTCTCCAGTTTATTATGGCCCACTGAGCAATAAATGAAGTTAGATTATTAAGAACCGGGGATCCAAACACCCCACAAGTTTTTTCTCAGAATCTAGATTTTAGAAACTAGAGACAAAAACTTGGTTTTAAGAATCCGAAACTGATCCAAACAAGGCTTAAGTGATATCCATTTAAATGAGCCTAAGCGATATCCAAACTATATTAATGGGTTTCATTAGCTTAGCATATAAATGGTTGTTTTTGTATAAGGAGCATATAAATGATACTGAATCAAGGAAGAAACATCCCAGTTGATAACTTACTATCAATATACAGTACACATATATAGCCCTCCACCGAAGTCGACTACCTTAGCCTAATTAAATATTTAGACAATCGTGTCAGTCTCGTCTATTTAACCTAGATATTCCTCAGTGGATCGGAGCTTCCTCCAGCAGCAATAAGCCAACAACGATTGGCAAAATTAATGCCTATAAGGCATGCACGTAGACTGCGATTGGTAGGTTGCATATTCGCCCTTTCATATTATATATAAATGGCGACATTATAAATAACAGTGACATAAGAAAATACCTTGTGAGGTGGCATAGCTCATGGACAAATACGTGGCCTGTTGGTGCACACCCTGGCTGTCGGAACATAAAAGTTGGGGACAACCGTACCCAGAGCATTTGCATTGGTGACACTAGCAGAGAGGTGGTTGCGGTCAGCTTGAAGTGGCGACACTAGTAGCCAGGACCCAGGAGAAGTATGGTGATACTGCTCAAAGCCAGTAGAGAAGAAATGACGAACCCACGAGTGCTTGTGTGCTACTCTCAATTCTCAAAGACAAAACCCGGGAAAGAACAGGACATCATTTCATAATATTCAGGTTCAATTGGGGTCCTCATTTGTCAAACGAAGATGATATCTCGCTTGATGAATCTGTTTGTCTCTGGGCGGTTTGCTACAGTAATAGCTCAATCATAAAAAGTCTAAATTGGATTTTCCAATTAATCTAAAGCTACAGCAAAAACGATATGATTGAGTTGTGCTGCAGAAAATCCAATAAAAAAGACAAAAACGCTATTACTGTAGCAAACCGCCGTCGAAAACCGCCCAAAGGGTAAAATAGACGGTTTTGGATAGTTCAGGGGGTAAATTAGACCGTTTCATAGTTCAGGGGTTATGTATTTCAGGGTCCATAGCTCAGGGGGTGATTTAGACTTTTTCCTTTAATTTAGCTGTTTTAGCCCACCATAGATATGTATTAGCAGGTGAGAACCCTGCCCCGCAAAAAAACAATCCACAGCAAAATGTTAATTAGACTGCTTGCAACGCAGGTAGGAGTCAACATTGTGAAATTCCATGACCATTTTCTTTATGCAGGTGCTATGCACGGCTTCCCAAGAGGGCTACAAACTGCAGAAAAAAGAAGTGTGGCCACAGCAATCAGGTCAGGCTTGGTTAACCTGTAATCACTCCCTGTTGGAGTTGTATATATACATGACTATATACCGGAAGATGTCTCAACGTTCTTGCTTTTGGATACGAGAGCGTTATCAGTATTCACTATTTTTTTATGATTGAGTTATTATCAACACTTGAAACCACAGTTTAATTTTGAGTGAAGTTTGTTATACCTGTGGTGGTCTGCTTAAGATTAGTAATGATTTTAATTTGTTAGATGTGTCAGATAAATTTGACCAATAATGTCCAAGCATGTTTCCGGTGTTCCTAATAACAATCTTCATATGAATGCTGTCTGTACCATTCAGACTCACTACTTATTCTATTACTGTTTTGTAATGAATTTGTATTTACCGATTCAACTGATGTTACCTTTTTCTTCTTGATTGATTTCCACTCAGCTGAGACCGAAGAGAAAGCTCAACTCCCGATGATAGCAACAACCAAGACGTTGGCATAGTTTGGTTGTTATAGAATTTCAACTTATTATTAAATGCTTGTAGAGCTTAACCTTCTGGTTGTTACTTCACTATATGAAAGACTCGATCTATTTTTTTTCATTCTCCCACAGAATTCCTAGTTATATATGCATTTGTGTCTTCTCCATTTACATTTCGTCACTGGTATTTCGTATGCCATGGTTTACATGGGTTTTATGTGACACATTTTGTTCGGTCATAGGTAGATATGCGATTGTTGTGGTAGGATAGGGTTAAATATTTCTCAGGATTAGCTTTCATTTTATCTTTAGGGAAAGTACATTATTAAATGTCTTTAGGGAAAGTACATTAAAATCAGTGTTGTCTCGTAGATGGTCTCACGTAGTGCTACGTAATTTTAAATCGATTTAATAGACAACATGTACAATAGTTGTCTTATAAGACCGCTCGCATGTAGCAATGTACTTGCCTTTAGAATTGCTTAGATCAAACCTCGTCAATAGCTCACACTGATTTATGTTTGAGATCCCTAGTAATGAACCTACAGCCAACCTTAAAAATAGGACTCATCGTAATAGATTTAACTATCCGATTCTTGATATCTGATTCCATAGAGGTATCTGTGCCCTTAAAAAATACACCACGTAAGATAGTTCACATTAACAGACAATCACTACGGATCATCACTCTCGAAAATTTAAAACCAACAGTGGTAGAAGTATTGTTGCTCGATCATAAGCAATAAAGCAATTATGGTCAGGTTCCTCGGTCAAAGAGTAGAGATAGTTTATTGTCACTGCTAGTTGGAGTTCAAAACTGATAGCGTTAGTACCATAGGCGGGTTTTAACCCAAAAAAGATAAAACGTAATACAGTAAATTCGGACCTGAGTCCGGCCCTCCAAACAGGTTAAGTCCGACTGCTCGGGAGATTCTAGTGCCCTCTTACCCCTCTCTCTCTCTCATCTCTCTCTTGTCACTCTTCCCTTCTCCCCACCCCCATCTCTCTCCGGAAGGTCACTTGTGGAACGTCCGGCGGCGTGGCCCTTGACAGCGGAGATGGCCTCCACCCGAGCGTCTGGGGCACGAGGAGCGGCCTCCGTGGCGGCCCTTTGTGTGCGGCCTCTGACATGAGACGTGTAGCACAGGGGTGAGGCATGCGGTCTTTGACATCAGACGTGTAGCGCGGGTGTAGCAGCCCTAGGCTAGGCACATGGGGTGGACGCTAGTATGGGGCGTGTGGCCCTTGTCACAAGGCACGGGTGTGACAGCCCTCAACATGAGATGCGTGGACTCCAATGCGAGGCACGGGCACGGCCCCTAGCCCATGGGTTCGGTGGTCTCTAGTGCAAGGGACAGCCTAGGAAACGAGACTAAGGCGTGGCACCGGTGGCCTCAGCTGCAACGCGGTGATTTTGGGTGTTTTCTATGAATATTGTACTAAATATTTTTTCCTCTAAATGACTTTAAATAAAACCTGCTTTAAATACTACAACTTTGTTATAATGGTTGTCTTCACCCTGCCAGTAAGATTTCAAAAAATAGACCATCAACTTGGCGCCGTCGTTATTAGCGCCAAGATTACACGACTTGGTGCCAGCGCATTTGGCGCAAAGGTCCTTGCCCACGTTGGCATCGACGTAGACGTGGTGCTTGCGTGGCAAAGACCTGGGCGCCAAGATCTATGGCGACGAGCTCCTGTTATAAAACACCAGCCCCTCTTCCTACCCGAGTCTTTTTCCTTTTCTTCCTCCTCCCTCTCAGGTTTATTCTCTCCCCACTTCGTCCAACCTCACGAATCGACATATTCGACCGTAGAGACTTGTATTTGATCTGTAGATCTTCGAGAGCAAGGTATCCTCTCACCCCTCCTGGTTTTTTTGCATAGATTCAGTATATTTTAGTCGTATTTTAGGCAGAGGTATTGGATGTGTTTCAATTTTGCATGGGAGCCTACAGAGCATCAGCGCTGTAGGCTCCCATGCAAAATTAGAACACATCCAATACATCTGCCTATAGATTTTCTCATCTTCAGAAATCTCTACCTTGCAAGGAGACCCACAAAAGCATCTAGGTACTGGAACACCGCTAGGGAGAGGCTTTGGGTGGTAAGGATTTCCGGTCATTTGTCCATAACTACAATTGAACCAATTTCGTTCTAAGAACCGAAAGCAAATTACATTAAACCCTAAACTTAGGGTTTACCATTTGATGCACAACAATGAACGCATACCTTAGTTTGCTAGCTTTTCCACGTCTTGGCATTCTACGGTTGTATAATACATACAAATATTAAAAAGTGCATGAAACCTGTAACACCCAAAAATTTTAAAATTTAGAATTAAAAGAAAAAAATTAGAGTTGGAAGGGTTTTGGTATGGGTTTAAATAATTTAGATAATAATTAATGGGGAATTAAGATTTAAAATTTTAGATGAAATACTTGATGATGCATTCATGCTGTTGCATTTATTTTATTGAGTGGTGTGGTTTTTATTTTGTTTGATTTGGAATTTCAAATCTCTTTAAATGGTTTTGGAAATCAATAAATAAAAAAAAAGAAAAAGAGAGGGGCATACCTGTGCTAAGGTGGCCTGGAGGCCCGCTCGGCCGGTCTGTGGCCGTTTTCCCCGCTGTTGGGCCGAGCTGCTCTTCTCCGCGCGCGTGTGGGCCAGCCCAGACGAGACCACGTGTTCCTATTCCTCTCTGGTGACGCTGACGAACCAGGCCTGCCTGTCAGTGCGCCTCTTCTTCCTCGCGCCATGGCCGAGTCAGACACGAACACTGCCACCACCGTATCTCCACCACATAAATCGGGATTTCCTACCCGAATACAAGATTTTGGTGCTATAAGAGAGAAGCTGTGACCCTCTCACCCCTTTTTCCATCTAAAAACCCGAGTTTGGTCCCGTGAAATCGAGCCTCGAAGCTTGGAACCCTAGGCGTGTTCGGTCACAAGCCGTCAAAGCTTACGGGTGGATTTGCGTTTTTTTATTCGCTTGGGTGAGTTTGCCATCTTCTTCTCTCCCTCCCCATGCTTTTCTTTTGAATTTTGGTGCTTTGAACTGCGAGATTGAAGCTTTCCGCGAGCCGGCAATGGCGCCGCCGTTCTTCCCGAGCCGCGTCTCGTTCTCAAGCCGTCGTAGCTTCCCTAGATCTTATAGATGGGTTCGCGGTGATCTCCTCTTCCGATTGGGGTCGGATGCGTGGTGAACCATGGTCGGATGAGGTGGGTCCGAAGCTTTCCGGCGAGTCCACGGTGGCCACCGGCCGGAGGTACTGTAGCCGGCCGGTTCTCCTCTTTCTTTTGCTTTGGAACAATGTGAGCCCTCCGTTCATGTATCAACGATCAGGATTAGAACATACCTTTTCACATGGCAAATTTTCTAAAGAGACCTTTAGCTTTTTAGTAATCAACCCGCCATCCATAGCGTACTACTGAAAATGCGTTTTCGTGTTTTGAAAGCGTATTTTCTACCGGTTTATTCAAAAATACGTTTTTCAGGAAATTACAGTTTTGCCACTAGAATTGTTTTGGTCATAAAATCTTCGTTTTAACTCCGATTTGATCCGTTCAAGTTGCGTTAGGTTCGTATTTGCGAGCTCTACATGTTAGTGTAGTTGTACAGTTAGTTTTGATAATTTATTTTTCGAGTTTATAATTAAGTATTTATTTATCTATAGGAAATCTTAGAAAATTCATAACTTATACGTTTTAACTCCGAATTTGGTGATCTTTGCGTCTGTGTGATCGTAGTAACGTGTAGAAGAGTTTTATAAACTTTTATTACTGTTTTGTTATTGTTGGTGTACTGTTCTAATTGTATCTCTTTGTTTGCTTCGTGTTTGTTTGATTGGATGCATGTGTGTTGTTGATTGATGATCGAGTATAGAAGGTGAGCAGTATCTGGACGATTCGGAGTATTACTTTGAGCCAAGTCAGCAGTATCACTTGGAAAGCTTTGATCAAGGCAAGTATAACACAGGACTATCCTTGTTACCTATACATTGAATTGTCATACATATGCATGTGCTTACCTTGACAACCTTAGAGATTATAACTTAGTGATTGTTATCTTGATTCCTTGTCAACCTTGGGAATACATATGGGTAGCTACTGCTAGTGCTTAAACTAAAAACAATGATCTTGTAATTTGATTAATGGATTAAGCAATCAACTATTAAGATTATTTTATTACTGTTAAAAGGGAGCTAGAGCATGTGTATTATTTTGATGCTCTGGTTTCTCTCCATAAGGACTTATCTGTAAGTGATAACCGGGATATACAGTACAGCTGTGAGGGCTATATGGCTCTGGCTTTAGTTGTTCAAGAGACCTTTTCTAGCTTGTTAGAGGTTACCTTAAATGGCGTAAGAATGGCTTGCCACGTTGGGTGTAGTGCGAGCCCCTGGCCTAGTGTGTATAGGCTGCGGTTGTTGTGCCACAGGGAAGGGGGTTTCTACATCTGCCTGCCGAGTGAATCTAATGGCCCTAACTTGTTAGACGAACTTTTGAGTGGCTTTATATGGTTCTCGGGTGTTTGGGCTTGATCTCCCCACTCATTTGGAAATCATGACTCACAATGAAAGTGTACACCTCTGCGCAGAGTTAAAAACTGGTATACTAGCCGTGCTCACGGATGCGAGCGGCCTTGGGGATTCTTATAGAATAGTTGATCATAACTGTTATATCATGCTTAATTATTGTTGATTATTATTTGCTCATGTTAATGCTATTCATTATCCTTATTACAATTGATCATTGGTTCTTTAATGGGAAGTGGTTTATCTTGATGCTACTCAATTGCTAATATATGATTAAAAGCTAAACGCAGTTAAACAATGTCTAGCCTTTTTTAGCCTCATGAACCCTGTGTTATATTTGTTGAGTTCGACATGGACTCACTCTTGCTATTTCCACCATAACAGATGAAGATATAGAGGAAGATTATCGGAATGAGTACTAGTCTTGGTGTCAACCAGTCAACCGTGTCCCTGTGTGGAGTTTCCGCTGAAGAATTACTATTAGTTATTATTACCTATCGTTCAAGACTATGTCTTAAATACTTATTCGTTATGTAATAAGCACTGTGATGATACTTTGTAATTTGTCAACTTATGTGTGCGACTGTTTCCTGGGGCGCACATGAGTCTTTTATGCATCCTATTTTTGTCTTTAAAAATGGGTGTGACAGATTGGTATCAGAGCCGTGTTGACTGTAGGACGCGAGCCTAGTTAGAATGGTCGTTAATAGCATCCATACTTCACTTAATTCATGCTTCCTCTTTTCACCTTGTTAATTACTAAAGTTTTATGCTTCCTCTACTTTATTCTATTGCGAAAATACATTGATTCTATCTAATCTATGTCTAAATCTTGTAGATGTCTCCTTATCCCCGTCTGTCAGCTGCACAGTACGTTGCCTGTTTCAAACCTTAGGAGCCGTATGAAGATGGTGATCAAGAGCTATCTGATGCTGAATCAAGAGTTGGTGATACACCAATGGAGAATGTAGTTATGGGGTGGACTACGAAGCTTCATATCATGGTTCCTAAAGCTGATGCTTTCTTCCATGACATGTTGACAAGAACCTTGGACAACTACTACTACGACTGGGAAGCTACGTTGGAGTATCGTAGTGCAGAGTATAGTCATCCATGGATGGATTCCTATTGGGAAACGGAGTTATGGGTTAAGAAAAGGGATCCTACCACTAAGGAGTCTAAGGTGGAGTCAAAGTTCATTACCAGAGTGAGCCGGGCAACCGTGGAGACAAGCATGGAGGATGTCGCTTTCAATGCATTTGTTTACTACCATGGTCTACGCTCGGACAAGACATTAAAGGGTGCACTCCGGCATTTTCCTTGTTTCTTACATGACAAGGGTATTTGGACCGTGCCGCTTGCAGATGATTCCTCCTTGACTTTACAAGCTACGGTGGGATTAGCTCGTGAATTGGCTCTCTATGAGGTGGATTTGAAGGATGAGTTGCTGAAGAAAAAAGAACTTAAGGAGCAAGCTTATAAGGAGATTGACCAATTAAGGGCGGAGTTAGGTCATCCCAAGATTTATGAGAAGCTTAATTAGGAAATAGGAAAAATCCCTATGTAATAGGAATGATAGTAGTTGCGAGTTAATTTTAAGTTTGGTTTGTTTTAAGAGTCAGTTTGTGGTGTGAACAATTGTGTGATTGATGGATTGTTATTATGATAATGTGTGATTTGGATCTTTGTAATGTGTGCTGGAGTTTTGTAGACATGCCTACAAGTTCCATGGTTAAGAATATTAAGTTTGATCAAAATATATTAGTTGAATATGAGGTTAACTTAGTTCTGTCCTTTGCTGATTTTTGGATCAGTCTGGGATGTTTTAGAAATAACTTAAAATCCGTTCATGAGAAATTTAAGAAATTTTACTGGGAATAATCAGACTTCTATATCTTTCCAACCCCGCAAGAATTATTTTAATATCTACTAAGAGCTAAGAGATATACCTGTTCCAAGTTGGAGTTACTGCACAGTCTGGAATTCTGAAACAGTTTCGGTTAAGTTCAGTTTTTGGCCAATTTATTGACAGAATCAGAAAAAGTGTTGTGAATAAAAGTTGTAGAAAATTTTGTAAGATTTCCAACCATGTAAAGATCATCTGAATTGGACATCTGTAGCTCGAGATATGACAGTTTTACTGAGTTGCTGAAATTGGAGTTCGCCCAGAAAAATCAGATTTTGCTTATCTATTGAATACATCATCTCGGATCGTACTGAATTTCATCTTCTGTGTTTTTGGAAACAGATGTCAGGCAGAGGACGTGGCAGAGGTCGTGGAGGTGCTAACCCACCCATTACTATGGAGGAACTCATGCAAACTCAGAACCAGATGATACAGATGTTTATGCAGCACATGCAGAACAATTCCCCTGCAGGAGGACCACCGCCTGTGCAAGTGAGGGATAAGCGTGGGGAATTTTTGAATGGGACACCCTCCAGTGTTTTCTCATGCTGCTGATCCTTTAGAGGCAGATGATTGGGTGAGGGCAGTGGAGAAACAGCTGAATATAGCCCAATGCAATGATATGGAGAAGGTGTTATATGCATCTGGTCAGTTACAGGGGACAGCTCAGACTTGGTGAGAGTCGTATCAAGCTGCACGCCCTGACAATGCTCCTCCTATCACTTGGAATGAGTTTGTTAGAGATTTTCGAGCTCGTCATATTCCTGAAGGTATAATTGAGCTGAAGCAGGAAGAATTCAGAAACCTTAGGATGGGACAGATGAGCGTTAGTGAATATCATGACAGGTTCACCCAGTTGGCTCGCTATGCTCCTAATGAAGTGAGGGAAGATGCAGACAGGCAGCGTCTTTTCTTGAAGGGAATTTATTATGATCTTCGCTTGCAGTTGAAGGGGAACAACTATGCTAGTTTTCAAGAGCTGGTAAATAAAGCTATTGTGCTTGATAATGAGCGCAGAGAGATAGACAGGAAGAGGAAGATGAAGGTACAAAGCTCAGGAAGCAACAACCGTCAGCGCACTAATTCTCAGCATGGTTTTCATCAGAAGTTTCAGGGACCGGTTAGTCAATGGAATCGCAATCCGAATCAGAGGTGGTCCCAGAATTGGCAAAGTAATCAGTCACAACAGCGTTCATCATATCCACAACGTCAACAGTATCAGCAGACTGGGCAACAGACTCCTCGCACTGGAAATTCCAATGTTACCCCCATGAAGAATAGTGCTCCCAGCACGCCTACTAGATGCTTTGTCTATGGTAAAGAGGGGCATATGTCTTACCATTGTCCTGAGAAGCAGAACCAGCAGACTCCTCAGAGCCAGAAGAGCAACCAGAGGCAATCTGGTACTGGAAGGGTGAATCACGTGTCTTCTGATACAGCTCATGATGCACCAGAAGTCATGATTGGTACGTTCAATGTACATTCCACTCCTGCAACTGTTCTTTTTGACTCTGGAGCATCTCATACATTCATATCCAACATTTTTGTTAAAATGTATAGTATACCTATGCTAGCTATGAAAGAACCTCTCTTAGTAAATTCACCTGGAGGTACCATGCAAACCAGTAATCGTTGTCTTCCAATTAGTATGGTATTAAGGGGGGTAGAGTTTAAGATAGCTCCTATAGTGTTGAAGACATCTGGTATTGATGTGATATTGGGTATGGACTGGATGAAGCAAAATCAGGCAGAGATTCAGTGTCAGCAGAAAGTGGTAGTTGTGACTGCACCTAATGAAGATAAAATCAATGTGGATGTAGCAGTGCAGAAGCAACCAACCGCTGTGGTGAATCAGCTTGAAGATACTATTAAGGAGAATTCAGTGATTGAGGAATTTCTGGATGTCTTCCCTGATGAATTGCCAGGTATGCCACCCAACAGAGACATTGAATTTCTTATTGAATTACTTCCTAGAACTGCACCTATAGCCAAACGACCATATAGGATGGGAGTAGATGAATTAGAAGAACTTAAGAAACAAATTAAAGAATTACAAGATAAAGGTTTTATTCGACCTAGTTCATCACCTTGGGGAGCACCCGTTATTTTTGTTGATAAGAAAGATGGCGGTCAGAGGATGTGTGTTGATTACCGGTCACTAAATGAGGTAACTATCAAGAATAAGTACCCTTTGCCCAGGATTGATGACTTGTTTGATCAGTTAAGACGTGCTTGTGTGTTCTCTAAGATTGATTTACGTTCTGGTTATCATCAGTTGAAGATTCGTGTTTCTGATATTCCAAAGACAGCTTTTACTACAAGGTATGGATTGTATGAGTATACTGTTATGTCATTTGGATTGACCAATGCACCTGCATACTTTATGTATATGATGAATAAGGTGTTTATGGAATATTTGGATAAGTTTGTGGTAGTGTTTATTGATGATATACTGGTATTTTCCAAGACGGAGGAAGAGCATGCTGAACATTTGAGGTTGGTATTGCAGAAACTTAGAGAGCATAAACTGTATGCGAAGCGAAGTAAATGTGAGTTTTGGTTGAAGGAAGTTTCTTTCCTTGGTCATATTGTTTCTAATGGAGGGATATCAGTGGATCCAGGTAAAGTAAAGGATGTATTAAATTGGAAACCACCTATTGATGTTAGCGAGATTCGTAGTTTCTTAGGATTAGCTGGATATTACAGACGGTTCATTGAAGGGTTTTCTAAACTTGCTAAACCTATGACATCTCTGTTAGAGAAGAATGCCAAATTTGTGTGGTTAGATAAATGTCAAGCTAGTTTTGAGGAATTGAAGAAGAGGTTGACTACAGCGCCTGTTTTGGTTTTACCAGATTTGAGTAAGAAGTTTTCTATTTATTGTGATGCTTCTCGTCAAGGTTTGGGATGTGTTCTTATGCAAGAAGGCAGAGTTGTGGCTTATGCATCTAGGCAGTTGAGAAAGCATGAGTTGAATTATCCTACACATGATTTGGAGTTAGCAGCTGTAGTTCATGCTTTAAAGATTTGGAGACATTATTTGATTGGACATAAGAGTGATATATACACTGATCATAAGAGTTTGAAGTATATTTTCACTCAGTCAGATCTGAATTTGAGGCAACGCAGATGGTTAGAGTTGATTAAGGATTATGATATTGAGATACACTATCATCCTGGTAAGGCTAATGTAGTAGCTGATGCTCTTAGTAGGAAAAGTTATGCCAATGAGATACGGACGTTGTCTATGACTAGGGAGTTATGTGCTGAATTTGAATATTTGAATTTGGGCATTGTTACTAATACAATGGAATTAGTGATAGAGCCTACCTTAGAGCAAGAAATCTACAAGGGTCAGTTGAAGGATGAGAAACTAAAGAAGATAGCGGAAGATATAGTGATTGGTAAGTCATCGGGCTTTCGAATGGATGATAATGGAATTTTGTGGTTTGGAAAGAGGCTGTGTGTACCTGAGGATCAAACTGTTAGACAGGCAATTCTTCGCGAAGCTCATGAGTCAGCTTATTCTATTCATCCTGGTAGTACTAAGATGTATTTGGATCTTAAACAGAAATATTGGTGGGTTGGATTAAAGCGAGATGTGGCTGAGTATGTGGCATTGTGTGACACTTGTCAGAGGGTGAAAGCAGAGCATCAGAGACCTGCTGGATTGTTGCAACCAATGAAGATTCCTGAATGGAAGTGGGAGGAAGTTGGTATGGATTTTATAGTAGGGTTACCGTGTACTCAGAGAGGTTATGATTCTATTTGGGTGATAGTAGATCGGTTAACTAAAGTTGCTCATTTTATACCAGTTAAGACTACTTACCATGGACCAAAATTGGCAGAGTTGTATATGGAGAGAATAGTCTGTTTGCGTGGAGTACCAAAGAAGATTGTATCTGATCGAGGATCGCAGTTTACGTCGCATTTTTGGAAAGCTGTGCATGAATCATTGGGAACAAAATTGAATTTTAGTACAGCATATCATCCACAGACAGATGGACAGACTGAAAGGACCAACCAGGTATTAGAGGATATGTTGAGAGCTTGTGCATTGCAATATGGAACTAGTTGGGATAAGAGTTTGCCTTATGCAGAATTCTCTTACAATAACAGTTATCAACAGAGTCTTAATATGGCACCGTTTGAAGTTTTATATGGACGTAAGTGTAGAACTCCATTGTTTTGGGATCAGACAGGTGAATCTCAAGTGTTTGGTACAGATGTTCTTAGAAACACAGAAGATCAAGTGCGAGTGATTCATGAGAATTTGAGAGTAGCACAGTCTCGTCAGAAGAGTTATGCTGACAATAGAAGAAGAGATTTAGTTTTTGAGGTAGGTGATTATGTCTATTTGAAGGTGTCCCCTATGAAAAGTGTGAAGAGGTTTAACATGAAAGGTAAACTAGCACCAAGGTATATTGGACCATTTAAAGTTATTACTAGACGTGGGGAAGTTGCTTATCAATTAGAGTTGCCTGAAAATTTATCTGGAGTGCATGATGTGTTCCATGTTTCACAACTTAAGAAGTGTTTACGGGTGCCTGAGGAGCAGATACCTTTAGAAGAGTTGACTGTTAAAGAGGATCTTACATATGAAGAGTTTCCGATTAAGATTTTGGAGACTGCTGAGAGAGTTACTCGAAGTCGGGTTATTAAAATGTGCAAGGTACAGTGGAATCGATATTCAGAGGCAGAGGCAACTTGGAAAAGAGAGGATGAATTGAGGAAATCATATCCGCAGTTGTTTGAGTAAGCAGTTCAATCTCGAGGACGAGATTCTTTTAAGGGGGGTAGAATTTGTAACACCCAAAAATTTTAAAATTTAGAATTAAAAGAAAAAAATTAGAGTTGGAAGGGTTTTGGTATGGGTTTAAATAATTTAGATAATAATTAATAGGGAATTAAGATTTAAAATTTTAGATGAAATACTTGATGATGCATTCATGCTGTTGCATTTATTTTATTGAGTGGTGTGGTTTTTATTTTGTTTGATTTGGAATTTCAAATCTCTTTAAATGGTTTTGGAAATCAATAAATAAAAAAAAAGAAAAAGAGAGGGGCATACCTGTGCTAAGGTGGCCTGGAGGCCCGCTCGGCCGGTCTGTGGCCGTTTTCCCCGCTGTTGGGCCGAGCTGCTCTTCTCCGCGCGCGTGTGGGCCAGCCCAGACGAGACCACGGGTTCCTATTCCTCTCTGGTGACGCTGACGAACCAGGCCTGCCTGTCAGTGCGCCTCTTCTTCCTCGCGCCATGGCCGAGTCAGACACGAACACTGCCACCACCGTATCTCCACCACATAAATCGGGATTTCCTACCCGAATACAAGATTTTGGTGCTATAAGCGAGAAGCCGTGACCCTCTCACCCCTTTTTCCATCTAAAAACCCGAGTTTGGTCCCGTGAAATCAAGCCTCGAAGCTTGGAACCCTAGGCGTGTTCGGTCACAAGCCGTCGAAGCTTACGGGTGGATTTGCGTTTTTTTATTCGCTTGGGTGAGTTTGCCATCTTCTTCTCTCCCTCCCCATGCTTTTCTTTTGCATTTTGGTGCTTTGAACTGCGAGATTGAAGCTTTCCGCGAGCCGGCAATGGCGTCGCCGTTCTTCCCGAGCCGCGTCTCGTTCTCAAGCCGTCGTAGCTTCCCTAGATCGCATAGATGGGTTCGCGGTGATCTCCTCTTCCGATTGGGGTCGGATGCGTGGTGAACCATGGTCGGATGAGGTGGGTTCGAAGCTTTCCAGCGAGTCCATGGCGGCGTCCATGGTGACCACCGGCCGGAGGTACTGTAGCCGGCCGGTTCTCCTCTTTCTTTTGCTTTGGAACAATGTGAGCCCTTCGTTCATGTATCAACGATCAGGATTAGAACATACCTTTTCACATGGCAAATTTTCTAAAGAGACCTTTAGCTTTTTAGTAATCAACCCGCCATCCATAGCGTACTACTGAAAATGCGTTTTCATGTTTTGAAAGCGTATTTTCTACCGGTTTATTCAAAAATACGTTTTTCAGGAAATTACAGTTTTGCCACTAGAATTGTTTTGGTCATAAAATCTTCGTTTTAACTCCGATTTGATCCGTTCAAGTTGCGTTAGGTTCGTATTTGCGAGCTCTGCATGTTAGTGTAGTTGTATAGTTAGTTTTGATAATTTATTTTTCGAGTTTATAATTAAGTATTTATTTATCTATAGGAAATCTTAGAAAATTCATAACTTATACGTTTTAACTCCGAATTTGGTGATCTTTGCGTCTGTGTGATCGTAGTAACGTGTAGAAGAGTTTTATAAACGTTTATTACTGTTTTGTTATTGTTGGTGTACTGTTCTAATTGTATCTCTTTGTTTGCTTCGTGTTTGTTTGATTGGATGCATGTGTGTTGTTGATTGATGATCGAGTATAGAAGGTGAGCAGTATCTGGACGATTCGGAGTATTACTTTGAGCCAAGTCAGCAGTATCACTTGGAAAGCTTTGATCAAGGCAAGTATAACACAGGACTATCCTTGTTACCTATACATTGAATTGTCATACATATGCATGTGCTTACCTTGACAACCTTAGAGATTATAACTTAGTGATTGTTATCTTGATTCCTTATCAACCTTGGGAATGCATATGGGTAGCTACTGCTAGTGCTTAAACTAAGAACAATGATCTTGTAATTTGATTAATGGATTAAGCAATCAACTATTAAGATGATTTTATTACTGTTAAAAGGGAGCTAGAGCATGTGTATTATTTTGATGCTCTGGTTTCTCTCCATAAGGACTTATCTGTAAGTGATAACCGGGATATACAGTACAGCTGTGAGGGCTATATGGCTCTGGCTTTAGTTGTTCAAGAGACCTTTTCTAGCTTGTTAGAGGTTACCTTAAATGGCGTAAGAATGGCTTGCCACGTTGGGTGTAGTGCGAGCCCCTGGCCTAGTGTGTATAGGCTGCGGTTGTTGTGCCACAGGGAAGGGGGGTTCTACATCTGCCTGCCGAGTGAATCTAATGGCCCTAACTTGTTAGACGAACTTTTGAGTGGCTTTATATGGTTCTCGGGTGTTTGGGCTTGATCTCCCCACTCATTTGGAAATCATGACTCACAGTGAAAGTGTACACCTCTGCGCAGAGTTAAAAACTAGTATACTAGCCGTGCTCACGGATACGAGCGGCCTTGGGGATTCTTATGGAATAGTTGATCATAACTGTTATATCATGCTTAATTATTGTTGATTATTATTTGCTCATGTTAATGCTATTCATTATCCTTATTACAATTGATCATTGGTTCTTTAATAGGAAGTGGTTTATCTTGATGCTACTCAATTGCTAATATATGATTAAAAGCTAAACGCAGTTAAACAATGTCTAGCCTTTTTGAGCCTCATGAATCCTGTGTTATATTTGTTGAGTTCGACATGGACTCACTCTTGCTATTTTCACCATAACAGATGAAGATATAGAGGAAGATTATCGGAATGAGTACTAGTCTTGGTGTCAACCAGTCAACCATGTCCCTGTGTGGAGTTTCCGCTGAAGAATTACTATTAGTTATTATTACCTATCGTTCAAGACTATGTCTTAAATACTTATTCGTTATGTAATAAGCACTGTGATGATACTTTGTAATTTGTCAACTTATGTGTGCGACTGTTTCCTGGGGCGCACATGAGTCTTTTATGCATCCTATTTTTGTCCTTAAAAATGGGTGTGACAAAACCCTAAGTAATGACAATTCTTAGGTTGAAAAATACCACAGTCTTATGTGCTGGTGCATAATTACTATGAATGTTTTCATTGCTTTTTATGTGACTGCATGTTGATGATGTTCGTGCTTTTTATGCAACCTGGATGGGAGCTTCTTCACCAACGAAAGTGATCTCTCATGTTATTTTTATGCACAATTGCAATATGGCCACCACACACAACCTGTTAAGTCGAACGCCTGTCAGCATGTAAGACATTGTGTGTTAAATTTTTTATGCTTCTTTATGACCGTGTGTCTATGATTTGAATACAAATTGTGAATTAGATTATTTGCAGGGATATCGACCACTAGTGCTAGAAAGTGTTGGCTGCAAGGGAAACACAAATTCAACAAAAAAAGCTATAATTTTTCTAGATTTTTTGCCGTGATTTTTGCATTAACCTAGCTGACAGTAATTTCACGAATAGGTTTCTGCGCATGATAAAACATGTTTCTATCCCTTTCTTACCGCTGTAAGGTTTCTGTGCCTGCTAAAACACGTTTTTATCCCTTTCTTATTTTTCCATGATGTTTCTATTTGATTTTTGGTTGCAGCCTTGGATGAATAGGTGGTGTGCAGGAAATGAAGAGCTACCAATGCAGGCAAGCAGAATTTCTATGCGCTTGATTTTGATTTTTATGCATTTTCTTGTTATTATGTGCGATGAATAGGTTTTTGTGCAATTAATTTTTTATTTCTATGCTTTCTTGAGCTAACTATGTAAGCAAGAAAGCAATTGGTTTTGCTTCAAAGACAATGGTTTATATGTAGGTGAGTGGTGGCGGTCCGGTGCATGACGCAGTCCACGACGGCAATGCATGGTGCGAATCGGCGGTAGCGGCTGGTGGCGTGGACAACGGTAGTGGCGTGGCGCGGTCAAGGACAACGGCAACGGCGTGGCTCACACACTTTCTATGACTGTTATCATTGCTTTTTATGCGAATACATGTTTATGATGTTCGTGCTGGTAACACGCTTATCCGTTGTCTACTCTTCAAATAGGATTTGTATGAATTTGACCTTGATTATTTATGCTTCACAAAAATACAAAACAATGAGCAAAACGGATCAAATCCAAGTTTCCACGGTCGAATATGCTGATTCGTGAGGTTGGGCGAAGTGGGGAGAGAATAAACCTGAGAGGGAGGAGGAAGAAAAGGAAAAAAACTCAGGTAGGAAGAGAGGCTGGTGTTTTATAATAGGAGCTCGGCGCCATAGATCTTGGCACCATGATCGGCGCCAAATATTATGGCGCCAAGTTTGGCGCCGTCATTATTGGCGCCAAGGTCTTTGCCACGCAAGTGCCACGTCTGCGTCGATGCCAACGTGGGCAAGAACCTTGGCGCCAAATGCGCTGGCTCCAAGAAGTGTAATCTTGGCGCCAATAACGACGGCGCCAAGCTGAGGGTCTATTTTTTGAAATCTTACTGGTAGGGGTGTATTTGTGAGAATCTTTCGAAAAAAAGGCTAAAAAATAAAAAAGATGGCAGGTCGTATTACCAACTGTGGCTAAAAATTAATTTCAGTTGTGGTTAGTGTTATCAACTGCCTCCTAGAAACGTGCTCCGTATCTAAAAGTACCAATTTTAGAGAAGGTTCCTAACACCACCCACCCCTGAAACTAGACAACACTTTTAGGGGTGGCCCTTAGAAATAAATTTCCATAGACAACCTATTTATGAAACCATTTTTTGGGATAGTTTTTGACCCAACCATTTATTTTGGAAAGAATCATTCGTTCCATAGCAGTATATTTATCAACCGCTAGTATATTACCTGTGCTAACGCTACGGTGGTGTGTAGAAAAAATAAATAGCCTCTTCAGGTTCCCTATGACCGGTAAAACATCTCTATCCTTTGTATTTCAGGACTAACCACTAAGCCCTCAATGCCATAATCTTTTAATAAAACCCGAAAAGTGTGCATGTTTGTATGAGCAAATAAAAGTGTGCTTCAGAAAAAGGATCAGCATGTAGATGTCAATTAAGAGCATCTTTAGCAGTCCCCCAATACAACTCCCTCAATAAGATGGTATTAGGGTAGACCAATATTACTTTCTAAATTTATTGGAGGAGATGCTGCAGCAGTACCCTAATATATCTCCCTCAATACCCATATGAAAGGTGGGTCCCATAAGAGTGCAAGAGAAAATATGGCTGAAAATTGGTAGTTGGGATGGTCCCCATGGTATTGGGGGAGTTGTATCTCTCCCTTTTTTTGAGGGAAGATGAGGGAAATATTGGTGGTCACCAAAAAAAATAGAGAGGTATTAGAAAACTGCTGGAGCAAGAAAAAAACATAGCTGTCCCCAATGGGGATAGGGGGAGATATTGTGGAATTGCTAGAGATGCTCTATCTTGTTTTGGCAAGGAAGCAGACCGCCGAACATTACTGTTTTGCACTCGTTCTTCTGTGGTTTATGACAAAGATGTATTAAGATGCACAATTAGTTGATAGAAAGGTTCATGCACAATTAGTTGATAGAAAGGTTCACCAAAGCACATAGTTCAGGATATCACAAAGTTGGGGCAGAGAAAAAAACAAAAAGCAAATATTTGTCAATCTCTCGCTCATCAGCCTCACGGCCTGCATTTTCTTCCTCTTGCAGTAGCTTTTCTTCTCGCCTGGGGCTCGCCGGCGGTCAAGAAAGGAGAGGGTGTGTGCTGATCATTGTACAAATCATATATCTTGTCAGGATCAACGATGCCCATCCAAATTCCTCCAAGCCGTCCATGGCAATATCCCACATATTCGCGACATTACCCGGCGATTGGACTGGATAAACAAGCTTTGCATTATACTTCATCGCATCAGATGTTGCTAAGATGCCTCTCCAATATCCATGTAAAGCATGCATCCCAAGTGCACCACCCAAACCAACCCAAATTTGAAGGAATCTGATATTTTGTGATGAATTTAAAGAAGACATGAGAAAAAGAGAAGAAATGGAAAGCTTCCCAAGAAGCAACATTACCAAATCAGGTGAAATGAGCATAGGTTTACCTCCTTGTCCTCTATAAGACTGAAAGTTCCTTTGCTCTTGGACACTATCCTAAATGAAGAAGTTGAAAATCCAGTTAAGCCAACTGTCTACGTATAACAAAGAAAACCATGTCTTCCATAAAAAAAAGCCATGTCCATGTGGTATTTTAAGACTTCTTTTTCCTCGATCGTGCCTAAGCTTGTAGGAGTACAAGTATAAGAGCAGGGTTATTTTAGGAATTAAGAGAATGGCATTACTTGATGGATTCCTTCGGAAGCTGTTAGGAATTTAGGTATTTTCATGTTTAATTTAATCTAAAAAAATAGCAGTAAATTGGTGACAACAAATATGTGCATGTGTGAACTACTAGTGGCAACTATGATGAACATACTGATCATGTTTAAGAGCACAAAAATCTTACTGAACATAGAGACAGTAAGATTAGAAGTATACCTGGTGGAAGGACCCATGCTCAAGGCACCGGCAGCTCCATGTGCACTAATCCACATAGTGCGTTGCTCGATGTCACGGACCACTGTTGATGCAGGACGATGTTCGCAGTATAGTCCCTCGAACGTCCATTGGGAAGTAGACGATCCGAGGAAGAAGAAGACGATGTTGGCAATCACCAGGACGAAGGGAGCAGTCGTGGAGACGCTCCCCAAAAACCTGATCGCCCACACACCCGAGCAGGTGTCGCTATGCGGACGGTGCTTCCGGAGGCCTGTTCTCCCAACACTTCGTGCGCACTGAGGATTGGGACGGGGAAACTCGGGAGCAACTCAACGGAAGAACAATGGTGCTGAAGCTGTTGTGTCTCTTCCGCGCAGCTGAAGGCAAACGGTTCTTTTTATAAGCACGGAAGGTCAAAGACGAAGTGTAGAGGATGAATCTGGATGTCATAAAGCGTCCATCAATTATTAGTAACATCTGTCATAAACATGGGGGTTACTAGTAACTATAACCATAATCATGAGAGTTACAAGTAACCGCAGCCATAACTATGACTGTTACAAGTTCAGCCATGAACTACATTCAGTCCACCATTTTATTGCACCGAGCATCCAATATGGCTTTAGAATTTATTTAATTTAATTATTAAATAAAATATTGGTCATACCCACATTAAATCTAACAATCCCCACCAAATTCTATGGTGCATATGAAATGCTCTTAATTCTCTGTTGTTTGATATACTAATGTTTCGTGGAGACTGTTGAACTGAACATCTATTCAGAACAGAGGTTACACTTCTTCACAACTGAACAATAGACTACGCCTTGAATTGACAGTTTTATGCGAAATAAGTTTCACCTAAGTCCTTTACTGATACTAGGTTGCCTAAAGCATCCCCTCTGGTTAGAGCATATAAGTCATACTCCTAGGCCTTTCATGAGTATCTAGAGATCACCCAAATCTCATAGACTATGATTAGCAGTCAAGCTCATATAGGTGTATGCCTCAAAAGATGTTAACATCTTTGCTTAAGTAAGCACTTAGAATACATTAAGGTAAAAACCAACCTGCATTACAACAAAGGAAAGACGTTCATCTGACATGAGCCTAGTTAAGGGTCTTTCCTCACAGTCTACCCCTAGCTTGTTTCACCATCCTACATCACGGGATCTCCAATCACATAGAATAGGTTACCACCATGGTAGACTTCATGTGGGTCTCAGGCCCATCTCACTCAATGCACTATCTATCACATTACGTGATAGTTCCTTAGTGAATTGATCTGCTAGATTTTTAGACGTATGGACATAGTCCAATGCTATCACTCCAGAGTTTCTTAATTTTTTGATAGATTTTAGCCACCTCTTAACATGCCTTTGTGGACTTTATGTTATCCTTGGAACTGTTTACCTTGATTATTACAGTCTGGTTATCACAGTTTATAGAAATAGCCAGTATAGGTTTTTCTACTGCAAGTAAATCCATAAGGAGTTCATGAAGCTACTCGGCCTGAACACCGGTGGTATCTAATGCTATGAGTTCTGCTTCCATGGTTGACCTTGTTAAGATGGTTTGCTTGTAAGATTTCCATGAAACAATGCCACCTCTAAGAAGAAACACATATCCACTTGTGACGTGAACCTCATCAGCATCAGATATCTAGTGCACATCACAATAACCATCTAGTACCTTTGGATACCCGATATAGTGAATGTCATAGCTCACAACATCTTTCAGGTAGTGCATTACTCTCTTAAGAGCACGCCAATGATTATCTCCCGGATTAGACACAAACCGGCTTAGTTTGCTCACAGCAAACGAGATATCAGGCCTTGTAGCGCTAGCCAGATACATAAGCGAACCAATAATTTGGGAGTATCTCAATTGATCCCTTGCTATTCTCTGATTTTTTTCTCAATAGCACAATAGTGAACGCACCAAGAAAAGTCTTTTAAGCCATGCTTGGTAACACACATGTCCTACTCTACCTGCATCGGGACTAGTGAGAGCCGATGATGCATGGAATTTTTGAAATGCTCTACTTCACTAAGGAAGATACGTTTCACTTTTTCGATCGGAATTTAAACTCTGGCTGGTTCAGGTTACCGTTAGAGGAAATAAGAAGTATGGTAAGATGAATGAAAGGCAGAAATATAGGACATACAATTTATCGCAGAACATATATTTGCTTTCTATTCGACAAGGACAAGGAAAAGATAATGGATATGGAACACAGGTCCTAGCACTATTGGAAAATGAAGCTCTTGCAGTTCAAACATATGAGTATATTATGGAAGTCTTGAAGCAAGATGTCTTTCATCCTAATTCGCATTTTAGGCCTATTCCACTTGACTCACGACTGCTCAGAAACTAGTTCGTAGAATTCGCTTCAACAACTCAATCTTTTAAGTTGCTACTCTCACACGGAATCCCAAGTTTGGGGCCTTCGTTCTTGTGAAGACATATCACTTTGATAGTTGGGAGTCAACCATCCTTTACCCGACCAAATTGAATAGCCTTTTACCACTCAGCTCAATAAACTAGCTAAACCAACCCAACTAATGCATTTACTTTACAACAGTTGTTATCTTTCTCAAGATTCTTTTTTATACAACAAGCTTGCCTAGGGCTACCACATGCACCATCAATCACATGATCTGGGGACTAGTTTTGCACATTTTTTATTGTACCTTTGGCAATAGGAAGTCTGAACCGACACCCCTGTCCCTCGGTGTGAGTTGCAGCAACACTCTGGTGGAAGTTATCCACCTATCGATAGTTAAAACCAGCTGAAGCCGATTGAAGCATTCTTGATACAATATTGCACATCTCAAGCACAAATTGGGTTTCATTGAGGAAACATTGCTCCACTGAGGCGCTCTGCGGATGCTTTTTATTTCACTTTTATTCTATGGACGTTGAGGCTGAATTGCACAAATCATGACAGATATTTATTGGGCTAACTTTTGCAAAATGGAGTTGTTATGAAGCAAATATGGATAAGACTTGGATCGGGTAAGGCTGCTTCGGATATTCTTCAGTTAGTAGTACGAATTGGATATTCCCAACAAAAGATATGGATACCAATATGTTGCGGATAGAATGTAGGTGAGTCCCTTTGGAAAGCTGAATAACTGAACTAAGTAGAATTGATTGCTAGGGATTGTGTTCTCAATGATGGCTTTAGAATTGATCCATAACAACCTAGGATTCAGCTCAATCAGAACATAGAAGTAAGAAACAAAGCCATAAGGTGTATGAGCAGGCTGACAGTCTCTAAACCTAAAGCGACTTAAAACCTTTTTCCACATAGTGGGATTATAGAAGTGTAACCTCGTCATTGCCTTCTCTTAACAGCTTGATATTAAGAATAACATCAACCCCTCCCAAATCTTTTATCTCAAAATTATTAGACAAAAATTCTTTAACCCCCTTGATCACATCAAGGCTGGTTCTAAAGATCAGTAGGTTGTTGATATTTATTAACGACTATTGAAGGATTCCGCAAGCGTACAGAACTATCGTGTAGAATTTTGCTCAGTGAGTACCAAGTGTCGAATTTATAATTTATCCCACATGAAGAAGAAAGACTAGAATCTATACAGGACTAGAATTTGCTAAAGGTAGGTTCTAACTTGATCCTAGGTAGGTGGACGATAGTGAAGGATGAGTATAAACAACCTAAACTAACTACTACTAACAAGCTAACCAGAGATAGCTCAGTGGGAGAGCGAGCGATTTATCTTTTGAGTAACTAAGGGTAAACAAATAACTAGGAGAAATACGATAGTACTTCGGGACACAGTCTGCCTACCAACTAGGAGAATTAAATTGCCATGAGCCCTATGATTTAATAACTAGACCTATCGTGGGGGAATACAGTGGATAGATAAGGCTATCACCACTTACCATCTACCCTAATTTATTCGGAGGCCTAGCCGTATCTATAGGTAATCTATAGCCTAAGCATCACGCTTAATCTATAGGCTTACTACTTTGATCCGAGCTCCGATGAAATGAGATCAAAACACCCTAACTAGACGGTGAAACCAATACTAACGAAAGACTACTAATAATAAGATAACATATGCTACTAATGCTAAACAACAAGCACCTAAGCTCACTAATGATAAACACTAATGACTAAGTGTTGACACTTCTTAACGTCACTCGTGTTAGGTTGCCATCCCCAACATGACACCAAGAGAGTGGTTGTATTATACTTATGCCATTTAACTAAATAAAGATATTATAGTATATATCCATAAGCGCACAGATAAATACACCCATTGTAGCATTTCATCCAGGTTTTCCTAAGTATCGTTATTTATAATTTTACCAAGGAAAGGAAAATCAAAACGGGACTATATAAATAATTACAATGGCAGTAGAGATAATCATTTGCACTTACTCAATAATAAATATTAAAACAACTAATCACTTGTCATAAAAGGGGTAAGACAAATAAGATAAATGGTAAATGATAATCATGGGTATTCCAGAGACAAGAGGGAGTTAACAATATTCAAGTCAAGTAGTCATGGAGATTAATTTAGAGATGTAAATCATAAGTATTTCTTATTCAATCAGTCTATTAATCAATCTAGCCATACACAATCATCTATGATATAATCAACATGTCATCTATGAATAAGGAACATTACTGAGAGAAAAGTCAAGAACAGAGTAATGATCTCTTCCCTGTAACCGCGTTCTACTAAGTTCTATACTCGAGGAGTGGACTACAAAGGACTCAACAGGAATGTCACACCCGCGATCTACCATATGGCTCGGAGCATAGAGTGCATTCGGAGACAAGCATAATCTAAGCATCACGCCTACAATATGCCAGCCACTCAATCCTATCCAGAATTGGATCAAGCTTTCTACGAACATATTCATAGACTCTCTACTAATCATATTCATATCAAGATGTAGAACAAGAACAATCTCAAGAACAGAATAAAGTTAAAATATAGAAATATATTGAAGTAGCATAAAGTCGAATGATGATTACAACAAAATTATCAAGTCTCCGACGAACGATCCTGATCCCAAGCAGTTGCTTGCCTCTACTTGAATCAATCTAGACTAAACTCTAAACTTGAACTAGAACTCTAACTCTCTTTCTCTCTGGAAACCCTAACTTCTGGCCTTGCCTTCACAAATGAGGAAGAGATGATCTAATTTTTCAACTGATTCCTTGAGAGGGGATCCTAGGGGCTGTTTATATAGCCCAGGGCATGGAACCATAGCCTTTGGATCAAACCGACCTTGGCGTGGGGTTTAGATGCATCCTTAGAGGCGGTATAGGTAGCTTGCAAGAGAAGGAGCCGAGGCGGCGCAGGGGAGGGCTAGTCGGCCTAGCCCTAGGGCCGGTCGGCCCTACCTGGCGGCGGGTTGGCTCGTGTTGTCTTGTAGAGTCGGTTTAGGTCTTCTAGAATCCCTATCCGCATCCTTGACGTGGAGATTAGGCTGATTGCTTCGATTTCTTCTCTTGGAAGGAGATTAGTTCTGTATTATGCAGCTTAGCCCCTGAAAAACATAGAATCACCAAAACTCATGGAATTTATTAGTTTAAACCTCTAAACCTAATGTGATGATCTTTTTATCATTTATTCCTCTTTTGTTGACGGTTTAAAATGATAGTTAATTACCGTCAACAACTCCTCCAAGCTAAACTTTTGCTAGTCCCTTAGCAAAACTAAATCAAGAGATAACTAAGTTACTTCAAATTATCATCCTTTAAAAATACACAAACCATTAGAAAAGAATTATCCTCAAAAAGATTTTGAAAATTTGCTCTAGTTCCTTAGCCATGGGGTTTTAACTTTCACTTGAGCTTTGGATAATCAGAAAATAGAAGTAATCAAGTCAAGCACTATGTCTCAAATTCTTCATCTCTATTTCTATCCTGAAGTTTTTAATTATATTTTCGAAATAAAACTCAGAGTCTGTATTATATGACACTTACAAATATCTCAATATGTGACATTGGAATTCCTTACCAAGGCAACGATGGTGTTTTGCCTTCTCTCAAGGTATTTTGGAATAAGGCAGAATATCATTGTGCCTTATCTCTCACCGTATGACTAAGAAACTTATATGGAGTTTATGGGTGAGATCACTCATACATACTTGTAAAACATATATTGTAAAGTCAAATAATGGATTTAGAGAAACTAGTCATACAATCAAATCAAGATGTGCATGTGTGTCGATACAAGGAATAGGTTAAATATATGGTGGAAGTAATAATGAATCCTAATTCTACCTTGCTCCTTTAGAAAGATTGATCTCTCTTAAAACTTAAGAACTTAGACAAAGAAAGTCTTGGCTATATATATATATATATATATATATATATATATATATATATATATATATATATATATATATATATATATATATATATATATATATATATATATATATATATATATATATATAATTTTTTAGAGAGGCGAGTGTCTAGCACCCATTGTTTTGGTAGGACACTTGTCCATGTTTTACTCTCTATATATTATTTTTTTACATAGCTCAGACTTCTTGTCTATCATGAAACAATTGAGAGATAATAACAATAAACATTTGGAGCAATAATAACTGAGGCTATGAAATATATGAATAGGTGGAAAAATCCTACAAGGCATGTTTTTGTTGTTCACTCCCAGTGTAGGAGTAAAACATTTTTATGGTGGTTCTAAATGAAAAGACATGTTGTTGCGTACTTCCAGTGTAGAAGCAGCAAATTTAAGTGGAGTGTACGTGATCTTGATTTTAAGAGTATGACAGGTCTCTAAAGGTCAACAAAGTTTGATAGTACTTAATGTAAATACAAGTAGCAATAAAATAAGTGCTGGTTTTCTATCTAGCATATATGGCTGTGGTAGGAATTTAATCTCTCTGTCATACAAAGACTCATCATGTGCATTTAAATTTTTTTAAAAAGTGAGCTCTTTAGGACTTCATTGAAACTTAGAACAAGATAAATGGCAGCTCAAAACTCTTTCACTTCTTATCTCCCAACTACCTAAGCTTTGGATCAAGCATATTCCTCCACAGGTTTAAACATTTGGCAATGAATATTTTTGGAACAGAGCAATAATTCTTAAATGAAGCTAGGTACTTTAGAAGAATTACAAATGAAGCAACTATTTATGATAGTTCAAGTTTTTTTATTCGACACAAAAACAAGTTCATACACACTCTATTTTTATTTCAAAAGGCTTGCAAAGAAAAATAATCTAAACATATTAATATATATTTTTGTATTTTTATCATATTCCCTATTTTTTAGATATAGTAGTAATACTAATATAATACTAATAATAATACGGGTAAGAAAAACTTACTGTCTTAGGGGGTCCTCCCCCAAGCTGGCTCAACTTCGGTCACTAAGGTGGTGCTGGTGGCGGGTAATCGACACTCATTTGCTCGAAGAACTAGAGGAGGCCTTCATACATTTGTGTCCCTTATTCATGTATCTCCCCAAGCGTGTTGCTTGTGCTCTCCTGCCACTGTGTATGCTGATGTAGCGTGTTTATGATACCTTGTTGCCCCGTCTCAAGATGAGTGAGACGGATATCAAAGTTCTGGAAGTCTGGCTGGTGGTACGGCTGAGGCTGAGGATGAGGCAGGTATTGCTCCGGCTGGTACCCGGGGTAGCCATGAGAGGCATGGTATGAGTATGGTGGTGGTGTAGGTGCTGCATCATGGACTCCCCTCGCAGAAAAAGACATGCGTCCTCTCTGGATGTACACCGAATCTTCGTATTCCTGCGGAACATAATTAGAAAAATTACCTTGCCCCTAATTTTCTTCTGGCGTGGGCGGATCATAGGAAGTTTAATCTTCCCATGCCCGGTGTCTCGGTTCAGATGGTCTTGGTTGGTCAAATCCTTGATAGTGAGTGAAAGCTGGTGCAGGGGGTGCACCATCTTCCCCTGTGTACCTAGGCACAGTGTTTCTCGTTATTCTGGCGGATGGACTTCTTCCAACTCCCCTGGTCGGTCTCTGCAAATCAAGCAAAAATGTCTCCATGGCATATAGACAAAATGGTCTGTTCGGCAGTTCATATTCATTTACAAATCCCTTGTATATTACAAAGATTCTATTGCCCTTTTGTTTCAACAGATGTGCTTGACTGAAAAAGTAAATATCAAGAGATCGGCGGGGTGTGGAGATGTAGGTAATACTAGCATTCCCTAACAAATTCAGGTTTCCGGCAAGACGTGTAATCCAAGAAGTGATGGTGATAGGGCCTCGCAAAGTGTGAAAGATAGCCCAGAATGTTACCACGAGCCTAACAAGAGATATTTTACGCTTCTTGATCATAGCATACATTAACTTCATCTCCTCGATCCTAACTATGCGACCTTCCCTCCTAGGAAAGAAAGTGATCCCCAATCATTTATGCATAATTCTCAAAGTGGGATTGTGAATGTCATTCGTGCATGGGTCAGAACAGTAGTCTTTGCCCAAAATATCTTCCCAAAATTGCTCTCTATGAAAATCGCTCAAAAGTTCATCTATTTCTACTCCGCAAGCATCAGGGAATCCTAGTCTAAGGCTGAATTCTTTCTAAGTAAATTCATATTGTTCGTTAAACAGCCTAAAGGAAACATAAGTCTTGGTGAAAGATAGAGTGCAGAGGAATTCCAAAGTAAGTAATTTGCATCCATCCTCCGAAATACTCCTATTATTATCCCATCCAATATTATGAAAAATAAGATCGAATTCAGCATCCATACCTATTTTTTGTAAGAAGTAGGGGTCAAAGGTTGAGGTATGCTCGAACTCACGATCTTTACTCATTAGATCCTTCTCATAGGTAGTGCGAAGCTTTATATGACGCTCTTGAAGGAGTACGTGGTGTTCTAGCTGGCTGGCGGATGAGGACCGGGGCACGGATGACATGTTGAAAGCCGAAGTTTGGTTTTGAAAATTGAGTGACACCAAAGTTGCTAATGTTATGTGATCAAGTGTGATTAAGCTAGGCATAAGCAACATGTGATGGAGGTGGAAATGGCATGGAGAGATGGCCACAAGACCACATGATTTGGTGCATGAAATGATGAGCAAGATCATGAAGGAATGCACATAAAATAATGGACATGATGATCAAGTGGAGGAGAAGGATCTAAGAGCGCAAGGCAAAGGTATAACCATAGGGTTTTCCTCTTGCCGGTCTAAGATGAGTAGAGAAGTGATTGACCGGGTTTAGGATACATAGCCGACTATCAAGAGGGGCAATCACTGTTAGCTCGGGAATCAAGTGCCACTAGATCAATGTCTTGAGCATATGCATTAGGATCTAGTTGAGAGCTAACATAACCCTTTGAAAATGTTTGTGAAATGCTAACACACATGCACATGGTGGTGTACACTTGTTGGTGTTGGCACATTTGTAAAGGAGAAGGTGTTGGAGTTGATTTTGATCAACTTGGTGAAGGGAGAAAGATTTTTTGGTGTTCTCCGGACACTAGGATGGCTCTTGGAGTAGAATACTGCTTTGATCCATTGTGACTTGGATTGAGTGTACATATGGATTGTATAGCCCTCTAAGTAAGCTTTCCAAAATGTCCAAGATCATCGAAATCAGAGTTCGGAGCTAAGAGTATCGCCGTTTTACCGAAGAGTGGTCTGTGACCGGACTCGTGACCGGACGCGTCCGGTCAGCACCTGCGCGTCCGGTCAGCATGTCCGGTCAGTGTTTCTCGCGTGCGAAAGTGACCGGACACTACTGTGAGTCCGGTCAGTGATGACCGGACGCGTTCGGTCACGTCGGGAGCTTACTGGAACCTCTCTATTCGCTGTTTCGCTGTGACCTGCGTGTCCGGTCCCATTAGTGACCTGCGCGTCCGGTCAATACAAGTTTATACGCGTGAAAACTAGCCGTTGGAGCACGCTAGTGACCTGCACATCCGGTCAGTTCGACCGGCGTGTCTGGTCGATCCAAAAATTCGCCCAGTGAAGGGGTAACGGCCATATTCGTTCGTGGGGGCTATAAATAGATGGTGGCCGGGTTTGGGGGGCTCTCTCTTGCACATTTCAGATCTTGAGACATCCTTTGAGCTAGAGAACAACCCCTCCACTCATCTCTTTGCTTGGTTGCACATCTTGAGTGAGATTGAGTGAGATTCAAGTGCTTTACTTGAGAGTTGCATTCTAGAGGCACTTGATCTTCGAGTTGCTGTGGATTTCTTGTTACTCTTTCATGTTTCCCGATGCGGCAGACAGCTTGGAGCAGTGAAGGTGATTGAGCTCACAATTAGAGATTGTTGGAGCCCTCACCAAGTGTTGTAAGAGGTTCTTGATCCTTCCCCGTGGGAGTTCACAAATTGGATAGTCTAGTGAAGCTCGTGGCTTGGAGGATCTCTATCTTGTGTGCAGTTGTGCGGTGCCCGCCGAGGGCTCGACTCTTGATAGTCGATTAGCTCGTGAACCGATAAGTGGGTGTATCGCCACAACGGGGAGTAGCTTGCTGGGAAGCAAGTGAACCTCGGGATAAATTCTTGTGTCGTTCTCTTCCCGAGGATTTCTCTTGTGTGATTGATTGATTGGTTCTTCTCATCTCTACACGGCGGTATAATCACTCGAAGCTCTTCTCTCGCGTTACTCCTTGTTTCTAGCTTGTAGTTGTTGTTGTGTTTAGTGGATAGCCTTGTACTAGACTCATATAGGTGGCTTGCTTAATTAGTTAGAGCTAGTGCATTTTGCTTCGCCACCTTTTGTACTAACACTTGTGGTTAAGTAAATCTTGCAGAAGTTTTAATTAGGCTATTCACCCCGCCTCTAGCCTATTTAGACCATACACATGTCTAAGTCAGAACCAGCCCGTGATGATGATCCGGTCTAGGAGCGGGTTCTCTTGCGAAAAGAGAATCCTTCAGCCGCACTCCTAAGTGTTTTCTTGAGTCCACTCATCCTGTTACACGAACAAAAACACAAACACAACTGGTGGAAATAATGAGGGGTTAGAATAAATAGTTAGGAGTCAGTGATTCGAAAGTCAGTCGTTCAAGTTGGAAATTTTATATCTTGACTTCTCCTAGTACTTAGATTATTTGGGCAGCACTTCTCCTTACTAAATGATTTTCTAAGCAACTTCTAGCACTTCTCGCTTACTGATTCTTATCTAAATGTGGCTCTAAAAAATTCAGAATACTTCTCTCCACTCAAGAACTTTCAGAATCTACTCAAAAACTAAGAATTCTCAAACCGTACTTGGATTTTAGAATTTCGAGTTGGGGGTATGTTTTCTGAGTGTTTTGCGGTGTGTGGAGTAGAGGGAGAAGCAGCCTTTTTATAGGCGCGCGAGAGAGAGAGGCCATATGTCTCCCATATTTGCACCATATAATCACACAAGTATGCAAAGAAAAATTACTTTTATGTATCTATGAAAAATTAGAATTCTAATGATGGTATTTTTATATTTTTGCCACCACAGTGATTATTATTTACCAGAGGTTTTCACGCTTGGTAAATATTAATTATATGGGGCTTTAATAATTATGCCATGAGATTGATTTTTATTATTATTTTTTATGCATGAATAAGTAAATATGCTATGCAAAAATTAAATGCAGATAAATACCGAGTTATCTCCCAGCGATGGTTCAGGATTTTTAAGTCCACCGAATCGGACTACTCCAGCTGGATTTATTCTTCAGGGGTCATAGTCATCCCTGTGAGTGGTGACTGTGGGACTCCTTCATCTATCATCTTCGCAGTGGAGCTTAACTCAGGTCTTGGTATGAATGGAAAACACTCTTCTCGTCCATCAATGTTGAATTTGACTTCTCCAATTCCGACGTCAATGTGGGCATTTGCGGTACTCAAAAAGGGTCTTCCAAGAATGAGTGACACTCTTAAGTCAGGTTGCATGTCCAGAACCACAAAGTCGACTGGTATGAAGAATTCTCTAATCTTGACTAGAATATTCTTGGTGATTCCCACAGGGTAACGGAGTGACTGGTCCACTAGCTGCAGACACATCGAGGTTGGATCGAGCTTTGCATGTGGAAGTTTATCGAAGATCGTCTTGGGCATCACACTCACACTTGCTCCAAGGTTGCACAGTGCATTATCAAAATGTTGATCTCCAATTGAACAGTCGATAGTGGGGCATCCTGGATCCTTCTTCTTGATTGATGTGTTGAGGATGGATGCACTACACTCTTCTGTCAGCTTGATCACTTCAGTGGTAGGCAATGGTCTTTTATTATTGAGGATGTCTCGAACATACTTTGCATAGGTGGGAACCTGCAACGCATCTAACAAAGGGACATTGATATATAATTTTTGAATAATCTCAACAAAATTATTGAACTATGCATCCATCTTGAGTTTTCGATCTCTGCGTGGGAAGGGTATGATATTGGTGTCTTGGAAATCTTGCACTTATGGTTGAACTTCTACTTCATCATCCTTTTCTTCTATCACTGTGGGTATCACTGGTACTGGTTTTCTCTGTGCCCCTTCTGGATAAGGTGGGTCTTTAGTGGTTTTACCATGTCTGGTGATTATACCCTTGACCTGCTCATTGTTAGTGGCAAAAGAAGTAGCTAACCGTGATAATTGAGTTTCTACCTTTTTATTATGATCAAGTTGGTCTTTTATAGCAAAAGAAAAATTATCCATTTTAGTATTTATATCCTCTAGAATTCTATCATTAGAAGCAAGTTTCTTAACAATAGTATCTTTAATTCTAGTTTATTCCAAAATTAAATTTCGTAGAGGGGGTTGCTTAAAATTGGAAGAATTATTAAAATTGCCTGAGTACTTAGCTGGATATGTAGTCTGTTGCTTTTGATTCCATCTTTGCTTTTGCAGCGTGGAAGAGTTATTGATAATGTTTGTGTCTTCTTGATTTTCCAGAATTTCCATTCCTAGGTACTCTTCACATCTAGTCTGAGCATCGAATGCATCTTGAATTGCTTAATGATCTTTCTTGAAATTGGCTCTTTGGTCAAGCCAGTTCAACAGTGTGTCCATCTTTGTTGATAGTGCACACACTTCTTCTAGAACTTCTTCAATCTGGCGACAGCGTTGAGTGTTGTCTTGTTTTCAACTCTGGTTTTTTTTGCTATCTTCTCCATCAGATATTTTGCTTTTTCAAGAGTGAGTGACATGAATGAACCTCCAGTAGTAGCATCTAGTTGCTCACATGATCTTTGGGTTAATCCATAGTAGAATCTATGCATGAGTAATCAATCTTCCATTCCATAGTGTGGGCATTCCAAGATGTTCTCTTGAAAATGTTCTCATGCCTCTAAAATGGTTTCTCCTTTTTGCTGCTGAAAATTGTAATCGTTCCTCTTAAGGCATGAGTTTTGCCTATAGGGAAAAACTTTGACAGAAAGGCCTTTGAACATCTATCCCATGTGTTGATGTCTTCTTTTGTTGGTGTAGAACCACTGCTTCGCTCTCCCTTCTAGTGAGAATAGAAAGAGACAAAGGAGTATGATATCTTGGGCGACGTCCTTGATGATGATGGTGCTTCCAATCTCTAGGAAATTCTGCAGATGTTTAGTGGCATCTTCTTCTTCCTTTCCACCAAATGTAGTAGCTTGCACTAGGTTGATTAGACTTGGCTTGAGCTCGAATTCAAGGTTGTCCGTCTGGAGTGTTGGTCTGGTACGAATGTTCCTTACACTTGGAGCTGAACACTCAAGTAAAGTCTTATTAGCCATAGCTTCATTACTGGTGTTGATCTTCCTCTAGATTTGGTTGACTCTTGGATTAGAAATTGATAAGTCACAACCAAACCTATATTACCCTGCATAAGATATGAACAAAGACGAAACAAGGGTAAGCCTGTCAAGACAGAGGTACTAGTTGTGATTTTTATTATGAGTAAGTGGTATTGATTAATCTCTTATTGCCATAAAGGTAATTCCCTTGAAAAGTAAATCCCTATGACATCCCGTGTCGGAAAGTGAAGTTTTCCATCTCCCCGGCAATGGCGCCCGAAATGCTTGTTGACACTTCTTAACATCACTCGTGTTAGGTTGTCATCCCTAACATGACACCAAGAGTGTGGTTATATTATACTTATGCCATTTAACTAAATAAAGATATTATAGTATATATCCGCAAGCGCACAGATAAATACACCCATTGTAGCATTTCACCCAGGTTTTCCTAAGTATCATTATTTATAATTTTACCAAGGAAAGGAAAATCGAAATGGGACTATATAAATAATTACAATGGCAGTAGAGATAATCATTTACACTTATTCAATAATAAATATCAAAACAACTAATCACTTGTCATAAAAGGGGTAAGACAAATAAGATAAATGGTAAATGATAATCGTGGGTATTCCAGAGATAAGAGGGAGTTAACATTATTCAAGTCAAGTAGTCATGGAGATTAATTTAGAGATGTAAATCATAAGTATTTCTTATTCAATCAGTCTATTAATCAATCTAGCTATACACAATCATCTATGATATAATCAACATGTCATCTATGAATAAGGAACATTACTGAGAGAAAAGTCAAGAATAGAGTAATGATCTCTTCCCTGTAACCGTGTTCTACTAAGTTCTATACTCAAGGAGTGGACTACAAAGGACTCAACAGGATTGTCACACCTACGATCTACCACATGGCTCGGAGCATAGAGTGCATTCGCAGACAAGCATAATCTAAGCACCATGCCTACAATATGCCAGCCACTCAATCCTATCTAGAATTGGATCAAGCTTTCTACGAACATATTCATAAACTCTCTACTAATCATATTCATATCAAGATGTAGAACAAGAACAATCTCAAGAATAGAATAAAGTTGAAATATAGAAATATATTGAAGTAGCATAAAGTTGAATGATTATTACGACAAAATTACCAAGTCTCCGACGAACGATCCTGATCCCAAGCAGTTGCATGCCTCTACTTGAATCAATCTAGACTAAACTCTAAACTTGAACTAGAACTCTAACTCTCTTTCTCTCTGGAAACCCTAACTTCTGGCCTTGCCTTCACAAATGAGGAAGAGATGATCTAATTTTTCAACTGATTCCTTGAGAGGGGATCCTAGGGGCTGTTTATATAGCCCAGGGCATGGAACCGCAGCCCTTGGATCAAACCGACCTTGGCGTGGGGTTTAGATGCATCCTTAGAGGCACTATAGGTAGCTTGCAAGAGAAGGAGCCGAGGCGGCACAGGGGAGGGCCTGTCGGCCTAGCCCTAGGGCTGGTCGGACCCACCTGGCGGCGAGTTGGCTCGTGTCGCCTTGTAGAGTCGGTTTAGGTCTTCTAGAATCCCTATCCGCATCCTTGATGTGGAGATTAGGCCGATTGCTTCGGTTTCTTCTCTTGGAAGGAGATTAGTTCTGTATTATGCAGCTTAGCCCCTGAAAAACACAGAATCACCAAAACTCATGGAATTTGTTAGTTTAAACCTCTAAACCTACTGTGGTGATCCTTTTTTATCATTTATTCATCTTATGTTGATGGTTTAAAATGATAGTTAATTACCATCAACACTAAGTACTTAAAGTAAAGCAAGCAATACTCGAATAAAGTATAGAAATAAATACTAAATAAAGTAATGCAGAAATGCAAGAATTACAAAGGAGCTATACCAGACCCAGAAGACTCTTCCGGGCACCGAGAGAAGCTCTACTTTTGCTCTACTCCACGACTAGACTACTACTCTATAGCTAAGCTAAGCTAGAAAGCTAAGAGAAACTTTGGAGAGCTTGGAAATGAATGGAACTTGATGGGATGTGTTCTACCGTGCTCCACACCCCTCTATTTATAGTGTAGAGTGAGAGGGGGGGTACTTGTAGGCAGTGGCAAGGTCGATGGAGCACCTAGGGCACCGGGCGGCCAAGGTAGGGTGCCGCCCGGCCCTAGGATGCACCGTCTTAGCATCCTACAGCCTTGATCAGCTCCTAATGGCAGTTATTTGGACAGCACGTGGTGAAATTCGGATGGGAAGTCAGTGGTTGATGCTTCAAGTCCATGACAATGGGCCAATGGATCCATGTGCTCTCCATCGTGGCCATTTATCAAACCGACTTGAATCAATGCATCCCATTGGTTGAGGAGGTTCTCCCACGGATCATTAACGTGGCAGGGTGCTGAAGTGGCGCCAGGTGGGGCCGAGCGGTGCCTAGGTGGCACCAGCTGGCGCTGACCTGTGGGCCCTCAACCCCTTGTCACGTCCACTTGCTCCTATGGTCCATGTTTGTCACCATTTTGGCCAAATTTTGCCACATTTCATGTATGCAAATAATTCTACAAGCACAAGTGGAACTAGGTGAAATTTAAACATAAATATTCACATGTGATGATGATTTTCCATACTTTTGGGTGGAATGTTGATGGTAAAAACGGGCGTTAGTGACCATCAACAATCTCCCCCCAAGCTACCCCTTTGCTGTCCTCAGCAAAGATGCAGGTTTAGCATAGGATAAGTTGTTGGATCAAGAGTTGCGTACAATGTAATGCCCTGCAAAAACTCATATACAAACAAATACTATAACGCCCTGCAAAAACTCATATACAAACAAATACTATCTCTTGAATTGAACATGTTAGCACTTAGAAATTTCACCATTGGTCTTAGAAATGTGGGGCTTATAGCTTTCACCTTGATACAAGCAAGTGCAAGATAGTGTAGCTAGATAGATACTTTTTGCCTACTTTGGTTTAGCTCAAAATTCCTAGAGGTTTTCAAATGATTTTAAAAGAAAACTTGCCTAAGTTCCTCAAATGGTACACTCAAGTCACTCAATGGTGTTTGAAATCCTTACCAAGGCCATGAATGTTAGCCTTAATTTCTATCCTAAAGCTTATGTGGATCTCAACGTAGGGGTAAAAGCATAGCTTACTTGAATTGAATATATTGCTAAGTCAAACACTTGGATCACAAGGAGCAGCAAATCATACAAATTTATCTATATGTGCATGTGTGTGACATATTTGGTGGAAGTGGTACTCCTTTGAGAAGTTTCCCTTCTCTAGCTTCTTTTGAGAGGGCATGGCTACTTTCTTTTTCTCACTCTTTCTCTCTTTTGAACACTAGAGCTTTTTGCTCTTTTATTCTCTCTTACTTTTTTCTATAGTCCATGCCTCTCTTTTGATGTATGGACAATCCGCTATAATATGATCGGGACTCTTGCACTTGTAGCACAATCTTGCATACTCCTTGTTCTTAGAATGATCTCTTCTCTTTCTTGTATGATAGCCCTTTTTCTTCATCATCTTACCAAAGTTGCGCACAAAGAAAGCTAGAGCTTCATCATCACTATCATCATTGGAGCACTCCTCATCACTTGAATCTTCCTTCTTTGCTTTGCCCTTGCTCTTGTTCTTCGAGGATGAAGTGCCGGCTTTGAATGCCAAACTTTTCTTCTTCTTGTTTTTCAATCCACCTCTAAAGATGATAGTTCTCAATGTCTTGAATCTCTTGGGCAAACACATTAAGAACTTGTGAGAGAAGTCCTCATCCTTCACCTTCTCACCTAAACTCTTGAGATCATTGATGATAACTTGGAGCCTATAGAACATCTCTGGAATGAACTCATCATCCTTTATCTTGAAGTTGAATAGCTTGTCTTTAAGCATGTAGAGCATGACACTTTTTAGTGTTGAATGCCCACATATGTTTCCTCTAATCTCACCCAAACTTCACTTGCCTTCTCAAGATCTTTGATTTGCTCAAACACCTTTGAATCAATGCCATTGTATATAGTGTTGAGTGCCATAGTATTGTGTTGCTTGTTGATCTTGTCATTATCGGTGAGATTGGTAGGGTCAAGAATCACAAACTCTTTTTCTACCACATCCCACACATTGTCATTGATTGAACCAAGGTACATCTTCATCTTTCTCTTCTAATAGTTAAATGATGTGCTATCAAAGAATGATGGTTTGCACCCCACATGGTAGAACACAATTTGAGCCATCTTTTGACACCGAGGTTGTTAAGCCTTCAATCAAACAGTGACCATGGGTCCGATACCACTTGAAAGGTCCTAATATGGCTAGAGGGGGGTGAATAGCCTATTTAAAAAATCTACAAAGCACTAGAGCAATTGATTAGTATGAGAAAAGGCATAACACAATTTTGCTCTAGCTCTACAAGGATTGCAAGCCACCTATCCCAACAATTCTAGTTACTATGATCACTAAGCACACACAAGAACTAAGTTGCTACTCACTAAGAGCTCACAAACTTTCTACACTAAAGAGCTCCACCAGACGAACTTAAACTACAAAGCAAGTTCTTAATTGTAATTACACTAAAGAGCTTGCTACAACTAGTTTATGGAAATTTAAGTGAGATAGTAGTGTGATTATACGCCGTGTAGAGGAGATGAACCAATCAATCAACACAATATGAATACCGAGAGAAATCCAATGACAAGAGACAAGTGATTTTTCTCCCGAGATTTACGTGCTTGTCGGCACGCTAGTCTCTATTGTGTTGACCAACACTTGGTGGTTCAGTGGCTAAGAGGTGTTGCACGAACCTCCACCATTGCTCCAAGTGAGGTAATTCATTGACATGAGCAATTTACTAGAGCTATCTTGCGGCGCTTCGCCGGGGAAGGTGCAAGACCCCTCACAAGATCACCGGAACCGGCCACGAACAATCACCAATACGTGCCGAACCTCCACCATTGCTCCAAGCCGTCTAGGTGGTGGCAACCACAAAGTCAGCGTCCGATCAGCGCTTCACGCTCTCAGCCAGCCATGCGCTGCCTAGGGTTACTGACCAGACGCACAGGTCAGTCCAGTGACCTACGTCCGGTCACATACCAGTGCTTACTCTTCTTTTTCTAAGTCCGAAACGACTTCGCCTTTGCTTCCAACTTGCTAACCACAAAGTGTAGAACTTGTGTGCACGTGTGTTAGTATTTTTCAAAGCATTTCATAAGGGTCGATGTTAGCTCACACTAGGTCCTAATGCATATGCTCATATGAATTTACTTAGTGGCACTTAATAACTGTTTTAGCCGAGAATTTCCCCTCTTAATAGTACGACTATCGATCTTAAGTCACTCACACCCTCTATGGTGTCTTGAGTGAAAAACAAAAATAGCCCTATCACATATACCTTTGCCTTGAGTTTATTTTTGTTTTTCTCTTTCTTCTTTTTCCAAACGATGAGCATTTGATCATCTATGTCCATCATCATCTCCATGGACCATCTTCTAGCTTCACCACTTGGAATGTACCAACCTTATCTAATTCACACACTTAGCATAAATGTTAGTACTATATTTAATCAATTATCCAAAACCAAACTAGAGCTTTCACCGCCTCCAGAAATAGATTTATGGAGGCGGATGTCTTAAAACAACCACCTTCGGAAATAGTCTATTTTTGGAGGCTATAAATCTATTTTGGACGCCCGGCTCCATAAATAAAAATGCATGTCTCCATAAATCGCCCATGATTTTATGAGGCGGTCGGATTTTGTGACCGCCTCCATTAATTAAAGTGCAACGCCATGTAAAATCAATTATGTAGTAGTGATCAAGAGACTCAATAAGCTCAGCAATGCTGAACTCTTGTCTCTTGTGTTTCAGAGAAGTAGCAAAATCCTTTCAAGAAGGTGACAGTTTAGCGATTATACCACCAGCCACAAACTTATCAAGCAACACATAAGGAAACTGTTCGAGTTCCTTAGCCAGCACCTGTATCTCGTGAGCCTGTTCCACTACTAAACGGTTATCAACCATTTTATAGTCATACAGCTGCTCTATGATGTACAACTCACTACTAGTATACAAAACACCGAACTGAGCATCAAGTGCATCCCATAACTCTTTGCTTATCGCGCTTATGATGTAATTGTCCTCGTATTTGCTATGAAGTGCACTGATCACAGTGCCCCGAAACAGGTTATTGGCCGCCGCGAACTTTTGCTCATCCTCAGAAGCAAGTTGTTTGAGCTTCCCCTGTGCGACGTGATAGCAGTTCATAGCAGTCAACCACAGGACCATCTTAGCACTCCATCTCTTATAATTTGTGCCATCAAAATAATTTGGCTTTAGTGCAGCAGCGAAACCACTAACAGAAAATTGTATAATATCAGGTTTTTAGATTGTTAGGAATTTAGGCATTTTCATGTTTAATTTAATCCAAAAAATAGCAGTAAATTTGTGACAACAAATATGTGCACGTGTGAACTACTAGTGGCAACTATAATGAACATACTGTTCATGTTTAAGAGCGCAAAAATCTTACTGAACATAGAGATAGTAAGATTAGAAGTATGCCCAGCGAAGGGATCCATGCTCAAGGCACTGGCGGCTCCACACGCACTAATCGACATAGTGCGTTGCTCGATGTCGCGGACCACTGTCGATGCAGGACGATGGTCACAGTGCAGTCTCTCATACGTCCACCGGGAAGTAGACGATCCGAGCGAGGAAGAAGAAGACGACGTCGGCAATCACCAGGAAGAAGCGAGCAGTCACAGAGACGCTCTCCAAAAACCTGATCGCCCGCACACCTGAGCAGGTGTAGCTATGCAGACGATGGTTCCGGAGGCCTGCTCTCCCAACACTACGTACGCGCATAGGATTAGGACGGAGAAACTCGAGAGCAACTCAACAGAAAAACAATGGTGCTAGAGCTGTTGTGTCTCTTCCGCGCACCTGAGGGCAAGCGCTTCTTTTTATAAGTATGGAAGGCAGGAGACGAAGTGTAGAGGATGAACCTAGACGTCATGAAGCATCCATCAATTACTAGTAACCTCTGCTATAAACATGGGGGTTACTGGTAAGTACAACCATAATCATGGAAATTAGTAACCGCAGCCATAACTATGATCGTTACAAGTTCAGCCATCAACTACATTCATTCCACCATTTTATTGCACCTAGCATCTAATATGGCCTTATAATTTATTTGATTTAATTATTAAATAAAATATGGGTTATACCCACATTAAATCTAACAGAAGCTTGAAGGGGTTGTCCCCTGAGTTGATGAACACTGCGTCAACTGCTTCCATCGTTTGGACATCAGGATCACCTACCAACAATCCAGCATTTCCTCTCTCAGAAATTCCAATCAAAATCCCTACATAAAAATTCAAAATGGAGCAGATGGCAGCAGACAAAGCTCACTGCTCTCGAAGAAGAACTGGAGCTCGTCCTCGGGGCTCCCCTCCCCTGGAGTCTGGCTCGGAAGCCGCCACCATCAGCGTGCACAGGTGAGCCACGCTCCATCGCAACTGCAGAACCCGGGCGCTCGTGTATGCCAGAAGAAGTATCTGCGTCTCTGCCGGCACAGCCGCCGCGTGCGGCACCCGTGGCCAGGATCATCCACCAGATCTTGAACCTAAGTGACAGCCACCTCCACCCACTGCGCGGCCACCGATCCAAGAACAAAACCATCGGTCACAAATCGAATCGATGGCACAGCCGCACAGGCCCGTCGCCTCGCGTGCCGGTTAACACCGCGCCAGCAGTGACGGCCGCCCTGCCTGGCTTCGCGCCCCATCCGCTGTAGCCTCCCGATGCCCAAAGGTGCCGTGCCCCACCGCCGCGAAGCCCCGAGGCGTCCTAACTCCTCTGTACGTTTCCCGAAGCGGCCACCTTCCTTGTCAGCGTTCCCTCCTGTGGCATCGATGGATTACCATGCGGGCTTTTGCGTGGGAGATGGGAGGGAGGAGGATGACACAGACGAAAAAAACCATATCAGGGACGATCGACCTAGGGTTGGGCGCAAGCGTGAGAGATGGAAGGGATGAGGAGTACCATACACATTGAGTAAGGAGAGAGGACTTAGAAACAATCTGGAGAATTCGTTTGTAAGGTGTTTATTTCTCTAGGTACGGTCTTTAATGTGTGTGGAGGAAGGGCATCTTAGAGGGAGAGGTATTTTGGGTAAACTTAACATAGAAAAAGATAGTACCTTAGTAGGGTGGATAGATGCATACCCCATTATTCTATTGTAAGAAACTAACAAATATATTCTAAACAAAAAGGGAAGGCATCGACCTTGTTACCCTACCTTCAAGACTATATAACGCAGCTAGGTAATAACTCTAGTCTTGTACCTCACCAGACCTCATAACATCGTCCCAGCACAAGCAATATAATAACCACCAAAACGGGATGTAGGTATTGTCTACTCTCGAGGGCATTAAGATCTTTGTGTCTTATGGTACCATCTATCTTAGAATCGCCCACATAGTCCCATAATCATAATCCTGGTGACAAGATTTTGACAATTAGAGTGCTATAGATAGAGTCCTTTGCACCTTTCTACAAAAAGCTCAATGGTAACAATTAACATCGACGGAATCAACACTATTCCGGGTTGAGCACCCAATTCTTGTTGCACTTATAGTGCGTTTGGTAAGGATCTAGATTCTTATAGAAACATTTGGGATCTAGATTCTCTCAAGAAACGTTTGGTGTGATGAATCAGAATCACTTTATAAAACTGTTTGGCAAGTTAGCTAGATTCTAATTCGAAAGAAAACATATTTTTTCTTAAAATCATATAAATAAAATATGCTTCAAAGATCCAAAGTTTTCGTATAAATACAACTCATTTTAACTTGTTGCACTAAGAAATAATTATATCTCAAAAATATACAATTGCTAACACATAAGGGAGGAAAAAGAAATGGCAGAGAATCACTGCGAAACCAGCCTTCAGCCGATTCAAGCGCGTGCAGGCAAGAATGGAGAAACGTTTCTGGGCTATCCTGTTTGGTGTCGCTTCTCTGGATTATATAGAGTCCGAAACGATTTAGCGCCTGTTGGGTTAGTGTCGAATGAAGTCAGGAATTATTCCTGCTGATTAATGTTATATAAATTAGACAATCATTCCAACTCGGTATCGTTCTCGATGTCCATTCCTAGGTAACCGAACAGGCCCTCAGGCAGCCAAACGGAAACTTAGATTACCATTTGGGTTGAGGAACTGGCCACCCTCGTCTATAGATGACACCTACCAAGGTATGGATATCTCACTTGGGCAAGGCCCCAGAGCCAATTGATGACAGATCCTGTCTGTTTGGATGTTATTGGCAAGTCTGTGATGTCCATCATGGAGCATAACTCGAGCGAGCACGAAGAGCAATACGTGAGGCTACAGTGCTGCACCATGTTTTGGGAGTTATTCTCTCTCATTCGGGGAGAAACCTCAGAGCAGCGGCAGGCGGCACCAACGACAGAAGACGCTGCGGCCGCCAAACAAAAACACTCAGAATTGCTAGGCCTGACTAGATGACGAGCATGACCAGGTCTAGCGCGCTGAAGGTCTCCAAGACAGGGGTGTCGGCTATGTCAGGTCCAGATTAAGAATCAAGATAAATTAGGGATAGTTTAGAGTACTCCCTTTCCTCTAAATTGGAAGATATTTTGTTTTTACTAGACACATATATTGTATTTGAAAGGGTATAAAGCCAAAAATAGAAGGGTGTAGAAAACAAGAACAGATGGGGTTCGTGAAAAAGTTGGAGAGAAAATATATTATTTAATACATTATTATATTCCTCTTTCGGGGCAAAATCCTATTGACTAAATTGACTATTCCCAAAAACCGTGCTCCAGAAAGACTTTTTATCCACATTACCTTTTGTGCAACACATGGATATAAGCCTACAATAAACTAGAAGATACTCCGCGCGGTGTGGCTGTGATTGCGAAAAATTAAAAATAAAATTAAGTAGAGATGATATGGATAGCTTGCATTAAAAGGTTGGAAGTTAGTGGCATGACATATGTTTATTAGTGAAAGATGATGTGGATAGTTAGTGGAATGTAATGTGGCCGGATGTCTTGCATATTGAGATAGAACATGAGATGACGTGGATAGCTTGCATTAAGAGGTTAGAAGTTAGTGGTATGATATGGTTATTAGTGAAAAATGATGTGAATGTCTTGCATGGTGAGATAGAACTTGAGATGACGTGGGTAGCTTACACTAAGATGTTGAAGGAAAGTCGCATGACATGGCTATTAGTGAAAGATAATATGGATGTCTTGTATATTGAGATAGAAAATATAGTGAGGATTAACTTCACAAGAGATATAGATACAATATACATAGAACACTAACGACAATTCACGACAAACAAACATGTACGAGCTAGCAGTACATATCAAGGAGCAAGAGAGTAATCGCTGCAGAATATATACCTAATAAATATATAGGTGTGCGACGGTATATTCGGTATCCAAGTTCCTTGTCGCTTGCGCTGTGCTTGCTCCAGCTGAATTTAGAGGGTGTTTGGTTTGAGGAGTTAAAGTTTAACAAATATTGTAGCACTTTCGTCTTATTTGATAAAAAGTTTCAAATTTTAGACTAATTAGGCTTAATAGATTCATCTCATAAATTACTCATAATCTGTGCCGACATGCATGCAATTAGTCTACATTTAGTACTCCATGTATTTGAGGAAACATTGATGTGATGAGAGTTAAACTTTAACATATTGAAACCAAACAGGCCCTTAACGTGCTTCCCTACACCCACCGCATATCTGTGCCTCGGATATTCCGTCTTCTGCGAGGAAACTTTCCATTAGTTTTGTTTTATTAGATTGTCCGATCGTTTAATTTGCTGCAAAACGTATTAGACATTGTCCAAGGGATCTATATTAGCCCTATGAACCCATGTCAGGCATACAAAGCATTCAAGTCTCCCAATCGAAGATGAAGACGTACGACGACCATGTGAAAAATGGATCTCGACCAACTGATTCTCCGGCTACAATGCAAGACGTTGGCACCAATTCGTACGAAATGTCCGGGCACCACGTCATGCATGCTCACTGCCACCTGTTCAATCATATCAGCGCTGGTCCAATTTATTCATCAGAAAACAGCAGTTCATGACGTTATTACGTACTACTAGTTGACGATTGCCGGCCCGTATGTCGTAAGGAGAGGAAAAAAAAAGATTCTTAAAACTTTCTAACATATAAGCTCAGAATAAATTTGTACTCGTGTGTAACAATGGTATTCGTCTGCACAATTCTTGTTTTATATCGCTCCATATCAAGGCAGTCTAGCTAGGAACAATTACTTGGACATGCTAACACATATCAATAGCAGCCCAAGTGTTAGCTAAATCTGAGATAATCATATCTTGACGTAACACTTTGAGAATTTAATAAAAGCTTCCTTTATAAAAAAAACACTGAGATAATCAATACAAACTTGAGTCTGGCGACTACAAAAATCAATTAGCATATCAACAAATACAAATGTGATACAAATGTAACTTGAGCGACAACCTTAATATATGAAGTATATCTATTACACCCAAAAGATGGCTTCATGTGACACAAATAAATCACAGTGGTGGGAAGTTCGATCTCTTCCCATTTTCTATAAAATCATATGGCACAAATAAAATGGGTCCACCAAAGTTCATAATTTCATATTCACTACAACAAATGAAAAATATTCCTTTGAAGTTAACGTTCATTCAACAAAATAAATATATCTCATATACAATTGGCTATTTTACCCCTTCGGCAAATACAAACTAAATGTGAAAAATGCCCTGAAACATCCAATCAATTGCCATGAGTAAGGCCGTGTTTAGATCCTATGGTCTAAAATTTAGTTGAATAAGGTTAAGGACTAAAGCTTTAGACTACTTTAATTTACTTGTGTGATCTATAGTTTTTTGTGAGGTTAGGTAAACTTTAGATAACACTTTAGACTTCCTATCGGGAGTCTCAATAGTTAAAGTGGTTTAAAGTTTAGTAGACCATGGGATTCAACAAAAAGGGCCTAAGTCAAGCATTATCTGTATGAATTTTTTAGTAGTTTAATCCAAAATAAAGCATCCTTGTTTCTATCCATAGAAGCATACCAAGACAAAGAAAATGTCATTGCATCTTAATCAACCTGAAGGTCAAGGCTAACCACAAAGAATCTTCAAGGACATGCAAGGACAGGGTGCATGATTGTTTTCATGCATTCATCTTAATGCAGTTATGCATACAATATATGCTAAGCATGCATGGACGTGAAAGGGAACCACAGAGTATCTTCAAAAACATTTAAGGATAGGGTGGCTTATTTTTTATCATTCTATTTCTTTTTTTAACCAAGTGCCTCAGGAGATATGGAGTTAATGTGGAAGAAACAAAGATCCAAGATTTAGACTACATATATCTTATGAATGAAGCTATCTAGTAAAAAGAAATAAATGGTGATTATTGAGGTCAACAAAGAGAAAAGCCTTCATAGATTCCAAAGCATTGTCAGTTAAACTTTTTCGGCTCCCATGATGACAATTTTGACTCATGTTGAAACCAATAGGTTCACTGGCACAATATAGAGACGTCTTTGACAACAAGATATTTAAAAACCAAAAAAAAGATTATATAGAAGGTTAAAATCTTGCAAAAGCTGTCGTATTCAACTAATCGACCAATTCAAAAAGTTTGAGCTTGAAATATGTTGGTGATGCTTAACTCATATTTCTACCGCCAATATTTAAACAAAATAAACAAATTTGAATACCAAAACCTAGAATTAGGATTTACAACTCACATTTTCCACGAGTTTGGTATATACATGTTTTGCAGGACACAAATATGAAATACACATCAAAATACATAATCAGGGGAAGCGTAAAGTCTATTCAGGCCAAGGAAGCACAAGACATCCCATCCAACTCCATTTCTAGGCAGAACACCGGCGTAGAAACGGCCCACGCCCACTCAGGAACCGACCACGTGAAGGCAGTGGCGAAGCCGGCTAGGCCTTGTGTGGCCGCACCCCTGGTGCGGGTGCACTGCCCCCAGCTCCGCCCAGCCCTACCTCGCACAGGTGGTTCATTCAATGCGCCAGGAGGTCGGTTGCATGGGTGGTTACCAAAATACTTCACCAAACCGACCATCCTCAAGCTATATAAGAAGACCACCTCCTCATTCCATTCATCATCATACACTTGGAGAAAAAGAGCAAGAGCACCCACTTTTTCCATTAGCTTCTAGCTAGAATAGAGTAGAGAGTGAGTGAGTGAGGAAGAGTTAGAGGAATAGCGGAGTAGTGTCTCCCTCTACTTCTCGTACTCGGCAAGCCTTGCACATTGGGTGGACGGAATGCCAGACTTGTCGGCTCCCTCTACACTTGTACCTCTATGATCATCTTACTACTTGGAGTAAGAACTTCATGTTCATCCTTTGATATCGAGTTCTTAAGAAAGTTATCTTTGTTCATTACAAGCTTGCGGGTTGATTGTTCGTCCCCTAGACGAATACTCTAGTAGAGGACTCCTGATAAAGACGAAAGTTCCTGGCCAACGCTAGAGTAGTGACCGATAGCGTAATGTGGTGTCTAAGCTAGAAGTCACCTTCATTTGCCTCGTATCCCCCAGCTGATGGGTAGGCGGCAGGTGGTGACAGCCCTGTCCGTCCTTCATAATCCCCCATGTTCGTATACGGCGTTGAGCCGTACGCCGGTATCGCCTAGCAGACCAAGTGTAAGCCAGTGCCCGAAGCAAGTCTGTAGTGGCAAAGTTACCTTTTCTTAGGTTCTCTAATCTTTAGAAGAACCTCACTACCCGAGTGATCCTTCCTCTTGTTCTCCTCGGTAAACTAGCCAAGAGACTACTTACACCTCTGTTCCTCGTGAAAATACGATAACCTAAATACCACTGGGTGAAGTACTACAATGGTACTTCCGTGCGCTTGTGGACTTTTTTTTGCTTACGCTAAGAAGCACCAACAAGCATTTCTGGCGCCGTTGTTGGGGAACAGTTGTCGTTTTATTCTCCGAACCTAGTTCGCCCATGTATCCTTTGTTTTTACCTTTCTTTTATTTTTACTCTTTTCCAATGGAGCAACCCACCATTCAAAACCTTTCTGCTCCCAAGGGTGAGTTCGTTGAATTACCACAATCATCGAAGCCAATCACAGCTTCTAGTTAGGAACTCCGCCCTGGCTTCATAGGCATGGTTCAGGAACAAACCTTCTTGGGGTTCGATTTTGAAAACCCCTACCATCACCTAAGGGAGTTTGAGCAGCTCTGTGCTTGCCTGAGCATTTCAGGCATATCACAAGAAACACTTCGGTGAAAGTTGTTTCCTTTCTCACTTGATGAGAGGGCGAAACAATGGTACACCCATAATGTGGGGAAGCTAGTTGGCGATTGGGAGGAACTAAGGAATATATTCTGTCTTGCGTTCTTTCCTATATCCTGAATTGCTGCCCGACGGCAAGAGATACTCAACTTCAACAAAAAGAGAAGAAACCCATAGGTGCAGTT